>CM053813.1:25367500-30367500 GCA_028671895.1 Oenanthe sinensis | reverse complement strand
TAGAAATACTCATTGAACCAAGCCAAATCACTAGAACACTAATTTAGTTTCTAAAAAAATTGTCCTTAGGTAAGTGACTATCAAATTTATAACCACTTTATAGATACACAAAAATGAGCACCGTAGGAGACTGTAGATCTACCTGCATCAACAAACTAAATATGTTGGATAACAAAAATAATGTAAAAATTGATCAAATTCGATTCTTTGACAGGTGATTAGCTTCTATCCGATATTCATCATTACCATAGTAACGATTTACAAATAGCACAACTTTTGTGAAAAATTACAAATGTTAAAAGTTCCACTTTGTATGTAGATATGAACTAAACACATTTACAAATAGCACAACTTCGTTGGTAGTTAACCAAACTAGCACATAGAATATTAACAATAATTTGAACAATAAAACATACATAAACTGAATATGGACCATCGGTCAATCCAAATCTGATTCTTGTAAATGGGAACTAATAAACTGAATATGGACCATCGGTCAATCCAAATCCGATTCTTGTAAATGGGAACTAATCCATTATGTAATGTTTGATCAGGATGAATGAATACGAGAAGGAATGAAACTATATTATGGATAAAAGTTCAAAAATGTCTTCCCTTTTCCATTTCTTTCAAAATAATCTAAATTAAAAATGAAACTCACAAATGGAATGCTTAATTCTCCTCCATACTCATTTTCTTCTCAAATCTCGTCATAAAATTTTTGGTCTCATTCATTATTTTATACTTATTTTCACTTATTTTATTCAATTATATTTTTTCCAACCAAACACAACATTTGGATTCGACGTGCACATTGCATTTCTTTAAATATACTTACATCAACGTTAAAAAGAATTGATCCAAAACTGTTAGTACAAGCTGGCACGTTAAGTAGGTCATACAATATTATAACTGGATCTAGATTTCGAGGAAATTAAATTACTTTAATCCATTGAATTTATATTATGTTCTGCCACCGAAAATATTATGGAGAACCTTATGATCATTCAAATGATTAAAAAGTTTTCATATGCCTGTTGTATTGTAAAATAATGTAAACAATTTCATCATATGCTGCTTGTATTGTAAAATGATGCGACCCCTTAATATAAACTAATTATTAGTGACATATTGATAGGCCTAGATAGGATATGTGTCAAATATGGAGTCCTTTTACCTCGCTATATATATTCATAGCGACCACTTGTTATTAATTGAATTTTACCCCGCAACAAAATTGTGTAACACAAGTTTTTGACTTGGAGAACCCATATATACCCCCATTTTCTCAACTAAAAAATATTCTCTAGCTTGCTATAAGCTAGTCAATATTATACATTTAAAAAGTTGTGTTTAATTATTTAACATTCATTCTCAACCACAAAAATTGAAGTAATATGATTATAATAATCTTAAACGAATATCATGACTATTAATTAGTTTATTTTTTTATCAAAGAAAGAAAAATGACTCGAATAAAATGGGTCGGAATTGTAACTATTTGACTTGAATAAAAACTTCCTTGTTAAAATATATGAATATGAATTAATAAAATTGTCCTTACACAATGGGTCGCTCAACTTACTCTTGGGGAGTACTGCCTTTAAATTTGGTGATTTGCTAATTACCTATATGTGACATATAGCTAGCCATGCATTTGAAATCTGTCAATTAAAAAGAAATTAGCAAAATTATTTTAAAAATCCGAAATTGAGAGTTAAAATGTATTATGAACTTCATCCGGATCTAGATAAGCTCACATTAAAAAAATGTAAAATGGAGGTGATGAGATTAGGTGGGGTATATTAATGTATATGGACTAGGTGAAAACGTGTGGGAACAAGTGAAGAAGAACAGGCCCCCCACCAAGTCCAAGTCTTTTCCTTCGTCTAAAATCAAGCACCGAATACAACAAGCAGAAAATGCCACTCTCATTGCTCGAAAAGTATTACAACTTTTTAAGAACCAGACAGTTTTTCGTAACAAATATGCACACCTACACAATACATACATATTTGAAGTACTCAATTTGCTTTATTTTATAATAAATAATTTACAAATTAAATATTTTTTAACTTATAAATTGAAATTATGCAACCCCAAACGGAACTAATAACATGTGTAAGTTAATGTGCAAGCAACCACAGACTGAGTTTGAAATTTTGATATATAAGATCGTATATTATTATCTTGGAATATTTTATACACAGGGAACTTGCATGGAAGTATTTGATGTTATATATATTTATACAAATATATATGGTTTTACTTTATTATTAGAAATTATATTAGTCTAAAAATTAGAGTTTAAAATTTGATCATCATTATTTGAACTAGAAAAATCACCACTTTTATATATATATATATATATATATATATATATATATATATATATATATATATTATGTTCTAAAATTACCAAGTATAGATATATAAAAAGGCAGGTTATAATTTGAGTTGAACATGTATGTATAGAAGAATATTATAAAATGCTTTATATATGCCAACTCCACATTCACTATCTACCCATTCCATATATGGATGAAACCCTACAACATTCTACTACTGATTATCTGCCCAAAAATTGCAGCTGTTTTACTAGCTGTTACGGATCTTCCAACAAAATAATTTGTAAAGACATGAAAGCTGCTGCAAGTAGCTCCAAGAATAACAAGACAACCTCGTTGACATTTTTGTCAGGTTTATGCGTAAATAAATCTTCCGTTGCAACTAATCATGGGGAGACTGCCGTGTCGGAGTTCACGAAGTTAGACAAACAGATCATTTCTCACCAGAAGATTAACATGCAAGCCGCCGCAATGAACACGCCATATATTCCGGCGCCTGCTCCTCCAGGTCCCACCAATAGTAAAGTCCACAACCACAAGGCATGTATTGAAGAAAAAAGTAAGTTCCACCGATCAATTCTGTTAGGGAAGCATGCGAATCGACAAAATCTGAAAAAAGAGAAAATGAGAACCCGGTCTAGCAGCTTTGGCACGCTACGGGTAGAAAATAGTATTGTGTCACCTAAAACCACAAAGGTGCTGCCACATTCGATATCTCTTCCACCCCTAAATCGAACGAAAGAGAAGGCGATTCGTGGCGAAAATGATATTATTAACAATGGCGGAGAAACTCGAGGCAAACTTGATTCGATTGTTGGGATGTCAATCATGATGGGGACACTTGCTATAATGTTAATTTGGGGAAAGTTATGTGCAATTCTTTGTACGTGTGCATGGCTTTACATGGTTCCCCGGTTAAGAAAAAAAGAAAATATTAGGTTGAATTCGAGTAGTTTGGATTATGAGTCCGTGGAGTACAAGAAAAAGGTAGTGTTGGAGGGACTTCTCCAGAGGGACCGTCGACGTGTGGTCGGAAATTTGTAGATACAACTTGTTGCTAAATGTATAGAAACATTATATGTATGCTTACCGGCCGTGACGACTCTTTTTTATGAGTCGAATGCTATCACATATACTGTATTTGATACGTTTGTAACCGAAAAATCGTTCACAAGTGATAATTACCAGGGTAATACTAGCTATTTTCAAATATTTTTAAATATATATGAATTGATAAATTTTATTGGATGGATTTATATGTATACATGAAAATTCATTATTGAAGGTAATCAATGAATATTTAGATTAGGGCTTAGTGAATAACTACTTATTTAAGTAAAAAATTAATTTTTATTTTATAAAAATTTGGTTAATAAATAACTATAAAAGAATATTGAACATAAAAAAATTATAGAACACAAAGAATAATTGTAAAATAAAAAAATTACATAATACACAGAAAATATTGAACATAAAATTGCAGAACAGTGTTGTATTCTATAATTTTGTCTTCTAAATTTTATGTGTGTTATGTAATTATTTTGTTTATTTTACAATTTATTTTGAGGAGTCTATATATACTTTTTTCTATGTTAATTAATTGTTTTTCATGTGTTCCGTACTTATATTTATTATTTGTTTCTCATTAAACCTAAATCTGAATATGCAATATATACATACATATATATATATATATGAAATATATATATATATATATATATATATATATATATATATATGGGAAATTTTTTGGAATAGAGATGTACAATAATTTTTATGTGTCAGCATTTTTCATTTAAAAAGTTTATTATTTGGTTAAAATTAAAATATCAAATCAGATTTCAATAGCGGTTTTAGGTGATTTTTCCGTGTATGTAAATGAATAATAGAGGGTTGAAATGGATAAATTTTGGGGTTAATTTAATAAAATATAAGTGCTGAGTATAAGTACATAAGTAAGTGTGAAAAAAAATATATATTCTAATTTCAAAATTAGTTTTAAAATTGAGAATTGCTAAATACCCCCACCAAACACCTATTTGCATAAATCTGAATGCTATTTATCATTATAAAAAAATTAATCATCAGGTGAATATTTAACTACTCTAATTAATCAATCATTCTTTTACCCAAAAATAATAATTTTGGTACTATTAAAATGTTACTCTTAGGTTGGTTTGGTATTATTTTTACAAACCATAATTGAATCAATTCCATATGGCTTCCAAATTAGAGGAATGTTTTGTTATGGTAAAACTTGGTTTGAAACGATGTGATAGAAAGTAAACTTGAAGCACACGATCCGGTGCGGAGTTTTATTCTTACGTCCGCCATCCTTTCTAAGAATGAAGGTGCTCTTGGCCCGCCATCTGTTCTGTTTTCACAAGAATCCTTCTTTTTGTTAGGTTGTAATGAATATAGTACATTGTTTAGTAAAATTCAAAAACCGAAAAGAGCTTTTGACCTAAAAATTATTTTTAGAAAAAACATGCCTCCCCTGCTTTTAAAAAAACTGTTTTTCAGTTTTTGTAGGTAATTATAAATTTTATCATCAAAACTTTTTAAAAACATATCTCAAAATATGCATAAATTAAAAAAAATTACCAAACCTGATTTTTTTAACAACCTTTTTTTCAGCAACACTTTTTTTACCATATAATAATTTTCAACAATAATTTCAAACGGAGCCTTAACCAATTAAGTTAAGTTGATACGACTTCTTACTAGGTTGAAAGGTAATTCGGGGACAAATAGTTGTCAGAATTAGAAAATTGAGGCACTAATAATTTAATTCGTTACTTTAGGATATATATATATATATTATACTGCTATTTGTTCTAGTGCAACTGGCTGGTTGTGAATTGGACTGAAGTTACATGTCTCCAGAAGTTTTGCAAATTGAAATATATTTATATCCACCTTTGTTTTTTAAATTCAACGAAGGAATGCTATGAAACTGACTCGCTCTTTTATTTGATAATACGTTTAATAAAGTTTATTATTTTTATAATAATAACGGAGGGAATGAAAAAATAAACAAGTGACGAAGTTGAGTGTTTACCTAATTATAAAAATCACTTAAACTAAATTAAATTAAAAAGTTTTTGGAATATTAATTAATTTTAGTGTCTAAATAAATTAAATTTTGAAAATATTAGGATAGGAGAGATTCAAAATCGAGACCTCTCTCAATTTAAATTTTAAGTTATCGGTTCTAATACAGAAATAAATTTTAATTAATATTTTTCATAAATTTTTATCAATATTCTTTATGATATTAGAGTTTTGATATCAAATACTAAGTTATCAATTCTCTTAAAACCTTAAATTGTCAAAATTTTATATTATTTTAATATAATTTTAAAAAAATATATATTGTGGCCGTTTGGGGTTCCTTAAACTTAAAATAAGTTACTTATTTCATTTTTTTTACAAATTTTCATATTTTTTTTTAAGATAAATATTTATTTTAGAATTTTAAAACCAAATATTATCTTCAAAATAAAAAATAAGTTACTTATTTTCAGAAAAAGTACACTCTATTTTTTTCCGGAAATAAGAATTTATTTCCGGAAATAAGGATTTATTTCCGGAAAATAAGCTTGGCCAAACAGGGCCACTATCTTCCGAGGGCACCACAGTCCACAAACAGGTTAAACACCAAATATATGCAAACTCGACTCATACAAGGGAACAACATTCCTCCCACAATCAAACTACTGATGATAAAAATGAGATTTTATTATTTCAAAGCAAAAAGAGGATGATAATTAATTAGCATAAAAAACAAAAGGAGTGTGATAATTGAAGAGCTGATAACAATGATGGATGATCAGTGATCAGACAACTCTATCCTAAGATAACGGTTCAATGGATTCGGTAGCTACTAGCTAGTACCAACTCTACGTATATATAAACATAGCTGTGCTAATTAAGAAGGCCCATCAGCTCAACATTCATATATATTTTATTACCAAGTCGGTTTCCCACTCGAGATTTCATTTTATACGAAGTAAATTATTTTTTCAAATCTATAAATTTATTAAACATCATTAATATATCTTATTCTGTTAAAATATTACATAAATTCTTTGTTTCTTCTATACTATAATCAAACAAAAAACTTTTTTTTCATTTTATCTCAGGTGAACCATAAAATGGAAAAAATCATAATCACAATTATTCAATTTTAAGTGAATCATAAAAAAGATCATAATTATCCAATTTTAATAAAATCTAATTTTTAAAAAGATATATTATACAAACAATTATATCAACGATAGTTCTCATCTTCTAATTATACCTAAATTATACTGTATATTTTTTATTTTAAGAATCTTACTAACTTTATAATTTTTATTTAACATAGTCAATTCACGTTCAACTCAATTTAATTATTATTTAAACTCTTTTATTTATTTATTTAAAATAATAAACTTATAATTAAATTTTATGAATATTAATATATAAACAACATTGTATAGAAAATTGTACAAAGAAATTAATAATAAAATAAATTATCATATTACATTAAATATTTAAGTTATATAAAATAATTAATATATAATTTATTAATATCATCAATGTTTTGCATGAATTATAAGCTAGTATTATTAATTTTTTGAATGGACGAGACCAAAAAAGTAAAAATAAGAGCTATTCATGCAGATTTGAGATTATTTTAAATAAAATAAATTTATTTGAGACCAAATAAATTTTAATTAATATTTTTCATAAATTTTTATCAATATTCTTTATGATATTAGAGTTCTCATATCAAATACTAAGTTATCAATTATCTTAAAACCTTAAATTATCAAGATTTTATATTATTTTAATATAATTTTAAAAAAAATTATACTATCTTCTGAGGGCACCACAGTCCACAGACAGGTTAAACACCAAATATATGCAAACTCAACTCATATAAGGGAACAACATTCCTCCCACAATCAAACTACTGATGATAAAAATGAGATTTTATTATTTCAAAGCAAAAAGAGAATGATAATTAATTAGCATAAAAAACAAAAAGAGGGTGATAATTGAAGAGCTGATAACAATGATGGATGATCAGTGATCAGACAACTCTATCCTAAGATGACGGCTCAATGGATTTGTTAGCTACCAGCTAGTACCAACTCTACGTATATTTTATTACCACTCGAGATTTCATTTTATATGAAGTAAATTATTTTTTCAAATCTATAAATTTATTAAACATCATTAATATATCTTATTCTGTTAAAATATTACTTAAATTCTTTGTTTCTTCTCTACTACGGAGTATATTATTATAAACAAACCAAAAACTTTTTTTCATCTTACCTCATGTGAATCATAAAATAAAAAAGATCATAATCATTCAATTTTAAGTCAATCATAAAGGAAATCATAATCATCCAATTTTAATAAAATTTAATTTTAAAAAAGATATATTATATAAACAATTCTATCACCGATAATCCTCTTCTTCTACAATGAATAATATTATATTATATGTAAATTATATTCTATATTTCTTATTTTAAGAATCCTACTAACTTTATAATTTTTATTTAACATAGTTGAACTCACATTTAACTCAATTTCATTACCATTTAAACTATTTTATTTAGTTATTTAAAATAATGACTTATAATTAAATTTTATGAATATTGACATATAAACAACATTGTATAGAAAACTGTAGAAAGAAATTAATAATAAAATAAATTATCATATTACATTAATTATTTAAATTATATAAAATAACTAATATATAATTTATTAATATCATCAATGTTTTGCATGAATTATAAGCTAATATTATTAATTTTTTGGATCGATGAGACCAAAAAAGCAAAAATAAGAGCTATTCATGTAGATTTGAGATTATTTTAAAAATATACTTGACATGCTATCCTTACTATTTAATTTTTAAGATTTAAATCGGCCACAAAATGAAGAGAAAACCAGAAAAAGAAAAAAATAAGATTGAAGAAAATAGAGTATGAGTTAGTTAAACCTATTAATATTAACAAAAGAAAATGCGCTATTTTATAATTTCATTCAATATATTAGAATTATAAGAGGTTATTATTCAAAAAATACTATTAAAAATCAAGGATTTGATACTCATTAACAACATATTTAAATTTAAAATTTTATCCCCTAAAATATTAACTTAAATTTAAGACTCGGATCTTATCAAAATATTATTGAAATTTAATAATTATAATATTAATTCTAAGAAGGTTTAAAATTTGAATCGTATTAAAACATATAAAAATTTAATATTTGTATTATTAGTTCTGAAAATACTAACAAAAATAAATGATTCATTATAATCAATTATAAGAAAACACAAGAAGATTTATGTATGGCTACTCAGATATTTAAGTACACATTATTTTGACAAAAATAGTTATAATGTTAAATAAAATCACAAATTTAGTATTGGTAGAACAAAGAGCATAGATACTTTCAATTTTTAATTAAATTAAAAAAAAGAGGATACAAACCGGAGCCAGGTCCAACCTTGTATTTGGGCTGTAAGCTAGTGTGATATAGTCCAAGCCCATTTAATGATGAAGGCCCTTATTGAAGGCCTAGTAAAATAAAACCCTAATCCTTATAACCAAACCTATTGTGCTTCTTGGCCTCGACTTTGATCTTGCCGCAACATCTCTCTGCTGCGCTTCAACCATGGTAATTATTCATTCTTTATACTTAATCTTTTATATCTGTGTGTGTGTGTGTGTTTATATCTAATCATTCTGGGATGTGGCTTCTGTTTTGTTGTTTTGGCTTTTGATATATGTATACGTGCGTGTGTGTATAGTTATTATTGTTAATCAGGCTACTTTGAAGTTACATTAATGTAAATGAATTGGCCTTTTTAATTTAGAATCAACTACAGTGGAAATTGTTATGATGTTCATTTTTATGGGTATTTGTTAATTTATTGGATGCTTTGATGTTATCAAATTGTTTGGTACCGTTGCTTGCCTTTCTGTTATCATACTATAGTTTACGGGTTTTTATCAATCTGGCCGCTGAGATATTCGAGTTTTTGGATTAGTGCATCTAGAATTGATGTTAGTGGTATCATTTCTGTAGTTAATTTTATATGATTCACTTCAGTTAACTGTTGGATATTGCAGCTTCTGTTGTAACTACTCGTGTGGCAAAACCCGTGTTTGTGTTTTTATGTTTGTTAAATAGTCAGGCATAGGATATGGATAACAAGTTTATTTGACATTACGAGAATTATCCTGTAGTTCACAAGCGATGCCTGAAAACTTTTATCCGGAAAATTATTTTGGAGTGAATTAAGTGAACAACAACCTTTAAAGCTGATAGAAATAAGTTGTTTAGAACTGTACTTAAAAGAGTGAAATTCCTTGTTTAGGTGTTGTCATTTTAAATTTTCACAGTATCAGGGAAATAAGTTGATAGAAATAAGTTGCAGTTTGCTGTTTGTGTTGTTTGATCTTGTTTAATTACTGTTTGATGCAAACTAGGTCTTTCTTCATCATTTTAACTCAGATTTAAATTTATATATGTTAGCACATGGGTGTGTTTAAACAGTCATTTCAATGCCATCTCAGTAGACTAGCAGTATCTTTATTGCGGCACGTTGAGTTTTGATAAAAATTTGCTGTACATATAATTTTTAATACTTAAGTTCCTACATTTCATAAAATTTTATCTCTCCTGAAGGTGAACGTGCCAAAAACTAAGAAGACATACTGCAAGTCCAAAGAATGTAAGAAGCACACCTTGCACAAGGTGACCCAGTATAAGAAGGGAAAGGACAGCTTAGCTGTCCAAGGAAAGAGGCGTTATGATCGTAAACAGTCTGGTTATGGTGGACAAACAAAGCCTGTTTTCCACAAGAAGGTAACTACCGGGTTTTTATATTTTAATATGTGCTATGCTGTATTACTTTGTTCTCTTTATAGAGCTAAATTTTCAAATGTGCTGCCACAGAATTTAATCAAATCAAGGCTGTTTTCTTTGTTCAAGGTTTCCTATAACACAAATTCTTTCCAGTAATCTTATCACCTCTTAATATTGTTCTTTTCAGGCTAAAACTACAAAAAAAATTGTGCTGAGGTTGCAATGCCAGGGCTGCAAACATGTGTCGCAGCATCCAATCAAGGTTAGCTTCTCTATTCTTAGTGACCGTAAGCCCTTTGATTTCATTTCAGTGTACATTCTAATTTGGTGCACATATGCTTTATGTTGGGTGTGCAGAGGTGCAAGCATTTCGAAATTGGTGGAGACAAGAAAGGGAAGGGAACCTCTCTGTTTTAGAAGACCAGTGGTTACAAACTTTATTTTTGTTACTGTACTTTGTATTTCCAGACTTATTTCAGCTACCCAGTTAACATTGCACTGTTTCATATGACATTTAAAGATTCTGGTATTTCCATTTGTGATATGAAGAATGAATCAGTATTATCATTAAGTTTCTTAATCAAATACATGAATTAAGTCACCCAGATTGCCAATTGTAAGATGTAATGTCTGAAAAAGAAGTTGGTTATATGACGATACTACTAGTAATTTTTTGTTAGGATCATGTGTTGTTGGTTAATGACTCCTAATACTTTGGTAATTTTGACTAGTAAAAATTCGAGGACCAGTCTATTGTTGCTATGAAAAAGAAAGTAGGTGACAGTTCTAATCAAAGCATTTCCTGATTTCATCTATCGTTTAATCAGGGACTGATGAGAATCATTTATCGGAGTAGAGATAAACTATTTGCACTAGCCATGACACACAAAAACAATCCTATGTCATTGGTTCATGATAAAACAATCTCGTTATAATTTTCATTTTAAAAAATAAAATTTACTAAACATGACAATTCCGTTAAATGAACATTATCAATGTCAAAACCATCTTGTAAGAACAAATATTTTATAATAATATAACAAGTTAAATAGCAGGTGTTTATTGAAATTCTAACAATCAAATTAGAGTATTATATTTTTTTAATAATTAATTTAAAATTGAAGTTGACAGTATCTAGTATTAGGAATTTGGGTCCATATTTTTTATTTTTTATTTTTTTAAATTTTTATTTTTTAAAATATTATTATTTTGACAAAATTTTTGAAAAAACTGTTTCTTACTTAATTTCCCGTTGGTCTAGCGAATAATCAGAATCATCGATATTTAGAAGACTGCATGCATATACCTGATGGGTGGATGTGTACGACTTTATTGATAAAAAAAAACAAATAGATCAATATGAATTAGAATTCATTGTCTAACAAATAATGTATTTTAAGTCACCCGTTCTGTGCCTTGAAAATTGTAAAGGAATGATAAAATAAGCTTTCAAGTCCATCATCTGTTAATTTGTATTTGAGTTGAACATATATCGATCTAGCAAGCAACAAGAACAATCACAAATGATGACTAATAACATAAATACATGGTTTGATCACATCGATCATGAGTGTTATGAAATGAAATTACATAAATAAATCAACAAGAACGGTCCATCCATAAAGTAAATTCCAGCAGCTGTTGGGCCTAATCACATTACGGAACACCCACGCTAACATTCCTCGGTTGAAAGATCATATATGAATGTATGTATGTATGTATCAAATAATAACTAGTAGTACATGCAATGATAGGTAGATAGGTGGTTTCTAGGCATCTAGCTAGCTACTTATTATTATTTGTACGTATCAAATAATTAGTAGTAGTACATACGGTTGAGCATGGGCCGGTTCGGCTCGGTTTTAGAGTAAAACCGGAACCGGAACCATATATTTCCGGTTTTTAAAATCGAAAACCGCAACCACCGGTTCGGATTCGGGTTCGGGTTCGGTTTCAAAACCCCGGTTCGGTTTGTAATGGTTCGGTTTCGGTTTTAAAACCGGATGAAAATAAAAATGAGAATGATAACAACTTGAATAAAAAAACTTGGATAAATATTTAGTTTACACAACTTCAAAAATATATTTTCTCAAGTCTGAACATTACAAGAAATAAAAATTAAACAACATGCAGCAACATATTAAATGAAATATTTAATATATCATTAAATTTAATAATAAAACAAATTATCATATTAAATGAAATATTTAAATTATATAAAAATAATTAATATATAATTTATGAACAACATCCGTACGTTGCACGGGTCATAAACTTCATTTAATATTCTGGGTTTTTAACATATTTTTAATTATTAGATTGGGTCTGGAATTTTACACACATTGCAGGTCACACATTTGCAAGGTTTTACATCATGAAGTATTATTAATGTATATGTATATAATTATAATGTGTAAACTAATGGGCATTAGCATGTTACAAAATGTTACATGCATTTATTATTTTTAAAAACTCATATAAATTTTAAAAATTATATATATATATATATATTTTAATAATCGGTTCGGTTCGGTTTTAGCCGGTTCGGTTTTAACCTATAACCGGAACCGGAACCGAAAGTCTCGGTTTTTAAAAATCAAAAACCGTAACCGCCGGTTCGGTTTCGGTTCTGGTTTTTTCGATTCGATTTTCACCGATTTCGGTTCGGTTTCGATTTCAATTCGATTTTTTGCTCATCCCCTAGTACATGCAATGACAGGGGGAGGGGTATGTTTATTGTGTGATAACTCAACTATTAATATGGGATTTTAATTCGGTGTCATAATGCACAACTGACCTCATATCATACCCATGTCGTACTGATCTCCTGTATAAAAAGTCTCCCTCGTATATAATTGGCGGGTTTATCTTCTCTTTGTGTTATAATTCCTCCGTTCCGTTCTGTTTAAATATCCATTTTATTTTTAATACAGTTAAATTAACTCATTTTTTACTCTAATTTAAAAATAATATATAATAAAATTTTTTAATATTTTATATTTTTAAAATATATATATAATCTAGTTTAAAATGTATTTTTAAATTTTTTTAAATTATAAAAAAATATTTTTTAATTTTCAGTCAAATATTACTCCATTTGACTTTAAAAATAAATAGGGACGGAGGGGTATAATTTTAAGCAAATTTGTGGGAAATAATATATAATATATACAATAGAGGAGTTTTTTTTTTTTATCACCCGTTAGTTGCAACAACTCAATTACAAGAACGCCCGAGTTAAAATGACAAATTACGAGTTAATTATGCCGAGTCAAGCAGGACAGATATGAAAAATCAACGACCCAGCCAGTTGCAAATGAAAAATCTTTCTTTTGAATTAGCTTGAACTAGAGACCTGGTAGAATAGCTATAAAAGAATAATGAGTTTTTTTTATATATATCCCAAATTTAAAAGTTATTTATAAATATGTCATATTTTTAGTTATTGTTATACCCAATATTTGGACATGGGTCCTAGGCAGACCCAATGACATAAGGTGGCCGGCTCACCTCGCATATGAGCTCACATGACTTCAAAACCCACATCCAGATCGCATCGTGTTAAAAATGATAAAATATTCTAAGGCCCTTGGCCTAACGTGAGGTCGCATCGCTAGCTCACTAGCCTTAGACTCATTCAGCTTCAAGAAGGAAGAGAGAAGAGAACCGGCCCCCACCCCGGTTCGCTTCTAGTCACCTCTCAGGTCACATGGGCTTGATAGAGAGGCCTTCAGCCCGACTAGCTTGGCCAGGCTCACTGCCCCCGGATCGCTTCGCTAGCCTAGAGTATTTAGCACGGATTTCTCATAACTAACTAAAAGGCTCCTGGCTTCATGGACTCACCTCTCTTGATATTATTTGCTAATCTGAAGACTGTAGAAGGCCCCCCCGGGGTAATATCTTAACATACTTATCTATTTGAAGACAGCTAGCCCCACGGGCTCTCATCTCATCAAGGGATCCGCACATGATCACCTCTACATACTGCTCCCGTGAAGCCACATCACGCACAACCGCTCCCGCGAGGCCACATCGCGCATAACTCCCTACGGGAACCCCTTACTCTACAACTCCATGACAGCCCCCGGAGCCTAACGGGCTTGGGCCATGGCAGTTACAGACATCTGGGAAGTTTGCCCTCCACATCCGCACAGACTTGGACCAAAGCCCAGCACGTTTAAGGATTTGGGCCTGATGGACCGGACCAATACCTAGCCCATATAGGTAACTTGTCCTCCAAGAACTACGTGTAGCTTGAACCCCTATATAAAGGGTACGTAGGCCTCTTGTTTCAGTTGAATTAACAGTTGGCAGCAAGAGAACACGTATTTTCTCTGGCCTTCTAACGAATCAACAACAAGATCAGCTACCAAAATCCATCACTTTCCTCCCGTGTTCTTCATCAAGTTCATCAGCAAAATCATCATATTTTGTTCTGTGATTCCAGCAAATCTCCAAATAACTGTTATACCAGTTTCTCCCTATAACAGTTATAATTTCAAATATGTCTTATACATAATATTCTCCATCTTAATAATTTTGGAAGGACATTTGTATCTTGTAACTTTAAATTAATTGAAATTCTATAATAATGTAATACAATAAGATTTGAGAATTTAAGATCTAACCAACCCATATATTTTTATATATACATATAATAAGATTCGAGAATTTAATCATATCATTATTCAAATAACAAAATAATTAAAAACATGTATTACAATACTCATCTTAAAAAATATTGAATTACTATAAGATTAACTTGAAAAAATAAAATAATTATATATTAACTCATTAATTATTATTTTTTTACTGTGAGAACCCGCAGCCGCTACCCTTTTTGGGTGCGCACTGGGTAAACCCACGAGCTCACGCAATAGCCTGCAAACCAACCAGGTAAACCACACAAATGCGACTGGCCTAAGATGTCATAATCACAAATTCTCCTCCCGTGGGATTCGAAACCAAGAGGATGATATTCCTCTGTTTAACCAACTGAGTCAACCCTTGCGGGCCTCATTAATTATTAAATTACAAGTCATATAAAATAGGTTAAGTAAATCTAAGGATATATTAGTCTTAATATTTATATTTAAGTGTGATAATAAGATAATATGACATATTTATAAAACAGATATGAAAAGAGACATATTGACAAATGATTATATTAATTTGGGACATATTATATATAAATTCCCAAGAATAATTATATCCATAAATGATGGAGGATTATCTTATAGAAAAAAAAGAGCATAATCACTAAATAAAACTTACATCTGTTATTTATTTATTTTTGACGGAAATTAGAAAAGACTCGACACAATTGGACAAATCTCCAAACTAGCAATAAAACCACATGGTTGAGAAACAAATAAACGAATTAAACAAATAATTGTTTTGTTTTCAAGATCGCTTAACATATTATTTGAACTAAATAAGATTACATCGAAGTTTCAGAACATTCGACACATGCAAAATACACAGCCGTCAAGAACTTTTCACAACCGAAACAGAAAGGCCTAGGCCTCCCACTTTTGATAATAGAGTAGAGAGTCATAACTTCCCAAAAAATCCAAATCCTTATTTCCATCTCTGTCTAATCTCTTAAACAGGTCTTTCTCCGCATAATCTTCGTAGCCTTCTTCTCTCAGAAACTTCATGAATTCCGAATAATCAACTTCTCCGCTTTCATCTTCATCCATGGCTTCGAAGAATTCGTGAGCCAGTTTCTGACTTTGTCTGGATCCAGCATAGTAATGAGCCTCTGCAATTTCACCAAGGTAGTTGATAGGTGGTTTCTAGCTAGCTACTTATTATTATTATTATTATTATTTGTACGTATCAAATAATGTGGATCTCTACCGAATGCAATCATATGTATATATATAGTCGGCTAAACCAAAGATGTATCATCTTTCTTTTTCCATGCTTGTTGCTTGCTAAACATTAATTATTAGTCAACCAAATTTATTCTGTTGAATTAATTCGATCGATTTAAATGTATATTCGAATATGCATGGTTTGTTTTTTCCGACTGAGGCGACTCCATGTCTCCATCCATCTAGTTTGACTTTAACTAAAATATACTGTCATACGAATTTCGTTTTTCTTAATGTACAACTTGTAGGAAACCCTCCCTACTTGGCTTGGATTAACTATTCATATGCTCTTTTAAACTGGGGACCTAATCATGCATGCTTTTTAAACTGGGGACTTAATGTCTTTACAGAAGTACGTAAAAACACATGTTTAATTTAATTTGCAAATTTTTCCCTCAGTTTTTTTATAGTTATTTTAATTCTCTCTCACTTATGATTTAGGCTTCGTTTGGTTTGCAGTATTTTTAGTTACATTTTAACTCAAATATCGTTGGAAATAAGTTAATACATGTATTTTCTGGATAAATAAAAAGTAAGTGTTTGGTTCAAGAGTATGTAACTCGTTTAATTTATTATTTATCTAAAATAACAAAAAAATTACTTATATATAAATTAAAAAAATATTTTTAACTTTTAACTTCAATTTAATACTTTTTATTTTGATATATATATATATAGGTATATTGATATATATATTTTATGATTTTAGTAATTAATATAATTTAATATATAATATTATGTTATTTATAAAAAAACAAGATTCAGCTCAGAAAAACCTAACTCATGGAGGACACCCTCGGAGAAATGCACCTGGTGCCGTAGCTAACAGAGTAGCTCTAGAAGCATGTGTAGAAGCTCGTAATGAGGGACGTAATCTTGCTAATGAAGGTAATGATATTATCCGTGAGGCTACTAAATGGATCCCAATGAGGGACGTAATCTTGCTAATGAAGGTAATGATATTATCCGTGAGGCTACTAAATGGATCCCAATGAGGGACGTAATCTTGCTAATGAAGGTAATGATATTATCCGTGAGGCTACTAAATGGATCCCTGAACTAGTTGTTGCTTGTGAAATATGAAAGGAACTCAACACGAGTGAATCGAAAGTTGGATATATACTGGATTTCACCTGAATCGCCTCATCTATCCTCCTTAGGTAGGTGGATTATACCGTCTTTTGAGGTAATTATGATAAGTGGGTTACTGTATTTTGAAATAACTATTTATATTATGGAATGTGAGTTATATAGTAAAAATAAAATATTACATAACCAAACACAGTAATTGTGTAAGTTCCCAAAAAATAGAAGTTAATGTGTTGTACATCAAATCAAACGAGCCGTTAATATAAACTGCTATATATATGTATAGGAATTCCTTTATTTTATATTCTTGTGAGTACTAAACAATTTTAATAATTTAAAAATTCGAATTTCGATGACCTTTTTATTATAATAAAAATAATACTAAATTATAAGATTTGATACTTATTAACAACATGTTATTATATAAAATTCATAATTCTAAAAATAATACCATAGATATAAAATTTCATTAAAAATATATTAAAATTTAATATTTATATAATTAGTTTTAAAAATCCTAACAAAAACTTAGAATTTAAATAGTATTTATAATATATTAAAATTCAATATTGTTATAAAAATAGTAATAAATGTAAAGAATTTCAATATAAACTACAAAAGAAAAAATCACATTTTTTTAAAACATGAATATTTATGTTAATATTAAGTTGATAAATATGTATAAAAGAATTAGTATATTGAGAGAAATAAGACCACAATATATAATAACCATTTAAATTCTACATTATAATTATAATTTAAACTCTACCGACTACCGACTTAATATTCTCCGTGATGGAAGAACAAAACCATGTCCAGGGAACATGAATCAACAACGTTGGATACAATAATATATAGCATCATAGCAACATACGTAAACATTATACCCATGCTTCATTTTAAATAAACAGAGCTACATGTGTAAACATTAGCTACATGTGTAATATACATTTGCTATATAATGTTCGAAAAGGTGTATGCACCTCTGCCTGCAAGTATCTATGTAGAGCCTTAGAGTATGACTGGTTCCCGGTCCTGCTTTCCCACGCTCAATTTGAACTGCCACTCCCGTGGAGAGAATTTAGAACTTATTCTCAGCCAAAACTTAAATTGTATACTATCATCCTAAAACTTATAACCCCACATTTCTTTCTTGTCCTATTCGGATTATCGGTCGATGAAAATTGTAAAAAATTAACGAGGAAAATTTAGAGGCGGGTAAAGAATTTTACTAATCCACGGCTGTTTTGTTCTTTCTGCTAGTTATTGGCTTCGGCAAACCATCAAAGATGGGTCTTGTAATGGCTACACTTGACAGAGCCTGTAGATCTGGCTTTAAACTCCAACTAACTGTTGGCCAGATGGATGAGTTGCTATCTGACTCCTGGAAACTTGGCGTACTCGATGACTTTTTCACCCCAGTAAGGCTGTCAATCAGTGAAAATTCCCCCAAAGCTGTGGTAAGAGAACTTTGAAATCCTGTTTCGCCATCAACCCCGGAGGCAGTCCGACCGGCAGCTTTTGGCCTCGGTGCTAAACCTTTACTCATAGTCTTTGAAAAACTACCATTACTTGTGTCTCCCTTCAGTAACCTCTCTGGGGCTCGAGAATTAAAGTCAGCTTCAGATTTCAGACGCCGCCTTACCAAATTGTTGATCCAGTTATCAGAATCAGTTTCTCCTGCAGCTGAAACTGAAACACCGTTGGCTAAATCACCATTCTCCAGTTTGAAGTTATCAATAACACTTCTACTTTTTCTGTGAATACTCAAAGGTGGGTTCATATGAGGTGACGGCTTGCCAAATTGACCATCGGCCAAGTGATGAGACCCTCCGTTCTGATAGACAGCAAGTTCACAACCTTCAGGTGTTGCCTTCTGATCTGGTGGCTTAAGACCATAATATCCTTGTAGATTGTTCATGGCTGGAGAGACTCTCCGCTTCGGTGATGATGTCAGCTTCAGGGATTGGAATGAATCAAAAAAATCAGATTGCCGTCGCTTGGATGGTGGGGTCTGCTCAGAGCTGCTTGATCTATAAGAAAAACATGCACAGCAGTGAGCCACTGAAATTTCCAGACAAGATAAGAAAGACATTCATTCAAACTGGAATGATTTTAACTAAACTCCATTCATAATACACAAAGTTCATAACTCTGACAATTTTGTAAGCCAGCTACACCCGATCTACATTATTGTACTCTAAATCATAGCATAACCATGTTGATCCATCTATACTGCCTTAGCCGTGTTAAAACAACCATGATTATCCTTCTGGTACAAACATGATCAATATCAAATGCCACTACTTCAGTGTCACAATTTAATGATAACTTAATTATACTTCCACTACACTATTTTTATAGTAAATTATAGCTTTGTTTACATGCTCATTTTAAGACTAATAGATATACAACCCTCTTCAAGTTCAGACTACACAAAATGGGCATATTTTGTAAGGTACAAATAGCTTCACTTTTGAAACCACGTGAAGCCACATGGCATCATTCCCTTGGTGTTCCATCTTTATACTAGCATTCCATCTCTATACTACAACTGTGATTATCTATTGTACAACAAATCTAACTTTCACATGCTAATGTTATATTCTGCCAGTGAAATCGTGCATGATCTCTCAAATCTCTTGAGATAAATTATATAGAAACTTGAACCTAGAATACCGTAGTAATACAAAAATCACATATAATATGATTGTGTCATGCATACAACCTACAAACAACGTAATGGTATGTATACTTATTGCATCCTCAACATAGAAATTTAACTCAATGTATGAGTCGTATGACGAATTCCACAAACCATCAAATGCGTGGAAATCAGAACATGAGACCTATACCATGAAATGAGGAAAACCTAGTTAAAATTTATAAATTAGAGTAAACAAAAGAAATAGCAGACCAAATATAATATACTTTCTCCAACCCTAAATGTTTGACTGAAGATTAAAAATTATTCTTTTATAATTTTAAGAAACTGAAAAATATATGTTAAAGTAGATTATATATACTTTTTAACAATATAAATTTTTAATTTTTTTTCAATTATATAATACTTGTAAGTTTCAGTCAAAATTTGGTTAATTTGACCATAAAAAAGTCTAACAAGACTACTAATTGGGGACCGAGGGAGTATTACAGTGTATAAACAATGTTTTTTCCTGTTTGAGAGTATAGAGACTCGTCATGAAAGGTGGTTACGGTATCTCTAATTTTGTAGATAAGTTTCTGAAAGTCTGCTTTCTTTTGTTAATAGAACACTTATTAAGTATTGATATAGGATAGTAATTATTAAAGATATTGTGCTATAGTAGCAGAGACGAATGAAGAAGTGCGGCAAAGTTGGAGCATGGAGCTTAGAAGCACAAGACTTGTGTATTAGCTGCTTTTAGACCGAATATCTCATCCAAATTCAGCGGGGAGCCA
This sequence comes from Oenanthe sinensis, assembly GCA_028671895.1. Classification (NCBI taxonomy): domain Eukaryota; kingdom Viridiplantae; phylum Streptophyta; class Magnoliopsida; order Apiales; family Apiaceae; genus Oenanthe; species Oenanthe sinensis. The sequence goes on along the minus strand of CM053813.1, from coordinate 30,346,859 downwards.
GACAAGGATGTATTGAAGTTGGCATTAAGCGCAAAGGCTACCACAAATGAACAATTTTAACTATTTGGGCTCAAGCCCTCAACGACGTCGGCTCGTGTATTAACATGTGGTGATTAAAGTAGAGGGTAGCCACCAGGATGTTTTGTGACAAGAATGTCCCGATAAAATTGAAGGGCAATTCTATAGGCAGCCATTAGCCCATCTAATATCGTCCAAGTGTTGGGCAACCAAGAAGGCACATGAGTGGAGATTAAAAGATGTGAAAATGAGAATGTTGCGGTGACTAGTGAACATGTGGACGTACCATGTTGCACAAAATTCTAATAAGGTCTTCTAGGCAGAGTAGGAGTGGCGCCTATTAGAATTTAGAAACAAAGTAAAAGAAGAAAGAGTGCAGTAGTTTGGACACGTCTTCACAAGAAAAACCACAACACTGGTGAGAAGGTGGACAGCATATTGGCCAAGTGACCCAGGAGGAGAGTTGGAGAACGTGGACAGCGAGGCTTCTCAATGTGGAAACCTTATAGGAGTTCCTGGAGATGCCAGATCTGGACAGATGATTTTCTTACAGGAACTGAAAGTCATCGATTATGGGGATGGGATTACATGGTACATTGGGGAGGGCTAGAGAACCTCCAAATAGGACAGTTGTGTATTTAGGGTGAAGGCGCGAAGGGAACGGTGATAACTAGTATTTTGTAATCTACATAACAATGAACTGTCTTTCTATATTGTTTTACACTGTTCTATGTTATTTTAAATTTTACCCCATAACTCTATTTGCCTACATATATTTTTTTCGTAATACCCACACTAATTTTCACCCTTTGCAGCAGTGCAACATGTCAAAATATTGCTCAAAAACTCACAAATTTTCATCATCTTCCAAAACTTTTTATAAAAAAATTTGTCTTCACAGTTTGCTGAAACATGCTTTAGACACAATTTGCTAAAAAAAACATCTTCTTACAACTCTAAGAGACTAAGAGTTGATATAAGCTTTGCATGCAATTATTTTATTAGGGCCTACTTCCAAATGGGACATAGTCACATAGGGTATGTTTGGTTTGCATTATAAAATCCAAACAACAAATGCCAATTACCAAAGCAACATAACCCATAGACATCAGTAGACGACATACCGTTATGACAGTTTATGCATAGTTCTAGAGAAAAGAATGAACTTGCAAAAAAATCACTTATATTAACAGTAGAATATATTCTTCATTCTTTATGAAATGTACACATGCAACCAGATCAGAGAAACCAACTGACCAGCACATGTAGATTGCAATCATCCAAATAGCAAAATTTAATACATCGTCAAGTGCTGAAAAGAAAAACAAGGAACAGAGAGCGGAGATTAAAACATTACCCTTGTTGGTCAAACCCATTTGTCATGATGGGAGATGGAGGATGTCTTCCTGGTAATGGTATGTAAAGAGTATTCTGAGCAAACATCTGGATATCAGTCACTAGACCATTTATCTTCTTAATGTCAGCCACCTGATAAATCATGTGACAATGCATTTCAAGAGTAAGACATCCCGCCATCCAACTCTCTAATGAATACATAGATACAACTAATGGGTAATAATTGATTTATACATGTTTGGAAAATGAAAACAAAATTACCCTTATATAAACAACTGTCCTCAGGGGCAAAGTCGCCTCCTAACACTGTTTTAAATTTACTTTAAGAAGCCCAAAATTATGTTCATAGTTGTGGAACATGTGAAACTATAGTAAAAACCAGTTAAGACAACATACATCTACAATAGAATAATAAAAATTCAGGTTCTTTAGGTTTAATTAGCTGCATTTACAGAGCATATGTTAAACCAGCATTCATACAGTTTCCGATACCTAATTTTGATCAAAAAATGGAAATAAATGTGACTTAAATTCCAGGCATACTGTAAAAGTATAAAAACCAACTGCACAATTGAATTCAAACACATTTCTACAACAATTCTAATAAATTAAAAACAACAATTAAAAGTTTAAACACATTACAAATACGTAACTACCATGAAAAATCGAAGATTTCATCAGCTAAAAAACATTAAAACCACCGATCAAACACACAAAATTCAACATTTCAACAACCAAAATCACAATCACAATCACAATAAAAATTACCTCAACGCCATATTTAATAGCAACACCAGCTAAAGTATCGAATTTCGAGACACGATGCTCAATATAATTAGAACCACCGACACCAACGCCAAGCGCCACACTTCCATTACCGGAAAACGGCGAACACGCCGGAGATGAAGACGACGAAGAATTCGCCGGAGATGAAATCTGAAAAACCCTCGCCGCCGGCGATGATGAATCAATCGCCGACGATAATCGATTATTCACGACTCCATTTCTCCAATCATTCTCCATTTCTATAAAAAAAAACTAATTCAACCTATACACATATACACACACACATATATAATTGTAATTGTATCTACACATTTACCAGAAGATAGATCTAAAATTGTGTGCGTGTGTGCGTGTTTTTGAATAAAAATATATATGTATGTATATGTGTATGTATATGTAATATAATTTAGTGAGGATAAAAGTTAAATAAATAGATCTAAATATCTGAACGAGGGTTGTTGTGTTAATTTGAAAGAGTAATAATCTTCTCGTTGTTGTTCTTGTATTTTCTCTCTGTTTTTTTCTGTACGTATAATGTATGTATTGTTCTGTAATTTGATGTGCTTTGGTTTGTTTATTATGGATTACTCTTTGGTTTTTCGAGTTTGGATTACGTTTCAACTCATTTTCGATTTATATCTTTATCCAAATCTCTGTTTTTTACTCTATCAAAGGATCAGTTATTCAATGGATACTTCATTTTTTAATATATGCTCTTACAAAAATATTATTTGTATTATCAGTTTCTTTTTAAAAATTGGGTATTTATCAAAAATATTTTTTTTCATTTTTTTGTGATTTTACTATTTTTTGAATTTTTTTAAAAATATAGTTTACAACTAAAAATAAAAGTAAACAAATACAATTTTGTATATACAAAGTTATAATCAAATGAAACTGAATGCATTTGTTTTATAAAAAAATGTTTGAAGTTGCTGGAACTTGAATTTGTGGTTGATTTTAGCTACTGTATTAGTTGCAAAATCGAATTTTTATAAAAAAAATTAAAAATTATATTTTTACAAAATATAAAATAAAAAAATGATATTTTTTAAAAAGTCCTTGAAAAATTCAGGTTAAAAAGTGGACTGCGCGTCTATTTTTGGGACCAAATTTTATCATATTAAAAATTTTAATTTAAGTAATATCATGTTAATTAATCAAAAATTGTAACAATTTAAATATTATAAAAATCCTGAAAATTAAAATAAGCATTTATTTTCCTCATATTCATTATTTAGAATATTTAACCTTTTTCACGTATTTTTTTAAAAAATTAAAAATATAGTAAAATAAATATCTTTTAAATTTTCTTTTATAAATAAAAATATAAAATTTAACCTTTTTTTAGAATTAAAAATCTATAATATATAATAAGATTATATTGCGTAAATACGCGGAATGTACTTTGCGTTGGATGGGCAACGCAGATTTGGTCATACGTAGACACAGTCAAACTTAAATAAGTTTAATACAAACACCATTTCATATTACTATTTTTTTTCTGAAGCATTGTATTATTATTTGATATACTAAAATCTCGATTAATTAATAATTAATAAATTAATATCTAAAATTCGACATTATTAACTTCTAAAAATTTTAATGTATTTTTAAATTTTCTATGTAGCCAGTTGGTCGACTCACGGCCTCACAGGTGAGTGTATCACCGTCGTTCAGAATTTCTGACGGGGTCCACAACCAGACTTTCAGCTTACCTGTCTCTTTCCTTTTTCTATTTCCTTGCTTTACTTTTTTTTTTTTTTATGGTTAAAACATAATTTCCTAAAAAGATTAAATATTTGTATTTTTATTAAATTAAAATAGTAGTAATAATAATTTGAGTTTTATTGCACATATTCGTGAGCATCTTTATTAGAAAACACACATGACATGTTACAAATTTACAATCCCCGAAAGATTAATGCGACTTTGCATGAACTTTGTTTGAGAATGATTGGCAGAAATAAAAGTAACATTAAATGCACAGAATGTGCAACTAGCCAAGCAAAATCACGAGGTAATGTTCTTGCTTTCAATTGTGGTGGAACCAATTTGTAGTTTTCATGTGATTCAGTGAGGTTTTTATCATGCAATTTGTAGTTTTCATGTGATTCAGTGAGGTTTTCATCATGCTGTCAACGTTAAAATGAATGCACAGAACTTGTGTGGTTTGTTTTGAGGAGTGTAAGAGCGATTCCTGACATATTCTGAGATCCGGGGACTAAAATTTTAAATAAGCTTCCTAATTATTTTTTTCATCATAATTATAAAAAAAAATATTTAATATAACTAAAGGTTACAAATTTAAAATCTACTTATTTCCACCAAAATTTTATCAAGTTTATTTGAAAATCTATTTTTTCGATAACAAATTTAAACATAATTTATTTGTGACTCTTCTCACTTATCAATTCATTTTTTTCACATCCAGATAATTGTTTTTTAGATAATATCATATAAATCTCATTAAAATTCTCACCAAAATTAACATCATAATAACACCTTAAATAAATAGTTCAAAATTCAAAACGTTCACTAAAAATTTGAAGAAAATGATTATTTACATCAAAATAAAGACTATATATATATATATATATGAGTTTTAAGACAAAATTTTACTAAGATTATATTGCTTTGATATAAAATATATATAACCGAATACCGGTGTAAATCTATTTTTCTTTTTTAATAATGAATTATCTAGTTTTTCATAATATATACATATATAATTAGTACTTATTTTTAGTTTTATAAACAAATTATTAATTTATATTTTACGAATATTATTGACTTTGTAATTTTTTAACTAAGTAAGACATATATATACTTCTTTTTTTTTGGAAAAATGTGTCCCAATATTTTTTTGCCTCCGGGCCTGACGAGTGTTACAGTTTTGATTTAGGAATGGGTTAAAGTGATAAGGGATTGAATTATTTTTTTTGATTGAGTAGTTGAATGAATATATTTGATTTAAAATATTTTTAAATTATTAATAGATTTAAAATATTAATTTAATTAATTATTTAATATATTTTTAGGGGGGAAATATCAAAATTTTCATTTTTTATGATGAAATGTACCAGTGTCAACATTAAAGAAAAACTTGAGTCATTTTGATCGTTGGAGAATTAAAAATGTACACTTGTTAAACTCAAAATTGGATTTAACAATCAAAATTATTAAATATTCATTAATAACTCTTTTTATGTCTATATATATACAAACACAATCATTAATTATCTAAAATCCAGAAAGAAGCACAATTATTATTTCCAGTTATAGAATCATTACTTCATAAACACCAAACAATACAACTCATAATTATTTATAATAAATCAACAATAACAATTGGAATAAGCAATTAACTGAATGTGTGACAAAAAATGTTTAATTTGACTAAATTCAATTTTAACTTTAACAATGTGTACACTTTTTATTATCTACTGATGAAAAAGAGTCATGTTTTTCTTTTGTGATGATACTGATATAGTAAGCAATATCTCTGAATGGGTAGTGGATACCGGTGCAACTCGTCATATCTGCTCCAATAAAGAGACATTTCAGGACTATGTCAAAGCATCTGAAGGAGAATGTGTCTTTATGGGTAACTCAAGCACTGTGAGTATTCTTGGAAAGGAAAATGTATCTCTTAAACTTACTTCTAGAAAGACTATTGCTCTACAAAATGTCTTGCATGTTCCTGATATTCGTAGAAACCTAATGTCTGGTGCTTTATTGAATAAAGCTGGTATCAAGTTAACTTTCATCATAGAAAATGAAGATTTTGATATTTTTTTAGTTATTAATTTAATTTTATATTGAATATTTATATGTAGTTGTATAAATAGAAAAGAAAATAATAAAATAAATTTAATTCTTTATACCTATAACTCATATCCACTTCGTTCCTTTTTTAGTATCAAAAATCTATAAATTTAAAATAAAGGAAACTCATATCTCCAACCTGAACCTCCTCAACCAAAAGACTCCGAGTTGTAACTTATTTTATTTCCTTTAGGTATCAATATTTAAGTCAATTTTATGAAAAATGTTCAAATCTCATTTTTTTGATAGTTTGTTTATTGAATCATACTCCTTAACAATCGATTGTGATAAACTAATTATACAAAGATTTGACTTTAAAATTATAACAAAATTTCCAATAGATCAATTTTAAGGTTTATTTATTGAGAATAATATTTTACTACAAAAATACCATAATCATATTATCTTTAGTAATTAACCCCAAATAGTCTAAATTTAGCACTGTGTAAAAGAACCAATCTTTTCTGCAATGACCTTTGGAATGAACAAGAAACCAAGTACATATGCGATGATTCAAGTCAAATTCATCACTATCAGTGGGGGAATTAATGCCATGAGGAGTAGTTCTTATTGAGAGTGTTCCTGAGATGTTGAGTGATATTGTATTTTAATTACAGGTGAGGATGAACTATGGTGAGTATATTTCCATTCATAGGCAGTAAAATTGATTTATTCGGAATTTTTTAAAGAATGGCTTGAAATTTTGTCGTTGGGTGGTCAATCCAACGCAATAAAAATTGATTAATCCATGATTATAAAAATATAAGTATTATTGTATAACTGATCTCTAACCATCGAAAGTCAAGATAATGTATAGTTAAATGTGTGCAAAAAAAATTGAAAATATTTTGTAGAAGTATGTTTTAAATCTTAATTTGTATTCAAAGAGCGAGGTAATTAATAGACAAATGAAAAGTAAAAATTAAATCTATATCCAATGAATGCTTCTTTTGCTTATCTCCTACTTTTGAAAAAGAAAACAAGTTGGTTAGTAAAAAAAAAATAGCTGTGGAATGGAGATGCGGGGTATCGATCCCCGTACCTCTCGCATGCTAAGCGAGCGCTCTACCATCTGAGCTACATCCCCGGTTTGTGCAAGAAAGCTGAATGATTCAATCAATAACAATCTCCATAACGAAGAAATTTTGTTTACGAAACTTGAAAAGGCTGTGTAGATATTGAAAAATGGAGACTGGAGAAAAATATTATATTTAACAAAAAGAACATATTATTTTAATTTTAATTATTTAATAAGAAAGGGGGATAGAAAACGTGGAAAGTAAAAGACCAAACACAAAAACTCAACTCTATCCAACTCTCCCGCGAATCCCATAACTGTCTGTCTGTCTCTGTCTATGTAGTGGTAATACTATAACCCACACACCACATTTCAGATAAGACCAACACCACCAAAACACACACACACACACACACACACACACTCACACACTACAACAATGGCGACTACTATCACTACTAGTCTCCATATACTTACAGACCGCAATATAATTCTCAAATCTTCTTTTTCTCTCAACTCTTTATCTACACTCACTACTCGTAATGCCTCCATTGCTCGCAATCGCATTGCTGTCCCTAAAGCTTCTCTTCATCGGAGACAATTGCTGGCTGATACTGCTGCGGCGGCTATTACTTTAGGCTCCTCGGCTTTTGTACTTCCGGCTAAAAGTGAAGATCAGTTGTCTGAGTGGGAGAGAGTTTCGCTTCCGATTGATCCCGGTGTTGTTCTTCTTGATATTGCTTTTGTTCCTGATGACTCTTCTCACGGTATGTCGCATCTCTCTCTCTCTCTGTGTCTCTCTCTCCCTCCCTCGCTCGCTCTCCCTCTCTCCCTCTCTCTCTCTCGCTACCTCTCTCCCTCTGCGTGTGTTGAATTTTATAACTGTTTTAGCTGATAAGTTGTGATTTTATATGCATAACAGAATTATATTTACAGTGATATATAATATATTTGAATATGGAGATGACTGTTATGATATTCTGATGTTGAATTGCTGTGTGAAATATTTGGATAATTGGTAGGTTTTTTATTGGGAACAAGGCAAACGTTATTGGAGACTAAAGATAGGGGAAGTACTTGGGCTCCGCGTTCCATACCTTCTGCAGAAGATGAAGATTTCAATTACAGATTCAACTGTATTAGTTTTCAAGGCAAGGAAGGATGGATTGTCGGAAAGCCTGCTATTTTGTTGCACACCTCCGATGGTGGAGACAGCTGGGAACGAATTCCACTGAGTGCGGAATTGCCTGGAGATATGGTAGGACCATGTAGCCTTGCACATTTATCTCTATTTTGAGTAGTATGCTCTATACTAAATGCTCATTCTCCATTGATCCCTAAGCTAACTATTGGTAGCAATATATCTACTGAGAAGATGGGTGGTATTGGTTCTAATATTTCAGATTAGTATGATCATTAATGTTGACTTCTAAATAAGGCATCCGATGCATCTCTTTGCTGATCACACATATTTATTAATTACATGTATGGCAGGCTCACTGATGACTATGATTTCTTGAATCCTGCCTTCACAAACTCTAAACTAATACTCATTTTCGTGGAAATGTCAATATTAAGCTTCACAACCTCGGTTAGAAGAAAAAATTTAAAGCACCTAAGTCATGCTGTTTAAGTGATAATATTCTGTACATATGAATGTTGCATGTCACATTACATGTTTGTAAGCTACATGTGCTAATTGAAAATTGAATCCATATGGTTAAAATGTTCTCAATAGAAGCATTCTCCCATTGGGAGCATGTATGCTTTGGGTGGAGGAAGATTGATGGTGGAACTCAAGTGAAGTTTAAAAATATAAAATTGTTAGCAGGGATTTTCTGATTATAAGGAATGTAGGAGGTAGGAGACTTGGTTTTTGTTTTAAAATACTATTATCTTCTTGGAGAAATTCATATATAGGTGTTTTCTAGTTCTCCAAATAAGATTGGGGGTTTTGTATCTATACAAATTTAGGTACTTTCTAGATATTTAAGATTTTCTGTTGATTTTATGATTTAGTTTACTCCCATTTTTACTAATTGATTGGTACTCTGTTAAGTGTGGAAGATCAAGAAGTGAATTTTGTGTGGTTTTCCACTGCAGTTTGTGTTCTGTTCCATAATTTTCTTTTCTGCACAAAAAATTTAACCAAGCCAAACATACCCAGTGGGTAATGCTGCTTTCATTGAGAGTTACTTATATTGCCTACTATATGGGGGCTCTAACAGCTGAGCTATGATAGCCCGCTTACTTGACGCCGGGTGCTCTAGCCAACTGAGCTATAAATGCTGATTTTCTTTTCTATTATCAATAGAAATCTTCAATATCTACTCAAACTAAGACGTTTAACACTTACTGCTCATCTTGCTTTTAGCCTGCAAGTACTGAATGATTGGACATCATTAATATGACATTGCAGGTATACATCAAGGCAACTGGAGATAAGAGCGCAGAAATGGTAACTGATGAAGGTGCCATATATGTTACATCCAACAGAGGCTACAACTGGAAGGCTGCTGTGCAGGAGACTGTATCAGCTACTCTCAATAGGTCACTTTCTTTATCAAATTGGATAAAAAAAATGATCAACAGAGTTATTATATATCCCATCATTATCATCTTGCAGACCAGTTCTAACTTATAATGAATAAGATGGACTATTGTAGCCACGTCCCCAGTGTAGATGATGTATTGATGTGTAGGATATTAACACTCGTTAAGCAGCTAATAATAACAGTATATAATATGCAATATTCTAACTTTCCATTTATCAAATGCAATTCAAATTTAACAAGCTAAAATAACATGTCCATGGAGTGTGTTAATGAACCTTTCCTGAAGCCTATTAATTAAAACTTCCGAGTTCCGAACAAAATCATGGTTTTGCCAAAAGGCCCGGTGCCCAGTAGTACAGGCTATTCCATTTTCCCTGACAAGATCATGGTTCCGAAACTTGAAAGCATACTCCCTCATCTCCTATATTTAATAGTTACTAGAAAAACATGGTTTTGTGACAATTAAATATTCAAGTGAGGGTGGATTTTATCAATGTGAGAATATGTGATGCCCTCCGACGGTCTGATATCTAAATCACATTCTAATGGAACTTTCACCCTTCCCAGACCATTGCCCACCCATACCCCAATCACATATGCAGTTTCTATCTACTTTTGAAACTTATATTTGTATAATGTCTATATGCATGGGTAACTGTTTCTTTGCATATAACAAAATGAGTCTTCGGTTTTTATAGCTATCGTAATATGATTATTCAAGCTGTTGTATCTCTGTTATACCATGGTGATTCTATCTAAGGTTCTAGAGCATCACCGGGGTGATGTCTTACTGGTTTTGCTAGATGTTATATATATAAATCTCATATCGATCCTTTTTATTTTCTTTGTGCTTTCCTATTTGAATATGAAGATCTTAAAAGCTTATCTTCAGCTCATATTATGTCCTCCTTTTAACAGCTAGGCTATTTTGCTTCTAATTGTTCCTTACATTTAGCTATCCATAGACCATAACTTAGGATAATCATTACTTTTGTAAGGTGGTAACACTACCATAGTTTATGACTATTTCAGAACAGTTTCTAGTGGCATTAGTGGTGCGAGCTACTACACGGGGACTTTCAATACAGTGAATCGTTCACCAGAAGGCAATTATGTTGCGGTGTCAAGTCGCGGTAACTTCTACCTGACTTGGGAACCAGGGCAGGTGAGAATCTCTTTGTAACTGTGTTTTATATAATTTTTTATTGACTCTAATGGCACGTTGCGTTCTTTACTTTTCACCTTTATAATGTATGTATACCATTCAGATTGTAGCAGCTTCAAAGTTATAGTCTTTTATGACCGGCTCTAACCATTATTTTGCAGTTGTTACAAAGTCCTCACTGCATAAATTGATCTAAAATTTGCAAAATTATAATGAATAATAATAAACATATTGCTGCTTGTATATATGTGCCTGATAATGACAATTAATAAAATAAATGAGTTTAACACCTCTATATGCAACATCCGTCACGGCACTTGAGGAACATGTAGTACACCTGTGCGTTAACTCCTTAATATGGAATGTAGGATTGTTCACGGTGATATGTTGATAATTAAGAAGTATACTGCTTTATGATATTATATCACAACACTTTGATGTTTAGATAGCCCTAAATAATAAAAACACAAAGAAAATGTTGGCCACTAAATGCTTGAAACCTAATTACAGCAGAAACCTAATAATAGTACGGCACTCGAAGAACATATAGTACACCTGTGCATTAACTCCTTAATATGCTTGAAACCTAGTTACAGCAGAAACCTAATAATAGGCTTTTTACTATATCAAACTGAAGTGTTAGATCTATTTTTCTGTATAGCTCATATCCCCCCTCCCCCCAAAAAAAAAAAAATCCCCTTCTCCTCAAATGTGTTATTGGTGTATTTAGTGTATTCATGAGCATTACTCTTGATTTTGTAAATGCAGCCCTACTGGCAGCCACATAATAGGTCAGTTGCTCGAAGAATACAGAACATGGGCTGGAGGGCTGATGGTGGCCTTTGGCTTCTTGTTCGTGGTGGGGGTCTTTATCTCAGCAAAGGCACAGGGGTGAGTATAAATTATGACATGTTGATTATATATAGAATCCGCTTGAATATCATTTATGAAATATAAACTTGGGGACCATGTTTGCTTAAGAATTCCATGAGAACCTTTACTTGTTGACTATTTGAGTTAATTCAGAATTAATACTGGGGGATCTGAAAGATAGTATCTTACTTAATATAAGATATATTTGTACAACCTCTTTCATAATATGATGTTGATATTGTTTGCTTAACATAAAATGATTATATTTTTGGCCTCAGATAACAGAGGAATTTAATGAAATTCCGGTGCAGAGTCGTGGCTTTGGCATTCTTGATGTTGGCTATCGGTCAGAGGTAATGTTTAGATTATAATTGTGTTAGTCAGATATTAGTCTTATATTCAGAGTTCTTATTTCTCTCCTTTGTAAATCTCTGAGATAAAATACGTGTAGATGATATATACCTACATTCATACAGAGATACCTATATATTGTGGTTTTGTAGTTAATGTACTGAGGGTTGGTCTGACAGGATGAAGCTTGGGCAGCTGGGGGCAGTGGGGTTCTGTTGAAAACTAAAAATAGTGGCAAGACTTGGACTCGTGACAGGGCAGCTGATAATATTGCTGCCAATTTGTACTCAGTAAAGTAAGTATACTTCTTTCAGTAATATGATCTCAGGTGTTTAAAATCATGATGCAAAATTGGCCTCTCTTGGTGTAATTTACATCAGGTTTATCTATTATTGACTTTCCTATTAACTTGGTAAATCAATATTATATTAAGTTGGGTTTGCAGATTTAACTCTTCTTTTCTTATCATCGCTACTGCATTCTTTTATTTCAGTCATTCTTAGTAACAAACTATGTTTACTTTGTCTTTCGCAGATTTATTAATGAGAAACAAGGGTTTGTGCTAGGAAATGATGGGGTTCTGTTAAAATATCTTGGATGAACAACATATGTACAAACATGGTGATCCATTCTCGCTTACTGCATTTTCCAGTTAGGTTTAACAAAATCTGAGACAAACAACTGATACATTTTTAAATGTGCAGGTTCTTATCTTTGCTTTTTACCTCTCCAATTTTGTACTAATCTCATATGTTGGCATTTCGACGGCAATTACAAAGGAACATAGACCAAATATTCAATATTGAAGCTCTCCTACGCCAACATACCTGGAAATTTATGTATCTCGTCAGTGTGCTATATACATAGTTTTGTAATCATATTAACATGGCCACCAGATTTGGGTCTCCCATATAAGCATAGTTTTCGACATTGTAAGTTAAGAATAGACACCGATTTCATAGGTTTGTAAAATTTGTATTTAATATTACCTGAGAACTGCAATTAAAAATTTAAGATTAATATAGAAACTTGAAATAAGAGCTATTCATGTAGAAATAGAGATGCTCTAAAAAGAGAATAAAAATATGTGTTTCGAAAAATAAGATTTGTTAGTCATAGCTGTAATCTATTTTGCCACTAAAATATGTCGTACTCCGTTGTATAATACTACGCAGAGTACAATCGACAATATCTTCTAAAAATGGAGATTGAAGCGAATCATGTATCCAAGTAACGTTAGTACAATGCAACGTGCGCAGCGCTATTCTTAAAAATCTTCTGAGTTTTTTTTTAAATTCTTGAAACGTGAATGCTACTATCTTGCCTTCCAATCTTCCCCTTAATTATTAATTTATTATTTAGTTTATTGCAGAAAATAAAAACATGACTTCCCTCTCTATTAATTATTTTCTTATAATAACTTGCATCATATTTATGCTAAACGGTTTCATGAATAGATATGGTATATAAAGTTGACATATATTTATAGGCTGCATGTATAGAGGAAGAAACCTAGGCAAAGCAAAAGGTACATAGCAGTCATGGGAAGTTTGTCTTCTTCATGTATAGTCCTCCTACTAGTACTACAAGCAAGCTGTATAGCTTGGGGAATTGAATATAATTATGCAGATGCATTAGACAAAAGTTTGTTGTTCTTTGAAGCACAGAGGTCTGGTAAGTTATCGCAAAATCAACATGTCAAATGGCGCGGTGATTCTGGCCTTACTGATGGTTTTAAGAAAGGGGTAAGGATTTATATATATATATATATTGTTTGTGTGGAGATTATGAATTGCATGCAGTGATGAATGTTGGTTAAGTTTTGGATGTATTTGTGTATGAAAATATGTGTAGGTGGACTTGGTGAGAGGTTATTATGATGCAGGTGATCATGTGAAGTTTGGGTTGCCAATGGCTTATAGTGTGACAATGCTTGCATGGGGAGTGATAGAATTTGGGGAATAGATAATGAAATTGGACCAGATGGGAAATGCTTTGGCTGCTATCAAATGGGGAACTGATTATTTTATTAAAGCTCATCCTCAACCTAATGTTCTTTGGGCACAGGTCAGTACTTCGTCGACGTTATTAAGTCAAAAATGATTTCGAATTATTATTTTGTCTAGCTTAATTTTGGTACGACTAACGCAGTAACACTTTATATAATTCTTTAGGTAGGAGATGGAGACTCGGATCATTTTTGTTGGGAGCGAGCCGAGGACATAACAACTCCAAGGACTGCATTCAAGCTTGACACAAATAACGTGGTTCAGACCTTGCTGGTGAAACTGCTGCTGCAATGGCTGCAGCTGCTATTGCATTTAAGCCTTACAATTCTTCCTACTCTAACTTGCTCTTGCTTCATTCAAAACAAGTAAAGTTTTCTTATGTTATATTCTATCCATGATTCAGTGGTCTGTTTATGTTGCCTTTTTTTTCTTTGAGGCACTTACAACTTGAATTCGTTTGCAGCTTTTCACATTTGCTGATACATTTAGGGGATTATCTGTTAATTCCATCCAAAATACCAAGAAATTATATGCATCTTCTGGTTATGAGGTCAGTTCAAAAGTGTCGGAACTATGATTATTAATTTGCCGGGGCTGAACTAGTGTATATATTTTTACCGGGGCTAATAATGTTTTTCACTAGTTTTTATAATTTTATCGGGATTAAAAAGTAAATTTGTAACTGTTTTCTGGAGGTCAGCCGGGGCTGGAGCGGGGATTTAGCCCCAGCCTGGTTCAGCCAGTCAAATGCTATCAAGCTTTTAACTTGGTGACTTCGGAATGTAGAGTCTAGATTACTTTATTTATTTTGTTCTTCAAATAATCTTGTCTGTTGCTATTTGCTAATGCAAGGATGAATTGTTATGGGCTGCTACATGGCTTTATCAAGCAACTAGGGAAGATTACTACTTGAAATATGTGGCGGATAATGCTGTTTCAATGAGAGGAACTGGATGGGCTGTCAAACAATTTTCTTGGGATAATAAGTATGCTGCTGTCCAGATTCTCCTGTCTAAGGTGCGTCAATTATGAGAATATTGAGGGTGACAGGGAGTCGAACCTTAAACCCCTGCCAACTGGAGCTCTGATACCATGTTAAATTACCAGTTCTCCTAAAACCTCAAGGTATTAGGAGATTGACTTACCAGGATCTTATATTATTCTAACATAGACATTCATGAAAAGAATATAGGTGCTTTAGTAATGTTATTATTGGTTTATATTATGTGGCAGGTGTTATTGGAAGGGGGTGGAGGAGCATACACTTCCACACTAAAGCAATATCAATCCAATGCAAATTATTTTGCTTGCGCTTGTCAGCAAAAGAATGATGGCTACAATGTGCCCATGACTCCTGGTAATTTCTATAACAGTGCCCATAGCTTCTAATATCACAATATTAATGACGATTTTAGTCTGGAAAAAAATTCAACTGAATTCCTTCTTCTGGTGGTTTGTTAGGAGGCCTGCTATACATAAATGACTCGAACAACCTGCAATATGCAGCATCTGCAGCATTTTTGCATGCTGTGTACTCTGAGTATCTATCTGCAGCAGGTACAGTGCTCAATTGTCCAGATGCAAAATTGCAGCCCCAAGACCTCCTCAATTTTGCCAAGTCTCAGGCATGCTTTCTCCAATCTTTTCATTTACGAAGTCAGTCGCATTCGTTATATTGTTTATGAAATCAGACAAGTAATCTATTTTGCGTTTTTTTATTGTAGGTTGATTATATTCTAGGAAGGAATCCAAAGTCCATGAGTTACATAGTTGGCTATGGCCAAAACTATCCAGTTCAAGTTCACCACAGGGGTGCTTCTATTGCTCCTATATCAGTCCTACATTCTCCTGTTGGATGTGTGCAAGGATTTGAGACATGGTATCGGCGCCTTGAAAAGAACCCTAATGTCATATATGGGGGCTTAGTTGGAGGTCCTAACAAGAATGATGAGTTTAATGATGTTCGGACCAATTATGAACAAACGGAGCCTACCACATCTGGTACTGCTCCTCTTTTAGGACTTTTCTCCAAATTGAGCAGCATCAACGGAAGTCCAAGAGCAGGCTCAAATCATCGAGAAACGCCAACATCTAACAGAAACAATCCTCCAAGTTAGTGACTTAAAATACAATTCCAGTTGATTCAAATAAATGTGTTTATGTAACATCCTGTTAACCAAAATAAACCTGCCTGGACTTGGTTTGCAGGTTCTAATCCAAAGGAAGCATCTATGCCTGATCCAACATCATGTGAGTTCACATATCGGCAGTAGCTTAATGAACCAACTTAAAATCTTTTTTATATAGCATTAAAATTAGCATAATTATCATATCAACAGAATTGTCCAAAAAATGTTCTAAAGAATGTCTTCATCCATGTAGCAGAACACTTCGTTCTAGACCTTAACTACTTGTTCATGTTGTGTTTTATGTCAGCTTTCCCGGTAGAGTTCTTCCATTCGATAACAGATTCGTGGACTGTTGGAAGAATGAATTTCTACCGCCACAGGGTGATAATCAAGAACACATCACAAAAGTCGATTTGAAAATAGAAAATCTAACAGGTTCTCTATGGGGTCTGACGCCAGCTCAAGAAAAGACCATCTATGAGCTTCCCCAGTGGATAAAAGAATTGAAAGCAGGTTATGAATGTAAGTTTGTGTATGTTCAAGGAGGACCACAGGCCAAGGTTTCAGTACAGAGCTATTACTGAGAATATCAGCTCAACTTTTTGGTTTAAACTCCCCATCCATAAAATGGAATTGGTTTCATTTGTTTTCTCCTGAATTTCTGAAAAAATTACAGAAGACGGGTTCAGTTTCTGGGTAGTGTACGTTTTTTAAACAGCTCAGTTTTGGTTATTTGACCTAGACTTTATTTTAATGTGATGAACATTACGAGGAAATTTTGCATTAAGCGGGTGATATTTGAGTTCTATCCCTGTAAATTATATGAGTTATGCCACGACTAGCTTTCTAAAATTCCATGTGTCCAATATTTTATTTCATCATTTATTCAAGTGAATAAAATCAAAATGTTTGTGATAAACCATTATCTCAGGAATTATCAGACAAGTGTTTTTTAATATGAGTATTTTTATAATTATATATAATCCCGTATAATTATAATAATACCCTCGTATATTTATATGGAATTTTTTTTTAAGGAATTGACATTACCAGGTACATTAATCTACATAGATGGATTATAGGTACAAATATAATTGAAAATACTGATATCTATCTTGTTATGCATGTTGGTCTAAAATAATTTTAAATATACTCGCAAGTTACTACAATAAATTTATTCAAACATATTATAACTTTCGTTTAAGTTTTAACCTCGAAATAAACATAATAATATCTTGAAGTTTAGTTGAGCCGTAAATGGTTGAGTAACCTAAACAGTTTCCTCGAGTAATTACAAATTAATTTATCCATAACTATACCAATCCTGAAGAAACTACAGTTGTAAAATTGGTCTATTAAAAACAAACAAAAGACCTTAAGCATGTAACAGGTAAACCAACTTTTCAAGCACTGCCAGGATTCCTGCAAATTTTGCATTTAAATTGTTTCAACATAGAATAGGTTTTGTTCTATCAATAGTCTGATACAATAACTAGGATGTTGCAAACCCATCAAACATGTCTCAAAAATTAAGAAACTAGAATAAAAAGTTGTCGCATTGTACTATAATTTGCAAGGAAATGTTACTAAACTAGGATACTCCAAAAACAAAATTGGGCAACCACACAGCTAGCTTCCTAGTCCAACGGCTTTCCTCTTGCTTAATCATTGAAGGTGGTTTTCTTTCCTGCACCAGCAAAGAAAGAGATGATAAAAAAAGAAATGCAACACTTGTTAAGAGACAATGTTTACAAACTAATATACTCCCCGTGTTATCTACAAATAGCAACTTATAAGTAATTATAAATTAAAAAATGTATGTATTTTCACTTATAAGCTACTACTTATAAGGAACCACAACCGGTTTAGCCAAACATCAGAAACTCAAAATTACTGCCCGAGTATTCTATCAAAACTACAATGGCCTTGGAAGGCCAACTTACCTTTTCAAATATAAAGGAACTAGAAAAAATGGTCTAGGGTTATCGGTTAGCTTTCTTTCCAATTCCAAAATACAATCAAGAAGTTACAATTGGGCAAATGATAAGATACTAAGAAGCTGAAAAAATAAAAAGAACAAACCTGTGCCAGCAGTAGCCATGCTAGGTCTGTTAAATCCTCCGGTTCTACCTCTGCCACCGCGATCACCACCGCTTCTTCCTCTACCACCAAACCTACCACCACTATCACCAAACCTACCACCACTTCTACCTCCACCACCAAACCGACCACCACCGCCACTAAATCTTCCACCCCGGTCACCCCTACCACGACCTCCACCACCACTGCCAAAACTGTTTTCTCTTGGTTTCGCCTCTTCAACAGTCAATGAGCCCTCTCCAAGTTCAGATCCATTAAGTTCCAGAGCTTTATTAAGAGCATTACTATCGGCAAAATCCATATAAGCAATCCTGCACCAGAAAGAAACAGATATTAAAAACCCTCTGGACGAATCGAGTAGAGGAACAAGTATTGATTACTTGCTAATAAATTACAGATTTTAAAGGGATGCATACACACCCTTTCAAACCACCCTCATAATCCTTGGGAATGGACACTCTTGTTATATCTCCACATGGTCCAAAATGCTCTTCTAGTGCAGTACGAACCTGTCACGTGAAGAAATCCAGAATGTCAGATAAAAACAGTTCACTAAATACAGGATGAGAAGTAAAAGAAAAAAAGAGAATGACACATACCTCTTCCTCACCACCACGTGTATCAAAACCTCGCACAAATATTGTTGAAGCTGGGGCTCTTCCTCCCTTTTGGTATGAGTTCTCGTTGCTGAATATTGTTTGATTAGAAACTAACTTTGAAGTAATAAAAAAATATTGGTACAACAATGAACTTGTGGTGTTCTTACCCGCTGGCTGGAGTAAATGCACCCCTTTCCCGGGCCAGATCAAGCCTAACCGGACGACCCACGAGATTTTGACCATTTAATTTAAGGGCCTGCAATTGGAAAACTCACATTATTGTATGACTATCAACTTTGTAGTCTTCTAGATATGATAGAAGACCAGACGAGTACAACAAGATCTAATCAAATTGTACTACCAAAAATGCTTACTTGATATGTCCCAAGTTCATTACCTAACATTTGAAATTAAACACAGAATGACCCTTGAAACATTTCTAACATTAGAGCAACTGCCCAAATATTTTTTTAAAAGAAAACCTTGCAAATATTTAGGACACAAAGTCAGTTGGCATTTTACTTTAGAAGGCAAACATTCAATTTGGTGGTATGATACTTTGCACAATCAGGTCACATTGATTCTGAGCTTAAATGAGTGTGAGAAACTAAATCCAGGGGACATTATTTTGTCTTTAGATTTAAGAATTTTGGAAGACAGGGTATTGAAATTATTTAAATTTGGGTGCAGACTGCAGACTAAAACAGATTCTGAAAGGAAGAGAATGCCCAGATTGGGTATCATTTTTTGCAACTACTTAGGACTCCATCAATTAGCATTATCTTTTAGAAGGCAAAACATTCAAATTGCTGGTATGATTAATTTGCAGTTTGCATCATCAATTATCACTGAAATGCAAGCTTGAATTATGCGATTCTAGATCCAGTGACATAATATTGTATTCATATTAACAAGTTTTTTGAGGACCTAGTATTAGATAATTTCCAGGCTGGGTGCAGACAAACTGATTGTGAAAGGGAAAGACTGACATACATTTTGGGCTGCTTCTACTGTGGCAAACTCAACATGTCCAAAGCCTTTGAAGTCCCCAGTTTCTCTATCAGAAGCAAAGCGAACATCAATAACTTCACCAGCTTCTTTGAAAAAATTCTCCCTGTTGAGACAATAGTTGTTAGACAAGTATTTTGTGATGGTAAAACTTTACAATAAAAATATACATACACATCGGCTTGCTCGATAGAGAATGACAGATTTCCCATAAAAAGAGTTTTAGACCCTGTAGCTTCAACTTGAGGAGTACTGGGGGTTTTTGGCTGCAATAAAGAATTCATGTTCAACATGTGCTACACGTAGGTAATAAGAACAATCAACTACTGATTATCACTTACAGCGTTCTTAATATTTGACTTTGCCGAGAATGCGTCCACCATTTCTACATCACCACCCTGTTTACCAAACGAGTCTCAAAAACATTAATCCTAGAGCAAACATTATTACAACTCAGAACAAAGAGCAAGATTGATTCAGTGACATGATGTAACTCTATTTGAGGATTAATATGTACCTTTTGCTTTGGTGTCTTGGGAGCTTTTTTGTCTTCTTCATCGGAGGATTCCTCTTCAGAACTCTCATCTTCAGAGCTATCAGCTTTTTTAGCAGCAGGTTTAGGCTTCTGCAACACATCAAACCCAAAGAAATTACTTGAATAACCAAGTACATTTACAGTTTTGAGATGTTCATGACAATTTCATGCGCTTCTCAACGATGAGTGTGTTGATTAAATAACCTTAATTATGCAAGTTTGTGGTTTAAATCACACGATGCTTGAAATTGATGACATGAAATGGTTCAAACCTCATCAGAGTCGCTCTCATCCGACTCATCCTCAGACTCGCTCTCAGAGGAATCATCCTTTGCCTTGGAGGATACAGGAGCAGCCTTAGAAGCGACCTTTGCAGGAGTTTCCTGTTCAGTTTGGATATGAAAATCTTTAATTTTAAGCACCCATTAAACCCAGTAAAAATGACAATTAAAGTAACAAGAGTAATTTTCCCATACTTACATCATCATCTGACTCATCTTCAGAATCAGAATCATCACTACTACCAGCTTTCTTTTTGGCTACAGCAGAGCCATTTTTAACAACAGCTGCCAAAGGAGCCTTTTTTAAAGGAGCCTTGCCCTTGGGTTCCTAAATTACTGACTATTAGAACATATATACATAATTCAAGACTCGGAAATTAAAACACACGGATATACCATATACTTGAAAAGCCCAAGCAGTTCATACTTTTTTAGCATCTTAAATTCCTATGACCAATGGGTATGCTAATAACATGTAAAATGTTTCATGAATATACTTTCAAGCTACAATTAAGAGACCTCCATTGCATATTTAAGAAACAACAGAAATTTTTTTGCCAAAGACTGTGACTGCATACAACACTTGCATGGCAACTTCATGTCGAATCAAATATATAACAAAATTAAAATTAGCATATTCAATATATGTAAATCCAAAGAAATCATGTCACCCTAAAATGAGAATGTTTTTAGCCATAAGCATTATCATGTTGTCTTAAAATAAAGACACAAATAAACTTACACTATTTCTTACACAAGCACTTGCTGAACACAAAACAACTTGAATACTAAATTGAGATGACATGTTCAATGTTCTGACTTACATCTTCCTCATCAGACTCTTCAGATTCTGAATCAGATTCATCACTGCTCTCATCTTTCTTTTTGGTTGCAACAGAGCCATTTTTAGCAACAGTTGTTGCTGCACCCTTTTTCGCTGGACCTTTGCTCTTGGGTTCCTACAATACCGACTGTTAGAACAGCATATATAATACTGATACAACACATAATTCCAACAGGTAAGTATAACACAGATATTAAAATAAAGTCCCAGATAAATATTACAATGAACACCTAAGCATATGCTGCACACAAAAACAACTGAATTGGGATAACATGTGTACTGTTCTGACTTACATCTTCCTCACTAGACTCTTCAGATTCTGAATCGGATCCATCACTACTCTCGTCTTTCTTCTTGGCTGCAACTGAACCATTTTTAGCAACAGTTGCTGGTGGAGCTTTGCTCTTGGGTTCCTAAATTAATGAATGTTAGAACAGCATTCATACTACTAATATACCACACATAATTATAATAGCAAGTAAAGAACAGATGTTAATATTTCCAGTTATTACTGATAAAGCATATAATTGTAATGTTTAACGGGCAGTTTATACTTCTGTGGCGTCTTATATCCTTTGATTATTGTACGATGTTCAGAAGTAATTTGTTGACTGGATAAATGTTTGAATAATATTAGCAGAACTCCATTCAATTCACAGCACCACATCAGAAAAGATTTGTGTTCATGGCTTTGATGTACGGAAAAAAGTATACGACCTTCACATCCAAAAATATATTATTTACAATATTACTAATATGAAACCCAACAAACCATGACAGCCATGTCTTAATGTGTTGTACAAGGACTTCTAAGATATGTATCATATTCCCTTTCTATATGAAAGCTATATTCACTTTGTTATATTGCCCGTACAAACTCAAGTAACCTTCAAAATTCAACACAAACAAGCAAATATCAAGTTTAGAACAGTATTCATTAACTCACATCATCCTCGGAATCAGAATCTGACTCTTCAGAGCTGCTGCTGGCCGCCTTAGCCTTAGGAGCAGGTTTGGCTGTTTTAGCAGACACAACAGTTTCCTGAGACAATTCAAACCAAGTACCATTATAAATACATAACCTCTACAATGTATAAGAGCATATATTACAAATATAAATCAAATAAAGCACACCTCATCCGAGGAACTATCATCACTACTAGTTTCAACAGGTTTCTTCACAACTTTCTTAGCAGCAGGCTTAACCTGATAATCCATACAACAAACATTCAATCAAATACATTATACACATAAAACTAAAACAAACATTAGTAACCAATCAAAAATTGTCATTATCCCAATCCAAAAAATAGTCAATATCACATAAAGATTCTACCTTGACTTCTTCCTCGGAGTCCGAAGAAGAATCATCACTGGAACTAGTCTCGACTTTCTTGCTCTTCTTAGTAGTCTTGACCTCAGCTTGCTTCTTAGCAACTGCCTGCTTCAAAGCTGCCTCATTTTGCTTCTGTTTCTTTGCAGGCACCTGCTCTGCAGCGTCTTCTGCTTCTCTCTTGCCTTCACACACAACAAAAATCAATTAAAACAAACACCAACATCCACAAAAACTCAACCCAACAATCAATTACAACAAACACTTTCAAAAAATCAAAAGGCACACACCTTTCTTCACTGGCTTAGTAGTAACAACAGCTGGAGCCACTTCTACCTATAATCAAATCAAACCCATCAGTCCAATTACAACTATACATATACACACACATACAAAAACACCACACGTACATACACACAAATAAAAAACCATCAGTCCAATTACACCTACACACACACACATACAACAACCCACACATACATACACACAAATAAAAACCCAGATACAAAAACAAACACAAGACAGATATAAACATAAACAAATTCAAGAAACACACACACATATACATACACATAGATAAAGATTGATTTGAATGTAACAAAGAAAAGGGGTTTGAAAAGAGGCGATAACAGACCTTAGAAGCTGATTTCTTGGAAGATTTACCCATTAGAGTATGATATAGATACAGATCTATAAGAAAGAAACAAGGGTTTATGGGGGTTAAGAAAAAGGAGCGGCCTTTGAAGAACCCTAAAAACGAATAGGGTTTAGAAAGTGAGGGGGTGATAGATACAAAAGCGAAGCTATATATTTATACAAGAAAATGCCTAAATATTAAATAAAATTTGCCTCCGCCTCTAATTTTAGGGTTTTGACATATTTGAGATGTTAGATATTTTTGGGCTTTTCATCTGGACCGTCGATTTTACCGTTTTGCTGAAAGTGATTTTATCATATATAAATTCAGTACTTTTTTAACTATTTGGAACAATTTATTAGACGAAAATATACATTTCAAAAAAAAAATAAGACCAAGAAATTATTTCTGGAAAATATAGGGAGATTACGGATATTGATTGAGAAAAATAAATATGTTAGTTTTATTCATAAAAAATAAATTATTTTAATTCATTATTAATGTCATGTATAATAGCCACAAAAATATATATGATGAAAATAATATAGGTATTTATTTTTGTTTAAAATAAACAGATTAATATTTTTATTTTAATAATACATCATAAATGTAATTCGAACAAATTTTATCTTTTAACTTTCATGAAAATTTATATGAATGATTAACTATTTGTTTTGTACTGGAATTGTAAATAAAAATAGTAATTTTTGGATGAAAATATATAAAAAGTTGTTTAATTAAACTTTTATCTTTTGAATGATGCGCTTGATCTGAGAGCTATGTTTTAAAAAAAAAATGGTCCAAAATTCTTATAAAACATAATATAAATTTTATTATTAAATATCTTTAAAATATTATTTTTTATATTATATTTCAAAACACAGTATGAATGTTTTTTAGATAGAAAATTTTATTTATGATGGATGAAAAGTTCCACGGCTACCTTGTACCGAGAAGTCGACAACGGTATATTAACTAGACCAACCAACTTGTTATGATGAATTGATGGTAGCTACAAGCTTGGTCGTATCAGTCAACCGTAAAACTAACAGAGACCAAGTTGTTGGTTAATAAAAAGGTTGCAGGGTATGGGTGGCAGTTTTAGGTTTCCGGTCGAGTTTGTTTTCGGGTCAATTTTAAGTTATGTTAAAATCATTTAAAATTACATAATATTGAATATTCAAGAGTATGAAAATAAAATTTTAATATCGGTCACTTCGGATCACTTTCAAGTTTTTTTTTTTGAAAAAAAATACTTGCATTCATTAATACTTCTCCGAAACAATATTCCATGCAATAACATCTGGAGCAGTATACTCCACTCTCGAGGATCTTACAGAGAACAAGCAACCCTTGCTAACAAATTTCAAGTTAATCTGGTCTATTCCGTATCACTTTGGGATTTTGTCTCAATAAATCAGATTGTTATTCGTGTCAAATGGACCAGATTTCACTAAAGAAAACCCGAGTCCACCACCCAAGGTTGGGTTTAGCTGAACCCCTACCATTCACTTGACTCTTCTCAAATGACTAATTTTAGTCCGATAATTTGTTCTTGCAAATATTCCAAGTATCCGGATCGACGTTCGATTCTATCTTAACTACTTAGGGGGGCAAAGCCTAACCCCTTCACTATTTACAAAACACAAGTTTGAACTAGCCTCACAAGGGAGACCATTAAAAGAAGAAAATAATATGGGAATTCCAAACAGCACCTGATTGCAATCGTCATTACTTGTTTAAGCTCAAATTAGTTCTTCAATTTTCTGAGGTACGACATTCCCATTTTATCCGCTGTGAGATAATATCTTGCTGATGTTTCTATACTGATATTGATGGACTCCATTCCTTCAGATAAGATGCCCTTTCTAGAAAGGAGTCCTGCCAACCTATTGCCTTCTTTATAAACATGCAATATTTCAGTAGACAGCGTGTCCTGATACTTATATATCTCATTCCATATAACTTGCAGATCCAAAGGAACTGTTACTGTCAATTGTCGGCGAAACCATAGAGCAGCCTCAGCTGAGTCAGTCTGTATCTGAATCTTATTACAGCCCAGTTCTTTACACACGGAGAGACCATCTAGAATAGCTTTGGACTGAGCGAAGTCGATTGAAACTCTGCCATAGTTATTGTAGAAATTAGATAAATGTTCTCCAAAATGATTCCCAAGAACACCACCCCCTGCTGCAACACCACTCTGTAAAGCTCCATGAGTATTCAAAGCAATAAATCCCTCCGGCGGCTTCCTCCAATAGACCAGAAAATGTGTCTCAGATCCTGACACTCCCTTAGGAAGAACACAAGGTCCAGATAAAACGGCAATGTCAAAACCTGTAATTTGCCACAAGCAATGAATTAGCCAAGCTTCTAAAACGAGGAATGTGCATTTCAGATTGGCTAGACATCTGAAAGAATGAAACTGACTAGTTGATTCACCTTGCAGGGAGACACAGTTGTTGGGCACTGATTGCTCCGCTGTGCATATAGTAGTTTGACTTGATGACTCTGCAGCAATCTGTACACTGCAAATTAAAATATCAAGTACTTATAAGACCACCTGAAAACAGTTTCAGAGTAACTTAAACATTGCCAATCATGTAGGGGAATATAAATTCAGTGACGACTTATGTCAACATACAGTTTTTTTCTTTTTTTATTAAAGCACGATCAAACTTTAAACATCTTTCTTGCTCGTCAAGGCAGAAAAATAATGTATTGAACATACAGATACATATAAGTAACTACACCAAATTTCTTTTTAGCACATACAGATATATTTGAATTATCTAAAGATAGGTATACACATCATTTTATCTTCACTTGTGTTGCTCATCTCTTATATCATGAAGAGAAAACAAATTGAACTTGCCTATATATCGCATCCGGGACCTCTTTCCAAGAAGTTACAGACCATTCTTGTAAACTTTTTGGACAACGACATTATGAAATGGAAGATTTAAGAAACAAGAACATTATGACATGGAATATTTAAGAAAGAACATGAAGTACTCAACTTATTTACTAAGGGTAAAACACTGGATTGGTACATTCTATCACCAATTTGAGCAACAGAATTACTTGAAAGAAAGGAAATTTACTCCCAAGTACCTATGTTCCAAAACAAAGTATTGAGACATACTGGATGTGATTCTACAATTATTTTGTGCAATTTGACCACCTCTTGTGGCTATTGGTATAAACGAAATACTTGTGATTTTTATAATTATTTCATCAGTATGCCAGAACTAATAAACAATCAAAACTTATTCTATTGAGATTAAAAACTAATATAAACAAGATATCATAGATATCTGCAATAGGACTTTTCTGACACTACAAATATTAAGCATGGAAATAATACTTACCGAGTCTTAATCCCCACTTTATCTTAGCTTTCTTAGCCCTCGGCTTCCTTCTTTTCACAGATGTTGATTCAGCAACCAGTTCTTTTGAATTTGGAGGCAATGATGTTTTAGTTGGAGTATTTTTGTCCTCGACAAGTGATGCTTTTCTCCAGGTAGACTGAATTTATTAAGAGGAACATGTTCTGCTAGAACACTAGTGTAATTTTCAGTGCAGGGTTCTGAATTAGTTGTTTTAGGCATGCTATCATTCACCACAACACTTGACGGCACTACAGCAATCTGTACCCTGCTAATTAAGATGACAAATTACTTACGAGACCACCCAAAAACAGTTGTAAAGTATATCAATCATTGCCAAACACGCATAAATAACAGATGAAACTCAATTACTCATATCAGTCAACATACAGTTTCTTCTTTTAGTTCTTAACTTCTTATTGAGTCAGGTATGCAAGGAAACTCATATGCATAAATAACATATAAAACTCAGTGAGTTTTTTATATCAGTCAACATGCAGTTTGTTCTTTTAATTCTTATTGTGTTAGCTAAAGAATATTTAAACGCCGAACAAATTTGATTGAACACAATAAACTTTTAATATTATTATTTTACTTCAACAAGAAAAAAGTTAAAAGTATATCTGACCCACCAACAGCCTAGCACTCAAGTCTGCATATTACACATTACTACAGTTTATGAACTACATCACTTTGATATAACAGGAGGGGGAATGAGGTTTCTACCCATGACCTTGTCACGGATTAATAATGAGCCCTGAAGAATTTTTTTTATTTAAAAAAAATAAAATAAACATACATAATATAACTAAGCATTCACCCCTCACATAGTTTGAATTTCTGATGTCCCACTTGACCTTCTACATGTGAAACATATACATGGTATGTGTTTTTGTTAGGTATTTGGTATATGTTTTTGTTAGGTATTTGGATTCTTGCCCATAACAACATATACATAAACAGGTATATATTTTAAAGATATATATGAGTATATGACTATGATACAATATTTTATATTTTAGTTGAGAATCGATAAGGTATGGTCTATGGATAGAATTTTTTTAACAGTTACCCTCACCATCAAAGACCTTGCAAAAGAAATGGCACTAAGTAACAATATTTAGTCTATAGTAGTATAGTTACATGCAACCAAATGATAAATGAACTTGTGACAACCGAAACTCAAACTGCTTGAACCAAGACCCTCACACAAGGAACAGGTGATTTAACAAGAGCACGAAATTCTTTCTAAACATCTGAAACAAAAATTACAGCTCATGCTTGACATCCATGATCCAGTTGTACACCCTGAGAAAATATAATGAGAATTCGAAAATCAAGGAACTCTGTTCACTTACACTAGCATGAGTGAACTTTTTACTTCAGAATTTCAATCCCTTCACATTTTTTTCATATGTTTATGAAGAAGTCAATAAGAGCTAATGCAGGAAATTAACGACATACTTTATACTTTATAGTATGTCATGCACAACAAAAACACATTAAGTTGGGTGAATTAACCGCAAAGAACTCACAGCCCCATGGATTTCCCCGCTGCCCAAGGTAGAAAATGTATGGATCGCAGCAAGACTAAAACCTGCAACACTTGAACTTATCTAATAATCCAAATAAACATAATACAGATATCTGGATAGCTAGAACCAACATATCAAATAAGTGAAACAAACAAATGAATAAATCAAATTTCTCTGTAGTACATATATTTGAGCTATCTAGTAATAAATATAGAAATCTTCTTATCATCTTCCTCATGCTTTCCATGATTTAAACATCATAAAGAGAGAAGGAATTGAAGTTGACTAAAGAATAGTCATGCGCCTACAATCACATATTGAGCATCACAAATCCTATGTTCAATAAAGAACAGTCCTACGTCCTACGTGTAGTTCTATTATTTTCTGCAAAATGACCAGTTCTTGTTAGTACAATCACAATACTTTTCTTATGATTAGTGATTATCATGATGATGCCGTTGGTATGCCATAAACCATGAAATCTAGTTTTGGAAAGTTAAGAAATAACATCGAAAAAGACATCTTAAATAGCTGCAATAGGATCTTCTGGTTATGAGTACTAAGGAAATAATACTTGCTGAGCATCAATTCCAACTTTATTCTTAGCTTTCTTAGACCTCCGTTTTCTTTTCTTCATGGATGTTGAGTCAACAACACGTTGTTCCAAATTTGGTGGCACTAGTATAATTCGCGAACCGTTGGCTTCAAGCCCCTGAGCAAGTGATACTTTCAGTTCAGGTGATCTGAGTTCATCAAGGGGAGTAGGTTTTGCTGAAATATGAGAAAAAAATTCAGTGTAGTGTTCCGGAATAAGTGCTCTGGGCATGTTCTCATTCGGTACAACATCATCCGGGAGCAGGTTTGCCTCATTCCCTTTACTTGCACTTGCACTGGTGCCGACATTACATTCGGTTTGTATTTTCAAGAGCATAACCTCATTTTGTGCATCACATGGATACTTAACTTTTCCCTTCACAGCATATAGCCTCTTCTTTGAATTGATAATATTAGAAATTACAGCGCGTGCATCAAAATCTGCCCATGTAATAAAAAAAATAGCATTTACTGCAAATTAGTGAACCATAAAGCCTTGTAAAGAGGGTGAATAGAAAAAGAGATGTTTCATTCTGAATAACAAAGTTGGCAATTTATAATGGAGAAAATACCTAAAATAGACAAGATAGCAGCACGTGCAGCCAATTGAAGAGACTCTTTTTTGTTCCCACCTACGTCTCCAACATAGTGTTTATTACCAAATGCTACAGATGAAACAAATGTTGGGGGCTGACCATTTGATGTATTTGTTTCATAAATAGGATTTGCTACATGTATTTTGACTGCATACTCGTTGAGAATCGACTTGCAAATGAAGTTATCCTGGAAAGCAGAAATATTAGACATTTTAAAACATTTATTATATAACATAAATTTCATATTTTATCAAATAAAGCTACCTACGTGCAGATTAGCAGAAGCAAAGAAATTGAAAACCAAAATTGCTATACTGTCAGAAAATAGCAGTATCGAGTTTCAACATCCGTAACACATTCTATGTAACATTACAAAAACAAGGTTCAAACGCTTGTAATTTAATGAAATAAATAGCAAACACTTGATTGAACTCATGAAACATTACACATCAAATCTAATTCATATTATCAATACAAGAAAAAGATTAATATTACCGGAATTTGACTGTGCTGGAGCTACAGGATCAGCCATCTCTGGAGCTGGATTACAAGAATATAGCCCCGTGTGCAATGTTTGATTTTATGGGCCGTGTGAGATATTTTGTAACAAACCAACTCTTTTTAAATTAGGTGTAAAAAGTTAACAATACCTATTTTAAAATTGATGAAATTTATGTAAACTATTCAAAAGTATGTTTTCGAAATTTTATTTATTGATGAATTATTTATTAATCAATTAAATCAAACTTTAGGATTAAAGGTTAGAGATGATAAAATAATCTCATCTAATCCCTCAAGTCCAAATAAATTTTACCAAACCAAATTTTTACATTTGAATTTAGTTTTTAAATATGAAAAAATTTGAACTTGAATATTAGGTTTACCGAATCAATACGATTCAAATTCGAAATCCGATATATAATATATATTTAATATAATATTATATTGTAATTCATAAATTATTATATATATAATATTTTTCATATATGACAAATGTTATAATATTTTTTTGATTTCATTTAGTAATTCCACAATTATAATATATTACTCATTCTGTTTGGAAATAATTGACGCTTAACTTTTTGACACACATCTTTAAGAGTTTTGACTACATAGTTAAAATTATTATTTGTAAAATTTTCTTTTTGTGAATAAAAATATTAAACTAAAATTTTACTCAAAAAAAGAAAATTTTAAAATAATAATTTTAATTATGTAGTCAAAACTCTTTCAAATGTGTGCCAAAAAGTCAAACGTCAATTATTTTCGGAAGGAGTATATTTGATCACTTATTTAACTTGATAGTTTACCATTTTAATTATTATATGTTGGACTTGAAACAATCTAGCACAATAATGCTACCGATTGGAATTTTCGGAAAATACACCTTCTAAATAATTTTAATTATTATATAGATATAATTGGAGAAAAATGGGTCTGAGGTTGTCCTCGGTCATTTTCTCTCACGAGGTTATGTGTTTTTGAATATAATATTAAAAGAATAAACTATTAAATGTATATGTGATCTGATCCCATGTATTTATAAAAATATCCCTATTTTTGTGTTAAGTTTTGTTTTAAACTCAGGTGACATAGGACCAGCAATCTCGCATAATTAATATATTCAGTGATATTTAATTTAATTATATTATTTTTAATATTATTTTTAATTTTTTAATATCTAAAAAATCCCAATCCTATTTAAGATATAAATATTTATCTTTTGATTTGAATTTGAATTTATTTTTCAAACTCAGAAATATTTAAATTTTACAAAACCGGATCCGATGCGATTTCATCCTATTAAAAGTCAACTGGCGTTCACCCAGCATTCTCAGTTCACTCAACTGTGAAAGAACTTGAACTTGTGTGTATAACCCTGTGTATATTGTGTCTGTGCTATGAGGGAAGGTTTGTTCGGTTTTCTTTTTAAAGAAAACGATACACGATATAACGTTTTTATATAAAAACAAAACGTTACATTATCTCGCGTATAGAAGTGCCATTTTGGGCCATACAACCCGTGGGTGCCATTTTGGGCATTATGTTATAAAACTCTGTCATTTTGGGTCATTTCTCTAATCTTTCGTCCGATACAATAATTAGAATGTGTTGCACCCACGGCCAACAAAACCCCACAACAAATATACTATAGACTCCACCATTCCAAAACTTTAATTGAAAGTTCTCATTCACATATTAGAGTACTATAATATGTGAAGAAACTTTACTAAACTAGGATACTACAAACATAAAATTGTTCGTCAACCATAACAAGCTTCCCAGTTCAATCACATTTCTCGCTCAGTCATAAAATGTAGTCTTCCTTCCTACAATAACCAAGAACCGGACATTGGAATAAGTTGCACACTAGGCCATACAGCATTAGAAACTCGCAACCATTATTTGAGGCCTTGAGCATTCTGCCCAAATGCTTTTTAAATTATGAGACATTTTAACGGCTCATCAGAAAATGTGTAATCATTTCAAACTAGATATCATGGGACTAACTAAAAACAATGTACATACAATTAAATGATACCTGTTCCAGGTGTAGCCATGCTAGGTCTGTTAGATCCTCTGCGTCCTCTCCCACTGCGGCCACCACCACTTCTACCTCCACCACCAAACCTACCACCGCTATCTCCACCAAACCGACCACCACTTCTACCTCCACCAAACTGACCACGGCCTCCACTAAATCTACCACCTCCATCACTCCTACCACGACCTCTGCCACCACTTCCACTGCCAAAACTGCCCTCTCTTGGCTGGGCCGCATTAACGGTCAATGTCCCCCCTCCAAGCTCCGATCCATCAAGTTCCAGAGCCTTATTGAAACCATTACTATCCGCAAAATCCATATACGCAAAAGTAGAGGGATCTAGTATTGGAATCACTTTTCAGTTGTGCTAACTGATGAGATAAATAATCTGGAATGTTGGATAACGGCAACAGGGATGATTGGATACCCCAAAGATCACAAGCTTCTATTACCGTAGATAAATTTGGGGCTACATCGAGTATGTCATTCAACAAATCCTTTCCGAATATAACACGCACACACATCCATTACACTAAATTTCACGATTAAAGAAAAGTGAAAGTTTTTTGTCAAGAAGATAAGTGATAAAATAAGATTAATGAAGAATTATTACTGTTTAATCATTTTACATATTACCAATTGATGAAGCAAGGATAATACAGAAAGAAAGAGATACACAGAACAACAGTACTACTCCTATAGTAATGCCCTATAAATATATAGGGCTCCTTTGTTTCGATGTAACTCAGCTCTGTAACTAAAAGTTCCTTGGAACTTAAATGAGTTACAGTATTTGTTTTACAATTTTTGAAACTGGACAAAGGAAGGTCTAGTTTCAAGGTACTTGTAATTACACCAAAATATGGAAACCTAGTTACACAACTTACCGACGGTTACTACAAGTTGCATAGTTATCTAATTATTAAATGAATTGATTATTCAACAATAACTATGTATTACACAGTGATGTTGATGAACCAAACAGTAATATTTCATTTTCCTTGGAATTGAGTATCTTGGTTCCATGGAAGTTTAAATACCTTAAACAACTAAAAAATTAGAGAAACAAACAAGACCATAATCTATTAGCAATTGATTACATGTAGCATATTGCAAACATCACATGCGCCGAATATGAGCTTAGTGAACAACTAAAAAAACAGCAGCAGTACTTCTATAGCAATGTCTTGTAAATATATAATCTAGTAGCAATTGAGTACATGTAGCATATTGCAAACATCACATTTGCTGTATAGAGCTTAATGAACAACTAATGATTTTGAGGGGACATAACATACATACCCTTTCAAACCACCCTCATAACTCTGGGTAAGGGACACTATTGATATATCTCCGCGAGATCCAAAATGCTGTTCTAGTGCACTACGAACCTGTCACGTGCAAAAGGTCCTCAGTGTCAGACTAATATTGACCACTAAATACTGCATGGAAAATATGCAGCACATGCCTGTTCCTCTCCACCACTAGTATCAAAACCCCGCACAAATATTGTTTGACCTTGGGCTCTTCCTCCCTTCTGGTATGAGTTCTCGTTGCTTGATATTGTTTGATAAAATGTAATGCTTTATGTTAATAAAAAAACTTAGCACTACAGTTAAGTTGAGGTATATTACCCATTGGCTGGAGTAAATGCACCCCTTTCGCGGGCCAAATCAAGCCTAACCGGACGACCCACAAGATCTTGACCATTTAATTTAAGACCCTGAATTAGGAAATGTCACATGATGATATCACATTGACTTTCTAGTCTTCTAGATATAAGATAAAAGACAAGCCAAGTAAAACAAGATCTAACCAAGCTGTATTACAAAAAAAATAACTCACTTGATATTTCCCAAGTCCATTACATAATTTCATGTGGGTATTCCCTCTAACAGTTAAACTTAACACAAAATGACTCGGATACGTTTATAGCATTAGAATAACTGCCCAGATATCACCATTTTTTTCAACTACTTAGGATTCTATCAGTTAGCCATTATCTTTTAGATTGCAGAATATTCATAATTTCATATTAATGATTGTTTTGGGAAGTGTTAATATTTTTTCAAACTGGGTGCAGACTAAAACAGATTGTGAAAGGGAAAGACTGGCATACATTTTGAGCTGCTTCTACTGTGGCAAACTCAACATGGCCAAAGCCCTTGAAGTCCCCAGTTTCTCTATCAGAAGCAAAGCGAACATCAACAACTTCACCGGCATCTTTGAAAAAACTCTCCCTGTTGAGACAATAGTTGTTAGACAAGTATTTTGTGATGGTAAAACTTGACAATAAAAATATACATACACATCGGCTTTCTCGATAGAGAATGACAGATTGCCCATAAAAAGAGTTTTGGATCCTGTGGCTTCAACTTGAGGAGTACTGGGGGTTTTGGGCTGCAATAAAAAATAATATTCAACATACACTCCACGTAGTTAAAAGTACAATCAAGCATTCTTTAGCACTTTAGCACTTACAGCATTCTTGATATTTGACTTCGCCGAAACTGCATCTACCATAACTACATCACCACCCTGTTTGCCAAAAGATTCACAAAGATATTAATCCTAAAGCAAAAAATATTACAATTTTACACAAAGAGCAAGAACATTTCACTGATTCGATGTAACATTATTTGGGGAATGCTATGTACCTTTTGCTTTGGTGTCTTTGGAGCTTTTTTATCTTTTTCCTCAGATTCTGAAGATTCCTCTTCAGAACTCTCATCATCAGAGCTATCATCTTTATCAACTACAGCAACTTTAGGCTTCTGCAACAAATCATACCCAAAGAAATTACTCAAATAACCAAGTATATTCACAATCAAGCCCTTCTCAAGGATGAGTGTGTTGACATCAAATTATTGACGCTTTTATAAATGTATGTAATAAACCTAAATATCCTTATTTGTGTAATTTTTTAGTCTAGATAGCACAATGCTTTGAATTATTTATGGCAGTGAAATGGTTCAAACCTGATCAGAGTCACTGTCATCGGACTCATCATCAGAGTCACTGTCAGAGTTATCATTTTTTCCATTGGAGGATACATCAATCATTTTTGTTTTGCAGGAGTTTCCTGTTCAGATAGGATGAAAATGTTTCAGTCATGACATAATCAAATTAAAATTACACTATTTCTTTGCACCCTCTCAACACAGAAAAATAGACACATTGAACTACCAAGAGTAATGTTCGCATACATCCTCCTCATCGTCAGATTCTGAATCATAATCATCACTACTAAGAAATTTCTTTTTGGCTGCAACAGATGTTGTAGGAACCTTTTTCACTGGAGCTTTGCTCTTAGGTTTCTAAATTACTGACTATTAGAACGAAATATATAATACTTATGCCACACATAATTCCGCTAAGGAAGCAAAGAATAATATTAATATATACGGGTATACAACATCCTTGCAAAGTTAAAGAGGCAGTTTATACTGCTTTGACATCCTTAATTCATTTAATCAGTGTATAATAACATAAACTGTCAACTGAACATACATTCTAATTGCAATCAACAGCACGTGATTTGAAGTCAAGCAACATAACAAACAGGGTATTTGTCCAAGTGCATGCCGACTTTTTGTCGAATCCAATATAATACAAATTAAAATATTTATTATTTTAAAACAAAATAAATCATGTCACCCTTGAATGAGAATGTTTTAGCATAAGCATTATAATCTGATTTCAAGCCAGAAAGGAAGTCAGGAACATTACACAATTTCTTACATATAACATTTAAGCACTTAACACACACAAAAAACAACTCAACTGAGATGACATGTGTAATGTTCCGACTTACATCTTCCTCGTCAGACTCGTCTTCAGATTCTGAACCTGATTCATCACTGCTCTTGTCTTTCTTTTTAGCAGCAATGGAACCATTTTTAGCAACAGTTGCTGTAGCAACCTTTTTCACTGGAACTTTGCTCTTGGGTTCCTAAATTAGTGACTGTTAGAACAACATACATAATACTGATACAGCATACATAGTACATAGTACTGATACCAAACAAAATTCAAACAGACAAGTGAAGAACAGTTATTGATAAGTATGGTCCTTACTGATGTAGTGATGTGCCATATTCTTGCAATGTGTAAAGAGCAGTTTATACTTCAGTCACATCTAAAATTCCTTTGATTAATATATGACAGTAACAAGTAAACTGTTAATAGGAATACAGGATATATGTCTGAATGATATTAAAAGCACTCTGTTTCATTTGCGCACCACTGCAGCAATATTTGTGTTCATGACTTTGATGTACGCAAAGTGGTACACCACCTTCAGGCCCAAAAATAGAATACTAATTACAACATTCATAGTTTAAAACCCAAACAAATCATGAAGCCCATGCCCAAATGTGCTGTACATGGACTTTCAAGATTGTATCATATATCATCTCAAGAAGAACGCTATATTCACACTGCTATACTGTCAGTACATAACCAAGTAATTATCAAAACTCAAGAGAAACAAGAACATATTAATCTCAGAACAGCACTTCATTAACTCACATCCTCGGAATCAGAATCAGTCCCATCAGAGCTACTGATGGCCGCCTTACCCTTAGAAGCAGGTCTGGCTACTTTAGAAGGCACAACAGTCTCCTGCGACAATTGTACATGGTTCACATGGACTTGAATATATGTATCATATATTCATATTTCATGTCTAGATGGACAATACAAATAGAGAAACAAGCAAAACACAATCTTAGTTTTTATTCACTCACATCATCCTCGGAATCACTATCCGATTCATCAGAGCTGCTGCTGGCAACCTTACCCTTGGGAGCAAGTTTGCCATTTTTAGCAGGCACCACAACATTTGTCTCCTGCAACAATTCAGAAAAAGTACCATTGTAAATTTATCACCCATGAGAAAGATGTCAGCAGATACTACAAATGCAATTCAAAGAATGCCAACCTCATCAGAAGAACTATCTTCTTCACTAGTACTCTCTACAGGTTTCTTCACAGGACGATTAGCTGCAGGCTTAACCTGATAATCCATTCAAGCATACAACAAAACATTCACTTAACTGAATTAAACACAAACAACATTAAATATAACCACTCAAATTGACATAAACCTAATTCAAGAAGCATCCGTTATCACTTAAAGATCATACCTTCACTTCTTCCTCCGATTCAGAAGAAGAATCATCCTCCGAACTACTATCAGCTTTCTTGCCCTTCTTTTGAGTCTTTGCCTCCACTTTCTTCTTAGCAATTGCCTGCTTCAAAGCTGTCTCATTTTGCTTCTGTTTCTTAGCAGGCACTTGCTCTGCAACCTCCTCCGCTTCTCTCTTACCTATTTTAAACAAAACCCACCAACAAAAACACAAAACTTAACACAACAAGAACACAAACAAACAACCAATGTAACAAACACCTAAAAAAAACTAAATAATTCAAGAAAGCACAGACCTTTCTTCAATGGTTTTGTAGCAGCTACAGCTGGAGCTACTTCAACCTAAAAAATGAACGAACCCATTAAAACAAATACTAATGCCTGTCTAATTACACAAATATAGATACAAAACCCCCCGCATAAAACTATAAATTTGAGCATAACAAACACATAGATACATACATATATAGATACATTTCAGGGGTTTGAAGGGAAGAGATTACAGACCTTGGTGGCAGATTTCTTGGAAGGTTTACCCATTTGAATATGAAGACAAATGTGTAAAAAGAGAGGGTTTAAAAAAGGAGCAGCCTTTGAAAACCCCTAAAAATGATTAGGGGTTACATATTTACAGTTCCCGGTGTTGGTAACTTGCGGTAAAAACACTCCTTTCACCCTTTTTTTTATAAGATAAGAAATTTTATACTAAAAAAAAATTGTTTTATGAGATTAGTAAACGAAAAGAGTAATAAAACATAAATTTTCTGAGATTAAAAAAAATTATTATATAAATACAGTGTTATTATAATTATGCAAAATCATATACATTTATAAAAATATTCATACTAAAAAATACTAATATTTTAAGTAACATTTCTGAAATAATCTCAGTAACTTTATTCTCTTGTTTTATTCGTAATAGTGTGATAATTTAAATCTGAATTTGTTTTTCTTAATTATATTATTAATCATTTGAAAATATTTAAAATTAACTTTTAATAAATATAAAAGATTTAAAATACATGAACAATTTTTAGTAATACATTGAATAATTAGAACTGTTTATTTAATATTTAAATAATTATATAAATATTATCATCGTTAATGCAAAGATGTAGTTACGGTTTGCTCTCAGACACTGAGTCTATTGTTGAGGATCTCCGATACATTACCATTACAGTAGTTACTCAAATAATTAACATCACATAGAAAAGGTATAAATAGTCCTCGCATCAACTACTCCCCCACTGATAAAAATTAAATATAACAAAATAGTTAAGAATTATATATATAAAAATTTACAAAATTTAACTTTTATCCATTTTTAAAAAGAATGCCAAAAAATGTTAAAATTTGTCAACTTTCTATTAATACTTTGGCATCCTTTAGAACTCTATACTGAGGATGTACGAGAAAACTCCTCTTTCTTCAAAGCAAGGACACCCCTGTTGAGATTTACGGGTTCAAAGAAGTTCTTTTTAGGGAGTATTTCGTCAAGAAATATAATTTTATCCGTAGAAATTTTGAAGACTTTCTTATCTTTTCGGGAAAAAAATTCATATGTTTTATGTGTAGCCTCCCTGGAGTGTGCATTCGTACAAACTAATGCTTCATTCTAAAATACTTGTCATTTTGAACTTTTATATGTATTTATAAGTTCCTAGTGCATAAATTATTATTTTTTATATAATTTTTTATTATAAAAATTAAAAATAGTTTGTGGAGATACTTGTGTATGCAACTAAAAATGTGAAAAAGCCCAACAAACAAATGTTTTGAGACGGAGAAAGATTTGATTTTAGGTGTCTAGTATATGATGGTAGTAACTATGCAATTTGTATGCCTCATCATTGTATTGATAACAGTCCCGATGGTAGACTGAAATCATCTAGTCGATATCACATTTGGTTGACCGCAGAAAATAGAATTTATCATCCTTATATGGATGTTGTGCTGTGAAAAAAAATGATGATAAAAAAAGTGTTATTCTTACTCCAAAAGCTAAAAGCAGCTTTTTTCAAAAATATGGAAGAAAAGCTGAAAGCAGCTTTTTTCTAAAAATACGGGAGACATGCTTTTACTGACAGCAATTTTTAGACTAAAAGCGTTTTTCCACACAACAGTTTTTATAATTTACCAAACATCTTTCTAACAGTTTTTCAACAAAAAACTGCGGTAACTATCTGCAACAGCAATACCAGACGGGGCCCTAGTAGTAATACCAAACGAGGCCCTAGTAGTCTGCAGTAAAGCTGATAAATATGATGACAGCAAGACAAATGAACAGATTTTCTGATACATGTCCGGATTTAGGGAAAATAATCCAATCCGATTGATACCGATCCATTCTAACCCGATTAAATTTTACCAAACCCGAAATTTTGGATTTGGATTTCAGGTATACAGAACCGATACCCGACTCAAAATCTAAAACCCGATAAAAATTGATGAACATATAACAATTTAAATAGTGCAGGTCTTTAATACTATGTCTGATACAATAATTAGTTTCACTGCTGACAAACATACCCCTACCAAAACATATTAAGACAATAATAATCAAAAACTTTATATATAAGAAAAAAGTTATCACATGTTACTATAATATGTGAGCTAACTCTACTAAACTAGAATACTCAAAACACAATATTGTTGTAGAAAATCACTGCTAGCTTTCTAGTCCAACACGTCATTCTGACTCTGGCATCAAAAGTTGTCTCCCTTCCTGCATCAACCAAAAGAACACATTATAAAAAAGATATTCAACACCCAAACTTATCTTACCCACAGGTTTGCTACACATAGATTGTACACAGTATGCCTTGCAACATCAGAAACTCAAAACCATATAAGAGCATCTCCACAGAGGCACCCTCGGAGGGGTGACAAAAATTGACAACACACTATAAATAATAATTTTTTATTTTTTTCATTCACATCAAATTTGACAATTTTTTAATTCAATAGTTAACACCCCATGTAAAGTGCTCAAATGATCCCCACATTAAATCCAACTAATATAATAAAAGAGATAATACATATATATACATTTCATGTAAGATTTATTTTTTTATCTATTTTGAGAAGGTGCCACAAAAAATTGGCACCCTCCTAGCACCCTTGAACCTCCACCCTTGAACCTCCAATAGAGTACAACCAAGAGTGTCATGCGACATAGACTTGGCACCCTTCTTGACCCCCCCCCCCCCCCCATTGGAGATGCTCTAACATGAGTTTTCTGTTCGAAAACTGTTTAATGATGAGCATTTAAATAATTTACCAGTTGCCTGACAAAAATAATAATAATAATTTACCAGTTAATGAGTATTCTTAACCACCTTTTACAATTATAAACTAGTCTTGAGTCTTAACAAAATGAATATAATTTTCAAACACTAGTGGTTGACAACATCATAGAATTGGACAAGATCCAATCGTGTACCTGTGTCAGCTATAACTGCACAAGCTCAGTATCGTCCACGTCCTCTCCCACCACGGCGACCACCACTTCTACCTCCTCCACCAAACCGATCACCACTTCTACCTCCACCGCCGAACCTGCCACGACCTCCACTAAATCTTCCACCCCTGTCACTCCTACCACCACCTCTGCCACCGCCACGGCCAAAACTGTTCTCTCTTGGCTTTGCCTCTTCAACGGTCAATACTACCTCTCCGAGTTCAGATCCATTAAGTTTCAGAGCTTTAGTGGTAGCATTACTATCTGAAAATTCCACATAAGCCATCCTGCACAATGGAGGCATCGAGTTAATGGATGAAGGTAAGAGGCATCAAGTTAAGGGACAAGTACTAAATTAATTATCAGCTGCTGCTGCTGCTGCATCGGGTATGTATCTGGATGAGGGTTTAAAAAATTGTTTATGTGAAAGATATAAAGGGTCCTACTACCATGCATGAAGGTGGAGCTACATTCAGAAAATTCTAAACAAATAGAAATTATTTAAATCGCTGACTACCACAATGACTTAATTTAAAATACAAACATTCAAAGTCCATTAAACAAAACTAATGAAAATTTGTTACTTTAGAAGCTGTGAGCACATATGCCCAAAATAAAGAATAAAAACTAAAAAGAAATGACATCACAGAAAGGAACAGATGCACAAGATAGTAGTAAAATGTCTACAGCAATGACCTAGAATCTATTAAATACAATTATGCAACAAATATGCAGACGAAAAAATTAAGGAGCTATGTGGGCAGACTAAGAAATACAGTTCTTCAGTTCGACCTGGTTATGTTAAATAAAGGGAACTACCTCAAAATTGTATTGAGGTTTCCAAAGCAAACATTGTTAGTGATAAAAACAGTACACAGGGGTTATATTGTCTTCACAATTTTAGCAGCCTTAAATACTTCACAAGCAACACAAATGCCTACGTCAGAAACATACATACCCTTTCAAACCACCTTCGCGATCCTGGGGAATGGATAATCTTGATATATCTCCGCAAGATCCAAAATGCTTCTCCAGCGCACTGCGAATCTGTCACATGTCAGAGTTCCAGGAAGTCAAACACCAGTATTATCAGTGTAAACATCATAAACACAAGCACAAAGCAAACCTGTTCCTCGCCATCACTAGTATCAAAACCTCTGACAAATACTGTTTGACCTTGGGCTTTTCCTCCCTTCTGATGTGAGTTCTCGTTGCTGAATAATAGTTTGATCGAAATTAATCCTTGTGCAATAAAAATAAATCCTGAGTACTTAATAATAGTTGGGTTATTAATACCCGCTTGCTGGGGTATATGGACTCTTTTCCCGGGCCAAATCAAGCTTGATCGGACGACCCAAGATATCTCCGCCATTTAATTTAAGAGCCTGCAATTAAGAAAATTCACATTAATATATTCTATCCAATATGTTGTACAACAATTACCTACCCAAATTGCATTACAAAAAACAATTATAAGCCTAGTTCTGTCCTTTCAATCCAAAAATGTATTCTAGAAAAAGTATTATCATCTGATAAAATTGCAAATAGCAGTAATGAATGCATCTGACAAAATTAATGACTAGTCAATTATACACAATTCTGCAAAAGAAACTAGCATACATCTTGAGCCGCTTCTGCTGTGGCAAACTCAACATGTCCAAAGCCCTTAAATTTCCCTTCTCTATCTGAAGCCAAGCGAACCTCAGCAACTTCACCAACATCTTTGAAAAAATTCTCCCTGTCGAGCTAATACTTGTTAGGCAGAAATTTAGTAGTAAACTTAACAAAGGATAATAAGATATACATACACATCGGATGCCTCGACAGTGAATGGCAGATTGCCCATAAAAAGAGTTTTGCCTCCTGTGGTTGCAGCTTGTGGTGTGCTAGCAGCTTTTGTCTGCATTAAAAATTAAATTCAACATATGCTAAACATGAACATACAGAAAGTACAATCAGGCACAGGTTAGCACTTACAGCTTTCTTGACATTTGGCTTAGGAGTCTGTTTCTCTTCTTCCCCGGAATCTGAACCTTCCTCTTCAGAACCCTCTTCCTCAGAGCTACCATCTTCACCTTCAGGCATCTGCAACATATCGTATCCAAAGAGATCACATAAAAAACAATGTAGTTTTATGATCCTAAAAACCTACAGGGTATAATCCCTTTTCTAAGGATTCACATATCATCGGACACTTTTGAAACATGTATCTAATAAAAAGCTAGATATCCTTATGTGTGTAGAGTTTGAAGTTTTAATCACACTATGCAGGACATTGATGACACAGAGTAATGGCTCAAACCTCATCATCTTCAGAATCGTCACCAGACTCATCGCCATCAGATGCTTCATCCTCTTCCTTTAAAGATGCAGCATCAATTTCAATTTCCTGATCAGAATAAAATAAAATGTTTTTCATAAGCATAATAATCATTAAAAAATTCACACATCACCGCATCAATTAAAATCGAAAAACTAACTAGCAAAAACAATAACTTTACAAAAATCAACACAAGCACATACATCATCTTCCAAACCGCTATCATCTTCTGAACCATCCTCTGAACCACTTTCAGCTTCCGTGTTCTCCGGAATCTTAGCCTCTGCATTCTTCTTAGCAATTGCCTGCTTCAAAGCTGCTTGATTTTGCTTTTGTTTCTTTGCAGGCACTTGTGGCTTTTCTATAGCCTCTTCTGCTTCTCTCTTGCCTATATAAAACCAATACCCACCAACAAAACAACAATAATCAGCACAAACCAACAATGAATCATACAAAACTAAACAAAATCAACATAACCCAACAATCAATTATATATAACACATAAT
Source organism: Oenanthe sinensis (assembly GCA_028671895.1). Lineage (NCBI taxonomy): Eukaryota > Viridiplantae > Streptophyta > Magnoliopsida > Apiales > Apiaceae > Oenanthe > Oenanthe sinensis. The sequence goes on along the minus strand of CM053813.1, from coordinate 30,303,340 downwards.
AACAAACTAAGCATTCAACAAAACAAAAACACAAATATCAGAAAAAAAGCACAAACCTTTAATCAAAGGCTTGGTAGCAGCTGCAGCTGCAGCTGGGGCAACGGCAACCTAAAATCAAACCAAACCCATGAGTCTAATTACAATACACACATCATAAACACGCCAATTTGAACCTAACAAACACACAGCCAAACAAGCATATACTTATATTTGAATGAAACAAAGAAAAGGGGTTTGAATAGAGTAGATAACAGACCTTGGTGCCTGATTTCTTTGAAGATTTACCCATTTGAGTGTGTGTATGAATCTGCAAGAGAAAATGGTTCAGAGAAAGAGAGCGGCTTTAGAAAAACCCTAAAGATAACTAGGGTTTAGGACAGGGTGAAGGGGTACACAAGGACCGTTGCGTATTTATACAACATAGTTTGTAAAATTTGTGCGCCTACACCAGAGAACTTATCGTGTCCACCTCCAATTTTAGGGTTTTAGATATTTTAAGAAATTTCATCTTGACCGTTTATGTCACTATTATCCTTTTTTCTTTCTAAGTTACCATAATTAAATTTTTTTCTCAAATAAATTTAACCTACTTTAATCAATAATGAAAAAATATAATTACCTATAACTGAATTATTCAATCCTATATATAAAAAGTGTATCACAATTGTTATGCCATTATTTTGTCGTAGTTTTTTAATTCTTTTTATTTCTTATATTAATTTCAGTAATAATCAATTGCTTAATTTATAGGGTATTAAAATTGTGTTTTATTATTTTATATAAATTTTAATATTATATATATATTATTTGTTATTAAATAGAATTGCAAACCTATATTTATGTTGGGAGTGTTTAGTCGTTTATTAAACACGCAGATATACCATTATTATTAATCTAAAATTGAGTTTAAATCATTTTTAATAAAAATTATTTAAAAACTGGTCTGATAAAAAAAAATAAGTTAATTAATCACAACTCCAATCAAAGAAGAAAAATATGTAAAAATATGTAAATAAGACTCAAGCCTCAACTTGTTGAAATTCAAACAAAATCAACTCTAACAGCTCAGCTTAAAGCTCCAATAAAATCAAAAACTCCTCTCACTATACTTGAAAACTACTTTTCTTCCAGGGGAACAAGCTTTGAAGATAGGAAAAGGGAACAATAATCTCTATGTAGAAAGAAGAATCCTAATCCTCTGTGGACAAAAACACAAACTCCAACTCTCAATGCCAGACTTAGTAAAAACAGGGGAGGTATTGGTGATTCAAAAACTAAAGTCTACAGAGGAGAAGCAAATATTTTTAGAGATCCTTATTTTTTGAAGAACAAACCTGAAGAAGAGCTATCACAAAATCATTTGGACAAGCTAATTGTTGTTCATATAGTAAAGGATATCTTTGATGGTGTTGTTCCAAAAGAAAAGCTATTGCATTTTCTGGAAAATGGAAGGGTGATGAAAATAGCTGAAGAAGAACTAATTCATAAATTGTCAAAAGAACTTGAGTATGTTTTTTATTTGTTAAATGATGAAAATGAGGTTACAGCTAAGTGGGTGAAGATTTTAGAAGGAGTTATTGATGAAAAGAAAAAGAATGAGAGGCTATTGATGTTAAATTCTGAGGAGTACAGACCTGTATATGTGCTTGAAGATGGTATAGAAAAGGAAATGCAAAGGTTAATATGGTGTTAGGTATTCCAACACTAATGTTAAATCCTGATGGACAAAAAGCCCGTTGCATATATTTGGATGAAAGAATGCAAAGGACATCAATCTACAACTTGAGAGCTGGAATTTTTCAAATCGATGATTCTAGTGATCAGATGAAGGAGTTGAATGAGAAGATCGTGGAATTGTTAAAGATTACAGAGAAGAAGTTGCTTGATAAGTTTCTGTCCGAAGACTTTTCCTACAAGAGAGTATAAGGCAAGATAGAACAACTCAAACATTGATACATTTGTCTATAAGGTTTCTGACATCATAAGTTAATTTATGTTTTACTGAATAAAACATAAATTGGGAGAGATTGTTAGAAATAAAGTTTACTTATGCTGTCAAAGAATACTTCAAATAGAGTTTAACGAAGCCGATCAGAGTTTAAGCTGACATCATCAGAGTTTAGAAATTGTCGACAGAATTTACTCAATCAGAGGTTGCTAATTGACAGAGTTTATGAAATCAGAGTTTGACAGAAGGTAACCGACAAATCAGGAGGAGATTGAAGATAAACAAGGAAGTGTTTTAATTCAATTATATTACATTTCTGGAAGTTATATTTTAGGAAGTTAATGATGAAAATAATATTTCTACATTTAATGATTATTATCTTTGTTATATTTGGATATGTAGTTGTGTACTATATAAATACATAACTAGGTTTACATTAAAAAGATCGTTCAATATATATTATTCTCATAACCTAACAACTTTTAAGAATTTTGTTTTTCTTTAGAGAGTTTTGTATTCAGTTCATCAAAAGTTAATACAAAATAGTACTTCTTCTACATACTTGTGTTCATAATCGAATTGTTCGATACTATTATATTCAACTCCCTTCTATAATAGTATATTATCTATGTAACATGTGCATTATAAATAATCTGAACAATAAAAATAGGAATAGTTCGGTTTAATTTGCTTCATTTAGTGGTTAAGAAACGGGCCCTTACTTTATTAACTCATGTGTTACTTTTTAATTCGACCAATTATATCAAATAATCTAAATTATCTATATTTTAATAAATAACACCTTGATTCAAAATTTTCATAGTTTAAATATAAAAATGTGGTTTAAATATTAAATAATCTATAATATTAATATTTTAGAAGAACGGGTTAATAACTAAATATTAATCCACTAAACAAAATTTTTATATTTTATTTTAATAATAATACATCTAAGATTCATGTAAGACACCATTCTTAAAATTTAAAATATAAAAATATTTTACATGATAAATTATCGTTAAATATTATAATTAATTGTGTGTATATAGTGTTTGGTACATTTCATAACTAAAAAAAGTGTTTGGTGTTGGTTTTGTAGTTCGAGATTATAATATCGAAGTAATCGAGACTTTTATATTATGAGAACTGGTTATGTGTAAGTAGAAATTATCGGTAGAAGAGATATTTTATTATGGATAAAGAAAAGAAGTGATTTTATATTTTAATAGAAACTGATTGTTTGGTGTCAATTTAAGCATTACAGAGTTTAGTTTATATGTCATCAACATTTGGTCTTTCAGTGTTAGATTGCAAGTGTTTAATTTCTTCACGTATTAATGTTCAATTGTGTTTTGCTAAATAATCTGGAAACGGGGCCGCTCATTAACTTGCTAAAAGATCTTGTTTTCGGTTATATCTCTCTTGTTAGTAGCATTCCTCACCTTGTGCAAATAATTGTAAGTGCAAATAATTGTAATCAATGATTTGATTAATTAATGGAAGTTTCCGCTTGCTTTCTAAAAAAATGTGTGTATTGTTTGTAAGTAAGTGTGTGACTGTGTATGTGGTAATTTGTTTGCTTGTACGTATATTATATTGCAGGTTCAGTTCTAAAATTATGAATGAACATATTATTATTTTGTTTATTGAGTAGTTTTTATCTGTTACATTCTCTCATCTTTCTTCTTATGCAAGTGTTAAGATTTTTTTATGAATTACAAGAAATCTTAAAAATAATTTCAAGAATAACAATGGCATAAAAACTAGTGCACCTCGTAATTATTATGGAATATACTTACTGGAATCCCTAAATTAACGATCGAGATGAAGAACATGTTGACAACTTATCATCCTAGTTGTGTATTAGATTTAGGCAAATGATGATCAAGACGAGCTATCAAATCAAATTTGGAATTTACTAGAGGTGACGATTTAATTTGGCATTCCACACATTTATTACACCTCAATTTAGATAACATGAAATGGAAAACTTGGAAAATATTGTTATAAATATTTAGCCACAACTCATTCACACCCAGGCATAGCAAAAAAATGGATTTGAGTTAGTTTTGAGTCAATAAATTTGAATTTGGATTGGGTCTTGACCCAAATCCATATTTAACCCTTATTTAATTAAAAATAGTTTAAATTTAGTTTGGATAAAAAATGATTTAGGGTCAAAATATGGGTAAACTAGTTTTTCACATTTTCTATAATATAATTACATTAATGCATTTTATTTTAATTCTTTACTTTCATAGATAATTTTTTTATGTAATTTAAAAATGTATATAAATATACAAATTAATAAAATGATAAAATGTTTGTATTTTTTGACTCTCCTTGAAAAGTAAATTGCAAGATCGTAGTTAAGCAGTATTTTTTTTAAACTTTAAAGTACTCTAGTATAAAATACAAATTGTGATTTAGACTGTGACTCTACGTCTATCAACTTTTACCCACTATTCACTAATAGTATACCGATTAAATTGACATGTATACCCTTTAACTTAAATATATTTACTATCCCATTTTCTCCACAGCTTGATGCGCTAAAAATATTTAATTTAGAAATTATCGCAAGTGCATGATTTCATTTTAGTATTTTTAAGATTCGAACCAGAAGAACTAAATTAATTTCGCGATCCTTAAAATTTAACTTAGACGAATTAGAGAATTCAATTCAAGGTGAATTTTATTTATACTAATAAAAGAAAAAAATAAGCAAACTTGTAAACTCTATCTAAAAAATTTAAAGATCCTATTTTAACACTACTAAAATTATATCTAAAATTAAAAAAATTAAACTACTAATGTAGAGAAACCTAAACTTAAATTATTAAACTCACTAATAAAATTTAAAATTTAAAAATGGGTTTAATATTAAAAGTAAAATAAAAATTTGAGGGTTGAAGGTTCAAACATAAAAGACAAGAACAAAATGTAAATTAAAGATAAAAACAAGTAGATCTATAAGCTCCATTAAACAACTAATAAATAAAAGTAGATCTAAAGGGTTCAATTACAAAAATAATAAAAAATAGATCTAAGTAATAAATTAAACTTACTAATAAAATTGAAATTTATTAGATGGTCAACTACCAAATATAAAGAAGTAATTAGATCTAATAGATTTAAAATAAAGGGGCTCCTTTCATTTCCCCAAACTTAACTTGTGATACTTTGAAAGATTCATAGCCCAAAATAAAATGGAGATGAAAAGTGCTATGAATATAAAAGTAGAGAAGGAGATGCAAATAAATAAGAATAAAAAGTAGATATAAAACTTATGTGAATCAAACCCACTAATAGAATTGAAATCTAATAGGGGCTCACCCACAAAATATAAAAAGGAAAGTAGATTTAAAAGATAAAATAAAAGTGCTCCTTTCATTTTCTCAAACTCAATTTGGTGAATTTTGAAAGTTATCATAACATAAAAGAGGAAGATTGAGACTAACATAAAAGAAAATAAGACTTATAAAAGACGAAGATGAAGAATAGCATAAAAGAAAATAAAGACTTGCATTAATATGAAAACTGTATACAATATTTGAGAGAGCTAAAAACTAGATCTAGAAAATAAAAGAGAGACTATTACTAAAACTAGGTAAACTAAAGATGAGAATATAATGGGAGAATAAGAGTATTTATAGGACAAAATTAGGGTATTAGATAAATCTTGACCCTTCATCTCTATCCATCCGCTTGTCCTTTGCTTTGCCTCCAAGTATAGCTTGATGACTTGACTCAAACTTACTTTTTTTCCCTTTCTTTATCTTTTATCCCATTTTCTTCCTTTTTTCTTTTTTTCTTCTTATTTAATTAAATATCTACAAAATTATAAAGATGCATCAAATTAATTAATTAAAAATATTAAGGCAAATATTAAATATGTATAAAAATATGCACTAATCAACAGCCCTCGCATAAACCTCAATGACACTTTCCTTTTCTATAATTTATACACACACATATATATATATATAAATAAATGCCACTTTAATAGCTCTCACACGTTTCGCACCGGAATCAATGGCGGTCTCCGAGTAAAACTCGGCAACTCATCCTTCTCCGTCACAAGAAACACTCTACTCTTCAATCTCAAACTTTATGTCCTAATTATCCTCACAATCGTAGCTGTAATCGTCATTTTCTACCTCATCTTCCTCTGTCTCCGGTCATCAAGACACTGACAAGCTCCTTAAATTTGTACTAACATCTGTATGAAAGATGTTAGTTTTGTTGTATATGTTGTGTATATAGTATATACTTATCAATCTCAGAGATTCAGAGTCACATAATTGGGGGTACTGAAATATGTTGTATTTTGTTAAAGTAATGGAGAGATATTTGGGTGCAGTTTAAATGAGTAATTTAGGAATCACACATTTTTAGCCCATATAATTCAAGTAAATATATTACTTAAACCCAACCCAAACCCAAATAATAATATGTGATATGAGCCGGATCCAAATCAATAAATATGGACCGGTTTGGTTTGGGTTAATGGGTTTGGATAAAAATTGTCAGGTCTATTCACACTAGTGTTGTTTAGAATTACCACCTATATAAATCACACGAGCTTAAACAATCATGAGCACACCACATATTTTTTAATCTAGCAAATCATCACCGGAATATAAGTTATACAACACTGTTGATTCTACACAACGCATTTGATAAATATTATGTATTTGTTGATAAATACTTATTACTTAGTCTTCTACTCAGACACTACATGTAGATGTAGTGTTTGCGGAGAATGAATCAAGTACACATTTACAGGATAGTGGGTCTAGTCAATTATAAATTGGAAGGAGACGAGATGTGTAATAAAGATGAGATGATTTTGTTGAGTTACGTGTGGGGTTATGAGTAACAAAGTAAGAAAATAGATGGTTAAGTTACCAGCTTACTAAAATATAAAATATAAAGGTGTTAGGAGATTGACAGGAGCGTAACAAACATTTGCGGGGCCATGTGTAAAATTTAAAATTGGGCCCTTAATGTATACTTCGATATACATTAAAATAAATTAACTATATTTTTTAAATAAAATAAATTATCGAAATATATTGTATACAAAAAATAAATTCTAACAAATTCACTTATTTAAATGCTCTTCTTACATGTTTTATAACAAAATCATTTATAACACTTTCAACGTCAATTTAATACAAAAGTTCACTTTCAATCGTCATCAAAGAAAATCTATACATGTGATATAAATTTGAGGGTCCTGTGCGGTCGCTCAACCTCCGGTATCCCTAAGGTGAACGACATGCGGTATACTTGAAAACTGACTTATCCGGATCTTATACTCCGATGCAGTTGATGCATTTGTATCAGAATATGAATAAGTATGGAGTGAAAAATTTGGGTAGTAATGTGATTATTGAGGTTTCGAAAACTAATTATATTTCCTACAAAATTCATAATAAAGATCGATAGTGATTTTAGAACCTTTCAGTAAGTAAAAAAACACATTTGCATCTGCATAAGTTAAAACAAGGAAGTTGAATGTGCTTGACAATATATTTTTGAATTAAAAAAAGTTTTTTTTTATTAAACTAATAAGGAATCGAAGATAAATAAAATAGTGATCCTTGAGATTACACGAATGAGAGTTTAAATAAATTTTTCTATGATAAGGGAATAGTTATGATCAAAGAGCATGGATGTAAAAATTAAAAAATAATAAAATTATCATGAAAAGTTATGGTGTAAATCTTTAAAAATGACAAAATTTTGTTTCATTTCCCAAAGTTTTGAATTCAAATATTATATTTTTATTTAAAGAAACAATAACTTTTTTTAATTATATAATCAAAACATTTAAAATTATATGTAAAAAATTAAACTACAGCACACACAGTTTGTGAGAATGTAAAACACAATGTTATATATTGGGCCGAGCCCAACTTGTTGGCAACACCAAATTTTACATGCTCCAAAATCCCATTCACAAGCGGTATCATCTATCTCGATAAACACAAAATTATACATACACAAACAGGCTCCATTTATTAATCCTTCATTAGGTTACAACTACAATTTACAAGTAAATCGTTATAAACAGAAAAATTAAAAATGACAGTGTATACAGTATCTTCCAGTAATCGGATTATATAACCAACCATCCGAACGCACAGAAGAGCCTGAGCCGCCCCTAATTTGTTGATAGCTCAGGTGACTAGTAAAATTAAACCTAGATCTTGTTTCTCACTCCTCTATCACTATCTCCCTAAACGTGTCTCTCTGTGTCTATTTTACAGGTCGTCCTGGAAATATCCTTCATTCACGTTTCCCCAGGCGCAACGCCTCATGCTCTTGCACTTGGTTTAAATTAATTTCAGGTTTTTATTTTATTGTTTCTCGTGAAATGCCTTTACAAGTTGTTATTGATGGATATAATATGAATTGTGTATTTATGTATCTATTTCTTTTCTAGTGATTTTTGCTTTGTAGTAGTTTGTTTAGCGTGCAAAAGGATGTACTACGAGTTTGTCATCTCTTAGGTTTCATATGATATGAAATTCCTAGTCGATTACTTGTTTTTGCTTTCCGTAATGTTGTAAATTGTAATCTGAGAAATATTATTACTGTGGTTTGTTAGTGCTTTGAAGTTATTCTCAAGTGGATAGAATGTCAACTGTGTATATCTATCCATATATATGTATGTATGCGTTTGTGTATATATTTTTTTTTGTTTTTTTGTGATTTCTTATTATTAGGTTGCCTTCACTTTGCATGAATGGAATGATGCTGTAATGGACGTAAGAACGGAATAGCGAAAGCAAGGAATAATCATTCCATTCTTTTGTTCACTTATCAATTTTTTTTAGAACGGAGTGAAATGAATTATTTCATCGTTTGATTATCTATTTTAACCTTAATTGAAAATGAACATTAATTCGAGGAAAATTTTTATCGGGGAAAAATTCTAGAAAATAATTTTCTCGAAAAAAGTTCCCCGAAAAAATGTTTCTCAAAAAAAAATTTTGGACAAATTTTTCCAAAATATTTTTTTCGAAAATATCTGATATAGATTTTGTCTAAATAAAAGTTTGTGAGAAATATATGATGTGTTGTGTTTGAAAGGAATTATTCTTATCCCACATGTTTATGATGGAATGGAATGGGAGTGGGAATGATTGATCCCATTCCTTTGTCCCAAGTGAACAACGTGAATTTTCATTCCGACTGGAATGATCATTCCATTCCTGCCAAAATTCATTCCATACCTGTCAAGTGAAAGCAGCCGTAGTTATTCTTCTTGTTGGTAGTGTTACTCTTGTAGTAGTTTGTTTATCATGAAAAAGGATATATAACAAGTTCATGTTCCCAGACGTTCAGACTTTCTATATGTGTGTATATGTATATTTGAGACCTGAGGCACGGAATGACCACAACTTTTTTTGTGTATATCCAGCATGGTCCGACTCTGTCATCGTGACTTGTAGTATAGTGTACTGGAATTAATTGTAATTTTGTAACATTAGTTTTTTTTGCTAAAATTACAGTTTATTGGTAATATATAACTGACTATTTGACGTGTGTATGTTGTGCTCTCTTTTGGCAGTAAATTTACTCACATATTTATCTTATACTTTGTCTCTTAACCACTGAGAAATTAGAACACATGTTGATCATATAATTTGTTTAAGCCAGATAATTTTATTTAAACTTCATAAAATTGTTAACAACCAGCTTGATCATTAGGTATCGAATTCTTTTTCACTGCATATTAGTCTAAATTTCATTACAATAATTTTGTGTATTTTTTCTAATGCATTAGGTATCTAGTATCGTCCTAAATTTTTGCAATGTATGCAAGGAGGTTAAACTCCAAATGTAAGAAATGGGGTCTGATCTCTCAACAGTACAAGCATGTAGTTGGTTCGGATCGTAGTTTTGGAACTTGCTGTCAGTCACTAAAACCTACAACAATTTTATCGAATTGCTCATCCCGAAATGTTCCGAAAAGAAGATATATATCAGATTCATCTTTATTTCGAACTCTTGGATGTGGTAGTACAAAACTATGTGTTGGATCTAGTGCTAATCAGAGCAGTAGTTGGTTACGGTATTATAGCTCAGAAGGTGATGGGAGAAATGCTAATGAGGATAAGTGTATACCGTTGAAGGATGTATCCAACATTGGTAATGATACGATCAAAAGCGAAAAGCTCAATGGAGATATCAGTCTTTCTGATGGTCATGCTAGACTTGGCGAGCAAGATCAAAAGGACTGGCTCCATAATGAGAGGATAACCATTGAGAATAAGAGAAAAGAATACCCTTTCTTGAGTAGGAGAGAAAAATTTAAAAAGGAATTCTCGAGGAGAATTGTTCCCTGGGAGAATATAACAGTGTCCTGGAAGACGTTTCCTTATTTCCTTCAGTAAGTGCTCACTATTTCTCTAACGTTTTCTTTGTCACATCTCACCAGTATTTGATGAAACATGTTCATGTTTATAGTGAACACACAAAAAACCTGTTAGTAGAATGTGCAGCTTCCCATTTGAAACACAAGGATTGTGCTGCAGCTTATGGTTCTGGTTTAACATCATCGAGTGGTAGAATATTACTTCAGAGTATTCCAGGTGCACTATCCAGCCAACCCATTCCTTTGTACTTTTTGCATTCTATTTTACTAAAGGTTTTTCAAGCTTAATGACAAGACGTGTTAATTGGATAGGTACTGAGCTGTATCGTGAAAGAATGGTTAGAGCACTTGCACAAGATTTACAAGTCCCGCTACTAGTGCTTGACAGCAGCGTTCTTGCTCCTTATGTAAGTTGTAGTTTCTATATTATAACTCCCTATATTACATACACAAAAGTCAATCTACGTACTTAGCATGAAGAATTTGAAATGTATAATATCACTAAAAATTAGTAATACCTATAATTACTTTCGTTTTGTGTAGGATTTTGGTGAGGAATGTTTATCTGAAACAGAGTCAGACGAGGATAATGCCGAATCAGGCGCAGAAACTACGTCAGACACAGAGATTGAGGGTGAGAATGATGCAAGTAACGAGGAAGATTGGACAAGCAGCGGGGAGGCAAAGTCAGACGGTGATGGTGAGGGATTTGATGCTCGGGCAGCTGCTGTTGAGGCAGCATTGAACAAGCTTGTTCCGGGCCACCTTGAAGAGTTTGAAAAGGTACTAATCCAGTCGAAGCTTGATATTTTGAATCAACATTTCTGAAGTGGAAGGGGAGAGATTGTGTTACACTTAAGTATATTTTTTGATTAGATTTGTAATTAGTTAGACAGGGGTGGAGGGATTCAATGCCGAGTTGTATCTGCCGGATACCCTTAAATATTGTTTTTACTTTGTTTGATGCGAAGTCATTTGAAATAGTTTTATCTGATGCTTCTTTACTTATATTTTCTATCATTTATCTATTAATTTGTTTGTACTATATATCTACTGTGTTTTTTTTATTACCTTCCTTTTTTTTTGATTGATTTAGTAATTGTTTCCACGTTTGATTAATTAGCTAAGGAGGTTTTTAATACAATCATGTAGTGAAATATATTGAGAGTCTTCTTAAAGTGGATAGTTATGTTTTGTACAATTTTTCTGTAATATTTTGGAAGTCTGACCTATAATTATAATGAACCTATATATGTGATTTATTTGTTAGAAAAAATATCTAATATACCGGAAATTTTTCTCGCTCCACCACTGATAGAATAGTGTTCTTGGCATAGGGATGGTATATAACTCTTGGTTTCGACAGAAAACAAATTAGTTATGCTAGGTATATCAATATAAAGTACATCTACTCGGCTTATAATAGTGTTCTTTTTATTTTTGCCAAGTAGCTTATAACAATATTAGTTGGGCACAGTGTTGTTAAAGGCACGATTAATTGCGTGATTAATGGCGCTTCGCGATTAGGCGCAAGGTGTGCGATTCGAAATTAAGCGATTTAGCGCGATTCTGAAATCGTCCAAAAGGCGCTCAAAAGGCGCTATTAAATGTAAAAAGGCGCTGATAACAAAAAAGACGATAATACCCTTAAAAAGGGGTAAAAGGAGAAAATCCTAAAGTGTTTCATAAGACCCAGTCTCATCTAAACATCACAACCTCCATCTAAACGTAAGTCTTTCTCAGTATATACTCACAGATATATACATATATTTGCAGATTTCTCTTCTCAATTTTCTTCTCTGTCTCTCTTCATCTCTCTTCATCTCTGTCTCTGTCTCTTCTCAATTTTCTTCTTTGTCTCTCTTAATCTCTCTTCATCTCTTTTGATTCTTCTATGATAATGACTCGCACTCCTGATATCGGATGGAAGTATGAAACTCCAGTAGAGAATGATAAAAACAAAGTTCTATGTTCATTCTGCAAGAATATTTATAAAGGTGGAATTTGTCGATTCAAGAACACCTTGCTGGTGGATATAGTCGAGATGCAATAACCTTGTGATAAGGTCCAGCCCCTGTTAGAGATGAAATCAAAGAGTTTATGGGAAAGAAAAAGGAATTGAAGAGTACAAAAAATATGGAGTATGTAAACATCGAGGATCAAGAATCTGAAGATGCAGTGAGTACACAATTCAGTCAATTCAATTCAAGTTTTTCAAGCAATCAAAAAAGACACAGCAGAGGACCTATTGATTCTTTTTTTATGCCTAATCCAGAAGCTACATCAAAGAAAAGGAATTTGGTCACGAGTGAAGATTCAAAGAAAGTAATGGAACACTTTCGAAATTAAGATTGTAAGATGTTCGCAAGGTGGATGTACGATGCAGGAATATCGTTCAATGCTGTTAATTATGAGAGCTTTGGTCCGGCGATTGAAGCTATTGGGCAACATGGCCCAGGAATGAAACCACCTACCTACCACGATATTAGAGTCCCTTTGCTTAATAATGAGGTTGAAGAAACAAATAAGATCGTAGAAGAGCACAAAAGAATGGGAGAAAGTTGGATGTTCAATTATGTGTGATGGCTGGAAAGACAAAAGAGAAAGAACCCTGATTAATTTTCTGGTAAATTCTCCTAAAGGGAGCTTTTTCTTGAATCAATTGATGCTTCGAATTATTCAAAAACAGGTGAAAAGATGCTTGAGTTGATAGAGAATTGTGTTAATTCTGTTGGAGAAAGTAGAGTTTTACAAGTTGTCACCGATAGTGCTGCAAATAATGTAAAGGCTGGAAAACTTCTAATGCGAATGTATCCACATATCTATTGGACACCATGTGCAACACATTGTATTGATCTAATGTTAGAGGACATATTTAAGATCAGAAAACTAAAAGATACATGCTCAAGTGCCATGGCTTTGTGTGGATTCATCTATGCTAGGCTTGGAACCGTCAACATGCTCCGCTACTTCACAAAATTGAAGGAGCTGCCTAGGCATGCCAAAACCAGATTTGCAACCTCTTGTATTATGTTAGGAAGGCTTTACTTGCTTAGAGCTTCATTACAGAAGATGTTTGTTTATGATGAATGGAATGCAAGCAAGTGGTCTAAAGAGGCTGCCGGAAAAAGACCTACAACCACTGTACTGAAAACTTCATTCTGGAAAAACATTAACTTTGCACTCAAGGTGTGTGGTCCTCTTATTAAAGTCTTGCGGATTGTTGATGGTGAAACAAAACCTTCGATGGGATATATTTACGGGGCAATGGAGAGGGCCAAATCTGCAATTGTTAGTTCATTTGAATCGGCAAATGATTACAAAAAAGTCTTTGAGATAATTGATAACAGGTGGGAGGTTCAACTCCACCAGCCTTTGCACGCAGCGGGTCACTTCCTCAATCCAGAATTTTTCTATGATTCACAAGATATGTCCATGGATGCAAATATCAGGAAGGGCCTATATGAGTGTATCTACAGATTATCTACAGATTAGTTCCAGATATAACAATACAGGATGCAATTATTGACGAAATTTCAGTGTACAAGTATGCAGCGGAAAGCTTTTCATCAGACATGGCAAAAAGAGCTAGGAAACGACATGCTCGAGGTATATAATAGTTGAATCACTTCACAATCAGTTTAGTAAACAAAAGATAAGTAAACTATAGACGCACTGGCATATTTTAACTTTATTTAAAATTATTTGTAGCTATCTGGTGGGATAATTTTGGAAGTTCAGCTCCAAATTTACAGAAATTTGCAATCAAATCTTGAGTTTGACATGTAGTGCTTCAGGTTGTGAACGCAATTGGAGTGCGTTTGAACACATTCATTCAAAGAAGAGGAATAGATTGACTCAAAAGCGACTCAATGACTTGGTATATGTCAAATATAATCGAGCATTAAAGCGCAGATTTGATGCACGCGCTGTTCAGGACCCTATTGCACTAGATGTAATTGATGATTGTAACGAGTGGTTGTTGTGAAAGGGTCTTGATGATGAAGATGTGGATAATAACTATGTCGATGTTGGTGAAGACCTTAATTGGGATGATGTTGGGATGATGTGTGTATTGCTTCTGGAGCAGAAGAGCCACTTTATCGCACGAGATGCTTGACAAGAAGCAGATCCACCTCTAATACAACTCACGGAGCATCTTCTTCAACTCTAATAGATGAAGATGATGAAGAGGAAGAGCGAGAATTTGAGGGGCCATAAATCGAGTTTAATGACACCGAAGCTTTTGAACTAGAGAACCTTATCGATTAAGCCTTAATTATTGACACTATTATCATTTTATTTATGTTTTTTTATTATGTTTGAATGTTAAGATTATGTTAAGTACTAGTTTTTTGTTAAATTTGTGATTTTTTTTTGGTCAAAAGGCGCGCGATTAATGGCGCCTCACACTTTTTTATAATTTGCGCCTTAAACAACTGGTTGGGCAAAAATGAGATATTGTCGTAAATGCAAGGAGAGAGTGCAATAAGTATAAGCAGATAACCATGTGGCATCTAACAATATGTACTACTGTTTATAACTAATCGCTTTTAGAAGTTGTCATAAAGTTTCTGGAGCTGCTTTCTAATATTTAAATTACATTTTTTGCAGAATGTAATGGGAAATTCTGATAGTCCAACTGAATCACCAGAGAAAGAGGCCAGCAAGCCGTCTGATGAACCTAAGAGGGAGTTGAAAAAAGGTAGTCAAAAGTTTATTCCACTTTTTTGATAGAAAATATAATGTGAAATGCATTTATTTTACTATTCTATGTTAGCTGTTTGTAGCAGTAGAAAAGCAGACTCAATCATGCTTATTTTTTCTGTCTTCAATAAATCCATATATGCAAAATAAGTGACGCTATGCCTTAATGGCTGATATCAGTGTTTACAATTTGGTAGTCTAAGAAGTATTTTTTTAGGAAATAAATAGTGTTCTTGGTGAAGGTGTAATGTGATGGGCTATGATAGATAGATATTTTGAATACTTTCCCAGGCCAGGACGCCAGGTGAATGCCATAGATATTGTTTGTGTGGAAAACTGGAAATAATTTGTTCTATGAGAACGATAAATTTGATAGGTGTAATGATTCATTTTCCATCCGGTTAACCAAAGGTGTCCTTTATAACAAGTATAATATATGTGAGGTTGAGTTGTGGTTTCTTGAGTGTAAATGTTCACAAGGATCCGGATATATTCAATAATTCAAACAAAAGTAATAGTGTTTAGAGACATGGCCTACTAAAGGCTTGAGATTTATAAGTAAATAATTATAATTATTCATAGGGGGAAACTAGGGTGGCTGTGGTGAAGCCAATTTATGAATTTTCCATTTGCAACGACATTATTCTTTTGGAAGTTCTCAGGCGAGACCTTGATGTACTGATAATTCCCTTCAAAATATTTCATCCAGATATTATTATTTTTGTGAAATAAATAGAGGTACGAAGTTATCTATATTTATGTATTTGCAATTTCAATTTTTTAATATACAGGGGATCGAGTTAAATATGTCGGTCCTTCTCGCACTGAAGCGGATAACAGGTTATTTTCTTCTTCACTACTGCGTCAACATGGAATCTATCATATTTGGTTACTAATCATAGGCTTCTTTGATTGGTATCTTGTACACTTTTGGATGGCTGCTTTTTTAATGTAGGTCTGAACATGAAACTCTTTAGTCTTTAGAATCTATGTCATAAGAACTTTGGAACAGTCATACAACTTTTAGGCATTAGATCTAAGCCATATTACTTTAGTGGCAGCTATCTTATAAATCATGTTGTAATTTACTGCTGGAGATACAGCAGAGCCAAGCTACTCGAATGTTGATTCAGTAATATGTAGCCATTGGCAAGCCTGTGATGGAGGGATGGGGTTATGTTCGAATTTTCGATTGTATCTTGTGAAAGCCCTATAGAACTTACAAAACCTCAATGACTGTAAATTGTTAACTATAGCTAACCTACTTATTGACACACATCAAATGCATCACAGGATCATGTTGGGGAAGATACCGACGTCTGATGGTCCAACTAATGCATATACAATTATTCATGGCAGGTGGGTTGGTAAGTCATAGGGACACATGGAAGGAAATATTTTGTCAACCTTTTAGTCTCAGTACTTGAATCAAACTGCATTTATTAATTATGATTTAATTAAGAAACGCAGATCAGACACTTAATTTAGCAAAACGAGTCTTGCATCTGTTTCTCCTTATGGTCTAGTACTGAAAATCACATAGCAAGAGATTGACTTCCTGGATAATCTTGTTTGGTACATAAACCCATGGGGGTCAAGGCCTTTGCTTACTGCATAGCTCAATAAAAATTGTACATTTATAAGCTGCATAGATTAAACATTTGTACTCGTGCTAAAATTGTGCTCTGCTTTTAGAACAGACCTGTGTCATTAGGTTTATATGAAATATTTTGGGCTACTTATTTCTGGAGGTTCCTAGGTGGCGTCAAAAGGGCTTTTCAGTTGTGCGATTTTTTTTATTAATATATTTATTAATGTGGCGATAATGATAAGATTTCTACTGGTGCCCCCTGCCCATTTATGTATTTGTGTGTGTGATCAGTGATGTGTCCAATCAAAACAATGAAGATTTCTTTACCCACAAAAGTCTAGGTTATTGTAAGCTCTCCGCATATGAACTGGAGCATTATAAATCTTCAACAGTGAAAATATGGATGAATTTGTAATCGGTTTCCATTTAGTAATCAAATCAGAAATAGTAAGTAATGGCATGTCCTGGGTTGGTAAAATTACAGTATTTCTTGAGTTATGCGTGTCTGTGCTTGTGTTTACATACATACTGTTAAATGTGAATGTAGTAATCTCATCAGGAGTTTGAACTTAATAGAGAGATTAAACACTGTGGGAGGAGTTCGTAACAAGGTCCAGAATGTTCCTCGTTCATCAAGATAGGGATTCTATCTGTCTCCTATATCATGGCTCGTGCGCGCGCGCACACACACACACAAATGGAAGTGAATTTTAAAATATGTTATCTTTGCCAGAAATGTCCCCTATATTCTTTCTTTGTTCTATTTGAGGATCTTCTGCAATGAAAAAGAAGGTGTTGACATTGACTAAAACCTAGCCTACATGTATTTTCCTTTACTATCTATTTTGTTATACAAATGTGACATAATATAGAGCGAGAAAAGAGAGAAAATAGAGAAGAGAGAGAGATTAGGCCCATCTCAATTGGCGTCTTTCTTCCATCTAGTTAAAATGTACAATGTGAATATTTTATCCATTTATTCTGTAAAATTTCTATAATTAAATATTATTTGTTTTAGTTGTATAAACAGTGAGCCTGTTTGTTAATGTGAGCTTATGACATACAGTGTTAAACTGTTTATAATGCCAAATCATCATTGTACAGGAGTGACAAAAGTTGTCCTCAGATTCACTGTCTTTTCCTTTTTGGTGATGTAGATAGCCTAACTTCAAGATAAATATGTTCAAATATATAAACTTATTATTCAAAACTTATAGACGATTAGTCGGCTAGCCGGGCTCTTGTCAACTCGACTTACTGTCGACTAACCATGGCTGAGGATACTTCTTGACATATGCTTTTTGTGTATCTAAACTGGTGGGATGGAACAGCTTATATAAAATGTTGAATTTTGGTTTCGTTAGTTGTGCAATTAAATTATCTAGATAAAAATGATATATGATGTGTTGAGACGGTACAAACTACAAAATAAACACCTCAATATATTTTAAATGTCTCACCAACAGAGTCTGTCTTGGGCTCTTTTTATAGCTGAACTGATCCATATAAAGCTATGCCGTGCTACTAACTGAGTGGAATAGTTATGAAATGAAGAACATGTACCCACACTTCCAAGTTCCATCCTCATATTCTATTATCAATCTTAATTCTGCAAGTTTGTATGCATGTATTGTATGCATTTCAAAGTATATATGTTTTTGCAATTCTCTTCTCAGTTATCTTATTGTACTATGACTCTATGAGTAGGGCGGATCTTACAGTAGGTGACATCACTTGATAGGGAATGCAATTAAAAAATTAAGAGAAATATTTTATTGTTGTTAAGATTTTTATGGTAGATTAAATGGAAATGTCTATTTTATAGCTGTAGAAAAATTGGGGATTTGTAATATATACAAATATTCTATAAAGTAACTATGTGTTATTTACCAACTTAAGTTAGTTTTATTCTCTACATAAGCAACCATGTAATTCCCCATATATTAGATAGCATGCAGACTCTGATTATCGAAACTGAGATTTTTCTTTTTACATGAGTAATTTTTTGTGGTTAATTCACCCTAGATTATGTTGTCATATATTTGATTCAATGATGCTTCCCCCCCCAAATTTCTCCAACATTATCAGTGGACCAGCTAGCTAGCAAAACTATGTTTTTCTACTGCACCCTGTCCTGAAGCTTGAGGAACTTCCTGTTACTGCACTTCAGTGTTAAATTTATTTTTCGACAAAAGTAATTGTTGTTTTCTAAGCTCCAAGGCTTCACACCAAGTCAATTAATTTACAGAAAAGAAAATAGAAAAAAATGCACTGCAAATTGTCTTTGATGTACTAATGTACGGAGTTATGTCTTTTGTGGAAAACTCTATCATTAAGTGTTCTTTCTCAGTCTTCATAGTTCATATATGTTGATGGGAGACCGTGTCAACAGTGTTCTATCGAAGTTTTCATAAATGTTGAGTGGGAATTGTTTTAATATTTTCATTTTGTTGTTAATTGCTTGTTGCTGCTTTTAATGATCATTCTTCTGATGTGCTTTTGTAGTTATATGCTCATACCTGGTTTAGGTTATATATCTCCTGTTGTATACTAATTCTATGCTTTTTGTGGAAGCTTGATTAAGTGATATACTGATATTATGAAGTGTTTTGGTAGATTTAGTTCATAGATTGCAATTATGACACATTCAAAGATATGTTCAGGCCTTTATCTCCTGGACAGCGTGGTGTGGTGTGTGAAATGAATGGAAATGTGGCTCTGGTGTTGTTGGAGAGCATTGAGAAGGAAGCAGGAGGCGGAAGCAGTGACAAACCCTCTGCAGACCATGCATTACATTGGATTCAAGGTATGTTTGTGGGCATCAATTGCAATTTTTTTTTCCATGTAGATTATATCCTGCTATTACAAATTATTTTTTTAATGATAGTAACATAAGAGTAATAACTGAAATGCTACCAAGTCTAACTTTATCCTAATTTTATTTCCCAAGGGATGTTATTAATTGATTACATCTTTGGTGTTTAAGTCCTGGAATTTTAGTGTGCTTATCATTCCATGTATGCTTATTCTTTCAGCATATATATAGATGGAACAAACTCACAATCTTCTTTTGGCTTGTTGACAGCTAAAGACATCATTTATGATCTTGATGCCGAAGCAGAAGATTGCTACGTCGCGATGGAGGCTCTATCCGAGGTATTCCCAACTTCTCTTATTGCATGTTCAGTTTAAAATCTGTGTTATTCTATGGCTCTTTTTTGTCTCTTACTGTTCTCATAACAATTTTTGCAGGTCTTGCATTCTGTGCAACCTCTCATTGTCTATTTTCCAGACTTCTCAATATGGATGTCTAGGGCTGTTTCAAAGACAAACAGGAAAGCATTTTCTCAGAAGGTGCAGGAAATATTTGACCAAGTATCAGGGCCTGTGGTTTTGATCTGTGGACAGAACAAAGGTGAAACAGGGTCAAAAGAGAAAGAGAAATATGTAAGTTCGGTATGTGGTTATGTTTGAGAGATGCCAACTATTCTTATGTATTTATTTGTTATGAATCTATTTCCTTATTTTTATGACGGTTTTCTGTTTACTCCTTTTCATTTCATTTTGTGGCCAGACAATGATACTTCCGAATTTGGGCCGCCTTGCTAAATTGGTAAGGCTTGTGACTGTACAAATCTTTTTTAACTGTGATTTTGAGAAACCCTGTTATCCATCATCTTTGAGGTAGGAAAGAGTTCATTATAAAACCTTGCTACAGTGAGATTGGCCCTAGAAATTTTCCTTGAGCGAGCGAGTAAGGAAAGATTAGGAAGCTAGATGGCTTAGATTCCACATGTTTTGTCATTTATGGGGACTCTTATGGTCGGAATTAGTGAGGATTAAAGTTGGATCTTTATTTCTTCTTTCAAACTAATATGTCAAGTCGAGTGATGTTGTTCTGGGAGCTAGTGCATTGCATATTAATGCATAACCATTTTCTAAGTAATCATTCTTGTAAATGACTCAAGTCCTATATAATCGGCAAGGTGTGTTCTTACACTCTGTGGAGTGCTAATTGTCAAATAACTAGTCAACAGATTGCAGTTTAATTCAGCATTTGTTTTGTCAGAAGTGCTAATTCATAAAGAGGGGCCTAAGAGTCTATGGCTTTAGTTTGGTTATGCACATACCAACCGCATTGTGCTTACAAAACTTTGCGATGTAGAAGTAATGGTTGAAGGAATGAACCAGTGAGGGCATGTATATAAAATATAATTAGAGATGGAAATTCAATGAGATGTACTCATCAAATAAGAAATGTATGTGTTAAATTTCTAAACTGTAAGCAAATGAATAGCGCGAGCTAGATATAATCAATGTGTTTAGGTTATGGGCTAGTCCTATACACATCACACCGGAAGTTTGGGCCTTACTGGAAAGTTTCACCTGGTAATAGGAGAGAATTATTTGACTCGCATAGGTAACATGCACCTGCTGGTGGGCTGGTAATGATCTAGTCTTGTAGTCATCCCCTCATGCTTCTTCAGTACATTTCAGTTATTTGTTGCAGACTTAATGCATAATAGTCGTGCACTCGTGCAGATATTTATTTTCGTTTGATGTTTTAATTTCAGCCACTTTCTCTGAAGCGACTCACGGAAGGATTAAAACCAACAAAAAAAACTGAAGATGACGAAATATATAAGCTATTTACTAATGTTATGGTGGTACACCCCCCCAAGGTAATTTTCTGCTTTATTTGCAGTTATTTCTGAAAATAGCAATAACAATAACATTAGTAACAACAACAATAACAATAATAATAATAATAATTACTATTATTATTTAGTTTATGTTGTTTTAACTATAACAATAACAATAATCATAGTAATAACAATAATGGTAATAATGATAATAATAATAATAACAATTATTATTATTATTATTATTATTATTTAGTTTATATGTATTTCTTGTTATGGTGCGTGCCTTTTCTATTCCTTCCAAGCGATGCATACTTGCGAAGGTTCGTTAATATTTGTGGTAAAAGCCCCGACTTCAATTAAAAAGTGAATTCAGAAAGTCAGATACATGTAAATTTGTCATAAGAATTTAAATAAAGGATCTGTGTGAATTTTGTTGTTTTTTTGAAAATGTAATTCTAGTATTTCCATTTTTACTCATTTAGTGCAAGAACTGAAGGGCTGTATGTAGTTCTTCTCAGCAGGTCTACATGTATAAATTGTATTTTTGATTGATTCTGTTTGAATGGAATTGATTATGTTACATGTTCAATCATTTTTTACATTTCTTTTCCTGTGTAGGAGGAAGATCCTCTTAGAACGTTCAATAAACAAATTGAGGAAGACAGAAGAATTGTGATATCAAGGAGCAATATAACTGAGCTACACAAGGTGTGGATATAGATCTGATGCTATTTAAGGATGGTTTTAGTTATTGGATTTGTTATTCTTTCTACTTTTTCGTTGATTTGCAGCACACGGAAATTAGTTTGGGATGAAGGTGGTTATAGACTGTAGTTGGTGGTCAATTACTACATGTTGCAATAATAATCTTTACGAGTTGATATCATGTGCTGTTGTATCTTATTCCCATAGAAGGAAACATTTCTGATTCTTTATATGCTTGCATATGCATTTCAGGTTCTTGAGGAAAATGGGCTGCTATGTGCGGACCTTTTGCATGTAAACGCTGATGGCGTTATACTGACAAAGAGCAGTAAGTAACTAACATATTTTCATAGGTAGAGCTTCTAAAAAAATATTATGACGAAAACCTTGAAAATGTGTTAGAATTTCAAACTATAGATGGCTTGCAGTTCTTTGTGCAAGGCCACCTAGCCTCAATATTCTATTTTGAATTTTGATAGACATTTCGATTGTTAGTGCCCCAACAGCGTGGGTGGGTTGAGACCTCTTTCAATTTTATCGGGGGGTTAGGGATATGAGATGTAACTATTTGGCCTTGAGAAGTTTTATATGCTTTGATCATGGGTAATACTTTTATATGAATTTAGAACTAGTTCTACCCTTTTCAAGGTCACATTTCTCTATCTAATTGCTATCTAACAGTCTTTTAAGAAATATTAAACCATTAAGTAATAAGTTCGAATTTTTTGCATTCTTCCCCCTGTTTGATGGTTATCAGTGTAGCATGTTATATTTGCTTCTCAAGTTGTCCATCAGTGTGCAGTGTGGTCATATATTAAGCAGGCTACTAGTTGACATGCATTTGTGGACCCAGTGGTAGCCAGTTGAGCTTTTAGAGTAAAAAACAGTGGCATCTCAAATTAAAGATGTCTTGGTGGGCTGTGATTTTATTTGGAGTAGGGCTCCACGTTGGTACTTTGAATTTAAGATGTCATGGTGCGCTGTGATCTTATTTGAAGTAGGGGTAGGGCTATAAGCTGACAAACATTATGGCATTACGGTTGTTAAGTACCAACCTCCTTAAATATTAGGCGTCTAGTTGAGGCGCAATTGTCTAAGTGATTAAACTAAAATAATATTTATCATGCTCATAATACATGAGCTGCATGTATTGTGCTGTATAATATTTTACCCTAAGTATGTAATGTATGTGTGTAATCTGTAGCCTCAATACCAATTAACCTGTAAAAAAGCTAAAAAAGGCCTGCGGTTTAAGCTAATTTCATAGTGCTCCGGTATGACGGGCACAACCCATATGGTTAAAACAATGGAAAAGGTTTTGGAAGCCAATGCTCAGATAACAGATACAAATTATGTAGTTTTTTACTTTGCAGAAAGTGATCTTCAGTAGTTACCCTTTGGAGTAATTAGTTGTTCGAATGCTCATCTCCTTAAAGTTTATATGCATCAGGAAACTGTTTAAGAAATATTAATTTGTTTCTTGTAAATTTGAATTAGAAATAACTATTCAGCAACACCTTGTGAGGTGGATCTTAGTTTGTTCCAAATCGCTTATGCAACTAACTGTAACCTCCTATATCATGTTTCGGAACTGAACCTTATATTTTTTGTTTCTTAAAAATTTATTCACTTTCTACCTTTGGTCTGCAAGACTTCATTAGTGTTTCCTAGATATGTTTGATGAGTTCAATAGTTGCTTCATTAATCATTTTGATTTTCTTTTGAATTTTTACTTGCAGAGGCTGAAAAAGTTGTTGGCTGGGCTAAGAATCATTACCTGTCATCCTGTCTTCTTCCATTGATAAAAGGGGAAAAATTGTATTTGCCTAGTCAGAGGTACTATTTCCAACAATTGTTTATATCTAGAAACTTTTATTTCATTTGATGCTTATTGCTGTGATCTCCTTGAAGCCTCGAAATTGCACTATCGAGGTTAAAGGAACAGGAAACAATATCCAAGAAGCCTTCACACACTTTGAAGGTACGATCCTTGCTTTTAGTGATTGAAAAAAATGTAATTACTATTTTTTTGTGTTTTTTTCTTTTGGGTGATACAAAGGATACAAGAAAAACTGGTCACTCAGACTCTCTTATGAGGGTTGCCCGGCTTGAATGCTTGAATGGTATTTTAATGTTCCTTCTGCATAGCATACTCACTAACCCTAAGCATACCTTTATTCCATATTATGACAGCCACGAAGTAAAGTGAGAGTTGTATTGTTTTTATTTACTAGGTTTTAAAATTCTAGTGGATGATGCTCCCTCAGTCCCATAAGTTTGCCTCCAGTGATGAAATATTCTAGCAAGTACTGATTGTCTGATGACCACAAATAATTAAGTGATATAGTCATTTTGTTTATTCGTTTTAAGTGAAATTGGAATCTATTACTGGTTGAAGAATCCAGGTTCTAACAAGACCCTTTCGTGGAATGAATGGAATGGAGGGACAATTTAAAAGTTGCCTTTTAGGTGTATTAAGTGCTAACATGCATACACTTTGGCAGAATCTTGCCAAGGATGAGTACGAGTCCAACTTTGTTTCAGCGGTTGTTCCACCTGATGAAGTTGGTGTGAAGTTTGATGACATTGGTGCCCTTGAAGATGTGAAGACGGCATTAAATGAACTTGTCATTCTTCCGATGAGGAGACCTGAGCTTTTTTCTCGCGGAAATTTGTTGCGGGTATATTATTTTACTTTATATATATCTTTTGAACTCTATTTTTACTAGTATAACTATAGAAAGGTCTCTATCAGCCTTGCAAAGGGATATTGCTTTTCGGGCCTCCTGGAACTGGAAAGACCCTTCTTGCGAAGGCTCTTGCAACAGAAGCTGGAGCAAATTTTATCAGCATAACTGGTTCGACACTAACATCAAAGGTACTCCTAAAATGAATTTTGGTCCCTATATGTGTTTTTTTGGATGATGGGACTATCCACAATCATTTATACCTTTATTGCTAGGAATTTTAATGATTACGTTGGTTCTTCCTACATATTGTCTCCTTTGTTATTCGAGTACTTTGATGGAATATATAGCAATTTACAGTAGATTGTATTTTTTGATTCTTCTCTGATAATCTTCAACACAATCAGTTCAGTTTATTTCCCAATTGCACTTTTTAATATTTCTGTAGTCAGTATCAACACCCCCTGTTTCATTTTTGTAAAATAAGAGCTATAAAAACATTATCCTTCCCAAATTAACTCTTAACTTAAGCATTTGATGAGAAACAATTAAGAAAAATGCAATTTATGGTCCAAAGATTTTTAAAGTTATCAATTTTTATGGAAAATATACATCCTATAGACCGAAAGTTTGCACGACTAAAGTTGTACTTCCTACTTAAAGATTGGGAGATGCCAGCACTTGCAAGTTCAAATATTTTATCTTCTTTCATTTCGTAATAATATTGCTGTCGTTATTTCTTTCTCAGTTTGATTTACTGCTTCAGTTTATGCATTTTTCAGTTAGTTTTCTGCTAATAATGTTAACATGAAATTGCAGATCTTAATTGGTGCATATTGTTAAATTTAATTTTGCCTTTTGCATACTTGCAGTTAGTAGATATGTTTCATTCAATATATTATGCTGATTAGAAGATAATTTTTCTGCAGCGGTATAATGTATGTTCTCTTTTCTGTCTTTCCTGCACAGTGGTTTGGGGATGCAGAAAAGTTAACAAAGGCTCTCTTCTCCTTTGCTGGCAAGTTAGCCCCTGTAATTATTTTTGTTGACGAGGTGAGAGATTCACACTAATTACCCTATTCTGGTGGCCTATTTGCATGTTTGGATCAAAGTTGATGAATCTAATGCTTACAGTCTTATCTTGTTATTTAATAATTTCTCAAATCTCATCGTCCACATCACATGGCTGCTCATATAGTCGTGCACAAATATTCATTGATATGTGTGTAGAAATCAACCAAGTATTGTCAAATGGGTGGTTGAATTTACTGTTGACATTATAGAGTTCTATGTTTTTGTCAAAGTTTGTCCCAGAAGGGGACTAATCTGAGTCTTTGATGAATATGTATGTAGGGTACCATGCACAGCGTACATCTTATGCTTGCATATACTTTATGTATGGAAGATGACGGTTAATGCTTGTTTAAGTTATGCCAGCAACTTTTGTTGTAACCTGTAATGTTTCTGTAATCTCATTATACATCATATAATCATGCGATAATATTCATTTATGTGTATGTGTGTAGAGATCAAAGAAATTTTTGTCAAAGAGGTGAATAAAATTTTTCTGGACATTGATAGGTTTTATGATTGTAATGTCAGAGTTTGTGCCAGGAAAACAACTTATCTCAGTCTTCTGTAAATATGTCTGTATGGTTGCCATTTAAAAGCCTTTTGGTACCATGCAAAACTTACATTTCATGCTTACATGTATATTTTTGTATAAAACGTGACTGTTCATCCATTCATGTTTTGGTTTTATGTTTTTTCTAACATTCTTTTCATTACAAAGGTAGTTTTGCAATTATTAAATATTCCTCGTTTGATACTAGTATCTTCCTGTTAAAGCAACATTGTTCATTGAAATAGGTTGACAGCTTGCTTGGTGCTCGTGGTGGTTCTTTTGAGCACGAGGCCACTAGGAGAATGCGAAATGAATTTATGGCAGCATGGGATGGTTTGAGAACAAAAGACAGTCAAAGAATACTCATCCTTGGTGCAACGAATCGACCATTTGACCTTGATGATGCTGTCATCCGTCGCCTGCCAAGAAGGTTAAACGACACAAAACTCTATGCCCTGAACTGTGCTTAATGTGTCTTGGCATTTTGCTTCTCTTTCCCAAGTCTCTTCCACTCATGTTCTTGCTCATCTGTTTTTTAATTTTGAAAAAGTAACCCATCACTGAATACTTAAGTCGAGCAGATAAACCAAATGGCGAAATTTCATCTCTTTCTGAATGAGTTGATTTTGATGTAGGATCTATGTGGACTTGCCAGATGCTGATAATCGTCTGAAGATACTTAAAATATTTCTCGATCAAGAGGATCTAGAGCCTGAATTCCAGATGCAACAACTTGCAAATTCAACTGAAGGATACTCCGGGAGTGATTTGAAGGTAATACACTGATTGCATTCAATGACAACCTGGATTTTTTTATGTACTAACGCTTATACTTTCATTTATTGAAGAACCTCTGTAGAGCTGCAGCTTATAGACCAGTACAAGAGCTTTTAGAGAAAGAGCGAAAGGTAATCCATTGCAATCTTTTTCAAGGTTTTCTATCCTTGCAGTGTGTGTGTGTGTTAGTTTTTTTTTTTTGGGGAGGGGGAGGTGTTCAAATTTGTGCAATTGTTATTTATGTGCTGCCAATGTCCTTTCACGCTATTTGTTCTATAACTTATACAAGGTGCATTTTTGTAACATCATGCCTACTTTTCGCAGGAAGTCAAAGATGATGTGCCTTCTATATTAAGACCACTCAGTTTGGATGATTTTATTCAATCCAAAGTCAAGGTGAATTGACTCGATTACAAAAGTTTTATTTAATTCATGTTAGATCTAGTGGCAAGTGAACTGTGAAAATGTCATGCAAGAACTTGATCTGTGCTATTTTAAAATCAGCCCCACTTGTTCAAGTATTGAATTTTAGCCTCATTACTATGAGAATTTCTTACAGTATAACATCCATGATTTGATTATGACTTAACAACCTCTATTAATAACTGTTGTTTAGTCCGGCTATCATTGACATAATAATCTTTTGCACAGATTAATTAGTAAGAATTTACTTTCTTGATACTATTAATTTGTAGAAGTTGCCGCCACACATTATTATTATTTATCTAATTTGGCATATAAATAAGTAAAAGCTTTTGGTATTATTATTAGCTCAAAAGTTTATTTTTGTCGGATCCTGTTCACAAGGTCTTGTATCCATCTGGTTTCATAGAGAATAAAAGGCTAGAGGGGACATCTGTTGCCTTGAGTAATAAATTTCATTTTTCAGTTGAGCATTACAGGCTGCAGTTGAACTGCTGCTTCTAACTTTTCTGTTAGAGATAAGCGTGTGTGGATAGAGACACATGTATAATACTCACGAGCACACCTCTAAGTGTAAATTTGACGATTTGATTGGATACTTTGCAGGTGGGGCCATCAGTTGCGTTTGATGCAGCAAGCATGAATGAGTTAAGAAAATGGAATGAACAGTACGGTGAAGGCGGAAGCAGAAGAAAAGCCCCCTTTGGTTTTGGAAACTAGTGGTAGCAGATACTAACATAAACAGTAGTTGAGCACGGTAATTGACAGCTTGACCCGAAGAGATCGTCCTGATATTCGGGAGCAAGCTTGCCTTCCAGCTTTGATACAAATGAGAGAGATAGGTGACACTGGCAGGCGCTCAATATCATAAAATGTTGTCAGCAGGTAGTTATAAAAATGTAAATGAATTATATGCTAGTAACATCATTACTTTACAGTTTAGATGATCGGCGTACCATTGATTTTGTTATGAGGTACATGCATAAGCTAGTTTTCAGCAAAAAATTGTCTAGAAAAAAGATAAAGAAACGAGGCTTCCTATCTCGCTGAACTTTAACATGTTCTGTACTAAGTAATGGGCCGAACTGGTTACTCAAGAGCTGTTTTAAAAGCTTTATTGCCATTGTTTTTTCCTCTACTTTTAATACCCTGATGCCTCGAGTTCTGAATAGGTAATAAATATTTATATATAGTTATTTTGCCAAGTCTTTATCAGATGATTGATATTGATAACCTTACAAAATAGACATCAGGGTCTGATAGGTGACATTGACTTGCAGATATAGAATGCCAGAAATTGTATTATGAACCATGGTTGTTAAGTCGACAAGTCGAGACTCGGCGTCCGAGTACTTTGGAATTGACTAGTTGACAAGTCGCCCGACTAGTCGTAAAAGTCGACAAGTAGTCGATATACATATATTTTTAGTAATTAAAATATATAATATAGGTTAATACTTAATACTCATTAATTTCATAGTTCAAATGAATATTAATAAATAATAAGTAGTGGAATCAACTAAACAAATACAATCATGCATCAAAAGTCATTCATCTTGAAATTATCTCCGCCTCCATATCCTCTTTCTTGAGTATTCTCCACGGATGGTACACCACAATCATTCTCCACTTCCTCATCATCGATAAGAATATTGTTTTCATCTCCCGCTTCTCCATCATCCATAGGATCTGGAGTCGAACTAGTGTTGCGTCGAGAATAGATAAGAGTAGAATCACCTCTAGCTTTCCTCGGAAGATTGCATCCCTCAAGTGCTTCGGATGCACCCGAAGCTATATCTACCGCACTCCAAAACATATCCTCAATTTCACCAATCCACTCATTAGTCCATTCCAAATCTTCAAGTACAAGTGGATCAAATTTCTTTCCAAGCTCATGCCTCTTTTTGAATCTTGAATCTATCTTTCGGTTGTATTGGACATACACCAAGTCATTCAAACGTTGATGTTCCAACCTATTCCTCTTCTTCGTATGTATCTAAATAAATGAAATGAATAATATGCAATTAGGCCTCAAGTAGAAATAGTTGTAAATTGGTAATAGTAGTATTATTTTAAGAAAGAGTAGGCACTTACAAACTCAAATGTACTCTAATTGCGTTCACAACCGAAAAACACAAATCAACAATACGCTTCGCAAATGATTGAAGCTCAATTGCACGACCTCCATATGCATCCCACCAATCAACTAATATAAAAACAAGAATAATACAAAATAAGCATTTTTGATTACTAAGTAACTAATTATTAGGATATGAATTCACTAAGTTTTAAAGTGAACTTACGAGGACTTTTTTCCTTTCTATGTTCAATTGCCATCTCCCTTGCAAAAAATTTTCATGTATTTTTGTAGGCATCGACACCATTATTTATTTTGTTCCTTGTATCCCGATCCTTGACCATCTTCTCAAGTATATCATTGAAGTCTTCTCTTATTCGGGAGGCAGGATCATTTTCAAGAAGATCAAAGTATTTCCCCGAATTAAGAAACAAAGCAGCCCCATATAATGGTTTTCCCATTTGACTACTCCAATGATCCTCAATGATCTTCACCACATTATTTCGGATTGCAAGTTTTCCACTTCTAAATATCTTCTTGATTTGGCCTTTTGCATAATCAATAATAGATGCAATCTCTGCTAAAACAGGCCTTTCATCACCATCAGCAATGCGCAACACTTGTAGAAGTGGTAGTGATGCATTCACACAATTATCTACATTATTCCAAAAGACCAATGAGAGAAAAATATCGCAAACTCTTCTTCAATTTTCTGTTTTTGCCAATTTTTACCTGCTCCAATCCAAACCACAAAACAGAAAACGCAACGGCTCATGGTTCATTTGCAAACTCTGTAGTGTAAGAAATGCAGTGGCAAACCTAGTAGCTCTAGTCCTCACTAAGTCCCCCTCATTAGTTTTCTCCTTCATAGCATCAATGACACGCCCGTGCTTATAGATAAATGTAGTGCATCTTCTTGCTTGATTGATTGCCTTCTTCAAACTTGGAATTTTGCCAATATCCTCTAACATCAAATCAAGACAATGCGTAGCACATGGAGTCCAAAACAAAATAGGCATCCTAATCTCCAAAATTTGACCAGCTAACTTGTAGTTTGCCTCATTATCCGTCACAATTTGCACAACATTTTTCTCACCAATTTCCTTTATCTTGCTTTCAAGCAAGTTGCTAACATTTGTGCATCATGTGATTCGCTTGAAGCATTAACCGAACCCAAAAAGAAAGTACCTTCAGGACTGTTGGCAAGGAATTTTATGAGACTACTTCCTCGTCTATCTGTCCATCCATCAGACATAAGAGTGCATCCATACCTCTTCCAAGCCTTCTCATACTTTTCCTTCAACTTTTCTGTCTCTTCTTTTACTTTTTTAAGTAGAGGCACCCTCAATTCATGATATGTCGGAGGATTCAAACCCGGTCTATATTGACCTATAGACTCGATCATCACCTCATAACTCCTAGAATTTGCAGCATTGAAAGGAATCCCACCTTTATAGAAAAAATTGGCAATATGCATATGGACTCTTTCTTTCTCTTCTGGCGTCCTTAGGCGATTTTCCAAAATTGTCTGACTTGCTCTTTTAGTGTGTCGATCTTCGACAACCTGTTCCGGGGTCTTCATATACATCGTTGAAGCAACTAACTTGTTACTAGTTGGCCTTTTGAAATTAAAAGGCTGGGCAGCAGCCTTGCCTTTGTTTCCAGTACTTGATTTTGAGCTTTGAAGAATATTGGAGGCTGCCGTGGAAGGTATCTCTTCAACATCATCGCTATCCTCTTCTTCAATCTGTACATTCTTTTTACTCCTCTTCTTCCTGCTTTGCACAAAATCACTCATTTCTTTGGCAATCTCTTTGTTTGTTTTGGAACATTTAACAATGTCCGGATAGCCTCCAATCAAGTGTTGCTTAAATCGATTAATACCTCCGTGGTTTTGATTCCCGCAAAGAACACATTTAATAACATCTTTATTAACATCCGGCATAGAATAATATCCATATTTCCATCCCGGATCATTTGATCTATTAGCTTTTCTTTTGGGATCTTTCACTAACTCTTTTCAAGTACTTTCTGTTTCAATCTCCATTTTTTCTGCAGAAAATTAGAAGTAGTGTGTTAAAATCAGAAGCAGATTTTATACAGCAGTGAGTAGTGCAACAGTGTGTACAGGTGCAATAGTATTGCAGGTGAAGCAAACAACTGTGTTGTTTGATTATATGTAAAAATTGAATACAATGTCTGATTGATTACAAAGTTTGTAAAACAAAAGAATTATATGTGAAAAAACATTTTATGTGTTGTTACGGATCAAAAACGAGGTGTTTTTAATACGTAATTAATGCTAGGGTTTGGGGGAGCTTCGAGCTTTAATGGCTGCACTAACGTTTCGTGACTAACTCGGGTCCTCGTTAACTGCCTACGTATCTCTGTAATGTTTAGAGAATCAAGCCAAAACGTAGTTCTAATGTTGAGGGGTTAGGCCCTTTATATAGGCGCATGAGGGCCTTGGAGTTAGATTAGAAATAGGAGACTTGGTGGCCAAGTCTCCTAGTGTCAAGGTTGTCTAAACCTCTTAGGAGTGAAAGTCCTTGTTGGAGTCTAGCATGTGAGGTTTATCTTCAAGATTGGGCTTCTAGAGCCTTTCACAGATGAGGGGTCTCGTAGGACTCTTCCCACGTTTGGGTTTCTAGATCCTTCTAGGATGAAGGCCTTCAATCAGGCTTCTTGGGCCTTTACTGAGCCTTTATTAATTAATTACGAAATTAATTAATAACAAAGGCTTAATGGGCCTATGGCTTCAACAGAGCTTGTGGGCTGGACTTACAAATCCAGTTGATCCTAGGATTTATTTTCCTAGTTCGTTTTGAGGGCCCAAGCCTTTGGACCATAACAGGTCTAATTAATGAAATAATAAATGCTATATTTATTATTTCCTCAGGGTTATTTTTTTACCCATATCATTTGCCCCCCAACTTTTGGGAAAACTTTGTGAGTTTTCGTAAAAGTTTTACAAAGGGTTTTCAGTGTCTTATTGAGCTTTTAACTTATTTTAGTCAATTTTATCTCGACTTTTTGGGCTCAGGCCTTCTATTATTAATTCTTTTAGAGAATTAATATTAAATAAATCGGTCCCCAACGGACTTTTATTCGTAGCTAATTTACCAAATAAGGTTCTCGAATTTCTGCCCCCAATCGACTAGGATTGAGGTCGAAAATCGACCTAAAAAACCCTCGAGGTCGAATTGATGCCTTGAGGTCGATTTCGATTTCAGTTCAGGTCGAATAAGGTCTTAAAGACCTTCGAGGTCGAAACCTGTATCTGAGGTCGATTTCGACCTTGATTGGGGTCGATTTAGACTTTAAAATCTCTTGAAGTCGAACTGCGTGATTGAAGTCAATTTCGACCTCGATTGAGGTCGATTTAGACTCCAAAATCCCTTGAAGTCGATACCTGCGATTGAAGTCGATATCGACCTCGATTGAGGTCGATTTAGGCTTTCATGGCTTTGGCTTTATTTCGACCTCGATTGAGGTCGAATTATGCCTCAAATATGTATCGAGGTCGATCAATAATCGTGGTTGATTATCGGCCTTATTTGAAGTCGAATGGGGTGACTAAGGTCGATTTCGACCTTGGTTGAGATCGATTAGTGCCCTAATTATCCTTGAGGTCGAAATACCCGTTTAGAGTTGATTTGACCTCGATTGAGGTCGATTTAGGCTCCAAAATACCTTGAAGTCGAAATCTTTGGATGAGGTCGATTTCGTCTTCGATTGAAGTCGATTTAGGTTTCAAAAACCTTTGGAGTCGAAAATTTTGTCCGAGGTCGATTTCGACTCCCATTGAAGTCGATTTAAGGCTTCAAAATCTTTTGAAGTCGAAATCATTGAGGGCCTCATGGCTGTGTAATATTCGACTGAGAATGGAGTCGAATTAGGCTTCAAAACCCTTTGGGGTCGAAATTTCTCGGGGCCTCATGGCTTCATGATTTTCGATTAGAATTGAAGTCGATTTAGGGATTCAAAATCCCTTGAAGTCGAATCCTGTGACTGAAGTCGATTAAGCATTGAGGTCGATTAACCTTTTTTACGTACCCACAGGTATTTTTCGTAATTTTCTAATAATTTTAGGAATTTTTTATGTACCCACAGGTATTTTTCATAATTTCCTAATAATTTTAGGAATTTTTATGTACCCACAGGTATTTTTTCTAATATTTTAGGAATTTTTTGTGTACCTACGGGTATTTTTCCTAATAATTTAGCAATTTTTTGTGTACCTACGGGTATTTTTCCTAATAATTTAGGAATTTTTTATGTACCCACAAGTATTTTTTATAATTATTCCTAATAATTTAGGAATTTTAATGTACCCACGAGTATTTTTCCTAATATTTTAGGAATTTTTTATGTACCCACATGTATTTTTTATAATTATTCCTAATAATTTAGGAATTTTCATGTACCCACAGGTATTTTTCCTAATATTTTAGGAATTTTTGTGTACCTACGGGTATTTTTCCTAATAATTTAGGAATTTTCATGTACCCACAGGTATTTTTCCTAATATTTTAGGAATTTTTGTGTACCTACGGGTATTTTTCCTAATAATTTAGGAATTTTTTATGTACCCACAAGTATTTTTTATAATTTTTCCTAATATTTTAGGAATTTTTTTATCTACCCACAGGTATTTTTTTATGTACCCACGGGTATTTTTCCTAAGAATTTAGGAATTTTTTATGTACCTACGGGTATTTTTCTTAATTATTCCTAATAATTTAGGAATTTTTTCTGTACCCACGGGTATTTTTCCTAATAATTTAGGAATTTTTTATGTACCCACATGTATTTTTCCTAATAATTTAGGAATTATTTGTGTACCTACAAGTATTTTTCCTAATAATTTATGAATTATTTACGTAATTTTCCCATCAGGGATCAACTTGTAATTTTTGCAGGGCTTGATTTGTTAATTTACAAACTTCAAGGGAGTAATCGTCACCTTTCAAACTTCAGGGGAGAATTCGTAAATTTCTAAACTTCAGGGGGATAATTGTCAGTTTTCAAACTTCAGGGGAGTAATCGTCAACTTTCAAACTTCAGGGGAGAATTCGTAAGCTTATAAACTTCAGGGGGCATTTCGTAAGTTGTGCGAAACTTGGGTGACCTTTTGGTAATTTGACAGGTCAAATCGACTTCAGTCGAAGTCGAATTAGAGTCGAAATTGTGGGCAGGTCGAAAGCAGACTTGAGGTCGTCTTTCGGCCTCATTCGAGGTCGATCAATATTTTTTTTTTTTTTTTTTTTTTTTTTTTTTGCACTTTCTTTTTTTCCAAATATCATTAATAAATAATAATATTTATTTTGAAATAATTTGATTTCAAATTTGGAGGTGTCCCATTCGGATAAAATGAGGTGTCCCACTCGGATAAATTTTATTCAAATAAAGTCCAACCCGGATATTATTATTATTATTATTAAATAATAATAATTTATATTTATACCCAATTAATTTTTGGATAAATATTTTCTTGATTCAGGGTGTCCCACTCGGATAAAATGGGTATCCCACTCGGATAAATTTTATTCAGATAAAGTCCAACCCGGATATTATTATTATTATTAAATAATAATAATTTATATTTTTATATTCTTGTAGACCTGGATTGAGGGATCTTATGTCTCATTTGAGTGACTTGAAGGGTCTCAAACCTCACTTGACAGACTTGAAGGGTTTCAAACCTCGTCTGACTGACTTGAGGGGTTTCAAACCTCGTTTGAGCTGTAGGTCAAATAGACTTGGATTGAGGTCTAATAAACCTCAATTTCAAGTCCAGGTCGAATTTGATTAGCCTGAGGGGCCTCAGGCCTCGTTTGAGTGACTTGAAGGGTCTCAAACTTCACTTGACAGACTTGAAGGGTTTCAAACCTCGTCTGACTGACTTGAGGGGTTTCAAACCTCGTTTGAGCTATAGGTCAAATAGACTTGGATTGAGGTCTAATAAACCTCAATTTCAAGTCCAGGTCGAATTTGATTAGCCTGAGGGGCCTCAGGCCTCGTTTGAGTGACTTGAAGGGTCTCAAACTTCACTTGACAGACTTGAAGGGTTTCAAACCTCGTCTGACTGACTTGAGGGGTTTCAAACCTCGTTTGAGCTATAGGTCAAATAGACTTGGATTGAGGTCTAATAAACCTCAATTTCAAGCCCAGGTCGAATTTGATTAGCTTGAGGGGCCTCAGGCCTCGTTGACTTGAGTGGTCTCAAACCTCGTTTGACAGACTTGAAGGGTTTCAAACCTCGTCTGACTGACTTGAGGGGTTTCAAACCTCGTTTGAGGTCAAACAGGGTTCCAAAACACCTGGAAGTCGAAATCTTTGGCTGAGGTTAATTTCGACTTAGAATGAAGTCGAATTAGACCTCAAAACTCTTTGAGGTCGAAGTTATTGAGGGCCTCAAGGCTTTGAACTCTTCGAGTAGGAACAAAGTCGAATTAGGCTTCCAAGGGGCTGGATTGAGGTCGATGTGTCCTTCAAGGTTTGACCTCCCATAGACCTGGACCGAGGTCGATGAGCCCTACAGGGTTTGACCTCTCATCGACTTGAAATGAGGTCGAACTAACACTCATTTTTCCTCCCAGGTCGAAATGTCTTACTAAGATTATTTTCGACCTCGTTTGAAGTCGAATTAGGCCTCAAAATCCTTTGAGGTAGAAATGTCTTGGGGCCTCATGGCTCTATAATTTTCGACTTGGAATGAGGTCGATGAGCCCTACAGGGTTTGGCCTCCCATAGACTTGGAATGAGGTCGAACAAAGGCCTAATTACTCACCTAGGTCGAAATGGGATTGGGGTCGATGAGCCCTACAGGGTTTGACCTCCCATCGACTTGGAATGAGGTCGAACTAACATTCATTTTTCCTCCCAGGTCGAAATGTCTTACTAAGATTGTTTTCGACCTTGTTTGAAGTCGAATTAGGCCTCAAAATCCTTTGAGGTCGAAATGTCTTGGGGCCTCATGGCTCTATAATTTTTAACTTGGAATGAGGTCGATGAGCCCTACAGGGTTTGGCCTTCCATAGACCTAGAATGAGGTCGAACAAAGGCCTATTTTCTCACCTGGGTTGAATGAGATTGGGGTCGAATTGTGCTTCCAAGGGGCTGGTCTATCAAGACCTCCATGTCGTGCGCCTAAGAGTATAGACATAGCTTTTCCGTTTACTACCCGTGTTGGCCATGCATGGCTTTTTTATCTTTTATTCTCATACCTTGAACCCCTTCAGTACTTGGCACTTTTATTACGTTCATGCATTCTCTTTTGCATTTTTACGTTATGTGCATTGGTACAAAGTTGTTTTCGTGTTTAATAGTAACATAACAAGAGAGTTCAAGGATACTAAATAAACTTTCATTAAAATATCTTGAAGTATATCTTCAAGTCAAAGAGGGTTCTACCCTTACATAATAAGCTACTTCCCACTTGGGGTAACAACTTCTTGGTTCCTAGTGGTTCCATAGAACCTTATTTCTATTTAATAATCCTTCTAAATATAACTCCTGAAGGAGTTGTCTACTACCTCCACGTATCCGCGCCTTCGATTGGGAGTACTTGCCCCCCGACTCCGTTGGGCCTTAACGAGGCTACATAACATCTCCTTGCCATTTTCTGGTCTCCTTTCTCCTCACCAACTCCATTCCTAGTTGGAAATTTAAGTTTGAGGTGGTAAGTTGAGGCAACAGCCTTGAACGCATGTATCCCAGTTCGTCCGAGGATCCCATTGTAAGAGGACACAGCCTTGATCACGAGGAAGTTCAACATTTGAGTGGACTCATGGGGCTCCTGCCCTATAGTCACAGGCAATCGAACTGTTCCCTCTACCTTAGACTCGACTCCGTTGAACCCATATATAGGCATGTTAGAGGGAGTCAGTTGAGAGTCGGTGTACCCCATTTTGAGATAGGCATCATGAAACAGGATGTCCACTGAAGCTCCACTATCCACCAGGATTCGTTTCACCAAAGAGTTGCCTATCACAGGTATTATGACCAATGGGTCATCATGGGGGAAGTTCACCCCTTTCAAATCAGAATCATCAAAAGAAATTGATACTTCGCTCCTTGCACTCTTTGGTGCTTCCCCCATAAGTTGTAGAACTTGCCGGGCATAAGCCTTTCTCGAGTTACTTGAAGTCCCGACCGCTGTTGGACCTCCAGAGATCACGTTTATTACTGGGCCTCGAGGCTGTATCTTCTTATCACGGTCTTCATAATCCCTTCGTTGTGCATTATAGTGTCGATTATCATTGTTGTTTCTATCATCTTCTTTGATAAACTTTCTGA
Organism: Oenanthe sinensis; assembly: GCA_028671895.1. Taxonomy (NCBI): domain Eukaryota; kingdom Viridiplantae; phylum Streptophyta; class Magnoliopsida; order Apiales; family Apiaceae; genus Oenanthe; species Oenanthe sinensis. The sequence goes on along the minus strand of CM053813.1, from coordinate 30,265,462 downwards.
GTTTTCCCCTTCTGATCAAGAATTCAATCTCATCTTTCAACTGTCTACAATTATCTGTGTCATGTCCAACATCCTTGTGAAACTTGCAATACAAATTCGGATTCCTCTTCTTAGGATCAGTCCTTAGTGGCTTCGGCCATTGAAGTTCTCTATCTTTCTCAATGTCCAACAGGATCTCACTTCTTGGTGAGTTTAGCCTTGCATACTCAGTGAACCTAGGCCCTTGGCCAACCGTTCTCGAGGTATAGTCAGAGTCTTTGTTGGTTCTAGGAGACTTATCCTCAACATCATACTCATCCTCGACATCATACTGATCTTGCTTACGCTTTTTGCTACCCCACTCGTTTCTGAACGAGTTGGTAGTCTTCTTCAAGCTTTCCTCAGCCTTGATATATTTTCCAGCTCTCTCTTGGAGCTCATTCATACTTTCTGGTGCCCTCTTGGCTAAAGACCTCCTGAAGTTCTCATCTGAGGTTCCTTGTTGTAGGGCTATCATAGCTACATTCTGGTCTAGATCAGGGACCTTCAAGGCCTCCTTCGTGAATCTGTTCATATAGTCCCTCAGGGATTCATTCTTTCCCTGATACATATTCATTAGTGAAGCTGAGCTCTTCTCATGAGTCTTGCTGCTGATAAACTGACCAACAAAGGCCCTGCTTAGATCTTTGAATGACCCAACAGAGTTAGGGGGTAGACGACTAAACCACCTTTGAGCCATACCACTCAGGGTTTGAGGGAACGCCCTACACTTGATGGCGTCATTGACAGGTTGCAGCAGCAGTGCATTAGAGAATGTGAGAACATGATTTGAGGGATCTCCCGTTCCATCATAGGCCTTGATTGTAGGCATCTTAAACTTCCTTGATATCTTCTCCTTCATAATATTTTCTGTGAAGGGGGGTGTGGGATCATCAGGATCTCCAAGTGGCAGTAAGTCTTGGGGGTCAGCCCTAACATGACTTGTCTTTGTTTGCCTCCTTGTCAGGGGCTCATCTAGATCTATCACATATGCATTCCTTGTTGATCCTCCAGTCCCCTCAGCTCTCGGGCGTTGTTGCCTTGCTAGCTCCCTTTCCAGGTCTTTCCTTAGTCGTTGAGCTTCAGCCTCATGAGCTCGTATCATCTCTTGTAGGTTTGTGGAGTCATTGTTTTGAGGCCCTCGGGGCTGGGTACTCCTCCCTTGAAGGGGTTCCTTTCTAGGTCGCCTCCTTTTAGGATTAACGTCCTCATCAGTCGTTTCATCATCATTCGAGTAGGGTCCAGAAAAATCTTGATTCCCCCAACGTGAGCTATGTGGGGGCAGCAACCCTTGCTCATAAGAGGGCACATAGTTAGGTGGAAGCCCATATTGAGGGTTGCTAGGCAACACCGTAGTGGAGACCTGCAAAGAGAGAGGAGCAATAAAAGTAGTATTGAGGGGTGGAATTACCTGGAGTGGAGGGACAGAGGCATGGATTGACATATCAGGATCGGAAGGATGAACAATGACGCTCAGGGGTCCCGTACGACGGGTGCTTATTTCAGGGTCCTCAACGGAGGTGGTTGGGACAACAGCTCTTTGTTCCTGAGTTACGGTAAGAGTAACGTTAGTGTCAACAGTGGTGTCAGGGATCTCTCCTTCGAGGGTGCTCGCGGTACTTCGTGTTCTTGCCATGGTTGCTATTCTCTTCCCACAGACGGCGCCAAATGTTACGGATCAAAAACGAGGTGTTTTTAATACGTAATTAATGCTAGGGTTTGGGGGAGCTTCGAGCTTTAATGGCTGCACTAACGTTTCGTGACTAACTCGGGTCCTCGTTAACTGCCTACGTATCTCTGTAATGTTTAGAGAATCAAGCCAAAACGTAGTTCTAATGTTGAGGGGTTAGGCCCTTTATATAGGCGCATGAGGGCCTTGGAGTTAAATTAGAAATAGGAGACTTGGTGGCCAAGTCTCCTAGTGTCAAGGTTGTCTAAACCTCTTAGGAGTGAAAGTCCTTGTTGGAGTCTAGCATGTGAGGTTTATCTTCAAGATTGGGCTTCTAGAGCCTTTCACAGATGAGGGGTCTCGTAGGACTCTTCCCACGTTTGGGTTTCTAGATCCTTCTAGGATGAAGGCCTTCAATCAGGCTTCTTGGGCCTTTACTGAGCCTTTATTAATTAATTACGAAATTAATTAATAACAAAGGCTTAATGGGCCTATGGCTTCAACAGAGCTTGTGGGCTGGACTTACAAATCCAGTTGATCCTAGGATTTATTTTCCTAGTTCGTTTTGAGGGCCCAAGCCTTTGGACCATAACAGGTCTAATTAATGAAATAATAAATGCTATATTTATTATTTCCTCAGGGTTATTTTTTTACCCATATCATGTGTAAAAGATTTTTTTATTTGTAATTTGTGAAAATTGTGTAATCATTACAGAATAATGAAATTAATAATTTAAAGATGAAAGAAAAATTGTGAAGTTTGATTACAAAATCGTAAAACAAACGGAAAATATAAATTTTACAAAAACAGTTAAAAAATGTTTTATGTGCAAAAGAATAATTTAAAAATAAAAATAAATGAAAAAATGTGTTAAAAAATGTTTTATATGCAACAGAATAATTTAAAAATAAAAAAATGATTGAAAAAAAATGTTTTTGTATATAAGTATATAAATAAAAGAAATAAAATTAATATAAGTTTTTAAAAATAAAATATAAAAAATGTGTATATATATCACATATACATACACGACAGTGACGGGAAGAAAACAAAACAAAAGTAGTCTTTATTGGCAAGAAGACTTCTGAGAACTCAAAACAATATAGGAGATGAGACTTCAAGAAGAAATCAAAACAAAAGAAAAAAAGATGAGAAAAAAGGCTGAAGATGAGAAGAAGAGAAGAAAAGAAAGACTTACCGGAGATGAGCCGCCGCCGGAGATGATCGGAGATGACCGTTGGGGAAGAGGAGCCGCTTTATCGGCGTTGAAGGTCTGTCTTTATGTTTAAAACAACAACTGGGTAAGTTTTGCCTAAAAAAACCCTATTTTTCCTCATCTGGGTCGGTTTATAGATCGAGTTTTGGGCCAGATTCCGGGTCGGATCCGGGTAAAATCCGTGAACGATAAACTCAAAAGTCGAGTCTCGACTAATTCAAATATTCCGACTTATCCGACTTATCGACTAGTCGTCGACATAATACCATGAACAGATTCTACGATATTTAGACATATTAAGTACTTAATTTGTGTCAAATTGTAGGTTTATGTGTTGCGTTTTGTGCACATTTTGTTATATTGGTCGAGGTTTTATATGCAGTATTGTATTTCTAACCATCATAGAAAATTTAGTCACCAGCCTAGCTGCCAGTTTCTTCACTCTATAATCGTAAATTAAATATCAACTATTAAAATCATAACATATTTCACTGAAGAACCTCCTATATGATTATATAATATGGCAAAAGATATCTCGCATAAATTTAACATTAGATGTATGTGCCACATGATAAAGTATTTTTAAGATATCAATTTCATGTTTTTATATGCCACATGATAAAGTATTTTTAAGATATCAATTTCATGTATGCTCTATACCAAAGGGTTTTCTAGTAAAATATTGAGAATTCGATATAGTTTGAGTAGGGGCTTCACCCACGAATAATTCGGTATTCGGTTTGAATTTTTTATTTTTGTTCGGTTTAATTTATAAACAAGTTAAATATAATTTTAAAGTTTGGTTTTATGAGTCGAACTTGAGTATAATATAATTGGGTTCAAAAGTTTAAAAAGTTCGATTATAATGTTTGTGAACAAATTTGTTAATAACCTGGTCACGCAATTCGTGAAATAGTTTAATTTTTAAATTTTGTTGTAAATTATTAATTATTAAGTTTTTACTGGTTTGGATTTTGGGTTGGAGATATGAGAAATTTTGTGATAGCTACTTAGCTCGTTATCATGATACTCGAATTTAAATTTATCTATTTTGATTTGTATTTTTTAATATTTTTATGTGTTGTTTTTCTGTTCATAAATGAAAAAATAATAAATAAATTCATTAAAAACATTTGTAGATTATTCGTTACAACGAGTTAAAAAAAGTGTTAACGATATTGAATATTGTTCATAACATGAGATGTGTTTGTGAACAATATTTTTTATTAATGAGTTAAATTTAAATAAAATATTTAGTTCGATAAGAGTCCGAGTTCAAATTAATTTTTTTAAAATGAATCGAACGTAAAATTCGACTAACTCAATAAAAATTCAATGCGAATTTGAAAATTTTTAAATGAACCGAACAAAGTTTTCAGCCCTCTTCGGCTTGTTTATACCCACAAGTAAAGGTGCATGCACTTGTAAAATATAAATCATGCTTGTCATTTGAAAATAATTTTTAATAATAACAAATTTGTCAAATGTTCCCCCGGTGCTATGTTAAATTATTATTTTATTCATAACAAAAATATTTACGTTGGTATCACATTGAACATTTAACAAAAAAACAATTTTTCAAAGGTAAATAAGGAAAATCATTTGTCTCCCACGAATCTAAATATGCATATTCTTTTTTGGACCTAAAAATGCAATTCATTATTAGGAATCAGTGCATGTTATATATTCCCATCACACCTATGTTATCACATATACATACATGTACAACTATCAACTCAAAATATATCGTTCCTATTATTATTAATAGGGAATTCATGTAATATGTCTCAAATTAATATAGTCATTTATCAATATGTATCTTTTTATATGTATTTTATAAATATGTCATATTATTTTATTAATACACTTAAATATAAATACTAAGACTAATATACCCTTAAATTTACTTAACATACTATGACTTGTAACTAATAATTAATAAGTTGATATAATTATTTTATTTTCATAAGTCTTAATCTTATAATAATTCAATTTTTTTAAAGATCGGTATTGTAATACATATTTTTATTATCTAGCTATTTGAATAATGATATAATTAAATTTTCGAATCTTATTATATGTATATATAAAATATAGGTTGATTAGATCTTAACACTATTTTTTTTATTTTCATTTTTATTTATAATTTTTTGTGAAATCAAAATTGTAGGAAGAAATTTTATTTTAAACTTTATATGTTTAATGTATATTAGAATTATGCAATAAAATAATTTGGTCTCAAATTTAGATTTAGAGGATTGAATTTATAAATATTATTTATATATTACATTTATATTATAATTATATTACATTAATTTTAAAATTTTAATAATTTTAAGTTATAAGGATAAAAATGTCCTTCCAAAATTAGTAAGATGAAAAAAATTGTGTATGAAGCATATTTGAAAATACAACTAAAAACAGGACATATTTATAAACAATTTTTAAATTTTAGACATATCAGAAAAATACCAATATCGTGCATACTATATATTCCCATCATACCTATATTGTCGCATATATATAGATGTACGACAGTTATCCAAAATAATCGCAAATCCACATTATTATTTTTACTTGAGAGAAAAATAGTAAAAAGTAAACTAAAATATTCCCATAATAAAAAAGTAAAAAGTAAACTAAAATATACCCATAATAAAAGAGTCAAATACAAGATAACTATAAAAGACTCCTATCAAATGTACACAACTATATTTAGACGGTGACAGACTAATAATAAAATAAAAAGGTGGTGTTTTCGATAATTATAGACTAACTACTAATAATATCCGAGGCCGAGTAGTATATATATTCGCCTGATCCGAATTTGAGTATCAGACTCCTAATAAAATTCTCGGAGGTCGAATATATATAATCATTATATATATTCTTTAGGTTTAATAAAACATATTAAACCTAGAGGCCGCCATGGTGAGGAGAAACGCATCAAGAGAATGTGGTTGTGGTGATGATCAGCAGTCTGAGCAGGATGCTATGATACCTTGTATGGAGGAAGCTTTTAAGGCTACAGATATACCACATTGGAGGGACCAGCTTACGTTCAGGGCTATAGTTGTTAGCTTTGCTTTGAGTTTGGTTTTTAATGTTATTGTCTGTAAGCTCAATTTGGCAACTGGTGTTATTCCATCTTTGAATGTTGCTGCTGGATTGTTGGGGTACGCGTTGATCAAGTTGTGGACTAGTATTTCTGACAAGTGTGGGTTGTTGAAGCAGCCGTTTACGCGACAGGAGAATACTGTTGTTCAGACTTGTGTTGTTGCCTCTTCCGGGATTGCTTTTAGCAGTAAGTTTTCTTTTTCTTTCTTGTCATTGATTAGTTTGTTTGATTCACGTCGGGGACTCTAGGCGAGCAAGACTTACGTCTAGGACCCTTAGATCTCATTAAGAATGAATATGTATGCATTAGGGCCCCGAACCCTGATTCACGTACGTTAATTATGACCATGCAAATCCATATTATAATTATATGGTGTGTTGTGTTTGGCCTCTTATATGCATTGTGTAAGAACCTTGTGATTGTTTAGTCGAAGATATATATATGTATCTGATATGTTGTGTATATTTGTCAGGTGGTACTGCAAGTTATTTACTTGCTATGAGTAAAACTATAGCTGCCCAGGCAGATGCAGGGAACACACCACAAAATGTCAAGGGCCTCTCCCTTGGCTGGATAATGGGCTATCTCTTTCTCGTTAGCTTCGTTGGTCTGTTCTCGATTGTGCCTCTACGAAAGGTAGATAAATTTCTGTTTTGATCATTATTTGGATTAATTAGCATTTATTATTGAATTACAATTAACTCATGAATTTTGGGATTATTATCTTCACAGATGATGGTCTTGAGGTATAAACTAACGTATCCCAGTGGAACAGCAACTGCCTATCTCATCAACAGTTTCCACACTCCTAAAGGGGCAAAGCTAGCCAAGTATGTAACAACTAATTAATAATTATTATTTCATTTTTATTTTTATGTCGATTCATAAATTTTTATTGTTTATTGCTGTTATTTATATTTTCTTGTCCCGTGACACAGAAAACAAGTTATGACGCTCTTCAGATACTCTGGCATTAGCTTCGCATGGGCGTTCTTTCAGTGGTTTTGGACAGCTGCTGACGGTTGCGGATTCAGTAGCTTTCCAACCTTTGGTCTCCAAGCATACGCTAAGAGGTATTACTATTTTTCTAGCAGAATTTTTAACTAATTTGTCTCTCTAGCAATGCGCTAATTAATATGATTAACTTTGGTTTCCAGGTTTTATTTTGATTTTTCGGCCACATATGTTGGTGTTGGTATGATATGTCCTTATATGATCAATATATCATTGTTGCTCGGAGGTATACTCTCATGGGGTATAATGTGGCCTGCCATTGAAGCTAAGAAAGGCGACTGGTATAGCGCTAAACTACCAGCCTCTAGCCTCCATGGCATTCAAGGATACAGGGTATGCTCATATATATACATATCCCTAAATGAATTTTCGACATATTTATATTTTATACAATGTGCCAGTATAATAATATTCATATTATCTTGACAGGTGTTCATTGCTATTGCAATGATGCTAGGTGATGGCCTGTTTCATGTCGTCTACATGCTTACTTCAACCATCGTTAGTTTCATAAAGAAACGACAATCTTCTGAGGACTCGGAGGAAGAAGTTGAGAACTACGATGATAAAATAAGAAAAGAGTATTTCTTGAAAGATCAAATCCCCAATGTGTTTGCTGTAGGTGGTTATGTAGTCTTGGCAGTTGTATCTATCATCGGAGTACCATATATATTTCCTCAGTTGAAATGGTACCACATAGCCATTGCTTACTCAATAGCCCCAGTTTTGGCCTTCTGCAATGCCTATGGTTGTGGTCTCAGTGATTGGTCTCTAGCCTCCAACTATGGAAAACTCGCTATCCTGATGTTCAGTGCTTGGGTTGGGCTTGACAATGGTGGTGTCCTTGCTGGTCTAGCTTCATGTGGTTTGATGATGAGCATTGTTTCAACAGCCTCTGACCTCATGCAAGACTTCAAGACAGGCTACCTAACCTTAGCATCGCCTCGTGCTATGTTCTTTAGCCAGATTCTTGGAACTGCCATGGGATGCTTTATAACACCTTTGGTATTTTGGATCTTCTACACAGCCTTCACTGTAGGTGACCCTGAGGGCTCATATCCAGCACCATACGGGTTGATGTACCGTGGTATTGCCCTCCTTGGAGTAGAAGGCTTCTCTTCTCTCCCAAAGCATTGTGTTACACTCGCTATTGGTTTCTTTGTGGCTGCCATAGTTATAAATATCGCCATTGAATTATTGAAAAAATATGAAACCAAGTACAGGCTCTACAGGTTCCTTCCCAGTCCAATGTGCATGGCAATCCCATTTTATCTCGGTGCATACTTTGCCATTGACATGTGCGTCGGAAGTTTGATCCTCTTTGTCTGGGAATTGAAAGATAAGAAAAAGGCCAGGACGTTTGCACCAGCTGTGGCATCTGGTATGATCTGTGGCGATTCACTCTGGGGAATTCCTGCAGCTATTTTGGCTTTGGCCGGTTTAAATCCTCCTGTGTGCATGAAGTTCTTATCAGCTGCTGCCAATGGCAGAGTTGATAAATTATTGGGAAACTGAAGATGACTCTGATTTTGTGCTCTGCTGCATTCTCTAAGATGTATATATATGGTGGCAATGAATTCTAGTATATGTTAATTTGCATTGTGCTCAGACTATCAAAGAATACATTTTTATATTTTCTTGTTTACTTATCTGCTGGTTTTTATTTAAGTAACGTGCTTCAATATATAAAGGCCCCGTTTGTTTCCACTTAAATTCTGGAAATAAGCCCTTATTTCCAGAAAAAGTAGGGATGTATGTACTTTTTCTGAAAATAAGTAACTTATTTTTTATTTTGAAGATGATATTTGATTTTAAAATTCTAAAACATATATTTATCTTTAAAAAAATATGAAAATATGTAAAAAATAAAAATAAAATAAGCTACTTATTTTAAGTTTAAGGAACCCCAAACGGCCACAAAGTTTACTTGAAAGTCTGTTGAAATGTAACTACTTTGTTGCTAATAAGCATCAAGTATCTCTGTCTTTTCTTCAATGACACAATACTAGTTACAGTTAAACATGTTCTTAATCTCTACTCAAACGGTAATAATCAGTAAACTGAAATTGAATTTAAGTTAATTAGTTGATTTAACCACATTTGTAACTACAGCTATTGTTCTTTTATGATAATACAATTGTAAAAGTTTTTGAGGTTCTTTTATATAGTTACTCAGAAGGAAGAAACTATATCTATAAAAATTAATGGGGAGAAGTATATTGAATATTTTAAAGAATTAGTCAAAGCTATAGTTTTAATATAATTCAATTAGTTGATATATTTTCTATTTCTAGTGCAATGAAAAAAATTGCAGCTACACTTTAAGGAAGCAGATGTTATAATCAAAAGTTACCTATATACAGTTTAAATCACATTCTCATCTAACAGAGATTTACATTGTATCAGCCTCCAGTTACATTTTTTGCTTATTCAGTTGTTTGGATGATAATCTGACCACCTACCTATGCACGAAGATCTTTAAGAAGAACGAGATATTTCCGGAAATAAAAAGGAGATATGAAACAGATGAGAGAAACTCGGACCTCGAAAACATGCAAAATACAGATAAAATGAACTAAAACTGAGTATAGCTACTATACATGTATATATACACTCTCTGAAAATAAGATAACAAAGCAACTACAAAACAGTGTTTATATGGAGAGCTTTCAGCAGTGATGTAGCCATCTGCTTCACTAAAACTTGGCCACCAGAACTCTGCCCTCGACGTTCCTCAATCAGATTCTGAAGTTTTTGTGGCAAGTCATTCTCAACAATCATTTGCTTTGGACGTGGATGGTGCTCATACACAGCCTGATGTAATATTAGTAGTTGGATATAAGAGAGATTTCCAGCTTTACCTGAAAAGTACTGCCAGGTGAAAACATATATAAACTGAAACTTCTAACCTTAATAAGTTTGAGCAAATTGAGCCGAGTAATAGCATCCTGATGCTCAAGCCTTGAAATGAGCAAAGGTGTCAAGCCATTGACAGCCAAAGTAGTATTTATTCGGGATGATTTCCTGCAAAAAGAAGAAAAAAAGAGAGTATAATGTCCATGATATAATTAAAATGCTTTTATTAACAAAAGAAAGTAAACCCTATGGGAATCCATAAGTAAATGAAAGGTAATTGTGAGGTATGCTAAAAGATGCCAATCGTTTGAATTCACCAGTGAGACATTAAATTAGCATCCGACAGACTTGGATTCATGATAATCTAGGAATTCACGCATGTCATTAACTTTGAGAAGAAAATGCGTACTATGCCATTAACTGAGAAGAAAATGCATACTACACATGATGTGTTCTCTCCATCTCACATGTTTTGACCACGTTTTCATTGACTTCACATCTCAAAATTTTTGCCAAATTACAAAATCAATGTACAAATATGGAAAATCAACTATTTTTATTAACAAACATGTATATATGCTACACTTAATAATTTGGGGGCTGACAATGACTTGGGCACAGTGTAGCAACTGTGTCCAAATAGGTTCTTTTCCTTGCAGTTGGTTGTAGCAACTGTGCACACAACATATTTAGAAGAGAAAATGGGAAGATCGACTCTTAAGGAGAAAAAGGGGAAGAACTTGTTTTAAAAAATCCCTACTATTGTATGTCAAACTGGATGTATCGACCAAAACAATGTTATCTGTCACTTTGCGTGTATAATAGATATTAACAGGTTGGAGAAGACTTACGTAATAATTTTTAAGAATGGCTCCAATATATGCAGAAAATGTTGATCTGGACAGCCCTGAAAGAACTTGACCAGTTTCTGAACAGCCTCTTTAGTCAATAAAGATTGCTCCACTTTCTTACTGTCATTGTCATGAGCCAGGCATACAGCAATAGAATCTAATGCTGTGACCGACCAGAGCTGGTCATCAAGTAGGCTCAGGTACACATCTAAACCCCCATGAGCTCTTAACTGCTCCCTTGAGTTACGTGATGCATGGGCCATATCGCAGAGCAGTGGCAATGCATATTGCTTCAATGGAGAGGCTGACATAATAAAATACATCAGGTGTGGGATGATCCCATATTCTGCCGCTTGTTCTTGTCTCTTCTTATTTATCTTGCAGAGATTGAATAGAGCATTGAGTACCTTCAGTTAACATGATCAGTCAGTAAACAATTAAAAGGTGGTTGATAGAAATAGAATTGCAAACACTGCATACAGAAGGCATCAAGATGTATTAAAACAACATATAGAGCAATATAAGTTGGTTGGACTTATGTTGCTTTTAAATTAAGTTGTAACACGTACCTGTTGCAATTACAAATTAGCACAACTAGCTAACAGCAATGCAAACAGTTTATTCAGGTGTATTATACACTAGTTTTCTTTACAAACTAACAGTATTTTAATTTCCAGCTAAAAAATACACATGGAATTGTGTAAAGTACATCTACTGAATAAAAAATAACAATTAAAGAGTCCAATGTAAACCACATGCTTAACACTCATTGGCAGATCAACCTATTAGCAGACCTGGTCAAAATATTTTGATCGCATTTCTGCATCAGCATAAGATAATAACATTTGAAAACGTATTCAGTTATACAGTTATCAAAATAAAAATATATCAATGCCCAAACATGCAATGTGTTGGCTCACATAATGAAAAGTATAGCAATGTGCATACATGCAACGCGTGGTACATTATGCATCTTTTGACGTAACTTTTCATGAGTTTTGTACATATACAAGTTAAAAGGTTAACCTCATGATGAATTTGAGACACAAGAGGACCTTCTTTGAGGTCAAGGTTTGGGATTAAAAACTTGATTGCATCTGCTCGCTGAAGATTCTCCAAGCAGTGTGGGTCAGTTGAAAGATAATTAACGCACTTCAATAACTATTTATAACAATATAAATGTGTGAGAAACGAGGAGTTGAAACTGGCGGAGCTTATATTCAAAGTTATAAAAAGAACACGTGTACCTTCAAAAGAATAGCAGGTTCTATCTTACTGAAAATTAAAAAAAGACGAGTGAGCAAGCTTTGACTACACATGTAAGACTTCACAGTCGTGTCAGATCCAGCAAATTCCAGTAGAAGGTCTGCTACCTTTTCCACGTATTCCCAAGAAACATCAGCACTCCAAGGTGGAGTCATGTGCGAAAGTAATCCAGATGAAGTTGCACCCTCTGATCTGGTGTTTAGACCACCATAACCTGTCAGGGAAGCAAGTCCAGATGTAGAAGCAATAGTTCCCTCACTAGATGATGGGTGTCCTACATCCTTATTTGCAATCTTTGGTGGACTTATGACCGCAGATTCAAGGTTTGCATGTTCTCTTCCACGTCCAGTAACCTCTGTGAAGTCATTAAAGTAACAATTACTGTGTCATCTGTAAGCATGCATTATGTAAGTTGACAAATTGAGAAAAAGAACCATGTCCAGGCAGAAAACATGCTCCACACTAGACTCCCAAGGATATAGATACATGAGAAATAAATATGAAATAATATAACATAAAGGGAGGAATGTTAAACACTAATCTACACACCTGCAACCTCAGCCATAAAAAAATCGAGACTGTTCGTTTTTTTCTCATTAGATAGTGGAAGCATATTTTCATGCTTTTCCAACCCAGTGAGATGACGTGACTCAAGTTGACCAGAAACAGGTTGAGGGGGTTCCTTATCCAGCGAAAAAATATGAGTTCGAACATCATCTTGCTGAGACAGTGTGGCAGAATACCCATTTGAAACACCATCACTCAATGTCGAGATCCTGTCTGTTGAAATTCCATGTGCAGTTCTTGAAGGATCACTTCTTTCCTTCATACCATGTGCAAGTTTGTCGAAAGAACTTGAATCATGTGATTTTGTAGTGACAGGACCTTCTACAGAGGCTGCACTTGACCGAGGCCTATCACTATCTGGGGGGAAAGATCTGGAGTCGGAAGAATGAGAAACCGAGGCTTGTGAAGAGTCACGAGTCCCCACTGACAATGGATCATCCACTACTGCATGATTAACCTTGAGATAATCAGGATGATCAAATCCATAAGGCGGTGCCACACTTTGAACAAAAGTAGGGTTTCCTGGATCAAATTGGCCAGACCGTGATCGTATATTTATACCATCAACAGGAAACCCACCTCCACCAGACACCAAAGCTAACCGAGTTGCCTCATTCAAGCTATAAAGAGAGTTTGCAAGTCTAGGTAGTATCCCGTTCTTTGCAGCTATACGACAGAAATCATTCCTAGAGGTTGACCGCTGAAGTTTAAGTACCTGCCAAATTCCATCAATTGCCAGATGGACCATTTCCCTGCCAGTCATGGATTCTAAGGTTATGAACTAAATGAATTTCATGTGCAAAGATACATAGCAAAACCTACTTAAGCATTTGAAATGGAATATACAGAATTTGAAGCAGATGATGAACTGCTAATGAGACATTACATGCTGAAACAACATAATAGGCTATATATGCAACACCATACCGGAACATCTAAAACAACAGATAATATGATGAGAGGATTTAAATATTATTTTTAAAAGATCATGTGCCTTCAACATCACATTGACTACAGAAACCATAATTTTCTTGACATGTATTTTATAATGCCTGGTACAAAATGATATGCAAAACATGCATCCCAACACCCATTCATTTAGATCTGCAAGCTTGATTTTGTTTGATTTTGTCACCAATGTGTTAACTTGAATGTTACTCATGCGCATATGCCCACACGAGGCTTGAATTCTCGACCTCTTATGGCCAAGAGAAGAGGGGATACTATGTTACAATGCTAGGGATTACTACACTAATACTTAATCCTGAAAGTAGTAACCTCTCCCAAGCGAAATGACCATATTAAATTGTTGCAGTATATAAGGGGGAACAACTGCTCACATATATTTCCTTCCAGTTCCAAATATCACTTTAACATAATATTACAAGTCTTATTATCATCAACATAATTTTGTCTCGGACTATTTTTCCTCGCAGGAAGTACCATATTTAAAGGACTACGTTCATATATTACTTATTATCATGTCGGTAACACATCCTCGACACCTTCGAATAAACGCTCTCACTCTACTCTGTGTCATGTCAAAGCTAAATTTTTCCTGTCTAATTTCATACAATTCCGCTTTAGCCAACTCTTCCAAGGTGGTATAATGTGCTGGAATGATAACATACATAAAATCCTGGAAAGGAAAATGCGTCTTGTTGAGGCTTTGAGAGACAGTAATAAGTGAGACATCTGAAGTGATCCTTGTTTCTATTCCCGTATGTTTCCTTCTAAAAGATGGTTTTAACTAGACTGCTCAATTATGTTATGCCATGTGTAACACACATCGTATATAATTCATACTACCCCCCCCCCCCCCCTTCCCAAACACACATGATAAATTGCGAAACTCGCGATACGTAAGTATAAATAAACCCTGCAGCAGCTTCCTGCATTTATTTGATCCTGAAGCTACATGAAGAAAACACCATAACTACATGGAATATTTGGCATGTCAAACTATAACTGATTCACTCAGACCACAGACAACAACCAACCTGTATTTTGCGTAATCAGGTTCGAGAAAACCCACAAGAACTGGAATTCCACGACAAGCAATAAACATGTGTAAGGTCAAGGAACTGCATGGGGAAGTCATCAAAGTCAATCTCGATTCATGTAATTTTAGGTAAACAAAAGTTTTGGCTGGAAGCAGCAAAACATGTCTACCTTGATTGACACAGCTGCTGCAAGAAATAAGCTGCTTCCATTCGTATCTCACAAGGACGATCAGGTTCACCAAATCTCATTATGACTGGAATCTGTGTAGAAAATTAACTATATCTTTAACTGCAAACCAATACGACTCTGGAATCATATCATGGAAACAAGAATCTAACTAGTCGATGCTTTTTTTTCCACCTTAACCAATACATGAATATATCTCATTAAACTATGCTGATGTAATCTAACGATCATAGTTTAGAAAACCTATTTCCAATATACTCATTGTTCTAGTATACTAAAGATACGAGTCTCTCTACATAATGTATATTCAGGACAAACTTATTACAAATCAAATTGCAGTCTTATGGCACTTCAGCAAATCTAGGAGACTGAAAGTGCAAAATGAACACAAAACTTACAAACCCAACAAGACACGCATTCTCCAGATAATCAGTGTTATCCTTGATTATCTGATTCAAAACTTGAAGCACTGCACACATAACCTGCATTTAAATTAAACAGCAAGTAGCAAAGGTGTTAAATTACTATAGCAGTAAGTTAAAAGTTAATAATTATGCATGTCATGTAGTATGACATACACCAGTTCTGGGAACCTCAAGCAACTCCATTAAAGTGAGTAAACCGTGCTGAGTGATGAATACATATTTTTGCTCAGGGCGTTGGTGGAAGAAAGCAGTTAACTTCTGGCAAGCAGATACAACCACATCTTCTGGTTCATCGGGCCTTAATGTCGAAACTAATTTGCTAAATTCCACTGCCTACAGGCAAAGTAAAGTATCAGTCTGTTTGGTGTACAAACCAGTGCATTAAATGTAAAGCTCAGCCAGATATAAGCTTGGATTCCTGTAACCAACTTGGCTACATCCATAAGGTCAGAAAAATTAACATCCATAGCCACTGAACAAAGTTTAATCATTTCAACTGTATTCATGCCCAAAAAGATAATTTTAAGTGTCCAGTACATGTAGCAGAAACTATTACAACTAAATTCAAATTAAGGCTGGAGGATATTGTCCAGAGATGTCTTGCATATCATTATTTGTCAAAATCGGCATTGATGCAGAGAGGAGAGGCCAGGGAAAGACAGCTAGTTTGTTTTCTATTCACTGGAGATAAACATTGCAAAGTGAGTACCTGTAGGTGAAAAAGATTATCTGCCGGCATATTATCATCAAAGCCCTGATAATTTAACAAAAGATGAAAAAATCAGGCATACTTTCAAATTCAAGCAACAGATCACCATGCCTTCGTTGCTTTTTTAATAACTAAAGAAGTAAATGAATTTGAACAATTTGGGACAGTAACATATTCACCAAAAAATCCATCTTACCAAACTATCAGGATCAGTAGCATCTTCCTTTAAAACACCCATCACTATACGAAGCAAGTCACCTCCACTTGTTCGCCCCAACTCATTTTCCATTCGCTTTTTTGCAATTGCTGCCCTTAACTTTGTTGCCAGGACATTCCTCCCTTCATCTGTAGGAAAGGCATTGCCTTGATTAACATTTGGAGAGGATGCAGATGTTGAGGCTTCAGCTTCCTGATCCTCCAGTGTTTTATCCAATGGCCGAAATAAGTCTTCCAACGAAGCATCACCGGGAGTATCACTAAATTTACTTAGCCCATTACCTCCAGAGGTTATTGATGCCTTCGGTGCCTTCACATATGGGTCATTCGAGGATTTAGTTTATTAACTGAAAAAAATAAAATCTATTTACACACCACATCTATATACATTGTATTTGTGTACTTGAGAGAGTAATAGGAAGCGGTAAGGTTTCTGTAGTGTCACTGGCCATTTAATTTTAAAGCTATCTTGCAAAGTATCTGGGCCACAGTTAAGAACAACCCTAATCAAAGATACAAGAGGCTTATCTACAATTTTACATATAATATCTGAACAATATTGCCACATTATCCACCCATATTTCTCTACTTCATTTTAAGCTGATAACAAATAAATTAATAACACCCAAACCAGTAGGAAAATATGTTTACTATATCTATTTTGTTGAAAGCGAATACAGTTGCCTTATTACATAAATCTTTTTATACATATACATATGTAGTAAAAACACATAAAAACTAAGCTAATAAGGTGGGTTCACTATGAAAAAGTCTAGCAAGTAGAAAGTAGTTTGTATTACTATATAGTTGCTCCCGACGTTTTGAGTAGCCAGCAGCAACTCGTAATAGTTACCTTTCTAGGATTGTAATCTTGGCTCATTGGTGCATAAGTGGAAGACCCATGTTCAACATGAGAACTTCCTTTCACTTCAGTTTTTCTGGCAACAATATTTTTCTTCCGGGAATTAGGTGATCGTAACTCACCACTAATTGGCAATTTCTCCTGGTTATGCGACTGAGATGGCTCACGAAGCTCTGCTGATGTAGCCACCTCAGAGTCAGAACTAGATTTTATGGGCAAATTCCCTTGGAGTGTTAAGGTAGGAACTTGATCAGATAAAATCTCATCTTCATGACTCGCAGCTCTATTCTCAACAAGATCATGTTTGGCACTGCTATCTTCACTAGAATTGTCAATTTTGGCATTAGCCTCTCGAGATAATAAATCTGCTTGGCTTTCCTGAATATAGAAAAGTCAACAAAATGAAAATTTATAAACCATGCTATAAAAGCATGATTTCCCCTGATCAAAGCGACACAAAACTATGAAAAGACAAAGAAAATCCTTATTTGACGGATATCACTGAGATCCAGAGGTCGCATTTCCCTTCATTCTATAACATCTTAGTAAAACATTAATGTCAGATCTTCATCCGTTACTGCCATGGAAGAGAACAAACAACTATACGACTCACTGAGGAAATGATGTTACATCTCTCAGGCCATTTCTAGATGCTCTTATTGATAAATAATGCATTACATAACGAACTTTGGTAAGTGCAACATGAACAATACTATATATTACACTTCATGAACCCTGAATCCCAATCGATTTTAAAATTAGTGTATTTATATAACACTTCATAGATCCCATAATTTAAGATCAAGGGTAACTGTAAAGAGGATGAAATACGATAATAAAGGTGGATGAGAAGTTGACATGCAGCAAAAGCAGATCATAAAAATATACATTTTTAAGTTAGGGAACACATACTTTAGCTTTTAGGGTGTTAGCTTTTTCAGAATTTCCTTGACCATCTCCATTCAATGTCTCAGCTGCGACAGAACCATCTTCCTCCTTAAGTCTGTAAAACATATGAGCAATCATGCTTATAATAAGAAACTCTATGTTACTACTTACTCATCTCTAAGACCAGTGATATGACACACTCTCACTCAAAAGCTGCACATCACAATTTCTGATATGCAATTCATCTCCACAATACAATTCAACTCTCTCGCCTTTTCAATTTATCGAAATATCTCTTTCCTAAATTTATCAGACCCCATATCAGAAACCCTGATCTTTCCACAACTCAGATGTCGCACCAAAATAAACAAAGGAATTACCCCTAGCATTTAAGGTGCAGAATAGCTTAGTATTTTAAATAAAAAGAAATATGAGAATATAAAATATATAGGGGACCACCCCTATTGTGAGAACTGTGGAAGCATACCTCATACGTCCATAGGTGGAGATGGACCATACGAATACAGTTCGACACACAATTAACAAAGAACAATTAGAATATATCTTATAAATATTCAACTCACTTATACATGAACTAAATGTAACATCAACAAACAACTAGCAAGATCCCGAGGATATAATACAACACATTAACTAAAAAGCTGAACCAATAATATTAGTAAGGTTTATCACTTTAACTAAAAAACCCACATGCATCTAATCAAGCTTTAATTAATACATAAACATGTTTTCCCGGTGGGAAAAAATAGCCTACACATTCTAAGGAACTGCCCTATGGCAAGGCCAGTAGGATACAAAAACTGAAAGGCTGAATGTAGTTCCTAACTGTTACACAAGAAAAATAGTTCAACAAGCACAACAGACACATAAATAATATGTAATCTGTATTAAAACGGGAATCATGAAGGCACAATGAAAAGTATCAAGAAGACATTCACTAACTTGAAGATTAATTGTTGAAAGGAATTCATTAAAATGTTCATGCCTCAGTTCAAATAAACAGAAGCATTCAAGTAAGTGGAAGCAGTAAAGCAGTTGTTCAAGTGTCAGAAGAATCTTCAAGAGCAATTTCATTTTGAAGCAAGAAAGGTTGTGGAACAAAGTAAATGTTCAAGGGATGAAATCTGAAATTCTCTAAGTACGATATACAGGGAATACATTGTGAAGGTTGCAAATGCCAGTGTGGTTGGGAATTTGAAGATAGTTCAAAAATGGAATATTCCTTTCTCTCTCCAACTTATCCACGGTCTTATTTTGAGGAATTCCTTTTAATTGGCTCAGAAGTGGCCACATCATTGGGTGTTAAAAACTACATCTTTCTCTCTCTTCGAAGACGATAAAAGAGGGCTGAGAATTCATTTTCTACTTGTCTTCTTCCTCATAAATATTCAAGCACTATTAAAGCTCAAGTATTCATTGTACTTTGAAGAGGTCATTTGTAGCTAGAGTTTTATTACTCTAGGGTGTAGCAAACATTCAAGTTTATATAATCATATATTCTTGGAATCTTGTGTTTGTTTTAATTCCTTATTTCTCAAGAATATCTCAAGAACACAAATTTAATAATCCGCAAAAATAGTGATTGCTGTACAACACTTTAGGACCTAACAAAAACTAGTCTCACAATGGAGTGGACTTATTTGAACGGTCACTTATATATAGTGTGTGAATCTGTGGGGAGAGAGGAGGTGGGGAAAGAGGAGGGAGGGAGTGAGAGAGGGAGGGGGAGAAAGAGAGAGTAGAAGTAGATTGAGTAGGATCTGTATCAAGGCCACATGTACGACTGATGAAATGTAGTATTAAGGCTTAGCTGAGTCGAACTACATGACATTGAGGAGATATTTTAAGAGGAAAGATAAATGATAAGGATAGATATATATCCATGCACATAGTGCTCTGAAAAGTATATATAGTTCTAATAAAGGAACACACAAGGTTATAAAACCAGCTTCAATATATAACAAAACTTAGATAATAAAACTAGTCGATGATGGTTAACCACAGTAACTTCTTGCAAGTGCGCATTAATAAGACGGCACATTATTTCACTTTAGCAAACTTGATACATTTCAAGTACTCTTCAATGAAGAAAATAATGATTAATTCATAAATTTTGTACAGATACACTGTTGTAGATGATACAAAACGATGCACGTCACACATACTATCCACATAAAAATGCTGATGCTTTTGTGGGGGCGGGAGGGAATTGGACAGAGAGAAGGGAAAAGAGATATTTACAATTTCTACCTTAATGTTCCACTATGCCGAAGTGAAGACTGTAAAACACGCCTTGAGTTTTGTATCCAAGGGTGCGAGAGCAATGTCTTAGCATCAGGCCTCTGCCTAGCATCCTGAAACATACTGCTTGTTGTAAATATTTGCACCAGAGAATTTAAAGATGCGCAACATAAATATTGTATTTCAACTGGATTATTAGCAAGTTAACAAGGAAAGGGTTCCACCACCTAGCTGCCAAGAACGTTACTAAAAAGGGTGTTGTTTACTATTTAAATAGCAATGCAATTCTTGCATTATAAAGGATTGAATGTAGCAGTCAGAGAAATATCTTAAAGTAATGAAATGGAGGCAGATTGCTTATGTGGCATGAACAAAATGGATCCCATAAAATCGTTAGCTTGGATTATCAAATGATACACATTTCCAAATGTGGATGTAGCACATCTCTCATGGCCTTACTATTATCATATAAATTTCATGACACAAGAATTATACAGCACGAAGGACTCAACAGCAATGATCCACTACTATCTCATTTTTACAAAAATCAATTCAACATTACTGCATACGAGGAAGGGAAGAAGACCGATAGCATATGGTAATCAGTTCTTCCCTTCTTATTTAAAAGTTATACATGCAATTGTTTCGAATTATTCTTCATTTACCTTCTGTAATTCCAACTCGAGAGAACCTCCTCACATACGATAATAAACAACAACTTTTTAAAATTAAATCTGGGAGGGGAAAACAGATGCATGTGAACTAATACCAGTAGTGAAGTAATATTGTATCATATTACGTAGAATTTTAAAAACAACATCATACGCCAAAATTGTGAAATGTCATCTGCATAACCTTTTTAAAACACTGACATAGAAAATCCGTCATTGCAGGAGATAGACTATCTGGTATTGGAGGACGCTCATCCTGAATAAATATGAAAAGAGGTTCAGTGCCCTTGCCATCCCAAGGACAAAAATTAACAGTTTTAAAACCCAAAAGAAAAATGTTAAACAAGTTCGTAGTCAGTTATCAATATAAAGCACATTGCAGTCTCAAACATGTTCATCATAGGTCCGTCATTCAATATAGGAGGATAAAGGAGCTAAGCTTGTATATTTATACTAACACTTGCATATCTATGCTAACAGGCTACTTCAGTTTAACTTTTGAATATGATACTGACAAGTGAAAAGCATATCTGCTGTAAAATCACACCTCTTCTCTGCCCCCATTTCTATCTCATAAACCTTTTCTGTTCTCCCTAAATATTATATACCTACCTTATATTTTCTCTTTCTCTATCTCAAATCAGGAAACACCAGGTTCCGGGCAGTATACAAAACCGCTTAAGAAAGTATTAGTACTTCATCATCACAGTCTATACAATAAAATCAATTTTTAGAGAACCTGCACAATCCTAAAGAGAGCTGGCATTGGCTGAAGATCATAATATGGAGGCACACAGGTAAGAAGCTCAATGACAGTGCACCCAACACTCCATATATCAGATGCAGCACAAACTCCAGACATTTCAATCACCTGAAACATATAGAGTTATAAAAATAAGGACGTCCACCAGAGTAGGATGATGACAGTTCCTAAACTATTAAGCCAGATACAAGGGATAAACATATATCCAATCAATGAATCCCCAAAGTAAAAGATTTGTGTGCTTAACAATAAAGAGATATAACTCAAGCACTGAGTACACTATTAGAAGAAAAGTACCTCAGGGGCCATCCAGTAAGGTGTCCCTACGACAGAATGCGTATTAGCATCTGCCTCTGTCAATTTTGTTGCAACTCCAAAATCTGCTAGCTTCACAAGACCCTGAAACCATATAGTAGATCAAGCAAGTCTTTCGATAAACTGGGTCTAGATTCTAGAAAGACGAATCAGTGAGCTCTTTTACAACAATATAATGGGTTCCTCCCCCGTATGGCCTTTAGAAATCTGGTAATTCTAAAAGGTAAATTTGTTAATGTATTACAAAATAAAAGGCAAATTGAAGGCATGTGCAATACAAATTGAGAAATAAGATAATATACATGGCATTTCCCATCACAAAGCATGAACTCCAAATACGTACATGGTTGTTAATATTAAGTAAAGTACCTCTTTAGTTAACAATATATTAGCGCCCTTAATATCACGATGAATCACACCTTGCTCGTGCAGATAAACTAAACCTTCCAAAACCTGTACACGAATAGAGTGAAGAAGACATAAGCAAAGACACATAAGAACCACAAAAAAAAAAAGAGTTGAAATACAAACCTGAACTATGTACACAGCGACTAGAGATTCTGGAAATGGCCCAAACTTAGTTGGCTTAATAATGTTTGCAAGTGAACCATTCTCCACGTATCTATTCAAAACAAAATTAATACAAGTAAAACCAAGGATATTAAATACATTCTGTTCATGGCTTTACCATGTAATCGGTTCGGTTCATACGGCTATACTTACTCAAGGATTATATGGAGATGGCTCTTTGTCTTTGAAGATCCAAGATATTTCACAATGTTTTTGTGCCTCAAATTCTGTCATGGAATAATTAAAGAAAAACAACTTGGTTAGTAGTTAACTGGTTATTAAATTTATATATTGATAAAGTATATGTGAGATTATTATGTCAACAACAGTGCATTTGTAAAACAACAAAGTATAGAAATAACTTGCGCGTAATGTCATGAAATCTGGCATGTGTTGTATATAAAAACAATACAAATTCCGACATGTTGTTAGAATTCATGTACCAGAGGCAACACAGTTGTTGTATTGACTTCATGTCTTGTCTTGGTTGAATAAATGATTTATTGTGTTTTATTTAATGCGCTATGTAACTGTTGTCCTTGAAATAATGATTTAATAATATGTTCAAAATAAGGATTTTATGATTACAAAATGAAGAACTATTTTAAATTGTCTATCATTGTTAATAAGACAACAATGATACAATAAGATCAGTATGGTTGATTCATTGATTACCAAACTCATTTATCATAAAAAATATGAGACACTAAAGTGATTATCAAACTCATTTATCATAAAAATATGAGACACTAAGGTACTGTTTGGCAATTAGTAGCGCTTAGTGGTCAGCCGTTAACATATTGAATTAGATGTTTTGACTGGCTGATTGAATTAGTGATTGAATTAGCTGTTTCAATTCGCTAATTATCAAATACTAATATTAGATGATTCATCTAGTCAAACATCTAATTTGCCTCAAATCTCTAAATTTTTCATAAATCTCTAACTTTCAAATAGGGTCTAAGTCAATGCATAGGTGCATGTTAGAGAACAATGTATTCTACTTGCTCATCATGGGAATAATAAGTAACGATTGGAGAACTGTATGAAGTGTGCCAAATATAGCTTTTTTAAAAAAAAATAGCGAGACTAATCGATGCTTCTATATGATATCAAAGTCATAAGGATCAAATTACTTGAAACATTAGTCATAAAAAGGTTGCATCAAATCACTAATAGTATTATTATTGGGTAACAATGATATATTATTGGATGTCGCTCACTGTTTATAATTTTATTATATGATATTAAAATTATTTCTAACATAGTAATATCCTACAGGGTCACACACTTAAAATGTATTTGAAAGGAGAATTAATACTTTAAATGTCAATATGATTGATACTATTTAATTACGAATTTAGATTAATATAATAATTTGTTTATATATATGTATATATATTATAACTATGTAACACTTAATTAAAATATAATATCTACAATATTTCAATATATATATATATATATATATAATATCTACAAAATCCATATTTCAATTACCTAATTCAATTAAGATTGGGATACTTTCTTTAACTACATTGCATTCTTCTTCCCACAAATGGTGTGATGATTCACGAGTGTCATGTGCTACTTTAGAGACACAGTTCAATGTGGTTGAGGTTGAGTAAAGAGTTAAAACTATGTCATAAAGCCTACATCTCTTGCTCCTTAAACTCGGACAATAGTCGCATGGGGTCTCCACTCAGTTGAGTTAGATCTAGGCCTATGAAAGGGGTTCGAACATCTAGTTTTAAGTTCTTAATTATGCTGCTATTTTGTGCCCCTTACAGTTCGTAACAAAACAAGACATAATTCCTAAAGAAAGAAATTTTAATTGGTCATTCAATCATCTTTTGTTACATAGTATTAATGTAATTGGATGGCGTGCCGAAAAGACGATGCCAATATGTCCCTTTTAAGAAAAAAGAAAACATATTTAAACGGTCCACCATTTGTAGACAAGTGAGCTTAATCTGCATAACCAAACTACAATTTTAACTGAGGATGAGCAATTACATGTAACCTTCGATCAAAATACAAATTAATATTTTTTTCAACTTTGTATAAGTGAAAACCAAAACCATAGGCAGATTAAGGTAAAAGAAATCACCTTGAGCAGATCAATTTCTTGCTGAAACATTTGTGTGTCCCAAAGATGATGAGATAACCCATAATAAAAGAGAAACTCATTAGTATACATCTACAAAAGACTATGTTATGCTTTAACAGTACATACATGAAGTAAAATTAACAAGTATTGACAACAATACTCAAAACAAGTGCTCCCTCATCACTACATATATATTCGCAAGTTTACCAAATTGTTTCACTAATATGATAAAGAAATGTATCTAGTTCCACACCAAAGGAAAAATCATATTTTACTTTCTCAGTTTTTAAAATGAACTATTTTTTTTTGTAATATTTAACATCCTTGTGGTATTATAACAATTCAAGTTATATGAGTGGTATTATAACAATTCAGGTTGTATGAACTTCATAAAATAGTGAATATCATATATTTGAGTTGGACTTCAAGCACCTAATATTTTCAACAACGTTAGACCATGTATCAATGACAACATGAGCATCAAATGTGTAGATGCTTGGCATATTAGTATATCAGTCATTTCAAATTCCGTTAATATATTAGCGCACACATAAACGCGCTAATAAAAGAAAGAATAAAATATATTGGGAATATAGATACAATATTAATAAGTATAGAAATTTTAAAGAGGTTTTCAAATTATTATCTAGGACAGATGTGCCGACAACACTTAAAAGAACTAATAAAAGACAACAATGAGAAATAAGCTACATCTATCTCTCATGTCTTCATTCTTTGTTCTAGTGTACTACTATATATACATGCATTAATAAGAATTCTAAGCACAATAAGAAATACAATACCATGATAATGTTTAGATCCTCCTGAGCTATATTTTCTAGAGACACTTGTTTTATTGCAACAAAATCTCCATTTTCCAAATCCAAACCCTTATACACTCGACCATAAGCTCCTTTCCCAATTTCATCGCCGAGCATCTGACATAGAAATGTCACAACAATAAACTAGGAATTTAGACATCATAAAAACATCTCAAATAAAATCTAAACATAAAAGACAATTGACACACCAATCAAACATATACAATAATAAATTTAAGGAAATCAAATTAGCCTAGTGTAATTTTTGTGGGCATGAGAAGAGTCTTCTTCAAAAATTACGGGAGAGTAGTGATTGAAACTGATAACATAAAAGCCTTTGCTGCTATCAAGTTCTTCCACCAGGATGTGCCAGCAAGGTGGAATGGATTGTTCAGCAAATTCTTATCAAAACGAAGGACAACTGTTGGTGATGCAAGATTTGACACGTATACTCAAGAAGAAATAATGTAGCCATCTATTTACCAAGGGTGGGTGCAGAACTTCTTAATCAAATGTATGCAGTTGGAGAGCTTATTGGGCGAGTTGGTGAACTTACGGAACTGTACATGGAGCTACATCCCCAGGGACATGCATTTAACGAGGTGGAAATGGGTTTTGAGCAAGTGAATCAGTTAGAAATGGCTATTGAAGGTGTTCAAGATGACTAACTGGAAGAAGGAATAATTGTTGGGTTTCGAATGCATGCCGGAGGAGATCAAGGAAAGGTTGCAGTAGAAATTCATGATGTGGTTTATGAGGATGAGATGGGTGAAGATGAGCCGTTTGTGGGGGAAATACATGACGAGTGAAGTTTGCATGCAATTAGGCATTGCATTTGGTGTATTGGTCTTTCAATTTCTTTTAGTTGATCAAGTTTAATTAAGTTAGATCCTAAAATCCAATGTTCAACTATTGGTAATGTAAGATGGTCATGTACTGCTATACCTTCTATAATTTGGATAACCTTTTATTTTGAATGAATCTTTGCCTATCAAAATAAAAAAAAGGAAATCATATTAAATGTATACATCTTTGTGGAGACCGCAAGAGATTTCCACAACACAGGATTGGCAAAATAAAACTTTGACGATCTGAGGAGATAATGACAGATACAGCCGCCTATGATAATCTTAACATAAAATCAGATGTTTCGTAGAAGTATTACCTTTCTTCACCTCAGTTTTAACATTAATCACTACCTTTACCATAAAAAAGATGAATGAGCTTGGACAATAGATAAAATGACGATTGTATCTTGCACTGGGATATTGTTAATTTCACAAGGATTTGTGATAGTTCCAAAACTTATTTATCACACAATCAGTAGTCAGGTTACAAACATGTGTGAGAGATGGTGCGGAACTAGCAAAAAAGTGTATGGACATATCAACTTTCTCTCATCAAAACCACATGCTTGCATTTTGGCTTTCTAACTCACCTCATTAGGCGGAATCTAAATAAAATTTACCAGATTCTAGAAACTGTATCTGAATGAAGACAAGTGCTACACGTAGACTAACTACATAATTAGTCATACAAATAAGAGATGACTGATCATGATCAGCATTCATATATCGACATTCAAGCAAGGCGCTATGGGCTTACACATCTCCAAGATAAACTTGTTTACAGAAGTTATTCGTACTGATTTACAATGGCATTACGTTGACATTTTCGACACTTCCACCGAACAAATTAAAAACATTCATTGATCATTTTATTTTTCCAATATAAGAAATCCTAATTATAGTGTTGTTTAATATCGAGATAATGACTTATTAGAAGTGATCATCATATATACATAATAATTAACACAATCATGATAATAAATAAAGATATAAAAAAGAAATTAGAAGCATATATTATATTATATGATGATGGGATTAATCTTACATATTTGTTGTCAAGAGTCTTGGATTTGGGAATGGCGGAGGAAGTAGAGTATCGAGACATTTTGTGTGAAATCCTAGAATCCCTTATTTTATTTTTAATTCATTTCAGTGTTGGCATTGTGAAGCCTCCGACGATTTGGGAAGAAGGAGATTAAAATTTTCTATATTGGGTAGGAGAGAATGTGGTGCATGCTCCTCTTTTATATGTCAGATGAACTTAATTTTATTTATACTTTGAATATTTTTAATTATTGGATGCATGGGTTTTTAATATTTTATTTATATTATACTAATATACTTTTATAATTTGTTTATACTTTCAATAATTGACATTATCTAATATCTTATTTTTTATATATCATATCTTCAATCTCAATTTTAATGATAAAAATATATTTATTAGATTATATAAGGTTGCACTCCATAAACAACACGGAAAACCAGCCATCACAAAACTTCATTTTTTAATAAAAAATCGATTGTTAAGATTAAAATCACAAAATTTAACAATAATTAAACTTAAAATATCGAATCTCGTCTAAATTTTAAAAATTAAATGTTACAGAATCTAAAATAAAATCCAACATAAAATTTTATATACAATTTTGTAATAATAAAATTTACATAATTCATGTTATATTAAAAACACGGCTTAATATGTTAGATTTAATCCTAATTTGTTAACTTCATGTTAGATTCTATTATAATTCGTAATACAAATTTAATTATTATCAAAATTACAGTCTAATCTATAATGTTCTTTCTTGTTATATTAAGCCGTGTTTTTTATGGAGTAATGACCAGATTATATATACATATTAGTAAATTTTTGCAAAAAAATTACAAATTTTGTGAAATAAAATTCTTTAAAGTTTATAATATATTAAATTTGTTATAAAAATATATAATTTAGTAAAAAAACATATAATAATAACATTATTTCTAAATGCACTCGAGATTTGTTTTGCGCACTCGGGAGTAATTACCTTAATATCTTTTCTTAATTTTGTACACTATCTTCATGTAATCTTATATAAATATTGAATAAGATATCCTTGCCTTATTTAGATATAATCTTTTATTAATTCATATATAGATAAATTCTTTTTACTATTTTTATAATTCATATAAAAAATAGAATAAAACACAAATTTATGAATATATTGATACATTTTTTTACTAATTAAATTATATTTATGAATCTTAGCAGGGAGGTGGCTTGCATATGATTCCTAAATTTAATCTAATTATAAAACTCTTAACGTCTATATAAAGGGTTTATCCTCATTCTTACAATTACATGTTTTTTAACTTGATTTAGTGAAGTTTAACATAAAATCTAAGTCATTCAACATAAAAACAAATTCTTGAATTTATCTAGTACATTTTTAATATAAATTAATTATCATAACTTTAAAAGTTGATTTATATATAAATTATTTTTTAATTATCATATATAATATAAAAATTATTTTTTGTATGGAAATAATATTTTTTTTCAATTGTGTAGTCTAGCGGAATCTTTCATTTATATATATATATATATATATATATTGTAAAGTAAGATAAGTAGTTGAATGCAACTTGATTAATTATAACAGTTTTTTGCTAACAACAAACAAGATTTATAATTAACAAGTTTAATTTACAAACGATAAAGAAGACGGTGTTTTTAAACTTTCAAAAATAATTTTATTATTTTTGGTTTGCTACAATTGACTGGAAAAGGATTCCAGCTTCAATAAAAATAATAACAATGAATTTGCTAATATTTCTATACTTGAGAGAAAATCTAACTTAGTTGCATAAGAAAAAATACTTGTGAGATATGTGTATTTATACTGAAACACATATCCCACTTATATGTGCATTTTTCCTTGATCCTAAAACAAATCTTGAAATAGAAACTGTACTTTTCTCTTTCAACCTTGTCTTCATTCCATTTGTAGATAAAACAGTTATGAGATATGCAGAAATCTTTGACTCCTTGAGTACGCTTTATCTTTTGAGTGGCTTCTCCCAAATTACAGTAGTAGACTTGACAGACTAGATAGACATGTCCAAATCATTTCTTGTGTTTTCACTATCTCCATCTGCTACTTGGTACAGACTGTCAGCTTCACTAGAAGTTTACTGTCAACTTTTATCTCCTCTATGGTGACAGTATTTTCGGCTCCGCATACTTTATTGTCAAGTTTTGATGGTCTACTAAAACATACTGTCTCCAAAACTTCTGTCAATTATCCTTGTCAATGTTGTTGTTAGTAAAACTTGTTGTCTTCAATTTTTCATTCTCCGCCAACTTTTAAGAGAACTCAAATTCATATATATTATTCCTCTAGAATATTTTGATAAAAATTGTAATCAAGTGCTTAAATGCATAACATTTACTCTATTGTTCATATCCATAAAAACATATTAATCTATATCCTTTTGAGATTTCATAAAAACTAAACATATCAAAAAGTGTCAAAAAAAATTGTTTGCATAGAGACAACTTCTAGTTGTTATTTCGTGCAACTTCTGTTTGCAATCATTTATTATTATTCTATCAAAAATATTGTCAAATAATTGTTGCCGATAATATTAAGATCATTTCATTTGAGTGGTAAAATTTCTCATTTACAAATGCTAGTAATGTTATATAAATTAACTATAATTTATAAGAGGCACATTGTGATATTAAATATTATCATCTATCAAAAACATCACATAAAACTTCACAATATTATATTCTCACTTACTTGGAGCATGCATAATATATAATTTATTTTAATATGTGAACAAGGCAATTTGATAGAGGTGACATTTTAACATGATTGCATATATTGACTAATCCAAAATTTAGAGAATAAATTTACTCCAAGAATAACATAACCATATATAAAAATCCAGAATTGACCTTTCTAGAAAATAGACAATTTACATCATGTAAAAAACTTTATTTCAAGATATGTAAAATATGAAACTTATAGATAATCAAACAAGTTTTCCATAATGTTAAATATCCTAAAAAGTGAATTAATAACGAATTCAAAATAAATTAAAACACGGGCTGCTATAATCGAAAAACAATAAATTTCTAGACAAATTCTAATTTACACTTTTTAAAATTAATAAACATCATAAAATGTAATAAAATATGATTATACTTAAAGGTCTCGAAAAGATCTTTCCGAATTGATATTACATATAATTTTTGGATGTATATCCAATTTTATATGATTTTTCAAAGTTGTAGTGTCGTATTTCCAAAATCATACCAACAATGTATACATATGGTAGAATTTCATAAATGTACATGTAGAATCTCAAAAATATTAAACTACGAAAGTTGTAGACAATTAAGATATCTTTCCAAAAAATCTAAAATCATTCAATTTCGAGATAAAACGAATTTAATATAATTTTTACGAGATATGTTAACTAGAATAACTCAAACATATAAATTAGAATAATATCATGAAAATGAAGAGAATGATAAAGATGTGTACCTCAAATCTTAAAGTATGATTACCGATTCTCTAAAATTTTAAATTTACACCTTAAGAATCCTTCAAGTTTAACTTGAGTATTAAAAAGAATCTTGAATTTATAAATAGAATGCAACTCATGTTTTGTCACCGAAAACACCTTTAAACGATTAACCACTTGTATTTTGAACCAAATCAATCCATCAAAATAAATTTTAAACCTTATCTTCTTGAATACAAGATGCACCATCATACTACCAGAACAGAATAGCAAGTCGTGTTGATAACGTGTTATGAATTTTAGTATAAACTTGAGAGAGTTTTAGAGAGAGAAGAGAAGTAAGCAATTTCATATATGTTATTGTCTCTTTACATGGTTAACAAGAATGTATATTTAGAGGCTTTACATGACAATACTTACAATAAGTTGAAGAGCTAAAAGTCTGAAATTGAAAGGCCAAAGATCTTGTACATGAAAGACCAAAGGTCTTGTACAAGGACATCCCCATTCCACAATAATAATTTGTAACAAAGTTAACAATATTTTAATTTCTTTTTGGATGTTAAAACATTGTAAAAAATTATGCCTCAAATGTTTTTGTTGCAGATGTATGAAAGTTGGAACAATTTCTATTGAGTATCAATCGTAATAATTCTCTTTTGGAGATTTTTTTATCTCATAATATTTGTCCATCTTTACTTCCAATGTAAAAAATTTCAAACTTACCCTCTAATTTTGTCATTTTCAATGTAAGCTTTACTTCAATTGTATATAAAATTATTATAATAAATATGATAGGTACGGAAAATTATTATACAACTAACTTTGTGTTATTTTTTTTAAAAGCGCTCACTAAAGTGAAATGTCAGTATCCATTTGGTCACTCCAGTTATTTTGGTCTCATTTGTACCATTATAGTTGTGAATAATGACAAGAATGTTAGATTGACTAGTTTGACTTGACGAAAAGGAGTTGCTCTTAAATGAGACAAGCGTGGAAATTGCAAGCACAAGCACACGACCTGGTCAAGATCCAACATGTTTCCAAGTATATCTCGCATTAAGATCGGCTACTTTCCGACACTTCAAACTAGTCAATTTACATTCTTGTCATTACTCGCAACTATAATGATATAAATGAGACCAAAATAACTAGTATGACCAAATTGATACTATCCTCTCACTTTAGTGAGCACTTTGAGATTTAACCCATAAAATGGGTGGTGATATATGCACACCCAAAACTTATTCATGCACACCATTTTCATGCACTTAATCATACTATCCTTATTATATTTTATATCAATTATTTAATTGATACTCATATTAAACAATTTCTTTTTTTACGATATAATCTGTTTATAATTAAATTTTTAGCTTTATATTATTAAAACATAATTTATAACTATTTATTATTATTATTATTATAAAATAAAAACATAATTATATATAACCAAGTCCGACAAATAAATAAAAGTATTACACAATTTTTCAATTCCAAAATACACAAGTTTATAACATATTTCAAAATTAAAATTAATAATTAGAAACAAATATTCAGTAGAATACCTATTTCTTTAAAAGTGTTAATGAAAATAGTTTTGTTCATGATAAATAGAAAATTTTAATTTTAAAAAATTAGAATAAATTTTACTTATAAAAACAATCAGAATAATATATATTATTTTAATATAAATTATTTATTATTGATTCTTATTAGTAGAATTTTGTTACTTAAATAAGTTGACACATTATTCTTTACAAAATGTAATAAATATTTTTTAAATTACATTTAATAGTAGATTAGAAACCTACATAATAAAATTTAATTAAATATATGAATATATGAATATTAGGATTAGAATTAAATTTTCAAATTAACACATTAATATAATATTTTATTGTTTAAAAAAGTATTATGGAAATTAATAAAAATGCGGTTGAAGTGTTGGTGGTAAAAAAAAATAAGGGTGTGAAAAAATACATTTAGGGTGTGCATATATCAACACAAAAAATAAAAATATAAGATTATGTGATTCAATTGTAAAATGATAGACGTGCTCACAGAGAGCTCATGTTTATGAAAACAATAGTACTCAATATATAGAAAGAATAGGCGGTAGTCATTTGTATCAATTGCTAGTCCTTTCCCAGATAATCGTACTTGCTTAATTTCATAATAATATATTGTATATTTTTAAGTGATCATTTTTCATGTGATATAATACACATCAATAATTGGACCCTGTAGCTCATCCACCATTTCCCATCTTTTAGATTCATTTGAAATGATTAATCTTCTTGAAGGTTTATCAGACAAAGTCGTGGAGGTCAGTAATCTGATTGCTTACACCTCTCATTGCAAATTTGCATGATTTTGAAATTGATGAAGTCGTCGATGTTACAGTTTCGGAGCAGTGGATCAATTACTTTTCTGCGAGTTTATTGGTTTATTATGGACTACACGCGGAAGTTTGTTTCTCTGTATTTTGTCTAACTCGAGTTTTCTGATATTGTCCTTGTCTCCATTCTTCAGTGACTTGCATTTTTGTTACCTTCAAGTGAGCATTGGCTCACCTATCTTATCTCCTGGTTTAATTTCCATCCACTCACACATAACTCTTTAACGTTCAGAGGAAAGATAGTGAAGAATATGTTTTAACTCTGATTCGACTTGCTAAGTAGCTAAAATTGGACTTCTATCGTATGAACTGCATAGAATGCAGATTTCAGATGCCCTGTCACTCAAACTTACATAAGATCAGAAATGAGATGGAAGCGGTGCAAATCGCAAGGTCTATGGAACTCATAGTGAGTGCACATGTAAAAATGATCATGTTAACATGTTTGTCTATTTTATTGGTTCACCTGGAGTATTATCAGGTTTCATTATCTATAAGCAGGGAAAATTTCACACTTAATTCTCTATTATTCATTATATTTGTGCACTTTTAGCTACTAGAGGTTAAATTTCACGCTAGTTCTTTTTATTTTCCTTTCCACCAACATTTCAACAATTTGTTTTTATTG
Source organism: Oenanthe sinensis (assembly GCA_028671895.1). NCBI lineage: Eukaryota > Viridiplantae > Streptophyta > Magnoliopsida > Apiales > Apiaceae > Oenanthe > Oenanthe sinensis. Next base: position 30,231,689 of record CM053813.1, on the reverse strand, counting down.
TGTCAACACTCTGATAATTGACATACCTATATAAAAATGTCAATTTTCTATATATTTCATATTTATGTTTTTTAACTATAATATTTTGTGACTTTTAAAAATACCAATAATCCAATATTTTCAATATATTATTTCAGACCCATTCATATAATCAGATATTCTAACTTTAAATCATATATCGAATATGTATTTTAGGATACTCGATATATTAAAAATATATGATTAAAATGATAATCCTATGGCTAAAATTTTAAATTAAAATTTGATTAATTATAAAAATCAAAAAAACAAATAATTATAATTTATTCAACATTAAACAAGCCGTCACAAACCAAAACATATATCTAACATAATGTACTTTATGTTGTGACATGAACTCTTTCTTGCCAATCTCCACTTCCAAGATTCGGCTAAGCTAAGTGTATGTATGTATATATATTACACACAGCAAGCAAGATAAGTGTTTCTTGATTTTAACTCAAATAGAAAAGAAGGCCTAGTAGTAGTACAGTAGTTTTACTAGTGTGTTCTTGAATGAGAAACCCAAACCCAGGTGATGCTTATCCCAGTTCAAACACAATGATCAAAGCTCTTGTTTTTGTGATACTATTATCATTATCATTTGGGTCAATCTACGCCGTTGATTCTGAAGCTGAACAAGTTGAATGGCAGATCCTCACTAAGCTCAATTTCTCTTCTCAGATCCGAACCCATCCCAACATCCTGCTCTTCATCACTGTTCCATGTAATTCTTTCTCAATTCTTTCTTATGTATGTATGTATATGTTCTTGGTGTTATTATTATAAGTATGAGTTGATGATTAGAAGCTCTTGAAAAGGGCTTATTTTAATTGATTTTGTGGGTGCTTTTCTTTGGTTGGAGAGAATGAATTAACTTATTGGAAATTTTGGTTAGACATTTTAGATTGAAACTCATTCCTTTTTGCGAAATTTTCTGAAGGGTATTTGTAAAAGATGTAAAGATTTAACCTTTATATGGGTTTCATCAAGTTTATTTGAATAAATTTATTGGCCTATTTAGTTAGCATTTTAGCTTGTAACTTGCGCCTATTTACAAAATTTGCTAAAGGATATTTGTAAAAGCTAGAAAGATTAAACCTTTATATGTCTATTATCAACTTAGCTACTTCCCTAGGCATATATTCACTGTATTTTTTGTTCTTTCGAATTGGGATCACAGTGTCTCTCCAGCGTTGCATACTAATTGCTTATATATTAAGCATTCTTGTAACTTGTAAGTCAGGACAAAGTACAAATAGGGTTTAAATGCCAAGTCATAAAGAATGCAGGCAGTAGGTTTGCTTATATGTGGTTATTCTAGTATGAAAGCGGATTGAGCAAGTTAATAATACTAATAAAGACATCTATAATATATTTCTCGAGTGATTAGCATACGTCAGAAGTAAATCTAAAACAATTCTATATCAAGCAAAGGTTCTGCTATATTGACTTGATTGTACAATAATATAAAGTTAACGTTTCGAAAATGGTTGATATTTCTTTGCATGCAAGATTTAGTAAGCTGTGGAGGATACAGGAAGTTTCGGTTTCTAAAACGGAGTTCATTACTGCACTAATATTATAAATTATAGAAAATAAATAACCTAATGAAGTAATATTAATTTTATCTTAACTTTGACTATCACTATTATGTACGAACACATGTTTTACTGTTGTTTGAGACCTAGACAAAACCTAAGAGATACTAAATTTTTGTGTGAAGTTAGATTGTAGGCTTATTATTTTAGAAGTGTGCTATATATGGGTTCCATGATTATGCATTTATAGGGTTGAAAAAGGAAATTGGTACATAGCTGCTCAGTATGCTGGCTGGAAAAGTGGGAATATAGGTCCCTTCTTCATAGAAAGTAGTTAACATTGTTTTCACAGCAATCTATTTTGGCTTGGTGGTTGAGTTTTTTGTGCTAAATATGATTTTTGGTATTATTCTTAATTACTACGCGATTGTAATTTAGTTGATGGGTCATTCGTCATATGAGATCTATACTGTTAGTAGCATATTCTCCATAGTCCTGATCAGTGCATTATTTATGTGATCAGGGTCTGGCGAGTCTCGGTCTCTTATGAGGGATTTAGCTCACGTGGTTAATAGTAAGCAACAGAAATTTGGTACTCTGAAGCTGATGTTTGTCCATAGAAATATCGATAAGCTGCTTGCTGAAGCTCTTGGTGCTACAGAGGGAATAAAAATTTTGTATTACCGCCAATCTTTGTCTTACAAGTACCAAGGCCCCCTTCGGGTACAGAATATATTGTCTTCTGTTTATCATCTCATGTCACTTTCGCCGAAAGATATTCCCCTCAAATCTCTAACCACACCCGAGGACTTAAAATCATTTATCGAATCAACTGACAAGGCATTAATAGTCATGGAATTCTGTGGGTGGACCTCCAAATTACTGACCAAGGCCAAGAACAGCATGACTGATAATGGATTTGGTATTTTCTTCTTCTATTTTAGTTAGATGCACTTGACTGTCCACGGGATTAAAAGATATAATTACCTTTAAATTCTGTGGTCAAAATTGGAACATTATAGGCTCAGTTATCAGATAGATTTGGGTCCATGAAATTGTCATTCTAGTTCTGGCATCTTTGAATGTAATTGCCTCACATAGCAGCAGATCCATTTTCTTTTATGTTGATACAAATATAATGTTTTGCTTCTTATTTTCATTTTTCTAGCCATGTTATCCTTTTCATACTATGATTTATTATGTGAACTTCTTTATTTGCTGTTTAAATTTTAGTAAAGTTTGTAATTCGATTTAAGTTTCACTAGGATCTGATCTACTAGTGGTTACCAACACCGAGGTGCTAAAACCTTGATTCTTGCAGAGGGTATCTTTAACCTTGCTAATGGAACATTTGCTCCTGGAGGGAAGGAAATGCAGAAGGTACAGGACTTTCTTTGTTGATGTTAAAAATAAAATAGAATGTTGCCGATGGTTATTTAATATTTTTTTGACTATGAAAACAGATCGAAAGCGAGCAGATGAACTGTGGCGCTAACAGTGAAATTTTTTGGACTGGAGAGTTTTCTGCAAAGAATATGAGTGATTTCCCGGGATCTGTGCTGTCTACTGACGGGGTTTCCTGTAGCTCTGAAGAGTTCCAGAAGTATGAAACCTTTTTTGCAGAGTTGACCATAGCTGCAAAGGAATTTTTCCTGCCACCCGAGAGGATAAGATTTGGTTTGATCCAGGAGAGAGCTATGCTTTCATTCCTAGGAATTAAAGATTCTGGTTCATGGTTGGCAATGTTTCACTTTGCGGGATGCCCCAGTTGTTCTAAGGTTCTGGGAGAAGGTGATAATATCAGACATGCTATAAAGATGCAAGCTTCACCAATTACAGAGGCATGTAATTCTGTTGTTCCTGTTGTCATCTTCATGTTTGATATTAATGCATTCATCATTCATGTAGTTAATTTAAAGATTAATCACTTGTTAAAAAAAGTTTATTTCATATGAACTGCTCGTCACATCTTTTCATCTAGACATTTATTAAAAAAATAGTTCACACATGGACTGTTTAGTTAAATGTAGTGGAAACCTTGATCATTTTTGTAAATAAAGGCATCTCATGTTAGCAGTTGCATAAATTGCCATGGAGCAGTATCAAAGAAACCAGGTCTATATCATAAGCCAAAGTGGGGAGTTAAGATAGTTTATTTTTGTTTTTTAGTTTTTTTTTTTTTGGAGGGCGGGGACTGAATAGCACACTTTTATTTGTGTGTACATTTATTGACATATTAACATCACTTTGTTGGGAGGATGGTAATTTGTCATCTGCAGCAAGAGATCAAAGCGTACCATTTAATCTGTCCATACCATACTTATTCTATAATGTCATTTTTGATATTGTATGCAGCTTGAGGATGATGAGAATGGTCTTGATCCTCCTATTCCTGCAAACAAGCCATCAATACTTCTTTTTATTGATAGATCATCTGAGTCATTGGATGTTAGGAAAAAGAGCAAAGAAGCCCTTGGTGCATTCAGAGAATTGGCTATGTACCATCAAAGGAACGAGGAAACAACTGTGAAGCCAAAAAGAACTTTTATGGGAAATGATAAGCCGTCATTTAGTACGCTTGGACATCCTAAATTTGATATGTCTCCTGTATCTCAAAAGATAACAGAAGTTAAAGATAAGATGTCTGTCATGTTAATGGACAAGGGAAAACACATTACCATCAATAAAGCTCTTTCAGATTTACAAGGGGGTTCCTTGCAGGAGATCCTGACATATCTTATTCAGCATAAGAAAGAAATCAAAATAAGCTCACTTGCCAAAAATGCAGGATTTGAACTTTTATCTGATGATTTTACTGTAAAACTAGCAGAAGAATTACCAGCAGAGTTAAAAGTTCAGTCTAATCAGGTTTCGGCGGAACAACCGGGAGAAGATTCTCAAGGCAGTGACAATGGTCATCTTAGCCAGAATCAGACACCATATATGGCTGGTGGCAGAGATGAAATACTGGAAAAACCTGCGGAGGCTGAACAGACTACAGTCAAGGAAATTCTTGTTGATTCAAGCCAACTGTTATCTGCAGGTACTGATTCTCGTTATAATGTTGACCAGGTTGCTAATACTGCACACAGTGAGAAAATTCTTCCAGATGTTGATCATAGTCTCCCTGGTTCGGTGGGATCCTTTTTCTTTTCTGATGGTGGATTTCGGTTACTTAAGGCTCTGGCTCCATCGTCATTGATTCCAATGGCCGTGATAATTGACCCCCTTTCCCAGCAGCATTACATGTTTCCTGAAGGGGAAGTTGTCGGATATTCTTCACTTAGTGATTTTCTGGAGAAGTTTCATAATAGTAGTCTTGTTCCATTTCAACGCTCTGAGTCCTCTACTCGGGCCCCTAGGGAGTCTCCAAGGCCGCCTTTTGTTAATTTAAATTTTCATGAGGTGGACTCTGTCCCTCGACTTACCACCAATACGTTTTTTGAGTTAGTTGTTGGAAATCAATCAGATTTGGCAAATTTCAGTAATGCTTGGAAGAAGGATGTCTTGGTTCTTTTTAGCAACACTTGGTGTGGGTTTTGCCAAAGAATGGAACTTGTTGTTCGTGAAGTACATTCAGCTCTTAAGGGGTACGTGAGGATGCTGAAGGATAAGCCATCATCAATTTCTGGTAAGTAGTGAATATTAAATCTCAAACTGTTGAACTAGATAAGTATTTTAAATTACAATTTTTGCTATTCTATAATTGCTAATACTGCTTTATCATGTATGTGTATTATTATCATTATATTATTGCCATTAAGGTAACTTATGAGCATGCTTAATTTTTACTACCTATAACTTTTCCACAAGTATCTCACCATCTTGCCATAATATAGAAGAATAAATTTTAATCTAAGACTTAAGTGCCAAACACATCAGCAGATTTTGCAGTTGGCTTCAATAAAATCAATAAATACATTTACTTGTAGCACACACTCAGACTTTTGACAAATTTATAGAGTTAGCTGAAAGTTTTTTAAAAAAAAAATGACTAACTGTAGTTAAACTTCTGCGACATGTCATGATTTCTTGGCATGAAAGTTCAAAATCAAATAATATAGCTTGCTGATTCAGATTTAAAAAAATCAAGAAAGAGGAGGAAATTTCATACCTCTCACTGTCCTGCTCACCTTCTCTGTCACTCACTCTTGCTCCAAACCTCCACCTGATAGAATGGCAAACAGCTTTATTGTGCTCCTGAACTTTTGCAAGTTTATCTCAGTCCAGTGACTATCGTATCTCTTTCTTTTGGTTGCTTTCTTTAACATGCATAGAAAGATTGTGGTTGGTGAAGATCAGAGTGAAAAAGAAGGGTCACTGAAGAGTCCTTGAAGTTGTGAGCCATTAGTGGTGATGAACCAAAAAAGTTTGGCGGTGAAGGTGGAGATTTTGTTACTCGCATATGATAGCAATTAGAAAAGACCATGTCAATAAACTTTGTCTCCACTCTCCAGCATCCTTGGCCTGGTAGTGGGGAAAAGTAAGAAAAGGATATATATGTATACATTGTTTTTCTTGTGTGTATATATAAGTATATGCATGAGAAATATGTTTAGTACATTACATTTTTATTTATCTGAATTAGCACATCACTTGAGGCGACCAGTTTAGTACTTTAGTTTTCCTTTCTTTTTTTAATAACCTCTGACTAATTCTAAAATCGGGTTTTGAAGTTTGATCCTGTGTTTGTGGATAACTTTTTCTCATTTTTTTCCTATTTGCAAGAAGCCAGAATTTTGTTAGTTTCTTTGACAATTAAGTCAAGCTTTGTTGGTGTACCATAATTCCCACGAGTTAAATTTTGTGTTTTATCGATACCCCCAAAAATCGGTGCTTATCTTTTTACTCTTCCTATCCCAGAGGCTGATAGATTATTGCACTCAAGTTTTCTTTTCCATATGCTGGCTTAGACATCCTCTAGAGATGGATGTTCATTCAAACTTTCTGGAACTCTTTGAAGGACTGATTAGTTTATGTCCCAGCTTATTTCCTGCTTAAATATATAACAGAAGCTCGTAAGATAGATCATGGATGTTCTTTGAAATTTTAGCGATTGGAAGTAAATACTAAAAAAATAAATTACGTATGATTCATTTTGTTATTTAAAATATGCTGGTTTAAAATTGTTGTACAGCTCAAATTATGTCATCTGATTTTGGACAAGTACATGTGACCATGATGTAGGTGTATAAAACTAAGTAAAGAATCAATCTCCCACTTTCTGCATGCATCTAAAATCTTTTTTCCCCAATGTGAAGAATGTTTAGAACCATGGAATGGAGCAAATCTATTTTTGTGTTTGATGGGTGTTTAGATATGTGGCAGATGATGTGGAAAACACTATTCTGAAGCTTCCGCTGATTTACTTAATGGATTGCACACTGAATGATTGCAGTTTGATCCTGAATATATCATTGCAGGTACAACTTGCAAAGTCAAATTCTTACCTTGTAATCTATATTATTCATTGTCATCATTTTTTTCTATGTTAGTATATATCTTTCATGCATTGGTTAATAGTTATGCTAGGATTGATTGAATTTATTGTATCAACCAGATTTCTTGCAGAATATCCTCAGTTGAGTTGTTCAACAAGTAGTTGTAAATTTTTTGGAAATTACGAATCAGCTCATAACTATTCCCCTGCCCTCAAATCTCAGAAACCTTCTTAAATAATGAACTGTGAACTTTAAAACACCAAAAATTCTATAGATTCTCTGCACTCTATCCCAGCAGCCCCTCATGACTTGATCCTGCGTCCGCCCTTGTCTGTAGTCATCTCTTACTTGGTAAAAACGTAAAGTGACAAGGACTTTGCACTGTGTTAGTCTATTGTTGAAATTTGATACTACATCAATTCACTGTTACAAATACATCAGTACATGTCAAGAATGGTGAAATTTTAAAAATATATAGGTGGTTTTCTACGTTCTCATTTACATTTTAATGTGCAGAGGGATCTCTATCCTTCTCTTCTGTTATTCCCAGCAGAAAGGAAGAAAGCTGTTCCTTATGGAGGTGAAATAGCAGTATCTGAAATTATTAATTTTATAGCGGACCATGCAAGTAACTCAGAGAGGCTTTTCGGAGAAAATGGTAATTGGAACTCTGATCATTCGAACTTTCTGGCTTGGAAACATTTAGTCGTGGCTTTTATTAAATAAAATGTTGATCTTCTGTAGGTATCTTATGGAATAAAGCTTCACAAAGAGTCAAGTATGAAAATTTACATAAAGATGTACCAGGGGATGCAAATATTAAGGATCCTTATTCATTGACAAATGTATACCATGAGGTTCTACTGAAAGACAGAGCACAGCAAATAGAAGATAAAGACCCTAAAACAACTCCGCGAAGATACAATGGCCCGCATGAAACAGGCACTGAACTGGTTGCTGGTTCAATACTTATTGCAAGTGACAAGCTCCTCAATGTACATCCTTTTGACGGATCTAAAATTCTCATTGTTAAAGTAAATCAAAGTACGGGATTTCAAGGTGTAATTATAAACAAGCATCTCAGTTGGGACACACTAGGAAAATTAGATGAAGGGTTAGAACTGCTAAAAAAGGCACCTTTATCTCTTGGGGGACCTGTTATTACACGAGAAATGCCTCTTGTTGCTCTAACTCGAAAGCGTGTTAATTATCATGATCAGGATGCGGAACCAGATATTCACTTTCTTGATCACTGGGAGACACTTGATGTCATAAAAGCACTACAGACGGGGGACCAATCTATTTCAGACTACTGGTTTTTCATGGGGTACTCAAGTTGGGAATGGAACCAGCTTTTTGAGGAGATTGCCGAAGGATCCTGGAAAATAAGCAATGGTGGTATGGAACAACTAGATTGGCCACAGAGTGATTAGGCCGACATGTAAAATTATTCAAAGTTTTGGAGACAATATAAAATTTTGAGGTTAGAAAATAGCAACACATGAATCTGATGGGCAATCCCAAAAAAAAATTAAATTATTTCACACATTCTAGTTTTGACATATCAGTGTAACAGAACATGTACATTAATAGTTTTATAGTTTGTCTTGTCATCTAACCTTCATTTTTTGAAGCAAAATATTGCATGTTTGTTATTTCTGCAAATGTTTGGTACAAGCCTGTTAGGTGAAATGGTTGCTAATGTGTTGTACAATTTTTTAAATCACGGTTACAATATCCTTATGGAGTTGTTCATTTGAGTTCAGCTTTCTTGCACAGCTCTAAGCATGTTTCCTAGAGATGCATTGCAAGTTGGTTAAATACTCCTCAATGCAGAAGTTTGGTATTAGTTCTGAAATGACATTTTACTAGTAGTGTATAGCTTTCTTTTATACTTCACCTGAGGTTGTCACCTGACCGTGATTGTGGCTTACACTAATGAATTGAGGTTAGCTTCGCATCCAAGGTTAGCAGAAATGACGTGTAAATATTAGGTCAGTCTACTTCTAGTCAAGATGTTAGTCCATTGTCATCTGCTAAATCTCATTAGTGAAGGTCTCTGGAGTAAAAACGTGTGTTCAGTAATCCACTTCCCTCTGATCAGGTGCAGCATTCGTACTCTGCTTGTTTTAGTACGTTTGTAATGACAGCAATTACAAACCATGCAGGGTATTAATACGTTTTGCAAGGTTAACTAGTTGAAAATGATTGTGCAACATTAAAAATATTAATGCAAGGAGATTTTTTATACTGTGTATGTATGTTTTATATTACCGTCAATTTATCTGTTTGAAAATTTAGTTTAACGAGGATAAATCTCATGAAACAAACAAAAAACTCCAAAACATAATATTCATATGTGAACATGAAGTTCATAATATTCAAAAACTCCGTCTATGGCCTAGCCTAGCAATCTCTCTATACGGGCAATGCAGCACCAAATGATACTCCAAATACCAAGCACGACTAACACCAGGAAAATTATTCCACAACCTCCGGTTTGAACTCAGATGTCAGCTGCTAAAAAGTTTCCAGATAATGCTACCTGCAAGACATAAACAAATTAAATATTCTTCTCTCGAGTTATAGTTTCTCTGCCAGAAAAAGTTGATCACATGCAACAGTCAAGGGGAGAACATATTATGCACCTTCTCTCCAAGTTTGAAGGGAGGTAGACCTTTGTAAGGGCATGTACCGCACCGGAAAGCATCACCAAGCCCACACTGAAAGTGGTACACCCAATCGTTAAAGACCAAAAACAAACAATTGTATAACACAGGCAAGTCCATATACAATTATATAACAGATAATTGCATTATAGAAAAAGGTATGAAAATGCATACACTGCCACAGGCCGATTGAGGGTTATCTAGCTGTTCCATAGTTGGTCCTATCTTTTGTACTTTTTCTTCTGCCTCGGCCCGTCCACAAGAGCAGTTTTTGCAAGCTTTCCTTGTGCTGCTAATTTCACAATCACCAACTGCAAATGCAAATAAGCATGAGAACCTAGAAAAGATACATTAGTGGGTGTTTGTCTCTGGTAAGTGCTAACTCTTAGAAGAGGCAAAAAATGCAGACAGACACCCACTATAATTCACTGTGATGTTAAGCAATCTTGTTGTACTACCAAGGGGGATCTGTGGTTTCTTTAAATCCTCTTCAGATAAGAGGCTATCCTCGTCAATGAGATCCATGTCATCATCGATTTGAAGCTTGGGCAAAATTTTCGTTGCCTTCTTTATAGAAAAGGACGAACCAACCTTCCACGAAGGCCTCTTGGCCTTTATCTATTAGAAGAAAAGGAATAAAAAATAAAGCATGGCATGTCAAATACGAGTGGAAATCCACATAAAATCACCACAATCGCAGCATATATTTTACTTCTTAGCTGACTTAATATGGAACACTGTATAGGGAAAATGTTAAGTCCTACTACTTAAATAGGCAAGGTACTCACTGTAAAAGACTGCAGAACCTCTGATGGGAGTGCTGATGTCATTGGGCCGGTCTGCAAATCAACAAAGCCCGCAACCAAAAGCTTTCTTTGTAGGGAAGTAGTAGTCTGCGAAAATGAAAATAAGATCAAACATGATAAATCACCAAGTTAAAGATAAATGATCAGTACATTACCGCCTGCTCAGAGGAAGATTGTGAAGTCTGTAGGAGAATTTGTCCACCCGGTTTCAGCACGCGTGAGAGCTCATCCAATAATTTTTCGCTAAGAAATTCAAACGAACGGCATATGCAAATGACAAAATCCATAGAGGTCAGATCAACAGGCAAGGAACCTGCAATTTATACACATTCATGATCATCATGAATACCAAAGTAAAAGCTACCTTATTCAAAATAATAAATGAAAAAAATTGTGGGACACCAATTAAATATCGTCATAGTCAGGTGTTTTCGAGGACACGGGTTTTCACAAATACCAGATAGGATACAGCAAACTATAATAAAAAAAAATAACTTCTTGGAGCAACATTAAACAAATGACGAAAATGTAGGCCTCTGCGGCTATCCAGTGGTCACCTCAATATCATGCCTGCTATTCTACAAAAACTAAAACAGAAAAACTTGTAACTACGGATCATAGAACGCTGCGAAATGGCTAGAATAATACACCAAATATAACTAGGCTGAAAGACAGGAGAAAAAAACTTTAGGTGAGAGAGCAATGACACACCTAATGACGCAGCTTGGGTGATAACTAAAGGATCAGTTGGTTCATTTCCATCCTTTTTTATCTCCTTGATTGCATTGAATACTGCACTGATAGGCAGAACTGCATCATCTGTTAGTGCCAACACACTATCTTGTATCATTGGTGTGCCCTGGAAAAAAACGAATGAAACGCCTACATAAGCATATTGAAACTCTTCCGCACTGACTCGATGTATAGGATCACCAAATTTTAATTTCAATATATTAAAAAATAGTAACACAATTACATAGACTCATAGCGAAGCAATTAGTAGTGGATAAATTTCAGTTGCATCTATACACCGAGGAACGAAAAACAGCCAGCTCATCCAGCACTCTGCAGTTGTTTTAATATTATCGGATACACAACTTTAACTTCAAAATGCACACCGCATGTGGTATTTTGAGCAGACTCCTATAATTTTTTAGTTCTCTACTAGAAACATATTTGGATTAGGGGTGCAATTTTGGATAATGGGTCGGGTTCGTGTCAGGTTACCTATACCCGATCTATTTTTTAGGTTAACCCGAACCAGACACGACCCGAATCGGGTTGAAAAATAACTACCCGAACCCGACCTGTTACAATTACAATTTACCCGAACCTAACCTGTTTTGACACGAAACACATGGATTGTGTAAGCGACCCGACCAAACACATGTATATGCTACAACACATAACCTTCACTACCAAATAACAACCAACCAAGTTAGCTCAGTAGATATCTTATGACACTAGTGCAAAAGTATGAACCTTAAAATAACAATAGTGATATTACAAACTCAAACAAAATATCCATACCACAGACAGATGCCATAACTTCAGTAAGACCTGGTTGAAATACCAAATAGCAAAACGTAGATGCCATGATCTATCACCTGGTAACTTCATTGAAGGGTATAATAATAGATCTGAGGCTAGAATCAGAATGGTATGTAATATTACTTGTGAGATTCACTTGAACTTTTAAGAAATTACTCAATTAAACAATTGAGATTTGATATTTAGGTATTAGGGATAGAGCCGAGAGAGTTAATATAAGTTTTAGGGTTTAATTAGTGGACTGGTGTTTGTAAATTAATGGCCTGGGCCAATCAAACATTTATTTGTATATAGCCTAATATATTATATATTATATAGCTTATATCCGGTGCGATACACGGATCGAATTGTTTTAATATTTTAATATTTTTTATATAATTTGAATATATTTCATTTTTATAATAATAATTTGAACTTTATTTAATATTATATGTATATATTTTTTATAATTTTTCATATACTTTATTTGTATTTATATATTGATAAGATAATATTTGTGTATTTTGTTTAGAGATGTGTTTTATTTAGGAGATTAATATGAAATGTGTTAACTTATGTGCTATAGTTAGGAGATTAGTTTTAAAAATTAAACTCAATAATAATTATCCGGTTCAAATACCGACCAATGAAGAATTAACAAACTTTTAATTTTTCGACTTTAATAATATAGTATAGATTATAAAAATAAACAGGTCGGGTTCGGGTTATCCAGGTCAATTCTAAAATGACCCGATTTTTTTGGTACAAATTTATCCAACCCTAAACTCAAAAACCTCAACCCTAATTTATATTTTTTCGGGTTGGGTTCGGATCAGATTTTTGGTTGTGTCTGGTTTTGTCAGGCCTAATTTGGATCTAACATTACCACGAAACACAAAAAATATGCCATATGAATCGTGTAAACTAACCAAACAAAGAATTCAAAATTCATTTATAAAAATTAAACAAAAAAGTAAATTAGGTAAGAGTGGAGCTTATGGATAGCATTGAAGCAGCATAAACAACTTGGCAGAAGATAATCAAATAAAAATAAAAGCAGTAGCAACCTGAAATAACACATACATAATTTATTTAAACAAAAAGGGGATCAAATTCAACAAATACTAAAAAAGCATGAATCGAAATGAGTAATAAAAAATAGTTAAAATAATAATAGAGATTTACCATAGTAATTGATAAGCTGGAGCAGGAATAAATCAAGAGATAAGTGTGGGAATGAAGCTTGTAGTAATGTTTTTTTCTTTGTCGACTCTTTTTTATTTGTATGTATATACTACGAAAGAGGAAACCACCTCCCCCGGGGTTTTTAAACACGAGGAAGAGTGTTATTACGTGTGGGGAAGCGTACGACAAGTCAAGTACGCCTTTTATTTCAATGCTATTTTTTAAGCTAATTATTTTAGTGCCATTTTTATGAAGAAAGGTTTGCTAAAAAAAGTATGTTTACCTTTTATTTCATTTTCGGCTTACCACCAGTTGCTGGTGCGATACCAAAACCAAAATTAAAAAGCTCAAAAATATTTATTAAATCAACTCGCACCAAGCTTGAAAAGTTACAATATAAATATTTCCACGAATTTTATTAATTTTGACTGATTGGTTAATTCAATTTTTGACCAATTTCCATGGAAAAATAAATTTTGACTCGATTTTAATATAATTATATTGTCAATCGTGTGTCTAATTGAATTAATCGTTCAGTTTTAGAAATATGTTTATTTCTAAATCCAACCATATATCATTGAAAAAAGATTTATATTTTAATCTTGCTTATTAGCATTCACCTCCCTTGATACTTGGTACAAATCTCTCTTCAGAAAATATGTTCTTAAGAATATTTGAAAAATACTTTCAATTATAATATTATAGAACAAAAGCAGCAGCAAAAATAAGAGATTTCGTGTGCTGTTTTGTAAGGAATAAAATTTAAAACCAAAAGCAGCTGCTGCACCAGCAGCAGCAAGGATAAGAGATTTAAAAAGAAAAGGAGAATGATCCCACTTACCATTAAAAAAACACGAAAAAAAAAAGAGAATGATCCCACAGTCTGGACTGACTAACAAGAAACAGCAGCCAAAGAAACATGTGCAAACTACAGTCACGAGATAATCGGGGAAAGATAGAAGCTAGACAGATCTCAAATGATCTGGTTGTAAAGCCCCACAAGCACTCTCACATTAGATCTCGTTAATTAATCTACTGGCATGTCCACTTCAGCATAAGCCGTCTCAAGATGGGCTTGCTCGGCTTCCTGCACCTCCTTCTCAGTCTTCCTACCTTTCTTACACTTGTAGTACACGCTCATAAAGGTTCCAACAGCTCCATACTTTCTCCTGCACTGCTCATAAAGCTCGGCATCAAACATCTTCCAGAAACTCTTTTCATTGAGCTCCGACACCGCATACTGCGGCTGGAAACCATGGTTTTCAATCAACCAGCTCTCTAGCCGACGCACAGCCTCTGCACCATCAAACTCCTCACCTCTTAAGACAGGTCCAGGAGCGTAGTAGACTCCAACATCAGTGTACATCTGAGCATAGTGCGTGTCCCCCTGTCTGTGATGTAGCTCAAATCCTGGTTCAGGATATATCATTGTCTTGCAAGGTAGCTTGTACAGTTTGTGGGGGCAAAGCCAAAGCGGATAAAGCTGCAACAGAGAATACATTATTATCAGATAACTTTGAAGAAACTGAGCTTGCCTCGTCAAAAGTTTAAAAAAACTGTAAAATTATTAGGAAAAACAGAAAGTTTATAGCTCTTTTCGGTGAATGACTGTTTTCATTTTTCTTCATATACTTTATCCACACAGTCAATCTTGGATGCAATTCAAAGTTCTTTATGACTCAGAGTTATCATATATGGTATATGGGTTCCGGAGACATCCGCATCTTCTTCTCCTATAAATTTTTTTATAGTAGATATGTTTACATCATGGTTTATACGCCTGTAAGCCATTAGAAATGAACACATTCCCAAGTTTAGCATGTCCAGCTAGGCAGACATTGTGATTCAGCAATTTTCCTCGAAGATTTGATTGTTCAGTTTTTTGTTGTATGCATGTGTGCAATACACAAATGTAATAATAATAAATAAGTAGATACACTAATTACTAGAAAGTTTACCTCCATTTCACGGTGCACAAACTCCAGAGCATCGCCAACCTTGTAAAGCGGAACAAGCATGTCCTGAATGACATGCATCTCATGGTAATAGTTTCTGATGGCTTCACCTTGAGTAGCCTTGAGCAGAGAGACCTTGGGTGGCATTAACCATCCAAGGGTATACCTAAACCACCATTGATCACCAAATGGAAGGATGAGCTTCCCTTCCCAATACAAACATCTAGTATGCCTGTGGTAATACTCCCTGGTTGGAATGTACTCCACAAACTCGCCTTTCTTCAATGCTTTCTCTGCATGCTGGTAGAACCATGGTTTAAACCACCAACCAACTTCGTTAATCTTATTACCCTTCTTCTTTGCCTCTTCCTTTGAAGCATATCTTCCAGTCATGCAAACAGCTTCTGAAGGATTGTAAATCATAGTCTCTACAAAATCTGGCACCTTCTCATCATTATCCTGATCTCCATCCCTGGGTGCGAAAGAATCAATGTATCCCTGTGCCAGTTCTTTTAAATTACCTCTGACGGGTGTATATGTCAGCTTCATGTACTCCTTAATGGGTATCAGCTTAATTTCAGCCGAGACAAGCAGGCCAAGTGTCCCTTGTGACCATGGAATAGCATAGAAAAGGTCGGAATATTCATTGTCCTTTGTGGCTCTTACAATCTTCCCATCTGCTAGAACAATCTCATAGGCCACAACAGTGTCAGCAAACAGACCATATTTGTGGGAGCTCCCCTCAATCCCATATCCATTAATGAGACCACCAACAGTGAGATCATCGAGCTCAGCAACAACAGCAAGGGCAAGATTCATCGGAACAGTGACCCTGGTGATCTGTCCCATATTGACTAGAGGCTCACATTTAGCGATCATTCTCTCTTGGTCTATTTCAAGAATGTTACGGAAAGAGGAAAGATCAACCTCAAAATGTCGAGCACGCTTGTAGTCAACATTTCGCATTCCGACAGCAATATAAGGTTTACGGGCTGTGCAGACAAGACCATCCTTTGACGGGTTCCTCTGCTTGAGGCGTTTCACAACTTTCTTAACATTCTCGTCATGTTCTTTCTGACGCTTCTCGTAGGATTTCCATTCTGATCTGACATCCCCGAGATAGGTAAGAAAGTACAATGTAAAGGAGATAGGAAGGACGACAAAGATAACAATAATCCAACGGAAGTTGACAAAATAATCCACCCAAATCTTCTTTCTTTTAGGGCGAAGTGGGGCCTCAAGGTCTGACATTATGGGAGACAGATATGTCTAATATGCTGTAGCATAAAACAAAAACTGTGAGGCAACAGGAAAAAAAACTGAGCACGGCGACAGGAAAAAAAACTGAGCACAGCAATCATCGTGCTTAATCTATATAAATACATTAGATTTCATAATATCAAACATGTAGTTAATAGGGATCATATAATGTTGACTTTTAATGTAATATGAGTTGGAAATCACATATATGGAAACAACTAAGACCACCGACTCCGAACGAAGAGGAAAAAGAAAACAATTGCAAGTGATGACCCTAAAACTAAATTAGGTAGCCCTTATCCACATGTTTCCAAGTGAGATCAAGAAAAAAATCTAAAGCTTCTAGAGAGTAAACATGTAGTATTGTAGTTCTCTTTCAACGCATGTTGCTACAAAATGCATGACGCCATTAGACCAATATATTACGATTTTGATTTTTTAATACCCTTAAATGCACTTAGAAATTGAACATTAAAGCCCCTGATTTTCTTTAAAGAAAATAATTTGAGCAAGACTCTCAATTATATAGAAAATGTTTCAGAGTTTTATACAACAGACCTGATATTATTATAAACCTTTTCGCAAACCTCAATTATGTAAATTTAGAATATAATACGGTTCTCAAATTGAACAAATGATATATACCCCCTCCATCCCTAATTAATTGTCCAGTTTGACTTTTCCGTGGTCAAATTAACCCATTATTCACAAAAAAACTAAAATTATTCTTTTAGAATTTTAAGAAACTGAAAATTACATTTTAAAGTAAATTATATATACTTTTTAACAATATATAATTTTAAAAAAAATTCAAATATATAATATTTTTAATTTTTATTTAAAATTTGATCAATTTGACCGAAATGCTAAATAGGGATGGAGGGAACACAAGATTAGTCAAACAAACAGTCTCAAATCAGCAATTTAAAAAAAAACGACAAGGCTTTATCCACAGGACAATAACACAAAAAAGATGATCCAACTGAATCCACAATTCAACAAATGTAACAGGTGAAACATCAATGCAAAACAAGTACAAGTAATGCTTAATCACCAAAATAACGTGTATTCATACATATATAAACATATATCTGTGTGTGCACGAAACAAACAAATCGAGATTTTACATGTAAATCAAAAATCAAAGATCTATCACTGTTCACATTTCTATAGTGATAAAAAACAGTGTGTGTGTGTGTGTGCGCGCGCGTGTTTGTATAAACAAATAGGTATAGTGATTATGATCAACACAGGAACATACATGAATGATGATAAAATAGCAATGCATTATATAATCGATACATCAATCAATTTCATATATAAACCTAAAGATCGAATAAGTAATATATACAGATTATGTAAGTATATGTGATTGTGATTGTAATTGTGATTGTGAGTACCTGGGGGCTGGGGAGATGAGGCGGCGGAAGAGATAAGAGTGTAAGTGGAGTGACTTGCTTTTGCTCTATCATTTACGTCTTTATACACACAAACAAATACAGTATAATTTATACAGGTAATTATTACGGAGTATTCAGAATCAAAATTATTATTTTATTACTTTATTTGTTCCTTCCAAGTTTCAATTATTTATTTTAAATAAGTTTTTAAAATTTTGTTTTTAAAATTTTTAGAATTAATATAATTTTTAATCAATTATTTATTAATTAATATCACAATTTTATTTACATTTTATTCACTTTCTTCTCAATTTTTAATTTCTAATTCAATTCAAATACTCAAAAAAAATGGAACAAATCGATGGAGTATATTATACTCTAGTGACATAAAAATTGAGAATAATATTATCCAAATTTGAAACCAGATCACGCAAAAGCACATTATATTTTGAATTTGAGGGTGACTTGTTCACGTTCCGTCAAGTCCTTTTCCAATTTTGTATTATTTTTTACTTCTCATATCTGTTTTAGTTTTAAGAGAATCGATATCATACTGATTAGGATATGTGATTTTTTTTTCCTAAACGAGGGTATGTGATGTTCTTTCTCGGATTCAAAATATACATGACTTTTAATATATAGTTTTAAAAATTTTGATTATAAATTATTTTTTATAATTTCGTGAACTATAATATTACATAAAATTTTGAATTTATATACATATCAAAAATATTACTAAATATTGACCAAAAATGTCTTGTTTACGTATCATTAGAAAGTGTATTAACATAAATATGGTCGTAACAAGCGGTAATTTCAGAGAGACGGTAAAAATTACCAAGTTGGAATACGATAAGAGCTCAGCAAATTTTCGATAAATATACGATAGCAATTCAAGGTCAAAACTAAACTTCCACTCACCGCCTATGTAATAAGCTACACCTTAGGAGTTCCTGGGCAAATTAATCCGGAATATCCCGTATTTCGGGACTCGAAAATACAATACACGTCTCATATCTATTTTATAAATAATTCAAATTTGGCGGAATATGATTCATGGTTCATATTCGATTCGAACACATATATAAATTATATTTTTAATCCATTACATTTGTAAGTAAACTGTGATGCCCTCCAAATCCGGGGTCTAGATTTGGGGGTCACCAACCAATCAACAGCCAATAATAATAAAATAATATAAACCAGGTGTGCACTGACCCCACCAAACCAAAGATCGCAAACAGGTTATATATGAAATCAAGGAACTGAAAACTAAAAACAAGAACAAATCACTTTATTACAAACCTACTACTAATCCTCAAACTCAAATCCATAAGTATATATAAGTTTTAAGTCTAGTATCAGTTTTATTACAAGTACTATCTACAGACATACTAAAACAACTTAATACATGGGAAACCCGAAGAGCGGGCTGTCCCGACACCTGTCTCTCCCTACGTCTGCAGGAACTGCTGGTATGACTCGTAATGACAGTCTAGTAAGATTTAAATAGAAAGTAAGAGTGAGTCAAAAAAATGTTCATCAAGTATATATAAAACAATTGAAACAAAACCAGGATATAGAATATGAATAAATTGTAAAACTGTTTATAATAAAAACTGAATAATAAATAAATCACAGTTTATATCGAAACTAAAACAGTGCAGTATGTCATAGAAATGAATAAAATGCTCGATAATAATATATAGTAATCATGCTGGCAATATGGATTGGATAAAAAAATATAAACATTATTGTCACTTGATCAGTTCAAAAGCAATAGAACCTCTTTATATCATATCGGTACATTTCTATACTCATAGATATAACAAGGATTCATAATGGGTACCAAATAGACAAGAAATGTTAGTCTATAGGAAGATGGAATGGTTACCATGTCCTCCTAAAAATGCTGGACTCAACTACAGAGTCACTTACGCTAAAAATTTTAATCCAATAGAGTAACCGAACTCAAAAGTATGTTTAGTTTTAAATACAGACCATATCCTCATTATTTATTATGATAACACAAGATATGATGTGTTTATTATAATCAACTTCCAATATCATGAGTACCAATAACAAGTAACTCTATTACACAATAAAAATATTTAAGATTCACAAATAGCTCTAAATAATGACTATTTGTCATGATACGAATAAATGAAAACATAAATCAAAGTGTTTAACATGATCAAAGAGAAAATACTGGCCTAGTAATATAGATGGTAATGTAACTACTAAAATATTGGATATATGCTGGTATACTATATTGTGTCTCTGACTGTTATCTTACTCATCTCTACAAATAGAATATTCTATTTTAGACAGCTCGACAGACATATAACTGTAAACATACGTCTATTTTATGTTCTAGTGTCTACCCATACGTTGCATCATAACTAAACAACAAGTAATAAACAAGTAGCAACCATTAGTGAGCAAGTAAGTACGTATATCACATAGCAGGTGAGACTCAATAAGAAAAGATCAATTAAATAATTATTAGAAGACTCTAAAATAATATTCGAGTCAAAGTGAATCATTATTATCTTCTCTAGATAATTATTGGATCCCTAAAATATTTTATAAAAATATTAATAATAAATTTGAGAATTTGAAACTATTTTTATTACCTCCGGATTATTTTTAGGGTTTCAAACAGATTTGTTTCATTTAAACTGGGTAAAACAATTATTAAATAAATAAATAATAAATAAATAAATCATTTTTATTTCTCTAAATAATTAAATCTAATTATTTATAATTATATTTAAATAATATTTATTTAATTAAATTAATTGATTAAAATAAATTAATCAATCAATTTAAATTAATTAAATTATTATCTAAATAAAGTAAAATAATTAAATTATTTTCAAAATAAAAATATTTTATTGTATATTTTGAAAAAAAATAGTTTTTGAATTAAAGCAATTTTTAAAATAGTTTTTGGATTTAAAATCAATTTTTGAAAATAAATAATTTTTAACCTCAAAAACATTTTTGTAAAGAAGGGTTAGGGTTTTGGAGGATAAAAATGTTCTTCATCGAGAACATCGCTGGAAAAGCTCAAAAACTCGCCGAAAAATTTCCAAAATCCTACAAGAATGGAATATTCCAAAGCATTCGCTTCTGAAAGAATTTGAACTAATTGTATCCGGATCCTCCTTTTCTTCCGAAAAAAGGGAAGGAGAAGGATCTTCTTCCGTGGATCCCTCTTGTTCCTGTTTAGTCCCCTTCATTTCTTGCTGTCTACGCTCGCTAGTTTCCTACCTCCGTCTTGGTCTATTCCACCCAAGAGTTTTCTTTTAGTTCAAAATGATCAATATGTAGAATCAGAACAAGTGATTGCTGAGATTCGCGCAGGAACATCCACTTTAAATTTTAAAGAGAAGGTTCGAAAACATATTTATTCTGATTCAGAGGGAGAAATGCATTGGAATCCCGATGTCTATCATGCACTTGAATTTACATACGGAAATGTTCATCTATTACCAAAAACAAGATTAAGCTGCGGTGACACTCTCTCATAACCCAAAACAACTCCGTTTCAATTGGTTTTTGGGTTTAACATGCATATAATTCAAATAGCAATCCATAGGCGGCCATAAATATCACACAAACTCGCCTGACTCGATTTTTCCGATCAAATCGGACAACCCAACGGCGGCAAAATTTTGGTGACTCAAATATGACAGAAAACTTAGTATATCATATACCAAATCGAAATTTATGACCCCAGGAAGCTAACTATGTAAACCTTATATTAAAAAAAATTAACATACAATCGGAAAAATTAAAGTCCAAAGTCGGGGTTTAATTTTCCGACCAAGTCCAAATCGGACTCAAACAAATAAACAAAAATTATCACCATCATGCTTGTTCGACGATCTACGCAGCCATGTAATCAGTTTATACAAACAATCAACGAATTAACAAACTCGAAACAAAAATTTAACCCAAAAATCATGAATTAAATATCAATCAATTTCTAACGAAGACGGAGCACGTAGTCATGTACTTCAACGCATGAGATTCAAATTGGTTACTCATATTTAGAAAACTAAGTTGAGAATCACCTTTAAAGTTGCTTTGATTTTTAAAAACATGAATAACACATTCTTCCCCAATTTCCAATTTTTTTACTATTTTTTATGATTTTTTTATATATTTTCAAATTATTTATATTTTAGGAAAAATTAGGGCTCAAATTTGTTTTAATGTATTTTTACCCCATAATTAAAATAAAAAGCCCAAAAATAATTTTTATGGGATAAAATATAAAAACATTTATTTTCGAATATATACAATATTTATATCAAACTTCCCCAAAAATTATGAATATTACAAAAATAGTAAAATAAAACCCTTTTGAATATTTTTACCATTTTCATAAAAATAAATGTACCAAAAACAAGACCTCGAATCCATTGTAGAGGCTGAGTCCGATAATTACAATTCAAAATAATCTTATTTTAACGATACAAAAATTACAGTAAAATAGAATAAAATATTTTAAGATATACAGAAGTCACATAACACATATCAGGTAATTTTCATATTTAATACAAATTCAAACTCAAATAATTGCATTAAAAATAATCTAAAACACAATAAATTATAATAAAAATATATTTAAATATTATAAAATATACATAATTTTCCTGATCGTTACATAAACAGTGATTTTATAATTTCTTAATATCTTATATAAGTTTAAATTTTCACAAAATACGATTTATTCACCGTGATAAATTATATATACATAAGTTTTAATTCATTATTTTTTATAGTATAATATTTATTTGACTAAATGATAATCATTTGAATAGTTGAAATAAAAACGATACCTAATGTTAGTAGATCATATTTGACTCATATTCGGTGAATCATAAACTACCCGGTTAGGAAATTAAAAATACAGACTCATATTTTGTTTGGATCCTAACCTCATATACCCGAGATCGGTTTGTATCTGAATAACATGATCCCGAACCTAAATTTGAACACATTAAAAATAAAACGATCTTGTATTTGAACACACGGGTGTCCGGTTCTACCCGGATTATTTTACAGCCCTAGAGAGAAGAGACAAGGCCAGGCTGAAACGAAATTTAAAAAATACTCCCTCGGGTCTTATTGCACGTAATTTTAGGTGTTTTGACATACGAAGATAAAATAAATATTGATTTAATTTTTATAATAACAATTTTTTGAAAATATTTTTTATAATACAATATTTTTCAACACTTTAAACAATAATCTTCACCGAAATCTTAATAAATATCAAGTGAACTTTTTACGGGAATAAAATATCATGTATATGTTAATATTTAACTTTTCAATTTTCTAAAGTTGAACTTTTTTTTTAACAAACAAGATATTTTCATCAGAAAATTTGCACATGTTATTAAAAAAATATGAAAAAATATATTTCATCAAATATATTTATAAAATTTTCATTCAATAATTAATCCAGTACCCACGGGCCAAGGCTATTGTTAGCCTTTTGCAGGGAAGGTTCATGTATCTCGAATTTCTTGTATAATTTGACGACGAATATATATTTTTGAACTTTATAAATTAAGTACATCACAATAATTACAATTCACTTGCGCCTTTTCTCAACAGGTCCGACCCGGTAATTGTCTAGCACCCCATTCCGAGCGCTCAAAACCACGCTAAACAATTTGTTAACGCCGTCATCTAAACGGTCCAATCCCTCGCTCATTTTCTCCGTTACGATTTTAATCTCTTTAACGGCACTCTCCAACAGCTCTTTCTCACCAACCGCTGTTACACCGCCGTCTATTATTACGCGAAAAGAAACCGCACGCGCTGCCACGTCATCAGTCTCGGTCAACACAACTCGTCCCTCCGAGTCAAAAATCGCCGTTTGTAACTCGTTGACTGAGTCGGACCAGGAGAACTCGGAGGGAACTCGGATTTTTGGGAGTTCTGAAAGTCCGTAGAGAGCCGACAAGGCGACTCCGGCGACGAAAACGGTGATCAATCCGACGGCGTAGATGATGCGAAGGATGGCTCTCTCGACGGTCGATATCTTGCCACGTGGAGGCGTGATTGTAGCAATGGCGTTCACAAGGTCTCTGATGAGAACGTCCGGTTCACGAACTTGAAAGCCTCTTCTCTCGGTGAAATCTCGCGAGTTTCTCCCGTAATCGGCGATGCACTCGCTCGCTCTCTGTAGTTTATCCGGCGCCGGAGGAGCATCTCCGTCACCGGAAGAACCGAGCAAATGAATCACAAATTTCATCAAGAGTCCGCGATGCCGGAGCTTCTCGATCTCATAGGAGATCGAATTACACACATCCAGAATCTTAACGCTGTGATCGAGATAAAACGACCGCGAATCGCCGGACGGCGACGACATCGCGGAGATAATCGCGTTGGCCTCGGCGTGCGTGGTGGACACCAAATCGACGGCGAGAGAGATCCAGCGGAGACTAACCGAGGGAGATGAAACGGAGAGTGAATTGAGACGGCGAGTTAGGTTATCATCGAAAGTTGTGAAGATGAGATCGAAGTCATGAAGCGGAGATGGTTTGATCGACGATCGGAAGGGAGAGAAGGACGGAAAAGGTGAGTATTTCTGAGTCAGGAACATATTACGGTTGTGTTAGCCGGAAAAGTGATCAGAGAAGATAAAGTGAGGGGGGTGAGTCAAAGAATGAAGGCGGGAATATGGGTTATATATATATACGGAGATGGTGGGTTTGAAAGAATGTATGTATGTAAGTATACGTAAATGAGATGAGCGTGTAACAGCATAAAAAGTGTGAATTTGCTTTCCACATCCCCACGCTACAATTGGGTAGAAACTACTGGGAAACGTTTGAGTTGTTACTGCCAATTTACTAAAATACCCCTCCCTCCTAGTGCTGTATAAACTAGTAGCATATGTTAATTCAGTTTAACACATGTTTAAAACATGCTTTCTTTTCATTCAACATCCTCCCATTTCTCATCTACAATTTTATTACGCTATATTCTAATCCGTATATTATTATTACTCCCTTCGTCACAATTCAAGTTGATTTTTGGTGGTCACCTAACTTTGACCGAAAATATATCTTCTAAAACGTTTAAGTTCTGGATGTACTTGTTTATTAGATAGGGTCGGACGTAGTAATTGAAAAAGGAATCGGAATTACCCGGTGAAACTACTTGATTAATTAAATAATTGGTAATTAATTAGAGTATTAATTAAAAATAATTTAATTTAATAAATAATAAGATATAATTATATTTAAATATCTTTAAATTATCATAAAATTTGTAATAAAAAAATATTATATATTAGTACATACATGTTTAGATGTTAAAATTTAAAAAAACAACTTATCTTAGTAGTTATTACATAAAATATATATAATTATTAGGAATTTGTTAGAGTATTTGAAATTTATGAAATATTTAGAACTATACAACTCATATTTATTTTAAATTTGTAATATAAATATATTGTTTATTAAAATTTTAACTTTTTTTTAAAAAAAAAACTTGACCGATTTTTGACCGTTTTAACCGATTAAAAAAACACATTTTGACCAAATTTTCAATTAATCGAGACTGAAGCCGTCCGTCTGCCGATTAATCGGAAAAAATGCCGTCTTTTTAGCACTGGATTGTGTTTTGAAATATTTATAGCTCTTTGGAAATTTAAATTTTATTTAAAATTCTTAATCTAATTAAATGATATAATTAAATAATAATAATAAAATATTTATATTTCATTTGAATGTAAGACATTCAAATATTTTAAATATTTGTACAAATTTTATCTGTGACATTTGAAATGAACAAAGATTGTGTTTGAGACGTTTAATTCATTTCATATGACATTAATTGAGTTGTTATTCTAAATTTTCAATTTTATATTAATATTTGAGTATCTTGAATTTCAAATAAAATACAAATACAATTTTTTAAATCATCTAAATATACCATTTAATCAAATTCAGAATTTCATATATAATCCAAATTTCCAAATAAATCATCAACTTTTTTATAATTCTGTACAAGGAAATTGAATTGGAATTGTATATACGTTCTTTTCTATGTTTCTAAGTTTTATGATTTAATATAGTTTCAATTTGTCTCTTTTTTTGGTCAATTTTCGATCTTCCCCATTTTCGTGTGAAGAAAACTGAGAAAAATAATTCCATTCTCCTAGCTTTGTTTTTTCCATTCTCCTCATAAAAGAATTTAAAAATGTAAGAGAACAAAATAAAATAATCACATTTTTATTTTCTTCCTTGTCCTTTCTCTCTAAAATAAAATTCAAAAACACCGTTTAAATGCACTAAACCTTGCCAACTTTCTAGATATTAATTTAAAAACTTAATTCCTTATATTTGTACTATTTTTATTAAATATGCTCCCAAAATATTCAAGGAGTTGCAATGTGAATGATATATATAGATATCATGCCTTAACAATAAATAAATAAAAATGTTTTGTTCGAGAAAAGAAAAATCGAGTAGGAGAAGAAAACCAAAAAAAAAAAAGAGGAACAGGGTTAAATTTGGAAACTGAGAGGAGAAAGAAAAGGACCAATTCCGTATCTAAGAGCAGGGTGTATACGTTACATGGTTGGGGAAACAGAGTAGCAGACCATGTTTTCATGACGCATTTCATGGAGGGGACACTTTTCTTTTCCATTCTTCCCCCAACCTTCATTACATCATCCCCCCAAACCCCCCCCCCCCCCCTGTTTCTTCATCATGCACTCTTACACTTTCTTATGTTGTGTCTATACAACCATCACATTGCAACTTGATATTTATGGAAGTATAAGATAAAAGATCATTCTTATTAAACATGCTATATGTATCAGAATTCACAATAATATACCAGTCATCCTAAAAAGTCCTCAGAATTTACAATGATACATCGTACTCAGTGCACAATATTCGTCCGTTATCAGAATCGCTCACCTAGTCGGGATCAACAATAAAATAACGTACTCGATGCACAATAATCCTATATCCCATACTCCTAGTTCCCTTGAACATGACTAGAAAAGGTACCCGATCTTGAAAAATTTACACTTATTTTTCATTTAAAAAAAAAGGCTTTCAGGTATTAGAACAGCAATATTAAACCATAGAAAGGGAAAATTATAGAATGAGGAAAAAATATAACTAACTTGTTAGGCTACTTCAACAATTAATAAGCATGAATTCCTAAGTTATCAGATTAGGCTATCAGTTTATAGACCAAATCAAAATTTATTATATGCAGATAGCTTATGCAAACAATTGGAAGGGAAAATAACTTATGTGGATGAATAATAAAACTAAATATATCAGATAGCTAACTGTCCTGTTCAGTTACAAAAGAATTGATATTAAAAGACGTTGCTTTGGCTTAAATATGGATATTGTAATTAAGGCAGTGCCTTAGAATGGTAAAAAGATATCCTTAGCTAACATTGTGTTTTGGTACTTACAGGCAAAGCCAAGATCTTTTACTAAACAAGGGGGAGTTGTGTACATTTTTCTCACTCACATTATATACCGAAAAGATTGGCTGGTACAAGTATATCTTTTTACCTTACATGTTTGGTAAGCTCTAATATCAACAAGCAATGGAGTTGGTTCAAGTTTTTCTTGCATCTTATATGTTTGGTATATCATAATATCATATACAACATGGAAGTTGATCATTTATTTTAATCAATGTTCTTAAAGGCATTAACTTGAAGCTAAACGATTAATAGACAACCTTTACAATTTTGCAGATCCAACAAACGGGATAGAAAAGGATTGAATTTTTCTAATTGTAGGCTAATTTTGGTCCAAGAGAAGATGAACTCGGTCTTTCTGGAATAGAAAACTTGTTGTAGGATGCACTACTAATAGGCATGTTACCCTCAAAATTTGTACGATTCCTGGCTCCTATTTTTTAGCTAGTGTGTAACTGAGGTCTTTGTTTACTAGATGATTAAACTGGGTTTTCTTATTCTGATTGCTGCAAATCTATTATCCAATTCTCTGTCCAACAACTAAGAGAAAACTGCACTATCATGTCATAAAACATGGATGGTGGAAGCAGAGTTATTTATATCTATGTGGATTGGGGTTTTGTTTTTTTTGGGGGGGGGGGATAATCCTACAAATTTTCAAACACTGGAAGATGCATATCATTGTGTCAGATCAAGCAAATAAGTCAAGAACTTATCTTCTATTTCCATAGGAAGTATCAGAGTATATCTATATACTTTCCTTTACCTCAGTGAAGGTCAAATGTTAGTATGTCAGTATCTGAAGGACAACCAGCAAACTTCATCTGGATTACAATTTCGCCCAAAGTCTCATGAACTCTTCTGTCCTCACTATATGCTTTGTTGAAAGCAATGAATTCTTGATTTACACCGTTTATTTCAATCCAGCTAGATCCTGCACTCTTAATTACACCCTTCTGTTTCATGCATTTCCTTAACTGAGCCATTGTTTTCCAATTCTGAGTTGCCGCGTGTAAGTTTGCCAAAAGGGCATATCTACCACTATGATGTGGTTGTAGTTTAATTAGATGCTTTCCTATTATTTCACCAAGCTCGTAGGATTTGTGAATCATACAAGCACCAAATAGGGCACCCCACACAGCGGGAGAGGGATCAATGGGCATATTTTCGATCAAAACAAGCGCTTCCTTTAGGCATCCTGCTCGACCTAGGATGTCAACCATGCAACCATAGTGATCCAAGTTAGGCTCTATGCCATATACTTCGTTCATTGATTTAAATATTCTTCGACCCTCATCCACAAAGCCTCCATGAGAACAAGCATTAAGAATAGCAACTAGAGTAGCCTGACTAGGTCGAACGTCATTGCTCAACATTTGAGAAAATAGATATAATGAGCTTGCAGCATTTCCATGCAATGCCAATCCATTAATCATCGTAGTCCATATGTAGACATCCTTTACTGGCATCTTCTCAAAAACTGTATAGGCCTCATGGATGCAACCACACTTCGTGTACATATCTATTAAAGCTGTGCAAACTGCAGTATTCCCATTAAATTTATTCTTATCTATATATTTATGAATCCACTTCCCCCGGTCTAGTCCCCCTAGTTGAGCGCAAGCAGAAAGTACACTTGTCAAGGTAGATTGATTAGGTTTAACATTCTCCGCGAGCATGTCTTTGAACACATCCAGTGCATCATTATATCTATTGCAATGAACATAACCACATATCAAAGTAGTCCAACTAACAACATTCCTATACGGCATTTCTTCAAAAGCTTTTCGAGCATCACCACAATAACCACATTTAGAATACATATCAACAAGAGCACTACCAAACCCTCCCTGATTCTACATAAAACCCTGAACCCACCTTCCGAACCAAACATCACTCACCATTCCAACAGCACGAAGCACACTAACAACAGTCCTCTCACACACCTTCACTCCAGCTAACCTCATTTCCGCAAACAACCTCAACCCTTCTTCCGCACACTCATTCCTAAGATACCCATCAATCATAGCGGTCAATGAAACAACATTCCTTTCACTCATTTCATCAAACACTTTCCGTGCTGAATCAAGAAACCCACAATTAGCAAAAGCAGAAACCAAAGAATTCTCAACAAACTCATCACAATTCAACCCAAGTTTCACAATATGACCATAAATTTGAAATGGGTTTTGATCACCCGCCCGAGAAACCGCGTTGACAAGCAAAGGAAAGGTGTGTTTATTAGGAAAGACACCATCTTTACACATTCTTGAAAAATAAAGA
Organism: Oenanthe sinensis; assembly: GCA_028671895.1. Taxonomy (NCBI): domain Eukaryota; kingdom Viridiplantae; phylum Streptophyta; class Magnoliopsida; order Apiales; family Apiaceae; genus Oenanthe; species Oenanthe sinensis. Next base: position 30,202,111 of record CM053813.1, on the reverse strand, counting down.
ATTGACCAATGTGACCCTGAACTCAAAGAAAAAGCTTTGATCACAGCATTATATAGATTGACATTGGGATTATGAATGTGATTAAAGAGTAAAGAAATGTAGGAAACAGAGGGAATGGTAGAGTTGGATAGAAAAGGAAGTGAATGAAGGAGCAATTTTTTGAGAGTGAAAGTGTCTTGTGGGTAGCCAAATGTAATGAGGAAAGAATGGATTTTTTTTGAGATCAACTAGTGAGATTAAGGGAGTGTTTGTGAATGATTGATTATGGTTATGACATAGTAGAGATATTATGTTGCTGTGTACGGTGGAGTTGGTAACTTTTTTTATTGTTGCAGTTGACATTGTTGGTTGTCTTGACTCTTGAGTTTTAACCAACATATTCTGGACCTGGCGCTTAAAAATCAACCTGTTAAAACAAAGTGCATTTTCTATATAGGCGTGGATAATAAAATTTGTATGTCCTGTGAAAATCTATGTTACAGTAACCCCTTGAACTAAATAATCTGACCGTATCGCTTTTAAATTAGATGTTGCTTACTCCGTTCCCATGCGAGACGCTCAATTATCTTATAACTTTTATAAAATCCTTCATGCTTGTTACTAAAGTATAAAACGTTACATCTGTTCGTGAATACCTTCTTTCAAAAGGGCTTCTGCTTCCTCGGTAAATATCTTGGAAGAAAATATTGGGGGTGTTTGGGGGAATTTTTTTCCAGAATAAGTCAACTTATTTTAAGACAAAGTTAGAGATTCCTAACTTTTTTATGAAAAAAGTTAACTTTTTTTTCAACTTATAGAATCTCAAATATACATTAAATACTTGTATAAAAAACATTTATCAAAATATGAAATTTTTACCTGAAAATAAGTCCAAAAGGACTTATTTTAAGGCAGGCCAAACATGCCAATTATTTCTTGAAACGGCAGTTTATTTGTTTTTAGATAAGTATGTAACTCAACAAGAAATTTCCTTACTTGTCCAATTTTTAATGAATCAAGATAACCATTTGTTCCGGTATAAATAATTTTTAATGAATCATTATCTGTTCTTCTACCGCAAGAGGGGCTGATTGAGATTGTTTAAGCAATTCACGTAATCGTTGACCTCCTCAAAATTTGAAAAAGAAGTTACCGAACATTATTTTTTATGCACATGCATAAAAAGTTAAAGTGACAATTAAAAAGGGATAGAGGGAGTAATGTTCAATTGTAACATTGGGAACAATGTTCGTCTTGTTTAAGTTTTGTGTAGAGACTACCATTTAGATGCAATTCAACAGAGGTGTGCCATTAAATTAGATCTTCGTAAAGCGTTTGATACGCTCAACTGAAAGTTTTTGTTTGCTACTCTAGAAAGAATGGGTTTTCCATCTATTTTTCTTCGCTGGCTCAAATAATGTGCATGCACAACAATATTCTCTGTCAAAATTAATGGTTCTCTAGAGGATTTCCCCCCAGGAAAATCAGGTCTCCGTCAGGGAGATCCCATCTCGCCTTACTTGTTTACTTTAGCCATGGAGGTTCTAACGGGTTGTCTGGCTAGTGTGACAGCTAATCCCGACTTTAAATATCATTGGAAGACGGAGCTCACCAGAACATCTTCTCTTTTCTTTGCGGATGATGTGATTCTTTTTAGTAGAGGGGAGAAAAACTCTATTAAAATGGTTCTTGAGGGGTTCATCTTTTTTCGAGTATCTTCGGGCTTCATCCGAACCCATCTAAATGCTTATGCTTCTTTAGTAATGTTCCCTTATAATTAACATGGTTACTTTTATTACAGACTTCGTTTGGGATGATCTCCCGGTGACGTAATTGGGTCTCCTTCATGTTACGAAATCGTTGTCTCCCACTGATTATGAAACTTGATCTCCGGTTGCAGCACTGGTCCTCTATTTTTTTGAGTTTTGCTGGTAGATTACAACTTATAAAAATGGTTTTGCCGGGACTAATAAATTACTGGGTAATTCATCTATCTCTCCCCAGTTTAGTTCTTAAGGCTGTGCAATCTAAATGTTCGAGGTTTCTTTGGGGAGGTGCGAATGCATCTACCTGTAATTATAAAGTAGCTTAGAAGGAGTGTTGCCTTCCAAAGTGTGAAGGCGGTTTAGGAATCAAAGATCTTCGATAATGGAATAGAGCAATTTCTTTACGACAATTATGGTGAATCATCCATTCTAAATCAGATTCCCTTTGAATTTCATGGGTTCGTACTTATATTTTTAAAAATAGGGGGTTTTGGACTTTTAGTAGGCCTGGTAAGTTATCATGGAGTTTAAGAAGTATTTTTCAGGTTCGAGAGGAAGCTTGACACCTTATTCAATATTGCATGGGTAGGAATATTCTTTTTTACTGTGGTACGATCCTTGGATTAATAATATGTCGCTGGTGAATCTGGCCATGAGATAATCCCAATTGCTGAGTCCACGAGTATGACAACCATTAATACATTTTTAGATGATGGTAACTGGTCATTACATGTGTCTAATCATGTCAATATCATTGAGTTTCGTCATCATGTTCTCAATGTCCCAGTTGTAGAGAAAGATGTCCTACTTTGGGATGGTTGCTTTGGTGTTCAACTCAAAATTTCTGAGTTCTGGAATTCCTTTAGAAGAACTAGTGTTACTCCTAATTGGTTGAAGATTGTTTGGCATTCCCTCTATATTCCCAAGTGTTCTTTCATCCTATAGTTAGCCCTGAAAAACAGGTTACCAACTAAGGATCATATGCTGCAGTTCGGCATGGAAGTAGATCCATTATGTCCCCTGTGTCACATGTCGCATGAAACAGCCCAGCATATACTCATGGAGTGTTCGTTTGTTCTCCGTTTGTTCTTCAGCTTTTTGCTTATAGTCTGATTCCTCTAGTTACGGATTGGATTTCTTCAATTACGAGTGGTTTCATGGACATAAAAATGCAGATTTTATATCTTTTTGTTGGGATGACTGTTTATCATGTATGGTTGGAACGAAATAGTAGGCTACATGCTAACTCAAAGTAAATCAATACAAGTTATTATCAGACAAATAAAGCAAATGATTCGAGAAAAGGTGCACATGTAGGAAATTCCAGGCTATAGTTTTATAGGACCCGTCCATTCCTAGCCTTTTATATTAATGTCATAATTGTTTCCATTGTATTACTTGTCCATGTTAAAAGAAAAAGGGGCTCAATTGTATTGATTTAGTTGCTTGACGTAGTTGCAGTTTATTGCTTGGCTCTAGTGTCTAGTCCATCATTTTTTTTATCGCGGGTATGCTCCCAAATTTGTATATTCTTTTCCCTTCTTTATAAATTTTTTCATTTAGCTAATATATATATATATATATATATGATTACCTTTGGGGGGAAATAATTTTTTCTACCAATTTCATTGTCGCATGCAATGGGGGAAAATAGTTGAGCAATCATAGTATACACATAGGCTTCCATGAGAAATTGACGGTAACTACTATTTGGTGATAAAGTTAATTTAGAGCTAGGGGACCGCAAATGCAATGCGAGTAATACAGTGTGTAACTTATAAGCCAGATACTAGTAGATTGAGATCAGCCATCTCAGATATCATATCCATCCCTCAGTTTTACTGTTAATGACCGATTAGTGTGGCATTACAATTTTAAAGGTAATTGACGATTAAATCTGGTTACCAAATAGCTTTGAAATTGATAAAAGAAGGTTTATTTCAATCTGATCTTTCTTCTCATCAAGTTTCTTCATTTTTAGTGCCTGATAAATCATTTTGAAATCACATTTGGTCCATATTTGCGCAACCTCAATTAAAAAAAATTATGTGAAAAGTATGTTGTAATACATTAGCTACTCAAGAGAATCTTTTCCGGCAAAATTGTTTACCAATTGACACTGTTGAGCATATGTTTTTTGAGTGCCAATGGACTCGTCCAATTTTATTTTCTCGTCCTTTGGAGCTTAATACTCCATCTTCGTCTACATATACTGTAATACTGTTATCCCTAGTTTGGAAACTGGATTCTAGAAGTGATGGCAGACATCTTCTTTCAAATTTTGCTTTTGTTGGCTGGTCCATTTACTTATCAAGAAATAAGTTTGTCTTCCACAATTTTTCGGGTTTGTCCCTTTTCGATTTTAAAGGCTAGTCATATGCTCAATCAGAATATCCATCGTTATTAGAATCTTCTCGCCCACGGGGAAAAGTATACAGAAACCACAGTTCTTTTCTATTTTCGATTATTGGCCTGTTTGGCCATCACTTATTTTCGGAAATAAGCCCTTATTTCCGGAAAAAAAGTATGGATGTATGTACTTTTTCTGAAAATAAGTAACTTATTTTTTATTTTGAAGTTCATATTTGATTTTAAAATTCTAAAACAAATATTTATCTTTAAAAAAATATGAAAATATGTAAAAAATAAAAATAAAATAAGCTACTTATTTTAAGTTTAAGGAACCCCAAACGGCCACTATATCAGTATTTTATAGTATTCTATTATATAAGATTAGTATTAGTTAATGATCCTGACTTTGAGTCCTTTCTTTCGTGATGAACTGTTGGCTTCAGTCTTAAGTCTTACATTTTGTATTTGTGGACCGAGACTATCGGTGTTATTAGCAGAACTCTAGCTATGGATGGTTGTTATGCTTTAGCCAACTATCTTCTTCAATTCAATGGTCTTTGCAATTCGTGAAGCTTGTTTAAGCAACAACTTTTTAATGCTATCATTGAATCGGACTACAAAATAGCTATAATCCGTGTTCAAGTGAATCCATACCGCCATGAGATTCTGTAATCCTTATCGAAGATATCAAATCAATGACATCAAATTTTAGTATAAATCTCTCTTTTCTGAGTTGGTTTTTCCAACTCATGTCGTCAAAACAAAAAACAAAAAAACTTATAAGCCAGATAATTTCTAAAATTTTGTGAAATGCCCAGTGCTCAAGAACATCAACTAACATTATAAAGCATGAAAATCGTAGAAAACAATAGTTATGCAATCAAAATTCGTCAAGACTTGGCAACACCATATCCTACCAACAAAATGTTTGCAAGCCAGTTCTATCATAACGTTGCAAGAATATGATAGCAAATACCAAAGTTCCTCAGGGAATATAAAAATCTACACTAGAAAGAAAACCTTCAGTGGGCAAATTGGAATGACATCAAGTTAATAACAGTTCAAACATTGTCATCCTTTTTGCTAACATGTCATCCTTTCTACTTACACTGGCCAAGAGTACAGGAACTCAATACTTTGCAGAACCAAGTCGTCCAATACTTCAGTAACGGTACCTGTCCCTCTCTCGGTCATGATCCCGCTCACGCCCATATTCTCGGTCTCCATCATTATCATAACCCCAGTCTCTGTCTCTTCCCCTGTCCCTCTCACGACTTCTGCTCCTGCGTCTATCTCTATCTTGGGGTTCCCTAAATTTGTTCTCTCTTTCCCTGCATCCGTCTCTGCTTTTTTCTCTTTTATCTCTGTCACTCATACCTGCCAAAAATCACATGTGCAAACAAATAACAAAAAAGTTCAATCAGAGCAAAGTTCCATCAGAGCAATGAATACAATAACAGTCATGCCAAGCATATACATGGTTACTACATAAATACATAATCCAGATCCAAATAATACAGCGGTTTAAGAAGAGAGCAAAGTAGGCAACCATCCGATTACATATACTTACACAGAAACATCTATTGCAATGTACTCAAATGTAAGCTGTAATACTAATCTGAAAAAAAGGTAACCTGTAATATGTTATGCAGTAACAAATACTAAGATTCACATCTCCAAAAATATGCAAGTTGCAAATTCACAACTGTCAAGGATCTCTATTCTCGACAAGGATCACTGACTGCTAAAAGGTTACCTAATTCCTCAACCTCCCATCCTGCACGGCCTGTACCAGGGAGCACCTGACCAGTTTCAGCTTGCTGCATTTTGACACGAAACTTCTTCTTCAGATTGCCAAACTCATCATACATTTCACCGTCATCCTGAGATTGAATCAGATATTGTGTCAAATGGAAAAAAGATTACAACCAGGCCTACTGGTAGTCTAAGTAGATCTTACTTCAGCTTCCCGCCTACGCCGTCTTGTTTCCTCTATTTCTTCTTCATCAAGCTCTTTGTAACCTCCAGCACGGCCTCCTCTTTGTACGTAAAACAATGAAGAAGGTATAGAATTTAGTCAACCAATGTACTCAATGAGAAATTAAAGTAAAACTGCATCTGATTTATAGATATACATCGACAAATCAAAACTACATTTATTATTGCATAGAAAGTCAATGAGACGCTACTTAGAGCATACACTGAGATGTTGAGTCAATAAAAGCTTGCAAGAAGGTCATGGTGCTGTTACAATATTTCTAATATAAGATCTTGTCTATTATACAATTATACATGCGTTTTAAATTTCACAGCCCCAAGCAAATACATTGATAAGCAAATCAAGACAAGAAACAATATCCAATGCCAGCACATATTAACAGCCCCGGCAAAAAGATTGAAAGTTGCAGTCACCCTGTGGCTGTGCAAAGCAAATATAGATCAGTATATCTGTTGTATATTACCTAACACCACATTCATTAGTACCAGGTTTATTAGTGTTACAAATGTTGCATTTGTTACGCTTTGCCCAGTTAATGTTGCCACACCTGAAACAGAAACTTAAATCATAAGACACTAAAAAAGGAAAATCAAACATGATACAATTGCCTTCCTGTGAAAAGACTTTGAAAATCATATTGCTGATTTCTAAACGTATAACTATGTACGGTAAGATGATGTTTATCTACCATGAAGCATGTTAGGATGGGAAGTAAAACAAAATATACTTTTATAATATATTGTATATTTCCTGAACTAGAAAAACCTTACATGGGGCAAGACCAGTCGTTAGGACCAAAGAGACCTGTGGGAGCGGCGACTCCTCCACGGCCAGGGCCTCCAGACTCTGAGTTGCGCTCCCTACCCCTTCCACCACCTCCTGAACCAGCAGGCCGAGCACTTCCACAACGATTGCACACACCATGAAATGCAAAATTTACATTGGTACAACTGGTAGTGAAAAATGACATGAGACATCATTCCAAAGACAAATTATTAATTTAAAGAAAATAGATGAATTGCTGAAAGAAAGAGCAAGAAAAAGCTGGTTCACCAATGTCACATCACAGACCTTGTATTCGGGCACATGCAGTCTCCGTCTTGTTGCCAGGCCTTTGCTGCAGGAACATCACCTCGACCTCTACCTCTTCCAGCACCCCCATTCCCATCATTAACACTCTCCCCTTGACCACCAAGATCGCCACACTAGGAATAACAGCACTATACGAGTTGTCATCTTTTTTTGACTCAGCCATGAATACCCCGATTGTAGCACCATGAAATTCTGTGTTGTTAAACCATTCAACAGCAGCTGATGCAGCATACGGATCTTCATATGTGACTGTAGCATCTCCCTTTGGCTCATTAGTGTCCCAAAAGTTCTACCTTTTCAGTAATATTATTGAAACAAATAGCACAAGGTAGTTGATTTGCAAATGCTGTTTAGACTTGGTCCTACGCCTCTACTTTGGAATGTAACATACAAATAGAAGGCTGTACGTAGAAATATACTGAATCTCTGTGTGTGCGCGCGCGCACGTCTGAAGAATTATAATATTTCAGTGCTTCTTGCAGTTATCACAAGGCAGGAAGATGAAGTTTACTTACTTTGATAGAACAGGTATCGCTAGTGTTACCCAACATGCAGGAAAAAAGAGATCATTAGTTAAACAGATATTAATTCCATCAATTGATCAGGTGCAGAAAATTTGAACTTGTAAACACTAAATGGAAGTAACAAAACCCTGCTCTTTGCCATTAAATTGTCAATATCAAATATGAAATCTGATAGAACGCAAGGAACCTTCAAACGATATGTGTGGGCACAATATTAGTGAAGGTTCTACATAAACAGAATATATGAATGATCACATGCATTTAAGAAATATTAATCTCACACACTGTATTTTCTTGTTCAGAATTTCTACTAAAGATTAGTGTACCAAACATTCTTCTGCTAAGGTTCCAATTAATGCGTCACTTGGGTATCACGTCATATTAAAGATTAATTCGAAGAAAGAAATGGAGGATTGCATATAAGTTAAACCCACGTGCCCCAGTATTGAACAGAAAATTGATATAATCTTTGTCGAATAAAAGTGTGCTATAGCCAGAGCTGAATGTCTTCTTTACAAGGATAAGTTCTTAGAAAGAAGATACATATGAGATTTATTAAGACTTAGATGAAGGGAAAGGTGAATGTGTTTGAGGACCAACAGAGAGTTTACACACATTATTTAGCAAATGCTGTTGGGATTGTTATGTCTATATGTGTGCACAGAGGCAACCAACATGCTTCAGCTGACACTGGTTAGAAAATTGATAAAGTCATCAATTTGGTGCCGACCCTGTGGAAGTGATCCCAATAAAATGTTTTTTTGACAGGTCACCAACAGGCGGGAGGGAGGGGGAGAGATCAGAACTTGCTTAAAGAAAGAAATTGCGAATTCAAAGATAAAGATAGTTTAATTAGAAAGAAAATGCAACTAAAAGATTATTATGTCTCAGAGACTAAATGAGAACCAAATAACTTATTTCTTGGGGATTTCACAAAGTGGAGAGTTTAACCTTTTCACATTTTCTACTTTATTACTTTCTACAAAATAATTACTCATAAATGCTTAGTATATCTGACCCTAATTTGGCCATCCCATAGCAGTACAAGGATCTTTTCTTAGTTTGTAACACTTTTCTCTGCTAGCAATAGTTGGTCAGTTCCAGTTCGATTATTTGCTATAAGAACCATTTACCGCCATTAACCTTCAGAGTAATCTAAGTATTAGCTTAGTGTGTGTTGAGATTTCAGGTATCATAATTTTTCCAACTCAAAATCAAGTCAGCAGATGCATAAGAACAAAGAAATGGTATGAAGCTACAGCATACCCATTATATTGAATAAGTGAAATGATGTCAACACAACTTTAATCTTTGGAAGCGAAACAATGGCCCATGAAACAGCACCAACCCAAGGCGCTGATTGAATCAGTCTCAGCTTCACCCAAAGTTCCCCATCAATGTCAAAATCTCGAACTCCCACAGGCACAACAATGGGGATTATTCCAAACTTAAGTGAAAGCCCTAAAAGCATACGAGCACCACCAGTGTAACGGATGCCTATTTGGTACCTTTATTGATTAAAGATAACTACACAGTCAAATGCGAAAAGAGATGCAACTGCAGTGAAGACAAAAATATCTTAGTTTGTATTGTCTGCAACATGATATTTGTGAATTTTGATGTCAAAAATCTTTACAAACGCACACACACACTTTTTGAGAGCAGACACCTGAGTTCTACTACAAATGATAGCTTTTTACGATCTGCCTTTACATAAGCCTTGTTGCTGTTAAAGGCATGTATGCACAGAGAGTAATGTTTACGTTTTCTTGCAACCTTACATCCATTACACATCATAAGAACTTGTCACTGCATATTGCATAATTCAGCCTTGGATGTCTAGACAAAAAATGTATTTTCTTGGGATTTTCCTTTAATGATATAGAGTGCATGTTTCATGTCGCCTTTGCTCGATTAAGAAATTGTTAGAACTTAGAACCATATATTGTGAATAAATTAACAGCATTTAATGTAGAATATACACTGTTAGTTGGACTTATCTAGCATTTATGTAGAATGTTAGCATTATCTATGGTTATTTTCAAAGTAACCACTCGAACAAACTTAAAAGTTTCAAAAGCACCACATGGAAACAAAGGCTAGTCACATGGTTTTAACGCCAAATATAAAAACCCCTAATTAAAAAATTATATATCAAAAAACCAGAACACCTAAACAACCCATAATTAATCAATACACTCCAGATTAATAGTGTGCGTAAACTATATAATGTATATATTATTTTGTTTTTAATTTTAATTTTAATTTTAATTTTAATTTTGTTATCAAATATTTAGTTTTCCATATTAAATGCCGTGTTTCATCTGAATCAGCATCCAATCAGAAAGTGGGTCTCATTTTTCATTTTTCTTAACTGAAAATAGAAATTTTCGCTAGTTTTTTAACGGAGTGTACTTTTTATGAGTTTGGTGAGTCGATTGAGACATGTTTTGGCTGTGTGGTGAGTTTGAGACTCTTGAGTTTGTTAAGTGGTGAGTTTGATAAATAACCCTTATTATCTACATGCATTTACAGGATCACTTTTGTTCTTATATAAATATGAAGAAAAGAAGAATTAATACAATTCAAGATATGTAGTATGCCTTTGAATGCTACGGGCTTACACAAAGACAACAATTAGCATCTAAACTGGATCAAATACTTGAATAGTTAAAATCTAATTGAAATATATACATATTGATCATATTTAAGAAAGTGTAAAAGAAGAAAGAAAAAAAAAGAGCTGAAACAGAAAATCTAATCTGAAAAAAATAGGATAACAAACTTACTGCAGATCATTGACACTGCGTGAGGTTCTGCGCTCGACATTCCTAACTAAAAATGGCTCATCTCCCAATGAGAACTGCTTTATTTGAACTCTCTCCACATAACCAGGTTTCCGTAGATTATCAATGACTGGTTGAAGCAACCCAATGACCCAATTCTCCAGCCCAGGCTTATAAACCTTCCATAACTTCCCCAAAACCATATTTTCACCCATTCCACCGACTCTTTTCTCTGCAAATCCTTCTCGAGGAACAAAGAGAAACTTGAGGACACTTGTGGCCACATACCAGGCCCTCTCTCACTGCCAGATTTATTCCTCTTCCTCAAAGTCCAGACCTTTTCAAAAACAACCCCAACAAAGAAGAAGAACACAAACAACCCCACAACGTTCGGATTTAACGGAGGCGAGGGAATAGGATGAATAACCCCTAATTGTGTCCTAAGCTTATCAACTATAGGATCTTCTCTAAAGTCAGTAATGTTAGAAGTACCAAATGCAACAGATTCTTGAGACAAGTCCTTGCCATCCAATTCATCACAAACTCTATTTTTCGCACCCCGGCTCACTGAATTAGTAATAATCACCTTCCTCTTCTGGGTAATAAATATTTTCCTACTGTAAAAACTAACAAAGCAAGAACAAGCAATTCTTTTACATGGGTAACTACAGATGCTAAAATGTGTTTGCAAATTCATTGAAGCATTAAAAATGACACCTTTGTGTATTAAAATTAACATGGCCATGCACTACGAAACATGGAGTAATGCAATATAAAGAGTTGTATGCATAGCCAAGTAAAAGAAGTGTGGTGGAGAGTAACTAACTAACTTCAGCCTCCATGAAAATGGGAATTTGATGAAATTGTAAATGTGGGTGCAAATGTACTCAAGACCATCAATGTACGGCGGCCGGAAAGGAGAGAATCGGCGGTGGACTCCGCCAGAGAAGGGTCCAACTTTAAATATCAAGATTTTGTGTCAGGCGTGGATAAATATGATAATGAATATGATGCACATGTTGTTGTTGTTTTTTTGCGATAATTAAATTTAAATATTCATTTGATGTTAAAAAAGTTGCAGCAAAAGAAGAAAACACAATAAACAACTTTGTTTTGTTAAAAAAAGAAAAGGAAAACGTTTTTTGGTTTTTTTCTCATTCGCGAAAACATAGATAATTCCAAATACATATAACATAAAATTGGGAACTGTGAGGTTTGTTTCATTCATAAAAAAATATTATTTAATCGAAAATTATGTGTAACCAATGTCATGGGCCGTAATTTAAATTACGAATATCATAAAAAGAGATTCTTCCCGAAATTTAGACAATACAACCTTCAATAACAACATAATAATTTATATAAACGCAACAAGTACGTGTACAACAAAATCATCTTTCCGTTCATCTTCCATCCACAACTAATTTCTCATCGAAATGAATATGAAGAGTAACAAAACAAATCTAAAAAGACAAATAAGTCGATTAAATTAACAAAAATATAAGACTAAATATGGTTATAAAATTATAGTATAAAATTCTCAATTTATGATATAAATAATCATTTAATATGATACAAAATCGTCATAAACGACATATAAACACCGTCAAATATGGTCTAAATACCATGAAGAAAGCTCTGCCTCATGGGTACAGAAAAAAAATCACATATGTTACTAAAATCTTTCAAAATCTTAGATTCGAAAGATATGGAAACGTCATCAAACATTTTTGAGTTTTTGGTCTCACTTTTCCCCTCTCCCCCACATTTTTTCTTTTCCTTAAACCCTAATTTCAAATGCACTTTTTTTATACCAGTGTTTTGGTGTAAATCACAATTCATTATATAAAAGCATATTCTCTTATCAAATTTGAAATTTTTAACTTTTTTAAATCTTCAAATTTATTTTTATATCTCCGAGATTTGATTCCTATCATCTGTATCTGTTTTCCATCTTTCATATCTGAAATTTTAAATGATTTTAGTATCATATATAATGACTTTTTATATAGGGTATGACCATTTTTATGGCATCTTGACCATATCTGAAGGTGGTTATATGTTGTTTATAACGATTTTGTGTCATATTAGATGACTTCTTATTATAAATTATGAATGTTATGTTATAACTTTATATTATATATTTATGTTAAACGTTCATCGACTTATTTTTCTTTGTTGTTTTTTTTGTTTTTCATATTTAATTGAATGGGTTATTGCATGTAGATGGAAGATGAATGGAAGCAGAATTTTGATGTACAATATTTGTGATTTATAACTTATTCTCTAAAAAGTGTCATCTTTTTTGATATGATGGTGTTATTATCTAAACTCCCGGAAGAATATTTTTCTTATGGTAGTCGTAATTTAGATTACGACTCATGAGATTGATTAAATATAACTTTGGGTTAGATGATAAACTTTTGTGGATGAAAAAAACCCTCACAATCCCTGAGGGGTCATTTGGTTCGTGGTGTCTAGGTATTAGGTATGTGTTTCTCGTGTTTAGTTTAAAATTTTAAATTTTAAAACTTATACCTCAAATCTACTAAGTTATGAGTTTTTGATACATTAGGAGGGAGGTGGATATGAGTCATGGGTAGGGGGAATCAATTTAAAAATTATTATTTTTAACCTTTATCGTTTTTGCAAAAAAAAGGAGAGGGTTAAACGTAAAATTCATCTTAATTAATGATGAATTGAGTTATTATTTTAAATTATTAAATTTATATTTTAAAATATTTAAAATATGTTATTTATTTAAAATTTAAAATGAAAATTAAATTTCAACCATAAAATAATTACATGAAAAGAATACATACAATTCATATTTAAATATCTAATAAAATAAAAGAATTCAAAATATTGAGACGATATTCAATTATTAAATATATATTTATTTAAAAAATAAATATTTTATCAAACCCGAATATCACATGATTATATATGACAATTCAGATTAAATTTCAAATTCTTTTTAATATTAAATTATATTTGAAAAAGTATCATATATACTATATAAAATATTAACTCAAATTTAATAATTAGAGTAATTAACAAACCCACCACAAACTTAAAAAATTATAATTTATTAGTGCATAGAGTCAATATGCTGTCTTATATATTAAAATAAAATCACTACATATTCCATGTAGAACTCAAATGTTACATATAAATTATTATTACTCTATATAAAATTAATAAAATGATTAAATATAATTTTATTAATGATTTCTAAAGATATTAAAAAGAATAATGTGTAATTTCTAAGAGTTAAAAGAAATAAAAGATAAAGTTGTTTTAGCCAAAACGTGACCTAAAAACCGTGTGTGTATATATATATATATATATATATATATATATATATATATATATATATATATATATATAAAGATCCAATATATATCTACATAATTTACAGCCACCCCCTTGTAATAATAGACTTGTACACCCAAGTAGAGCATGAAATCGCACTCAACATGGAGTTGTTCCAAGAACCCAGTTAAGTTCAGAATGTATGCATGTATAACCCCTTGTCTATCTCTTTTCTTTTCATTGTTTCAATTTAATTTACCATTCTACTTGTATTATGTATATCAAATATTAATATTATGTAATATATTTGCAGGCCAACCGCTGAAAATTTAGTTCCAATTCGTCTTGATATTGAAATTGATGGTCAGAGATTCAGAGATGCTTTTACTTGGAACCCTTCTGGTATTTTTTTTATTTCTTTATTTAAGTAAATTTTGGCATATTTTGGCAATTAGCGGTTAGCTGTTAGCTTGAGTGAATTGAATTAGCTGTTTTGACTAAATGATTTGAATAGTTATTTTGACTAATGGATTGGATTAGCTGTTCTAAAAAAAATTGTTTGGGTACATGACAAACCTCTAATGCAAAAAACTCCTAAAATTGTTTTTTCAAAATTAGTTTTTTCACCGTAATAAACTATTTCAATTAGCTAACTACCAACACATATATTAGAGGATTTACTTGGTTAAACCTCTAACTTACCTCAATCCTCTAATTTCTACCCAAACCTCTAACTTCCAAACAAGGCCTTTAGTTTTTAAATGTTATATGGTGTTCACCTAATTTTAGTTTTTCAAGTCATATTGATATCTCTAGTGTTGATTTTAAATATGAGTAACTGTCTCTAATTTCAAGATTTGGCGGAAACAATGGTTTTTGTTTTCAATACATTTTTTGTAAATGTTTTTTGTGTTGGCGAAAACTAGGTTTACTTGAGTAGTCACTTGTTATATAATTTTGTTTAATGTTAGCCATTAACCTATTGTGAACCAAAGAATTAGATATGGGACAGTACCCTGATATTTTGAAAGAGGTGTTGGGTACCATGACGACTTCTCAAATTCTTAGGCATCTAAAATTTATCTGAGAGATATAATATGTAGATACTCTTTATAAATTTCTGCACATGCTATTTTAAATCCAATAATTATGCGTTTGTATCATATGACTCCTGTAGTATTGCATATATTAAATGCAAACTTTGTAAATATCATATGTTTATGTTGCATATGCTTGATGGTATCGTTACTACTTACTAGCTATGTTACCCCGACTCTTCATTTTTCCTCGAGTACCCGTTTCGGACACTCGGACATGGGTATGGATACTTGGACACTTATTTTATGCCAAAAACATGTAAATTTTTTAAATATTACCCATTCCGACACTTGAACACGTATCCATGTTGGACACTTCCAGGCGAGTCCGGTTAACAAAGCTTACTAGTCATACTAGATTCTACACTAGAATTGAACATCTAATGTGTCTCCTAGTGTTTTGGCTAATGTTTTTGCTCAAACCGTGTTTTTTTAGATAAATGATATTGTTGCTTAAACCTTGATTGTTCTCGTGTTTTTGGGCTTAAAGTAAGTTTAAGTGATACTCTCTTATTAGATTCTTTTACCCTGTCTTTACTTTTGTTGCTTTTTATATTATCACTTCATCAAAATACAAACCTGAAAATCTCTTTTAAAAACTATGATCAACACAATTTAGAATGTATTGTACAACATACCTGTTTAAGTCACCGTTCTACCAGTTTAGCGTATATTGGGAGAAAGTGCTAGTTTATACATATGCACAAAAAATTACCCAGTGAGCTCTCGTTGTCTGCTAAATTAATATGTTTGTTAGTATTTAGTACCCAAAATTACTTTTTTTTTGTGGAACTAAGATTGACCATGATTACATTACTTCACAGGGTTACAACACAGCAACTTTTTCCTCAGTGTTACAAACACATTACCTTGTTGATTATTTGACCCAATGATATTTTTTTTTCCTGATATAGATCCTGATTCAGAGGTAGTGGTGTTTGCAAAAAGAACTGTAAAAGACTTAAAGCTTCCACCCGCATTTGTAACACAGATTGCTCAATCCATACAAGTAAGCAAACCATCTTCTTCTTTTTTGAGGTGCCCAATCATCATTTAGTTCTTTAAACACAAATACAACCTTTCCAAATGGTAGTGATATCAGATTAAACATGGGTCATGTTTTCACTCTGTTTAATGGTGAAAATATTAGATATTCATTTGCGGCCGTCCTGCTTGTTCCCTTTGGCACAGTAGTTAATTCATGTTTCATATTGATTATTATAACTAGTCCCTTAAATATATAGACATTGTTAAGTACACACTAAATCTGTAACAGAAGCATATATATTGCAGAAAGAATATAAATTTCTAACTGGGAAATACTGATATAATATTAAAATGTTAGTGCTACATCCTTTGTGACTGCATTTAACTCTGTATGGCCTTTATTATGTTGGTGCCGCTAACCAAAAAGTTGGATGTTGCAGTCGCAGCTGGGTGATTATCGATCATATGAAGGGCAAGATATGTACACTGGTGAAAAAATTGTTCCAATCAAGGTTAGCCTTGGTTTTGACATAATGCCTTTCTTTCTTCAACATAATTAGGGCGCCAATTTCTATATTGTCCATTAATATATGCAGGTTGATCTTCGAGTGAATCATACCTTAATAAAGGACCAGTTCCTGTGGGTAAGTTTTATCATCACAATTTTCAGCCTATACTTTATGTAGTGATGTCTATCTTATGCTTTTACTGTGTACGACATCTATTTAGTGCAACAAAGATTGATATGTTATAAATCGCAGGATTTGAACAACTTTGAGAGTGACCCTGAAGAATTTGCGAGAACCTTTTGCAAAGATTTGAGTATCGATGATCCGGAAGTTGGGGTAAGCTTATTAACTTTAATTTTCCTATTTCGGAAAAAAACCAGTTTTGTGGTAAGTTTAAGTCTTTCTTTGGTTTTAACTAGATGACAAATTTGGGTATAGCTAGTTAGTGTTCTCCCCAACATCAAATAAGAGTGCTCTTTGTATGTTAGTGGTTACACATGTCCTTTCCACAACATGTTGAATAGGTACTGCAATTGCAGAAAAATTCATTACTAGTTCATGTTTCATCAGCAAATTAGGACAAGGACCAATTATTTCTATGTGGTGATATTGAATGGGTTTCCTATCATAAGCTCTCGCTTACACTCATTTTACATCTATAACAAATGCTTTGAGAGAAAACGCCATATATTGTATTTATATATATTTGAAAATAACATATTATATATAAATATTCATTTTCATTTTTGATAATAATATATTCGAACACAAAGTAAAATTAGTGACAGAAGATAAATATAAAGATAGGAAGAAAAAGTAATATTGTTGATAATGACAAGTCGAGATAAAATAGTGAAAATATATTGTCCGATACAAGGAAGAGTAAAAAGAATTAGGATTGAAATGGAATGGAGTGAGAGAGAGATTGTTTTGGTGTTTATTTACACATCTATTGCAGTCATGTCCTGTTGAAATATACTTAATTTGTTGGTCTACAGATTGTGTACAATTTTGGGTAAAAGGAGGCATTTTTAATCCAACAGGGACTATTAAATAAATTCAGTCCCATGGAGACTAATTTAAGCTAGTCAATTACCATACACTATTGTGCTCTCAATTCTTTTCAAGTTGTTTTATATTTGATTTGAGTCACAAATAAATACTATCAGGATAAAATAACATAATCAACAATGAATAATTCCAAGATTAATGTAATCTCGACCTTAAACATCATCTGTTCTTCAACAAATATTTATCTTACCTCTATTTTAATGCTCTAGTTGTTAGTCGAAGGTTTGTCACTAGTTTTTTCCGAATCTCAAGGGGCTCTAATTAATGAATACATTCTCATAAGAACCTAAATTTGTAAAACTCGTTAATGTTGTGTTTGGTTGGAGTGAATGGAAGTGGGAGGAAATGGAATGATATTTATACTATTTTATGAAAAATGTGTTCCTTCCTCCTAATCCTAAAAATCTAAACTATAGCTCATAGCCACCAATTTGAGAAGGAATGCTTAGTTACCTTACAAACTTCAATTATTTCTGTTTCACGCTCCCTCATTTCATTCACTTTTCTCTTATTCATATTCTTTTCAACCAAGAATTTTGTTCACAGTTTTTCATTTCATTTCTTCCCCATTCCATCCTCTTCAACCAAATGGGCATAAGTTTTACCTTGGTTGAGTACCTAGGGTGTTTAAGTATGTTCCTATTCTAATTACAAGTTAACTAAATGGTTAATCCTAGGTTAATATTGATTGGGTTTTAAAGGTTTTCTTTTCCAAGTTCACCTGACTACTAGATCAATATCAAAGCTGATCAATCCCATATAGGTTTAAAAATAAAAGTTAGTTCATCATCTCACATGGAAATACTAAACACAAGTAGGAAGTCATGGTTTCAAGTATACAATAAAAGAAAAAGTAAAAAAGAGAAGATAAAACTCCAGAATTGTTCTTCTTTCTTAGCTTTTCTCTTATGATTCCTTCCAAGCTTTGTTCTCCTGTGCATGTGGCTTTGCATCTCTATATGAGTGTGATTTATAAATTAGGAATTATAATATTTCTTAAAAATATGATATATCCCCATACAGTAATCTATATTAATTAATTAATTATAAAACATGATAATTCCCTTAAATAGGATGGGATTCCAAAAAGGGAAACTCGGGCTGGCTGTTTCTGGTCCTCTACGCAGTCAAAAACTTTAAAAAAATTGAAGGCCATGCTCAAATTAAAGGTCTTCTCGCAAGTTTCCAACGATGTCTAAATCACCTTAATAGGACATTCAGAACTCAAGTTAGAACCTAAAGAGTTGGCAACTGTCCCGAAAATCTGATCTTTTCTCGAAATAAACTCCAACTCTTGCTCTTTAAGCTTGAATCCTTCAATTAGTTTTAGAATTTTTATTTTATGCATTAAAACATAAAAAATTGAATAAAATTCCAATTTGATAAAAATTACTAAAAATGTAGGGAATTTATTCTCCATTGACTATTGTATCAATTTTCTGTTAACAATTTGATTCCATAAGTTAGAAGTTAGAACATATATCAAGTTATTCCCTGTGATATTCAGCATTTGCTTATTGCTTAAGGGGGGTTTGCAATTTTGTTACCAATGATCTCTATTTCTTCCTTATAAATCTTTGAAGAAGAAATGTTCAGAATTGTTTTAAAGAGTGACATTTGTATTTTTATGTTAGATAATTTTATGTTAAATAATATTAAGGTATGTGTGTTTGCGCGCACATAACTTAATATTATTGCAAACACACATACCTTAATATTATTTAGCATGAATAAGAAGTCAAACTTCCTTAGTCACTAAGACTATGGCTTAGCTAGCCTATGTTTTCATTATGTCTCCCTTCATCTTGCTAAGTATATTGATTTTCAGCCGCTGAGACTAGTGCTAGCCTATATTTTCATTCAGTCTAAGTTCATCATGATGAGTATATTAACTCTCTGTACAATGTTTAAGATACCTTATTCTCCTATTCATACTCTCATCTTAAAAATTGATACTGTATTTCGGCCGAATGAGACTTGACAGAAATGTTCCTTTTTCAGCCAGCAATAGCCTTTGCAATTAGGGAACAGCTCTATGAGGTTAGAATTAATACATATTCAAGCATTGTTATCACAACTGATTAGGTGGAACATCATGAGCACAAAATGTTTTCAGTTTACTATCTTTTAAATTATTGCTTTCAGATTGCTATCCAAAATGTATCATCGGCAAGGGAGAGTAGAATAAGCAAAAAGGGTCGTAGAGGGTTTGAGCATTCTCTACCCAGGTTTGGAATTTTTGTATCGAGTATTCAAGTCTCTGCTCCTTGTTTTATTTTCCCATGTATGAAGACTTGCATGTGATTTTGCATTCAAGTAACAAGTCTCTCTCTCTCAGTAAAGCTGGTGGCACTGGATTGGATTTGATGAAGTTGTATGGTTTTAGATCAAGTGTTGTTCGGTAAGACTGATTTTCTTGTTTCAATATGCCATATATGACCTGAATAAACTATTGAGTTCTTGTACCTTACCGTGCTCAGCAATCTGATAGTAAGTTACAAATCTATAGGGAGCCTGATATACCCGACCAAAACCATGATAATAATTTTTTAATCGCAGCCATGCTGTAGGTACCAAAGATTTTACCTTAACTATGCCAAAATTATGATCTAGCCATCTGGGTAATATCGCAGTTGATGTCCCGAGGAACCTTGAACTTGAAATAGACTAAAAAGTTATTATGCCTACAATCTTTTTCAGGAAGAGAAAGGAATGGGATGTGTATGAACCCATCGTTGGCAAACTATCGAATGAGGAAGTGGGTGCCCTTGAAGCAAAAGAAGAGAGGAATGCTCAATGAAGATGGACTGACAGTTAATTGTGAGGAAAAATTCTAATGTTTGGATAGGTAACTCAGCAGAATTTCTGGTTAATTCAGATTGAGCAGAACTTTCTTTTATATGTGATGTAGTTGTGTTCGTAATTCTCTATCTTTTTCTGATACATTTGCATACAAAGTGTTGGAAAGCAAATCATAAGTAACATTATGCAAGTCCCAATAAAACAAATATTTGAATTGATATATATCATATTAACAGTCCTATGAAGTATATATCTCAAGATGTCAGTTGTACCGTCTTGTTTATGACTATTGTTCCTTTGAAAACTTTAGTTTGCTGACGTAGGCTCTTTTATTGCTCTAACAATTTCGGTTTAGACCAGTTATGCTCCCGGGAATATTTAATATTCACATTATTAGTAGTTAGTCGACATTGTTTATACTGTATTGACAAAAATACAACATTTACACCATTGACGAATCCATATTGTTTATCACAAATTTAGTCTGCTCAGTCATGGCAAGGGCAAAAATGATGATAAAATGTGAAGATTAAGAAATGTAAAAAAAAAAACCGTGGAAAACCCTAAATATCTTCTTTTCTCCATTAGTATAATATTGTTTACTTCGAGAACAAATACCCTAAAACTTATATTCTGATTTTGGGGTTATGATTCACTTTTTCGTTTGATGATAAACTCCCCTCTTTCTTGGTTTTCTTGATTTTATATCTATCTATTTAAATTAGTCTTTCTTATTGAGTTTGTCATATGAATGATTATGATTAAGTGTTGTTACCGATAAAATACATGTATAGAGACACCATGGCATTATATACGGTGTTTGATAATATCCTCTCATAGATATTTTTTTTCGTCGTTACTCGTTGTTGGTGGTGTTATTGTCACTGTTCACTGTAACTCTGTTCTCAAAAGTTATATGAAAATCATGGATAGTTTAAGATCTGGGAAAATGACTCTCTTTAATTCTTGAAGGAAAATAGGTAAGATCCATGTATAGAGACCCCATGACACTGGTATGAATTAACAACTATAATTTTTAAATTTCAATTATTTGATGGCTACATTATTGCAAATATGGAGTTGAATCCATAATTGAGATTTATAATTATTTGAAATATGTTCTATTTTTTTTAAAGAAAGGAATGAGTATATAAAATGATGGTTAGTTTAATGCTCTTTTTTAATCGGTTTGGTTCAATTTTTATCTTATTGGTAATCTTGTTTTTGTAAAGAATATGTCATTTTTAATACACTGGTATAATTTTGTTTTGATATAGTCATTCTAGAGTAATCTTGTTTTATTGTTAAGAAAATGTCATTTTTGATACACTGATATGATTATCTTTTGATATAGACATTGTAGAATGTTCATGTTCATATGTTCATATGTTCATATGTTCTTGGTCTATTGATCATGTTCTTACCACATTTATAATAAATCAAATAATCTTGTTACCGTTTTTATTGATATGTTATTCAATTCAGTTGTACAATTCTTTATTTTATTTTAGTGATTTGTTATTAACTTTTATTTTTTCAGTTTCTAATTCTGGTTAAGTTTAATTTTATTTATTATTTTTAATGTAGATTATTAATTCTATTCTTTAGAATGATATTTAGTTACTCCTAGATTAAATTTGTATTTATGACTATTAATAATCAGTTTTTTAAAATGTGGTAACCAATCAAATTGAATTTTTTGAATAAATGTTTTAAGTATGTATATGTTACATTACTCATTTTATCAACCGTAATGCCATATGTGATGGCTTTTGTGCCTTTGTGGATGGTGCCATAATTGATGGGTTTTGACCATTTATGGTAATTGTTATATGTCATTTAAGACGATCATGTTAATTAATTATTTTTATAGATATTTTTATATGTCATTCTTAGGTATCTATAGGTATCTAATCAAAGGTATCCCCTTTGGTTAAATTCTATCTTGGTTATTTAAATAATAATTGCATTATGTATTTTTTTAAAGTTATTTTTTTTGTCGTCTCTGTTCTATTCATATGGTACTAATTATTTTCTATTTTTTTTTCTGTAACAGATGTTCTGTTTTCAGACATTAAAGTTTTATCGTCTAAATTTCCAGAGGCATCTCGAAGTACCATTTGTACAAATGGGAATCCTCTTCGTTACATGATTTCTTCTTAATATAGATAGATATAGGATCTATGGGGCAATTACTTAGAAGTGCATTTTGTGCTACAGCCCTTCCTATGGGATCCCATGATCCTGAACCATCCTGAACCGATCTTACCTGGGATTGCAAATCCCAAGTTTGTCTATGAAAAATGGATTTAATTGTATTAGTGTCTATAATTGATTTCTGCATGTCTTTTGGTTAGATGATAAACTTTCTTGAATGAAAGAGCTCCATTTTTTACGGGATTGTGTTTCGGCACAAATCATTTACTTGAATTTATTTGAAGGTTACTTCTAACAAAAAAAAAAGGTTCTTCTAGGAAGTTAATTGGTCATAATCGTTCGATTAAGAAGAACTAAGGCTAGAAGGTTTATTCTTTGTCTAATCAAAGTGTTTGTTTAAATAGGTGGTCTTTTGCTCCCTTCTTAAAACCATCAATGGGCTCAATTTATTTATTGAAAGGTCAATAATCCTGTGAGCTTGTACAAAAACAAGTAAATAAAGTTATAGGGCTTATACAAGGATATGTCTTTGCTAAAAGATATGTACAACGTCCTTCAAGCAAAACATCTAGAAACCGAAAACTATTAAAACATTGATACAGAAAATAAAGCACAAAATGTAGTAGTCATGAAAGACAAAGTAGATGAAATATTTTCTAGAATCTGCAGGCTAAATTCCAGTGATGGAGAATCACCTTATCCTCATATTATTGGGGACCTTATCTATTGAAGAATAACCAGAAACTGTATTTTATGGATGTCTTAGGGACTGTATGTATTAAGTTTACACTCTCTTCAAGTTTTGACCGGAGTTGCCCAACAGTTGCTAATAATGAAGGCTCTAGGAGTAACATATACAATAGAGCTACTTTTCAGTATGTCTGTATATAAAGACGATACTAGTTTTACTTGTATATTTTTGTTTTTACCACTACCTTTATATCAAATAGTACTCTCCTTGATCTGTTTCTTTTTCCTTACAGAATCTGTTTTTATGATTCAGATCTCTATCCACCGTCCTAATGATAAAAAATAGACATTTAATTGTCGCGTGAAAGATCTGATTTTTCCCGTTTCTTCTGATCTCAACTTCAAGCATTACTGATCAAGACCCCACAAAAATGAAATATACAGATTATTCAAGCAGGAATGGTGTCTGAGAAGTAGAAGCATGTAATCCATTAATAAAGTGAAAAATCTCACCATGATTTTCTTATTCATCACGGGGATTCCTATAGGTAGGAGGTGTGACATTTATCAAAACAGAGAGAAATTTACAAAGCACATCAATCATCAGAGTTTACGGATGAAGACACTTGATTCAGCTTTGATAAGTGCACACCTTCTGTATGTTTCCCTTGTTGGCCTTTTCTTTTTTGAGGGTCTTCTTTCTTCTTATGAGGGGAGATAGCTTCTCTCTCTGTCACCACTTGATCAAGATTTTCAACAAGGAACATACTCTACCCCAAGTATGATATATACATATATAATGTAAACTACCTACTTAGCTACATAATACTTATAGGTAGAGAGGCAAAGGCTCTTGCATAATGATAGATCATGTATTAACATTGCAAAGTGATGATCTGGGCTTATTATTGGACTTGTCTAAAATGGACCACATGACTTGAACATCCTCATAAGTGCATGCCATCACTTCTCCTTCAAGTTGAAGATCTATCATCTTCTTATCATCATCTTGCCCTGCACCACCACTTAATTGTTCCATTACCTCAACTACATGAATATATCTACATGTTCATATGCATACACGAATGTATTTTTTCGCAAGGAGGAAGAGAGGGATAGTCCTTGTCACTAGGCTATCCCTGAATCCTTGCACATATATTTATATACTGTAATGTAATGTACCTTGAGGCTGGCGCGACTTGTTGCGCTTGTGAGCTCTAGTGGTAGTGGCAGCCGCGGAGGCATGATGGTTCTGATTAGTATTGAAGAGAGTACGAGCTTTTCGGAATGGAGACTTGATTGTTCTTACCCAAGAAGTATTGGAAGGAGAAGAAGTCATTCTGGTGGCAGAAGATTTTTAGAAAGTACGTGCTCTAAAATATGATTGGTTATACTTCCTTAGTTCCTTGTAGTACAGCTTACCTCTCTATATTTATACATACAGTGCCCTTAAAATTTTGAAGAAGAATATAAAAAGTAGAAGGGTAGACAGAAAATGTTGTGGCATGTGTTTTGGGTCAGAAGTAGGGCAAGATCCGTGAGATGAGCTTTGATGGGTTAGCATTCCTTTTCTTATCTATATGAGTATAGGCTGTATAGCCAATAATGACTACCATAAATTAAATATTACCAAGATTACATACATTTATTTTTATAATTTTTCTACTTTTTTTTACCAGCCTATCTAGGCTCAAAATTTGTAAATTCAAAATTCAGATTACAAGATATTTTTTTTTAGCCAAGTAGATTACAAGATATTTTTTTTGCCTTTGTTTAGGCAATGGAGTCTGGTTTTGTTTTTGCACTTGTTTTAATTCACTTGTCCTTTGCATTTAAAAAAAGACGGATGTAAATTCGAAATCAAATGTTTGTGGCTCAGCAACTCATGTATTATGTAACACATAGATTATCCATAGAACTCGCTAAAATGATTTGGAAATATGCAAACTATTATGTTTGTATTTATAAAATGTCGAATTTAAAATTTACTCGTATAATTGTGTTGATCGACCAGTTTCGAAGCTATGAAGGAGCTTGGTTTGCAAAAGTCTCGAAATCTAGTGAATAGAGCGAGTGGACAGTCCGCGAAACACGAGAGGACAGCTGAAATAGAATTGTGAAAACCCAAGATTTTATACCTTCTCCATATTTAAAAATTGAAACTGTATTTGTTTGCTAGGCTACCCAATTGGACTACCCTAACACGTGAACCAATTTATTTTTCTTCATTTCCTTTAACGTGGTGGACGGCGACACTTTAATTATACTTAAACTCACCCTCGCATATCAACCATTTGTTTTCAAAGTTTCCAAATTTATAAGATTACATTTTTTATAAATAAATAGACTTATAGTCTTATAAATAAGTATCTATTTTAAAAAAATTCGGAATAAGTCAGACTCGAACCAGGAAATGAGACGAGACGACTGAAAATAAGTCATTTACATTTAAGTACATATAATTATACAAGATTACAAGTGCAGCAAAATCTCAATAAATTAATATTCAAATAATTTTAGTTTATTAATAAATTTTCAATTTCACATAATAAACTTTATATTTTCTTAAATTTAATAAATAAATACAGTTTTTAATCTTGAAAATATTCATTTATCAAAATTTAACCAGGTACAGAGCCGGTGTGCTGCTGCTCTCCATCGTACAATGCAGATTTGTTGTAGGACTTGTTCGATGCTTAGAATATATGCATGTGCGTACATGTAGACTGTACATGTGCAACACTGACCACAAATGAACCGAAATATAACAAGAGGACAAGTACACAATAGTAGAAAACGGTCAGAATAGGCATTTTACTTTGTCTTTTGCTGCACTTAAACTTTCAAGTGGGTTTGAAAAACCGTACACACTGGAGCTGGACGGTTAGGTTGCTTCTTCGTTAATACTGTTTAATTGTTTTATTTACCCTTGATTAATTCATTTCTTTTAATTTTTGTCATTTATATAGACACACGTCTAGGCTTCTAATATGAATATATGATGCATTGATGTGTGTGTGTTGAAGGATATATATTAAGCTGATGAGAGTAGGAATTATGAGATATCAAATTATGATCGGATAGGACAAGTGATAAAAACTTATTTCTGTCATCCTACTCCTCAATCTGAAATTTGTTAGAACGGATTTCAACTCGATCAACGAAAATGAAAATTTAATTTATTGCATTTTTATAAACCAATAACATTTACATTTCTATTAATTAAATTAAAATTTTATGATCCAACCGGAAACTTTTTTTTTTTTGTCAATGATCCATCTTCAGGTCAATTAAGACTCCAAGAACTAATATCTGTTTAGAGTTAATCAATTTTCTAAGTGATCGAGATAATCATGATTTACTTACGGGGTTATTAAAAATCTAGAGATTACACACACCCATAGTTATAAATAAAAAGTAAAAAATAAAAGACAATAAAGCAAGTGGGGGAGTGAGCAGAGCTGAGTCTAAACATTCACATGCATACAGACCAAGTTTTGGCAGAAGCAGTGACAGATCGAGTATATCCTCCAATATTATCTTAACCATCACTATAATACATCTCTTAGAAATATACAAATAACTATTTACGTTATATACACACACTGTTCTAGACATGTTACATGTAGATTATAGTAGACACATATATAATTAACTTGATGTCTGCGAACCTAAAATGTAATATTGTAAGGTGCATGTGCAATTATTAAAGTATCTCATATCTGTACTCAATATCTAGCTACAAAAATCGGTAACATTATATCATCATCTTAACTGGCAATGCCAAGGCATAAATCATAACAATATTATGTTTATTTATTAATAATTACTCTAAAAACATCTCTAGTTTATTTTTTTCCGCTAAAAATTTTCTACACATATATCTAGTCCATTTTGTTATGACAATGCAGCTAACAGTACTTGATCTGTCGGTCTTAATATAAAAATGAATGACCACTAGAAAAGTAGAAACTGAATGATTGACTGAGTCGTGTGAATAAAAGTTAATGCTTTCATTTACAAATTTATTTTTAGTACGGAGCTAGAGAAAAAATAAATACAAACATTATTTTTGTTATGATTGGTGTATTTCACTTTCACATGAGGACCATACTGTGTACCCTTTACTATTATATAGTCTGCTTCTGTTGTTTTCAGTGTTCCCTTACTTTTTACTTCACCATCAAGTGGATAAATCGATTGTTATAAAATAATAGTAAAATATACAGAGTTCTTATAGTCGCGGGATTAAAATTTTTTGATTTCTTTCTAGGGTTGTGAAGTTTATTAAGTAACATAAAATTATAGAGTTTTGGTACATGAAGTTTGGTTGTTTTTAACATCAACGAACACTATACACTCATTTATTTAATATGAATTTTTGTTAATAACCAAATATCGTTGATAATAAATATTAGAATCTTTTATTAAAGCATAAATTATAATTCAGATATCAAATTATGAATATTTAATTATTTTTAAATATTCGAGTATTCAATACGGAAGAATCCTACTTTTCCAGGATGTACATGTGTATCAATGCATTGATAATCCACGTTTTAAGAATCCTTTTATTATATTTCTTGTTGTACTTGTTAAAAATATTTAGGAACATAAATTGTAATGTAATTAAACACCGCAAGTTGGCACTAGTTTAATTAGCAAATTTTTACATAATGGTTGCTTTCAGTGTTCTCGGAACTGACATGTCTTTGATTAATGGTGTTTTACATCTCCTTTCATTTTTAAATCTAGAAAAGGTTCTCACTGCTCCCTTTTCACCAGCTATATCCTCTTCTTGCTTATCTTTTCTGTTTTATGCTTTCGTGATTTTCAAGTCTACCCAAAATTTATTGTGCGACAGTGTGCGTAAGGCCCGGAATTATGTAAATCTGTAACATCGTCACCTCATTAGTAGAGCTAAACTTGTGTATATTTGATGGCGGAATCATACTTTCAAGTATTGGAACTGCTAGGTAGCTAGGCTTTTGTTTATCGAGGGTTTGAAAATTTTATTTAAGACTTCGAATTTAAAATACTACACATAAAATTTTTCCAATGTATATACTATAAATACACTTGTAAATGAATAAATTTATAAATTGAACGTGATTGGATAAATCATGTAATAAGACTTATTCTCTATCTTCTAGATTCGACCCTTATCATATATTCTTAATTTGTATGGGTGAGTGTATTTATTAAAAAAAAGTGAAATAATTAATTTATATATATTTCAAAACTTTGAGGTTCATAAAAAGTTTCGACTGGCCATTTTGTTAATTTATTCGAGATCTTAGCATGTATAGATATATTTCAAACTATAGTTCTCTTTATGCTTATATTATTGCAAACATAAACATGTGACTGGTAACATGGGATACCCACAAGAACATAACATGATACACACTTAAATTTGTTTAAAGCCCCCACCAAAAATTACAACTGTTCCAACTCCCTTGATAAAATAACAAAAAAGAGGACTAATGATATCGTGAATATAGCAATTAATACATAATTATAAATTTCTCTTTCACTCTTCACATAAAATAAAAGAGTACCAACATGTACAATCTAACTACCAGATTAAGATTGTGTCAACTACACAAATAACAAACCCTACCTCATCTCAATATATACATGTCAGAGCTACCCAATACATATATTTTTACTTAATTATTGTAATTGCAATATTCGATAACAACATTAATTAACACTCACATTTTTCTTAATATCAAATTTCAGTTCTGCTTAATATTAAATTATATATAAATATATGGTTCATATAGTTTTAGACGAAATATATCAGCTCTATTTGCGGGTTTATACAAATTACATATAAGGATAAACAAACAGTGCCGTCATAGTCATCGATTTTTAGTCCATTAAATTTACCTGCATATATACATACATGCGTGACAAACTTGACAGATGTTGGTAAAGGTATTAAACGGGAATGAACGGTACTATACAAGTGCAAAATGAAAATACGGACCAGATTGTGATGAAATTAGAATCCTATGTCTTGTAGCTAAAAAACGAAATGCAACCCTATTTGAAATTATTCAAAATTGAGACGAATTTGAGTTTATTTCATGTCCACAAAATTTGACTATTAAAATTGGGGCTGCATAAACTTTTATTGAAGGCTTTAAATTAATTAGATGCATAGAGTGGTCCAACACTATACTACTCATTTAGTCATTTTTTGCTTCACCTGTCAACTTGTACATAGTCGATCTATTCATATGTCCCTCTTCATTATTTTTATGTCGGATTGTAACACCTCCCATAATCAAACGAGTGGTTACTTGTGTGATAATCCGGGTCAAATTCTGAGTCTTTTTCAAAGACCCGACTTCCGAATCCGAAATAAGCGCAGAGTAAACTGGCCAAAATGCAACAATTTGAATAATCCACAAGCCCACCACAGACTTCTAAAAGATCATGATTTGTTGGTGCATAGTAATAATACTCTTTCTTATATACTGAACAAATTATCTCAATCTATTCGATCGTATCTGTTGTTATTGCTGTTTTACCGATTTGTCTGTCCCCAATAATTAATTCTCGCTGACCATGCCCTATAGGTATCATCGAATCAATAGCAATAATCCCCGTTTGAAGAGGCTCGTATACGGAACGTCGTGAAATAATACCCGGAGCAGGAGATTCAATTAACCGATATTCAGAAATTGAGATTTCACCCCTACCATAAATAAGTTTAATCAGGGCATTTACAACACAGTGTGAAACTAGGGTGTTACACGAATATTTTTTTCCCAAACTCTTTATCCTCACGGTTGTACCTCTCTTTAAATTTTTATAAATATATATACGCTATAAATTCACAACACAATTATCAGACTAAAATTCAATTTATATTCATACAATTTTCCATCGTGTCGAATAAATTTTAATATCTTCAAAACGACACTATTTTCGGCAAAATTTTCAGGCGTGAATGATTTTATTTATGAAAAATAGTTAACTTCTATTTGCGAAAGGGTCTTGTGTAGAATTTCGAACATTTAACCATGACTTGACGTTTTTCCTTGAATCAATCCGAGCACTTTGTTCTCTTGGCTACTTAAATGTACTTGCTGCTAATTTGGCAAAAAGAAAAAAAATACTTGCTGCTAAATAATACAGAAGTATTGAAAATTTGGGGCCGCATCTACGCTAGCTCGTATAGTAAGTAGTAGAGTTCATTAAATGGGCTGCAATTGTTATGGACTTTGGGTTTTTAAATGTGTAAGAATGAGTTTTTTCTTAGGAAATTGATTGCATTGCAATCCAGCAGCCAGTCCAGCCAGTCAGCCACGCCTTGTGAGTTGCCTGACTTGCCTACAGGCCACTAACAACGTATATAATTGAAAAAATTCAAATCGGAATACACCTAATTTTTTAAAATCCAAAAAAATCTCAAATAATTTAGATAATGACTAAAATAATTATTGGTACCTTTTATTATAATATCTAAAGTCTCGTTTCATATTGGTATTGTAACGACCGAGAAATTTAAGAATAAATAAAAATATTTAGTTATGTGTTAAATATGATTAAATGTCTTTTATATCAATTTTAATGCATTATTAGTTAATAATATTTTTATTAGATATGATAATTACTCGTTACGTGATCTGTGACTTTTGTGTACCTTATTATATTTTATAGTATTTATTAAAAATGATAATGTATTTTAAAAATTGAAATTTTGATTAAAAATTTATCGGACCGGGGCCTTACAGAGATTTCGAAGCCCCTGTTTTTGATACAATTATTTTTATAAATTTATATATTCATCAAAATTTATATATTTTAGTATTTATGGAACATTTATAATTTTTAGGAAATTTTGATATATTTACTTTATTTATTTAAAAATAAAAATTTTACAATTATATCCCATAATTATTATTTTTAAGGCTTTTAAAATAAATTATGGGGGATTTTTACCCTAAATCAACTTTGGGGCTTTAATTTTTACAAATATATAAATAGCCTAATTAATTATTAAAAATCATTAAAATTTACTAAAAATAGTAAAAATTCTGGAAATTTGGGGAAGAAGGTGTTCTTGGCGTTCTTGAGGATCAAAGCTAATTTGGAGACGTTATTGGAGTCCAATCTTGACGTTCTAGTAGCCAAATCAAAGCTTATAACATCACCTACTCGATTAGAGTATCAACTTTAACTCAAAAACTCAAGAACTCGAATTCATGATTTACTGTTCTTCTTTGATTTTACCAAGTTGCTATATGTTGCTTGTTTGTTTAATTAACTTACATGACTAGTTAGATCGTAACGAGAGCATGCTAGTGGTATTTTTAGTTGATTTTTATGAGAATGTTTTCGTGTTCACCGGATTTTGGTCGGATTTTATTCAAGTTGGCCGGAATCGGAGCTACGTGGCTCGGTTCTTGATTCTGGTACCTCAGTTGTGTTGTATGTATGTCCAGTAACTTGTGGGTGTCGTTTATTTTGAGTTTGGTGATTGTTTGTGAATCGCCGGAATATTTTCCGATCATCGGATTTTTCCTGTTCCGATTGAAAGCCTGGTTGCAGGCTTTGTTTGTGTATTTAGTGTTGTGATTCATGCTTCTGAGTCGTTTGTGGTAGGATTGGATGCTAAAACCGTGGGAAACAGAGTTGTTGAGGCTGTTGTCGGAACTCGACCGGAGTTGCCGGACTCGGTCGCCGGATTCTGGATTTTCCCAGTTTCCGGTGGCGTGTTCTTGAGCAATCCGGTGTCTGTTCTTGGCTAGAGTGGGTTTGATCCACCAAACCCTAAAACCATTTCTAGAAACTGTTTCTGGGATTAAAATTTACTTTTATTTTCAAAAATTGGTTTTAAATCCAAAAATTATTTTAAAAATTATATTAAATTCGAATTTTTTTTTAAAAAAATTAAAATAAATTATTTTTATTTCAAAATCAATTTGATTTAATTATTTTAATTTATTTAGATAATAATTTAATTAATTATAATTAATTGGTTAATTTATTTTAATCAATTAATTTAATTAATTAAATATTATTTAAATATAATTAAAAATAATTGGATTTAATTATTTTGAGAAATAAAAATAATTTATTATCTATTTAGTTAATAATTCTTTTACCCATTTTAAATGAAATAAATCTGTTTGAGAGCCTAAAAATAATCCGGAGAGGATAGTAATGACCCGTATCGGTCCGAAAATATTTTTAGAATATTTTAGAAATATTTTGACGAGTCCTTTAATGGTTTGACTTATGTGTTATGTGACTTACATGCTACTTGATTTACGAGCTTATTTATCCTAAATATATTATATTACTTGTTTGATATTGATGGACCGCATGGGTAGACACTAGAGATAAAGTAAGGTTTGTCTGACACCTTGGGTTGACCCATGTATCTAAAATAATATATTTTATTTATAGATACGAGCAAAGTGTGAGCCACCCAGTCAAGCAAGAGTAAGCTTTTGTACTTAACAGGCAAGTATCTTCACCTTGATAATCTTAAACACTTTTATTTTATTGTTTCATTTATTCATATCATGACAGATAGTTATTGTTCTGAGCTATTTGTGAATCTTAAATACTTTTATTATTGCGCAACAGAGCTGTCCAATATCATTATTCTTGATATTGGAAGTTGTTTATAATAAATATATCATATTCAATATTATAGTAATAAATAATATTGGAATATGATATTATTTTAGAAATGTAAGCATGCCAACTATTCTGGATGCTCTATTATGGATTGAACCGTTAGCGTAAGTGGCCAGGTATGAGGTCCAGCGTGATTTGGAAGCCACGGTAACCATTCCAGCTTCTGATAGACTAGAGTTTGTCTACGATACGGTACCATTTGAAATCCCGGCTTATGCGATTAGGCATAATACGGTCCTATTGCTTTTGAACCTGATCAGGGGGCAATATTGGTGTGTTTTCTTCGTTCGATCCGTCTGCCCGTTTGGCTATTACGAGATTTGTTTATCAATCAGCTTTTGATATGCTATTGATAATGTTTTACGAAATGTTTTGGTTATTGATTACTGATTACATATCTTGTTCAGCTCTATCTGCTTTTATCTAAGAGTTTACTATATACTTGCTGGGCATATTTTTGGCTCACTCTTGCTTTTCATCATACACATTCCAGACATGTGAGATCATGTATCTGTATCGTCATACCGCTAGGATGAGGGTTCGAGGTGAGCACCAGACAATAGTTCCCCGCGAGTCTCAGGTATTTTAGTCTACAGTTCAGGGCGAGTATAGTTTAGTAATGGAATAAGATGTACTAGAGAATGTAAGATAACCCAAACTTTTATTATAATAAATTTGGTCTGTAATAATGTTATAGTTTGGATTTGAGTATCTTGTTTCATTACCCTAACCTGTTTACGGTCCTTGATTGGTGTGAGGGGCGATGATGTATATTTTATTATCATTGATTTGATATATTGGTGGCTGAGATATATGTTGTGTTTATTATTGGTTGTTGTGATTGGCACGTGACCCCCGAATCTGGGCCCCGGATTTTGAGGGCGTCACAGGTATCGTAGATAACAACAGTTTTGTTTGAAAATTAATTAGATAGAAAAACTGTTTGATAAATTTAAAAACAGTTTTGAGGAAAAGTGTTTTTTGGTTAAATATCAAGTGAAAAATTATTTGAT
The DNA here is from genome assembly GCA_028671895.1 of Oenanthe sinensis. Lineage (NCBI taxonomy): Eukaryota > Viridiplantae > Streptophyta > Magnoliopsida > Apiales > Apiaceae > Oenanthe > Oenanthe sinensis. The sequence continues at coordinate 30,168,306 of CM053813.1, read as the reverse complement.
AAAATTTAAAAACAATTTTGAGAAAAAGTGTTTTTTGTTATAAAACTATTTTTAGATTAAGATGATTACTCATATTTCTAGAAAAAATTATTTTTCGGTTTTTTGTAGAAAGCATCTACAAGTTTTACTATCAAAATTCTCCGAAAATATAATTTTTTAATATTATTTCTAAAAAAACACACATTAAAAAATACAATATAGCCATTTAATTTTTCTAACATCACGTTTTGTTATATTAAAACAGTTTTGAGCAATAATATCAAATGGAGCCTAAGCCTATCATAATAAAGAGTTAATCAATTAATCAAAAATTAGAAATAATGATATAACCAATCAGAATTCAACATTTAATTTTATACCAATCAAATTACAAGATTTTAGTTGTCAGTTTTGACCATTAATTAATTATTTTCTATATTTTTAACTAAATTAAGTATGATTAACTAATCATGTTTAAAATAATTATTTTTACGTTTTTTTATTAATTCAAAATCATAGTCTCTTCTTTTTATTTTTACGTTTCTACGTTTATAAAGATATTTTAACTAATAATATTATTTTAGTATAGGCAGATAGATCATCAACCTCATGAATATTAAACATTTCCAGGGACTCATACTAAAATGTATGCACTTGAGTGATCCTGGCTTATTTCTGTCTGCTGGATCCTTGGTGTAAACAACTAAGCTGCAGATCTCTTGGAGGATACAAGACGAGGGGAGGAGTACTAAATCTTATGATTAGTACTGTAAAACTGTTATTCTTGTATCTTTAGTTTCCATCTGGATTGGGGTACTATAGCTATGATCTTAATTACCATGTGCAGCTGTATATCAATACTTTATTTCTTGTGGCAAGATATCTATATCTATATCTATATTATATATTATATATAATAAAGGTGAATCATCGGACGCTATCAAATCGCTCGAAACTATTTTTCTAATTTTTCTAGAATTTACGTATTAAAAATTTATAAAAATACTTATTTACCTTCTAATAAGAGTCTAATTACTACTTAGTCTTCTAACTTGAACTCTTATAAGAAATTATTAACTTATTCTAATTAAAAGTCTAATGAAATAAATACTTACCTTCTAATTATGATTTCAATTAATACTTACCTTTTCAAATTCAAATATTCTAATGGTAAGTCTTATAAAAATAAAATTTACTAAATATAAGTTAATTAATTCTCTAATAAAATAATTTTATGGGAGATCTAAATAAGAAACGATAGAATGACTTATTAACGAAAAATGTATTTGACGAGAGAGCGGCTCATTAAGGAGAAACATGTTAATCGTTAAAATTTAATATGCATTGTATGATTTTTAAAGGAGAATTTTCGGGCGCTTTCAATTCGCTCGAAATTATTTTTCTATTTTTTAGAATTTATGTATTTAAAATTTATATAAATTCTTATTTATATTTTAATAAGAGCCTAATTATTATTTATCTTCTAATTAGGTGTTTTATAAGAATATATTAACTTATCTTCTGGAAACTATTTTCCTATTTTTATAGAATTTATTTATTACGATTTAAAAAAGAAACGATAAAATCTGAACACTATTTTCCTAATTTTATAGAATTTATTTATTAAAAAATTTATATAAATTAGTATTTGTGTTCTAATAATAATCTAATTAGTAATTACCTTTTAATTAGGATTTTAGTTATTATTTACATTTTAATCAGAAGTCTAATCAATAAATATTAACCTATTCTAATTGTAATTCTTATAAAAGTAATTTAGCAAAAACAAATTCTTATGAACAAAAATATATTAAATATAAATTGACTTATTCTATAACAAAAATAATTTGAATAAAATTATAAAAATAAAATTGACGACCAAACGAGAAAGCGGGTCAATAAGGAGTAGCATGTTAATAATTAGAATCTAAAACTCATATTAAGATTTTTATTTATAAATGATAAAATGTATTTAATATGTTATCGATATAAAATCTATTTGAGATTTAAATAAAAAACGATAAAACGACTTATTATCCAGAAAAATGTTTAAGAACAAAACGAGTCAATAAGAAAAAAAACGTGTTAAATGTTAGAATTTAGCAGTCATGTTATGATTTTTAAAAATTAAGCTCACATTTGAATTTTTGTGAAACTAACAATGATTAATACATAATAACATTTAAGATAATTAAACTATTTTTAATTTGTAATTGGGTGCACAACCAAGTTAAACACGACTATAAAGACTATAAGATAAAATTTTAAGTTAGGTTATAAATGTTTTCCCAAATGATAATCAATTATAGAAGGGGGGGTTGAATATAATAGTACCAAATAATCGACACAAGTATAAAAGATGAACACTGTTTTGTATTTATGATAAACTGTGTACAAAACTCTCTCAAGAAATTCACTGTTCTTAAGAGCTGCTAAGTTATAAGAATGATATGACTTGAATTAATTACTTAACGTTAACATATTTCTGTGTTTATATAGATACCGTTACAATTTCAACTATAAAATAGATAATGAAAAGAATAGTTTGAATAAGGTAATTTGACTTGTATTTGAATTCCTTCTTCACTAGGTGGTGATCCATTTTCAATCATAGCAATATGATCAAAAATTATCTCAGCTATTTCATCTTTTTTGTGTAAAAAGTACACCTAGGTAAATCTTGTGTAGCCAAACATATCAAGATGTAATAGATGAAAAGGTTGATCAATAGAATGTTCAGTCTTGCTCGTGAAAGATGTCTTCTTTTGTTTTGCCTTTTGACATGAATCACAGAGTCTATCAGGATGGAATTGAACTTTTGGAAGACCTCTTACTAGATCCTTTTTCACCAATTCATTTATATTTCTAAAGTTCAAGTGACACAATTTTTTGTGCCAATTCCAGCTTTCCAAGGATGATGCCTTTCCGAGTAAACAAGTTAAGGGACCATCAGAGTTTACCTCCAAGCTTGCTTCAAATAGATTGTTATGTCTGTGACCAATGAGAACCACTTTGCTAGCCTTTTTGCTTTTGACTTCACAATGTGTTTCATGAAATTCCACAGAATAACCTCTGTCTGTCATTTGACTCACACTTAACAGATTATGCTTGAGTCCTTCAACCAGAGCTACATTTTCAATGATGACATTTCCAATCACAATATTATCATATCTGTTAGGAATTTAGAGGCCCAGAAGTTACAGAGGGGGGGGTGAATGTATACTTCAAAAATTTTCTTGTTTTTGAAAAGAACTTGTTCGAAGCTTGAAGAGCAGATGGAATTACGAAGGTGTTTATCAAGACATATAACAGGAAATAATATAGACACAGATGTAACTTTCAATCTAATTTTGTATTAGAATGATCTTTGCTACAATCTGAAATTCAGTTTGAATTTCAGCTTCTTGTTCTGGGATTCTTACTATTGTAAAAATGCTCAAGACACTATCAAATGTGGCTGTGCATAAAGTATATAGACAACATGTCCTGTGCACATGCTCACATGAGACAGTTTAGCTAAAACTAGAAATAGACAGAGATTGCTTTACATTTGACTAATGACTATTTCTAGCTAACACTGTAGTGACAGTCTGCTCCATCCTGCCTTATCTCTTCTGTCACTTTTCTTGGCTTATCTTCCCAGCTACATTGTAGACTTGTCTCTGTCTGTGCAGGTTTGACTTATCCTGCATAAACAGAGCTGCAACATCATCTGTCTTGTTCTGCAATTCTTCCTTGAAACTAGCTTCTTTTGCAGTCGAGTACTCTTCTTGAAATTGGTTCGATAAGTCAAGGAGATTGACTTCTCGAACAGCTGTGACTTCTCGATTGATCCTGAATACTTGATTTCTCGAATGTCTAGACTTCTCGATCGCATACTCAGCTTGATGACTTCTCGATCAGATTAGACTTCTCGAATACATGCTTGATATTGACTTCTCGAATGACTCAGCCTTATCACTTCTCGAATGCTCCAATTGCTAGCTTCTCGAATTGTTTATTTTCACTTCTCGAATGCCTCATAATTGACACTTCTCGACTGGATTCAATACCTGACTTGTCGAATGACTGACTTCTCGATCGAGTACTAAGCAGATAGAAGTTTTGAGACTTCTCGAAATGTTTCCACAGTTCTGACTTCTCGAATGGCTGACTTCTCGACCAAGTAACTTGCCTTAGTAGAATTCTCAGATAACTTCTCTTTTTATTTTCTTCACAGTCTTCTTTGTCTGGTTGCATGATTCAATTTGAATCTTCTAACTGACTTTATTTCTGACTTAATTTACAATTTGAAGATAAACAGAGAAAACTTCTAGTTACAAATTACACATGAATTACTAAGTCACTAGTCTATTACAGAAGCACAAACTAAGTTACAGCAAGACAGATAATTAAATAGGCTAGGCTTGATTTAAGTCCAACAATCTCCCCCAATTTGGAAAATGATGAATTTTACAAATTAATACAAGATATCAAGCCTACCTATATTGTTGTTGTTGATGAGCTGCCTGATCATATTTTTCTTTTCTTTCCTTTTCTTGCCTGGCCCTGTTTTCTTCAATTGCCTGCAGTATCATTTGTCTGGCCATGATTTCCTCAATCAAAATTGCATCTTTCAGCATGTCTGCAGCAATCTGTAGAGTGAGCATTGGATAGTCTTGGACAAACTTGAGTCTAACTTTGACAGTGACTCCACTTCTCAGTTTGAATTCAACTCTGTCAGGATCTTTGAACACTCTACTTTTACCCTGTCTTCTCAATTCTTCAGACAACTGCTCTACTCTCTCCTCCTCCCTCCTTTTCTTCTCAATCATCTCCTCCATGTATCTTACCTTGTCAGTCTTTTTCTGATACTTCCTTTCCAAGTACTGAGCCATTTCCATCATTTTCAGCTTGTTAATCATGCATTTCTTGTCAAACAGGCTAATCACTCTCCTAATGTCATGAGTGGTAGCATCACTGTTGTCATGATGAAATCCTCTTTCTTCTCCATCAACATTAGTAACAAACATCCTCTTGTCTCTGACTTCTACCTTGACAATTCTGTCAGCCTTCCACAGTTTGATCCTCACCTTGTCAGTTTCAGCAATTTCTTGAATAGGTTTAATAGGTAGACCTTTATCAGGAACAATGAGTTGTTTTCTCCACTTAGGACATCTTACTAGCAAAGAGCTAGTAGAGTTCTTGAATTTGGTTGATGTGGCAGTGTTGACTTTGAGATGTTGGCTTGGCTTCAGTTTCTTTGACTGTTCCTTTTTAATTTCCCTCCTTATCACTCCATGTGCAGTAACTTTCATGAACATCCTTCTTGGAGATTTAGTTTTGATGGCAGTTGCAGTTTCAGAAACTGTTGACATCACACTAGTACCCTGAGATTTGGTAGGTGAACTAGAATGAGTGCCAGCAGCTTGCTGCTTAGAGGAATTTCTTCTTTGATACTGTTTGTTGTCCTCAGAGTTGTCTCTTTTCTTCTTGTCTTCATCCTTCTTCTTCTTGTCTTCTCCCTTTCCTTCCTTATCACTCCTTGATTCAGACCTTTTATCCTTCTTGTCCTGATCCTCATTGTCATCATCTTTCTTTTTGTTCTTCAATTCTTCTTTTGCAAATTCAGAGATTTGTCCAGAGATAAACTTTTTCATTTTCACTACAATTTCATTGTCCTCTATCTGCTTCACCTTCTTCTTTTCAATCAACTCAATTAGGTTAATAATTTGACTTCTGTTGCCTGAATTGAGATGTTGAGGGATCCTGAAATGAGCAAGTTTTTCTTCTCTAGCCATATACATCACACCATCTGGACTACAGTAGGATTCAGGTAGAGCAAGAGGTAGGAGAGGCCCCAATATTTTCTTCTTCAATTCTTCATCTTCCTGGGTTACCAACTCCACTCCCTTGTACAGACATTCCAGTTCAGTATATGAAAGCCTTTGGAATAGAGTAACTGAAACTTTAAAGTAGCCAGATTCCATTTGAATGAGTGGCTCTTTGAACATTTGTCCATTCTGTTCAAACTTAACTCCCCTTACTGCAACAATAGCATTTTCAAGCATCTTCTTATATTTCCAATGATTTCCCTGGACTTGCTTTTTGATATGATGCAGAAGTTCAAGAAACTCCTTGTCAGAGTTGGGCTTTAAAATTTCACTCCTGAGCTTTCTCATAACTGCCTTTTGCCTTTCAGCCTCTATTTCTTCTCTCCTTTCCTTCTCCCCCTTAGGGTTGATATCTTGACTTTGGAGAAAGGAAGAATGACTTGGCTTAATTTTAGTCCAGCTTGGAGTTGGCAAAGGTGCTGGAGGAGCCTGACTAGTTGTGCTTAGGTTGGAGATGAGGGATTGTAGAGAGGTGAGTTGTGCTGAGATGCTGGCAAGAGAAGTCCCTTGATTTGCAGAAGTAGAGACAAACTCATTTTTTAGATTATGAACATCTGAGACAATTTGTGAAACTGTGGATGTGAGAGAATCCACTCTGGCATTTAAGGTATCAATGGTGGAGGCCTTTGCAGCTTCATCCTTGGCCTTTGACTGATAGTAGAGGTCCACTTGGAAAGGTGATAAGGTGTGTAGAGGCACATCCTCAGGCAGCCTATCTGCATGCCTGTTTTTGTACAGAACTTCAACCATACTGTTTATTCTCCTTTGATTGTCTATGATGGTTGTGTGACCTTGAACCATTTCCTTAAACACCTTTTCCATAGAGTCTATTTTGGTGTGAAGAATGGAGGACTTTCCTGAATCTCCTCTTGAAGTGTGAGCAAGAAGACCTCCAGGCTTCAGTTTGTCTTCCATTGCTCTCAAGGTGCCCTCTACTTTAGCTCTGTGATCATCTATCTCAGATTGTACACCTTTGGCAAGATAGTGATTTGATTGCAGTTGGACTTTAGCAGCTTCATGAATTGCATCATACATGGCACTTGGAGTAAAAATCTTCTCACAAGATCCAAGAGAAGTGAGATACTTCTGTCTAGTCCACTCCAAAACTTCTTGCATGCTAACTGCAGATTTACCATCCAGCCAGGCATCCACATTTTCACCTTCATTTTCATCCAAATTTGCATTCTTTTCTTTCAACTCCTCCTGATCTTTTGCATATTCAAGCATGATTGCAGCATAGTCTTTGTTTGGCAAATGAGAAGTCACAAGCTGCTGAGCAATGTGATAGAAGCCCTCCAACTGATCTCCATACAATTCCTTTAGTTTCTCATCAGAAAGTGACCCACCAAGAAATGATGGTCCTGAATCCCTGTCATGTTGCACAGGTTCCAGCCATTGTGACAGAGAGTGAGAGCTAGGGCCACTTGTGACAGTAGTCCCCTCAGCATCTATTTCCTCATCCAATTTCTCAGATGATTCATTAGACACTGGATGGATAGGTGAATTCTCCTGAGGAGACAGTCTTTGAATGACTGGGGAGTGTCTAGGGGATGCCATTTGCATGGTGTGGAGGTCCCCCAGATTACCCAATGTCTGTGAAGACACTTGGCTTTGAAATGCCTGAGCCCCCACAGAGTCTGAAGTAAAAACTCCTGGAACCTCTGTGGTTTTGATGGTGTCATCAGGATATGCCTCAGCATGCATTCCCTCACCATCTAAAGGAGTGTCCTGAGTGGTGAACAAGGTGTCATGCACCAAGTCACTTGAATGGGGCTCACCAGGGAAACAAGAGTCCTGATGATCAACAACTTCATGTGTTTGGCTGGACACATTTGGTTGAGATGAAATTTGAGAGATAGCAGGTAGAGTGTGAGTAGAACTGAGTATTGGCAACTCCCCCTGAGAAAATGGGGAAGTTTCAAGAGAAGATCCTACTGGTGCACAGTGTGTCTCTTTTTCAACTACAGCTTCTTCATTGACAGGAGTGAATTCCTGCAATGGTGCAGACTCTGTACAGGGTGGAGTGGGCTGACTCCCAATTTCAATAGATGCACCTTGTTGAGAAAGTGCACCTAGAAGTAGGTTTAATCCCTTGTTAACTTCTACATCCTGTTGAGAGGATGTAGAGTGGTCTGTTGTGGCCTTTTTATTTTTCTTTCTCCTGGTCAAAGGCTCCACAGGTGACTCATCTGATTCATTTTCTACAACTGTTTCTAACACTCTTTTCTTAACAGCTTTCTCCTTCTTCTTCTTTGCAACTACACCCTGTTGAGAGGATGTAGAGGATGGTTTGCTAACATCTAGGGATTTCAAAGAAGGGCTAGCAGTTGGGTTGGAAGTCCTTGGGTTAGGTGCATTTGGTACTTCTGCAACCTTAGGACCTCCTACTGTATCAAGGTAACCATATTTAGGCTGCACTAGTGGATATCCCTCAAACACACTCCTCATGTGAGGAGTGATTATGAGAGGGACATTCACAGTGGTTCTCCTATCCAATGTGGCAAAAATGATTTTTGACATGGATTTGGAGTAGCCAATTCTTTGTTTGTTCATTCCAGGCAATTCAATTAAACCAGCATTCTTATAATTGAGAATTAATTGAATAAAGCGAGGAAAGAAAATTTCATTACCTCTCTTGGGAATCCTGGTTATGAGTTCCCCAAGAACTAGCTTTCCAACATTGAGCTTTTGGTTGTATGCTAATGAGTAGGCCAGCTTCAAGGCAATGAGGCTTATCTGGTCAAACCCTGTTTTTCTGCAGGTGAAGACTCTTAGGATGGTATCAAACAGGAATGACCATTCCTTCCTCATGTACTTCTTGTTTAATTTACCCAGCTTGAACTTCTCATCAACTCCTCTCTTTAGATTATCAGCATACCTAATGAAGTCCAGAAAATCTAGAAGATCATCGTCAGTAGGTTCTTCATTAAACTCTTCGGTTGGTATATTCAAGCTTGTATTCACATCATTTTCATCAAAACTGATGTCTTTTCCTTGGATTTTGCAGGTTACAACCACTTTTGACCTACCATCCTCCAAAGCTATATTTTCCCAGTCAGCAGTCTTCCAAAATTGCTCAAGAATGTCGAGATACAGTGTGGGGTTTGCCAACAGAGCTTCATTCAGATAGGAATCGATGAGAAACCTAGTGAAGCATTTGTACTGCGCCTTAGCATCTGCGTCTCTTGCAATGGCGAGAAAGTTGGTTTCAGGAATTACGTACACTTCAGTTGCAGGTTTCGAGCTTGAAGATGCCATAGAGTTGTGTATAGAAAGAGAGAAACGAAGAAATCGAAGGTTTTAGAGAGTAGAATAGCAAGGGTTCAAGTGTAGCTGTAGAATGAGAGGGTTTCTTTGAGTTTGAAATTAAGTGTAGAAATGAAATGTTATTTCTACTGTGCTATGTATAATACTTAGACAACTCGACTAGAATTGTAATCGATTTTGTATGTTCGAGAACTCAGAGAAGAGTAAAGTTAGTTTCAGTAGAGAACTGTCAGAATTTGATCGAGAACTCTCAAGAATATATATACATGATTCGAGAACTGAGATAGTCGAGAACTCTGATGATTCGAGAACTCTTGACAGTACTCGATTGAGAACTCTAAAAATGAGCTATTCGAGAACTCACAAAATCATGAGTCGAGAACTCAAAAGAAATAAGTAACTAGTCGAGAAGTCAGAAAATGATGGCAACTTAATCACAAACTCTAGTTTTTGACAGATTATTCCATTTTCACTTAGAAAATAGAATAATAATTTACAGACTTCATTTCTTAGATAAATAAAATCCATTTATTCATCTTAAAAAAAAATGTGTCTGATTGATATTCCTGAATCTTTAATTATCACACTTGTTATTTAATAATGCACAAGTATAATAATTCTTTTCAGGCTTTCTCAGAACAAGAAAATAGTTCCAAGATAGTTTTAAAAACATATGTTAACAATATGTACAACAATATAACTGACATATTTATAAACATATACCAGTTTTGTTTCACTTAGATAAATCATTTGAGTTCATGTCTGTGAAACAATTGTTGTAACAGTTGAAAAGATATATTTATTTGGCCACCTAACTTGAAGAGTTTAGCATTCCAATTTCACTAACCAACCTGTTGAAGGTGGCTTCATCAAGTGGTTTAGTAAATATATCAGCCAACTGTTTTTGTGTAGGAACATAGAATAATTTAATTACTCCATTTTCTGCATGTTCCCTTATGAAATGGTACCTTACATCAATATGCTTTGTCTTGGAATGGTTGACTGGATTGGCTACAATTGAGATGGCACTAGTGTTGTCACACATAATAGGAATTCCTTCTAACACTAGTTCATAGTCCCTTAGTTGATTCCTGATCCAAAGCACTTGAGCACAACAACTTCCTGCAGCAATATATTCAGCCTCAGCTGTGGAAGTAGAAACTGATTGTTGCTTTTTGCTAAACCAAGATACCAATCTCTGTCCAAGAAATTGACAGCTTCCTGAGGTACTTTTTCTATCCACTCTGCACCCAGCAAAATCAGCATCTGAATATCCAACTAAGTTGAATCCTGTTTCTTTAGGGTACCATAACCCCATGAATGATGTTCCTTTTAGATACCTCAGAATTCTTTTGACAGCAATGAGATGAGATTCTTTGGGGTTTGCCTGGAACCTTGCACATAGGCATGTAGAGAACATTATGTCAGGTCTACTAGCTGTGAGATAAAGGAGAGATCCAATCATTCCTCTGTAGGTCTTCATGTCTACACTTTTTCCTTTCTTATCTTCATCAAGTTTTGTAGCTGTAGACATTGGAGTTTTGGCAGTAGAACAGTCTTGCATGTCAAACCTTTTGAGTAAGTCATTGATGTACTTTGTTTGACTTATGAAAATGCCATCATCCCTTTGACTTATTTGAAGGCCTAAAAAATAATTGAGCTCTCCCATCATGCTCATCTCATATTCACCTTGCATTAGCTTAGAGAACCTTTGACACAGTTTTTCATTTGTAGATCCAAAAATGATATCATCTACATAGATTTGAACAAGTATGATATCCTCACCATGCTTTTTGTAGAAAAGAGTTTTGTCAATAGTTCCTCTAGTAAAATGATTTTCTAGAAGAAATTTTGACAAGGTGTCATACCATGCTCTAGGGGCTTGTTTGAGTCCATACAATGCTTTAATGAGTCTGTAAACAAAGTCTGGAAAATTTGGATCTTCAAAGCCAGGAGGTTGCTGCACATAAACTTCCTCTTCTAATTCACCATTGAGAAATGCACTTTTCACATCCATTTGATATACCTTAAAATTTGAGTGTGCTGCAAAGGCTAGAAAAATTCTAATTGCTTCCAATCTTGCAACAGGAGCAAAAGTCTCATCATAGTCAATGCCTTCTTCCTGGGAATAGCCTTTTGCAACCAGCCTTGCTTTGTTTCTTATAACTATTCCATGTTCATCCATTTTGTTCCTATAGACCCACTTAGTGCCAATTACCGACCTGTCCTTTGGAGGTGGCACTAATTCCCAAACATTGTTTCTCACAAATTGATTCAATTCCTCTTGCATGGCAATTATCCAGTCTGGATCCAACATGGCTTCTTCAATCCTTTTTGGTTCATTTTGAGACAGAAAGCAAGCAAATAAGCATTCATTTATAGTTGCTCTTCTTGTCCTTACACCTTCATCAGGATTTCCAATGATTTGATCAGCTGTGTGAGCTCTACTCCATTTAATTTGATGAGCTCCATCTCTATCATTTGAACTTGTTTCTTCCTGATTGAAGTGATTGCCAATAGTTGCAGATCCTTGAGAATCTCCCCCTGAGTGAATGCTAGGATTGTGTGGAGAATTCTCAAGTTGAATATGACTGTAGTCTTCATTTTCTCTTTCCACATTTGTTCCATGTGAGATATCTACATGTGACTCTTCATGCATATTGGTAACATTTTCAGTTGCAAATGTTCCAGTCTCTATTTCATTTTCAAACCTCAAGGTGTCACAGTTTTTTCCTTCCAGATTCATAGTAGGGAACTTGAAATCATCAAATGTCACATTTGTGCTTTCCATAATCTTCTGTTGATCAATCACATATACTCTATAGACAGTTTTGTCCAAAGAGTATCCCACAAAAATTCCTTCATAAGCCTTGGCTTCAAACTTCCCAAGGTTGTTGACATCATCTTTGAGAACAAAGCACTTGGTTCCAAACACATGCATGTATTTTACAGATGGTCTTCTATTTGTCATGATGTGATAAGGAGTTTTTCCAACTGGTTTTGTGATGAGTGTCCTGTTTTGAGTGTAGCATGCAGTTCTAACAGCTTCAGCCCAAAAGCTAGTTGGTAGACTGGCTTCTGCTAACATGGTTCTTGCAGCTTCAATGAGAGTTCTGTTCTTTCTCTCAACCACTCCATTTTGTTGTGGAGTTCTTGGGGCTGAAAATTGGTGAGTGATTCCTTTTTCCTTGCAGAATTCATTGAGTATAGCATTTTTGAATTCTGTACCATTATCACTCCTTATGGCAACTACTGGTGTAGGGCCTTTATCCAATCTTTTCAAATTTTCAATGATGATCTCAGGAGCTTCATCTTTTGAGTGCAAGAATTCCACCCAAGTGTATTTTGAAAAGTCATCAACCATGACTAGAGCAAATCTTTTCTTAGACATGGACATGACATTTACTGGTCCAAACAGATCCATATGAATTAATTGTAGTGGTTTTGTGATTGAAGTGAATTCCTTACTCTTGTGACTAGATCTCTTCATTTTCCCTTTTTGACATGCCTCACATAATCCTTCTATGCAGAATTCAAGTGTGGGCAGGTCCTTCACTAATTCTCTTTTGACTAAAGAATTAATGTTCTTGAGATTTAGGTGAGATAATCTCTTATGCCAGAGCATACTTTCATTTTCTGAGGCCTTTGTGTAGAAACAGCAAATCTTCTCCTTGTTTGCAGAGTCCAAATCTGCTACAAACAGGCTTCCTTTTCTTACTCCTTGCAGAGCAAATTCCTTTGTCTTCCTGTGTGATATGAGACACAGTTCCTTATCAAACTCCACCTTCAAATCTTTGTTGCAGAATTGAGTGATGCTGAGAAGATTATGCTTCAAACCACTGACTAGGGCTACATCTTCAATGACAACATTTCCATGAATCAATTTGCCATATCCCATGGTAAAACCAGTGCTGTTGTCTCCAAAGGTTACCATTGGGCCAGCCTCATCCTTGAACTGTGACAGCAGGGCCTTGTCACCAGTCATATGCCTTGAACAGCCACTGTCCAAAATCCACATGACCTTCTTCTTACTTGTGCCCTGCAATCAAGCACAAATCAAGTTTTCTTTGGTACCCAAACAAGGTTGGGTCCTTTATGCTTAGTCACATGAATATCCTTCCTGTTCTTAACAGTCTCAGTCACTTGCACATGCACATTTTCATTTTTCTTGTTTTGATTTTTTGCTTGATTAGTGCTTTCAGAACTAGATGCATGCTTAGGTGACATGGAGTGTTTTCTGTGTTTCACAGGACTAGCAGATTTAGGCCTAGGACTGTTGATATACAAATTCTGACTTATGCATCCATCAACAAACTGTTTCCTGAGCCTAAAGCAGGTATTCATGATATTCATGTTACATGGCATACAATCAAATTTGTCACAAAATTTATGATTATCATGCATTAAAGGCTTAACATAACCACAGGCAAACTTATCATTTCCCACAACAGGTTTCTTGCACAAGTGAGTAAGATGATTTGTTGAACCACAGTTTTTACAAATCTTTCTTGGTGCATTATGAACAGGTGCATAGTTGTTGTGTTTGTTAATGCCTATTTTTCCATTTCTATTAGCCTTTTTCTTTTTAGCATGCATAGCATCATTTTTCTGAGCATCCTGTTTAGTTTCAGTTTGAACAGGAGTGGACTTGGTTCTGATTGTGGGTTCTTCTTTTTCAACAGAGGCCAAATTTCTTTCAATTGCTTCCTTATCCTCATCATCTAATTGTTGTTTGATAACCATACTGGCTTCATCTACTTCAACAGTAGCCTTCTTAAAAATTGGTTCTTTGACATTTTTCAAAATATGAGGATTACCTTGGATTTCAATCTTTTTGCCTCTTGTTAAAACAGATTTTTTCTTTTTAAGATTCTCATAATCAAAACCAACTCCAATCCTAGTGCTTTCCTTGTTCTTCTCATGAAACTCTTTAACAATGGTTGCTGAGTTTTGATAAGATCTAATTTTCAACTCATTTTCAGAAATTTGTTCTTTAAGAAACTTCTCAATTTGTTCAGAACAAACAATTTTGTTCTTGAGATACTCATTTTCCTGTTTAAAGTTTTCCATGTTTATAACAGACAATTCTAGAGTCTCATTTCTTGCAACTAGTTCCTCATTAGCTTTCACTAACCTAGCAATCTCCTCATAAGCAGCAGTCATACTGGTGTGAATATTAAACATCTCAATACTTAAATCTTCCACAGTTTTCTTGTATTGAGAATTTGACATATCAAGAGAGATTAAAGAAGGTACCTGAGAGTTCGAGGATGAAGTTCCAGCATGTGAGTTGGCCATGAGTGCCAGATTCCCATATTCTTCCTCCTCATCTTCATCCGTATCATCCCAGCATTTTCCTTCAGCAATATAGGCTTTTCCTGTCTGCTTTTTGAGAAGAGCTTCATACTTGGCTTCCAACTCCAAGTAGTCTTTATCTTTCTTGATTGACTTAGGTTTGTTGCATTCTGTTGCAAAGTGTCCAAGATCATTACAGTTATAGCATCTTATCTTGGATCTATCAACTGTTCCAGTCTTGTATCCTCCATTATTGGAGCTTCTCTGTGGATTCCTTCCTTTGCTTGAAGACTTGAAGGTTGGTTTTGGTTTGAAGCTTTTGTTTCTTTTGAATCTCAAATTTCCAAACTTCTTTGCCATGAAGGCCATTGTTTTGTTGTCCATGCCTTCAAGTTCTTCAATGGTGTAGAAGTCATCTTCTTCTGACTCACTCTTGATGGAGTCCTTGTCTTCCTGTTCCTGATCTTCAATCATCTCAGATTTCAACTTCCTGCTTGTACCAGTCTTTTCAATTGTTGATGGTTCCTTAGCAACCAGGGCATTTGAGACATTTGCCATTTTTCCTCTATTTGCTAAAATGGCCTTCTTTTGATAAAATTCCAGCTCATATGTTTTCAGTATTCCATAGAGTGTCTCAAGTGGAAGTTTTGTCAAATCTCTTCCTTCTCTTATTGCAGAGATTTTATGCTCCAGGTGCTCTGGGAGAGTTAACAAAAACTTCATGTTTTTCTCCTTTGTTTCATAATATTTCCCATGAAGTTGAAGATCATTGATCAGTTTATTGAACCTTTCAAATACTTCAGTTATGCCCTCATTTGATTTTGACATGAATGCTTCATATTGGGAAACAAGGAGCTGCCTTTGATTCTCTCTTACTTCCTCAGTTCCTTCACACAGAATTTCTATTGTCTCCCATATGTGTTTGGCAGATGTACAATTGACAATATTGTTGTACATCACAAGATCCAGTGACTCAATTAATATTAACATTAAGCTATTGTCAAGAGAAACCTTTTCCTTCTCTGAGTCTGTGTACTGAGATGGATCTTTAGGTATCCATGTTGCAGGAATAACTTCAGACCCACTAGTAGTTTCAGGAACTAGAGTTACTGGCATGAAAGGACCATTCTTTAATATTTCTGGATACATGGGGTTTGCAGCCTTTATGAACATCAGCATCTTCTTCTTCCATAGGTTGTAATTTTCTCTGTCAAAGGTAGGAATCTTTATGCTGCTTAACTTCTGAGAACTCATCTTGATCTTTAGTCTGTATGTTTGTTTACAGCCTGGCTCTGATACCACTTGTTAGGAATTTAGAGGCCCAGAAGTTACAGAGGGGGGGGTGAATGTATACTTCAAAAATTTTCTTGTTTTTGAAAAGAACTTGTTCGAAGCTTGAAGAGCAGATGGAATTACGAAGGTGTTTATCAAGACATATAACAGGAAATAATATAGACACAGATGTAACTTTCAATCTAATTTTGTATTAGAATGATCTTTGCTACAATCTGAAATTCAGTTTGAATTTCAGCTTCTTGTTCTGGGATTCTTACTATTGTAAAAATGCTCAAGACACTATCAAATGTGGCTGTGCATAAAGTATATAGACAACATGTCCTGTGCACATGCTCACATGAGACAGTTTAGCTAAAACTAGAAATAGACAGAGATTGCTTTACATTTGACTAATGACTATTTCTAGCTAACACTGTAGTGACAGTCTACTCCATCCTGCCTTATCTCTTCTGTCACTTTTCTTGGCTTATCTTCCCAGCTACATTGTAGACTTGTCTCTGTCTGTGCAGGTTTGACTTATCCTGCATAAACAGAGCTGCAACATCATCTGTCTTGTTCTGCAATTCTTCCTTGAAACTAGCTTCTTTTGCAGTCGAGTACTCTTCTTGAAATTGGTTCGATAAGTCAAGGAGATTGACTTCTCGAACAGCTGTGACTTCTCGATTGATCCTGAATACTTGATTTCTCGAATGTCTAGACTTCTCGATCGCATACTCAGCTTGATGACTTCTCGATCAGATTAGACTTCTCGAATACATGCTTGATATTGACTTCTCGAATGACTCAGCCTTATCACTTCTCGAATGCTCCAATTGCTAGCTTCTCGAATTGTTTATTTTCACTTCTCGAATGCCTCATAATTGACACTTCTCGACTGGATTCAATACCTGACTTGTCGAATGACTGACTTCTCGATCGAGTACTAAGCAGATAGAAGTTTTGAGACTTCTCGAAATGTTTCCACAGTTCTGACTTCTCGAATGGCTGACTTCTCGACCAAGTAACTTGCCTTAGTAGAATTCTCAGATAACTTCTCTTTTTATTTTCTTCACAGTCTTCTTTGTCTGGTTGCATGATTCAATTTGAATCTTCTAACTGACTTTATTTCTGACTTAATTTACAATTTGAAGATAAACAGAGAAAACTTCTAGTTACAAATTACACATGAATTACTAAGTCACTAGTCTATTACAGAAGCACAAACTAAGTTACAGCAAGACAGATAATTAAATAGGCTAGGCTTGATTTAAGTCCAACAATATCTCAGTGTTCTTCCTATGTTGCCATCTCCATAAGATACCGTTGGGTCAACCTTCTCCTCAAACTCTGAAAGCATGGATTTATTTCCAGTCATGTGTGCATAACATCCACTGTCAATTACTAGGATGTTTTTCATGTTTCCCTGCAATCATTTAATGTAAATTAATTAGTAGCTTTGAGGACCCAAACAAGTTTGGATCTTTTCTTTTGAAAATTGTTAATTTTTGTAGCAGAAGTATCTTTATCAGAGTTTAAGTTAACAGAGTTTGCATTATTAGAGTTTATGTTTCTTCTATCAGCTGTTACCACGTATTGTTGTTTAGCAGAATAATTAGAAGAAACAGGAGTTTTATTCAAATGAGAAAAAAGTTTATAATAATTGAAATATAGACTATGATATTCTTTACATGTGTAAATTGAATGCCATAAACTACCATAGTGAAAACAAGGATTTTGTGATTTATATCTAGTCGGTTTCCTATCCTCTGATCTAGATCTCTCAGTTTCTTTTTTTTTATTTTGCCTGCAGTCAATAGCAAGATGATTAGAATTTTTACATGTGAAACAGGTTTTTCTAGGAGCATCAGAGATATTCTTATAGTCATTCTCCTTAGAAATTACTACTTTACCATTTTTATTCCTCTTTGATCTTTTTAGGCTTATTTTTGTTGGTGACTGACTTCAACTTTTTTTAAAGTTGCTTCTTTAAGAGTAACCCAATATTTACTGGTTTATTCTCTGACACACTATTCTCTTTGTCTTTGTGATTATTAGAGCATTTATTAGAAGTATTATTTTCATTACTAGCTCTAACAAAATTCACAGGTTCACTCAATTTTTCTTTTATGTTTGTCTTAGTATGTGTCTCCTTGCCGGATTCATAACCTAAAGCAGATGTTCAATTCTTGTCAGAAAGCATTTGTTGGACTTTTTTACCAGAGTTTGTCCAAACTCTGAAAGTCTCCTTTTCATTTGTTATTTCAGCTTTTAAGTATTCAACCTGTATTTCTAGTTGAGTTTACATGTGTATAGCATTCTCACAGTATTTCTTAGTGCTAAGCATGTGTTCATGTTTAAATTCAAGAAAATCATTCCTAGCAGACAGAGTTTGAATTTCAGATTTTAATCTTTCATTCTCAAGTGACTATGATTTAAAACTAACATGTAAGGTTATAAGGAAAGACTTTAATTCATGGATATTTTCAATATTAATATTGAAGACAGAGTATGGTACCTCTTCAGAGTTTAGGATGGGAGCATCAGTGTTTGCCATGAGAGCATAGTTTGTTTCCTCTTCAGAGTCTGAGGAATCCATCCAATCTTTCTTCGAGGTAATGAGAGCTTTCCCAGATTCCTTGCTTCTGCACTCAGTAGCAAAGTGCCCCATCTTGTTACATTTGTAATACTTGACCTTTGTTTTGTCATGTGTCTTGGACTTCCCATCTTTTTCTTCTTTTCTCCTGAATCTTTCTTTATTCTCTGACTCTCCATGCTTCTTTTGGAAGTTTCCTTGCTTTCTGTACTTTCTATACTTCATCTTCTTGAAGCCTTTAACAATCATAACAATCATCTCCATCATGTCAGAGTCTGTGGAGTCATCAGAGTTTACATAAGAGTTTGCCTCAAACTTTGATTCATTACTTTCCTTAATCATCACAGCTTTTCCTTTTCTTGTTGAGACTTTTAAAACCTTTTCTTTTGGTTCTTCAACCTTGGTCTCAATATTCAAGGCAACAGACTTTGCCTTGCTACTTTTCCTGTTCTTCCTTTATTGTAACTCCAAGTCATGAGTTTTTAGCCTTCTATACACTTCATCTAGGGACATCTCATCCAAATCTGCCCTGTCTCTTATCAAGGATGTATTTAAATTCCATTCTTCAGGAAGAGCCCTTAGAAACTTGGTGTTTGAATCATCATTATCATACACCTTATCAACCAAAGCTAAGTTATTCAACAGAGTAAGAAATCTGTGAGAGACTCATTATGTTTAGCCTCAAAGTATTCATACTCTTGAATTAGAACATATCTTCTATTCTTATTTATCTCCTTGGTTCCTTGGCATTGAACCTCTAGTGCGTCCCAGATTTATTTAGCAATTTTGCATGCAATTACCCTGTTAGACATCACAGAGTCAAGACTGTTATGCAGAATATTCCTTACCTTTGCATCTTTGAGGACTTCTTGTTTTTCTTCATTGGCCACTCTTTCTTATCCTTCAAAGTATAATATTTAGGAACCTGTCTTCCTTCCACAATTGTTGATGGAACTAGCTTAGTTGGAAGATACTGACCTTCATTGATCCTGTCTAGATAATCAGGAACTGTGGCTTCCAAGAACATCATCATCTTTACCCTCCATGTAGGGTATTCAGCCTTCTTCAAGATAGGGATTCTAATCCTTTCATACTTGTTTCCAGACATTATTTTGAGATTTTTAAGTTATAATTAATTGTCTACTCCGATACCAATTGTTACCCAGATAATACACTATTATAGAAGGGGGTTGAATATAATAGTATCAAATAATCGACTTTAGAACACAGGTATAAAAGAAATTCTGTTTTGTATTAACTTTGAATAACTCAATACAAAACTTTCTCAAAGAAATCAATATTCTTAAGAGCTTCTAGGTTATGAGAATAATAATTCTGTGAACTGTTTCAATGTTAACCTAATTATGTGTTTATATAATACGCAGCTACAAATCCAATTACCACACATATAATGATAAAGATAGCTTCCATAAAGGTAATAGGATTGCATTAAAACACTTCCATCTTTATCCCAATCAATTTCTGATTTGGCAGTTTCCATCTTTGTCAAACTCTGATCACCATAAACTCTGTCGGTTTGATAATCTCTGATTGAGTAAACTCTGTCGACAACTTCTAAACTCTAATGACGTCAGCTTAAACTCTGACTAGCTTCATTAAACTCTGTTTGAGATAATCTCTGACAGCATCAGTGTTTATTTCTAACATAAGTTTTATAAAAATAAAATTTATTAAATATAAGTTGATTTATTCTCTAATAAAAATAATTTTATGATAGATCAAAGAAAAATGATCGAGTGATTAATTGGTGAAAAATATATTTAACGAGAAAATGACTCAGTAAATAAAGCGTCATAATTGTTAAAATTTAATACTCATGTTATGATTTTAATTTATAAATAATAAAATTTGTTTAGTATATTGTCGATTTAAGTTTACGTGAGATCTAAATAAACAATGATAAAACGTCAAAAATATTTTAAAAGAGAGCGGCTAAATTAGAAGAAGCGTGATACATGTTAAATTTTAATAATCTATATTATGATTTTAAAACGTAAGCTCACTTGAAAATTTTATATAAATTACTATTTGTCTTCTAATAAGAGTCTAATTATTATTTGTCTTCTAATTAGGTGGATAATAAGGAAATATTAACTTATCTTCTAATTATTATTTCAATTACTACTTAACTCCTAATTATGAGTCTAACTATTAAATATTAACATATACTAATTGTAAGTGTTATAAAAGTAAAATTTACAAAATATAAATTGACTTATTTTTTAATAAAAATAATTTTATGAGGGATTAAAGGAAAATGATATAGTGACTCATTGGTGAAAATTGTGTTTAAGGAGAAAGCGACTTGGTAAGGAAAATCATGATAATTATTAAAATTTAATACTTATATTATCATTTTTATTTATAAATGATAAAATTTATTTAGTATGCTGTCAATTTAATTCTACGTGAGATCTAAATAAAGAATGATAAAATAACTCATTCATCATAAAATGTTTAAAAAGATGACTGCTCAATTAGAAGAAACGTATTAAATGTTAAAAATTTAATAATCTATATTATGATTTTTAAAAGGTAAGCTCACTTGAATTTTGAAGAAAAGCAATAAAAACTATATATATATATATATAATAGCATTTAAGATAATCAAGTCCATTTTTATTTTTTATTGGGATGAATAATCAAATCAAAAACGACAGCGAAAAATATGTAAGAAACATATAAGTAAGGTTTTAAATGATATTATTTATTTTATGGTACTGATGATATAAAATATTAATTTTCAGCCCACTTTAGTTCAGTAATATTTAAATATTTCACATTTTTAATTTATATATATATAAATGATCAATTATTTATTAACAATCAATTTAAAAAATATTATTTCGAATAATTTATATATAATTATAAGAGTAACCTGTATATTCTTAAAGTAATTATAGATAAAGTCATTTTATAATTGTTTTATAAGAAAATATTAACTTATCTTCTAATTACGATTTCAATTACTACTTAACTTCTAATTCTGAGTCTAATTATTAAATATTAACGTATACTAATTGTAAGTGTTATAAAAGTAAAATTTACCAAATATAAGTTGACTTATTCTCTAATAAAAATAATTTTATAAGAAATTAACGAAAAATGATAGAGCTATTCATCGACGAAAAATGTGTTTAACGAGAAAGCGGCTGAGTAAAGAAAATCATGATAATTGTTAAAATTTAATACTCGTGTTATAATTTTTATTTATAAATGATATAATTTATTTAGTATATTGTCAAAGTAAGTCTATGTGATATCTAAATAAACAATGATAAAATAACTCATTTATCAAAAAATGCTTAAAAATAGAGAGTCTGAATTATAAGAAGCGTATTAAATGTTAAAATTTAATAACCTATATTAAGTTTTTTAAAAGTATATATATATATATATATATATATATATATATATATATATATATATATATATATATATATAATAGCATTTAACATAATCAAGTCCATTTTTATTTTTTTATTGGAGTGGACAATCAAATCAAAAATGATAATGAAAAATATGTAAAAAAAACTTTTAAATAAGGTTTTAAATGATATTATTTTTTTATCATAATGATGCTATAAAATAATTAATATTTAGCTACTTTAGTTTTGTAATATTTAAATATTTCACATTTTTATATAAAAAATGATCAATTTAAAAATATTGTTTCGACTAATTTATGTATTATTATAAGAATAAAATGTATGTTCTTAAAGTTAATTTAGATAAAGTCATTTTATTATTGTTTGTTTAATAATTTTTTTCTAAATCATAAAATTAATTTAATATAATTTAAATAAATTTATAAAAATGTTATAAATCCGTTGCGAAATGCGGCTTAGTTGACTAGTTATTAATATAAGAGAAATTAAAATAGATTTTTCAGGATCAAAGTTTGAGTAGCAACCGTCATATTAGCCACGAAATAAGCGTAATTGTCATCTAGTTTAACAAGATAATCCTGTAAACGAATTATATAATGTACTTTTGAAATTCTTACGATCTTAGGCCTAGAGAATGCAAGTAAAATAAATTAAGATGAGTGTAGTTGTAAATCAATTCTTAATTAATTAGAAAAAGATTAGCTTATAAAATATCGTGTAATGTACAAACATTTTTTAAATATTTAAAATATATATTTATTATAATTATATATTCAATAAAATTTAATAAATTGAATAAATTTATAATTAGAAAATAACGAAATGTGAGCACGTTAAAAACCCTAATTAATTAAGAACATGCCAATATGCCATATTCCTTTTAGTTGAATTATCTGTATCTGAAATGGCATAACATAAAGTTCAAGGGCGCTCTGTTGGTAAAACTTCAATGAGTCTTGTCTAGGGTCGTAAATGAACCCATACCCTTCGAACAATTCGGTATTCGGTTAAAAAAATTTGATTCATGTTCGGTTCGATTTGTAAACGAGCCAAACATCAACACAATTTTTAGGTTCAGTTTGATTTGTAAACTATTCGAATATGAACATAATTTTTAGGTTCGGTTTATAAATGAGCTAAACTTGAGCAAAACATAGTTCGGCTCGAAAGTTCGCGAACAAGTTTGATTATAATGTTCGTGAACTATTCCTGAATATAATTTGGAAAAAATTCATGAACACATATTTGTGAACATTTACAAATTACAATAAATAGTATATATATATATATATATATATATATATATATATATATATATATATATTTCTGAGTATTTGTGTGTATATGTGTATATTAGTTTACAAATTAATTTACTATTTTTTACATGTACTCATTTATTTCTTAAATTTAAATTTCCTAATTTTTGTTAAATTATTAATTGTCAGGTTTGTATTTTTTTGAACTGGGATTTTGGACTAAAAATGTGAGAAATTTTTTTGTT
The DNA here is from genome assembly GCA_028671895.1 of Oenanthe sinensis. Taxonomy (NCBI): domain Eukaryota; kingdom Viridiplantae; phylum Streptophyta; class Magnoliopsida; order Apiales; family Apiaceae; genus Oenanthe; species Oenanthe sinensis. The sequence goes on along the minus strand of CM053813.1, from coordinate 30,145,113 downwards.
AACTCATTATCTTGTTATTAGAATATTAATTTATTTACTTTGTTTGACATTTATATGTTCATGAACACAAATTCGCGAGTCATATTCATGACTTGTTCGTCAATAGTGTTCGTGAACACTAATGAGCCAAATTCAAACAAAATATTAGGTTCGATAAGAGTTCGAGTTCAAAAAAATTTAAACGAACTGAACATGAACAGTCTAAATTTCGGCTCGGCTCGGCTCAACTCATGTACACCCCTAGTCTTATCGAAGAAAATATTTTTAAGAAAAGGTAAAACAGCATAAAATAAAATTCTGGACGTTAGCATCAGAAAGGAAAATTCTCATATTTTAATAATTTTCAAGAAAGCAGAATAAAATAAATACTAGCTAGAGGTCCAAAGGCGTTGCTTCCTTGTATATGACACCTTCTTAAAAATTAAAATTATTCTTGGCCGATTTTTCTTTGAACGCTTAGAATTCAGTGTAATTATTGGCATGCAATTTTATTGGCAGGGAATTACTTTGAACTTGCAGATTCTCTGCCAAAATTACTCCCAATATTTGGTAATATTTGACGTTTGATTTTTTGACACACTTTTTTAAGAGCTTTGATTACATAATTAAAATTATTACTTTTTAAATTTTCTTTTTATGAATAAAAATTTTAGTTTAATATTTTTATTCAAGAAAAAAAATATTTAAAAATAATAAATTTAAGTATATAGTCAAAACTCTTAAATACGTGTACTAAAAAGTTGAACGTCAAATAAAACCAAACTGAGGGAGTGAAACGTATTGAGTGTACGATTCTTGTTTTTCCGATCTTGGTTAAACTCCATCCTCTTTAATGTTCAAGTATATAGCCATGAATGTATCATACAACGTGTTATACATGTCTTACGAGAATGTGCATAATTAATTAAGTGGATTATATTTATATTAACGTATGAGTTATGGTGTTAGATATCTAAAAATTATCTCAATTTTTTTTATAAAATGACGTGACATAATATATGACTTGTTTTAATTCGTGGGCGTATATGAAAAGTTATCAATTATACATGTGAAAATTCAGCCTTTATGAAAGTATTTGGGACAATTTTTGGGTACATACTGAAATTCCACACCTAGAGGGGGGTGAATAGGTGTTATGGCTAACTATACCCAATTTTTATGTATTATCAAATATTTATCAGAATGTCTGGCAGTGTGCTGTTAAGGTTAATTAATTGTTATCAATATGCTGACAGTGAGTATATAAAGCAGAAAACAATTAACAGCATGTAAAGCACACACAAGAATTTTAGCCAAGTTCGACCACTAACCCTATTGGTCTACGTCCTGGTCCCCTACCAAAACTGGTAAGAGAATATATTATTAATCACTGAAATGTACCACGATTACAGATTAACAATATATCTTCCCCTTTCCCTATTACTGCTAGCAGCTTGCTGATAACTCCTGTTCCCTGAAACAAATGCCCTCTAAGACCTGTACTACACCAAGTACACTCTTCTCTAGCAAACTATTTCCATGAACCCTGTTATCCAAGCTTGACTACACAGCAATAAACATTACAGATTGAGCAATACAATTCGAATGAAATATTACAACTCAACTATGAACTCACACGCATATATAATCACATATATATCAATAGAGCTCGATTATAAAAGATATAGCAATGAATATCAGTTGAGTTTAGAAAACTTATTGATGTATAATCGTGAGATAACTTCTTGAAATAATACTTGAGTTCTCCCGCTTTTAATACGATTATAATCAATCCATATTTATAAGCATATAACGTTCAATAACTCAAACAAACTACAACGGTCTTGAATCCAATTCTCACGTTTAGTTGTTAGGGTTATATGACTGTTATTAGCCCATAAATATGAAATATAAACTGATGATAAGATATTTGAAATCGTTTGAAATAGTCTACATCAGATTATATGCGTAAAAACCAATTAAATAGGAAGGATAAGAAGTTTAAAATAATAAAACCGCTTCCTTTTAATTTAGAAAAGATATTTTATGAGCTCTAATAATATATAATAGTTATATAAACGTATTAGAGTTCTCACAAGTTTATCCCTAAGAATTCTCCTTGAAATCCGCACTTGATCGACTTGGTCTTCAAGTAAATCTGGGCGGAGACTGTAAGCTTTCTGTTAGTACCATTCTGTACCTACTAGCTTGCTATTAGTCATAACCTGTAATTGTTAGCTTGCTGACAATGTATATATTAATAATTCCTGCAAGTACATGTCAGTAACATACAGAATATGTATATTAGCTTGCTAACAAGTATAAATACAAGCTATCAGCTTGCTACTAGTGTTATCATCAAAACCTAAGGAGTATCAATCTCCCCCTTTTTGATGATTACACCTACATTTTAGGAAAGAGATAAACTCCCCCTAAATCCTGCAATCCTGTAAACTCAAGATATATATATCAGATTCATAGAATAAACAGATAAACACTATTTAAACCAGATAAGGCACACATTAGATAAACCAAATTAATTTTCGGATAAACCAAAAATTAACCAAATATCATCCAAATCAACATAAACCAGCAATGGTGAACTAAATCACCAAGTTCAAAAAAATAAAACCCTAATATCAACCAAGTCTTAGAAACAAATAAGTCTTTAAAACACAAATAAAATCCCCGAATCCTAAAATTCCTCCCCCTTAATCATTAAAAAGATTATAAACTAAGAGTTTTTGGGAGAATCAGCCATCTCATTCTTATCAGCAACATCAGTCTTTGGCTGGACCTTAGGAGAAGTAGACTTATGACCCGGAAATGTGTTCATCAAATCTGTAGCAGCTTCAATGACATCATCTAAATCAGCAGACCTCTGAGTTCCTTGAGTTGAAGTATCTGGAGTAATCCCCACTGTAGCAGTGACATGTTGGAGGACTTTGTGATACTCAACAATTTCAGTAAGCAGATGAATAATCTTAGCTTGACTATCCTTCACATCTTTCATGAAATCACCCAAAGCAACCTCAGTAGAAGCATCAAGTTCAGTAGTAGCAGGAGGAGTAGAAGATGGAACCGCTGGTTCAACATGGCTAAGAACACCATCTTTGTCCACTTTCAGACCAGATTGAATTAAACACTTACCATCCAAAAATTCTTTCACAATAAGAGACTCTGCCCCTTCTAAATTAACTCCATACCACTCAAACACATGTGTCAAGAGACAACCATAAGGGAGTGCAGTAGAGGGATTGGACTCAACAGTGTGAAACATATTTTTAAGAATTAAATCACAGAGATCAAATGACCGACCAGCTAAGAGCATAGCAACAACAACCACATCTTGAGATGAAAAATTTGATTTTGAACCCAACCGAGGACAGATATTAAAAATGCACACACGAAACAATGCATGTGTCATAGGATGTACCAATGCAGTGGCAGGTGTGAAAAACTCAGACACAGACGAATCAACTAGTAACAACTTCAATTGATCTAGAGACTCAAAATCATCAAGATTTTTAGGACCTCATAACGTATGGATTGAAACAGTAGAAGAAGACTCAAGTTGCAGAATCACACTTAAAACAGGGACGGGTAGATTGATTTTAGTATCATTAACAAAAGACACAAGATTATTAAACTTATCATAATGAAGATTCGCATAAAACTCGCGCACAAGATCAGGATAAACAACCCTAGGTAACTCACACAGAAAATTCTTAAATCCAACATCAGAAAATAGCTTAACGATACCACACTTGGCAAAGATTTTACCAGATAAGGGTTTCCCATAGATTATTTTGCGAGATCCAATTTGTTTGTCAGTATATCGATCCAAAAACTCATCACGAACCCTCACAGACATCTTCAATTTTTTAGCCCCGGAATCAATTCCCATATCAGACCGACGATCATCTGATTGGCCACCATCACTTTCAATTAACACAGGATTTCCCTCATTATCATACTCTTCTTCAGCGCGAAGTAAAAGCTTTCGCTTCGTCTTAGTTGTGAAAGTAGAAACATCAGTGGTACGAGCCCCTGCGGCTTTGCATGATGCCCTTGTCTTCGTCCTCATCTTGAATCGCAGTAAGATAGAGATAACCACAAGTACTGTGTATTTGTTGAAAATGAAATTGAAAACCCTAGCGCCGATTGGTTTTCTTGGAAGTAGAAGTGAAATGGGACTCAAAAGACATACTTCTTTTATAGTCCGTTTAATAACTAAGAGAGGAGTATTTTTAGGATAAATAAAATTAAGTAATCCCAACCCCCGAATAAGACTCATTTTAAATAAATATCTAAACACAATTTTAGAAAAACCAATCTATCTCTTAGATTCCTATTTATATGCAGCAGATAAGAATTTGAATTTCAAAATAAATCTACTTAATATTCTAGAAATCTTAAACAATTAAAGCACATAGTTCTAGAGTTAATTCATAAATATCATGTAACGGGCATATAAAATATTAACAAATTAATCATTTAAACACGTAACAAACCAAGCATGCAAAAGATTTAAAATTATACTAATTTTTAACAGTAAGCTGATAGTACCCGTTTGTAGCCTGTCAGCTTGCTGACTGAACATCACACATGCCTAATTCTCTTCTTAGCACATTAAACCTTTCTTCTGCTAAGAGCTTTGTAAAGATGTCAGCTAGCTGTTCTTCTGTAGACACAAAAATCAGCTTGACTTTACCTTTTGCAACATTATCTCTCAAGAAATGGTGTCGAACATCAATATGTTTAGTTCTTGAGTGATTTACTGGATTTTCTGACAGATTAATAGTGCTAGTATTGTCACAATAAATCTTTGTTTGACCACACTTGATTCCAAAGTCCCTGAGTGTTTGTCTCATCCATAGCACTTGAGAGCAACAGCTACCAGCTGCCAAGTACTCTCCTTCAGCTGTAGATAATGCAACAGAAGTTTGCTTCTTGCTTAACCAAGATACCAAACTTTGTCCAAGAAATGCACAAACACCACTTGTACTTTTTCTATCAGTTTGACAACCTGCATAGTCTGCATCACTATATCCAACAAGATCAAAAGCATTTGTGATAGGATAAAATAAACCAAGATTTATAGTTCCACTTAAATATTTAAATATTCTCTTAATAGCATTCAAATGGGACTCTTTTGGTTGAGCTTGAAATCTTGCACAAACACAGACACAGACACTATACATTATATCTGGTCTAGAGGCTGTAAGATATAGTAAACTACCAATCATACCTCTATAAGCTCGAACATCAACATCTTTACCTTTTTCATCTGCTGTCAGCTTGCTGACAACACTCATAGGTGTTGATTTCGACTTGAGATTCTCATATCCAAATCTTTTGAGTAGATTCCTGATATACTTGGATTGATGCACATAAATTCCTTCAGGAGTTTGCTTAATTTGGAGACCCAAGAAGTAATTGAGCTCTCCCATCATACTCATGTCAAACTCACTACTCATGCACTTAGAAAACCACTTACACATAGAATCATTAGTAGCACCAAAAATTATATCATCCACATATATTTGAACAACTAAAATATCATTACCTTTAAACATAGTAAATAATGTGGGATCAATTTTACCTCTAATGAATCCATTTTTGATGAGAAACTTACTTAACCTTTCATACCATGAACGAGGAGCTTGCCTTAATCCATATAAAGCTTTCTTCAATTTGAACACATGGTTAGGGTATTTCTCATTCTCAAATCCAGGAGGTTGCTTGACATAAACTTCTTCTTTAATGAACCCATTTAAGAAGGCACTTTTAACATCCATTTGATGTAATTTGATTTTCTTGTAGCATGCAAATGAAAGTAGCATTCTTATAGATTCCAATCTTGCAACAGGAGCATAGGTTTGATCAAAATCAATTCCTTCTTGTTGATTGTATCCTTGAGCAACTAGTCTTGCCTTATTTCTTGTGATAGTACCATATTCATCAACTTTGTTCTTGAACACCCATTTAGTACCAATGATTGAAGCATCCTTAGGTGGTTCTACAAGTTCCCAAACATCACATCTTTCGAATTGATTGAGTTCCTCTTGCATTGCCATGATCCAGTTTTCATCTTCTAATGCTTCCTTAACATTCTTTGGTTCCTGTTGAGCTAGAAAAGCTGCAAATGCACATATGTTTGCTTGACCTTTCCTTGTCTTGATTCCTTCTGATTTGTCACCAATAATCAAATTAGGAGGATGATTCTTGACTGTTCTAGTTGACTTTGGTAAAGAATGTTGAGCTATAACTTCTTCATCTAGCCGAATTCTCTTGGATGGAGGTGATACATCATCTCCTTGAAAGATATTCATCTTCTCTGGTGATCTATGACCTCTAGGACCATCCAAAGTAAGTCTAGCCATTTTCTCCAATGTTTCATCAACTGTAGAAGAGGTTTCAGCTTGCTTATTAGCTTCTGGAGTTGCATCTGTTGGCTTGTCAGCTTGCTGATATCCAGTATCTTTCTTTGTCAGCATGCTGTCAGTACCTGGTAAGAGAATATATTATTAATCACTGAAATGTACCACGATTACAGATTAACAATATATCTTCCCCTTTCCCTATTACTGCTAGCAGCTTGCTGATAACTCCTGTTCCCTGAAACAAATGCCCTCTAAGACCTGTACTACACCAAGTACACTCTTCTCTAGCAAACTATTTCCCTGAACCCTGTTATCCAAGCTTGACTACACAGCAATAAACATTACAGATTGAGCAATACAATTCGAATGAAATATTACAACTCAACTATGAACTCACACGCATATATAATCACATATATATCAATAGAGCTCGATTATAAAAGATATAGCAATGAATATCAGTTGAGTTTAGAAAACTTATTGATGTATAATCGTGAGATAGCTTCTTGAAATAATACTTGAGTTCTCCCGCTTTTAATACGATTATAATCAATCCATATTTATAAGCATATAACGTTCAATAACTCAAACAAACTACAACGGTCTTGAATCCAATTCTCACGTTTAGTTGTTAGGGTTATATGACTGTTATTAGCCCATAAATATGAAATATAAACTGATGATAAGATATTTGAAATCGTTTGAAATAGTCTACATCAGATTATATGCGTAAAAACCAATTAAATAGGAAGGATAAGAAGTTTAAAATAATAAAACCGCTTCCTTTTAATTTAGAAAAGATATTTTATGAGCTCTAATAATATATAATAGTTATATAAACGTATTAGAGTTCTCACAAGTTTATCCCTAAGAATTCTCCTTGAAATCCGCACTTGACTTGGTCTTCAAGTAAATCTGGGCGGAGACTGTAAGCTTTCTGTTAGTACCATTCTGTACCTACTAGCTTGCTATTAGTCATAACCTGTAATTGTTAGCTTGCTGACAATGTATATATTAATAATTCCTGCAAGTACATGTCAGTAACATACAGAATATGTATATTAGCTTGCTAACAAGTATAAATACAAGCTATCAGCTTGCTACTAGTGTTATCATCAAAACCTAAGGAGTATCACATACCCGGCATTTTTCTTAACATATTTATAAATTTATTTAGCTTATTAAGTGAATGTGGTCAAGTTTTTAAGAGTACATGAATTACCTCATAGTAACTAATGATAAGTGAGACATAAATTTTTTAGTTCAGATTTTTTCTGGTAAAAAGAAAGTAAAACGCTCTAATTATTCAGAATTTAATTGAATTGTTGGTTGTAATATTAGATATCGAATATTTAATTATAGAATAATATTTCATAAAACTTTTTTTAAAAAATTAATAACAATACTGTAATTATGAAAATTGATATTTAGAAAATAATAAAAAAGTGGAGGAGAACCAAATAAAAGTACGACCATTTAAAAATTGAATCTTCATGATAGTTTCTTTGTTTTATTCTGTAGGTTAAATAAAAGGTAGAATCAAGTGGTCTAATTAACTCTGACCATCATTAGTTTGAAGGGACCTAATGCACATTCTATAACCAAGAAAGCTAAGACCTAAACAAACGCAAGTACTAAGTGGATTTGGGATCCAGATACAGTAGTGAAAAGCTAGAATTTCATTTATATGGTTCTGCTTCAATGCATGCAACGCATATATACTTATTCAAACCCTACGAGTATTTGTTAATACAGCTAGCGATGGAATCAGATATTCAAATTAATAATAAAAATATTTTTTAATATAAAATATACGATAATATTATATTATAATATCTTATAAATAACGTATAATATATATATATATATGTTTAGATTCAATGAGGAACTCTCTCATTTGAGTTACTGATGAACCAACAACAAATATAATTACAGAACATATGAAAAGAATATGAAAAAATTGTTGAACATAGAAAAAACTACAGAACACAAAAAAATCACAAAACAAACAAAAAAATTACATAACATACAAAAAATATAGAACACAAAATTACAGAACACAAAATTACAGAACACTATTCAGTATTAGTATTTTATAATTCGTGTTCTATATTTTTTTGTATATTATGTAATTTTTTTGTTTGTTTTGCAATTATTTTTTGTGTTAAATGATATTTTGTATGTTTTGTAGTCTTTTATAGTTATTTGTTAATCAAATTATTATAAAATATGAATTGGTTCACCAGTTACTCAAATAATGAGTTTCTCGTTGAGCCTTACTCTATATATATGATATTACATAAATTTATATTATATTATATATATACTTATAAAATAATATATTTATTTATTTATAAACAATTCATATATTATATATATTATAATAATATATATTATATATATTATAAAATTATATATATATATATACTATTTGGGGTTTTTTTGAGTTTCGTGTTCGGATCAGATTTGGATCGGATTTTGGATATCAGATCGGATTTCGAATCGGTATACCTCAAATCCAAAAAAGTTTGGGTCTAAAAATTAAATCCAAATCCAAATCTAAATCCAAAAAATCGGGTTCGATAAATCCAAAATTTCAGGTTTCGGATCTGGTATCTGTCGGATCGGATTTTTTTTCATGAAGGGAGTACTTACATTAAGTAATTAATATCTTATCAAAATTGTATCTAGGTCTGGATTATAGAATTTACACGAGATTTATTATTTATTTGTTTTTAAAATTACAAAGGATAAACACTTGCGATTTTAACCATTTAATCGCGTTCGTTTATTTGTTTGTTAATCATTCTTAGGGGGTGTTTGGCTTAACTTATAAGTAATAAGTTATTTTTTTTAAAAAAGTATTTTCATATTTTTTATTAAAATTAATATTTATTTTAGAAATTTAAGACCAAATCTTATTTTTAAATTTGAAAATAAGTTACTTATTTTTAAAAAAAGTACATATATACCAACTTTTTCAGCTTATAAACTGCTTATAAGTCCAGACAAACAGGCCTTAGTATTCGGTTTATTTAATTTACTTATAGCTTAGATGGCCAGCAGGCCAGGTGCATAGGCATGAGTTGATTATGGCAAATTGGCATTGAATTTTCTTAAACAGCTTTTAATAGCAATTAAAGTTGTAGAAAGCTTATTGCCGTGGGATGCTTATTCTACATTTATTACTTTCATTAGAAGGGGTAGTTGTTAATAGAAAATCCCTGCAGCTTTCGTTGGAAATATTTTCCAACATTCTTGAATATCTGCTTCATAAATTTTTTTACACATTTTAAAATATTTTGATCACATAATTAAAAATGTTATTTAAAAATTTCTTGTGAATAAAAGTATTCGTTTAATATTATTATTCAAAAAAAATTAAAATAATATTTTTAGTTATACGATCAAAACATTTTATCGTATATATCAAAAAATTAGGAGACGGATATTTAAGAACAAAAGGAGTAAGTTATAATCAACACTATTTTATACGAATTATTAAGTGTTGTCGGAAATAGGTCCTTTGACCGGGACATCACTAAGTTTTGGTGAATACGAAATGTTTTGATAGGTTTTATTTGGTTATCCTAAGGTAAGTTGTGGGTGAGTAGAGATGTGTTACAAATTATGTAGTTTTGATGATAACTTAATACTTAGAATCATAAATTTGCAAGTCAAAATATAGTTGATCAATATATATGTGTTCTATAAAATATGTAGGTAATCAATTATTAGTTGATATTCATTTCTTAATCAAACTTATAATATGGATTATAGGAACAATGTTATCTAAATTTTATCCATTGAGACATTTGTTAGCCAATGGACAAATTATTCTAGAGTCAATTGATGATTAGGAGTCAATGAATATTGATCATTAACGAATGCATATGTCAAACTATTAATTATAAATATTTAAAGACGTGTATATTATATAAGTGATAGATGATCGATAAATGTGAAAACTCAATTGATGTCGAAGACTCGATGAATGTTATAGGTTGAAGACCACCATCAATAAATGTGAAGACACATTGATTGATTGATAACAATTATCAATGGATGGATAAATAAAAATCAATCGGAGGATTTAAAGGAAGATCAGTTAATATATTTATTAACAAATTATCAATCAATAGTGAGTAATTCGACCTAATGAGAAGAGATAATATTGGAATACAGTCAAATTTGTCTTAATTATCTAATTATTTACTATTTATCTATTAATTTATAAATAAAGTAAAATAAATGATAAATAAATATTTAATAATAAATGACTAAATCGATTTGTTTACACGTATTTGTCCTGATCTCATAAAAAGTATCCCAAGATTAATTAACATGAGCACTCTGATTCTCTTTTTCATTTAATAAGATAATTTGTTCTTTTTTATACTGCTAATTAATGAGTTGTAACGACGATACAAATTTAAATGGAGGAGACGGTATGGAACGTGATTTTATATGCATGACCTATAGGACCTGATCAGCAGGATGAATGGGCATATATATAAGATCGACATTTGATTTAGAGTATCTCAGTTTCCCTTTTTAATAAATATATTTGTCATGGCTAAAATATATCAGTGCATACATTGAGATGAATAATTTACATTAGAACATAAAGCATTCATGTACTTGAGTGAATATGTACATATATAAAGAATATATTGTTTTAAGTACAGGCATGTTCGATTGCTGTGTTCTTGAAAGGTAGAACATTTTGGTTTTGAATTAATGGAAGATTTCAAGGTGGGGATACAGACCAAACGCTTACTATTATTGTTCTTCTACTATTTCCACACAAATGTTGTGTTAATTAAAACAATTAAAAAGTGAACAAGTATCGATTATGATTCAAAATCACAACCATGCAAACACTATAAGAAATTCGGGTAAAATTCTATTAATTTAAATCAATAGAAAAATACATAAAACATAATATTTATTAATAATGATTAGATAGAATTAACATGCACCAAATGGATTCAACTGGGAATTGCTCTTTACATCTTTATTATTGTGCGCGCAACAAATTACAAGTGAGACATTGAGGAATAAATGGCATGTTAAGGTAATGAACTCAAGTGAGACTTGAGTTTGGAACAACTAACTGAAGTGCTGCTATGTTAATTAATAAATCGATCCAACCAGAAATTATTTAGAATTATATATAATGCTAAATCTTCAACTCCTGGAGACTATAATGTTGATATCAAATCACCTGTTTCACTTTGTGTTGGATCTCCATAGAGTGGCAACGTACTTTGCATGGATTAGTACAGAAAACGTAACACAAATTGATGCATGCATATGGGATCTGATACATGGTGTTTAATTTTGTTTGTGTGGATGATCAAACAGCATGCTGCTCAGGATCGAAAACACGAGACTCGTGGAATCTGGCAATGAAAGCCGTGGCTTTGCTATCAATGCGACGATCCCCAATCCAACGCCCTTTGTCTTCGTCACTTGGGCATATTCTCCCACCATCATCCCAGCTGTAGTACTGATCATGGTCACTTCCACGGGAACAACAGCCCATAAAAATGGAGAAAAACGAGGATGATCTCCTCTCGCGCCTTCTGTAACTTCCCATGATTATTTGTATTTACACTAAATGAGAACAAGGCTTGATTAAGTTGTTTTATGGAATGACATGAAATGTTTGTGTAGACAAGTGCATGTATATATACTCCAAGTAGGAGGGTACCTAGCTGGCTAGCAGTATATATATATATATATATATATATATATATATATATATATAATGCAATGAATATATGAAGGTTAAGCAAATGAGAAGCTAATTTAGTTGGTTGAAATAGTGAAAGTGACAATGACAAGAACATACATTAATGTTTATAATGGTGGTAAAACACACACAAAGCACAACTGTTATTGTCCTCTGCTTTTGCTCTTGACTTGAACAGTCATCATTCTTAGAAGCTTCACCAAACAACTCTTTTTTCTTGGCCCCTACTTGCTTTAAATATTACCTAGAGAGGCAAGTAGATAAATATTTGATTTATCATGCACTGTAAAATTACCGATTTATCGGAGGGCTTGTACTCCCGACGGTGAAAATTTTACGAGAAGAGAAAAATATAGTTTTGATGCTAGAAACGAATTAAAATATACACATATTTTCTCTATCAAACTTATAAGCTCTTTATTAAGGCAAAACAAGCATTCAAGAAGGATAAAGTTTTCAAGCAGAACACAGAAATAACACTACCTTTGTATAATAATTCATTATTATAACAAATGATTCGGGAAAATTAAAAAAAATGAAGAACATTAGATATAGCAAGCTGTACTGCAGTACTAGGGAAGGTCTTTTGTTGTTGGTGTAGTCTTCTTTTTCATAGCTTTAAATTGAAACTTTTAGGTGGGCATCTGGCTGTACGGGCAAAATCAAAAGTGGTGGCTAGGTATATAAACATTAGTACATCTCTGCAAGCAGTGCATGCAAGCTGTTTCATTTTACTTTTGGACATCTGTAGTTTACTCTAGTACATTTCTTTACTGTTTTCTTTTTTAAATGTGGTATGTTTTCAAAAATAATAAAATTTTATAATATAAAAATTAATTACACTCATTATTTTCTTCCATCATAGTCACTTTATACTTTAAATATTAATGTGTCTCACCAATTTACTCATTTTTCTTACACTTCTCCGCTACTCCATTCATTTTTTTTAACCTTTGTGCCCAACCCATTTATAAAGAACCGGAGGGACAAATGGAGTACAAAACTAATACTAAAAAGAAGAGGCAAATATCTTCTATCCAATAGAGTTTGGAGATTTCGTGGTGTACTTTGTGTTTATAGAAAGAATAGTTTGGCTGATTATGAATAGATGTTTATGGTGTAAATAATGCAAAAATGATTAGTAGACTGTCTATTTAGAGAATAAATATCGGCGGAGAGAAAGGGCTTATTTGTGTTAGGTAGGCAAATCAAGAAATTGTATAAACAATCATCACCTTACTATGGCAAGTTGGCAACCCGTGTTTCATTCATGCCTGTTTGTTTTAAGGGATTCTTCCGGACTATTGACTTCTTTATTTGAAATTTAAAAAATTAGTATCCCTGCAAATTTGTCATTTAATCATTTAATCATGAGTAATGTTAGAGATTTCAAAATATTTGACAATGGTTTTTTTTAAAAGGAAAATTAATTCAATAATAAAAAGCAATACGGAATTCACAAATATAATTGAAATTGAACAAACTCTTAAATATATTGATGTTGAATCCTTCTTTTTTTAATAGACAACCAAACGATTTTTTGAAGATATAAATATATGTAGTTGCTGTGACCCAACTGTTTTGAGCAATCGACCACAGATGCGATTCCATAAAAACATTTATCACATAATCAAACTCATGAAAATCCCGTACATGGAAAACACCAAAATAAAATCAAACTCTCACAAGAAGAGACTAAGAGGCCATTTACTTCACTAATTTTCCAGAAAAAATTTCCAAGGAAATTGAAAAAACAGAAAACATGTTTAAATTCAATATTTTTCAAAAAGAAAACTAAAAAACTGGAAAACAAGATTTTCTAAATTATAATTGCATTTTACAAAACTCTGGAAAACATCATTTCAGTGTTTTCCAAATTTAGAAAAATGAAAAACACGGTAAACTCAATTTGTAGACGCACCTTCGAGATCCTTAACAGCTGCATTAGTTTATATTATTTTATATACTAACCTCTTCGACGTCAATAAGATATATTAACCTGCTTTTTGTTGTCACAATTTTAATGAACAATAATATATATATATATATATATATATATATATATGATAAAGAAAATCAACTAGCAATAATTTTAATTACAAAATACTAATATTGCTGCCTATGATTACCTAAATGGATATATTAAAAAATTGGACATTTATGTTATCATTTAAACATGATAAATTTGTATTATTTTAAAAAATATTTATAAGTTTAAGTTAAAATAAAAAATTCATAAATTAATATTATATATATTATACTAATCAAAAAATTAAGAAAACAAATTAGTACTTAAGTTCATGAATTTAAGAAACAAAATATTAGTTTGATAATAATATGCTTTTTGGAACATGTTTTCTCAATTTTTATAGTTTCCTAAGAAATAGAAAAGTAAGAAAAATTCAGAAAAATTCAGAACAGAAAACTGGAAAATATTTCTCGAAGTAAACACGCCCTAACAAAACCCAAAAAAATTGAGAACTTATTTAAGGAAAACAAAAGATTAATAAAAAAACGAAAAAATAAAAAAGACTCGGGGTTTTGCACCAGTAAAAATCGATAAAAGTCCCTCAAAAAGTATTAGGGATGGCAACTCAAGAGAGGCAACTCAAGAGAGAGATGTAAGGTTTTGGGTGCCTCGAGTTAATATTTGACAGTGTTAACAGGGCAGAATGTAGTTTTAATTTGTACCATTAATGTGAATGACATAGATAGGTATTTCGATCACATCAGATTATGCATAAGCTCGTATCAGATATACCACTTTAGTGTCCCTTCAGCCACCAAGTAAACGTACTCCAGAAATAATCAACCAAAATAGTTAGAACCAGCTAATCAACCAAAAACCCACATCAGCACCATGCATGTATACGCAGAAAAAAAACATATTTTCTATAATTAGGAAAAATAACTTCACAAGGACACATTATCATAGAACCAAAGGTGGAACCTTTAGACCAAAATTTGATGAGATTTTAATTTTCTAAAGGTACCACCGTACCACGACGATGAAGCTGAATATTTTTCACAACTACAACAAATCACATGTTGAATGAGATGATCATAGATTTAATACTGTTTACCCAGAAGAAATTATCAACTAAAGGATAGTTCGTGTTCATGAGGATATATGGAGCCGCTAACAAATTTAATAGGCAATGGATAAGTGTAAAAAAATTTCCAAAATTTAGTCATGTTTTAAAATATAATGGAAAAAAGTCGTTAATCTAAAAAGACTGTCACTGATTCGCTGCATAATAACAAAAGCATATTATACTAGCCAAACAAAAGAGTATCTTCATATTTCTGATGTTCTGAGCATTTGGTCGGCAATTTGCAGGGAAATAAATCTTGCAACATACAGTCCAACTTCTGTAAATATATATTCAAATTAACAAGAATGTCATCCCAGATCAACCTTTTTTCCTTTTAAATCAGATTTGAACAAAATACTTGTATGTGGTCAAAGCAAAGATTTGCTTCATCTCTTCAGTAGCTCCTCCCCCAGTAGCTCCATTTTTTTGCTGGCTTACCAGAGGCAAAGCAAAGAGTCCCTGCAGCAAATAATGTGTTATGTGTTGCATCACATTTATGTAAATACATGTGTCAATGCAACAGCTTGAAAATTTTATCTACGAATCTTTTTTAAACATTTTTTGACTCCCACGTAACAGCAACAATGAAATTTTAATAAAAAAACATCCTTCGTCCAATTTAATGTCAAGAATGAATGAATACTGTAATTTCACAACTTAAATCCAACTCAATGGTTAACAGTCTGATACTAAGTATCCATATGTAATCCAGTCAACCAAGTATACCAAATAGAGATGCTGTAAAAGGAACAAGGGCTATTTTGAGCAATCTTCATTTTTCAGAGGCCTCGACTTGACATCTTGATTAAGACAATAGCTATTGAGAAAAGCTTAACAATGGATGTAGGATAGTAGAATGCTGTACAAAACTTGTCATAACCAGAATTGCTGTACACTTCATTAGTAATTTCTAACTCTTCTTATTAACTCTGCAGCTCCGTTGAATGCAATACTCTTTCTGGTGTCCTACTTGCTAGTCTGTGTGGTTATCATTACAGAACAAACATGAACTAGCACTGAGTTTTATGATGGGGGTCTTAAACAAAGACCCTAGTCTCTTTACTTATAAGTATAAATCCATATAATATTAAGTTGTTATGAAAGATGTCCTGTCTGTATGTGGTGCCCAGTATTCTGCAGAATATAGACTACATTTCTAATCGGCCTTAATCATGTATGGTGCTAGCAGAAATTGCTTAGTAGCCTGAAAATGACACCGTCTTCTACACATAATTAAATAATAATAAAAACTACAAAATAGAAAAGAGATGAACAGTGTGAAATATAACAAAAAAATACTGGAAATACTGAAGATAAGAAGAATATACCCGAGGGGATATCAGGCTGTTCAAGTGGAGAGCACAGTGTTTTAGCAGCTCCCATCTCACCCTTTGTCCGTGTTTTAACATCCTTTTCTACTTCCTGCACCAACAGATGAAAAACAAACGGCATGTTACAATAAAGACATCAATTTTTTATACTAGTATGTGCTAAGTTCACATACAAATTAGATGGAAAATGAATTACAAGCAAAGATGAAGCACTCATAACTTATTGGCCAATAAAACTCAGAAGATAACCTATAACATGTTCATAAAGACGTCAATGCAGATTGAGAAGGATAAGTCAAAGTAGAGCTCTAAAGTAAAAAAACATCTCAAGCATTCCTACGTCTAAAAGTCTTTGTACAAGGCACTATATGAGCACATACCTCTTCATCACACCAAGGAGCTAAAATCATTTTCTTTTTGCCTAGGGCTTCAATAAATTGATCCCATGTCGCCACTTTCTCAATACAAGCATCTCGTTTTTCCTTTGCAGAATCAAATAAACTTTTTTGAATATCATCAAGCATGTCTTTAACTTGCTCCGCCAAGCTGGCCATGGGAATATCCACCTTTTTGAAATTGTCCCGTCGAACAGCACGGACCTATTGAGAAACTATATTAATATATATACACTTCTCTGCAGTTATGCTCGAGTATCTGAAACATTATAATGCACTAACAAGTCTAAAAAGCTTTTAAAAGACCCGAACTAATAAGATATTCTAGCATTAAGGTTTTCAAAAACTACAATCAATTTCTTGATGGAACAATAATAGTTAATTCTTAACAAGTAACAATCCAGAACAAATTCTAAGAGTGACAACGGCACTTTAATCTGATGAATGGAAGTTTACAGTAGCTCTCTTTCTCTTCTAAAAAATTAAGCATTTAAAACATTAATATGCACCGAAAAGTTTAATAGAACCCTTAAACCTGTAAGATAAACCTAAGCAAACAAGCATTTCAACCTACATTTAGTTTTGTGATGAATTGATATTAGTGAATTTTACAAAAGGTATCAGTTCTTAATTAAATATATGAGCAGGATAATTGGAGGCCTAACATGCTTATGGAAAAATTACAATAGCTCTCCTAAGCTTAAATCGCTAGCTGGACAGCATTTCTTTCTACAAAAACTTAAGTAATCACAATTAATAGAAGACTCATCAGATATAAACTTGGCACTATCATAAAAGGTGAACAGTAGTACCCTCAAATCCTAAAAGAAACACCTTTCATTTCAGAGGAACTTACCTGATTATTAGCTAAATCTTTTGGTCCGATTTCAATCCTCAAAGGAACACCTTTCATTTCCCAGTGTGAGTACTTCCAACCAGGTGAATAGTTATCTCTAAGATCAGCTTTAGCCCGTAAACCAGCTTCAGTCAGTGTCTTCACAGCATCAGAACAGGCATCTAAAATGGCTTGTGTATCTGCATCTTTGTAGGGTACTGGAACCACTATGACTTGGGATGATGCCACTTTAGGCGGCACCACCAGTCCTTTGTCATCCCCATGAACCATCACCATCACCCCAATCTATATAATAGCAGTGGACAATAATTCAGAATGTGGGGGGGGGGGGGGGGGGGGGGGTAGATTATGACTATAAAATAAAATTCTAGGGTAATTACCGTGAGCAAAATATTTAACAAGGAAATAGACTGTTTACAAAGCAGAAACTGCAGGACAGCCTTACAGTACAAGGCAGAAAATTACAAGGAAGATATCACAATAAAACCTAATGTGCATATAAGAAACGGCCAGAATTTTTCAGATAAAAAACTAATCCCTACATGTAGAGAACTACAAGAATTCAACGGGAGCTAAGAAAAATTACTGTCCGGGTGGAGTATCCCCATGAGTTCTGCCAGACCAAGCGTTTATTGCCCTTCTCATCCTCGAATTTTATATCGAACATGTTTGCAAAATTTTGACCAAGGCAGTGAGAAGTAGCTCCTTGTATACCCCGGCCCGTATTAGGGATAAAAGCCTATGATTCAACAGTTACAGAACACATCACAATAAAGAAATCAAATGGATCTACTTAGTATAGCAAAATGTAAGACAATGTATTGCTGCAAAAGCCACATCTTTTACCTCCACAGATGTTGTGTAAAGGCCACCGGCAAACTTCTCCATTTCACTCTTTTTACCTTTCACAACTGGTATTGCTAAGTAGTCTTCGTAAATCCTTCTATATAATTCCAATATCTCAAGTACCTATGAAAATAATGAAATAACACCAATAAGATGCATCCAAATAAAAATAGGAGATTCCAAAATGAATCTGCAGTCAAGAAAAAGCTTAATCTAGAACCTAGAAACTGAAGCACTGAAGCAGAGGAGCTTTAACAATATCAACTCCAAAAAGCAAAAAGTAATGTCAATCTGGACAACTTAGTACCTCAACATCAGCTTCTTCCTTGGATGCAAATGCTGTGTGACCTTCTTGCCAGTGGAACTCCCGGCTCCTACAATTGGTATAGGAAGAAAAAGATCAAGACAGACATTGCAATTCTTGTCTACAGCTCTTGCTTATTAAAATTTACAGTGAGAGAAAAGTGGAGGTGCCAAATGATTACATAGTTCTCTAATAATGATTCTACAGTAAAAATACAGGTTCATGGTAATGACGCGCACATATACTTTATTCCCATTCACTATATCACCCATGGCAAATGAAAAATTATAGTACAAGAAGAAAACCTAATAAATGGAGTAGGATTGCTGAACTCCCAACGGACAACATTGTTCCACTGATTAAGCTTCAGAGGCAAGTCCCGGTGTCCTCTTATCCACTTTGGGAAATATGGATACATGACCGTTTCACTGGTAGGGCGGATTGCAATAGGTATTTCTAGGTCAGATTCTCCAGATTTTGTAACCCATGCAACCTAGCAGGTAAAACGGTCTGTAAGGTAAATGCACAATACCTTTTAACAACTTTCCAGGATTAAAAAATGTGCTTATGACGTACAAAGTAACACATACATGCGATAAGTTTTGGAGAAAATCAACATTCAGCCACCTAATGACTATGCAACAACAGCAAGATAAACCCCCACAGATAATAATTCAACCTAGCTAAATCCTACCACACTGTGGATATCAAGAAAACTAATTCACTACTCACCTCTGGTGCAAACCCCTCAATATGATCTGTTTCACGTTGCAGTGCAGCAGGAGATACGAAGAGTGGGAAAGAGCAATCCTCAATCTCCATCTTGTCAATCTCTTTTTCAAAAAATTCCTTCCATCAAGATATAAACATGAAAGAAATTAGGCTCTCTGCTTGTGTGAACAGACGACGAAGAAAGATTTACAATTCAAATTTATCTTGAGCTCAAGCTGCTCAACGCAAAATGACTGTATAACTTGGTAAAATGATTATACAGCAAAAATTACAACAACAGAAATTATTACACACTTTCATGAGCTTCCAGATTTTCCAGGCCCACGGCCTTATGATGTAGCAGCCTGATATATCATAGTACTCGATCATTTCAGCACTAACAACCACCTGAAAGGATAAAGAAAGAACCAAAGGGTAAGATAAGACACTTCATTCCAAAATATGGGTAATATCAACCAGAATTGATCATATAGTATTTAGCAAAAAAAATCGATCATACGGGACTCAAATATTCAAAGTTCAGCAAGAAAAAAAATAAATGATGGTCAATTTAAAACAGATGTTTCAAGTCAAAACAATGTATTAGCTATTAACCTTGAAAAATAATTTATAGTGTGTGTCATGTTTGACAACTATAAGGGAACCTCGAAAGCAACATTTAAAGTAATATTACCTGAGAGTACCATTCTCCAAAGTTTTCGTCCTTTTTAAAGGAGAGACCAAGTCCAGTTTCCTTCTTAACTTCCTTCTTCTTACTACCTGAAACATTACACATTTGTAACCGACAAACACCGCATAACAAAAATCAGAGACTAAAACATTTAAAACATGCAATCGTCGTAATCACGAATTAACAAGATAGAGGCAAACTAACCTCCGCCTCCACCTCCACCCTTGGCATTAGGTTTCTTCTTAGCTTCATTAGTAGCCATCTCCTCCGATACTAATTGCAGTTGCTAAACACAAAATTTCCACTATATCAAAACCGATAAAACCAAACCACTAAATAGTAATAAGTTCATGTAACTCACATATGTGTATATATAAAAGATCAATCAAAAAATATATAATCACACCCTAACAAACGACAGATTAAGTACAGAAACTACTATTTTTTTCCCATATACAATAAAAAAAAATTGTGGGTCGATAGCATTGTAATATTCGCAGCATAATTGACTACATTACTTTCTTACGCGGGTTACCTTCGCCTATCAAAATCAGTTCAGCTTTCAATTCAGGGGTCCCGGACTTCTTACCTGTTCCTTCCAAGGCAGTTATAAAATCAGTTCAAGCAATGATGGTTAAATACTTAACGGGTGAGTTGGAGTTGATTTTTACACCATTTTGGTGAAAATGTACATTTATCGAGCTGGGTCAAAGATGATCTTATGAAGGACAAGAAATGAGAACTTTGTTATTTCAGTTTTTGTATGATTTTCAGCATAAATTAGTCCTGTCGTTACGGATAACACCACAACAATTTCATTCTAAATACATCTAAACCATTACATAGTAAATAAATTAATGTAACTCACAAATATGTACTTAAACATAATACATCAATCGAAAACAACCCTAACAAAACATAATACAATACATTTAATAAAACAAACAAATTATACCACTAACAAACAACAGATCGAAGTATGAGAACTACTACAATCATATCTTGCACATCAAATATGACTCGTATAATCAAGGATAATCAACGCAAATTAAGCTTAAAATTAAAGATACAAAAATGATATAATATATATATACCTGTGTAGTGAAGATGTATAAGCTTGGATGAGAGGCGCTATGAGATAGGGGTATTGCTTCTCTACTGTGTGTCAACTGTGTTTATATTCTTCGGACAAAACCCTAGTGCTGTGAATAGCTGGAGCGACTTTTATTTATTCCCAAATTTAATTTAAATTAACTATTCCTTTTTTCTAAAAAGAGTATAAAGAAGATGAGAAAACTTCTCCTAAGCATGACCTTAGGTAAGTTCCTAAGGTTATAATGATTTTGTATGTAAAGCTGAGTGTCAAATTTGTAAATATCTTCCCCACCCCATGCATTCACATAAATACCCCTCTTTTATTATTTAGTTTTAGTTTAACCTCGGGTATATTACCTCAGGTCATCCTCAGGAGTTTAAAGCCCAAAGAAGATATATTCATTTTTAAGGTCCCGTTTGTCTGACATATAAGCAGCTTATAAGCTGAAAAAGTTGGTATATATGTATTTTTTCTGAAAATAAGTAACTTATTTTCAAATTTGAAAATAAGATTTGGTCTTAAATTTCTAAAATAAATATTAATTTTCAAAAAAAAATATGAAAATATTTTTTTTTTAAAAATAACTTATTACTTATAAACTAAGTCAAACACCCCCTAAATGTTTGTCATTTATTGACATTTTGATATATATCCGCGACAAATCAAAAGTTTGTGCATAGCTGTTATTAGTTTCAAGAATATTTGTATTCATTATTAATTTGTTTGTTGGGATTTATCCCGGCTGAGTTAATAAATTTTACTTTAAATTTATTAAAAAACTATTTATCGAGGAGACATGTATTTTACATTTATCAATATTGTATTTTCTAATATTTTTGCTTGGAATTTAGAAAAATGTTAATTTTATTAGTTGTTAATAAATGAAGTATTTTATTCACTAAACAAAAAATATTATGATGCACAAATTATATAAATACTAGCTTATATGTCGTGCGTGAATGAATTTTTTTATTTTTTATATGATTTAAATTTATTTAAATTTAATATTACATGTAAATATTTTTATATAATTTATTTGTATTTATATTTTAATAGAATAATATTTGTGTTTTGTATAAATATATATTTTAGTTAGGAGATTAATGTGAGATATTTTAATTAGGAGATTAATGTAAAAAAAAAATTAGTTAGTAGATTAATATTTTAAAATTAGACTCAATAATAAATCAATTGGATATGCTTTAAAATTAATTTTCATAAGTACACACAATTTTTATTATATATATTTCTTTTTTTCTTGATATATTTTTTAAGGATTTTTGACATAATTAGCTAATTTAATATTTATCATTACTTCTTTTGCTCGTATGATTGAGCGTACAAATTCAGTAATCATATTTAATATTTATTTTAATTTTAATTTATGTTGAATAATAATCAAATTCAATTTTTAAAAATTAATTATCTATTTTATAGGCTAATCATGTCATCAATAACTAAGGGCTCATTTGTTTACAAGAGAATGAAACCAAAATTACTGGACGAGACTTGTTTGGCCATTCAGATTGTTTGATTAATGTTTAAATTTTCTGGACCAAAAGAAAAAACTTCTGAACGACCCATGTTTAAAAATGTAGCTGAACCAGTCAAAATGTACTATTATACCAAACTAGAATTACACACTATTTTTGTTATTTTTAGAAAAGTACTATGAATACCTTACCGACTTATAAAGTTTAATTTATATTTTTGAATTTTAAATATAATTATATATTGTTATAATTATATTCTATATAAATAATGTTTAACTTAATATAAAACTGCCTATAAATTTGTTATGATACAGTTGGACAATATTGTTTGTAAATTAATAATTATATAGTTTGTTGCTAATATTTTATTGTAAATGAACATTTTGTAGTCATTTGTTATTTCAAAAAATTAATATTAGTTTGGTGAATAAATGAATTTTGAATTCATTTTTTTCTGATAATGATATAGGCTATAAATTTGGTCCGAATATCTTTTTTTCTTTTGAAATAATTTTATTTGAATATCTTTCTACATTAAAAGCACCTAAAATAAAAAATAACTAATTTTTTTTAAATTAATCAAATTTAATAATATAGATTAAATAATAAATAATTTAAGTTGAAAGAAAAATATATATTGATTTTAAAGTTTTACACTGTTCAGATATTATGATCAAAATTTCACAAACAACTACTTTATCATTGATTCAAAAAATAATTCATTCAGAAATTTCAATCATTTAAAAAATTTGATCCAGATTTATCAAATGACCCGTAAGAGTATGTTGTTCATAATTGAATTAAATACATTTAAAATATAAGTCAAAAATAGTTTGTTTGCATAATAAATAAAAGAATACTTGAGTTCAATAAAATTATTTAAAGAGAAAAATATTCTTTAAACCAGCCGTTCCTGAGTTAATATTATTTTATATATAAAAATAAAAGAATGTATTTGTAAATTCACTCATAATTGTAAATATACTTTTTAGTTTTTAAACTCAAAAAGTTTATAATTTTTGTAGGGAGCGTAATTGTATAACTCAAAGTCTTATCATGAAAATCTTATTTAAAATTATAAATTAGATAATAAAATTCCTCAGATTATCTTTGGCAAATTATTTAAGATATTAGTATTTTTTAGGGTTGGCATTTTTGTAATTATGTATGATTTTTTATAATTATAATAACACTTTCTCGTGTATTCGTGTATTTATATGAGAATTTTTTTTAATCTATGAGAATTTTTTTTAATCTCACAGGTATGTGAGGTAACCAAGGAACATTAATCTCTATAAATTATTGGGTGCATTTTTAATATCTTATTTTATATTTAAAATTTCTTTTAGAAATATTATATTATTATTAAA
The DNA here is from genome assembly GCA_028671895.1 of Oenanthe sinensis. Taxonomy (NCBI): domain Eukaryota; kingdom Viridiplantae; phylum Streptophyta; class Magnoliopsida; order Apiales; family Apiaceae; genus Oenanthe; species Oenanthe sinensis. Next base: position 30,120,802 of record CM053813.1, on the reverse strand, counting down.
ATGCAATACTTATAAATAATATTTCCATTTATTTAAGTTTTAATAATTCTTATACAATTACAATAAATTTAATTAAAATTTAATTTAACGAGCCAGGAAACATTGGGTTGACTGTTTGGTTAAACAATATCTAAACGTGTTGTATTGAAAGTAAATAATTAACTACTTTTAAATTATTATTTTTTTTAAAAACACAGCTCTGATGTCACTCTTGAGGCGCCTTCCGAAAACCCCGATCCTTGTTTCATTTTCATTTTTTTATTAAAATCTTGTTTTTCTTCTATATGTTCTCAATTTTTTCGGTTTTATTTAGTTTCTATTTGCAAGAGTTTAGTTTGTTTTGAATTTTTTTACCGGGATTATAGATCGGTAGAATTTTAATGATTTTGATTTGTAATAAAAAAAATTATGAAATCGCATAAAAAACAATAAATACATATATTCATAACATTTTCAAAAAATTAATTGATTGTCTTTTCAAGAAAAAAAGATTCAACCGCGACATAAGCATTTGTATTTGTAGATGTCAAATGATTTTTTTTATTGAATTGATTTCTCTTTTCAAAAAAAACTTTTTAATAAATAGAATTTGCCGTATTTTTTAAGTAAAGAATAAAAATTTAAAAAGAACATTAACAATCATCATGGTTGATTTCACGTGTATTTGGAATTGCAATTTTCTGAAAAATAAATAAAATTTATTTATTAAAATTTAGTAATAATTTTCATAAAAACACTTTTAGTCTAAAATACTTTTAAATAAAAATTGTTTTCCGATTTTTGTGAGAAGTAGTTACGAATTTTAATATTAAAAATATATGAAATTTACATTTCTCTTTGTTTATTTTTCTTCTTAAAATAGACTCGAAAGCATAACTCGGTTATAAAATGTAGGTATATAAAATAAAAGATTAATCATTTAATTTACAAAGTTATGAAATTTGCATAATTAAATACTTCTCCTATCCTAAATTAACGGATTTGATTTTTTTTAATAGTTAATTTGACTTAATTTTGATTAAAAATTAAAATTTATTTTTTTATAATTTTAGAAAACTGAAAATATATTAGATATATTTTTTTAATAATATACTTTTTATAATTTTTTGAATTATATATTATATGTAATTTTCAATATTAAATTGATTACGAAAAAATCAACCAACATAATTAATTTGGAAGGGATGAAGTATAAAATTAAATTACACAGTGGAATTTTCATGGTTAAAAGTGACACCTATACAAAGACACGGAGTATTATAAACCGGATATAATTAGACTAAAATAGTTATTTTTAATTGTGATGGTTATGGTTATTACTGTAATTACATAATCGGCACAGTTGGTTAAAGAGTAATTGGTTCAGTTGGTTAAAAAGAGGAATGACATCCTCTTGGTCACAAAGAGTCTCTCGCACTTGTACGGTTTACTTAATTCAGGTGGTTTGGAAAAAATTAGTGCACAATCGTAATTTTATTTACAAAAATATAATAAAATGTTTATCTAAACATTTTTTTTACATTATTATTATGATTCTGTAAAATTTAATGAAATTTTTCACAGCCGTGATGTCAAAAAAAAATTCACTTACCCTAAAACTAAAATCTACATCAAATAACCTCTACATGCTGCCGATCATTATAAATTTCATAATTTAATTTTTTTAATTAATTTTATTTATTCAATACAAATGAAAATAATAAAAATATTTAATGGTAATATTATAATATTTTTATAAATATGCACATATTCTAAATTAAATTATAAGCAAATAATTATTATAATTAAAAATATATAACATAATTAAACATGATAAAATATATTATATAAACGTTACTTTTAAATAATCTAAAATAAAATAAATATGTAACTAAAAATTATTTTATTATTTAATATTTTATAGATATGCAATATATATTAGAACAATTATACAAGTAATTAATAAATGTGATTAGTATTAAAATAATATTTTTATATTTAATATCATAAAAAGTAAATATATTAAAATATAGAAGAAAAATATAATATATTAACTAAATTAATATATTAATTATAATAAATATATTTTAAATATTTAAAAAGTGTCCGGTATTTAAACTAGAATATTATAGTAGTAATATATATGCTAGGTGTCGGTTAGTGTGTCTCGTGATCCTTTTCCTAGCTTCATCTGTTATGTTCAAATCTGTCAAAGTTAAAAATGCTCAATCGGTGACGCGTGGCACCAAGAAATGTGACACGTGTACATGTTCCCATGCATGTCCAACACGTTGCACTCCCACTTACATTTTCCACTTCTGTTCTTCTCTATAAATTCCACATTCAACTGCTAGTTCATAGACCCTTAACCTTTATAATATCATTACACACACAAAATATATTTAGTAAAATTATATAATTAGCGAGTAATTTGCTGCTTATATAAATATCTCTATACAGTAGTAATTTCTTGCTTTGATATTTGCAAATCAAAGTTGTTGTGACATGTATATATAGGGCAGGTTACAATGGGATTGAGAAAATATGTTGTGTTTATGATGGTTTTGGCATTTGTTGTAAGCTCATGCAGTGGTTCCACCACTGATGATGTTTGGGGACATGAAAAGTCTGATGAAGCAAAGGTAAAGAGTAAAGAAGCTGTTGGTGATGCTAAAGAAGCTACAGAGTCATGGACTGGATGGGCCATGGACAAAATCTCTGAAAACTTGGGACTCAAATCTGAAGATGCAGCTGATGCTGCTAAAAAACCCAAAGATAAAGTCACTGATACTGCTTCTGGTTAGTCCCTTTCCTCTATAAACTCAGTACCCCCATAATAAGTGTAAAAAGCAGCTTATGTGTTTGTTGACAAGTTATAAGTAAGAAAATAAGCTCAACTAAATAAAACATTCTGACAAGTAAAATACGTGTTTTTGGGTGAACAAGCAGATGCAGGACAGTATGGGTATGATAAAGCCAGGGACATGGAGGATTCGGCTGCCCAAGGGAAGGACAAGGCGTATGGCACAGCCGAGGAGGCGAAAACAAGGTCAGGTGAGAAGGCGGACCAAGCATACCATTCATCTGAGGAAGCGAAGAAAGGAGAAGAAGCCTCTCACTTGACAGGTCAAGCCTGGGACAAGGCCTACGAGGCCGTGGAACAGGCCAAACACGAGGCAATGGAGAAAGGGAAGCAGGCATATGAGATGGCGGATAAAACAAAAGATAAGGTTTATGACTTGACAGGGACGTCGAAAGAGAAGGGAAATGAGGCTTATGACATAACAGGGAAGGCGAAAGATGAGGCTGCAGAGGGTGTCAAGAATAAGGCCAATGAGGCCTATGACATTACAGGGAAGGCGAAAGAGAAAGCTTATGAGACTGCAAAGCGTGCAAAGAACGCAGCTACGGAGACAGGGAACGAGGCGTATAAAAAGGCTGAAGAGAAGGCAGAACAAGCAAAGGAAGCAACACAAGGGAACTTGGAATGGGCTAAAGAGAAAGCAAAGGAGGGGCATGAAGCTGCAAAGAGCAAAGCTAAAGAGACCCTTGCGCCAAATATGGATCCTGCTGAGAACAATTTCAAACGTGGGGAAGAACTTTGAGTTTTTTGTACCTAATTAGCTTTATTTGCTTCAGAGAGCCTTTGGCATCTCCTTTGTTTTGAGCTTACTACTATGTTTTGTTTGTGTGTGTGTTGTAAATTATGTTTTTTCTTTTTTAATGTAAGATGGTTCTGTTTTTATTTAGGTTTTTTTATTTGGGGGTCCTTTTTTGTGCGTACTAGGAGCTAATTAATTAGCATTAAAATGGGTAGATAACTAATACAGGCAGTTCAGCAAGGGTGGGCTTTTTTGTAGATATGTTACTAATCCCGGACCCAGTTGTCTGATAGATACTCGTAATGTGTTGGGGGCAAATACGCTGGCAATTGTGGAAATATAATTGGGTAATAGAAACTACAGACCCAATATTTCTTTGAATACAGGTCCAATTTTAAAAGAACACAAACCCAACTGTGCTTGGTGGATATATCTCACTCTCTTGATGTAATATCCCATTTTTATATATATATGTTAATTATATAATTAGTTTTAATTATATAATTAATATATGTATTTTGCTTATTCTATTTATAATTGAAATAGGAGTAATAATGATATTAAAGGTAATATTATTATTCTACTTCTATTAGGTATTTGAGAAATAAAATAATATATATACAACTTATATGTTATTCTAAACCTATTCAACGTAACTTTTACTAGAACCGCACTTGGAGACTAGGGTTTGGGAAGAGAGCAAACTTTAGAAGAGATTTTTTTGTATTCTTCCATTAATCTAAGGTGAGGGTTTTGATTTCTTCTTCTCCATGCCCATGTCATGTTCGTCTTCCTGTTTGTTTATGCTGAAATTCGTATTTGATAAAATCTGCAACTCAGACCTGTTGTAAAATCCATAACTGATTCGTTTGTAATCGGAATTCGTTGATTCTTGATATTCTGGAAAACTTGTTTCGATATCTACAATTTTTATCTATGCATTTTCTGTGAAATCAGGGTCTAACTGTGTCCAAAATTGTGTTCTTTGTTACCCTTCAGTTTTATGTCATGGACACTTTTTCGTATATTCAAAAATTCACTATAAATCGTTCTTACGTCGAAAAATTAATCGTGATATCAATCTGGAAAGCTTGAGGTATATTCTTTCGTTGTTAGTTAGACCCATTGGATGCTTTGAATGATTTAAATGCTTAAATTGACTTACAAAAATTCAGGGCTGTTTATACTTTTCTGCAGAGTTGGTTCATATTCAAAAATTCATATCTCCTTTGTTATTTGTCATAAAATTGTGATCTTTATCAGTTATGAAACCCCTGCAAATGCTCTTTAATTGTCTAGTTATAATCGAATTGATATCAGATTATTTTATTTGTCGAAATCAGCTTTTAACCTGACTTGGTCCTGAATAATTTATGCCTTGTTACTTGAACTTCTAAAATTCATAACAAATTCGTTATCTGTTCGTTTATTATGAATCTTATTATTCTGGAATCCTTGTTGAATGTACTTTAACTCTCTAGTTGATCATTTTCCCAGAATCTTGGTCTATCTGCTGTTAAAATTCGAATTACTATAAGTTTTCAGCATTCAAATTGTTTTATTCATTGGTATTCGATGCATTGTTTTTGAATCCCTATATTCTTGAACAATTATTAGTTATTTCAGATTATGATTCGATATCTTTGATATTTGTTCATTTTCCATCAGTTTATTCAGTGATCATTAGTTACGAGTGATTGGTCCTAAAACGATTTGGCTCGGTTATCGGGAACTACTAGGATAATGTTTTCTTAGTAGAAGTTTATGGACTTTATTAGGCATGTTTACATGCAACCTAAGGGTGACTCCTTGTGAAACGCTTCTGCATACCAGTATTGCATTTGTATTAGTATTTGTATTTGATATTCGTACACTACATGATCACATTATTTGTCATCCGTTATTAGAAATTGATTTATTCGTTATATCATCGTCATCCATCGTATCGGTCATATGTTTTTGCTTTGATCATATATTCATTATTGTATCCGTCATTGTATTTCGAATTGTATTATTGTGAACTTTTGGGCCCTTCGGCCACCTCACTGAGCTTTGTTCGCTCACTCTTTTTGTTTTATTCCTTCCTCAGGTATTGATGTTTAGATTCGCGGTAAGGATGAGGTCGTTTTGGGGAGATGACCATTAATAGTTTTCATTAGTTCATTATTTGAATAAATTGGCAAACTTTAGACCCTCATTAGTTTGAATTTGTACTTTCATTTTGTTTTGCAGTCTGAGTTATGGCTTTCGAAATTCTATTATTTTTAAGATATAAATTTTATTAGATAATAAGAGTAGACATGATGCCTTTTAGACTTATTAGAAATTGTGGTTTTCTTATATTAATTCGTCATATAGTTTCCGTATTCTGACTTTAGATTGATTATCAGCATTAAGATCGTGCCTCAGAAATGGGGTGTGACACTTAAAGCAGGTACACGTGTCAACTTAAATTATTGCTTGAACAATTAATTTCCTATTATTATTGTTATTGTTGAAAGAAAACATGCGTCTTTGTAATGATTGACAATTCATATCAGCATCGTTATACTCTGACTTTTCAGACAAATTAATTCTATATTGGTATATTTTTTAACACTTTAATTGTATAGTTCAAATTTTAATTTTTTTAATTAATGTATATCAATTAAACAGTTACTCCATTTGGATAATAAGTTATACCAAACAAGACCTAATACCAATCCTATAGTCCCACTAAGTTGCATTAAGGAAACGATGCATATAAATTGTGATCAAAGCTACAAATATGATGGTCCTGTGAAAAGTGTAGGTAACCACAGCATATGTATTGCTACATGTCCACATATTTTAGTTTTGCTTGACGTTGATTTGAATGCATTCTTCAACCATTTGATTTTATGTGGATTATAGATATTTCATTCATTTTATACTACTACTACTTGGGCGTACAGGTACTTGCAGATCCATTGACATAATTAATAAATTATATTGAATTGTATTTATGAAATTTGCAATCATTGTCAATTCCCTAACTTGTAACTATTCCCCATTTCGACTTGCAATTATTGTAGTTGTTTCGCAATTATTTTTTCAATTTAATTTGTAGTTTTAATAAATATCAAATTAACTATGATATTCGTTGTTCATTCCAGTAACAGAGTATTTTAAACAAATCAAGTGCGAGAAAAATTAATGACTTATTTGACAATTTCGAATTGATTTAAAATTCTAAATTCGATGGTCGCAAATTTGAAATCACAGTTAATGTTCAACTTTTTATGATAAAATAAATTATCAGACAAATTCTAAAAGATAAATTAAATTGCTACTCCATTTACATTGTAAAAAAGTACCTGGTCCATGACTAAGCAGAAATCAGAATAAAATCGTTTTGTAATATTGTAATATATACCACAAGTTTGATCTTACGGTGCCGTTGAAGAGATTTCAGATTAATTAGAAGATTACTAATTTGACTTGCGCTTTCGGGTATCCACGAGATCCACGACGTTTACTTTTCCTCAATGGCTATGTAGGTTCGAATCAAGAAGATTAGAGTTAATTTATTTATTTGGGTTCAACACGTGATCGTTTCTGCATAAAAATCTTATATTTATTTACATATAGATTATACTATTATTTTATACTTGGGAATTTTCTATATAATGAAAAGGCTATGTATAAATTATTTTACTTGTTATCTTGTATTGCTATAGATTTACTTCCTCCTGCCTGTTTGATTTTTTTATGATCAAATTAATTAAATTTTATTTAAAAATTTTTAATTTTTTTTATAATTTTAGGAAATTGATATATTTTAAAATAGATTAAATAAACTTTCAAATAATATATTTTTTAAATTATATAATATATATAATTTTCAATCAAAATGTTCTCAATTTGACCATAAAAATCAAACAAGACATTTGTATTGAACGATAAATTACATAATCAAGTTTAGCATAAAATAATTATATTGCAAAACTTCGTAATTTGTAAAAATCAGTAATTTTACACTTGTTTTATACGGACTACTTATTTTCTTAATATATATAAATTTGATGAATATTTAAATACTAATATTATTGCATAAAATATAGATAAGTATCAAAATATTATTTTTTACGATTTTCACCCTAATTAATAATCATTTAAATCAAAATTCATCAAATAAAATACATGTTATTATGCTCTACTCCATTACTAGTGGGAGTCGGGGGCAAAGTATAAACGTTTTGTTGTGGGGATTGAGACGTTGGGTCATAGGGGTGAACAAAAATCCGATTAAACCGCGAAACCGAACTAACCCGCCCTTTTTTTCGGCCGAATAAACCGAACCGTTCGAAACCGAAATATAAATGGGTTAATTTTTAAAAAACCCGAACTAATTGGGTTGGGTAAGGGTTTAACAAATTTTAACCCTTACCCAACCCGAACCAAACCGGTTACATAAAATGCAGAATTTTTTGCATATTTTCTGCATATTCTATATATTTTTTACATATTTTCTACAAATTTCTGCACTATATAAATTTTCTGCACTATATAAATTTTTTGCAACACATTCTGCAACACTTTCCGGCTCTTGCAACATTTTCTGCAACAAGCAGAATTTTCTGCAACAGTGCAGAATTTTTTCTACAAATTTCTGCACTATATAAATTTTCTGCAACAGTGCAGAATATTTTCTACAAATTTCTGCACTGTATAAATTTCTGCACTATATAAATTTCTGCAACAGTGCAGAATATTTTCTACAAATTTCTGCAACAGTGCAGAAATTTCTGGGTTGGGTTGGGTTACGATTATAAAAAACCGAACTAATTGGGTTGGGTTGGGTTGGGTTACGATATTTTTTTACAATTAATGGGTTGATTTTTTATAAAACCGAACTAATCAGGTTGGATCGGGGTTTGACGAAAACCCGACCCGAACCAACCCATGTTCACCCCTATTGGGTCATGCTGTTTCCCTCCTCACGAACAAGTAACATGATTGTATATTTGTATACCCTCCAAGTTACTGACTGTTAAATATCTCCGACATGCTCCTAGTTGACTCCTAGATATAATATAAAATAGTAAATTCTTAGTGATTTAACATATATTTAAGAGTTTTAATTCCAACAATACTTTTTATATTGACTCTCTATTTATATTTTATTTATAAAAAGAGGGTGAAAAGTGAGAAAAGAATGGGAGGGAATGAATATTTTATTAGTAAATATTAAATTAAGAGTCATGTTCAAGCTCTTAAGTTTGAGAAAAGAGAATAGACTCTTAACTAGTTAGAGAGTTTTTAGAAATCTGTTGGAGTTCTAATATATGAGTCGCTCTTTATTTTTGAATTTTTGGAGTAATATAAAGAGCATCTCGGAGATGCTCGGTCTGTTACCCTACTAGCGAAATATAATTTACGAAAATATGGGACTACGTGGATCCTTTTACTTGTTATGTTGTATTGCTATAGATTTACTTCCTCCTGCCTGTTTGATTTTTTTTATGATCAAATTAATTAAATTTTACTTAAATTTTTTTAAATATTTTTTGTAATTTTAGGAAATTGATATATTTTAAAATAGATTAAATAAACTTTCAAATAATATATTTTTTAAATTATATAATATATATAATTTTCAATCAAAATGTTCTCAATTTACGAAAATATGGGACTACGGGGATCCTTTACATTGCTTTCATTCATAGTTACGTTATGTTTTTATTTTTAAATTTTGTTCATTTATACTATTTGTTAAATTAAAATATTAAAAAATTTGATCAGTCGATTGGTGAATATTTAAATTATACTATTTTAAGTATTTTAGAATTTCAGTCACAGATTTAAGTTATACTATTTTATAGCATGTGCAAAGTAAGATTATATTGAATGTTATAAGAGCAACTCTAATAAAGTTTTAATATATTCCTTAAATTTAATATAAAATATTAAATTTTAGTATTTTAGAATATATATAGTTATTTTGAACTCCAAAAATGTTACCTATATCCCTTCCTAGTTACGTTATGTTTTTATTTTTAAATTTTGTTCATTTATACTATTTGTTAAATTAAAATATTAAAAATTTTGATCAGTAGATTGATGAATATTTAAATTATACTATTTTAAGTATTTTAGTATTTTAGTCACAGATTTAAGTTATACTCCCTCTGTCCCAACCAATTGTTATCACTTTTTTTTCACTTTCTGGCACGCATTTTAAGGTGGATTTTAAGAATAGTTCCATAACTTATTTTTAAAAAATTCTTTTTTTGTATAAAAATAGGATTGTTCTATATTTATACAAAAAAGGAAAATTTCAAAAATAAATTATGGAACTATCCTTAAAATTCACCTTAAAATGCGTGCCAGACACCCCATTTTGAAATGATAACAACTGGCCGGGACGGAGGGAGTACTATTTTATAGCATGTGCAAAGTAAGATTATATTGAATGTTATAAGAGCAACTCTAATAATGTTTTAATATATTCCTTAAATTTAATATAAAATATTAAATTTTAGTATTTTAGAATATATATAGTTATTTTGAACTCCAAAAATATTACCTATATCCCTTCCTCATCTTATATTTTATTATTAAAAATAGTTTTCATCGCTAAAGATACATTATTCAATAGAGAGAAAAATAATATTTTTATTATAAAATATAAATTAGGACGTGTTTAGAAAGGTGAGGTTACCAGCAACTCAGCAAGTGCAAGAGATTTTTTTAAATCATGTCATAAGTTAAAATATAAGGAATATAATAAAAAATTGTTTCAACAGTTCCCTAGTGGTTTCTTAAAATGTTAGAACGTCCATCTCATTTCTTATTCCCCCTTATTGTTAATGATGCTCTAATCATTCCTTATTTCACTTTTATTAATAGAAAAATTACTTTCACTCCTTTTTCACACTTATTTTTTCATTCCCCTCTTTTTTTACAATTCAAATATATTATTATTTTAATAATAAGGAATGAGAATAAAAAATGTTAATGGAGTGCATGCATAAAAGTAGTGTCCTGTATCATTATGACTAGAGCTGTTCATGGATCAGATTGGTCGGGTTTTAGTCATTTTAGTCGAGCTGTTCATGTTAAAAATTTTAACTCGTTATGTTAAAAAATATTATACAACTCAACCCTACTCAATTTAAATCGGTTTGGGTCAGGTTGGTTATTTTCACGTATCTTAACATAAATAGCGATAATATAATTTACTATCTCAACATAAATGACAACAAAATTAAAATAACATTAACGAAATATGTTCATAAATAGTAAAACTTATAACTAATCTAATAAATATTTAAAATTTTAAATATGTAATTATTATTATATTAATATAAATTATATAAATTATCTTTAAAGTATAAAATATCGAATGTAATTATATATTATGTAGCATATAATATATATGTATCGGGTTGGGTTAGGTTGATTAAAATAATTTTCAACCCATACTCAACCCAATTAATTTGGGTTAAACTCTTTCTAACCCAACTTAATATCGGGTATTTTTATTTTTGGTTAAATCGGCCGAAATAAGTGTCGGTTTAATGGGGTTTTATAACCCATGAACACCTCTAATAAGACACAATATTTTATAATATTTATAAGGAAGCTCCAGGGAGTTGTTGAATTTGTTCTTATAAATAAGTAATGAAGGAAGGATTCTACTAAATCCTAGTAATATATAGTAATATAAGAACCACTGACAGTACATCTTTTACTCTCATTACATAAATTTTGATTTAGAGGCTCAAATAGCTAATCTATTGAAGTTGCTCTAAGATATAACATATTATAGTACAAATTTGTATAGTCACTAGATTGTGAGTATAATATAAATAGGATATGTAAAATAAAAAATTTGTTAGAAAATAGAAAGTTTAAGACTTATTTTATATATGTTCTTGATGTAATTTCTGAAAACTAATTGATGGATGTTTTTTTTATGAGGACTAAACTTTCATATTTTGATTTAAGACATTTTTTTATTGGAATCCATAAAAAAAATTGAGTTGAAGTTACTTGCTTGAAATGAGTTATGTGGGGTTGGTCCCACATTAAATTTATAAAGGAAAGAAAATGAGTTTATATAGTATTTTATTATTTACAACTACTAGTGTAAGTGGAATGCTTATGTCACATGATATTATTGAATACTTTATATTTTTTAATTAAAAGTTTATTTGATTTATTTATATTGATTATTTAATATTAATATTAAATATATTGAGTAAGAATTATTTCAATAATCAGACTCTAAATATATATTGTAATATTAATATTATTTAATCTGAATAAAATAAGACCCATCTCTTTACAAAATTCTATTTCTTTGAAAAAATCATCTATATCCCACATCGAAGAGAATAAGAGAAGAGTAACTCAAGATGACTATATATTGAGGCGTGCACATCTAGTTATGGTGTGCCTCTTGCTTGTACCTTGCATACAATAAAAATTGCATAGGTTGTCGGGCAAATTGAAGCGTGCCTCTTTCTCCTACCTCGCATACATATAAAATTGCATAGGTTTTTTGAGCGAACTGGGGTGCTAGTCGTTGTTGAGTGCTACGTATATGTGGACGAAGTACTCTATGTTGTTTTATCCTAAAAGTGATATTGCTGCAACCCGACACAATGTAGTGAGGCAATTATCTCTTCAAGGACAGTCAAGACTTCTTGTAATACTTGGCGACTCGGCTATTCATTTTGGTTCTATCAGTGTATGCATAAATATTCTGTTAAAGCTAAATTTTCTATTTTTTCTCTCGTCTTTACAGTTACTGATTCATATTTTGTTTGCTTTTCTGTTTGTTTCATATTTGGTATCTACCTGTTCTTGTTAATTATCATCATATAACTGTCCTTTCTTGTGTTTAGATATAATTATACCCTACAATCTTGAAGAAATAATTTGTTATATATTGTTGATTAATAAAATGGTTAACAAAAATGAGACTATTGTTGGTGCGACTGCTGGTAACGGTTCTGGTAGTACTGCTACTGCCATTGATTGGGCTACGTACCATTTTCCACAGCCTACTGATCTGTTTGGTATGCCTGATAAGTTCAGCGGTGGTGTTGGCTTTTCTCGCTGGCAGAAAAAGTTGAAGTTGTTGTTAACGGCTAAGGGTTTATGGCCGGTGGTGCAGTACATTCCTCCTATTGTGAATCAAGAACAAGCTGACTCTGTTAAGGTTTATGCTTTGTGGGCTGAAAAGGATGGAGTGACAATGGCTACCATTTGGGCGGCTTTAACAAACACTATGTTCGATGTTTATTCATCGGATGCATTCACTGCTAAACTCTTATGGGAGAAGCTAGACCAAACCCACAATACTAACTCTCAGGGTTTGGAAAAGTATAGTGTGGCAAGGTTCCTTGATTCCAAACTGGTGGATACAAAATCCATGACTGAGCAGGTGCATGAATTTGAGATGTTGGTTCATGCTTTGAAGGAGTCCAGAATGTACCTTTCCGAGAAGTTTCAAGTTATGTATGTGATTAAAAAGCTCTCGAAGTCTTGGGAATAGTTTGCTCTCTCCCTGAAAAGACAGAAATGAGAGATCACATGGATTAACTTGATGTTGAACATCTATGTGCAGGAACAACACAAGTCCAAATAGGGACATGTGATGTCTGCTGAACATGGTAGTTCGAAGGTGAACGTAGTGACTGTTGGACAAAAAAGAAAGTCTGTCACTAAGAAGGAAAACACTAAACTTAAAAATGACAAGAATAATGCTAAGAAACCAAAGTCAAACAAACCATGTTGGTCTTGTGGACATGTTGGCCACTGGAGCAAGGATTGTCCTGTAAAGAAAACGAATAAAACTGATATGGTAGCAAAAGCTAATACTATGCTTGGAACCACTGGTGAGCTTGTGGTTAACATGGTTGTTGGTGATGTTGTTGCTTTTGAAACCAATGACGGGTATGTTATCTACAACCCTACACTACTTTCTACTTATCTGTCAAATGAATGGTTGATTGATACTGGATCTAATGTACATATTTGTACTGATATTACTCTATTTGTATCTTATCAACAGATTCAAGATATGACAGTGATGATGGGGAATGCTAGTGATGCTCAAGTACTTGGAGTAGGAAATGTGGACATGAAGTTTGCTTCTGGGCGTGTTCTATCCCTTACTAGAGTGCATCATGTTCCTGACATTCGTAGAAACATAATAATTGGAAGCTGTTTAGTTAGAAATGGTTTTGAATTTTCTTTGAAGTATAATAAAGTAGTCATTATACATATTGATGTATTTTTTGGCAAAGGTTACTTGTCTGATGGATTGTTTTTAATAAATGTGGAGTCTGTTTTGGGTAATTTTATTAATGATAATGTTGTTCCTTCTATTAATTATATTGAATCATCCGATTTATGGCACTCGTGTCTTGGTCATCTAAATTTTGGTGCCCTAAAGAATATGATGAATTTAGAGTTGATTCCAAATCATGTCATTGAAAAGAAATTTAAATGTTAAGTATGTGTGACTGCTAAACTAACTAGGAAACTCTTTCATAATATTGTTAGGGATTCATATGCATTAGAATTAGTCCACATAGACATATGTGAATTCGGTGGTGTTTTGACTAAGTATCAGAATAGACATTTCATTACCTTTATTGATGATTGTAGTAGATATTGTCATGTTTATTTGCTTAAGCATAAAGATGAAGCACTTGATAAATTCATTATGTATAAAACTGAAGCTGAAATATAAACTGATAAAGTGATTAGACGTTTGAGGTCTGATAGAGGTGAAGAGTATATGGGTACCTCGTTTAATAAATTTTGCAAAAGTAATGGTATAGTTCACGAGGTGACTCCACCATACACTCATGAGTCTAATGGGGTGACAAAACAAAAGAATAGAACATTTAAAGATATAATTAACATTAACAGTATGTTGATTAACTCTGGATTACCTAAGTACATGTGAGGGGAGTCTCTGAATACGGCTTGCCATATTCTGAATAGAGTCCCTCTGAAACATATGGACAAGACACCTTATGAGTTATGAAAAGGAAAAAAGACTAATTTAAAATATCTTCATGTGTGGGGCTGCCTTGAAAATGTACTTGTCCCTGAACATAAGAGAAAGAAACTGGGGCCGAAAACTGTTGATTGCATCTTTCTGGGCTATATTGAAACCACTACCGCTATGAGATTTTTAGTGTTAAAATCTGACATAGATGATATAGTGGCAAACACTATAATTGAGTTTCGTGATGCAACATTATTTGAGAATGTGTTCCCTATGAAGACTGATATACCTTAGGGTATTTCTGATGATGATCTCACTCGCACATCGAGTTTCATTCCTGATTATGTGGAAAGGATGACAAATGTGGGGGTGGATCCTGCTAGTAGTTCTACTCTTAACGAAGTAGAGGAACCTAGAAAGAGTAAGCGTGCAAAGGTGGTCAAGGATTTTGGAAGTGATTTTATCACTTACAATGTCAAGGACGAACCTTTGACTTTCCGGCAGGCCATGGACTCTTCGGAGTCAAGGCATTGGAAAAGCGATGTAAAGAGTGAGATCGACTTTACTGTTTCTAATGGAACATGAGAGTTGGTTGATTTCCCTCCTGGGTGTAGTACTATAGGATGTAAGTGTATTTTCAAAAAAAAAAGAACCCAGATGGCTCAATAGATAAGTATAAGGCTAGGCTAGTAGCTAAGGGTTTAGGTAAAGAGAATGAATTGATTATTTTGATACATACTCTCCTGTTACAAGAATGACAACAATTCGAATACTTATAGCATTGGCTTCCGTACATGGTCTTATCATCCATCAGATGGATGTAAAGACAACTTTTCTTCATGGTGATCTTGAAGAAGAGATTTATATGGATCAGCCTGAGGGATTTGTTGCTTCTGGTAATGAGATGAAAGTGTGTAAGTTAGTCAAGTCTATTTATGGCTTGAAACAAGCTCCTAGAGACTGGTACAAAAAGTTTGATGGAACTATTTTGACTTTCAATTTTGTGGATAATGAAAGTGACAAGTGTGTCTACTATAAGGTTAAAGGAAATGAAAAAGTAATTTTATGTTTGTATGTGGATGACATATTGTTAAAGAAATAAAAAGTTTCTTGAAAAGACACTTTGAAATGAAAGATATGGGTGAGGCTGACGTGATTCTTGGTATCAAGCTGACTCAGTTAGCTGATGGAATAACCTTGTCACAATCTCATTATATAGAGAAATCTATATTTGAGAAGTATGGTTATTCAAATTGTAGAATCGCAAGCACACCATATGATTCAAAAGTTGCGCTTGTCAAGGATAAGTCAGGAGTTCATGTATCTCAATTAAGATATTCTCAAATTATTGGGAGTTTGTAATATCTTGCTAATGGTACTAGACAAGATATTTCATATTCTGTGTCTAAGTTAGCTAGATATACAAGCTATCCAAACAAGACTCATTGAAACTCTCTTGATAGAGTGCTTAGATATCTGAAAGGCATCATATACTTTGGTTTGCATTACAGGAGGTTTCCTGGAGTGCTAGAGGGATATAGTGATGTAAGTTGGATAGCTAAGAAATCTGGTTACAATGGAGTGACTGGATATATGTTTAGCTTTGCGGGTGGAGCTATATCCTGGAAGTCTGCTAAACAGACTATTGTAACTCGGTCTACTTTTGAGGCTGAGTTGTGTGCATTAGATGCCACGGGTACGGAGGCTAAATGGTTGCATGGACTTATGTATATGATTCCTATAGTAAGCCAACTGTTTCCTGCTCTTGTTGTTCATTGTGATAGTCGTACAATTATCGACAAGATAAACAGTAAGAAGTATAATGTTAAAAGAAGAGACACATCCAAGTTAGACTAAAGATAACCTGGTTGATCCTTTGACTAAGGGACTTGAGCATGCTGTTGTCCTTAAGTCGAGGTTGAGGATGAGATTGACAACCCATTTTGAGTCATCAACAGCGAAAACCCAATACACCTGAGATGAGATCCCTCGAAGTGTATTCAATGTGGCAATAACAAGTCGTGAGGGTGATTCAGTACATCTATTACAAAATCGTAGATCAGCACCATAGCCTTTGATTTGTCATCGTCTATGGAACGTGGTTACACCAAACGGATAAAGATTCAAGGTGAAACATTACATCTATATCTGGTAGCCATCGAAGTAGGGGACTTAGGATGGTTCAAACCAGGAAGGGTACCGACTTTGAAAAACAAATCATGATAAAAACTGATATGCATTTCTATATGGATTTGTGGGGAATGTTAGAAAATGAAAAGTTTAAGGCATATTTTATATATGTTCTTGATATAATTTCTGGAAACTAACTAATGGAGGTTGTTCCTTGCTATGAGGACTTAAACTTTCATGTTTTGATCTAAGACATTTTCTTAGTGGAATTCATTAAAAAAAATTAAGTTGAAGTTACTTGCTTGAAATGGGTTATGTGGGATTTGTCCCATATTAAATTTGTGAATGAAAGATAATGAGTTTATATAGCATCTTGTGTTAGTATTGTTTACAACTACTAATGTAAGTGGAATGCTTATGCCACATGATGCTATTGAATACTTTATATCTTTTAATTACAAGTTTATTTGATTTATTTATATTGATTATTTAATATTAATATTAAATATATTGAGTGAGGATTATTTCAATAATTAGACTCTAAATATATATTATAATATTAATATTACTTAATCTGAATAATATAATACCCATCTCTTTGCAAAACTCTATTTCTTTGAAAAACCATCTATATCCCACATCGAAGAGAATAAGAGAAAAGCAGCTCAAGATGCCTATATATTGAGGCGTGCACATCTAGTTGTGGTATGTCTCTTGCTTGTACCTTGCATACAATAAAAATTGCATAGGTTGTCGGGTAAATTGAGGCGTGCATTTTTCTCCTACCTCGCATACATATAAAGTTGAATAGATTTTTTGGACAAATTGAGGTGCTAGTCGCTGTTGAGTGTTACATATCTGTGGACGAAGTATTTTGTGTTGTTTTATCTTGGAAGTGATATTGCTGCAACCCAAATACAACGTAGTGAGGGCAATTATCTCTTCAAGAATAGTCAAAACTTCTCTCAAGGTTTGGCGACTTCATTTTGGTTCTATCAGTGTATGCATCTTCTGTTTGATCTAAATTTTCTATTTTTTCTCTCGTCTTTACAGTTACTAATTCATATTTTGTTTGCATTCGTGTTTGTTTCGTAATTGGTATCAGTCTGTTCTTGTTAATTACGAGTATCATCATATAATTGCTCATTCTTGTGTTTAGATATAATTCTACCCAACAAAATTCAGGTTATAATTTATATATAATATAATTCAAAATTATTGCATAAAATTTGGTTTATAAATCAAAACACACATGAGACGGCCGAAAGTCATTGCTTAATAACGTTAGGACTTAGGATGCATGGGAATATTAAACTGGGCACGGCTCTTAATTTGGCTGTGGGGGTTGGGGGCAACTAGGCGAGGGTCGATGTAGCTCTTAGTTTTGTTGCAAGGGTTGGTTCATTCTGCTTAGATGCTTCCTTTCACACCCCTTGGCAGCAACCAAATTTATCTACATGAATATCTATTATCTGCAAGTTGCTATTTGCCACTAAAATATTATTCAGACGTGCAAGTTACTTTCAATTGAAACCCTTATGTTTCAGCCAATAATTGTTTGGTAGGTTAGCGTATGAGTTTAAAACTAGACATTAAATTTATTATGATACAAACTTAAATTTATTTTTTTTGACAAATACAAACTTAAAATTTGATCACTCGTATGTGTTTAATTTAATATTAAAATATCTGTCAAAAAAATTAATATTAAAATAAATTTATTGTCTTTGGTTTGAACAAAATTAAAGCTTTTGTAATTAAAAAAAACCACATGATCTTTTTCGGACCAAACAGCTAGAATGGAAAAAGCTCACATTTATACCTTATTATTATAAGAGTTTAGTTTGGTTAGTTAAACGCCTTTTAAAAAAGCTAAACACCTTTTAAAAATAATTAAATGCATATAATTTAATATGATATTATATATCTAACACAATTACGTCAGTTTAATTACCATTCAATCTCTTTAAATAATTAGATATCTAACACAATTATATCAGTTTTATTACCACTCAATCTCTTTAGATATTATTTATAATTTAATATAATATTATATATCTAACACAATTATATCAGTTTCATTACCACTCAACCTTTTTAAATATAAATAATATTAAAAAAGTATTTAAAAAATATGAATTAAATGTAATAGCTAGCTCGTGCATCGTACGAGTTATAAGCTATAGCGAACATAGATTTATTTGGTTGGTTCAACACCTTCCAAAAAAATTGGAAGTACTTCCTAAAAAAAGTTATATGTAATTTATTTAATTTATAATATAATAATATAGTAGTTTAGATCGAATACAATTCAAATAAATATAATTGACTTGCCTATCTTAATTTCATCACCGTTCATTTTAATCTCCTAACTAAAACACATCTCTAAACAAAATATTTAAACATTATCCTATTAAAGTATAAATACAAATAAAAACCTAATTTTTACACAATAATCTCTTAATTAAACACATATCACTTTAATATTCTAACTAAAACACCTTTAAATAAAACACTCAAATATTATCCTATAACTATGTAAAACATAGATATAATTAAAGTATATGAAAAATTATATAAAAAAAACATATAGATATATATAACATTAAATAAAATTTAAATTATTATTATAAAAACAAAGCCAGATTCAAATTATATAAAAAAATATTAAAATACTAAAAGAATTCGATTCATGCATCGCACGGAATATAAGTTAGTAATTATATATGCGGTGGTATTGTTGGTGTAGGTGCCCTAGAGGCAATACAATGTTTCTTTTAATAGACCTTTATGTCATTTGATTATTCAATAAACGTATTTATTATGACTTTAATTTCTGCGATATATTTGTTAGCATAATAAATGTCCTTAGAATCATGATACACATTGTATAGTTTAGTACATGACTTGAACTTGAGATTATATAATATATCATATTCTTAAAGGTCACTAGTCGAGTATTATTATTATAGGACAATAATAATACATAAATAGACTAGTATGTTGTTTGACAGATAACCACATCTCATTGGTTATAAGTATGGGGATACTAAAGTCAATACATAGGTACATGTAGGAGTACATGGTACTGGACAGACCCACAGTGAGATTCTTCATGTTTAATAAAGTCATAAGAAAGACTCACAGTGATAATGGTGTAATGATCCTCTGACTTGAGATCATTATATTTCTATACGAGGATTATTATACTTTGACTACATTAAAAGTTACCTCTGACCGGGTGATGATAAAAGTGGACATCGGGTATATCATGAGTCGTATGAGAAATATGAATGATAGATAAAGGATTTAACCTTCCTATAATTAGGAGAGATATTATTGGCCTCTTGATTGAGTGAGACTATAAAATGCATGGCCGTGCTCAAATAATGATTTGTTTTTCATAGTCTACTCATGGATCAAGTAAACCCGGATTAAATGTTGTAGAGGATGACTAAATAGATGCCTCGAATTTAATCTATAATATATGTGGTTAAAGGGATTATATTACACAGAAACATTAATCACGAAAGGTTTAATTGAATCACCAATTATTATTATTACTTGGGTAGCAATGATGTATTACTAGATGTCACTCATTGTTTATAATTTTATTATTAGAAAATAAAATTATTGCCAGCGTAATAATAACCTAAAGGGTCACACACAAAGAACGTTTAAACGGAGCTTTATTTAAATTATGAATTTAAATAATGTTATTATTATTAATTCGAATTTATAATTAATTAAGTAAGACTTGATTAATTATAAACATACTAGAATTCAGATTAATAATTAAACCCAAAATCAGAATGGGTTTTTAAGAAGCCCCATGGATTAGGGTTTGGCCCATTATCTCTAGCTCATATAAATACATTATGATGTGTTTACAAGGGGATTACTTGTGAATTCGTTTTACAACAGAAACCCTAGCAGCTCATAGAAAAGAGAGGCTAGCAAGAGATAAGAGATAATTCGTGGCTGTTTTGGCTAGTACCATCTCCGCTGATCGTTGGACGAATCGGCGTTCGTGTGGATACCGTTAGAGAGCAGTTCTTGAAGTAAGGACTACTGTGATTCATCAAGCAAGGATCTCCGTTGAGTTCGTGAAAGTCAAGACCAGAAAATGTATAATTCTATTTCACCATAATCTGTCCAAGCTTATACATGATCCTGCGTTAGGGTTCCGAAATTTTTCGTTATATTTACGTTTAATCCGCTGCGTTTTATGCCTCGGAACCCAACATGTATATACTTTCCCATCTCAAAATAACAGTGTTGTATGATTATTGAAAATAATTATACAATAGGGTTAACGATATTTTCACCCTTAAAGTATGAACAGTTGGACACATAAACCCTTAGACTATCAAAACATACTTTTTAATCCCTCGAGTATCATAAATGTATACTTTTACTCCTAAATGGTGACATAATTCATATAAAAAATGTACATTTTTACCCCTACTTTAGGACGAAAGTATACATTACTGATATCCGAAGGTTCAAGGGTTTATGTGTTTAATCGTTTATACTAGGGTGAAAATGTCATTAAGCCTATATAATATGTATAATTTTTTATTAAAATTAATTAATTTGATTAATAAAAATTAAAATAAAATTATTATTTTAAAATAGAGATAGTAATTTGTAAAAATTGTTCGAATATATTATTAAAAGACTAAATTAAGCAGAGCATGGATTTTGGACTTACTTTTGTGCCTCGTTAATTGAGAGTATAAAAGAATTGCATACATTTCCTTCAAAAAACCTGAAACCCACACAGGAGTATTCTTTTTGTGACTACGGTGCTACTATTACTTTACTACTACTATTACTTTACTAATTATAAATAAGCATCCCACATGGTCCACCTATTTGTCGCCTGTGCAGAAAAATTAGTACGCATTCAAGTTTTGTCCGCCAATCCTATCCGAGTGGACTCGTATTTTTTTTCATTTTTTCTCTTGATCGCAAGTATTATTAATCTTTTTACCGATTATTCTTTTAGAGATCATTTAGTTTATAGAGTAACATGGATTCAATCAGAAATTAGATTGAATTAGTAAGAAAGTTAAAACTTGAATCCTAATATTATGTGTTATATAAATGTGTTATAAATTCAAATGAATTTTGCAATTCGCCGATGAAAAATTCTAATAAAATTGAATATAATAAAATTAAATATGTATTTATTAAATTAGCAGCTCATTGAAAGGCTAATTTAAAATTGTATTCAGAATTGAAGGGTTTAAATTCGAGAGCTTTTCTAATGAGAGAGTTCTGATGTTAAGTTATTAATATATTTTAACAAATTTAAATAAATATATGATTAGATGAAATTCAATAAATCGGATTCATCGAATAGTACAAATATATGTAAATTAATAAAAAAATATTAACATATGATGCCGAGTGTTCTAAAAAACGGCGTCATTTCCAATTAATCGGTAGACAGGTTTCGTCTCGATTAATCGGAAATCGAGTCAAAAACGTTTTTTTTAAAAATGGGTCAAAAATCGATGATTTTTTTCCTTTTTAAAAAAGTTAAAAGTTTAAAAAAATTATATATTTATATTACAAATTTATAATAAATATGGGTTATATGGCCCTAAATTCTTCATAAATTTCAAATACTCTCTCAAATTCCTAATAATTATATATATATATATATATTATGTAATAACTATTAATATTAATTATAAATAATAATCATTAAGTATAAATCACTTAAATGTTAATGATAAATAGTTTTTCCGTAAATTTTAACATCTAAATATGTATGGATTAATGATATATGATATTTTTTCATTATAATTTTATAATAATTTAAAAATATTTAAATATAATTATATATTATTATTCATTAAATTAAATTAAATTCAATTAATGTTTCGATTAATCACGGGAAGGTAATTTCACCGTCTAATTCCCGATTCCGAATGTGATGATGCCTGTTAAGCCTTAGCCAGACATACTACATGTGGATGCCATTCTCTTCTCAAAATGTGTTTCGTTCGTAATTCTGACTATTCTATTATTTTGAATTTTTTTATCAAAAAATACATATATATGTAGTTGCAGGGTAGCAAGAAATATAAATTTCTAAATTTTATACATAAATCGATATTGCAACTAAAAAAATTAAATAAGACGTATGAAATTGAAGAAAATGGAAAAGAGAAAGTTGTAGGATGAATGTGTTCGAGCGGTCGCGTAAGTTATGGTCATCATCTTATTTTGTTCCGTGGGGGCGACTTAAAACGTGTAACAACACCAACCACCTCGTAGAAATCAAACAGTAGATATAGATAGGGTAACTCTCACAATAGTTTTCTAGCAACCTTTTATTATTATTATTAAATATAAACCAAAAGTGTCCCCCATTCAATCATACATGTACCATACACACACTTTTATATAGCTATCTGGCTATATATATATGTGTGTATGCATGTTGTGAATTGTCATTCATCAACTCTAGTTTCTTTTATTCATAATTCACAAGATTCTTGAAATAAAGCTTTTTGCAAAAGTGTGATAAATAGATTTTTGATTTGTGTGTGTAAATTTTTGGTGTTTTGGAGTGTGTAAGGACACAAAAATAATCTTGATGGTAATATTTGCAAGGAAGGAAAAGGAGGGAATGCGAGTGGGGAATAAGTATGAATTAGGAAGAACACTTGGTGAAGGTAATTTTGGTAAGGTTAAATTTGCTAAGAATCTTGATTCTGGCCACCCTTTTGCTGTAAAAATCTTGGAGAAAACAAGGATCATTGATCTCAAGATCACAGATCAGGTTTGTCATTTCCACCCCTTCTCATCACTATCATGCACACACACACACACACACACTTGTATGTATTGATAACATATTGTATGTTCTTTTCTGTAATTCAACTGTTTGTTAAGTTTGGGTAAGACTGTGGTGGTATGTGAGTACTGTTAAGGATCTGACAAGTGAAGTACTGTTTTTTTACAGATAAAGAGGGAAATTGGAACATTGAAGCTCCTTAAACATCCTAATGTGGTCCGTTTACATGAGGTGTGTTTCTCTTTTCATTGATTCATTGGTTTTTTTCAAGCAGATTCAATTTATTAAAGACACCAGTGTTATGTACAAAAATATTTACCAAATGGTATATTGAATGCTTGACGAACCATGCATGATTAATAAAAATATCGATCATATAATGTATTGGTACATCACCATTCGGTACAGTATCCGGTACATTTTTTGGGATCTTAAGATGCGTTTTTTAAATCGTGTTCTACTATTTCTATGGTTAAAGTTTTGATTCTATCCAAAAGTTCATTTTCTTGAGTCGAGTATGTAAGCTAGAAAAGGTCAAAGGTGTAATCAGCAATAAGATGAAAGCAATCTATTCTGATGGCTTGATCATGGACTTTTTACTTTATAATACTATGAAGAAACACGCAATTACAAAGATTATTATGGATTAGTTGTATGCATGTATAATTAACAAGGAAGCATCAAAATGTTGGGAAAGGGACAAAGAGGTGGCAAAAATGTGGTCTCAAGTACTCTAACAGCATTTTTATTCATTGGTCTAAAATCCAACTAAAGACACTTTTATATCTTTTTGTTTATTTGTGTGTTTATTGTTTGTTTGAAAGTTGAAACATTGATTTCTTGTTCATATGTTTGCCTGGGCTATATACATATAGTAGTTTGTAGGGGAAAGGAAACAGCCAAAGTGGGCTACCTTGCATGTTCTAGCAAGGCCCACTTTTTTTTATAAATATAATTGTAATAGGGCCAACTTATACAAATTGGACTTGTATACTTGTATTGAATTAGTATAAAATAATTCACCAAGAATGTGACGATGATCATTATCCATAATGAGCTCTACAATTATAATAAGCTAATTGAGGGGGACCTTCTTGATTTATAGCAACTTGTACTCCAATAATTGTTGGAAGATTTCTCCTCCACTATAATAGTGATTAGTGAGTAGGACAAATATTTGTTGAAAGATATCTACTAACACTTTAAATCATAGATAATATTGTATTACTATTTGATTAAAATAAGATGCCACTTTTTATTTTAAGATGATTGTTTATTGCTTTTGAGTAAAGAGAGGATTGTAACAAACTAACAATCTAATTTTAGTACAGTCATCTAAAGACATATTCTTCATGACTAGGTTGGGTCCCTTCTTTGTATTTTAGTATAACTGTTTTTCATGTCAGTCATAGTTTCTAATAATGTAATCTAAATTAAAGTTTCATGCTTTATTGGAAAGTTTTATTTTTTTTTGCCCCCTAAGTTCTGCTTAATATAAATTATGAAAGTGTTTCAATAAACAAAGTTTATCGAGTCCAGTTTAGAAGTATTGACTTCATGATATTCATGACAATTCATGACAATTTATGCTAATATATGTAATTGTTGCGAATATCATACTACTCATGCTTTAAATTGGCATATAAAATGACAGGCCCGAATGTCCATCATTGAAATGTCTATGAACTTAGGTGAAAACAACTCTTCATTCTTGAAGCAACTCAAAACACAATTAAACACTTTTCGATGATAGGATAATCTTTGATTTTAGCTTTAAATTGTCCATGAACAAAGTTTTGAACTATTATGACTTTTAAGTCGTTAACTGCTAAACAGTTCTTAGAACAAACATTACTAGCTTGCTGCTACTTCATATATTTGTGACTGAGTATTCTGCTATAAGCTAAATTGCTGATATAGTTTTCTCTCTCTCCAATATTGACTTAAACGCAGGTCATAGCAAGCAAAACCAAGATCTACATGGTCCTTGAATATGTGAATGGTGGTGAATTGTTTGACAAAATTGTAAGCAGCTTTTTGCTCTATGATATTGAGATAAACTTCTATATCCTGCATTAGTTAACATATGATCTTACTTACTTGTGTTGCCTATGCTCCACAGTCATCTAAAGGGAAACTCTCGGAGGCTGTTGGCAGGAGGCTATTTCAACAGTTAATAGACGCGGTTAGCTACTGTCATGATAAAGGCATTTTTCACAGGGATCTCAAGGTTTATCTTCAAAAATATTTGATGAACTCTCTGTGTACGATATACTGTTTGGCTACCGCTTATTTCCGGAAATAAGCCCTTATTTCCGGAAAAAAGTAGGGATATATGTACTTTTTCTGAAAATAAGTAACTTATTTTTTATTTTAAAAATAATATTTGGTTTTAAAATTCTAAAATAAATATTTATCTTTAAAAAAATATGAAAATATGTAAAAAATGAAAATAAAATAAGTTACTTATTTTAAGTTTAAGGAACCCCAAACGGCCACTATAATAATTAAATTTTGAAAATGTTGTAACTTGTTATTGACCTATGCAATTTATTTCTTGAAAACAGCTTGAGAACGTACTTGTTGATGCAGTAGGAAACATAAAGGTTTCTGATTTTGGCCTAAGTGCACTACCCCAACATTTACAGGTATGCATCCTGAACTTGCATATCATAAACCACATTAGTTTCTTATTAATTAAGACATTTGCTAAATATTTTTATTATATTAGGATGACGGATTATTTCATACAACCTGTGGCAGTCCCAACTATGTTGCTCCTGAAGTTCTCAAGAACAAAGGCTATGACGGTGCCACCTCTGATACTTGGTCATGTGGAATAATCTTATACGTGATTCTCACAGGATATCTACCATTTGACGACAGAAATCTTGCAGTTCTATTTCAAAAGGTATAAAAGATATATTCCCCCCTCCCCCTTGGTGTGGACTTTGGACCTCACACTTTCAAATTGCATGAAATTTTATTTCTAATTTCTGGAAGTAATTTTAGATCTTTAAGGGTGAAGCTCAAATCCCAAAGTGGTTGTCCCCGGAAGCCAAACACCTAATAAAGCGGATTCTTGATCCCAATCCTGGTACTCGAATAACAATGGCAGAAATTAAAGAACACGATTGGTTTAAACAAGACTACACTCCTGCAAATCCCGAGGAAGACGAGGATGAGGTGCACATAGATGATGAAGCCTTGTCAATAACTGAGGTATTATGCACCGAAATAAATACTCAGGTTTTATGTTTGGTTGTTTGGGCCAGAGTAGATGTTGGAATGAAATTAAATTAGAATAAAAATACTAGTGGAAGAGAAGGATGATGACGGACATGAAAGGCGATGAGAGTAAAGAAGATGATAGAGTGTAAATAAAAGAATATATAATATGAATGATTTATTGGAAGAAGGAATGAACATCCTTTTGTGAATTAGAATAGATGTGCATGGAAAGACCTGGAAAGAAATGAGGAAAATGGATGGATACTATGCAATTTCAATAATTAGTCTAAGCCTCATTATATTCCAGACAACCAAACCCATCCTCAGTTATGTTAAGCACCTTCAAGATGTTCTGAAAATTTAGGCTTAAACATAAATTCAAATTCTTTTGTTGCAGCCACCTGAAGCAGAAAATTATCTAAATTCGCCAGCCCATCTCATCAATGCCTTTCAGCTAATTGGAATGTCCTCGTGCCTGGATCTCTCAGGATTTTTCGAAAAAGAGGTAACTCCAACAGCTCAACTATCAGTCCATCATTATAGAACTTCCATGATTTTTCCCACATCATGGTTTGCAGCTAAGATATTAAATTATAAGATACGTGCATATATTGTTGTTTTTTAGGATGTTTCGGAACGGAAGATCAGATTTACATCAAATCATTCCCCCAAAGAATTGATCGAGAGGATTAAGAGTACAGTAGTGCAGATGGGTTTTTTAGTCCAAAAGAAAAATGGCAAGGTCAGTTCAGTTATTTTCCAACTAGTTGATGCTTTGATTCCTTGTACATGCTTCCGCATTCCTTTACACAAGCCTGAAACAAAAAAAGGGTTAGATACTGGCATTGATATTGCTGAACATGGTTTATCATGATCACAGCTAAAAGTGACTCAGGAGCATAAAGGTGGGAGAAAATTGGCTAATCTATCTGTTGCAGCAGAGGTGAGCACTTCTGGAAATATAATAAATTACGTCACTTGTTGGAGGCAGCATATTTTCTTTTTTACTTATTGGTATTTTTTCGTCTCTGACAGGTTTTTGAAATTAGCCATATGTTAAACGTAGTTGAATTAAGAAAATCTTTCGGAGATGCCAAAGTATATAGACAGGTTCACATATCCATCTCTCGTTCCTGAATTTAAATCTCTCTGCACAGTTCTACATTTCTGACTTGGATATACATTTTGCAGTTGTGCGAAAAATTGATCCATGATCATGGTGTGACACATAGTCAAGAGCTTTTGGCAGCAGAATTTTGAAGGTGAAGATACTTGTAGAATACCCAGGACAGGAAATGTTGTAAACGTCCTGTTGAACTAGTTGTATAGAGAACTCCTCTTCCAGTTCCAGATATGAAATGCAATCTATGGCGCCTTTCGACCAAAATGTGCTTACAGTATTGCCCATAGTACTATCCATAATTTAAGAATAGTATTTTACTTAATTTTTTGGTTCATAATACTATAGCATGCAAGCCAAGTTTGTGAACATAACAAACGAGCAATAAATGAACTTCGTGAGCTTTACCCGTAAACGTAAACAATCAAAACTGCTCACGAGCTTTCCCGTAAACATAAACAATCGAACAGCTCCTGAGATTGCTTATGAGTTGTGAGCATAATCACCGAACTGAACAGAACTCATGAAAAATATTAAATTGTGTTCGTGAACTGGTGCAGAATACTTTTCAAACAAACAAGGTTCAAGCTGGGACGTTTACAAACCAAGTATTAACAGTAGCCACTAGCCACTATTGATTGATGTTAATTCTAAGAGAAAAAACTTTATAGAAAAAACTTATCATTGACAATTGGTATTACTTCCAGGAGAAAAAATTCGATATCTTTGTTCCGGTTACAACAAATTTTATGTCAATACAGAGCAAACTCTTGTGTAGAGAAATCCTAAGTTTAGGCTCCGATTGTGATTGTTGTTTAAAACTATTACTGTGAAAAAAAATGTTTTAGTAGAAAAAATGTTGTCAGATAAATCAGATTTTAGACCAAAAATATTTTTCTAGAAAATTATTTTTAAAATTTACCAAACACTTTTTTACCTGCTTTTCAAAATAAAACTGATGTTACCATCAACAACATCAACAACAATCCGTCAATCCCAAATGCGCCCTTAATCTCGAACATATCCAGCTCCGTAGCGACTGATTACTTTGAAAAAAAATACAAGACTCAACTCTATTATAGCCTAGTTCAATAATGGTTTCTGATAAAAGAACTTAATAGGGCTAATCTGGAATAAATATATGTATTTCATCAAAGCGCTGGCCATTCAATTATATATTTTTATGGATCATGTTTCTAGTACAGATCATCTCACTTCAGACATCTATCGATTCCTCAATATCTCTCAACACATCCTGTATATAACTGACAGATCTATACATGCAACTTTATGTACATCACTAAACTTTTACACTGTACAAGAAGTAACTTGCTCATAAATTGATCCCTCGCTGCCAAATAAACTAGAATACTAGATATATCATATATACATAAACGAGCACACAACTAACTTACTGCAAGCCTATTTCCGAGCTCTTTTCTATACACTTGAATTAAGCTGCTACCATCAACCACTTGAAGCTTCTCATTCAACAAGTTCTTGTACTGATGATCTCTGTCTTCTAAGTTGCGCATCAGATCAACCTAGAAACAATTAGAAACATACCAGGACCCAATCAATTTACAATATAAATTATTGGAGTAATGAAGCAAGAGAAAAATATTGATTTAAAGCACAAGTTTTAGTTCATTACATACAAACTACTTGTATTAGTGGGAAACTCCATAATATAAACAGAAATTGCAGGTTTTAAGTGAGTTTGCCTCCCAACAGTCTCACCCATGCATAAAACAGAACACGGATATATACTCTACAAAACACATTTTCGAGGATTTGCATGCAAACATGGTACAATTTCATGCAAAACTAGGATTGTATGGCTGCAATGACTAGCAATTACAATTTTTGGGTTAATAATGCTTGGGCTTGAAACTAAAATCGATGCATGACAAAGATACATGTATGGCCGTATGGGTTAATTAATATTTAAACATCATTGCTTTACGCCTTTACCTGCTTCTGAAATAGGTCAAATTCATCAGAGCTCAAGGACCCATCACTATTGGCATCTAAAACTTGCATCATCTCCCCGGCATCTTCTCCTTGGGCACCCAGCTCCTCCATCACCTCCGTTAATTCCTCAATGCTGATTTTACCATCTCCATTCTTGTCTAGAAGACGAAATACTCGATGCCTGTGATCAACCTCAAGAGCTTTCTGGTTCGAGGAAGGAAAATCTTTAAGTCGCAATGCCGCTACTTCAGCTGCAGCCATCATTATAGCCTTAAGACGCTTTGCCTGCATACAGACAAGCACATTAACAGAAACTTACTGAATGGGTAACAAAAAATATTTGCAGAGATAGGAGAAAACGAAAAAAATTCAAAGATAGGAAAAATTCTGTGGAGAAGTTTTCCCTCCCCCCCCCCCTTCTCTCTCTATATAATATATATATAGGATATCCAAAAGTCGGTACGAAAAAATTCCAAATAAGTTAAAAGAAAAGAAAGGTAGTGAGTATACGAACGATAGAAGCGAAAGCGAAGGAAGGCTGAAATGCCAACAGGTGTCTATTATTGAATTTGAATGAAAAAAAATTTAAAAGTAGTTATGCAATGTCAATGATATAAGATTTTTTACCTCCTCTGGATTAGTAAGGCCACCCTTGTACAACGCGTGAGATGCTATACCCCCAGCTGCCAACCTATCCATCTCTACTGTCCGTATCTGTATCTCCATTGGTGGCCTAATCTTTCCATTATCACTCAGATCTACTGCCATATGCAAACTTTTATATCCATTTTCTTTTGGCCTCGAAATGTAGTCTTTGTATCTTTTAGGCATTTCTTTCCACAAAGATTGGATCACTTTGCGTGCCCTATAGCATGCTTTCTCACCTTCTTCGGTTAAAGTAAATTCTGAAGATGGTTTTAATATGACTCGCAGTCCTAAGACGTCGTTTACTTCTTCAGGTTTACGACCATCTTTCAACAGTTTCTTCATAGTACTATACCGACTTTTATAGCGGCCTACAACTGAGATTTCTTCTACCATTTTTGCTAATAGAGGATCAGATTTCAGTGACTCAAACAGCTGTTCCCTGTATGTATCTATAAGAGGCTTGCCTCCTGTTTCATGATCCCTTAACCAGGTTGTCACATACAGATAAGAATTAGGAAACAAATACTGAAATGATAAGTCCTCCAACTGCAAGGATAATAAGTGGGTTCCGATAGCATGAGCTAGCGGAGCATGTATTTTCATAATCTCAATGGATACAACTTGCTGCTGATACCTTGGCAAGTAAGCCAAATTTCTCATCATATCAAGCTTGAGAGCAAGGTCCAGTATCAATGCCCTGAAGTCATAGTATGTGAGGCAGAACTTTCTTAAAGCAGAAGCAGTATCATCATCGAGTACTTCAACTTTCGAAGAAATATTCTTTACTCGCAAACTTTCATGCAAGAGATGAGCAGCACCAGTACTGATCTGCTTTCTCACTTCTTGCATGGATAACGCTCTTGCATCCAAAACTTCTCTCAGTATACCAGCTGAAATAACTTCTGCATCCATCTGTCAACAAATTCACTATTGTTATTCAGAGCTGTTACTGAGAGAATAGGAACCAAAGAGGAAAAATGACATTCCAGATGTTTTGAACTTCTAAACAAACAGTTGACTGAGAAGAAGCACAACCAGCAATGTAAACATCAGATGTAAACCGATAAAGTACTAACTAATAATTTATCTACAAAGAAAACAAACTCCCAAAAAAGCTGCAGAATCACTTCAGCACGTATATCATAGTTAAAAGTAATACTGTAGGCTGAACCTTTTACAGAAAGGCAAACTCTATCCGTCTCTGTCAGATCAACTTAATGATTTCAAAAATTCTAATGCAAGATCTTTTCTTTACCACTTAACTTATAATAATCATTTTGGCTCGGTGTTCAGTGGTTGGGACAATCTTCTGGTGAAAAAGGAAACAACATTCAAGTTGTCAAACCTCTATTAATCAAAACGAGGATGCTGATGGAACTGCCTTCTGGTGAAAAAGGAATGAACACTCAATTTGTCAAATCTCTATCAATCAAAACGAGTTGTCTTTGGAAGCTTGTAGTAGTCCTTTCATATGAAGCTAGGGCTGTAAATGAGCTTGAGCTGCTCATGTGTTCATCTTGTTTTTAGCGAGCCGAGCTTAAACACAATTTTGATACTCGATTCATAAACTAGCAAAGCTTGAACACAGTGAAGTTCGGCTCAGAAACTTGCGAGAAAGCTCGTTTGTAAGCCATCAACAGGATCAGTTATAATTTTACAAACAGGGCGTCATATCATTATTATTTAATTATGATCTATTGTATACTTGTGCACTTGGTAGTTAAGTAATGATTGTACAAGTAATACTACAACACCTCACAAACAAGTCTTTCTTTACGAGCCGAGCTAATGTAGGACATGGGTTAGGAACAATGTTGACTAATAGAAATAAACTCCAGAGAAACGGTAGAGAAACAAATAAATCCTTAGCTACTTATCTACTACACACACGACGATTGCTGCAAGACTCCTACCACTCTCGTCACTCCCCTTCTTTACATATTTAAGAATCTAATCTGTCATATATCAACAGAAAAAAATAGAGTGTTCCTTCATATACAAACTAATTTAGTCCCAACTACAAATTGGTGATTTGAACTACCGCGAACACTGATTTGTAGTATTATGATGATGATGTGAATTGAATTATTGTAATTGGTAATTTGATTTGTAGCTGATTTGCAGACATTTTAAGCTAAAATAGTTTGCAACAATACATGACTATATTCAAATACAAATATTTTTGGCCTACAAACTCTACCAGTCTAAAGAATTCACCAGTAACGACATGAGATAAACTAAAATGTAAGTAGAATTCACCTAATACTTTTAAAATAAAAAATTTAAAAACGTCGTTTGTATCAATGGGTTGCAAAATTTATTTATTATATGAACATTGTATCTTGATTGATAAAAATGTTTGTATTGTATATAAATTATTATTTATGCATTTTGTTTTTCAAAATTTTGATGAATTCTCCCGTTTTTTTTGGTTTTGGTGCATCTTGGAGGTTTGCAGTGGATCATGCCTCAAATATATATAAATAGGTTTGTGCTCAAATGATAAACCATAACTAAAATGAAATTTGAGAAGTAAGAATTAATCACAGCCCTCATCCAATGGTTCAAGTGAATTATATTCTTATAATAGGTGATTTGTAGGACTGTGACAATGATTGTATTATATTTTTGCCAATGATCTGTAGTTGATTTAGAGGTTTGTAGGCTAAAAGTATGAAGTTAAACATGACCACTCGACTGCAATTCGGGTAAACGGTTCGGTATCGGATCGGATTGATTTTCGGTTATAATATATTTATATCAGGTTCGGATCGAATTTGATTCAGTTCGGATCCAGTTTCGGTTTTGCATAAATTAAATCGGCTTCGGTTCAATTTCGGTTTAGGTCAAAATCGGAATAAAATTCGGATGAATTTCGGATAAAAACGGATCTTTTTCGGATTTCTTATTTAAAACTAAATTTTATTAGGATTTGAAAGTTCAATTTGATTAATGTTAAATAAATTCAAATTATCGTCGAATTTAAAAAAAGATCATTAAGAAAATTTGTCAAATAATAATTAAAATTTAATAAAATAATAATGAAAAAATAATTATCTCGATTAAGTAATACATTTCTCTAGTTCTTAGTTCTGAGTTCTGACTTTAGTTAATTAAAAAATCACTAAATACTCGAAATATAATAATTATATATAAAAAAATTTGAGGACCAAATTAAAATATAAATATATTTTAATAAATTTTATATGCACATATATAATATACAATATTTTTTTTTTGGAATATGAATTTATATTCACTTTTCTTTACCTTTTAGTAAATTCAAAATAAATATTATTCTTATTTTTTTAATATTTTATTTTATGAATATATGTATTATATGTATGAATTAGGTATACGTGTACAATGTATTTGTGATGTAATGAGTCATAAAATTGTATGTATGAAGTATACATAGAGTCTATTTAATTTGAGTCATATTCAGTCTAAATAATTTTTCATTTGGATTTGATCGATTCGGGTCATTATCGGGTCTGTTATTTCAGATTATTTTCGGTTAAAATTCCGGTTCCGGATGAATCGAATCGGTTTTCGGATCATTATCGGATTTTATTATTTTGAACCGATATCGGTTCGGATTGTTTCGGATTCGGTTAAATTTTCGGATTATCAAATTCGGATACAAAATCGGATCTTGGTTCACTAGATTCCGGTTCAGTTCTTCATCATTTTGCCAGGTCTACAGTAAAAACCATGTCATTCATAACTCTCGAAGCCAGACTCAAATCACCATGTCACCACAGCTATAAATCACTAGCTGTTAAAGTGTGTAGTATCACAATAATAGTACAATTCACCACAACCATAAGATTATCGATAAATATGTTTCAAATGAGCTCAAACATAGACATAAACATATCTATATATCACACACAGGCACACACTGAATCATACTATGATTAAGCAAAAAGTGAAAAAAGAACAAAAGGGGGCCAAACAAAACCTGAAGATCAGCAAGAATAACAGCAACAGACAAAGCTCTAGAGAGGGGAGACCTTCCATCAGGAGAGATAGGCAAGGCCTGCAAAATAGGTATACTCAACTTAAGTGTTTTAAACAACAATCTCGACGAGATTGTAGATAAAACACTCATGTTCATCCTCTCAGTCAACTCATTAAACGCCCCCACTAATTCCACGACCATTTTTCCTCCCGGTTGTTCTAAGTTCGCCGGAACCGGCGCCGGAACTCCTACTGCGAATACTCTGACGCCGGCAGGCCTCCGGCGGAGGTGGGGTTTGAACAAGATTGGATCTTGGAGGAGTTGGAGAGGTGGGTAGGTGTTAGTTTTGGGAATGGAGTGGAGGGGACGGTCGGAAAGAAGGTGGAGTTGCATATTTTGGATGAGTCGCCGGCGGGGAGGGAGTGTTTGTTTGGATCAGAGAGGGGAGTGTGGGTGAGGAGGAGGACACGTGGTCGGATTTTCCTATAAATATCACATTAATTATTTACTATATTTACTTCCGCCTTATTTTACCAAATATATTCTTTCAGTCTCTAATTAGTTTTTTTAGAAATTTTACGCATATTAAACTTTAAATGTTATGCTTAATTTTTTATCCATACCCATAATTGATTAATTAAGTTTATAAGTATAATGGAAAAATTAACATTGAAAATCACATATAAATAATGATATTAGTATATATAAAAAATATTTTTGTATTGATTAAAGAGATGAACAATTAAAATGAGACAATTTTTTTTAAAAACAGACAACTAATTAGAGACGGACGGAGTATTATTTTAATACGGTAGTTTTAATACAAAATCCCTCTTTTTTATATTTTTAAAATAAATTTAGTTTATAAATAAATTTTTATTTTTATTTTAAAATATATTTATCTATAAATTTTTAAAATTATTTTTATATCTTTTATTTAAAAATTTTGATTTATATATAAAAAAATTATATAAAAGTTAATTATTCTTTCCATTTCTATTTAAGTATATATTTTAAAAATATATGCATGTCAAGAAAAAGTTTGTTTAATATATTTTTTTATAAATGTTTTTAATTATTTTAAAATTTATGCTATTTATTTTTGATACTTTTAAATTTTTTGCTTCCGATATTGTTGAGTTTTTTCGGAGAGTATAAAAAGTTATGAATAAAAATGTTATGACGGGTGCCTCAGGTCATATAGAATTTGCAACTAATCGAGAATAAGATTTTTATAGAAATATAAAAATAATTTTAAATATTATTTTTAAATTAGTTTTAAAAATAAAAATAAAATTTATTTTGGAAATAAAAATATAAAAAGAGATCGAGGAAGAAATATTTTCTTAATATAACATGTGTCATTTTTTCTAAAAATGACGTGTAAAAAAAGTGGGGCAGAGAGAATATAATATAACAATAAATTAGAACAAGCCTACCAGGTTCCACGGAACGCAGTGTAAACCTAACCACATACAAACATTACCCAACTCTTAAACCCTACACTAAACTCACCCCATTTCTGCAGCAGCACCCCTCCATGAACAACCCAATCACGCTTTGAAAACAAATCACACCTATACATACACATACCCATACCTATACATACACACATATATCCCCAATAATCCATCCTTTTCCTGACAATGTCAGCTGCATCAAGAGGCCTAACATCTCTCCTAAGATCCCTCACTCTCTCCCCAAAACCAACACCTTTATACACACAAACAGCAATATTTACAGCAACCCATTTGAGAAGATTAACTTCTGAGTCTTTAATTGACGAAACCCATGAAAGATCTGGTGTAATAGAGCTTAAACCGGGAGTTATGAAACCTAATTCAAGAAGAACAGGCTTAATTGCAGTCAAATGTGGGATGAGTGCTCTTTGGGATAAATGGGGTAAACGTGTTCCTATTAGTGTTCTTTGGGTTGATGATAATATTGTTTCTCAGGTTAAAACCCCTGACAAAGAAGGAATCACTGCCCTCCAGGTGCGATCATGTTTGATATTTCTTGATTAGGGTACTTGTAGGGTTTTTTTTTAATTTTATTTTCTGGGTTTGGTTTGAATTTTAAGAAAATGGTGTTGTTTGGATTAAAGTTATGATCTTTATTCGAGATTGTTAGACCCTTTTTGGTTCAGTGTCAGAAAAGTTGTCAGAGAATGCCACAATTTAATGAGAGGCCTTTTGTGTCACTTGAGATATGCATTGTCGGAATGGGTGTTGTCTTCTTTAGGTGATTGATGTGTATAGTTTTTGAAAACTTTTCACATATGAATATTAAATATGCCTATCTCCTCCTTTTACATGGTACACATTTTGATGTGGTACTTCGGGACCTATTTCTGAATTGTGGTATTCTGAGCTGTA
The DNA here is from genome assembly GCA_028671895.1 of Oenanthe sinensis. Lineage (NCBI taxonomy): Eukaryota > Viridiplantae > Streptophyta > Magnoliopsida > Apiales > Apiaceae > Oenanthe > Oenanthe sinensis. The sequence goes on along the minus strand of CM053813.1, from coordinate 30,083,972 downwards.
TTTGTTGAAATTGTAGTATTTTGGGCATTATTTCTTTATTGGATGGGTTTTGGGTATGTGTTAAAATGTTTGTTTGTTTTTGGTGGTGTGGTGTTAGTTAGATTGGTTGCGGGCATAAAAAGGAAAAACATCTGACCAAGCCAGAAGTGGGTCATTTTAGAGCTCAGGGGGTTCCTATGAAGAGAAAACTTAAGGAGTTTCCAGTGTCGGGCGATGCACTTCTTCCACTTGGTACATCATTAGGTGTTCGCCATTTCGTAGCTGGTCAGTATGTTGATGTTACTGGAATTACTAGAGGAAAGGGTTTTCAGGTGAGGATATGCTTTCTATTTCTAGTCTTTCAGTCTATATGTGCCTAGGATTTATAAATTGAAAATTTTACAATTAATACTACCTGATGCAAAATATAGTAATGTTGCAAATAAATTTTTGATGTCCTTGTAGAATTCTTTAGCTACAAGTGAAAATTCTTGAAATCATTAAACAGGGATATTTTTTTCATGCATTATATAATTTGGCAAGTTACTGATTGTTTTATATGTAGGGTGGCATGAAAAGATGGGGTTTCAAAGGAATGCCTGCATCTCACGGTGCATCATTATCACATAGAAGTATCGGTTCCACTGGTCAGAGGGATGCTCCTGGAAAGGTGTGTGGGACTTTCCCCAAGATGCATAATAAGTTTATCCATGTGTTTATTTTTACGTTTAGGGTTCTCTCTAATATTTCTTGGTGTAAAATGCCTGTCAAAATCAATTTGTATAGTTTGTTTATATATACAAACTGAAGCTAGTTCACAGTGTTCTATTTATTCCATCTTTGATATCACTCTTCCCCGAGTATGCATCTGGTTCTAAGCTTTCAAGAATTATAGCATGGCATTTGAAAAAGATAAGACTTTAGGAATGTCTGTGATTATGTCTCATAACAACGTAAATAAGATTGGTTAGGAGAAGGCATATTTTTTTCATAAACCAAACAAAACAATCATTTGTGGGGTTACAGGAGGATGTTTTTCGTAAGTATATGTTTTTGGTTCCTGTAGAAGGCTAGATACAGTCTCAATATGACTTGTGGGCCTGCCTGTTCACTGCTTACTTTCCAGTTTAAATGCAAAGTTAGGGGTGGAAAATGCATTTGTGACTGAAACAGGACATTATGAAAACAAACAATTGGTAACATAATTTCTTGTATCAATAAAAAAATGTAAGTCACAGAGATAGAACCAGGGAGAAATCAGAGGGAAGAGCATAGAAGAAAGAAGAGAGAGATGGGGCATCACTTCCATATTTCTGATATATGTTCTATTAAATAAATTTAGACAAATACAGTATACTTGTGGTACTATCTTCTCTTCATGGAATCAAAATAAGCCGACTCTTATACCACTTAAACTATCATTTATTCTTGGACTCAGAAACCCCTTGTCACTGCCCTGCCACTTCTATAACTTTATATCATTCCTCCTGCCTAATCTTACATGTATTATATCAGATGTAATACACTGAAACGATGTAGAAATATAAATTAAAATTTTCTAAGCAAATGTTGACATCCATTTTTTTAAGTGTGATGTGAAAATTCTTGTCTAGACCACTGATGCTTTACTTGCAGAAATAAGCTGGTTGAAAATTTTGTATAATTAGATCTAATTCACTGTGTTAGACTTCCGTTGTCGATGCATGGCAATAGTTAGCACTAGCCTACAGGCCTAGAGAATTATCTGAGAAAGCAAAAGGAAGAATCCCGTGGTGGAAGAAGCAAGCTACTTACTTGTTTTAGCCTGTTTGCATCAATTTATTTTGAGTTAATATGTGCTTATTTCTGAAAATACGCTGAGGTGCATGAGAAGTAACTAAGTAAGCAGTTATGAACTTATTTTGGAAATCCAACGGGCTCTTACCCTGCTCATAGTAATTTTAGCGCGAAAAATATTGGGGGAGGGGTTGAAACAATAATATACAATTTTTTTCTTCCCTAGATTGGAATAACTAACCTAATTGCATTCTTCCGATCTACTTGTTTATTGAGGCATCTGTCACATTTGTAATTGTTGCCATAATCAGTCTGCTTGAGTAGTTGCGACTTCTGACTACTATGTGGCAGGGAGCCATTCCCTTGTGAAAAAGGTTACATTTGATATTTGACATTTAGGGCAAGCCTTTTATAACTAACTATATTGCAGAAGTAAAGTATGAAATGTCAAGTATAGTTGAACCCAATCTTTGTGTGCAGAAGAATAAAGATTTGTGCAGAAAGTAAATTTATGTTTCTGAATATATCGATTTTTTTCCATCAGCAAGTGTCATTAAAAAATTCGGTGGGTTGTTTGTCATGAATAAATGTATCATTTACTCTGACATGTTACCAAATTGTGTACCTTTCGTCTCCCTCTAGAGTTCAATGGAAAGATAATTGCTTAGCCTTTTTATATGATGGAAATAGTAGTTATTATTGTAAAATTATTTTCTACCATTTTTGACAGGTATTTAAAGGCAAAAAGATGCCTGGGCGCATGGGTGGAAAGCAAAGAACAGTAAAAAATGTTTGGGTATATAAAATAGAACCTGCAAGGAATTTGATCTATGTGAGAGGCCAAGTATGATTTCCCAACTTTCTCTTTTTCGTTTTCTGTAACTGTCTAGGTGGCTCTTTATGCATGTAAAAGTTTTCTAAATGAGTATTTATTTCGGGATGTTATATTTTGGTCAATAATGTCAACAAAGCAATTGTTTAGACTTTAGGTCTATATGAGAATTTTATATTGTCCGGGCCTTTTTTCTCTGTGGCTGATCTGGATGTTTAAAAGCCCCGCCTTTCTGATCATGTACAGTATATTAGAAAAAAAAACAAAAATCTAAGTTTGTGTATCCTAAAACTGAGGCAAAACTGCAAAATTCTGGAACCATGTTTTAGTAATCTAGAAACCGGAGTCAAATACATTTGCTTATATGTTTGAGATTTTGTAAAATGATCTGCTAATGTCGTATTGACATTACTGTTCTTCAGGTTCCAGGCGCGACAGGAAACTTTGTGTTTATTAAGGATGCTGTGTACAAGAAAACAGATGCATCTTTGCTTCCATTTCCTACATATATTGCTCCTGAAGACGAAGACACAGCGACATTAGAACCTCTGATAGCTGATCTTGGGGATGTTGATCCATTTATGGCAGCGGACTAACTGTGATCTTGATTCGCCCAGTTTATGCCGACCATGGTTAAAGTACTTGTCATGTTAAATTTTTTGACTTCCCCCTCCTGATTTTGTCCATGGAGTAGTAATAGAGTTCACCTTTACAACCAAATTAGCAAAATTAGTTACCTTGTAATTTTGTCATGTATTCTATTTCTGAAGGTCAAATAGGCTGGAATGGTTTTTGGAGGTAATATTTGTTTCTAAAATAAATGTTGAAACGGTTGATCTTGGACAAGCAGCTGAAACATTATTGTTTGGAAATGGTCGATCAACTGAATTGTTATATGAACCTCAATTTAATCAGATTTTAGTTTGTTAGAAATGTATTCCTGTAGTTGCTAGAATTAGACATATAACGAAGTTACGTAACAGAAAATTGTCATGTAATGAGTAAACTGTATAAATGATTCACCAAGAATGATGTATAATGCCCAATAATCTTTCTTTCTGTAGGAATAAAATGTACAGTAAATTGAAGCTAGCTTATGATTTACAAGAAATATAAAAGACGAAGACAACAGACTGGGGTTACAAAACAGTCGCAAGATTATGTTTTCTTAGTAAGCTAGTTTGTCAATTTTGCTGCACTAAGCCAGTACTTTTAGAATGCACTACTAATATTTTGAAATAGAAATTTTTTAAGTTGTCAAGCCTAGGACAAATGGTGCTGCAGTATTTTTGAGCCACTGGTCTCCTTGAAGAAAGGGTCCAGCAGTGTATGGAAGAACCTCATTCCTGTCAGTAATAACTTTATAGCCTTTCCACTTGACCCTTTGTGCAGTACTTGCGCCTGGACCGCGGTTCGCATACTCTCTATAAAACAATGTATCAAGTGCAAAGCTCCCTTGCCATGGCATCCATCCAGCTGGTTGTATGAAGTCAGCTAATGTTGATTCCATAATTAATGTCATGGAGAATTCTTTCCAGGGCCTTCCCAAGAAAGTTTGGATTTGGAATCTCTGTGGGAAGAGTTTTTGCTCTGGGACAAGGCGACAGTTTTGAATGACTATGCCAGTTGGTTCACGGCGGTCTTTTCTTCCCTGTGCAGTAACTGTATTTTTCTGACCTGGACCTGGCATTCTGACAATGATCAAACTGTTCTGAATAATAACAGCTCCATCACCAAATATAAAATCAACGGTGCCTGAGATGACACAGTTGCGATAAAATTGGCGATGTGTCTGTGTATACAAGGTGTCCTGGTATCCATCAATTCTGCAGTTATAAAATGCAGACATATCTGATTGACTTCTTAAAGCCACTGCCTGGTGTCCATCAGGACCTGCTGTATTCTGGAATCCCATTCCTTTAGCCACAAATCCGGTTCCAACAGCAGCTGCAATGAATGATCATCTAGTAAGTACATCTAACTTTCATTTTCAATATGATGATTATGTAGTACATAAATGTGGACTTGCCAAAGGATGCACTCTGCATGGTTGAAACTCCTTTGGCATTGCTTTTACTGCCAGTGACCAGAGTCTTGCGAGGTCCATCTCCATACATAAACACATTCACTTGATTCTTGGAAACTGTTATGTATTCATTGTAAGTTCCTGCTTTCACATATATAGTATATCTCCCTTTATTGTTCTTTGGATATGCAGCAAGAGCAGCACCAATAGTTTTGTATTGTCCACTTCCATCTTGTGCTACAACCGCGTTGGGTGTCAACGCCGCATTATCACTGGCTAGCAATTTTCTATCTGCAGCTGAAAGCCACAAAGGATAACCATTCTTATCACCCTCGGCTTCCCCAAGTAAGCGTCTAGAAGCTTTAGTCTTGTTTACAGAAATGTTAAACGACTTGAAAATATCAGGCATTGTTGAAACAATAGCCAATGCATTGCTTGTCAATTGTGTGGCATTCAGGAGTCCATTTGACATTGTTTCATAAAGATCACGATGATCAGCACATCCGTCAATGCAACTTTGTTGATACGAAATAACTGCACTCAACCAGTTCCTTAACTCGGCTTCTCTGTCCGTCATGTTATTCAAATCAGTATCTCCAACAGTTGAAAATGAGGCTTGTAGCTCATCAATAGCGAAGTGTAACAAGTCTTGGCAATCATCAACAGCCATTTTTTCTCGCGGTCCCTTTACAGATTTTGCAATCATGCCTGATCTATCTAATACTGATTTCACTTCCTGAAGGGTAAAGTCTATAGCAGCTTGAATGAATTCCTTTGGAGTTGCAGATTGATTATTAACCAAAAGTCCCATGCTATTAACACAAGCCTCCTTGTAATCCGTGGAATGGCAAACCGATGCCACCGGTTTTGTAGTTGTGGCCAGTGGATCACTCTTTGGTTCCCCTGATGATGATGATTTCTTGTGCACAACATCGCTGCTAATAAGGCCTATAACTGCACCTACCACCGCGACACCGGCAACTGCAAAAAGAACCAGTTTCTTCATCTTCTATACATGCATATAATTCAGGCTATCCTAGTTTTTTTTTCATAGATATTTTGTTATGTTCAAACCAAGGAGGTTAGTGTTCCCATAGGGATGATTTATTTGGGAGGGAAAGAGGAAGTGTAAAAGCAAAATGGCTATGATGAAATGCCGTCAACCATACATGCATGCATGCTTATGCTTACAAATATATTCTTATATGAATGCACGGCCTTCAAACAAGGTTTTTCGAGGAAATTAACCATTAAATTAAACTGAGGTTGGTATTAAACCGTAATGTAACTGTTCAGTTTGAGACTTTGAGGTTCAAATGTGCATTCTCTTTTCTCTTATTATTATTCTTTCTTTATCAAGCTTTACATATCTTGGCTGAATGGTTGGTCATGTGCATCAACTTATATGGGCTTTATCCTGTTTTAAAGAATTTTTTTTTTTTTAGATTTGTATTAGAAAAATCAAAATCTATTCTTTCAAAGTAAAAAAAGAATACAATTTAGATTTTCTCTTCAAAAAATATAGTTTAATTAACCACCCGTAACTTGAACCAACTATCCTTTTTTTTTTTGCAAATATTTTTAGCACGGTATAATTAGTTGGATGATTCGAGCATAGTCAAAATCAAAAATAGCAATTTTTTAAAGTAGAAAGTGGCTGGAAGATACTCATATTTTTTTATATTTTAATGGTTACGCATTTTCAAAATAGGATGTTGTTTGCTTATAAAATGATCAATCCGGCCTCTTCTTTTTCAGGAAAGTCATTAAAATGCAACTGCATTACCCCAATGGTACCTCTGCTATATGCAGAGCATAGAGTCGGTTATATTTGTGTAGGGTGACTTTGTGTCACGCCTCATGCCTGACACTTCCACCAAGCTGTTTCTAACCTTCCTGGAGGTTAAGAATCAGTTTAGTGGAAAGGCAGATATCACAGGTTACGACCATCTTCGATGGACACCAAAATGGTGTAAAACCAACTTCAGTCAAGCAGAAATATGCAGAATCTTTAAGGCTTTAAGCTTTACAATCATATTGTGAGTTTCAAGTTTGTCTAACAATGATAAAGGATCATATAGCGCAATACACACAAATGATCTTCCATATGAAATAAAGCTTTGCAAATTTACATCACTATATATTTGAAGATGACATGTTGCAATTTTTTTATGTTTGGACTATCTACATGTGTATTATACTGTGATTGTCTTACTAGCTTGTCAAATCTTGATTGAGAATGGCGGTATTATGGCAGGGGCTCTTGCGAATCTCCCAAGCGAGACAAATGTAGATAAGCATCAGTACCTGCATAAATGTGGCACAATTTACAAATTGTCAACAGCATGAGGTCAAAAGACAATCTTAAGATTATGCACATCACCCCATATTTTAGTCATTCTTGCTCAAAATTTTGGCAAGGAAGTTGAGTAAGATTGCAGATCGAAAATAATATAGTAGTGAAATACAAAAATGCACCGGACAGTAAGAAATTTCATTTAAGGTACAATTACAATACTATAGCTTCACATTTAGATCAATTTTTTATATTATCCCTCTAGATGTATCAATGTTAGTGTAACTGTATAGATTCAGTGATACATTTACTGTGCATTAAATTTATAGAAGATTCAGTGATACGTTTACGGTGCAGTAAATTTATAGAAGATTCAGTGATACATTTACAGTGCAGTAAAATAGAAGGTTAAAAAAAATTACCATATCCTTCCATAGAGATAATTTGCAGATCCCCTCCAAAATACCGAGCATACAAACGGCTAATCGGAAGCCCGTATCCATACCCAGCCATTGTCGCCACATTTGCTGTTTCTAGATCTGGCTGCTCACACAACGGGTTTTTTGCAGTGCTGTAGAGATAGGTAAAAATTTTAGGCAGACCACTTCTTGCTATTCCACCTCCTTCGTCAGAAATCTACATATATATTAGAATGATACTCTTGTTAGTAAGTGTTTGAAACAGTGAGTTACTGTAACAGTAGCAATTCTATTCTCTAAATTTATGAACATATGCACGAGATTTCATGCTACAACTTTAATGGATCAGACCTTGATGGTAACATCTTCCAACCCGTCAGCAACTATAATTCGAATCGGAGGTGCAATTTTATCCAAGTCCATAAACCTCTCCTGGACAGCTCGCAAGGAGTTCTTAACCAGCTCAAAAACCATCATATGCAAGTGATTTGGAACATACCTGCCATTACCAGAAATTATTCTGTGTTCAACGAGTTTGAGTTTTAAATCGTTATTCATTTATCTTTAGCCATTATTAATGGATAACAAATATCTACATCCCAAAGTGATTGATATTGGAATTATATAAGTGTACAGAAATCTAGCACAACTCTAGAATGAGAGAGTACTGGAGTTGAACAAATCACTTGCAATAAAATGGGATTTCAGGGGAAGAAAAAACAGTCAATTAGGAACATGAATACTCACGGGAAAGTAAAATTTGAATCCCCATAGATATTAATGTCAGGTGCACTGCCATATTCACGCAGACAAATGCCGCGAGCATCCTCGCTGGCACTTCTTGCTACCTCCAAAGGAGACATTTTAGTATGTATGTAACCTACAACATCTGGAGGAGGATTTGGAATGTGTAATTCCACGTGTTGCCCTAAGTTTCATCAAGACATGAAATTCACAACCATATTAGTAGCTTACCTAATACAATACCACTCGTGACAAAGAAACAAAGGTAATATTCAAAGGAGCACATACCAATAAGCATACGTATTCCAATCCTAGACATGTAGAAGCGATCTAGGAACTGGTGAATTTCCTCCAGACCGTCATTTTGAACCTTTGGATGCAGAGCTTTCTTCAATTGTTGGACTCCCAAGGCCATTGTGGGAACAACATTATTGTGTCTCACCTTGATCATCTTAATCAATTTTGTAAATTCTAACTCATCATTACTATCCTTGATGTCAGGGAAGGATTTAAGGTCACGAAAAGAATCCAAATACCAATCCCGCACCTACCAAGCAAAAGAGTGAGGACGAAGCAAGTATACAACTCATTAATTCAAATCACCAATTTACTTGTTTAGAAACCACCCACTAATCTATGATCAATACAAGCGCTAGAAAGACGCAAAGGATATTCTACCTAACAATGAAACAGCATTTGTGTTTTGAAGTCCGTCAAAGATTCCTAAATCTTTGTCTAGACCCTTTACAGTGTAATTTAATAGGAACACCCTGCATTAGGCATTTTATAAGTTCCAAATCCTTTTTTTTATGTTCGCCCATTACCCCTGTTCACTCGATGCAAGGGGACTAGGTTAAAGATCATGATATCCTCTATCATATAACTATATGAAAACAATTGAAAACCTCAAGTACAAGTGTCACAATAACCACATACACTTTTTACCAAAAATTGAAGACCATGAATAATAAAACAAATAATTCCCACAAAATTTAGGCTCTTTTTTTCCCCATTTCAGGTCGTTAAAGAGTTAAAGAATCCCTCTAGTGAGGATCCAACTCCATGACCTCGACACTGTTGAATGGGATAGACCTTTAGGGCTAGACTATCCCTGAATCCTCAAATACGCTCCCTCTTGTATCAACAAACCCAATTATCCACATTATGATGTCCCAATTTTAGTAGTAATTGCTAAATTTATAAAGTCCCATTTGATGACAACAAAAAGAATAAAACTATATCATCTGTCATAATTGTAAAATACACATATATCAAAAGAGCATAAAAGGACAAAAGAAAGAGAGCCTAAAAAGGGAGAGAGAGAGAGAGAGAGAAAGAGAGAGAGAGAGAGAGAGAGAGAAGGAGAGAGAGAGAGAGGGAGAGAGCGAGAGAGAGACCTTAAGAACAGCAGGTTTGTCAGACAAGCCATAGGGGAGTTTCTGAAGCTCAATAGCTCTGCGAGCAATTCTAATAGGGAGCTCTTTGTGAAGAAACTGGGCTGATATGAGCAAATTTCGAAGAGTGGGTTTGGACCCAAATTCCAACATGTACCGGAGACTAACTCCGGTCCGTTTCATGCATCCACAACGATGAGCTTCATCGATCAGGGTCTTGGAGAATGACTGGTAAAGTTTCTTGGCGGCCATGAATGAATGAAACAAGCAAATGGTATTAGTAATACTACTAGGTAGACTCGTAGTAGTAGTGTTGCCGGTTACTCTAGCACTAGTTTCTATACATGTAGTGACAAACCAATTTTTAATTCTAATCAAACTGATAAATATCACTTTGATTTTTTGTACCTATTTTAAAATCTAAAAAAGGTTGCTTTCATAATTTATTTTTTCAATTTTCTTTTATTAATAAAAATATATTGAAAATGTAAGTAAATTTTACTACAAAAATACGTGTCAAACGGTTATATTTATAATAAAATATACCGTACAATTAAAACATGTAGTTACTTAAAAATCGATTTTGCAAGATTTTTTAGTAAGAATTAATTGATTGGAAACAGTTATAATTGATTGGGAATTAGTCGGAATGATTAATCGGATCAATAATCGAGATCAATTTAATAATTATTTATATATATATAATATAGATTTAAGTACCTATTTAATAAAATTTATAAAATTTTAAAATAAGAAAGGACAAATTTACAAGTTAAATAATTAAATTTATTATAAAATAATTTTTATATATTTTTTAAATTTTGATCGATTAATTACGATTTTTGATCAATTTATCCAATATTCGACTGATTTTACAAAAATTATTTTTTAACCCGATTAATGTAAAATCAATTCGAAAAGCCACTGAATTAATCCTCATTAATTGTCGCTTTTTACAACATAACCGGAAATCTTTTAAGCAAGAATAATATTTGTATGGGAAATGATATACTGTATTTTAATAGTATTGTATGATACAATACTCAATTACTCACTCAATATATTGTTGGCATTATCATAATATTTTTTGATAGATTATCTATGTCTGTATTAGAGAGTTTTAATAAATATATTTGTGACACCGTTCAAATATTTTGAGAAAACTTATATCATAGGTTAGTTTAAGGTGATTTTAAATTATGAAAATACATTTATTTAGGTGGGGGGAAGAAGTTACCCATGCTAAGGTGATAAATTTTATTGTATTTTTCATTACAGATTTTTTTATGTTGATAAGATGGGTGGTTTTTTTGTGTATAAATAATATCCAAATATACAGTATAATTATTATGATAAATAAAGTTAGCATATTACAAAAGTGTTAAGTTTATTCTTTATTGTCCCAGATCTTCGGTTCAGCTTTATATCACTCCGAGTTTCTTAGAACAGTAACACAAAAGAGACAACTTTCGTGACATTAAAAGAAACTTGCTGACCTTTTTTGTTTGTTTTTTAGTGTAATTTCTATTAGCAAACAAAGGTGAAAAGAGTTGCTAGATAAAACTTTATTCAACACCATACACAAAATTTGAAGTGTGTATAAATAATATTGTACATCAAAACTATCATTTTAATTATGATTAGGCTTGAAATTTTAATTCTGATCAACTATCCTACGCAATACACAAAATTCACATTCACGCATTACCGGTAACAAAAAAGTGAAACATTAACAAGATACTACCAGTTTGATTTAAAGCAGTTTTATTCTAAATTCTCATTAAAATGTAGTAAGATTGAGTGTTAGTGTGTGTATTGACTAGGCCAGCTCCCACTTGCACAGGGAAGAAACCCAGAGGCTGTTTGGCAACAGATTTTTTCCGGAAATAAGCACTTATTTCCGGGAAAAAATAGGAATGTATGTACTTTTTTTAAAAATAAGTAACTTATTTTTTATTTTGAAAATAATATTTGGTTTTAAAATTCTAAAATAAATATTTATCTTTAAAAAAAATATGAAAATATGTAAAAAAATAAAAATAAAATAAGTTACTTATTTTAAGTTTAAGAAACCCCAAACGGCCACTAAAATAAATGCACATTAATAAATTTCGTTAACAATAAAAATTAATATCATAATTATGATTGAATGAATAAATGAAAATTGAATGGATACAACTTGACTATAGCATGTATTGATGTACCTTCATTTGACAAATAGAAGTTGTTCAAGCTTGTAATTTGGTAGTATGAGATATGTTATCAGCACATCCGGCCAAGGCAAATCACAGAAGATAGATAATGCTGTTAAAATCAAGAACCCAGGCATAAATTGAGCTGTGCTATGTCTGCCGCTGGATGAATAGACGTCGCACTGATTTTGCAGCTTTTCATAGTAATTATATATCCCCTGCAAAGAATGGATATCTACTACCTACTATTGGATGAATGTATCACTTTGCAGTGCGTCTTGTTTCACTTTAATCAAAGTGTACGCTCCCACAATTATACATCCCGGTTGCTTAGCTGTGAACGTCCAATATGTGTGACCCTAGATGAAGAAATTAGAGGTGCCTCTTCGTCTACATTAACATCAGAAGCGACACCTCTGCTATTTCTTTCATCATCGTTCCTATCGGATGATTTCTTCTCTAACTTCCATTCCTGTTGACCAAAAATCCAAACCAATATTAAATACAGCATCCCTTCCACTAGCCCAATTGTTAAAAGTGTGCATATATTAGACTCCATTATTCTTTTAAGCTATAATAAAACCGTTTACTAAATACTGATTACCTATTAGATTTTCATTTACTTTCATATTAAACTTTCCAAAAACATGTATGCATGTACACAACTCTGTAACTCTTAAATATTAATAAAATTATTTTTACTGAAATAAATATCTCATGAAACTCACGTTTCTATCGTAGTCCAGAGGCACATGTCATATTCCCTGAATCCAAGTTCTAGGTAGCTATTCTCAACATTTATTCTGGTCATCCTTTAGAACAGGAATAAAACTCGTATCGGTATGTAATTTGTACAAAGTTCTACCTATCTATAAAACGTATATTAGAAAAAGTCTTAACAATTTTTTTTTAAAAAGGAGAAAAACTGCAAACATTTAAGTCCATAGATAACACGAGGTGTTGCAAAAACTGACCTGTGTCACTCCTTCTGGAATACTTTCAACTGGAAGTTGAGATGAACGAACATCCTTGACTTTTATGTAGTTATAGAAGACAACGCCACATAGTGCTGAAGCACATGATAATCAGAGAATAATGTTAGTAGAGGCGGGGGGGCATTAGCTTCAATACTGAATTGACTATGTACCTATTGCATAGCCAGTAATGTTTAAGCCAGTGATAACAGACTCCGGAAATATTACAGTTGAAAGAGCAATCAATATCCAATCTTTCAGAACACCAGCAACTCGAATGGTCACTGCTCCAGTTCTTCCAATCACTAAGAAAATTGAGAAGTTCAATGCTAGAGCACATATGGCATTGGAGAAAAAGATCCAGAAATTGAACTTAATCTGTGAGACTTCCATCCCAGGCTGCTCCAAGAAGTACCAGGGTACAAATAGAAATGCGAAACTGCAAGTGATATATATAGCAACACAGAATTTAAGCAACGGGGGGCATATTTAACAAAATTCCAAAACAAGGAAAGATAATGCAATACATATGCAGAACCAAAAAAAAGGGCAGCTTTATGAGGTGAAAAATCCTTGCTCCTTGAATGATAAAAATTAACAGAAAATATCACCCTGTCACAGAGTAGGCTACAATAATCTAGTCTAGGTATAGAAATAATAATGAAGCGAGAAAGTTCATGTATCAAAATTCTTATGTTCATTTTGAACTTTTTCATCAACAGGGACACAAGTTTTCCACACATACTAATAATTTTTTTTGAAAAAGCAATAAACTTAAACCTGCATGGAGCGATGTAATATAAGCTTGTGATAGGATTGAGAGTCAAGCCTTTCTTTTGAAGGAGGACTTGGGTTAAGACTAGCCTCAGAGCTTCTGCAAATATACCCGTGACTTGGTAAGCTGTACCAATTACATTAAAATGGATTTCCCCATATGAGGAAACAACAACCCCAACACTGACCAGCAACATATTCAAGAAAACATCCCATCTTAATTTGTCAGTGCCGCATACAACGGCCATGAGGAATGTTGCCACCGGCACTGTAAAATACAAAATTGTATGTAAGCAAATCTTCGCCATATATAGAAAGGAATGTAAATTATATTTGAATCATATACTTAGGGCTTTAAGCATCTGGATGAAAGCCACGGATATATGCAAGTATGCTGTGTTACCAAACCTGTGTCAATAGAAAAACTTGGTGTTATTGTTTAAGATACAGATAGTGCAAATTAACTTGAAATAAAATGGAATGCATGGTATAGTAATTGTCTTTCCAGAAGCTGTCATGAACAGTTGGGGGACTTGTAAGAAATACCTTACAATATTACCTTGAAAAATCTTAATTAGAGAATGAAGCAAACTGTGCATTTTAATTTACCAAAAAAAACAGTGCATTATAAGTTCTCAACAAACACGCAATAGAAACAACTCAGATAAGGAAATGTAACAGTCTTTATTGTATATAATTTATCAAAATGGACTTGCAAATATATTATTACAGAGGAAACTATTTCACAACATTATATAGTCGGTACTCATCCAAAGAGAAATTAGTATTTCTCCTGTTTTGAAAAAATAGATGTGCTTTTTATTTATTCTATTCCGACTTCTGACCCTCACTTGATGCAAGACTTTTTGAGTTCAGACATAAGCTATAGTAAGCATATACTAGTGTTTAACAACTTCAAAAGTCAAACAGTAGTGTCTTATTGTTAACACTTGACATGGTGCACCTAACTCTAATAAGTAACATCCACATGACAACATGTGCATTTGAAAAGGAATAGAGAACTCCAAACTATACCCAAAGCTTATATCAGCAACCTATAATCATGTGGAGTAAAAAGATTATAGCAATAGCAGCTTAGCAAAAATAATAGCAAAGAGAACTACAAGGAAAAGTAGTCTCATAGAAACAGGACCACATTTAATATTACCGTCAAAAGGATTATTCATAATAGCACTAAATTTAGAGCAATATTAAGAAGAGTCTCCTATAATGAACCATAGATGCAGATTGCACAATCTATGAAATTTGCTCCAATGCTTACCAAAGACTTGAAGCAAAGAAGGCACTTATTGGGATCACACATGTTGCGTATCTGCCAGGAGCAATTGAAAAAAATATAAGAATGTAACAAAATCGGAAAATAACAGGTATTAGTACAATCATACAAGTCCTTTCAGACAAAAATCAATTCTTACATTTCAAATGTCATTTTAACCGGAGATACGACCTGCCAAACAAGTACGGTAAACATTACAATAAAATCACGACAGACCAGTTATTATTTTTATAATACCAAGCAAACACAGTAACAACTAAACCGAAAATATCGATACTTGTCAAAATGATATAAAGATGGACATGCAATAAGTGGTACACCCCTAAAGACCGTGCTCAACTGTTCTACTGCCAATTGTGTACTTAGAAGATTAAAGTTGGAGCAATGCCACACTTGCACATATTAAGAACTAACAGCAAGAGATAAAGGCATGAAACAATATGTAAGCAGCGATAAATGATAATCAGTTTTGCTGGATTACATTCAGTTTACTTGATATATAGATGTATACAGGTATCCTACTTTTGATTGCAACAGTAATTAATCAAAGTGTTGAATAATATGATCCTGGTAAGCCCGCTTCCTAAAACCTCAAGGTGTTAGGAAACAAGTTACCAGTTCTCCTAAAACCTCAAGGTGTTAAGAGACTGACTTACCAGGATCTTATATTATTTTAACATTCTACCTCACTCGAAATCCCATTTATGGGTCGAGAGTGGATCACGGGCGCCCATCTTTGAGGGATAACAAGTCTTTCGTGTCCATAATAAATTATGAGAATATTGGAGGTGGTAGAGAGTCGAACCTTAGACCCTGTCCAAGTCTGGAGCTCTGATACCATGTTAAGTTAACAATTCTCCTAAAACCTCAAGGTAATAAGAGACTGACTTACCGGATCTTAATATATGAAATATATGATCCTGGTAAGTTGGTATCCTAAAATCTCAAGGTGTTAGGAAGTGAGCTTACCAGGATCACATTATTCAACATCCCCCGTCACTCGAAAGCCCATTATGGGTCGAAGAGTGGATCACAAAGTGGTTTGTCCCCTTTTTTAGGCCTTGTGTCCATTAAATTTCTATTACTATGTGGGGATCTCGTCCCTTTTTGGGCCCACCATAGTACTCCTACAACCAGAGCTCTAATACCATGTTAAGTTACCAGTTCTCCTAAAACCTCAAGGTGTTACGAAGCGGGATTACCAGGATCATATTATTCAACAAAGTTACCAGTTCTCCAAAAACCTCAAGGTGTTAGGAAACCAACTTATCAGGATCATATATTATATTCTAACATTCCCCCTCGTTCGAAAGTCATTTATGGGTCAAGAGTGGATCACAGGCACCCATCTTTGGGGCAATAACAAGTCATTCGTGTCCATAATTAATTATGAGAATATTGGGGGTGGCAGAGAGTCGAACCTTAGACCCCTGCCGACTGGAGCTCTGATCCATGTTAAGTTACCAGTTCTCCTAAAACCTCAAGGACTTACCAGGATCATATATTATATTCTAACACAAAGTAATTGATGGCTATTAGAAAACCCATGTTATAGTGACATTAATAAAAGGAGTACTACCTTGATAACACGAATGAGAAAGAATGCCACTGCTCCAGAAAATCCCATATGAATCATTGTAAGTGTTATAGGAAATGGAAAATTGAAGTATTTTGGAGAGAGAACCCACTGCCATACATAATCCAATAATAAACTGAACATTAAAGCATCAACACAAGGAATATATTCTTAAAGTTTCAGGTCATAATGGAGAGCAAAATAACTGTGCAAAAAAATTTCAATCAGAGTAAGCAATAATGTGGCAAATCCAAAAAAAACAATTAATTATAAAGCTAATTGTGCGAGCAATGGACATATGACAAATTGGCAAGGCATAGAAAAAGGACATATTTAATTATTATGGTCCCAGCAACATTTGCACTGACTTCAGGTTTTACATTGAATTTACTCGATGCAACCTCATGGTTGCAAGAAACTACAAGTAAATATGTGGGACAAATAATTATTAAAAAATAAATAATTGTGGAAAAAATGCAGTATTGAACTAAAGATGGTTTAAGAAGTTAACTGAGCCACGAGTTTTACAACTGAAATTCTGCATTAAGCATTCCTCTATTATGTATTCTTCTGTCAGTCTTTGCGCTTCCTTTTTTCCAATTCTGATGCGATGTATATATCTATAAGACAGATGCATGTATACTATGCCAAACTTTTGGGTGATCTTAAAGCAAATGATTTTCAATATTAGGCCTAATAGCAGAAAGAGCGACGCCAATGCACCATCCTTTTGTGACCCCGGCCAACATTAACTAGTCAAAAGTAAGCAAAGAAATGGGTACGTGAATCAAAAACAAAGCAACTTACCTTGTTGTATAATATAACTCCAGATGAGAGCAGAATGTAGACTAGTAGGTACAAATACGTCAAAAAAAGTGACTTGTCGATCATTTTTTCTGATCGATGTCTTTCAGAAGATTGCCTTTCTATATCAAGCTCTGGACTCGTTTAAACCTTTTACACCAAAGGCCAGGTACAGTATGGTTCCTAGTACCTATAACCAGGAGTCATGCAGTTACCATAAACCATAGTGGAGCTGTGTATATCAATGGCACCTAAACATTGCATCCATCAGATTCAATTAACTGCTAAATGTAATATAAATGAACAAGAATGTGGAAATCAGTAAATGTATAAATTGACAAAACACAGTAAAGTTGTATTACAGATATTTTGAATGCAAAATGTTGGATTTGAGTATAATCTTCAAATTTTATACTCAAAGGGTAAAGAAATAATCACTGTAAAATAATCTTACCTGAATTTTTTTTACGAATTACAAAACATTGACAGATGTTTTTTGGGGGACGGTAAAAAATCAACTACAGATTTAATATAGCACTATTATGACTTGGCATCTGATAGTATCCCATTTCAGCTAAGAAATATTAAAATCAAGAGTTGGGAGGCAATCTCATAGTTATTTAAACAGTAAATGAGCTCCGTCTGTCCTAGCCACATTTGCTAAGAATCTTAGAATCATGTAAATGTGCCATAGTTAAATCATCCTTCTGTTTAAAGAACAAGTCAAACTCTTAGAACCCGATGCTATAACCTAATGATGACCTCACAAGCCAATATACAGTACTTGCAAAAGAACAGGGGGAAACTGCAAGTGTTTCAAAGCCTACCGCGATGACCCTAAGTTCAACTAAACTGAAAACACAAAATTGAAGCTTAAGCCAACTCTCGTAGTGCACTAAACAAAGTTTCCATTAACATTAAGGCTACTCTTATGTTATCATTTAAGCATAATCTCTATTCCCATCATTATTCCACTGCAATGAACAAATTACGCTAGTCGCTAAATTCAATCCCTCCATTTTCACAACAGCTTAAATCACTCTATTCTCGAACTCCATATCATCCACACTCACCATCTCCTTCACTCCTATCATTGTCTCCTATCTCTATCATCCTTTCTCCAATTTCCTCCACTCTTACAAATTCTATTTCGAACGAATCACCGAGCCCCATTCCTACACAAAACATAATAATTTAGGTTACTCCTACAACCGAAATCGTAGAAATCAACACCCTAACAAAGCCTAACTTCTAGCACAACAACACACCATTCCAATCATATCAAAAACTACAAAATGTGCTATCACATTACACGAATAATACTCCCTCCGGTCCTTTTTATTGGGCACTGCACGCAACTCTAAATATTTTTTAATTATTCTTTTTTTGAATAACAGTATTTTTAAAACCCTTTTATTCAAAAAAGAATTATTAAAAAATAGTTGAGTTGCGTGTGGTGACCTGTAATAAGGACCAGGGTATCAGTCTAACAAATTCAATATCAATACAATCAGGCACGCACACGCACACACACAAAATCAAACAAAACACTAACAACGAGTCATAGAAATAAATAAAATCACAAAAACTGACCAGTATAACAACAGATTTGCTGCTGATCTTCAACAAATAGAGTGAATCAAAGTAAACGATGATCTAGAATAGTTAGATACAGAAAAAGAAATGTATAGATACAGGTTGATATTTATAAAAACATATACGGATGGACTTACAATGAAACGACAATCTAGAGAAAGAGGTAACAGCTTTGTCTTAATTGGGTAAGAGATACTAGTACAGTAGCAAACTGTGTAGAAACGAGAAATACTAGAAGACGACGCGTCTCCATTGTATTTCCGTGGACCCGCTCCCAAACAAATACTCCTTACTTCCATAATATTTTTTGTAGCAATCTACTTTTTCACGCTTTTTAAAATTTCCTTTTTTGTATAATAATTTAAAATTTAATTTTTATATAGAAAAAACGAATTTCAAATAATAATAGCTAAAATAATTAATTAAACAATATATAATGGTTATTTAAAATTTATTAAAATTGTAATGTTGTGTTTCCCAATATAGAAATAAAAAATTGAAAGTAAACATCTCAAATATGAGAAAAAATTATTAAAAAATATTCTTTCCAAATGTATTAACTTTCTTTTAAAAATAATAACGGATCGGGTTCAATAGAATTTTATAAAATCTAAATTCAAATATTTTTTAATTTCAAAAATAAATTAAAAATGAAATCTAAATCTAAATTCATCACATTAATATTTTTTTAATTTTGATTGAATATCTCTAAATTTTAATATTTTTTAATTTAAATTGAATAATGAATATCCCTAAACTTGGGGTTCCTCTATTTTGCATGATGAATCGAAAAGAAAGATAAAAAAAGATAGAATTGACCTATACTTCAAAAAAATACGGCAGAATTTAAATTAACCCTAGGTGAAACCTTAATGGTAAATTTATGTAAATACCGGGGGAATGCTCATCGGCCTACTTAATTGGTTTGAATGGGTTTACGGGTCCGTTACATTAGCTACATGATAGTGGGCTTTGTATTTTAGTTTTGTCTTATGTTTGCCGGTATATTAGCTAAAGCTAATATTAGAGCAAATCTATTTATTTTCCCACCAAATACGAGAACGGATAATTAATTGTATTGTAATATAATATTCGGGTTAAGGAATTCTTTTTATTTAAAAAAGTTTATTGTCTAACTAACTGGTTGTGCAAAATAATCACGGTCATTTAAATAATAAAATTTTAATAAAACATCAAAAATGTACATGATTATAGTTATTATTAAGGGTGTTTATAACCATATCAAACCAATCCAAACCGTCTTTATTTCTAGTTGATTCAATCCAAGAATATTTAAATTAAATTTTGATTAAATTTAAAATTATTAAAACTGAATTAAATGAGTTAGGGGCCATTTGTTAATAACCTAACTAGCTGGACTCGTTCAGTTGTTCAGTTCATTTGGGAGGTTGTTTATAACGCTAAACGAATTAAAATTTTCTGGACGAAACACTAAAATCCTCTGAACGAATGTCTCGAAGAGAAGGAGGTGGAATGGTCCAGAGATACCTGGCAGCCAATTCTATTTTATATACATAATTTAATTTTTTACAAATTTTGTTCTTTTTTTTAACTGTACATAATTACTCGTATATAAATTATATCAAGATATAATATTGAGTTTCATTTATTTAAAAAATTTATCATCTAATCAAAGGACATGAAAATGTCCCGGAAATTTAGACAATAAGGTCTCAAGGTCTTGTTAAAGTTAATTGTTTTGAATATGCGTAATATTCAATATTAATTAATCGAAAATTGCATAAATGTTGATAATTAAACTCCTAGAATTGTATTTAAATTATTAACATTTGTATGATCCATACTTATTTTTTAATTTTTTAATAATAATTTTAATTTTACTTAATATTATGTGTAAAAATATTCAAATATTATATTTCATTTATTTTATTTATGTTTGAAGAATAAATTCTATTTATTTCTCATATTATATTTGTGTTTGTATTTAAGAATGATTAATTTTTTACATTTTATTTAATAATGTAATTTATTAAATTGTGTATCGTTAAATACTTAAATATACAAAGAGTGTTATGAATAAATATAATCATTCAGAACTTTTAAAACTCGTATTTAACAAACAATATGCATTCAGAATATCATTCATTCAAAAATATAAATCGTTCAAAAATTAAGCTCGGCCCAACCCGATATATTAATGGACCGGACTACTTGTCTAGTATACACGGTCCAATCCACTTAATTTTAGGGTTTTTCTGATATGTCTCATTTTAAAAACTAATTTATTAATATATTCCATTTATAATTGTATTTATAAATATATCATATATTCAAAATGTTTACAATTTTAAAGTAACTATGGTTAATTTCACTAATTTATTATTTTTAAATGACATATATAACCTGTTTTTACCAATAAATTAATTAAATTAATTAATTTTTTATATAAATAAAATAAAATAAATAAGGACATAAGCCATCAATATCCATATTCGCATAAACTTGATTACTCGCAACACAAGTTTCAGTAGACTCTTCAACATAACTTTCAAAATTCAGTACCATTTTTGAAGCATTTTCTCTTAATTTGTTAACTTTTTTCAATCAAAATGTGAACTTTTCATGGGAGTATATATTGTCGTGGATTAGTGAAACACCAACTTTTTAGGTGTTCCGTACTTAATCTATGGCTTACCGAAGTTGAATTTTAATCCTTTTAGGATCGGAGGTATTAATCATTGCATCTTCTCCATAATTATTCCATAATTATGAGACAAGTGAGAGCTAATGGACTAGAATTCACACACGTAACAGAAATAATTGGCGCTAATATTTTACGTGTTTTCTTAAAACTTAATTATATATTGTATTGGGGGTATTTTAGTCATATTTAATAGACAAATATTAATATTTATAATTTCATTATATTTATATAAGTTAAACATGAGTTATAAGTTAAACATGTGACATATTTATAATTATTGAATAAAAAAATATATATTCATAAAATATCTCATTAATCTGAGACATATTATAAAAAATTTCTTGATTCTATTCCCTATAAAATTATTACTTATCTAGGTGAAGGGAGCAATCGTAAACATCCTAGGTACTTGTCATCCTAAATGAGTAGGCACGAGCAATTTATGGCTTACATTTTGATTACGAAATGTAAATTATTGAATTATCGGAATTTTATTATTACAATTCACTTTTTGTTTTTAAATATTTTTATTTTATATTTAACCTAATCAACCCGAACCGACCCCTAGAATAATGTTACTTGAACATCCAATCATAATTTATTATCTTTTACATTATTGTAGTTTGTAACAGGAAAACTTAAAACTTGGCTGTTTTAATAAATCCAAAACATTGACCATTTGAATAATATGATTGGCGTTATACCCTCCATGGCTCCATATAACAAAGATTACGTATAGGATTAGGATGTTTGTAACCTAACCATCCTACTCCCATTATCACACAAGTCTACCACCAAACCATGACAAATACGGGGCAGTTTAGATTTGGTAACACTGCACATACTCGCAAGCGCACACATATCAACAAATTATTACAAATTTCAAAATTTAGAAGTCTAATCAATTAATAAAATTAAATTTCAAAAATTTTGAATTGAAAAAAATTATTACTAATTTTAAAAAAACTGAAATTTAAATTTAATTAATTACATACGGTAAAATTTTGTTAAGATAATGTATATAATTAACTATATCCTCTGTGCAGTAAGTTATAAGAAAAATGCTAGGTACTCTAAAAATTATCACAAATGTTGAGTTATAATGTGTGTAATTGGTAAATTTCTTGTAATAATATGAGAACATGCATGCATATGTCCGCGAATTAAAATAAATCATATGTCATTTTACCTCATTTGAGTAAAATATTTGGATTAATTTTTGAGTACGTAGTATTGCTCAAATTATAAATTCGATTTTGTAGCAAGTTATAAGTTCGATTTCCTCTTCCCTTTTTATAATTTAATTTGTACTTCCAAAGATTGACCTTCCTGGAAGTGCTCCCCTTTCTATAACTTCCAACAAAATCCAAAATTCCAGTTCATCAAATAAAACAAGGATATTCAATTATTCATGTGCTGCAGAAACATTAGAGCGGCTGCAAGTCTGCAACTGCAATTATTTATTTGCATGGGACCAAATCTTCGACAAATATATTCACGTACAAATTATGTGTGTTGTCAAGGCTGATACTTAATTATTTGTTACTTATACAGAAACACATCTATATAATCACAGATTCACAGTTCATGCCTTTTAAAAAAAGATTAATGCTATGTATCCTAAAAATTATATCAATTTTTTTTCCAAATCATTTGCCATGACATATGGCTTATTTAATTCGTGGGCGCAAAATATGTATGCATGCGAGATCTCATATTATTATATGAAAGTTACATATGACTCATCATTTGAAACAAATTTTAGGATAATTTTTAAGGTCTCTACCGTTTTAACATTTTTCTTTTCTAAAGTCATTGAGCATACCTAGCTATTTTTAATATTGTGAATAAAAAATATTACAATATAAGAGGACGAACAATGCAAGGCCACTGGGTGATTGAAAAAAGATGCTCGTACCCAAATTGTTTCCAAAAATTTCTGCATATTATTCGAATATGTAGCAACTAGTGATTAGCGCGCAGACTTTATTTTTTTTAAAGAAAAAATTACATGTTTCTGATGCATGTTCACTGCTATTGATGTCGCTAGCTCAAAAGTACAAATGCAAATTTTATTTTTGATATTTGATATGGTCTGATTTTATACTTTAAATGATTATTATTAACAAATTCTAATATTTTTGACACGACTTTTCAGGATCTTTTGTATTATTAACGTATAAAAAAACCGGTCCCATTTGCATTCTTAAACCTATAACAGGCGACATAGAAGTCATGGCCCTGTGGCAACATTCAAATAAAAATCGTAATTTTTTTTATTAAATTCTGCAGAATTATATTAAAAAATGAAAAAAAAGTATATAATCATAATTTTATTTAAAAAATCATAATAAAAAATTATTTAAACATTTTTAATATTATTTTACAAAATTTAATAAAAAAATTACAATTTTCATGCTAAAATTTTTTCAACCGAATATTATACTGGCACAAACACATTCTACTTACACAAGTCAAGTACTTTCTTTGTTATTGCCTACTGTCTAGTGGCAACTGGTTTTGTTTCTTAAGAGCGTGTGTTAGTTTAGATTATTATTACTTTCTTTGCCATTATATAGGCCTATAGGAGTAATATTTTTCCAAATAATTTTAGGGGCCGTATAGATGATAGCATTTTGACTCGAGGAAATGAAAAGAAAATAAGAATGAGATTACGTTATAATTTTTTTTTCATTTTTATTAATTGGATATAAATAATTTTTGCTAAAAATATAATTGAAATTACATATATTAATATTTAAAGAAGAAAAATGCATTTTGTGTACCTGCAGTTTGGGGTTTCCGACACTTGCTATAATAAAGTTCCAGACTCTGTAAAGACAATACTACACTATCTACAGTTTTATAATTTGTGTACTTCCGTCAAAAAATACTAACGCCGTGAGGGTATTTGTGGAATTTTATTGAGAAAAATGCATTTTGTGTATTTGCAGTTTGGAATTTCTAACACTTGCCATAATAATATTCCAAACTCCGCAAAGACAAGTACCGGAAGTCGCAAACTGCAGGTATAAAAAGTGCATTTTTCTCAATAAAATTACACAAATATTCTTACGGCGTTAATTTTTTTTGACGGAAGTACACAAACTATAAAACTTTAGATAGTGTAGTATTTCCTTGCAGAGTTTAGAACTTAATTATGACAAGTGCTGAAAACCCCAAACTGCAAGTACACAAAATGCATTTTTCTCTGTTTAAATATACTACTATTTTATTAAGTTCGAAAATTTTGTGCACTGCGTAACAAATTTTGATATTGAATTCATGTAGTGGTTGTTAAAGTTCTTTAATTTTATTACTCCGACCGACATCAATGGAACCACGGGATTGTCGGTTAACAAAAGAAATTGTATTACTCTGCGGATCCTGTGACCATTCTATTTTATTTTTGTAGTTATGGGGTAAAATGACCAAAACTATTGCTTAGAGCATCATAATAAATAATATCAAAAAATAATATATAATTATATTTGAATGTGTATATAAATAAAAAAATTATTTTTACTTGTATTAAATATTAATGTTGTAATTTTAATATATATAAAAAAATTGAAAAAAAATACTATTTCAAAAATTCGCTTAGACATCCAAATGTTAGGGCCAATCTTGTTTACAATCCATCACTTTCATTGCTTTGATCAGCTGGTGATTAAACAAGCACATTATATATCTGGAAAACACTTGTTAAAATGCCTGTGAATTTAGTAGAGAGCACAATTTTTAGATGAGAGATTCGATTAATTTGTATCTACATTATGATGGTTGCAAATACAATTTGGAAGCAACAATAAAGACAAGAAGATTTGATATTAAGAAATCTTGGTAGGACAACAAGTGTCTAATCAAAAGTTAATCCTGCTTTATTAAGCAAAGCTCAACATAAATTAGTCCAATATTATCTTGGATTATTCTAAGCTCTTTGCCTCTTCTAATTGTATCAACAAACAAGAATGATGATTTTAAAAGCAACTATGATGGCAGTTCTTTGTTTCATTCTTTTTCATTTTTGTTTCAATTATTATTATTTTTTTACTTAAGCGTATTAAAATTGGATGATTAAATCTTTCTCTTGCATCGCAGTACTAAAAAAATATCATGATACGACGTATTAAAATGACCTTCCGAAACGTAACTGCAAAACAGCTCAAATCCAGTAAAATCATTGCAGAAAAATGGGGAGTGGAAATTGAAGAGATCTGGGAAGAGTTTCATCAATTTCATGTAGTTTGTACAAGTACAATACTATTTGTTGTGTTGAGTAAATTCTACTACTAGGAGTTGTTATCTCAGTGTACTTGAGAATTCTCATATAGTAATCAGGGCACCAGAAATTTGGTATGCCTTCCAGTCTGTTTCCGGTACTGCAATAATATATGGAGCGTTTATATATCTACATACATTACTACTAACTAGTATCAAATTATCAGCTACTCTTCCCTGATAACTTGTTTTATTTTCATCACTGTTCTTGCATAGACGCATAATTATTGTATGTATTCTTTAATGGGTTTTGGTCCACTCCCCTAAATACACTCCGCGGAAAATGACACATGGATACAACGGCTCCGTTTCATGCATGGTACAGGGACCATGTTCACATATCAAAAATAACACAGCAGTTCAAAAGCTTTCAAAAGTGGTACACTCAATTCCCAAAAATGGCGAACACAGTTGGTTCGCGTGAAAACGGTGAAAATTAAAAATATAAAGATGTACGCCATTGTACATGACGAGCAGTATAGGTTTCACTTAAGTTGTGTTCGCCATCTTCTATGGCGAACAGTTCTATATATGCAAAATTCGAGTCCTGTTGTGTACGTCATTAGAGATGACGAACACTGAAATGATTTTTAAAATATCTCCTCTAGTGTACGCCATTCAGAGTAGCGCACCTTATCTTATCCCTTTACCACACATTTCAAAGCCAGCTCTCTCTATATAATACACCATCCACTTCATTCATTTATTCGCAGGTGCAATATTAACAAGGTACGTTTTCTATTCGATCTCTTTATATCTTACATAATATTTGTTTAATTTCTATCTGCTGCCTATGATAAGTTATATTCATTTCTGTCTTTGTGCTGTACGTGCTTATAGTATCCTAATACTGTGTAGCTTATAGTATCCTAATACTGTGTTAATTGAAATGTGAAATATAAAGAATCCATAATTAGACTAAGATTGAGATTGTCTTTGTGCTCTATCTATATTAATACGTACTGCTAATGATGTGTTAATTGAAATGTTAAATATAAAGAATCCATAATTAGACTAAGTTTGAGATGAAAATGTGTATACATAAAATAATTAGACTAATTTTGGAGTGAACAAATCTGTTAGTGATATAATTTGTTAGTTTGTTAATAATAATTTGTTAAAAATTATTTAATATATGTTTAGTTATAAGAAAAAAATGTTTTTGATAATTTGTTAATTATTTATTAATATATGTTTGTTAATAAATAATTTTAAAAATTGTTTAAACTATAGGATAATGGAAGATCTGGTGAATGTAAATTTTTTCTGGGGTGGTGAAATAATTCGACGGGATAAGGATATAAGATATTCTATAGATCCTCAAAAAATGCAGTATATTAAATGGGGAACCTCTTATGATGAGTTGAAGGAGATTGTGTATCGAAATATGCAGATTAGTAGTTCACATTGGAATGTGAAGATGAGATTTAAATATCCTCAATTAGGTCTTGGTAATGTAGTTTGTGGATATTACATTGGTGGTGTTAATTGTGATGATGATATGAGGAGGATGCTGAGTGTTCCTAGGCAGATGCAGATGGGGATGGGTGATGTATCTTTATTTGTGGATGCTGAAAAAATAATACAAAATGATGTGTTTTCATATGATCAGGACGGTTACTCACAGCCTAGCCAACCCACACAATCTCCTTACGAGACAATGTATGATAGGAGTGGGTTGCCAGATTATGGTATGACGGGTTGGTCAGATTATTATTTTAGTGGGGGAGGCAACAGTGAGCCGTATGTTGGCGGATCTAGTAGTCATGCATTTGAGGAATATGGTGGTGGTTCAAGTAGTCGTCAATTTGAGGAGTATGGTGCTGGTTCAAGCAGGAATGTGTTCAACACTAATAAAGATGGAGCTGGACATTCTTATGGACACAATGCTGGTGTGATCTTGTCTCCCCCATGTGATCCATTTACATCGACCGGTGGTAGAAATTTGGCACTAATCAATGAAAATGAAGAATATGAGCAGTACAGTTCTAGTGATGAGGAATTTTTAGAAGCTGACACCGAAGATGATTCAGATGATGAGGTCGGTTTGGGATTGGATTCGATTGGTATAGAGCAAGAAGACCATGTTTTAATGGCAGGACCCCATGTTCCAATGGCAGCCTTCTTTGAGACTGAGGAGTTTACACCAATTACGGTTACTAATCCGGGTGAGATGTTGACTGTTTTTTATCCTCGGAATGCAAATTTCACGGTGGGAACATTATTCCGTGACAAGGACACCTTAGTTGCAGCAGTTAGAGAGGTTCACATAAACAGTGACAGGAACTATAAAGTTGTTAGGAGTAACCGTACTCAGTTCATTGCCAAGTGTGAATTTAGTGACGACTGTCCTTGGAGGTTGCGAGCTGCTTTGATGAAGAAGCATGGAATGTGGGAAATCACAAAGGTGAGAGAAATGCACACATGCGTTAACAACCAGCCATTGCAGGATCACCGCCGTATTTCAGCAAAATTAATTTCAAGACTTGTGAAACCACATGTAAGTTTTATAACTTACCAATATTCGTGAATTTTTTAGTACAGATATACCAGTTGTGTTGATTTGATCTTATTAAATCATGTAACAGGTGATGGAGAGGCCAAATTTGCCAATCATGACTGTTATGACCATGGTAAACGATGAATACCACCATCGTGTTAGTTACTTAAGAGCATGGAGGGGAAAACAGGCAGCAATTGAGGAGGTCTATGGTAAATGGAGCATGACATATTCTGCTCTCCCTATGTTCTTGACGGCTTTGGTACATGCTAATCCAGGCAGTGTAGTTAAGATTGCTGCTATCCCTCATGAAACAGTCCAGCACACTTCTGTATGCAAGAGAATATTTTGGTGTCTGAAAGCAATGAAGGATGGTTGGCAGCATGCACGTCCCGTAATTTCAATAGATGGAACGTTTTTGAAGGGGAGGTACAAGGGAAAACTCCTTATTGCCATGGGTGTTGATTCGAACAATCACCAATATCCCATTTGTTATGCCTTGGTTGAGGAGGAGACATATGAGAACTGGTCTTGGTTTTTGAAGCTGCTCCGTAAACATGTTTGCAAGGAAAGACAGGGTGTGTGCATAATATCAGATCGTGCACCAAGTATTCTTGCAGCAATGAGGGACATGAGGAATGGATTTACGCAACCGTATGGCATGCATAGGTTCTGCTTGTTCCACGTGAGAAGTAACTTTTCATCACAGCACCCCGGTGGAGAGTTGAAGAAGTTGATGTGGTTAGCTGGGGTAACCACACAAGTTAGGAAACA
Organism: Oenanthe sinensis; assembly: GCA_028671895.1. Lineage (NCBI taxonomy): Eukaryota > Viridiplantae > Streptophyta > Magnoliopsida > Apiales > Apiaceae > Oenanthe > Oenanthe sinensis. Next base: position 30,055,052 of record CM053813.1, on the reverse strand, counting down.
TGATGGTTACATGAAAAGAATAGGGCAGATATCTCTTCCGGCATTGCAGTATGTTACGGATCAAAAACGAGGTGTCTTTAATACGCAATTAATGCTAGGGTTTGGGAGAGCTTCGAGCTTTAATGGCTGCACTAACGTTTCGTGACTAAATCAGGTCCTCGTTAACTGCCTACGTATCTCTGTTTATATGAGAATCAAGCCAAAAACGTAGTTCTAATGTTGAGGGGTTAGGCCCTTTAAATAGGCACATGAAGGCCTTGGAATCAAATTAGGGTTAGGAGACTTGGGGGCCAAGTCTCCTAGCAGCAGGGGTATCCAAAACCTTATAGGAATGAGAGTCCTTTTTGGACTCTTCCCACGTTTGGGTTTCTAGATCCTTCTAGGGTGAAGGCCTTCAACAGACCTCTTGGGCCTTTACTGAGCCTTTATTTATTAATTACGAAATTAATTAATAACAAAGGCTTAATGGGCCTATAGCTTCAACAGAGCTTGTGGGCTAGACTTACAAGTTCAGTTGATCCGAGGATTTATTTTCCTAGTTCGTTTTGAGGGCCCAAGCCTTTGGACCATAACAGGTCTAATTAATGAAATAATAAATGCTATATTTATTATATTTTACTCAGGGTTATTTTTGCCCATATCATTTGCCCCCCAACTTTTGGGAAAACTTCGTGAGTTTTCGTAAAAGTTTCACAAAGGGCTTTAAGTGCCTTACCGGGCTTTTGACTTATTTTAATCAATCCTTATTTTCTGGGCTCAGGCCTTGTATTCTTTTAAATAATCAACATCTTATAAATTGGTCCCCCAAGGATATCATTTTTAACAAACTTATAGAAAAATGAGAATTTTTAAGATCCAAACTATTTCGACCTCAAATGAGGTCGATTTCGACCTCAATTCCCCCTCCAAGTCGATGGGATTTGAGGTCGATTTGGGCTTCTGTCATTTTGACCCCTTCGACCTGGATTGAGGTCGAAAATGACCTCGAATTCTACTCCAAGTCGATTCTTGGAATCGAGCTCGAAATCGACTTGGATCGAAGTAGAAAAACATAAATTGTGCCTTCTGGTCGATAAGAGGTATTGAAGTCGAATTCGATTTCGATTGAAGTCGAATATACCAGAAAAATTATATTGAGGTCGATCATATGATTTGAGGTCGATTTCGACCTCGATTGAGGTCGAATTAGACTTGAAAATTCCTTGAGGTCGAAACACGAGCATGAGGTCGATTTCGACCTCGATTGAGGTCGAATTAGGCTCCAAAATTCCTCGAGGTCGAAACAAATAAGGGTGTCTCTTTCGATCTCGATTGAGATCGAATAAGCCTTCATGGCTACTTGGTCAAAAATGAGACTCGGTTCGATTTCGACCTCGATTGAGGTCGAATTAGACTTCAAAAACCCTTGAGGTCGAAAACACTTTTGGGCCTCAAGGCCTTCTATCCTTCGACTAGGAATGAAGTCGAATTAGACCTCAAAACCCTTTGAGGTCGAAACTCTTTTTGGGCCTCAAGGCCTTCTATCCTTCGACTAGGAATGAAGTCGAATTAGACCTCAAAACCCTTTGAGGTCGAAACTCTTTTTGGGCCTCAAGGCCTTCTATCCTTCGACTAGGAATGAAGTCGAATTTAGACCTCAAAACCCTTTGAGGTCGAAACTCTTTAGGGCCTCAAGGCCTTCTATCCTTCGACTAGGAATGAAGTCGAATTAGACCTCAAATCCCTTTGAGGTCGAAACTCTTTTGGGCCTCAAGGCCTTCTATCCTTCGACTAGGAATAAAGTCGAATTAGACCTCAAAACCCTTTGAGGTCGAAACTCTTTAGGGCCTCAAGGCCTTCTATCCTTCGACTAGGAATGAAGTCGAATTAGACCTCAAAACCCTTTGAGGTCGAAACTCTTTAGGGCCTCAAGGCCTTCTATCCTTCGACTAGGAATGAAGTCGAATTAGACCTCAAAACCCTTTGAGGTCGAAACTTTTTTGGGCCTCAAGGCCTTCTATCCTTCGACTAGGAATGAAGTCGAATTAGACCTCAAATCCCTTTGAGGTCGAAACTCTTTTGGGCCTCAAGGCCTTCTATCCTTCGACTAGGAATGAAGTCGAATTTAGACCTCAAAACCCTTTGAGGTCGAAACTCTTTAGGGCCTCAAGGCCTTCTATCCTTCGACTAGGAATGAAGTCGAATTAGACCTCAAATCCCTTTGAGGTCGAAACTCTTTTGGGCCTCAAGGCCTTCTATCCTTCGACTAGGAATGAAGTCGAATTAGACCTCAAAACCCTTTGAGGTCGAAACTCTTTAGGGCCTCAAGGCCTTCTATCCTTCGACTAGGAATGAAGTCGAATTAGACCTCAAAACCCTTTAAGGTCGAAACTCTTTAGGGCCTCAAGGCCTTCTATCCTTCGACTAGGAATGAAGTCGAATTAGACCTCAAAACCCTTTGAGGTCGAAACTTTTTTGGGCCTCAAGGCCTTCTATCCTTCGACTAGGAATGAAGTCGAATTAGACCTCAAAACTTTTTGAGATCGAAGTTATCGAGGGCCTCCTGGCTGTGCCAACTTGATTAAGTGGAACCCTATAGGCTCTTGGGTTATGGACCTCCAATGGTCTTAAATCATGGGCCTTTAGTATCTTAGGTCTTACGGGCCTTTTTCCTTTAGTGATTGGGCCTTTAGTATCTTAGGTCTTACGGGCCTTTTTCCTTTAGTGATTGGGCCTTGGGGTTTATTGACCATGGGCCTTTATTGGCCCAATTTCTAGATTCTTCTTCCTGGTTCATGGATTACAGAGTATTGGGTCTTAAAGCATGGGCCTTATGAGCCCACTCACCGGTCATACCGGTTGACTTACCCTTCAATGGTCGTGTGACCTAGAAACACCTGTTAAAAGGTGAATTCAAACGGTCATGTGACCGGCTGGAGGGCTATATATGAGTGAGGTGAGGGGATTCACACTTCTCACTTCTCATTTCTCAAATCTCTTGCATACTTGAGCTCTCAAGCTTCTCAGTAGTTCCAGCTTCTAATACTCTCGAGGATACACAGTAGCTCGAAAATGGCTGACAAGAAGAATTCAAGACTGGCAGCTATGAACGTGGGGTCTGCTAAGCGAGGTAAACCTCTTCGGCGAATTCCCATTTTCTCTCCTTATATGTCTTTAATCGATATGATAAACCAACGGGGGGACGAGTATCCTAGCTTGTCCCATTTAGATTCTTATAGTCGTAGTAATAAGTTTCTTGAGTCTGATTTGGTAGAAAAGTATAATCGTCTTTTCAATTTTCCTCCTCGCTTCACCATCTCTTTGGCAGAGCCTGGCGACAGGACCTGCCATTGGCACCCTTCCAAATTATTTGTATACATAGATGCCCTGTTAGCGGGGCTTAGGTTTCCTTTGCATGAATTTATTCCCACACTTTTAGCTGACGTTCAAATTCACCCCTCTCAAATAGTTCCCAATGGATGGAGGCTCATTCATTGTTTTATGGTCCTTTGTTTAGAAAAGAAAATAAAAATGACCGTCCCCCTTTTTCGTAAAATTTTTCAATTCAAAAATTCCTCTAGCCTTTCTCTTGGCTGGGTTCACATAGCCCATAGGCCAAATAAACCTCACATTTTCGATAACTCTTCAATTCCCGACAATAATCTTCACTGGAAGGAAAACTTCGTTCAAATTTCATGGGAGGGGGGAGACTGGGGTACTCTCTTTAGGCCCACTTTTGGAAAAGTCGCAGATGGGAGCGCCGATTCAATCCTGCTCTCTTTGGAGGAGCAAAATGCTTATGCTGCGCTTACTCAAGCGGAGACCAAGGAAGTCTCTTGGGCTCTTCTTGATGAGCGTAGGCTAAAGGCAGTGGGCCTATCGAGGGCCTCAAATAAAGGTATTCCGCTTTTGCCTAGATTTGTCTGTTTACTCTGCTCATTGGATTGTTTTACTGTCATGCTTATATTCTGCTCGTTTTTTCAGCTGCTGCGCAAATCAACGAGTGGACCATTCCACCCGTGGAAGAAACTGGCCGCATGAAGCGGCTAAAGCTGATGAACGACCCCAGACAGGGGAAAGAGCCTCCGGCCTTTTTGCAGCCTCATTCTGAGCCAACTGGGGCTGGTGGCAGTGAAACTGTTAGAGCACCAAAATCCCTAGCTTACAAGCCGGGCTGGGGATTCAGGAAGTCAGATACCGTGGTTGGCTGCACGGATCATGCTAGGGACTGGTCCCTCCATTCTTTGACTCCTTGTGATTACAAGGATATAGTTTTGGGGCGAGACGAGGAGAGTACCAAAGCTTTAGGTGCACAAGCACTGGCGTCGGTAAGTTTCTTTACTTATCTAATTTGCATTTTGCTTTTCTTGCACTCACTATTCCTAGGCCTTTAATGTGTTTTATCGTGGTTTGTTGGTTTTTCAGGCCAATGCCTACTTTCAGGCTTCCCTCCACCAGACAGAGTTGTGGAAGGTTCAAGCAGGAAAGCACAAAAAGGAGCTCACTAAAGCTAACGCCAAGATCATGCAACTGGAGGAGAAGTTGGCGGAGAAGGAGGACATGCTAAAGCGGGCTCAGGCTGAGATAATAGAACTCCGGGCCGATCAAAATGCAACCATTGACAAGTATTTGGGCTCGGAGGAGTACCAAGACTTGATTCAGCAGCATGATGATCTTCTTTTTCCGGCCAACTACACAATTGGTTGGAATGAAGCTTTGAAAGCAGTGTTGGCCAAACATCCGGGGTTGTTCGACCCTAAAGTGGACTTTCAGAGTCCTCAGTCGGCTGAAGCTCTAAAGCAGTTGATTGCGGCTCAGGAAGAAGCCGAGTGGGACAGCAGTCCTGATGTTAGGCAACAAAGGGCTCGTGAGCCTAGTCTTACTCCCCCTCGCAGAGTTGTGCCTGAGAGAACTACTCCTGTGGTGACTCCTCAGAAGTCGACAGAAGAGAGTTCTTCGGGAGAAGAAGAAACCAATGAAGGTGAAGAAGGTTCGTCTTCCTCGAGTGGCGAGGATTCTTCGGGAGAAGAAGAGGGGGAGGAGGAGGAAGCGTAGATAGGATCTTTTTTTTGTATTTATGTTGCCCCTAGGGGCTTTGTAAAAACTTTCAGCCTTCGGGCTTTATTTATGTATTTCCTGCCTTTTTACTATGCGCCTTAGTTTTGCTTTGTTTTTCGTGTTTAACTTAAACATAAACAACAAATACTTTCGAGGCTTCGTAAAAAGACTAAGTGAACATAATAAGTGTTGTATATGGAAAACAGATAACATTTCTTGAAACTTGTAATTTAGTAAAAAACATATCATGCCTCTAAGGCTAATAAATGTCATGCCTCCAAGGCTAATAAACTGATACTCAAACGTTTTGCAAATCAAAGTTAAAACCTAAACATAGTACTTTCTTAAGTTAGTGGCATTCCAGCTTCTGGGGACTTCGACCCCTTCAAGGGTTTGGAGCTTGTACGCGCCTTGTCCTGTGACTTCCTTCACTTGGTATGGTCCTTCCCAATTCGGAGCTAGTTTGCCCTTGGGACCAACTCCAGATGCCTCGATCTTTCTCAGGACTAAGTCTCCTTCGCGGAAGAACCTTTCCTTGACTCTAAGGTTGTAGTAGAATGAAGCTTTCTTCTGGTTTTCCATTATCCTGGCATTAGCTTCGTCGCGTAGCTCATCTATTAAGTCTAGAGCTAGCTTCATGCCCTCTTCATTCGTGTCAACATGAAACCCTTGTATCCTTGGTGATGTCTGAGCAATTTCAACGGGAACTACTGCCTCAGCCCCGTAGGCTAGTTGGAATGGCGTAGCACCTGTTGAAGTCCTACAAGTGGTTCTGTATGCCCATAGGATTGGAAGCAACTCGTCAACCCAAGTCCCTTGGGAGCGTTCAATCCTCTTTTTGAGTCCATTCAGGATGATTCTGTTGGCGACCTCAGCTTGTCCGTTTGACTGCGGATGAGCTACTGAAGTAAAGCGTAGTTCAATATTATAATTCCCACAATATTCCATGAATTCCTTGCTGTTGAATTGAGTTCCGTTGTCTGTCACTAGGATTCGGGGTAGCCCATACCTGCATATAACATTCTCCCAGAAAAACTGAGTTACGTTCTTTGTGTCGATCTTGGCCAGGGGCTTGGCTTCTATCCACTTAGTGAAGTAGTCAATGGCAACAATGAGAAACTTTCTTTGTGCGCTGGCCATAGGGAACGGGCCTAATATATCCATTCCCCACATAGCAAAGGGGATTGGAGAACTTATTGATGTCAACATCTCAGGGGGCTGCCTGACGAGGGGTGCAAACCTTTGGCAGCGATCGCATTTTTTAACATATGCTTTTGCATTTTTGAGCATATCAGGCCAATAAAATCCCAGCCTCATGACTTTATGAGCCAAAGCTCTGCTTCCAAGGTGTTGGCCACATACACCTTCATGGACTTCTTTTAGGGCAGTTTCAGCCTCTTGGGGTCTCAGACACTTTAGGTAGGGCATCACATATGATCTTTTGTAGAGTATTCCTTCTATGAGGGCATACCTCAAGGCCCTTACCGATAGCTTGCGAGCTTCCACCGGGTCGGTCGGTGTCTTTCCTGTTTCCAAGTAGAGTTTGATGGGATCCATCCAGCATGTTCCCAGCCCAATCGGGGCTACTAACTTTGCGTCAATGCTTGGGGTCTTCAAGACTTGGAAATAGACGCTGCCAGAGTAACTTTCGATCTCAGATGACGCAAATTTTGACAAGGCATCAGCCTTCACATTCTCCTCTCTGGGGATGTATTCAAAGTGACATTCTTCAAATTGCGTGGCTTGAGCTTTAACAATTCTCAAATATCTTGCCATAGTTTCATCACGGGCTTCGAATTCTCCATTTACTTGGAAGATCACTAGCCTTGAATCGCCGCATACTTTCATATTTTTTACCCTCAGGGTTCTGGCCAGGCCAAGCCCAGCTATCAAAGCTTCATATTCTGCCTCGTTGTTTGTAGTCGGAAAATCCAACTTGATTGCATACTCAACAATGAAGCCATCCGGGCTTTGCAAAACTAGGCCAGCTCCACTAGTTTTTGTTTTTGAGGCTCCGTCAAAAAAGAGCAACCAGTATTCTTTGAGTTCTTCATTCTTTTCTTCAACTTCTTTATCCTCTTCTTGCCCCCCGACTTCTTGGTTTGGAATGGTGCATTCAACCATGAAGTCAGCCAGAGCCTGAGCTTTAATGGCCGTCCTTGGCTTGTATCTGATTTCGAACTCTCCTAGTTCTACAGCCCATTTGATTAGCCTTCCACTGGCCTTGGGGCTATGCAGTATGTTTCTCAGGGGTTGGTCTGTCAAGACTTCGATAACATGTGCTTGGAAGTATGGACGCAGCTTCCTTGAAGCCATTATCAATGCCAAGGCAAACTTTTCTACCTTTGAGTAGTTCAGCTCTGCACCATGTAGAATTTTGCTGACATAATAGATAGGCTTCTGAACTTTAGCTTCCTCTTTCACAAGAACTGCACTCAAGGCTGAGTTTGAGATAGCAAGATACAGAAATAGCACCTCCTCAGGTTTTGGTTTGGCAAGTAAGGGTGGCTCAGCCATATACTTTTTTAGTTCTTCAAAAGCCGCTTGACTTTCGTCATTCCACTCAAAGTTCTTGACCTTCTTGAGGGCCTTGAAGAATGGGAGACATTTCTCTCCAGACTTGGATATGAAACGTCCCAGGGCTGCTACCCTTCCAGTGAGTTTTTGGACTTCCTTCACAGTCTTGGGGGGTTCCATGTCCAGAATCGCTTGGATTTTATCAGGATTGGCCTCGATGCCTCTCTTCGAGACCATCAGGCCTAGAAACTTTCCAGACCCTACACCGAAGGCACACTTGGCTGGGTTTAACATCATCTTATGGGTTCTCAGAACTTCGAACGCCTCACTCAAGTGCGCAAGGTGATCGGCCTTGTCTAGGCTCTTGACTAACATATCATCAACATAAACCTCCATTGTTTTGCCAATGAGGGCCTTGAATATTTTATTCACAAGCCTTTGATACGTGGCTCCTGCATTCTTAAGTCCAAAAGCCATAACCAGATAACAAAAAATACCAAAGTCAGTGATGAATGATACCTTAGGAATGTCATCGGGGTGCATTTTAATTTGGTTATAGCCACTAAAACCATCCATGAAGCTAAGCATCTCGTGCCCAGCTGTGGCATCTATTAACGTGTCTATCCTTGGTAAGGGGAAACAGTCCTTGGGACATGCATCATTCAAGTCAGTGAAGTCCACACACATTCTCCACTTCTCATTGCTCTTTTTAACCATCACAGGGTTGGCCAGCCATTCAGGAAATTGAATTTCTTCAATAAATCCAGCTTCTAGCAATTTTTCCACCTCCTGCTTAATGGCCTCCTGTCTTTCAGGGGCAAAACTTCTTTTCTTCTGTTTGACCGCTGTCCTTCCAGGATTTACATTCAACTGATGTGTTATAAGTTCGGGGTCTATTCCTGGCATGTCAGCTGCTGTCCAAGCGAAAACATCCCTGTTATCCTGCAGGAACTGTGTCAGTTGTTGTTTCAGGTCCTTGGGGAGTGAAGCCCCAACATATGTCACTTTCTCAGGATATGAAGGATCCAGGGGGATGGACTCCAAATCCTCCGCAGGTTTCCCCCTACTCTCTTCGTGATCTCTAACATCCATATCTTCAATGGGGAGAACCTGCCCCCCAGTGCCATCGGGCTTCAAAGCAGCCACATAACAGCTTCTGGCCATCTTCTGATCTCCTCTTTCTTCTCCCACTCCATTCCTGGTAGGGAACTTGAGTTTCAAGTGGTATGTAGAAGCTATTGCTTTGAAGGCATACAACCCTGTCCTCCCAAGGATTGCATTATAGGTAGTGCTTGCCTTAATAACTAAGAAATTCAGCATCTGAGTGGACAGTCGAGGTTCTTCGCCCATAGTCATTGGTAGCTGTATGATCCCCTCAATCCGAGACTCCACTCCATTAAAACCGTATATGGGCATGTTGGAGGGGGTTAGCTGTGAATCACTGTATCCCATTTTCACATAGGCATCATAAAATAGGATGTCAACAGAAGAACCATTGTCTACCAAGACTCTTTTCACAGGAGAATTCCCTATGGTGGGGGTGATTACCAAGGGATCATCGTGGGGGAACTTTACCCCTTCTAGGTCGGAGTCATCGAAGGACAACGAGATCTCAGTTCTTGCCCTCTTAGGAGGTTCTCCTACAATGCTCATTACCTCCCGGGCATACGCCTTCCTGGAGTTTCGGGAGTCGCCTGCTACAGTTGGCCCTCCTGATATTACGTTAATCACAGGCCCTCTGGGCTGATTGTTTCTTTCCTTGGGGTCTGAGTCCCTTCGTTTGTCGCTCCTTCTATCGTCTCTAGCACCATCCTTGGTGTATTTTTCCAACTTCCCTCTTCTAATCAGAAATTCGATCTCGTCTTTCAACTGACGACAGTCATCAGTGTCGTGTCCCACATCCCTATGGAACCGACAGTATGCGTTCTTATTTCTTTTTTCAGGATCAGTCCTCAGTGGCTTTGGCCATCGAAGGTCTTTACCCTTCTCAATGTCCATTAGTATCTGGCTACGGGCGGTATTTAGCCTTGCATACTCGGTGAACCTGGCACCTCCTTTCTTCTTGGAGTCATTGGCGTCACCATTCTTCGCATACTTGGTATCAACAGTGTACTCGGTATCGCTGGATCGTTTTTTAGGATAGGCGTTCGAGGCCTGAAACCCTTGAGCTTTCCTCATACTTTCCTCAGCCTTGATATACTTTCCTGCTCTCTCTTGGAGCTCATTCATAGTTTCAGGGGCCCTCTTGGCTAACGACCTTCTGAAATTTTCGTCAGAAGTTCCTTGCTGCAAGGCTATCATAGCGACCTTCTGATCTAGATCAGGGACCTTCAAGGCTTCCTTTGTGAACCTATTCATGTAATCCCTCAAGGTTTCGTTCTTCCCCTGGTGCATGTTCATTAGCGAAGCTGAGCTCTTTTCATGAGTTTTGCTGCTAATGAATTGACCAATGAAGGCCCTGCTCAGATCCTTGAATGACCCAACAGAGTTTGGTGGTAGACGACTGAACCACCGCTGAGCCATGCCACTCAGGGTTTGGGGAAACGCCCTACACTTAATGGCATCGTTTACAGGCTGCAGCAACAGTGCATTAGAGAACGTGAGCACATGATTTGAGGGATCTCCCGTTCCATCATAGGCCCTGATTGTTGGCATCTTAAACTTCCTTGATATCTTTTCATTCATAATATTCTCTGTGAAGGGGGGCGTAGGATCATCAGGATCTCCAAGCGGCAGTAAGTCTTGGGGATCAGCCCTAACATGACTTGTCCTTATTTACCTCGGGGGCTCATCCAAATCTATTACAGAGGTGTTTCTCATCAACTCTCCAGCACCCTCCATTCTGGGGTGCTGTCGCTTTGCCAATGCCCTTTCCAGGTCTTTCCTTAGTCGTTGAGCTTCGGCTTCATGAGCGCGTATTCTTTCCTGAAGGTTCAGGGAGTCATTACTTTGAGGCCCTCGGGGCTGGGTACTCCTCCCTCCAAGGGGCTCCTTACCAGGTCGCCTCCTTCGTGGGTTAACATCTTCGTCGGATGACTTCTCGTCATCAGTTGAGTAAGGTCCAGAGAAGTCCCGACTTCTTCGTTGCGAGGTATAGTGGGGCAACAGCCCTTGCTCATAAGGGGGCTCATGGTTCCTTGGGAACCCATAACGAGGGTCGGGAGTTATAGCAGACGGGACCTGCATAGTAGGAGGAGCAACAAAAGTAGTATGAAGGGGTGGAATTACCTGGAGCGGAGGAGCTGAAGCATGAATTGACACATCGGGGTTGGAAGGATGAACGGCGATGCTGAGGGGTCCTGCACGCCGGGTGCTTGCTTCAGGGTCCTCAACAGAGGTGGTTGGAATAACAGCTTGTTGCCCCTGAGTTGTAATAGGGGGAACGGTGGTGTCGACAGCGGCGCCAGAGATCTCTCCTTCAAGGACGCTTGCAGTACTTCGTGTTCTTGCCATGGTTATTATTCGTTCCCACAGACGGCGCCAAATGTTACGGATCAAAAACGAGGTGTCTTTAATACGCAATTAATGCTAGAGTTTGGGAGAGCTTCGAGCTTTAATGGCTGCACTAACGTTTCGTGACTAAATCAGGTCCTCGTTAACTGCCTACGTATCTCTGTTTATATGAGAATCAAGCCAAAAACGTAGTTCTAATGTTGAGGGGTTAGGCCCTTTAAATAGGCACATGAAGGCCTTGGAATCAAATTAGGGTTAGGAGACTTGGGGGCCAAGTCTCCTAGCAGCAGGGGTATCCAAAACCTTATAGGAATGAGAGTCCTTTTTGGACTCTTCCCACGTTTGGGTTTCTAGATCCTTCTAGGGTGAAGGCCTTCAACAGACCTCTTGGGCCTTTACTGAGCCTTTATTTATTAATTACGAAATTAATTAATAACAAAGGCTTAATGGGCCTATAGCTTCAACAGAGCTTGTGGGCTAGACTTACAAGTTCAGTTGATCCGAGGATTTATTTTCCTAGTTCGTTTTGAGGGCCCAAGCCTTTGGACCATAACAGGTCTAATTAATGAAATAATAAATGCTATATTTATTATATTTTACTCAGGGTTATTTTTGCCCATATCACAGTACCTTCAGAACATTCCTGCAGAATTGTGGACCTTGTGTCACGACACGGGTGGAGCTCGATATGGGCAAAGTACCACTAATATAATGGAAGGTTTTAATGGTAACATTAGAATGGCTCGTTTCCTTCCAGTGACGGCGATGATGAAGTATATCTTCTACAGGACTGTGAAGATAGTGAACACACAAAGGAACATTGTCGAGGAAAGCCTGCAAAAGGGTGAAGAGTTGTGCGCGAGGACGAGTACAATGTTATCAAAAATTTTAGAGAAAGCTACTGCACATAGGGTTGAGACCTATAGTCGTCAGATGGGGATCTATCAAGTGACGACACACCGATATCATGTTAAATCAGTGTGGAAAGGTGGTAACAAGCAGAATGTAGATATTAGTAAACGTAGTTGCACCTGTGGCAAATGGACGTGCCACCATTTACCCTGTTCTCATGTTGTGGCAGGTTGTATGGCAAACAACATAAACTGGAAGCAGTGGATAGAGCCTTACCATTACTCCTCACAGTTGCAAAAGTTGTGGGAACCTATTATATTTCCTTTGGCACCTACCCAGTATTGGAATTATGCATTGCCCAGGCGTTGGCAAGAATATGGGACGTTAGTAGCTGATGAAACTTTGATGAAGGTGAAGAAGAAAAGAGGTGAGAATAGACAATCAGTTAGAATCCGAACAGAGATGGACGGTCCTAGGATAACGGTCACGTGCAGTCGTTGTAAGCAAGAAGGACATACTAGGCGTAGTGTAAGATGTCCAGAACATGCAAATTAAGTGTTTATATTTAAAATGTAATCTATTTATTGCTATTTATCTCTATGGATAAGAATTGTAATGCATATTTATCTTTGTGTTTCATCAGCTATAACTCCTGGTGTATAACTCATTCTTAATATCTGTATTTAAAATGCATATTTATCTTTCTTTCCTACCCATAGCTTTGAATATATCTCCTGGTGTATAACTCATTCTTAATATCTGTATATTTTGTATGAGTATGATAACTTCATTTGAGAGTAGTAATTCAATCTATTTATATAAATTCTTGAAAAAGTCATGGTCAAAATAATAGTTACTGTTATAGTTACTGTTAGTATGTTTCTTAAGTTTGCTTTGTTTCTTATGTTTATTGTTATTTATCTCTATGGAATCAATCAATCAAATACAAGCTGTATCAGCAAACATATTTTTTAAAAATTACAGGTTTAGTTTGAAGATATGGATAAGGGAAAAAGTATAGCGGAGAATGATTGTTCCCCGGTTTCTCAGCTTAATTTGAATAAATTTTGTGCCAATCAACGCATGAAGAAGAAAGTCGAGAAAAAGTCTGTATACTCGAAAGCTTTAGACGTATATTGCAAGAAAATGAAAGAGATACATAAACGGTACAAGGCAGGGAAGATCTCATACTCGTCGATGAAAATGGAAGAACAGAAAGCAATTAATAAAATTGAAATTGCACAATTAGAAGAAACGGATCTTGACCAGCAAATGAAATATGAATGGGAGAAGATGGAAGAACTTGCTCAACCTTATAACATTAATGAAGATGCAGAGGACAGTCCTGATGAAGATGTAACAAAACCAGTTGACTTGAGTGCTTTTTGATAAGTTGTATTCTTACTCCGATGTAGCTGTAACAATAATGTGTATTTCTTTGTTACTACTTTTTTGAATTGCCTAATTTAGCAACATGTTGTGAAATGTAGAAAATGAAGTCTACAAGTTACAATTATTATTCCCTGAAAAAGGAAGAAAATCAACTTTTTAATATTTTTAGTGTTTTCCGGCCTACTTTTAGGGGGTTAAAAATTAGTTGGAAAAATTTGAATTTATGTTATATAGACATTAAAAAGATAGCGGGTTAATATTTTTGGTGTATTCGCTTATATTGTAAAAAGAAGAAATTTTGTATGTGTAAGAGGTTGCGGTGTGTTATATAACAAAAATTAGAATTCATGTTATATAAACATTAAAAAGATAAAAGATGATATTAAATTGGGTGATTGGTCATGTCAACTATAAAGAGAATTTTGTGTGTCAAAAGTGATTGGTCACTGTGCAAAATTAAAGTAATGTACTGCAATGTTGTAAAAGTCGATAGGTTAAAAAGTGGTTTAAAAAAATTCACATTTTAAATTTGTATTAGATTACAACTATTTTAAAGTCCCTAATATAGCTAAATGTTGTGAAATAGAAAAAATGAATTCAACATGTAACAATTATTAATCCAGACAAACATAAAAAACAAGTTTTTCATTAAAATAAACAAACCAACCCAAATTTAAAGTACAGATAGTTTAATGAGTAATACAGAATGATAACTTAATAACCAAACTACTCGAGCATAACCAAATCACTACAAGATATGGCTGCCTGTAAAACATATCCTACCTTTACCTTTAACATGTCTCCGTGGTTGTTGTCTCTGCTGCATATTATCACCTTGTGGATCTATAACTAGAGAACTAAATGCGTTACTCTGCGATTGAAACACCTTAAATCCACGAATAGGCGTCTGGTATCCCTGTGTAGTATCTGCATGGGTCAACTGAGACTGGTCCTGAGTACCACCTATATCCCATGCACCGCCTCCAGAAATAGGGGTATACTCCTGTGAAACATCACGTCGCCAACTACCCCAACCACCATCTGCAGCCCCACTGACCCAGGCATCCCAAGAACCGTCACCACTAACATGCGTCGTGCCTCCCCTAAATCCTCCAGCGGATATCTGAGACTGATCATAAGAAGGACGGTCTGTCCAAAAATCCCAACCGCCGTCAGCAACAACCGGTGTGGTGTCTCCCCAACCTCCTCCAGCAGACATCTGAGACTGATGATAGGAATGACCCTGTGTCCATGCACCCCATCCCCCCTCTGAGTGGGGAGGCGATGGCTCTGTCACGAAACCTGAAGAAGTGTGCACATCTGAGGCCACATGGTCATAGTACGTGCCCGGCTCTAGAACAACTGGGACATCTCGAGGACGACCAACTCTTCTTCCAGTACGCCTATGTCGCTGATAACCGCGTTGGCCACTGGATAGAGAGGGTACCGGCTCAGGCAACGTGTGCTGGTAAGAACTACAACCAGTAGAGGTCAGCCGATCCCCTAGAATCGTACGTGCCTCGTCAACATCGGGATCAGGATCCTGGATGGCATGATAAGCTTGGGAAATCCCTTCTGCTTGTATGAAAACAATTCAAGCTTTTAAAAACTAAACAAAATGAACAACTACATTACGAATCACTAAATCATTAAACTATAATGAACTTACATAGTACTGTGAATATCCATGTGTGCCCTGAAAGCCATGCTCTCTAGACCGTCGCCTGGGATCAACTACAAATCGGCGGGTAACTCTAGAATACCATCCATCCCATGCTGATGTACACCCTGCAGGTCCATCCTTGATATATTTGTAGTGACGCGGTGTCATGGCCTCGCTAAGCCTGGACTCCCAAAGCTGGATGAATATGCTATGGACAGAGATCCAATCCAAATGATCATTATAGGCCACGTGCATCCTCTCGTGGTTCTCCTCAGGTGAGGCACGTGGTATATCCTGCCTAAAGTCAAATTGCCTAGTCACACGCTCAGGATAGCACCACTCGACAACTTCTTCAAAAATGATGGGACACTTTGATGTCCACAAAGTCCGAGTCATAACATCAGGCCTAATATCACCATCAACACCTCTGTATGGCCTCCAACAAAAGAACTCATCAGTACCCATGGCATCCAGCTCATAACGAACAAAACGAGACTGTGAGTGTGGAACAGATATCATACTCAAACGAACCTTCCACCTACAATAAATTTTAGGGTCAATAACAGTGGATAAAAAAGCGTTAATCAAATTTCACATGTACTTATTTACTATCGTACCTCATAGCCAAGGGATGCTGAATGTATGCATCATCCCTACGTACTGGAGCTAGCGAAGGGAAACGCTCCCAGATCCATACCTAATTCATATTTAAAAGTCATATTCACATATCTTAAAGGGAAATGATGCATATATAATCAAGTATATTTACCTGCAATAGTGTAGTACACCCGCAGAAGTCCTTCTTCCTACCAATGCTAGTAGAGCACAACTTCTTATACAAGAAGGCAAGCACTGCGCTACCCCAACTATACGTCTGTACCTCGGTATAGTCTCGTACATACTCTAAGAAATCAACCTGGAGCCTGTTCCCAGATGCGTTGGGAAAGACAGAACCAATGATCATAACCAAATGTGCCCGGATGTGAAATAACAACTGTCTGCCAAAATCAACTGAATCCTCGTCCAGCCGATCACATGCACCAAAATGATCTGTCAACCATGTCAGCTTCAATCCACCCATATTCACGTCATCGCCAACAGGGTAGACACTTAACAAATCACCAACCATCTGGCGCTTCTCTTCTAAACTTTGCTGACGAAATGAATGCACCACAGGAGATCCAATAGTAGGCAGCCCCAGTATATAATAAACATCCTCCAGAGTGATAGTCGCCTCCCCAAAACGAAAATGAAATGTATGAGTCTCCGGGCGCCATCTCTCCACAAATGCAGTAATCAATCCTGGATCATGTTTAATCGCTCCAATCTGGTAAACGCCATGAAAACCAGATGATACAATTGCTGCCAAGACATCTGGATGTGGTGGATATTTTTGAACTTTATCCCAATATCCACGGTAGTTGATGCGTGTGCGAAAATCAGGCAATACCTGAAAACAATTATATGATAATATCAGTTAAACAAATTACATAATAACGGTAATATATTTATACCTATAATCTGACAATAAATAATGCAAATTTTTCATACCTCTCCATTCCACATATGTTCCGAACGATGCTCGTGCTGTCGGGTCAGTAAAGATCCGTCAATAGGACCGGGATGGTAACTAACTGAATCCATGTATATCTACAAAAATTGAAATAAATATTAATTAATCAATTTTTATTTTTTCATTTTTAATTGTTAATAATGAAAACCTAATTGTTTGCATATATATATATATATAGATATAGATATATATATTAATTCGAAAAACGTACATACATTTCAATTTTTATTAATATTTTAATAACGGTATTATTTATATATATATTCATAAATATATTCCAAAATATAACATTAAATATATTTTTATATTAAAAATAGGTACATATATTTTATATTTTTATATTCCACAAATATATTTTATAATAATATATTTTAATTTATAAATTCGAAATATATAATTTCTAAAAAATATTTTATATAATTATATTTATATTTATATATCACAAAATATAATTTTTAATAATTTATTTATATTCGGAAATATATTGTTTAAATATATTTTATATTTTTATTAAAGTAAAAGAAAATTGTAAATATATTATTATATATTAAAGTTCCAAAATATAATTTATATAACCAAATTTATATTTTTATATTTCAGTTATTATAT
The DNA here is from genome assembly GCA_028671895.1 of Oenanthe sinensis. Lineage (NCBI taxonomy): Eukaryota > Viridiplantae > Streptophyta > Magnoliopsida > Apiales > Apiaceae > Oenanthe > Oenanthe sinensis. Next base: position 30,037,956 of record CM053813.1, on the reverse strand, counting down.
TAAAAAATAGAAATTTTAAGAATAGTATTATATATTAATAATCATAAACTTTATAAAATCATTTATAATAAAATATTCAAATTTTTATATTTTTATATTCGAAAATATATTTTAAAATGTTTAATTATTTTATACGATTATTTTCAAATATTTTATTGTTCATATATTATTTATATATTTATTTACTTATTTTAATTTTTTTTCGAGTTATTAAAATTTATATAAATATACATTCCAAATTTTTTTATATATTTTTTTTACTTTTTTTACTTTTTATTTTTTATTCGAATTATTGGAATATTTTTTACCCACTAATAACCCCACAATTTACTAATCAACATTTTAATTATCCACTAATTAGTCAAAATTTATTTACTCAATATTCACTAATCTACATACTAATTACTAATCAACATATTATTTAACATACTAATTAATCATTACTTACAAACATACTATGAAATTACATAATAATATCCATTAATTCAATAATTAATATAAAAAACAACAACTAATTATCTACTAATTATTAACTAAGTGATGAGGGTGAGGACATATATTTCAAGAATCTAGATTACTAACACAAATAATTATACAAAGCACATATATACACATGTAATCGGGTAACATATAATCGAAAATTGAATGAGAGTAAGAGATGAGACTAACCTTGGTGTTCGCCGGTGGCCACAGCGGTTGAGACAAGAGGGGGAATAAGCTGAGAGCGAGAGAGGGAGCAAAGCAAGGAACCTAGCTTCTGCGGTTGAGGGGGAATAAGCTGAGGCTTGTGCGGCTTGTGCGGCTACTTGATAAAATTTAGGTTATAAAAAGCTGACCAGGAACGACGTCGTTTCAGTCTGGTCTACAAACCAGAGGTGTTCGCCGTTGGAGAGTGTAAACACAGGGTTTAATAAAATACATGTGTTCGCCACTCGATAATGCATACATATAATCTAAATTAAAATTGCGAGATAGCTATGTTCGCCATGGGAGACTGCATACACCATAATACATAATCTACTATGTTCGCCATGGGAGAATGCATATAGCATACTAAAAAAAAATTATCCAACCCACAATGTAAGCTAGCTGTGTACGCCAAAACGGGGGATTGAGTGTACCACTTTTGAAAGCTTTTGAACTGCTGTGTTATTTTTGATATGTGAACATGGTCCCTGTACCATGCATGAAATGGAGCCTGGATACAACAAACAAACGATTATTAGAGGTCAGGACTCTTGTTTAATAAATAACTCCGTATATTAAGATTTACTCCCTCGTCACTCCTGATTCTTATTTTGGGACGTGCTTCCTAATTATTTACGATTATAAAACTTTTAAAAATAGTAAAATTTTTATAGTTAAAAAAGTCAAATGAGCTCACTACTTCCCTCATAATTCTATATAATTATTATTCAGTTTCCTTGTTCAATCTAAATATAAAGAATTCGAACAAATGAAAAGAGTAAATGTAACATAATGTTTTTTTTACGGTAATAACTTTTCATTAATGAATTATAACGAAGTACAATGACTAAAAAAGAGTTTATTTCATATTCACTTAGACAATAACACCTTAATATCCGAAAATAAAATATCACCAGAAGAAGGGTCTCATTAAAAACTCCACATGAGCAAAAACCTATTAAAAATAATTCAAAGGGGGAAAAGAATGCCCTACTAAATACAACTAAATATAAGGAAAAACACATCTAATTACAACGACGCTATTATGCTTTTTGAAAATCAAAAACTTAAAACTCTCTTTGTTATTTAGCTTTTGTACTTGCCCATATGACACATGAAACCGGCCAACTTCCTACTATGTTCCATAAGATATTTTCGTTCATATACACCACGTCTTGTTACTTCCGCCATTAATTCCAAGTTACCCTTCTTTCCATCCAAGTGAGAATCAAAATCTTGAGTCAGATTTGATTTGTGATTTGATATTTGACGGTGACGTTGTATATGTCGTACACGTTGTCCGGTTTGTTGTACGCATTAGGTACCTATGACATGTGTATCTGTTATCTGTTTTGTATCGGTATGAAATATCGTAACCCCTCTTTGCTTCAGCCTTGTTTTAAAAATTAATGTTTATTTATAACTGTCAAAATATATATCTTCTTTCTGTTTTATAAAACTGTATTCCAATCCGTACTGAATATTTGGCTTATGCCGTATTCTTTTTTCGGCAGGTACTTAGGGGGATCTTGGGCTGTGTGATGGAGAACTCCCTTATTTATATTTATTATGACGTTTGAGCTTCTCGCATTTTTTTTTTAAACATTGGTTATTATTAGAGGTTTTAGATTAATTCGCATTTATCGCTTTGAATTGTTTTGGAGGTTTTAATACTATTTTATAGAGTTGTTGGACTTATTTAATTACTTTAAGGTGGATTTTAGTACTCTGTATACAGGTTTGTGGTTTGATAAGTAAATCTTCCATCTACACGCAATAACTCATCCAATTAAATTTGGAAAATAAAAACAAACCAACAAAGATAAATAAGTTGATGAAAGTATAACAAAAATATATAGTATAAAATTATAGAATAAAACTTTTCATTCATAATTAAAGTTATCTAATATGATACAAAATCATCATAAACGACATATAACCAACACAGATATGGTCAAAATGCCATTAAAAATGGTCATGCCCCATATAGGTACAAAAGTCATCACAAATGACACTAAAATGATTCAAAAATTCAGATCTGAAAGATGTGAAAACAGATATATATGATATGGATCAAATCCGAAAGATAAGGAAACAGATCTGAAGATCTAGAAAGATTAAAAATTTCAGATTTGAAAAGAGAAAATATTTTATATATAAATAATTGTGATTTAAACTAAAACACTAGAAAAAAGAGTATATTTGAAATTAGGGTTTGGAGAAAAGAACGGGGAGAGGGGAGGGTTGTGTTGGAAAATATTTTGTAACAAAAGATATTTTTGTACAAAAATATTAAAAATACATTAATATTGTTACAGCATGCGAAAGACTTGTACAATACATTAAAAAGATTGTTTTAGATAAATTTTAAACAAGTAGCAACACCATTTTTGAGACAATAAATTGAAAATGGCCATCATGATTACAATTTACAATTTAAAATGCTTCATGAAACTTTAAAGTCTGTAAATAGCAATGCTTTAAACATTGGTATTAACAGTAAAATGGTTATACAAGTCTATTCATTAACCTTCCCACTGAATTGCACTTTGTACATTGTTTCTGAAATTACACCTATTGTAATCATACTTACTTCAAAACTTTCCTTTCTGTATTTAATCTCAATTATGGTGTTTTAAGTTTGACTAATCATCAATTACTATTGAATTCACAAGTTTGGTGCTTTGATTGTTTTAGAAAACAATAGTAACTAGTAGGAGAGTTTTTTGCCAAATTTTAATTATTGTAGTAATGTATTAATCACTGATTTAAAGTCAATTCTTGAAACTGATAAAGTTTGAATTTTTAAATTTCTTGAGAATTCTCATGCTTTTATTTTACTAAATCTATGCCACCCACCAATGATAAATCCATCCATACCTTCAATATATATATCCCACAGCTCCATACATATCTGATATCTCTATGTGCCTTGCAATATAATTCAACTTGTAAGGTAGGATTAAAATTTGTCATTTTTTAAGTTTAGCTGATCTCTACTATGAATTGTTCTTGATTGATTGAGTCCCAGAAATAAATTTTTACAGGGCTGCTTGCTTTTATATTTTGATCATTTTATCAGTTTAGTTGTTCCTGCAAGCTTGAACGCCTCAACTGCATTGCTTTTTCTGTAAGAGATCTCTGGTATAAGAATTGGCTGATTTCTCAACTCCCATTACATACAGGTATTAATTTTCATATTTTCTGGTGAATACATACAGATTTATAAATGTATGTGTGTGTACTAATTTAATTGTTTTATCCTTTATGGTACATTTGATGATTACATGTTGTGATCAGTTTGCTGGGGTGATTTTCTTTTGTTTTTTCCCTTAAATTGTTCCTGCTTTATATTTATTTATTGTCTTTCCAGCTAATTTTGCTTTTTGGCTTTCACTTTATATGTGTGCATCTTCATATCTGAGTGATCTCTCCCTCCCTTTGTGCTAAACTGTATGAAGAAGTAAACATTCAGTCATGTGTTCTTGTTATAGTGATGTTTTTTCCGTAGTCGGAAGTGTTTCCTTTTTTCACCTATCTTGGGTCTTAGAAGTTACACATTTATAATATGCATTGTGAGAAGTTTGGCAGTAGACATATATAATTCATTCTTATATATAGGCAGGACTGCTTTTGAGATTTTTTTATAGTCTAATTTGCAGAATCATTGGTGTTGAAAGACATGGGTCTTATAAATGATTTAACAAAGAAAACGCCAATCTTTCATCTTCCAGTGTGGGCACTAGTTGTGATTTTTGTGGTAGTTCCTATAGTCCTCTTGGTGCTTCCATTATGTATTTCAAGGAAAAAGTCCAAGAGGGCTGCTGAGAGACTTCCCATTAGCGTGAACCATATTGTATCGAGTGAATTCAAAGAGATAAGAATGGATCAGAACTCAGCAAACATTGCTGTTGCCTATGGCAGCGAATTCTCCTCCTCGGAGAACAAGTACAATGGCAAAGATTCGGATAAGCTTTTGATGCAGTCGAGAGATGAGCAGATGGAGAATGCTGATGACAGCAGTCGATCTGGATCTTTCAACAAATTAAAGAATAATGATATTGGTTCTAGATCAGGAGAAGAAGGTAATAGAAATAATTTCTATCACCCTACTTCACATCCTCAGAATGTTGCTTCCCCTCTATCTGGTCTATCGGAGTTCTCTCAACTTGGATGGGGCCATTGGTTTACATTAAGGGATTTAGAAGTCGCTACTGATCGTTTTTCAAAAGATAATGTTATTGGTGAAGGTGGATATGGAGTTGTTTATCAGGGTCGTCTGCCTAATGGATCATTAATAGCTGTAAAGAAGATCTTTAACAATCTGTAAGTTGCTTAGACTTCTTTCCGTTAACATGTCATAGACTCCTATAATTACCCCCAGAAAATTTTGTAGCTCAAGCTAATATTATGTTCTAACATATGCCATGCAGGGGACAAGCAGAGAAGGAATTTAAGATTGAAGTTGAGGCCATTGGCCATGTGCGGCATAAAAACTTAGTTAGACTTCTGGGGTACTGCATTGAAGGGACCCAAAGGTAACATATCCTATGAATCTATGATGACATAAGCATCTATTCTTATTCAGATAGTTTTGTACGCAAATGAAAAGTATAGCTAAGAAAGAACGAGTAGACTAATTACTAGAGAATTTCGAATGATGCATGTGTGTACTATTTAATAGGGAATTCTGAGACTTATCCAAGTATTTGATTTAGAATTTAAAGGGGATGAATAAGATGAAAATTCAGAGAAAGGAATCCTTTAATGTGTTTCTGCTGTTTTCTTATTATTCATTCTCTTTACTTTCTTATCCGGTTAATTCCATCAATTCTTAAAAAAAACTTATTTATTACTACCTTGTAAATATTTTTATGAAGTCCCTTTGAAGTTCTTAAAGAGGATATGTTTCGATAAGTTTTTTCCTGTGTATTGAGATCTAAAATGAACTGTCTTTTGATGTATTAAGGTTTTTATTTAAGCTCTATACAAGGGGTAAATATATTTCTTATATCTTAATTCTTGAACACTTCTGATTTGATCCAGGATGCTGGTTTATGAGTATGTTAACAATGGCAATTTAGAACAGTGGCTTCATGGAGGTATGCATCAACAAGGATGCCTTACTTGGGAGGCTCGAATGAAAGTTATACTTGGCACAGCAAAGGCGTAAGTCTATCTATATTTTCATCCAAGCTTTCACCTGATGCTCACATCAAATTCTAACTTGATACGCTGTATTGCAGGCTTGCATACTTGCATGAGGCCATTGAACCAAAAGTAGTGCATCGAGACATCAAGTCAAGCAATATACTATTAGACGATGAATTCAATGCTAAAATTTCTGATTTTGGTCTGGCCAAGTTGTTAGGTGCTGGTGAGAGTCACATCACAACCAGAGTTATGGGTACTTTTGGGTAAGCAATTTTCCAACAGCTGCCTTGTATTCAATTGCACTTGTCATTCTCAATTTCTCACTATCCGAATTCTTGCCATCATATACAGATATGTAGCACCAGAATATGCCAATAGTGGCCTTTTAAATGAAAAGAGCGATGTATATAGTTTTGGGATTGTGCTTTTGGAAGCAATCACAGGAAGAGATCCAGTGGATTATGCCCGTCCAGCAGATGAGGTATATACTTTTTTCAACTTGCAGCTCTATCATATTTCAAGTCCAGTAATAAGTACGTTTGCTTTTATAGTTTTATTGAATTACAGACTGTAAGCAGGTCATTTATCAAACACAATGAAGTTACAAAATTACTTGTCGAGCATTACAACACCTCTGTTATCTTTTATGCAAAACTATAGAAACGTATAGTTTTGCTTTAAATTTGCAAAGAGCAAACACTGTTATAGAAATAATGTAGTCCACTGTTTGTAAATAGAAGGATACATAATCTATTGGAATCTGAGCTTTAAACATTGTGATTGTTTTGATTCAACCTCAAATGCAGGTAAATATGGTTGACTGGCTAAAAATAATGGTTGGGAGTAGGCGGTCAGAAGAAGTAGTTGACCAATCTATGGAGACTAAGCCATCTAGAACTGCTCTCAAACGTGCACTGTTGACTGCATTAAGGTGTGTTGATCCAGATTCTGAAAAGAGACTAACAATGGGTGAAGTTGTTCGTATGCTCGAATCCGAAGAATATGCATTACCACGAGAGGTATGACTAGAACTTCTTTTACTTAAAACAGCAAAACTTTGATTGGTTATATATGTGGATAACATGTTATCCTCGAGTAAAATATAAAACTATATCAATAAATGATTGATATTCACCAAGACAAGACTATGATGGTTTTAATAGTGCCGGGGAATTTAATAAATTTCATGTCCAAGATAACGATCGTGTTCATGCTTGCAAAATCTTTAAAATTTCAGCTACAAAAACAATTTAGTTTCCTTATTTCTCCCAAGTTTTGTCAGTACTGAAACCTACAATTCAGCAGTATTTTTATAGCTGTAACTATTTTAATAACTAAGAATAAGTAGAATGAATCACACACCTTGAATTTTTAGGGTCGACGGCGTCAGAAAAAGGAAGCTGGTGCTTTAGCGGCAGAGTCTGGGAGGGGAGAATTCTGACATGTAAAAGATGTAAGGTAGACGAGTTATAAGGGATGAGAGGTGACAAGCAGGGATGAAAACATCATCTGTAATTACAAATGCAGGATGGTAATTCCTAACGTGACTTGGTCCTTCTTAGTTAGAATGGATCGACATCAGTTGACAAAACTGTTTGGCATTGGAAGTTGAGTGACTTTTTAAACAGGGCCATAACTCTTCCCCTTGGTGCCTTCTTCTGCTTATAGATTATGGATGGTATAATTATTTGTGCATACATTATATAGCATACCCTAAAATTGGTGGTGTGTACAGGTGTTGGTCTTTTTAGTATCTTAGGTTTTAGCAGTTCATTTTGAGGATCAAAGAATTCACTTGCTTTTGTTTGTTTTGTAACCAAATATTATTATATCAGATGGTAATCTCTATTAAGCAATATTCATAAGTCTATAATAATATTCCTCTCTATAAATGAAACAAAGTGTAATTTGTCATCTCCATATTCAAGTGAATATTTAGGACTCTGATTGCTTATAAAGAAAGCTTGCCTTAATTTACATAAAAACGTCCATATATATTTTGTATCACAAGGGCAGTTAGTTGCAGACCTTTTTACTATAATGCATACCCATAGCAAGTTCTATTTTTGAACATAATTTATACGCAGGCTCGTAAGTGCAGAAAGTTGAAGATGCCAAATAATAAAGCAAGCTGAATTGCCAGTTTTTCTAGCTTAGCTCATGAACATACAAATATTTTATAAATTTAATTGATCTTTTATTTTACTTTTAGCATAAAAACTGTTGAGTTGAATATTTATTGGATCCTGGGTAGTAGACTAATAGTACGAGGATTGAAAAAGAACTTAATTTCTGTGCGCGCTGTTGCATACTTGCATGTACGTGGCATTTAGCCCACTGTTTGGCACTTGCTCCTGCGAATTATAAGGATCTAGGGCCGGTGATATTTACTGTATATGTAAATGTACGACTTTATTATAACTATTAGTAGTAATTAAAGTTCAAAAATAGATGTTGCCAAAATAAATTTAGATCAGAAGTTTATACTTCAATTATATATCTCGCAGAAAAAGAAAGATCGCATGTTTTCAATTATTAATAAGATTAGAAACAGCCGCTCAAAAAAAATAAGATTAAATGATATATCAATTATAATTCAAAAAATATTTTTATATTTTTATTTCGAATATTTAATTTATTTAAATATATAAATAATTTAACTCAATCTAATGCCATTATGGAAGATAGTAAAGAAAATAAATTAATCAATTAACATTTTCTTGTGTGATTTTTTCAAAAAGGACAAGTAAAAGGGGACGGAAGAGTATTAAAATAACTATTTAAAATTAGATAAATGACATAATATATGCCTTTTATTTTAATGAATAATAACTAAAAATTTGATAAAGTTCAACTATTTAATACAAAATATGAAAATAATAACATAAAAAGCATATTTTCATATTTGAATAAACCAAACAAAAAATATAAAGCAGTTTCAACTCTATTGCTATATTATAAAAAAATTCAACTCCACAGCAGTTTTATATTTGAATGCATCTGAACATAAATGCATGGTTCTATATTTGAAATCAAGAATAGATTCCTCCATCCTTACCCCATTATCAATAATTATAAATAAAAAGTAAAAATTAAATAATTATTACATTATACATCACCAAATAATATATTGAAACGAGTAAAAGTTAAAAATATTAACTAAATTTGAAATTAATTATCAATACAATTTCTATTTTCCCATCAAAATATTATTTTTTAATGCTATAGTCGTGCCATATCAATAATTATTTACAGTACTCCATCTGTTTAAAAATAATTTTATTAAAAAATAATAATTTTGACTGCATAATTAAAACTCCTTGTTACTTCCGCAATACACTTCACATTTGCACAGAAACAGATATACACGCACTTAGAACAGATACACGCACTTAAAAATGAAGTTTTCACCTTTCACCAATTTGGCATTTACTCGGCCAACATAAATAATTATTAATATATTCAAGTTAGAAAAGAAAAATTAATATATTGAAGAAAAAATATGAATATAAATACAGAAATGTTAGAGTTTTTAAAAATATTTTAATTTTTTTTTTAAATATTGAATTATCATTAAAGATGTTAGAAAATTAAACACTGATAGTGTCAGAGAATAATCTAAGGACAAAGTTTATGTAGCCGACGTCATCAGAGTTTACGAAACTGTCGATAGAGTTTACTCTATCAGAGAATACTCAATCAGAGTTTACTCAGACATAGTTTAATAACCGACATAGTTTATCATCAGAGTTTGTCACAGAAGGAAACAGACAAATCAGAATTTAATTTGAATAGTGAAGAAGGAATTCTAATACAAGTCTATTACCTTATGGAAGCTATTCTTATCATTATCTGTTTTATAATTAGATTTTATAACTGTGTCTATATAAACACAGATGTAAGTTAACATTAAAAACGGTAATTCATTCAAGTCATATATTTCTTATAATCTAGCAGTTCTTAAGAACATTGATTTTCTTGACAGAGTTTTGTATACAGTTTATCATTAATACAAGGTTGTTCATCTTTTCTATACTTGTGTTTTAGAATCGATTATCTGATACTATTATATTCAACCCCCCTTCTATAATATATTATTATCTGGGCAACAAAAATCTGATAAACCTGATGATAATGATCAAGGGAGTCATAAGGATGGAAAACAACAAGCTCTGATGACTTCTCATTCTGGACAAACTCTGATGACTTCTCAAACTATGATTCCAACAAACTCTGATAACAAGCAAACTCTGATGGATGTTAATATGGAGTTAGCTAAAAGGCTTGAAGAAGAAGAGGACCTGAGAAAATTGAAGAACAAAACTTGAATGATGCAGAATTGGCAATAATATTATTTGAAGAAGAAAATTCAGGAATGGATCCAGTTGCTGTAAAAGAAGAATTAAAGAAATCTGGTTCTGACAATGCTCAAGTCCAGAATAAAAAAATATGTAAAAAGGACTCTAGTACAAAGGAAGGCACCTGCTTAAACAAAGAAAATTGTACCTAAGCATGTCCAAGCCAAACCTACTGAAGCTCCTAAGCCTATTGAAGCTTAAGCAAAGCCAATAATTCAATCAAAGCCTACTCCAGCTAAATCAAAAACTCCTCTTACTATGTCTGGAACAACATTTCTCCCAGGTGGAACAAGTTTTGAAGATGAGGAAGAGGAACAATAAACTCTGACAAGAAAGAAAAAGCCTGATCTTCTGTGGACTAAATCTGAAACATTAACTCTCAATGCCAGACTTAGTAAAAACAAGGGTGGTATTGGTGATTTTCAAGCCAAAGTCTACAGGGGTGAAGCAAATACATTCAGAGATCCTTTTTCTTTGAAAGACAAGCCTGAGGAAGATTTGACTCAAGAACATCTAGACAAATTAATATCTGTTAACATAGTAAATGACATTTTTGATGGTGCTCAAGCCAAAGAGAAGCTGCTATATTTCTTGGAGAATGAGAGAGTTATGAAAATTGTTAAAGAAGTCTTAATTCAAAAATCATCTAAAGAACTTGAATATGTTCTTTATCTCCTGAATGATGAGAATGAAGCTACTTCTAGGTGGGTGAAGATTCTGGAAAGAGTAGTCAATGAAAAGAAGAAGAATGAGAGGTTGCTTATGATAAACTCTGAGGAGTATAAACTAGAATATTTGCTCGAAGATAATTCTGAAAAAGAAATGGCTAAAGAAGATGCAAAGGTGAAGATGATGTTAGAAATTCCTACACTTATTTTAAATCCTGATAGAAAGAAAGCATGTTGCATTCCTTTATATGACAGGATGGAGAGATCATCAATATATAATTTAAGAGCTGTAATATTCCAGATTGATGATTCTTCTGATCAAATGAAAGAGTTGAAAGAAAAGCTGAGTGAATTGTTGAAGAATGCTGAGAAGAAGCTATTGGACAAATTTCTAATTGAAGATTTCTCATACTAAAGAATTTAAGCCAAGAAGGAAAACTCAAACTCTAATGCATTTATCTCAATATTTCTGACATCATAAGTAAAATTTATGTTTTACTTAATAAAGCATAAATTGTGGGAGATTGTTAGAAAATCAAACACTGATGTTGTCAGAGAATAATTAAGGGCATAGTTTATGTTGCTGACGTCATCGTAGTTTACGAAACTGTCGACAGAGTTTACTCTAACAGAGAATACTCAATCAGAGTTTACTCAGAAAGATTTTAACAACCGACAGAGTTTATCATCAGAGTTTGTCACAGAAGGAAACAGATAAATCAGAATTTAATTTGGATAGTGAAGAAGGAATTCTAATACAAGTCTATTACCTTATGGAAGCTATTCTTATCATTATCTGTTTTGTAATTAGATTTTGTAACTGTGTCTATATAAACACAGAAGTAGGTTAACATTAAAAACAATAATTCATTCAAGTCATATCTTTCTTATAACCTAGCAGCTATTAAGAACATTGATTTTCTTGAAAGAGTTTTGTATACAGTTTATCATTAATACAAGGTTGTTCGTCTTTTCCATACTTGTGTTTTAAAATCGATTATCTGGTACTATTATATTCAACCCACCTTATATAATAGATTATTATCTGAGCAATAATAGAATTAATTTTTATATTATTAATGAATGTGTATATAAATATCATCAATAAAAACATGTCATATATCATTTGAAATTTAGGATCCTAACATTACTTGTATAATTATTGTATCTCTCATGCGATGCACTTATTTATATACTCTCTCCATCCCAAATTAACTGTTCGACTTTTTTATAGTTTCAAAAATTGAAAAATATATTTTAAAATAAATTAAATATATTTTTCAATAATATACTTTTTATAATTTTTTTTAATTACATACTATATGTAATTGTCAGTCAAAATTTGATTCGTTTCACCAAAGAAAAATCAAACAATACCGTTAATTTGGGACAAAAGGAGTATATATTACTTTCTTGTTTTAAATTAATTATCATTTTGACTTCTTACATATATTTTAAAATATATTAGTTTAAAAAATTATTTTTAACATTTTTTTAGATAATTATTTAATGTTTAAATAATTATTTTAAAAAATAGAAAAACTTTATAAATATATCTTTTTTAAAACTATTAAATATATGCAAAAATTTAGTAAATTTATAATATTAAAATTTAGACCGGTTAACCAATTATATACATATATATATATATTAAAAAATTATATTTATTATATTCATATTGATATTATATAAACCTTCTACTTATCATATCTAAATTTAAATTATTATAAAATTAATTATTCAAATTAATTTATTATAATTCAATTTTTTAACAAATTCACGTAAAATAAAAAAAGTATATAATACATACTAACATAAATTTCAAACATACAAAATTTTAATATAAAAAATTCATATCATTTACTAATAAAGTTATAATATAAAAATATATTTACTTAAAATAATATTTTGAATTTAATAATATAATATAAATATAAATTTTTTATTAGTATAATGACTAGAGATTAAAAATATGAAAAATAAATAATATTCCCTCCGTTATAAAATAATAATTAATTTGATTTTTGACATGTATTTTGAGATGGAAAAACACAATTTAATTTATTATTAATTTTATATTAAATAATAATATAAATTCAAAAAAAAATTTGATATAAAAATTTAAAACTTATAATAAATTTAATATATTTTCAATTTACCACCATACTATGTGTCAGTTACATTTATATGTTTTTATATATATTACTTTCTGTTAATGACTTTATATCATCACCTCTGTGATGGTCTTAATTTGGACGCCATGCATTTAAGCACCCACCTCAATCAAAAAGGGCCTCACATCGTGGTTTTGCCTAAAAGTACACGGCAAAAAACAAAATCTAGACACCCAATTTATGTACTAATCATTAATGACATAACTATATTACTATATATAAAAATTATTTTATAATAAAAATAATAAGATCATGGTGATTTGAGAAAGAGTGTATAGCAATGTTTTCTAACAACAAAGTAAATACATATATTTGTAATTTAAGCATAGATTGAAATTGTATATTTTCAAATAAATTTATTATTTATGTAATTTAGATTATGTGTATGTATAAAATGTATAATAACATAGAGATAAGAGGGAGGACAGAAAATATTGGTACATGCCCCAAAGGACAAGCCTATTCTCTATCAACTATCAATTCCACTCACATGACTCGGGAACCAATTTGCTTGTTTGGGGACCGACTGTCCTTATATTTTTTTATTCTTTAATTTAATTTTTTATATATTGTAAATTTTTTATTTGAATTAATTTTAAAAAAAATCTAACATTTTATTTGATATTGGTACTGCATGACCCACCATCCAATCTCAATGTCCTATTAGCTATATAAGTATACACACATTTGGGGTGTGTAAAGTTGTAGAATATGTATATATATCTTGAGAAATTTTATGAGGTGGATGAAATGTGTAATGGCATCATTCTCTATCAATTATTGTTAGCTTTTTTGCTCACTCGTGAATTCACATGTCCATCTTACTACGCTCCCTTTATTTTATGCTGTTGATCATGAACATAAGTTTTATGTGTTTCTTCACACACACAAAACAATATTTATAAAAAAATTGAACAAAAGTACAAATATTGATTGAAAACTTCTTTCTAATGGAAGGTAATTAAGGACCATGCCATTTTACTGACAGTTACAGCAAGTCAAAACCTAGTCTCGTTCCAATCATTAAGACTCTGAAAGCAGTAAAATCCTGCCAAAGCCCTAAAATCAGTGCCAAAGGATAAAAGACCCTATATGTCACAATTTAGGAGGAAAATGCCCTAAATGGCACAATTCGTAATAATAGTCCTAAATAGCACTCCAAAATGCTACATAGTGTGGCGTGCTGGAAAAGGGGTGAAAACGTTACTTCGTGTAGCGTTTTGCACTTTTTTTAAATTTTTTCGGGGAAAAACGCTACTTCGTGTAGCGTTTTGAATTTTTTAAATTTTTTTGGGGAAAAACGCTACTTTATCTTGGGTTCTAGGCTAAAAAACGCAATTTAAAGTAGCGTTTTGGGGGATTTTTTTTTCAAAACTCTACACGATGTAGCGTTTTGGAGTGCTATTTAGGGCCATTTTTTTAGTGTGCTATTTAGAGCATTTTCTCCCCAAATTGTGACATATAAGGTGAACACCCGTGCCAAAGCTAGTTGTTCACTTAACTTGTAATGAAAATTGTATAATTGTTTTTTTTTAATTTGGCTTATAGCCAAATTTAGATATTGTATAAAAACTTGTCAATATTCTTTTTTGAATTGAGTACAATATTAAAATAAAGCCCATTCTTTTGAAACAAAATAAATTTTACTATAATTCTTCTAAATTATATATATTATTAAATAAATAAAACCTAAGCTTTTTATTTTTTAATAAATAAGTTTATAGTCTTATAAGAACACGCCCAAAATCAAACTCATAAGTCCTATCAATTAGGTTATTCAATCTCGCTCAAACTTAAATTTAATAAAAAAAGAGATAAATAATTAAACCAAAAATAATTATTCATTCATAATAAACAAAATATTGGATTCCAGACAGTCTGACATTATAAACAAGTACATTCAGTAAAAACTTGCAGTTCCCAGAAGTTAACGATTGTACTGTCTATACACATTTATGTTTGTATACATATGAGGAATTAACTACATAATTGAGTACTGCCCCATATATATATCCGCACCTAATTTTCCTCTGATCATTCTTGCCAATATATTCTCTTGATTTTCATTTCCACCAATCTCTCTCACTCTATAATACAAAGCTGCAATTTTTATGATCCAGCCTCTAACCTGTTTTACACCCTCAAAGTTCTTTATTTTCTCCTTGTTTTCTTCTTTGTTACTTGTAAATATGATGATAATTGATGAAAGATGTGTAAAGTTGGAAACTTTTTGTTAATTTTGTTGTGGGTTTGTAGTTGGTTTTGTTCTTGTTGAGCTAATTTTGTGTGTTTTTATATACTGGGGTGTTCTTGGTATGTGGGTTGGCCTTGTTTGGATCCAAGGATTTGTAAGTGCGCTGTTTTAGTACTTTTGGGGGTAGGAGAGGTTGATTAGAGTATAATTTGGTTTGATTTAAGTGATTTTTCAGTTTGTTCATTTTCGAGATTTTGGGGTTATATTGCATTTGGGATCTTTATGTGATGTAACTGTGTTCTACTGCCTTTTCTGATGCTATTTTATTAATTTACTCTTCCATCTGTTTTTGGGGATGTTTTTGCTTTTATGTGGTTTGGAATTTGATTGAGTCAAGATTTCCTGAAGGTGTTGAAATTTTAGGCCTGTTAATTTCTGAAATGAAGGCGGTTCGGAAAAATATGGAGTGGGATTTGAATGATTGGAAATGGGATGGTGATCAGTTTACAGCTGCTCCATTGAAATCAGTGGTAGCAGATTGCAGGAGTAGGCACTTTTTTCCTATTGGATCGGAGATTCCTGCTATGACAGGTTTGTCAAATAGTTCTTCGTCGTGTTCGGAAGAAATTAATTTGAGAAGTGAGAGAGAACAAAGGGAACTAGAGAAGAGGAGGAGGGTTATCATCATTGAAGATGAAGAGTTAAATGATGAATCTGGATCGCTTAATTTGAATCTTGGGGGGATGGTATACCCTATAGCTGATGGAGAAGTGGAAAATTGGATGGGAAAGAGTGGAAAGAAAACCAAGCTTGTTGGTTCTGCATCTAGTGGTGCAGTTTGTCAGGTAGATGATTGTCGAGCTGATTTGAGCTCTGCAAAAGATTATCATCGGCGTCATAAGGTGTGTGCTGTTCATTCTAAGGCTACTAAAGCAATGGTTGGAAGTGCAATGCAGAGGTTTTGTCAACAATGTAGCAGGTGAGTACTAGTGGAAAGATTGAATTTAATGTTATCTCGCAACTCGCTAGCTGTGTTATACTAATCTGATTACACACACAGTTTGATTGCTCAGAGTTGTCTAGTATGTATAGGTTTTAGATGGGGACAATTAGTGTACTATTTGTTAAAGTACAGCAGTCGCAAATTATTGTTCCTTATATTCTTTTGGATATAATTTGGGTATACTTTGGGCAGGTTTCACCTTCTTCAAGAGTTTGACGAAGGGAAAAGGAGTTGTCGCAGGCGTTTGGCAGGTCATAATAAACGACGAAGGAAAACACACCCAGAAAATTCAAGTAGTGGAGTACCAGTGAATGATGAATTAAGTAGTAGTTACTTGTTGATTAGTCTTCTAAGGATACTCTCCAATATGCACAGTAAGTATAAGCTTCTAAGTATTTGTCGCATTCTTCTTTGCAATGATATGCCAGGAAATCGTTCTTGGAATTTTTGTGGTCATCTTTGGACAATTTGATATGTATTTTTATCTAATGAAATTACTTCTAACACCCTTTTTCTGACATAAAAAGCTAGAAAGCAAGTCCAGCCAAGTATCCCCTTGTACCAGTCAAGTTATTGCAGTAATCTTTTGCTTATTCCGGAAAAACAGAAACCAAAAATTGTTTTAATTCTACGCAACAAGAATACAACACTTAATCTTTTATGTGAGCAGATGGGTCCATGAATAACTTTCTCTCTCCATTTATAAATATAATGCTGTCTTTGGGTTTAGTGGACATCTGTAAAGATTTATAGATGGAAGACGCATAAGGATCCTTGATATATATATATATATATATACCACTGCAGCAAAAGCAAGAGTAGCTTAACCTTCTTCTCATAGTGGTGCATCTCTGTTTGTATAATTCTATTTTTAATGGCAAGATACCTCACCATAAATTTACTGCATGTGTAAGGACCAGGGACAAGCAAATTTCCAGGGAATCTTTTAGAATCACAAATTTCCAACTGCTTTCAGTGTCTCTGGAATGCAACTCAGTTGAAGTTAACAATTTTTAATTTTATACACGAACAACTTACCCAATAAGTGATATTGCTCGAGTCTCTTGGTGGAATTGCCTGACACCTGCATAGTGCAGTCATTTACCTTGGCTGTCTTATATTTATCGCGGGTATTGCCCAGCTTTAGTATTGATTTCGCGTAGGCACCAGTCTAACCAAGCAAAAGAGGACCTCCTAGTGCCTAATGGGGACTCAAAAAAGACTAATGACTCTTATCTTATAATTCTGAATTGATCTATAAACAAAGTAAATTTTCTTATACGTTCAGGACTTGACCCCGCCCTCATTCTTCCACTGGACTTCATTACAGAATATGTTCACAACTTGACTTTCTGTTTACTGTTTATATCTCAATTTGTTATACTTTTTTTTTGCATTTTAAAACTTTTATTTTTTACCAGCTCTGCGTATATTATCTTATTGAACTTACAGACTGTCCCTCTATGGTGTGCAGCTAATAGCTCTGATCAAATGAAGGATCAGGATCTTCTTTCGCATTTATTGAAGAACCTTGTAAGTGTTGCTGGTACTATCAATGAGGAGAACCTTTCTGGACTATTGAATGGGTCTTCAAAATTGCAAGATGTTGTAGCATCTAGAGGACAGGTGAGAAATTGAACTTGAGATAAATGTTCCAGGTTGTTTGTTCAACTTACAAAACTGTTTTCTCTATGAACATTTAGGACCCTTCTACACCTACCGGACAATGTATGGTTACACCATCGTCTATAATTACACAAAAGCGAGAGTTTATGGATATTGTTTCTGGTGAAAAATTTCAGACTTTCCCTGCTCAACTCTTCAATAGTCGTATGCCAGCTAAAGACTGCATAGCAGTGAATGCAAATGCTTCAAACACAAGAATGGAAAGAATAAAAGAATTTAACATTGACTTGAATAATGTTTATGATGATTCTGAAGACTGTATGGAACCTTTGGAGAGATCTGATGCTCCGATATGTGTAAGAAACAGATCTGCTGGCTACCCTCTATGTATACACCAAGACTCTGACAAATCAAGCCCACCTCAGACTAGTGGGAATTCAGGATCACTATCTACTCAATCACCTTCTAGTTCCAGCGGAGAGGCTCAGGTATTATCACTTATTGTTTGCACCCACATCTTTTAACATGCATGAAATTTCTGATTTACATCAAGCATGGATTCACGTTATAACACGAAGTTATCTTGTTCTGTGAGGTTCATCTCCCTGTCTCATGTCACACGCACTTGCCTCCTTGAGTTAGCAGCCGGATACTAATTTAATATGCGTGAAGTATGAAAAGGCTGTTAGAATTATATTTCACAAGAGTTATGTATCTATATGTAACTAGTTGTATTTTGCATTTGTCTTGCAACAAAACTTTTCAAAAATCTATGTGCCTCTCAGTATGTACACTGTTATAACTTTGTCACTTTATTCTGTCATCAAAAGAGTGTGTCCTGATACCTATTATGTATTTATGTTATTTCAGGTACGTACAGATAGAATTGTTTTCAAACTCTTTGGAAAAAATCCTAGCGAGTTCCCACTTGCCCTGCGAAATCAGGTATGTCACATGTCAATAAGTTTTCTGTTAAAATGTTTATAATCCCTTTCGAAAAAGATTTAATTCTGTCAAACAAATGGAAATTTTCAGATACTGGGCTGGTTGGCGCACAGTCCGACGGACATAGAAAGCTACATAAGGCCTGGCTGTATCATATTAACAGTATATCTTCGAATGGAAAAATCCACATGGGAGGTGGTAGGTTTTGTTAAACTTCTGTATTGTACAGTTCTATTTGCCTATTTATGATGAAACACCAGTATCAAATTTTGTTGAGCTGCCTTTGTTCGGATGCTGGAAGGGTATGTCTTTGGTTAAATATAAGGTCAAATATAATAGCTTGAAATTAGGGCTCAATGGTATGGATGCCAGCTTACAACCTGCTTGACCTGAGCCCGAATCATTCTTCAATTTCAATCCTATTCCTCAAGAAGAGTCCCCTACATTTCATCATCTTCACTACTGATTAGCTAGCTGTGCACTCTTTCTAATGTAAAAAGGACATGTGTGTGGACTGAAGGGGGTATCTTATTTTAATGAACCGCCGGTCGTTGAGTTGTGTGATAGTGTCTGGCCTTTCTTGAATATCTAGGTTTGTTCTCAGATGTCCTGCTTCTAATTATTAGTTGCTTTGTTGTAGCTCTGTGGCGATCTGAGCTTCAGGTTAAGGAAGCTTCTGGACTCGGACTCTTTCTGGAAAGAAGGATGGGTTTATACCAGGGTGCAAAATCATTTAGCATTTGTACATGACGGTCTGTTCCTAACTTTTATCTTTGACCAATACTGTTCTGGCTGTTTTTATTACTAGCATTCTGGTAGGCGACAACTCAATTTTGTCTCTTCTATCATGTAGGCGAGGTTGTTCTAAACACTCAACTAACACTAACAAATGACAAAACCTGTAAAATCTTGAGCATCAGGCCAATTGCAGTTTCTGTCTCTGAGAATGCTAAGTTTTTGGTCAAAGGTTTCAACATGTCTCATTCTACGAGGTATAGTTATTGTATTTGCATGACAACATACCACCTGGGCTTTGAGTAAAACTTTTGTTGGCTTAGTATGTACAAAGTTGTTATATTATTCGTTTCAGGCTACTATGTGCACTTGAAGGGACGTATCTGGTTCAGAAAAGCTGTTTGGAACTGATGGATGGATATGGTTCATTATCTGAGTGCGAGAAGGGCCAGTCCCTTGGCTTCCCGTGCTCTATACCAAATGTTATGGGAAGAGGATTCATTGAGGTAATGCCTTGCCCCCTTCACTCTTAAAGAAAGGGTTTCAGATGCTGTAGCTTACATTACAGTCTAGTTACATGCATCTAGTTTGAGTAACAAAAATGCTTGTATATCTCATTAGGTTGAGGACCAAACTCTTGGAACCAGCTTCTTCCCATTCATAGTTGCAGAGAAGGATGTTTGTTCTGAAATTTGCACTCTGGAGAGTGCTTTAGAGCTGGCTGAAACTACTAATGGTATTAAGGGGGAAACTGAACATTCAGAAGCGCATAATCAAGCTTTGGAGTTTGTACATGAGATGGGCTGGCTTCTTCACAGGAGTCAATTGAAATTTAGATTAGGACCCGAGGATCCCAACCTTGATTTATTCTCATTCAAACGGTTCAGGTGGCTCATGGAGTTCTCCTTAGACCATGACTGGTGTGCAGTGGTCAAGAAGCTTTTGGGCATTTTGTTTAGTGGTATTGTTGATTTTGGAGAACACCTAAACATTGAACATGCACTTTTAGATATCGGCCTCCTCCACAGAGCTGTGCAGAGAAACTGCAGACCCATGGTACAAGCTCTGTTGAGTTATGTCCCTGCAAGTGATATAGATAGATATGGACAACAGCAGCAAATGTTACAGGGACATAACTTCTTCAGACCGGACTCAGTTGGTCCTGGGGGCCTGACTCCTCTTCACATAGCAGCCAGCAGAGATGGTTATGAGACTCTCTTGGATGCATTGACTGATGATCCTCAATCGGTATCTTCTTTGCCCTTGGTGCATGCACTTTTTTTTTATATAAATTAACTCAATATTCCCAGATCCCAATGAAAAGAGCATAAGAAATGCCTTGGAATGGGTACGATATGGATAATGGATAAAAGTAGTTGGTAATTGCGTCTCTTTTTACTAATTTAATTTTTATCAAATATTATTCAGTTGTCCTGCAAACTTTTGTTATTTCTCTTTTCCATATTTCCTCTTCTTATACAAGAAGAAAAAGGAAAAAACTTAGTAGCAATTACAGTGGTACTGATGTGTTCTGTCACTATTCAGGTGGGACTAGAAGCTTGGAAAAATGCCCGAGATGGTGCAGGTCTGACACCCCATGACTATGCTTGCCAGCGAGGCTATTACTCATACATCAATATGATCCAAATAAAAATAAAAACAAAATCAGGTGGGGGACATGTAGTGGTTGACATCCCTGGTACCATCAAACAGAAACTCGTAGATGGATTAAAACCTACCGAAGTTTCTAGCTTTCAAACAGAAAAGGCAATCATGAAACTTGTCCAGGGAAATTGCAACTTATGCGAACAAAAGTTGGCTTATGGCAATTACAGAAGATCTTTAGCTTCATATCGTCCAGCAATGCTCGCAATGGTTGCTATTGCTGCTGTTTGTGTATGTGTAGCTCTGCTCTTCAAAAGCTCACCTGAGGTTCTCTATGTGTTCCAACCATTTAGGTGGGAACATTTGAAGTATGGGTCAAGCTGAGAAGTGAAATACATGTATGCAATGTATTGACTGTGGACTCAGAACTTTTATCGTTTATATTTTTGTATTCTCTCACTTTAGAAATAATTTACAAGAGCTGGATTGGAATTCTTGAATCTAGAGTTTAGTTGCTGTTGTTGCATATGTTTATGTATTTATGCCTTAGCATATATACACACACATATTATAAATGAATATAGTTAAGTGATGAAAGTTCTTGCAAGAACCCCTCACTGTTACATTGTTGTTATTTCTACGAGTGAGCTATGTGGCGGATTGCTGGGTTCTTTTGTAAAATCCAGTCAACTAAGGCACATGTGATAATTAGTTTATTTTATAAGGTCAAGTACTACTAATTTGACCTAACCGAATTTTAATCAAGACTCGACATTTGACCAAGATTATTCCTCGAGTGTTGGTTATAAATTTGAAGAATTTAATTCTGAAGCTAGTTAGTCGTTTGGTTATTAAACATTTACACTCAGTAGTTAATATACAAACAAGTAGTGTCAAGTTTTTAACCACTACCCAGACCTCTAACATTCAAACAATAAATATATTTTTAGAGTGACTACCGTTTTTGAATGCAGCACTGCAAACTACAGTATTTTGTGCAACTATCAGGACAGATGTGAACATATTAATTTCATCGCATGATATAAATGATACCCATTACAAAGAGTGGAGAGTATCATTCACCAAGCATGAAAACTAGAAAAGAGTACGCAGACAAGTAACAACTTTCAAACTGAATAAAATTATCATGAAAATCACCACTTGCTTTTTCTAGGAATTATCAAATGTAAAATACTTTCATGTAAAACAACATGAAACTGTTCACATAAAGCAAAACAAACAAATACATAATAGGCCAATACGCAAATACTAAAAACTAGTAGGTAGCCGCACCAGATAAAACCAAACTTCGTTTCTTGAAATCAATATTCTATTTTAAGCTTTCTCCCACTTGAGTGGTTTCACAACTTCCCATGTGAAGTCAGGGTCATCTCTTCCAAAATGGCCATAGGCAGCTGTCTTCAAGAACCTACCATTCCCACCTCTCTTGAGATCGAGGTTGATGGAGATCATTCCAGGCCTGAAGTCGAAGTTCTCCTTCACAATCTTGAGAATCTCTCTGTCAGGGATCTTTCCAGTTCCGTATGTGTCTACAAACACGGACAATGGCTCTGGAACACCAATGGCGTATGAAACTTGCACAATGCACCTACGTGCAAGCCCACTAGCCACGATACTCTTTGCAGCTTGCCTAACAATATAGGCACCACTCCTATCCACCTTAGTTGGGTCTTTGCCAGAGAAGGCACCTCCACCATGGGCACCCCATCCTCCATAAGTGTCAATGATAATCTTGCGTCCAGTTAGTCCAGCATCCCCATGTGGTCCACCAATGACAAAGCGGCCAGACGGGTTCAAGTGAAAGATGGTCTTTTCATCCAGATAATTCTCAGGAACAACAGGCTTGATAACATGCTCCTTAAGATCAGCAGCAATCTCATCATTTGTAACAGTCTCGTCATGCTGAGTTGAAATCAGAATAGTGTGCACACGGATGGGAACCATAGCACCGTGATCGTTGTGGTACTCAACAGTCACTTGGGTTTTACCATCAGGCCTCAACCATGCACAAGTCCCATTCTTACGAACCTCAGTTAAACGAGCCCCAAGCTTGGTTGCAAGAACATGGCTAAGAGGCATCAGCTCAGGAGTCTCATCAGTAGCATAACCAAACATATGCCCCTGATCACCAGCACCAATCTCCTCAGGCTTCTTAGTCAAATGACCATGAACACCTTGAGCAATATCAGGACTCTGTTGCTCAATGTTAACGAGAACCTTACAGTTATCAGCATCCAACCCAACATCATCAGAAACAAACCCAATTTCACGGCAGGTATCACGAACAATCTTCTCATAATCCACATTGGCCTTGGTAGTAATCTCACCAAACACCATAACCATATTAGTCTTAGTGCAAGTCTCACAAGCAACCTTGCTATCAGGATCCTGCAACAAACAGGCATCAAGGACCGCATCCGAGATCTGATCACACAGCTTGTCGGGGTGTCCCTCGTTAACAGATTCGGAAGTAAACAAAAAGGTCTCCATTTCTACAAAAGTAACAAAACATAATTTCAATTAAACATCAATTAAGCCTTTATACAACTCCAAATTTCAATTCAACATTTACTAAGCCTTTACGCAATGCTTAATTTCAATAAAACATCAATTAAGCCTTTACGCAACTCCTAATTTCAATTAAACATCAATTAAGCCTTTACGCAACGCATAATTTCAATTAAACATCGATTAAGCCTTTACGCAACGCGTAATTTCAACTATTTTTGAAAACAAATCTTACAATCACATACATCAGACACATCTAAAAAACTTGATTAAAATTCAATTAATAAAATGATTAAACATATATATAATTACGAGACATTAAATCTCAATTAGATCTAAAACAACATGAATAAACATTAGATCTACGAGTGAAATGAAGAGATATAACATTAAACCAAGCAATTCAATATCATACAAGCGCAATAGAACAGTATAAATCAGATGTATAGATACAGAGAAATGTAAGTATAGACAAGCAAGAATATAGCAGTACCTTTGTAGAGAGAGAAACTGGGGGAGTGTAGAGAGAGAGAAAGGTCCTGTATGGGGGGGCTGTTAAGTTTGGCAAGATATTAAGGCGAGAATGGGGTGTTATTTATAGCCCAAATGCATAGATCCACCTACTGCATAATACGGGCCAGATTCATTTCTATCTCTTATTACTATTTTACCCCTTTTATACTCTTACATTTTTTGCATAAAATTGGGGATGTATCTTGCATTTTCGTACGATGTTCATATTTAAGTCATAATTTTAAATAAATAAAAGAGTTTAAATGGTAATGAAATTGAGTTGAATGTGAGTACAACTATATTAAATAAAAATTATAAAATTACTAGAATTTTTAAAATAAAAAATATATATAATATAATATAATTTAAATATAATATAATATTATCCGTGAACAGTTGTATAAAAAGAGGACTATGATAGAACTGTGTGTATCATATATCTTTTCTAAAATTATATTTTATTAAAATTGGATGGTTAGTATCTTTTTTATGGTTCACCTGAGATAAGATGAAAAAAAATCATCTCGTTTGGTTATAATAATACAAGCTTATAACACATGCAAAACAAGAGATGAATGACTAATATTTAGGTAAATTTATTTTTTATATTATATTTTATTGATATTTATTATAAAATTTTATAACGTTGAGAATTTATGTTAATATACGTGCTATATTGTCATATTTTATATAAATTTGTTAACGATGTGAGTGATAATAAATTAAACGATTTATTTTGATAATAGTTAAAAATTATATATAATAAATAAATTTCTAATAAATATGTATATTATTTGAATTTATAAAAGTTAAATATGATATATAGTGTTCTATTATAATTTGCACATATCTAAAATAAATTTTTAGTTAATATAAATATATATATTTTTGGAGCACCTGTCATAATAAGTAAATATAATTTAAATGTAAAATAATATTATCTGTGAGAAGTTGTATAAAAGGAAAATTATCTAGAGTTAGAGTTATACGTATGATATATATATATATTATATTTTATTAAAATTGAATGGTTAAGATCGTTTACGTGATTCACCTAAAATTGGACGGTTAAGATCTTTTCAATGGTTCACCTTATCTGGGC
This sequence comes from Oenanthe sinensis, assembly GCA_028671895.1. NCBI lineage: Eukaryota > Viridiplantae > Streptophyta > Magnoliopsida > Apiales > Apiaceae > Oenanthe > Oenanthe sinensis. Next base: position 30,012,663 of record CM053813.1, on the reverse strand, counting down.
CAGTACCGTACCCGACCGACTAAAACTTTTAATTTTTTGTTTATAATAATATATTATAGATAGTATAGATTGGAATTCCATTTCTAGTATTCACCTACTGTTTATATAATTTCATGGAAATATCAAATATAATTTTTTAAAATTATATTAATGATAATTTATCTTTAAAAAATTTATTATAATAATAGATATATACAAAGAAAAATAACTATTCTTAAACAAAAGTTGATATTGCAACTCCATCTATTCAAATCATATATATGCGTGTGTAATTTATATCTTTGAATATTACAACTGAATTTTATAATATTAAAAAAAATTAATATTTTCTGCTCGGTATTTTATTATAGATTTATAATGCAGATAAGATCATATATGTATTCTATTATTTTAAAAGTAGAAATATATTTACTATATATGAAACAATAAAACTTACTTATTTAAAATAATTAATATTGTTCAGTAGCCAGAGAAATAAGTAGGAAATGTGAAATGTCGATGATTTAAGATAGAGGGACCAAAGTGTAACTCTACTTTCCCTGGTTGTGGTAGGACTAAATTCGATGTATAAAAAAAATTCAAATCTGGGGAGTTAGTTTTGGACTTTAGATTTAAGACCGACACGTTTTAACCAGGATAGCCGGTTTCCTGTAATTAAACAACTCCGATCCGGCTGTCGTCTCACGCCGACTTTCATAATTTTTTAAGTAGCATCACTTGCTTAGAAACTCGAAAATATATATATAATTTATTTTAAAATATAATTTTCAGTTTTTAAAATTATAAACAATATAATTTTTGATTTTCAGTAAAAATTTGATCAACTTATGCACAAAAAAAAATCAAAAAAATAATTAATTAATATTGTGAAACAGTATTTCAAAGTACATGCTCCTTTTCCATGTATCGAACTAGTTAATAGGGATTGTACCGGTATTAATTTTATCTTGGGAGGACCATTAGAAAATATATGTCAAGGGTCCGAATCAAATAATTCTTCTCCGGAAAATCAGTGTTAATTTGAGAAAAAAGGAATAGAAACAAACGAATATAAGTCAGTTCGTAATAGATATGTCCTTTTTTTAATTATTATATATTTTTATTACCGAACGCAAGTATTTTTTTTAAAAATGCTCATAATTTATACAAAATAAATAAGATTGTTCAAGTAATTCTTCACACAAGCCATTACCCAATTTTTACAAAATTACTATATGTCACTATATCGGTAGGTGAGTGGGGTATATTTGGGGGTTGGTGCGTCGTTAGAGGTGGACTACTAATATTCTTACAGGCACATCACAGTCTCACCGATCATTTTGATACTAGTAGAGTAGTAGTCTATTTGTCCAACCACCGCAACTCCCATACAAATTATCAGCCTTCTTCAATTTCAATTTTGCTTTGAAAATATTGATGACAGAGAATTATATATTCTTTTTTTTTTTTTACAATACTGCACTCACCAGAAACCCAAATAGCAGATTACAATAGTTGGACTCCGTCCTCGACCAGTCGACCAGCTTTTTACAGTGGACATAGGTGGTTTTTCCTTTAAATGTGTTCTCATCCTCGACCAGCTTTACAGCGAACATAGCTGGTTTTCCCTTTAAATGTGTTCTCTGTTAAAACAAAGTGATTGTGAGTCAGAAATACACAAATTGTAAGCGAACTACAAATAATTAGATTCACGTCATTACATTTACCTATTCAGTCTTCTGATGGTTTTCTTAAAAAAAATGTTTTTATTAATATTTGTAGTATATATTTGGTTGATTTTTAATGGCACTAAGCTATTCTTAGAGCAAGTCCAACAACTCCCTAGAGCTTTCTTATAAGATATTATAAAATAGCGTGTCCCAGTGTTTTAGGACATTACTATTCTACATGCACTCCAACAACATTCCTTGTCCTCCTTCCTTATTATTAAAATAATAATATATTTGAATTGTAAAAAAGGAGAGAAGGGAAAATAGTGTGGAAAAGGAGGGAAAATAATTTTTTTATTAATAAAAGTGAACTAAGGACTGGCTAGGGCATTCTTAAAAATATGGAATGGGAGAGATGTCCTAGCATTTTAAGTAACCAGGAGCTATTGGAGCAACTTTTTTCTTTATATTCCTTATGTTTTAACTTGGGACATGATTTAAGGAAGCTTTTGGACTTGCTCTTAGTTGATTTTTAATACATTTTTGGTCTTCCTAGTTGATTTTTTATAGGCGACAAGCTATTGGTATAATTAACAGAACACCACCAACTAGACAATTAGTAAAATCTCAAATGTGTTCTAAAAGTAATGGAAATTGGAAGAGGAAAGATCTTGGGTAGCAAGAAACATACTCCCTGGAAATACCATATCTTGTGTTACATCACCACAAGGCCCACAACATAATGAAAGATAATATCAACACCGAAATCGAAAAGTAACATATGTCAATTCTAGATTTTATACTTGTAACGAGTTGTACTTACCTTGTTCAGTTAGTTATGTACTTATGTATCTATCCCATCCTCGTTGTTCAATAACAGGAGGCCAAATTTGCAACAAGGAAGATTAATTTGCTGATACTGAGAAGAAAATGTATATTTTGTGCCTAGACACCAGTAGATCAATACAGAAAATTTAACATTTCATTGGTTATTACATAACTTCGCCATGTTAAGATAGTGTCATACAGTTAAAATTTCAAATCGACTTTCCCTCACCGGAATGGCGAAAACAGTCTTGCCTTCGAATTAAAGAGGACCATTGTTACACTAAATCCATTTTTTACATTATGATATATATTAAGAGTGTAGTCATTATTTACCTCTTGAGAGCTTATCATGAATGAAGTTCATGGCTTGTTATATCTGCAAAATTGTAAACGATGGTGCAAAAAGATAGTCTCTGGTTGGAAGCACCAAATGATCAAATATCATGGGCCTGAAGGAATTTAAAGAGAATAAAGTCAATAAACTTACATATAAGGATATTTAGCACAAGTAACTTATCACAAAATATTAAGAACTAAAACTGCATCATATTATAAACGGAACACCATCATTCCTCTCTTTATTTTTCAAATCAAGGTCATATTCACCTCAATTTAATGAGCATATCAAGCATTAGCACACTCCATAATATGTTTTTTTATTAATACAGCGAAGGCATATAACTTACATATGCAACTAAAAAAAACAATTAATTAAGGAAAGATTAGCTTTGTTCAGGTCTGAAAGATCTTGCCAATATAACTATTAAGGAAATAAAACTCACTTTATACAAAGATGTAGGAACCAAAATCTCATATGACTCATATATGGTGATCACTCCACAAACACCAAGCTTATTCAGCCTGTAAACATCAGATGTAAAGGGCACAGCACCCAACAGTAGAAAGTAAAATGCACGTGTTACATGAGGGGGGAAAATAAAAATCAGATTTTTTTAAAAGCTATCTCAGTTTCTCAACTAAAAATATATAATTGCAGTTCACATATGATGCCACAATAGTTTTATACAGTCGTGCAAAATAGATATTGCTAAAAGGAAAATTGAAGGCAGGGTAAAAAAGTGCCTATTTTTTCACAATAGATGATGGCTTATCAATGTTTCTCCAAACTGATGTCTGGCGCTTTTTATTTTCAGTTTTGCAGTGTGCAACTGTGTAACATGTATTATATTTTATCTCAAAGTTCAAACCATTCTTAAAAAACATGATCTGGCTCGACAAGAAAGTGTCAGACAAGGCAGCATCTACATATTGTTCACCAGATAACAATGTGCATTTTATAACCTAGTCTATGTGTGTTAACTCATGTAGTCCATTAAAAATTGCTGATACCATCTTGAAACTAACCAGCAGTATGCTTGACTGCATGATAAAGACATACATATTCCAAGCTACACAAGTAGAACCACTATACTCGTTAACTAAAACATAAGCAAAAATTAAACTTAATAAAAATTTAAACCAAACAAGCAAGGTAACAAGGACCATAAAATGATACATGCCAAATATATGAGATCACGTGATACCTCATCAATCCGATCCGACCACCGAAACTCAGTTTGAGGTTCATTCCTAACATCATACCAAATTGTAGGGAGAAACAGCTCTCGGGCCCCTCCTCCCACCAGAACCCGCTTTATTCCTTGATATTTGATTATATGTAGCAAATTTATTTATTTCATTCAGTTAGACAGTGTCCAAACCATTAGGCCTTTGGTGCAACATGGAATATGGCTTTTGTTCATCATGAGACATTTATAGTTACATGACCATTCACCGAATATTCAGTCGTCAACCTCTCTTTGTTACCAACATCCTTGACCTTCCGCACCCACATACAGAATGTTCTTGCGACTTAGACTTCAGCCCATCCATGATTCCTTACGACTTTGCAGGACTTTTGTCTTTGGTAAATAGTCATTTTTGGTTCCTTAAGGTAATAGTATTTATTCCTTTCCAAAAACGAATATAAAATCCAGTATATCCAGTTTTTCTAGTTGATAAGTTATAAAGTATCCTTCTTTTTCACCCTAAAGATAACTCCATAAGATACAAAATGATCGAAACACTAGAACTGAAGTATGCAATGGAATACATACAGGTCAGTTTTTAATATCATCCTAACATCAGAAATGAAGTACTAAAAAGAATAGCATATGTTAACTTCGGTTTTGAAGTCTTGTAATATGAGAAACCAACTCGAGTTCTCCAGATTCTTTCAAATGATCAATTGTGATCTTAGCATAGGGACTTTTCAATTTAATACCTTTCTCCACCATTACCCCAGCAAGATTTGCAGCCTCTAGCAAATGTCCGTCTAGGCAAAGCCCAGCCATTAGAATAGAATAAATATCGGAATCAATTGTCAATATGCAACCCAACTTCTCAATTTCTCTGTATAGGCGATACCCATCCAGGATCTTCCCCTTCGAACAAAGTTTCTTTATCAAAAGGCTTGAAGCCAGGCTATCAGGATTTACAGAAGTAGCTAACATCCCTCTGAATACCTTCTCAGCCTCTGAAAATTTTTCAATCCGCATCAAGGACACTACAAAAGCACTATAGCACTCGGTACTAGAAACAAAACCCTCCCCCACAACTCTGTCAATGAGCATATAAATCTCATTTACACGCCCCTCTACACAAAGTCCATTAATTAAAGTACTAGCTGTGACCCTGTTAGGTGCTGAACCATTGGCAACCATTCTATCCAAAATACTCAATGCCTCCATAGACTTTCCCTTTTCACAATAGCTTTGTATCACAGATGTATATGTAATAACATTTGGTTTACTATCACCGCCTTCTTTCTCCATCTCCCCCAACAACTGCAACGCCTTGTCTAAACTCCCAAACCTAGAAACCCCATCAAGTACAGTAGAATACATCACCGTGTTTGGAAGACACCCATGATCCCTCATGGCCTTAAACAACCCACACGCCTCCTCCAATCTATCACCCTCAACAAAACCCTTAGTGATTGCCACATACGTTACCATATCAGGATAAAGACCAACAACACTCATTTCCCTCATCAACCTATCCGCCTCATCCATATCACCCTTATCACAAAACAACCTAATAACAACATTATACGCCAACGTATCCGGTTGACAACCAACCTCCTTCATTTTCCTCAACACCCACAAAGCCTCATTCGCAAGCTTAGCCTCTTTACACAAATTCAACACCACTTTACACATCTTCCCACTAACCAAACAACCCTCACTACAAAAATCCTCAATAACATCATTAATAACACTAGGGTTCTTCTTAATTCTCAACAAGTTGCAAACTTTATTATACATATACGAAGTGTGTCGATAATTAGGCTGCCCAGCAGCCCAAATAAAGAACCTAAGGCCCAATACAGATTGATTAGCAGCACACCTTTGTAACACCTGGGTAACACAAGAACTATCTAACTGAACCCTAATCTTGCTTAGGTTTCTTTCAATGTTTGACCCATTTTTCTGCAATTGGGCCCAATACTGATCCGCAGATGATGAAAAAAAATGGGGTTTGGAAAATGCAAAAATGGGGATTTTGAGTTTGAATGAGGGTGTGATGAATCTATATAAAAGGCTCATTCTTTAAACAAACCCTAATTAAAACAGCATGTATATGAAAAAACAACTGTGTGTACATGTATATATGTATGTATGTGCCTTGGTATTGAGGTATAGACTATAGATACAACAGCTTCAATGCAATGGTGTCGATTCTTCAGAGCTAAAGACTGAGAGCTGGCGAGCTGGAGCTGCAGCTGCAATACAATTATACGATATGAATATGACGTTATTTTTATTTCTGTAAACAATTAGTACTACTCCCTCGAATAAAAAATATTATTAATATTTATTTAAAAAATATTAAATAATTTATGAACCTATTTTTATACATATTAATATATATATATATATATATATATATATATAGATATATTCAATAATAATAAATATTTCGGGACAGAGAAAGTAATCTGTAAATTTACAATTCGTATTTTAAAATATTTATGTTATTTATTTTATTATAAAATGTATATCTATTTAATACTCTTATTTATTAAATTGGGGGTTTAAATTGAATCATAATAATTTAAATTAATACAAAATGGAATTATTAAAATTAAATTATTAATAGGTACTATATATCAAATCGAATTATTTTCCAACTGATGTGCGCATTTAGCGGGAGTTTGCAGTTTGGCACATAGATCCCCTTTCAAAGCTATGAGCCAGACTGAAAAAAGATAGGTAATCTTAAGGATGTATTCAATTCAATTTCAACCTGTAGTTAATATTTTTTAATAAATTAAAGTTGATTTATTATTTACATGAATTTATAAATTTTAATTGATTTATTATTGTATATAGAATTTATATACAACTGATACAATTTATACATAGTTTGTAGTATGAATTTAAATATAATAAAATATATTATAAAATTTAACGGAATCCACAGAATTTTAAGATTTATTATTGTTCATAAATTTTTTAGTACTACCAAATTTTATCAAATCGTTAATAATTCATATCAAATACCCATAAATTTTAAAAAATTATTTAAAATTTCAATTGAATATTTTTAAACTAATTAAAATCTGAATTGAATATCATCAGATTTTAAAAGATATTTCAAAATTTTAATAAAATACACCTAGATTTTAAAGGATTTTTTAAATCCAAATTAAGTACCCCATTTTTAAAATCTAAAAAAATATACATAATTTAGATTGAATATACCCCAAAGTCTTTTAAGTCTTAACCGAGGTTTATGTTGGGTATTATTTAAAAAAAAGTATAAGAGTTTCTCTCTCAATCATTTCATTTTTAAAAATTTTGAGGAGAAATTTATGAGAAGAAGAAAATTTTAAAATTTTCTTTTCTCTTCTCCCATTTTTCAAATTCATGAGCACAGTGTTAATGTGAAGCCTAACTCAATTTAGAAGAAATTAGTTCAAAATATGATATATAAACACCATTAATCAGTTTAAACGGTAAAAATCGATCAATATTGATAATTTAAAAAGTAAGGTATATGGACCTAAATCCCTAATATTGTTTACTCTCTTAATTTTAATTTTATACTCATTTTAAATCAATTATTTTTTAAAAAAATTAGTATTATGTAAATATGAATTCTCTCATTTAATTGTTAGAAATTTAGTAAATTATTTGCTATTTAACTTTTATTATTTTTATATTAAATATATTCTTAAATATAATTTTAATAATGACGTATGTTTATATTAATTACATTGTCGTGTAACTATAACGAGTGAAAATATTATTTTAATTTATAGAATATATTACTAGTAAATAATGGTTATCCACTATTTTATCATGAACTACTTAAATATTAAATATGAATTAATGATAAATGATTCTTTTTATAAATTTTATAACTAGTGTATAAATCTGAAAATTTATTATTTTTTAAATTAAATTATCTTTGATTAATACTTCAATTAATTAATTGATTAATACTATTTCCGTTTTTTAGAATATTGATTTTAAGGGTCCGTTTGAGATTATTGTTCAAATATTATTGTGTTGTGCGAAAAAGTGTTGTTTGAAAAATTGCTACTAAAAAAATTATTAGATGATTACTTGGTAAAAAAATTTGTGATGAGCGTGTTTTGAGATATAATATTAAAAAAAAATAAAATTCCTGAGATTATTTCAGGAAAATTACATAAGGTACTAGTGTTTTTAGTGATGGTATTTTTGTAATTGTATATGATTCTATATAATATTAATAATGTCATCATGTATTTATATGAGAATTTTGTTTAATATGAGGAAAGTTAATATCATATTAAAAACATAATATTTTTGAAGAAATTTAATAATGAAACTTATAGTTACTTCCTATAAAATGGAAAAATAACTTTCTCTAAAAATGTGGGGTACATCTGTGACAACAATTTTTAGACTTGAAATACTTTTCTAAACCCAACATATAATTTTACAAACACATTTTTAACTATTTTTCAACAAAAAGTTATTATTATAAACAACACGTAAGTCTTATAGGTCGTCTCAATAATACTTGTAGAAAAGTTTTATTAATTAATATTTTTTTCTAATCTTTGTAACTTTTTAAAAAAAGACAAGATATGTAAAAGAGGCTATATCGATAAAGAAAATCTATCTAATTTTTTCCTAATATGCATACTTTAAAAAAAAAAATACATGTAAAAACGGGAAGGAGCGAATAGAAGATTATGATGCGTCCGGATTGTATACTTTTGGGAGTATGAAGGAAAAAGATTTTCCTCATAAGGATTTATTATTTATTTATGTACTGTGGGTCTGGGATTTAATGTTGTGTGTGCAATCACTTATAAGAACACTGATTCTTTATTTGTTTTCATATGTTTCTGTTTGAATCGTATTTTTAAATTTGGTAAGCTAGTTCGGGAATTAGTAGGAGAGTGATTGAAGTTTAAATGGATGACCAACTGAAGCAGCAATATATGGCGTATATGTTCACAATCCCAGTCCTGTTTTGCATAATATTGTTCATGTTGTTGTATATGTTCTATCTTACCAAGCCAACTTCTACCTCCTCACCCCCTCCACCACCAACTATTTCTCGAACACCCTCCTTCGCCATCTCGGTTAGTCCTCTGACACAACTTAGTATCGATTTATATTTGTTTTAATTTCTGCAATCTATGGTTGTAGTCTCAAGTGCCAATCTTGTTCTCTTTCGAAGATTAATAAAAGAATATAGGAATAAAAATACATTTATACAAATTAATCTCGTGAATTACAGGTACTCGAAGTTGGCTTGAAAGAAGATCTCAAAAACAAGCTTCCTACGGTAGTATTTGATGAAGAATTGAAGGCAAGGGATTTATTGTAAGTTCTCTCTTACCTATCTAGATTAATTGATACTAGTATCAAAGACTAAAAAAATTAAGATACTTGTATAGAAAAACCTTGAAATAGAGTATTTAAAACAAATCAAATTTTAATATTTCTTGGAATTGTGTGTACATTTTTGCACGGACGAATTCTAATAAGGAAGATTTGATGCAGATGTTGTGTATGCCTGGGAGAATTCGAGATGAAAGAGGAGTTGATACAAGTGCCATCATGTAAACACATCTTCCACGGAGATTGCATTCGTAATTGGCTTAGCTCCACCACCACTTGCCCTCTTTGTAGATGTTCAATCGTCGTCGTCGCAGACAACACTAAACTTGTCCTTCCAACAGAAACATCACCCGCAGCACTAATCCCACCTACTTCTAGCCGCTAATCTTGCAGACTGATATTAAATAGTACACTTTTTTTTTCTCTTTGCATTAAAAAGGTAAGAACAGTTTTGTTCCCCGAACTCAAGTACTGAAACCTGGAGCTAGCGTATCTCATTTTACATTACATTATGCAAATGATCAGTTACAAGGTTTAGCATGCAAGTCTTTGTGTTTTAAAAATGGCCAGCTGCAGAATTAAAATTTTCACATACTACTTGTATGTTTATACAATTATACTTTGGTTTGGTTTGGGCATTCAGGTCGGTTTCGAACTTTGTTAAAGCACTCATGTATGTTGTATTGGGGAACAATGTACTATAATCTAAATTGGCCGGGCTTGAGAATATATAAATTTTGTTAGAGAATTGAATTCAAGATTGCAAGTTATAAAAACTATCAGAGTGTATATATATACTCTTTCTCCCTCTGAATATATTATATATAAATATTATTTTATTAAAATATTGATTTAAGTACAAAAGTCAATATAATAAAAATTATGTGTGAAATGGAAATAAAAACGATTCGTAAAGTGCTACTTGTTTTTTGGAATCGGGGCTGGTTTGTTACTGTAAAATATCAAATATTAATTTTGTACGGGATGACAATTTATTAATGAAAATTGTGCTGTTTGGTTTGTAAAAATGATTTGATCTAATTTAATTTATATAGTACATGTATAAAATATTTAGAAAAGAAATAATATTTATAGTATGGGTCACAATCAGGTGAATTTTTTTGAACATGAGAACCATGAAAATTTTCATTAAATTTTATAGAATGATAATAAAAGATGTTTAAATAAATTTTTTATTTTAGTTTTATAAATATAATTATGAATTTATATTATTTTTTATTATGATTCTATCGAATTTAATAAAAAATTTCGATCTGATTGATAATACTATGTAATAAAAAACACAAAAGAGAGAGGTGCCTGGCTGCCAAGTGTCTATCAGCATAGATGCATAAAGATACAGATTCAGACAACAAAACAGAACAGAACACAAACATTAATGGGTGAGTGATAAGATTGGGATCATCAATGTCATCATCAACACAAGCGTACGGAGAAGAATGGTACTGGAACAAACGTTACGAGCAAGAATCAGGTCCTTTTGATTGGTACCAAAAGTACCCTTCTCTTTCTCCTCTTCTTCGTTTATACATTCCCAAATCTCCTCAGGTTCTCGTCGTCGGCTGTGGTACTTCAGGTATACATACATACCTGCTCATATTCCATTCAGAACTATACTAATAATCTCGATAGTTTAATATCTTCTTTTCTGGTTTCGAGTGTATTCATTTATCGAGGTTTAACTGTTTCAGCATTTAGTGAAGGCATGGTTGATGATGGATATGGAGATGTGGTTAATGTTGATATTTCTTCTGTTGCTATTGAAACTATGCGAGAACGATACTCTAATCGCCCGCAATTGAAATGTATCCTTTGTTTAATAGTGCTGCGATTTCATTTTTTTTATTGTTTTGATATATGAGATTTGAAATTAGTTGGACATGGTGTAGATGAAAGTTTTGTAATATGTTAGTTGTAATGCAGATGTTGTGTGAAGCACTTTTGCTTTGTTGCCGTTTTATGGAAGCTTAGGATGATAATTATTGTTACATTTGAAATTTGATACTTGATAGCACAAGCATTGTCAGTATCCATAAGCTTTGGTTGTATCTTTCCTATCATAGAGTAATTAGGAATACATGCTTTGACTCTCGAAACATAGTTAGGAGTTTGATTTCCTCTCATCCTCAATATTCTCGTAATTAATTTTGGGCACTAAGGTAAATAAAGCTCCAAAAGATGGGCTCACTGTTGACCCAAAAATGGGTTTTTGAGTTTGGGTCGGGTTAAGATATAATATAAGATCTTGTTAAGTTCTCATCCTAGCATTTTGAAGTTTTAGGAGATCTCGTAACTTAATAGGGGATGTGGGGTTGATAATTTTATCCAAAGTCCAATGTAAGTTGGTAGGGTATTTTTATAGGAAGATAAAACTTAAAAGTGTTCACGTTTTATTGTATGATTTTGAGGTCAATTGTATTTGGTTCTTGTCTCGAGCCAGCCATTAGCTGATATTGTCACTTCATTTGGCTTCTTCATAATAAGGTGATTAACAACACTCAAATTGCTTTGCCTCATGATCATGTGAAGCATATTCATTTAAGGATTGTAGGTGCCAATAGCAGCTCAACTTCCGGTGGATGTAATGAGATCAATTGTTTCATTTAAGTGGGAATTCCTGGTTTAGGTTGGATTAAAATTGTGTGTTTCTTGTTTATCAAGGGAGGAAACATAATTATGCATGTTCTGGAAATAAAAAAAATTGCTTTGGATATAAACTCCTAAAACGATGTTAGCAGAAAAGGATTAATTGGATCATATTATTCAACACCCCCCTCCCTCACTCACTTGAAAGCCCAGTTCGTCCCTTTTTCGGGCCTTGTGTCCAGTCAAATTTCAATTATTAGGTGGGGATCGGCCCGCCATAATACAATATCTATATTTGAATAAATGAGAATATTGGGGTGTAGGAGGGACAATTAGAGCTCCCATACCATGTTAAGTAACCAGTTCTAAAACCTTAAGGTGATAATAGAAAGGGCTTAATTGGATCATATTATTCAACAGTGATCGTGAGTTAGCTTGGGATGTCAAGCCCCTAAAGTAATTTAAAAATTGATTTTTCGGTAAATTGTGTTTTGTACCGATAGTGGAGTCATCCCCAGTTTAACATTATTTCTCGAATTATAGAGATGCGACTTAAACCTTGGCCTCTTTACATTTATCATTTCATGAGGGAAACAAATCATTGTGCCGACTTCCTTGCTCATTTGGACATTCATTGCATACAGAATGATTATGGATTATCTTTCACCAACTTTACTGCAAGACATGAATGGTCGTTTCTGTGACCATGCTGTTTTCTCCTAATATTTCTGTTAGAATATTAGGATTTCCTTAGGGTTTTCGCTTCCAATGCACTAAAAAAATTTGCCAAGCTTTCATTTCCTTAATATTGACATAGATATAAAAATGGATGTTCGGGATATGAGTGCATTTCAATCAGGTTCCTTTGCTGCTGTCATTGATAAAGGTACCTCCACCTTTCAGATAGTGTGTAGAAATACCTACACACTATTTATTTTGTAATTTTTGTTTTGAATATGCACAAAAGACTTTCTCTAGAGATAATAGAATAACCTAAGAAAGTCAAAAAGGAAAAATATATATAGTAACGGAGGCAGTACTATACTTGCAAACCAGTTGCTGATCTTTGTGGTTTGTTTTTTAGGAACTTTGGACTCTCTTCTGGTGAGTGCTTTTTGAGTTTGAACTTAGATTGTTCTTGATCGAATATGTCTGCTACTATTATGGTGAAACTTCTTTTACAGTGCGGGCATAATTCACGAGAAAATGCTGCAAAGATGCTGGAGGAGGTTGCTAGGTATACATATACAACTTATTATTTTCACATTTGTATCTCATTCCATTAAGTTACTTTTCCCTCTTGATTTATTCACATATTGAAGCAGTTGATAACAAACTATAGGGTCCTCAAGGCCAATGGAGTATACATTCTGGTAATTGTAATTTGTTTACATTTGCTAAATTTGACTCTAGTTAGTTAACTCAGCAGATGAGAGAAATGTATGCTCTGAACTTAATGCACCTAACAGGTCTCATTGTTGCGCAGATTACGTATGGAGCACCAACTTATAGATTACAATTGCTGAGAGAGGCACACTCTTGGTCTATAAAACTTCATGTGATAGGTTTGCTCACAATTGCCTTTGTAAATTTAATTCTTCTAGATCCTTAAGCTAGTGTTCGTCATGAAACAGAATACTAGGTCTATCTGTTATGGCAGTAAAAAGGCTTTAATGTGCCTCCATGTTCCAATTTTGAGAGAAAGGGAGATAAACTAAGCTCGATTTTGTTCTTCTCTTCCCTTCGTCTTTTTATATGTGTTTTACTGATGGTTTTGTTATAGATACATGAAATAGTATAGAAAGTGCATATTATTTTTTAATACCTCAATTTATTATATTACTACAAAAGAAAATAAACAAATATATTATATTCTCTTACGATATTTCGAGTTGGATGAAAAGAGCGACCCTAAGTAAAGAAAGGTGCACTAAATAAAAAAGTAATATTGGATGAATTTTTATCATAAATGATTAAACGTCTGTAAAAAAATTGGACCCATAATATATTCTTGATGGAAACTGAGATGCCTAAATAATGATTTGCTGATCACCTGATTCTTTGCATTTTTTATCCTCGGTCTTTACTGTAAGGATGAGTGACTGAGTAAATATCCAATATCCAGCCAAAGAAACTCAAAATTTAACACTTTATTATAAAAATTAACAGTTAATGATAACAGCTTTCAGTTATCAGTTTGGATGTATAGTGATCAAAAATCTTTAATTTGTTTTGAGTTCAAGTTATTTTAATTAACCTGTTAGTATTGCGTTTTCTGGCTACATGCAGGGAAAGCTTTTCTAGAAGCAAGCTCCCAGCATCAGACACATGAACTAACCTCTCCTGTTCCGCTGAATGATGACACAGGGTTGACCCTGGGGAAAAATCCTGATGTTCATTATATTTATGTCTGTATCAAGGTTAGTTTAGCATTCATTTGTCAAGGAAGTTAAAATTAACTTCTTCGCCAACTTTAGTGCAATGATGTGTTCAACATACCACTATAATATTTATTGGAATTTCAGGATGATTCTAGAGTTCGACTTTGAGGCAAGATTCCGAAGTCTCAACTTCATGATTAGCCTATCTAGAGAGGAACAAATATTTTGCAAATTTACCAATCACAAGTCTATTCAGCTTTGGTTGTACCATGATAACTTTGTCATTGTTGTAACAATCACAGTTGTCAATTATTTATTGGATGGTCTTTATCTTTTACCAACAACTCTCATGATGCAACTCAATTCAAGTTTTCAACTATTTTGTAGCAATAAGTAAATATCTCCATTTCTCTCATTTACCTTAACGATATTTACTTTATTTTTTTAACTTACAATATAGAACGAAGTTCCCATCTAAATTTAGTTGTGCCTTGAATAATCTATCCTGGTTTTACATTTTTAAGTAAAGTTGTTTGGTTTTTGCATCCCACGATTTGGTCCAACTTCACTTTATTGTTCATACGTTAGACTTGATATAATTGTACTATGCATTCTTTTATTATTCTCGACGCTATTAGAGCAAGTCCAATACAATATTTTTGGAGGTGCTATATCTATAATATAATATCAATTATAGAATATAAGTATATAACACTCCAATGCAATGCTATAAGAGATGTTAAAATAGAAAAATCTTATACATGATTCTATATTTAGAACAAAGTATAAATTTAGCTATAATTGCCTATGTAAGTGGGAAATGAATATGAAAATATCTATTTTAAAAAATTCAATGCTATATTTTACATTGTTGATTGAAAAATTACTTAATTTTACATTTATTAGTTTTATTTTGAAACAACGCATTGTAGCATGAAATCTATTTTAACACTAAAATGTACTTTTTGATTTCATATTATACCAATAGTTACATCTATTTTAATATTAGTATTAGACTTGCTATTATATGAATCTGTTTGACCAGATTCTGACAAATTTTTAAGGGTAAAATAGAAATTACTCGTGTAATAATATAATTTTTTTAGAAATATTTTCATCCTAATTCCTATCCCTATGACCGGATTTTGACAAATTTCTTAAGGGTAAAACATACATTATTGGTGTAATAATAAAATTTCGACAAATTTCTTAAGTATAAAAGTAAAGAGATGCATTATTAGTGTAATAATACAATTTATTAAAAAATATCTTCATCTTCATCCCTAATTTAGATAAAAATAGATTGTCTCTCTAAAAAATATATATCAACTCTAATAAAAATTGACTATCATTCTAAAAAAATATATACCAACTCTAATTACATAGTGACCGTTAAGCATGGAAAATGATGAAGACCGTGACACCATCAACTTCATCATCGCAACAAAACCTAATATCTATATATCTATAACCAAGAGTAGAGCTAGACAAAAAGATTGAGTCAAAAAAGATTACATGAATCTGTTAGATATGAGTCGTATAAAACTTATACAGAGGGGGGGTGTATGTATATGTTGATTTCTTTTTATTTTGTTTGATGAACTGAACTGTTTAAAATACTTGTGGCTTAACTTGTTTTGTATATCTGCTCTAACAGTAGGTGAGTAAAGAACTAAAGAACACAAAGAAATTAACTTTCAATCTAATGTATTATTAGAATTGAAATTGCTACAATTCTGAGATTCAAGAGTGAACCCCAACTTCTTGTTCTTGGAAGAAAACAAGGTATGAAAACAATTCAACACACTTGACTTAAGACGCTGTGCAATGACTAAATAGATAACATGTCTTGTGTACACATGCTTTCATAGTCTATTTACTATAACTAGAAATATACAAAACTTCTTTACATTGTAGACAATCTATTTCTAGCTAAGTCTCTAGATTTGACAGTAAGCTCCATTCTACTTTCTTCCTTTTGTCTTTGTCTTGTTCTCTTTTCAAGTTTCATTGTAGACTTGTCATTATCTTCACAGGTTTGACTGACCTGATCATGACAATGCTTCAAAATACATGTCTTATTCTTCTGCATATTTCCTTGAATCTAGCCCATTTGAAGTAGTCGAATACCCCTGTTACAACACTTCGAGAAGTCATGATGTAGACTTCTCGATCGACTACTCTTGAGACTTCTCGATCAGTTTTACTTTGTTACTTCTCGATTGGCCTAAACTTCTCGATTAGATTAAGCTTTGATGAGTTTCGATCAAACGAGATTTGTCGAATGGTTTACTATTATTGACTTATCGATGAGTCTCAATTCTCTGACTTCTCGAATGCTTCAGTAGCTAACTTCTCGATATGTTCCTTTTCTGGACTTCTCGATTTGACTCACTTCTCGGATAACTATAATTCTTTGACTTCTCGATTGAATCACAACCACTTAGCAATTTTAAAGACTTTTCTACTAGTTCCACAACTGACTTCTCTACTAGGATGACTTCTTGATTGAGTATTTGCGTTAGAAGAATTTTCACTCTACATTCTTTATTTTGGAGAGGTCTTCTTTGTCTTGATACATGATCCATTTTCAACCTTCTATCAGACCTTTATTTTTGACATTTAATTATAACTTTGAATTGCAGTAGAAACAGACTTCTATCTGCAAATATACATGATACCAACTAAGTCACAATCCTATACAAGAAATTCTAGTTGTGCTTTGATATGACAAATATATATAATTGAATACAGTAGGCTTGATTTGATCCAAAATAATCGACATGGTAATAAGTCCAGATAAAGCATTAAAGCCCCTTTAGAAAAAACTCAATATGGTCTTAATCTGGCCTACAAGTCCTTAAATTCAATCAAAAATCAAAAAATCTGGCTCGGGACTGAGCTAGTCTAGATTAAAGTCCGGTCTAAAACCTAGATGAAAGCTTGATAAACCTAGACTGAAGTCTGTATGCACAATATGCATTCTACTACAAGTTTTAATATAACAATACTTTCTCACATTAGTAATTGAGTAATGATAGAGAACCAAACAAATCTTCCAAAAAAATTTCCCAAAATGATGTGGCATGATGATAAGTTTTAATTAATGTGATTGATTTGAATGTAGATGAATCTCATTCATTAATTACTTTCACAATCAATACAGGTGGCATTTGGGAAACTTTTTGATTTTTTTTTGGGTTCCCTAACATTACTCTTAGTAATTCCAACTTGTTTTATATAAAATACAATGAAAAAATTGTGCAATTTTCACAAAACAACCAGAATTAAGTTATTTATACATCCAATTCATTATGTAAGTTAATAAAAATTAAAAAACTAAAAAAAAATCACTAATACAAACATATATATTTATGAATTCATAATAAATATTAAGAACCCATATCATATTACAAAATCTATATTCCAAATTTATCAAACCAAAAAAATCTTTAAGCATTAAATAGGGAACCTTTGTGTGAATTCGATGGAGAGTTGGAGTTTTGAGAATCTTTTGTATTGTTTTATTTTGTGATATTAATATATAAACATTATTGCATATGTGTCATCTATAATTTATATAGTTGAAAAAGTTGTTGGGTTGTGCCATTTACATATATTAATAAAAAGTTAAAATCCCGGATTAAAGCCAATAATCGTATGATGTGCGTTTGTTCAATAAATTTTGAGTGTTTTAAGAAATTTAAATAAATAATTTCTAATTTATTATATTTTAATACTGAGTCATTTTTATATGTTTATATTTAAAGGTTGAGGAGAAGCAGCGGTGATTCAAAATCAGAAGTGAAAAACAATATCTTATTAAGTAGTGATTCATACTCTTCAGAAAGTGTAAGGATGATACGTCTTACTATTATTTTATATTTAATTTCATAGAATTCTTTTGGGAGGTCAAGAAATGTATCTTCAGAAGAGTTTAATGTTTATTTGCTTCTTTTTAAGGGTGGATGAATGTTGTTTTTAAATCCTTACTTATGAAATGTGTTTTGGTATTTTTTGAAGATATTCTGGTATATAGTAAGAACATAAAAGAACATTAACATCATTTGTCGGAAGTTTTACAGTTAATACAACAGAATCAGATGTAAGTGAAGTATAGCAAAAGCTCATATGCTGTTGAAAAAATTGAGTACTTAGGACATTTCATTTCAGCAAAAGGTATATAAACTGATACTCACAAGTTATCTACAATTAGTAGTTGGCTGGTAGCTAGTCCTGTGAAAAATTAAGAGGGTTTTGAGGCTTAATTAGATATTACAGAAACTTTGTGAGAAGTTATGCTTTAATCAGTAAACCTTTAACTGATTTGTTAGAGAAATGAACATTTCATTGGAACAAAGAAGCACACGAAACCTTTGAAAAATTAAAAATAGCATTAACATCGGCTCCAGTCTTAGCTGTTCCTAATCTTGAAGAGCCTTTTGTTGTAGAAACAAATGCATCAAAAAATGAGATTAGAGTTATGTTGATACAATAAGGGCATCATTTAGCTTTTATAAGTAGAGCATTAGGACCAAAATGGCGGAAGCTATCTGTATATGAAAAAAATCTTTTAGTTATTGCGTTTTCAGTGCGAAAATGGGAGCACTACTTATCGGGAGGGCACTTTATTATAAAAACTAATCAGAAATGTCTCAAATGGTTGTTGCAACAAAAGGTATCCATTCCACTTCAGCAATTTTGGTTATCTACATTGTTTGGTTTTGAATATGAAATTCAAAATATGAGCGAAAATGAGAATATTACAATTAATGCATTGTCTAGAGCACAAAGAGTTGAGATTCTATGTTTAGCTATTTATGTGGTTTCTTCTAAGTTACAGTAATTAATCAAAAACTAGTTATGCTGATGATGCCAAAATTCAAGAGATTTTAACTAACCTCGAACATCTTCATGTAGCTTCTTATTCTTACCAGGATGTGTTGTTAAAAAAAGAACATGATAGTAATTGGGCATAATGAGAAGTTGAAGACAAAAATTATATTGTGGCATCATTCAACACCTGAAGGGGACATTCTGGGAAAGATTTAATATTTAAGAGTCAAACAATTGTTCTATTGTAAATGTATGACTGGGGATGTGATACAGGTTGTAAGAAATTGTCAAACTTGTCAGATGAATATAAGTGATTTGTCTGCAATATCCTAAATTATTATAACCATTACCTATTACAGATAAGGTATGGACTGGCATCTCAATGGATTTTATAACAGGTTTACTAAAATTCAAGGGTAAAAGTGTTATATTTGTGGTAGTCGACAGATTGAGCAAATATGTTCATTTCATGTCAGTGTCTCATCCATTTACTGATGTGGAAGTGGCTCAATCTTATATAAATAATGTATTCAAACTACATGGGTGGCCAAAGTCAATAGTAAATGACAGAGAAAGCATTTTTCTAAGTACCTTTTGGCAGAGTTTGTTCTCTATACATGATACAGATTTTTCATTATCTTCATTATATCATCCAGTTACAGATGGACAAATAGAAGTTGTTAATAGATGCTTGGAAGGTTATCTGAGACTATTAACTGATGTATATTGACAAAATTCTAGTAGTGATGATTGCTTTTATTTAAGTGGTGGTACAATACTCATTTACATACTTCTACTCAGATTACTCCATATGAAATTGTATATGTTCCTTACTTGGCTGGAGAGGTGGCAAATAAAGTGGTAGGCATGAGTTACTAAGAAGAGAGCAAGTTATTTCTGATCTCAAAATGCAATTTCTTAAAGCTCAGACAAGAATGAAAATATAAAGTTGATAAACATAGGTCTGAAAGGGTTTTTCATGTGAATGATTGGGTTTGGCTAAAACTACAACCATATAAGCAACAACCACTTCACTTTAGGGGCAATAACAAACTTTCCTCCAAGTATTATGGTCCTTTTCAGATTATTGATTGTATTGGAAAAGTAGCGTAGAAACTAAGATTGCTGAGTTTTGTTATTATTCATGATGTTTTTCATGTATCTCAACTTAAAGCTTTTTTTCATGTATCTCAACTTAAAGCTTTTCATGGTCCTTTACCTCTTACTGTTACTTTGCCTAGCTCAATGCGAAATTCAAAAGCAGCCAAGACTCCTCAAACTATTGTTGATCAAAGGATTGTGAAAGTTTATAATAAGGCTCAAGTCCAGTTTTTAGTGCAATGGAAATGATTTACAGCCTATGACTGCACTTTCAAGTTTCCAACTAAACATATGCACGTGTCATATCTTTTAGGAAATCATTTTCGATCATCTTGGGAAGACTTACTCCCTTATTTGGCTTTGGCTACCTTATAGATGTTGATGATGTATTCTGAGTGAAGTTATTTCTTTATTTGAAAAGTCTGAATAAGAAAAGACTACTTATTATTATAATAAAATTTTAGCAAGCTGCAAGTATCACAATATCAAAAAAAAAAAAAAATTTGTTATTGTTCCTTAGTCATATGGTGCTGACTAAATGCAAATGTATTCAACATATTATTCTGGATTATGTTGCTCTCTGTTTTGCGTTGTAGAACAATTTTTTCTTTTCCTTTGGAGGAAGGCCGTAAGAGGTATCTTGCATTAGGTGTATAGGGAATATGAGCTAGTAGTCTAATATATGTTGTTGAATTTGTTGGATCTAGACAAGCCCATCTTATTCATGTAATAAATAGTTTATTCTAGTAATGTAGAACATTCATTCACAGATTCACTTGTATAGAAATTCTGGAATCGAGTGTATCCTTGTAACCAATAGTTTAGGAGAATTCATCATGTTATAACTCTCGTGTAATTGATGGCCCTCAAATAAAGTTCTGATAGAAGTTCAAGGAATTTGATCATGCATCAGGAGAAATAAGGCTACGAGGAATAATGATTTTAGATATGAAGAATTACTCTAAGGCCATGTTAGCAATTAATTAATTTTAATTTATAGGTTAATATTATACCCTTATATACTATATTATTAAAGCCGAAACATTAAAAGTTTAGTAGTCAGTTGGTATTTGGGTCATAGTTATTATTGAGCCTTAAGTTTTTTAACATCAATCTTTTAATTAAAACACATCCCACGTTAATTTTCTAACTAAACCTAAACAAAACACACAAACATTATCTTATTAAAATACAAATACTCTTAACTAAAATACATATCACATTAATCACCTAATTAAAATAGATTTCTAAACAAAACATATAAATATCATCTTATTAAAAGACATATACAAATAAAGTATATGAAAAATTATATAAAATATACATGCGTAAACATTAAATAAAATTTAAATTATTATCGAAGAAAATATTAATATTAAAATAATAAAATACTAAAAAAATTCGATCCGTGTATCGCACGAGATATGAGCTAGTATATATAAATTATTAGCCTACTATTTTACTCTTGTGCATATTTAATTAACTTAATTAATTTGCAACATCATATTTTTAGAAAATAATTTTATTTAATATGCTGTTATTATTATTATACTTTTAGCCTACTATTATACCCTTGTGCATATTTAATTAACTTAAAAATTAATTTGCAACATCATATTTTTAGAAAATGGTTTTATTTAATATGCTATTATTATTATTTTAATTTTATACACATTTTTCTAATTAATTTTCTATCTTCAAAAATAGATATATGAGAATATGTTGTTAACAAAATTATATATAATTCTTTTTAACTCAAAGACGACGCGCACATATGCAGTTTTCTTACTAATACAAATTATTTAAAAATTATAATATGATTGAATATACATTTTCAAATTATTAAACTATATTTCATGAATTTTTGAAAAATAATATATTTAAATAAAATATTAAATATAACTCAAAATTTAGAAGGTACAAGAGGTAGTTAGAATAATAACCAAAATGATTATTTCAGTTCGATTGTAATAACTGAATTAGTAATATCGATTAATCGAGAAAAGTAGTGGAGTAATGTTTATTATTTATTTTCCCGCGCTAAAATCTACTACTTTTGACCATCCATCCACTTCAACTTGCATTTGCGTCCATTTTGAAGGGCAACGAAAACTAGGGTTCCGTTGTGCTGCCGCATCATCAATTGAGGGATGGAAATTCAAAATGAAATAGGTGAGCTACTTAGTAACACTCTCAGTCCCGACGGCGCCGTCGTCCACGCCGCCACCGATTCCCTCCACCGCCTCTCTCACCACCCTGCTTTCTCCTCTGCTCTCCTCTCCGTCGCCGCCGCCGGTAACTTCCTCTTATGCTTCACACACACCCACTGTATTCGTAAATGAAATGAAATTTATATTACAGCTCATTATTAATCAACTGTTTTAGTAGTTTATTATTTTCAAACGATGGATTAATCTCGAATATATTGGTCTACTAGAACCTCGATAAATTAATAATTGATATATTAATGCCTCATGATAAGTTAATATTTTTAATGTTTTTTCCGGTCCGGTAAATTAATAAAACTTCCCAATCCTAGCTTACAATATATACAAAACCTCGCGAGTCACTAAAAATTTATACAGGTTTTACAACTAAGTACGTATACATAATTCACCTTATAATTTGAAAAAATAAATTAGTTTATCGTTTATTAATGAGTTTTTATTTTACTTAGGAGGTGATGACAAAGGTCAAGCAATTGCAGCTGCTACATATCTTAAGAATTACATTAGGAAAAATATTGATGCATCCAAAATCAGCAAAGATTTTCGAGACGCATTTATGCGTGCTTTGTTTCAAGTAGAACCTGCTGTTCTGAAAGTTTTAGTTGAAGGGGTATGCATATTTGTGAATTGTGATTTTGATTCGGTGTGATTACTCAGGCATTTCTGTTTCTTATGCGTGTTATTCATGTCTGGATGCAGTTTCGGGTGATAGTTGGTGCCGAGTTTGTGAAGGAAAATTCATGGCCTGAACTTATCCCTGAACTGCAAATAGTTATTCAAAATAGTGATCTGATTATTGAAGGTGGGAATACTGATTGGAAAACCATTAATGCTCTAACAGTTCTTCACTCTCTCATTAGACCATTTCAGGTACTTTTTCACATGCAAATGAACTATTCAGATCTTAAGTTCTTCACAAAGCTATTATCGCATCAAGTTTGCACTAAATAGATATTAAGAACTTCCTTTAAGGTAAAAAAGCTAGATATCATGTATTGTATAAAATATCAAAAGATGTCAGAAGCGATTGTATTCACTTTTTGTAGGAGTGACTAAATTATTTGTTTCTGGCTTCATGTTCATTTATTGATTCCCATTCTGTGATTAACAGGAGTTAATCTTCTTATTTAGCTAGGTTTTTTTGCACTTTCTTATTCCCAGACACATCACTATACATGGCTCTACCCAAAGTCCCAAAGTTAAGAATTTAGGTACTAGTAAGATAGTATATCACATTTTGTGGGTTAAATTGCTTTTACAACCGCCCTTTCTTGGCAGTACTTTCTGAATCCAAAAGTTGCAAGGGAGCCAGTTCCACCGCAGCTAGAGCTTATTGCAGTAAAAAATCTTGTACCTTTACTACCCATGTTTCATCAATTTGTAGAAAAGGTGACGACTTCATCCTACTTGATGTTCTTATGCTATCTCTCTTGTGAAAGTTTCCCTGATAACGGGGTTTGTGGTGTCAATCTCAGACTTTAAGCAGCCAGTACGGAACAGTGGTGGAAACTGAGAAGATACTTCTAATCATAAGCAAGTGCATGTATTTTGCTGTAAGTTATAGTTTATTGTTCCTGATTATGTTCACAACAAACTTCTAATGATCCATGACCCAGAAAAGAAAAATGAATTTCGAAATAGGTCAGACAACTGCTTTAGCAACTGAGCACTAACTTATAAAGTATAAACTTAAAGCTAACGAGGCAGCAAAAGAATAAAAATCCCTTGTGGTAGGTCAGGTTACTGTCTTACCGACTTTGCTGAGTTTGCTCATACTGCCTCAGTTTTTGTTGAAATCGTTTGACAGATTTTCATGCTTGTAAGTTTCTGTTATAACAATATGTGGTGCAAAGCTCACTAAATTTAGTTGAAAGTCTAGTACTGTTTCTCTTGGTCTGGGTACTAGAAAACTCTGGTTTAATATCTGGTATATTGTATGTGCATCAACCAGAGGCATCTCAAAAAGAGTTGGAAATGTGTATATGATGTGTAACATTTTACTTCAAGTCGAAATTGTTCACCCTAAAAAAAATATAAAGCACAAAATTTGTTCAAATTTGATTTATATTCCTGTAACTTTTTTCTCCATTCTTCCCTTACCAGTTTTTTTTAATTACATGCTATCACATCATGTTAATAGGCTACTATGAAAAACTATAATACTTATGTTGTATTATATACTTGTCCATTCTTCTCTCTTTTCTAGTATTATATACTTGGAATGTTAACTGCAGCCAGTTTTGTAGGTGAGATCACATATGCCATCTACTCTGGAATCTCTGCTTCCTTCACTTTGTAAGGACCTTTTTGTGATTTTAAATTCATTGAGATTTGATGGCGAGGAAATTCTGGAAGATGGGTATTTGCTGAGGCTGAAGACAGGGAAGAGAAGTCTGCTTATTTTCTGTGCATTAGTCACGCGGCATAGGAAGTTTTCTGATAAGTAATGCAACCAAACAGAAAATTTGACTATCTGCCCTATCTATTTGTGTAAAAAACAGCAAAGTATTTTGTGCAGTTGCTATTAATGTTAGATTTCTTCAATCACAGGCTGATGCCAGACATTATAAAGTGTGTTTCAAATATAGTCAAGCATAGCGTAAACATCAGTGTAAGTCTTCATGCTTGCCCGCTTACTCTTATTACCTAATATATATCTTAATTACAAAATTTCATATACCACAGGCAACATGCAATCACTATATATTTCCAATGCACCTTCACTTCTATATCCCTAATTATCTTTCGACTGTTGTGGTGCTTTACAATCATTTTAAGTATATTTGTGATTATGTGTTCTTTTTGTTGTACAATTGCATGCAGAATTAGCCTTTTTGTTATTGCTCTTTCAGATCATTCATAAAGTTTCATAAATTTGTAAATCTATCTGTGCAGAAACTGGACCCTCTCTCGGAAAGGATTCTTTCATTAGCATTT
This sequence comes from Oenanthe sinensis, assembly GCA_028671895.1. Classification (NCBI taxonomy): domain Eukaryota; kingdom Viridiplantae; phylum Streptophyta; class Magnoliopsida; order Apiales; family Apiaceae; genus Oenanthe; species Oenanthe sinensis. The sequence continues at coordinate 29,987,188 of CM053813.1, read as the reverse complement.
GATGTTATCTCACGTGTTCTAGAAACGGGGCCAGTAAGCTCAATTGATTCATGTTGGCTCTTGAATTTCTCCTAATGAGCACTTTATCTAGAACAACTCTTCTCTATTTGATTTTTAGTTCACTATCATTTCAAATGAAATAGGGTTGGAGGCTGGTTTCACCCCACTTCTCATCTTTGTTGAACTCAGCAATCTTCCCAGCAATGGTGTTGAATGAGAAGGTATAACATGAGATATTTCCTTAATCAATAAATGATATTAGTACTTCGGTTCCTAGCATGAATATCAGCTTTAGTTAGATTGAAAGGTGTCATTCATAAGTTAGTGGTTTAGATTGTACTAAACTGAAGTCATCTCTATCTGTACACGTTTGCACCAAGAGCTCTTCCCTATTCAAACTTCATAATAATCTCACACTTCTCAAATGTTGGATGTGATAATTTACTTCAATGTTCACAAGTAGGATATTGCAGAATGGGAAGAAGATCCTGAAGAGTTCATCCGGAAGAATCTTCCATCTGATGTGGTATCTACATGGACTGTGCTCTTTAACATCACCTTACAACTTATATATATACATACATACAAATTTATGTATTTATTTCAATGTTGCAGGGAGAGATTTCTGGATTTAGAGAGGACTTGTTCTCACCAAGAAAAAGTGCCTTAAATTTGCTTGGTGTTATATCGATTTCAAAGGTTAGTATCACTAATAGTGATTTGTCCACCAATACTCCTTTTAAGTTCTTGGTGAATATAGCTTTATGTCTGCAGGGGCCTCCTGTTGCGGCTTCAGTTTTGTCAAAGCGTAAAAAAGGTGAAAAAAATAGGCAAAAGAACCGCAGTTCCATGGGGGAGTTGTTAGTTATTCCCTTTTTGTCAAAGTTTCCCATTCCCACTGATATTACTACATCTGTAACAGAGACTGTGAACAAGTGAGTTCACGATATACTTTCTGAAATTAAGTTGTGCACTATCGTGGCATCAATATGTTTTTATCCAGCTGTATTATTATTATTATTATTTTTTGTTAATTGTTTCAAGTGGCTAAATTTTTTCCTGGCTAAGAAAAGGAGCATAAACTGTGTGCCTGAGATCACTTATTAGAAGCATAATTACTGTGAAGCACCATTAATTTATCAACCGTTTTGCAAAATCTCATTGTAAGATGTTGAGTCAAACTGGTCCTTGATGTACATTTCGTCGTAATATCTTTCCCCCCAAAACAACAGTTTACTATCTCATTTCCTGTAATCAAGTTTTATGTTATGTATACAGTTACTGTGGTGTTCTTATGGCATATGGAAGCCTTGTGGATGTAAGCGGACTTCGCTTTTCCAATTTAGTAAATCTTTACTTTCGATTTTCAAATCGTCGAATCTTGATTTACTTTTTTTATCTCATAATGCACACTCAGTTTCTAGGAGAGCAGAAGCCAGGATATGCAACAAATATTATTCGGAATAGAATTTTGCCATTGTATAAAGAATCTTCCTTTCATCCTTATTTGGTTGCCACTGCGAACTGGGTGCTTGCAGAAATTTCTTCTTGTATTCCTGAAGTGAGTAGTTTCTTACTTGTATTAAACATACATGATCCAATTAAACCCTCCTAACACGTTGAGGTTTTAGGAGGGCTGAGATTTATATTTCCCGAAAGTTGGGCTTCGGGTTACTTGTGTAATGGTGTGTAATTTAGGTTCCTCTTGTGAGTTAAATTCTTGCTTTTTCAGGACATGAGTGCGGACGTCTATTCTTCACTGCTTAAAGCATTGACATCGCCAGATATGGGGGATATTTCATGTTATCCTGTGCGAGTGTCTGCTGCTGGCGCCATAGCTGAACTTGTTGAGGTATGTGGTGGTGTACGTGGTGTATCCTGAATATTATTCAATTGCATGTGTAAATTTTTAATTTCTTTATCATTTATCATTGCTCTTTACCTTTATTCTCGTCAGAATGAGTACCTGCCACCTGAGTGGTTACCTGTCCTTCAAGTCATCGTTGGTAGGATTGGCGATGAAGATGAAGAAAGTTCTATTTTGTTTCAACTTCTTTCTACTTTGGTGGAGGCTGGAAGTGAGAGTGTAGCGCCTCATATCCCACATATTGTTTCATTGGTGGTTGGAGCAATCCTGAAGTATATGGCTACTAATCCAGGACCGTGGTCTCAAGTATGTGCTATACTCCCCCTATGGAATTCTTTCTATTTTAAATCTGAAATTTCTTTTAGATCTTTCCGGAGGAATATGAGTGGACAACCTGTCACTTACAGAAGTTCACAATGACATGCCAACATCGAATTATTATTTTGGTGTACACTAGATTGTTTCACTATTATGGAGTTATTGAAGTAACTGTTGCATCATACCCTCTCCATTTGCTTTTAAATTTATTTTATAATGACATGAAGATTAAAAAACTTGACAGATAAAGTGATGATACTGATATACATTTATGTTGAAAATCCTTAAACAGACGGTGGAACAGGGCTTTGCGGCATTGGCAGTGATGGCTCAGTGTTGGGAGGCCTCTGTACCTGAGGAGCAGATTGAAACAAGTAACATGTGGGGATCAGGTCAGGCTACAATTGCTACAGCTTTCTCAGACCTTTTGCAGCAAGCTTGGCTAAGACCTGTGCAACAAGTGGTTAGTTTTGAACATCTTTTATATGACATGTTGGTTTTGATTTTGAATATGATAAATTTGTGAAGAAATGAAGTGACTTGAACAGAATACACATGTACTGCATTTCTACCATTGGTCCATATTTATTTGTACGATCTTGAATTAATTTTTTAATACTAATCAGATAGATGTTTTATTTTGGTTTAAATGCTATAATGCCACACTTAATATATGATCAGATAATTGGTTTTTTCAATCTGAAAGATTACGAGGCATTGTAGAGCTAAGCTGGAACCTCAGTACTCAATAACCATTACGAATGAAGACCGACTTTTAGGAAACTCTAATGCCTAGAGGAAATCTGCTCATGAAGCCCTGAGGTTAATGCATATCAAGGGATATTGTATATGCGATAAAGAGAAAATTTACTGATTGAACAGTATTTGACTAGATATTAATTTTACAAGATCTAGGAGTATAGTATATAGAAAACGCAATATGTAGCTAGCACTCACCTGACACCAGCATTCTTGTGTGCTAGCTAGTAATTATTTTTCTGTCTTCTCTAATATCTGATTCTACTTTATACTAGGGAAATTAAATTGCAAGTGCCTTTTATTTCTTGATCATATTTAAACACTTTTTATGCACTGCAGGAATGTAATATTGATCAATTTTCTCCCCCATCTTCCTGCATTGACGATATATCAGCATTGCTCAGTTTCATTGTGCGAGATGTCGATGCCTGTGAATTAGCTATGAAGCTAAAAGTTCCAGAGTTGATTCTAGTCTGGGCTTCTCTAATTGCTGACTGGCATGCATGGGAGGAAATGGAGGACTTGTCAATTTTCACTTGCATCAAGGAAGTTGTTGATCTAAATAGAAAATTTGCTCTTAAAAATTTCATTGTGGGGGATATACCATCTCCCCCAGCTCCACCTGTGCCACGACCTTCTGTCATTGAAGGAATAAGTACCTTTATCAGTGAGGCCTTTTCACAATATCCATCAGCAATATGCAGAGCTTCCACATGTGTTCATGCACTATTGCATGTTCCGACATACTCATATGAATCAGAAGGCGTCAAGCAGTCACTCGTCAGGAATTTCAGTCATGCTGCATTTTCTCATTTCAGAGAAATCCGAAGCAAGCCTTGTTCTTTGTGGCCACCACTGCTGCTTGCCGTATCATCATGTTATTTGTGCTATCCTGATATTGTAGAGGATATACTGGAAAAGAATGAACATGATGGCTTCACAGTCTGGGCATCTGCTCTCGCGTATGTCTCAAGTAGCAAGTTTGAACCTGGTCTATCAACAGAGTCTGATATTAAGTTGACTGGTTGGTATTCTAACACGTGAAATTTGTAACTGTGTTATGCTTTCAACAGAGTATAAGCTATGAACTAATTAATATTTCTAGGTGGTCCTAAATTAATCAGTTCAGGTTGGGATCTAATTGAGCTATTATACCCACATCCTGTCGTCTATATTAGTTTCTCAAACATGAAGTGTGTTTCTTCATATGCAGTAGACATGATCCATTTAAGGGAAATCTTAAGGGGTTATGACTGCTTAGTCCTATGGTTATATTTAGGTTACTAAGTTCCTCTGCCGGTTTAAAATTTACTGTTACAATTTATATATGTATAGGACTGAATATAGAGAAATAAGGGAGGTAGATAATGAACACAAGAAATGCAGTGAACTGTGTGTATTTCTTATACTACTACTTCTGCTGCCTTTTTATATTTTCTGTGTTATTACAAGAAGGAACACTAAGCCTCTTTATATAGATAAACTTAGCTTCCTCCCAAAACTTGCTACAGTAGTTACTTGGTGGCTACTCTTGCTACAGTAGATATTATGTTATTGCAGTGACATCATCTCCCTTGTGTCATAACTTGCTGATATTTAACATTGACTACCAGCTCTATCCTGCTCTGCTCTATGCAGAGGTCTTTATATGGCTAGATCAGAGCTCCTATAAAATGATCCATAGTTGGAATAAACAAGGACATAACATAATTTTTTGTGAATGACTTTCAGTGCTAGCCTTGGCAAAGCTAGTTGAACAGCTGCTGAGCGTCAGATACCAGGGTGGTGGTCTGCTAAGAGATTGCTTTGTTGCGCTAATAGAGGCGTCTCTAAGATTAAAAGTGGTTCAGGAAGAAGATGAGGAAGAAGATGAAAATGTTGAGACTGAAGATGAAGATGATGAAGACAATTCAGAAGATGACAGTGATGAGGTTCAGTAGTTCAGTCACCTTAATTTTGTTTTCTGTACATTTTCGTTTTTATGAGAATGATCAATCTCCTGGGTTAATAGCCACTTACCCTATCTTTCTCTCCACCCTCATGCTTCTCATTCCAATCATTGTATCCTGAGAACTTCAATATGTGTATAATTGTGTATGTCAGCCTTGTCAACCAAACGATTAGAGAGAACCTCAAAATGCTTCAAAAATCTAATGTTACTTGTCCCGGTAACAAACTGGCATTGTTTTCATTAAAGATTGGGATGTCTTCACCGTTTCTCATTTATTATTGTCTTAGGAATCTGAGGAGGATGAACGTGAAGAGACTGAAGAGGAATTCCTTGAAAGGTGTGCCGAAGTTGCTGCTGAGTTGGAAGATGGAACTATCTTGGAGGAAGGGGATGTAGAAGATCACGAGCTAGAGATTGAATTAGGTAATACACTTGGTACTATTCATGATGAAAATATCGCAATGATTATTATTATGAGAATTATTCTAGGTTGCTGGGCTGATAATTTAATTATGCCTTTTATTTTCTGAAGTTCATTCAGGCATAGGATTTACTTGACAAGAAAAATGAAATTATCCTCAGGAGTCACTTTATTTTCAAAAGTAGGACATATAATTGTATCACTTTCTTTGCAAACTAATCCGTGAACAAGGTGATCTAGATGACTATTAGAGTTTGCTGTATGCATTTAGGTTTTGACATTGTCAAAATTGCTCAGTTCACGAAAGTAGATATATGCTTAATATTTTTCTATGCTAGTAGGATGATGCGTCTCATCACTTGTGAGTGGTGACTTAATCTAGAATATAACGCTAATCAAGCTAGTAATGTTTGTCTGATCTTTTCATATGATATGAGAGAAATATATATAAATTTAAACAAGAACGAGAAAGACACTGTTCATGCAAATCCAAAGAAGTCATCATCCTATTAATTTTCTAGTGAAATTGATATTACTTTTTTGTTTAATAGGTATTCTCAATGACATTGAACCAGAGACTATAATGAAGTCTCTGATACAGAGACACCATCAAGTCCTAGCATCAGTCTCCGTGCCTCCCGAGCTCATAACAAGTTTCCTCACCACTTTTCCAGATTTTCGGTCATACCTACAGCAACCTCTGCAATAGAGTGTGCTCTTCTAAAATTACATAGCTGAGTTATATAATTAATTTGATGTGTGTGAATGTGATGCAGATGCTGTCATATAATTAAAGTGCCTATGCTATATACAAAATATTCTTTTCAATAGTAATATTTGAGCAAATTGTTTTGCCATTAATTTGGCTCACAGTTGTGCAGATCTTTAGTTTCATTCTATTGTTTATAAAATGATGGAAGAGATTTTATAATTGTGGTTAAAAGTTATGTACATTACTTTTTACTCACCTGCTTTGAGTTGTAATTTGAGAGTGACTATGATCCCGTTTGGTATTGCTGTTGCAGACGGTTATAACAGTTTTTTGCTGAAAAGCTGTGTTAGAAAGGTGTTTGGTAAATTATAAAAATTGCTGTGTGGAAAAACGCTTTTAGTCTAAAAGTTGCTGTTAGCAAAAACATGTCCCTCATGCTTTTAGAAAAAGCTGCTCTTTCAGCTTTTGGAGGAAGTAGCTATTAGTTTCATCATCAAACTTTTCCAAAAATATTATTTTTATATAGTATATCTCAAAATATGTATAAATTAAAAAAATTACCAAAATATTATTTTTATATATTATATCTCAAAATATGCATAAATTAAAAAATTTACCAAACAACCATTTGATTTTCTTTACAACACTTTTTTCACTAGTACTTTTTCTCACAGTACATCAATTTTTAACAGTACTTTCAAACGGAGACTATAATGAAGTCTCTGGTACAGAGGCACCACTTTTCCAGATTTTCGGTCAAAGACTAATTTTGGTGTCATAAGCTTGTATGTTGGTAGCGTGATAAAGTTTAGATTTGGTTTCAGTTCTGTTGGCTCCAAAATTTATTTTCATAAAAGTTTTAGATGTATTGTCCACTTCTTTTTCCAATGGTTTTATTCTGCAGGTGTGTAATAAAAAAGGATCTGGGTATGCATATTTTTAACTTGGTCAAAATCTGTAGCAAGTCGTATAATTGAATACAAAATGTTGTTTTATTTACTTGTTTATTGTTTTTAGAGTGTGTTTGGCTTAGCTATAAAGGGAAGATCTTAATTCCAACATGGACCATACAAACTTGTTGCTCGTGCACAAACTTGTTGCTTTTCCATCTCTATTATACTTCAGGACTAGTATATTTTAAATTTAAATTAAATTTCAATTTTCCTATAAAATTAAAATTCTATTTTTCTATAACATCTTCAAGCGTGCAATTCATTATCAATAATATTATATATATTTTTTTGTTCTTTCATGTTGTATTTAATAACTTTTAGTTAAATTACTTTAATAATTGATAATTGATAGCTCTACAAAATGCTTATTGCTTAATAAATGGCACACACAAAAACAAAGTATTTATTAGCATAATAAAAAATATATGAATAAGGGGCTCCTGGATATTATTATTAATCAACCATCTCCCACTATTAAAAAATTAAATAAACAATTAGGATTAAAAAAAATAAAAAAAACTTACGATCTACAATATAGCTATAATATAGCGTATACGTTATATTATACAAAGTATAATTTTTTTTTTACCTTTTATACCCTTACCGTGGTCACGTGAATTTTATTAAATTAAAAAAAATAAACCTGTATGCTATATGATATAGCATACGCATGCCTTAACATTATGACCATCTGATTGCTTACCCGTATTCGGTTTGTTCTCTGAGTATGATTTATGAACACTCTTAACTTGTCCACTTATTTGCTCTTTACCCTTACTTGATAAATTGACATTCTTATTATCTAAATGGGACAACACAGATCTACCACCAGACTTTCCTATTGAAACCACCTTTAGTTTGTACCAATATCTCTCACTTGTATTTGAACGAGTAGATCCTCATTTAACCTATTATTATATCATATTCCAAAATCAATCATAATCTAGCACAATTAACACTTGTATTTAATTATCATCTCTTAGAGCACAAATAGTTACCTTGGATGGGTAAAGTGTATGGAAGAAGAGATGTAGTAATAGGATTTTAGACAATATTAGTTAACCGTGCAAACAAATATATACATAACTTTGATTCGGTGTATGTGTAATATATAGGTATATATGCAACGAAGAGTGTAATGTAATGGAGACAGAGAGACAAGTGGAGTGGAATCAATGACGATGAAATTGAATTGGAGCAATACATAGACTTGAGAGTTAAATCAGAAATAAAAAAATATCATATACGCTACATTATATAACGTATGTACGTTATATTATACAGCGTATACATATTTTTTTATATTTAATCTCAGCAGTTGATTTGTTTTTTAACGGTATGAGATGGGTTGGTTGGATATCAAAAAATATTCTAAACTATAGCGGGTGAACAGTTTTCTATGAATAATATTTTTTTTAATATAAATTTTATATTTTATGCATTTTGATGCTGATCTCGTGGGATGTAATCCAATAGTGGAATAAGAAATTATTGGGAAATAAAAAAAATAACCATGTTAAAATGATTTAGAGTTCTCAAATTTTTATAATTGCATCAAAACAAATTTTGTATAATTATTATATGTTGAAGATATTTTTAACTCTTCCGTGGTCTCTTAGTGTTTATATTAAAATTAATTATATAATTATAATTCATATATATATATATATAATATTTGTTTTATGAATATATAATTGAGTTATATAAATCGCTTTTTTCCCGGAAGTTTTATAGATTTTTAAATAAAATAAGTAATTAAGCAAATGTAAAATTAGTGAAACAAGAAGACCGTTTGAAATTTTTTAAAACATTTTGAAAAGCATGCAAAAATATTATGTTATATAAATTTTGACAACCTTTGTATTTGTAGTCCTAATATTAAATTACTCTTGAACTATAATATGAAGTGAGTGAGAAAGAATAAAAAAAGAGAGAACAATTATTTTCTACCAAATATTCTAGGGGAGAAGAAAAAACAATTATGTAGAAATTATTTTAGAAGAAAAATCCCTTCAAAAATATTTTCTTAAAAATAAATAAATAATTTAATTTATAATTTTCTTAAACAAAAGCAAGATACTACATATATTTTTACAATAAAAACTGTCGAATCAAGTGAAACAATCACACACCACCGACACGTGTCGGTACCAACCCCAAATCATAGTAAAATCCCACGTTACTTACCTGACCTACATAAATCTCTTTATTTACCGCAACGAGAGCGGTGTGGTGGCGTGAGGTCTACGCGCTGTCAATCGGACGGAGATCGAGTCATCTCGCCAGAGCTCAGATAAGGCATGTAATTACTTGTATATATATACACATGCATGTTCTATTTCATCTTCCTTTTATTCAATTAATGAATAATTAGAAGCTAGGTTTTGTTTTAATCTTGTTTTTTAGTTTAACAAAATGTGAAATTTCGATTTTTGATGCTATAAATTGTAATTGCTATTCTGTATCTATATTTGCTGCTAATTTTTTTTACTGTGTCTACTGTTTGATTGCGTGATTGAACCATGAAATGTACTTCTATTGTTAAACCTCAATCAATGAATATCTCGGATTTTATTCATTTATCGAGATAAAAAAACGTGAAGTCTCGATTTTGAAAATATTAATGTATCGAGGTTTTACTGTATAGTACATTTGCTTGATTTGATTTATTTTGGAAAGTTGGAGCAATTTTTATATATGTGTGTGTATACTGCGAATAGGCAATGCATGTTATGTATGTTTATGTCAATATATTTTTAGCTTAGATTATTAGTTTATCGATTTTTTTATGTTGAGATGTTTTTGTTTCACCGGGTGATATTTTGTTTTTTCAGACTGCGTGAAGCGAATATGTCAAATGTTAAAGTTGAGGATGATGAGGAATTGATACTGGGTGACATGTACCCATGGCAAGCTGGGGTATGTATGCCTGTATTCTATAGATTAATTTGTTGTTTGCTTTTCTTTTTGTCGACTTGCTCAAGGTGATTTGATTTATGTTGATGTCGTTAGTGTTTACTATAGTTTCGTAAAGATTTTTACTTAATATTTCTGCTGTTTGCTATAAATAAACCATTTTGTTGATAATAGCGTGAGCACAACTTTTGATTCATTGAAATTGGTTACTTGAAAAAGTGAATTTAAATTTATGGCATAGTGGTTAAGCGTCCCTCAACCCTCTCTACAGCTTATCTTCTTCACCTAAAACAAAACAAAAGAAGCAGTTTCTCTCTTACAATTCTTTTCTAGATTCGTTCATGAAGCGTTCTCAACCACAGTTTCTGCATATGTTAACAACTCGGAGCTGAAAACTCTGTATGCTATTGGCCTGAAACAAGAATATTAACAGATGATAGTGGCATGATATGCTTGAGATGATGCAAGTGAAATAATATTTTTTTACCAATATATGATAAAATTATATTTACTATTGTTATTTAATTAATCCAGGAGTAGTTTTTTTGTGGAAAATTTCTATTTTTACCTAAATTTTCTCAAGAGCTAACTCCATTATGATTATTATTATATTTTTAATTTCAGTTACATGTCTTCATTGCCTGTTTATTGCCTGTTTTTTGATAGACATTTATCAATAATCCCTTTTTAAAATTATAGGGTTCTTGCCGACATTGATACGGTTTTTTATTTTTTATTTTTGCAGGACAATGTTGCTAGCTCATCAAGTAGTCATGTAAGGTCGTCATTTATAGAAATGGGGTTCCCGCCATCTCTTGTTGACAAAGCAATTGAGGAAAATGGTAATATGCAGAAAACAACAGTAAAATAGTTATTGTGAAGCCAAAAAAAGAAAAAGGAAAATGTTGGTGTGTTCACTAACACACTATTTGTGAAGTAGGATAGTTTTCCCTACTGTTTCACATACACCTGTGCTTGTAAACTAGGATAGTTTCCACTCGTTCTTTCAAACTCAAATGGTTTGTTGATTTTTTGAATACATGAAATAAGAATGATTACTCTTAATCTAGGTGAAGACAATGAAGGAATGTTACTGGAGATTCTATGTCAGTACTCGGTAAGTATATGTTAATTCTTGTCTGTTTATTCTTTTACTTTTTAAAAAACTATATATATTGTTCTTTGCCCATATTTAGTTTGGACAATAGCAATATTGTTAAGCAAATATCTATTTGATCTATATTCTACTGTGTGGACTTGCATAGCCAAATGTTTTCCAGTTATTATGGCGGACGAGTCTTATGCGGTTTAGTTCATTACATTACCATCTCTTAGAAATTAAAATTGACCCTTCTCTCTAAAATATTTTTCAAAGTTTCTCTGGTGCATCATGGTCTAATAACAAGACCAAAAGTTGCAATCGGTTGTGTTTTCTATTTATTTTAAGTTATATTAAGAAACTAACTTTACTGTACGATTTTGAGTTTGTCTTCTTTACGGAATGACTGCAAAATACAATTTTTGGAAGGGTTTTGACTTTTAGATCTCAAAACAATTTTATTTTATATTTTATATCTCAGACAAATGAATGAGCTTTAGCTAAATATTGAAGAAACTGCCACTATAGAACTAACTGCGTTCTATTCTTATAATTTAATTACATTAATTTTTTGTAACTGATACATAGCATTTTTCCGGAGTGACGCAGGCTCAAAAAGATATGAGGCCTGAGTCTTTGAATTCCCTTGGCGGCTTACTCAATGTCAATAATGAAATAGCTGGAGTTATGCTACCAACAGAGAAGGTAACGTCAACTTCTCTATAGTACACTATTTCCTATCAGTTTGATCAGTTTGGTTGACCACTTTAAGTTGTGTTTGATAAATTTCATTTGATTATGTGTTTCTTGATATTATGGTTAATCCATAACTTTAACCTTTTTAATATTTTTGTAACAATTAATTGAACTCTGTCAAAAATGGATTTAGTCTGCTCGCTGTTATCCATCTCACTCTAGGAAAATAATTATTTTTAATATTGGAATCAAACAGGTTCCTCATACATCTGGTGAATCATCTGATTCTCTGGATAGCTTGTTTGGAGAGAAAAATGATGCAAACAGTCATGTCAATGTCTCAATGCAAGCTCAACCTAAAGAGGTAATGTGCTAGGTAATTTTGTGCGGTTATTATTGAACTGCATGAGTAAAACACTTCATTCCTACTTGAGGCGTCTAAGGAGGTAATCTCACAGTATCTGTATTGTATCTCGGCTGGTTGCTTAATTTCATAAAGAAAGTCTCTGGTCTAGCAAACCGCTTAAGGCCTATGTGAAGTATGTTAGTACTCTAGAATCAAGGGAGGTTAAGTGAGAAATACTCTTTCTTGCTTTTTATCGTCAACTCTTAAGAAAAAGGCCCATCCTTGTAGAAAAGCTAATTTACACCTATGACTAACCAACATGTAATCACCAAGCTTATTCATCAAACTTCTTGTACAACTGTCTACCATATATCCCATTCTTACAATATTTCTCGAGTATTTTATGCTTAGAGACACAACCACTTGCAACTTTTTTTTAATATATTTAAAGGCAGCAGAGCCACCAGGATAGCCGAGAATGGTATCCCAATAGACCCACCAGGAGATTAACCCAGCATGAGCTACTTGATACATCACCCACCACCACCACCACCGTATGAACCTGAGCTTGAGCCACAGCAGAAACTGCAAACCTGCATAATCCCATTTTGAGTGAACCATGAGCCACCCATGAAGAAATAATCCATTCCAACATTTTACTGTTGGTAATGAGTGAATCTAAACCTGTTGATGAATATCAAGGTAGTTATTAAAGGATAGGAGATAACCGTGAGGCTATGGACTATTGGTTCAATCAATGTATTTTCTTTTAATCTTCTTGTTTTAATATTCTTTTCAGTATTTTCATTAATCTGAGCACTTCTAACTTGTATGACTTTGGTTCAGATGTCATTGTTAGATCCTAATCTGGTTTTATGGTTTGTTATGGGAAAAGAGTATCTAAAGGCCACAATAGAAAAGTTATCTACTAGTGCGGTTTAAAATTTAATAAATTAATTATTATTTAAATGATCCAACCATACGGATGTTAGTTTCATATGAAAATAAGTTAATATACAAATTTTCATGTAATATATTAACTTGGAACTATAAAATTATAACAATAAGATTATAATAAATCCATGTCATATATACAAAAAAAATAGTATTATTATAAAAGTGATACTCCACTTTAACGAAAATTTGTATATATTATTATTTCGGCATAAATATTTCATCTGTACGGTTGGATTATCAAAACAACTAATAAAATGCATGATTTATAGCGCACTAATAGAGAACTTTTCTATTGTGACCTTTAGAAACTCAATCCCCGTTTGTTATACTTGTACTTTTTAATTTTTGTCACGTCCTCTGTATCCCAGTGAAATGTTTTCCTTTCCACTTTTCTTTGTTCTCTTCTTTAAAAAAAAATCATATTGTTCACCTGGTAGGGTGTGGAGACTTAAAGCTCTAGAGAAGGTATTTTCACTTGGTTATCAAGGACAACCATCTGTAACCAACCGAGCTTTAGCAGTTGGCTAAAATCTCAGCTCTTAATTGATTAGTTAGCTAAGTTTTGGGCCTGTTGGAGGACAAGTTTCTCAATCTCCAAGGACAAGTTTGTTTGAAGGAATGGGGATTGTTACATTTGGAACCATTTGTCTAGAAGTACATTTCAAGCTGTTCAATCCTCGAGGATAAGGAGTTTTTGTAGCTTTAGCAGTTGCTTAGATTCTCAATTAATTAAGAGTTAAGCTTTGGCCCTGTTTGAGGACAAGTTGGTGTATCTTTGAGAACAAGGATTGTTTAAACTTTAAAGGAATAGGGATTGCAACCATTGATGCTTGAGGATTAGTTTAAACCACTATTACAACTAAAACCGAACGAATACACCATTAGTATGATGCTTAAAATAAATCCATGCGGGGTTGGTCCAAAGGGGACAATATCATATTAATGTAGAGTTAAGGCGCACTTGGGTATGAGAACATCAGCTTCAGGTTGTATAATCTGTGTTGATCTTGAGCTCAAGAATGGGCCTATAAAGAGGGGGCTAGATTTCATATTATGGAGGCGTGTGAAGGGGGAGATTGCTAGGGTGACCCACATTGTTTTTGTGGGAAGGGGCAAATTGCAGATTTACTAGTTATCACCATTAGTATGAGGCCTTGTATGAGATGCCTAAAAACAAATTTGCACGGAACTAGCCAAAAGCGAACAATATCATACTATTATGATTTAATGCGCTATGCCAACAACTATATTGAGATTTTCTAAATGACAAGTGTTTGGACCACATGAAGTTGGGTATCATTACACACTAAATTTTGGAGCCTGGGGTAATTAAGCCCTAGATGGTTCGACAATCTTTTTTGTGCACTATATCTATGATGAACAATAGAGCAATAATGAATTGTGAATTTGTGACCCGTGATTGAGCAATAATAGGTTAGGTGTTGTTGATGATATAAGTCTGGTTTTTTAGATGGAAGATTAGTTGAATGTTAGGCTTTTGGATTAATATGATGCATGTTATACTACAATTTACTAAGTACTTTTTGTATGGAAAAAGAATAAAAAGATTGACTTGAGTGGTTCAACCGCAGATACAACTCAAGGGAGAATATTATATGGACCCATAGTAAGAGAAGAATCTCAATGTCAATATTAAGCCCCTAAAGCTAAATCTGATAATAAGTAAACTACTCGTAATTAATCAAAGTCATAAGAAGAAAATCCTAAAGCTAAATCTAATAAGATTATAAGAAGTAAACTACTTCTAATTTATACATGTTTAATGCTTATTAACAGTAATCCACTTTCATAATTAAATATAGATACAATTCATATTCAAACTTTACCGCCATCACCCTAAATATTCTTAATTTTCTACTTGCCTAACATTTTTAAACTATATAATATATTGAAATTAAATTATTACTAAATAATAGCATAAATAAGTAGAATATAATCTTTTTTATTTCTTCTCCGTATCATAGCCCCCCACTATGGGACCCACAATTGGTGAAGGAAAGGAAGGCTAAATCAAAATGAACTGGTATAAAAGAAAAATTGCATTAATTGTTAACTCAACTATATAGTTTGGCCAAGGTGAATTTCTTTCCAAAGTACAATATAAATACAAAAATTAAAAATAAATTTTTTAAACCAAAGTTATGATAATTTTCAAATTGGTACGATAACATATAACAAACACATATTTTTAAATAATTTTTGAAACAAAATCTTTATAAGGAATGTCATTTTTTTATATCAAGGTTAATAATGATTAAATTTGCAGGGTGTCACTACTGATGCTATATTCTACATGCGGGATGGAGTCGAAGTCCTTGGTGTATGTAAAATGGATTTTAGATGCAATAAATAACTAAAAATAAATTTATAATATATATATATATATATATATATATATATATATATATATCAAGAGGGAGGGAGATAGAGATTGACAAAGATGTTAGTTTTAGGATGACCCTGGTATAAAACCTATTCGATCTCGATCTGTAAAAGGCGGTGTATTGTTATAAGATTTTAAAATATTTTTAATGACTTGCAAGTGAATGATTTTTATAATATTTGAAGGACTTTTATCCAAATGACCTTTACAATTTTTCAAAAGTCACTTTTGTAGGTTTGATATTGGACATTATTATTTTAATAAATATTTATAATAATACTATAATGTTAAGAGTATATTTTAAGTTGCAAACAAACATCTTATAATGAACTACATAACTTATGACATTGCAATCAAATATAAATATATCATAACTAAAGCACAAATAAGAAATTTGTATTTCATTGGATTACTTTTTAGTGGGTGATTTCTTAGTTTTTATATTACTAATATGAAAAAATTAAGTTAGGTATATAATATTAATTGCATGTTATTTATGTATTCTAAACTACTCATCTCCTTCTTCCTCTTTAAAAAATCCTGACTTTCTAAATACCTCGTGACGTTAATAGACTTTTTCTTAAGTTTTTTAAGTTCTTAATTGGGTAACGTAAGTCCGAAGACTTTTAAAGACTATTTAAAAGTTTGAATATTTAGAGTCTATCAAAGTCATAAAATCCTTTTTCTATACACCCCTCTTAGCCATTCATATGAAAATATGAAAGACTAATTTTAAAATCAAATAAAAGAATTTCTCATCAACTTTGGGAGGAATTGATGCAGAACAAGGAATATAATTTGTATCTATTTTATATTATTTTTTTAGGAATGAACATGGAAATAAAATTCTAATTTGTGTTTACTATATGTTATTATATAGGAATAAGATTAATTGCACTTTATTATGATTAATTATATGGTTAAATAGATTAGTTGCATTATTCTAGATTTTAGTCATAGTATAAGATTAAGATTTGTGTGCTTTATTGACTAGTTTCCTTGTTATATCTACTAGTTGTAGGATTTTACTTCCTGGTCGAGTATTAGGGTTTCACTACTTTCTTTATAATATCCCTTTTTTAATGGAATGATTTGATCGATCATTGTAATTGAAAATTTCTCTCTCTTGTTGTGGGTTGTCATCCATACTAATTCTTCTCTCATCATTCCACGGTTGAGAAATTCTAGACTTAGCGGTTCTTGTGTGGTTGCCGGTTGGATAGCCTTAGGGTTAGTGGACTTTTTGCGGTTAATCGTTCAAAACTTTTATGCTCCTTGTTTTTTATTCTTGTCCAACATCAAATAAACTTATTTGTATTTTATCAGGATTCTAATAATATTAAAAAAAATGGAACATTAGAATTATTTTGCACAATGTTATTACAATAATTTTTTTTTGTTTTCTAGTTCTTGTTCTTAGGATTTTATTTGGTGGTTAATTTTTAGGTTTTATATCCATAGGAGATGTAATCTTTTATTATTAGAAGAGTTAGAAACATCGATAGTGAGATTTTTTTCCAATGCATACCAATCATCATATCGTTGTTTATCAGTAGTATTCATGGAGTGTCTGCTCACAATAATTTTTCCCATGGCCAAAATAATTGAGACTCTCCTGAGGTAACCGCTGCTTGCATTAATGTTGAACTTAAAAGTTTGCTTGCAAGAGTTGGCAAGTTGGGTTAAATGGGGTGAGAAAAGAAAAAGTGTAGATAGATTTTGGTAGATACCATGAGTAAGCATGTTCTTCTAATTGTCGAAGGCAATCATATTGATGAACTTCTCAAAGTTCAGTATATCAATTCTTATTAATTGTTGAAGAAGTCGGATTGTTGTGTTGAATTTTCCAAGTTCATTGTATCAACACTACACCAAGTATATATCAGGTGTATGTGCTATGTAGTTTAGTTATTCTATTGTCCCTTTATGTGATAGCTCATGAGTCATGAAACAACCTAATAATTAGAAAAATGACTTCAATACACTTCATATATGTTTGTGTATTTGCATGCTATGCTTGATTATTTGATTACTCGGTTTTGATACAATAATTACTGTTCTAGGTTAGCGTTCTTCATGTTATGATTAGTGTCATAAAAGTACTATCTTTAAACTTTCCGGATCTCTAACTTGCATGTACGACTTGTTATTCAATCTTTGGCAGGAACCTGACATATCGAGTGGAGTTAAAGATGAAAAAAAAGCAACTTTACTGATGATGAATTTCTCTGAGGATGAAGTTGATTATGCTATAAATAAACTTGGTATGTTAATCTTTTTAGTGTGGATTGCAGTTGGCTCCCCTTAGCTTTGGGCATTTTGGCACATAGCATCCTTCAGCTCTCTTCCGTCTCATGCTTATGTCGTGGCACTTAGCATCCTTTAGCTCTCATTCAAGCTCTCTTTTGCACCGCCGGGACCGGATTCCATCCAAAATAATTATCACTAAGAATCGAAGAGCCAAGTTATTAATAAATTTTTTATAATCATCTTCTTCATTTAAGCTATAAAGTTCTTTAATTAATAATGGTCGGTGACAATCTTAGTTCAACCTTTAATCAAATCTGTGTCATCTTTATAAATTCTCAATGTTCTATTACCAATTATGTCGAGGCTCACTTGCTATTTACGACCTACAACACAATTCTTCAATTTTCTACCATGATAATGACTCCAATTCACCATCAACCACATTTTAAAACTCTTATTTTGTTATACGCAAATAGGTATGAACAATCTAGTTTGTTAGACATTGCAACAACTAATTGAAAGGGTTATTTTATATATATATATATATATATATATATATATATATATATATGATATCAATTCTTCCGGGGACAATTCATTTCACTGCCTAAAACCCAGGTCATGCAGTCTCGATAAAAGGAACAATATCACATATGTGGAAAGAATTGGTAGACTTTTTGTTTAGGAGTTTCTGCACTACACCAAACAATGTGGATAGTTTTTAGGAAATAAATTTAATCAACATTATAGTGGTTAATTAAACTATTTAATAAGTGGCGTACATATAGGTGGGTGTATATATCTGGCCCTTCTTTCTTGTTCCTCCTGTTTCTTCATCCTCTTCTTCAAAATCATTATTAATTTAACTATACAATAGGTGACGTACATCCCTTCTTTCTTGTTCCTCTTCCCATTCTTCCTTCCTATTCTTCAAAATCAACTGCAAAATCGCTTTATTTCTCAAAAAATCCGCAGGTTCGTCACCATGGGTGAACTGAGACGTGAACCCCGACGTTCTAAGCACGATTGTTCCAGGAGTGGGGACAAACCATCTGGATCGTAAAACGGGGCTCCGTGCCGCGTTCATTTTCAATGGACAATATAAAGATAGTGAATCCATAATTGAATGAAGACGGGGATGAAAAAAGTTATTTAAATTATTTAGAAGGCTAATATAAAAAATACCCTTGAATTTTAAGTGTAACAATGGTTGACGGATATAACTAGAGTCTAGAGGGGTACATGCATGAATGAAAACTAATCGTTAAGAAGTGACATGATTTAAAGTATGGGTAACAATTGAGAGTACATCCAAAATTCCAAATATAAGAGGTGCACCCTGCAATTTGCTCATCTAACACATGTTTCTAATTCTTAACGCGGATCACGGATGAGACAAGTACATTCTCCACATAAGCTAAAGAAACTATAGGGTGCAATGATGTGCAGAACCATAGTAATGATCCCACTTATAACTAACTGGTTTAGAGAATAGAATGAAAGGGTTTCACACACAAGTTCATCTGGGTCTGTCTTTGTGTCAAATATGGTCCATTCATCATAGTTTAGGTAAATGACAATGTTTCTGTACTTTTCTGATCCTTTTGAGGTTCAAGCAACATATATGTATTCTTCATTTCTTCTCATATTGTATTGTAGGAGAAGATGCTCCTATAAGTGACATTATAGATTTTATCTCTGCTGCTCAAATTGCTGAAAACTCTGAAAAGAATGTTCGAATTGCAAATTATCGTGATGATGAAAAGAACGCGGTAAGGCTTATACAGTACATATTTTGCTTCTGTTAGTAAATTTATTTAATAGCCAATTTTGTACGTTTCTAAAAATAAAAATGTACTGCATCAACCTAATATTATACAAGACTGGGTAAAAAAAGAAAATGAACACACTAAAGTTGTACAAGATATTTCTTGAGAAGGAATAATATATAAAACTGGAAGTTTGCTTATAATTATTATATTATCATGCTAAAGTTTGCATTAATTACTAATATGTATAATATTAATTCCAACATCATGCTTTACATTTTCACTAGACTACCACCTTCTTTCAGTGGTATCATTTTGCTTGTTTCCAATGATATCAGGTCCTGCAAATAGAAAATCTATACATGTGTAACGTTCATCTCTTAAAGTTAGTAGACACAAGAAACCCAGAACCATATATGGATTATTGGTGATTAAGCCAACATGTGTGGTGTGTTTCTACCTTTATAAGGATGCTTGTAGATTTCAAGTTGGGAATTCTTTCGATAAAATTGTAGATATGATCTTTTACACATGCTGATTGTTCTGAATAATTAGTGATATTAAATTTAATTGTGCAATATTCTAATGTTAAATTATGTTAAGCCTATTTGATGTAGATATTAAGACCAATTTTGCATTCGAATTCTTAACGTTATATACCTATGCTGTATAAATATGTTTACAAGAGCTTCTGGTAACTTGTAGTCGGAGGACACTAAAGCTAGGGACATTAATATTTGATTGTATTTAGTTCGTTAACTGGAAACCTTTTCTTCAAAGAAAATAGATTACCTTTGCTCACCTCAACCCAGTAATTTATTTTCTCCTTCACCAAGTTGAGCTGTACCAATGTACTACCATTGATTATCAGATTTAGTGATTGTGAAATTAAAAGCTTAATTATAACACATCTTTAGTTAAGTTTGTTTAACTTATGAAGTTATGATGCTTCAAGATCATGTTTTATACCTGAAATTACACGAGCATTAAATTTTCAGGATGCTAGCACTGAAACTTTGTTTGGAACTTTAAACAATACGCTTCGGTTGCTCGAAATGGGTTTTTCAGAGAAAGATATTTCTGCTGCTATCGACATGTGTGGTGAGTAATAGTTCTCAATATGTCCCTGTTTATCGCATGTATTACTAATCCAATGACTATGTCTGCAAGATTTCATTCATTAAACTCAGTTTCATTTTTGTACAATATTTCTGAGCATGCTCCATGTCGATAAACATTTTAAAAAAATTTCCGAGTCAGACCACTTGAACACGCACCCATGTTGGACACTTCCTGTTGAGTCCAGGTAACAAAGCCTTCAATAGGATCTTGCTATAGTTGAGCACCCTGTAACAACTGACGACCAATAACCAAAGATCCCTCTTACATAATTTCTATTTAATTGCTCACTGATAGATATAATATATTGCCGCAAGGAAGAAAGATGACTGAAGCATTGATACATACATTTCTTCATATTTCTAATAAAAAATGCTGGTCAGGTCAAACCCTTCTACATTGTGAAGTGGTGATGAGTTTGTGGACTCTTGTTTCCGCTGTTTTATAATTTTCATTTCATGGTTGAATGTTGATGTGGTGGGGACTTGGTGCCTCTTAATCTCTTTCAAACTTAAAGAACCTGTATATTGTAATTTGATATAGAAGTAGTCTTTATTTTTCGTTTCTTTTCTTTGTAGCTTCAGCTTTAAGCCCAGTTACATGTGTCTAAATGATGTGCCAGTGTTTAAGTCATTTAATATTATTTAATCTCCCAGGTTCAAAAGCTTCTGTTGTTGAACTTGCAGACTCAATTGTTTCTGGTCATATTGGCAAGGTTCTCTTTTCCATCTCATTATTAAGCAGCATGTTCTTTAAATTATGATATAGTAGCTTGTACATAGTTTTCATCTCTTTCCGTACATTATTAGGAAATGATAATGTACCATAATGTACATTATGTATTTTACCATGGTGCAATCATAATGTATTTTTCTTTAGCTAAAGTCTTGTTATTAATTCTGAAATTGCCTAGTGAGTTGTTAACAAGAAAGAGGAAGTGATAGGTACGCAGCAGCACACAGAAATGGGCCTTTAACTGAAAAGTAATTTATATACAAAATTTATAGCCTTAGAGTTTAGGAGCTTTTAGACACAAGGATATGCTTAACATCATGTAGATATTTAGCAATTCTGATGGATTATAATTGTTTGTTTTAGCTTTTGAGCTATGTCCTTCTCTTATATTTCCTTTTCTTTTTTATGCAGTATACCTCAAATTCTAGTTTGAAAAAGCATTCCGGCACAAGTAGATCCTTTTCTGGGATGAATGGACAAGGCTCCATCCGTTATGATGACTTGACAATAAAAACTGAGGATTTTGGTACTGCGTCAGTTCCTGAGTTTAGTGATAATGGCATATTGGAAAACTGTAAAGGGAAAAGGCCAAAAGAAGGATATATGGACGAGTCTATCAGTTCGAAACGGCCAAAAGAAGAGTATGACGATGACTTATGTTCTGCCTTGCCACCATGGCTTGAACCAAGGCAAGGAATTTCCAAGACAACCAGCTCACGGTTGGCACAGAAACAACGTAAAGCACGGTTAGTAGGAGAGTCTACTACGTTGCCAAAGCCTATTTCATGCAGAAGTCTGGATAAAATGGTTGTCGGACCCCCATACTTCTTCTATGGGAATGTGCTTAATCTCTCCCAGGATTCTTGGATCAAAATATCTCAGTTTGTGTATGCTGTTGAGCCAGAATTTGTGAATACACAGTTCTTTTCGGCCTTGAGTAGGAAGGAAGGGTACGTGCACAATCTTCCGACTGAGAATAGGTTTCACGTCATTTCTAGATCTCCGATGACAATTGAAGATGTGATACCAAGGACGAAAAAATGGTGGCCACCATGGGATACGAGAAAACAAATCAGCTGCATCAATACCGATCTTACTGGGATCTCTCAGCAGTGCAATAGGCTTGAAAGGTTATTGACTGATTATGGAGGTTTGTTGTCTGTAGATCAACAGACAGATCTTCTTCATCGTTGTAAAATCTTTAATCTTGTATGGGTTGGCCATTACAAGTTGATGCCCGTAGATCCAGAACATATTGAGCGCATTATGGGCTACCCAGTGGGTCACACTCAAGCTGCAGGGTTCAGCCTGCAGGACCGACTTCAGGCTCTGAAACACTGTTTCCAGATAGATACATTGGGATATCACTTGTCCGTTTTAAAATCCTTGTTTCCTGAAGGATTAACATTGTTGTCAATGTATACTGGAGTTGGAGGGGCAGAAATAACTTTGGACCGGCTTGGCATTCGTTTGAAAGGTGTCGTTTCTGTTGAGACATGTGAAACAAAGCGCAAGATTCTAAAACAGTGGTGGAGCAATTCTGGGCAAAGTGGTGAATTAGTGCAAATTGAAGACATTCAGAAACTATCAAGTTCCAAGTTGGAAATGCTTAAGCAAAGGTTTGAGACATTTGATTTGGTCATTTGTCAAACTCCTTGCACCAACGGAAAGTGTCCTACTGTTGAAGATAATGATAGTATTTCAGGTCTAGACTTCTCACTGTTTTATGAATTTGTGCGAATTTTGCAACGTTTAAAGTCCATGACAGGAAATAGTATGTGAATCTATACAGCTAGTCATGCTTGTCCTGTAGAGATTAGAGTTGAGAGTATTTCATTGTATCTTGTAGTAAGATTATAAAGTTGTTTAGACTAATTTATCTGCCTCATTTTATTTTGTGGTGGTACTAATTTAAATTGATTAGTTATATTGTTTTCTTCATATTAAAAGTGAAAAGAATCTGTAGGGCTTGGCTGTTCCAGTAGTTTTGTGTTATATTGGCAATTAGCAGAGGTCTTTCTAACACTGCCTGGAGGAGATCATATGTCACTACTGATTTGTACATCGATACTCTTTGAATTTCTTGCTAAGAGTTATTTATATTCGGTTGTTTATAAATGCAAGGTCCTCGCATGAGATTTGATAGATATTGAAAGTTCACAGCAGTTTGGACACTGGAGGAGTCAAAATAGGTTTAAAATGTTCAGGTACTGACATACTAAACATAAAATAAAAAACATGATGCTGTTAAACAGGAATATCAACAGAAGTTAAGAACATAAACAGAAAAAGTGTTAGTTTTTTTAAATTTATATCACTATTAATTAACTAGACTACATTACTATGAAATTATTGCAGCAGTATATTTTTCAGAACCAAAACCACGGTCACGTAAAACCCCTATACTATTGACTGAGCTAACACACAGCGAAATATCATGCTATCTACTTGTGCGACTTTTGAGAAATGTTTGGAACTCGTAATTGTTTAGTTAGAGCCAAGTGGAGGCATATACCAAATACAATCATAACACTTATTGAACCCACTAACATGACCAAGGTCATGAAACTCGAGCCTCTTATTTATTATATTGTAACACGATAGTTGCCCGTTGTGAGTTGAACCGTAAGTTGCATCGTAAATGCAACTTGGTTTCCAACTATTACCTGTCTCATCTTCGGATATTCAATGAGAGATTGAATAATTGTTCCCAACAAATAGTGCGTGCCTACCCAAGTCTCTAACCTTTATTCAGTCTCCGGTGTCAATATTGATCCAGTAGACCATAAAAGACCTTGCTATTATTAATAAGTCACCTGATGATTCAACCAAATAAGGCTCATAATAGTCCTTAACTATACGAGGTTGTGGATTTAGCGAGCGAACTACTCCAAATTTATTAAAAAACACAATTGCCCCATCAACACGTACTGCAACAACATTATCTTTATACCAAACTAAGAGTATCTCCAATGAGTTGGCTATAATGGTTGACTATAATAATATAGAATAGTAGTTGGCTAAATTTTGCTGAATCTGTAAGGTGTTCTGCTCCAATGGGGTTGGCTATATTTTGAAAAGTTGCTGTCAGAACAGAAAAATTGCTGTCAGAACAGAAAAGTTACTGTCAGAATAGAAAAGTTGCTGTCAAAACTGAAAAGTTGTTGTCGAGACTTCTGCAAAATATATAAATTGGCTAAAATTATGTGCCATGTTTAATTATACCTGCAAAATATAACAACTAAAATCAGCTCATTTTCTTTAATTTATCTTGTTCTCTCTTCCAATCGCAGTAAACATAACAAAATATAAATTGTGAGAAGTCAAATAAAGATCTAGTTGCATATATGTGAACAAGATAATTCAACCCATCAAAACCAATAATCCTTAATTTGTATAAATGATCTTAAAATCAAAATATTGGCAACAAACTAATAATCCCTAATTTGTGCAAAAAAATCATATGTACCCTAATTTATACAATTTTTACATTGATGGAAGACATACCTGTTGGAAGAAACTAGCGGGAGATAGGAAGAAATTAGTAGGAGAGGAAATGCAAAGGAGTGAGAGATGATGTGTCAATTGCTACAGATCTGTAGTACTTTGACAAATGTGGCCAACAATGGGAGAATGACTAAAATTTTAGCCAAAGGCTTTAATGCATTGGAGAGGTTCTTTTTTGTGCTGTTGAGTATATTTTGTACTGTTCACCTGCCACGTCACTATTATAACCAAGGGTTTAGAACGGTTGGAGATGCTCTAAGTAAATTTAATTTTGTTGATGTCTATCTTGTTTGCCAAAAACGTCCAATCTTTGTATTCTTTATCAATCATTGCAATCCCAGTGAAGCTATGTGAAATTGCCATAACTCCTATAAATAGGTTACGTGAATCAGAATTAGGATTATGATATACCAGGCCCTTTCTTATAAAGTGATGAAGCGGTGGAAGATCAATGACAGTTTTTGAAAGGGGATTTATTAGTTTTAACCTATATAATCAGAGAGATGTTGGCCGATAATCCAGCCGGTGAAAGATCCCCAATAACGTCAACACAACTCTGTCTCGAACAATGAACTCATATTACTATTACTTGGACTGGATAGACCTTTTAAAACTACAATAGGGGTCACGTGTCTCTTAGCCAAAAGCCATGGAGTACGCCAGGAGTTCAGAAGAACAACAGAACGCCAATGACTGCATACTGATATGAACCCAATAAAATCTTTCTCACTGACTATCCTATCAACAACCAAACGAAGTAAATCACCAGTAAGTTTAGACCAACAATCACTTGTGGTTTCGGAAAAATTGGGCATGCTTGTTTTTTTCTGAACACTTTATTAGAACATTAAACTTGCGGGTTCTTCTAGAATTCTAGTTTCGATGACTTTTCATGATGAATTATAGACAAGTATTTAGTTTTAAAAAGCTTGTGTGCACAATAATGTAAATTAGTAATGACATAATCAAATTTTGTTTATATAAAATATATGTGAGGAGGAATGACACATTCCTTTTTTTATGCAACGTAGAATATCCTTAAGTATAGTTGTTATAGGGAGATGCTGATATAACAGTAATTTAGAGATTTGCTGGAATCATGAAGTAAAATATGATGATTTTGCTGATGAATTTGATGTAGAACACGGAAGAAAAGTGATGGTTTTTGGTAGTTGATCTTGCTGTTGATTCGTTAGAAGTCCAGAGAATATGTTTGCTATCTTGCTGCCAATTGTTTATTGAACTGAAACAAGAGTCCTACGTACCCTATCTATAGGGGTTCAAGCTACACATAGTTCTTGGAGGACAAATTACCAATATGGGCTAGGTATTGGTCCGGTCCATCAGGCCCAAATCCTCAGACGTGAAGGGCTTTGTCCCAAGTCTGTGCGCATATGGAGGATATGTTTTCAGATGTCTGTAACTGTCATGGCCCAAGCCCATTCAGCTCTGGGGGCTGTCATGGAGTTGTAGAGCAAGGGGTCCCCATAGGGAGTTGTGCGCGATATGGTCTCGCTGTAGCAGTATGTAGAGGTGACCCTGAGTGGATCCCTTGATGAGATGAGAGCCCATTGAGCTAGCTGTCTTCAAATAGATAAGTAAGTTGAGATATTACCCCGTCAGAGCCTTCCATAGTTTTCAGATTAGTAAATAATATCAACTGAGGTGAGCCCATGAGGCTAGGAGCTTTTCAGTTAGTTATAAGAAATCTATGCTAAGTACTCCGGGTTAGCGAAACGACCTGAAGGCATTGAACCTGACAAAGCGAGCCGGGCCGAGGACCTCTCTATCAAGTCCATGTGACCTGCGAGGTGATGATGAGAAGCGAACTGAGATGGGGGCCAGTTCTCATCTCTCTTCCTTCTTGAAGTTGAATGAGTCTAAGGCTGGTGAGCTAGCGATGCGACCTCATTCTATCATGCTAGGCCAAGGGCCTTAGAATATTATATCATCTTTAGAGCGATGCGAGATGATTATGAGCCGTGAAGCTATGTGAACCCAGATGCGAGGTAAACCAACCAATTTATGTCATTAGGCCTGCTTAGGAGCCATGCCCAAATATTGGGCATAATAACTTCCCCCCCGATTCCTCCTCGTCATTAGCGATGCGAGCTGGAATCAGATAATAATTGATGCCATAGACCTTTCATGTGACGCGACCAGCAAAAGGCCTTCCATTGTGGTGCGAAGTGATCTGCCAAGCCTTTGTTAATTGGTAATACTTTTTTTGAGATAATACATCATGATAGCGATCTGGACATCCAGCGGACCGAGATGACAATATTAAATCCTTTGAATTTCAAGGTAATTGAAAAGCCTCACCCGCCAAACGGTCTGGATTATAGCTGTTGGAAGAGAGGTTGCACATGTTTAAGGTATGGTCGCATGCACCAGATCGATATGGGTGGCCAAGATCATGCCACGTATCGTGCCCATTTCTCTCTCCTCCCTTGCCTATAAATATGTGAACTTTCCAATTATTTCTAATCATTTCCAAAAACATTTTCAAGAAATTTTTCTTAATTGCTCAAGGATTAAACCAAGCTTTTCATGCCCAGAATTCAGGTGCGACCCTGATTTATTCATCCACCTTCGTCGAAATCTTCTAGCGAGGCCAGTTCCGATAAGTCTTCATCCACGTATTCGAGCCCACCTTCAAACACTAAAGGTAACGACCCGAACTCACTATCTTGTCTTCATTTTTTCATGGCATGAATATATAAAACATTTGTTTAATCATCCCTATACATGTACTTCATGCGATGCGACCCTACTCCCTGGGTCGCATCACTTCACACACCTCTACTCCTCCTCGCGTCGCGATCTCGATTTTTAGATTTTTAGGATCAGCTCGTGTGCGATGTAAGGACACTTAACATTTTCCTTTTAAATTTTCTTTCTTCAATTTAAGAACACACACCTTAATTGATTAACCATCTATTTCAGATGTCGAGCGATTCAGACACAAGTATATCCTCGCATCTCAGTCATTACCCCAAAGAGCTGCAGGGCTCGTCCAAGTTTCAACGTGAGCTGAACGAAATCTCGGGTACGCAACTCTATCCTATCATTCAGGGTACGAGATTAGTCCTGAGGTGGCCGCGCTCATAGCTCAGATCGAGCAATCTAGTTCTGATTCTTTTACATTGAATATGGACCCAAACTGGGCCATCGAGGATTCCGACAGGCTCGATGAATTGGATAAATGGAAGAAAAAGAGGTTCATGATACCGAGACCGCTCGATTTGTATTTCCTGAATAACAGGCCGGGCCCGCTCACCAAAGAGGCGGCCGAGGTAGAAATTGCTCATCGGGTCACGGTGCAGACTGCTCGGGCCCAGGCTGTTGACGAGCCCCTTCATCCACAACAACCAATTTTCGTCCGCAACGACTCAAGCTAGAGTGAGCTCGTGAGTGCCTATTATGAATTTCGTGACCCTAAAGGCAAGAGGGTTCGCGATGAATATGATGTGGAGCTGAAGGCTCGCGATTTGAGAACCAATTTAATCTCAGAGTCGCTGGCTGAGGCTGTTGAACAATTTAGGCTGAAGGGCCGTATCGTTCTACTTCGCCTTCACCAGAGATGTTACAGATTCAACCACGAGGAAAACGGGGGTCGCATCCCTAGGATGGTTTTGTCCACCTCGTTGGTGAAGGTTGGGATCACCTCGCATGTGCATCTATTTATTCTAGATGCGTGCAAGTACTTCTACATCGCACCAATCCAAGTCAACCCGAATGGCTGGAGATCGGCTATAGCTTTATTCCTTCTGTATAGAAAACAAAAATTTTCGGACCTCGATGCGAAGACCCTGGGATATTTTTTGAATCTCAAGGCCGCGAGGAAGAAAGACTTCAGCTATTTATATTTCTCAGTTTGGCCCAAGTTTAATGGCAAGAATTGAAGGGTTTCGAGGCACAAACGCAGCGGAATAAACGCGAAAAATAAATCAAAATAGCGAAACCCTCCGCAGGATCCATGCGAAAATAAAAGATTTAATTCGGAGATAAAGAATAAATACCTTTTGAAGTTTTAACAGTTCATTAATGGAAGATTAATGGAGGTCCAAAGCTTGTTTAATCACCACGTATCCCGCTCTCGCGATCTACGCTCTACGGTATCCACACGAACACTTTTCATGAAGGATTGATGTGTACTAGTACCCGAAAGTTGCTTCTCTCTCTCTCTATATCTTTTTCTTTTCTTAAAACGGCTAGGGTTTTAGTAAAAATATGTCTCTTAAATTAAATCAGCCCATAAAGAGATTATATAGAGAGATGAATAAATTTTCTAATTATAATCCAATTATAATTAATATTAATCCAAAATTCTAAATTATTTAATTAAGTCTCACTTAATTAATTAATTATTAATTTTGGAATTAGTTTAAATAATTCATTTATTCTATTTATATAATTAATTAAGTTATACTTAATTAATATCATAAATAAAATAAATTACTTATTTAATTTAAATTCATAATTTAAATTATTTCTCCTTCAAGCATTCTTTGTGTGTGACCCTGTAGGTTATTATTACGTTGACAACAATTTTAATCTATAATTAAAATTGTAAACAATGAGCGGCATCTAGTAATACATCATTGCTACCCAAGTAATAATAATAAATCGGTGATTCGATTAAGCCTTTCGTGAAGAATGTTCCATGTAATATAATCCCTTTAATCTTGATATTATAGATTAAACTCAAGGCATGTCTCGTGTCATCCTCTTCATAATTTAATCTTTATTTTCTTGATCGATGAGTAGACTATTAAAATCAAATCAACATTTGAGCACGGCCGTGCATTTCATAGTCTCCTTCAAACAAGAGGCCAATAATATCACTCCTAAAATTAGGAGGATTAAATCTCATCTAGATCATTCATATTTCTCATACGATTCATAATATACCCAATGTCCACTTTTATCATCACCCGGTCAAAGGTAACTTTTAATGTAATCAAAGTATATTAATTCTCGTATAGAAATATAATGATTTCACAAACGCTTCACATCTCTAAATTTTCATAAATGACATGCTGTGACGTTTCTTAGTCCATATCTCATAAGGAGTCTTTTAAACCATTTTAGTAGGAACACGGTTAAGTGTATGTGGAGCCATTTCCAGGGTGCAACCCCAGAAACTAATTGAAAAATTCCTTGACTCAATATTGATCACACCATGTCCAACAAGGTGTGATCCTCCTATCAAAAAAACTTTTCTTTGATATTTTCTACTTCATCTTTATAGTCTTTGAACTTTTCAAATGATTCAGATTAGTTCTTCAAAAGATACATATATCCGTATCTACTAAAATAATTAATAAATTTGATGAAGTTAATAAAATTTACCTTTTATCATCATACACATATGACCACATACATCACTATGTATAAGTCATACCCGTTCAATGACCCCCTCACCATGTCCGGTAAAAGGAGCTTTAGTCATTTTGCCAAATAAACCAAGATTCACATCCTTTTGTATAATTCATAATCAAAATTATCCATGAATGCATCCTTATATATTCTGGAAATGCGTTTCTCATTAATATGGCCTCAACAACAGTGCCAAATGTAATATTTGATTTGAGTCACTTTAGAACATATAAATTGTTAATTAGTTGTGCAACATTATAAGCCTCATCATCAAAATAGAATAAACAACTATTGTTATTTAATTAAAATGAAAAAGCCTTTCTTGTCCAAACAAGAAACTGAAATAATGTCTCTGCCAATTGCAAGCACGTTATAACAATTATTAAGTTTTAAATTTTCCTTATAGGCTAAAAGTTAAGTAACGAGTTCCTCTAACCAGAGCAACTACTTTTACTCCAATTCCAACCTGATACATGAAGCTTGACCCTTATTGATCATCTTTTTCAGATCTTCCAAATAAACATGACAGTTTAATTCCCAGTCTCCCAATTTTCCACAGAAGCGACAATCGTCTTCTTTATCAACACCTCGTTCAGACTTTAGAGTCTGCTTTAGGGATTGGACTTTGGTTTGACAACGGAACTAGATCAAATCTTCTCATTGCCTTCCATTTTCCTTTCCCTTTTGCATTCCCTATGTTTACCATCAATATAGTAGTAGTTCATGCATTTATCATATTGCTTTCAGCAGTTCTCAACATGCTTAGCAACTCAATGGGTGTTTTACCAATCTTATTCATTTTATTGTTCATAACAAACTAAGAATAATATTTGTCAAAAGATTGTAAGATCAAATCTAACTAAGTCTCCAGATCAATCTGGAAACCCAAAATATCAAAGGTACTCATTATACCCTATAATTTTTAGAACATGTGGTGTAACCGGGTCTCACTCTCTCTACTTGTAAGTGTATAGTGGCCTTTTATTTTCAAATATATCTTGTGCTCAATCGTCTCATAAGCATCTATATGCTCGTGTTATTTCTTAAGCTCAGCACATATATTTATGAGCATGAGACATGAAACATCAGTTGCAACATCAATTTGCTTCCAATAAGCACTATGATTTGCACATGTTACATTCTCAACTTTAAGAGCAGGGGAAGAGATTTAACTAACATCGTGGTGTCCGAGGACGATCCTCAAGCTCCTATGTCAGTTAAGGAAATATATTCTCGTCAACTTGTCCTTCTCAAGAACTGATCACATAGAGAAGTTGTTTGTGTTTATTATTTGATATCTACAATATTAAAGTGTATAAAATAAACTAGATTGTAAATTTAATATTAATTATGTTTAAGTGATTATGGTATATCACCATATACCTCCCACTATTTTTATCAAACTAATAGCCCTAACTATTAATTCGGAAAACATTTCTTTAAATCTTTCTAGTGAGCCAAAATCCATATTTCATCCATGTTTTAAGATAGCGTTGGCTAATACACTCAAAACATGACTATTTAGGTAGACAACATTTGTCGATTATATCAAATATAACTCTTGGAAAGTTTAGTGGAACAACCCTTTGTACACATTTATCCAATAAATCTCACCAAACTCTATGCCTCTAAACCCACAATCCTATTGTGATGATTTAGTTAAGTTAGACACAATGTTTCAATAAACTAAGTACACTTACTTATAACGTCTTCCCATGATTGATAAAAGCACCTTTCTTTGGCAAACCCATTCCTTCTCAATCTAGATC
This sequence comes from Oenanthe sinensis, assembly GCA_028671895.1. Classification (NCBI taxonomy): domain Eukaryota; kingdom Viridiplantae; phylum Streptophyta; class Magnoliopsida; order Apiales; family Apiaceae; genus Oenanthe; species Oenanthe sinensis. The sequence continues at coordinate 29,955,258 of CM053813.1, read as the reverse complement.
TTGACGAGTATCAAACATTAGAAGGCATCTGATTAACTTAATATGTATTTAGGGATTTTTATTGTTTATATGAACGATCATGATCCCATCATAAAGAGATTCTCAATTTTTCCTTGATCAAATAATTCATTTCAATATTCGTCAATGGATTGATTTCCAGGTCGTCGAAGAAGTCACTAGCGGTCTCACTTAAAACCCAACTTCCTTACGAATTAAACTAATAATCCGTTTTTGACAAAATCTCCCCATATCAGAAAAAGAAAATTCATATTTAATACCGTGTTTCATAAATACAAGAATCTCATGATCGTTTGTTCAATTTTAAAATCTTGAATCGTTACAGATTTAATCTTTCTTAAGCAAACATGGCATGAGTGTCGTATCTAATATATACATGATTAATCAATATTAAACATACAACTCGATTATGTCTACGCATATATACCAATACATGCAATCATATACATATATGTAATATGCGTAAATTAAAAGTGTTTGGTTATGGCCCCATCCTATGTGATCTTTCCAAGCTAATGAAAATATCAAGGTCAGTCTATGGTGGTTTTAAAAATACTATCTATTACATGTCTTCTTTCTTCATTGCTCCATCATCCCCTTTTGGATCGTCTCCTTGCTTGTAAGTCTTCATTGATAATTACATTGAATAATAAAAATAAAACTATTCTAATGAAATTACAAGAAGAACTCGAGTTACATTCGAGATAATTAAATTACAATGAATAAACGACATGCAAGTCGTATTTAGAAACCAAAACCATAAATCAAAACTACTATACTATGGGTCTTTAGGCCATAACCATCCACCATGCTATCACATAACACATATAATATATCTCAGATTATATAAACATATCATATAATCATATATAACAAATTTCGAAATTTCAGAAAATTAAAAACAGATTTCTAAAGACAATAAATCACTGTTTCGAGGACCTTAACGATGTCAAACGCCTTACAGACCCGTCGATGATAGCAAAGCTATCTGTTTTGTTCATTGGCCCGATTCCAGTCAGAAAACTCATATCGTTTGCAAAAATCGAATATGGCAATCAGATTTCACCAAATCCGACGGTGTTTCAGAAATCGTATCATATACAATCCCCAAAACAAGAACAAGAATATATCATATATACATACACAGTGATACATACAATCATCACATGATTATACATCACATGAATATCATATATTCATAATATATATATACATATACTCAAAATTTTAGAAAATCAAATAATTTTCAAAAAATAATAAATCACCGTTTTGTGGCATGTAACGACATCTAATGGCTTATAGAAGCAGAGCTGACTAGTAAGTATTGCTCAGTGACCCAATTCCAGTCAGACAACACATATCATTTACGAAAATCGGGCAACGGACACAAATTTCAGAAAATCTACGGCAGCCGTTTCAGAATTCGTATCGAATACGATTCCCATAATAAGAACAAACATGTATCATATACATATATCAATACACACAATCATCACATGATTATACATCATATGAATATCATATATTCATAATATATAAAAAATATACATATTGTATCAATACAAAATCATGATAGATCGCATACATGCTTACATATTGAAAATTATTAAGCACATAACCGAATTAAAACGTTTCGCAAGTAGCTCTGATTCCAATATTGAATGGTTTCGAGGCACAAACACAGCGGAAAAATAAATCAAAATAATGAAACCCTCCGCAGGATCCATGCGAAAACAAAAGATTTAATTCGGAGATAAAGAATAAATACCTTAAAAGCTTTAACAGTTCATTAATGGAAGATTAATAGAGGTCTAAAGCTTGTTTAATCACCACGTATCCCGCTCTCGCGATCTACGCTCTACGGTATCCACACGAACACTTTTCATGAAGGATTGATGTGTACTAGCACCCGAAAACTGCTTCTCTCTCTCTATCTTTCTCTTTTCTCAAAACGGCTAGGGTTTTAGTAAAAATATGTCTCTTAAATTAAATCAGCCCATAAAGAGATTATATAGAGAGAGGAATAAGTTTTCTAATTATAATCCAATTATAATTAATATTAATCCAAAATTCTAAATTATTTAATTAAGTCTCACTTAATTAATTAATTAATAATTTTGGAATTAGTTTAAATAATTCATTTATTCTATTTATATAATTAATTAAGTTATACTTAATTAATATCATAAATAAAATAAATTACTTATTTAATTTAAATTCATAATTTAAATTATTTCTCCTTCAAGCATTCTTTGTGTGTGACCCTGTAGGTTATTATTACGTTGGCAATAATTTTAATCTATAATTAAAATTGTAAACAATGAGCGGCATCTAGTAATACATCATTGCTACCCAAGTAATAATAATAAATCGGTGATTCGATTAAGCCTTTCGTGAAGAATGTTCCATGTAATATAATCCCTTTAATCTTGATATTATAGATTAAACTCAAGGCATGTCTCGTGTCATCCTTTTCATAATTTAATCTTTATTTTCTTGATCGATGAGTAGACTATTAAAATCAAATCAACATTTGAGCACAGCCGTCCATTTCATAGTCTCATTCAAACAAGAGGCCAATAATATCACTCCTAAAATTAGGAGGTTTAAATCTCATATAGATCATTCATATTTCTCATACGATTCATAATATACCCAATGTCCACTTTTATCATCACCCGGTCAAAGGTAACTTTTAATGTAATCAAAGTATATTAATTTTCATATAGAAATATAATGATTTTAGGTCTAAGGATCATTACATCATTATCACAGTGAGAATTAATTATGACACTCATTTAACATGTATAATCTCACGGCGGGTCATTCCAGTGCAATGCTTTGAGACATGCACTTATGTTCTTGACTTTAGTATCACCATACCTATGACCAATTAGATGCGGTCCTCTGTCAAAAAACATACTAGTCTTTGTGCATTATTATTGTCCTTAAATAATAATACTCGACTAGAGAATTTTAGGAATAAGATACTATTCATATAATCTCATTTTTAAGTCACACATTTAAAGATATATAATACGTATCAAAATTCTAAGGACATTTATTATGCTTTCAATTTATTATGCAGTAAATAAAATATAATAAATAAATAATAATCAATAAGACATAATCCTTAATAATAAATATTTTTCTTAAAATATAAAAAGTATTGTCTCTAGGGCACAATTACTAACAAGAATCTCCTCCACGGTGCCTCAAGCAACGTTGGCAATTGGAAGGAGCCGTATTTTTACATATTCGATGTGACAAGGATTCAGACCCATTTTAATTATAAACCAAGTAAGTGGTTCGTCCTCACTTCGAATCTTTCGTCCTTATAATATATTTTCTAGTACCGAACAACATCTCTATTCAGCCACCCCTACTCGCACCACGTTGTCTGGCGAGGCTAAAGCACGAGCCGACAACTTGCTACAATTGCCCCTTGAGGACATAAATATGAAGAAACTGGTGACAACCTCGAACCTAGTCGCTCACAGATTTTTGAAAGAGGGAGCGAGGCTAACTCCCAAGAAGGGAAAAGTCATTGCGGGCTTATCTAAGAAATGTCCTTTAAAGTGAGCTCTGATTGAGTCCGGTACACTTCGATAATTATCACATCACATTTATCATTATGTTCGCATCGCATCCATATGTTTCATGTTTGCACTGTTGCATCATATTATTATTTTTTACAACTGCTCTCTTATCGCTTTTTTTTCTTGTTATGCAGATATGTCAAACTCCAACATTGTTCCTCCTCATTTCACAGAGGAAGATGATGATGTGGCTATTATCGGGGTCACTCTTATGCCTGTGGGGCTCGGGTTGTCCAAGAAACTGAAGGCATCTGGCAACAAGCCTTCTCGGGATGACTCGAAGAAGAGGCTGACGGATGTTGAGGCCGCGAAAGTGGACCCGAAGAAGTTGCGAAGCGGATCGTGCAAGGATGCGGTCGTGGCCACTGTCCCTCCTCATGCTTCTGCTACTGCTTTTGCGAAGCTAGCTCACTCTTATGTCTCCAAGAGAGACCTCAACTTGTGGGCTCAGTCCTCTCTTGAGGAGAATAACTCGTCCTTGATTCTGGCCGCTGTTGAGCTATTTTACAGGCAAGCGAGCCGACACAAGGAGATGCGGGGCCTGACTTCTCAAAATGCTATTCTGAATTTCAAGGTTGAGTCCCTCGAGTCCGAGAAGAAGATGCTGGTTGAGTACCATAAGAGGAAGTTGAAGGAGGAACTCAGACTGCTGAAGAGGGAGCTCAACGACGAGAAGGATAAAGTAAAGGTCCTGTACATCCTTCGAGGAGAAGATGAGCGGGCTCCGAAACCAGGTCTCAACTCAAGAGTCCGTTATTTCCAAGTTCGTAGATGAAAAGAAGGAAGCTGCTGCAGAGGCCTCAGCCCTCAGTCAAGTTAAATTCATGAAGACCTTCATGAAGAAGCTGTCAGGCTTTGATTGGGGTCAGCTGGGCAAAACGACACGAGTTTACGTCGAGAGGCTTCGAGCTGAGATGGATGATGAGGTGGCACAACGAGGCGTAGAGCTCGAGGTGAAGCGGGCCCAAGAGCAACAACAGAAGGAGGCTTTATAATTTCATTTCTTCATTTGTAATTGTTTATTTGAACAAGTATTTTGTGCTCGCGTGTGAGCTGAATTTAATGGGTTGCGGGCACCGACTATGCCTCACATTTGTAACAACTTTGTTTCCATTTTGAATGTTTTAATTTGTCCTATCTCCTTCTTGTTCGCACCGTATTAGTTATGCATGCTTTGATATTTTGCTCGCATCGCATTGTTTACCCTTATACTGTACATTCTTTTTCATTTATGCACATAAATGTTTTGAGATCGCATTTATAGATCCTTTATTATGGCTTCACGTCACTTTACTTGCATCTTTGCTTTACTTGCTTTTTCTTTTTGTTCCACAAATGTTAACTATTTCCAAGTCACCTCTGCTATCTCATCATTATTGCTCCTTTACTTTTGGCCTCGCATAGGGGCCCCGATTCTAGACCTGGCAAATCAGTCGTGTCGTGTCGTTTCGTGTCGTGTAATGTCGTGTTTCGTATACTTTATGGGTATACACGAATACGACACGATTACAAACCGTGTACCTGGAACTGATACACGAACACAACACGACCTGTACACGACCAGACACGACACGACACGAAGTACAAGAATTTTTTCATGTACCATTTTTGTACACGAAACGAATGGAAACTAATGGAAACGAATGGAAACGAAATGGTACACGAAATTGTTAAAGTTCACATTACAATTTCAAATTTTAAGTCAGAATTCCTACTGAATTCATAATAAAAGATTGTAGGCTGCAAAGAAAGAATCCATATCCAACCCCTTGATGAATCCTGCAAAGACGTCTTAAAAAACCCTGAATCCTTGACAGCTGACATACCATTCTTACAAAGTCATTCATATCAGCCTAGCACAAAAGTGAACCACAATTCAGATTTCAGACAAGAGAAAATTGTAAATGGGAGCATTACTAAAGAGAATAGACTTATTCCAGGCCTTCGACCAGTAGCAATGTAGCATACATTACAGTACTAGAGTATAATAATATAACCCACTCTCCAGTGCATTGAATGAAAATTACAAAGTCCCATGAAAAGCTCCATTACAAATCTGCCTCATCATCGCTTAATGATTCATATAGCTGAAATCATAAAATATAAAAAGTAAGAAACAACAATCAATTAACGAATCTAACAAGAATTAACGAATCTAACAAGATCTGGATGAATCTAACGAATCAATATAACCAATCGATTTCAAATCTTACCGGAATATTATAATCTACAGGTCGCTCTTCATCCATCATGTCGTGCCGCTCTCAATTCGGACTTGAGTTGAGACTTGAGAGTTGGTTGCGGCTGCTGTGCTGTGGGTACTTCATACTTGGGTTTTGAGTTAACCTAATTCAATATGACTATATGAGCGTAAGAGACGGCTGAGTAAACTAGTAAAGACCATTTGACCTCCTATTTTATTATTTATATGGTACAGATATAATTTATAATTTATAATGTATACTTATGTAATGTATGTAAGATTTATGTATAATATTTTCTCATAAAATTTTAAAATATCTTATAAAAATATTTTTATAAATTTATTAAGTTATATAAAAATATTATTTTTTTTAAAATATTATTTTTTTTAAAATATTATTTTTTTAAAAAAATTATTTATATATTTAATTATGTCGTGTACTTCGTGTCGTGTCGTGTATCCAAAGGGCAAACACAAAACCGACACTAAATCTCGGCCGTGTACTTTCGTGTTCGTGTACTTTCGTGTCGTGTACTAAAAAGGCAAACACAAACACTAAATTTTTATGTCGTTTCGTGGCGTGTAAATCGTGTCGTGTCCAAAATTGCCGGGTCTACCCGATTCGTTCATCTTGGAACTGGATGGCCTCACACTTATGCTGACCTGAGATCTTTCCAACGGGGCCTATGGTTATGGCCTTGCATTGCCCACTTATGTGGTAACGTGGGCCCCAGTCGCATCACTTGGCTGGCCGATAGGCCTCGCCTAACTTTGCAATTTTATGACCGCACATTAACATAGCCTGGACCTATCTGCATGACCTTCAACAATTATTGATACATAACACACAAAATTTTAAAGAAAACCGTGCATATTTCTTAAATAATTGAAAAACATAGGGCCAATAGAGTCATTACATCGGCTCAAATAGGTGATTATATAACACTATTACACCCCAAGATTTAGGATAATTTATTCATACGAAGTCTAGAAACAATAATACTGCCAGTTATATGGTCAGTTAAGGTAAATACTTATTGAGATGTTCCACATTCCATACTCGTGGAATAATCTTTTCCTTGAGGTCGGTGAGGTGGTAGGTTCCTTCCGAGAGAACAGTCTTGACTTTGTAGGGGACTTCCCAGTTAGCACCAAAAACTCCATTTGCCTGAATCATGGTGTTTGGCATGACCCGACGTAGGACTAGGTCTCCAAACCGGATGAGGTGAACTTTTACTTTTCTGTTATAGTGTTTGGCGGTTAAGAGTCTGCCCGGGTTTCTTCTATCATGTCAAGGTAGAGTCGGTGATTGAACTCATTATTGTCGGAATTGAAGTGATCTCGGTGGAATGATCCGGAGCCAAATTCCACAGGCACCATAGCTTTACATCCATATGTTAGGGAGAATGGGGTCTCAACAATAGTGCTCATCGGGGTAGTGTTGTAGGACCCCATGACCCTTGGGAGTTCTTCGAGCCAGTTGCCCTTGCTTTCATCCAGCTTGGCCTTCAGAGTGTGCTTAATTATCTTGTTTACTGCCTCTGTCTGGCCGTTTGAGTGTGAGTGGTATACCGCTGAGAAGTCCTTCTCGATGCCTAGGTTGTCACAGAATTCTCGCATTTCTTTGGAATTAAACTGCTTCCTGTTGTCTGAGATGAGCTTGTAGGGGATCCCAAAACTGCATACAATAGCCCTGTACACAAAGTCCTTAAGCTTTTTGGCAGTGATAGTGGCTAAGGGTTCAGCCTCGGCCCACTTAGTGAAATAATCAACTGCCACCACAGCATACTTGACCCCTCCCTTAGCTTTTGGGAGTTCTTCTATCAAATCAATGCCATGCATAACAAAGGGTCATGGGCTCACAAGAGAGGTGAGCGGAGAAGCCGAGATGTTGCTGAAGATAGCATATCTCTGACACTTGTCACAAGCTCGAGCGAACTCAAAAGTGTCATGCTTGAGAGTAGGCCAGTAATAGCCCCGTCAGAGGATCTTTTGTGCTAGAGATCCACCCCACGTGTGATTGCCACAGATGCCCTCGTGCACCTCTTGGAGTATGTAGTTACACTCGGTCTCATCAATACATCTGAGAAGCGGAACATTGAAGCCTCTCCTGTACCCCATCGTATATGACGTACCGTGTAGCTTTGTACTTGATTCTCCTAGCTTCATTTTTGTTTTCAGGTAATGAGTCCGTTTTGATATAATCCCATATTGGGGTCATCCAAGTTGGGGTTGGGGTTGGAGCTTCAACTTCAATCTCCATTAGCTCAAGTGATGAAGGCTTCTTCATATCTGATTCCTCTGGGACAATGTTTGTCTAAGTCGATGAAGTCGACGCATGTCCTCCACTTCCCATTAGGCTTCTTGACGAGAACTAGATTGGTCAGCCATGTGAGATATAAATCTTTTTTGATGAGGCCAACGTTGAGAAGTCGGTACACTTCTTCCTCGAGAGCTTCTACTCTTTCTCCGCTAACATGATGCCTTTTCTACCTCACTCCCCTTTTATTTGGGTCAATATTGAGCCGGTGGCACATAATTTTCGGGTTAATACCCACTATGTCGGCGTGAGACTGGGCAAACACATCCAAATTATTCTTGAGGAAGGAGGCCAGAGAGTCTCTCATTTATGGGCCGAGATTAGAACCGATCTTCAGAGATTTAGAAGGGTCTTGGGCATCCACCAAGATTGTGATGGTGTCTTCGGCTGCCCCGACTCTCTTCTATATGAGCGGGCATACATGGATCAATGTCCACATCGAATTCCTGAATCTTGCTTGCTTCTCCCACTTCTTTAACATAGAGCTCCTTTTTATTCTGGTCTTCTAGTACGTACCCCCCAGGTTCGCTTGAGTTGATTAATCTCTCAGAAGTGACTGTGACTTCTCGAGTTATCCCATTGGGGAGGTCTATAACTGTTGAGGTCTCCTTTCGAACGCACTTGCCTTTACTGATTCTTTTTGCCAACTACTTTGAGGTCTCTTCATCATCACTAGTCTCCTCAACAATTTCTTCTATGAAATTTTGGATTATTCTGAGACGGTTCCATCATAAGTACTCCAGCCACTGGTTCTACCTGAATTCCCATGCTTTTAAAATAATATTGTGAGAGCTCTTCGATAGTAATGATGTTTCATATAACATCCTTTGATTTTGGCTTACATATAGCTCTATCTGGCTTTGACTTCTAATCTTCTACATTTATATCTTCCACCCCCGGTTCTCTCTTTCAGCCGATCTGAGAGCCTTGTTGTAGCATTCTCGGGACTCGTGTTATCAGCCCTTTACACATCATACCCCCTTGAAAGTGGGAAACTTCATCAAGAGGTGGTAGATGGATGTCACCACTCTCATTTCTTTGAGTATGGGTCTGCCAACTATAGCATTGTAGGCAGAGTACTGGTCGACTACCATAAAGTCAGCAACTTGGGTAGTCATACAAGGCTCATCCCCCAAAGTGATGGGGGAGTTTTATGAGGCCTTTGACGCTAACCAAGGCTTTAGTGAATCCATACAATTGGCCGACTGTGGGTGTGAGATCCTTGTCAAGGAGACACATCTTCTAGTAGACGTCATAAATGAGGACATTGGCAGCGCTCCCATTATCAACAAGTACTCTGTGCTCATTCGAAGAGCCGATCTTTACTTTGACTACCAAGACGTCACTATGAGGGTGATGAACCCACTTGGCATCCTCCTTGGTGAACATAATATCAATGTCCTCTCCCTTAAACGGCTTGAGAGGTCTCCGAGAGAGATAATGGATATTAGTGAGAGGACGCTCCTTAGCTTCTCGAGCGTATCATTCCATAGCTTTTTTAATGTCCCCCAATGTGAGGACCCCCTTATGATAACATGAATACTACCTTCACGGGTATTGCCCATGCCAGACCTCTCTTTATTTTCAGGTGCCTTATCTTTAAGAGGAGGAGGCATGACGTTATGATAGTCACCCCATGGTGCTTCTTTACTTCTCTTACTACCCATTCAGTAAGGTGACCGCTCCTGATGAGGTCCTCAATCTGGTCTTTCAGATTTCTACAGTCGGTAGTGTCATGGCTCGACTGATCATGATAGGCGTAGAACTTTCGTGAGTCCCTTTTTCCTTAGTTTGTCATGGGTGGAGGCTTCTTGAACATCCCTTTAGTAGCATTTATAGCATAGAAATGCTCAATAGGGGCCACTAGAGGGATGTACCGGTCATATTTCTGATAGGGCCTCTTATCCTCTTATCTGTTGCTTTGAGGGGACCTATCTCACTCCTTTCTGTAAGACTTCCTCGGGTTGGGGCTTCTGTCCCTACGACCCCAGTTTCTATTATTCAGGATTCAGGATCTATTGCGTTTGATATTTCTTCCCCGACTTCTACTGTTGTTACTTTTCTTCAAATTGAGCATAGATTTTTCAACCCATTTGAAAGGTTCAGTTTGCCGATAGAACTCAGACAGTGTTTCAGGTGTCTTAGCTTGGAGGCTCTTCCAGAAGTCAGTTCCCTCCTTAAGTCCCGCTATCAGGAAGTTCTTTACTACCTCATCAGTCGCTCCTCTAACCTGGGGTACTTCGGTATTACACCTCTTGAAGTAATCCTGCAAGGTCTCTCATTCTATCTGTTTAACGATTGCAAGAGTGGCCACAAGTGGGGCATAACATAGAGGACTGAAACTACTTGATAAATATTTCTACCAGTAGTTCCCAAGAATTGATGACAATGGGGCGAGCTAGGAGAACCATTGTTGGGCATTATCTCTGAGAAAGGCAGAGAAGAGCCGACAACGGGTTAGCGTGGAGACCTGGTAAACTTCCATCTCAGTGTTGAACCAGATCAGATATTTAGCTGAATCGGTCTCACCATTGAAAGTGAGGTTTGGATTGTTCCTGAAGATGACGGGTAGAGGTGTGACCCAGATCTCATTAGTGAAGGGCGACTGAGTGGAGATATGAATTGGAGCATTTTTTTTCCTTCTCCATACGCTCTAAGAGCTGCCTGAGATCATCCACGCGAAGGTTTCCCAGTCTCTCATCGTTTTTATTTCCATTGCTGACTATATGTGATGGAGGTGATGTCTGTTTACGCCTTCGGCCTCTGCCTTCTCCACTTATCGTGGATTGAGCTTACTCATGTCTTTCCCTGGGAGGGGGCCTCTCCGGTCCATGAGCACGATATGGGGACTTAGCACGCTCGCGACGGCGGGGGGTCCTTCCGCTTCACATGCCGGACTCGGGGGTCTCGCCTGAGTGTTTTAACTCGGGTTCTCTCCAGCTTCATCCTTAGATCATGTTCTGTTAGTCTCTTCCCGGCCCTAACAAAAATACTAGTGGATCTCGCCTCAGAGGGGGCTGGGCCATGAAGCGACCTAGTAAGGGTCTCATGGGTCTGCCGCACTTGACCGGGGGGACCTCATCCCATTCTAAAGATTCTTCTTTTCCTTTATTTCCGGCTTCATTATTGAAGTCGTTTATAATATCACGAGGCTTCACAGTCAACTTGAGCTGCTTAGACTTGTTGGACCTCTTCATCCTCTGTCGGACACTCGTGCTAGCCTTCCTAGAGGCACTTATCCTCTCCATCAGCCTCATTCTCTTGTTGAAATCGAGCATCTGCTTGCCCATCTCATCCAAGAATTCTAGGATCTTGGGGTTAGTCTGTGGTGGGTTCTCGTTGGTGTTCTTTGGGGTCTCGTCATCCCCAACTTTCTCACTTCCTGAGTTATTTCTGGTTCTCCTACAGTTAGACATCTTTCTCCCTCAGATGTCCAATTCGAGTCCCTCCTTCTAGCGCCAATTGTTATAGGGAGAAACTGGAATAACAGTAATTTGGAGGTTTGTTGGAATCACGGGAGAAAAATGATGGATTTTGGTAGCTGATCTTGTTGTTGATTCGTTAGAAGACCAGCGAATATGTTTGCTCTCTTTCTGCCAACTGTCAATTCAACTGAAACAAGAGGCCTACGTACCCTATTTATAGAGGTTCAAGTTACACTTAGTTCTTGGAGGACAAGTTACCTATATGGGCTAGGTATTGGTCCGGTCCATCAGACCCAAATCCTCAAACATGAAGGGCATTAGCCCAAGTCTATGCGGATGTGGAAGGTAGGTTTCCCAGATGTTTGTAACTGCCATGGCCTAAGCCCATTCGACTCTGGGGACTGTCATGGAGTTGTAGAGCAAGGGGTCCCAGTAGAGAGTTGTGCGTGATGTGGCCTCACGGGAGCAGTATGTAGAGGTGACCCTGAGCGGATCCCTTGATGAGATGAGAGCCCATGGGCTATCTGTCTTCAAATAGATAAATATGTTATGATATTACCCTGTGAGGGCCTTCCATAGTCTTCAGATTAGTAAATAATATCATGTGAGGTGAGCCCATGAGGGTAGGAGTTTTTCAGTTAATTATAAAAAAATCGTGCTAAGTACTCCGGGTTAGCGAAGCCACCTGGAGGCATTGAACTTGACAAAGCGTGCCGGGCTGAGGAGCTCTTTGTCAAGTCCATGCGACCTGGGAGGTGATGATGAGAAGCGAATCAGGTTGATGACCAGTTCTCCTCTCTCTTCTTTCTTGAAGTTGAATGAGTTTAAGGCTGGTGAGCTAGCGATACGACCTCATGCAAGGCCAATGACCTTAGAATATTATATCATTTTTAGAGCGATGCAAGCTGAATATGGACCGTGAAGTCATGTGAGTCCAAATACAAGATGGGTCAGCCAATTTATGTCATTGGACCTGCTTAAGACTCATGCCTAAATATTGGTCATAACAATAGTAGAATTTTAAAATAGTATCTGACTTTTTATAGGATTCTAAATCCTAATTACAATAGGTAACATATATGGTTCTTGAACTGCATGGATCTTGTATTCGAAACCACAGTTTTTCGTCTTTACATGCATTCTTCTTTTAATTAGCGATATTTTTAAAACGAATCATAATACTTTTGTATTAACATTGTATTTTTTAAATAATAATTAAAGCATGTTAACTAGATTTAGTTTCTTATCTTTTTACTAATTTTTTAAATTAGATTTCAGGTATAATAAGCGTTAATTTTTTCTAGAGATTAATGTTCCGAAACTTTCCCCGGGTTAAAAAAAATTCTCATATAAATACACGAGGGTGTTATTATAATTACATAGAATTATATACAATTACAAAAATAACCACACTAGAAAATACTAGCAGCTTAGGTAATTTTCCTGAGGTAATCTTAGAAATTTTATTCTCTTTTTTTATTCAAATAGTACTATTAATTTGATATTCATTAATAATTTATTTAAATCCTATCAACATTGTATTATTATAATATAATATATAATATATTATTAGTTTTAAAACCAATAACAAGAGTTAAACAGACTGACCTATGTGATAGACCTCTCAATTCGGGTAATCAGATCGGTTTCAGATCGGATTTATTCGGATTGAATCAATTTTCGGTTACTAGATCGGATTGAATCGGATCTAGTTTGGATTAAAATTGGATAAATTTCAGATTAAGATCGAATTAAGTTCGATTCAGATTAAGTTTGGTTCGGATTATGTTTGGTTTATATCATTTCAAATTTTTATTATTTCGAATCGGAAAATTCAGTATAAATTAATCCTGAATTGGTTTTTAATTATATTAAAATTAAAATAATTTAGCAAAAAAATTAAAAATATAAATTTTTAAGTAAGTTTATCGAAATAATACCTTATTCATTATCTTTCTCTTTGTGTTTTTTAATTTATTAGATTTTAAAAAATTATTTTATTATTAAATATATCAGTTGTAATATAAAATAATATAAGTTTTAAAACTTTGATTGTATAACTATTTTAATGTTTTGATATAAAATTATTTTAAATATGAATTTTACGTAAGAATATATTAATTTAGTGAATAAATAATGGGTTAATATATAAACTATATGTTATGACCCATTCAAATATGACTGTTGTATTAAAATTCAATTAATTTATTTTCTAATTCGTTGTGATTTGTATTTATATCGAATTTGATCTCGTACTTCGAGTCATATTCGATTTAGATGATTTTCGTTATCAGATCTAGTATTTTAGATTATTTTCGATTAATTTTTTGATTCGGATAATTTTCAGTTCTGGTTAAATCGATTTTTGGATTGTATAATTCGGATATAAAATCGGATCTTAGTTTCATGTATTTCGATTCGATTTTTCGGATCCTGTACCCATTTTGCAAGTACTATGTGATAAAGAGTTAAACAGACTTTAGGAAACTTTTATGACTAGAGGAAATCTGCTCATGAAGCCCTAAGGTTAATGCATATCAATGGATATACTCCCTCCGTCCCATTGATTCAGACACGCATTTTAAGATACATATAAAATATAGTTTTATAACTTATTTTTAAATTATTTTTTTCCTGAATATAAATTTAAACATTCAATTTTTATTCAAAAAAATTATAAAAATAAATTATGTAATTATATTTTATTTGAAAAGTCTTTCATTTCCATCTTGTATTTGTTCCTTTTCTCAATCATTCTTTTGATCTTTCTTAACATAAGAGCAAGCTCTTCTCATTTGTAGGATTGGATTTGAAGAACCATGAGCTTTACTTGCATTAATCTTCCCTTCAAATTGCTCTAATTCAGCAAATACATCAAGAGTATCCATAGTATCAATTTTGCGTGTCAGACACTCTCTCAGAAATGTTAAGAAATTAGTGGGATGGAGGGAGTATTGTATATGCGATAAAGAGAAAATTTACTGATTGAACAGTGTTTGACTAGATATTAATTTTACAAGATCTAGGAATATAGTATATTGACAACACAATATGTAGCTAGCACTCACCTGACACCAGCATTCTTGTGTGCTAGCTAGTAATTATTTTTCTGTCTTTTCTAATATCTGATTCTACTTTATACTAGGGAAATTAAATTGTAAGTGCCTTTTATTTCTTGATCCTATACTCATTTAAACACTGTTTATGAACTACAGGAATGTGATATTGATCAATTGTCTCCCCCATCTTCCTGCATTGACGATATATCAGCATTGCACAGTTTCATTGTGCTAGATGTCAATGAATGTGAATTAGCTATGAAGCTAAAAGTTCCAGAGTTGATTCTAATCTGGGCTTCTCTAATTGCTGACTGGCATGCATGGGAGGAACTGGAGGACTTGTCAATTTTTACTTGCATCAAGGAAGTTGTTGATCTAAATAGAAAATTTGCTCTTAAAAATTTCATTGCGGCCTTGCAGGGAAGCAGAAAACAGATCATCTCCAATGTAGCCAACAGAAAGGTTAGTAGTGCCCATATTTCCGATATTCCTGTTAATCTCTGTCAGCATCCTCATTCAGAAAGCCTGCAGATTTTTTAATTTACTTTTGGCATCATCGATATGGGAGTCAACTGCTTGAAGCTTGATAAGTATGGCTGAGAAAATTGGAGGAGTTCAATATATTTTAGATGGTTGACCAGCCACTTTATGTTGAATGATCTTTGCAAGTCAGCAAACTGAGCCCTGTACTCCGTGATGATCTCAGTATCAACCTCACTAATGAGTTTTAATATAGGTTTTCATTGTGGTGCACAACATATTCAGCTTCATTGTTCACAACTTCTTAATGGTGGTAAAGTATTCAAAGGTTTTCTGGGTACTTCTTTGCTATGCAATCAAGTAGGCGTAAAAATTCCGAGTTAACCTCATGGCCCTGCCATAACTCAAAATCACTTGTCAATGGCTTTTCCGCCAACAGATTTTGAGGGCTAGAGCATGCTGGCAAGGCAACCTTTGAGGAATCAACTCATCCTGCAAGAAATACAAAACGCACAACTTAAATTTTATTGACGTAAAAATACATAAGATAATAAATACATTGTGCAAGAGAGAACTAAAAACTTGGAGCAGAAGTTCCGAAAAATACGGTCTTTGTGCAGAAATATAAATGGATTAGCGGAATAAGTAACATTACCCATAACAAGAAACATACGCAGAACCTGCTTATAAAAATAAAAATAACACAAAAGAAGTGCATGAAGTTATTGAGAAGTTGAAAAGATTGTTCAAGTACCTGAGGCAATTCAGTGACAATGGTGGCTTTTGGAGAGCTACCAAGTAACCTTTGAGGTAAGCGGATATACTTGATTCTTTATATCCTTGTGGTACCTTCACATACTTCAAATAACAGAATGGGGATGGAAAATGGGCCAGATATTCAGATATATCTTTTTTTTCCTCAGTGTAAATAGCAGTGTGTTTTATGTATTTTCTGTGCATTTTCTGCCTAGTTTATTGAGTCTGGTCTTGGGCCTGCAGTTTAGTGTTTCTAGCTGGAGATCAGAAAGAATTTTGTAATTCTATCAAGTAAACAAAGATAGATAGTCAGCTGCTCAACATTTTCCTTTTTCCACTCCTTGAATTTGCATAAACAAATGTCACTAGAGAAGCTAAACATAAGTGTGTAATCATTCTGCCCCCGAAACTCATAAACTGCAACCACTGTCCACAAGATTATTTCATAGCAATAATACAAAGCATACTTCATACTTGTTACTTCAAATAACACGCCAACTCGCTCACTTCTGACATTTACTTGGAAGATGGTACATTGTAGTCTGAGTCTCCGAGACAAATGGGATCAAATTAATTATATAAGAGGATCAGAGTCATGGATACCTATAGAGTACTTCACCCAATACCATGACTCATTAGTTGCACATCAAAATTAAATTTATTTCCACATACAAGTGTGTGAAGTGTGTATACTGGCCCTTTTATTTAATTTAGCAAAATTAAATATATTTCCGCATCATACTTAAATCTTGCAACGAGAACATCAGCGTTACAATGAGGTATCCATGACCATTACACTGATTTGCCATCTATTTGAGTATGGCGGATTAAACAATTCTACTTCCCCATTAATTACAGTTTTTAAATATTTAATTTATACTCACCAGTGTCACAGACAATAAAAACGAAACAATGCTAATGTAGTTGAAAAATGACTGTTATTATGGGTTACACTTACACAAGATGCTGCTGGGATACTTGGTATTAGCCAGCTGTATGTCTCTTCTTCTGGCAATCCCATATTTTCCAACCTCTTCACACCCAACTTTGCTATTACTTTCTCCAGCTGCTTGTAATTTGGTATGTAATTTAACATTTAACCACTTTTGATGCTTACATTTTCTGTATCTATTTTCATGTTTCTTGATTAGTCTTGTTTCTTTTTGTCTACTGCCATTTGTTTTTCTTTTTAAGATTTAACTCTATGTAAAGATTTTAGATTTGGGTTTGTGTTTGTTTTGTCCCACATTGTAGTTGCCTTTAGCATTTTTAGTATCCTTTTCGACAACCCTTTTAAGCTTTATTTATCTGGAAGTCTTGTTCAGATTTCTGTAAGTATATAAGTGTATATTCTTTAGGTTTTGGAAGAAAAAGGAAAAGTTTTGTTGTTGACATCTTGGTCATTTAGTGCTCTATATTCATGTGTACATTTTTATTATATTGGTTCCACTTTGTAATTGTAACTTTTTTTGTTTCTTATTATCTTGAATCAGTCCATGTTACTGTATAGTAAACGAATTGATGTGATGAAATGTTGTTGCAGTTTTACATATTTGGCTTAGCTACTGTAGCTCAGAATTGTTACTCTTTCTGGGGTATCATATGTTATTCAGAATCAAGAAAATCTTGGGCTGGTAGAAGCTATTGCTGTTTAATTGCTTAAGTTTCTTGAAAAAGGAAGGAAACATGGAAGAGAGTTTTGTTCCATTTCGTGGGATCAAGAATGATGTTAAAGGAAGGTTAATGTGCTATAAACAAGATTGGGCTAGTGGTTTCAAGTCAGGCATAAGGTATGTTTACATTATGCCATCATAAAATGTTAGGTATTATATGGAAATGAACATTTCCCAATAATCTGGATCTCTAACATACTTGTCTTTTTAGGATTTTGGCCCCTACAACATATATATTTTTTGCCTCAGCAATTCCTGTTATATCATTTGGTGAACAACTGGAAAGAAGTACAGGTATATAATAAGTTCTTATTCATTAGCATCCTGTTTCACCATTCACATACATTTTCACAATTTAAAACAACGCCATGGATCGACAGAAGGATCACTCACAGCAGTGCAAACTTTAGCTTCTACTGCAATATGTGGTATTATACACTCTATAATTGGTGGTCAACCTTTGCTTATTCTTGGAGTTGCCGAACCTACTGTTCTTATGTACACATTTATGTACAACTTTGCAAAAGATAGACCGGACCTGGGACCAAAGCTCTTTCTAGCTTGGACCGGATGGTATTCTACTCTTTCTTGCATTGAAATATTGCACATTTTCACTTCAACATTGAATCTGTTGAAAACTGAAGTTTCATTTTAGAAAATTGTTCAAGTTTCTTCTGTTTTAATGGTACTGCCTCCATGGAATATTGGTTTTGCAGGGTATGTGTTTGGACTGCAATTTTGTTGTTCCTTCTGGCTATTCTAGCAGCATGTTCAATCATTAATAGGTTCACTCGTCTTGCAGGAGAATTGTTTGGACTGCTTATTGCAATGCTCTTTATGCAGGAAGCCATAAGAATAAGTGGCAATCTTGTTAATTTTGTATAGGTTTCATCAGTTGGCATTCCGATTTTGATATATTGGAAACAAACTATTGTGCTATTTCGTGCAACAGAACTTATGGGTGACTAAAAATGTCTGTGTCTTGGTTGGGGACCAGTAGTTTATATGGTTACGTATAAAAGTGGCTATAATGTGTTCATCTCATTGGTAGAATGCTAAGAAGCATTAAATTTTTGTTTGGACATTATTTTTGTGGGACTAATTACCTTTTCGGGGTATTCATGTGTGAGCATGTCTCTGTGATTACTGAATATATAACTTGATGGATGTAGGGACTTATCGTTGAATTTCGTGTACCGAACAGAGAAAATCGCCATTTGACAGACTACCTTCCCTCATGGAGGTTTGCCAATGGGATGTTTGCGCTGGTTATGTCATTTGGTCTTCTGCTCACTGCATTGAAAAGTCGGAAAGCAAGATCTTGGCGGTATGGCTCTGGTAAGCTTGCTCACAATATTTTTACACCATATCGGACTAAATGAAACTTCAATAGGTGCAACCCCAAGTTCTTTACAGAAAGGAAAATTTTTGGATCATAATGAACAATATTGATGATGGTAAAAGGCCTGGGCAGCATTTAGTGTCACGGGAAATTGGGATTGCCCTCTGGGATAAAAAGCAATAGTTACATATTTCCTTTAGGGAGCTTGAGGTGCGTGCTGCATCATGTATGAATCATGTTCTTCCTTTTCTGAGACCATGTTCTATGTCTCCTTACAGGTTGGCTTCGAGGCCTTATAGCGGATTATGGTGTTCCATTTTTGGTCGTTGTCTGGACAGCTGCCTCTTATATACCGGCCGGAAATGTCCCAGAAGGAATTCCAAGGCGGCTTCTTAGCCCAAATCCATGGTCGCCAAGTGCATACAGCAATTGGACAGTCATGAAGGCATGTTTTTTTCTTGATACAGAAGCAGCTTATGTAGCTTCTTCCCTCTCTTGATATGATTTCATAACATACATGTACATGATTTTTGACTTCCAGGATATGATACAAGTGCCAGTACTCTACATAATTGGAGCTTTTATTCCAGCCACTATGATGGCAGTTCTGTACTATTTTGATCACAGTGTAGCATCTCAACTTGCTCAGCAGAGTGAATTCAACTTGCGCAAGCCACCTTCATTTCATTATGATTTATTTTTGTTAGGATTTATGGTGAGGATAAATCCTTCTAATCTACTCTCACAATTCAGTTGTTTTCTTTCATTAACACAATCACCACTGTAATTCAGTGACTTGTTTTAATGTTGCAGGTCATATTCTGTGGTCTTACGGGGATTCCCCCATCAAATGGTGTCATTCCACAATCTCCAATGCATACCAAGAGTTTGGCTACACTGAAGCATCAGGTTTCTCTATTTACTACAAACAAGAACTTCTCCTTGTGGTGATCAACTATATTAGAAACTCTAAACTGAAACTGAATATCATTGTTGTCTTCACTAGACAGGAAAATTTCCACCTCCATATAACTGCATTATCTTACACAATATACTTTTAGTTATCACATTTACATTTACAAAGCTCAACATATTCATTGCTGCTTTGTCCTCTATTTGCATTCAGCTTCTTCGAAATCGATTGGTAAAAACAGCACGCGAATGTTTGGGTAAGAATGCCAGTTTGGTTCAAGTATATGGAAAGTTGCAAGAAGCCTACCAAGAGATACAGAGTCCACTAATTTACCAAGAACCATCAGCTCGAGTATGGTGCTTTCATGACTTCGTCAATACATCCACATAAGATAGTTTCCTTTTTCTTCCTATTCTACTTTCTGAAATACATACTTATATATGTCGTCATTATTGTTCAAACTTTATTCTTGGAACAGAGATTGAATGAATTGAAAAAGTTAACTATTAAATCAGCTTCAAGCATAGAAAATATTAATGCTCCAGTTAACGAATCAATATTTGATGTTGAGAAAGAGATTGATGATTTGATACCTGTTGAGGTGAAAGAACAGCGAGTCAGTAAATTGCTTCAATCTTTAATGGTGGGAGGATGCGTTGCAGCCATGCCTCTTCTAAAAAAGATCCCAACATCAATACTCTGGGGATACTTTGCATACATGGCTGTTGAAAGCTTACCAGGAAACCAGTTTTGGGAGCGGATCCTTCTGCTATTCACAGCTCCAAGTAGAAGATACAAGTTGTTACTCCCAGATCCAAATAATATTATAAGTTCAGTTTTTTGTATCATTTTAACTGTTTTCTGCAACTAACCAAATACATCTGTTTTTCGCTTTGCAGCCATGTGTTTACAGAGTACTGGAGGATAACCACGCAACTTTTGTGGAAACTGTACCTTTCAAGACAATCGCCTTTTTCACGATTTTCCAGGCTGCTTGCTTAATCACTTTTGGGATTACCTGGATTCCTCTTGCTGGGGTTTTGTTCCCTTTGATTATCATGCTTCTGGTTCCTATAAGACAATACATTTTGCCCAAGTTTTTCAAGATTTAGATGCAGCTGAGTATGAAGAGGCATCTGCTTTACCATATAACCTTGCAATGGTAAGCTTTTTGTTCTTTCAATGATATAAACTGATGTAGTCATATCTTCTACATTTTCTGTTACAACTGGCATAAAAAAAACAATCTCTTTCAGTTTTTCTGTAACGTAACTTGTGTATTTGTATATACTCGTACAACAAATCTTTTTTCGTGAAATACAGGATGTCTTGCTGCAATGTTGGAGATTTCTAAACCTGTTTATTATTATATTTAATGAAAATTCAATGATATTTTGGAAAATGATTCTTTTTGTTACTGGTTTCATTGTAAAGTCTTAGCTCTCAAGAGGGAGATCCACAAAATGTCATTATCATTTTATCTGCATTATATATGTAGCCAGTAGTTCTCTCATTCTTTAGTTGACTTCTTATCTCAGCTTCTATTCTTGTTTCTTGATGTATCTAATTTCAGGAGTCAGAGATAGGTTCTAGTGCTTCATTTGCAGATGACAGAGATTTTGGATGATGTGATTACCAGAAGTCGGGGAGAGATCAGACACGTGCAGTGTGAAGTTGACAGGATGCAGTGAGAAACCACGAAAAAGTTTCATGAAGAGTTTCTCTGATAAAGGATATAGTCCTCGATTAAGTGAAATCAGAGGAGATTTAAGTCCTCGGTCAGGAGGAAGAGGGCCATTTAGTCCCAGGACCGCGGAAGGCAAACCTTCACTTTAAGGAAAACAAATTTGATAGTCCCAAAAATATTAGTCTTTGTTAAAATATAAATTATTGCTAAATTATTCAAGGAGATAGTTCAATGAGTTTGCAGATGGCATGCAATGAATATTTGCCCTCTGCCTCTATACAATGCTACGATTCTTAAATTGTTCAGCTTCTGCAAAAATGGAGTGCATGAGCTCCATAGCGGTGTATAAGCACTACAAAAGTTGTGTTTTGCAAATGTGTGCAAGCATATCTTCCACAATTTTTGTATCCATGTAGCATGTCATGAGGAACTCCTCGATTAATATGAAAGAAGTATAAATCCTTTACTTTTAGAGTTAGAGCAGCAGAGTTCAGAACCTGGTTATATTTTGGATACTGGTACAATACTGCTAAATTCGTAAATATTTGCAAGTTCGTAAATATTTGCAAGTTCTAATTTATTTTTTTTGAATATTGCAGAGGCAATAACAATTGAAAATCACTTGAAAGAATAAGTTTGTCCTTGACATAGATAGGCCATATATATCCTGCCAACCTAGTGTATTGTAGTATAAGTGAAACACAAATCCTTGATATTATAGACCTGGTGCATTGTAGTATAAATGAAACACCTATCTTTATTAATGTAGATATATTAAATATGTCACATTCCACTAGCTACATAGTACGTAGGCAAAAATTCACATCACTCAACAAGGGAAAGAAACCCCAAAGGGATGGATCTATTTGTGACCAACAATCAGCCAAGATCCTGTTGAATACTAATAACTCTAACTTATGGATCTCTTATTAATAAGCCATATCTATATATGCAGTATTAATCCATATATAACTAACTATGCAGATTGCAGACACATGATATGCTTTCAAGAAGAACACTGCAATCTGTAGTTCTCTACTTCTGAGGCTGGCTCTCCATCTAGTAAACAGTCGATGGGGGGAATGGTCAATGTTTCTTGATTTCCATATGTATTCCAACAGAAAGGATCATCCACCAATTCCCCTTCTTCTGGAAGAAGCTCGACTTCTGACATTGTTATGTTCGTGCAAGGAACCGTGTCACTACATGCAAAATGTATCGGAGGGCTTCGTACATCATAAGTTCCCTTGATGTTCTTGAATGATATATCTTTTACGTATACAGCTGAAGTTTGGTTTAGACAAGCCTTGTTTGAGCAGTAGTATTGGTCTATGATCACACAGTTTCTCACATTTTCCATTTGAATATTTTCGAATGATATGCCTGTCACTGACCCTGCTCCGCCTTGCCATGTCTTGATCCTCACCCCGTTGTCCGAATCCTTTATTATAGCATTTCGGACAGTTATGTTCGAAACACAAGCCTGAGAATTATGCACTCCTAAGCTTCCGATACTGTAATTCCACAAAAGTTAAAAGCTCAAAACAGTATAAAAAGGTCGAATGAAGAAGTTGTGTCGCTAAAAACTCAAAACAGTGTAAAAAGTTAAATGAAGCTGTCACCGATCAAAACTCAAACAGCGTAAAATATCAGATAAACGATTTCCTTTTTATTAGAAAATTATATATATTCCAATATATAGAATGTTAATTATACGTAGGGAAGTAAGGATTATGGGGGAGGGAATAAAATTCGTCACTAGGCAATCACTGAATCCCCGAATAAAATTACATATATACCTTATACCATGACTAGGGCCACATGTGACACCTTCGATGTTGACATTAGCACAGCCAGGTCCAATGGAAATGCAATCATCTCCTGTGAGAAAAACAGCAGGGCACACTTTTTAACAGAGTTCACAAGCGAAATAAAATCTACAAGAATCTTTTTGGAGCATAAATCAGTATTGTTACCATTTCCAATTACTGAGTCATATATGCCAACAAATTTCGTGTTTTCAAGGTGAATCCCATCAGTATTGGGACTAAGTTTAGGAGAAGAGATGGACAATTTCTCAATCAACACCCCTTCACAACCATCAAATTTCATGTGAAACATTGGACTGTTCTTGATTCTTAGACTGCTGACCACTATATTGGCGCTCATGAAGAATCGGATTAGCTGAAAATGTAAAAATATTTTATCATTGTTAAGATTAATATAATTTCTAAAATATACATTACTCATATAACTAAGTTAGAGTCAAGTTCCAGTCAGATTAACTCACAGCTGGGCTGTCACATGGTCCAGGCAAAGTTGATCCATTAGGACCCTGAAATGGCATTTCTTGATTCATCAAGTACATTATGGCATTTCATTTCCAAACAAAATACTAAGATACAAAAAAAATACATATATGTAATTATGTGTAAATACCCTGTGAGGTTTGCATGGAAGTTCCCACCATTGCTCACCATTTCCTTCAATGGTGCCAATTCCAGTGAATGTCATATCATCTAGTCTATAAAACACAAGCCACTGCTTATTGCTATCCTTTTTAGGCCAGCAATCTGGACCATTAGGTGGCATTAGAACTCCATCAACCTACATAACATCAAATATCTAACTCTGAGCAAAAGTTACATATTTTATGGACAAGAACAAAAACATTAAAATTTTACAAAAAGATGAAAATGTTCTTACTTGAAAGATAAGACCTGGTTTACATGGTCCATAAAAGACAGTTGAAGTGATCATAAATGTATAATCTTCAGGAGCTAAAACAACACCTGATTCTACAGCACAGGCTGCTTTCCAAGCATCCCTGAATGCTGCAGTATCATCAGTTGTACCATCTCCAACTGCACCGAAAGATGTAACATCGAACACGCAACCTGATGTTGAATTCCCAGGGTCATTAGGATCATCAGAAACTGGTGGAGGATCAGTGCTTGGGTCTGAAGGAACTGGAGGAGGAAAGGAAGGAGATTGAGAAACAGGGGGTTCAGGGCTAGGGTAAACAGGGGATTCAGGGCTAGGTAAAACAGGGGATTTATTAGGCTTCTGCTTCTTGTGATAATGATATCTTCCTTGTACATTGTTTGAATTCACGAACAAGAGAACTACAATGAGAAAACACAAATTCCCATGAAAGAAATCCATTCAAAGTAAAACTAACTTCAAAGATTTTCAAGTGCAGAAGAAGTGGAAAGTGAGAACAAGAAGAGGGAGTTAACAGTTGAGAAAACTAGTGGGAATGTGGGATGGACCATTTGAAGTTGGAGCTGTTGTTATGTATACAACTATATGTATGCATTTTTAGAACTGAAAAAAGGTTCTTCACGACAAAGTTCTTCATGCAACAGACTGACACGTGGAAAGCTTATGTTGGGCATTATTATATGCTATGGGAGATTGGTTCTGTGTTGACATTAGGTAGGATGGTCTCTTCTTTTTCCGCAGTAACAACATTTTTACTACGTCAAGTAGTGTAAAATATGTGTAAATCTTATAAATCTCAATAATCTACATTCATAGGAGTACGATAAATTTTGTGTAAGATATTAATCGTTTTTACTATTCGAGTCCCTGCTACCCACATTATTAATAATGTGAGGAGGACGTCCGAAATATGTTTTGTTTGGTATCTTCAAAGTTTTATGAATTTATTAAATTTCCCTAAGATCTGGCTTCATGTCACCTTTTCATTTTTGTTCTACTAGATCAAATGGAGTACCTCTGTTTGACTGCTTGTTTTGTACTGTTTCTTGTGCAATACTTCCTAGAGTTTTGTTTCAATTTACTAGAGGGGTGTCATGTCTAATCTATTTCTAGGTTGGAAGAACTTGTGATCTCTCCCTGAGTTTGAGGCCCTGACTTGCTTGAAAAGTGTGCCAGGACCCTTCACTTCAAATCTTTGTTATGATTTTCTTCATTTCATTGTACATTTTTCAGCAATATTGCAAGGCTTTGTTTAAATTGTGAATATACTATACTAATTAATTAATTAATTTGTTAAATATAATGCACTATATATGATTATATATAGGTAAATGGATAAATAGGAAATTAAAAATAAAATAAGAGATGCAGCATGCAAACTAGCATCTGCAGGTGAATGTAGTTGTGATGTGAAAAGAAAGCAATAATAAGAGTAGTGTCATGCAAAATGGTTTATGTATATGCACATCTCGTGAATTTGTTTTGTTGTTTAGCTTGTTTGTAGGTGTGGCCATGGGTGTTTTAAGCATAAACAATAAAGTAGGTTCACGACAATAGAATTAAACCATTCACGGGTTCATGCGCGCATCTCTTATACACACATAATAATACTTTAAATTTATTGCATTTTGTTTCCAAATTCAATTCTGTCCAAAAAAAAAAAATTACTACTTGGGCCAATTTTATCGAGTTCAGTATATATTATTTAGGGGAATAAATAAATGATGGCACATGCAACTTATGCAAGTAATTTTTACTTTATTGTTCAATATATTTCTGAAGATTTTAATATTAATATTGCATGCAAACGACAATCACTTTTGGCCGATCGTCTGGTGGGGTGCGGCAGCCGACCGAGAAGTTTCGAGACACTCTCTCTAAAATCTAAAATATGCTAGTATTATAAATTTGTAAATCCTGTAATTCCTTGTATATTTAAAATTTAAATTTGTGAGTTATGAGTTGAACTCCAAATCTACAATTGAGTTGGTATGAATTTTTTGTAACGTCCAGTTCATAGAAATTGCAAAGACACGAATTCAACATTCACATGATGTTTTTTTTTACTAACTTGTTTTCTTCGTAGGATCTTCGACTGATGTGATACACACAAACATATATGCTTTTATATTTATGAATCTATAAACACAAATTTTCATGTGTTTGTATGTGTGTGCGTGGGCAGAGAAATAGGGCACGCGTCACCTTATACATGCATAATGTTTGTCACGGGTCTATCTAATGTAGCTTTACCATGGTCACGGATAAAAATATAATCAACAATAGAAGCTACAGGTCATGCTTCTGCTAATTACCATACCCCGTCCACGTAATATATTACTTATTATTAAACATTAATCACAGGATTAGGGTGTGTAATTAAGAGACTAAGCATATGACAAACATAAACGTGCAGTTATAATTATTTTCAAGCAATTCTGTGTGATCTGATTCTGTCGACTGTCGATCTTAATTATTGTAATTAATATGTGGTTGCAGCTTTAATCTCTGTTTAATCAGGATTAAACATGATTGTTTAAGCTATAAAGGTATGTAATGCGCCTTTCCATCTCATGTATGTCTCTGTGTGTGGCTTAAAGTGCTTTAGGATTTCAAATTTATAATCCTATTGCATGTGGTAGGTTCAAGGAAATTAATTACACACAAGAAAAACAAAATTAAAAAATATTTTTATATATAGGTGTGTGGTTGCAAGCAGCTGCACTTTTTCTTTTTACCAACTAAAAAAAATACTCTAATAATATCATAATAAAGTTTGATTGATTGTAAATGCACGTGAAGTGTTTTGATTATAACTGATTCAGAATTCAAGAATTACATGCATGGCCTGTTTTGCATGACAACTTAAGATTTGCACACGTCTTAAAGTGATGTGGAAAATTTAAAGCAGCACTGTGAACATCTGTTTGGTAAACTTAAATTTGTTCGAATCAAGTGCTACAACAATTAAAATCCAACATTAAATGTGCCAAACTTTTTTTTTATTTGACATTATATATCGGACTAATTAATTATATATGATCGAAAAATTGATAAAATTCAAGGCACATATTTTTATCAAAAAAAAGATAAAAAGTTTGACACATTTAATGATGCATTTTAATTGCAGAAGGTTGTATTTATGTGAACGTATTCATTATAAAAAAATAAAAAATATCAGTGTCTCCTCGCTGTAAATTTACAAGTTCAATGGTGAATGTCACATTAGGGGTTGGGCCAAAACATGATCGGGGTTATTTATTTTTTTTTTAATTTTTTTGAAAACAGGGTTATTTAATTTTTAAAATTGAATAGTCATTGCTTCGGCGCAATTAAAGTTTTTTTTTTAAAAAACAATTGAAAAATGGTGGATAACATGATAACGGAACTACGGAAGTTGAGATTGTTTAAATTTAATAAATTAATGCACCAAATTATTATAAACAAGTTCAGATAAGTTTGTTGTCATTAAAAAAGAATAAAATGGAATAAAAATTTATAAATAATAATAATAAAGAAAAAATGTAGACGAGAATAAATAAACATGATAGAATGTGATTTTTATAATAGAGTTTGTAGGAGAAAGTAAGAAACAAGAAAGATGGAACAGTTTTTATAAATTGATAAAAGAAAATTTGAAATAAATATAATACAATTTTGATTACAATGTTTTAACTCTCTTTTTTCCCAGTAAAAATGATTCAGAAACGAGCTATAAAATCAACTTTTTCTTTATTCTTTTTCTACACTTCTCTCGTTACAGAAACCATTAAAATGATGGGCTTCTTGTAGCCCGTATATGTAATAGTACCTACTGCTTTGGGCTTTGGACTAAGAAAAAGGTAAATTTTACCAGTTGACACTACATCGAGGCTGAAACAGTACTCTCACTGTCCTAAATTATGGTCAATTTGAAACAATTTTAATTAAAAATTGAAAATTATTCTTTTATAGTTTCAGAAAACTGAAAATATATTTTAAAATAAACTGAATATATTTTTCGATGATATATTTTTTATAATTATATATTATATATAATTTCCAATTAAATTTTAGTTTATTTGACCATAAAAAAATAAAATTTGGGACCGATGGAGTAACTAACTTAAAAAAAAAATGTTGTGCTAGTAAGTTTTAACACATTCGTAAGTCTATTGAAATGTTTACGAGTAATATCTTGGTTGAATTCTATTTAATATGAGAATTTATAATTTTTATATGATAAATGTCGTTTGATCATGGAGTGAAACATGATGAATATGATTGTATCGGACTTCCTTTACTTTAATAAATATTGCAGTAAATAGTAAAATTGGATTTTACACTGCCACTGATGTTAAAATAAATTTACCCCAATTACTCACCCGGGACTCCAGTCTTTTTGCGTTGCTCGTCGTTTTGCCCCCCAATCAGGTTTTCTTCAATCTCCTAGCTATAATCATATGTTAAATTGCTAATACATGTGTTTTTATTCTGCATTTTTATATTTTTTATTATAGTATGTTTTCCACTGTTTAATCCTTATATTTTTTGTGATTAGTGACAATAATGTTTTGAAATGAATGCTTGTTGTGTGTTTTTTATTTGTTACTTGGGTTTGTTACCGTTGGATATATTTGTTTTTTTGTGTTTGAATGGGAAAAAAAGTAAAGTTTTACAACACTAGATGAATATACATATGTTAGTTGAGTAATATAGAGTAGGGTTTTTGATAGGGTATCAGGGTTTTAGAGATTGTAATATATTGTTTGTTAGAACTTAGGAGGCGTTTGGTTCATGGGATTTTAACTGGGCTGGGGCCTGAATTTTATTAGTGTTTGATTGGGTGGTTTATTCGGTCGAAACTTGTATACAGTTTTAGTTTTGGGCACTTTCGGTGGACTGTAACTTATATATTCTTTGTTATTATACACTTGGATTGTGTTTTTCAGATATGGATAAGGGTAAACGTAAATTTGTAGAAAGCAGTGGTAGTACTGGATTCAGCCATAGGTCTACTGCTCCCAATAATGAGGCTGGTTTTGATGTTGATAAAGGTTATGAAGGTATTGGAAGGTTTTTTTGCCAAGCAGAGGGAATGACGTTACCAGATCTAAAAAGTTGGGTAGCTGTAATAAACCCGTGCTTTCCTTTTAGTTACCATGAACTAAGATGTAGTTGAAACTGTATGAGGAAGAGAAAGCAAAAGTTATTAAGATTATGGAAAATTTGGATGGACGGATTGCGCTCTCAATGGAGATAGTCAAGCTGGACACTTTTGGTCTTCGTAGACCAAAAGATTCTGATGAACAAGAAATTTTTGAACATTTTTGTCTAAGAGCTCATTTTATTGATGATAATTGGAAACCAAAGTCATGGGTTCTTTACTATGGTGACATAGATCACATTATGGACACTGGCTATGAGAAGACAATTTTGAAACTCATTTCAGATTTACGCATTGAGAGTAAGATATCCACTGTAACTCGTGGGTATCGTGAGATGTGTTATGAAGTGATTGAGGTTGTAGAAGATATGGTTAAGGAGAAGAAAACACTGCAAACCAAATGCCAGCCATTTAAAATATATTGTTGTGCTAACCTTTTTGGCAAAATGGTGGAAGCAGCTTTTGAGGACATTCAAGATATAATCTGGAAAATTTTGCAAAAAAATTTCATGTACTGGCACATGACGTTCAGTAGACTACAGTATGCAATAAAGGCGGAGTCTGATGGAGATTTTTTGGAGCAATTTGGTTGTGATTATTTTGACCCACCTACTGAGGAAGAATGGACAAATCTTAAACATGTCTGTAGACTGGTGGATTGCATATATAATGCAGCAGAGGTATTGTTCTTCACAAAAAATCTTACTGCCAGCCTATATCTTCATAATCTCCGTGAGCTTCAGGCAAGCTTGAGGAAAGATCTAGTAGGCCTGACAGATTAAGTATAACTACAGATATGCTAAAGAAGGTTGATGAGTACTGGAATGACATGTTCTTGGTGTTGGCTATTTCTACTGTGCTGGATCCACGCTGTAAGATGAAGTATATAGAATTTTCTGCTTTGAAGTATGAGGATGACTCAGGAAACACGCAAGTGACGTCTGTTCTGGAGGCAATTCAGGGGATATATGATTATTATAAGATGCATAGTCTTAAATCGCAGACTTCCAAACCTTCTGATTCAATGCCTTAGGATTTAAAGCCCTCTGATTTAAATTCCTCTAATTCAGACTCGGACTCGGACGAACTTACTTCGGACTCGGAAGAACTTCCTAGGCATACACTTGAGAGACTCCAAAATTGTAACTTCAGGTTCAATTGTTTGGATGAATATAATGAGTTTCTAAAACCAAGCAATCGACCCCCAAAGTCTGAATTGGAGTGGTATTTTGATGAGCCGGTTTTGCCATGGAGCAAGGATTTTGATTTGTTGAGTTGGTGGAGAACTGAAGGACCAAAATATCCAGTACTATCCAAGATGGCCTGTGACTTTTTAGCAATACCATTTTCAGTAATCAGTTCATATGATGCTTATTATTACAGAGACTTTCGACCGGCTGATACAAGTCTAGCTTTCCTTGGACCAAAAATACTCAACACATTGCTGTGCACTCGGAGCTATATTAAGAATGACTGAAATTCATTGCCTTATTGAGGTAAAGTTACATTACCCTTCTGATGATAGTTCTGTTTTGCTTTTGCCAAATTGTATGTTAATAGTTTTTTTTAGTAAGGCTATATCCCTTGAGGAAATCATTTCATGAGTTAAGGTCATTAAGTTTTATTTCACTTATAATTTAATACACTCCTTAAAACTGTTGAATTCCTTGGAATGATTCATTATCTCGTGTTTGTATAAAATCTTGAATATCTCGTGCTGATAACTTCTTTTGAACGTTCAAGAGTTGTTAGTATTTAGAGAGATACATTATGTACATGCATGAATGCATGATCACATTAGTTCAAATTATCAGCTTCACTTTGAATTCATAAGTAATTCATGCATTCTCTTATATTTATTTTCATCACCTGTTAGGTAAAAAATCTCGGTGGTACCATCATATACATATTAGGAAAAATATACACTACTCCAACCATGAAACTTGTTAGGTAAAATTATAGATATCCTCCATTACATCTTCTATATCTGTTGAGTCTTTGGCCATTATCTAAAAACATCCACGTCATTAAACCTAGCCCTACACCTACATACATATATATTGTATATTATATTTAATATATATGTATTATAATTCTTATTTTATATTTAATATTTTTAATTTTATATAATATTAAGTGTAAAAATATTTTTTTATTATTAACCAAATTTATTAATTACTTATATAATTATTTTAACATACATTGCATATTTATAAAAATACTAATAATTTAATTTAATTATATATTTTATAATATATAAAAGTAATGTTTGTTAATTATTTTTTGTCATATTTAAATATGTTATGATATTTTAAATTTTAATATATATTATATTGTTATTATATTAAATATCTTTTCATTAAATGTATATTTTATTTTCACTTGTATTGAATAAAATATTAATTAAATTTATTTAAACTTGTAAAATTTCCATATATATATATATATAGGAATTTATAAAAAATAATATTTTTCGATATAACTAATCATTATGTCTAATACAATTGGAGTACATGCTCTTACATATTCAACAAATTTTAGATAATCATAATTTAACTAATCATTTTAACTATTGTGGTTGGAGATGCTCTTACAAATTTTATTGGTTAATATCTATAATTTTTGCAATGACTAGGTAGAACCTTTTAAAAAAATTGTTTTTTAATCTTCTGCTTGGACTATATTTTAGGAAAATGATGATAAATGAAAAGAACAAGTAGGTGCTGATTTATTTGTTCATTTCCTACCCCATATTGTACAGTCCATTTATCAACTTCCTTCTCTAATCTATTCTCATAAGTCGTCCTTCATAGAAGTCATTTTGATTTTACTTTTTATTTTATTATCTCAGATTTCTAACAAGGATATCTTCCATTTCATTCTGGTGGACATGGATCCAATACATTTGATATATAAATGTGTTTACTAGTAATTTATAGGTTGGTTCTTTTAAGGGGCATTCTATACGTCTTTTGGGTTCACTAAGCCCATATCCGCTAGTGCTATGAAGTTTGGCAGATTAGAAGTCATAGGCAGTATATTGATTAGTAGTTGGCATATGGGACTGCTCTAAGGGAAAGTAGTCATATGAGTTGTTGATTTCAAAAAGATGATGAGAGAAGGATATAGATATTTATGTAAGCATTGTATATCATTGTTTTGACCTTAGGATTAATTTTAGGAATACAATATCATTTTAACACAATTATATTTTCGTGGGAAAAGTTAACTCAGAAAGTTCCATCCCATGCAAGTAGACAATATAAAAGTCTTCAATTATTCTCATATGTCTATGCAAGCAACTGATTTGCAGGGGGGTGTAGTCTTGTATCTACTTGAAGGTTGTGCGTGGCGTGATGGTAAAAGTGTCTGCGTTCATATACGTTGGTTTTGGGTTCAATTCATGGAAACAAATCTGTTACTAGCAATATGTTCTAGTTTCATAGCTTCTTGCTGTTGTGGCTCATAAGCCACACCGAAATATCGTTTAGTTTATGTCTTATTGCATTGTGGTGCATACATCGTACCTGATTTCTGGATATATTTTTCAGGAAAAGCAAGTCATTTGGCAGGGTTCGGGAGCATGGATCAGACGTTAGTTTTACTTTGTCATTAAATTAAAGCTTTGGGGGTTTTGTTGCGGAGCTTATATCTTTTGGGTTCGCTTATGAGTGTATCTGATAGCTCTTGGTTTGCATCATATCTAGTTTTTGTTTGGCAGAAAAAAATGTGAATTTAAGTATTATATGATATGCATCTTCAGTTCAATGCAATGTGCATTTCTTAAAAATTGTTTTCGGTTAATCTCATGTTTACATATCAGCCATAAATTTTGGTTGCTTCGGTCTTTTACAATTTATTTCGTTGCTTCATAACACTTATATAAAGGTTGTTAGTACTCGAGTCTTGCATAGATGTAAAAACACATCGCAAAATCTCTCCCCCTGTTATCCATACTACCATCACCATCTTTACTGGCGTTGATTGTCATTTCGTTGTCACCATATATAGTAAATAAGAGGAGTAATCAGCTATTGAACTCTATGCATGCTCGCGTTTAGAGAAGAGGAGTCGTCATTATTTCTCACTTCATGAAAAATGGGCATCATTCGATACATTCTTTCTGAACCCCTTGATTTTGTTTACAACCCACTGTACTCATGCACTCTATAACGTCACCCGCTATATTGCTTTTGCTTTTCCCGGAAGCAAAGGCAACATAGTTTTTGAGATATAATAGTACTCTCAAGATTTTGGAAATAATTGACGATTTGATTTTTTGCCACACATTTTTAGGAGTTTTGAATATATAGTTAAAATTATTATTTTTAATTTTTTTTTGTGAATACAAATATTAAACTAAAATTTTTATTTAAAAAATAAAAATAAAAATAATAATTTTAACTATGTAGTCAAAAAATTTTAAAATGTGTGTCAAAAAGTTAAACGTCAATTATTTCGAAACTGATCGAGTACTAGTATTTTCCCCAAGATCAAAAACATATTACAGTCAGTTACACAATTATTGCAACATATTATTACCGGCGTAAATTCCTTTAGTGCAATTTCTATCACTCTAAGCAAATTTTGTATCACAATAATCTTGACCCCACTATCTTTCTGACTTGCTCTTCTTTATTGAAAAACTTTAAACTCTTAGAAAATTTCATACACGATATACAAATAACACAAAATAAAAACGATACAAAAATTTAGTATTTATATTTATCTTTTTAGGTACATGTGCACAATTACATTAAGTTTTCCAGTTTTCTTTTGGGAAAATATCTGATTTAAACATATTTTGATTTTTTTAGGAAAATTTTCTAGAAAACAGGTGAAGTAAACTGACCTTAATGTTCTTATTTTCCTTCAGTCAAATAATCCCATATAACTAAATTTTGATAAATTAATAATTTTTTTGCTCCAATAGTTAATAAAGATGTCATATTTTTAATTTCAATAAATAAATTAAATTTATTCAAAAGTGTAGATTTATGAGAATTTAAGTGTAAAACAGGTATATTGATCCACTAATCAAATAATTTTATACAAAAACAAAAAATTGATGTTTAACCGGGTTTTAAGGTTAAAAAACTAAGAAATGTAACGGGCTTGTAACACATTTGTAGCCCATCAACACACACTATAAATACACTGATATGATCAGCATAAGAAGTATATATATTATATACTATATATTTGCATGTGTAATTGTTATTTACTAAATAAATGATGCTTGTTGCTTGCTTTGAAATCAAGTTATTATGTGTATTTTCTTTTGTTACTAGGTTCATTTTATGTATATATTGTGGTTCATCAAATAAATGTTTATTTTCCCGCCAAATAATCTTATTGGTTTCAGCAGTTATCACAAATCAAGAATGGAGAGTTTAGGGTTTATACTAGGGTTTTGGACTATGCAATTATTTTTGTTATTTTCCTTCTTTTTTTTCTTTTTTTTGAAATAATAGACTGTATTTTTGCTTTGTTATGGTGATTTTATATGTATTTATGATAGATATTATCACCGCACGCATTCCAGTTTCATTTTTGACAAGTTAATAATTATTTTTACCTAAAGTTTATGTTGATGTTGGATTGTGGCTTGCTTATTCTTTGGTTTACACTTCCTTTGTGTTTTCAGATATGGATAAGGGTGAACGTAAAGACATCCTGATGTGTTTTAAAATATAATACCGCAAGTGTACGGTGTCTGTTATTAGCAGAGACTGGCAAGTGCGGATCGAATCTACAAGGAGACGGGTTTTATCAATTTCAAGTTAATTATCACAGATTGTTTCAAGAGCAAACGAATATTTGAAGATATTAATTAATTACTAATTAAAACTAACACTAATTAAATATACTAAATTAATAAATTAAAAATCTAGGGCAATCAGGTTCACCATGCTTACAGTATAACTGACTTATAAGCTAAAATATTAAAAGTGGTCATGCAACTAGAGTTTGTTAATCCCTCTCAAGCATTAACACTCTCGAAACATGTTTACACAATTAACAATTTTTAGTAATTCAATTAGTCAAGTAATTAGAGCAGTGTTAATCTCTCTCGAGCATCAACGCCCTCAGAAATCCAATGATGCTCTCGCACTCAAATTCAATTCTGCTAATCGTATGTGTGCCTCTAATAAGTAAATCTCTCGATCTATACCCATATTAGCATAGAATTAATTCATGATATTGGCCGATTACATAAATCAATAATTAAAATATATCAATTATAATTACACATAACCTATCAAACCACTGTAAAAATCATGTCAATATTATAGTGCAAACATGACTTTCCCTTAAACCCTAGAAATAATTACTCGTTAATTATTAAACAAGTAAAATAACTAAGAACAAAAAGAAACATAATTAAACTAATAAGAATTAAGAAAATATTGGATAAGAAAACCTTGAATTATCCTTGTCACATGAAAAAGTCATGGCCTCCATCCATCTCTATCTAACCCTAATATTAAACTACTCTTCTTTAATAATAATAATATCTCATAATACATAATAACTGATATGCCTCTATATAAAAAGTATTTTAATGCTTTAAAACAATTACAAAAGAGTTTCCTAAACCGAGTAGAATTTTCAATGTAAAATTCGTAGTTGACTTTTCTGTCCAGTTTCTGGGCTGATCCAGTAAAATTCTGTTGGTTGGCCCACTCCTGAATTAAAGAGAATTCCATAAGTTTTGCATGGACTGTAAAATCATCCAATTCTGATTTCTGAAACTAAAGATATGGTCCAAACAGTGTATGCAGCACGTGTATCCCAATAAATACGAATTTTCTTCTATTTTGACTCCAAAATAGCTCTTTAAGCCCAAATCCTTCCAAGTTTAGGATTTTCCTCTTGTCTGCAATAAAACATTAAAATCTATTAAATAAATATCTAATTAATGCAAAATACTATTAAATATGAGTGCAAAATAAGATAGAATATATATAAAAATATAGTATATCAAACATCCCCACACTGAATATTTACACGTCCTCGGCAAATAAAAGAACAAAAAACTAAATCATAACTAACTAACACCACTTTCGTAGATGACACGATTGCATTGAGCATATGCAACAAGCCGTTAAACCCCTAGGCAGCCCTAGTAGGACGAGTTTTGTCTTGTGAGGGTTTATAGTGAATCTACCCATAAAGTCCATTTTTTTCTGCCAAGTCTCAAGTATGAAACATATCATAGTACTCTACACATGTAAACCTCAATTACATAATTTAGAAAAATAAGTCTTTCCACTTAGAGCATCAATTTATACATAACTATCCAAGTATGCACACATTGTCTAGATAGACAAAAGAATCATGAAATAAACATCAATGTCGCATTTAATAAGTAACATGCTATAGATAGAAAGCTCACATATCTCTCAAATCACACAAGTGTTTAGGGTGTAAGTGTATCACTCAAGTTCAATCAATATAGTCATGTGCTATCATGAGTTTGATTGTCCACCAAATCTCCATTACTTTGTATATATGTATGCACTAATCAAAAGGTCTTTATTAAAGGTTGTAACAAGGCTAAGGTATAGGGTAGGAAATCAATAAAAAAGGCTAACAAATGGCTAACTTGACAAACTAATAGAGCATATTGTTCATTCTTAATTAAAGCACTCAACAGGAAAATTAGATCATGTAAAAGTTGATCAGGCTTTCACAAACATTAAACCCCAAAGCACAAATGTACTTTCCCACTTCCATATTGTAAAACAATGAACAAAAACTTTCTTCGAATCATCTTCTTCTCATTTTTTTTCAATCTCAAGTGTTTCTCCAGTAATCAAGAGCAGTGAAAAGTCACCAAGAAATAAAAGAATAAGAGATAATCCCATTCTTAATTTTTAGTACAATTGAACTTAATACCAGCACATGTACATGGGTCATCCATTTCATATGACATTGCACTTGCCACTCATTGATCTCAAAGGAGCACTATTTTTTTTATTTTATTTTTAACTTTTCTTTTCTTTTTCTTTTTTGAGAAGATTTTTTTTTTCATATCAACTCTCACCAAATAATCACACTTTAACAAAGAAATCCCCACACTAAATATTCACCAACCCTCAAACAAATCAAAATGCTCTACTAGTAAATCAAGACAAGAAAAATAAGTAGGCTCAAGAATTTTAGGTGGTGATATTTGAATAAAACGGATATAAGCTCAAAGGGGCTCACTAATGATATAACTCATGGGTATTGTTTGAATAAACGTGGTTAATCCTAGTGCCTTTATCATTTTCATGCATACAAATATCATGTAATTTTAATAAGGTTTAAAACAAGTTCTAGAGCAACATGCTATATGATGAACATCACACAAGAAAAAAAATTGATTGATATAAAAATGTATCAATCACAAAATTAGGCTCAAGATCTCACAAGGTGAAAGCATGCTTCAGTACTTATTAAAATTAACAAAGATGCATTTCAAGTTTTAGAATTTTCACAATCACATACAAAGAATCATCATATATCAAATGAATATAAGAGATGACATATAAACTAATCATGCAAAATAAATATACAAGTATGTGTACTTATCCTTGTTAACACACTTTGAGACGAGGCAATATACAAAAGCTTTTTAAAAATTTCTAATTTTTTTTGGAATTTTTTAACATTGAAAACCGATCCCCTACAATTAAGCGGTTCATTGTCAATGAATAATTATGTAAAAAAAGGAAACAAAAAGAGTTCTAAAAATAAAATATAAAAATAAAGAAAATAAATATATAAAGAGAGGTTAGAAATACTCCCCAAATATATAAGCATGAAGTTCCGCTTGAAAAATAAGTGAAGTGTGTCGGCTCCAAGTCGATGCACCACGGGAGCTCAACCGTCCCCATGGGGAGGTAATTCGTCCCCATGGTGTCAAACATCTCTGCCCGGACATCATTAAATAACTTTATGGATCTCCAAATCCGATCTCCACCGTTCAGAATTTAGATAATGGAGTAATAAAGATACTGTCCAAAATTCAGGACGATCCGACCGTTGAAACTCCGGAAAACGCAAAAACAAGATAACTAACTCAACCAGAAAAATTGCTGCGAATTTTTTCAATTTTTCACCATTTCCATCAACTTGTTAAAACTCATTATTCCCTAAAACACTTCACACAAAATTCATCAATGCACTTTGTGGGAATACGAAAATAAAAATCTAACTAATAAAATAGTCTTGGGTTGCCTCCCAAGCAGTGCTATTTTAGAGTCATTAGCTTGACTTATTACAAAATTTCCTCTGATAAAGGATAGAAAGTGAAGCATCTACTTCCTCGGTCATAATCTCACCACCAAGAATAATTTCAAGAGCATCCATAATTGTTTTTACCCTGCAAAATATTTCCAAACAAGCATTAAGAAATTTAAATGTTCCGTCAATAATCAACAATTGAGCAAGTGCTTGTGCAATTTTAGAAAATTTTGTGATAAAACAATGATAAAATTCACAGCCTAGAAAAGGTGGAACTCCCTTGACATTCACATGAGGTGGAGGCTCAGGTGGTGGTTTATCGGCACTCCTCACTTTCTCAAGAGCCATTAGAACATCTTGACTTATTTGATCAATGACTAAAGAGATAATTTCATCTTCTTCTTCTTCTTCAGCTTGAGACATAAGAGCTACTTTGAATGCATTATCAAACCAATTTTGCGAATGATCATCTTGGGAAATATTTTTCATCACGTCGACTTGAAACAATTGAGTTGAGAGTGATATTTAAGGCACACATGATTGAGAAGAAACAACCATCTCAATATTGCTTTCTTTCGTTATCTTTGTTTCACTCACAACATCTTCAACAATAACATCACCAACCGTATCATCAATATCATGCTCCTCCTATTCAATTATTACATTATCAGCTAGCATCGATAAATTATCAAAATCGAGATTGTTATCAAGAGTGATTACACTCTCGTCCTCTTCTAGTTGGATAGGTTGTAATGATAAAAAGTCGAGTTGACTTATAGTGGAAGAAGTAGCCAATTGTTCAACTTCAGGCTCCATCATCAATTTTTGAGTTCTGAAATCTTGAATCACTTTTGTAGTCCCTTCAAAACTCTTTTGCAATTTGATCATCATATTCAATACCTCACTCGTCTGATTAGGTGGTGACACAACTACATTGGTTTGAGAAACATGTAGCTCTTCTTGTAGTAGAGGATATTGACATTCTTGTAGTGGTGACTGCTCATATTGATATTGATAATATTGTTCTTGAAATTGGTGTTGATCATGATACTGAAAATTCTGAATATCATTGCCCGTGTACGAGAAACTTGGTTGAGCCATCCATTATTGATCACAAGTGTTAGAATACTGGGTATACCCATATCCTTCTTCTTGAAAAGCATTCAGTTGTCCAAGTTGGGTATCATGAGAATTATAAACATTGTAGGAACACTCGAAACCATAATGACCTTGAACACCACAAATTCGACAGAAAGTGTATGTTTTAGGGGCAACTTGTGACATCTCATTGATACTCATTGGACGCATAATAGGCATTGCCTCTTGATGGGAAGATAAGAAGGCAAAAGTATCAGCTTCATCCATTGTAAACCTGTGAAACTCAACAAAGCCAAGAAAATAGTAAAATCTGCCTCAATTGGAACTAAAGTTCCAATGAGACGACAGAAACAATCCAAATAACTAAGTTAAAATTAATAAAAACTATGTCGTCTCCCCGGCAGCGGCGCCAAAAACTTGATGCGTTTTAAAATATAATACCGCAAGTGCACGGTGTCTGTTATTAGCAGAAACTGGCAAGTACGGGTCGAATCCACAAGGAGACGGGTTTTATCAATTTTGATTATTTCAAGAGCAAACGAATATTTGAAGATATTAATTAACTACAAATTAAAATTAACACTAATTAAATATACTAAATTAATAAATTAAAAACCTAGGACAATCAGGTCCACCATGCTTACACTATAACTGACTTATAAGCTAAAATATTAAAAGTGGACATGCAACTAGAGTTTGTTAATCTCTCTCAAGCATTAACACTCTCGAAACATGTTTACACAATTAACAATTTTTAGTAATTCAATTAGTCAAGTAATTAGAGCAGTGTTAATCTCTCTCGAGCATTAACGCCCTCATAAATCTAATGATGCTCTCGCACTCAAATTCAATTATGTTAATCGTATGTGTGCCTCTAATAAGTAAATCTCTCGATCTATACCTATATTAACATATAATTAATTCATGATATCGGCCGATTACATAAATCAATAATTAAAACATATCAATTAGAATTACACATAACCTATCAAACCACTGTAAAAATCATGTTAATATTATAGTGCAAACATGGTTTCCCCTTAAGCCCTAGAAATAATTACTCGCTAATTATTAAACAAGTAAAATAACTAATAATAAAAAGAAACATAATTAAACTAATAAGAATTAAGAAAATATTGGATAAGAAAACCTTGAATTATCATTGTCACATGAAAAAATCATGGCCTACATCCATCTCTATCTAACCCTAATATTAAACTACTCTTCTTTAATAATAATAATATCTCATAATACATAATAACTGATATGCCTCTATATAAAAAGTATTTTAATGCTTTAAAACAATTACAAAAAGGTTTCCTAAACTGAGTAGAATTTTCAATGTAAAATTCGTAGTTGACTTTTCTGTCCAGTTTCTGGGCTGATCCAGTAAAATTCTGTTGGTTGGCCCACTCCTGAATTAAAGAGAATTCCATAAGTTTCGCATGGACTGTAAAATCATCCAATTCTGACTTCTGAAACTCAAGATATGGTCCAAATATGCAGCACGTGTAGCCCAATAAATACGAATTTTCTTCTATTTTGACTCCAAAATAGCTCTTTAAGCCCAAATCCTTCCAAGTTTAGGATTTTACTCTTGTCTGCAATTAAACTTTAAAATCTATTAAATAAATATTCAATTAATACAAAATACTATTAAATATTAGTGCAAAATAAGATAGACTATATATAAACCCAAGTAACCGCATTACTAGATATTTCCCTAGAGCTGACAAACAACAGGGCGATTCTGTTGGCAATAATGATGCTGGTTGCAATTTGGAGGAAGTTTATGAAGCAATGGGAAGGTTTGTTTGCTCGGCAGAAGTGTCTTTTCCAGCTGTTAAATATTTAACGAAGATACTCAACCCGGCCTTTCCTTTTAGTTATCTTGAGCTAAAACATCGTTGCTTGAAAGTTTATCAGGAAGAGAGAGAAAAAGTTATGCAGAGTGTGGAAAATTTGGACGGGTTGATTATTATAGGCGTGACACTTCAGGACGCAATAGATTTGAAGGGTAAAGGAGAACTCTCGGACGAATACTGAGTTTTCGGACTTATCTAATGAGAAAGAAAGGAAAAAACTTAGATATGTTTGTAGACTGGTTGAGTCCATATATAATGCAGCAGAAGTATTGTTCTTCACAAAAGATCCTACTGCCACCCTATATCTTCATAATCTTGGTGAGCTCCAGGTAAACTTGAGAAAAGAGTCTGTGAGTCCTGACAGGTTAAGTATAGCTACTGATCTGCTACAGAAGTTTGATGAGTACTGGAATGACATGTTCTTGGTATTGGCTATTGCTACAGTGATGGATCCACACTGTAAGATGAAGAATATAGAATTTTTTTCTTTGAAGCATGGTGATAACTCTGGAAACTCGAAAGTCCCAGCTGTTCTGGAGGCCATTCAAGGGATATATGATGATTATAAGATGCATAGTCTTGAAGCACGGAACTCTTCAAAACTTTCTGAATTAAAGCCTTCTGATTCAAATCCCTCTGATCCAGACTCAGATGAAGAAGAACCTTTGGAAGAAAAAGATGATCTTCCTGTGCATACACTTGGGAGACTCCAAAACTGCAACTTTGGTTTTAATTGTATGGATGAGTATAATGAGTTTATTAAACCAGACAATCGACCCCCAAAGTCTGAATTGGAATGGTATTTTGATGAGCCTGTCTTGCCACGGACCAAGGATTTCGACATAATGGGTTGGTGGAGAACTGAAAGCCCGAAATATCCCATACTGTCCAAGATGGCCCGCGACCTTTTAGCAATACCATTCTCAGTAGCCAGTTCATATGAAGCTTTTGTTTACTGGGACCAACGAATGGCTGATAGATCTCTTGATTCCTTGGGACCAGAGCTAATTAATGCCTTGGCCTGCACTCGAAGCTATCTTCCGAAGTACTGAGATCTGTTGCGTTAATGAGGTGCGCTTACATTAGTCTTCGTATTGATAACGTTCTTCCCTAAATTATATGCTAATTGTTTTGTTTTACTCTGGTTGGGCTATAGTAAAGCACCAAAGCTGCCCATTTCTAAGCTATCAACCATAAAGTGTGTAACCCCAAGAATTTTATTTTACTTCTAGATGAATGACTTGTGCCAAAAGGCCCAAAATAGCTTTTTGACGTGTCGAAAGTTAGAATTTACAGAGGAGTTACTTTAAATGTATTCATTGTGCATGAATATATTCAGTGCCGACTATCAGTTTTCACCCCTGACTTGGCAGAATTTATGCATTCTCTAGAGTCTAGGTCTCACTTTGTCATATTTTATGTTATTCTTTCATGAAAAGTTAATATTTTCATTTATAGGGTTGAGAAGGAGGTCCTTGAACAAATTTGATTGGTAAATTTATAGAATGATCAAGCAACTCCCTTGAAAAGACAATCTGATAAGCCCATTTTCACCAGTGTTATGGTGTGTGACGAATTTAAAAACATAAGCAGTTAAGCGTTATATTATCAGGCTTTTCGAAAGAGGTATATTTTAAGGGACTGCTCCAGGGAATAAATGTATATGAGTTGTTTGATTTTAAGAAGAAGACGGTGAAAGAAGGATATAGATATCTATTTAAGCATTGCATATTATTCTTTTGACATTTTACACGAGAATTTATTTATGAGAAGAAAAAATGCAAGTCTGAAAGTTGTGTGCCACGGCAGCAAAACCTTTGAAGCCAGAAGGTAATCAACTCTTTCATTCTCATATTTCTTTGCAAGAAGTGAACTACTTTAGGTTCATATCTTCTTGAAGGTCGTGTGTGGGTGATGGTTAAATGTCTATCTGCATATTCCTTAGATTATGGATTCCTGTCATGGAAACAAGTCTCCTTATGAAATTCTTTCTAGTTTCATAGCTTCTTTCTGTAATGGGCCTCGTTGCTAATAACTTATAACTAATAAATATTTTCTAGTTGCATGCCTTGTTGCTGTTGCGGATCATACGCCGTTCCTAATATTTGTACTTTGCATCTTCGGTTCAAGGTCTTGTACTTTGCAAACGTCTTTGAAAATAGTTTTGATTAAATTTATAAACGCCATTACCTATAAAATATTAAAATACTGTCTAGCCTGGTAATTTAAGCTAGTTATAAGTAACTTCAAAATTACTTATGAGATGCATTTCGACTGAGTTGAGCTTAAACTGAAACAGTCAAAAATGATATAAAATACAAAAATAGAAAATAATTCATAAATTTGACAAACAAATTATGGGTTGGCTGTTCAATATTTTATTGAAATATATGCAAAATAGTTGATTATATTTTTTGTATTCATTTATATATACTTTTACTTTTTTGTTTTATTTAAAATATGTCAAAATCCGAATTAATAAAAGTAAAAATGTTAAACTGACAAAAGAAAAACATACTCCTACCGTCTCAAATTTTATATTATTTAATTTTTTGTGATCAAATTTACTGAATTTTGATTATAATTTATATATAATTTTTTATTGGTTTTAGAAATATAAAAATTATATATTGAAGTAGATTAAATATATTATTTAATAATATAAATATTTTTTATACTATATAATTTTTAGTTAAAATTTAACTAATTTAATCATAAAAAATTAAATAAAACAAAAATTTTGAGGCGGAGTGATAAGAATAATAAAAAAAGGACAAAATTAGAGGGGATTAAACTTCTTAGATCAAAAACCATCGGAACAT
Source organism: Oenanthe sinensis (assembly GCA_028671895.1). Classification (NCBI taxonomy): domain Eukaryota; kingdom Viridiplantae; phylum Streptophyta; class Magnoliopsida; order Apiales; family Apiaceae; genus Oenanthe; species Oenanthe sinensis. The sequence goes on along the minus strand of CM053813.1, from coordinate 29,910,894 downwards.
CCAGATTTTCTGTCTTCTCCGATCAAACGGGTGATCTTTCGGTTTCGAGGGGTCCGGTGTCTCTTGTTTTTGTGGTTTTGTTTTTTGGATCTAAAACTTGCTTTTATTTTATAATTTTAGTTTTAATTTGCAATTTCAATTTGGTTGTAGTCTCTCCTTGGTGAGAGTTTTGGTGTTTCTCTCCTTTATTTGTGAGAGTATGGGTTTTGATTTAGTGATAAAAGTTTTTAGGGTATTGCAAATATGGTCGATAGCTCAAACTGGATTAGGTCCAACTGGATATGGTGAAGCGGGTACGTGTAAATATATCATCTTCAACAAATGGTGTGATTGTATCTCCAAAAAGAATGTATTAATCAGCCATTGTTTCCAATTTATGTTTGTTCGACGCGACTATTTTTGTAGATGCCGTATGGTTTTTTATTATTGAATTAACACTTACTCAAAAAAAAAGGGAAGAGAAGTGACTGTGTAGAACGGCGTCGTTTAGATTTATACTTATAAGCAGTTGAGCACTAGCACAGTGGCACCAAAGCTTCAACTGAAGTCTTGAAACACTGACTAAGAGCAGCTGACGAACCCAGCTCAAATTTTAAAGATCCAACAACTAGAAACCCAAAGCTTAACTAAGATCAACAAGTGTGTGTATTTGTATGCATCAACTTTATGTAGATCAACATATATACAGACCCATCAATGGTATGTCTCTCATTTTTTTAGTTTAAAAGACTTCAACATCTTCTTGATTTTTTAAAAAAATAAATTCTAAAATTTTTGCTGTAAATTGGTTTTCTTGCAATTTTAAAAAGTTCCCATCTTTCTTAATTACACTAAAGATTGCATCTTGTTGCTGTCTGATCCTGATTAGTGTCTTAGTGATCATTGTTTTTTAAATCTTGTTTAAAAATAATTTGTTGAAATGGCTTAATGTTTAAACATTGTGATACTGCAGTATAGGGTAAGGCTGTTTTATGTAATTAAGAGGAATGTTGGTACATTAGGAGTTCTGTGCACTGGAACTGATTTTTCGGTATAGGGGGTTTGAATTGTGTGAAGCTTTTGTTTATATGAGAAGTTGTTAGGAGCCTAGAAAGTGACTATTTGGGAACTGGTTTACTATCGAATACTGATACAGGGTCCTTTGAGTTCAAATATGTATATGTGGAGAGGTTGTGATTTTAAGTTTTAGAGTTGGTGAGAATGAAGAATTGGTCTGGAGGAGTGTTGATAGTAGGGCTTGGTTTGATTTTACTTCTGCGGTACAGTTTTATAGGAAAACAGACACAGAAGCAGTCAGCTTATGATTTCTTTAATACCCATTCGTCTAAAGATTTTTCAGATAGTGGAGGTAATTCTAATGTAATGAAACTGGAAAAAATCCAAAATCCTGAGAAAAGGCCCCACTTTGTTGATGTTGAAGGACTCGATGATCTCTATGCATTTAGGAATATGTCTGAAGAAGAGTCAAAGGTTTTGCTTGTTTGGTCTCAAATGCGTATGCTGCTTTCGAGGTCAGATGCTCTGCCTGAAACATTTCAAGGTATTAAAGAGGCTGCTGTATCATGGAAAGAGTTATTGTCATTAATTGAGAAAGATAAAGCTTCACAATCGAATGATAACATCCAGGACAATAAGAAATGCCCTTATTCTGTAAGCACGTTGAGGGGTTTGAATACGTCGACATCTAGTCATAGATACATACTTGAAATTCCTTGTGGTTTAGTTGAGGATTCGTCGGTCACGTTAATAGGAATTCCCAATAGGGGACAGGGAAACTTTACAATTGAACTTGTAGCCTCACAATTTTCAGAAGAGCAGAATCCTCCAATAGTTTTGCATTTTAGTGTTTTTTTACCAGGAGAAAACTTGACAAAGGAGCCAATTATAGTTCAGAATACATGGACCAATGAGATTGGATGGGGAAAGGAGGAAAGGTGTCCTAATCATCATTCCATTAACACCACGAAAGGTATATCATATGCTGCCTTTCCTTTATTATAGTCAATCCTTGTAACTGTAGCTCAATCTATGCAGCATCGTTGTGTATATTTAGCATATACTTTGTGCCGTAATTCTTCGCGCAGTATTATACGTTATTAATTGCAGAAGAAGCTTGTACTTTCATGTTCACGTAACTGAACACGAAGCTTGTACTTGGTGCTTGCCCTTAATTTAGAAGTGCTAGTAGAGCAGTATAATATCAGAACTTATGTTATTTTTTTATGATATGGAAAATTAAAACTAAGTTTCACCTATTGAATGTTACTACTATTATAGCTAAACACTAGCTACGGAATTGCTGATATGAGCATTTATATTTTATATAATTGATATCACATGATTTATGTCAATGCTATCTTGTGTTTGCTTTTTGATGACTTTGAAAATTGGGAGACCTCGGGTTTTTCTCAACTTCTAATCAGCTATGAATTTATATGAGTGCATATGTGCAAGGGTAATTGCTTTTAACTTTACTTGAAATTCAAATTTTAGTAGTTTTTTTTTGTCATGAGATTTTGACTAATTTAATCTTCATTCTACTAATAAATGAGATCTTGTTGTTTGACTACTTTTTAACATATTCTTAGTCTATATCAGTTGATGGATTTACAAAATGCAATGAAGAAGTTTTCAGAAGTGCTGAAGAAGAAATTGCTCATGTTAGTAATCTTAGTGTCAACCAATCATCGAACGTTTCCAGTGGGAGTGCTCATGTCAGTGCCAATTTCCCATTTTCTGAAGGTAGCCCATTCACTGCGACCTTGTGGACTGGTGTGGAGGGATTCCACATGAGTGTAAATGGACGGCATGAAACATCTTTTGTATATAGGGAGGTACGACATACTTTGTAAGCAATCACACAGTTAAACTAGAGTATGTGTGATCTATTTTCATCTGTAAGTTAAAGAGGATAATTACAATCAAACTATGCATATATGCAGAAACTTGAACCATGGATAGTTAGTGGAGTCAAACTGGCGGGTGACGTGGAACCTGTGTCAGCCATTGCTAAAGGTTTGCCTATTTCTGAAGATCTGGATTTAGTTGTAGACGTTGAGCACCTTAAAGCTCCACCATTTGCGAAGAAAAGGCTTGTATTGTTGATCGGGGTATTCTCTTCTTGTAATAACTTTAATCGGCGTATGGCATTAAGGAGATCTTGGATGCAGTACGATGCTGTACGTTCCGGGGAAGTGGCAGTTCGATTTTTCACTGGCCTTGTAAGTGAGGCATCACAAACAGGAGGAATTTATTAGCTATTAACTATTCAAAAGAATTCTTCCGTTTGGACCGCTCTTGATTTTGAAAGCAGTATTTTCTTCATATTTCGTGTGCATTATAACTTTGTTTGGCACCAAAATATAGTCCGAACTATTAGTTTTAATTTTATAAATAAAATGCAGCTGGCATAGGGGATGGCAATATTTTTTATCAATAAGTTACAAGTTCATCCAAATAGTACTTGATAGGCTCAACAATGCTAATCTTTCTTCCTTAATCATGATGTACTTGGCCCATCTTTTCATTCTACATTGTTATGAGATTCTGGTTAGAAGTACTTCTCTTCCTATATGTCGTTTAAGAATATTCTTTAAATTGAGAAACCTCTCACATCTATAAATGAATTACTTGCTTTGCATTGATTTTGATTTTTCAAGTGTCCATCTACATTTACTAACAATATGATGTTATTACCAGAAAATGTTTGAAATAACTCTACTTTATGGTTTATGTTATATACCTGCAGCACAAGAATAGTCAAGTCAACTTTCAGCTGTGGAGAGAATCTCAAGCTTATGGAGATATGCAGCTTATGCCTTTTGTTGATTACTACAGTCTGATCAGTTTGAAAACAATTGCAATATGCACTATGGGGGTACGTAGTTAAGAGAAATGTGTATCTTTACCTTTTTCAGAACTACTGGTATTTTGTGCTACGTATAGCTCAGCAAACAGCATATCTGTCATTATGATAACTATTACATTAAGATTTACTTTCTAGTTTTTAACTTCATTGTGGTTATATAAATATATAATTAACGCTGTATAAGATCCACCAGCAACACAAAGATTAGGTAGCATAGATTGATATATACTATCGCCTTTTATATAGTGCTTTTATGTCTAGGACTCTAGGGTGCTTTTATATATGTGTTTATCATTGTTTTTGCATTATTAAAACCAAGGGCCTTTGCAGAAAAGCCTCTCTCCATTCTTAGGAGTAAAGGTGGTTGGATTTTTGGATTGAAAAAAAAGATGAAAATAATATGACAGGAAGAATGATTTATTGCTCTTCGTACTATTCTGAATACATAAACTTGCCTTCTATAGGCTAATACATACTCATAATGATTCCTAAAAAATAGTCATATAAATGACTTCCAATAACTATCACTGCTAACTTATTCATTCTAATCTTTTAAACTAATTCCACTTATCCTACTGACAAATAACTAACAATTTAGATAATTTGAAAACAAATTCAAATAACTTTGAATTATTTTTAACAAAGCTAAGGTCTGCGACATTTTACTCTTCTCGGACCCCACCCGAAGAGCGGTATCCGGGTATGTTTAGTTTGGTTTGGCTTTAGATGGATACGCTAAGCTATATAATTGAGTAGAGGAGAAATGAAACTAAGATATATTATCTGTAAATTATGGACAACAAACTCTTATCTCATTTTAAGATACTAGAACCCTTCCATCTGCATGAATTTATCCTCTTAATTGGAAAACAGGCTGATGAACGTCCAGGGGGACTGACTGATTACGATATAATGGATTGAGTAATTGTGGAATATGTTATAGAGAGGACAAATCGAATAAATGGTTATGACAAAATCTGAATTAGCGAGAACTTAAATTATGGAAAGCTGATTTTGTCATTGGGTATGCAGATCTACTGCCTGGAGCTATAACTAACTTGTGCAAGTAAATTAGGTACAAACCACCCTGTTCCAAAAAACCAAGGAAACCAGATACAAATTAAAAGGAGTGGTTATGGAAAAAACTGTAAATAGCGAGAACTTAAATTATGGAAAGGTGATTTTGACTTGGGGCTTGCAGATTTACTGCCTGGAGCTCTAACTAACTAGTGCAAGCGAACGAGGTACACCAATCCTGTTCCTACAAAACAAAAGAAACCAGACACAAAATACCTGCTTTCTATGAGTCTTGTACAAGGCATACAATGATAGCCTTCTTAAAAAAATATTTATACTGTATATGCACTGATAGTTGTGTGGATGTTCATGCAATAACTTAGCAAGGGCTGTGATTGCTCCAATTTGTTCTGCATTAGGCTGATTGTAAATTGTAACATCCCAAACCCACATTGAAACATGTGGAGACTTTAGTTCAGTATATAAGGTAGAGTACTACTACTAAGTGCACCAACAAATCGTGATCTTTTAACTCGATTTCGAAAAAGGTTCGCGATTTAACCCGGGATGTCACATAAATAATATTTTGGTTGATCTTTTATGGATACAACTGATTTGATTGTCCTTTTTTAAACCAATTATGTATAAAACTTCTTGGTTGTTTTACTATCACAAAATATCTCTGTTACCTTGGCTCTTCATTTTGCCTCGAGTATCCGTGTCGGATACTCGACACTTGGACATGGATATGGAAACTTTGACACTTATTTTAAGCAAAAAACATGTAAAATTTTCAACATATTGCTGAGTCCAATACTTGGACACATATCTATGTTGTACACTTCCGGCCGAGTCCGGGTAACAAAGCAAAATATCCATTATTGTTCCTAAGATTAAATGTAATGTCATATTTTTTCGGCAATCAACCACTTGTCATGCGCATATTAAAGTGGCTAGTTGACTTGGTGCTAGAATATGTTAATTCATTATATGATAATTATATCTGCAGACCAAAATCCTCCCAGCTAAATATATAATGAAGACGGACGATGATGCTTTTGTGAGGATAGATGAAGTTCTGTCTAGTCTCAAGCAAAAGGTTTCTGATGGCCTCTTATATGGTCTTATATCTTTTGAATCAAAGCCCCAGAGAGACGAAGACAACAAGTGGTTCATTAGTGCCGAGGTATTAGTCTTCGTCAAACTTACCATCATCGAATATTTGCCAAATACCTGTGAATGAAGGATGATTGTGAATTCTTTGGCAGGAGTGGCCACATGAGAGCTACCCACCATGGGCTCATGGTCCAGGTTATATAATATCCAGAGATATTGCCAAATTCATTGTGCAAGCACACCAGAAAAGAGACCTCAAGGTAAGATAATACACTGTCTCAGTCTGTACATTGCCTAATGGTTTCACTCTTGCTCAATTATGGATTGCTTTGCTTTCCGGGGTTAATCCGTTGTTTTATAGAATAAAGAGAATGCCATAATGTTTTCTTTCTAGAATTTTTATATTACACATAAATTGTGTTGTCTTTCTATGATAAAATTTCCAGTGCAATCTAAGAATGCTACTCAGAAATGAGGTATTGTATGATAACTTTTGTACTTTTGTGTACCCTTAATCGGAGGGATACTAGTCAAAAGTTTTTGAATAATCTAGTAAATCATATTGTCTAAAGTCATTCAAGGTTTATGGGTTGGTACTCATACTTATTCTCAATTTGCAATTACTGTTCTTTAAGCTATTCAAATTAGAGGATGTATCCATGGGCATATGGATCGAAAAGTTTAAAGAACATGGTCACAAGGTGCAGTACGTCAGTGATGAACGGTTTTATAATGCGGGATGCGAGGCCAATTACATTCTTGCTCACTACCAAAATCCGCGGATGATCTTGTGCCTGTGGGAGAAGCTGCAGAAAGAACATAAGCCTGATTGTTGTGAATGACTGTACAATGTAAATCGAGAACAATGACATATGAGTTTAAGTTGCATACAAATGTGGTTTATTTAGGCATTAGATTGGTTTTTTCTTGTACAACATTGTCATGTGATTGTCACATAGTGACATTGTAATTTTTTTTTTACAGAACGTAAATTTATGAAGGTGCTCTCTTTAGACTCCCCGTGAACTTGCGTGTGCCACCCTTTTTGAGTTACTAGTTGCATATTACCGTATGTTTCACTCTATCTTGCCAATAAGGGATAAATATTAAACAATGATTGATGGACACAAGTTCTAAGAGCCTATATGTCACAATTTGGGAAGAAAATGCCCTAAATGGCACAACTCGTAACAATGGCCCTAAATAACACTCCAAAACACTACATAGTGTGGCGTGCTGGAAAAGGAGTGAAAACGCTACTTCGTGTAGCGTTTTGCACTTTTTTTAAAAAAATTCTGGAAAAAACACTATTTTGTGTAGCGTTTTGCACTTTTTTTAATTTTTTTTGGGGGGGAAACGCTACTTTATCTTGGGTTTTAAGCTAAAAAACGCAACTTAAAGTAGCGTTTTGGGGAGATTTTTTTTTTTTCAAAACTCTACACGATGTAGCGTTTTGGAGTGCTATTTAGGGCCATTTTTTTTAGGTGTGCCATTTAGGACATTTTCTTCCCAAATTGTGATATACAGGGCCAACACCCAAGTTCTAAACCACCTAGATATAGACAGAGGTATTGCAATTAAGAAGTTCTTCAGTGCCTCTAATATTGATATGACAAAGAAAGCCCTCAACTACATCTTGTTAAAGTACTAAAATAATATATACCGACACCATCGAGCATATGAAGTACTAACATTTTCTTTAATATTTTTATTTGTTATTTTTGGGTTCATGAAAGAAAGAAACAAGTAAAATTTTAAAAAATATTCGTAAATTTTTAGTGAGAACGAGTTTATGAACATTTATGAACACTAGCTATTCAAACTCAAATAAAATATTAGTTCAATAAGATTTTCAGTTGGAGTTTAGAAAATTTTGAACGAACTCACTCTAAAATTTGGCTCATTTATCCCCTAATTGCAAGTGATAAGGATTAATAAAAAAAATGCCTCACAGTAGAAATGGTTAACATTTGAATTTTTATATTCTTAAAAAAAATAAACAAATAAATAAATGGCTAAAACAAATAATTAAATATAAAATTCCAAAGGAGTATTATTTAGGTTTGGCCTAATCCTAAAGCAAGACGTCAACTTTCCGAATAAGCTAACTTCCTTGCTTGCCATTGGTCATATAAATATAATTCTAGTTGTAATTGGACGCGTCCATTCTCCATATATTCCTATTCCAAATCTATATATACAGCCACCCTCTCAACTCTCAACCATATTATACTAAACACAATCTCATCGAATCATATTGATTGTAAAGGATAATACAGAGATGGTTACCGAAGCAACTGCAGCAGCAGCTGATGTCTCCATTCAGTACAAATCTGTTTCTATTCAATTCACTCCTTCTCAATCGGTATGTCCTTTCTTTTTAATCTCTGCGTCTACTCACTCTTTTTTGTTTACTGATTATGTATCTGTGTCGGTATGTTTTATGATTTAGATTTCGTTATGTTTTTTATGCTAATATCGGGGTCAAAAGTATGTTGTAACAATCATCTGGACAGACTGAGTCCTTACTATTATCTTGTCAGGGGAATAACATAACATCGTGTATATGTGTGTGTGTGTGTGATGATGATGATATATAAACAGAACTATTAGGTTTACCATGTGATTATTAATTAAGCTGTTACCCTCAATTGGTGTCAACTGGTCGGTCTTTCCCAGTATTTTAATGGTAGGTTAGCGATTTGTTGATATTCCTGTTTCCGGAGACTTGATTCGCTTAAATTGATTGTTTATTCCTTACTATGCAGTTATTAAGTCTTTTAAAGTATAATAATAGTTATAGCTTACTTTTTAGGTTAAACGTAATATAGAATTCAGGCCTCGAAATTAAGTATATGATTAGAGGGCTCGAGTGAATTGTGATGGTCCATATATTTACGTATTATCGATATATTACATACTTAATTATAGGGAAAAGGGGAGTGAGGATCATGGTTATAAATTTGGTGGAGGGTTCAAATATGTAACACATTTATTCCAAATTAGTTAAACTCTATGTACTTGATGCTACAACATGTGTTGTATTTTGGGTAAATAATGAATTCCCATTTCTTTTTTTACTGTTTCCTTTGCAATGAATTTATTATGTTCGTTTATATTGCATTATATTGATATGTATTTAAGCTTGGGTTAACTTGCTCTTTCTCCTGGTTGATAGGTTTTTGGGTGTTCAGCTAGTATCCAAACTACTTCCGTAATCTCTACTGCCTCACCATTTGCTCCCTCAATTCGTTCCGGCAGTCACACAGATATTGGTCCTCGCAGCTCCAATGACGATGAGCACATTAGTATTGATGATCTCTCTGATTTATTAGGCACCCATTGCAGGTGGTCACAGCCTAGTTCATTCTATGCTGTTTTTGATGGTCACGGAGGCTCTGATGCCTCATCTTATGTCAAGAATAATGCTGTCAGATTATTTTTTGAAGATGCTGATTTGCCAGAAACATCTGATATTGACGATAAATTTTTAGAAGATATGAAGATCTCTCACCGGAATGCATTTTTATTGGCTGACCATGCATTGGCTAATGAATGTAGTGTCCGCGACTCTTGTGGGACAACCGCTCTGACTGCCTTGGTCCTAGGAAGGCATCTACTAGTAGCAAACGCTGGCGACTGCCGTGCAGTTCTTTCCAGGAAAGGGGTTGCTGTTCCAATCTCACAAGATCATAGGCCAAGTTATCTACCAGAACAAAAAAGGATTGAGGATTTAGGTGGCTACATCGAATATGGGTACCTTAACGGTGAATTATCTGTTACAAGAGCCCTTGGGGACTGGTACATGAAATTGCCATCTGGGGACCTATCACCACTCACTGCAGAGCCAGATGTTGAACATGTTCTGCTGACAGAGGATGATGAATTCTTGATTATGGGTTGTGATGGAATTTGGGATGTGATGTCAAATCAAGAAGCTGTCAATCTTGTTCGACGCCAGCTTAGACAACATGATGATCCACAGAAGTGTGCTACGGCTCTCGTGGATGAAGCTTTGAGGCTGCATGCATCTGATAATCTCACCGCAATCATAGTGTGTTTCTCTGCTCATGCTGAACTCAGAAACGTCTGTTCTCAGCGACCAAAGTTGAGGTGCTTCAGCCTATCTGAGGAAGCACGGAGTAAGTTAAGAAGTTTGCTGGAAGGCAATTAACTGAATGTAGTCTGTAGATGGTAATCGATTCATTGCTCAACTCTAGCAATGTCGCTGTATATAATCACATTTGATCGATTAGAAATAATGAATAAAATAATTTTTTTAATGTCAACTCCTTTGTAGGCTTGTGAAGCTTGATGTCGTTTATTTGTTGGGAGAATATTTGTTTGTCATTTGAGTATTTCACGTTGCACAGGGTTATAGTTTTCAATTTTTTTCTAAAATAGTAGCCTAATGTGCAATGTCTTGTTGTAAGCTGCCTCTCTTATTATGTTACTGTTTTATACTTTTATTAGGAGATGAAGCTTGTGTTAAAATCAGAAAACTTACCTGGCATGGTTAACAAGCATTGACGCGGCTAGCACATGAGTGTTTTTTTTTAAATTTCTGGAGCCTTGCTCATAAGAAAATTCATATTTTTATAATAAGAAAAAATTATTATAAAACAGAGAAGAACTTTATATCTGCAAAAATCACATCTTCGTGAATTAATAAAAATTTTACAACATCATTCAAACTTTGTAAAATAATTTATAGAGATGATGGAGGTATTCATAGTATAATTCGAGTGAGGTGCTCGCAAGAAATTACAATTTGAGTTGTAAACACAAATTGACTCCAACTCTGTAGTTGAATTCGTTTATATAAACTTATTTAATTTAATTGAGCAGTTTGACTCGTTTAAAAATAATTAAATTTATTTATTTATTAATAACTCCTTCACATTGTCAAAAATACATAAAAATAAGAAGAAGAAAAAAGTACTCGAGACTTCAGAGTTTATATTGGACTTAATTTTTGTTTTTAAAGTAATTTAATTGTTAATTCATAATTTGTTATCAATCATGAAACAAACGGAGGTGACGGAATTGGACTTTGCTATTGTAAGTTGTTAACAGAACACGTTGACCCCGTTTACGACCCTTAATAAAAGTCTTACAGGCTGCTGCTGCTGCTGCTGCTCCGCGATGGCGATGGCGAGTATTGCTCGAAGAAAGGTGATACTTATATCCAGATATTCCACTTGTCTTGCGTCAATTTCTAGAAACTTCGCTTCCTCGACATCGCTTGATGAAAACGACGTCGTGGTGATTGGCGGCGGTCCCGGCGGGTACGTAGCCGCAATAAAAGCAGCTCAGTTAGGGCTCAAGACAACTTGTATTGAGAAGCGTGCTACTCTCGGTGGTACTTGTCTTAACGTCGGTTGTATTCCTTCCAAGGTAACTTCTCTACAACTCTAGTAACTTTTTTTATTTTTATTTATATATATATTTTTTTAGATGGAGAGTAGTAATGATAAACAGAGGCAACCTTATATAATTCACCAATATGGTATTAGTAACATGACAGATGGTATCTGATAAGCGATTGTTAACAACCATCTGACCGCGGTTTTTTCCTCCGCGGATAGTAAAAAAACACTAAAATGCTCTCCAAAAACGCATATAGAGTGACGTGGTCCTCGATTCACATCAAAGATCTAGTGTTAATCTTTTTCGCGGATAGATGGATGGACCAGGACCCTAGTAACATGTCCAAGAGGATCTATATGTATAAAAACATAACAGTGATTGTCATGCTTTGATCAATTCAATATGTTATTAGAAACACTATTAATTTAATATGTTATAATGAATTTATTTTCTTTTGAGTCATTGCAAGTACAAAAGAATTGATGGGCACTGTTTCTTTGGTTTCGTTGAGTCTTCTCATAGTGGTTTAATAGGCAAGAGTCGTGATTTTGGCATGTAATATGCACAATCAAATTACAGGTTTACAAGCATTAATGTAACTGTACTGATTAATTTAAAGTGCAGGCTTACAAGTTTCTACACAGCCTTAATTCCATTTTTATGTTATTATTCAGGCACTTCTTCATTCCTCGCACATGTATCATGAAGCAAAACACACATTTGCCAACCATGGTGTGAAGTTCTCTTCAGTTGAGGTTGATCTACCAGCAATGATGGCCCAGAAAGATAAAGCAGTATCTGGACTAACAAAAGGTGTTGAGGGTCTATTCAAGAAAAACAAGGTCAACTATGTTAAAGGCTATGGCAAGTTCATCTCTCCATCTGAGATATCTGTCGACACCATTGAAGGGGGAAACACTGTGGTGAAAGGCAAGAACATAATTATTGCTACCGGCTCGGATATCAAGAGTTTACCTGGTGTCACCATTGATGAAAAGAGAATTGTTTCGTCAACGGGAGCTCTAGCTCTATCAGAAATCCCCAAGAAACTTGTAGTAATTGGAGGTGGATATATTGGTCTTGAAATGGGTTCAGTGTGGGCCCGTCTTGGCTCAGAAGTTACTGTTGTGGAATTTGCACCAGATATTGTTCCAACAATGGACGGTGAAGTTCGTAAGCAATTTAAACGTACCCTTGAGAAGCAAAAGATGAAATTTATGCTCACAACTAAGGTGGTTTCTGTGGACACTTCCGGTGATGGTGTAAAATTGACCCTTGAACCAGCAGCTGGTGGTGATCAAAGCATTCTTGAAGCTAATGTTGTTCTTATTTCTGCCGGAAGAACTCCATTTACTAGTGGGCTCGGGTTAGACAAGATAGGAGTTGAAACTGACAAAATGGGCCGGATCCCAGTTAATGAGCGATTTGCTACCAACGTACCCGGAGTATATGCAATTGGAGATGTTATCCCTGGACCAATGTTGGCTCACAAGGCAGAAGAAGATGGGGTTGCATGTGCAGAATTCCTTGCTGGCAAAGTAGGCCATGTGGACTATGATCTGGTTCCTGGGGTAGTGTATACGCACCCTGAGGTGGCATCTGTTGGAAAGACCGAAGAGCAGGTCAAGGCATTGGGAATTGAATATCGTGTTGGAAAATTTCCTATGCTAGCAAACAGCAGGGCCAAGACTATTGACGATGCAGAGGGACTGGTCAAGATAATTGCTGAGAAGGAGACAGATAAGATATTAGGTGTCCACATCATGGCACCAAATGCTGGTGAGCTTATTCATGAGGCAGTGCTGGCTTTGCAGTATGGGGCGTCAAGTGAGGATATTGCACGCACGTGCCATGCACATCCAACAATGGCTGAGGCCTTGAAGGAGGCTTCCATGGCCACTTATGATAAGGCCATTCACATTTAAATATCTGGCACACTTGTTTCTCTTCATACTTTAACGTCTTGTGAATTTTGGAATAACATAGCCAAGCGGCAAGCACTGTGATTGTGCAAGTGCTGAGTGTATTAATGGAGCCAAAAAGTTTTACATTTTCTCCTCTTTAGAATTTATATTAGATCTGCTGTATCTTGGCATATCTGAAATGCTCAATAACAGCAGCAGATTTGTATCTCCTGTTGATGTATAATGAAGTTTCGTTTCATTTCTTGATTGCTTTTGTGAAACAATTGTCATTTTGAATTTGTTCTATATAAATGCATTGCCTATAAATTTAATTTTTCTTAATACCGTTCTTTAGGCTTTTCTTCTTGGACGTACGTAAGGTTTTTTTCTGACTTTAATCACATTATTAATTTTGTAACTCTCTTGCAGCATTACATGTTGTAACCTTCTCTTTGCTCATTAAGATCACATCACTATGTATAAATGAACGTTTCCAATACGCAACAGAGCCTAGAGAAGTTCATGAGAACAATGGCCTTCTGTTCTATTAGTTCCATTTTTTATTTTTCTGTGGTTCTTGTATGTATATCCATAAGCCCGTCAGTTGCCAAGATAAATTTAAAAACTGCAACTCCTGATCGTGTTAAAAATATTTGTAATGCCACGGAACTATGGAACCAACCAAGGTGCTATGAATACTACAAGTCTGATCCTCGTAGTTCAACTGCAGATTACAAAGAACTGGCTGAGATAACAATTGACTTGGCAAGTTCAGAATGCAAAAAGCTCATACATTGGCTAAATTTCCTTGCTAAGAATGAAACCGATCACGGATACAGAAGGCGTTACCTTCAGTGTTCTAAGCATTATTCTGAGGCCCTCGAAAAACTAGATGTTGTAAAAAAGTATTTGGAGGCGAAAAAATATGAAACTGTTGAAGATCTAGCTGCTAATGTTATCGAGGATTCCAATGAGTGCATTGCTGACTTTGCTAAAGTTAATACAACATCTACATTATCAAAAAAAGCCGAAGACTTTGAGTTCATTACTTCCTTTGTAAAACCAGCTGTTGAGTTAAGTCGCAAGGCTGCTAAAGAAACCGAAAAACCTTACTACTATACTTTGCAATATATTTTAGAAAAATGGGTGTTCCGTGCATGAAATAAAAAGATGGTTGATGAACTTGGTGCGCAAATAAAATATAGAAAATTATATTTCTGCGTGTTCCTGATAATTTATAAAGTTGTTTCAAGAACTGTTTAATTTTTCTCTCTTAGCTTTCCTTAAATCATGTATAACGATTCGATTCGTATTCAAACTAATTTCTCAGCACCTTCCACTAATTTGACGAAAATTCGTATATTAACTAGAAATTGATAATAATAAAATAGTCCACAATTAAAATTAATTTAAAAGACAAAGCATTGATCCAATAAAAACATATCCTTGTGGTACATGGCTTTTAACAAGTTAGCCACAGTGTACATTATTCAATCTAGCAGCAGCTTATTTAGATAATTAGGCAAACAGCCTGGTTCACACATACAGTAATGAAAATAGAAGAACAGAACAAGAAAGACAATCGATGCTGTCGGGCATTCAACTCAGAGAAAAACAGCAGCAGGCTTGTAATCGACAACAATTACTTTCTCCAATTTAGGAAGAAATCGGTTTGCAAATTCAACATGGGCAGGATGAGCTACATATGCTGCAATACCTTCTGTGCTGGTGAAGGTCGACTCGACTCAAAGATAAGGGTGAAACCTTGGTTCAAGTTCTCCCTGCTCACATCAATGCCCCTGCAATACAGAAATACTGATTCTTATTATCTTGCTTCTACATATATATACAAGTGGAAGTAATTGCAGCATTATAGTCTAGTGGATAGTACTCCTATGTTCTTGTTAATAAAATTTCGAGAGTTTTATTTATGTGCATGAGTATTTAAATTGGTGCAATTTATTATCATCACACACTCCAGCGACATCACATTATTTTCTTCTAGCCAAATGTTAGAGTCTTAATTTATTTTTTACAGATCGAAAACATCTTAATTTCGACAAAAAAATTATAGTCTTGAGGGAAGGGACGAAAAAGATGAGTCTGGCATAACCCCTGATAAGATCATCTATCTCTTGTTGAGTTATGTCTAGTCTAAACTTTGCTAGCAACAAGTGTTTATAGTCTCCTCCTCCACATTTCCCACCCTCTATTCCCTCTAGCTTTTCCATTTTTTCTATTCCTCCCTCTTTGCCTTTGCACCCTGCCTTATTTCTGGTTTTTCTATCATGCAACTACGCTCTCTTATTATACACTAAAACTTTTTGTATTATTGCAAGTGTGAAGTCAGAAGTGTGTATCTTTCTATCCCTTATATAGGGGCTGTTACAACTGGTAGCGTATGTTTTCTTTATTTGTTTGTTACGAACTTGCGAGTTGTTGCAAGCCGGGGTGATGCATTTTGCTGAAAATTATAAGGTCTCTTTAATTTTATTTTATTTTGAAAAACAATAATTTTTACTTTTATAAATTATAACTAACTACATATTATCCAACTCATGACCGATCAATTACATTCTTTTATCCGATATATTAGTGAAAATATTTTCTTTATGTGTAGGTAAATATAAGTTTTCATACATTTTATATGAGGGTTATTATAAAAAACAACCTTTTAAAAATAACCTATTTACTCTCGCAGGAGTATGTTAAACCAAGCAAGTCCCTTTTTTCTTTTTTATAATTTATACTCTTTCTGTCATATATTAATAAGGACTTTGGTCAATTACCTAAAAATATAAGTTATTTCAATGCAAAACATGAGTGCGAATTTTGTAATAATAATGTACAATCCCTATATTTATAAAAATAATTTTGATGTTATATTATTTTTTGTTATAATCTTAGATAATTACCTAAAATCATTTTTAGGGCCATCAAGCTCATATTAATAATCATAAAAATAATAATTTTATAATTTATTTTAAGTTTCTTTTTCTTGAATAAAAATTTAATATTGAAATATTCATTTGTAAAAAATAATTTGTAAATAATATGTAAAAATATATTTTTTATGTAATATAAAATACTTGCAAAAAATCAAAACACCGTGTATTTTGCAACAGGAAGTATACTAATTAATTAATTATTTTTATTTAGAAGTGTTTTGGGGCCAAGTTATGTTATAAAACAACACTTCAAGCCCAACAGATAAATCTCACCTTCAAGCCCATTTGTTCAAACTCTATCTTCATTGTCTACCCGAATAATTAATTATGAACTGATCAGAAACAATCCAAACAACACAGTAATGGTTTCTCTGTCACAGCAAATAGGGGGTCTAAAATGCCCATCTCTCTCAACTTCACATCTCTCTAGAAAAGTTATTACATACAATAACACTTGTATGTATAGTTCAAGAACAACTGTAGCAGCAGCAGCTGTTGCAATTAAAAGTAATGCACAGACCAGAGAGAGATTGAAGCTTAAAGAAATGTTTTTAGATGCTTATCAGAGGTGTCATAGTGACCCCATGGATGGTGTTTCTTTCACTCTTGATGATTTTCTTGCTGCTATTGAGTTGTATGATTTCAGTTCTGAAATTGGCTCCAAGGTCACACCTTTTTTTTTATTATTTCTCAAGTTCTTGATATTTATATATGTTTGAGTAATTACTATCAGAAAGTTGAATTAGTAGGTGGGTTTGTGCTTAAATGAAACATTTTTTAGTTGATTGTAATAGTATGCTATTGGATGCAGCTAAAGTATCTGCTTAGTTAAGGCATCAGGAGGAGGGCTTAACTTGTATGTCATGCTAATGTGCCTCCTCGAAACACCCCTTTTATTGCTCAAAAAATAAATAAATACGAGACCATGTTAAGTTGTGAGCTCGTCTGAAATTTTTAAATGTTAGGAGGAGAGCTTGTTATGTATGTTAACATGTTAGTAGCTTTTGGTATTGTCCTTATGTGTGTATTATAGAACAATATCAACTCTCTGTTCAAGAAAATTTAGTCATCATTCTTTAGTATTCTATTACAATTTATGTTTACTAGAAAGGATCAAGATTTTTTTTTTAAATGTATGATATGATTAGTTATGTTTTGATTTGTAGATGTGATAGTTTGAAATTTTGAGTAAGAATAGTTATTAGATAGTGTTCTTGTTTGACCAAGATCAACCTTTTTTTCCTTCAGCTCTAAAAAGGTATGTTGAGTAATTACTACCAAAAAGCTGAATGGGTTGATGAGTTTGTGCTGAAATGAAACTCTTGTTTGTTCTTTAATGTTGACTATACACACACACACACTCACATTACATGGATCCGGCTAAAATTCCTTTTAGTTTGACTTCTGATCTATAGAATAGGCAGAAATTACAAAATTAACTCTTCCTGCTCTCTCTCTCTGTGTTCTGCAACTATATAAGAGATTTTTCGTGTGCATTCACTTTTTTTTAGTTATGGAGAAAATTTAGTCAAATTTAGTATTGCTAGATCTTGCGTTTAAATTAAAAAAAAAAAAGATTTTCATAATTTATGAGATATATTCTGGTTTAATCTGTGGTTATAATAGTTTGATATACCTGCCTATGTGTTTAGATCACTGGAATAGTATTCAATACAGATGCAAATGGAGCATTAGTAGACATAACTGCAAAATCTTCAGCCTACTTACCGGTTCGTGAAGCATGCATTTACGATATAAAGCATGTAGAAGAGGCAGGGATAGTTCCGGGTTTGTGTGAGGAATTTGTAATTATTGGTAAAAATGAAGCTGATGATAGTTTGATTTTGAGCTTGCGGTCCAATCAATACAAAGTCGCATGGGAACGGTGTAGACAGCTTCAAGCTGAAGATTTTGTTGTGAAGGGTAAGGTAGGTGTTTTAGATAAATTAAGTTTATAATTCTTCTTCCACTACTAAGAAAAACAGAAAATTAGTGTTGTCAGTGATGATAATATTCTTTTGTTTTCCCACCTATCAAATGTCCTCAGTTGTGATCATTTGATGCAACTATTTTCTTAGAGGTGGTTTATCACTTTTTTGCATTATGCATAATTGCAAACATTATCAAAATATTAACAGTCCTCTTTATATTCTTCAACTTTTTGCATTAAAGTTTATGTAATCTCTCATTGGTTAACATATTCAGGTGGTTGATGCAAACAGAGGTGGTATCGTTGCACTGGTTGAGGGCCTTCGTGGATTTGTTCCCTTCTCACAGATATCAACGGTGTTTCTTCATAACATAGCTTTCAAGTTTAAGTAAATTATCTTTTTCTGTTTAAAGTCTTCACATGCATCATGCATGTACAATTTAGTCATTGTAAATATAATACTCTTGCAAGGAATCACTAGGGTCTGCAGACTGTCTTGAGTTCTCCCTATATGAAGTTGTCAGAGTCGGAGGTAGATTTCCATTGAATCATAACTGTCTTTGTGTTTTGAATTTTAATTTAGTACTTATTTATGCATCAGAAATTAGCTGGTGAAAAACTCATTGAGAAGGAAATTTTCCTCAAGTTTGTCGAGGTTGATGAGGAACAATCTAGACTTGTTCTCAGTAACTGCAAGGCTGTAGCGGACAGCCAAACTCAGCTTGAAATTGGATCAGTTGTCATTGGATCTGTTCAAAGCTTGAAACCTTATGGAGCCTTCATTGATGTTGATGGAATAAGTGGCCTTCTTCATGTTAGTCAGATAAGTCATGATCTTGTTTCCGACCTTGCAACAGTACTTCAGCCTGGTGACATCCTCAAGGTACAGTGTTTATGTATATCAAGCAGTGACCAAACATTGGTTTTCTAGTCAGATAACAATAATACTTACACAGGTCATGATTTTGAGCCACGACCGTGAAAGAGGCCGAGTCAGTCTCTCGACTAAAAAATTGGAACCATCTCCCGGTGACATGATTCGCAACCCCAAGCTAGTTTTTGAGAAGGTAATTCTTTCGGAATAGTATTAATATGCTTTAGTTTCAGTGTCTTACTAAGCTAGTTGGTAATTTTTTTATTTTTACTTAAATTGACCTTGATGTTTCTTAAAATGTGTATTAGCTGGTGTTTGCTTGGCATATGTTTTGTATATTACTTTCTTCGCTGTTCTTGCCTTGATAGATATATCCACTGTACAGCTTTTAGTTTTGGCATACTAACATCGAACGGACATATTATAAAGTACTTTTTACTTAATTCCAACAGGCAGAGGAGATGGCCCAGACTTTCAGGGAAAGAATTGCTCAAGCAGAAGCCATGGCTCGTGCTGACATGCTGAAATTGCAGCCTGAGGTATGTAAGGAGGCACTCAGTATCTGATCCCTTGGGTGTATTCTAAGACCAATCCTGTTGAATATAATATATAATTTCTATTTTTGCAGAGTAAATAACTCAGCTCTGCCGTACTCATAGGTCCTCTGGTGTTGGGATCACCTGCAAAGGGTCTAAATTTGAGTGATATACCTGCAGTTGATGATTAGTACAACCAGAACTTCCGTAACATCCATCAATACTTTCCAGAACTTCCGTAACCTAAAATCTTGTAATTAGTTAGCCTGATACTGCTCAATACTTTGATACTATCAACCACTGTAATTATTTATCTGGCTATATTTAACTAACACAGTTATTGTTGGAATTTTTTATTAGTAATTCCATTTATTTGCTATAAAAGAAAATTTATGTATGTATAAATATTGAGACTCTGTTTCCATAATTTTTCACTTCCCTCATTCATTATCATGACTTGTTACTTTCCAATAGAGGAATGATATGGCACCTATGGTGATCGATGCTACAAAGAGAGGGATCACAACAATTAGAGGCACTAGCTACAGATCCCTCACATGGTATTCCAATTGATTTTTTTGATCGCCTGCTCATTATCTCTACTCAGCCATACAGAGAAGAAGATATCTGCATAATTTTGTATATAAGAATCCACGAAGATGTGGAAAATGTCTGAAGACTCAAAAGACTTTGTTGATGAAAATTGGTGTTAATGCCTCCCTACGATATGCCCTCCATCTCATCAGTCATCATGTCTTCTGCATTGGCTTGCCAGAAGCAAAAGGGAAAGATTGTCCAAATGGAAGATGTCAGTGGAGTTTACAAACTATTTATGGATGTAAAGAGATCAACCCAGTATTTGATGGAATATCAAAGTGAATATATGTTCAGTGAATTGAAAGAGGCTATGGCAGATGAAGTTAGTTCTTGAATATCTATTGATCCAATGCTAAATTCTCATTCTTTGGTAAGGTTTACTTTTCCTGCCTCGTAAAATTGTGAACGAACTTAAAACGATATGTTTAATTTGTTATTTTTATCCTCAGTTTTAGTTATCATTTGCACTCTGCTTCCTTATGCTTACTGGGCTGCTAAGTTTGAAAATGTGGCAACTGTCAATTTGCTGACCAACAATTAGTTGTATCATATTCTTAACTGTTGACTGTATAATTTTACATTGACCTAATCTCCCATTCCTGCTACATCTAATTTTGTAGGCATCACAGAGGAAAAAATTAAGCTCGGATGCACATATCCAAAACTGTGAAGCACCTGATTATCAGCAAAGTTCAAAGCCTTCTCCATTCCATCTTTGCAAGAATCCCCAGCATACATTGGGTTGTGGTTCCCACTACACGGTGAACACCCTGTAAAGTGTGTAATAAATGGCCGTCTTCCCATCTCTTTCCCATATCCAGCGTCTTTCAGGTACTGCTCCCTCAGTTCACCGTAATTCTCAGTTACCACCTCTGCATGTCTCCTCCTTAACATGCTTGCACCCTTCTCCAAATCTATGTACTTTTTTGTCACATTTTCAAACCTACTTACTATGCTAGCCCAATAACATTGGAAACAATACTCATTCTCAATGTAAACTTTGTCCGCCCATTTCTCTTTCTGTTCCAGTAGCATATAAACCATTGCTGATTGATCATCTGCTATTGCAAACTGCTTATCTTTGAAAGTTGATTTTAAAATGTGGCCCCATTTTTCATAATTTGGATATGCAGGGCCCATGCTAGCCCACACATCCATGAAGTCCATTGACCACTGACAATTTCTGAATAGCAAAACTCCAGCGTTCAGCCCAAACCAACTCCGTTCCTCGTAGATCATTCCAGGCCACCCATCGACAATTAGGTTGTAGTTATTGTACTTGTCCAAAGGAAGCTTGAAGTCCATGTCTGTGATCACTGCATCCGAGTCTACCCACCAAATCCACTCCACTTCTGGATGGGCCAGCATGGCAGCCCGTATAATAGGTGTTTTTGCCCAATAAGAATCCATCTTAGGATGTAGAAATGCATTGTTGTAAAAGATGTCATATCCATGAATTCTGCAGTAATCAACCTTGTTCTTAAAAAGTCTCAAGAGGGAGAAATCACCAATCGGGTTGTGACATGGGGATGGCTGTGATCCTGTCAACACGAGTACCTTACGCGCTGCTGCATACGAAGGATTATGCTTTATCCAAGTCATTCTCTTCTCATCCCAGTTCTGCATAGGACTTCCAATGGAATAATTGAGTTTCGGATCATCGTAAAATGTCTCATGAGGTGAGTCATAGCGCAGTTTAGCATGAACCTGTCCATCCACCATGCAATCTAGCGTTGAAAGTGTGTGTGAAGCTAAAGTAATGTTACGCTTGGACAGCGATGCACGAGAAAAAACAAGGACCGAAGAGGAGCACCACCAAAGAGCCAAAGCTGCAAGAAGAAACACAGGAACCGTTGCTACCAAACCACAAGACAGCTTTTCTTTTAGAAACGACCCTGTTTTAGTATGGTTTCGGATGTGTTTCCTTTGCCGTTCCATTAAATCCATGAATGGGAATGTTATATGTGCGGATAATATAAAATGGGACGGAGAGAGTATTTAGTTGTTGAATGATTAAGTTTGTCTGAATTATGTACATACAAGTACAGAAGAGAAGTAAACTTGATAAGAAATGGACAAAATCGAAACTCAAACTCCCACGCCTGAGTTATTTTTTTTAAAAAAAAATAATAATAATAATATTAGTTCACAAGTGTATTCAATTAAACCTTTTAATTTAAGATGGACAGGACAGCTCTGTTTTTTACATGGCGAATATGGAATGTGTGTTATAGAGCTAGTTCTGTGCTTTGATACAATATCAACAAATGGCAAGTAGTTAAGCCAGTAATGATTGATTTAGATACAGCCATATTAATCATCATGCATTGCCGGCTCACATCAACTTCCTCCATCCATTTTGTTATTCGAGTCGCTTTCCTTTCTTAAATGTTTAGGAAAAATTCAACTTTTATTTACACTAACATGTATTCAAAATTCTTATAATCACATTTTTATATATTATATTTAGTTGTCTTCCACTTCTTGATTTATTTTTTGAATAAATTTATAGACTTATATAGGAATAGTATTCATTTTAATGATTTTCCAAGTCAGTAAAAATGGAATCTAAAACTCGAGATCACCTTCATTCAAATTTTTTTAGTTATAAACAAATATTCAGTCAGTCAAGTATAAACTTATTTAAAATATATGCGATACTAACAAGCTCGTATATACTATGAAAGAGTGGGAGTACCTTGAATTAAAAGCCATGGGCAAGAGCCAAGAGGTCAAACGTTTTTTTTTTACGTAATTTAAGGCATAAAAAAGACATTTATATGTATTATTTTTAAAAATTTCTTTTTTCTAACAATAATTTAGGTATTATATTTTTATTCAAAAATAATTGAAAAAATAATATATACAAATAGGTTTTTTTAAACCTCAAATTACGTGTACAAAGTTAAAACGACACTTATTTTGGGATGGAGAGAGTATTTTAATATATTTTTAAAAAAATTATACATATTAAAAAAAATTACTCTTTCCGTCTCATTTTATATCTCTTTTAAAAAAATTGTTCCAAAATATTGTTTTTCTCTTTTTTTCAAAATAATATTTGAATTTTTAACAATAATTACTCTTATAGTACAATTTTGAATATTTGACTAATATAAATTTATAAATAATTCAATTTAATTTAATGTAATTATTAGAGTAGATAAGAAAATAAATTACTCTTCCGTTTCTTTTTAATAGACTTTTTAGACTTCTACAAAGTTTTTTTTATTAGACATTTATATTTTCAACGTATAATTAATGATTTATTTTTCACCAAATATCCCTATTTAATAGAGTATATTGTTTCTTCTTCTCTTGTATTATTAATAAGGTATGAAAGTTAAAAAAGAGACCATATCTAATATTTTAAAGCGTGTTAATAACTCTCCTTTGTTTTTTGAAAAATAATATGTAAAATGGGAGGAGGAAATATAATATTTTTTTCATTCTCACTTATATTTATTACATTAATTTAATATGTATGTGAAAAAAGTAAGTATTGAAAATGACAATAAAAGAGAAACAATGTTGAAACAATGTTAATATATATTGAAGAGTTGAGGCAGAGTCCGCAGAGGTACTAAAGTACTAGTAAAGTTCGCGTCCTGCAATATCATTAACTAAAAGTAGGATCTGATCATGTTGCTCATCTGCATGATCATACATATTTCCGTTATCTATCAACTGCCAATTTGGAAATGTAAATTATATTTTCGTTACAATTCAACATGTCAAAAACCAAAGCCACACTTTTTTACTAACTTAATGAGTATTCAACTTTGTTCTTTACCAATGTATATCTGATCGGTTCAACTTATCGATAATCATGTGGTTCAACATATAGATGACCATTCAAGGTGGAGGTCGATTAATGAAAAATGGCATTATTTCCCAAGTAGTGTTTCACAATGTTTCTTGCAGAGGTAGTCCATAGTAGTAGCTGCACAAGGTCTGGGAGAAACTCTATAACAGGGTGAGGAGTCAATGAGTATATACATTACCTCATTATTTATATTGAATCTAGTACTGTATTAAAATAATAATAATTTTAATTAAGATATGATATCAAGCTTCACAATAATTGAGTTATCTTTAGTCAGATGCTGGTCCTTTTTGTGAAACGAGAGGGGATCTACTCAACCACAAGGACAAGGTATTTTGTGAGGGTGTCTGGACTATAAAATTCTGGGACATCTTTTGTCAATAAAACGTTTCCGAACTTGTTAAACTCGCTACTTCTGTTGTCTGCTAGCTTTCTTTCCTTTCTTTTCTTTCTGCTTTAGTTGATTAAGGCCTGTCGCGGACACTTTCACATTGCCAATGATTGCGGCAACAAGCTCAGGATCTGTACATGCCTTCATCAGTTCCTTCTCTCTCTGTGTTGCCTCAGGCATCTGACTAAACAAGTTCAGGGACATCTTGGCAGCTGCAGATGATGAAAAGAGGGAGGAAAAGAAGAAAACAATGTTGAAATACATGTCAGCTCAGCAATAACGCAACACCAAGTTTCTTGCTAAATATTCAGCGCCCCAGAATTATAAATTTGTTAATTTATTTAATGTTGAACTGAAAATACTTTCTGCTTACCACGTTTTAACAGAGAATAAACTAGAAACTTTGTGTTGGACAAGAAGATATGTGCATTGAGAATATTAATTATTTTACAAAAATAAATTACCTTTCCCTCTCTTTGATGTTCCTGGGATTATCTTGACTCGATATTTGTATGATTGCAGTGCATGGTAAGGGCCACAGACAGGTACAGCATATAATAGGATGTCATTAGGCAACGGATTCCCTGTCAAATAATCCACATCATTTAGTTTCTCTCTCTTCTTCCCCAATCTCGTGCATATCGCCTTCTTCCATGGCTACTCTATCCGTTTCAGTACCACCTTTATCTAGAGTTGCATGGAAATCTTTCTGAGGTTTAGTACGTGCATGACTCTGCACAGCTTCATTTGAAAGCTCTTGGCAATCACGAGCCAGATGACCTGCCTTCTTACATTTGTAACATATTTTTGCTGTAACTTCAGGGCCTGAGAAAACAGAATGATGCCTAAACAATATATCTTTCACTGATCACTTACAGGAAGTGGTAAAAGTCACAGATTGCAATTTGCCACAAATTTTGGACAGTGAATTATTGCATATAATACTACACTATTATTTCCCGCCATGAAATCTCTTTTCCAACGACCAGGGCACCAAAAAGATGAGATAATATTTGTGAAATCGCTAATGTCAAGACTTTAATTTATGCTATGGACTAATCTATATACAAGACAGAGTCAATTCTTTTCATTGCATTTTACATTCACTATAGTATAAGACATACCAGTAACCTGTTTTGACACAGCTGCTGCTGCTGCTGCTGCTTCTGCTCGAGTCTTAGGTTCCACCAAGTTATTTTGTACTTTTCCAGCAGACTGGGAGTTCAAAATGGAAAGGAGTCAAGTATTCATATATTTGACCTTCAAAAATGTAGTACAATGTTAAGGTGAAGTGATGTGCTTTAATTGATAGTTTAGGCAATAGAACTATGAGCTACATTGTCGAATATATATATTTTCAAGAGATCTGTAAAGATGCTTGTACACAGACATGTATGTGTATGTACATCAAATCAAAATCTTCATAGATAGAGCATGAAATGCAAAAGGAAGAGTACAGAATAGTTAATGGCCTAATGTAGGCAATTCATGTAAATAAGAATGAATTCATATGGCTAGAGGCTTCTCGGATGGATATGAAAGGGCAAAACAGTCCTATATTGTAAATATATATTTGGAAAATAAAAAGCAGTAACAGCAGTATGACAGCATGATGTTTCCAGATAGTCATATGAAAATCTCTGGGCTTGAAACAAGAAAGAAAAGAAAAAGCAAAAGCAAAGATAAGTAATATAATGGAAGAGTCTGAAGCAACATATCATCATTATTGCAGCAATTGACAAGGTTTGTACTCACAGCAAGTAAAGCCATTCTAATTCTCCTTTCGTCCTCATCTTGATCAGCATACCTTTCCTTCATCTTCTTAAGCTTACCCTTCTGCCCACGGATCAATTTTCCACCACCACCTGGCCTCGAAAATTGATTGTTTTTGTCAGATTCGCATTTCATGTTGCTGTTATATTTTGCATCCTCTTTGTTTCCATGATCAACAGGCCCATTTACACTGTCACTTTTCTGGCCTTTCTTCAGTTTTCTTCGCTCAGCTTTTGAAACATAAGGCTTTTCCCTTCGTGCTCTTTCTCCATCATTAAGATTATGTTGCTCAGATTCTTCTTGAGAACCTTGAAACCCATAACTTTTATCCGACTCAGCAGGCCCAAGCTCTAGAGTTCTATCTATAAGATCCTCAAGTTGTGAGGTACCAGAAGTTTTAGGTCCAGTATGCTTTCCATACAAACTAGTCCCAGTTTCAACCGAATATTTCGGCTCATTAATAGCTTTGACATAATCGATATTTGGATTAATTTCAGAGCCAATCTCAGTAAACATTGCTTCCAGTCTTAGTTTTTCTCTAGTTAAGTCTGGACTAGCTCCCGATAGTAGATTGTGCTTCTTCTCTGAAACCTTCTCCTCGGACTCGGAGTCCGATAGTTCTTTGAAATTCTCAATATCTTCCTTCTCATTTATTCCTTCCCCTTCACCCCTTACCCTCCTTTCATTTATATGAGACCCCAAAGAACTCTCGTCCAAATGGAATAAGATCCCAAATCCCATGACAAGAGGGTGTGCAGGAAGGAAATTCTTTTTCCCCCGGATCATGAAACTTCCAACTGTGAGATATTCTCCAGTGGGAGCAGTTTTACTGACCTGGTTAGGATAGACCCACCAAGCACTTGTTACAATCTTGGAGTCCCAAGCCTGGCTGTGACAGACCTAATATAGAACAGAGTCAAGGTAAATTCTTTCACAGTGTAACGAGAGAAAAGTAGGAAAAACTAGAGAAGCATAGTGGCAAGCCCACTTACAGTGAAACATCCAGCTTGGTTTAAAGTGAGAGGTGGTACAGGGTTTTCTGGTTTGTGGTTTTTTATTATGGTGCTAGAAGCTCCATGAAGTTCAGCATGGATATACCTGGTTCATCACCAAACTTACAATATAAGTGTGGACTACACAGAAAAAAAAAATAATAATATTTGCAATTGCATTTATTTACACAAATCTAGTTTTCCTAGTTTTAGATAGCAGGAAGATAGAGCTTGATGATAGCAAGTCGTGCAGGTGCAAAATTTAAATTTATCCCAAAGAACTTTGAAATAGTGAGAACCAAATACCTGAAATGCAAAAGTGTTCATTTACAGCTGATTTCAACACACACAATTTCATAATAGTTAATACACAAACTGTTATACTCTCTCTATATACATACACACATACTGTATAATTCTTCGGAGAATATCATTAGCAAAAAGTGAAATCTATCCAAAAAACAAGTGAACATTAGCAATCACCTAGAGTTCTTTCTCCCTTGCTGATCCCAACTACATCTAATAGTCTTACTGTCATACAGTAACCAACTAACAATTAAACTGTGTTTATACCATTGTGTTTGATGATCATAACACAACAATATAATAATATTTCCCATATATTCATTTGATTATAGTCTATAACTCCATCCATCCATCCATCAACCAGAAATGCTAATCATATAAGTGAAGTAACAAGAACAAATCTTTTATAAGAATCACTTACAAATCTCCTTTTGACATGTAACGTTTGACTATCATCTCATTTTGTTGAGCATCTCGTCCACTAATTACCAGATAATTCTCACTGCTGATAAACCAGTTGAATTTTTCGAACCAGTGAACTTTGCGCATATGTGTAATTGCAGCAACAGCTTTTTCCTACAAATTAAAAGATTGAGTTACAGTAAGGACTAGATATATTGTATATAACTAAAATGCAACAGATAGACTATAAGTACAATGATAACAGATATTTATTCGTGTCATTTCTCACACTTTTTTCATCTTAGATTAATTTCTTTGAAATAATCTGTACCTCTTATATCTTTAAGACTGTTATATTTTGATATACCATCCATGATCAGTTAAGCAAATCAAGAAATTACATAAGAACATTCCAAAAATAAACTCCAGATGTTGGCTCTTCACCAGTCTACTGATACATAATTTTTTTGGTTTTACTTGCATATTATAAGGGAAGAATAAAAAGCCAATGTCATGAAGTCAGAAAGACTAGGTATCAAATGTACATTGTGTATTAGCCCTTAACTAGCCTGACTGTTCAGTGATTTAACATTTCAGGGCTAGGACTTAGGCAGCCTGCAACCAACCGAGAAATAAGAATGATCGCATCCTCTCATAGTTTCATATATGATACCACCGAACCTGGGAGAAATATACGATGATTCTTTTGTGCAAATGAAAAATGCTTACTATTGCATGATGATACTGCATGCCTGAAATATATTGTTTGCACTATTAGATGAATTTTAATCTTGATGCGATAAGCAGGCTCAGAGGATCATGTAGTTGGCAGATAATGACTGAAGTCTTAGTAGGCGGTATCAATTATTTTTGTGAAATCCAAGTTATAACTCCATTATCTATGTTCAGACTTCAGACGGGGCTGACTCTAATCAGATTGTTTAAAATATGATAAAGTCTAAACCATTTTATGATATTTTATGCCGGACACCTACACTACTTGAAATAGCATCAAGAAACAATTTCACAAAGTCTTCTTGCACTAGTGACTGGTACTAATCAGGTCAGAAAATTATGCAAATATGGACTTGTCCAATTATCAAAAACTAATTTTGTAGATACAGTACCCAGGTGAACTGCTCGTATGTTCGTGTACCTGTGAGAGGTGAAACTGGGTTTTTCTCTCGGCAGCTTTAAAGGCTTTTTCATGAGCTGAGACTGTCTTTTCCTGCTTGCTTTCCTGTTTTTTCTTCATTTCATACCAGCGCCGTGCATTAGCATAAGCTGAAAGTGTCAGATCAACTTCCACCTAGAAGTTTATTCAATAATGAGGAAGTTATTGTTGAGATGCTGTATCTATTCAACTAAATTAGTTACACGGGACTGAATCGAAGCATGCTACTTATAAAAACACCTAACAATAACAAAAGACCATAACCATGTTAACTGCAAGCATAAGAAACATATGGACTTGGATCAAATACTAAGATAGTGATACTGAAATTGATATTAAATCATGTCTAACATCAAACCGACCATATAGTATGTAGCTGTGTCTTGCATCATATAGAAGCATTCAAAATTCAAATTGATATTATCCTATCTTGCAGAGCTGCATGTTCAAAAAAATCAATCTGCGAGGACAGCACACTATTTAATTGGGTGAGGGGAAGAGAGAAGCAAAAATAAATCTTCATGTGATACCTTATCTGCAGGTTGTGTCTTTTCATTATCATCCATTTCATCAAGATTGTTACTCAAAAGAAGTGTCATGCAATTTTTTTCAAGGTAGAGCTTGTCAATGAGGCCAGCCACAGGATTTCCAGATTTTTTCTCCTCTTTCACCATGCGAACTAGATCTTCCCAACTCATACCATTTTCCAGAGCGACACGGACAGCTAATATAGCAGCATCAACATCTTTTAAGTTGTACTCTATCAATTCCGCCATTTTAAAACTATTATCAACTTCACTCTTCAATATATGTACACGGCTTTCCTATAACATGGCATAGGCATTTGAATTTCAGAAACATATTCAATATAGTAAAATATCAAAAATCGTGAAAGTAATATTGAACTTGACCTCTATAATACTTGATCACTTAAAGTTTGTTTCCTATATTTCCACTAGTATTATACCTAACTAGAAACTTGGAGTGCATTGGATCTTTATAGTCAAATTTAGATGTGAACCCGATCAGTGTGTATATTGCGACGCTTCTGATGCAAAACTAGAAATTGGGATTACATTGGTTCTTTACAGTCAAAATTCAGATATGTACCTGATCGGTATGTATTTTATTAAGTTTCTGCATTGCAAAGCTCTCTTTCGACTTTTGCTTCTGTTCAGACTTTTGAGACTCGATTTTACTGTAGAACTCGTCCAGGGCTGCATCGAAAGTCTCGAAATACAGAGAATCCCTCAACTTGAACTGATTCAACAGCAACGGGCAGAACTCATCGTAAATCTGTAAGGAGGTCAGTTATAGTGAGGCATAAGCAAGATTGCAGTTCTTCTCCAATCACCAATAATGAGGCCCAAACAAAAGTTGTAATGCATGTCAATTTACAAGAAAAGATTAATGCTCGTGGAAAATATCAAACCTGGTTAGAGTTTTGTGTTCCAGAACCAGAAGTACTGGAGTCCTTCCCCAAAACTTTCCGCTGCATCAAGATGTATCCTTCAGGCACCTTATCCCCTTTTATAACGTCCTCCATCCAGTCCTCAAACTTCTCAATAGATTTTAACAGTGCCTGGAGAGCATTTTCATCTAATTTAAAGTGCTTTGTAAATTTCACATTTGGAGCCAACCCAGCATCTAGAATAATATGTTCAAGTATTCCCGGTCCATAACCCAATGCTTCCCCAAGAGCGAATTTGAAGGTCAGTTGCCTGAAATTGGCACCAGTTTTCGCCTTACCCGTAGACCTTGAACTTTCTCGTTTCAGCTTTCCTTTATGTCCATCAGGAACAGTATCACCCACCTCAGTAAGTTCCACATTTTCATTGTTTTCAGGGGGCTTTTTAGATGTTTCTGGTTTTTTTTTAGATGTGAGGACATCCTGTACCTTTCCACTAGTAGTCCGCTCAAAAACTCGACAAACATCTAATGGGTATTGGTGCCGTGACATAACTGTCAATCCTTTGTCATCATCCCTGTCATTAATTACATTTTATCATCATTTTAAGTCCGCACAAAGTATTGCACACATAATAACATCAAATCTGGTTTGTTTAAAAAGCATGTATCAGTACAAAATCCAATACACATGTGCATGAACCAAAGGTTCTAACTGGTATGAACATTATGCAAGTGTATCCAAGATCAGTACTATGAAGTTTATGTAGACTGTAGAATGAAGGAAATATAGGACGCTTTCCATTAATGCTTGGGGCTTTGAAGGAAATTTGGCCCGGCAACTAGCATATTTGAAGGATATCTTATTATTTAAGATAAGAATATCTCTTGCACTTTATCCTTATTCTGCAATAAAAGAAGGGCATATATAAATCGGAAAAACCTCAGGGAGTTGAGAGTGCACGATCAGACTGTTCAAGCGACCAAGAGGGCATAATGAATTGGCATGAAGAAAGACTTTGTGCAAAAAGCAAGCTCTAAACCAACTAAAATTTCCACCTATAGAAACCAATATGATCATAGATGAAAATTTTACCAACCTGTATGACCGGAGAAGAGTCAAGACCATGAAATCAGAATCTGTGAGAATTATATTTCCGTGGGCATATAGCTCCAATAGAACGTAATGTGCATTAGCACCCAATCCAAATTGAAATAGAACTATCTGAAGGGAGAACAATAGAAGCATTACAAAAACACATATATATAAACAACTATTAATAACTTATATGCTAATTAAAGATTCTAAGAAGTTACATGCCCTATCATATCCAATTTGGTGCACATCCTCAAGCCTTCTGCTTCTTATGTGCTTCCTCAGTTTGAGTGTGAACCCGGAAGGAGTATTGCTTTTGTCCCTACATTCAAAAGCATGCCGAAAGGTGAAATATTTGTGATTCAGTCTAATAGAAAATCACCACATAGTTCACTTCTTTCAAAAGTTAATTCTTAATCCTTGAGGCCGATCCCTTTCCATACCTCTTACTGAGTACAAACTTACAATACAGAGTGATCACACATACTATTGAATAGCAAATAACAGCTTAACAATGTTGCGGCATTATCTGAAAATCGAAGTTCATTCCATTTTTGACATATATCTGATAAAATCATATGCATGTCCTTGGCAGTGGTCCACTCAGGGAGCGTAACCACTAACCAGGGTCATTAGGGTCACAAATTTACAACATTCAAAATATATACAAATTCATAACACTTGTGCGGTTTCAAAACTAAAATTTACTACTAACAATATTTTTTCTAAACAAACAAAATTTAGGGGATACATTTGACCTGGGTCCACTACCATAGTGACACGTCCATATACGTAACTAAAGAATAATCATGCTATATATACAACGTTACAAACATCATACTAATTTTACTTCTTTTCAAGTTATACAAAACCACAACCTGCACCTTATAATAAATTACTTACCGTACATAATTAGTAGTATGCAACCTAGCACCACTTTCCATCAGCAACAAGACTTTCTCGCTCTCGCCAGATTCAGTTTGACCACTGCTATTCATAAGCTTAAAAACATATGTCTGTGCACAAAATTTCAGAATTACTATATATAAACAGGACACTTATTCCCTTTTTTATTCAAGCAACATCAATAATAATAATAAGAATAATAAACACTTTTAAATTGATAAACATGTAGCAATCCATGCATATATAATAATCGTATAAATTAATAAACACATGCAATACCTTGGGAGTCAAGTCATAGACATTAGAGCAGCGCATCCCGATTAAACGTCGTAGACACTTGACTTCCGCGGCCACATCAGCCGTGTTCATTCGTACCTTCACCATTTTTTTACGTTCGATTCTTCTCCAATGATAATGATAAACTATATGTGTGTCTGTACTGTGAGAGACTTGTTATAGAAAATAATTAAACTAGGGTTTAAGTGAAGTGTTAGCTAGATAAGAGAGAGCGTGGGGAAGAAGAAATCTAGCTACTTTGTAATGGTATACTAGGTGTATTGAAGATCTGATAAACTGGGCTAGTCTTAGTGTCCATATCATTGTCCAATATAGCTTCTTGGGTCGCGCATCATATAGAAGTCCAAGTTGATCAGTCTTTTCATCAGGTTTGGATATATTTAAAAAAATTATTAATGATTTAAAGTATAATGTAAAATTTTTAAATTAGTATCTGTTTAGATAAATTTTATTATTTTATGTAACTTGTGAGTTGTTATAAATATAAAAATAAAAATAAAATTTATAAGTTGTATTTTTATCAAATATAAAATTACAAAAATGAAATAAGCTATTTAAAAAATAATTAGCTCCTTTAAACTTTAAGCTATTTTTCAAAAATACTCAAAAAGTCACGTGATCAATGTTTTTTTGTATGAGCGTTGTATTGCATTTTTAACTTATTACACAAATATATATTTTGTAATCTAAATTTAAATATCATTTTAAGCCCACACAAACGGCCTCTTTTACTATTTCATAGGTTCGATTAGTATTATTAAACACGATATGCGCATCGAATCACAAAAGTCTCGTGGAGTATAAGTGTAACACGTTGATTCATCCGAAACGAGTAAAATATACTATGATATATAATGTAAAACATAATAAATTTAAAGATAATAAGACATTTATAAGTAAAACTAAATTATTATATTATATAATAAAATAAAATAATGTTAAAAGTTTAAAATTATTTCATAAATTCAGGTCTCAAATGACATGAGACTGATGATGTATCATTATGAAATATTTTAATTGATAAGATTTATGTAAATGTATGAGAGTCCATTATTATTAATTAAGTTAGAGTCAATCAGAACTAACACATGAAATTTGGGAAATGTTTTGCTAAAAAATTGGGGACATGTAGCATTACTTAATAAAATAACCAAATTCATCGTAAAAAATCAAAATCTAGAATAATTTAAAGTCAAAAAATCAAAATAACTAAGAAATTCAAAAAGTTAATCCATTATTTTTATTCTCCCTCATCATGAAAATTAACAAAATCTTCTTATTTTTACTATAATTCGGATCAACGATAAAGTTAATTTATCTTCCTCCTCAATTATTACTCTATCAACCAAACATGATAATATATCCGTAAGAATCATGTTTTCCTTGAACTTTTGAGGATCTCTCCGAGACTCGCGACCTATAATAATTTTAAATAATACTGAATAAAATTAATTTTAAATTATAATTTTATAAATTGAACTTTTTAAGATTTTATTATTAAATTAGTTCTAACCTCCTAGTAGAGTAATAAAACTCTTTGGCTCCGGAAACATTAGCTACATGCTTGTAAGTTAATCCATCTGTTTCATAGAAAATATAATGATCATCCTCATTGTTATCATCTTATTCGTCAAAACTTTCAACTAACTAGTCATTACTTTCATCAATTTCGTTAAAAAAGACGGGATCAATGGTGTCGTTGTATCTACTTCTCAAAGCTCTATTGTAGATGAAGTGCAATTTATCACATTATCGAACATATCTTTATCTAGACAATTGAACATAATATTCATGACTTTTTTGTCCTTAAGCACTTCCTTTTCATCCTCTTCTGTGAACTCAGTGATGAGTTTTAGAACATGTTTGTCAAATGCAGGAGTTCCATCAGGATTTACACATGTGACCAGCTTCATGGGAACATGTGGACCTTTCTCTATGCAGTTAACATGAGAAGGGTCAAGAGAAAGTAGATGAATGTGCATTTTAACTTTCCATGCAAAGTATTTATCTTTTTCTAACACTGGAATCTTTATACTTGAATCCTTTTGTCCCATATTGACTTGCTCTTGATCTTAAACTTTTTGTATGTTGAAAGCCTTGCTCTAATACCAATTGTTATTTCCTATAATAATGTCAATATATTTGTAGATGGGGGTTGAATATAAATATAACAACTTTTAAGATTTTTCTGTTTTCTTAAATGGTTTGAGAAGTTTGAATATGAACAACAATGACTGAAATAAATATTTAAACAAGATATTTAAAAATTACTGATGAATTGTTTTTCCAATGTATATATTTTCTCAAATAACCTAGGTTAAGAAAACCTAGTTACTTTTTACAAAGTTGGAAATAAAATTAAATATTCTTAAAAAGTACTCTAAGGCTGAACAGTTGATTCAGAAAGATGTTCTAACTCTATTGACATCTCTAACAATGCTACCATTTTTGTTTATATAACACAAAAGTGTTTACAATCTCGAGAATAGTAAAACAAAACTATATATTCTAGGAATGTTACTAAACTATCTTTCTTATTTGTTTATTTCTATTTTGAGAAATATCTTCATCTCAGGAAGGACAGCTTCAATCTGAGTATTCACAGTCAATCTAGACTGTCTTCCATAGACATGCTTTAGTCTGAAGATTCCTGACATTTTGTCTTGTTGTGCAGTCCCTATCAATTGATAATTTATTGTTAATCATATCAATTGATTCTTCCTTATATCCATCAACTGATATTCTTCTTCGATTGATCTTGATATCCATCGATTGATAATAGTTGTTGACTTATCGATTGATAGATGTTATCAATCGATGGTTCTTCATATCAGTTGATGGTCTTCAATCTCTGACTTAACTTATTATCAATTGATCTTATATCCGTTGATGCTTCCATATCAATTGATCATCCTTCACTTGCATAATTTTCCTATCTTCAAATAATTATAATTTGACAGTCTAATTTACAGATCAATTGATGACCAATATCAATCGACTCTAGTATCAATTGATGAGAAAATTATCAATCGACTAAAGCCATATAAATTGAAATAGACTAAGTACACCTATACTACCATTCATATTATCAGTTGATTCACAAAAACATGTCAACTGATAAATGGTTTCCTGATCAATTAATATTTATAATTTTCATATCAATTGATCAGTTACAATAAAATAAAATTCTATAATTCGAAGGTTAAAGTTATCATCAAAACTATATTGATTCTTGATAAGTGTTATGCATTGTGAATGTAAAGTGCTATTTACAAAAATACAAAAATAACTAAAACAAAAATTAGATGGATTAACTTAAAAATACACACATAAATTCTTAGACTGTTTAATATAGACATGCAAGAGCTAATGGTTTATTTTGTAGTCATTATTGCAATGGAAGATATTGGACACATTAGCAATTATCAATTAGCATTTAGCCAAACAAACTATCATTCAGTAAGTGTTGTTTAGATTCAGGTGGAAAGTTGACGTATAATACATCTGCCTCAATAGATGTCTATATAAACATTGAAATTAAGGGAACCATATGTCACATTGTGAAATTAATAAGGTAATTTGTTTGATCTTGTAGAGATTTAGTTCAAAAATTAGTTATATTGGAAAGAAAATTCTAAAAAAAAGAAGTTGACTAGGTAAATTACTCAGTGTCACAACTTCAACTTCAATGCTAAAAGAATTGTGGCAACAACAGTCCAAGTAGCCTTATTAAACTGTAAATGATTCTATCTTCCTTTAATTCATCAAAATCGATAAATTTTTAATGTTAATATCAATTTCAAGGTCAAAAAATTTGTACACGATGGATGACAAGACAAAGTTTGTGGAGGACGCATGAGTACAACTAAAAGTATGCCGTTGGCTCACAATTAGTGTCTCATCCATATTGGAATTACAGAATCACGAAGATGACAGAATGCCAGTCTGGAGTGTTCCCAAATTTGTTCATAATGGCAGAATCCCAGTTAGGTCTTGTTATCCCAATATATGGTTTTGACGCCAAAGATTCTGAAAAATCAAAATTGTAGAGACTTGATTATTATATTTAAATTTATAAGACCATACACTAACATGAATTATCTAAAGTTAATATAAATCATGTGTTGATAGTATGATTAAAAAAAATATCACAAAATAACTCATACACAAAATCAATCGAAATTCTAAAATAAATCTAATGTAAATGTAATAAATCTAATATAAATCTAAAATAAATCTAATATAAATCTAATATAAAAGCGGGCTAAACCGACTTGTCTACTAGATGGGCTATCTAACAGCTATAAATAAAATAGAGAAAAGAAAGGTGTAATTAGTAAAAAGGGGGAAGGAGCTTGTTTATAAGAGGAATGGAAGTGAGTTTGTGATTATGAATTCAATGTGAGACAAAGAGTAAAAGTGAGGAAATATTGTTTTGGCTTAAAACCTCAACAGAAAGCGCCAATCCTTTTTTTTTTTACGTTTTTATTGATTAAACTCTTGTTTTCTTTTAATAAACTCCCATTATTTTTGGTTTTGTTTTGTCTTTTCGTGGGAGAGTTTGATTTGTTTTGTTGTTCTTCATGTACGTGATTATAGATATGTATGATTTTCATGATTTTGATTTTGTGATAAAAAATTTTATGAGATCACAGTTGATTTATTTCAATCAACTTATTTGTATCTCTCAATTTATTTTATTATTTTTCAGATTCAATTGGATAAAAAATAATTGTGGATGGAAAGAGGATTATGGTGTACATGTACTTGAGAATCTTATATTCGGGCAAACTAATTTTTAGATTGATGTTTATCAAGTGAAATTCAGATACATTTCTCTTTCTTTCTCTTTATTTTTGAGGTATTCTTTTTTTTTTTAATATTTTTTAAAATTTTATTATCTAAATTACCGGATGATTAGCCTATTACTTACGAAGTAAACTCCTGTGCTCGGTATTGTATTACGTCCGACACATTTACAACTCAAGTATATATCTGTCGTCGAAATAAAAATTGTTGCGGGGTGGTGTTTATTGACTCGGCGAATACGAGTTTAACCTCACTCGTGACGCACAAACTAGAAAAGAAGATTCTCAAGAGAAGGTCCCTTTTGCAATCATCATAACCCCCGATTAAACTCACCCCAATTCATTCAATTGGCTTATTTATACTTTCCTTGTCCACACCCTCTCAATCTTTTCTTCACAGATTCAAAACCATCGCCGTTCAGGACACGGTTTTCGAGGCATCAATCAATTTAGGAATTGAATCAGAAGGATGTTTTTTAGTGGCGATCCATCGACTCGTAAACGAGTCGATTTAGGCGGTCGTAGTTCCAAAGAAAGAGATAGGCAGAAGCTTCTGGAACAAACTAGGTTAGAGAGGAACAAGCGCTTGCGTGTACGCCAACAAAACGCTGCTGCTACTACCATCCAGGTTAACTCTTTTCGTTTTTACAATCTTTACGAATATCGTATGTGTAAAATGCGTGTTTGTTTATTTATCGAATGCCTGTTTTTATTTCGCAAGTGGAGTTTGTAGTTAGGGTTTACGAAATTGTGCTAATTGGTAATTTGATTGTTTAAGATGAGGATAATATGTTTAGCATTGGCTGTGTTGTTATAATTGAGTGAAGAGTTGTTTGAGAGAGGCGGAGAGGATTAAGTTGTTTTATTTTGTTTAATTCAGAATCTTGTAAATGTAGGACTGAATGCTTACTTCTGTTTAATAATTTGAGATTGAATAATTACGTCAGGAGACTTGAATACAAATAGAAACTTTCTTGGGACTCGGAAAGCAATTTTGTCTATGCGTAGTGATTATTTTGCCCGTATGTTGTCATCACGAAATTTATGTGATTACTACGTTGCCATCATATTTCCTTGTTTGGTAATTATGTAAAATATTTTAGGAGGAGGAACTAGGGAACAAGCAAAGAAGAATATTTAATGTACATTTATGAGAGAACCCACTCCTCCTTTCCCCACATGTATAGCATGTTTATTTCTGATTACGTCCATAAACAAAACTTGGGGGAGGGGGGGTGAGAGTTTTCACTGGTAAACTTAGTAAGAGACTGTTTGGGTATGTACATGCTTGCCAGAATCAGTGGCATAACTTATACTTTTATACGTAAACAGTAAACACAATGATAATCTATTTTTTGACATTTGCATGATTGCCAACGTCATATAAAGAATATGTACGTGGATATGTAAGAATTGTGTCAGTTAGAATGCAGTATCAGTTGGAATACAGTATCAGTTGGAATACACTTTGTTAATTTTATGGGAACTGATGCAGATTTGTTGTTTTAAACATTTAAATAATGTTGAAAACAGTTGTACATCTGGAGGTAGAAAAAAAATATGCATCTTTAGAAGTCAGTAAGAAGAATCTGTAATTGTTGTTAGATATCATTTAGGGATGAACTCAAAAAGTACAATACACCGATCGACCACTTAAAGAATGGTGACATTTGTCAACTTAAATGGTTATATTAACCAATTATAACCATAATAAAGTCTTTCTTTAATTGGAAAGAAGTGAAGGCCATATAATTGTAATATTGTCTATAAATCTAGAACAAATTTCAAGGCAAAACTAATGGAAACCTTAGAAAGATATACACGAAGATTAATGCAAAAAGAATAGTTTGACCAAATAGTTAATACATGGCAATGATCTTTGGATAAATGGAATAGTATTTAGCTAATTCATGTTCTTATGTTATGGAATACACCCTCACTGTACATGATAAGAATCTCATCTTTCCATGTATCGATATGAGTAGCATAATAATATGACAAAATATCAGTTGTTGTCCAAGCAATAAGAGATCCAATATAAAAATTAGTATGCCTTGAGGTCAGTTATGTTTTGGTACCAATAAAGTAAGAAGGTTGATGTGATGATACATTGATATGATCATATGACAATATCTTAAAAATGAATAATGTAGTATGGTAACGATTCTATATTTAAATTCATAGAAGCTTATGCAACTTATTAGAAGCTTAGTAATGGACAAGCATTGACACACTGAGCAGATATGCCCAATCCTCTTTGATTTTGACTACTATATGGATTTATTCGTGTGTCTCCTTATTCTTAGGACTCGGGATTGAGAGGAGTGTAAGATGTTTTGTGGTATGCAAGGATTAGCTTTTTACTTTGGTAAAATTTGTTTTCTTTCT
Organism: Oenanthe sinensis; assembly: GCA_028671895.1. Classification (NCBI taxonomy): domain Eukaryota; kingdom Viridiplantae; phylum Streptophyta; class Magnoliopsida; order Apiales; family Apiaceae; genus Oenanthe; species Oenanthe sinensis. Next base: position 29,870,968 of record CM053813.1, on the reverse strand, counting down.
TCTTAAAGGTTGGGAGATTTCAATAAGTTTCTTTTTTTGACTCTAGTATTCATTAATATTTGGATGTCATTTTTGAACAACTTCTTTGAAATTCTTATGCTTTACTATCTTTTTGGGTTCATCAAATTCAAGTTTCATTTAAGAACTAACTTTATTAAGGTTACTTTGTTTTTGTGGTGCCTTAAGAGACATAGTTCTTGACTTTTCGAACGTGAATTGTGCATCTGCATGGAACTGGAGAACTTCTATTAGTGCACTAGTACGGACTAAAGATCAATATCAATGGACTGTTCAAGTCTCTCTTATCACAGAAAAAATCTTGGAAATTATTTCTTAGTATTAAATATTTTCAATGGAGATGTCGCTGAATGACTACATTTGTGAAACTACCTAATATGTTGAATTCCTTATATACAAGGGCTTGCTCTGTCTTGCTACAAGCACTTTTTGGGTCTGAAAGCGTGGTTTTAGAATTTAATATTTTTTACAAAAAATTGATAGCAACACGAGAATAGGAAGGATTATCTTATTTTTCTACTATAACTCTGCAATTCTTTTTTCTCAAATCAACAGTTGAGTCATATGTTCTGCAAGGTTAATTTTTTAACATTAGCATTCTGCTTTTTATAGAATAATGAACTCGTTTAATAGCTTGAATGCTCTTCATCTTGTTTTTTCATTGGAAATATTTTAGAAACTCGTATATATACTATCGTAGAATTTTGAGTTTGACTAATTACTAGCAACAGAAATGCTTCAGAGGAAGAAAAGTGGTGGAAGCAGAACGTTCGAAAGTCCGAGAACAGTTTTTCAGTGTATATGGGAAGCACTTACAAAATGTCGACAGGTTGGATAAATATAATTCTTTTACATGTATTTTTCTCTATGAATTATTTTGTTTGATATATATGTGTGTGTGTGTGGTGAGAATATCTGGAAATCGTTTGTCTATGTCTCTATGAATGATGTTGTAGTACATTTCTTAAACATTTATGTCTGTACATGCAGGTGTTGCTTTGGGCCCAATTCGAATTTCCTTCGCCAATTTCTCTTTTTCTTTAATGCCAAAAACACTACTGATTATTCTGCTCTTGTGGAAGCATGCCGGCTGCTTAGACAGTTTGTTCAAGATACCGGTTTGTATTATTTGATTGCCTTCAGAAGTACATTTTGTCAATGTTATACCATGTCTCAAATTTGTCCAATTTTGATGCAATAAATATCTCAACAGAATCCAGTTTGTTTTACTCTCACATTGTTTTTATGATGATATACCCACCTTCAGTTTGTAATGTCCTCCTTGTAAAGTATCTGTAAATTAGAGCTTAAAATGTGACATGTATATACTACCATGTATATGTCTGAAAACCCCCATGGTATAATATTAGAAAATGTAGTTCAATATAAAAATATTTGAATGCCTCTAAGTGACAAAAAAACAATGGTTATAAACCATGATATAGAAAGTGTAACTTGGGGATATTTCGGTTTTGGTAGCTGTAACTTGTAATCTGTATTTTGTGCACACGTTTTTTTCTATTTTGCACACCATTTTATCATTTTTCATGGTCTTTTTATCATATGTATTGAATATAAGAATCAATTGTCACAACCTTGTTTGTCGATACACCGTAAGATAGCTGTATATTGAAAATATACAAATAAATAATTAGAAAAGTATAAATAAGTCAACAAAGAGTTATTTTCATTAAAGTCTTCCTGAGATATTTTGTTAGATGACCAGCTCTCCCAAAATCTTAAGATGCTGGCGAAGGCCACTAAGTGGATCTGATATATTTTGAGACTCCCATTCGCTTGAAATCCCGTTTCTTGGGGCTTAAAGAGTAATACAATAGAATCTAATTTTTTGAGCTTATATTCAAAGTTAAATTTTGAGAATTTTGGCTAGATCTCTATTCAATATATATCACCTTAGTTTAAAAATGAGTGAGGCAGTCCAGGGCGCAAGGCAATGAAGTCAAAGTAATTCAAGTATATGAAGCGATGAGACCCCTAGATAATTCTTAAGACACCCCTATATATTACTATTTGTTAAAAATAATAGTCATTACATAAATAATGCATAACGTACGTAGAATACTACAAATTAGAGACAAACGTATAAAGGAAGCAGAACAGAACATAAAAGAAAGCAAGACAGAAATTGAAAAGAGAGCAAAAGAAAGAAAAGCTCTCATATCCCTAGTAACTAGAGCCTCAGCAAAAGTATTAACCGGTAACATTTTTCTCTTCTAAGTAGAAGTATAGAACACACAAGCGTATAACTTCTAATTCCTATATTTTTTCAACCTAACCGCTCTTTTGATTAAATTGTTATATTATGATGTATCGTAGCTGGATACTATTAAAAGTAAACTATATATTGAATCACTGTTGTAATGCATAATTATAAATAATTTTTTCAAAAGTTACAAATATAAATCAGGTAAATTACATGAAGAAAATTGTATTTCTTAACTTAACGTCTTGTAACACTAAGCAGCATGCTTTAGATCACCTTTGCCTCGGATGCTTTTTCATCCACACATTTTTGGCTCTTCACGAATTTTTCTTACTTCAAGTGCCCTAGAGAGTTACCTTGGTCGCCTCATTGTGTGTGAGGCACACTTTGGTATGCCTAGCACCTCGGTATACTTGAGAGCTCCTATACAATGTTCAATGTTAGGTGACTAACTCCCAGAACCTCAAGGCTTGATAAGTATATGTAAACCGTATGTTCTAGGATCATCCGGTTAGGTCCTAGATTGTCTCACTATAAGCCTCTGACTAAACTGAAATGCATACCTTGTCGTATGGGTGGTCCTTGATTTGGTAAGGTAAATAAAGCATATCCTGATTTAGTTGCAGATAATTTAGTATGGGGTTAAAGATTTAAATACTTGTTTTTTGGCAAAATACTCTTCATACTTTCTTTGTAGTACTCTATATCATGGACATATGCATCACATATATAGTGGGTGGTGCATTTTCTCACTTGTGTATCCATTTAATTCATTTATCCACCATCTTAATTTTCCCGCTCTCACGATGCTTAGACCTTACCTATTTCATATTTGAAGTTCATGCATGCTAATTATCATATATCCCAGAAACTTCATTTCATTATTTAACAATATCAGTTATTCAGCAGGAGATATTTATGACCTCTTTGGAGGTACGGACTATTTGTTAGAAGATGAATCACTGGCTTACAGGGTGAAGCGATTCGCCTATGCTTGTATCCAGGCAGTTTATGAGAATAGGTATTTTCTGGGTTTTAAGTTTTGCTTCAATTAAACTATTTTTGATATGCATTATAAATTTAGTTTTACTTGGTGTCATATTTAATACAACTTGGTTAGTTCATCTATGTAAGGATCAAAAGCTACGAAGCATGTAAGTTTTTCATAGTTTTCTATTGTTGTGACGTGTTAATGGCATTGTATTGGTAAACCTAATCTTCTCCATGTTGTTGATAAGCGTTCCTACTTTGTTATTAGTGAATTCCTTACACAAAGACGAGATAAAATTCCATTTGGGCATGTCCCACTAATATTGGCTTCTTTATTTTTTAGAATCATTGTTCATTATATACGCTTTATTAATTGAAAATTTTATTTAGTTTATAAACTTACCTGTTTGCATAACACTTAAATATACAATGATATTCATATAATTATCTATTTTGGTGTATGTGTTAATGGCCTTATACTGCATACCTAATTAAATATGAATCGTTGATAAATGATCTTCACATTTCTTGTGACTCCTTCTCTAAGAATTGTATGTTAGTTTAATAAGCTCATTTGTTTTTACAGCACTTCAATTAAATCTTATATGCCTGAGAACTTGGATGATTATCTGAGATTGAGCTCTATGCCCTTGCCATGATGCAATCTCGCTCTGCTAATTTTTTTGATGCATGGATGATTCACTTGAAATTTCTGTTTACATTACTAGCGTCTCTTTATTTTTGAAATAACAAGGAAGAGGGACTGGGGCTGGGTCAGGGGATCGATAAGGATGAAACTCTTCTGCAGGGGGGGGGGTTACTTGTTAACCACCGTGCTACTCCCCAATCCTTACAAATATTAATGAGCCAGTTTTATAGTTGAGCACATGTCAGATTGTAATTTTCATCAATTCGTATAAAACTCAAATACCCAACCAAGCCATTCTTTTTGATAAAGAAATGTTGATTTCAATATTCTGTCAAAGTTGGACTCCATTTTCGCAAGTAGATACTTTCTTAATATACAGGACTTGCCGAAACACGCTACACATTTGTTGACAAGTTACTACAATTTTTTCTATTGCGTCATTCTTTAGTTTTTTAATATCACTAGTAGAAATTCCTTTGAAGAGATGCCATTTCAAGCGTAAGATTATATTGCTAGATCTTAAACAACTGTTTAAGATACAAAATACTTCCACTTGCATCTGTATTGCTGTTGGCATAGTAATTCAGGAATGAGATGGAATACATTTATTTAAAAACAATAGAGTCGTTGGAAGTTATGTTTTTTTGCCTTGGTGGGAGAGCTATAGTTTAGACTTTAGACTTCAGATATCCATCATAATATGTATCAGTTGGTTGGACCCTTTATCGCGGTTGTAAATTAATTGGATCTCAAGTTATTTAGAAATTTACGGGTGGTAAATTAAGGTGTTTGGAGCCTTTTTAAAGTTGTAATTGTTTTGATTATTTCAACTTTAAAATGTAATTTTTCTATCAGTCTTCACATGAGTTTTGTAAGTGAATTAAATGTTTAACTTCTATCTGGTTGTCAGTTCTTGCAGCATTTGTCTATATTGTATACATGTTTTTGATGTAGAAGCTTAAGTCTGTGTAATGTGGTGTTGAACTGGTAAATATTATTAGTTTTAATGCAATGCCTTACTTTTAAACTATTATGCAGACATGCTTCAAAATAAAATAAAATAAAGAAGAATGGAAAAAAAGTACTAATCTAGTAATACCTTTTTACAGGAATCAGTTGAAGGATCAGCTTTTTATGGCATCTTCAGGATCCAGTACATCAACAGCCTTCTTGCTAGAGTCATTAGTCATGCTAATTGAACCCCAAGTTTCTTGGTCTTGTAAGATTGTTGCCTTCCTCTTGCAGAGGAACGTATATTATCTAATAAGGGAGATTATTTTTACGGCAAAGGTAAACTTTTCATGACCCATTGGTTGATAGTTTCTGCTTTCTCTTCTGCATGAGCTTGCAATACGGGGAACCTTTTCTTTCTTCTTGTATATATGATTCCTAGTGTTCTTTTTGTATCTGCATTTTTTTATCCTTTATTCTGTTCTGTCCATTATCTGGAGTGAGTATTATTGGCTTACGCAATCTGTATCTTATTATTTCTGTATTTTTTGATTGAATCAGTGTAAACACGTCTTTCCTTAAAAATATCATAGTTTTTGGTGTCTCTTTTGGATGTTCTAATGTTCTTGCCATAAATGGTACCTCTACTGTTCTTGAATTTAAGGTATCCAGAGTTCTTAAAAGTGCGTTTTGTGATCCTTAGTTATATTATAGAGGGAGGGACTTGTGCAGTCGAATATACGAATAAGTAGTTTTTAGTTTTTACTAATGACATATGCATTTTACTGTTTCTGAAACTCTTTGTATAATTCTAAGTCTGGATTTATTGATTCTTTTTTGTGTGAAGGTGCTTCACAGCACTTTATGCATCCTATGTTTTACATATAATGTCTTCTGCATCACGAAGTTTTATGACTTGTGACTTGCCATTGCATATTAGCTTATTATATATGCTGTTTACATATATATATTCAACATCATTGCCCACTAAATATTTTTATTAAATATGCAAGCCTTTGCTCACAATAAATGTTCTTGAGCTCAGAGGTCTAATTAACACTGTTCTTAGGGTGCATGGTGCTGGGATGCCATGGCGTCAAGGCTTCCTATGGCGTTCACCATTTGAAATCTATAGACACATGCTTTCGGCACAAATATCTAAAACTTAGTTGTTAATTATTATCAATGTCATAGTATTGCACACACATGTAACTAATGTTAAGTATTCTAGAATATAAATATATCCTGCCCAATGGTTGAATTCTGTACTTACAGTTATATATTTCAATTTTAATTAAAAAGTATATAATTGTCTGAATTCTAAAAAAGATAGATCTGTTTATAGTAGCAACACTACTCAGAGTTGATGTTCTTTGCATTTGGCTAATTGTTTATAATAGTAATATTGTCTAATAATATATTGTGTCTGATAAATATATCCTTTTGTTCTTTGCATTTGACTAATTGAGGCTGTTTAATGTCCACCTTTGGGCGCATGTTGTAACTTATAAGTTGACTGTCTGACTGTGTAGTAGTAAAAGTGACTTGTAAATAATTTATAAGTTGAATTTTGTGAAGTACAAAATATGTACTTATTTCGGTTACTCATTTTCATAAAAATGAATAATATTACTTTTAAAGGCAACTTCTAGTTCTTTTTAGTTCTATTGTTAATATTTATATATTATAATTTATATATTACTACTAAATTTTATCCAGACTGATAGTAACTTGCAAGTCAAAAATTAATTTTACTTGTGAGTAGATCCAAAAATTTGGTATACGATACGAAAATTACGAATATGAATTTTGATATTTGGCACATGAAAACACGATAAATTTTGGTGTCGGATATGGTTTTCAGTTTGGGTACACGACACGACACAAAATAAATATATTTATAATTTAATAATTATATAAACAACATATATTTATATATATAATATACATATTTATAAGTTTTTATACAATTGTATGTATATACATATACATATATATGTAAATATAAATAATCTATGTATATTTTATAAAAATATATTAAATATAATATATTAATACATTTTTAATTAAATTATATTAATATTTTTATTTAGTATACATGAAAACACGACACAATTGCGAGGTCTACTTATAAGCAATGAAAGTACTCTTTAAGTGAAAAGTAATTCTTTTAAGCCAAACGGCCTTTGTTAAGTTAAATAAATCTATGTAAATTAAGATTTGACGAATTGATGAAAAGGGGATACCGCGTAGCAGGGTATGGAGTAGGTGTCCATGTACGCAGCCCCTGGGTTTAAAAAAACGTGCCTCGCTTGAACAAGGTTGCTCTTTAGGGCACTTGAAGTGACTCAATTTTGTAAGGTGAAATCAAATTTTCTTCTCTTCAATTACTTCATAACCTGAACTACTTATATGTAAGAAAACTATGCAAGTTTTTTTTTAAGACGTATGAACTTAAAAGTTCTCTTAAAATCAATAAATTATTAATTTATCGACTATGGTACCTGTCCGCTGAGAGTGGCGGTTTATCATTTTGATCATTCAAAATGAATTTTTGTGAACTTGAATATTTATATGTTATATATATATATATATATATATATTGTTTTGAGAAATAGCCACATTGTAGATTTCAAATTCTACAACTTGCATAAATTGACTGATCAAAATTAGGAACTACCAGTTTTTTTGTGGGTGGAGGGAGTATTAGTACCTCTCTAAATTAATAGAGTTTTATCGTCCTAGAAGCATAAAGGTCTTATTGTATTATTGTAGTGCAATGCTGGCAATGACAGCTCGAAAATGTCTTCTACAGTTATACTTTAAAGTTGGTAGGTCTAAAAGGTACTTCATGTATCATAGTTGGTTTAACTGCTGCCAGAAAAGGTGGTGCACTATTTTGCACATCAAAAGGAAGGTAGGGGAGTCAGGATGGTTGTAGAGGTTGGGGTGAGGGGAGTCGAGACATCTACTTTATGTAGGAAAATGAAAATCACTTATCACGCGACCTTTCCTTGTACAGGAAAATCACTCAATAATCTGACTAACTTGCAGTTTTTATCTCTCAAAAGTAATGTTCAGCATATTTTGCCAAGTATATTTATATTATTTCATATTCCCTATAATTTAAATTATATGGAAAATACAAATTTCTTTCCAGAATATGCGGCATTTAGTCCCTATATATAGACTACCTAATAAACAAGGATGTGGGAACTGTAGAGCTAGTTCTGACTTCTGATGTATATAAATATTTTTTAAGCTAATGCTTATCTGATAGTTCGAATTCAGAACGACGATCTTGTCATTGTCATCTTTTACAAAACACATATAGCCTTAATTGTGTTAGTTTTCCGAATGTCTATATATTTGTCTGGTCAAACCTAAGAAATATGTATATTAGAGTATAGTAGTTGTACTGATTGCACTAAATCAGCCTGTCATAACTCATAACTGCGGCACAATTAAATTATGTTTATGTGCAATATCCTTTCCCCTATTCTTAGTTAAAGACATTGCGGTTAATAATTCACCTTGTTATTTAGTTTCTCATATTCCATTTTGTGCACATGTTGCTATGTTGTTTATTTGTGAACTGGCCTGGTGTGATTTGTTAATTTTGCGTAGAAAAACACAAGTTTTCAAAGTTCTGCTGCAAAAGCCTCATCTTTGGAGCATGTTCTTGTGCTCATTATGACTCATATGGGGCAAAAACCATGTGTATGTGCAACTGATGTACGCTGGACTTTCATATCCCAGATCCTAACAGTTCCTTTCCTGTGGAAACTTTTTCCATACCTGAAGGAGGTACTTAGGCTTTTGAATCTTTACTGTATCTCTTAACAAGTTGTACTGTACTTGGTTTAATCATGACCTCTAAAGCTTGGAGTTCTTCAATTTGCCCATCCAATTATATGATATTTGTATAAAAATTAATTATAATATAATTTGAGGCTTTGAGCCCTCCAAAATATATACCTTTTTGGTTCTTTTGAATAGAATCTCTTATGTATCTGAATAATCACATATCTAGATATAGATATCTGAACGTATTATATTGAACTTTTTACAGTAAACTTGACAATTGATTTAAAGTCATATAATTTTTAATATTCTTTTAAAAAATATTCTCCTCCCAGTAATTTCTGGCTTTGTCCCTGTGGCGAGTGTTACATCTTCATAATGTTAGTAGGTTAATTATCTAGCAGTACTCGTTATCATGATTCTTATATTTGGCCTTTTGTCACTGAAACTTGTACTGGGTATTGCTTGCTGATGTTCTTCCTCTTTATCTAGATTTTTATGACAAAAGATTTGAGTCAACAATATATCCGTCATATGACAATTTTTGCAAAAGGTTCTGATAAAGTTTTACCGGTTGACATGTCGGCTGAATTTCCTGGTTATGCATGCTTGCTTGGGAATTTATTGGAAGCAGCTGCACTTGCTTTTGCTCGGCCCGATTGCTCTTTTGATTTGGTAAGGAAGTAAAGTGGGTCAGAAATACAAAATCCTCCTTGCATACTATTTATTGACATATTGATATCCAGATTATACTGATGATACTTGGTTTGATCATAACCCAGTCAAGTATTCAGACTTATATCTTTTAACCTGATTTTTTTGGATTTTATTATCTAAAATGACTATAATATACTCGTGCGTTCCACGTATCCTTTTAATATTTTATAGTACAGGCTTCACGGCATTCCTAGTGGCCCTTATTATTAACTATTTGCTCTCTTGAACTAGGCTATGGATTTCACGGTCGTTGCAACATCTTTCTTGGAGGAACTAGCTCCCTTCTACACTTTAAATACTAGAAGTAAAGAAAGTATGCCTCTGTACTTTATCCTCCCTTTCTCTTCCTATTGCTCTATCTCTATCTCATATAATTATCATATTAACCTCTATTAACTTCCTTTTTAATTAAATGTACTAATGCTCCATTTGGTTGGAGAGAATGAACGGGGAATGAATGGAATGGAAATTTGTAAACAAATTTAATGAGAAAGAAGGATGCAAGAGGGAAGAGTGAACAAAAATGAGAGGTGCAAATTTTCAATGATGAAGTTAGTAAGGAAAATGAGTAGGAAGGAGAATGAGGCATTTCTTCTCAAAATTGTGGGTTTGAACTTTAGTTTAGATTTCTTGAAATGGAATAAGGAATGAAAATTATAAACATTTACCCATAAAATAGTACAAATTTCATTCCATTTTCTCAATAATTTCATTCATTCCAACCAAACACAACATAAGAGTATGAAAATTGTTAATACTAATTCATTATATTATTCTAGAAAGTTAAAATTTAACTCAAGATTTTGCAGCGGAGGACGATGATATGGCTATTGATGAGAAAACTACTGACAAAGTTTTGAATGTGGATTTAGAACGACAAATTTCAAACGCAATAGATCCTCGTTTTCTTTTACAGCTGGTATGTTCGCTGTTTTGCAATGTTAACAACTACACTGACATTGTTTATTTAATTCTTAAAACTATAATAATAATTCTTGTTCTATCAAATTTATATTTCATAATCCTAAATATATCTTAAATTTATACTATTTTTATTTGTACATTATGAACAGACAAATGTTCTGTTCAGAGGATTTTCCCATGCCAATGGTTCATACAAGGAGAGGCCTAGTGATAAAGAGGTGGCTGCTGTTACTGCAGCCTGTTCCTTCTTGCATGTGACTTTCAATATTTTACCCCTTGAGCGCATCATGACTGTATTAGCTTATAGAACAGAAATAATTCCTGTTCTCTGGAACTTCATGAAGCGATGCCATGAGAATCAAAACTGGTCATCCTTCTCAGAGCATTCTGCATATTTGCCAGGAGATGCACCCGGTTGGCTATTGCCATTGGCAGTTTTCTGTCCTATTTACAAGTAGGAATGTTTCCTTCTGCATCTAATATGATCTTGCTATCCTATAGATGTTGATTATTTATGCAGCGCTTATAAACTAAGCACATGTTTAACCAATGAGTTGTGAGTTAGCTTTTGTGTTGTAACAGGCACATGCTTATGATTGTTGATAATGAGGAGTTTTATGAGCAGGAAAAACCGCTATCGCTAAAGGATATTAGATGCTTGATTGTTATCTTGAGACAGGTAAGTTATTGTAACTATGGAATTGTCAGAGTAAAGGTTCTTGCATAGAAAGTGTTTGAGGTGCTAGTTATTTTCTCTGGAAGACATCTTGACAATTCGAAAAAAATTGTGAATTCTACCAGCATATGGATCTTTTATATGTGGAATCTGGATTGGGCGCCCTTTCACTTTTTCTAATATAGATATCTATTATGAATTAAATATAAGATAATAAGAATACAACTGTTACCATTGTTTTAGCTCATTGTTAAACTGCAACAATACCTGGATAAGGCTCAAGCTTGCCATGTGATCTGCTTAAACTTCTCTCCAAGCTTAAGTCAGCTTGGCTTCTGTATATATAAATTGGCAGTGCCTTCTTTTTTTCTTTTAATAAATTAAGTGCATCCAACACGCTATTAAATCACATGCACGAATTAAAAATGAAAGTTTACGGGTAATAATATGCAATTATGCATGTATCATCTATTGCATATTGATTACTAGAATATATAACATAATATATAGTGAGAGGCGACAGTTAAATCAATCATGCTAAATCAGAATTGAACATGCTGAGATGTTAAGTTAATCATGTTAAATCAGAGTTATAATTAGTGTCGAGCCAAGCCAATCTTCTTGATAAACATCTAGAGCTGTTTTTCAAGAGCCGAGCTGAGCTGCTGTTAATCTAAAGAAGCCTACAAAGATTGCTCCAGCTCCCTTCGATGCAATAGAGCTCGAGCTAAGGCAAACCAAATTAGTTTGATAAGCACAATTATGATTTTATATATTTAAATTCAATTCATAATTTTTTTTCTTTTATTAAGTTCAAACATAATTGATAATTTGATATGATGATCCAACTATCCAAGTTATATTATAAAAATATTATTATAGAATAATTATATTTTTTATTCTCCATAATATATTAAATTTACACCAACGAGCTCGAACCAAGTTGAGTGGAACCTTGCTCGATCCTGAACAGGTCTCGCTTATCTGGATGCCTAATTAATAGCATAACCTTTTATAATGTGAGGTGTTTATGTCAAACATGTGCCTACTCTTCTGTATTTAATTAAACTCGAGGTGTCATATTATGCCAAGGGTATTTTTTGTATTTTCCGTTCTTTTTCATTTTGTGCAGCATATGAGATTTCCATAATTCTGATGTGTGCAATTGCGCTTTTCTCAGGCTTTATGGCAGCTGTTATGGCTAAATCCTCCAATGCCTGCCAGCTCGGCAAAGTCTGCTACCAATACAAATTCATTAAGGAGCCGGCCTGTTGAATTTATACAGCACAGGGTTAGCATTGCAGCTTCTGAGCTTCTGTCCCAGGTACATAAGCTGATCTATTATATCGTGATATGCTACTGTTGTAAGATTATTTAACTTGACATTGCTAAAGAGAATTTTAAGGTAATGGAAATTATGCAGCTTTGAGTAAACAATATGGCCATTTCTATTTTACAATAACCATTAACCATATTGTGTTTACTGCTCTTGTAGTTACAAGATTGGAATAATAGACGGCAATTCACACCCCCTAGTGACTTCCAGGCTGATGGAGTCAATGAGCACTTTAATTCTCAGGTGACGTCTTCTCAAAAGTATTTCTAGTATCTATCATGGAAAATGGCTGGCTTAGTTATATATGTTGCTATAATGCAGGCAATGGTTGAAGGTAGTAGAGCATATGATGTGCTGAAGCGAGCTCCATTCTTGGTGCCTTTTACAAGCAGAGTGAAAATCTTTACTGTGAGTAAAGTACTAGTTTTATTTCTAATTGTAATTCTGTTTGTACAAAGTTAAAGTATATAACAAAATAAGGTTAGCTGTTTTGGGGTGGCAACAGGTATATTCATTTTCCCATGTAAAAATGTCGTTTAGTTTGAGCCCAGTTAAGTTGTAGTACTTGAATTTGGTTTTAAATATTCCTTCCAATATCCTGAATATTGTTTGCCCATATTTTTACCAGTCACATCTTGCTGAAGCAAAGGAAATGAGTGGCTCTCAAGCTGTTTTTACTAGAAACCGTTTCAGAATAAGACGAGATCATATATTGGAAGATGCTTTTAGTCAGTTGAGCACATTATCAGAAGAAGATCTTAAAGCAGCGGTAGATATAATTTAGTTAAATCATATTTGACGTATATCTCCTGTGAATATATTATTTGCTTTCTCTTGTTATATACATTTCCTTTAGAATAAGTAACACCCTATATTGGTCTGAGATAATTTGCGCCTTTTTTGCACTCTGCATCTAGATTCGAGTTACCTTCGTTAATGAATTTGGTGTTGAAGAGGCTGGTATTGATGGCGGTGGTATTTTCAAAGATTTCATGGAGAACATCACTCGAGCTGCTTTTGACGCACAGTACGGGCTGTTTAAGGTTGCACGTCTTGTAATTTTATTTTATTTTTTGCTTTTATTAATGCCTCTATATCTATTTATATATGAATATATAGTAAAGTGTGATAATCTGTTACAAGTTATATATCTTTCTGGTCCCTGTCTTGTTATCTTTTTACAAAGAATCATATTTACCAAGGCAAGATTGTGGTCAAGAGCTTGGATTCTTGAATGTCCATTTAAGGATAATGAGCTCCGTGATCTTCTAGCCTTCTAGGTTCCCACATGTAGGACGTGGTGCTCTTTCTCTATCTTGTAGGATATACATTTGTGGTTGACCTGCTGGTGTAGTTGCTCTGAGATTTTAGCAGCTGCTTTTCTGAATGACTTTCTTGGATTATTAGGGCAAATCTTCGGAGTAGTATTGTTTTATTGTAGAGATTGTCCGTTGTAGTTTTTCATTGGTTTCATGCCCCTCAACTCCCTAAGAATTCACTTGCATATAATACTAGAGATTCTGATGCCTTCTCTGTATAGGAGGATAACCATATGTTACTCTTTCCTATATTTTACAGGGTACATTGGTATTGAAATATTTTCTCGTACTCTATTCCTATTTTCAGAAAAGTTTAGCTCCACTGGCTACTAGACAAGTTTAAATATGATACAGTTTTTTCTCGTGAAACTTTGGTCAAAAAATAAATATATATTTTTTATGAGAAGTGTGGCTCCACTAGATGATTCTGCTGTCTTACTATGGAGTCAGAGATTGATACATGTAAGATAAACGATGAAAACTGAGAACTCCCTTCTCTCTAATAGTTAATGTTAGTAAGCTAGCACCAAATGGTTTTTCTAGTCTTGGTAATCTCAGGGATACATTATGGTTCTACCGAGTGATATTGGATTGTTTATAAAAACATCGAAATGAATGACCAGCCTACTATCTACAGTAACATGGTTTGAGTTCCTGGTTAAAAATTGGGAAATAGAACTGTATTTATTGACATTATTAAATATTCTGGCTGTTGGGTTGCATTGGATAACCTTGGTAGTACCTCTTGTACTGGGTTGAGTTGTGACAGGCTAGGGCAAGACAGTTATCTCATTTTCCTATTCTCCTATATCTTCATGTACTTGATAATTAATGTAAATTGTTATGTTGTTTCTTAGAAAATTATAAAGTAGACCAGATTTTAAACTTATATGACATTAAACATGCCAAACACTTGCATGCCCATTTTTGTGACTCCTCATATCTTGGTGCTATATTATTTTGGACGTCTTCAGGAAACAACTGATCACTTACTCTATCCAAATCCTGGATCAGCGATGGTGCATGAACAGCATCTCCAGTTTTTCCACTTTCTTGGTACTCTTCTTGCAAAGGTATATGATTTTGTTTTTCTTTTTGACCATATTAGATATGAGACATGTTTTTTAACTACAAAAAAAAACAATTACATGTGGATTTTTCCATCTGCTTACAGTATTAAACTTGTATCTGCTGGACATAACTTTGACCATGTTTGGCCCAACTTAAATAAGTGTGCTTATTTTCTTTAAGTGCTTCTATGTAAATAAGCAAGATTTAAGTTGAAGTAGTTACTTGTTTGGATAGTTGTGCGTATAAAAAGTTACATGTTGGCAAAAAATGAATAACAAGTTAAATAATTACCACAATGACAAAAAATCAAATAAGAGAGAATGAAGATAGCTAAATGTCAGTGATTGGGGGGGGGAGGTGTCTTCAAGTTTGCAACATTTGCTCTTTTGGGTAATCATTCTTCTGTAAAATATATTGATATATGCACATGTGTATTCTTGCCAATGCTTTTCTCTAAGTTTTATGATTCAATAGCATAAATAAACGTGTGTACATTATTTGGTGTATGATTTCTAGTATCAAAAATTTGATTCGACTAACTACTAGAATAGTAACATATTGTTTTTTTTGCATATAGCAGTCCAGAAATTACAAGTAGATTCATATTACAAGAAATAATAATATATTACTTGTGCACAATTAAATTGGATAACTAGTAAGAAAGAAGTTGTAATCACCATCGAATTATGAGAACATATTTAGTATGATATATATGCATGCATTTGCAATAAAATACCTTGTCATGCATTGTCCTGAAGGTCTTCAATTGTGTTTTTCAGTGGTTGGATAACTGTATTTAAAATAAAACCATAGTTTTAATTTTTATAGAGAAAAGTAATTTCTCGGTGGTGAAGTTTGGTGATGGTGTTGTATACGAAAAATTAATAATTTATCACTGGACTTGTGTTAGCATGCCTCTCTCTAATTGTCTGGTCTTTAATTAATTACGATCTATATTATATACTAAGAGTATTTTCCCTTATTTGTTGTTAGTATAATGGCCTTGTGTTATGCTTGTGCTGAGAGTCTGATAACAGTTTATGCTTGTATTAAAATGTGAATGTAATATTTCAAGTTTTATTTTTGGGTTATTCTATCTGGGGTTCTATTGCTTGATCAACACTTTAATGGGTCTCGGTGTCATCTTCAATTGGTTATTATGCAGGCGATGTTTGAGGGTATTCTCGTGGATATACCCTTTGCAACTTTTTTCTTGAGCAAGTTAAAGCAGAAGTAAGTAAATCACCTTCAGTTTGATTAATGTTTGCATCTTTGTAACTCTCTATCATGTATACTTCACCTTTATTTACCTTTTATCTTTGTTATCCAGGTTCCACTATCATTTTAAACTTCTTGTTGATGTGTCAGTGGTATTAATATTAAATAACAGTTGTAATTGTCCCGTGCAATTTCATATGTTAAGAAAACTGGGTAAATGATAAATACCATACAACATGAGTGGACAGTGGACACAGAAATAAGGCTTGCTAAAATTTCAATTCACTTCACTTCACTTACCCAGTCTCAGATTTGCTGCTTTTACTTATAACGTCACATCACCTCATCAATGAATAAATGAAACAGCATTGAAGGGAGATGATAGTCTCAGTTTCTTTGTAATTTGAATTATGAAAGACGAAAAACATTTTTTTATTTTTCCTATTATTAGGAAACAAGAAAATGCATGTAACCATCAAAAACCACAAATAAAACATAATTCTATGTTTTCAATCCAAATAGATTACAATTTACAAGTGTTCAAATATAAATCTTAAAAGTTAATAATCAAACAAATTCTGATGTGAAGGACTCTATTCCCAATAGAAATGCAGTTGCTAATAATAATCAACCTGCCATGACCAGTCACAGAATATTGTTACTTTGAGGCAGTAAAATAATTAATTCGTCATTAGTTCTTTAAATCTGTGTTCCACATTATTAATGCGATTGTATATTACTTTGTAGTTATCATTAGCCAATTTTGCTCGGGAGTATAGTTGATAATAGCTCATGCCTTTGTTTCATATTCCTCACCTGAGTCATTGAATTTTTGCCAGTTAACTTTTGACAGATTTTCATAGAAAGAACAGACGCAATATCAGTATATAAATAACTTGAATCGGATTACAATGAGATCATAAATCTCCTTAAGTTAGCACACGAAAAAACCATGCCTAATTTTGGGAACTACGAAACCCTAGGGAAAATGATCTTACGTTTCTTTATTTCCCATTTAGGGTCCCTACTTACCTAACAATGTGAGTGATTTACATTATTTATTTTGTTTTTACTTGCCTGTTTGCTCAGGTACAACTATCTGAATGACTTACCTTCTCTGGATCCCGAATTGTATCGCCACCTCATCTTCTTAAAGGTGATTCCTGCTCTTTTACTTTCAATGTTCGGTTTTATATACTCGGTATACGTCTGATATGGGCTAAAGAATACCCTAGAGACATCATTAATGTCGCATTAAGTGTGACCTTACTTGGTCTGAAAATAGACAAGAAATATTTATGATGGCCCAATTAAATATGTTTACATAAGGACCACGGCGGAAACGGACAAGCCCATCAGAGGCTGAACCATGTCACCTACCTTATTGAGAAGCCGTTATGAGAGGCCCGAGATACCTTCTTTATTTATTAATTTCGTAATTAATAAATAAATATATATTATCAGCCTAAAATAAGACCTTTAATACAAGGCAATAACTCCTGAATGGAGCCTCCACACCTAGAAGCTTAAATAGAATACAATTCTAGCAAAGAACATTCTAGAAACCCATCCAAGGAGGAGACTTGCCCACCAAGTCTCCTAACCCTAATCTAATTCTAGACTTTCAACGGGTATATAAAGGGTTGAACCCCTCATTCCAAGAACTACGTTTTGGCTTGATTCTCAATATATACTGAGATGCGTAGGCATCTTGTGAGGACAGAATTAAGTCACGAAACAGAAGCGCAACCATTAAGGCTCGAAGCTCACCAACCCTAATAATAAATACGTAATTATTCCACCTTAGATTTCCATCTATAACAACGTCCTTGTGCTTTTTTTAATTTGCATGTTAAAGCAAATAAAAGAATGTTATAATTTCCTATTTTTCCCTGACAATATTATTTTTCTTGTCCTGGAAGTTGAATTTGTTTCTCTTGTAATGTTCATTTTAAAAAATTTAATCAGTTGGTTTTACCATATTGTACATGGATTCGTCTTGATACGTTTCATATTCTGACACTGGGTGACATTTGACTGGCATATCTGTTTTTCTCATTGTTTCCTTTAATAATCTCATATAAATTTCTGGTTGTGATTTGTAGCATTATGAGGGTGATATATCAGAGTTGGAATTGTATTTTGTTATTGTGAATAATGAATACGGGGAGCAAACTGTAGAAGATCTACTACCTGGAGGGAAGAACATGCGTGTTACCAATGAAAATGTCATCACATTTATTCATCTTGTAGCTAATCATCGACTGAATTACCAGGTAATATGACCCTGCACACTGCTTATGAACTTATCTTTTCATCTGGTAGGAGTCATGAAGCAAAGTTGCCATGATGATATTGCAGATACGGCAGCAGAGTTCTCATTTCTTTAGGGGTTTCCAGCAACTTATTCCGAAAGATTGGATTGACATATTTAACGAGCATGAACTTCAGGTTATATGATATGATGTGTCAACATATTAATTACTGTTGCAAATTTGGTTTTAAATTCATTGAGTCTTATATTTATAGTGTAGTTGTTTGTGAATATGCTGTTAAAAGTAGGGCCCAGCTCAACGTACTTGGTACACTATTTGAGGCTACACATTTGAAAGATCATTTTTTTTTAAAGCTTACAACTTTATATTTTTAACTTTTTTAAGGGAAGATACGTTTTTGCGGAAAATACATAAATGCTAAATCAACAAAACTGAAGAAATTCCATGTAAATGAAGATATGTTTTTGTCTGCAAATTACGTTATCAACAAAGTGAATTGAACTCATTCTGGCCTACAAGATTCCACGTAATGATTAACACTAATGACTATATCAAAACTAACATGCTAAATGTTTTAAAAGACTGAACACAACTTAGTACCTACTGTGTTTCACATACGTTTTTCAACTTTTGAATGCATTTTCATGACATTTAGTACTTCCTCCGTCCCATTTGCTTTGACCTGATTTGATGTTTTGGGTCAGATTGACCAATTTCATATTGTATGTTGTTTATTTAGTATATTATTAATATAAAACTTTTAAAAAATCTAAAGAAATTTTTTTTGATATATTACAAGGTTCAACTATAGACCTATAAAAATGTAAAAGGATATTTTTTGTCTTGATTCAGTGTTTAGCCAGTATATGAGTAGGTTCTCGGGGGAATTTTTATACATGTATATATAGATGTACATATCTTAATTTTATTGTTACGGCTTCATTTTTTCCACTTATTCTAATTATATTTGTGCCCTTTGCGATTAGCTGATGATATCAGGGTCAGTTGATGGCTTTGATCTGGATGATCTTCGGTCTCATACAAATTACGCGGGTGGTTATCATCAAGTAAGTTGTTAGGGCCTTAAAGATACTTAAGCTTTTACACACCTGTTTTATACAGTATCATCTCAATTTCTTCTTCGCTGGCATTAGCATTCGAATCCCAAGTTTCATTTTTTTATTATTGCTCATGTCACATGTATGACTAAGCATTTCTAGCTTCTCTTGGCAACAACTACCATACAGAGTCATTGAATTACTTCCCAACTTTAATTTACTATTTTCCGTGGGGAAAATCAATTGAAACTACCTTAAACTATATAACTTTTTGAGTTTAAGTCCTTAAATAAATTTTTGTTTTAGTTATGTTCGTAAATTACATAAAGTATAATTTGATAGAAAATATATTATTTAAACCACATAATTTTCATTAATATGGAAGAGGTAAATCATTCTAAACATATTAGTCTTTCTTTTATTATAAGAAAAAAAAAATAATAATTTTACACTGTTGTAAGTTGTAACACAATAGTTGGGTCACATAGCAAATCAGCAAGTGTCACATTAACAACTAAATTGATATCTGTTAAAAAAATAGGTAGAAGGATGCAGTTTAAAATAAATAAAAATTAAGGACATAATTAAAGATTTTTTTTGTTCAAGGACCTAAACCTAAAAAGTCATATAGTTTAAGAATAATTCAATTAATTTTCACATTAATTAAGGACAAAGTTATGAATCTTTTTTATTCAAGGACCTAAAACTTAAAAATCATATAATTTAAGGATACAATTAAAACAAATAATAATTTATTTCATATGGTTCAAGGATGTTTTAATTTATTTCCCCTTTTTAATTCTGCTTATGAGGAAATCTTACCTCTATGTTTTACTGTTATCTTGATATACTTCAAAATATCTGTTTGTTATGCTTTTGATCTTATTTAGTTGGTCACACTAACAGTTTCTTTTGGCAGGACCACTATGTCATTGACATGTTCTGGGAAATTCTAAAAAACTTTTCCATGGAAAACCAGAGGAAGTTTTTGAAGTAAGTACTTATTTAGCGAAAAAAAGAATGTCTTCCCTTTTTTTTTGGGGGGGGGGGGGGGGCGCTACCTTACATTGGTGTAGCGTGTCTATGACTTGGCAGTTTCTTTATAATATTTTCTACCTCTACTGCACTCATGGAGTGTATCTATGTTTATACTGACTTTTTAAACAGGTTCGTGACAGGTTGCTCTAGAGGACCTCTACTTGGATTTAAATATTTGGAACCCTTATTCTGCATTCAGAGGTAATTTCCATATTTTCTCTTCCTGTCTTGATCATATGTTTCTCTCATGATAAGAATCCATGCTTTTACCTCTAGCTAATTACGTAGGTCTCATGTTTTTATTTTCTTTTACAGAGCTGGCGGTGAGGCATCTGAAGAAGCCCTTGATCGATTGCCAACATCTGCTACTTGTATGAATCTTCTAAAGCTCCCCCCATACAAAAGGTTTGCCCAGTTCATACTTCATACATCTTTCTTTGAAGTTTTGACACTGAAATTTCTTAGCAAATGTATAGCTAGCGAGGAGTAATGTTCAGTGTCTGTGTAGCTTCAAGTTAATTAACTGAAGCTGCTATAATCTATTAGCACTTTCAGTTTTATCCTGATATTTGAGCTATCATGCATAACTGATGAAATGCTGTATACCTCTATATTATTGTTGTCAAACGTAAACAACCTTCAAGGCACAAAAAGTCTCCGGTTCCATTTTCCTATCCAGTGTAGCCATACATACAAATTACAATGCATGATGCAAAAGCTGTACCTGATTTTTAGTTTTAAAATATCTATTAGCTCTAGATGTGGTCAACCATTAGTGCTTTGATGCTCGGAGGAAATGTGACATTGCGCACCATTGATTTGAAGTCATCAAAGCAAACAGACCCTCCTTAAAAGTTTTGACCAAGATGACATATAGGGGAAAAGCTTCAAATGGACTAGAAGCTTGTTCTTGCTGGCTAGTCATTGGTCAAGATGCTATTATTCCTCCAACTAATCTTACCTGCTACCATCTCAAAAAAGCACCAAACTAAATGACTATCTAGTTCGACAGATATCTATCCCTGCACTTTCTGCCCATTATTTAAGCTTCTTGAATTTTGTTTTTGAAGTCTTCATTTTTCTGGTTTTAAAAATTAACCATACCTCATATTTCCTTAACATCTTTATCATTACATTCAATTTCATATTGAAAATCTTCATGCTTAATCAGCCTGTTTCCTTTCTTGATTATTTTATTTATGAGGCCACTGGATCTTTATATGATATATTGGATCAGTCGTTTAGCCCCAGGAGATTGGCAGACATGTTTCTTTGACCTAAACATCTGTCCAAACGCTATTTATACTTTTAGACCTGCGGAAGGCTCACGTGTACATAACTTCTTTTTTTTTTTTTTAATCTCTCGTCACTGCCATTAGTTTTTATATACAAGTTAATGTGGGTTCTTTTCTTGTTTTTTGGTAAGTCCAATTACAAAATATTTTATGCTCACACATTTCTCTCTTCAATCTCTTGTTACAAAGGTTGAGGGGGTATATACTAGGCTTCAATGCTCCGGACGATTGTATTTTCTTTAAATCAGAAAGGAATCTTCTTAGCTAGATACAACATTGGAGAGGTTAAAACGAAAGGGTTTAGTATTAGTACGTAGAAAATAACTGAATGGTTAAGAAGCTTTCCTAATTCACCACCTGTATAGGACTCATTATAGATCAGAATTGTGACATTTTATTTGACAACTCTTTGTACAAGAAGCAGCATGATTAACTTAGAATTAAAACTTTACGATCTTAATTTTAAATAAAAAAACATGATTAATTAAGTTAGTATTTTACTATTTTAGTGTCACAATTCATAATAGATAATATCTCATCTGCTCTAGAACTTGTTTGTCAAATTATGTACGACTCTTTCTGAGAATATTCTTTAATGAAAACTTGTTCTCACCTTGTGAAAAAAATTTCTAATACAGCAAGGCACAGATGGAGCAGAAGCTATTGTATTCTATAAATGCTGATGCTGGTTTCGATTTGAGTTAATAAAGTACCTCAATTCCAAATCTTGCTACATGTATAACTGAGTTTTATATGGAGTGTATCAACTTCGTGACAACACGAGAAAGTTTGGTTCATGAAAAGTGATATATCCAGATTTGTATATCTGAAGCTGTACAGTGAACCACAAATGATTGTCAAAACATCGAAAGAGCAACAGAGTGCTTGAGAAAAAGAATTTTTAGATGTACAAAAATGTTGGGGGGGGGGGGGGGGGGGGTAGATATACAAGGTCATCACAATGTATACCATCTTTCAGAAGTTGGTAAGTAAATCATAAACTCTTACAAATAATGTAAGCATAATGTGTTTTTAATTTAGTCCACTTTAGGCTTGTATCATCTATATATAATGCATATGTAGGACACAAGGTCTATGTTCTATATTTTCAGGTGTTTCTTTGCAACCAAACACTATCATGGTAATGTTGGATATCCTAGTTTAAAGCTTTATTTTATATATATAGTCTTTTAGATATCAATGTCTTAAGGTTGACATTTCTGAGCTCTAATGTAGTAATTTGGGTAGCTGATCACCGGCTTCTCTCATAATACTCTCTCATAATATATGCACTTGCACGTTTCTCCTCCCAGCACATTTTTTTTCTATGGCACGGTCATGCATGGAAAAAAAGATGTTAGAAGTTATGGATTGTGGTACCGTCTTATTTTATCTAAATAGAGAAAAATGGATTGTGATACCGTCTTATTTTATCTAAATAGAGAAAAATATAAGAATGTCACCGGAATTAACGAGACAATTAGGTTCATTGAAGACGAATTTGAGTGGACTAAAATGGGCGACTTTGTTTTTTGTTCCAACTCGAATTCTTATGCGCAAGTGGAGTCTAAATTTTCGAGGTATTTAGTTAAGCGAGTCCACATCTTATAATTGTCACCTAAACAAATGTTTGGATAAATTAGTATATAAATTAATATCTGTAATTTTTTTTATCAAGATCATTAATTCAAACCAAGTACTCGTTCTTGTTCGACAATTGCAAGTTGAAGCACAAATAATTGACTAGAGCATCTCAGATTTTTAGCTAAAAATCTAGTAGGCGTACTAGATGGGGGGAAAAATCAGCACTCTAACAGTATAAAATTCTTGTGTACAATTTTAGCCAACCTCCTCACATCTCTGGAGACCTGTAGCAAATCTCCACCTCATTTATTGTCATTGTCATATTAAAATAATATATTTATTTATAATAACGTGAGAAAATAATAAATTATTATTATTAAAATATAACCAATCATTATAGTTAATTTTATTGGAACACAACATTATACACGTTCAGCCAGTCATTAAAATAAAACAACAGTGGTTTTTTTGATAATTATGATATTTTGATATCACAAGCAAAATAATATCCATAAAAATTGTGCATATCAAAACACATTTCTTTTATTTATTATTTGAGAAAAAGTTACCTAAAATTAATTTTAAATTCCTTATTCTCTAATTTATATCAATATAGCCAATCAATTTAACTAACCATCTCCTATCTAACCAATCAAAAATAACGAATTGGATCTACAAGACTGACCTATTGACGGAGATCCACCATTTCACACACGCAATGCTTCTCCTAAGATAGTAAGATATCAAATCAATGATTATAGTAATTTATATCTAACAAATATCATTGAATGTAAAAACACAAAATCTCAGCTGCCCTGAAACTCAACAACCAAAATAAATGACAGGAAGATTACCGAAAAGCATAACAGCTTAAAATTGATATACCCCGCTTGGCATCTACCTAGAAATCTAAGAATACACCGGCATATATATATATATATATGGTTCAGGACTTCAGGTAAATAATAAAATTTCACATGTTAATGACATTGCATTTATTGAGTTTATAGTTGCCAAAATCTTTTATTGTTAACATATAAACTGTTATTAAAATTAATACTTAATTTATCATATTTTTAAAGATAAATACTAGAATTTTTAAAAGTTTTCTAAAATATCTCCGAATTGTTTTATTATTGGTTTACCCTCATATATAATGACCCCCTATGCATATGAACGCTATTAATTAAAATTTACTTTATGTCATTTAATTAGTAAGAATTTTGCAATTTCTAATACTACTTATTTTTGTATGTAAATAAATATATTTGTATGTGAACAAAACTTTTGGAATAAATATATAATATAATATAAGGCATCACATATGTACCTTCATTATATATCTAAACACAAATTCATGTAAAGTATCGGGGGGAAAAACTTATTTTGGGAGGACATTACGATGGCCCCGTTTGTTTCCACTTAAATTCTGGAAATAAACCCTTATTCCCAGAAAAAGTAGGGATGTATGTACTTTTTTTAAAAATAAATAACTTATTTTTTTTTTGAAGATAATATTTGATTTTAAAATTCTAAAACAAATATTTATCTTTAAAAAAAATATGAAAATATGTAAAAAATAAAAATAAAATAAGCTACTTATTTTAAATTTAAGGAACCCCAAATGGCCACAATATTTGATATTGACATACGGATTCCCTCACTCATGTTTACACACAAATTCTATTATGGCATGTTTGAGAACATTAATTTCATTTGAAATTCTGAATTTAATCAAATGATGTTTGGTAATCAATTTGGATTTGTATTTCATTTGAATTTATTCAAATATTAATACAAATATGAGGATTTGAAATGACAACTTAAATCATGTCATTTGAATTGATTTAAATGAAATCAAGATTTCCAAACACAGTCTTAATAAAATTGTTCGCACGCTTTACTCAAATTCTAACCATCAGAACGACGGTAACTGGCTATACTAAACTAAGATATGACTATATATATTTTAGTAGAGTACTGTATATGATACTATATATATAGGCTTATGATATATACGCTTGTATATAGGTAATTATAAGGTCTTGAATCATCATCTAAATTTTAAAGTACGTTTTAAACAATTCAATCTCTAAGTGTACAATCATCCATCTCAATTACAAGAATATATATAATCTACTCTGATAAATATCTAGTTACTAGAAGATCGGATACAAAATTTTAATGATGTGCATGAGTTGTAGATCAAAGTTCAGATTAGATGGTTAGTGTAAATGAACATGCATAAGTATGTTTGGAATCAGATATGAATCCACTCCCTCAAAATGTCAAATTTGAATTAGGTCTTCCTGCAAATTATACACACACTTGCATAATATTATTATAAACTGTGAAGTTCAACTCTTTATTTTTATGTAATATATATATATATATATTCCATGGTCAAGATAATGTATTATAGAGTGCATGTTAGCAGATTCAACGCTGTTAGGGTAATAAAGCTGCTTTGGACCGTTTGACCTTGTTGGGATTTAGATTGATCAAAAATTTTAGGAGCAGGGTCAAAGGGTTGTTTGGTTTTGACTTCCGAACCTATTTATTCATTAAACTACTTGTGAATTCAAAGCGAGTAGCAAATCTACTCAGTCTATGGACTATGATACGTACCTAGCTCGCGCATTATAGATTTAAATATGCTTCCATTATGGGGGTGAAGATTTAAAATCAGTATTTGTTTTGTACTTTTTATCCAAAATGTAATCAAACAAAAATTGGGTATTTGATTATTTTTTTGTTTTTAAAATAATCTTTTAATTTTTAAAAAATACTTATAATTCACGTAATTAATAGCACGTCTAATAAAAAAAATGAAATATCCAATTTTTTTCATTAATTTAGAATGGATTTTGGGAGGATATAATGTACGACATTAATCATATTTATATTTAAGAGAGTAAACAGTGTAATTTAAAAATGATAAACCCTGAGCATTTATAATTTAAAAATGTAAAATTTCAGGTGTCACATCTGTGTTTGAAATATCTGAATTGTTGTATACTACTCCATACATATGCATATTTCATTAATACAAGTGTATGCGTAATTCAAACATTACCTGCCTAATGATATGCTTCTTTTGTTGACCAGTGATAAGCACACGGATGGGATGGTCAATGATGATGTACGTGTTCTTGGCTTCATTTTAAGAAGACTAGTGGATGCGTAGAAAGTTGAAAGCTAATTAAGTCGCTACAAAGAGAAGCAGAGGGATTAAGTTTAGTAGTAGTGGATTGTTTTGATTAATATCAGGGGGAAAGAACAATAATGACTAAAGTACTTTGATTAATAAACATAAGTTATTGAACTTAATGGCTATTACTTTTTAGCTTCATATCATCTAATGTGAACAGCATTGATATATTTTATGACACACTAGTTAGTGACAATGTAGCAAAACTAAACATAATTAAGGTAATGGTAATACTATAATGACTTTTTTAAAAGACATGTTCAAGTTCGATTAGTATAAGTTGTTCGCATGTTAGGGCTTTTACCGACCTTATGTCTATGATAACGCGGACTAGAACATAAAAAGTATGTCATAAACTAATTTGCATGTTTTCTTTTTTTTGTGATGGATTGTTGAGTTCATACTTGACAATCTTTTTGCTAATTCATTTCTGTCTCAAAAATAATTATTTGTATATATCCGATGTTTCGACATCTTTTGTTTTTATTTACAAGTCCAAATAATGAGACATTATTGATGTAAATTATTAGAATATAAGATTTAATAAATTTATTCCTAACAACTTTTAAGAAAACCGACAACACAAGTGTTGAAGTCTCTCCTAATATTTTAAAATTTTAAAAGAATTGATAATTTAAAATAAATATCTATATTTTTCACGAAACAATATAATACTATTGAAATGAGAGCTCCCAAAATCAATTTTAAATTAATTTCTGAATATTTATGAATAAGAATTTCGTTTCGTTGCTTCTATCTCTAGTAGGTGGAACCCCACATACATGTTAATACAACTAAATAAAGCATGTGATGTATAATTTATATAACAAAAATTAATTTGGGAAAATTGGTTACCTCTAATGTTGTTCATGTTTTTTACTCCCACAAACAATGGTTGTCGGTGTTTGCTCGCTTGGGTATAATGTCATTAATAATTATCGTATTGTCATTTTTAACTTAAGTTACATTATGTGAGATGATCGATCTATAGGACAGGATTTTAACTAAAATATAATTTTTGCACGCAACAAGAATTGAAAATATAGATAATGCGGTGTAAACATCACATATAGTGACAAATTATCAACCTGAACTAAAGTGAAAAAAATATGTTCACTACTTACTGAATTATTTAGTTGTGATCGAAACCAATAAGTCATTAGATGATTATGACAACACATTTGTTACACTATGGAAATGTAAGATAAAAATTACTTGTCGTAAACATCAAATCAAACAAAATGACAAATCCCAAAGTAAATTGATAACCGAGGAAAATTTTCATTAGCTCAATGCCATTATTTGAAGAAAACATTACGTCAAAACGTTATAATCTATGTGCATATACAGTATAAACTATTGTCCTAATCCAAGTTAGTTGTGTAATAGTACAAAATAATTATTGAGATGCAACACTTGTTCGGCTATAATTCCATACGAAGCTAGAAAAAATAGATGAAAATTTCCAAATGACAATTCGATATATATATATATATATATAGGGCGTGGACTTGAGTAATCTAGAAAGTTTGTAATGAATCTAGACCGGTGGTTCATGTCGATCTCATTTTCATGAGCTATACAAAGTCTTGATAGTTATGTTATCTATCTTCCCAATCGATCACTAGTCTCTATCTTAATTAGTTTCTTTTGGTAAATTCGATATAATCCACCGTTAGTTACGTTATAATCACTGACCATTTCGGGCGTTATTTTCCATGTATACTATGGCTGCGTGTAAGATTCCAATGATACATGCACAGTACGATTACATAAATACACAACCTATTACTTCAGGGGAGGTGTGCTGTATTTTTGTTCTTTATTTGACTGAGCTAGGGTTGATGATGATAGAGATCGATTTATTAAACATGATTTTTCTAGCAAGCTAGTATTCGATTTTGTGAAAAGAACCTGATATATATACATGTGTGTCTTAATATATAATTTATCATTGAAAATTTAAGTGCATCGATGGTCCCCTCTTCCCCAAGTAGTACAAATGTCATTGATCTTATCTCTCGAAATGACACTTGTTTTATGGTGTTTTTGGCAAAATGGATACGTAACTACGTGTGGACGGTTTACTATTTACTAAATCTACGGTTGACCTTAAACTTTACCCAACATATATGATAAACCGACATGTCATGAGAAGAGAACTTCGTGTAGGATTTGATGAATTACAGTTTGCAATTGTACAGGAAGAAAAGAAAATGGGAGTCAAATGAAATTTTAATTTAGTTGACTGCTGTCTGAATTCGATAAATAAGTTGACCTCCGTCTATCGATTAAATAATCGATTTTCTTAAATTTTGTTGTTACATTCGATCTATTAATGACAATTATTTACTACGAGTAGGTTACTAACTAATATTTGTAAAAGTTGCAATTTTTTTAAAAGTACTACTTAAATATAATTAATATTTGTAAAAGTAATATTTAATTATATTTTTAACTGACGGATGCCACTTAAATATAATTAATATTGTGCAAGTTTACGTATATGCTGGTAAATTAGTACTCCCTCCGTCTCTTATTACTTTTCCTGTTAATCATGTGCGCGTTTGCCAACACACACTCTTTGATCGTTAATATCTTTAATTTCGTATTAGTATTAAATATAAAAAATTTACTGTATTAAAGTACTCACAAATACGAATCAAACAAAATCACTCATGACTATATTTTGTCTTACAAATTATGTGTAAATTAGTAGTCAATCGCTTACAATAAACAGTACAAAAAGTCAAAACAAGAAAAGCTTAACGAGACGGAGGGAGTAATAATTGTTACGATCTGGGGCGGTGTGAATCCGAATTAAGGAACATGATATTCAAACACAGTACTAGTGGTTCATGTATATACATAGGTAGCTAGGGTAGTCTTAATATGTACACAACAATCAAATCAAGTCCTATCAACAAAGTAAACCCTATTGTCGAGCGTGCCTAGTGGCGTTACACCAGGCTTATATAATTAAAAATAAAAAAGAATAATTGTTTAACTTTAATTAGAAATGACTAAATATAATATGTACATGTAGTTCATCGAAGTAAAATAAGATAAGCCAAGTGTGCCATTTTTGGTGAATCAGGATTTTAATCTAGTGAGAAAAGGATCACAGTAGGGCTCAGTTTGAGATTGTTGTTTAAAATTGATGTGTTGTTGAAAAAAGTGCTGACAAAAAAAGTGGTGGCAGAAAAATCATATAAATGTTTGGTAATTTTTTTTGATTTATTAACCCTTTTTACTATACTAAAAATCATTATTTAAAATATAGTATACTAAAGGAGTTGTTTTTGGTTTATAACCAGAGTCTTAACCATATGTGCTAAATGTGTTTCTTGTAAAATAAGTCTAATTAAATTTATTGTACTGATATTACCTAAATAACATAAATTACTAAAAAATAATAAAGTCCATTATTTATATTAAAATATTATAACATACTATTTTCCTTCATAAAATTGTAACAAACTTATATTTTTAATATTAAAATATATTTTCTAGTGAAATAGTACGAGAACATATATTTTTATTAATAAAATAATGAAATAAATTACTACCCCCATTACAATTGAAATAAAATATTATTTTATTAATATAATATATTTTATAACAAAATATTATGTATTTTTCAATAAAAGTAACTATTACATTATTATTTCTCCCTTAATAATGAACTAAAATAATAAAATATTATTAAAATTTATTTTATAATTTAATATTGTGAGAAATTCTCTGATTTATATTAAAATATTATAACATAACCTTTTCCTCCATAAAATTTTAATGAAATTATATTTTTAATATATTTTATAGTGAAAATTATGAGAAAAGCTATTTTTATTAGTAAAATAATGAAATAAATTATTTCACATCATTGAAAATTGATATGAAATAATTTATACTAATATCATATATTTACCTCCGGAAAATTGAAATGAAATTTTACTTTAATAATAAAAAAGATTTTTTATGAAATATTATGTAATTTTTAAAAAATAATAAAATACATTATTATTTACCAACTTATTAATGAATTAAAATAATATTTTATTAATAAAAGAATATAACAATAATATTAATAATAATAATTAAAATTAAAAACAAATTGTATTTACCCTATAAAGGTTAATGAGTAAACTACTATGATGTGCCATTCTGGTCGGCTGGTTAACGAGTTGTTGCAAAGAGTAGCATGATTCTGCGCACCTAAGTTCGATTCCTGCAAATGTGTTGTAAAACAGGTCTAATTAAATTTATTATAGTGATATTACCTAAATAAAATAAATTATTATTAAAATAATAAAGTCCATTATTTATATTAAAATATTATAACATACTGTTTTCGTTCATAAAATTGTAACAAAATTATATTTTTAATATTAAAATATATTTTCTAGTGAAATAGTACGAGAAAACATATTTTTATTAATAAAATAATGAAATAAATTAGTAGCCCCATCACAATTTAAATAAAATATTATTTTAGTATTATAATATATTTTATAATGAAATATTATATATTTTTTAATAAAATTAACTATTACGTTAGTATTTCGCCTTTAATAATGAACTAAAATAATAAAATATTATTAAAATTTATTTTATAATGTAATATTGTGAGAAATTCCTAAATAATATTAATGAACTAAAATAATATTTTATTATCTAATAATAATAAAATAGCAAATACTAAAAAAAAGATGGTAAATGAGCGTAAAATACTAAGGTGGCAATACCAAGTACCAACACATCGAGTGAAGGGGCAGTTTGGGAAAGTGAAATTTTTGAAAAATAGCAACGAGACATTGCGGGGTGCCGCAATGAGACAGTGCTGCCCCCGCAATGATTCATTGCGGCGGTAGGCTTAAATCAAGTGCGATCATTCCTTTTATCAACGGTGTATATTTGTTGACCGGTCCAGATCCGTATCCAACCGTGATTGAGAATCAGGACCCATATACATATACATATATATATATATACACACACATATATATATATATAAGCATATGCTCAAATGAGAAACATTCTTTATAATGAAAACTTAGATCTAATCTCAGTTTTTAAATTTTTTAAATCAAATTGAATCTTAGCCACTAAATTAAAACACTACCCTTAATTTTCTCTCTTTACTACCAACTACTTGGTCCATCACCGTTCACCTTCATCTCTCTTATCTTCTATCACACTACCATCAATCTATCAGCATCAACAATATTCACTCACAAATTCGATCACTATTGTTTTATACTGTTATACATACATATATATATATATATATATATACATACATACAACGTCATCCATTTATTTAATTCTTCCTTTTTGGACGCTTAGCATACTTTTGTTAAAGCTCTGAAGCCGAACTGCTATTAAAATCATTGGAATCAGTGGTAGATTTAAAAAATATTGGGAAAAAATATTCCGGTAAATTTGGTGATTCGCGTATGAAATTTAGTGATTTAAGTTTATTTTTTCATAATTTGATTTTGAATTCGGTGATTCTACGGACGACGATCCACTAATCCTTGTGTTGTTGTGATAATTTAAATTTGTATGCTTTTAAATTTGAATTTAGTAATCTTTTAAGTGATGTAGTGGTGGTAGTGTAGTGTGATGTGTTATGATAGTGGTGTTAATGGTGCAGTGACAACGGTGTGATGGACTGATAGAGGCAGTAATGGTGGTGGGTTATTGCAATGATGAGGGCGGGAGGTGATACAATATTGTATATAAATATAATATGTATGTTTAAATTTTAGTGATTTGTATTCAAATTTGGTGATTCTGTGCTGAGTTCTTAGTTCTCAGTTCTCATTAGAGTAACTTCCTATATATATATGTGTGTGTGTGTTTGTGTGTGTTTGTGTGTATGTCAGTACTCAAATGATAACCTCCCTTAAAATGATAATTTAGATCCAATATCAACATCACATTATTTAAATCAAAATAAATCCAAGCCATACAAATATAGATCTGAATTTTATGTTCTATCTCCTTCATATCTTTTCCCCGTCTCTTTTCTTTCATTCAACACCACCCACCCATCTTCCATCTCTATTGTTGTAATCAATACCGCCATCCATTTTCCTCCTCTGTTGCTATAATCAATACCAACATCGACATCATATAGAGGTCTATACCGTCATACTAATATCACTGCTATATTTTCGATATGGTTGCATCTGATTTCTCATTTTCAATCTCCTGTTGACTGCCATTGTTGTATCTTGCTACTATTTCACATAATTTAGCCAATAAAACATGTAAATAACAGTTACGACTTGTTTCAGATTTACAATTTTTCGGATCTTGTCTTCATAAATGGTAAATATAAAGGTAATGTGTGTGTGGTGACTAAATCTATGGCAGAAATGGTAGTATTAGATATGGTTGACAAAGTTTTTTGGTGATTCGTTCCAAAAGATTTTAGTGATTTGTATAGAAATTTGGTGATTTGTATTGATATTTTTATATTTTTGAATTCAAGTTGGTGGTTATGTTATGTGTATATGGTGATTTTGTATGTTTCAGTGTTTGATGTTAAAAGGTTGTTGGTGGTTGTGGTTATTATAGTATAGTACAAATTGCAGTTAGTCTAGAGTGTTGATGATGTTTAAAGTTGCTCGTGGTTATCGTAGTATTGTACAATTATAGTTATCGTGGAATGTTGATGATGGTGGTAATGTTATTAGTGCCGGAGAGATAGTGGCGGCAAGAGTAGTATGTAGTATCATATGTATAATTATATAGAGTCCTACTCAAATAGAAAATAGTTTAAATGAGAAATAGAAAACCTTATCATTATACTTACCGCACTCACACACAAATTATATACACCATCACACACACAATCCCATCTATTCTCCTCCGTTTTTAATTTGATTTTTCCCGTTAATTGACAAAGTTTTTTTCAAATCTAACTTCACCGCATTTTTTTCCATCTCCCAACGATCAGTTTCCATACCATATGTGCTATATTTCGGCAAATATAATTTATAATTAAAATAAATTCGTCACTTATCAGATTCAAACTTCAATCACTAAATTATATTACAGAAACCACTAATTTGTATTATAGAAATCACTAATTTGTATTACAGAAATTACTAAATTATATATCCTAGGTTCACAAAAAATAATGGAAATCGCCGAAAAAATAAAAATTACCGGAATATATCACATATGGTATGCAAACTGATTGTTGGGAGATGGAGAAAAATGTGATGAAGTTAGATTTGAAAAAAACTTCACTAATTAACGGGAAAAATCAAATTAAAAATGGAGGGATTATGTGGGATTGGGTGTATGAGTGTGTATTTGATTTGTGTGTGGATGTTCCTCCTTGTCATTAGATTAGATTGAATATGTGGTGTAGATCTTATTTTCTATTTTCTATTCTAAGTTATTTTCTATTCTGAATATGTGGTGTAGATTTAAAACACATATTCAATCTAATCTAATGTCAAGTAAGAGCACCCACACACAAATCAAATACACCCTCACACACACAATCTCACACAATCCCTTCATTTTTAATTTGATTTTTCCCATTAGTTAGTGAACTTTTTTTCAAATCTAACTTCACCACATTTTTCTCCATCTCCCAACAATCAGTTTGCATACCATATGTGCTATAGTCCAGTGACTTTTATTTTTTCAGCGATCTTCGTTATTTTTGCGAACCCATGATATATAATTTAGTGATTTCTGTAATATAAATTAGTGATTTATATAATACAAATTAGTGGTTTCTGTAATATAATTTAGTGATTGAAGTTCGAATTTGATAAGTGACGAATTTATTTTAATTATAAATTATATCTGCCGAAATATAGCACATATGGTATGGAAACTAATCGCTAGGTGATGAAGAAAAATGTGGTGAAGTTAGATTTGAAAAAAAAACTTCTCCAATTGACGGGGAAAATCAAATAAAATATGGAGGATAATAGATGGGATTGTGTGTGTGAGAGTATATTTAATTTGTGTGTGGGTGTAGCGGATATAAGGATAATATTTTTTATTTATCATTTAAAGCTATTTTCTATTTGAGTAGAACTCTATATATATACCCACAATTCAATTTAATCTGATTTAAAAATAATTAAATTATTATTAATATTTTATATTCAATTCCATGTGTGTGTTTTCTCAATTTTAATGGATTTCATACAAAAATAAGTAATATAAGTCAATATAAAATATATCCAGACTAAATTATTTATCACTCATAAGAGATAAATATAACTTTGTAGGTACTTATTTTATATTTATGGTAAATTAAAGTAAAATTGAAAACAAGCGAAGAACAACTTGCGTGACAGCATATCACAAACTACACATTTAAGGAAATTTACCGAGTAGGAGTAGGTCATTTTCAAGATGAAATGAAATACCACTCGAGGATTAAAAATTAGTAGATTCGTTATCGGTATGACTTGACCAAGTCACTGAACCAATGTCTGCGAGTCTCATTCTGTTGTCAAATCAACAAGCTATCGAATTGAACATCCTCTTCTCCATTGCTCATCATTATTCAAATCTTGTACATTGCACATATGTAGATGATGATATCTACTCCGCGATGTATTATTAACTAATGCTAATACTAACCAGTGTGCGTGTAATATTTACTATCTTCCTTGTGTTTATAGATTAAATCAACATTTAGTTTACCATAATGTTAAGTAATTAACACATCAGATATGGACGAGACCACATTCAATTCATTTCTTTGCATCTTTTCTTGCGTGATCATGCATTAACGGATATATATGAGTCGAAATAGAATATTAAATGTGCATGTTATTTTTATGGGAATATTCGTTTATATTTTATTCTAAGTTCGATTACATATATGCGTGGAGTTGATGACCATGAAATTTATATACATATCATATAAAATTTAGTGTATTAATTTTGAAATGAATCGGTGAAATAACCTACATTAATCGCTTAATCGGACCATAAATTATAAACAATTTAATATTAATAAATAATTGATATCCGTGTATTTAATATTTTTGTTATATTATACATATATAACTATTAAAATTATATAAATATATTTAAAATGATTGAAATTATATATTATAAGACATCTAATCTTTGAATTTGTGGATCGATTTGAGGGAGAGAAGAATCACTTAAAATAAAAGTTATTCATATGATAAAAAAAGGTTTCCTTTAAAAAAAATCATCAATTTTATTAATTTTCATCAACTTAATCTATTTTTACTGATTAATCTATTTTTTATAAGAAATAATTTTAATTCAATTTTAACAAAATCAAATTGTTAACCACCTATCTAACAAAATTAAAGTGATAAAAATACACATGCATGCTTAAAAGAGTATATGCATTCATTTTATCCATCAATTCATTAATTTATCAATTAAATTGATTGAGGTGATTCCTATTAACATCAAAGTTATCTTTTTCATATTTTTTTATATAATTGATGAGTTCTGTTAATTTTTCAATTACTATTTATTGAAATAAAAATTATATATTATATTTTTATTTAATTCTAATTATTTATTTTAATATATTTTATCATGAAATATTTTTGTAAATTTCACATAATTAATATTTTTTATATTCATTATTTATTTTATTTAAAATATTTTTTATAATAATATTAATTGATAGTCGTCCATTACTCCAATAAAAATAAAAATTGTTGAATAATTAAGGGATTAGTAGATTTTGATTTTATTGATAAACTATTAAAGAACTATTATATTATTAAATTCTACCAATTCATTAATCCGCCTAATAAATTAATTAAAATTTTGTATTACTGCACATATTCGAAATAAACGCGGTATATAAACAGGGATAGGTCAAAAAAATGGTACTAGGAATTAAAAATAGTAAAGGTGGTCCATCAAAAGTTAGCCTGTATATACTAGTCAAAGACGCTTCAACTGTTCAATAGAGTACAGTGTGAAGATTTATATTATAATGCTTAATTAAGTAGTAGTAGTAGTAGTAGTGACTAGGATTAGTAATGTGGGAATCATGAGTCATCAGGGGTCGAATTTCCGGTCTCTGATGTCTTTTTTTAAAAAAATTAAAATTTTATTTTATTTTTGACAAAATTTTAAATAAATTAGGCTAAATATTTAAGTTTTTAGCTTGATTCAAATAAATATTTGTTGCAAATCAAAATAATCGGTACATCAGGTTAATGAATAGGTTCAGAGAGAGAAAATGTGTGTTTTATTACTATGTGTATGACGGAGAGAGACTAATATATAGTTATGAGCATGTATGGTGAGATGCATGAACAACACTGTCCCTTCACGGTCCACCCCAAGCTTTAAACTCAACAATTAGACCCCCTTAATTTCCGGGTTATCTTTTGACAAATGACTCTAGAGTAAGTCCAAGACTTACTATTCAGTCACTGTATAATCTATGCTGTTTTTTTTCCCTGTTCTGTATGTCATAACACACCATCACAAATTTAAAGACAGGACTCAAAAATACTGTTACAAATTCAAAGTTTATGTTTTGTCCTACTCAAATATGAACTAATTAGCTTAGGATTCGTTTTAATTTATTTAATAAAGGCTAAATAGATTAACTCGTCACTCAAATTAGTATTAACTTACAACTAGATTATTAAGTTACAGAAATTTATAATCGCATAATTGAAATAAATATAACTTGTTACTAAATCACTAAATATAAAATATTTTTCAACACAGTCAAATTTTGTTTAGTTTTAACGGTTATCATTAAATTGGACCCCATCATCATCAGCCAAACCCATCTACCATCAATCTATATATGTTATAAATACATGTATGTTGTATACATACATATGTATATATGATAAATGAAGGAGACTAATATATGTACAATCTAAATATATTTATGCACGTTTTTTTAAGTTTTTGAACTTAAATATCCTTCTTAAAATTATATATTTTAATAATTAAAATTAAAATCAGGAAAATTTCATGGTGTGCATAAATAAATTTAGGTCATGCATATATGTGCATATATCATCACCTTAAATTAATAGAGGCTACCCAAAAACTTATTACAAAAATCATTTTTATTTAAAATTTATAGACAGAAGTTGCTCAAAATCAAACATTTTTATGCTATAGTTAATAATCAAGTGTTGCATGCTTTTATCAATTTTCGGAGAATGTGTTGAAGTTCACTTTTGTGTTATACGAATTGGTTTTGGTTTGAATGTGTTTGTTTGGACTGCATTTGTTTAATCAGTTTAAATGTGTTTGTTCACACTACAATGAATAATTTTTAAGCAAAGTGTGTGGAGATGTTGTTTGCACAAAAAGTGTTTGATGAAATGTGTGATAAAAATTTGATTGTTTGGAGTAATATGATTTAGTGGATATTCGAAAGTGTATTTGTTTGATGAGACATTGTTGAATGATTCACAGTAATTGTTTCAAGCTACTTGAAGAACTCATTCTTCACCCTAAAAAGAAAAAAGGAAAAGGAGAACAAGTTGAAAAGGAGGAAATGGGTTAATTGAAATGAAAAAAAAATCTTAAAATTAATATATGTACATACAATTTAGCTTGGTCCGACTTTAATCATGGGTCATTTTCAATCTTGAGTTGAACCAAGTCACATAAATTATCCACGT
This sequence comes from Oenanthe sinensis, assembly GCA_028671895.1. Lineage (NCBI taxonomy): Eukaryota > Viridiplantae > Streptophyta > Magnoliopsida > Apiales > Apiaceae > Oenanthe > Oenanthe sinensis. The sequence continues at coordinate 29,832,961 of CM053813.1, read as the reverse complement.
CAAATTTCCGTCAAAAATTAACGGGACTAACGGCTGGTGAATTAGATGAAAGTTTTTTATTATTCAAGTAGTTGACTGAATTTTTTTTTAACTTGGTGACCAACTTGCAAGTTGGACGTTATTTTAATGATGAATTGGTTTATTTATCCATTCAATAAATAATTTTTAAATTAATATATATATATATATATTTATACTTTCTCCGATCATAATTTTTGTTACTTTGACTTTTTAATATTTAGAAATTAGATTACAAAAATTTAAAACAATTTAGTTGAGTTAATAAAACGCTGACCAACGACCCATGTCCCTACAAACAAACAGGCATACAGCAAGTAAAACAACCATTCAGGCATCCACTGAGGCATACACAAAACGTGGCATAAGGAGAACCAATTGGGGCTATATATATTTTTCTCTCGTCTTCGCAGAGTTCTGGTCATACAAGAAAGGGAGTTTGATTGGAGGAACACGTGTCAACGATCAGAAGCTTATTATTTTGCTTTCCTACCCCGCGCAGTCTCCTTTTGGGGAGTAAGAAATTTTACTTTTTTAGAATTATATACTTTAGTTTCTTTTGATTCACTTCAGCCACTTATTTTGTTTCTTTTTATTTCTTTTTGGGTTTTCTTTTTTTAAAATTCAGTCGGTTCGGTTTTTTCTGTTCTGAAATAAATTTAGGTTCAGTTTTCAATCAAAAAATTTCAATTCAAGCCGAAGTAGCCGAATTATGTAAATTATTTATTTATTTTTTATATTTATGTTTATATTTAATATATATTCATGATTTAATTAATTTAGATTGTTGGTTTATATTTTATTTTAACCATGACTTATTTTAATAAATTTATTAATAAAAATTGATATTAAGATTAAAAAATAATAAAATAATATTTAATTTTTTAAAATTTCGGTTTTTAAAAACCGAACCTAACCAACCGAAATATTTTGGCTCGATCGGTTTGTAAAAAATTAAATTTTCGATTTTCGATTTTTTTTAAGTAAGTTGGATTTTAAATCGAACCGACCTAATGCTTTAGCAGGCGGAAAGGAGGGCATGTAAGGTGAACGTCCGGATCCCAAATTTTTAAGTTTCAATTTTTAAAATATAATATTATATATGTTTATAATTTAATAAATTTTATATTAAATATTTTGATAAAATTATTAGTAGTGCTGAGCTGTAATCTCATATATGCACTTCGAGATTTTGAGTTCGCTAAATTATTAGACACTTTTTTTAAATATTGTAATATTATGTATTTATAAATATATTTTAACAAAAACTAGTGTAAATGAGTAAATCTAGTTAATGATTTAAATATAAATCGTTATCAATAAACCATTATTATGATAATTATATAAAATTCCGGATATTAAAACAAACAAAACTCGTATGAAAATAAAATCCAAAGTATGAGCAGCAAAATCAAATGATTAGGTAAAATAATTCTTAAAAGAATTTACTATATATAAAAAAATTCAAGAAGAGAAAAGTAGTTAAAATGCAGCTTATTATCAACTTAGAGATAACTCCTAAATGAGGGACATTTAAATTTTGATTTAGATCAACAAAAGGCCATTGTTTTGTATTTTAGTTAAAGATTGATACGGATATGGAGATACAGAAACACAACTTTTAAAAAAGTAGAAAATATCTATAAGTCCTACACATGTACAATTATATAGATTTTTTTTATATATAACTTCATAATTGAACTTATTACATCCAATCTTGTGAGGTTTTTTTTTTATTACGAAACTAGAAGTTTCCACAAAGAAAGTTGAGCACATTGCAGTGCTGTTCGCAACCAATTGGCTAGCATCAAGTTCTCAAGTTATATATTTAAAATCAAAAAGGACCTTTCGGTGGTCGATTTCGGAACCATCATAATTTCCTCTTTATACATAGTACATACATATTATATTGAGTAAAGAGCACTTCGTGTACCCGCAATTTATGTGTCAGACCACTTGGGATACCACACTTCAAAAAGTACGACGCGCTATACTGCACTTCTTAACGTCCTAGCACTTTGCTGTTTTCCGTTAAATTGGACTAACGCCGTCAGTTTTTTTGTTTTGGAGAAGAAGATGTTCTTCGTGTTCTTGAAGATCAAAGCAACTTTTGAAGATGATTCTGAACTTATTTTTCTTCGTATGAGTAACCAAATTGAATCCCATGTGTTGAAGTACATGACTACGTGCTCCGTCTTCGTTAGAAATTGCTTGATTTGTAATTCATGATTTTCGGGTTATACTTGAATTTCTTATTTATTTTTCCGTTGATTTGTTACATAAACTAATTACATGGTTACGTAGATCGGTGAAAGGACATGCTAGTGATATTTTTTGTTTGTGTTTATGGGTTGTTTTTGGAGCTCGTCGGAAAATTATTTTTCCGGTAAAGCTCGTCGGATTTCTTCAATTTACGACCACATGGTTGCTTGTTTATATGTATAATTGTTATATACATACTCCTGGCAAGGCTAGCGTTATTTTGGTATAAAAACTGACAAGCTTTGTTTGAGTTTTGTTTTACCGTTGTTCAAGGTCACCGGAGACGATGACGGCGTTAGTCCAATTTAACGGAAAACAGCAAAGTGCTAGGACGTTAAGAAGTGCAGTATAGCGCGTCGTACTTTTTGAAGTGTGGTATCCCAAGTGGTCTGACACACAAACTGCGGGTACACGAAGTGCTCTATGGCAGTTGATACTGCACTGATACAGTATCTCGGTATATAAATCATTATGTGAAGATATTTCACACCTACCGTTTTTTTTAACAAAAAAGAAGATAAATGAGGGTGTGGTCCTCACTAGGGGTATCACAATTGTTGTAAGAAAGTTAATGACAATTGTTGTTAAGAAGTTAAATCACAGATCTGATTTTCTCGGAAGTTATATTGTGTCAAAAAATAATAATAATAATAATAATAAATTTTGAATTAATAGTAATAGGATTAATAAAATTTAGGTGTATTACTTATTTTTACATGTAAATGACATATATTATTTATACAGAATATTCCACTACTAAATATTTTTATAAAGAAATGTTGGAATAATTCATTACTAATATATATTCCTTTAATTGAATTTCAGAAAATGAATTTTTTTCCATCACTCACATTGTATTTAATGATGCACCGAACTAAATTAAATTTCTTTTCAATATTTTAGCCAATCTTGTTTGATTCCCCCCACCCCACCGCTATATTATAAATTATATTTATACTATATTATAATAACCGAATTTGAGACCGGTTTAATTAATTCAATTTTTAATTATTTTAATTTTTTCCTTATTTTAGGAAGAAAATATCTCTTAACAAGTAACTAAATTATTATTATTGTAATTATTCAAATTGTCAATAATTTAAAAAAAATTGATTCACGTCGAAAAAATGGCAATCGGTCATAGGAGAATTTTTGTTTCCGGAATGTGTACTTGTTTTAAACATTTATTTTATATTTCTGTCATTCGATATCTTTCATGTGCTTTAATGTGGACACGTTTATATTAAACAGATGGGCAACAGTACTAGTTCTTCGGATAAGAATCTCTCGTATTATAGTAAGTAAATAGTCAGTGGTCCATGAAGGAAAATTAACTAATTTTAATCTGCAACTATAGAAAATCAAATACCAGCTGTGATTCTTGATTTAATGCTGCATGAGTTTAGCAAATTCAAATCGAATTCTATTGCAAGCATTATTGCCGTCATGAGAGTAAAAGATTGAAACCCTGTTCCACTTGAAAATAGTTTCTTTCGCACACACAAGCTGTAGAGGACGAGTATGGGTACTCACGTATGTGCAAATATAAATCTTCATAATGTTAAAAAAAAGTGTAAATTTATCCATATCGGATCAATACAATTTATTTAATTTTCAGCCATCGACAGTAGGTATTGAATTACTTAGCAAAAAATAAATACATTAGGTATTGAATTTTGAGTGGTGATACGAATTACAAATTTCTGTAATCTAACAAGATATTTTTATTAAATCATTAATAAGAAATTAAAATTTACCAACTCAAGATTTTTTATCGAAAGCTTTTTAAATAATAATGATGGATCTCATGTGTATATTAAATTTACAACCTCTGACTTAACAGCGGAACAAATCAATATTAACTGGAAGCTCTTACGACCTTTTTCTCTTGTAAAATTATAAAATAATTAAGTTTGTTGTCGCAGACATGTCTAGTGTCTCTTAATTGCGTTTAAGGTCAGACAAAAAGGTGATTGTTAATTATTTGTGAAGTGGAAGGATAGGACTTAAAATAGCATATACTAAAACGACCGGCCATATACTAATTACATTATTAGAATTCTCAAGCAAGCCCGTGATTTATTTTTCTATTTAATTAATTAGTTAATTTTTACTCTCTAGAAGCACTTTAATTTTGTAAATTCAACATAATTTCACTTATCCATGTTTCAATAATCGTATGTTCATGTGCATGTGGATGATATATCCCGCACCCCATTACTTTAATGTGTTAATTAAATAGTTCGATTAATTACAATGCGGAAAGATAAATATTTAAAATCTTCAGCATCATTGTTGAAAATTTTGGTGATAAAACCATTATATACATGAATAGTAATTCTCAGGCACCCTCAAACCTTTTCCGAATATAACAAAATAATCGAATTCAACTATTTTTTATCTGTTTTAAGTATAATATAAATTTTCAGTAATTTATAAATGATAAAAAGTAATTTTTTTTAATTAAGAGATTGGCACTAATATATGTAGTGAAAAAAGGAACTTGCAAAAAAAGGGGTATTTTATAGACTCCTCGTTTGAATGCGCATGTTTAAGGTCATATATATACTTCTCTGCACGGTAGCTGTCGCCGCAATATTACAATGACTTTAACTTGTATGACTATCACCGTTGTAGTGTTTTAAGCATGTAGTGTCCTACGTTTTCTACTTGTTTTTTGTTTTGTTTTGGTTTGGTTTTACAAAATCACAGAAGAAAAATATTACTCATCTTTTCCTTAATGTCAGTCGCTTTAAATTTGTGTTGAAATTTCTTTTTATTTGACACTTTATAATTTCAAAACATATCTTACTCTGTATTAATAATTTTGTTCATATTCTCTTCTATATTTATATTAAATTACAAGATTATAAAAATAAAATACTAACATTATTAATCACATTAAAATTTATTAACTATACTTTCTTAGTGGTGCAAAAATTTCTAAAAAGGGGACTGTGAATTCTCAAATCCCAAGGACTTGACTTTAAGTATGGTACTCTGTTTCTTCGTGTGACCTGCTTCCCGGTTACTCCCTCCTTCCTTTCCAATTCTTATCACTTTTTTTGTCATTTCTTATTTTTAAATTTTTTTTTTGTATAAAAATAGGATTGTTATATTTTTATACAAAAAAAGAAAATTTTAAAAATAAATTATGAAACTATCTTTAAAATTCATCTTAAAATTCGTGCCAGACACTCCATTTTGAAATGATAACAAATTAAAAGGACGGAGGGAGTAGTACTTATCCTCTCCGAATGTATGGTTGAGGGAATTTTGTTCACATGACTTGCTAGTGGCTTTCATAAGATTTACAGACTGTTAAGAGTTTCATATATATTATTTATAATATAAATCAAACTATGAACCATATTTATTTTTTTATAAATAAATATAAATGTGCTTATAATTAATGTACAAGCCATATTTAATTTACAATTAAATTGTATAATCTTTATGTTTTACTGAATTGTGTGTATATATTTTTGCCTGTTTATTAAAAAAGAGTAATTTTGGCTTTAAATTTGAAGTCTAGCATACAAAAAAGTGCTTAAAATTAAATTCTATTTTTTCTATATCTTTTAGTGACGGATGTATACTTTAATAATAAATTTTATTAATGGCATGTTTGGAAATATGTATTTCATTTGAAATTTTGAATTTGATTAAATGATATATTTGGGTAATCTTAATAATTTAAATTTGAATTTTATTTGAATTCCAGTACATTCAAATATTAGTACAAGTATTAGAATTTGAAATGATAATCCAAATCCTGTCATTTGAAATGAAATTCAAGTCACAAACACAATCTAAACATATATTGATAATAATTATGAACTTCATATTTGAAGAAATATAATTCGGATGAGAGTAGAGTTTTACATAAAAGATTTATGTACAGAACTGATATATTACATATAATGATTATATTTGTCCGGAATTGTTGCATAAACATGTAAAGTTGGAGGACATGAAAAGCTAGAGGAGCAAGTAGATAACAAAGTTTAAATGTGCATGCATGTGTGTGGGCGTGTGGGCGTGCGTGGGGTGAGTTAGATTTTTATTTTTCATCAGCTATGTACCCTACTTTTACAGACACACAATGTTGTTTAGGGGAGATTGTGGCGATCAAACAAGATTTATAGCAATGAGAGTGTTCGAGTATAGGCCTATTTAGCTAATCATCATGATAACTCAAATTTCAGATTTTACCCTCCTTCGACCTAGGTGATAGACAAACTGCACTGTTAATGTTAGTGCTTTACCAGACATATGTATACACACATATATCATTTTAACCTTGATGAATTCTCAAGTTTTCTTCGAGGTACGATAGCTAAAACAAGGCGTTCGATTTATAGGATTAATTTAAAATTATTTATTTATTAACAGTAAAACTGATTTAAATTCTGAAATTAAATAGTTAGCTGGGAAGGAAAAAATAAAAATAGATGAAATTGAATACTAGCAAATTGTGTACTATGAGAGGTAAGTAGAGAATAGAAATGATATAAAGTTATCAACAAATAGGTGGAAGCATTTAGCTATAAAAAAACAAATATAGGTGGAAAAGATGAGCACTGCATTTGCCCCAGTAGTTTTGTCGCATGCTTCAAAAAGCAGAAAAAGAAAAACAATAGTGTCTTTGTTGTGACATTATTAATCCAGAATAAAAGATATTGACAATAATTTACATAAAAAAGTTCACATCGATATTCGAAAAATTACGTTTTTTTTGTCTAACAAATTGGTATGTACATTAAGACTTGTAGTCCCTGGTTTTGAAATATGTACGAAAAGTGGGGGAAAAAACCGAATATTGATATGTATGAAATATACAGTGGCCAGTTTATAATTTGAAATAAACATTTAGTTAACTTTTGACAGGGGAATAATCAAATTCTAACGGGAGTATACAGATTGTCGCCGATAAAAATGTGTGTGCATACATATCTACTAGTAGATAATAATGTTCTGTTTAATTATTAAGAAAGAATTGGAAAAAATATGCTACTTCTGTATGTTTGAAGGAGAAAATAGTACGATAATGAACAAACACGGCGATGTTTATAAATTAAAAATTTGTGCAGGGAGAGATGCGGGGGTGAGAAAAGATAAAAAAAAAAAAAAAAAAAAACAAGAGGCAATAAAGTCAAAAGTGTCAAACTTGAAAGCCACTTGGTGACTATAATTACAAATACAAGTGTTTAAGAAGTGATTAATAAATTAATTAATCCATTGAATAAACCGACTAGTTACTATTGCGGCTTGTTTCTACTTCTCGCACATGCTCTTCCACCTGTTTTTTTCATTACCTATCCATCTATATAAACCCCACCATTTCCCTGTCCTTTTGTATAAATCCATTCTCTCCCCAAATATTTTCTTACCCCCCCCCCCCCCTCTCTCTCTCTCTCTAAATTAGAACAGGATATTGCATCAATCGATCTTCAATAAAGAACTATTCTCATCAATCAATCAGTCAATCGGAAATACTTTAAAAATGGATGTTAAAGGTGAAAGAAATTCGGAGGAAATAGTTCCGATGATGATGAATAGTAGTGACGAGCAAGAAGATGAAATGATGATGGAAGAAGATCTTCGTAGAGGCCCTTGGACTATTGAAGAAGACTTTGCTCTCATGAATTACATCTCTCAACATGGCGAAGGCCGTTGGAATTCTCTTGCTCGCTCTGCAGGTAATTAATTATTCACACAACCACGACGGTCCCGGTCCTGGTCCCTCACAATCGTATCTCATGAGCACAATTCCGTGTTCTGCACCGGCCATTTATTGCATCATGAAAGAAAAAATAAATGTTTTTTGTGAATTTCACATGAGTAATTTATATGGAAGAAGAAGAAATTCCATTTACTGTACATGTATATTATTAGAAATAAAATATGATTGCAACCTCGTGGCAGTGCCACCATCACAAAAGGTAGTGACTTAAGAATAATTAAAGTTGTTTACAAGAAAAGGAATTGTGTGCATATATCCGAGAAAATATGACCATTTTACTATTGCGTACACGTATAGTACTGCAAGTAATTGTATAGAATTTATCGTAAACTTTACCAAACGTGGATTAATTATGAAACTATAGGATTGAAGAGAACCGGAAAGAGCTGCAGATTAAGGTGGCTTAATTATTTACGTCCCGATGTTCGACGTGGAAACATCACTCTTGAAGAACAACTCTTGATTCTTGAACTTCATTCTCGTTGGGGAAACCGGTATGTTTATTAATTTCTCTCTACATATATTCATCTTTTAATATATAAATATTCTCCTCATTTAATTTAATACCTTTTTATTCTAAATTTTGCGCGTATTTTACATTACAGATGGTCGAAAATTGCTCAACACTTGCCGGGAAGAACTGATAATGAGATAAAGAATTATTGGAGGACGAGAGTTCAAAAACATGCGAAACAGCTCAAATGTGACGTGAATAGCAAGCAATTTAAAGATACCATGCGGTACCTTTGGATGCCGAGATTAGTTGAAAGAATTCAAGCTGCTGGTGGTTCCTCATTCGCCACTGCCCCCGGTGATTCCTCATTCGCCACTGCCACCTGTACCACCACTTGCTACAATACCAACAACATTAGTAGTAACACTGATTTCCCAAGTCAAGTGATGATTCCACAGGCTAATAGTATCATGTACAACAATTATGAGGCGGGCATTATTCAATCCTCAGTGAATAATTCAAGTAGTTTCACCCCGGCAAATTCAAGCACCACTGGCTCATCCGATTCGTTTGGAAGATCACAAGTGTCTCCGGTCTCTGACATGGCTGATTGCTACAACTATCCGCACGTTAATCCTAACCCTAATCAAGATTATTACTTTCAAGATCAGCTTGGGTTCACAGATTCCCTAATTAGCCCTATGGATTATTACAACCCCGATTCGGGATTTCAATGCATGGAGCCGAACACCAGTAATCCATGGATGGACGGTGGGGATTTATCGGATAACTTGTGGAATGTTGAGGATATGTGCTTCCTAAGCCAGCAATTCAACAACAACAACAACATTTAAAAAATGAGTATAAGCCCCAAATATGTACAAGGGTATATATTTCATCCTAGTCCTTGTAAACTTTTCATTTACTTGTGCTTTTTTTCTTTTTCTGTTTTTAATTGGGGGATTAATTGCAAATTTAATCTCATTCTTTGGGAGAGATAACATAGATAAATATGTTGTTTGTTTATAGTTGAATTAATTAAGTATTAAAAAATATTGTAGAGATTTGCCTAATTGGTTCCACCATCTTTACTTACAAGTCGTTATAATGTTGATATCTTTTTCATATAATACACTCATGGAATTTTCTAAACCTAGTCTATGGGGCCTGAACCACAGAGCTATAATCTACATGATATATAATTGTATATGGACTCTTGTCCTTGGTTCTAGATTAACAACTTAAAATAAGAAAAGTGGTGTGCCTTGGTAATGAATTGTACACGTGTCTTAACATTCACTACTATGATTCAATATACATAGCCTTATTGGAGGTGCTGTATATTATTGGTACTCTCTCTTTTCACTCTTTTTTTATTTAGAAAAAAGGGAATGATTTTATTCTTATCATGTTCTACAAATCATGGCACGTGAGTGGCCTGTGATGTCATGTGTGAATGTGATTCAATTACATTAACCTCATCATTTCATGCTTGTATAATACATCTGAGTACATAAAATAATAAAGTTGTTTGATTCTTCCCATTGTACGGACGAGTGAGTCGGATAGCATTTTGCGAGACACTAGATATATATGCCGACATTTTAGTATTTTCTTATATATTTTTTGAAATAATATTCAATTCTTTACCATTTGTAAACTTAAAATTCGAGAGTGAGACCTAAGAAATGTCCTAGTTTCCTACTAACTATGTGTTTCTTTTTTTAAAAAAATGGTTACTTTTTTTATTTTGAAAATTTATATAAAATTGTTAAAGTGCCATAAAAAATCAAATTTTATAAAAAAAATAGAATTCAAAAATAATTAATTTTATAAAAATATCTATCCAAAATAATTGATATTTTCATAAAAATTATTCAAATCCGCCTATGTTTTCACATGCATCCAATGGGTAATATTATTAGTGTCTGTTTATATACATTGCAGTCAATAATTTTTAATAGTGTACATTTAGTACAATTTTTGATCTATAGTCCACGGAAGGTGATTTAGTATAATATATATTTGTCTTAGAAAAAATTAGTAACAGAATTATATATAAATGTATCGAGTGTGTGATTATTAAACGGGAAATTGTGTTGACGCGGGAAAAGACGAAAAAACGTAAGGTTAAAGAATGAAAACGTGATGGAAATAGTTTTGAACGGATAGAGATGAAGAAAGATGGTGTACGACGGCGTGATTCTTGTGAACATTATAATTATAATTAGAAAATGAAAAGATGATTAGCGCGTGCAAAGAAAGTAGTAAACGGGTTTTAATAATGAAATTCCAGGGATGTTCTCTAATTATGTTTTTATTTAATATATTTTATTTTTGAAATATTCATTAAAATATATTTAAAATGTTTAAAGTGAAATGTATTTATATGTTTTCAGATAATTAAATTATTATCAAGTATTGGAGAAAATATAAATATAACCACAATTATACCATATTTGGAACGATATCGTAAATTGATGAGACAATGACTAGAATACGTCCATATGAAGTGGAGAGCCCCGATTTACTGATTATAAAAAGAAATGGCCCTATTTACCCGTTAATCCCACATCCACGCGTGGATGCGTATTGTAATTTTAATACTTTTGTTAATTTACACTGTATGACTTGCCGATTAAAAAAACAATTAATAATGAATGAATGGTAATATTATGATTCTTTGATAGGATTGTATACAATATTTTACGGATGTTTTAAAAGCGGCATAATCTCAACTATAAATTTTCTAAATTTATAAATAAATTTACAAATTTATAAATTAAAATTTTATATTAAATAAAAATTTATATTTTATATATTTTATATATAATTTAAAATTTAGCAATAAATTTATTTATTTTTTCCCGCTTTAATATACATAACGATTATTAATCTGAATTAAAGGGAGAGTAATAATGGTGTTATTTTTAGTACAGACTTTTAAAAATATCAAAGAATTTGAATGGAGTGAATGATAAGTTTTTAGAGTTTGACCAAATTCATTCAGAAAGCTAAGGATGTGTCTCAATATACGCAATTAAATTATGCGTACTCAGGATAGAGTATTTAAGACCGCGCAACATAAATATGCATATTTGTTTAACGCAATCCTTATATGCGTATGTAGTCAATATTTTTTGTTAAAAATGAAAAACCAACTGAGACCACGAATTACTAAAATGCATGTACGGAGCACGCAATTCATATTTTCCTGTTTAATAGGTATTTTGGGTCATTACTCCCGCTACCAGGTATTTTGGTAATACTGTTTTGAAAAAAGAGTAACCAGGGCATTCACCCTAAATTGATTGATGAATTAATAAATCTTATTATCATGTATATTTGTCAAAAAATGTCATTTGATTAATTTAAAATTTATTATTAATTAAATATTATTTATTAATTTTGTAGGTTTATAAATTACCTATTAAAATAGACTAATTAAAATATTTGTGACATTTTTTAAAAATTTATATTAATTATTTGATATATTAAAATGATTTATTTGTTTTTCAAAAATTAAATATAATTAAAATTATATGATTGAAGATATATTGTTTTGAATCTTGTTTGCTGGAAATTTGAATAATAAGAGTATAAAATTACATTTCTTAAAAAATATTCAAAATTTTGATTAAATACTAATTTTAATTTAACCCCCACTTGTATCTATTTTTACTTCCACCGCATTATACAGATTATACATATCTGATATATTAATATATTAATATAGTTTCACATTAACACAAACAGGGTTATCTAGTAAGGGGCACATGTCCCTTTAATTTTTTATTTTTGTAAAATTTCACCATTAAAATATTTAAAAAAAATATAGGATTGCTCCCTTTAAAAATAATTTTATAAGGATATTTTTTCAAAAATAATCTAGTGACCCTAAAATATTTTCCGGATCCGCTGTTCACGGGTCAACCGATAATCTCCCCATCTAAGCACTTGCACTCGAGCAGTTTTTTTTTTTTTGACAAATAAATGAATTTTATTAACTTGCATCAACCAAAATTACAGACTTAACTCTAATGGGAACAGAACTCCCATCGAAAATCTGATATGGAAGAGACATGCAAAACACAAATCACAGTCAGGACAAACCCCTGAACTGACACTACAACCTGAATGGAAACAACTAAACGAACTAAACAGATAGCCGCTTGTGTTTTCAGACTGTTTAACATCATGAATTTCGAAATTCTTTGAATTAAAAAAGATTAAAATGGCTTCTCGATCAATCAAACATGCACCAATCTTGGAACTAGTAATATCACAAATGACCTTCACATACGCACCGCCTGTAGCCCAATGTTCAGAAACACCCCAGTTATCTACATGCCGAAAACCAGCTATAGACATGCCAAATGTGAAAGATCGCATAAGATGAACAAATTTTAGTTGTAAAAAGTAAGCTCTTGCAATATCAGACACCGGCCCAAATCCAATGCACGAATCACAGATCTCCCACAAAACCACATAAATCATTTTCAAAATAACCAGGGACAAAACACATACCAACATCAAAAAAACATATTTTAACATCCCAATAAAAGGGTAACAAGTTAGACACACGCCAAAAGGCGAGACTAAAACCAAAAAATCAATGACCCCGGAATGACACCAAATTTTGATATGATGTCAAGGAGGATGATTTGAATCTAAAGATATTTTTTATTTGCGGAGACGGACTTAAAACCAAGATAGATCTGAGAAATAAATTCTAGATGTTTGGCTTTGGTTCGATTTTTATTAAAAAAGACTGGGACGGGTTTAGATGATTGAGAGGGGGACTGGAGGATTGTTTGATGGGGGAAACGAAGTTGTAGATGGAGAAAAGGGACGACGGCTATGGTGACCTAGGGGAGTCGACTCTCATGTATTTGATGCAGCAGTTCTTTTTGTCAACAGAATTAACTATTTTGTCCGTTATGTGTTTAACTTTCATGGTAATAAAATGTAATTTGTACTAGGTACGGTAGTGGTCTTCCAATTTTCACTAAATATGGCAAACAAGTTTATTGTCATCGCCTTTATTGCTTCATAAATCACAGTCACTACAATACTTATGTTTATTTAATATATCAAATTAAAATAATTATACTAATACCACATCATTTGGATATTATTATAATATTTAAGTTATATTTATATAAATATTTAGACAGTTGATTGTCAGCAATTATCTATCCACGATTTTTTTTATAATGAATAGGAAAACACCCTAAAATGTTATTAGTGATAAAAAAAACAATAATGATTAGGGCAAACAATTGTCAAAAACAACAAGATCCATATATTTATATTCTTGCTAGGCAAATCTTTGTTTTGGAAAAGCAGAGTTATTATTTTTGTAAAAAATCCAATGCAATAAAAAGAAATCGGAAAAGATAAATGTATCATGGATTATAAAGGTTTCGTTAGAAATTTTTTATATGTTATTTGTAAATTAAAAAATATATGTATTTTTCGATTTATAATCTATTTATTTATAAGGCCAACAACTGTGGAATAATGGTGGAAACGAGAAAAGGAAGTAGTTTAACGTAGCTAGAATGATGTTAGAAGGGGCCATATACAATCAATCAATCATCTATCACATCATGAGTCCACATGGAGGACTACAATTGCATTTAAACAAAATATAGATTGACAACGTTACAATTAAGATGGATCAATCACTCACATCAATGATATTTGGACGGTTTTAAACAGTAACGGCTGGTAGAAGCTATCTGTAGTTTAGTCAGCGTACATGTTTAAACTACTTCAATTATTTAACCATCAACGTCTTGTTATTAGATAAAATATAATAAATCCTTGTTTAAGCACATACTTGTGGAAATTTCTTAAGTTAAAAGGGGAAGAAAATGTCAGTTAATATTTTAATTATGTATGTCCTTATAATTATTAATATTAAAGTTTGTAATAAAAAGTCGAGCATGGTCTTGAGTCATGATTATACCCCTCTCGTTTCGATATAATTTTCTATGAGTTATTATATATGCAAGCTTATAACTTTGTGAATAACTAATATTTAAATAAATTGATTTTTCATTTATATTTTCATTTATATTTAATATAAAATTTTATAATATTAAAAATTTATGTTAATATTAAATATTCTCTTATTTTATATAAATCTATTCTATTTAATATAAATATATTATAATTTGGAACAGTGTTATAATAAATATATAATTGGGTTAAAAAAATAAAATTGTAGGTAATATAGATTTTTAAAATAAAAAATATAGAATATAATTTAAATATAATATAATATTATCGGTGAATAGTTGTATAAAAAGAGGACTATCAGGAATAGAGTTGTATTTATAATATACCTCTTTTCTAAAATTAATTTTTATTAAAATTAAATGCTTAGGATGATTTCTATGGTTCACATAAATTGGACGGTTATAATCTTTTCTATGGTTCACCTCACTCTTTCAAAAAATATATTATTGTTTGGTTATTATAATACAGTATAAATTTATTTTTATTGTTATATTATTCAAAATTTTGAATGATATTTTATATAACTCTCACTTATCTGTCATTTTCAAAATTGGCTCCTTTTTCTACATATATACCGATATAATATAATAAATATATACAGGGAAAAATATATATAATTTATTAATACATGTAAATATTTTTAAAAAATTAATAGAATGAGATGAATGGAATATGTTATAAGGAATGTATAAAAATTACCCCCCCCCCCCCATATATATATAATATTCTACTTTTTTGTAAATTTCAACGAAAAAATATTTTGATTTAGTAGTAAGGAACCAAGTGCCTACTATTTATAAAAAAAATGCTAAAAATAATGTTTATCCTATTAGCATGTGAATATGAAAACAAAGACTCTACCTAACTTGAATATGACATAAGCATAATAATTACAGAATTATTTAACTAATTAAAACTTAAAAGGTAAACTGAAAACTTAGACTAATAAGTATCTTTTAACTTTTAACGAAAATATTCATATTAATTGAAAATTTCACTAATATGAACATTTAATTAAAATTATTTCCCTTCTAATTATCGCTTAATTGCAATCATGGGCACTCGTAGGCTCCAATTAATTAATTTTAATTCTAATTTTATATTTCCCATTTCATATTTTTTATTTTTTAATGGTTAAATTAATCAAATTTAACTACGAAATATACATTATCTTTTTACAATTTTCAAAATATAAAAGTACATACTAAATTATATGTTTTTTTATAATTTCTTTACTATACAATATAAATAACTTTTAATTAGGAATTAATTAGTTTAGTTACACTGTTACAGAATAAGGATAAAAAATGGGACGAGTATATATGCCAGCTTTGCTCAATTCAGAAAACAAAGGACTCTGCATGTGAGTGAAGGCAGCATTTGCTTAATCGTTTCGTGTCACCACTCCCCACCATAATTCGGTGATTAAGCACATTCAACAGTTTAATAACCAATGAAATTAAGAACAACATCTTGTCAAATGTCAATTAGTTATTAGTAATCACGAACTATAATGGCTAAGTACTTTCTATAATCTTTGCGGTTGGGGAATATCTTCTACACATATATGGTAATCGCAAGTGCAGGGGAATATATGTATTCATGGTTGTATCTTGTATACATGTATATACAACACATTAAAGTGTCGTTTGGTTCGAAACTTTTACGTATCAGGTTTCGTTCATTCTAAATCTATGGTTGAAATTTTTTAATTTTAAAACTTATACCTCAAACCATGAGTTATGGGTTTATAAAACCTTGGGGGAGGTGGATATGAGATGAGGGTATGAGGAATCAAATTAAAACATTACTATTTTTATATTAATTTTTTAAATAAATTTTTTATAATGATGTTGTTTAATATTTAATAAATAGTAGTGATTTATTTTTCATTCTAAATATAATTATTTTTTTATTTATTAAAAAATATATTAAATTAATAAATTTATTCAACCAAACACGTGATATATACTTCATCCCAGACCACCTTAATCCGATTCCTAATTCCAACCTCATACCACTACACCTCATACCACTACACGAACCAACAACCTCTAACAGTCATTATTATTAGTAGGCCGGAGTATATCATTTAGTTACGTTCTTATTGTCTGACAGCATTAGTATTAGCATTAGCTTAAACCTCATCTTCATTGTACTAATTTGTGGTGATATGAATTTGAAAATCCTACCACATATGCAGGCAAGCAACCAGAAATCCAGTAGAGCTAGCTAATATATAAGTAATATTTAATTTTCTTATTATTATAGTTACCTACTCACCCTTTTTTTTTTTGAGAGATTACAATATCCAATAGGTTGAGTGTATTAACTCCACCAATATTGAAGTTTTCTCCGCTAATATGAAGTTTTCTGAAAGGTGCCAAATATAAATTCGTGTGAACCGGTCACAACCTCCCAAAATATAATAGTCCCGCGTCCCAAAATAATAGTCATTTTGATTTTTTGCACTTTAAGGGTCAAAAAAACTACTTATATATATTATTTTTACAATTTCTTTTTTCTAAATAATAATTTAGGTATTATATTTTTATTCAAAAAAATTGAAAAAATTATATATGTAAGTAATGTTTTTTACACCTCAAATTACGTGCAAAAAATCAAAGTGAGTATTATATTAATATGAAGTTAGATGGTGTTACGCTGCCCAATATAATAATAATTCATTATTTTTTAAGGGAGAATATATTACCTTTCATTCCATTTTGTATATTAATTTTGAAAAAATGACATATATTTAAAACTTATTAGTTAAATAATTTATTTATTTGTGTATATCTAATAATTGTATCAAATTAAACTGTATTGTTTATAAATTTAAATTAATCAAATATTATGGAATAATAATAAAGGGTAACTATTAAAAAGAAGGATATTTATTTTTAGACAAAATTTTTTCTAAAAGAGACGATGAAATGGGTAGAGTGCCTATTATTGTTATCGTCATCTTTTTAGGTCAAATGTAGTAACGAAGTTGTAATAAATGAATAATTTAATTAAGTAAATTATCGTAATTTAATAAAAATAAATTAAATCTTTTAAATGAGAAATATTCTTTTCTAAATTTATAAAAATCTAAATACTTATTGTGTGTCTGGTATATATTGTTGCTGCAGACATGCAACTAAAAAGGAATTTGATAAATTTTAAAAATAATTTTTTAGAAAAATACTTTTGGCCTAAAAATTAATTTTAGAGAAAGGAGGTCTCTAAAAGTTATACTCCCCCGTTCCACCCAATTGTTTACAATTACGTTGAGCACGGAGTTTAAGAAAATAAATGTGATAACGGTGAAAAGTGAGGACAGTGGGTGAAGTGGTGAGACCAATCAATATTTAATGTATAAAGTGAGTATAGTGTAGGAAAGTAGTGAATGTAGTTGATTTTATATTATAAAATTTTAATATTTTTGATAAGTTTTGAAATGTAAAAAATTGGGAGGGACGTCCAAAAAAGAAAGTGTAAAGAATCTTAGAGTAGAATTGAGCCATGTAATTAATACAAGGCCCAGTTAACTGTACTAATATACTCCCAGAATCAACAGTTAGGGACATGTCCTCCAACCGATAAAAAAGGAAAATATGATTGAACAAATAATTGTAAAAATATATAAATATTTTGGTGGTATGAAATATAATGTTCTGATCTTTTGTAAGAGGTATTCCGACTTTCTTTTTAATAATAAAATATTAGTAGAAGGTTGTGCCCTCCTCTTTGTGGAACTGATTTTTAATGGAGTATTCTTCACTTGAAGACAGGGTGAGTGTAGCTCGTGATTCATAGCAAATGTTGGTCTTAAATATTGAAAACAACTTATAATTTTTTATGAAATTCCAGCCTTTCTCGAAAATTTGTGTATATTTGTTCATCATGACAGTCGTAACTCTCATGAAAATCCATGCGTACATATTCATGTGTGCAATAGTAATTTAATTGCCTTTTTTAATTTTTTGTGCAATTTTATTTTTGCCTAATTTGTAGGTATAATTACTTAATCATTATAATCCTTATTTCTAAAATAAATAAATAAAAGTGACGGAAGCTGGATGAACCACTTCACAATTCACATGTACGGAATATGTCATTTTCGGCATTAATAAGATTAGATCTAATAGCACTGTCCACCCCGTTGAACTAAACAGTTAAAAATAGATGATATGGAAGATTAAATTCAACAGCCCTGGTGATTTGACTAATATAATACTAGCAGGACTAAGAGTAAACCTGGGCGCCGTTTGATATTGCTGTTACAGACAGTTACAACATTTTTTTCTCAAAAACTGTCATAAAGGTGTTTGATAAATTATAAAAACTGTTGTGTGCAAAATCATTTTTAGTGTAAAAACTGCTGTTAACAAAAACACGTCCTCCATGCTTTTGGAAAAAACTGCTTTCAACTTTTGCAGAAAGTAGTTATCAGTTTCATTATCAAAAATATTATTTTTATATATTATATCTCAAAATATGCATAAATCAAAAAAATTAACAAACAGTTATCTGATTTTCCTGACAACACTTTTTCCACCCGCATTTTTTCTAACAGCAAAACAGTTTTCAACATCACTCCCAAACGGAGTCCTAGTATATTCAAAGCCGTAATTATTAAGCATCCAAGTGACTGCTTATGTATGTAGTACTAGTGGTATTTGGTGAGTTGAATGTTGTATGAAATGGAATCACTGCTTATGTTTTTTAGTTAGATTCATTGTCTTGAATTTACTAGCATCTACTTCTAGAATCGTTACTGTTTGTTACATAGTCGACTGATTCACTAACTAATTAGTTTGTGATTAGTATGTAGTTTGTGAAGATTATTAATAAATGCAGATTATTAGCATCAGTGCATCACTATAACACATATAATCAAATATCATACCAGATTAAAGAAAGCATCATACATATTATATCTCGCTCGAAAAAAAATTAAAGGTGCATAACGGATGATCATTCGGGGCTCCTAAACCATTTGCAACATAAAGCATTTTTCACAATGAAATTAGTATCACTTTTGTAAATTTTATATGAATTATTTTTTGCTAATCTTAAAAATGAGTATCCGATCCTAACGAAATACACGAAGTAAATTTATACAATTTTTGTTTTTAAGCAAACGCTAACCTGGTGTTGGGTGGACAAGTAGGCAGATTATCTCATCAGACAAAATTGTCCATCATCCTCATTAGTTTATTAGGTAATGTATATTGGGGCCAGCCCAATCAATAGTGCAGAAAGACAGGCCCAATTTATCAATGCAATTCTAGGTGCAACACCTAGGAATCTTTTGAATTGTAGATAAGAATGGGTGTAAATAAAAACAAAAACAATATTTTATCCGGTTAATAGATATGAAATTGATATTTTAGTCAGTTGCATTATTGGTTTGTTTAACATGTGCCATTGAGGTACAATTTAAAATAATTATGTATACAATCTAATGCTCCTATGTCTTAGGTATTTACTCACAAATACAAGAGATGTGAAAAAAAATTAAAATTATTGATGTGCCTTTTCGCAATCTGGCTCAATAAATTAAATATCCTACTTTTATAGCTAAAAATCTGGAAAAAAAATGAGAGTATAAAATTCTTCTTATCTTATGTTTTAGTGGTATAGGTTACATAGACCCTTAAATTATCGATTCAATAATAACTAGCTCGTAAAATGAAAGTGTCAATTTCAATTAATCGAGTTCATAACCATCAAATTATATGCTCCCTAATTGTGCAAATGATCTCAAATAAATTATCACAATAACCATCAAATAATTTTATTTTAATCCATGATTTTGGGCCGTTTGTTGCAACTGCAATCTTGTAAAATGTTTTGGAGACTGTTTTGCTCCTAATGGGCCTTTAGTGCTGTAGATACATTCTGGACTATTTCTGGTCCCCCGATTTAGTTTTATTGGTAAAGCATCGACAGTGATCTATTTATTAGAAGTAATTTGTGTTGCTAGCATTAACTGAAATAAACAAATGGAATGATATTTTTATTGGTCTTTGTAGTGTGCGGCACACGTTAATAGCGACTTTTTGCTGATTTATCTGATTTTATTTAGTAGATATTTTTATACATTCAAAGGATATTATTATTAATGAAAATGTAATTAATGAAAATCTGGCAACTCATTAAAAAATAATTATTAATTACACACTAGAAAAACCATATTCTTATTTGCACTTTTCCGATTTCCGCACCTTTTTTAATATTCTATCCATCGTGTCCGAAACCGACACCTATCTTATCCATTTAAATATGTGGCCCAAAGCCGATTTGGTAGTTTGCCCTTGGGTAGTCAAACACACATCTCCTGCTCAATCATATCATATCGCACGCTCTTAGAAGTTTCAAAATACAAAAATTTGACTTAATAATAACCGGATCAAGTTTAAAATTAAGTTATTCAATTAATTAGGCTCGTAAAATTAATTGTATTTACTTTTTATTTATATATTTTACAAATTTAAACGAGACAAATCCATACTATATTATTAAAACCAAAACATTGAAAATTTGATAAATAATCGGTAGTCAGTCGATATTTTGGGCCAGATAATTGATTAATTATTGAGTCTAATTTTAAAATATTAATATCCTAACTAAAATATATTTTACATTAATTTTTTAACTAATATATCTCACACTAATCTCCTAACTAAAATATATATCTATACAAAACATGCAAATATTATATTATTAAAATATAAATACAAATAATTAAATAAAAATATATACATATAATATTATATAAAGTTTAAATTATTATTATACCAATAAAAATAAATTTAAATCATATAAAAAATTAAAAAAAATTCATCCGTTTATCGCACGGAATATAAACTGGTTCTAATTAAATATATTACACTCAAAATTTTAACAATTTCACAAATTTTCGAATGATTCGAGTTTAAAATATATGACTTCATTGATTCTGAGTTCAAATCTAAAATAAAATTTTAAATTGAGTTTGAATTTAATAATATTAAACTCAGCTAGTAATTACAAGTATTTGAATTAGTATGATTAAATAATAATTTTAATATAAAAAGAGCAAGTGTTCTTGTTAGTTTGGATAAAAATGCAAACCAAACAAGTGTTTAACATTAATTTGTCCATTTTAGTTGTGCGACTCGACAAAAGAAGTATATATAATATTGGTATAAGTATAATAAGTCATGAATTTTTTCCTTAAAAAATAAATAAATATTTATATGAGATCATATGGCAACCAAGATGTAAAGACCTAAAATTTAGAATAAAAGGTGACGTGCTTGCCTTCAATAGCACAAACGATATGACTGGAGACAATATCGAAATCTGCATATCTGACGTGTTCATTCTTTCCACGTCCCTTGAATATGTGCCACTCAATATCGTCCGCCCAAACCCAAAATGTGATTTCTCAAGCTAACCAATAAATTAGTTCATATATTATTTAAATTGAGAACAATTAAATAATTCAAATGATATGAGTTTATCCTTGTATTGTTTCAGGTGTTAAGTTCGGCTCTGCCTCACCTCAATTTTTTTTAAAAACATATACTAATTTATAATGCTATAATAAACCTTCTTATTTAAAATAAATAAATTCTTATTCGATAACTAAAAAAACCTTAAAATAAACGAGAGTCACATAAATAAATAAATGTAGGCCGTGAAAAACATGAAAAGCACATGCAAGGATAGAAAAGTCAATTCGCTTCTAAAACACGTTAGTCTATTCTTGAAGAGTACACTTTTTCAATGCTTATATATATATATATATATATATATATATATATATATATATATATATATATATATATATATATATATATATATATATATATATATATATATATATATATATCTCACTTTCCCATCTTTACCAAACTCATTCGTATGTGTTGTTTCTCTTCAAACCATTCTCTCCAACTGTAAGTTCTCATTTCTCCATTTTTATCATCTTCATTATAATATACATACATATACATACAAAAATATAATAATATCATTTGTACATACACACATATATATTTCTAGATCATTTCAGTTAATTCATATTTTCAGAATTAACACTTCTGATTTTAAATTTATAACACATCACACTTTTTAATTTGAAGATTTGATCTTCGTTGCTAATATATAAATTTTATTTATATTTATATATTAGTGTGTGTGATTTAACAAATTGTTATATATAATATATGTATAAGTATGAATAGCACTACTTGTATTGCAATATCTAATATGAAGCCTTGTTGTAAAATGATACTTGGTTGTAAAAATTCTTCGATTTTAGGATATTCTTTTCGAAAATGTGATCATACAGTTGTTCATAATTTGTCGAAAAAACAGTTTAAATTGTATGGTTCAAGAGGTTATGTTAGTTGTTGTAATGATAAAGGTTTAGGTTATAGATGTGTGATTGATCCAAATCGGAAGGCTTTTTTTGGTTCCGGTTCTGATTGGGGACAGCCTAGGATTTTTACGAGTGGTTGTCGTCGTGTTAATACTGGAGGTAGGAATGTAGTTAATGTGGCGTCGGATTATAGGAATCATTCAACGTCGGTTGAAGGTCATGTTAATGATAAGAGTTTTGGGAGGATTTTTGTTCGTGGAGGATTGAATGTGAAGCCTTTGGTGTTTGAAAGAGTAGAGAAAGGGGAGAATTTGAGGGAAGAGGAGCGTGGGGTAGGAGTTAATGGTTCGAATGTAAATATTGATGATTCGAAAGGTTTGGATGGGACTAAGGTTTTGTCTCGGAAGAGAGAGGTGTCGGAGGTTGAAAAAGAGGCTTGGGAGTTACTTCGAGGTGCTGTTGTTGATTATTGTGGAAACCCTGTTGGGACTGTCGCAGCGAATGATCCAGCTGATTCTACACCACTCAACTATGACCAGGTCTTTATTCGTGATTTTGTACCTTCGGCTCTTGCATTTTTGCTTAATGGAGAAGGGGAGATTGTCAAGAATTTTCTGCTCCATACACTGCAATTGCAGGTGCTTAACTTTCATACTTATTCAACTAATTGAAAATGCATTTGTTTCTTCTAAATATATTAATGCATCTAATCTTGTTCTTTGTGCTTTAAATACCAGTAATTTAGTTAATACAAATTTACATTTGATGATTCTGATTCTGATTCTGATTGATGAAGAATATTAAATAATAATACAATGTCAGTGGTGTATATTTTTTGTGTAACATTATGGAGCTGTGAGCATATATTAATAACTAGCTGACTGAAAGCGGAAGTATTGGTATAAAACAAAATGTACAAGTAGTGGTATACTGATGTAGTGATTTGTGTTATGTATGGAAGTAGCTGCCCTCAAATGTTACCTGTAACTTAAAGATAATAACATACCAAGGTGTGATAACATGTGTTTAATTTGTAGCTCGTACTCTTGGGCAATAGGTAGGTAGATGTGGTAAATATGTCTACTTTGCATCACCAAGAGTGCTTCAGCAACACTCATTGAGTTGTAGCTAGCAAGAATTTTTTTTCCCCAATCACCATTGTTATGTTTTTTTCCCTGTTGGATAGTTTGTTTAAGATAGTGTAAGATTATGATAGTTTGAGTCTTCTATCTGCAATATAACTTGGATTTTTCTTATTGTTCCTTCTCAGAGTTGGGAAAAAACCGTAGACTGCCACAGCCCTGGGCAAGGGTTGATGCCAGCAAGTTTCAAAGTTAAAAGTGTGGCTATTGATGGGAAACTTGGTGAAACAGAGGATATTTTGGATCCAGATTTCGGTGAATCAGCCATAGGTCGGGTTGCACCTGTTGATTCTGGTAAGCTAGGTCATTCTAGACTCTAAGCACTGTTATTGATCTTGTACAAATGTTAATTAGGATTTTGCCAGCTGTTTTGTAATTGGTTGTTACTGTTGTCCATAATGATTTCGTTTTCTTTTGTTGATATTCGAAAAATGATTATAAAAAAAAAAATTGTAATCGCTTGTGGTTATTGATATTACAAAGATAGGCTGCATAATAACAGTCATCTTACTTGGTTGCTTGTATGTAAATGAGTTCTGGACCTCAATTTTAGTGTTGGTCTTTTATTTACTTAGTATCGTAAAGCATATTTTCGCCACTACAGGGTTGTGGTGGATCATTCTGTTAAGAGCTTATAGTAAGATCACAGGAGATTATGGGCTACAAGCACGAGCGGATGTGCAGACAGGCATAAGGCTGATACTTAATCTTTGTTTAACGGATGGATTCGACATGTTTCCTACGCTGTTAGTCACTGATGGTTCCTGTATGATTGATAGAAGGATGGGCATTCATGGCCACCCTCTCGAAATTCAAGTATGGCATATTTCTTTTGATGTTTTGCTTTTAGTTGAGCATGTCTCTTTTTCTTAGGTGCAAGTTTAGAATGATTAGATTTGTATGTTTTAAAATGTGGCCACAAACAAGTGGCAAAAATAGGTTTTGTTCCTCGTGGGTTAAGGCCTCAAGGGAGGGTAAAATTTGAATAATATTTTGAAGTTTATATGCTCATCTTAAAAAAGGAGCTTTTTAATGCACTAAACTCTTATTAGTTAGTGAGAAAACCAGTAAATTTAGCATGCTGATTTTTTTTCTCTTTTCTAATTCATGTAGAACGTCATCGACTCCTTTCAGCTATGAGCGACTAAAAACCCATAGTTTCAGCTTTTGATGTCTCGTGTCTATTCTTATATGCACTATATATGTGAGAATATTAAGAATGCAATCACATCAAACAATGCAATTTGCACAGCTAAAAAGACCTAGAAAATATTTATCATGGAAACCCAGAGGAGAAATAAATATTCTATCGGACTTCTTGACTTCTTGTTATACATGATTGTCACCCGTACTCAAGAATTTTATGTTCATAGTAAAAATTAATGTATTTAGTATTTATATTTATGCTCTACTATTAATTTGTTTTTAAAGAAGCCGAGTCACTAGCTGTCAGTGCCTTTCTAGTTCATATCAAAGTTCATCAGATACATAACATCTGATGTATCCCTATATAATGAAATTAATCCTTCTTTTCTTTAAGGAGCACCGATACATTTGATGCTTTTCAGATATGAAAAAAATTAGTGAGCAAGTGAGGAAAATCCTCTAATTCTTATTGGAAATTACTTTGAGAAGGCTCTGTGAGAATATAAAAAAGGTTTAATTTTTTCTAGAACTGAAGGATATGTTCCCATCAACACTCTAACGTTGTTATATTTCTATGCGAACAAATTTGCACATGAAAGCCTGTAGGACAGTAGGAGTGCATCCTGTATCTGTGATTTGGATAGCATCTTAAGCCAATTCCATGTTTGAAGTAACAACAATTTCAATCAAATGAAAAAGGACATCATAACAGAGGACCGGTTACTCATATCTCCCCTATGTTTATTTAATGTTGATCTACCTTGTGGCAGTATCCTTTTCTTAATGACAAATATCTTCTAATTGATGGATTCGTTGTATTTCAGGCATTATTTTATTCAGCTTTGCGTTGCTCTCGGGAGATGCTTATTGTCAATGATGCCACAAAAAATTTAGTTGCAGCCGTCAACAACCGGCTTAGTGCGCTGTCCTTCCACATTAGAGAGTATTATTGGGTGGACATGAAGAAGATCAATGAGATATACCGGTACAAAACTGAAGAATACTCTACGGATGCTATCAACAAGTTCAACATCTATCCGGATCAGATACCCTCGTGGCTAGTAGACTGGATGCCTGAAACTGGAGGGTATCTCATTGGCAATCTGCAACCTGCTCATATGGACTTTAGATTTTTTACACTTGGAAATCTTTGGTCTATTGTTTCATCACTGGGTACACCAAAACAGAATGAGAGCATTTTAAATTTGATTGAAGATAAATGGGATGATCTCGTGGCACGTATGCCTTTAAAAATATGTTATCCTGCTCTGGAGTATGACGAATGGCGTGTGATAACAGGCAGTGACCCCAAGAATACGTGAGCATTTTAAAGGATTTTTTTAAACTTGTATATTTTTTATTGTTAGGACTTGGATCATGCAGAAAGGCACTAGTTTTTGTAAGATTATTTACATGCTTCCTTTTTCCTTCTGCAGCCCATGGTCATATCATAATGGTGGATCCTGGCCAACACTTCTCTGGCAGGTGTGCTCATAAGTACCTTAAATAATAAATAATACACTCTGTTACGTATTTTCAAAGAGTAGGCATCAGATTGAATCTAATCAGCTAATTGGAGTTTAAAATTGTAAATTGTGTGCACTCAAATATTTTTTAACTCTGTGTTTCAGTTTACACTAGCTTGCATGAAGATGAAGAAACCAGAGCTAGCAAGAAAGGCAGTAGCTTTGGCCGAGAAGAAGCTTTCGGAGGATCATTGGCCTGAATACTATGATACACGACATGGAAGATTTATAGGCAAGCAGTCTAAACTTTATCAGACATGGACAATTGCTGGCTTCTTAACATCGAAATTGTTATTGGAAAATCCAGAAATGGCATCGAAGCTGTTTTGGGAGGAAGATTATGAACTGCTTGAGAGCTGTGTTTGTGCAATTGGCAAATCTGGTAGAAAGAAGTGTTCCCGGTTTGCTGCCAAATCACAAGTGGGCTAATTGAGGCCCAGTTTGGTATAACTAACAATAAAGATGAGGCATTCTTTCTTATCCACTAGTCTATAGATAGAAGCTTCACAGTTATAAGACTGACAGGGATTGATTAAGAAGCTGCTTTGAATGACCACATTTAGATATAAAATTTCAAAGAATAACTATGTAGCTTACTGCTGACTTGGTTAAATTTACGAGTTCGTAGACAATATCAATATCAATATCAGAGCAGTGTTGCATTTATTATATTTTTCTTCATTGTATGTTTGCTCTGTTTTATGGTTAGAAATCTACATCTTCCTTTCTAAACATAATGGCATGATTTTCTTTTAAATTTTTCTGGAGGGCACAAACTTCTCGACCTGGTTTGAGGAATGAAATAGGGTGAGTTTTTCACTATTAATCAAAAATTTCTTCTTGTTCTTTTTTTCTGATTCAAACTGTTCAATTGTTGTTTTACATGAGTTTATTATTATAGAAATTGAGTAAAGGGGTCCAAAAACGCCCGAAGCTACAGTTCGGTATTCGCATAAAGCACTCGGTTCCTTAAAAACCCTCAATAGTGTATTACATGATCTACATGAGCACTATAGCTCATATACACCACTCTTCATCTGTGTATTATCAGTATCTGTAAAGTAGTGTAAAATAGTTTGGAGATGAAATCACGTTACAAGAAAATGGTCAAAACCTGTGGAATATATTATATATCAAATTTTTTTGCTAAAATTTGTTCAATTATATTCTGCCAAGAGGTAATAATAAATAAATTGGCTCACACTATGGCAAAATAGAGTTGGTGCTTTCTGGTTGTAACTAGCCTTCCATGTTGTATCAAGTGTATTTGCAAAGTACTACCACTTGAAACCTACTGTATTGGGACACCATCCGGTCTTATCCTTCATCATGAAACCTACTGTTATATATCTCACTGTCTTCTTACGGAGATATTTAAATTAACCAGAGCCTTAACATTACAACAAAAAGGAACTAGTTAATTATGTTCACACTATAAGTCACAAGATGAAGTAAACACCTCCATATATATATATATATTAGTCGGCCCGTACGTATAATCAAAACTGCCCATCAGAAATCTTAGCCAACAACATAGATCTTACGCCCTAATCAGAGATGGTTTCATCGTCTGATTGCAATTTAAAAAGCTTAAGACGACTGTCTCCGAGTCGCAGAGAATAAACAACTTTCTTATATTCAGCCCAAGTAAAAGGTTTGTAGATGTTAGGCCTCTCCAGGGTGACCAGTTGTTTTGGACAAGTAATCTTTGCATGCAAGGGAGGTGCACAAAAATATGCCATCGACATTCTAGCTTCTTCGTTTGAGTTGGCCATGGCTCTGTGTATCACACTCACAAACCTTCCATTTGTCATGGCCTTGAAAAAAATTAAATACAGAATCCCTATTATATAATTATTGTAAGAGACTTGAGCATGCATGCATATATATATATATATATTTTTCCGTCCTAACAACTTAACATGATACTGAGGTATCCAATTCTATTCCTGATTATTCTAAAATATTCTCATAATTTAATATCAACACGAACATGTTATTGCCGGTCGGTTTTGGAGTGAATATTGATATTCTAGTACTAGATTGAAACACAAAGGATGGTAAGAGTTACCTGCAAGTAGAGCTGGCCAGACGGGCGGTTCGGCTCGGCCCGACCCGCACCGGCTCGCCTGTAAAATCGTTCAAGCCGCCTGAAAATCGGGCCGGTTCATAAACCGGCCCGGACCGTGTAAAAAACGAGCTGTTCACGAGTTATTTGTTTGTGAACCGGAACCGGCTCGGCACGGACCGCGTGACTCGCCTTAGCCCGATACCAGAATGAACTCGGCACGCCCGGCCGGCTCGGCACGGACCGTGTGACATGCGTGCTGTCCACGCGCCAGATAAACTCGGCACGCCCGGCCCGCTCGGCTCGGCACGGACCGTGTTACATGCGTGGTGTCCACGCGCCTCGTTTCCAACGGCTACTGCTGCTGCAAGTCTGCAACTCTGCAAGGCTGTAACGTTTTCTTCCTCCAAGTCTCCAACGGCAACCTGCAATTTGGAGGCTCCAACGGCTATAACTTGTAACGGCTATAACTTGTAACCTGCAATTTATGGTGTTGCATGTCTTCTTGATCCCGGTGTTAGAAAAGAAGGTTTAGAAAATATGTTAGAACATTATTATGAGGTGTTAGGAGTTTCGTATAATTATGCTCTTTATGTACAAAATTGTTTAGAATTATTATATCGTCTTGTAGATATTTATACTCCCAAAACTCAAAATGCTATACCACCTAAAACTAATACTGTTAGTAGGTTTAATAGTACTATTTCATCTATTCTAACTAAAAAACAAAAATGTAAAATTTCCACTACATCTTCTGTACCTACTTCTTCTTATAGTATGATTAGAGAGTTTTTTTCTTATAATTATGAATTAGATGATAATTTTTCAATACTAACGTGGTGGAAGAATCATGAGACCCAATTTCCGGTTTTAGCAAAAATTGCAAGGGACATATTAGTAGTTCCTGCCTCTACAATTGCGTCCGAGTCTGCTTTTAGTGCAGGTAGAAGAGTGTTGGACGAGAAAAGATCAAGTCTTTCGCCAGACGTGGTGAAAATATGTGTTTGCAAAAAGGATTGGGATCAAGCCGAAAAAAGACAACAAGGAAGAAAAGATGATGACTCGGAAGGAGAAGACGACCCGTGGATGTTAATGGATAGTTCATCCGAATCGGGCACGTCAACTAACGAACAACAACAAGATTTTGTATAAATTAAATAGTGGATAGAATA
The DNA here is from genome assembly GCA_028671895.1 of Oenanthe sinensis. Lineage (NCBI taxonomy): Eukaryota > Viridiplantae > Streptophyta > Magnoliopsida > Apiales > Apiaceae > Oenanthe > Oenanthe sinensis. The sequence goes on along the minus strand of CM053813.1, from coordinate 29,803,038 downwards.
TTTTTTTGGTATTTTGTATTTTTATTTGTTTTGTATTTTTTATTTTGTTTATTATGTATAAGCGGTTTGTTCCGTTTTTTTAGAGAGGAGTCCTCTCAAATAATTTGTAAAATATTTTTTAATTAATAAAATTTATAGAGGTACCGTCCTCTTTTATTTCAAAAATATTCGTATGAAATAAGTATTTTTTAATTGAAATAAAAAATATTCCAAAAATATTCGTATGAAATAAATATTTATTCCTATGAAATAAATATTAAAAAAATGAAATTTAAATTAAAAAAAAATAATAAAATAATAAACCCGCAAAACCCGCCTAACCCGCGAGCCGCACGTGAGTCAATCATTTTACGAACCGGCCCGGCTCGGCACGACCCGGAAATTTTCAGGTGCCGTATACGACTCAGGAGCTGGCCAACCCGGCTCGCGGGCGAACCGGCCCGGCTCGCCCGGCACGCCCGGGTGGCCAGCTCTACCTGCAAGACATCACCAACATTAACACAGAGGGCAGTGGGGTCGGGGGAGACAGGGACCCATACCCCATCAGCGAGGGAGATTTGTAGGCCAGCAACACCGTTGGATCTTAAGATAGTCAAAATCTGAGGGTCAGTATGTTCTCCAAACCCAATCCTATTTTTAAGACTGCCGTTAATTTGTTGATGAAGATGAGGAAAGGAAGGAGCAGATGACGTGTCAAGTTTATTACTAATAATATTCTGATGAGGGGGATAGTGATTGAGCCTGAGAAGAGAGTCACTGTCAAGTTGTGTGATTAGGCTGCTGAAAACTGACGTGTCTGGGATCCCCAATCCTTGTGCCATCATTTCCAATACTTGACATGCCACCTTCTTAACTGCTTCCCCATATACACTCACCGCACAGCTGTCACAAAATACACACACCCATTCACAATTTACACACTACCAAGACTATTTGTTACGATAAATTATTAAGTAGAATATACACAATCCTAGCTATTTACCTCGAGACTGTATTTTCACAAAAAGAAGAATGAAAAATCAAACCAATAATTATTTGATAATGAGTTGATCACTTGTTCACTGAATTAACTTGACTACTTCACAACAACTCAACCTACTATAGTGGAGTATTATATATGCATAATATATATACGTATGACATACAACCCCGAATATATATATATATATATATATATATATATATATATATTTATATTATTAAATTTAGTATTTTAGTTTTAAGCATTCATGTTTCCGAGAAATGGGTGTAAATTAATGGTTGGATATTTAGCTTGAATTGGTAAGAATAAAGTGGTCATACGAAGGATTCCCTTTCACATGAGTATATGACAAAGTTCCACTTATGTGTGTTAGAATATATATATAATCTTATTAAGTTGTATCCTAACATCACGAGGTTTTGAGAATCGATAACTTAACCGGGTATCTAACCAACTTGAGATTTTAGGAGAAGGGGTAACTTAACGCGTGATCTGTTTACAGCTCGTTGATGTTTGCTCCTGACTTGACAATCACATTCACCATCTTTCCTCATGTTGCATGCATTTATCATCTCCATCCCTATTACTCCGTATATATATGTAATGTAATGTGTGTCATACAACTCTTACTAGCTACATCTGGTTTGGAAATATATATTTAAGATTTCTGCGAGCCACGTTAATCAACCATACATTTTTGTAATTTGATCGGAGCAATTAATATATGCATTATCTACTGGTGTATGAAGAACATGTATGACGCGAATCCAATTGTATAGATTATGACAGTCAAACCTTAGACCCTTTCCTGGTTTTGTGGTCCAAGCAGGCACGTGTGTATATCGCCCTGTCCTGGACCTGTAATGTTTGAACATAATTTCTGAATTACGTGTGTATGCATCAGCTATTAATTAACAAGTTTCAAACTGAATTGACTAGCTAGTCACTACTACGAATAATTTTTAAATTTCGATAAAAAATTAATCAATTTAACTCTAAAAAAATCAAAATAAACATCTAAAAAGGACTGAGAGAGTATATATGTATATTCATTACGAAATTTACAAAACATACCTAAAGAAATAACTTTTTTATTTTTATTTCTTGATCCAAAGAAGAGAAACTTTATGTTTCTGACTTTCATATTAATTAGTAGTACTGTGGTAGATAAAGGCTAGAATCTAGATGCCTTTAAAGTAATTTCATGTTCACATAAAAAGGCTAGCTAGATGCCGTGAAGTTTGTGGTTCAGATGTACAGTATATATCGGTGATAACTAATTTAAATAAAAGATTCGGATTCCAGGTAGCACAATCAAGAGAATGCATGTAAATAATAATGTATGTGATGGTCCAAGGGCGTGCAAATGCTGAGACCGTACCTCGTTAAAGGTGTCAGGGGTACTATAATCTCCAGCTAGCATGTTTGCATTAATACATACGGAGTATAAATTACGGAGTATAATATACTTTTATCTCGTGTGTATGGAAGAGCTAGCATTTCTAAGATCAAGTACTAACATCAAGTACAGCTAGCTTTTATGACATTTTTATTCTGACCACTCTGATTCTTACCCCTTGACACACCGAAAAGTTTTTCCAGTCATGTTATAGGATAAACACACGTTTATTTGATTTGAAAAACAAGCCAGTTGTTTACCGATTTGCTTGACATTTCTGGTATCAGATCCTTAAGTGTACCAAATCTAGCATATCATGATTATGAAAAACCTTAATCTTTCGCAAAATTACTCAATTAACCCATTTTATGGAAGAACCATTTTTCAATATTGGCTAAATAATATATTCAGCTCATAATATTGCAGCCTTGGAGGTGACTGGTTTGTGTGTGTGCGGTTGTGTGCATGTATCTCTCATATTTTTAGGTCTATGACACTATGACAGCTAGCGTTGTAGTCACGTACAGTTCTCATTTCTCAATCTGACGTTTCAGTCAAAATGAAATATTCCTTCATTCTATTTTATGTGATTCACTTTTTTTAGTAGATGTCTCGTAAAGAATAAATTTATTATTTATGATACTATAATTTAAGAGTATTGTTATAATCACATATCCATCGCGTCTTTTATTGCGTGGATATAATTGAATATTGGTCAAATTTAAATTTCTTAAACAATTGAATGTGCAAAGCATTAAAATTTTCTAAATCTAAGTAGACACCTAATTGAAGCAGAGTGGAAGATTGTATATAGAATGAGCACCGACCGGGGTAAGCTAGATCTGCCTCAACCATGTTTAACTTTTTGGTGTGTTGACAATTATGATAAGGAGATTTCACCCACTTCGACAAATGCTTAGGTGGTGAACAATTAAGCCACGTTGATATGTGCTGGTTAACACACATGTATCATATTTTTACCAACAGCTCTACTAATCTATCCCACCTAAACTACATCTATAACCTAATTCCAAAGAAACGAACATCATGAGCACATTCTTCCAAGCTTAATTACTCACACACACGACAGTCGACCCGCACACACATATATATACATTAAAATCTCTGTGTTTGCATGTGTGTAACCACCACGAAGATATCTAGTGTTCCCTACATAAAATCTTTTGTAGTAACAAATAGGTAGAAGGCACTTTACATTTTGTTTTAAGGTCCAAGCACTCTTCTTTTGATACCACAAGTGAATTAGTAATAACTTACTAATAACTTGACACATTGCAGTTTGTTGTAATAACTCTACATGATCATGTTAGAATATAATTATAAGATTATTGTAAGTACTCTTCTTAATAACTTAAAGTTTTAGGAGAATTTGTAATTTAACATGCCATCAGACCTCATTCTCCTGAAACTCGACTCCTTACCACTCCAAATATTCTCATAATTTATTATAGACATGATCACAAGTTATTGTCCCACAAATATGTGCGCCCATAATCTACTCTCGACACAAAAATAAATTTTGGACTGAGTTAGAATGTTAAAATATAATACTATAAGATTACTAGTACTCTTCCATGCATCCTCATAAATACTCTTCCCAATACTTTATGGTTTTATGAACAGATCACAATACAAGTGGTCATCTATGATCTTTTTAGTGGATCATTGTTCTTTGCAGAAAGAGCTTGTCAAAACAAACTATTGTCGTAAAACTAACTCGATTAAACTGTTATTATGATTTTTTTTATAATAGAAAATTGAGTTGCTGCGGATTACCCTTGATCTAAAGAACAGAGACACTTGCATGGAACATATATTAACTATATTTATGTACTTGTTTTTCGTACACACACATACACATAACACACGTACACATCAAGCACTAATAGAAGCTTTAAATATAACATGAAGAATGTAGAGATTTTGGTACCTGGATCTTGTTGGGTTAGCAGAAGCAATATTTTGTGACCTCTCGAAAATAGAAAGCGGGTTGTTAGTATCCATGATGAGATATTCAACCTCTCCAATATCTCCATTAAACCCTATGTTCTTGCTCCCATAACCATACGGATTCGCCGGACCAGCCTTTTGTTTTTCCGGTTCCGTCTTTCCGAAAAACTCAAAACATTCATCTTCCATGTTCCTTATAATTTCTTCACACACACCATGATTAATCACCTTAAAGAAACCAAAATCTTCACTAGCCTTCACAATCAACTTGGACAAGTCTGATCTTTTGTCCAAAAAGTCTATTATTGGAAGCTCCATGTCTCTAATCTTTTCGGTGCTACTTGGAGCCCGGCTTGCGAGAACCATGTTAAATTCAGGCCAAATATTTATCAATGGGAAGGATTTGTAGTGGTGAAAGATGAAGAAAAGGGAGTGCTAAAAAATGGTCACTTGTATATAAATAAGAGCTAGAACTAATTTCTGCCAAAAAAGATCGAATTTAAGATGGGCCCCAGAAAAATAAAAATAAACTAGAACCATTAAAAGAAAATTTTAAAGTATCGTACACTTTGTGTGAAGTACAACTAGCAAATTTATGTCGAACTGCTACGGAACGATTTTTTTTTCTTTTTCGTTCTTTCTCTGTTTATGCGCGCGCTTAACTAGATGTATTATATCTATAGATATAAGTGTCAGTGACTCATTCCTGGAGATGCGAAGTATTATATCTATGGCATAATATGGATGAATAGCAAAAAATATATTGTAAATTCATTCATTTTCTCACAATTATAAATTAACCCGCTCTTATTATATCCTATATATAATAAGAGATCTTATCAGATACTGCTTAACAAACATATTAAAATTTTATATCATTATATTCTATATATATATATATAATAAACCTAACACAAATTCTATCCAAATAGTACCAAGGTTCGATATTCATGAATAACATATTTAAATATAATATTTATGTCTCTTAAAATATTAATTAATTTTATGATTTAAATATAACTAAAAATATTTTAAAATCAAATATAATAATTTAAAGTTTAAATTATATTTATATAAGAAGATAAAAAAAAGTTGAATTACAAATCGTAATTAATTAGTTTTGGCTCCTCATGAAAGTTAGATACTTGAGTTCGAATATGCTTGAATAGCATTGAAGAACACTATTTTCAGTCACACTTAATTTTTTTACAAAAAAACTAAACTCAGATATTCTGATTATGCAGATTTAACTACATGATCCGGAATATCTAGCTATGCAGATTTGGGGTAATATTTGGTAGAGTATTATGTATTTCAATTTCGTACCGAACTAATGAAAATGATCAAATATATTTTCGAGTTATATATTTTATGGGTAATTTATTAAAAAAATATATTAAAATTTTAATATATATTATATATTATAAAATATTATAATTTATTTAAATTGTATGTGTACATTAATATATATATATATATAATTGTATATTTATTTATTTATTATCTAAAATCTTATTATAAAAAATAATTATTTTAATTTAATCCGAAAAATACCTCATTTATACAATTATTATATAATTTTTTTAAAACAAATTATAATTTTATTATTAAATTGAGTCATAATATTAAATAAATCAACTTAAGAAAAAACTCATGTATATTATTAATTCTAATTTATTATTTTATATGTATTATGATACTTGATTGAAAAGGCTAAATAATTAATGTTCTATCAAAATAAAATAAATTAATTAATTAATATTTATATTAATATAAAATCATGGGTTTAAATCTAGTATTTATACAAGGTATAGTAGGTTAAAAGTCGAGTTATAAATTTTATTTTACTTAAATGTATATATTATTTTTTAGTATTCTTGACATATGATTTTGATTTGGAAATATATATATTTAATGATCATATTATTTTTTAAAGGCGGTGTGCGGATTTACGGTGCTAAGTATATTTTTTTTAAAAAAATTGTTAATTATTGTATATTTTGAAATACGTCATTTTCAAGATAAAGTATCAATTAAAGAAGTTGCAAGGATTAAATAAATGTATATAAAAATATAATAGTAATTAAATAATATATTGAATAAAATCAATTCTCAAAAACATGATTTACAAATTTATAATAAATATAATAATAATAATATAATGAATTAATAAAATTACTCCCCACAAAGATATAATATTATAATATTATACAATTCAAAAAAGAATATAATATTATATGTTAGATAGAGGCTTCTTTTAGTAAGGTGGCCAACTGAATATATATTTTAGAGAAATGGTAGATAGTATTGTTTTCCATAAATTTAATATCTAACACAGTTTTACATTTAAATTTCTATTACCTCTAAAATTAACTCATTTTGTTGGAATGTCAGTTCCACTTGAGCAATTGTTGCTCAAAATCAGTTTCAATTTGAAATTCGAATGTTTTTTTTAAATACATATATAGCTAGTTTGGATATAAGGAGTAATATTTTTTTTTGTTTCATTTTCAAGCATCATATTGACAAAATAAACTGATTATTATATAGTCTTTTTCGTTAATATGTATTTTCATTGTTGTTATTTAGAAACTAATAATATTTTTACACAGGTTTTTCCAAAATAAATAAATTACTTCTCAAGAAATAACCCTCACTCATATCATTTTTTTTTTGGGTGTTGTCCCTCATATCAAAATTTAAAGGTAGCAAGAAATAATTTAGTACATATATACCTCTTCAGAACATGTATATTACTGTATTACTGTATTAATGTTATTACTAATATTACCTAGTTACTCTTATGAAGTTTTCTTGAAGGAATTAAGTTGGTCTTATATCACTTCACAATATTTTCTCTTTTGCATGTACTTTATTTGAAAACTACGGCTGAAATTGCATAAATATATATATAAGTTGCCAACCAATCAACGGTCGATGCTAATTCTAAATTTAAATTTAACAAAAGAGAATCTAGTGGTTTCTAAATTGATGTTAGTGACCATTTCGATCATGTACGAAACTGGCTTATTTGTTTTGAATTTTAAAATATCCATTAAATCTAATTGTATTAAAAAATTAATGAATTTTTGTTGATTTTGTAAATGGTAGATTTTGGTAAATTTTATATAAGTTTTTATTCTTTTGAAAATTCATCTAATTAAAATTTTGAGATTTTGAAATATTTTATCTAAATTTAAGAAAATCTACATCCATTTCATGAGAAGTCTTAAACTAAAATGAAATATAATTCTTTAAAATCCAAAAATTATTATTAATTTATCAAAACTTTTCAAATATGATCTGAATAATGAACAATTGGGCAAGTAATAATTCATTAATAACTCGTTAATTCAAACAAAACCGTTACTCGTATCAAATAAATTCTTGAATTCAAACAAAACCATTACTCGATTTCGTATTGTACATGTCTTGAAAATCAAACTGAAGAAAGTCAAAAATTGTATCACCTCGAAATCGATAACAATTGTGCTAATACCTGGGTTTCTATTTTCTTGATACTTTATACCAATTTTAAAATCTCGAACTTATTTACTTACATAAAAATTTTCAAAAATTCAATAAATCGTTACAATTTCTCAATATCCAACAACTTACAATTCAAAATTTAAAAGTACAACTCAACTGTACAAATTCAAATTTAAATATAAATGTTATAACTCATCAAAGTCAGCAACTTGCACTCTTACCAAAAGATATCTCACTTAATAATGAATATCTGCCAGGGGAAATCAAGAAATATAGATCGACAGTGAGCGAAAAACTCATATACGGATATATAAAACAATACACAAGGTGAACAAAGATTAGATGATGACAATATACAATTCAAACTGAATATCAAAATGATGAGTGATGATAAAGAAAATTGAATGAGACAATATACTATAAATACTTAACTTAAAATACAAACGTACGTGCTTAAAATCAAAGAAAACTTACTCACACATACTCTTACCACTTACTGATAATAATATCAAATAGATCAAAAATGAACTTACTTACGGATATATGAGATAATCTTACACTTACAAGATGTCCAACATTTTCGGTCATCCAGAAATATGTAGTAATCAAAACTTACAGGGGATTGCATAAAACAAATCAAATGCTACACAAAATCTTACAATGACTTTCACGGTACAAAACACAATGCTGCCCAAATGACCAAAATAAACATACACAATAGTCATGACTCTACGTGTCCCATAACTCCGGCGACACGCTCATACTATTTAAATACACCGTATAGGTGGTGTCAAATACGAGATTCTCTCCACTCATTTAAATACATCTTATAATGTCTCCCAATTCATACATATATCACAAAAAGAATGAAAATATCTTACTCAAAATAGCACACACGCCAAATAACATTCAATACTAACTATTAAAATAAAATCAGAACTGGCCATTTCAGAAAACTAATAATTTATTCTATCAGGATGATCTCAAATGAAAAACTACAAAACACGAAACTTGTAGACGATTCAAAGAGATTTTCAGAATGATATTACTAATAATAATTGAACAAATATTCAATTTACTATGAATTTCTGAAGTTACAATATAACAACTCAAATATTTCCATCAGATTATACAAAATGCAGATTTCGACACACTTGTAGACATAATTTCAAACAATACAAAGAAAGAAAGTTGTAAATAATTGAAATTCGTTTCTAGGAACAATAAGATCATAACAATTCGATAAATAACGAAGGAGATACGAATTTTATAAGAATTCAGAATGGATACAAACTGTTACATATGAATATTCAATATACATACAATTTCGAAACAAATGATACGAAGATAAAGAGTAATGAACAGATATTCATACCTTAAAACTCAAAGATTATCAATTGAATCTCTAGAAATACAGATGTCACCATCACAAGAATATTAATTTATCACCCTTGCTCTTAACCCTTTCTTTATCTTCTCTTCTCTTTCTTCTCCTTCTCCTTCTCCTTCTTCCTCTTTTTCTCCTTCTCTCTCTCTGTCTCTCAGAAGTAATGTAACTTCTCTTTTCCAAAATCCTAAATTTTTTTCCTTTTGTTATCTATTATTTTTCCTTTTCTTTTTCACTTTTCTTTTCTCTTGTTGTCTAAAGTATCTTCTAAAATATTCTAATAATAAACTAAATATAAATATATGTAACTAATAAATCAAGAACAACTCACTAATATTATTCTTAATATTAAAAAAATAGCAAAATATATTATTAAAAAAATACGGGATGTTACATTCTTCTTTCCTAATAGAAATTTCGTTCTCGAAATTAATCTCACACACCTCTATAAAAAAAGTTGTGATAACGTGCACGAACCGTCTCCTCTAATCTCATAAGTAGCTTCATATTGACGTTTCATTTAACTAGATCATGGTCTTCGTTGATAACTAACAATAAAAGTCCTAAATCGACCGTTTACTTAACGGTTATCTAGAAAGTACCCTCTATTCCAATTACGTATCGCTAACATCCTTCCATCGCTGCTACTTGATAATACCACTAAAAACATCGATATCCACGGTTAAATCTAATAAAATGTCAGATATTAATTTGAAACTGATGAATATGTCCTTATTGTTGTCTTCCATGAACCTAATTTTCTTTTAAAAATTTATTTACGGTTGGGTCTTCACTTACATAAAAAATTTCAAAAATCCAATAAAAATGTATAATTGTTTAATATCCAATATCTTACAATCCAAAATATAAAAGTACAACTCAACTATCCAAATTCAAAACTAAATTCATATTTATTAACTCAGACAGATAAAAACTAAGAATTAAACAAGCTCCTCGAAGTCAGCAACTCACACTCTCCTAAAAGGTAGTCCACCTAATTATGAATATTTGGCGGGGGAAACAAAGAAATATAGACCGACAGTGAGCGAAAGACTCATATACGGATATAAAATTATACAAAGAGTACAAGGTGAGAACGATGCCAATATGAATATAAACTGAATGTTGAAATAATGAGTGATGCCAACAATTGTATAAGAAAAATATCAAGGATGCTTAAATGAACAATATTAACATATATACTTGTACTAATAGAAATAAACTTACTCTTACACAATATATTCTTACCACTTACAAATTATACTCAAAATCATTTAGCTGAAAGCGAATATACTTACTAATATGGGAGACAATCTTATACTTACATGATGTCCAACATTTCGGTTCTCCAGAATATGTAGTTATCAAAACTTACAGAGGCTTGCATAGAACAAATCAAATGCAACCCAAAATCTTACAGGGACTTGCATGACACAAAGTACAATACTACACAAATGACCAAACATACATACATAATAGTCATGACTCTACGTGTCCCATAATTCCGGCGACACGCTCATACAATTTAAATACACCGTATAGGTGGTACCAAAACATGAGATTATCCACTCATGACGGAGGTCTTACGGAATCTCCCAAATCATACATTTATCACAAATAAAATAAAAGTATCTTGCTCAAAATATCATACACACCAAATATCATAAACTATTGCAAATAAAATCAAACCAGATCGGTCTAGAAAAATGACAATTTACTATATCAAGTTGAACTCAAATGAAAAAGTATAGAACACGAAAATCGTAGAAACTTCCGAGATCTTTTCAGAATGGTAAATTTCGTTAAAAATGGAGAAGTAACGAATTCAGAAACAATTAAAATGTGGACTGCCATAACAGAATCAAGCCATGATTACAGTAGTATTTTAATATTTACGATAACGAAATCATAGAATTTCACAGCGGAATGTAAATACAGAAAGAAATGCCCGAAAAGATCTTTCCAGAATTATATCACGCATAAATATTGAATAAATATTTAATTTACTACGAATTTTCGAAGTTACAAGATAACAACTCAAAATTTCTATCAGATTGCACAAAAGACAGATTTCAACATGTTTGTAGGAAGAATTTCAGAAACCACAAGTAACGAATATTGTAGATAATTGAAATAGATTTCTAGACACAATAAGATCATAACAATCCGATAAATAATGAAGAGGATACGAATTTAACAAGAATCAGAATGGAGACAAACTGATACATATGAATATACCATATACATACAATTTCGAAGTAACAATACGAATTTCGAGTAATGATGCAAAGAAAAAGAGTTCTGAAAAGATATCCGTACCTTAAGAGTCAAAGATTATGAATTACTCTCAATCACAAGAACCCCAATTTAAACATCATAATCTATCTTCTTAATATTTTTCTTTATCTCCTCTTTATCTCTTTCTCTTTTTCATTCTTCCATGTGGCTACTCCTACAAAACTTACGCAACTTCTTTTTTTTTCTTCTAAAACCCTAAGTTTTTCCTTTTATTTTTATTCTTTTTCTTTTTTTTCCTTTATCCGCTAATAATATTCTCTAAAATATCCTAATAACAAACTAAATATAAATATATCCAACTAATAAATCAATAATAACTCATTAATATTATACTAAATATTAAATAATATAACTAAATATATTATTAAAAAATACGGGATATTACATTAACTGATTATACTTTCAAATTTCAATCACATGCATGATTTTCGTATATCCATAAAGCGGTTCTGTGAACTTATTTTATATAGACTTTATTTATTGTGCTAATACATGGGGTATCTATTTTCTTTATGCTTCAACTGGTTATCCCTTCAAATTTCAATCACATGCATGATTTTCGTATATGCATAAAGCGGTTCTGGTTATACAGCCCTTATTAATAATATTATATTATATTTAAATTATATTCTATATTTTATATTTTAATAATCCTACTTATACTATAATTTTTATTTAATATATCATTAAATTTTATAAATATCATTCACAGGTGAACTATAAAAAAGATTTTAACTGTCCAATTTTAGGTGATTCATAGAAAAAATCATAAGTATCAAATTTAAAAAAATCTTATTTTAAAAAAGATATATCATACATACAACTCTATCATCGATAGTCTTTTTTACTATATTATTATAACCGAAAGATTAACATTTTTGGTTGGTCGGTATGGTACTGGGTGAACCATAAAAAAAATCTTAACTGTCCAATTTTAGATGAACAATAGAAATAATCTTAGTCATCCAATTTTAATAAAATCTAATTTTGAAAAGGATATATATCATATATAACAACTCTATCCCGATAGTTCTCATTTTATACAAGTCCTCGCAGATAATATTATATTATATTTAAATTATATTCTATATTTTATATTTTAAAAATCCTACTTATCATATAATTTTTATTTAATATATCATTAAATTTTATGAATATTAATATATAAATATCATTCTCAGGTGAACTATAGAAAAGATCATGACCTTCCAATTTAAAAAAATCTTATTTAAAAAAAGATATATCATACATACAACTCTATCACCGATAGTCCTTTTTTTATATAACTGCTCACGGATAATATTATATTATATCTAAATTATATTTTTATTTTTTATTTTAAGAATTTTACATATTCTATAATTTTTATTTAATACTATATTATTATGACCAAACAAGAGAACTTTTTTTAAACTTAATTTCATCACCATTCAGACTATTTTATTTATTTAAAATTATGACTTATAATTAAATTTTATGAATATTAATATATAAATAACATTGTATAGAAAAATATAAAAAGAAATTAGTAATAAAATAAATTACAATAATAAATTAAATATTTAAATTATATAAAATAATTAATATATAATTTATTAATATTATCTGTGTTTTGCACTGGTTATAAGCTAATATTTATTTACATACAAACAAGTAATACTCAGAGAACCCAAAAAAATACAATTACAAGTAATGATGTAGAGAGACCATACACCCTGGTTGATTGTTTGATTAAAAAAACAAGCCAGCCCGCCAATCATGTAGACATGGACCAATAATACACACGCGTATACGTCTTCTTGATATATACTATTTCATATGAACATCCATCGATTTCTTGTCTGTTGGAAGCTTCTTCCAAGTGATGAAAACTTTAAGGTAACTAGAATGCATTTTACTTTGTCTTATTTGAAAATCTAAAATTCATTTATAATTTTGAATTTGATTAAATAATATATTTAAATAATTACAAAATTTTAGATTTAAATTTAGTTTGAAGTACAGAACATTCAAAAATAAATATAAAATTTAAAATGACAATTTAATTTCCGTAATTTAAAATTCTACAGTTTAAAATAAATTAAATATTTTCATATACAATTTAGGAATTTATCAGGAAGTGAGGAAAGCGTTGTGCGGAAAAAAATATAGTACGAGAAAGTGTAATGAAATTGAACTAATAAACGTTTGATAAATAATTTATAAAAACAATTATTTTGAAGGTCTGAAATATTATTATCATCATAATTATTATGTTCTATTAACGACATTTTTTCTCATAATATAAAAATTTTAAACAATAATATCAAATGTATCCTTAATCGGATTATCCGGCCCTGTTAAATTTTATTTATAATTATGTATTTTTTCTATACGGTATGCGAATCATTTAGCTTATACTTTTTTTTACGGGTAAAATAATTCATCAATTAAAAGTCTTATGACATATACAAAAATAATCCAAATCATACATTGTGGAACATTCCTCGTTTGTATGGTTGAAACATACAGCCTTGTTGAAGAGACAATCTAACAATTTATTATAGCCGTGAAAAATATGTATGCATAATTTATCTAAAAATATTTGAAAACTCGAACATGTCTGTGATCTCATATGAACCCTCATCAATGAACTACTACTATTATAAAACTTATGAAGATTTAATATCTCAAACATTAAACACACTAAAACTGAGAACAAAACCCAAAAAATAGGCCGAGAAAAACACACTAAATAAATAAATAGTCTCAGAAAGAGAGAATTATTTAAATAAATAGATATAAAGTGAAGAAAAACAAGAAAATGAAGGGTTTATCATCAACCAAAAAGCCGATGATGGCCCCGAATCGATATAAATTTTTTAGGGTTTTTTGAGAGAGTGCAGAGGGGCGGCTCACTAGATATAACAAATTATTTGTCTAATCTTTTCTTTAAGATACATAATTTTTTCAGAAGTAGCTTATACCTTAGGAAGGGCTATAATTCCATGTAATGATCGGTTGAAGTCTGGAATAAATTCATTAGGCTGTCCCAAAACAAAAATAAAAAACAGTGTTCACGGTTGTACAGTACACGAGTTTATCCATGGGCTTCCAGCCTTGGCCCAATAATATGCATAAACAAATTCATCTAACAGGCCAGTCCAAAACCAATTTCTTGGAAACTGGGTTGCGTAAAAACCAAACTTCAATTCATACCCACACTTGACACTTCTTGTACAAATAAATTTGCTTTTAACATGAGCCCGCCATTAAAAAAACGTGCATTGAAAATTCCGATATTTAAGATATTAAAATAGAGAAAAAGGAACTTGAGATTGATCTCAGAAAATTTCCAAAAGTAATGAAGTGTTTTAATATAAATTTTTAATGACAAATTTGTAAATATACATAATATTCTAAAATTATAATAACACTCTCCTGTTTTAATATGAGATTTGGGTATAACTTAAGAAAAATTATGTTATATCGACCTCATGATCATCAATCTCATTAAAATATTGGGTTAAATCTCAAAGTGATCATTGAAGTGAAAGACATGTATCAAATAGGTGACTCTAGTTATCGGGGACTCAGTCTCATCATTATAGTGGCCAATAATGACAATGCCGTTAATCGAGAACTTTGACTTAACGGAACTGTTAAAATGTTAACGGAAGTTACTAACATATCATGTACGTGATCTACACGCACTGAGCACATAATGAATTGAATAAAAAGCTGAACCTGTAATGAAAATCATTTGTTTTTAATTGTAAAATCTTAATTTTTTATTATATATCAAATTAAGTTTTCTTATCAATTAAAATAAGTTTTTGTTTTTAAAATTCAAATATTTTTTATTTATATACGAGAAACAATTTGTACTATTTTCAATTAAAACAATTTGTTTTTTATTTCAAAATCTTAATTTCTTTTTTGTCATGATTTTATTTATTTATTAATCTACAAATAAATTAAATATTCTTACAAATTGAAATAAACTCTCAATAATTCTTTTCATTTATATAAGTTAAATTATTTTTAAGTTTATACTTTATTGTTTTTATTATTCAAAGTTAAAAATGTATGGTTCTTTTATTATTTTTTTCAATTTAAAGGTCCAAAACTTATAAAAAAGATTTAAAATTTTGATTTTTTAAATATATATATATATATATATTTTTTGCTAATTGAAAAATCTTGATTCATACATAAACTTAAAAAGAAAAATTGAGATTAATTTTTTTTTATTTTTATTTTTTAAAATATAATTTTTCATGTATAATTTAAAAACAAATATATTCGGATTTTAAAATGAAAAACTTAAATTTTAATTTTATAACAAAATTTGAATTTTTTCTATACATTAAAAAAGCAAGATTAAGATATATAAACAAATATTATCTTAATTTTAAAAAAGCAAGATTAAGATATATAAACAAATATTATCTTAATGTATAGAAGAAATTCAAATTTTGTTATAAAATTAAAATTTAAGTTTTTCATTTTAAAATCCCAATATATTTGTTTTTGAATTATACATGAAAAATTATATTTTAAAAAATAACAATAAAACGTTTTTAAATCTCAATTTTTTTTAAATTTATGTATGAATCAAGATTTTTCAATTAGCAAAAAAATAAATATATATATTTTTAAAAAATCAAAATTTTAAATCTTTTTTTATAACTTTTGGACCTTTAAATCGAAAAAAATAATAAAAGAACCATACATTTTTAACTTTGAATAAAAAAATAAAGTATAAACTTAAAAAATAATTTAACTTATATAAATGAAAAGAAATATTGAGAGTTTATTTCAATTTGTAAGAAGATTTAATTTATTTGTAGATTAAAAAATAAATAAAATCATGACAAAAAAAGAAATTAAGATTTTGAAATAAAAAAAAATTGTTTTTAATTGAAAATAGTATAAATTGTTTCTCGTATATAAATAAAAAAATATTTGAATTTTAAAAACAAAACTTATTTTAATTGATAAGAAAACTTAATTTGATATAGAATAAAAAAGAAATTAAGATTTTACAATTAAAAACAAATAATTTTCATTACAGGTTCAGCTTTTTGTTCAATTTATTCTGTGCTCAGTGTGTGTAGATCACGTACATGCCATGTTAGTAACTTCCGTTAACATTTTAACTGTTCCGTTAAGTCAAAGTTCTCGATTAACGGCGTTGTCATTATTGACCACTATAATGATGAGACTGAGTCCCCAATAACTAGAGTCACCTATTTGATACATGTCATTCACTTCAATGATCACTTTGAGATTTATATATAAGAGATTGAGAGTCTAATATATATTTTAGGTAAGTTATCTGTTATACCTATAATTTTATATGTAAATATGAGAGGGGTATTTTTGTAAAATCAATATTCATTTAAAATATTATTATGTTAGGAATATATTAATTTGATGATGTACAAAATACTAGAACAGGATTTAGCACAGTCTATCTGCAAGAATCAATCAATGGATATCTATCTGCAAGAAGCAATCGACTGATAAATATCGATCGATAAGTCATCAACTGATAATAAGCCATCGACTGATAAAGCCAATCGAGAAGTCATCGATCGAGAACTCAAGTCATCAACTGATATTTATCAATCGAGAACTCAAGTCATCAACTGATATTTATCAATCGAGAACTCAAGTCATCAACTGATATTTATCAATCGAGAACTCGACAACATATATTTCCTGATCGAGAACTCATCAACGGATATATAGTCATCAACGGATATTTATTGATCGAGAAGTCATCAACGAATATTTACCAATCGAGAAGTCTCACAAGTACTCGATTGATTAGCTCACAGCCTGACTTCTCGAAGCTTAAAGGAGATGAGTATTCGGTTGATTCAAACAGCTAGTTTAAAGGAAAGTCTTCGAAGATCAAAACAAATTTATTGCAGATATGCTATGGGAAGGAAAGGGAAAATTAAGGAAGCTGTCGGTCAGAGTTTACTCTATCAGAGAATACTCGATCAGAGTTTACTCTAACAGAGAATGCTCTATCAGAGATTATCAACCGACAGAGTTTATCAGAAAAGGAAACAGACAAATCAGAGTCTGATTTGGATAGTAAGAAGGAATTCAAGTGCAAGTCTAATTACCTTATTAAATCTATTCTTATCATAATCTGTTTTGTAATTGTATTTGTAGCTGTGTCTATATAAACACAGAGATAGGTTATAATTCAATATCGAATTAAGAATTTATATAAAAGCAATATCTTGTAACCTAGCAGCTCTTAAGAACTTTATATCTCGAGAGAGTTTTGTATTCAAGTTCATTATTAATACAAAACAGTATTCCATTCAACATACTTGTGTTCATAATCGATTTACAGGCACTATTACATTCAACCCCCCTTCTGTAATAGATTGATTATTCTGGGAAACAATTGGTATCAGAGCAGATAGTAAATTTCAACTCAAAAGATCAAATAATCATGTCTGGAAGCAAGTATGAGAGCATCAGAATTCCAATATTGAAGAAGGCTGAATACCCTACATGGAGGGTGAAGATGATAATGTTCTTAGAAGCAACTGATTCTGATTACTTAGATAGAATCCATACAGGTCAGTACCTACCAACCAAACTGGTGCCTTCTACAATTGTGGAAGGAAGACAAATCCCTGAGTATTACACCCTGAAGGACAAGAAAGAATGGACTAATGAAGAAAAACAGGAAGTCTTGAAAGATGCAAAGGTAAGAAATATTCTACATAACAGTCTTGACTCTGTAATGTCTAACAGGGTAATAGCTTGCAAAACTGCCAAAGAAATCTGGGATGCACTGGAGGTTCAATGTCAAGGAACCAAGGAGATAAAGAAAAATAGAAGATCTGTTCTAATCCAAGAGTATGAATACTTTGAGGCTAAGCAGAATGAGTCCCTCACAGATATCTATGACAGATTTCTAACTCTGTTGAACAACTTGGCTTTGGTGGATAAAGTATATGACAATGAAGATTCAAACACCAAATTTCTGAGGGCTCTTCCAGAAGAATGGGATCTGCAGACATCCTTGATTAGAGACAGGGCTGATTTGGATGAGATGTCCTTAGATGAAGTTTATGGCAAATTGAAAACTCATGATCTGGAGTTACAGCAAAGAAGAAACAGAAAGAGTAACAAGTGAAAGGGCAGATAGGAGTGAAGGGAAGTAACTCACTGCACTTTCATGTGTACTAGGAATGCTAAATGTAATCTCTATGTAATGGTTGATGATAACTCAACAATAGAACATGACATGTAATAATATGCAGGTGCACAGAAATCTTGGATCACAGAGTTCAGTTAAGACAAAGTATCAAGGGATCATCTACAGACTTGAAGCTCACTGGAAGAAGTTCATTAACATGTTCATGCCTCAGTGAAGAATAAAAGATGTTGACATCTATTCAAGGATGTGGAAGCTACAGAAGATTGTCTTAGTCTATGACGATTTTAGTGCATTACAATCGAAGAAACAAGTAAGGTTTGCAAAGAAGAATGTGGAATCATGTTCGGAATCAAGAGCCCCTATCAAGACTAGTCACTTATGAACCAGACCGTTGCATCAAGTGTCAGGACATTGGAGGCAAGCTCTCGTCGGTTAATATGATTTTAATCATTCTAAAGTTGTTGGTTTTCTTGAGTCAAGTGGAGGATCAACAAAGGTGGTAAATCAGTGTTGGAGAAATGTCAGCCTAATGGATAAGAGACAGACGGCACAACCTGATTGGATCTTACTAAAGCTTCACAGATAAGAAGGCCAAATACTTGGACGTGGTGGAGTCACGTATACGGGGCCAAGTATTTGGATAAGGAAGTCTACACAAATTGAAGAGTGGAATGAAAATATTTAATTTAATTAAATAAAGTATTTATTTAATTATTTATATATTTTATAAATAAAGACATTCTTTATTTATATTATATATATTTATTTAAATATTACTTTTACATTAAATATTTCCAAAGGCATACTTGGCACATGACTTTGAAGATGAGATTTGAGTGGACAAGAGTAAAAGGTGGAAAAACAAAAAGTAGCACCTTTTTCAATATATAAAGAAGAAACCCAAGTCTTAATATGTGTGGTGAGTGTGTGCATTCGGATGAAAAAAAAGAAAAGGGGAGAGAGAGAAAAATTTTCTCTCCCCCATGGCCATACTCCATATCTTGAATATTATGGGGCCATGAATTTCTTTGTTTCACCACTCATCTATTCTTCTATTGTAAACATTGCTAAATCTTGTTTAGAAGATAGGTTTGATTTTTGTCTCCTAGATCTAGAATTTGTAATATTTTTAGAGGAGCCAAAAATCATTTCTTTGTTGTGTTCTTGAGCTTATGTTCTTGAACTTGTTTGTAGCATCTACCCCACTTCAATGAATATAAAGTTATATTCTTGGATCTTGTTGTGTTGTGTATTTTGGATGATTTACCGTTCATTATCTTGGTTATTTTAATGGTGTTCTTGAGGTTAAAGAAGATGATGAACAGTACCCGGGTTTGAACCAAAGTAATCTTTATGTTGTCCCAAAAATAATTAAAAGTCATAATTTTAATTTGGGAATCGTATTCACCCCCCCTCTACGATCTCCGGGACCCAACAATTGGTATCAGAGCTACTCGATTGACATACAAATCGATTGGATCTATTTTTATTTTTGAGATTAAAGAGGGTACAATTGGTTCACTGGGCATCCAGAATTTTTTTTGAAGCCCGGAATTTTTCTAAGTACTTAATGTTCTACATAGAGCCTAAGTAGAACATTTCTATGTAGAAATTCTACTTAATGTTCTAGATAGAACCTAAGTAGAAATTCTGGAGTTAGAAATATTTTCTAAGTCAGAAGTTCTACTTAATGTTCTAGATAGAGCCTAAGTAGAACATTTCTATGTAGAAATTCTACTTAATGTTCTAGATAGAACCTAAGTAGAAATTCTGGAGTTAGAAATATTTTCTAAGTCAGAAGTTCTACTTAATGTTCTAGATAGAGCCTAAGTAGAACATTTCTATGTAGAAATTCTACTTAATGTTCTAGATAGAACCTAAGTAGAAATTCTGGAGTTAGAAATATTTTCTAAGTCAGAAGTTCTACTTAATGTTCTAGATAGAGCCTAAGTAGAACATTTCTATGTAGAAATTCTACTTAATGTTCTAGATAGAACCTAAGTAGAAATTCTGGAGTTAGAAATATTTTCTAAGTCAGAAGTTCTACTTAATGTTCTAGATAGAGCCTAAGTAGAACATTTCTATGTAGAAATTCTACTTAATGTTCTAGATAGAACCTAAGTAGAAATTCTGGAGTTAGAAATATTTTCTAAGTCAGAAGTTCTACTTAATGTTCTACATAGAGCCTAAGTAGAACATTTCTATGTAGAAATTCTACTTAATGTTCTAGATAGAACCTAAGTAGAAATTCTGGAGTTAGAAATATTTTCTAAGTCAGAAGTTCTACTTAATGTTCTAGATAGAGCCTAAGTAGAACATTTCTATGTAGAAATTCTACTTAATGTTCTAGATAGAACCTAAGTAGAAATTCTGGAGTTAGAAATATTTTCTAAGTCAGAAGTTCTACTTAATGTTCTAGATAGAGCCTAAGTAGAACATTTCTATGTAGAAATTCTACTTAATGTTCTAGATAGAACCTAAGTAGAAATTCTGGAGTTAGAAATATTTTCTAAGTCAGAAGTTCTACTTAATGTTCTAGATAGAGCCTAAGTAGAACATTTCTATGTAGAAATTCTACTTAATGTTCTAGATAGAACCTAAGTAGAAATTCTGGAGTTAGAAATATTTTCTAAGTCAGAAGTTCTACTTAATGTTCTAGATAGAGCCTAAGTAGAACATTTCTATGTAGAATTTCTACTTGATGTTCTAGATAGAGTCTATGTAGAACATTTCTATGTAGAATTTTTTTTCTTAGAAGGCTGTTTCAACATGACACATGGCTACATAGTTTAACTTTTATTTAAAACAAAATTATTTTTCTCTCAAATTGTTTTTAGTTTAATAATTAATTTAATAATTAAATTTGAATTTAATTATATAAAATATTTTGAAAATAATTTTTAAATTTAAATAATTTATTTTTCATGTTTATCTTACATCTTGGAAAATATTTTATTTTTTTTAAATTTTAGAGTCAAATATTTTATATTTTTAATATTCTTAGTTAAGAATTTTATTAATTTGAAAACTAAAATTAATCTTAAAATCCAATTTAATTTCTTTTGAGTTTAATATTCTTAAAAGTATTTTGAGAATTATTTTTGAGGTTTAATAATTTATTTTTCATAAAACTTTAATTATAAATTTTATAAAACTCTTTGGAAAATATTTTTGGATTGAAATAATTTATTTTCATGAACATTTTAAATGTTTTGAGAATTTAGTATTTCTATTTCAAAATTATGTTTTCGAGTTGTTTTATTTTAATTATAATTTAAGCTTGGAAGTTTTAATTATAAATCTCATAAAACTTTTTGGAAAATCATTTTGGTTGAAATAATTTATTTTCAAGAATATCTAAGATGACTTGAAAATTTATTATTTTTATATCAAACTTATATTTTCAATCTGTTTTATTTTAATTATAATTGAAACTGTTTTGGATTATAAATTCTATAAAATTCTTTGGAAATTAATTTTGATTTGAAATAATTTTTTTTTCAGGATTATTTAATATACCTTGAAAATTTTGTTATCTCTATATCAAAACTTTCTTTTCGAATTTTATTTTATTTATAATTTGAAATTGAGAAATTTATTATTATTTATCAAAAATGCATTTTCAATTTATTTTGATTATTTAAATTCCTAAAAAATTAAATACTTCTGTTTGAACAAAATGTTTTATTAAACGAAACAACAGGAGTTGATTCTTCGTTCGTTGAGGACAAACGAACTGACTGAAGAACATTCTAATGGAATTTTGACCTGATCTTACCATTGGAGATGTATTTCTACATCGGTCTTCTCAGTGGATCATTTGGTTATTGAAAGGGGATTAGTTCATTTAGGGAAGAGTCTTCGATTAGTGGTTTTCGAATCAATATCTGAAGCATTTGGGATTTTGAAAAGGAATTCAGTTTATCGGTCAAAGAACCAAAACAACAATTGAAGATTTGGTTAAAGGACATCAGTGGCAGAAATACACAAGGTTTGATTATCACTGACATATGATAATCAAGGGGTTATTGCTACACATACAAAGAAGAGTGATCTTTTCAAGCAGAACATGAGACATTCTATGCCGGGGTCTTTAAGCAGAACAATCAGGTATCAGTTTGGGTTGAAGCAGGAACATCATTGGTTATTGAGGTCAAATGCAAGGATACTTCCATGAGTGTTAGTAGAATGGAAATTGATTTGGATCAATTGATTATCACTCGAGATGGAATGTTAAGCATCGCACAGGTATACTTTCTAACTAGTTTATACTTGTTTGATTTAATTATAGAGTATTAAGTGCTGAACTGCATTATATTATAAGTTTGATGTAATGCATGTCTCACCTTGATTTCTATATAAATTAGATAACTTATGCTAGTTTGTTAGTGTTGCTTGTTTATCAGTATTTGACTTCATGATTAGATCCTGTGTGATTTAATGCTTGCTTTACGATAATTGATCATGTTAGCATATATAGTCTTAGGTATTTGTAGGGGTACATTTACCGGAAAGAGTATTTACTGCATGCTAAGTGCCTTGATGTTTACATTGTCTATAATCTGTTTATACTCGCATGGTTGTATGAAATGTTATATTTGATCATGTGCTTGTTAAGATGAGTTTGTTTCTAATTTGGGAATTGCCTAGGGGTCAGTATAATAAACCATGAATTAAATTTTTAAATTTAAACTGACTAAGGTAATTAGAGATAATATAATGTTAAAGTGAACAATAAAGGTGATTTAGAAGAATTAGGAATCTGAGTGATTGATTCTTCTATGACTACATATATGTATGATATGATTCTTATAGACTGCTAGTCCACCTTAAGTTAGGTTGGGATCACTGAGCTCATAGCCAAGACTACTTGTTGAGGCTGATATAGATGGGGAGTGATCAGTCAGATAAGAATGAACATGTTGAACTTGAATGCTTTGTTGTTAACTATGTTTAGAAATATCTCTAACCCTTGGACTCAATCAAATTGAGGACCACGTGTCTTAATCATTTGTGAATGCAGAATATCTTTCAACATGTACAAGTTATATATCTCTGACATTTTCATGTTCGAGACATGTAACTACTTTTGCTTTGGTATTCAAATGGTTAAGCAAGGTTACCTATTTTTCTTGAATGATCTGAAGCACAATATTAAGGAAGACACAGGGAATTCTTTGCGAAAGGTTTCCTAATATCAGTTCGAGGATGAACAATATTGATCGGGGTCAAGAGAAATAGAAGCTCACTCTACTGGAAGTGAGGTTATTGCTGACACGAAATGTAATGCTTATGATAAAGTCAACTATTCGTTGAAGTTTATCAGAATAGAGTTAGCTGTAACAACAAGTGATGCTCTCACACTTGGTTTATCAACTAATACTTGGTTTATCAAGATAACGGATTCGACGGTAAAGATGAAGTTGGTGAGAAAGGACAACTTCTAATGAAATTCTTTTAAGAAGGACATTAGTGAAGTATGTCAGTTGAAGGGAAGTCAAGTCAAAGGCTACCCTGTTTAGTTTTGATGTTTGTTTGTGCATTCGATAGATGTAGATGTAGCATCTCAGTGATTAATCACATTCAAAGGATTAGGCAGATTGCTGTAAGAACACTTTGAGGGCATGTAATGGAATCTGTTGACGAACGAAGTTCTATGTTATGTCTGCACTAAAAGGAGTATTCTAGAGTAAAGTTCAGTTTCCGGACTTCATGACCAAATGGAGGAGTTAATAGGGAAATCCAGACCTTGAGTGGAATTACAAGGATAATGGATAGACTTAAGGTTTCCTATTCACTACGGCTGAATCAGTTGACACAGCAAGTCTAATCAGCAAAAGTAAAGAGAAGACATCAAGTAAGATTAATCATGCCTGAAGTCACATGGTGTGATGGAAGGCTATCTTATTTTGAGTTAAGAGCTTACATAGAGTCTGTGATTGATTTAAGATGATCTAGATGCAGTGAACATCATCATCAAGCTCCCTAGCATTCGTTTGATTTTAGCTCTGAATTTCTAAAGGTTGACATCCTGTTTAGGGCTCAAGATCAGATGACACCAGATGAAGAAAAGCTGCAAGCAGCATCACTGGGGGAGCATCAGTAAGTTGGATCAACTAGTCGTGTTTCATGTTCAAAGGCTAGCAGTTCTCATTGAGTAAGAGTTGAAATTCTTAGGAGCACTTAGTGATCCAGATTGAGTGATTGCATATTAGAAAGGAAATTGTCAATTTAAAGATAATGCAAGGTGATCTCAATCATATTTGAAGAAGACTACTCTACCCACTGAAAATCTAAGGAAACATTAAGGACACATCTGTCATGACAAAGGGTTTTGTGTAACAACATTTCCTAGAGTCAGTTCTTGATGATTCTAGGTAGTAGAGTAGTGATTGGTCGTGCATGTATAAGTGTATTTCATTGGTTTTTCTGAGTGAATTCAATGAAGACTGAAGATGCACTAACTAATCAAGATTGAGGAGGGTTCGAATCAAGGAACTAACTCAATTAAACCAGAGGCAGATACACTTAGCGCAAGGAATCAATCCACATGAAGACTTGGTATTGATACAGAAGCTGAAGGGTAGTTCAGAGTTTTTTTTAAGGTTCTACTCTGCTAGTGTCAAGACTACTGGTTTTTAGAGTGCTGAGTTTAGTGAAGCTGCTGCCAAGACCAATATCTACAAGGAAATATTTGGGTGTTGAAGGTAATGCAGTTTCCGTCTGGATGAGCGTGGTATTGTTTCGAGGAACAATGTTAACTGGTAGCTGAAAAGTTATTCCTGTCCAAATGGAGTAAACGTTCGATCTCGAAAGAAGTAAACGTTCGATCTCTCGGGCAAAGAGGAGTAATTGTTCATTCAACGATCATACACCAGTAAAAGCTCTATTGACTAAGGTATGTCACTCTAGTCTAATATTGATTTATTTAAATGTAATGTTTATAGAGAGTGTTCATGCTATTTAGATGTCTACGATCTCTAGGAACTGATTAATGTTTGGCTTGTGACCACCCGGGACCCAATATTATCGCTATGAGATTACCTATGATCACCCGGGACCTAGGGACCTAACAATGTAGCATCTCTTTGTATAGTCAATTTATATCCAGGACCTCGTACTTTGTGCTGTCATATGTTATTCATGCTATATGTATCAAATGTATCAGCATAAGTATTTGTATATATTAATTAATTGTAATTTTATTTACTTTTAATTGTTTAATGCTAATATTAATGGAACCACTTAATATGTAGTTTAAGTGATGTAATTCATGTCTTTTGCAAAATCCATTAATATTAGTTGTCATTCTTTTTATATTAGTGATGTCACTTAGAATTTCTGCACTAAGTGATAAAAAGATTATTTCAAAAACACTGATATTGAAAGTAATTTACTACATCGCGAGGGATTGTCAAAGATCATAAATTTTAGTATTAATATTTAAAGGTATTTGATCTCTGATGCAACTAGTACCTCGAGCTTACATACATTCTGATTGTCATGAGTATTTTCAATATGCTTATGTGATAATTGTTGAGATGTAGTGTAAGAAGTTAAATGCTGTCATTCGGTCAATGTATGTTCAGTGTTTAGCGGATGCTTATGTTTTATGCTTTAGAATTACCATGATCTATATTGCAAAATGTGTTTGTTTCAAGCGACAAATGGTAATTGTCTAGCATAATGTAAGTATCTTATGTGCTTGATTTTTTTTGTAGTAAGATGCATTTTATTACAAAATGATTGAATGATGTTAGTACTTTTGAATGTCTTGTTATTCATATCTTTGATAATTCATTAGTATTAACATATGTTTTTCATTCTTTAGAACTTGAATGCATAAAGAAATTTCTTGTCTATTTCTTGTGAAAAATGTTTTATCTAAACATGCATTCATTTGCCAGAGAATGAAAAGCCACTAAAAGTTTTCTTTGAAAGAGAACATTTCTTGAGGATTATCTTTCTATTTCAAAATCATATATCCCCTCTCTCTCTAAATGTTTTGTAATGAAAACTGTTTTCTCTCCACGATTTGTTTAAATAAAGTTACTTGATAACTTGTAACTTAAGTTGCATGGTATCAGGTTATTTTATTTGAGTAAATTGTTTTGATCTTAAAGTATCAACCATTGGTAAAACGTTTTTCAAAACTCTTGTTAATGTCTGTTTCACATTGACCTGTAGTATTAAAACAATGGTTGTTTGCTTTGGGATTAGTGCCTTGGACTGTATGACTAAAGCATTCATTCGATTTTTTTAAAAAAAATGATTTATGTTTTAAGTCGGAGATAATATCCGATAAGAATGAATTGCAAAACAATTTCTGAAAACATACAGTGAGCAAGATGAAATAGATTTGAGTTATTAATCAAAATATTTTTGTTAAAAGAGTTGAATTTCAATTGGATATTTGTCTAAGAGAAATTCAAAAGAACACTTTTCTTAATCTGTTAAACTTTTTTTCAAAGTTGTGAGTTTATGAAATTTGGCTTAATATTCTTTTACCTATTCTTTATTAATTCCCACATTTTAGCTCTGGTGCATTGTTTCTTGAGGACACATTGCTCCGATGCTATATTTCTGAGAAGGAATAGAGAATAAGTTTAATCATACTCTACCAAATTTTATATAGCTCTGATCAACTCTATCTATTTAGCCGTAATGCCTTGACCTTAGTGGCTATAGGGGAAGGTCAAGAAGTTGAATAATCCATCAATTTCTAACCAAGGCCTTAGTACCAAACACTATCATTCTAATTCAAACTTTCAACCCTTGGTGATATAAGGAACTTATGTAGATTAGCGGTTGTTAAGGGAGAAACTGCACTTGATGCAGCAAATAAGGATGAAGTCGGAAGTGCACCCACAGCTCTACCTCTCGAGAAGAAAAGAAGTATACAAATTGAGGTATCTGTAGCTCATCTGTATTCTCTCAAAAGGATGCAGAGCTGAAAAGGCAATTCAACCGTTTCTGAATGAACTCTCTCAACAGGGTGATTTCATTGAAAATTCGCTCGTCAGCCAGAGCACCTTGTAATGAGTCAAGCACACCAAAAGCATTCACGCTGATGGTAATCCTAAAGTTTTTGTTTCTAAGGGATGTTATAGGACCTAACAGTTCTCTAGCCTCTCTTGGGACTTACAATTGTGAGGACACATTGCAAGAAGTGCACATTGTGAGGTATAGGTAAAACCCCTAAACTTCTTTGTTTACCATTCATGGTGAATGAAGTTGTTGAGCCACCTTCACAGGCGTTTGAGGGAAACTTGGATTTCTTGCCATTTATTAGAATCCTTGTCAACCTTCCTAGGAGGAACAGTCCTAGTTCCCTAACGGGATTTCACATCCACAGAGCAATCTGTTGATGTTGAGAGGCAATCACTAACAGTTTTCCATGACTGAAAATAGTGAGTTAATTCATCTTCACAGGTGATTGAGAGAGATGTTTGTACACGTCTACTCTCCCAGGAATTCAAATTCTGGAATACATGGATCGCTCAAAACTTAAAGGAATATCACCGTCAACGATCCAGTGCATGGATTTGCATATGGGGAGTCGGTTGATGCTTAGATAGCTGCTAGTACGCATACCACATTCAACGATCCAGTGCATGGATTTGCATATGGGGAGATTGTTGATGCTGAAAGTAGCTGAGCAACAACTCGTAGACTATGATTTAGTTGGTTTACCAATTTGATGAGTCTTTTGAGGATCAGGGTGTTGGGATTTCAGTCACTCCTGGAATGGAGGAGATTCCAATTTCAGAAGGGTTATTCCCCGACGACGAGCCACGTGTGCATGGATTTGCTCATGGTGAGTTGGGTGACGGCCTAACTGAAATCCTGTCTGAGATTCCATCTCAGAACCTAGATCTTTAGTGATCGACAACATGCTACAGTCAACGATCCATAATATCTTGGTGAGACTAGCATGGATTTACTTGCAGGTACAAATTGCTATAAATGGAATGAGTGCAAGTAAGGGAGAGAAACACTTGAGTGAAGTGAGGGAGTGATACACTTGAGTGAGAGAAATAGGGAGAGAAATGAGTGGAACACTTACACTTGAAAGTGTAAACACCAACAGAATGTAGTAGAAGTGAGGAAACCATAGACCAAACACTAACCTTGCTACTATGTCTAAATCATGTTACTGAATTTTCCAGCTCTGGAATGTTGAAGAGATTCTTTTCTGGAAGACAAGCTGAAGAAGAGTCTAGCTGAAGCTTAGTGGGAATGTCCAAACTATTACCTTTGGGTCTATTAATTCATGTTGTTCTCAATCTCAAAGGGGGAGACATTAATTTTTAGACCTAAGGGGGATTTTATGTTCAATTGGAGGAGGGTTTCTTATTCGATTGGATGTAGATGATACTTTTATTATTTTAAAGGATATTCTCAACTAAGGGGGAGAATTTGGTGATACAAGAAACGAGATATCTTGGTGATACAAGAAATGAGATCTGTCAATCCTATCTTATGGAGGTTACTTAGAGGATATCTAAAGACACAAGGGTGGATTTGAGCTTGCATGAACTAAGGGGGAGAATTAGATAAAATTGAAACCTTAGTGATGCAATGGAGAAATTACTAACGGGGAGTTTCTTAGTAATTGGTTGGAGCCAAATCCCTAAAGGTGTTGTAGATTTAACTGATTTTTCGTCTGAAGTGAAGAAGTTACTTTCTGTCAATTGGGAAGAAGTTACTTGTCGTACTAAGGGGAAGAAGTTATGGAGAATCTTAACATCTTGGTTTGCAATGCTATATCTTATTCTGAAAAGATATCTAAGGGATTTTGCTCTATTTGTTTGAAGATCTGTCCTTGGAACATTCTTAAGAGAGGTTTGGCAGAAGAATTCTTTCTAGCACGATCAATGAATGAAAATGAAGATTTCTTTGAAGAATATCAACTCAGGGGGAGTTTTTGCTAAGTAGAAGTTTTCTGGGTAAAGAAGAATGTGAAAGAGATTTTCAAAGGGCATCTGAGAAGTGTCCAAGTGTGTTCTATTTCTTGTTTCAGTGATAGATGAAGTCAGTGGAGTAGTGCAGGGAAGAAAGAAAAATATGTTTCCTGGAAATAGAACATCCTGAAGAAAAAGAAGAAGTGACTTTCATTCTAAGAGAGAACAACCTTAAGGGGAGATTGAGTTGACCTCTTATGGGGAACATAGAGAGCTGTATGTTCTAGTTCGAATTGCAAGATGAACAAGAATGATTGTTCAGAAGTCTTTACTAATGATTTGTTTCTTTATTGAAAGAACCCCATCTTTGAAGAACATTGAAGTGGAGGAAGCTAAAGGAAAATGAAATTCAGAAATTCATCATTCATTTTCAGCAACTCAGGAAATCTGGATTTAACTGATTATATCTTTCCAGAACCTTTTGTATATTATTTTCATGTCCAGTACTTTAATTGTTTCTTGTATATTAGTTGAGTTATCCTCTAGTAGCTAATTTTATTTAATTGCTTTTGGGGAAATTGTAAATGGAAATAGTATTTGATTGCTATTCCATATCAACCAAATAGGGGGAGATTGAAAGGGGAGATAGGAGTGAAGGGAAGTAACTCACTGCACTTTCATGTGTACTAGGAATGCTAAATGTAATCTCTATGTAATGGTTGATGATAACTCAACAATAGAACAGGACATGTAATAATATGCAGGTGCACAGAAATCTTGGATCACAGAGTTCAGTTAAGACAAAGTATCAAAGGATCATCTACAGACTTGAAGCTCACTGGAAGAAGTTCATTAACATGTTCATGCCTCAGTGAAGAATAAAAGATGTTGACATCTATTCAAGGATGTGGAAGCTACAGAAGATTGTCTTAGTCTATGACGATTTTAGTGCATTACAATCGAAGCAACAAGTAAGGTTTGCAAAGAAGAATGTGGAATCATGTTCGGAATCAAGAGCCCCTATCAAGACTAGTCACTTATGAACCAGACCGTTGCATCAAGTGTCAGGACATTGGAGGCAAGCTCTCGTCGGTTAATATGATTTTAATCATTCTAAAGTTGTTGGTTTTCTTGAGTCAAGTGGAGGATCAACAAAGGTGGTAAATCAGTGTTGGAGAAATGTCATCCTAATGGATAAGAGACAGACGGCACAACCTGATTGGATCTTACTAAAGCTTCACAGATAAGAAGGCCAAATACTTGGACGTGGTGGAGTCACGTATACGGGGCCAAGTATTTGGATAAGGAAGTCTACACAAATTGAAGAGTGGAATGGAAATATTTAATTTAATTAAATAAAGTATTTATTTAATTATTTATATATTTTATAAATAAAGACATTCTTTATTTATATTATATATATTTATTTAAATATTACTTTTACATTAAATATTTCCAAAGGCATACTTGGCACATGACTTTGAAGATGAGATTTGAGTGGACAAGAGTAAAAGGTGGAAAAACAAAAAGTAGCACCTTTTTCAATATATAAAGAAGAAACCCAAGTCTTAATATGTGTGGTGAGTGTGTGCATTCGGATGAAAAAAAAGAAAAGGGGAGAGAGAGAAAAATTTTCTCTCCCCCATGGCCATACTCCATATCTTGAATATTATGGGGCCATGAATTTCTTCGTTTCACCACTCATCTATTCTTCTATTGTAAACATTGCTAAATCTTGTTTAGAAGATAGGTTTGATTTTTGTCTCCTAGATCTAGAATTTGTAATATTTTTAGAGGAGCCAAAAATCATTTCTTTGTTGTGTTCTTGAGCTTATGTTCTTGAACTTGTTTGTAGCATCTACCCCACTTCAATGAATATAAAGTTATATTCTTGGATCTTGTTGTGTTGTGTATTTTGGATGATTTACCGTTCATTATCTTGGTTATTTTAATGGTGTTCTTGAGGTTAAAGAAGATGATGAACAGTACCCGGGTTTGAACCAAAGTAATCTTTATGTTGTCCCAAAAATAATTAAAAGTCATAATTTTAATTTGGGAATCGTATTCACCCCCCCCTCTACGATCTCCGGGACCCAACAACAAGGCAAGACCTATTGCTTTGAATGTTGAAGCAAAAATTGAAGAACCAAAGGAAAAGGTGCTTAAGGCTTCAACAAGGAAAGGGAAAGAAGTAGTACTCCAAGATAGCAGTGAATCAGAGTTTGAGGCAAACTCTGATGTAAACTCTGATAATTCTTCAGACTCTAACATGATGGAGATGTTTGCTATGTTTGTCAAAAGCTTCAAGAAATACAGAAAATTTAGGAAGCAAGGAAACTATCAGAAGAAGCATAGTGAGTCAGACAAGAAAGACAGATTCAGAAGAAGAGAAGATAGAGATGGAAAATCAAAAACTCTTGATAAATCAAAAGTCAAGTGTTACAAGTGCAACAAGATGGGACATTTTGCTACTAAGTGCAGAAGCAAGGAATCTGGGAAAGCTCTCATCACATCAAAGAAAGATTGGATGGACTCCTCAGACTCTGAAGAAGAAACTAATTATGCTCTCATGGCAAACTCTGATTCTCCCATCTTAAACTCTGACAAGGTACCAAACTCTGTTTTCAATTTTGATACTGAAGATATTCATGAATTAAAGTCTTTTCTTAGAAATTTGCATGTTAGCTTTAAGTCACAGTCTCTTGAGAATGAAAGATTAAAATCTGAAATACAAACTCTGAATGCTAGGAATGACTTTCTTGAAACTGAACTTGTACACATGCTTAGCTTTAAGAAAGACTGTGAGAATGCTATACACATGCAAACTCAGTTGGAAATACAAGTCACATATTTGAAATCTGAGATAGCTAAGGAAAAAGAGACCTTCAGAGTTTGGACAAACTCTGGTAAGAAGGTCCAACAAATGCTTTCTGAAAAGAATTGGACATCTGCCCTAGGTTATGAATCTGATAAAGAAATTCACACTAATTCACACACAAAAGGAACATTGAGTGAACCTATGAAGTTTGTTAGAGCTAGTGATAATAAGAAAACTCTCCCTGAATGCTCTAAAAACAATAGTGTGCTAGACTCTAAAAAGGTGAATGTAGGGTTACTTTCTCAGAAGCAACTTAAAGAAAAGTTGAAGGCAGTCACTAAGAAATCTAAAAAGGTGAAAAGAAATAGGAATGGTAAAGTAGGAATTACTAAGGAGAATAATTACATGAATATCCCTGATGCTCCTAGGAAAACCTGTTTTACTTGTGGTAATTCTAATCACCTTGCTATTGATTGCAAACACAAGAAAAAGAAAGAACCTGAAAGACCTAGGTTTGAGGCTAGAAAACAAACAAGAAACAATCCCTGTTTTCATTGTGGTAGTTTATGGCATACCATTTATACATGCAAAGATTATCATAATTTGTATTACAATTCTTACAAACCACAGCCTCGAATAAGTAATTCTCCAAAACATACTGTCAAGCAAATATATGTGATAAAGTCTGATAAAAGGAGTGTAAACTCTGACAGTACAAAATCTGTGAATGCAAACTCTGATCATGTAAACTCTGTTAACACAAACTCTGACAAAAGAACTTCTGCTGCAAAAGTTAACAAGTTTTCAAAGAAAGGACCCAAACTAGTTTGGGTCCCCATAACTACTAATTAAATTGCATTTACTGATTGCAGGGAAACAGAAAGAACATTCTAGTGATTGATAGTGGATGTTCTGCACATATGACTGGAAATAAATCCCTGCTTTCAGAGTTTGAGGAGAAGGCTGGCCCATCAGTATCTTTTGGAGATGGCAACATACGAAGAATACTGGGATATGGCAACATTGTGATTGGAAATGTCATCATTGAGAAAGTTGCTCTGGTTGAAGGACTCAAACATAATCTGCTCAGTGTGAGTCAAATGACAGATAGAGGTTTCTCTGTGGAATTTCATGGAACCCATTGTGAAGTGAAAAGCAAGAAGAATGGAAAAGTAGTTCTTATTGGCCACAGACATAATAACCTATTTGAAGCTAGCTTGGATGTTAATTCTAATGGTCCCTTAACCTGTCTACTTGGAAAGGCATCACCAATGGAAAGCTGGAATTGGCACAAAAAGTTGTGTCACTTGAACTTTGGAAACATTAATGAGTTAGTGAAGAAGGACCTAGTTAGAGGTCTTCCAAAAGTTCAATTTCATCCTGATGGACTCTGTGATTCATGTCAAAAGGCCAAACAAAGGAAGACATCTTTCAAGAGCAAAACTGAAAACTCTATTGATCAACCTTTTCATCTATTGCATCTTGACTTATTTGTTCTAGTTAACATCATGTCCATTGGAAAGAAGAAATACACTCTGGTAATAGTTGATGATTTCACTAGATTTACTTGGGTGTACTTTTTGCACAAGAAGGATGAAACTGCAGAAACAATCATTGATCATATTGCAATGATTGAAAATGGATCAACTCACAAAGTAAAGAATTTAAGGAGTGACAATGGAACAGAGTTTAAGAACTCAACAATGGAGGAATTCTGCTCAACAAAAGGTATTACTCAACAATTCTCAGCACCTGGCACACCTCAACAAAATGGTGTAGTTGAAAGAAAGAACAGAACTTTAATAGAAGCTGCTAGAACAATGCTAGAAGGAGCAAAACTACCTACTTATTTTTGGGCAGAAGCTGTGAACACTGCATGCATCACTCAGAATTGTTCTTTAATAAACAAACATGGAATGACTCCATATGAATCTTTGAAAGGAAGAAAGCCAAATGTCAAGTACTTTCACATCTTTGGATGCAAGTGTTTTATTCTCAAAACACATCCTGAACAATTGAAGAAGTTTGAACTTAAAGCAGATGAAGGAATTTTTATTGGATATGCAACAACTTCTAAAACCTCTTCAAGGGCATTCAAAGTATTCAACTTAAGGACAAGGACAGTCATGGAATCAATTAATGTCTCATTTGATGAAGGGAAGATAGATGGGTTACATGATAAAGATGCACAGGAAACTCTGAGATTTGAGAATGAACTGCAGAAAATAAACTCTAACGAGATAAACACTGATCAACCAAATCCTGGAGAAGCAAACTCTGATTCTTTAAACTCTGATTCAGAAATGATTGAAATAGAAATTGAAGAAACTGCACATGTTGAGGGGGAGCAACATCAATCAAATACTGACATTGGAGATTCAACTATTGAAATATCAGAGTCTGACCAAACTCTGAACAACACAAACTCTGAAACCCTAAACTCTGATCATTCAAACTCTGAGACCACAAACACTGATACCTCAATCTCTGATAATTCAAACTCTGAGTACATAAACTCTGAGACATCAAATACTGATGGAAACACATCTTCAGGGGGAGGATCATCATTTACAGAAGGATCATTCTATGAAGGCACAGATCATGGGGGAGCATCTAGTTCAAGGAACTTTCCACATCCAAGGAAATGGACCAAAGATCACACACCTGATTTAATTATAGGTGATCTGGAAAGTGGAATTAAAACAAGAAAAGCTACTCAAAATGAATGGCTATTTCATAGTTTTCTTTCACAAACAGAACCAAAGAAGGTTGAAGATGCTTTGAAAGATGCAGATTGGATTATTGCAATGCAGGAAGAATTGAATGAGTTTGAAAGGAATGAAGTTTGGACCCTAGTCCCAAGGCCAAAGAACAGATCTATTGTTGGCACAAAATGGGTATTCAGGAACAAGACAGACTCTGAAGGAATAATTACAAGAAACAAGGCAAGACTGGTAGCCAAAGGTTATTCTCAACAGGAGGGGATTGATTATGATGAAACTTATGCACCTGTAGCTAGACTTGAGGCAATCAGAATTTTTCTTGCTTATGCTGCTCATAAGAAATTCAAGGTCTACCAGATGGATGTTAAAAGTGCATTTTTAAATGGTGAACTTGAAGAAGAAGTCTATGTTGAACAACCACCTGGCTTTGTCAATACAAAATATCCAAGTCATGTCTACAGACTGGATAAAGCTCTATATGGACTAAAGCAAGCACCAAGGGCCTGGTATGAAACTCTGGCTCTATTCTTACTTGAAAATGGTTTCACTAGAGGAACAATTGATAAAACCTTGTTTTACAGAACTCAAGGTAAGGATTTATTATTGGTTCAAATATATGTTGATGATATTATATTTGGTTCCACTAATGAGAAACTCTGTGAAAGATTTTCAAAGTTAATGCAGTCCAGGTATCAAATGAGCATGATGGGAGAATTGAGTTATTTTCTAGGTTTACAAGTGAAACAGACTGAGGAAGGCATTTTCATTAATCAGTCCAAATATACAAAGAATCTACTCACTAAATTTCAAATGCAAGATTCTGCATCTGCTACAACTCCCATGGCTACTGCAACAAAACTTGATCAAGACACTGGAGAACCTGTTAATATTACTGCATACAGAGGAAATATTGGTTCTCTACTTTATTTGACTGCAAGTAGACCAGACATCATGTTTGCCACATGTCTATGTGCTAGATTTCAAGCAAATCCAAGAGCACCTCATTTGATTGCTGTGAAAAGGATTTTCAGATATCTCAAGAGCACTGCTAATCTTGGCTTATGGTATCCTAGAGAATCTGATTTCAAATTAATAGGCTATTCAGATGCTAACTTTGCAGGATGCAAGATTGACAGGAAAAGCACAAGTGGCAGTTGTCAATTTTTAGGTGGAAGACTTGTGTCATGGCAAAGCAAGAAACAGAAATCGATTTCAACATCAACAACAGAGGCTGAATATATTGCTGCTGGAAGCTGCTGTACACAGATCTTATGGATGAGAAATCAATTGCTAGACTATGGTTTGAAATTTTCAAATATTCCTATTTATTGTGATAACCAAAGTGCTATTGCAATGACAGGAAATCCAGTTCAACATTCTCTAACAAAGCACATCAGTATCAGATATCACTTCATAAGGGAACATGTGGAGGAAGGCACAATTGAATTACATTTTGTTCCTACAGATCAACAATTAGCAGATATATTCACCAAGCCTTTGCCTGAAGCAACATTTAACAGACTGGTTTCTGAATTAGGGATGGTGACAAGTGGCTCAACTTAGCAAGTTTCAGACACTCAGAGTATATGTCAGAGTATGGGGAATACAAACAGCAAAGAAGGATATTCTCTGACATTAAGAGAATTGATGACAAGAAGAAGAGTCTACCTGCCATGACATATCAACAGGTAATTCAGGTAAAACTCTCCACCTACAAACCTTCTATCTACAATGCTTCATTTTTTTTTGGTGAAATGGTGCAGGAACAAGTTTTGGAGAATCCCCCTGCACCTACCCAAGTAGCCAAATCACCTTCCACTAAACAATCTAAGAAATCACTATCTAGAAAACCAACCTCTGGTGTCTCTCAAAAGGCACCAGTTGCAAAAAGAAGGAGATTGGTACAAACTAGGCTTATAGATGAGCAAAGTGATGAGAAGCTCAACCCTCTAGAGAGACAGGTTATTGAAGGACTTTCTTTGTTAAAGGAAAGTAATGATGCACCTGAATCTAACTTTCAAGCCAAGTCTGTAGACTCTCAAAAGGCTACAGACTCTGAAAAACCTAGGGAAACACCTCAGGATTCTCATATTGAGTCTCCTGAGAAATCTTTTACTAAGAAGTACAGAAGGTTAAGGAAGGCTTATTCTGCACACACACACAAGCCTGTTATTATTACTAACCCTGTTTTGCAGAAAACAGATGCTCCCAAAGCTCCTGCAGAGCCAGACTCTGAAATCAAGAAAACACCTGAACCAGAGTCTAATGTTGAGTCAGAGTCTAGACTGCCTTTAGACTCTGATCATGACACATTTCGGGAAGGAATGCCATTGGATGCAGCCTCAAGTCTAATTGATGAGATCATTATTCCAAGTGATGAGGTACTGCTATTCCTATATCCTTTGGTGGAATCAGTTGAAGATCCAGGGCAATATCAGACTAAATCTCAAGTCTTGGATTTTCTTACAACCTATGAAGCCCTAAGGAAGAGAATGGAACAGGAGCTACAAATGTCTGCACAGGATGTGGTCAAAAATCTATACAGCTACCTATTCAACTCTTCATTACAAGTACAAGCAGCTGGGCTCATAGAAGGCAAGACAAATGAAGTTCTCAAAGCACTAGGTGTGCCAGACTCTGAACAGCAAATTTCAAAGAAGCCTAAAAGGCTTAAGGTCCACATAAGGAGGGAATCAGAGTATGTTGCCGAGTTGGAAACTGAGATTGAGCAACCAGTTTTTGACTATGAAGCAATTTGGGATAATGAAATTACCTACATGACAGCCATTTAATGGATTTCTCATGTTCAACCTCTGTCAAGACAGGTGGTTGACTTTCTAGTCCACATTGTAGGAAAGGTGGCCAACGAATACATCTATACAACCTATGAAGGTAGATTGGATCAACTCAAGGGCTCATATTATTAGAAGATTGCAAGGGAACTGCAGGACTCCTTTAAAATGACTCTTTCCCAGGCCATTAATGTCATCCATGCAAGGACTTTTCTAAATAAACACTTGGATGCATTGACTATGGAAGAACCACAGGAGGTAGCAGGTAGTGCAAGGTAGTTGGAGGATGGGACTAGTGCACCAGTGGTGACTAGTGATAAAGATGCTCAGTCTGCCTCACCCACACAAGAACCACCTAGTCAGAGGTTGGGTGATAGTGGGGCAGGGGAGTATGCTGTTAGGCCCTCCTTGACAACTCACCAAAAAGCTGATGAGAACCCCAATGATATGGGAGGACAAACTCTGATTGATGCTCATGAAGAAATTTCCAAATCTATTCTATCAGAGTCTATCCACCTTGAGGGGGAGTCTCATGCACCAACAGTCAAAGATGGTGACACTCAGACTCTGGTTTCTAATGAAGTCATACTGAAGCAGTCAAAGTCTAGAGTAGACCCTGAGACTGGAATACTGGAGCCAACAGACTCTGAAAAGAAAGAAGATGATTGTAAGGGTTCAGACTCTGTTGCTGCTCACCCCTTGGTGGAAACCCCTAGCCTTCAGACATTTGAAGGGTTTCCCCTCCATCAAGGAGGTTCAGGTATTGTAGCACATAATTCTTCTCTCAACCCCTCTTCTGTAGGATTTTTGAGTGCACCTTCCAAATTGAGTGAAAAAATAATAATAATAATAATTGAGAGGCTGGCACTGGACCAGGCAAAAGGAGAGGTAGATACGGCTGTAGAGAGCCTGAGTGAGAATGAGAGAGTGGGTGCCCAACCCCACTGTGAGGATGAGAGATTAGGGTATCCTGAACCTAGCTTTACTTATTGGGATCAAGATTTTCCACAGAGTTGGTCCAATGAGTTGAAGCAGGGGATGGATGAAAATTCATTTTTGTTGTTTGACAGAATTCACTCCCTTCACTTATTCATAGAAGTAGCTTTCAAGGATGCTATTGCCGATATTACTACCACTCAAGCTTCTCTCCAAACAACAGTCTCTGACTTAACCACAAAGGTTGATTCAGTAGTTGCAGCACAGTTCACTTTCTCCACAGTCTTAGCACAGATTCTTTTGGTTGTCACAGGTGGTGATGATGTCAAAAAGGGGGAGAAGAAAAGTGATTCAAGAAAGGTGATTCCTCCAGGAGAAACAAATAAGAAATGATTATTTTATACTGTTCTAGATTAATTATTTCATTTTTTAGTTTTGACATCATCAAATCTTGATTTATGCTTCATTGTTTATAAAGCATAAATATGGGGAGATTGTTAGGAATATATTAATTTGTTGATGTACAAAATACTAGAACAGGATTTAGCACAGTCTATCTGCAAGAATCAATCAACGGATATCTATCTGCAAGAAGCAATCGACTGATAAATATCGATCGATAAGTCATCAATTGATAATAAGCCATCGACTGATAAAGCCAATCGAGAAGTCATCGATCGAGAACTCAAGTCATCAACTGATATTTATCAATCGAGAACTCAAGTCATCAACTGATATTTATCAATCGAGAACTCAAGTCATCAACTGATATTTATCAATCGAGAACTCGACAACATATATTTCCTGATCGAGAACTCATCAACGGATATATAGTCATCAACGGATATTTATTGATCGAGAAGTCATCAACGGATATTTACCAATCGAGAAGTCTCACAAGTACTCGATTGATTAGCTCACAGCCTGACTTCTCGAAGCTTAAAGGAGATGAGTATTCGGTTGATTCAAACAGCTAGTTTAAAGGAAAGTCTTCGAAGATCAAAACAAATTTATTGCAGATATGCTATGGGAAGGAAAGGGAAAATTAAGGAAGCTGTCGGTCAGAGTTTACTCTATCAGAGAATACTCGATCAGAGTTTACTCTAACAGAGAATGCTCTATCAGAGATTATCAACCGACAGAGTTTATCAGAAAAGGAAACAGACAAATCAGAGTCTGATTTGGATAGTAAGAAGGAATTCAAGTGCAAGTCTAATTACCTTATTAAATCTATTCTTATCATAATCTGTTTTGTAATTGTATTTGTAGCTGTGTCTATATAAACACAGAGATAGGTTATAATTCAATATCGAATTAAGAATTTATATAAAAGCAATATCTTGTAACCTAGCAGCTCTTAAGAACTTTATATCTTGAGAGAGTTTTGTATTCAAGTTCATTATTAATACAAAACAGTATTCCATTCAACATACTTGTGTTCATAATCGATTTACAGGCACTATTACATTCAACCCCCCTTCTGTAATAGATTGATTATTCTGGGAAACATATTAATACATTATTTTTTTTTTTACTAAAATCTTATGTCTTGCATTCATTTTTATTTATATATAAATATTAAGGCTTAACTTCAACGAGGAACTCCCTTATTTGAGTAATAGATGAAGCAACAACAAATATAATTACAGAACACATTAAAAAGTTGTTGGACATAGAAAAAATTACAAAAATATAAAAAACAATCTCAAAATAAACAACAAAATTACATAACATATAAAAAATATAAATTACAGAAAACTATTCAGAATTAATTTTCTGGAATTTGTATTTTATATTTTTTTTGTTTGTTTTGCAATTATTTTTGGTTCTATAATTTTTTATATGTTCTGTAGTCTTCTATAATTATAGTCATTTGTTAATTAAATTCTTATAAAATAAGATTTGGTTCATGAATTATTCAAATAATAAGTTTCTCGCTGAGCCTTACTGATGTATTAAATACCCCTAATAAAATATGCAATGTACGTATGATTTGAATTCATAAATTAATGTTGATTGAAATTGCGTAAATTTACCGACTCCAAACATAATCTGGAACATGCGGCCCGTGTCCGAGTTGTTCGACCGCACATGACCCTTAAATATATAGAGTACACTTTTTTTTTATGTAAATATGTATATATGTATATTGAAAAGGAAAAAAAAGCAAAAAAATTATAATTTTTATTTTTAAATTTT
This sequence comes from Oenanthe sinensis, assembly GCA_028671895.1. Taxonomy (NCBI): domain Eukaryota; kingdom Viridiplantae; phylum Streptophyta; class Magnoliopsida; order Apiales; family Apiaceae; genus Oenanthe; species Oenanthe sinensis. The sequence goes on along the minus strand of CM053813.1, from coordinate 29,761,963 downwards.
AAAAATTGTAAATAAAAAAAGATTGGAAAATGTTTTATATTTTAATAATTTTAATTCTTATCTTGAATAAGTCACATAAATTTTAGACACAGTAATATAAAAAACATGTTAATAAAAATAAATATTTGAATCGAGAAGCTCTCTTTTAACGAGGTAAATTACTAGTTTTAATAATTTCATTAAAGTTAATTTATTTAAATGTGTACACTAATTTTTTTGGGTGACAATATATACAATATTATATCATAATGATTCAATTTTTAGGTAATTAATTTATTTTAAATTATATCCATTTTCAATGTATATATATTATATATAACAAATCAATTTAAATATAAAATGAATTGAATAATAAGTTTATACAATAATACAAATTTAAACGAGTTTACATATAAATTAGTTTTTATGTGATTTTTTTATCAATATTATATCTTATTTTTTTTATTATAACATAATATATTAAAATTTACATGTATAACATATTTTTTTTAAATAAATTTTGACTTAACGTTCAAATTTGTAACTATTTTCAAAAAATAGTTATACTTAAATATGTACAAATTTGTAAGTCATACATGTAAAATTTACACGTATAACTTATTTTTTTCTTCAAAAAAAATGCTAGAAAATCAATTTTCAGATAATTTATGTAAATTATGTATTTGTTTTTTCTTTACAATTTTCATTATATAATAAAATTATTTTATGTATTTTAATTGTTGATATTTTTTATAATTGTCAGTTAATTTTTGTTATTTTATATCTTTTTTTTAAATATTAAGACATTTTTTTAATTTTTTACACGTCATTCCAAATATCACGGTCTGAACATAATCTATTAGTATCATCAATAGGCAATGTAGAAAAGTATCTGCAAACTTGGAGAATGTTTTTGTGCATGTATATTGGAAAAAAAAAAAGTAGATGTACCATCGAAAATTTGAGACGTGTTATCTAAAAGTGAGAGGTGTAGTTGGAGGATGTTGAACGGAGCGAGTGATTTCACATTCACATGCCCCTACTATTTGTTGGAATGTCTTGTTTTTAAAAAGAGGAATGATACAAGTAAAAAGTAATGATAGGGGCCATGTTACACTTTACCTAAAAGATGAAATATGGTTCCAAAATATGGCCCATAATGCTCCCCACTCTCAATTTTCAGTGCTTTTGTGTCATGACTTAACACTTATTACCTAGAACAGGGACGTGCATAAAACCGATTTTCAATTGAAACCGAATTGAAATCGCACAAAAAACGATAAAAACTGCATTACTTTAAAATTGTTCAAATCGCACCAATAATGGGGCTGAGTTTGGTTTATAATATTTTTAAAACCATAAAACTGAAACCACACCCAATATTTATTACAAAATTAATAAATATAATTTTTAATTTTATTTTATCATTAATATTACTATAAGAAGATAATATGTAGTATGGAGTCTCATTATCTGCCTTGCAATTCAATCACACTGATGTGCTGATTTAGATTTTACTTTTTTTACTGAACAACCTACTAGATTATTGTTGTTGCTGTCTGCTGCCATGATCTCATTGTTGCTTGTTTTCTGAATTTGCAGAAGACCTTTTGTATAAGTGAGTTACAAGTTTATCTGCCTTTTGTATAAGCCTACTAATGTATACTTTAGTTCAGAAGAGTTGAGCTAATGTTTATTGTCTGCAAGCAATCGAGCACTGTTGTTGTAATCTTTAATGCTAAATTGTATTTTTCTTTTTTCATTTATCTTGTATATTATTGTAATTGATAAAAAAATTGTTTAAATTCTTTTTGATTTTAAAACCGAACCGTATCGTTTAAAACCGAAACCGCACTTATAATATATCAAACCGCACCCGTAGTTATTGGTCCAGTTTTAATTTTTAATTATTGAAACCGTACCTCTCCGATTCCGGTTGCAATTTTAGGTGCAAATCACCCAACCGCACCACACTGATCCAAACCTAAACACTGCACACCATTTTTAAAAATATTGCTAAGAGCAAGTTATGAATACATTTATTCGTCCTACCCTAGTCTCAACTCTCAGGAGTATGGACAACACGAATATATATGACTTGTGTGTGTGAGTGGGTAGTGATTTTAGTGGAGTAAGAGCAGTTGCAACATTTGAGAAAAGGGAAAATAAAACTCTTTTCCCTCCGTTTTATTTTATTGTATAATATTATTGGAATTGGAATCCTCTGATCATTGTTGAGCCATGGAGAACAAAAATTTCACTCAGATGGGCAATAATTTTTTGTATGAACAGTGCTTTTGGAGTACACTATAAAATAGATATGGAAGGAAACAAAACAAATTATACAAGTCTTCCTGGCTAGCTTTTACCAAAAGAGAAAGCGAAACGAATGCGATGGGCTCAATAATACAGTGCCTTGTGCATACAATGTTTAGCCAAAAAATATACTACATATTATGGAACTAGGCTGAATTTCTGGCTAATCTTTAATTATAATCTGTGGTATACGAAAAATTATAAAATACTCCGTAATTAACAATATTATAATTATTTTGTTTTCAAATTATTTTAACACCGACTTGTATAGAAATATGATGCACCAACATATATTTCATGGGAATATTTAGTTGTTGCACAGCCAACAACATATAAAACAACCAAGTTACTGAAACTGATAATGATCAATCTACCCCACATTTACTGCCCATTATTCATTTTGATAGATGGACCCTAACAGAAAAAAGAATATATTCTACTGTCCAAAATGTACATACACCCACCGGTCACCATTCTCACCTGTGTAGTGCTCCATAATTACTAACGCTCTGCATCAGGACAATTGTAACAAAATTTGAATCTAGTCATTTTTTCTTAAAGTCAAAATGTGAATTCATTATTCATATCTTCAACGGGCATACCCAATATTGAGGGGCTGTTTGGGCTTCTTTTTAATTATTTATAAATTCAAAAATACATACAAATTTTAACTTATAAGATAAATCAAACAGACTCAGAATGATACATACGTCTCGTGACCAAAATTGTATCTTACATATATAACATTGTTACATCACAAGCCCTTAATTAATATTCAGGCAACAAATGCTTTGGATGAAGTTTTGAGAGGCTAATGTAGAAAGAAGAGATACTAATTCTACTTGCATTGTATGCAACTAATATAATCTAACAGCTCAGGAGGGATAGACAAGGAAGGAGAATACGAGTTGAGAAGAAACAAAGAAAAACATAGAACAAAAATACAAGGCGAATTTGCGATATATTTTGTGAAACATGAAGAGAATCAAGAGCAGGAGACGAGAATCGGGGTCTTACAAGGTCAAGAAAAGGTCTTACAAGGTCAAGAAAAATGACCGAAAAACAGGCACAAAAGGCAACAAGTCAAAAAATGAAAAGAAAACAAGGAGAGATGGGAGGTAGGTATGGAAGAAAAGCTCAGGTAGGATAGCACCTAAATTTCTAAGATGAACAAGCCACCATTGCACTCATTGAGTTGCATTGGTTACACCAGGTGTCGATTTCATCGTCATCAATACTACCAAATGTTTCATTTCTTGTAGAGATGATGGTAGGAACACGTACATGACCTTTTGCTTCGAAGTTTCCTGAAAATAGTAATGAAATTGTGTGTTTATTACTATGTGTACATGAAATGATAATAGAAGAACTAGTTGAGGCAGCTACACTTTCTTACCTCGTAAAAATTTATGCCTTGCTTTCTGCTTTAAACTGTTGTCCCTCTGCCCCATAAATGTAATAAACTCTGAGCTCAAAGTCTTTGGAGTTTTAGAGAGACGGAGAACAAAGAAAAAAAATAGTAGTATGTAGTACTGGTGGTGAATGAAAAAATGTCAGGGAGGGGTGGGTTTATTACAAGGAGTATGAGTGGGCTTCTCAATTTGCAAACAGTTGGAGACTTGGAGTAATTGTTCCTCAATTAAAATAGAAAGCATACAAGTTAATATCGAACTACAAACTGTTGTATATTCAGAAATCAATGATACAGTCATATTCAAAGTAACTTTACAAGAATAATTAAATAAGTTATTATTATTACAAATAATAAATAATAAAATGTTACAATAAAATTATCGTAAGCTAGTGCTAGTGCTAGTGCTCTCTCTAATTCTCAAAACCTTCAAAAATAATAATATTGCAAGAAAATATTTATGTTCAATTCGAACACGCAAAAAGTATTACCTTTAATTATAGAATGCCTAGGAAGCTCAATCACTTGACACGAGGTTAGATTATTACAGTACATGCTAATGATAACAATTAGGTCAAATTATTTGTAACCAACGAAACTGTTTAACTTTGAATGCACCTTGTAGTCAGTCTAGGTCTATGTGACCAATATTGTCTTAACTTATTTTCTACAGAACATTATATATACTAGAATATCTAGAGTCCGAATTTCATCCTTATTTGCTTGACATGTAGGTAAATAGAACTCAAGATTTAATAAATAAACCATATGTAACAAAACCGTCCATGTATATGATCTAACTTCAAGTTCCCATCTTTAACATATTTACATTACATACAAGGTCGATCCTGCATTGTATGTGACTTTAATTAATTAAATTTAATTCCCATATCCTAATATATATACACACGTTATATAGTATATACATGTATGTGTAAAGAACTTTAAAAAATCGATTCTAAATTAATATTGGGTGTGAGCCCTGCTCACAATAATTAGGACCAATCCCTTTCTTTATATAGACTTGTAAACCTAAAAATTACCTAACGTATGTATGTTATACTATATGATAATAATATGGAACCACCCATAGTATCATTCATTGAGTTTCAGGAATGGACCAAAGAAGCTATGAACATGCATAATCTAAAACAGTCACACAATGCTAAAAGAATATATTTAAACTATTGTATTATTTTATTTGCATTCATGATTTTTATTTAATTAATGATACACGAGATATAATTAATTAAGAAGTGGACAAGGTGTGGGGAATGAAGCCATTTCGGCATGCGAGGAAGGAAATACGGTATAATATATTAGCAATGGTCACGGTCTTCTAAGATACGGTCAACTAATACTGTCACCTTAAATTTTGGCCTGCATATTATTTTTAGGGTGACTCTAGGGTCCGCTCGTGGGAACACGTTAAGGGTCCGTTTTTGTTTGGTATTATTGTTACAGACAGTAACGACAGTTTTTCGCTGAAAAGCAGGCAGCAGAAAGGTATTTGATAAAATTCAAAAGCTATTGTTTGAAAAAGTACTTTTAATCTAAAAACAGTTATTATAGAAAACATGTCCCCCGTAACTGTGCATGGGTACACATTAGAAGTTTAGTTATAAAATTTCTATTGATTTTCAATTCATTATAATGATGGACCCTTGTATGCACAAAAACTCCACCAATCAAAATGAGGCAAACTCGTAAAATTTAGTACTTAGGCTCTGTTTAAAACTGTTGGGTTGTGAGAAAAAATGCTGGTGGAAAAAGTATTGTTAGAAAATTTTGATGACTGTTTGGTAAAAAAAAATTATTTATACATTTTTTGAGATATAATATAAAAAATTAATCTTTTTGGAGAGGTTTGATATTGAATAGAAAAACCGTTTTTTATTGTTTTAATCATTTGATGACTCACTTTATATATTTTACTATTTTATTACTCCTTATATAAGTAAGGTCACTTTATATAAGTAAGGTCATTTTATATTATAATTAATATCACATTGTATACTACTAAGAAGAATTACATATATAAGTATGATCACATTATATCATCATGCAAGAAATATTTAAGATTATTATACAAGTAACATATATGCAATTAATTAGATCACATTATACTATCATGCAATAAAATATAAAGTTTCTTGCTAGACGTATCGCAAGAATAATCTAGAATAATCCACTCTGCATTTTATGTATCGTCTCGCATATTTTCCTTAACTTATTTTTACTATCATACTATCATATTTTTCTTAACTGAAAATAGAAAATGATACTCTCTTTTTTAAATAGGTAAGTATCAGCATAAATACACTCCCCATTATACTATCATGCAAAAAAATATAAAGAAGATTAATTATATAGAAGGAGTATTTTTTTTACTGCAATTCGCATTGCCTCGGGAGTAATAAATTTTGGCTTTTCCGGGTCTGAGCCCTCCTTATTATGTGTTTGATTCCATTTTGCAAGCCGAGTCAGCTTCTTCTTTTCCTTGTTCTCCTCGATCATAAGCTACAAAATATATGTAATTATAGTAAATATATATACATATATGTATATTACTATATATATTGCTACATTAAACTTTTTTTGGTTTACCTTCTCTACCACATTAAAAGACCTCGCACATGCACTATACAAGGTACCAAGCTTTTTATGGTTTGAAGAACCAACCGACGAGCGGCGTACATGATCCTCGCTCTCCAAATACTTCAACAACCCATCCCATAATTCTTCAGAAAAATACGGTGGCCTTAAACTTTGCTTGGGCACCCGCTTCAACTTCGAGTGCTCACCCGTCCTCCTCTTTAATTGATTCATGGTTCTTTTCACTGTTCTCTTCACACGATCATCTATTATTTCTCTCGCTTCAGATCTACTTTGACCTTTTTCATGTTTGAAGTATTTCTACAAAAATAAAAGACAAAAATATTAGCAATCAAATAAAAAAATGATGCAACTACTTAGTACCAACTACACTATAATTTTATAAATTAAAATGTAACCTTGAATTCATTAAAAACACCATCCAACCATTTTGAATCCCCCGCCTCAATATCCGTATAGGTGTACCAACCAATAGGCCACCTTGACCGAATGATTCCAAGGAGAGTTTTCTTTATAACATCATCATCGATACTACACAAAATAAATATAAACAATTATGCATTTTATTGTTATCAAGGGCTACAATTAGATAACATATACATATATACATAGAAATGTTTCTTTTAAAAGACAATAACTATATGCAAGTATAAAACTAACTTATTTGAATACTAGGGTTAAATTGACACCTAATTATGTGACAAAGTGACCTTGGTCGGATTTATTCCAGTAGATATATACATATTAATTTGTTGCAATTAGAACAAATACAATAATTTAAGATTGAACACATGTATGTATACATTTTCCACAAATATGAACCAATTATATTATTAATATAGTCAATTGCTGAGTAAAAAATGTCAACCAAATAACAAAAAACAAGTTAATAGATGAAAATCAACAACGAAGAAATTCCACAAATAGTCAAATTATTTACTGTCTTCCGGATATGTTGACACGAGTCGGCTTTGGTGGAACCTTATCACCGAATAATCCCGAAGATTGAGATCGAGTCTTTGGTCCCCTAAGTTCCCGCTCCTCGTTTGGTATCATAGCTCTAGTCCCGGGTTCAGAATCTGGTCTTGGCTCCTCAAAGGTGATCGTCTTCCTTGATCGATCCATCCTCTTAGTTTTGGGCTTTGATTTTTCAATCGCCTTACATTTGACCTTACCTTTTTTGGTAATCATTGCGATGACTAAGGTAAGAACAAGTAGAGAGAATATAAAGAAAAGAAGCTCCTGCATCATACATATATCAAATGAGTATAATTAGTATACTCAAGTATAGCTAAAATTAGCATATATATATAGAAAATTGAAAACACTTATAAATATCAAGTTAAACAAACACTTTATAAATAGACTAATATATATTATTAAACAAAATCTAATAAGCACACATAAAATTGAATCAAATTAGTACACTTGAATTGTCTATACGAAGACCCGTGTGCATCAAATAACAAAGACAACTAGCAAGGGCATTGTGTGTGCTTGGAATCTAAAATTAAGAATAAACTAGCTAAAAAAGCAAATTCAAGAAAAAGATGCCTAGTTTCTTTAAGAATGGTAAGATCTCAATATAGCCCCAACTTCTTTAAACTTAAATATATTGTTTTTGTACCCAAATTACTAGCACACCACAAATTCCCAACAACACAATTAAATCACATACAATCATACATAACCACATATAAACTACATAAGAAAACAAATTGACATGAGCAAGAACCATATATGAAAAAGATTGAATTTTTAAAGTAAAGAGAACATTCAAAATTGAACATTCTTAAAAGAACATGTAATAAACAACCAAAAACACCAACTCAATACCATATAATATTCAAAACATATTTAAAAAAATATATGCAAAATCATATGTTAAGAGTAACTTGCAAAATAAGAGAAAGAGTTTAGACATATATAAAAACACAAGTACAAACAAAAATCACAAAATCGTAATAGTTAAGGGTAAAATCATGATACCAAAATAAACCCAAGTATAAACACACACATACACATACACATATATAAACACAAATTATGATATCAAAATGGAACGAGTAGAAATATGAAATCATAACTAATTATTGAAACAATACAAAATTAACACAATAGTTACAAGCAATAATAGAGATATAACCAAGTATATATATACATGCATATGAATACAAGCAAAAATAAGAAAAGGGTAACGGGGTTCAGAAAAACTACCTTCATTGAAACACTGAAGCGATTGTTGCGGGTTTTGATGGTTTGAAGAGATTGTCACGCCATTAAATCCTGATTTTGGAAGATTAGAGAGGTAGGGTTTAAAGAGAAATATGAGAGGAATATGAGTTGTGTGTAATAAAAAATAAAAAAGGGTAGTGGGGTTTTAATCTATTCACAACCTATAATCGACCGAATGGTGGTCAGTTATAGTCTTGGACACTGTGAATTAAGAGAAATGACGTCGTGTTGATTTTTTAGGCGGGGTTTTTAATTTTTTTCATAAAAATAATAAAATTCTGGGTAAAGCTTAACCGACCGATGACTGACAATTTAGATTAGAAAACCACTATAACCGACCACTAGTCGTGGTTTTATCAGAACGATACGACGTCGTTTTGGTACCCTGTATCCTAACCGTTGGGCCTATGAATGTGGTCAGTTTTAGATCATTTCAGTCGATTTTCTGGGATATTTAATTTTATTATTTTACAAAAAAATCACATAATGAAAGTTCTAATGTAGGAGTATTATATCTGAGAAGTAGTAAATAGTTATTATATGTATAAATCAATTAGTAAACACATATAATATCGGTCAATGATTAAATTTCGATCATAAAATGTCATTTTTTAATAAATATGATACATTTTCTTATAGAAATTTGCTTACGTAACGTATGATTCATAGATTTTATTTTTTGCACTTCATTTTATTTTACTTTTCATAATCATAAGATTGAAATGACAAATTTCACATCAATAGTGATAGCGATTGTGATATTAAAACTAAGTCTTGTACATAACGATATTTTTAAACATTATACGTACATTTATATAACCTAATAATGTTATCCATTTAATCGTAATCAAAAAATTACAAATTTTTGTATACATATGGTTTTAGAGTTTTAATTATCATTTGTATCGGCAATTACTTAAAATCATATTCCAAAAATATATTATTTATAACCCTAATCGACATATATATATATATATATATATATATATATTTAATTCAACAATTATATTTTTATGTTAATTTCATGAGTAATACTAAGTAAACATATGTAATATATATATATATATATATAATATAAAATAAAACAATTAAATTAGTTATCAACTACTTAAACACTGAACTTGAGCGAAACTGTAATGATTTTTCAAAATTAAAGCCAGAAAATATGTTAATTGACCGGCTTTCGGTCAGTTTTGTAATTCCCGACCGGCTAGCGGTCGGTTTTAGTATTTTGACCAGCTTTGACATTGAATTTTACATGCCAAGATGTTATTTTATGAAGATTTTAAGGGTGAAATCACATATAAAATAGTTAAATAAATGTAGAAATGTATCTTAACAACAAGCGTAGGTTCCCTATATTGCCTCGTCGGGTTTATTTCAGAAGGTCACCAAATATTTCTATTAAAAATGATAATCGACCGACAAAACCGACCGCTGTGGATGAATATGGTCTGTTTTGATGAAGAATGTGGTCAGTTTTGAATGGAGTTGGTCGGTTTTCTGGTAATTTGAATGGTCAAAGTGATCGGTTATAATCACATATCAGTCAATTTTGTCTGATCATTGGTTAAATTTAGGCCATATTTCTGGGAACCTATCACAATCAACATCAAACCATTACACAAACAACATCCAATCATTACACAACAATCCAACCATTACATAACAACACAACTATTATCAATTCTATATAAAGCAATTTTTAAGTATAATCAAAACAAAGCAATTTAAGAGAACAATTTCAACTATTATCAAAACTAAGCACGTTCAAAAATAATGAAATACATATTCTATTCTATATCATCAAAACCATCTTCCTCCTCCTCTTCCTCTTCGTCCGACACCGACACCGACACTTCGTCATCTTCTTCATTTTCACTATCTCTCTTATTTTCAAGATCTTCGTCATCCTCTTCCGAGTCTTGATTTTGTGGGATAATTGGAAATCGTCCATATTGTACAAAATCGACGAATAGAGAAAATGAATTTTCTGCATTTGATATATCTTCTTAAAGAGTATCTTCGATTTCGTTTGGCACTTGCGTAGATTCATCTAATGGACGACATTTAGATTTTACCACTGTATGAAATTTGATGTCTGTATTTAAGACACTTGGAACATAATACACTTGAGAAGCTTGACTAGTTAGAATAAAAATTTCATTAAAACTTAATCTAGAGCTCATATCAACTGTCACAACTTGATTCCGATCAACCGTCACACCGTTTCTAATACTATCAAACCAAATACAGTTAAATAAATAAACATGATTACAACCTTGATAAATAAGTCACACAATTTCTTGTAGTTGACCATAATAATCAAAAATATTTTTATGCGAAGTGCCTTGAACAACAATACCTAAATTTGACCCGGATCTAATAGAAAATTTGTACCCATTAACACAACAAGTTTCAAAATTCATGACTTGAAGTGCCAGTCCTGCAAGTAAGCTCTCAAAACGAAAACGATTCACGTCATCTTTCTCAACCTACACATTTTGTGTCAAAATAATAATGTCAATAATCCAATTTATATGCCATAAATGCAATAAATTCAAATCTTAGTTTTAAATACAAACCTTTTTTGCCAACCAAGTTTTGAATCTTATTTTGATTATATGATCTAATTCTTGAGGTGTCGTTTGAGGACGTTGTTGCATAACACGTTTTTCATACTTTCTGCAACATAATAATGCTAATACAAATTATATTAAAATTTTCACAAATTGTAGCACGTACATATGGATTACAAAGATAAATTCATACCTCAAGTAAGGTTGGACTTCCAGAGAGTTTAAAAGAACGTAGTCTTCAGCAACTTTTCATTCAATATCACTCATTTACCGAGTACCTTGCTTCCCGAATGATTGAAATGGATATTTAAAAACTTTTAAAATATCCAAATTATTTTGGTCATCCAAAACTTCATTACGCTGTAATTTATTATGGACTGTTACTGAGTCAGAGCCAAAATAAAATGAATAGAAGTTGACAATTTCTTCTTCCATATATTGTTCGGCAATTGATCCTTCAACTCAAGCTTTATTTCAAATTATGCCTTTAAATTTACCCAACAAACACTCAATATGATACATCCAAATATAATAGGCAACTACAGCAAGTATGTATTGTTCCGCTAAATGTACAACTAAGTGTTCCATTGAATCATAAAAGGTAAGAGGAAAAATGGTTTCCAAAAAGCACATTGATTGAATAACAGATTTTTCCATTTTATCCAAATCACTTTTTATAATAACAGATGAACACAAATCACTAAAAAAATTTGAAATTGTGGTCAAGACATCCAAAATTGGTTCAAGTAGAAGCTCACGGAAGGCAAGGGACATTAATTTTTGAAGAAAAATGTGACAATCATGCGACTTGAATCCAAATTTTTTTAACTCATTAACATTACAACAATGTGAAATATTTGATGCATACCTGTCTGGAAGCTTAAGCGAGCAAGTCCAATCGTACGAAAGCTTAAGTTGTTTCTGATTGAGGGAAAATGGTGCTTTAGGTGTCTTGCCATTTTCGGTTATCCATAGATGATGCAATAAATTAAAGTGCTTGCAATCCATTCTTGCTTTTTTATGATCCTTTGAATTCACATAATTTACCACAGTGAAGAATATATTCTTAACAACATTTTTTTCGGTATGCATGATATCAATGCAATGTCGAACACTATGTGATGACCAATAAGGGAGTTCATAAAACATTGATTTGTGAGTCCAATGATGGTTAACTCCATAGCCGGGAGGTCTTAATTTGGCATTTTTTTCATGTGGTGGGAATTCTATGTCATCAATTAAATTATTTACGTTCTCACCAGACAACCGGCCACGAAATACCCTTTTTTAGTAGTATCGAATAGATAACTTGATTGGCGCATTGGGTCATTGGTTTCAAGAAATATTTTATTCATGCCATGAAACAACATTTTTTGAAATATTTCAATTGAAAACCTTGAACACTACCAAAACAAATTGGACATCCCATTTTCCTTTTCCTGACCATCCGCTTATCATACTCATAGTAGGAAAATCACTGATCGTCCACATAAGAGATGCTCTCATTGTAAAATTTTGCTTCCCAAATTGATCAAATGTTTCTACTCTAGTGTTCCAAAATGTCTTTAATTCTTCAATGAGAGGTCTTAAATATATGTTAATATCTTTACCTATATCATTCGAGCCCGGCACTATATCAGTCAAAACATATAAGATTTTTTCATGCACATTGAAGGTGAAAGATTATAGACAACAATCACAATTGGCCACACATTATAAGTTTTTTTCCCTGAATTATCAAATGGATTAAAACCATCGGTTGCAAGTCCAAGCCTTACATTACGAATCTCTTCAGCAAATGACGAATACCGACGGCTAAAAATTTTCCATTTTTCATCATTCGTGGGATGACTAAGTTCGCCCTCCTTTATATCTCGATTTTTGTACCATCTCATATGTTCCGATGTATGTACCGACATATATAACCGTTGTAATCTAGGAATCAAAGATAAATGTCTCAAGATTTTTGTCGGTATTTTCTTACCATTTTTCCTCGACTTGCCTTCGAAATGACTTTCACCACATATATCACATTCAACTTTATCTTTATCTGTCCCATAAAATAGCATGCAATCATTCTCACATGCATCAATTTTTTCATACTCAATTCTCAAACTCTTCATAATCTTCTTCATTTCATAATAAGATTCGGGCAATGTATGTTTTTTGGGTAAAACATCATTAATGAGTTTAAGCAACTATCAAAAGTCTTGTCACTACAATGCGCGGTATTTTTGAATTCTAGTAGCCTTGTGGTAAAATTTATTCTTGTGCATTTTATATTGCCGGGATAAATAGAGACACTATTTTGAACAATTACATCATAAAACTCTTTGGCACTATTGTTCAGAGCTTCCTCTACATTATTAGTATTCATGGTATCATTAAATTCATAGTTTTTTCCGGCGACATCCCTTAACATGACAATCATGTCTATCGGCTCCTCTATTCTTGGCAATTTTTGACCACGACCATGTCTTCACCGAATATGCACTCATTTACGCACCTCTTTCTCACCGTGCACACCCCACACCGTATAACCCTCACATATTTCATTTGAAATCAAATAATATTGAATTTCGTCAAGTGTGGTCCAATATAAATTTTTATAATTTTTACAAGGACATCGCGTTTTATCTCCATTCACTCCAAATTCCTTTGCAAATTTTATAAATTTAATTAACACCTTCACTATATTCACGAGTTATAGTCATTCGATCATTTTGCAACCTATTACTTATCTATTTTTGATCTTTAGCGGACATCTACACAAACACATATATACATAAAAGTGTGTAAAATATATATACAAATATCATGTAGGCATGTGTGTACATGTGTGATTTAATAATTCAAATAACAAAAAATATATATAACACAAAACCATAATAAAAACACAATATATAAAATGTAAAACTTACATTTAATTAGCTCTTCTTTCTCTTCTCTAGCTTGATCTCCTCTTCTTTTTCTTCTCTTTATCTACAATTTTTTCTTTTTTCTTTTTCTAGTTTTGGTAGTAATATGACAATGAACATGTACAAAACAAATTTTTTACTTTTTCTGAAGCTAAAACCTTCCGACAATATTGATCACCCGTCAGTTTTAGGCACAGAAAACAAAAAAAAGTGAGAAAACATCTTTTCTGACCAAGGCTTGGTCGGTTATGCACGTGTAAAAAAATGGTGTCGTTTTCTATAATTATTTGATTTTTAAATACTTGTGTTGTCTTTTGCCTGTTTTAAAATCAAACTCAAGGTATTTAAGTTCCGAACAAATAACAAAGATTAAACACAAAGTATATGAAAATATTGTTTGTATTATTAATGATCAAATACAAATTCTCTTAGGGTGTACACAAACGCTATCAGCTACTCTATGTTTCTCACAATAACTCTCTCTATCTATATGCTCTCTCAAAAGCTCGACTTAATAAATTAGGTTACATAGAGTGTTTATATAGAGAGTTGTCTATCAACTAATAACAGAAAATCAAATTACAATAGGAATAGAATTCTTAATTATTAGTTAACAGTTTCCTTTTGTGATTCTTCTTCCTTCTTATAGCACATCTGCAATATATTTGTCTTTATCTTCGAAGACTTTCCATTACTATGATCATCTTCCAAATTCAACTTCAGCTTTATAAACTCTGAAAACCTTCAGACTGTGATGATCTACAGTATCTGACAGACTATAGACTCTAATTGTCTATAAACTCTGATTGAACTTCAGACTCTGGCTTTATTTCTTCTGAAAATATTCTAAGCACAAATACTCTTGATACATGTACAAGGACTAACTAGACTCTGATTTACATTTACTTTGATTAGAGACTAGAAAGACTTATTTTATTACAGATATATCCATGCTAGACTCTAATATTTTGTACATCATCAAATGAATATATTTTTAACAATGACTTCTATTTTAGAGGCTAGAGTTTAAAACTTACTAGTAGAAAAAGTTTCTATGATATATAGATGTATTGAATAGTCAAACTCTAGAGTACATGTTATAATACAAGCTCCTCCTCATGAGTGTTTTTTTAACTTTTTAATATATATTACGGTTTCAATTTATCTGTCGTGTCTGACTTTTTATACTTAAATTGATCGAACTTTGACTGATAATTAAAAATTAAAAATTTATAATTTAAAATACTGAAAATTGCATTTGAAATTAAATTACATATACTTTCGAATAATATAATTTTATACTTTTTCTCAATTATTTAATATATGAAATTTTCAGTCAAAATTTAGTCAATTTGACCGAAAAAATCAAATAGGACATATAAATTGAGACGTAGGGAGTATTATGTAAAAGGGAAACAACTATATTTAATAAAAGAAATTAATTTTATATTAAATAAAAATATAAATTTTAATTTTGTATAATATAAAATTTGAAAATAAAATTTTGTACAAAATATGATTTTTTTTATACCTAAATATAGGTGTGAAAAGGTTAAATATTGGTTAAAATAACACGGAGATGGTTAATTTTTGTCAGTTAATTAGTGGCACATTCGAAGATCTTGAATATGCTAATTTAGAGATTAAATAGGGATAAAATAAAATAACAAGTCTCTGTCAAGAAAATTAATATAGTGAGAGTGTGAGACCCATTTAAGTTTGTAATCTTATGGATTGAATGCATCGATGACTAGTTATGTGGATTTGACGTATGAGGTAGATGTATGATTACCTAAATTAGTTTTCCTGGAAATAGAATTATCTTTTATCGTTATAAGCCGGCCAAGCTTTTCTTAACAACGTAACAAGCCGCTTGATAGCGTAAAACTAATCCAACCGAGTCTTAATTCATTCTTTAAATTTAATATAAAATAATAAATATTAGTAATTTAAAATATAGATAGGTATTATGAATTATAATAATATTATTTAAATTTCTTCCTGATTTAATATTTTATTATTAAAAGTACTTATTATCATTAAAAATGTACTCCCTCCGTCCCACCTAATTGTTAACGTTTCGGAGAGATGTTTAAATTTCTAGTCAGAAAAAAAAATTAAAAATAAGTTATGAAATTATACTTTATATGCACCTTAAAATGCGTGTCGTACCTCCTCTCCGAAACGTTAACAATTGGGTGAGACAGTGGTAATAATATTCAAAAGAGAGAAAGATAATGTTTTTAATATTTTATCATAAAATATTACTCAGGACATGTTTAGGAAGAAAATGAAAGTTCTTATAAAATAAAATAAAGAATGAAGAAAAGAATTCTAGTGATTCCTAGTGATATAAGGAATCACTAAAATATTGTTGGAGCATATTTTTACTCTAATTTATTAAATCTTGATTTAAGAACTTAAATAGGAAATCATTGGAATTGCACCAAGGATACTGGATAGGAAGATGATTTTATGAAATTTTTTCATCTTTTTACCAGATTTAGTTAATAAGACTACAGACAGTTGGATTGTATCGAGATGGAGTTGTTAGTCCCATGTCCTTCTTCAATGTATACACTATATAACTAAGGAAATGTATCAAGATAGAATTGAATTTATGATTATCGGTTTTGAATCAGAATTTTGAAATTAAAATAATAATATGTTAATTTTTAGGGGTTAGTTGAGATTTAAGATTAATTTTTTACTAATTTTTAATTAATAAATATGATTTGAAAAATAAATTTCATATTCAATATTCATTTTTAAAAGTGGGACGGGGCTATATTATGTGGTCGTTTGGGGTTTTTTAAACTTAAAATAAGTAACTTATTTTATTTTTATTTTTTACATATTTTCATTTTTTTTAAAGATAAATATTTATTTTAGAATTTTAAAATCAAATATTATCTTCAAAATTAAAAATAAGTTACTTATTTTCAAAAAAAGTGCATACATACATATTTTTTTCCGAAAATAAGAGTTTATTTCCGGAAAAAATGGGTTGCCATGCGGGCGTATATTTGCAACCCATCCAAATGTAATTGCTTTTCATTATCAATATGCATGATTATTTTTTGAACTTTGGTCAGCTAAAGGTTGAAATGTTTTATGGGCCTCACATGATTCTTATCATTGGGTTAGATAATCAAACCTTCTTCGAATAATGAAGAATTCTGGCTATTTAGACTTGAGAGTAGGTACTCATGGGCTAGTTAGATTTCACTAGTTGGGCCTTCTAACTAATAGCTCGGATTAATGCAATTAGGTGTTAATTTAGTACTCCTCTATCTCACACTAATCTTCACTTTAAACTTTACACATTTTCAAGTTGCCTAAAAAATATAAATTCATAAATTATTTTTTAAATTTTCTTTTTAAGCACCTTGAACTACTCGTAAAAAGTTAAGGTGATAAGTATTGTGAGATGCTGGGAGTAATGGCAGGGAGAAATCGTTTTGATATATAGTTAAGATATATAGTTAAAAGTTAGCTAGTTATGTTTTACTGCATTCCATTATTAACCTTTTTCCTATTCCATCATATCACGGCAAATGGATACTATATTATAACAGAAAGTTCATAGCCCTTGCTTGTGATTGTGATTGTTATGTTGATTGCTACTTAATTGGGTTCCTTTCTTCTTGCCACGCCTGATACATCCCAACTTGGAAGGTCTGGATACTTAATTTGAATTTACTGCATGTCATGTGATGGCATTAGAAGCATGTCTACTGCAGAATCTTATATATGGTTCAAGAGAAGATAGTGGAATTAATGTGTATAGGTGATACAGTTGAAAAGGTCAGTGTTTTACGTAGACGCCTGAAGACTTTGAGTTTGTCGATCTTGATTAGACCTGGTAATTTTGTATGTGACACGAAAACATGACACTAATATTTAGTGTTTTTGTTTTTATTTTCGGTATACAAATAAAGTACACGGTCGAATTTAGTGTCGTGTTTGAGTTTACTCTTTAAGTACACGACATGAAAGTACAAGACATAATTAATTAAATAAAAATAAATTAAATATATATATATATATTAATATATTATAATAAATCATTTATGTACAATTTAATGTTAACATTAGAATTTTATAAATAAAATTAATATAATATCAATTAATATATGTAAATCAATTAATTATTAATATTTAAAATTAATAAAATATGCATTAATTTTTAAATTTTTTTCCCCATTTTCGCGTACTTTCGTGTCGTGTACATGAAAATTACACGGAAAGTTCGCGTACTTCGTATCATTTTGTGTTATATCGTTTTTTCGTGTCGTGTACGTGTCTGAATTTCAGGTACACGGATTCATTTCATGTCGTATACCAATTTCAAGTACACAAAACGACACGAATTGCGAAGTCTAATCTTGAAGGCATCTAATATATAGTATGGTGCAACATTCACTACCTTGTTAATTACCATGGTTAATGTGCCCAAATTTCTTGTTATCGTGGTATAAGTTCATTATTAGCATCATTCATTCAAACACGCTCCTTTTTTTTCTTCAGGATCAATTCTATCCTTTTTATGGCCGTGGTTGCACGAGATTCGAACTCAGAACTAGTCGAATGGAGAAGATGATTTCCCTGTAATTCTGCCTAGTGCTTAATTTCAAAATTATTATTTCTATCAACTTCATAAACCATAAAGTACAGCTTGCTAATAAATACTTGTTATGGAATAAATACTAAGGTGTAGTTAATGCGATGTATGTTGGAGCTTAACGAGCTTTAATGACCGAACTTGTGTTTCGTAGCTTGGTTCTACCCTCACAAGATGCCTACGTATCTCAGTTGTGTTTAGAGAATCAAGTCAAAACGTAGTTCTAAGAATGAGGGGTTAGGCCCTTTATATAGACGTAGAGAGTCTAAGAATTAGAGCAGGTTTAGGAATTTTGATGGGCAGGCCACCTCCTAGAAGGATTTTGTATTCTTCTTGTGATAGAAGTAGTTTCCAAGTAGGAATAGATTTCCTTGTTGATTGCGGTGTCTTGAAAACTACCATTTGGAGTAGTTTCCATGTATTTGGACATAATTAATTAGCTGTATATTTAGCCAATTAATTAATTACGAATTTATTTACTAGTTAGGGTTTCAAGCCTCATTAATTGAGCCTCCCTTTTGGACAAGACTATGTCCAATTAATGCCACATTAATTGTGTCTTTAGGGCTTACTTTTAGCCCATATCATTTGCCCCCCAACTTCTGTAAAGTGTGCAATACTTTGTAGAAGTTAAGGTTCATGACTCCGTTACTCAAGTTCCCATGAAGAATTTTTATAATTCTTTTCTTGCGCCCATCACTATTTTTCATTAATTTCTGGGAATTTTTCTCTATATTTAGAGAATTTTCCATAATTTATTGGTACCTACACGTATTTTTCCTTAATTTCTAGGAATTTTCTCTATTTTTAGAGAATTTTCCATAATTTATTGGTACCTACAGGTATTTTTCCTTAATTTCTAGGAATTTTTCTCTATTTTTAGAGAAGTTCCCATAATTTATTGGTACCCACAGGTATTTACCTTTTAAATCATTTTAACGATTTTCTGGCATTTTTTGATATTATTTTCGACCAAGAATCCCAGACAAATTCGACCAGGATCCTGGTCGATTCTAAGACTCATTTGAATCCTGGTCGATCAGGATTCCTGGTCGATTCTGGGGTTCATTTGAATCCTGATCGAGTAGGATTCTTGGTCGATTTTCGACCAGGATCCTAGTCAGTTTTGGGATTCTTTTGGATCCTGATCGAGTAGGATTCCTGGTCGATTTTCGACCAGGATCCTAGTCGGTTTTAGGATTAATTTGAATCCTGGTCGTGTAGGATTCCTGGTCGATTGTTGACCAGGATCCTAGTCAATTTTGGGATTCATTTGGATCCTGATCGAGTAGGATTCCTAGTCGATTTTCGACTAGGATCCTAGTCGGTTTTAGGATTAATTTGAATCCTGGTCGTGTAGGATTCCTAGTCGATTGTTGACCAGGATCCTAGTCGATTTTGGTGGCAAAATGTATCCTGGTCGAATGAGACTTCTGGTCGACTTATTTCAAATCTTGATTTCTAGTTGACAGGGCCCCTAGATTGTGATTTAGTGGGCCTTGACTCATTTCTATTTTTTACGCGTTTCAGTCCTCCTCGATTTTTGGGCCACAGGCCTGCCAGGCCCAACCAGTTCATGGGCCTTATTTTTACCGGCTATAGGAAGTTTAATCGGTTGGACTACCGTTTTCTTTGGCTATAAATCAGTGAAGTGAGAACTTCACTTTTTACTTATCACTTTCTCAGTAAACTTCTCTCAAATTTCTCTCTAGTTCATTTTGTCAAGGCGATTTCCGGCGAGTCCTCTCCGATCAATCTTCATCTCCTTCACCCTTTAAACCTTCATCTGTTGAATATCCATGGCGGATCAGGATGCTGCTCAACAACGACTCCTTGTGAAAGGGGAGATAAGAGTGAAGGGAAGTAACTCACTGCACTTTCATGTGTACTAGGAATGCTAAATGTAATCTCTATGTAATGGTTGATGATAACTCAACAATAGAACATGACATGTAATAATATGCAGGTGCACAGAAATCTTGGATCACAGAGTTCAGTTAAGACAAAGTATCAAAGGATCATTTACAGACTTGAAGCTCACTGGAAGAAGTTCATTAACATGTTCAGGCCTCAGTGGAGAATAAAAGATATTGACATCTATTCAAGGATGTGGAAGCTACAGAAGATTGTCTTAGTCTATGAAGATTTTAGTGCATTACAGTCGAAGCTACAAGTAAAGTTTGCAAAGAAGAATGTGGAATCATGTTCGGAATCAAGAGCCCCTATCAAGACTAGTCACTTATGAACCAGACCGTTGCATCAAGTGTCAGGACATTGGAGGCAAGCTCTCGTCGGTTAATATGGTTTTAATCATTCTAAAGTTGTTGGTTTTCTTGAGTCATGTGGAGGATCAACAAAGGTGGTAAATCAGTGTTGGAGAAATGTCAGCCTAATGGATAAGGGACAGACGGCACAACCTGATTTGATCTTACTAAAGCTTCACAGATTAGAAGGCCAAATACTTGGACGTGGTGGAGTCACGTATACGGGGCCAAGTATTTGGATAAGGAAGTCTATAGAAATTGAAGAGTGGAATGGAAATATTTAATTTAATTAAATAAAGTATTTATTTAATTATTTATATATTTTATAAATAAAGATATTCTTTATTTATATTTTATATATTTATTAAATATTACTTTTACATTAAATATTTCCAAAGGCATGCTTGGCACATGACTTTGAAGATAAGATTTGGGTGGACATGAGCAAAAGGAGAAAAAGTGAAAAAGTAACCTTTTTCACTTTGAATAAAAGTCTTCCATACTTGTTTTTCAAGAAGCGGGGGTGCAGGAGAAAATAAGGGGAGAGAGAGAAAAATTATTCTCTCCCCCATGGCCGAACTAGATCTTGAATATTTTGGAGCCATGACTTTCTTTATTATACCACTCCTCTATTCTTCTACTAAAAACACTTGTTAAATCTTGTGTAGAAGATAGGGTTGATTTTTGTCTCCTAGATCTACAAAATGTAATAGTTTTAGAGGAGACAAAAATCACTTCTTTGTTGTGTTCTTGAGCTTATGTTCTTGAACTTGTTTGTAGCATCTACCCCACTTCAATGAATATAAAGTTATATTCTTGGATCTTGTTGTGTTGTGTGTTTTGGATGATTTACCGTTCATTATCTTGGTTATTTTAATGGTGTTCTTGAGGTTGAAGAAGATGATGAACAGTACCCGGGTTTGAACCAAAGTAATTTTTTATGTTGTCCCAAAAATAATTAATAGTCATAATTTTAATTTGGGAATCGTATTCACCCCCCCCCTCTACGATCTCCGGGACCCAACACCTTGCCAGGGCGGCGAAAAGAGGTAATATAGTTACCGTAAACTCCACTTTTTCTTCACTTTCTGATCTCCTTCAAACCATGGGAGACGAGTTTCCTACATTAGCTGAGTTAGACTCCTTTAGATTTTCTAGTACTTTCACCAACCAGGCCCATTGTGATAAATTTACAAGATTGTATAAACTTCCACCAGGATATAGATTTGTTTTAGCTGAGCCTGGGGATCGGGCCTGTCATTGGCGGCCCAATAAGTTATGTATCTTTAGAGATGCCCTTATAGGTGGGCTTAGATTCCCTTTCCATGAGTTTGTAATTAGGTTATTAGCTGAAGTTAGGATTAACCCGTGTCAGCTGAGCCCAAATTCGTGGCGAACACTTCTTTGTTTTATTGTTTTATGTCTTAGAAAGAATTATCCCCTTTCTGTTGCCGTTTTTAGAAATATCTTTCAGTTTAAGAATAGCCCGTCAAACATATTGGGCTGGATCTACATCAATCATAGGCAGGGGTGAGCCCAATCTTTTGTAATAAATCATTGCCCGACAACAACATAGATTGGCGGATGGATTTCTTATACTTAGAATGAGAAGGAGGAGATTGGGGCACTCTCTTCAGGCCCAAGTTCTGCAAAGTCAAAGATGGGAATGCAGGCCTGATCCATCTTTCTCCCGAAGAGAAACTCATTATTGCTGACTTGGGCCAGGATAAGGGCTCGACCCATCACATGAAGATATTAGAAGAGTTTTCTTTAAAGGCCGTGGGCCTTTCGAACGTTTCTGATAATGGTATTTTCTGTTCTTGCCTTGTCCTTTCTTTTTTATTTTTCTGAGTTCGGTTGTTTATTTTCTTGTTTGTTTTGCAGCGACGGAAAATATCAATTTTCACTTGGGCGTGGGCGATCAAGAGACCCACAAGATGAGGAAAGCCCGCGAGGCTATTGAGGGCCCAATCAAGGAGCCCAATCTTCCTGGGTTTCTTCAACCTTGTGATAAGGCCCAAGGAAAGAGGCCCCGGGTCGAAGAGGAGGAGAACTCAGACACCGCTGCTTGGAGGCCTAGCTGGGGTTTGAGGAGGCAAGATACCGTTGTTGGGAGTACTCTGAACTCCCTTAATTGGTCGCAGAATTCTATTCCTCCGGTCGACAAGGCCAAGATTGTCCTGAAGACGGACATAGAAGAAGCCGAGACTTTGGGGGCCCAGGCTGTTGCCATGGTAAGGCACATTCATTTCCTTTCTCTCTTTAATTTTCTTAACTTCTTACTAATCCGTTCTTTTTGAACAGGTCAACACTTACTTTCAGACCATGGCTCACCAGGCCAAAACCTGGCGCTTCTCGGAGAAGGCCCAAAGGAAGGGCAAGGCCAAAGCAGAGTCAAAGGTGGCCGTTTTGAAAAAGAAGCTGCTCGAGAAGGAGCAAGAACTGGTGGAGGCCCACGCAGAGCTGCAGGAGCTTAGGGTCGGGAAGAAGGTCGTGATCGATGAGTACTTGGAGTCGGAGGACTTTTATGCTTTTATTGATAAGCATGACGATATGGTTTTCCCGGCTACTTGTGCTCAGGCCTGGGAAAAGTGCCTTGACGCCGTCTTAGCTAAGCACCCCGGTCTATTCGATCCTGCCGAATTCCCCTGTCCTATGGGTCAGCCCTTGGCTTTGACTTCAAACGCTGCAGGGACAGGTTCGGGAGATTTGTCGGGCAGCGAGGCCTTGGATGAGTTTGATCGGGTCTTCGACTCTTCCCTAGAGGCTGAGGAAAATACCAGGAAGGAAGTAGAGGGAGAAGAAAAGACAGGGGAGGATGAAGATGTTGAAGATTTCCCTTAGTTTCTCTTTCCTTTTCCTGTATTTCTTGTATTCCTTGTATTCCTTTTCTGTTTTTAATTTATGTACTCCTAAGACTCTTTATTTATAAAAAGCCTCTTTGTTATCTGTTTTTCTGTTTTATGCCTTAGCATTTTTGATAAAAATATACTTTTTGAGCATAAAAGAGCATATGAACCTGGAAATTTTTCGAAGTGCCAACCGTGTTCCTTTTTATTCTTTTTCTTGCCTTAGTATATTTGACAAAATATACTTTTCGAGCATAAAGAACAAATAAGCATATATATTAACGTGCCTATCCAGGCTTGATCCAGTTCGTTTATCATAAAGGAACTTAGGAATTGCCAACTCTAGGCTAGACACATGTTTTAAGGTGCTATAAAGCTGAGAATTTTATTAATAATGCCTTCGAGGCTAAAGTGGGCACAACCCTTACAAAATGAGAACCTTGTATGGAGCGAAAAGCTCTTACATCCTAATGGTTTTATCGAACCTTATTTCTACATAGTTCCTACTAAATATAAGAACGCATAGATGAATTCTTTAAACATAATAAATCTTCAAGTTTGAGGCATGCCATGTCCTTGGCATCTCAACATCTTCCAGGGTTTCTAGGATGTATGATCCTCCTCCCTTAACTTGTTTTATCTTGTACGGCCCTTCCCAGTTAGGGGCTAATTTGCCTTTGGGGCCTACCCCTGAAGCTTCAGCTTTCCTGAGGACCAATTCCCCTTGTCTAAAAAATCTTTCTTTAACCCTTAGGTTGTAGTATAAGATGTCCTCAGGGCCTTCTCTGATATGGCCAAGTACAAGTATAAGATGTCCTCGGGGCTAGGCTTGGCCAACAACGGGGCTTTAGCCATATATTTCTTCAGTTCCTCAAAGGCCGTTTGACTTTCTTCTGTCCACACGAAATCTTTAACTTTTTTCAAGGTCTTGAAGAAGGGTAGACATTTATCCCCAGACTTTGAGACAAACCTTCCCAGGGCAGCAACTCTTCCTGTCAATTTTTGGACGTCCCTTACTGTTTTTGGAGGTTCCATGTCGAGTATGGCCTTGATTTTGTCAGGATTGGCCTCAATCCCTCTTTTAGAGACCATCATTCCTAGGAATTTTCCAGATCTCACGCCAAAGGCGCACTTTGCAGGGTTAAGCATCATATTGTGGTGCCTTAGCACTTCGAAAGCCTCTCGCAGGTGCTCAATATGATCGGCCTTATCGAGACTTTTGACTAGCATATTGAAAGGGGAGATAGGAGTGAAGGGAAGTAACTCACTGCACTTTCATGTGTACTAGGAATGCTAAATGTAATCTCTATGTAATGGTTGATGATAACTCAACAATAGAACAGGACATGTAATAATATGCAGGTGCACAGAAATCTTGGATCACAGAGTTCAGTTAAGACAAAGTATCAAAGGATCATCTACAGACTTGAAGCTCACTGGAAGAAGTTCATTAACATGTTCATGCCTCAGTGAAGAATAAAAGATGTTGACATCTATTCAAGGATGTGGAAGCTACAGAAGATTGTCTTAGTCTATGACGATTTTAGTGCATTACAATCGAAGCAACAAGTAAGGTTTGCAAAGAAGAATGTGGAATCATGTTCGGAATCAAGAGCCCCTATCAAGACTAGTCACTTATGAACCAGACCGTTGCATCAAGTGTCAGGACATTGGAGGCAAGCTCTCGTCGGTTAATATGATTTTAATCATTCTAAAGTTGTTGGTTTTCTTGAGTCAAGTGGAGGATCAACAAAGGTGGTAAATCAGTGTTGGAGAAATGTCAGCCTAATGGATAAGGGACAGACGGCACAACCTGATTGGATCTTACTAAAGCTTCACAGATTAGAAGGCCAAATACTTGGACGTGGTGGAGTCACGTATACGGGGCTAAGTATTTGGATAAGGAAGTCTACACAAATTGAAGAGTGGAATGGAAATATTTAATTTAATTAAATAAAGTATTTATTTAATTATTTATATATTTTATAAATAAAGATATTCTTTATTTATATTTTATATATTTATTAAATATTACTTTTACATTAAATATTTCCAAAGGCATGCTTGGCACATGACTTTGAAGAAAAGATTTGAGTGAACAAGAGTAAAAGGTGGAAAAGTAAAAAGTAACATCTTTTTGAATATACTAAAAGAAACCAAGTCCTCATCTTCATAACAACAACAGGCAGTAGTATTTGGCAGAGAAAAAATGGGGAGAGAGAGAGAGAAAATTATTTTCTCTCTCCCCCATGGCCATACTCCATATCTTGAATATTATGGGGCCATGAATTTCTTTGTTTCACCACTCATCTATTCTTCTATTGTAAACATTGTTAAATCTTGTTTAGAAGATAGGTTTGATTTTTGTCTCCTAGATCTAGAATTTGTAATATTTTTAGAGGAGCCAAAAATCATTTCTTTGTTTTGTTCTTGAACTTATGTTCTTGAACTTATGTTCTTGAACTTGTATGTAGCATCTACCCCACTTCAATGAATATAAAGTTATATTCTTGGATCTTGTTGTGTTGTGTGTTTTGGATGATTTACCGTTCATTATCTTAGTTATTTTAATGGTGTTCTTGAGGTTGAAGAAGATGATGAACAGTACCTGGGTTTGAACCAAAGTAATTTTTATGTTGTCCCAAAAATAAATAAAAGTCAGATTTTTATTTGGGAATCGTATTCACCCCCCCTCTACGATCTCCAGGACCTAACACATATCATCAACGTAGACCTCCATGGTTTTTCCAATGAGATGCTTGAAAATTTTGTTTACTAGCCTTTGATAGGTGGCCCCTGCATTCTTTAACCCAAAGGCCATAACGAGATAATAAAATACACCAAAGTTAGTGATGAAGGATACCTTGGCAATGTCATCCTCGTGCATCCGGATTTGATTGTATCCACTAAAGCCATCCATGAAGCTTAACATATCATGTCCCGCCGTGGCATCTATGAGTGCATCAATCCTCGGGAGGGGGAAGCAATCCTTTGGGCATGCATCATTTAAATCAGTGAAGTCAACGCACATCCTCCACTTTCCATTGGATTTCCTGACCATTACATGATTAGAAGGCCATTCGGGATATTGAATTTCCTTGATGAATCCAGCCTTTAAGAGCTTTTCCACCTCTTGCTTTATGGCTTCCTGCCTTTCTGGAGCAAAATTTCTCTTCTTTTTCTTCACCGTTTTTCGCTGTGGATCCACGTTAAGCTTATGAGTGATCAGTTCAGGGTCAATTCCCGGCATATCAGCGGTTGTCCAGGAAAATAAGTCTCTGTTTTCTTGCAAGAACTTTGTCAATTTTTCTTTCATAGGCTCTTCTAATGAGGCCCCAATATAGGTGACTTTCTCCGGTTCCCCTGGAATTAAAGAAATTGGAACCAAGTCCTCAGCTGGCTTTCCCCTTCGTTCCTCGTTTTCTCTTGAGTCCATGTCCTCTATGGGTAGGACTTGCCCCCGACTCCATCGGGTCTCAGGGCTGCCACGTAGCAACTTCTCGCCATTTTCTGGTCTCCTTTCTCCTCCCCAACACCGTTTCTGGTGGGAAACTTGATTTGTAAGTGATAACTTGAGGCTACAGCCTTGAAAGCATGCAAACCTGTTCTTCCAAGGATGGCATTGTATGTAGAAGATGCTTTGACCACCAGAAAAGTTAGCATCTGAGTGACCTCTTTAGGTTCTCTTCCCATTGTCATGGGCAGCTGAATGGTTCCTTCTACCTTTGACCCTACTCCATTAAAGCCATAGATGGGAACATCCGAAAGGGTTAACTGGGAGTCATTGTATCCCATCTTTACAAATGCATCATGGAACAAGATATCAACAGATGCTCCATTGTCCACCAAGACTCTTTTTACTTCTGAATTGCCTATCAAAGGGGCAATAACGAGAGGATCATCATGAGGAAACTTTATCCCTTCTAGGTCTGAGTCATCAAAAGATATGACCGCCTCCGTCCTAGCACGTTTAGGTGCTTCTCCTACGACTTGCATAACTTCTCTTGCGTATGCTTTTCTTGAATTCCTGGAATTCCCCGCAGCGGTGAGTCCTCCGAAAATCATATTAATAACTGGTCCTCTAGGTTGAGGATTCATATCCCGACCATCGTTATTATTTCTGTTATCATCGCGCCTATCATGACCTCCATCCTTAGTACACTTAGAAAGCTTTCCTCTTCTAATAAGGAATTCGATTTCATCCTTCAATTGTCTGCAGTCATCCATATCATGCCCGGTATCCCTATGAAACCGGTAAAACGCATTCTTATTCCTTTTCTCAGGATCATATTTTAGGGGTTTAGGCCATCTCAGGTCTCGATCTCTTTTAATATCCATAAGGATTTGACTTCGAGGTGCATTCAGCCTTGCGTATTCGGCAAACTTTTGCCCCAAATTATTTTTCTTTGGGGGAGATTCTGAATTCTTCTCCATCTTGGAATACTTGTCTCGGGCGTCATATTCTTGATCACCTTTTCTCTTCTTCTTATTATTATTCTCGTGTGTCGCCACCGATATAGTGGTTTTCTTCATACTTTCCTCCGCTTTAATGTATTTTCCTGCCCTATCTTGAAGAAGGAGCATGTTCTCAGGCGGATGTTTAGCCAGAGATCTCTTAAAGTAAGGATCAGTTGTTCCCTGTTGTAGGGCTATCATGGCCACTTTTTCGTCCAAGTCCGGGACTTTCAAGGCTTCCTTGGTGAAACGATTCAGATAGTCCCTTAAAGATTCGTTCTTTCCCTGCTCTAGATTCATGAGAGAAGCTGAACTTTTTTCGTGCACTCTTCCGCTTATAAACTGGCTTATGAAAGCCTTGCTGAGCTCTTTGAAGGATTCAATGGAGTTGGGAGGTAACCGGCTATACCAACGTTGGGCCATGCCCCCCAGGGTTTGGGGAAACGCCCTACACTTCACAACATCATTGATAGGTTGTAGTAGCAATGCATTCGAGAAGGTCCTCACATGATTGGCTGGATCGCCTACTCCATCATACACTTTGATGGTGGGTATTTTGAACTTACTTGAGATGTGAGCGTTCATGATGGTTTCGGTAAAAGGCGGTGTGGGATCATCAGGATCTCCAAGTGGCAATAATTCAGCGGGGTGAGCCTTAGTAATTTCTGTTCTTCTCCCTCGTGGGGTTTCATCCAGTTCTATGACGTCGGGGGCTTCATACCTCGAGGTTGTCCTTCTATCCTGCCGATCCAAGCTTTTCTTTAGTTCTTTGAGTTCAACCTCGTAGAAAGCAATTTTCTGTTCTAGTGTCCTACGGGACTGTGAACGTCGGCTTCCTGCGGGCTCTTTACCAGGCCTTCTTCTCCTGGGATTGACATCGGTGCCTTCTGAGCTTTCATCATCAGTTGAGTATGGTCCTGAGAAATCACGGACATCTTCTCTACGCCCATAGTTTTATGGTTCCAACCCTCTGATGTAAAGAGGGGGATAGGCTTGGGAGATTACAAGTCTTGTTTGGGCAACAGTGCTACTGGGGATAACAATAGTGGAAATTTGTGCGTGAGGAGCAGTAGCCATAAAAGGAGTTTGAGTTACCTGAGATAGTGGGTTGGATCCATGGATAATTTCCTCAGGATTGGTGGAATGGACGATTTCACTAAACGGACCAAGCCTTTGGGCGTTAGGACCTTGAGTTCCAGCGGGAATAATGGTGGTAGCGGGAGCCTCGGTAGTTTGAGTTTCATCAAGAGGGATGATAGCAGTATGATCGCCCGTGGTAGGGACGATGTCTCCGTCAGTTCGTCGTGTTCTTGCCATGGTTGATGTCTCCTTCCCACAGACAGCGCCAAATGTTATGGAATAAATACTAAGGTGTAGTTAATTCGATGTATGTTGGAGCTTAACGAGCTTTAATGACTGAGCTTGTGTTTCGTAGCTTGGTTATGCCCTCACAAAATGCCTACGTATCTCAGTTGTGTTTAGAGAATCAAGTCAAAACGTAGTTATAAGAATGAAGGGTTAGGCCCTTTATATAGACGTAAAGAGTCTAAAAATTAGAGTATGTTTAGGAATTTTGGTGGGCAGGCCACCTCCTAGAAGGATTCTGTATTCTTCTTGTGATAGAAGTAGTTTCCAAGTAGGAATAAGTTTCCTTGTTGATTGCGGTGTCTTGAAAACTACCCTTTAGAGTAGTTTCCATGTATTTGGACATAATTAATTAGCTGTATATTTAGCCAATTAATTAATTACGAATTTATTTACTAGTTAGGGTTTCAAGCCTCATTAATTGAGCCTCCCTTTTGGACAAGACTAGGTCCAATTAATGTCACATTAATTGTGTCTTTAGGGCTTACTTTCGGCCCATATCAATACTTGTCTAGTATAAGTTTGTTGGTAATTAATTGTACCTAATGGAG
The DNA here is from genome assembly GCA_028671895.1 of Oenanthe sinensis. Taxonomy (NCBI): domain Eukaryota; kingdom Viridiplantae; phylum Streptophyta; class Magnoliopsida; order Apiales; family Apiaceae; genus Oenanthe; species Oenanthe sinensis. Next base: position 29,731,801 of record CM053813.1, on the reverse strand, counting down.
AAAACTGATGCACCGGGTTTGTACTTGTGTTCTTGTTCCTGAATTTCATCAATAATAGTAGTACCTTCCAATCTTATCGTTTCAACTCATTATGTCAAGAGTTGAAAAATGCATGCAACCACCATAATTGTGATTGAACATATAAAAAGCAAGAGTTCAAGAGAGAGAAAATAAAGCAAGTTAAAGATGAAAGATATAAATGCGGTGGTGTCATAGTACAACAATTTTGACAAATTCTAGCTGCTTGATCTCCTATTTAATCTTGACTGCCCCACCATGCTCTAGTCATGCTCCGACTGAAATGCATTATGCATGCAACTGTTTTCTATGTGTATATATACATATGCTTTCTTTAAAATATAATATGAGGTTTTATACTGTTTTTTTTTTTTGACTAAATTGACTTATAGCCTTATAAATGAATATATGTTCTAAAAAAATCCTCGGGGTGAGCAAGGATCGAACTCAGGACCTGGGACGACAGATGATATAAATTAAAAACGCTGACATAAAGATCTCGCTTGATTGAATTTGTCGAGAGGTAGGTATCGGATTATTACGAGTATTGTATATCGTCTAAGAGGTATTATATATAATCTGAAACGACTTTTTGCACTAATGGGTAAGACAAAATATTTATTATAATGTAAACAATTTATGTCTTTAAAAATATATCTCTATAAGTTTATAACCTGTGCGAACTAATATTTAGGTAAATTTATTTTTTATATTATATTTTATTGATATTTATTATAAAATTTTATAACATTGAGAATTTATGTTAATATAATATAATATCATCTGTGAGGAGTTGTATAAAAGGAGGACTATCAGGGTTAGAGTTGTATGTTATTATACAATGATATTTATATATTAATATTCATAAACTTTAGTGATATATTAAATAAAAATTATAGGATAAGTAGGATTCTTAAAATAGAAAATATAGAATATAATTTAAATATAATATAATATTATCCGTGAGAAATTGTATAAAAGGAGGACTACCAGGGATTAGAGTTATATGTATGATATATATTCTTTTTAAAATTATATTTTATTAAAACTAAATGGTTAATATCGTTCAATTGTTCATCTAAAACTACATGGTTAAAATCTTTTCTGTGGTTCACCTTGAACCAAATTTTTTAATTTTTCAACTATAATAATATAATACACATTGTTAAGACATTTAATTATATGTTTAAGAATGATGTTTGTCACATATGTTAATTTCTAATATTTATAAATAAAGTGTTGATGTATATCACTTGGTGTAAGGGTACATCATGCATGCTTGTGTTAAGCACACCGGTACTAGTAGTATAGATGTCTTGATTGTATTTTACGGTCAATTGCTTGGAGTATATGCAAAAAAAAACATGAATATACTGGAACTTTACGTACATAGTTCTGTTCAAATGTTAAATCTAGAAACATCATAGTTTTAGTCAAAAGCATGCATGAACCCACTATTCGTGACAAAAAAAACTCTATTAATATTATGTAAATTAGGAGTTTAGGACCATGTTCACTGAAAATGAGTGGCAGAATCAAAAGGATTTAAACGGACCTAACTTATATTTCCAAATATTCTAGGCAATAAAAATATAAATTTGAGCATTGCATCAAAATATTCTAGCTAGGCAAGTGCGTATAAACGTGAAATGCCTTGAAAAGACGATCAACTTACATATTTACATATATACTGTTGTTTTAATTCTCTCTAGCTCCTGTGGGATAAGACTATATATATTTATAGTCATGCACGTATTATCACCCTTCAGAAAATAGACCAGGAATATATATATAGGTATCTCTCATTTTTAAAACCAGGCGAAAACTTGATGTAAATAAAAAATATAGAGTATATAATATAGGTACAAAAATAACGCATCGAACCCCTAATGAATAAATTTTTCTTATAAAACTCAAGACACTACATGCTACTTAGCACACCATTCCTCACTCGATGATTAAATATTGCATGAACATAAAGCATGAGTATCGTTGTTGTATTATTCTAAATCTAATGTTCAGTTTAAAACCGATGATATATTATCGATTTGGTATTGTTTTTCATATTCGAAATAAAAGCGTTTATATATGGATGCAGTCAAGGTATGAAAGTATTAAAGTAACATCTATATATATACTACTCTAGTATAAGTTGTGTTTACTATTTCTAGGAAATGAAAAATTCGGGTACCTATTATGCATAATACTTAAAATTAGGGTTGAGCAAAAAATCGAAAACAAATCGAAATCAGAAAAAAATGATAAAAATTGATCCAGATAAAACCGAAACCGAAAAATTGAAAACCGAACCGTTTGATCGGTTTTGATTATAAGTTCAAACCGAACCGAAAAAAATTCAACCGGACCGATTAATAAAATAAATAAATTTATTATATATAATTTATATACAAATTTTAAAATTATATAAAAGTATATATTGTGTAAGTAATTTATTAAATATATATAATTTTAATTTTTTGGCCTAACATCACTTGGGCCAGCAGTCTGGCACAAATTATAAATTAGGTTTGGGGCCTTTGACCTTCAAGGTGAGTGAACTATTCGTCTTATTAATTAACAAATTAATTAATAAGAAATTCAACTGGACCGATTATTAAAATAAATAAATTTATTATATATAATTTATACACAAATTTTAAAATTATATATAAATATATATTATGTAAGTAATTTATTAAATATATATATAATTTTAATTCTTTGGCCTAACATCACTTGCGCCAGCAGTCTGACAAATTATAAATTGGGTTTGGGGCCTTTGACTTTCAGGGTGAGTGAACAATTCCTCTTATTAGTAACAAATTATTGACTAACAAAATAGTCCACCTCTTGCCTCAATCTGAACAATGAACATCTCTGGCATTTGAAGTTTTAATCTGGTACTCTAGTCAAACACTCAGCAATCAACATGCATGATCATAATAGTTGCGGTTTTATTTTCTATTTTGTTGGTTGTATTACTTTGATTTATGTAAAATTAGAACACATTTTTTTTTTAATTAATTACGTTTTATCTATTTAAATTGATTTTTTTTTCTCATTTTTTTTCATCCGGTTTTGTAACCGAAACCAGACCGATTGAAATTGAACTGGTATTTTAAAACCGAACTGGTATTTTAAAACCGAAACCGATGATTTGATTACGGTTACAATTTTCAATTCTAAAAACCGAAAATACATGGTTCCGGTTCCAGTTTTACCGAAAAACCGAGCTGATCCATGTTCTCCCCTACTTAAAACATCTTCCAACTTCCAACGTCCAGCAAAAACAAGACCACATTTATATTCACTTATCCAAATCAGGAATGAATCAAAATAAAACTTATCCAAAACGGGATCAAATCAATATCGATCTGTTACATAATGACGCTAGCTAGCTAGTTGTTTCCAAATGTAACAAAGATTATTCAAAGCTTCCTGTCGGCGCTTGGTTCTTTTCAAGAAATATAATCTCGGCCATAAAGTACTTATATTATTAGTTGAATTAATAATTTAATTTTATAAAATTATAAATTCATTTTTTCTTAGAATTATAATCTCATGCGTTGTTACTTGAATCAGTAAATTAATCGTATAAAATAAGAAGTTTCAGGAGTGTCTCTTGCATTAAATCAGAAAAACAATCACTTTAAAATTATTATTTTTTTTATAAATTTTGTGATTACATATTATTCTCATTTTCATATACCATGTTCTAATACTATTTATTTTCATTTTTATCGGACAATCCGAAACAACACTCAATTATTTTCATTTTATTTTATATCGAAAAAGAAAAGAAAATAACTGATAGGCATCCTATTCTATCTCCCGAAAGACTGTGACTGCCCACGCGTCAACTCCAAATTTGACGCTACACACTCCTCTCTCTTTCCATGCCCTTTGCACCCCATTTCACTATATATACACACGTCCCTATATGTGTGTATAGCAGCAAGTCCTTGTATCAAAGTCCTAACTAGCCATGGCATTGTCTTGTTGTATGAGCTTAGTATGTTTTATCATCCTTGTGTTTGTACCTACCTCTTATGCTTCTGATGTAGATCAAGATTTAAGAAACCGCCATGCATCTAACCTTCCAAAATCAGATATTGATCTTGTTGAGTTCCCTCTAAACTTAGAATATTTTGAAGCTGAGTTTTTCTTATGGGGAGCTTTGGGTTATGGCCTAGATGTTGTTGATCCAAGTCTCACCATGGGTGGCCCACCTCCTCTTGGGCCTAAAAGGGCAAAACTCAGCCCTTTAATTAGAGATGTTATTGCCCAGTTTGCTTATCAAGAAGTTGGACACTTGAGGTTCCAATTCTATTTTTTTCACAATTTTTTGTTGTTTTTATATACTACTGAAATTTTTGATTAACGCTTAGATTAAGATAATTAATGTTTTGTGCAGGGCTATTAAGAGCACAGTAAAAGGATTTCCAAGGCCATTGCTAAATCTAACTGCAGAATCATTTGCAACAGTGATGAATAGTGCATTTGGAAGGCCTCTAATTCCCCCGTTTGATCCTTATGCTAATGAAATTAATTATCTCCTTGCCTCCTATGTTATTCCCTACGTTGGACTCACCGGTTATGTTGGTGCCAACGCTAAACTTCAAAGTCCCCGTGCCAAAAGGGTACGTAATAACACATTCATAACATTTCCAGATCCAACACACAAAAATTGCCGATACACTATAAATAATAATATTTTTTTTCATCCATGTCAAATTTGACAATATTTTACTTCAATAATTGACACTCCATAAAAAGTGTTCAAATTGTCCCCACATTATCTCCTTCTCCCACGAATATAATAGAAAAGATAATACATATATATACATTTCGCATAACATCTATTTTTAACTATTTTGAGTAGGTGGCAAAGAGTACCAAAAATTGACAATTTTTTTGGCACCCTTTTAACACTCTTAGAGCTCCAATAGGATAGAAATTTAAAGTCTCATGTCACATAGATTTGGCACCCTCCTGACACCTCCTATTAGAAATGTTCTCTGACAAGTACTCTCCATTCTTTAATAAATTTCGAGATGACCGAAAATCGAACTTAAGATTTGGACGATGGAGATATAAATCGTCCCAGCATGCTATAACAAAAATGGTCTTAAGTTTCAAGTATAAGAGGTGATAATTAACCTCTAACACTAGGCTATCGTCCAATCCTTATAAGCGGCAAAATAATGGCTATATCCTTATATATACACATTTTGAACTATAAGTATATAAATATTTCTGACACTCATGCACGCTCACAAAATTGATCTATGTATATATTCACATACAATTAACATTTTATCTTAAGCTCAGGGTTAATTAAAATACTAAAGTGTATGTATGTAATCAGTTGGTGGCAGGGCTTTTAGGTGTGGAATCAGGGCAAGATGCAGTTCTAAGAACATTGCTATACGAGAGGGCACTGAGGAAGGTAAAGCCTTACGGTGTGACCGTGGCGGAATTTACAGACAGAATTTCAGTACTAAGGAATAAGCTCGGAGGTGAAGGGTTGAAAGATGAAGGGCTTATTGTTAACAAAGCCTTGGGAGCTGAAGGGTTGATTCGAGGGAATGTGCTAGCTGGAAACAAATATTCAATATCATATGAAAGAACACCTGAAGAAATACTAAGGATTGTGTATGGAGGAGGAAGTGAAAGTAAACCTGGTGGTTTTTACCCTAAAGGAGCTGATGGTAGCATTGCTAAATCTCATCTCGAGTAATTAGGATCGCTGTGTGTGTGTGTGAAAAATAAATAAGCTTTCATCAACACAATAGAATGTGTTAGTTTAAGGTACCGTTACTTATAAGGTAAGTCAAACGGGCTGAAAGTGTAATTTTTGTACTTGTCTTGTCGGAATGTTGTAATTACTATATTATATAAACTTGGATGAAAGCGCGTTTTACGTTTATGTATTGATGAAATGAAGCAAATATGTAATGATTGATTGACTGACGTATAAATATCCAGAAAGTTAAATTTTTTATGAGAATTCATGTGTGAAGGAAAAAAATATTCCGAGTGATTGTGCATGTGAGGAAAAACAATATTTTCGTGAATTTGAAAAAAAAAACTATGAGGGTTTATAGGTGTGAGGAAAAACCTATAAAAATTTGTGAGTGAAAAAAAAATTATATTAATTCATGGAAGAGATTGTTTTTAAATCAATGACAGCGAGAGAGTTCATGTAAAAAGAAAGATTTTAAGAAGGATTTAATTACAACAAATAACAATAACAATGATGATTGATAATGCCTTCGGTTCTCCGGTAATCGTAACTGTCTCGTATTATGAGTTGTGGATACGAGTCCTGCAAAACAATGTCTAGACGTGGGTGTGAGGTCGTCAAGCACCTCTGGCGTAAGAATCAATATGGTATATTGGGAAGAAATAGCTGAAGCATGTATCTGTGTTTTAAAGTTCTTGGTGACTGAATTGAATGTGTGTGTGTTTAATGTCTGAAATTGCCGAGAATATCAGTATATACCCGAGTCTTGAATGTTTTACCTTCCTTCTTTATGACAGTGGTATATATATCCTTTTTTGAAAAAGTGGTGCAATTTTTGTCTGTTAGATATAAAAATTACCCGGTTTTGCACCGTGTATCCTCTTTTTTCACTGTTTGTCCTGCATTACTGTTGTCCTTTTAGCGACCACAATATTGTCCTTTGTTCTTTTCACGGCCACAGTGTTGTCCTTTGTCCTTTTCATGGCCACGGTGTTGTCTTGTCCCTTATTCATCTATCTATTACGTTGTCCTTGGGTGGTTAATGCGGTAAACCGTTATGTCCAGCTTTTCTCTTCAGGACCTTGGGCCATGCTTCTGTCAACTACCACATTTTCATCATTTCCATGCTACTTTCGGCTTATAGTCAATGTGTAACCGTTGAGTCCAGGTATTTTATGTTGATGGATAAATTTGGTAATCAACAAAGATTGAGGTTTTTTTCCGGAAAAAGATCTAACGAGACTGAGTTATCACTAGAGTGTAATGATTTGTATGAAATTGGGGGCTGAGATTGCTATGTTTCAGAATAATTAGAATTTTTTTCTCTGACGGTTGTGAGATCTAATAATTCCGACCCCCAACAATGTGTCTACGTACATCTATTTATAGACAAAATAGAGGATCAAGCCTACGTAATTCTTGACAAAGTAGAGGCTCATTAGGAAACGGCCTTCTTCGAATCAAATACAGAAAAGGCAAGTGGAACCTTCTTGAAAGAGGTCGATCTCTACATTTGAGCTTATTTGGATAGATCAAAACTCAGTATAAGGTCCAAGAAATTCATGGATCCGATGCTGACCCGGAAACTGTGTGCTCTACCCGTTCCATTACAAGCTACAACTATTACCAAGGTACCTTAACTAGAGGCCAGCACAAAATTCATCGTAAATGTAGGACACGTTCTAAGCCCCAGACGAGGGCAACCCGCCTGAGTACAGGGAAAAAATCTTCCAAGATAAGGTTAGTAGCACACCATAGCTCCCCTACGAAGTACGTACCTCTATTTATAGACAAAATAGAGGATCAAGCCTACGTAATTCTTGACAAAGCAGAGGCTCATTAGGAAACGGCCTTCTTCGAATCAAATACAGAAAATGCAAGTGGAACCTTCTTGAAAGAGGTCTCCACATTTGAGCTTATTTGGATAGGTCAAAACTCAGTATAAGGTCCAAGAAATTCATGGATCCGATGCTGACCCGGAAACCGTGTGCTCTACCCGTTCCATTACAGGCTACAACTATTACCAAGGTACCTTAACTAGAGGCCAGCACAAAATTCATCGTAAATGTAGGACACGTTCTAAGTCCCAGACGAGGGCAACCCGCCTGAGTACAGGGAAAAGATTTTCCAAGATAAGGTTAGTAGCACACCATAACTCCCCTACGAAGACAACTCGAGGAATATGGAGTTATGGCATTCAATTGTCATTGACAGGCGTAGGCGTAGATGACGAAGATGTTGATGAGTCAAGGCGAGGGATTTCAGCAAATTACACTGAGTTGCAAATGACGGAGCTGACTTCCCTAAATAGGGCACGCCCACCCCTCGCACAGGTAAGGCGCGCCTGAAAGGTGTGTAGAAAACCACGTACAACATTTCGAATCCAGAAATGGGGGTATTATCAATGATGACAGTCGTGATAACAGCTACGATAAGTCGATAAGCATAACAGTATAAAGATGTAGAAGATGATCCGATGGGAAAGTTAACAAAGGCAGGCACTTCCGTTGAGAACAAGAATGAAAAAGACTATTACAATGAGAAAACTTAACTGAAACGGGTGATTTCATTTTTTTTTCTCGACAAACTCAAGATATTTCATTATTTTAAGAAAAATGCCAGCTATCAAAAAAATTGTTTCGCTGCTGAGTTGTCAAGTAACTTTTCTATAATACTATAATAATATGAGATCATGTGTGTGTCGCGTCCACGAACTAAAATAAACCACATAATTTTAAAAAAAATTGGGATAACTTTCGCATACATAGGATCACTCGCTCTTATTTTGACATTAGTACATTACCATATATATGTGTGTGTTTATTCCACTATTCTATTCATATTTTTTATATTTTTATAATAGTTATATTTATAAATTTTATCATAATTTTACTAATAGTTATATTGTTTTTATATAATTACCTATAATTTTTAAATGAATATTACAAAAAAATTTATTACCAAAATCATATATTCTAACAAAAATAAGTTTATATAAAAGTTGATAATACATTTTAAATATCATTAAAATTATTGAAGCACAATTATAATATTTCATGCCCAGGAATCTATCTAGAACAATGTACAAAAGACACTAGCTGCAAGTTAGAGACTCCAAAGTGTCTAAATACTTACTCGAGAAGTTAAAATTATTCTCCTCAAATTAAAAGAATTAATTTTTTAAACAATATTGATAATAGTATAGTGCTAATGCTGGTGCTGGGTGGATGAAACGTTATCACGCATTCAAGCTGATGCTTTGCATTTTGCAACGGGGATATGGTGAAATGATTTGGTAACGAGGGCCGAAATGGCTTGGAAACGAGGACCCCACTCCTCTTTTATCTCGTTATCTCCACTTTGAGTTGGTTGTCATTTGTCAATGGCCCCCGCCTGCAAAATCAGCCCATCTGTTAAAATATATTATCACCAAAAGTAGCTATCTACACGCTTTGTCAATAATTTATGATGTATGATTCGCCAGCAAAAACTTTTAATAGCCGACTCGGATTCTATATATGTATATATAAGGTAATAATAGTTCTTGCTCAGCTTGGTTGGTTATATACATTTACCCACAAATTGCATTTGTACCCGGCACACGTACGTGGGACTGGCTGATTTCTCTTGCACCATTTAGGTATTTTACTGTAGTATGTCTTCTTTTTATGTATGCGAGACCAATTATTACATTTTACTTTCTTGTGCAAATCCAAATATACTTGATGGTCCCCACTGACGAGCCTAAGGCCCTAAACAGAGGTCGGATTAAATTACAGTATTATCGTCCAGCGCCACACCATATTTGTTATCCTCTCCTACTTGATGTTCTGATCAGAACTTAAATATCTCCTCTATTTATTCGCTATTATTTCATTTCCATTCTCCGATTTAGCAACACCATGACAGAACCCAGAAACACAACTCAGATCTCATAGGAATGCGGTAGTTTAAATATAATCTTAAATTAGATCAAATCAACAAACATACTATAACAAATCAACAAACATATTATATCAAACTAAAATGCCACTTTCTCAACATGAAACTTGCTTAAATATTCTGCATTATACCTAAAAGATGCCAAGAAAAAAGAAATTTAAAATGTCATTAGTTTCATAACTTACACAAAACCTAAATCAAGTAGTCTCAAACTGTTCTCCGAAACCATGTGACTATGCATTCTACGATAAACAACCATAAAGTTAAAAGTACCTTAAAATTATATTAAGGCGTAACACCCAGTATAGAGCATTATAACCTTTACATAGGGGTAGCTGGATATTATAAAGAGAGAGACAAAGAAAGTGACCTATGTGTTACGGTCATTCTTCATCCAAAGAAACCATATCTATCTCTTGGATGGTCTCACATCGTCCTCTCCCCCATCATCAGAATCATCTGAATCTTCTTTGTCTGATCTCTTCCTCTTTGCTGGAGCTTCAACCTTTCCACCAGTGTCATCATCATCCTCATCCTCGAAATCGTCTTCCTCGCCATTTTCTTCTGGTTCAAAGTCACTAGCCTCTTCTTCTTCTTCAGCACCAACCACAGGCTGAATCAGGAACTCAGTTCCCATATCCTCCTGCAGGGTTATTTACAAGCAGGAGGAATGTTAACGCAAATAAAGATATGTTAAAAAAAGGGGGTTACATACAAAGTGGGGATATAAAGTTTTCAAATCCAGAAATAGCTAAAATCAAGGCAATTGGAGAGAAATATTCGGTAATATTAACTACTAGATCTACAATCATCCACAATGATCTTGAACTTGTTCATTGCAAGCTTATCATCCCAACTACATATTCTGTATACACAAATATATGACTATATCTAAGGTGGTACACAGCTAACAGAGTCAGGTCAATCAGTTATTAGGTTTACAGGAGTCACATAATTCATGCATTCAAAAATGGAGACCACTCTTTATATAAGATACTAGGTCAGTGTATTTGTTATATGAGTAATTCAAATATACCAAGTTGATATGCATTACAATTACTAGTACGTAGTACAATTACAAGTAGGTGACAACTAGTAGCTCTGTTACTGGTGGATGAAACAGTAGGATATATAATATTAGCACTGGAGGGCCATAGACATATAGTCGAAAGAAAGAGTTTGAGAAGAACATCTACTAGATCATCATTAAAGAGGCAAGTAATAGTTTAATAACCATAAAAATATACATTTTTCAGAAAAGTAATAGGTAGATATTGAGAACAGCAATACTAACTTAAAGTACAAACTTATTAAGTTACAATGACTCTTGAAGTCTTAGTACAGATACAGCAAGACCATACAAACAGTCAGAATAAGCACAAGATTAATGATAACCGTTAAGGATAAGAAAGACAAGTGTTACAATTTTTTGCAAAAGCAATGACATTAAGATTTAATGACTACCACGTGAATAACAGATATATGAAGATGGGAGACTTAAGTATTTGCATTTCCCGGGTAAACGTTAACCACAGATTTTTGAGTTTCTACACTATTTAGTAAAGACAGAGATAGTATCACACAAACAGTCATCAGTGTTGACAGTAATTACAAGGTCTGCGCCTAAGCAGATCTGCTAAAACAAAAAACAGTGCTTTAAATTCCTCAAACAAGCAATCACGTAAACATTTAATGACTACTTGGACAGAAAATAAATACAGATGGAAGTTAGACACCAAATCTCAGACATAGCTCAAAAGATGAGTGAAAGCTATGTTTACCTACTAAATTCCAAACACAATTTTGTTGAAAGAAGTATACAGAAATCATGGCATTCACATAGATTTTTAAAAAAATAACATATACTGTACATCATATAATCTGCAGACAGATTTCAAAACTAGCATATGTAAAACCAGTAACCACAAGAAAAGCTTCATAACCACAGTAATCAGATCTAATTTCATCAGATCCACCACTTTAAGCACAAAAACTATCCACACAATTTCAGAATGGAACACATATCTACACCAATTCAAGCATTTGAGATACACCTAAACGTAACAAGGTCATAAAATCTACAAACAGGCTTCAAAATTGGCTTACTTAAAACACGTAACCAGTATAGCTGTAAAACCACAATAAACAGACCTATTAACATCAGATCTGCAAATTTCGAGTACCGAATCAACTACAAACACTAATTCACCACACAACTTCAAAGCAAAACACATATCAAAACAAAGTAAAGCATCAACGACATATATGTTCATATATACATATAACAGTGGCCCATAAACAGGTCAATACATACAGCAATCTATAAACAGGCTTCAAAATTAGCATAAGTAACACAAGAAAAGCTGCGTAACCACTACAAACAGTCCTAATTTCACCAGATCTGCAAAATTTGAGTACCGAATCAACGACAAATACAAATTCACCACATAATTTCAAAAAAAACACAATCTAACCAAATTATAGCACTTAATCCACACACAAACACACATAGTTAAAGTGAAAAGTTAATAACCTCTTCGGCATCCTCATCATCGCCTTCTTCATCATCATCGTCGTCGTCGTCGTCGTCGTCATCACCTTCATCATCCTCATCATCATCACCATCACCATCCTCATCATCGTCTTCATCATCTACAGGCTGAACCGGCGGTCCACCAGACGTATGCAACACCTCCTGCTCATCCACGTCATCATCATCATCCTCATCATCGTCGTCGTCGTCATCATCTTCATCATCATCATCGCCATCTTCTTCAACTTCACTATCACCTTTCTCGGGATCATCAACGACGTCATCCTCACCGTCCAGTTCCACCACCACCTCGTTCTCCTCCACGAACTCTTTGTCAATCACAGCCATTGAAATTCGAATTAAAATTTTATTTAAATTCGAATTGTTTTGAGATTTTTGGGGATTGAAAGTGTGAGAAAAGGGGAATTTTTGAGAGTTGAGGTTCGTGGGATATTTGATCCTGGCCGTTGAAGACGCGGATCGATGACGTGGAAAGAAAGTCAACGGTCGAGATTGAACTGTTTGTGTTTCTAGGTTCTTGCGGCGCCTCAGTTTGTTTTTGCTTCTGGAGTTTAAGAGGCACGGGACACGCACGTGAGGGTGTTTAGGGTTCGGAGATTCATTTGATTCTTATGTTTTTTCCGTCCCCTCTGTATGTTGTTTACTTCATGTTTAGTCACTCTATAAATCAAGAATTATGGATAGGTTTTCAAAATATTTTCTAAATACTACGGGTTGTGAGTTATTTTCACTTTATATCCTTTTACTTTAATCGGTACTCGTTTGAGTATATGAGTTTTTAAAATTTTCATTTTAGACTTTAATATTTAAAATTAAATCTCAGTTTCCACACTTCTGTTAAAAAAAGGAAATATGTTATTATTATTGAAGGGTAGTTTTGTAAAAATTTATAAGAATTTTATTTTAAGAAATTATATAAATCCAAAAAAAAACAAAGTGAAATTATATACTCCCTCCGTCCCAACCAATTCTTTACACTTTCCTTTTTGGGACGTCCCACCCAATTCTTTACATTACTAAAAATAGTAACTTTCAACAATAAAATACATTATTACATCCACTACTCCACTCCACTTTTTCAACACTTTACACTATTACACTCACTACTTCATTTATTTTAACAATAAAATCACTATTACACCCACTACTTCATTTATTTTAACAATATTACACCCACTATCTTGGTCTCCGTGCCCGGACCAAATGTAAACATTTGGCCGGGACGGAGGGAGTATATATGTGTATGCAATTTTAATTGGAAACATATATGTCAGGTATCATATTCTTCTTATAATATATAGTATTATAAAACTATTGCAGAACTATCAGATGGAGTCTTCCTCTTGTTCTTCCCTTCTCTTGTACAAATCCAATCCCATGTTCTCTCTGTATGTATGCCCTGATGAGCTATACCTTCTGGACGAAACACTTCTCAACCTGTCGTAGAAGCGGTACATCCCCTCGATCGACTAAAATACAACAGTGATGACCTACTTTGATAAAAAAAAATGCAAAGGGTTTGGCAACAAGAAAACGGTTTTCTATCATAGTTTTAAGCAATTAGTACTCTTAAGCCTCAATTTAGGTACTCTGCCCGGGTAAAATCATATATACATGTGCGTGCGCGCATTTGATTTAGCAGAAACCAATCTTATAATAAAAACTAGACTAATTTACATTTTACATTCCTTTATTTTTGAAAAATTACACTTTAGGTCTTGTAATTTTCAAATTAATAATTTGCATCCCTTAAACTAATTTTTGTCAATTATTGACTGTAATGGTTAGTTAATAAGAGTATATTAGACATTTTATTTTTCTTTTATCCCAGCAATAATTCGTGACTAATGGCTGGAACTACATGGATGAAACTGTTTTATACTTTTATTGCATAAAATATGGAGATGATGTAATCTTTAATGTAATCTAAGCTTTTACATTATTATTATTATTATTATTATTATTATTATTTTAAATGCTACAAAAGTAAAATGTAATTTGGAGGCTATATTTTATGCTTTGAATATCATGCTATCTATAACAATTATATTAACTTATTATTTATTACTCTTTCTACTTTTTATACCAATAATCTAGTACTAACATATTTCAGCCATGTAAAAGAGATATTTAGGATTGAATTGAATATAAAATCTAAGAAAAAATCAAGGGCAAAAATTTCAACTGAAAATATGATATATGAACACTGAAATAATTATTTAAATATTAAATACTCATATTAACCCTTCAGAATATTATGTACTTAACGATGATAATTGACAGAAATTAGTTTAAGGGGTGCAAAGTGAAGTGAGTTTATAAATTCTGGGATGCAAAGTGTTGATTTGAAAATTATAAAACCCAAAATACAATTCTTCAAAATTAAAGGAATATACAGTATAAATTAGTCTAAAAACTAAAAACTATTATTAACTATTAATAATTTTAATTAAATTAAATTTTCTTCTCAATGCTCCCTCCTAATCAACCCACCCATCTACCCAGGCTTATCTACACCCAAGACTTCTTCACTCTGTCTCTACCTCTCTCTCTTCGCTCAATTTCATTTTTTCATTCCATCTCTCCCTAAACTCGTATATATATACTTCTCTCCTTTCATAACATTCCTGTTTATGTCCTTTTTCTTAATAGTTCCATGTTCCTGGTTTCTCCACTCCTCATTACATGATATATACTCCTTCCATCTCGCAATAACTGTCTTCTTTGATTTTTGCACGATCAAATTAACTCAACTTTGATCGTAAATTAAAAATTATTTTTTTTACATTTTTTGAAAACTGAAAAATACATTTTTAAAATTTATTAGATATATTTTTTAATGATATAATTTTAATTTTTTTAATTATATATTATGTGTAATATTAGTTCAAAAATTAGTCAATTTAACAAATAAAAATCAAAACATGACAAATATATTGTGATGGGGGAGTATGTTTTTCTCCCTATCTCTTAGCTCAATCTCTATAACTTCATATCTATATACTTATATCTTTTCATAACATCTTTCTCTCTCCTTTTTATTAATAAATTGATTTATACCCCCTATTTGTTGTAAATTATCATTATCTTCTTTCCCCCGCGAAGTGTTGTCATTTTTTCTAGCGAGGATAAATCATTTGATGAGAAGAAATGATGGGAGGTAGTAGACCTGACAATTCGGGTAAACGGTTCGGTTTCAAATCATATCAATTTCGGATTGAATTGATTTTCGGTTATAGTATATTTATATCCAGTTCGGATCGGATTTGATTCGGTTCGGATCTAGTTTCGGTTTTGCATAAACTAAATCGGTTTCAATTCGGATCGGTACAATTTCGGTTTAGGTCAAAATCGGATTGCAATTCGGATAAAAATGAATTAAATTCGGTTCATAATTTTTTTGGATTTATTATTTAAAACTAAATTTTATTTGAATTTGAAAGTTCAATTCGATTAATGTTAAATAAATTCAAATTATCGTCGAATTTAAAAAAAGACCATTAAGCAAATTTGTCAAATAATAGTTAAAATTTAATAAAATAATACTGAATAAATTAATTATCTCGATTAAGAAATATATTTCTCTAGTTACGACTTTGGTTAATATAATAAAAAAATCACTAAATACTCGTAATATAACAATTTTATAAAAAAATCTTCAGGGCCAAATTAAAATATAAATATATTTTAATAAATTTTATATGCACATATATAATATACGATATTTAATTTTTTTGGAATATGAATTTATATTCATTTTTCTTTACTTTTTAGTAGATTCAAAATAAATATTATTCTTATTTTTTTAATATTTTATTTTACGAATACATTTATTATACCTATGAATTAGGTATACGTGTATAATGTATTTTTGATGTAACGAGTCATGAGATTGTATGTATGAAGTATACGTAGGGTATATTTAATTTGAGTCATATTCAATCTGTATAATTTTTCATTTGGATTTGATCTATTCGAGTCATTATCGTGTCTGTTATTTCATATTATTTTTGATTAAAATTCCAGTTCCGGGTCATTTTTGGATTAGATCGACTTGGTTTTCAGATCATTATCAAATTATATTATTTTGAACCGATATCGGTTCGGATTGGATTGTTTCGGATTCGGTTACATTTTCGGATTATCAAATTCGGATATAAAATCGGATCTCGGTTCCCTACATTCTGGTTCGGTTCTTCAGATTTAGACTCATTTTGCCAGGTTTATGAGGTAGTATATTAAATGGAGACGATGGTTGTTGTAGGTATCAAAGCTCATATCTATTATATATATATAGAGAGAGAGAGAGAAGGATCTACTGCATATTTGGTATTTTTTGTAATATAAATTGGTGATTTTTACGATACAAATTAGTAATTTCTTTAATACCATTTAGTGATTGTATAGTGTAGCAATCATTACTTACAAAATATAGAAGTTAAAAATTAGTAATTCTTCATTACAAAATTAGTGATTTATGTTTAGATCTAGCAGTTGATCCTTATATATTATATTTTAATACAAATTAATAAAATAATTACTTGTAACTTGTATTATATGTATTTAAGTAGGATGGATATAATAATAAATATAAATGGCAGTGGATATAAGAGTTGAGTGTTAGATAAAGATAGACAAAGTGTAGCAAGGACAATTAGTGATGAAATGGGATGAGATGTGATGGAATGAGATGGATGTAAATTACTATTTTCTATACAACAAATCATTCATATATATAGACACACACGCACCACTTGCCAGTTACCAGTTACCACCATCACCATTCACATATTACCACCACTTACTGGCTACTGCCATCATTTATTACCATTACAGACCACAGGTTACCATCAAAGATCTCATGTCACCATTTGCCAGTACTACTGAACGCATACCATCATTATTGATTACTCCTTCAGTCACAAAAAAACTTTTTCCGTTTTGATATTTTTACTGTTCATTGTAAGCGATTGACTACTAATTTACACATAATTTATAAGACAAAATATAGCAATGAGTGATTTTATTTGATTCGTATTTGTGAGTACTTTAATATAGTAAATTTTTTATATTTAATACTAATACGAAATTAAAGATATTAACAATTAAAAAATGTGTGTTGGCAAACGCACACATGATTAACAAGAAAAATTTTTAGAGACGGAGGGAGTATCAAATACATTAATTACCAAAAGTTAAATTTATAATCTGAATAATTAAAATCAATGACTTTTAATATATAAAATAGTGATTGCCAATTTATAAACGGGTGATTTATAACTATAAAATTATGATATAGGTTTAATTAGTTTTTATTTTTCAAGTTGACTTAGGGTTACACATATATACTAGTTTCGATCCCGTATGGTGCATGAATTTTTCTTAACATTTTATTATTTTTGTTTCACAATTTATTTTTATTTTTTATAATTTTATTAAATATCATATGTAGAAATATTCTTATATAGTTTTGTTGGATCTAGACAAACCTACTCTATTTTTATGTAAAGTCATTTTGTTCTGTTGATGTAAAACATCTAAAGATTCATATGTATAAGAATTCTAGGACTCAAATGTCTTATTGTAATATCCAATTAAGAAGAATTTCTCATATTGTAACTCAAGTGTAAATAATGATCCTCAAATAAAGTTATGATAGAAGTTCAAGAAGTTGATCATGCATTAGGAGTAATAAGGCCAAGAGGAATAAGGATTGCAGAAATGAAGAAATATGTCTAAGACAGATATCGAGAAGTTCAGAAATATACTGTGTTGTGAAGTCTGTAAATGAGGGTATCGTGAAGTCTCAACAAGATATATAACAAAGTCATTTAATGATGATGTTGTGTAGTCCAACTCAAAGCTTGATGTGAAGTAAGGGATGTTGTGGAGTGTGCATATCACAAAATATGAATATCATGAAGTATGCATATAGTGAAGTCATTCAAATCTTCATGTCATGAAGTTCTCAAAAGTGGATGTCCTGAAGTATGGTATACAGTTTGTCGAGAAGTATCAAATGAGCATATCGAGAAGTTAGTATGTCGTGAAGTCATCAAAGCAAATATCGAGAAGTCATAATTGCTCATGTCGTGAAGTTTACAAAGTTGTTATCGTGAAGTGTCAAAGAACCATGTTGTGTAGTCTATGAAGTGACTTGTCGAGAAGTGAAGAATCTAGCAGAGTTCACGACACTAACACTTAACCAATTTCAAGGAGATGTGTAGAAACAACTGTAACAGCCCCTTCCCAAAATGAGATGACGAGTTACTTTCAAACCACAAACATGTATACAAATTACTAAAACTACCTTACAATAATTAAATAGGTCCAACATGTCTCCAAAATAATATTAAAACCTCAAAAATAGTTTAAAGTAATTAATGCGAATTAATCCAAAACCTCTAACAATAAACAATGTCTAAAAAGAAATATGAGAAGTTCAAACGTCCTAATAAATGAAATAAAGGTAGCTCTCCATCACACAGCCCGAGATCCCCCTAAGTACCTGTCAGAAGAAAAATACAACATGAGCCAAATGGCCAGTACAGATTGGAATACAATTTACAAAACAAGAAACAAGATATATAATTTGATAATAATAAATAAACATTAATAAAGAGGGGTTATGATATTTTATATCGATATCAGAACAGATAAAAAATACACACATCATAGGGTACCTAATGCGTGCAATAAACCGGACAACGTGTACGACATATACAACATCGCCGTTAAATATTAAATCACAAATCAAATCAAATCTGAGTGCAATCATGTATCCTCAAACAAATATCAAATGACCAAAGCTCGCCTCCTGAGTTAACAGAAGGATACGCCGTGACCAATTACACTGTCACGGGAGTGTCACGTCACTGGTGTCGCAATGATATGGTTGTAGTACTCTTACAAGTAGTTAACTCGGTATACCCTATATCACTCCAAGGGTTCAAATAAAGTACTTTCACAATTTTAAAAATTACCTGAAACAGATATTTCAAATATTTTACGCAGATATGTAACATACATGATTTTTGAAAATCACAGAAATGAATATTTAAATATTTCATAACAAATTTAAAATAATTTTCAGAAAATCAAAACAGTTAAAACGGATAATAACGAATTGAACAAATTTGAGGACGAAACGAATCAAATATAATTAATCATAAAAAGCGGAGCCTTGAATAAAAGGGGACGAAATCCGTACCTTAAAAATAGCGATCACAAGTACTAATAGTATCCGCAAACAACCTGCTAAACTCCCGGCTCCCGATCTAAATATAAAATTATAATTTATTATTAATATATTTATACGATATAAAGTAACTATTAACCAAATATAAGTCGATATAATATCGTATAGAATTTACAGAAGTAATCTTGTAACACTACGATGATAACCACTTGAATATATATACTCCCTCTGTCCCATCCAATTTTTTACACTTTCCTTTTTTGGATGTCCCATCCAATTCTTTACATTTCAAAACTTTTTAAAAATAGTAAACTTTTATATTATAAAATTTACTCTCACTCACTACTTTCCTCCATATTTTTAAATCTATCAATTAAATATCAATTGACCTCACCACTCTACCTATTTTTTCTTCTCTTTCATCCACTTTTCATTCTCTTTCATACTACTTTATATAATTTTCTTAATCTCCATGCCCCACCCAAATGTAAATAATTGGATGGGACGGAGGGAGTATATATATATATATATATATATATATATATATATATATATATATATATATATATCAGTTGATTCACATAAACATGTCAACTGATAAATGGTTTCATGATCAATTGATATTTATAATTTTCATATCAATTGATCAGTTACAATAAAATAAAATTCTATGATTCTAAGGTTTAATGTTATCATCAAAACTACATTGATTCTTAACAGAGTAATTGTCTGATTAATGAAATACCATAAACTTATATATATATAATCATGGTTGTGGTATATCAAAACTATATACAAATTTTAGATCACTACTGATTAATCTGTATATCTACCGTATACTGTGAAAGGTACTTGCTCTTTGTTGATTTTTTAATACCAAAAAGGACACGACTGTTCCTTGGTTCAGTCCATCAAAACTGCTAGTCACTACTACTCTATCATAATTTCTTAATCAATCTCCACAACTTTCTTAAAACGGCAAAAAACATGAACATATAAAGATAAAAGTGCTTACCTAGACGAAACATATTGATCTTTTGGATAATCAGACGATTAATTTTAGATCTTTTGATATTTCTCAAGACTTGGATATTATCTTGCTTTCCTTTAAAATCAAAAAATTCTCCCAAGCGATATTTCCCTTTAAGCTCCAACCTACAAGAGTATAGTATGCCTTAACAATAAGAATTTCTCACCTTTTGGAAAACAACTCCGATAAAAATACTTGAGTAGTCTCTAATTTTACTAGTAAGGTAAATACCCAAAAAGAGCATTGTATGCAACAAATAAATATCCAAAAAGAACATTGTATGTAACAAATAAATACCTAAAAAGATCATTGGTTCAACTCTAATCATGAATATCATCATTTGATATTGTTGGAGTCAAATATAATCTTTATTTGAACACATAATAGAATCCAAAGTTATTGGAATTCCTTTACTAGACAAATCTTCATTCGATAAAATAACCATATCTGCAAAAATTTACCATATTCAAATTAGGGATCTATATCATGTTATGTAATTATTTACATAAAAAATGCAGAATTCATAAACATATCAGTATTCAGAACATATCAAGTCCTCATTTGGCGCAGCTTATAAGCTGAAAAAGTTGGTATATATGTACTTTTTCTGAAAATAAGTAACTTATTTTCAAATTTGGAAATAAGATTTGGTCTTAAATTTCTAAAATAAATATTAATTTTAAAAAAAAATATAAAAATACTTTTATAAAAAAAGTAACTTATTACTTATAAGCTAAGGCAAACACCCCTCAAATCTATTTAATATAAATATAACATACATATACTAATCGAAACATATAAATTTTAAGTTATATACGAAACGATAATAGAGGATAGTATTGCAACACATACTAGATTCAAGTTAGTGTTCTTTATCAAGTTTCTTGCTAAGATGTATCAAATAAACGAAAGGTAATGATAAATAAGTACAACAAACCTTGTCGCATCTTTGTTTCTCTCCATGATTTCTAACTTAAACTAAGATGTATGTTGGTGCTTTTTTCTAGATCGGTCATACTCTTATGTATTGTGGGCAATGAATTACATATACAATATATAAGGTAACATTATTATGTCATTATCTTCTTGCCATTAAACAAAAGATTCTTGATGAATTTTCAATTCCTAAATCTAAGCCATTGTCATATTTGTAAATATTTAGACCGTATATACTAGACAAATACATAATTTATACCATTCATAAGTTGTATTAGGATCTCTTGATAATGAGGGTCTCTCTAGAATCTCGTCTGAGCCTCCTTTTTTTTCTTCTCACCGATTGTATTAGGGTTTCGATGAAATAATACAGGTGCATTATAAGAGGTATATTATATATATAGTTTTAAAATTAATATCATTTTTCTAATCTCAATACTAATTTAATACCCAATTTCATTTCTAATCAAATTTTATTAAAAACTATTATTAAAAACAATACCATTATTATTATTACTATTATTATTAGTAACTAAATAAATAATTACGGATATTACATATATACCCCCTTAAAAAGGATTTAGTCCCCGGAATCTAACGAAACTAAAACTCGTACCTGAATCAGATAAATACGGATATTTCTCACGGATAGATTCTTCTAGTTCCCAAGTAGCCTCTCTATCTCAGAATGATTTTTTCACAAAACTTTAACAAATGGAAGGGTTCTCTTTCTCATAATTCGCTCCTCTCGAGCTAAAATAGATTCAGCTTCTTCCTCACAAGAAATATCTTCCCTAATTTTATGTAATGGATATTAAACTACGTGCAATGGATGATACTTGTAGCTTCTCAGAACAGACATATGAAACACATTATGAACATGAGACAACTGTGGTGGCAATGCTACTCTATAAGCAACTTCCACTACCCTCTCTATAACATCAAAAAGGTCAACATATCTTGGACTAAACTTTCCTTTCAAACCAAAACGTTTAACACCCTTCCAAGGAGACACTTTCAAAAATACATGATCATCAGGCTCAAATCCGTCAAACTTCCTCTTTTGATTTGCATATCTCTTTTGACGTGATTGAGCTTCCTTTAAGTTTTCTTTAGTCTGTCATACCTTCTCGTTAGTCACCTGAACCAACTCTAGTCCTTCAATGACACTTTCCCCAAACTCATCCCAACAAATCGGTGCTCTACATTTTCTACCATGCAACGCCTCAAATGGTGGCATGTCAATGCTCGCTTACCAACTATTATTGTACGCAAACGCCACGAGATACAAATACTTATCCCAATCACCAGACCACTCTAAAGCACAAGCCCTCAACATATCCTCCAACGTCCGGATTGTCCTCTCCGACTGTCCATTAGTTTATAGATGAAAAGTTGTGCTATAATTAAGCCTGGTACCCTAAGCCTACTGAAATCCTTTCCAAAAATGTGAAGTAAACCTCGTATCCATGTCTGAAACTATCGACACAGGCACACCATGAAGTCTAACAATATCCCACTGAAATATCTCTGCCAAATCATGAATAAGAGTAGTCTCTCTAATAGGTAGGAAATGAGCTGATTTTGTAAGTCTATCAACCACCACCCAAATAACAACATTCTTCCTGAAGGTCATCGGTAAACCAGTGAAAAAATCCATGGTAATGTTTTTCCACTTCAAAACTGGGATATCTAATTGTTGTAACAGTCCACTGGACCTCTGATGTTCAATTTTTACATGTTGACATGTAAGACATTTTCCCACAAACTTTGCTATGTCTCGCTTCATCCCACTCCACCAAAAGTGCTTCTTCAAATATCTATACATCTTAGTAGAACCTGGATGAATAGAGAATGAAGAACTATGAGCCTCAATAAAAAATGCTTCATAAATTGCTACGTCTGAAGGCACACACAACCTACTGCCCAACTATACCACACCATGATCATCAACATGGAACTCTGTTTGCTTACCATCTACCACATTCGATCTAATAGCTTCTAACCCCGCATAATTTTCCTGAGCTTCCTTAACCCTTGAGACTAAATTTGATTCCACCTTCAAAGTTGTTATGATTGCAGCTGATCCTCCAACATACAACTCCACACCCAAACACTTTATGTCTGAAATAAGGTGCTGCTGAGTAATAAGAGATGCAACACTTCCCAAGTTCTTCCTACTAAGGGCGTTTTCCACTATATTCGCCTTTCCTGGATGGTACTGAATTTTAGCATCATAATCCTTATTAAGTTCAAGCCACCTCATTTGCCTCATGTTTCATTCTTTTTGTGTAAAAATGTATTTGAGACTCTTGTGATTAGTGAATATGTCACAAGTTTCTCCATACAAATAATGTCTCCAAATTTTTAAGGCATAGACCACTACTGTTATCTCCAAGTCATGGGTATGATAATTTACCTCATAAGATTTAAGCTGCCTAGAGGTGTACGAAATCACATTCTCATGCTGCATAAGAACACACCCCAATCTTCTCTTAGAAGCATCAGTATAAACTTGATATCCTCCACTCTTTGATGGTAAAACTAGTATAGGGGTCGACACCAACCTCTTCTTTAACTCTTGAAAACTCTACTCATGATCATCATTCCACTTGAACTTAACACCCTTTTCGCATCAACTGAGTCAACGACAAAGCTATGGATCAGAATCCCTCTATAAAACGCCTATAGCCTTCCAAACCCAAGAAACTCCTAACCTCTGTCACAGTGTTAGGTCTCGGCCAATTTGTGATAGCCTCGACTTTCACATGATCCAATTCAATCCCCATACCAGACACAATATGCCCCAAAAATGCAACTTGCTCCAACCAGAATTGACTCTTTGAGAATTTCGCCAATAATTTCTTATTCCTCAAGATTTCAAGTACAACGCGCAACTGCTCCTCATGTTCTTCCTTACTCCTAGAGTATATCAAGATATCATCAATGAAAACCACAACAAATTTATCTAAGTAATCATGAAAGACCTCATTCATCATATCCATAAACACTGCTGGTGCATTTGTCGACCCAAAGGACATTACAAGGAACTCATAATGACCATATCGAGTACGAAATGTTGTCTTCAGAATATCCTCATCCCTTACTCGTAACGTGTGATAACCCGATCTCAAATCAATATTCGAGAAATACTTTTCCCCCTGCAACTGATCAAACAACTCATGAATGTGTGGCGGAGGATACTTGTTTCTAACAGTCACCTTATTCAACTCCCTTTAGTCAATACACAATCTCATAGACCCGTCTTTCTTCTTCACAAATAATACTGGAGCACCCCATGGAGATACACTCGGCATGATAAATTCCTTATCTAACAAGTCTTGCGATTTCTCTTTCAATTTCTGCAACTCCAAAGGTGCCATTTTGTACGACACCTTAAAAATAGGCTCTGCACCTGGAACAAGTTCAATAGAAAACTCCACTTCTCTTTGTGGTGATAAATCTGATAGATCTTTTGGAAATACATCTGCATACTCATTCACAATCGAATAATCTTCAATGCGAGGCTCATCCTTAGATGTATCCCTCACAAAAGCAAGATAACCATCACAACCCTTAGACAAAAGTTTATTTGCCTTTAGAGATGAAATAATTTTAACCAATCCTTTCGGTTAAGACCCTTGAAACACAAATTTTGGTTTTTGCACATCTCTAAAGATAACACATTTACCCGGATAGTCAATTGTTGCACGATGCTCACTCAGCCAATCCATACCCTAATGTCAAATTCATGCATCAACATCGAAAACAAGTTAGCCTTACAATTTCTATCTCCTATAGCTATCGGACAACCTTTGTACTCCTCAGAAATGATAATAAAATTCCCCATTGGGGTAGCAATACACATACGAGGATCAAATAATTAAGGTAAAACTCCAAGATAACGAACAAATGATAAGGACACAACATAATAAGTTGAACCAGTATCAAATAACACATAAGCTTCACGTGTACCCAAATGAAGTGTTGCAGAAGCGGTACTTGAGTTGGCTGCTGCCTGATTAGCAGTCAATTCAAACACCCTGCCTGAATGATTTTTATGATTCTGTTGACCTCCAATACCACTTTCTCCACTGCCACTTCCTCCACCACCATATTACGTGATACTGTACAATCCTTTGCCCTATGCTCCATGCTACCACACAAAAAACATGCTCACGTCTGTCTATAAAAAGGTCTTCCCGGATGATGTCTACCACAAGTAGCACACAGAGCAACTGGAATCATATTGGGTTCCCCCCATACACTGATAACGGCATTGCCCCTATTGACGGTTCTGCCACTGTCTAGGTTGCTGCTGTTGAAACTGCTGATTATGTTTCTGACCACCATACTGATTTTGCCCATAAGTTAACTGAGACATGGTATACTGATTTCTTCCACGCAACTGTCCCCGCTGATTATCCTGACCTCCATTCCATTGCCTTCCCTGCACTGAACTCTAATCATCTATACCTCTCTTTCGATCATTCTGAAACCTTTGAGCTTTAAAATCACTTCGTTCTTTCTCAATATCTTTAGTTGCATCAACCACCTCTGCCACACTTGGAAATTTGAGAGAGATAATAGGACCCTTCAAGTTAAATTTCAACCCCCATTTAAACTTTTCTGCTTGTTGTGCAACATTTCCTGCAATCGTCCCAGCATATCTAGTCAGCCTGATAAATCTCGCCATATACTCAGTAATGGTCTCATCATGATTCTAACTGATAGAATGGAATTCTCTCGAATAAGCTTTACTGTCTGCATTTGAAAAGTACAACTCATAGAACAACTCTGTAAACACGGGTCATGTTAATGCCTCTATAAACTCATCACCCTTAATAGTTTTCATTCCTCTCCACCACATCTGAGCATTCCCCTTTAGCTTATACACAACCAACTTTATCTTCTGAGAGTCATCACAATCCAAAGCATCAAATATATTCTCAAGATGAACAATCCAATTTTCAACCTCAATAGGAGTTGGTGCTGAATGGAAAGATTCTGGTTTCTGCTTAATGAACTTCTCCAACCATGTAAAAGGCTCCAACTGATTTCCCTGACCTTCTTGATTCCCTTAATCTCTTTGATTTTCCTGGCCATTTTAGTTTCATTGGTTTCCCTGACCATTCTGGTTGCCTTGATTCCCCTGATTTGGGAAAGCCTGATGTATAGCCTAAGTCACTGTTTGAGATATCATTTGAGCTAACTGAGCTGGACTCATATTCATGTTAGTTTGATTACATTATTTAGGAGGCATCTACAATATAAGATAAAGACATGAATGAAGATCACAAGAATAAATAAGCGGAAGCATTTACGAATCAATATGAAGAGAATATATTTGAATGAAATTTAAATCAGAATACTCATCCTAACGTCTACTCAAGCTCACAGGTCAAACCTAAATAGGTTTTCCACAAGAAAGAACCTAAGCTCTGGATACCATCTTTGTAACATCCATTTTCCAAAATGAGACGAGGGGCTACTTTCAAACCATAAAATTGTATACAAAGTACTAAAATCACCTTATACTAATTAAATAGGTCCAACATAATATTAAAACCTCCAAAACAATTTAAAGTGATAAATGAAAATTAATCCAAAACCTCTAACAATAAACAATGTCTAAAAAGAAATACGAGAAGTTCAAATGTCCTAATAAATGAAATAAAGGTAGCTCTCCAACACACATCCCGAGGTCCCCCTAAGTACACGCAAGAAGAAGAATACGGCATGAGCCAAATGGTCAGTACAGATTGGAATACAATTTACAAAACAAGAAACAAGATATATAATTTGACAATAATAAATAAACATTAATAAAAAGGGGTTAAGATATTTTATACCGATATCAGAATAGATAACAAATACACACATCATAGGGTACTTAATGCATGCAATAAACCTGACAACATATACGGCATATACAACGTCACCATCAAATATCAAATCACAAAACCCACGTATCATCAAACAAATATCAAATGATCAACGCTCGCCTCCTGAACTAACAGAAGGATACTCTGTGACCAATCATACTGTCACATAAGTGTCACGTCACTGATGTCCCAATGACATGACTGTAATACCCCTACAGCTGGTTAACTCGGTATACCCTATATCACTCTAAGGGTTCAAATAAAGTAATTTAATAATTTTAAAAATTACCCGAAACAGATATTTCAAATATTTTATGTAAATATGTAACATACATAATTTTTGAAAATCACAGAAATGAATATTTAAATATTTCATAACAGATTTAAAATAATTTTCAGAAAATCAAAACAGTTAAAATGGATAATAACGAATGGAACAGATTTGTGGATGAAACGAAATAAATATAATTAATCTTAAAAAGAGGAGCGCTGAATAAAAGGGAACGAAATCCGTACCTTAAAAATAGCGATCACAAGTACTAATAGTATCTGTGTTTTCCCAGTTGTACAAGTAGAAGGGGGGGTTGAATACTTGTATGTCTTTTCTGCCCGATTTAGAATCAAATTAAGAACAAACTCAAACACAAAAATATGAATAAGTACTATTTTGTATTATTGATTTGTGAATACAAAACTCTCATAAGATATACACAAACCCTAGCAGCTTCTCTGTGTTTATCACAGCAACTCTCTCTATCTCTATGCTCTCACAAAATTTCACTCAGATAATTATGCTTCGACTTCCATACCTTTACAATTAGGTTACATAGAGTTTATATAGAGAGTTGCCTATCAACTAATAACAGAAAGATAAATTACAATAGGAATAGAATTCCTAATTATTAGTTGACAGTTTCCTTCTAGAATTCTCTTTCTTTCCCATAGCATATCTGCAATATATTTATCTTGATCTTCGAAGACTTTCCATTCCTGTGATCTTCTTCCAAATTTATCCTCAACTGTATAGACTTTGAAATCTTCAGATTCTGATGATCTTTAGACTCTGATCACATGTAGACTCTGATAGATCATAGACTCTGATCACCTTCCAGACTCTGATCTTCATGTAGACTCTGGTTTCACTTTCTACAGAAATTCTTCTAAGTACAAATATCATGAATGTTGACTATCTAGACTCTGATTATACATTTCAGAGACTAGAAAGACTTATTACAGATAAACTAATCTAGACCCTGTTCTAGTATTTTGTACATCATCAAATGAATATATCCCTAACAATCTCCCCCTATTTATGCTTTATAAAATGTAAGCATAAATCAAGGTTTGATGATGTCAAAACTAAAGAATAAAACTATTAATCTAGAACAATATAAAAGAATTATAAAGGAAAAAGAATTACTTTTTATTTAATCTTTTCAAAGGCTGGATTATTCTTCAAAAATGAATTCAGCATATTTTCCTCCACAATTGCCAGAGCCTCACCAACAAATTTCTTCAATTTCTTCATTTCTTCACTTGAGCATTTGATTTGTCAATAAGTTGCTCTAAGATCATTTGCACTGCTTTCTTGATCTTTTAAGTCCTTTAACATCAGAACACTAACTTTCCCACTCATAGGCTGAAACCCAAAGTAATGACCCACACCTTCTTGAAATTTAATCTGTTTTTCTTCCAATGGCATGACCTGATCATTTCCCTCAGTATCAACATATTTTAAAGAAAATTTGCCCATTTGTCGATTTGCCTGTCTGTGCAAAATTAGCTTCCTATCAATCTCCTTGAATCATTTGTGTGTGACAACTTCTTTGCTCTTGTTAACTTCATAAGCAATTTGAAGTAGGAATCTAATATACTGTAATTCCTCAGCCTGTTTGAAAAAGATAAAATTTGACTGACTAATCCATTTTACACTTCCACCTTCTAAGAAGTAAACCAACATCTCATTTTTCACCTTTTCTGTACCTCCCTGACCTCCTTGTATCTTTGTTTCAAAAACATTATAAACAATTTGAGCAGACACCACTTTATTTAAGTGCTTCTGAGTGATCTTCTCAAACTGCCTATCTGTCAAGGATTGAGGATCCCTGGTTAGAGTAGATGTTCTGTCAATGTCAGATTCTTCAAATCCTCCAAGACCTATCTTCTTTTTAGCTCTAAGTTGCAGATTTGATTGACTGCACTTCCAGTATGAAGGTTCTTGAGTTTGATCAGAGTCTGACTTCTTTCTTTGCTTATCAGAGTCTGACTTAGACTCTGATTTCACATGTCTAGTCCTTGACTGATGTGTTTGAGTTCTTGATACTCCTGATTGCTTTTGTTGCACATCATCAAGACCCCTAGGACCATGAGAACTATCACCATCATCACCATCTCTCCTCATTTTAACTCCCCTTGATTTATCCTTGCATCCCTCATCCTTATGTCTCCTGGAGGGCTCACCTTGCTTCACCTTCTCCCCCTTTTTGACATCATCATCACTGGTGACAGCCAAAAGAATCTGCTCAAGAAGTGGAGATATTTGCCTGGGCTGCAATAACTGAATCAACCTTAGTGGTCAAATCAGAAACTGTAGTTTGAAGAGAGGCTTGAGTGGTAGTGAAAGCAGCTAGAGCATCTTTAAAAGCTACCTCTTTGGATAATTGAAGGGAGTGAATTCTGTCAAATCTTGTATTGAGCAGAGAAGTTGTATTATCAACACCAGTGAGCTTGGTTTTAATATGAGAAATGTCCTGGACCACACTGGATAATTGAGCAGCAACATCATGTAGCTCAGCATTAACAGCTCCATCTAAGACTTGATCGTCTTCACCAGAATAGTAACCATGCTCCTGTTGAAAAGATTTTTTCTGAAAAGCCTTAAGTCTCTCAGAATGATGAATATCCAAAATACACTCAAAAGAATCTTTATCATTTATGCCTCTTTGCTGTGCAAACTCCCAAGACTGAGGAAACACCTGATCAAAATAGATAAAAGAAGGAGTAGCATGATCATCTTCTTCAGAAGTGCACTCCTCAGCAACAGGCTCTAGCTTTGTGAATGGAGGTGTAGACTCTGGTGGTAGTGTAGACTCCGAAACTGCAAACGGGACTATAGACCTTGACTCCTCCTGAGAGTGATCAGAAACTGTAGACTCTGGAAGTCTAGCCCTTATAGGCATGATTAAGAGTGGTTCTTCTGACTTCGAATATGCAGCCTCAGTTGTAATGACAGGATTATCCACCAAGGTCTCCATGACTCTATCTGCTCTCCTTGCTAGAGAATCCACCAGATGAAGATGTGGTCTCTGTGTAAATGATTTCTGAGCAGCAAGAGCCTCCTCATGTTTGCCAATCTGCACAATCAGACATAGTGAATTGTCATCCATCCCCTGCTCCAACTCACTGGACCAACTCTTTGGAAAATCTTGATCCCAATAAGTAAAGCTAGGTTCAGGATACCCTAATCTCTCATGCTCACAGTGGGGTTGGGCACCCACTTTCTCAATCTCACTCAGGCTCTCTACAGCCTTTTCTACCTCTCCTTTTGCCTGGTCCAGTGCCAGCCTCTCAGATATTTTGTCACTCAATGTGGAGGGTGCACTCAATAAACCTACAGAAGAGGGGTTGAGAGATAAAAATGGTGCTTCAATACCTGAACCACCTTGATGGAGGGGAACCCCTTCAAATGTCTGAAGGCTAGGGGTTTCCACCAAGGGGTGAGCATCAACAGATTCTGAACCCTTACTAGCATCTTCTCTCTTTTCAGAGTCTGTTGGCTGCAGTATTCCAGTCTCAGGGTCTACTCTAGACTCTGACTGCTTCAGTATGACTTCATTAGAAGTCAGAGTCTGAGTGTTACCATCTTTGACTGTTGGTGCATGAGACTCCCCCTCAAGGTGGATAGACTCTGATAGAATAGATTGGAAAATCACTTCATGAGCATCCATCAGAGTCTGTCCTCCCATATCACTGGGGTTCGCATCAGCTCTTTGATGAGTTGGCAAGGAGGGCCCAACAGCATACTCCCCTGCCCCACTATTACCCAACCTTTGACTAGGTGGTTCTTGTGTGGGTGAGGCAGACTGAGCATCTTTATCACTAGTCACCACTGGTGCACTAGTCCCAACCTCCAACTGCCTTGCACCACCTGCTACCTCCTGTTTTTCTTCAAGAATAAATGCATCCAACTTGTGATGAAAGGCCCTGAGATGGATTGCATTGATTGCCTGCGCATCTGTGAGATTGAAGAGGTCATGCAGTTCCCTTCTTACTCTTTGAAAATATGAGCCCTTGAATTGATCCAGTCTACTTTGGTAGGTTGGATAGATGTATTTGTTGGCAATTGTACCTATATGATGGACAAGATAGTCAGCCACCTGTCTTGACAGAGGTTGAATTTGAGAGATCCATTGAATGGCTGTCCTGTAGGTAACTCCATTATCCCAAATTGCTTCATAGTTAAAAACTGGTTGCTC
This sequence comes from Oenanthe sinensis, assembly GCA_028671895.1. NCBI lineage: Eukaryota > Viridiplantae > Streptophyta > Magnoliopsida > Apiales > Apiaceae > Oenanthe > Oenanthe sinensis. The sequence continues at coordinate 29,700,017 of CM053813.1, read as the reverse complement.
AATCTCAGTTTCCAACTCAGCAACAGACTCTGATGCTCTCCTTTTGTGGACCTTAAGCTTTTTAGACTTCTTTGTAATTTTCTGTTCAGAGTCTGGCACACCTAGTGCTATGAGAACTTCATTTGTTCTGCCTTCTATGAGCCCAGCTGCTTGTACTTGGAATGAAGAGTTGAATAGGTAGCTGTAGAGATTTTTGACCACATCCTGTGCAGACATTTGTAGCTCCTGTTCCATTCTCATCCTTAGGGCTTCATAGGTTGAAAGAAAATCCAAGACTTGAGATTTAGTCTGATATTGCTCTGGATCTTAAACTGATTCAACCAAAGGATATAAGAATAGCAGTGCCTCATCACTTGGAATAATGATCTCATCAATTAGACATGAGGCTGCATCCAATGGCATTCCTTCCCAAAATGTTTCATGATCAGAGTCTAAAGGCAGTCTAGACTCTGACTCAACATTAGACTCTGGTTCAGGTGTTTTCTTGATTTCAGAGTCTGGCTCTGCAGGAGCCTTGGGAGCATTTGTTTCCTGCAAAACAGGGTTAGTAATAATAACAGGCTTGTGTGTGTGTGCAGAATAAGCATTCCTTAACCTTCTGTACTTCTTAGCAAAAGATTTCTCAAGAGACTCAATGTGAGAATCCTGAGGTGCTTCCCTAGGTTTTTCAGAGTCTGTAGCCTTTTGAGAGTCTACAGACTTGGCTTGAAGGTTAGAATCAAGTGTATCATGACCTTCTTTTAGCAAAGAAAGTCCTTCAACAACTTGCTTCTCTAGTGGATTGAGCTCCTCATCACTGTGCTCATCTATAAGCCTAGATTAAATCAATTTTCTCCTCTTTACAACTGGTGCCTGTTGAGAGACACCAGAGGTTGGTTTCTTTTTGGATTTTGATTTGGAAGATTGTGTAATTGAAGGGGATTGGGTGACTTGGGTAGGTGCAGGGGGACTCTCCATTACTTGTTCCTGCACCATTTAACCACAAAAAAATGATGCATTGTAGATAGAAGGTTTGTAGGATGAGAGTTTTACCTGCATTACCTGTGGATATGTCATTGCAGGTAGACTCTTCTTCTTGTCATCAATTCTCTTAATGTCAGAGAATATCCTCCTTTGCTGTTTGTATGCCTGCACGCAACAATCATCTGCCAACTTGGTTGACATGTCAGGAATGAAGTGATTGAGGAGAATCATAAGAAATCTATGATAGTAGACTTTCTTTCTCCCCTCATGCACATTATTTAATTTTGCTCCCATTTGAGTGAACAACATATCACCAATGTTGATGATTCTATCAAATAGGAGACTGTGACCAATTTGATAAGTAATAGCAGTAATAGCATCAAATCCACTACACTTACCAGTAAAACACTTAGCAATTTGATCGAAGAAAAATGACCATTCTTTCCTTAAGTAAGGCCAAGTTATCTTGCTCATGTTATCTAAGCTAGCAGAATAACCTATTGCCTTAAACATGCTTTTAATGTCATCATCAGATACAATTTCATCAAAAGAAGATTTAACAGGCAGTTTAAACACAGAATTAAGCACATCTGCAGTGACATCAAATGTAGTCGAACCAAAGGTAAACATTATTTTACCTGGTTGATCCTGAGAAGGATCAACTACCTTTGCAGTGCTCCATGCTTGTGATACAACATCCATGTGAATGACTGGTGATGCCTTGAGAATGTAGTGTAGCTCGGATTGCTCTAAGAAATCCATCACAGGGTAGTAGTTAGCGTCTACCCCTTTCTTATCTCCAAGAGCAGCAACATGATTTGTGGTCATGAACTCGAAATCCCCAAATGTGAACGCAATCGCCTTGGGTCCCCTTATGACAGTAGAAACGGCAGCCATTAAAGTTGTTGAGTTGAAAGTGATGGAGAAGCTTGAAGAAATTAGCTAGGGTTCGTAAAAAGTTCTGTGAATATTTTTGCCTTAGAAATCAATTGCAATAAACAAGTGAGTAAATTGTATGAAAAATTCTATTTTGTTCAAGTTGCATACAATACACACGAGTCTACAGCCTGTCTCCAGTCAAAAGATAACTGTTACCGCCTATTTCAAGTCATTTGAACATTTTAAATGCAATCAGAGTCTGCAGGCGCGAATTTTAACCGTTTCAGAGTCTAGGCGATAATTTTCTCAGAGTCTACAGACTCGTCAGAGTCTACAGACTCGTCAGAGTCTAAAAACTAGACTCTGTCAAGGTAAAATACCAAACAAAATATTGCAATAATAATTTATCACAGTGTGTTAAGACAGAGACTATAATTAAAGTACATACATTGCTTCTTGTAATTTTTGATCACTTACATATTTAACATACCTAATTCACCTACCAGTCTGAGGAAGGTAGGCTCATCAAGTGATTTTGTTAAAATGTCTGCAATCTGTCTGTCAGTTGGAACATAGTGAAGTGTCACAGTACCATTTTCAACATGTTCTCTAATAAAGTGATACCTGACATCAATGTGCTTTGTTCTGGAGTGTTGGACTGGATTCTCTACAATTTTAATAGCACTAGTATTATCACAATACATAGGAATATTTGAGAATGTTAGTCCATAATTAAGTAATTGATTTCTCATCCACAGAATTTGAGCACAACAACTTCCAGCTGCAATGTATTCAGCCTCAGTTGTTGAGGTTGATACAGTCTGTTGTTTCTTGCTAAACCAAGAAATTAATCTGTTGCCAAGAAACTGGCATTGTCCTGTTGTGCTTTTCCTATCTACTTTGCATCCTGCATAGTCAGAATCTAAATAGCCAATTAGTGAAAAATCTGACTCTCTAGGATACCAAAGTCCAAGAGTTTGTGCCCCCTTGAGATATCTAAAAATTCTTTTCACGGCTATTAAGTGTGATTCTCCAGGGTCAGCTTGAAATCTGGCACACAGACAAGTTGCAAACATTATATCTGGTCTACTAGCAGTTAAATATAACAATGAGCCAATCATACCTCTGTAACTAGTGTTGTCAACTTTCTTACCCTTTGGGTCAGAGTCTAGCTTAGTAGCTATTGACATGGGAGTTTTAGCAGTTGCAGAATCTTGCATATCAAACTTCTTCAACAGTTCTTTTACATACTTTGTTTGATTGATGAAAATTCCATCATCATTCTGTTTGACTTGAAGCCCCAAAAAGAAGTTTAATTCTCCCATCATGCTCATTTCATAATTTGACTGCATTAGTTGACTAAACTTTTCATAGAGATTATTATCAGTAGATCCAAATATAATATCATCAACATAAATTTGGACAAGCAAAATATCACCTTTATATTTTCTAATAAAGAGAGTTTTGTCAATGGTACCTCTTGTGAATCCATTTTCAAGAAGGAATTTTGAAAGAGTTTCATACCATGCTCTAGGTGCTTACTTCAATCCATATAGTGCCTTGTCTAACCTGTAAACATGATCAGGAAACTTTGGATCAACAAATCCTGGTGGTTGCTCCACATAGACTTCTTCTTCCAATTCTCCATTTAAGAAAGCACTTTTCACATCCATCTGATACACCTTGAATTTTGAATGAGCTGCAAAGGCTAGAAACATTCTAATAGCTTCCAATCTTGCTACTGGTGCAAAAGTTTCATCATAGTCAATTCCTTCCTCCTGTGAGTATCCTTTTGCAACTAGCCTTGCTTTATTTCTTACTACAATTCCATTTTCATCAAGTTTATTTCTATACACCCATTTTGCACCAACCACTAATCTATCTCTAGGTCTTGGTACAAGTTTCCACACTTTATTTTTCTCAAATTCATTCAATTCTTCTTGCATTGCAATAATCCAATCAGGGTCTTGCAAGGCTTCCTCAATTTTCTTGGGTTCATTCTTTGAGAGAAAACAGCTATAAAGACATTCATTTTGAGTGGTTGTTCTTGTTTGTACACCACTCTCAGGATCACCAATTATCAAGTCAGGAGTGTGATTCCGTGTCCATTTTCTAGCAGGTGGAAGATTGGTTCTTGAACTTGAAACTCCCTCTAAGTCATTTGCATCTTCTGTATTTGAGTGAAATTCAAATGAAGAGGCTCCCCCTAAATTGCTTGACTCTGACAAGAGTTTAGAGTTGCTTGTTCCAGACCCTGATGAGTTAGACTCTGTTTGTCTAGACTCTGTCTGGATAGACTCTGTCTGGGTAGACCCTGACCTGTTAGACTCTGAATTATTTGGAGTTGAATTTTCTGGCTCCCCCTCAGAATGTGCAGGTTCCTGTGTTAGTTCAGGATTTATTCTAGGGTCTTCATCCTCTTCTTCTTCATTTATCTCAGAACTTTTTAGATTTTCAAATTCCAGTGTTGTAGACTCTGACTCATCCTGCAATTCTGTAAACTTTTTATCATCAAATGCAACATGAATAGATTCCATAACAATTTTGGTTCTGAGATTAAACACTCTGAATGCTTTTGTGTTCGATGCATATCCAAGAAAGATTGATTCATCTACCTTGGCTTCGAATTTGCTTAGATTTTCAGGATGTACTTTCAGTACATAACACTTGCATCCAAATATGTGAAAGTGTTTCACACTTGGCTTCTTGTCCTTTATCATTTCATAGGGAGTCTTTTCATGCATGTTTATTATAGTGCAGTTTTGAGTGAAACATGTTGTATTGACTGCCTCAGCCCAAAAATATACTGGCAGCTTAGACTCTGCCAACATTGTTCTGGCAGCTTCTATGAGTGTCCTATTCTTTCTTTCCACAACTCCATTTTGTTGAGGAGTTCTTGGCGCAGAAAATTGTTGAGTAATTCCCTTTGATGCACAGTGGTTCTCCATGATTGAATTCTTGAATTCAGTACCATTGTCACTCCTCAGAATTCTTACTATTTTCTTTGATTTTCTTTTCAGAAAAGTGATATGATCTATTATCTGTTGAGAAGCTTCATCCTTTGAATGTAGAAAGAAAACCCATGTGAATCTTGTAAAATCATCTACAAAAACAAGAGTATATTTATTTTTGTTAATTGACATAACATTTACTGGACCAAATAAATCAAGATGCAGTAAATAAAAGGGTTCAGAAATGGTATTTATTGTCTTGCTCTTGAAGGATGATTTCCTTTGTTTTCCAAGTTGACATGCTTCACAAAGTCCATCTTGTACAAAATCAACCTGTGGTAATCCTCTTACAAGATTCTGTTTAACCAATTTGTTGAGTGTTTTAAAGTTGATGTGTGACAGTTTCTTGTGCCATTTCCAGCTTTCTTCAGTTGAGGCCTTGCTGTATAGACATGTGACTTCACTGTTTATGCAATCCTCCAAGCTGGCTTCATAAATGTTACCATGTCTGTGTCCTTTGAAAACCACAATGCCTGTTTCTTTGTGAGTCACAAGACACTATTTGTTGTCAAAGCCAGTATGGTAACCTTTGTCTCCAAGTTGACTTATGCTTATTAAATTGTGCCTTAAGCCATCAACTAGAGCTACTTGTTCAATGATGACATTCCCAAGTACAATCTTGCCATATCCCAGTGTTTGTCCTTTGTTGCCATCTCCAAAGGATACTTCTGGGCCAGCCATTTCCTCAAAGTCTGTAAGCAGGGATTTCTTTTCAGTCATATGTCCTGAGCATCCACTGTCCAGGATTAGGGTTACTTTCTTTACCCTAGTTCCCTGCATACATAAAGCAACTAGTTAGATGTTTTGAGGACCCAAATAGTTTTGGATCCTTTTCTACTAATTTTAGGAGAAACAGGCTTAACAATTTTCACCTTTGGCTTACCTGTCTCTTTTGTTGCTCTAGACTGTGGTGGAGTCTTAACAGTGTCATACCAACTCTTATCAATAGAAGATTTTAGCTCATAAAAATTGTAATACAAATCATGATAGTCCCTACACATATATATAGAATGAAATATGCTACCACAGTGATAACAAGGTTTCTGTGGTATGTAGTGACTTTTCAGAGTCTGAGAAGGACTAGACTCTGATTTCATCTCAATTTTTGTTTTACAATCTATAGCTAAATGGTTTTGGTTGCCACATCTATAACACTTCTTTCTAGGAGCATTAAGATCTTTTTGATAATTATTAGCCTTATTGATGCCTTCCTTACCATTCCTATTTCTCCTAGTTTTGGTGGACTCTGATAAGTTCTCTAGCCTTTCTTTCAACTTAGACTTAGACAAGTACCCTATGTTTATAATTTTCTTAGAGTTATTTGCCCCTGTTTCATCTGTCTTTTTGTCAACAACAAGGGGACTATTGACAGATGAGTTTGTGGCTTCAGTTTTTTCTTTAGGGATCACAAACTTAACAGGAACAAATGTACTTTTGTCTTTAGTCTTATTAATTTTGCTAGCTTCTTCATTGTTATCATTCTCAACAATAGGTCTTTTGTCTTGACTCTTGTCATAGCCTAGACCAGCAGTTTGACACACGTTTTGATTATTGAGAATTTCTTGAACTTTTCTTCCAGAGTCTGTCCAAACTTTAAACTTAAGCCTTTCTTCTTCTAGTTCTTTCCTAACATAGTCATAGGCTTTCAAAATTTCAGTGTAGTTATGACTATATTTCTCAGAATCCTTTTTGTATTGTTCCATTAATAATAACTCAGATTCTACATGACAATTCCTTTTAGTTAAGGTTAAATTTTCTTCTCTCAACCTTTCACTTTCACTAGTGAGAGACCTACATGTTGTCATTATTTTATTAACCTCACTTTTCACAATCTCTATACCATCAGAGTCTAAATTAATTAAGGATTCAGGAGTAAAGATTGATACCTGAGTTTTAGGAGATGAGGGTTCTTTGGGAGACTGTGATTTTCTTGAGGAGGATGCCATCAGTGCTAGATTTTCATAATCAATTTCATCCCCTGAGCTTGAGTCTGCCCAGTCCTTTCCTGTTGATAGAAGTGCTTTTCCTTTTCCTTGACTTTTTGACTTTCTGCATTCACTAGCAAAGTGCCCCAATATTCCACAGTTGAAACATTTGACCTTTGCTTTGTCAAGTTTGATAATTGTACTCTTGCTCTTCTCAACCTTTTCATCTTCCTTCTTGAATGATGGCCTTTTGCTAAATTTGCCAGTTCTTTTGTTGAATTTCATTCTTTTGAAATTTTTAGTAAACATAGCCATCATTTGACTTAGATCAAACTCTTCATCAGAATCAGAGTCTGTGTCAGTAGACTCTGACTCCACAGCAGCTTTACCCTTCTTTCTTGAATCCTTGATTCTTGCTTCTGTGGGTGGTTCCTGTTGTTCTTTCTCAGACTCCATCAAGAGTGCAACAGATTTTGTCTTTACAGACTTCTTATTCTTTCTCTGTTGCATCTCCAAATCATATGTCTTGAGTCTGCCATACAATTCTTCTAGAGTTAGTTCATCCAAATCTCTAGCTTCCCTTATGGCTGTAGTCTTATTGTCCCACTCTTCAGGAAGTGCTCTCAGAAACTTGGTGTTCATATCTTCAGAATCATAAACCTTACCAAGCATAGCCATCTCATTCAAGAGTTTTTATAAACCTATCATACATCTCAGTGATAGATTCTCCAGATTTTACTTCAAAGTACTCATACTCTTGAATAAGCAAAGACCTAGCATTCTTCTTGACATCTTTAGTCCCTTGACAGTGCACCTCAAGTTTTGTCCACATCTCCTTAGCAGTCTTGCATGATATGACACAGTTAGTTAGAACAGAATCTAAACTGTTAAAGAGAATGTTCTTTACTTTTGCCTCCTTAAGGACATTTTCTTTGTCCTCTTTTGTCCATTCAGCCTTTGGTTTCTCAACGAGGTGTTCTTCAGTTATTTTGCCTTCCTCATTGATTTGAGGCACAATTTTTAAGGGCACAAAGGGTCCTTCATTAATCCTGTCAAGATAGTCAGGGTCTGTTGCTTCCAGATGGTGCAGCATCTTAACCTTCCAGTGGGTGAACTCGTTTATCTTAAGCATAGGAATCTTAGAATTGCCATCTTTGTTTCCAGACATCTTTGATCGATTTTTAAACGTTAGGCTCTGATACCAATTGTTTTCCCAGTTGTACAAGTAGAAGGGGGGTTGAATACTTGTATGTCTTTTTTGCCCGATTTAGAATCAAATTAAGAACAAACTCAAACACAAAAATATGAATAAGTACTGTTTTGTATTATTGATTTGTGAATACAAAACTCTCCTAGGATGTACACAAACCCTAGCAGCTTCTCTGTGTTTATCACAGCAACTCTCTCTATCTCTATGCTCTCACAAAATTTCACTCAGATAATTATGCTTCGACTTCCACACCTTTACAATTAGGTTACATAGAGTTTATATAGAGAGCTGCCTATCAACTAATAACAGAAAGATAAATTACAATAGGAATAGAATTCCTAATTATTAGTTGACAGTTTCCTTCTAGAATTCTCTTTCTTTCCCATAGCATATCTGCAATATATTTATCTTGATCTTCGAAGACTTTCCATTCCTGTGATCTTCTTCCAAATTTATCCTCAACTGTATAGACTCTGAAATCTTCAGACTCTGATGATCTTCAGACTCTGATCACATGTAGACTCTCTGATAGATCATAGACTCTGATAGTCTATAGACTCTGATCACCTTCCAGACTCTGATCTTCATGCAGACTCTGGTTTCACTTTCTACAGAAATTCTTCTAAGTACAAATATCATGAATGTTGACTATCTAGACTCTGATTATACATTTCAGAGACTAGAAAGACTTATTACAGATAAACTAATCTAGACCCTGTTCTAGTATTTTGTACATCATCAAATGAATATATCCCTAACAATCCGCAAACAACCCATTAAACTCCCGGCTCCTGATCTAAATATAAAATTATAATCTATTATTAATATATTTATACGATATAAAGTAACCACTAACCAAATCTAAGCCAATATAATATTGTATAGAATTTACAGAAATAATCTTGTAACACTACGACGAAAACCACCGGAATATATATATATATATATATATATATATATATATATATATATATATATATATATATATATATATATATATATATATATATGCATAAATGGTGTTAAACACATAAAACAAAACATGATCAGCCAGTTTGTATTATTAAATAATAAATAAGATATATAAGTTATTTAACCCGCACATATATACATGGGCTATGGCATACACACCCACATATCCCACTGTGCTATTATCATAAAAGGCATGCTACATGTAATTAAGTATAATCAATAACAAATATGTTAATTACACACCCATGATCATATTTTAATAATAAAATAATCGAATACTAAATAGAGGAGTTAGCCTGGCCACTCGTGTACCATCTACATATGTAATAAGTTCATATGTTCATTAAATCATCGAGTAGAACAGAGATCAGTGTACTCCCTCATACAAATTAATATAGTAGTTACCTGCTTCACAATTCAATAAGACTAATCACCGTCCCTCTGTTTCTCTTCCTTTGTTTACTCGTCTGGGCCTCCCTTTTTTTTTTTCTTCTCACGATTGTATTAGGGTTTTGATAAAATAATATAGATGCATTATAAGAGGTGTATTATATATATAGCTTCAAAATTAATATCATTTTCTAATCTCAATACTAATTTAATACCCAATTCTATTTGTAATCAAATTTTCTTAAAAACTATTATAAAAATTATATTATTATTACTATTATTAATAGTAACTAAATAAATAATTAAGGATATTACAACAACAGACAAAATGGCAGGAGCACTGTATACTCAAACTCAGTCAAACCTATGCATGAAAGTGAGAAGTCTATAACAAAAGCTTGAAGAGAAAATGAGGATGAAGAAGACAAAACGTGAAGACACTATGAATAGTTTGTTTGATTCTCTGTAATAGCTAGAAATATAAAGAATCAAATCAGAAAGATGTTTTGTCATGTTTTCTAGTTTAATTTGTAGTATAATAGAGCATGTGCTTGCTAAGATCGATATGTTGTCTATATAATCATGTGCATGACTCTGTAGAAAAATTAAATTTTGAATATCTTATAAATTCTTGTTTTTCCTCGACAAGAACAATAAGCTGAAATTCACTCTTGAATTTTAGTTCCTAATAAAGTTCATTCTAATATAACATTATATTGAAAGTGATTTACGTTGTGTATTGTTTTTATATTCCTCATTCTTAATACACTAACTATGATTATAATCCAAGAAAAAGAATACAACTTGTACATTCACCATAAATTTAGTGAATTCATTTCTAACAAGTTTTTTATATATTTTATTTATATTTGTATTTTAATGAGATAACTTTTAATTACAAAACAAATGTTTAAAACTTTTACTAGATTTATATTTATTTCTATTCTTCTAACAATAATTTTAATTTTTTCATATAGATTTATATAGAGTTTAGACCCATAAAAGTTAGCTATAATAATTAAAATTTACTTAATATAAATATGTATATGATTTAGATTTGTATTATAATAAATAAAATAGTTTGAGCCTGAAATATAATTTTATTTAATATGTAATTAGTTTGGGCTCATATTATAAGAAATAAAATTTTATTTAATATAAAAATTTATATAATTTAGGCTCATGGTCTAAGTACGGCCGTCGGATCAATCAAAATTTTTTATGTATCAGATTTAAAATATAGATTTTTATATTAATTTATTGCAAGGTTCAGAACTTATCTAATTAATATATATGATATTTTTTATATAAATTTGTTAAAGAGGTATATGATAATGAATTTATTAGAACCTTTAGTTTGATAATAATTACAATTTATGTATAATAAATAAAATTTTATTTAATATAGATTTACATATAGGTAAATTCAAAGAACTTAATTATAATAATTAAAATTCTATATAATATATGTATATAATTTGTACTTGTGTTATAATAAGTAAAATAGTTTGAACCCGAAGTATAATTTTATTTAATATGTATATACTTTGGACTCATATCATAATAAATATAATTTTATTTAATATATACATGTATATAATTTAGGTTTGTGCCTTTATATTTCAATTTTAATAATATAATATAAATTATATATAGATATAGATGTGTGTGTATTACGATTTTTTAAATTTAAATTGGATTTGAATTTAAAATAGGGTTTTGAATGAAATACATAATACCCAAATCTTTAAAAAGTAGACCTAAATCCAAGATTTGAAGAAACATCCATCAGATATATTTGCCATTAGTAGGTGCACAACTAATATAGATCTCCATGCAATAAATGATGTAATATATGTCCAAAAATTACATAAATATATTACTCTATATTTGAAAATAATTGATACTTGATTTTTTGGTATACATTTTTAGGTGATGTGACTACATAGTTAAAATTATTATTTTTAAAATTTTTCTTTTGTGAATAAAAATATTAAACTACTTTTTTTATTCAATAAAAAAAATTAAAAATAATAAATTTAACCATTAAATTAAAACTATTTAAAATATGTGTCAAAAATCAAATCTCAATTATTTTTAAATAAAGAAAATATGTTGGAGTGTGTACCTACTGGCTAGCAAAAAATGATTAGTAGTAATACCGCCCCAAGTTACACTGATGCGGAGCTCACGGGACCCGACGCGTGGTACGTTTGTGCACAAGTCATAACACATACTACACAATAGAGCCTTTCTTCATTTGTGTTGTTCTCATCCGCTCTCCGTCATCCAAACAAAATAATTTTTTTGCCATTGTATTAGCAAGATTATCAATATCGTAAAGCTCTTCACTGTAATCTTCACCATTTCTCACCATTTCTCTACACTTTCACTACAAATTCCACCTAAATCTTTCTCTTTCAAGAATTGTACTTTGAATTGTTACTTGTGTGTACATTATATATCACAAGTTATAATTTTATATATTAGTACATTGATCTTACTCTGAAAAAAGTTACTTGTTTTTTCTTAATTATTGCCAATGGATGGTTATTATGAAAGTTATGGTCAAAAAAGAGTCATGTTTGTGCCTAATCAACATTTTATTAGTTTCCAAGACATTTCATAGGCCTCTAAATCATTCACAAACCCTGGATTTTACCCCATGTTATTACCTGGTCAAGATCCGTTGGCTTACATTGAATTAGAGAGATCAGTTTCTCTAGTACAGGTAGATATAATTTTTAACTTTATTGGTTTAAATTTTGATCAAATCGTAATATTTCTTGTTTTTTCTATGGTTTTTGATTTTATTTAATTTTGATATATACAGTTGATGGATGACGAGGGAGTTGTGCGTTCAATGGATGATGATATTAGAAGGAAAAAAGTAATTGCTAGGCTAAAAAAGGTATACATGTGTTTATTTCCGATACATATATAATTATATAAACCCTTGTGTGCCTAAATATTCCAATTTATTTAATATATATAACATATATGCGCGCTTCTGTACTAGTGTGTATGTGTTTGTGTGCAAGTGTAGTTTTGTAAGATTTGTAATAAACAAGATAATGATTTTTTGATATGATCATCATTATGCAGTAGAATTTTTCTCTTTTAGCTTGTAATTAATGTATAAAATATACTTATTATTTGGATTCTTATTTGAAGAATTGTGGCATGTGATCTGAATTCTGAATTGTATCTAAATGCACTGAAATTTTGTTAGTAAGCAAATTTGAGTAGTTATACCAAATTAGTTTTCTATATTTGATCTTACTGACATGTCAATTACCAAGTACGTATACCGATTAGTGTTAGTCTTCTATGATATTTGCTACCATTGTATGTGAGTTGTATACCTTTTTACCTTTTAACTTATGACTCTAAATCTAGCATTTTTCAGATTGGTTGTTTAAAAGTTATATATATATTTATTGCATACTATTTGCTAATTATAGAATGAAAGCACTCTGATATTTAACTTGAACGTTTATTTATCCTTTTCACTTGTATATGTGTTTCAATTTGTCTTGTATATATAACTGCTTGATGATCTTACAAAAAGATTATGTTGTTGATTTTTATACATGTTGATTGAGTTTATAGTTTATTACTCGAAATGTTCAATATGATTATCCATTTTTTCATATCTCACAGATTGTGATGAAATGGATGAAGAAGGTTGCTTACAAGCATCATCTATCTAACAGACATATCAATAATGCATCTGCAACAATATTAACATATGGATCATATGGACTTGGCGTAATTAAGTATGCACTTGTGTATATCATGACTCTAGATTCTATATATACTCATATTATTATGCATTCCTATATTCTAAAAAGTAGAAAGAATTTAATCTTAGATACTGTCTTAGAAATAAGACTTGTTTCTTTCCCCATGTAAGCCCTAAATTTTAGTTTACTTCCCTAGTAATAACATTTAATATGGGCATATATATATATATATATGTATATATATATATATTTGTTTTTTCTCTAAAATAAAATTCATGATATTTGGAAGTAAGATCATTCTATGACAGACACTTCATTTTTAATACCCTCACAAAAGAAATTGTCACTCTCTCACAATATTTATTAGGACTAAAATAAAATAATGAATTTTTATAGGAAAATTCCTTTATTGATATATGTATTGTTCCTTGTTGGCCACGTAAGAGGAACATCCATTACTACCTTTATTTGGTGCGATGACAAAATGTGCATAGGTTTTACGACTTGATTGATTTTCCGTCAGATATATTTTTAAAATATAGGAGTTGGAATTTGATGCAGGGCCCATACTGTCTTCAAAGAAAAACTTAACAGAAACTAGTTGCATATAAAGGAAAGAAATTAATAAGATGCAGTCGATAAAGAGTTAAAATTTTCTTTGCATTTATCATGTTATTTACTTTTGTATTTTATTTAGGTCCACACTCCAGAGTCGGACATTTATGCTCTCTGTGTTGCGCCATACTATGCTTCTATGGAAGTACGCATCCTAAAAGCCATCTCACATGTTTAATTTGTCCATATGGTCAAACAGGTCCTGATCGACTTGTTAATTTTCATTCTTCTCCGTAACATATATGCTTGAAACTTTGAAGGAAGTATCAGACTTACAGTGTGCAAAAGTTCCTTTAATGCGTATTAAGTTTGACGGGATCTCATGCAGTTGATCTTCCTTATGCTCAGCTTCCAGTAATGTTCATAGCTGAGGTTAGTGAAAGCCTTTTTACTTTCAACATATGTTTTAATCCATAAATTTTATGATCAGTGGCTTGCGTGATCTTGCATCACAAACGTCTCACGTGCATATATGATGTGTTGAAATACTGCAAGCGCACAGTGTTTAATTGTAGTAATCACAGATCGATCCTCAGAGACTATGGAACTTCTAAACCCTAATAAATAAATCAGGCAGACTAGACAAATAATGTCGAGATGAGATTTGTTTAACCTAATAAGCAAATAAGAACAAATAAATATGAAAAACCTAGGAATCCGAATCCATCAATCAATTACAATTAATATCCAACTTGCCCTAAAAATCAATTCTCTTTCTTCAACAAATAAATATCAATTAACGAGACAAGCATATACTATGAAACTTATTATCTAACAATAACCCATCAAAACTTCATGGAGCAAGCATAGGCTATGAAAAATAAATTCGGTAACAATAATATATCAAAATCACTTTGTTAATCAAACCATTAAGCACCAAGAAAAATCATGAGAATTAAATAATAGGAACAAACAAATACTAAAAATAATCAACTAACTTCACCTTCATCCTAGGGCAAGAGAATTAGCTAGACATGCTTGAAGAAGAAAACAAAATAACTAATATAAGACATGCAAATAACAAATAACATAAAAAGTGTTTGAGAGATAAAAACTTGTTTGTATTGAAAGATCAAGAAAATAAAAATACTCTACTCCTACTCCTAATTATTGAAAACTAAAATTAAAGTTAAGGTACAAGGTTCAGGTCTTGAAATACAAGAGAGGAGACCCATATATATAGGGGAAATAATGTAGGTTTTCTATATCGATTACAAATTGAATTCTAAATATTTCCTTCTATTCCTTTTTCCTCTCCAACAAGCATTCGATTTTATCTCCTTTTTTCTTTGCCTCCAAGTAATCTCCACCTCCTTCCTTGTATTCTCCTTTTTCTGCTACAATTCTGATTTTAATTAATTTCCTACAAAACAAAATAAAAATAATTAATTAACTAATAAAATTACGAAAATAAACATAAAATAGGTATTAAAGATGTATGAATTATGGACCTATCAAATACCCCCATACCTATCTTTTGCTCGTCCTCGAGAAAAATTAAAAGAAAAAAATATATTATAAAAGTCCTATGCTCCTTTTCGTAGGCGTGACAGGTAATTTTAGGTTTACCAACCCGTTAAACTCGTAGACGATCTCTACCAGAGGAGTGCTGTCTCCTAAGGGTTTACAGAAGATATACCCATAAAATCCGTGAAATATTCTAGCAAGCATCTCACTCTATCAATAACGTTCATCGGTGTCAATAAAAGAAGATTTTTAGGAAAATACATGCCTTACAGACTCTTCTAATAATAGATAAGATGTAGGTATCTAAAATCCACTTATATTGACGCAAACATTTGCAAAAACTCCCAAGGTGTGTCGTGAAAATAGGTCTATGAAGAATCAATTGAATAAGTACATTTCCTCTTTTTCAACCAATATTGAACTGACCCAATCTCTATCAAAACAAGTATCTAGCCAAATTTCACAGTTTTTTTCCAATTGACTGTGCAATGTCTGTTTTCTTAGGCTTTCTATGTTTCCCATGTAGCGAGCTTTGGGTCAATGACTCCCAAACCAGTTGGTCTTAGGGCACTAGGTTTCAAAATACCCCTACGGACTTAATTACTCGAGTAACAAAGGCCACAAAACAAGACTAGTCAATTACTACTTTTATCCTAGCTCGTCAAGTAATTCTCCAGTAACCAAGGGCAGTGAAAAGTCACCAAGAAAAATTTATTTCTCATACAATCGCACTTAATACCAGCACATGTACATGGATCGTTCCTTTCATATAACATTGTATTTGCCACCCATTGATCTCAAAGGAGTACTTGATGCTTTATATATTTTTTCACAAACATTTGATTCGACATTGTTTTAACATGTGGGCTCTCTCTCAGGTATCGAAAACTTCCTTAGACAATCTTTCCAACAAAAACCTTGTGCAATAAGTGCCATCTTGGACTTTTAAGCAAAAATTTGTTCGACACAAGTTTCATGAAGAAAATCTTACTCAACTACGTTCGAATTATCTCAAGGCATTACATATATATAATTTTATTAAAAAAATTGATAACACCAACTAGCATCAAAGTACAAGAGTGCAAAACTTAGCTAAAACATCTCTATTTTTGAATTTTCTAATTTTTTAATTCTTTTGGATTTCTGGATTTTTTATAATACTACTAATTCCCTCCCCCATACCTAAATCATGCATTGTCCTCAATGTATGCAAATAAGAGAGAAATGACAAAGTAAAAGGACGAGAATACCTAATAAAGGCATGATGGAGGAAGCAAAAGGAACTACTATACAAGACACACACATAGTTACTCCCCCATACCTACACTTGACTATGGGAGACAATCAAGAATAACTTACTAACCAACACCACATCGAGGAAAAACTTCTTTCATCGTAGAGTAAGCACACTGTTGAAACACATTCTCAAGAACAACATTATCCACTAGAAATATATGATCTCGCAACAAGATAAAACTCATATCACTAACATAATCCATAAACCAATTAGACGCTTCTTTAAATTGTTTAAGTAGATTGATTACTTGATATTTGTATTCATGGACTAAGTCATTAGGAAGAAAAGCATGATGAGTTTCATTGAAACCTATAAAGGACTGACCAAAACTGGATATAAATGGTTTTGAATCAAGTGGGGGTGTCTCACCTACAGAAGTCTTAACAATGGACCTAGGCTCAAAAGAAATAACCTCCAATTGGGTTTCATGTTTAGAACAAATGATATTCAATTCATCTAACATCTCATCAGAAGTGAAATTTTGATATAGCTCATGAAGTTCTCTATTACTCTCATACTCTAACAAAACATCCTTTTCAAGAAGAGACTCAATTAAATTATCCTCAAGATTCGACCATGACACAACGTCAGCAATGAAATTAACTCCTGTAGATTGGTCATAAAGATCATTGGATTGACTTCCCACATTAAAGATATTAAGATCTAGAGTCATATTTCCAAAAGTTAGTTTCATCGAACCATTCCTACAGTTGATCAAAGCATTGGAAGTAGCAAGAAAAGGCCTTCCTAAAATGATAGGAATTTGATTTTTGAAATTTTTGACAGGTTCAGTCTCGAGAACAACAAAATCCACGGGAAAGACAAAATCACCAACCTTAATTAACACATCCTCCACTACGCCCTTAGGAGTTTTAATAGAACGATCAGCTAACTGAAGAGTGACATTAGTCTTTTTAAGCTCACCTAAACCCAAAGTTTGATAGACAGATAATGGAAGAAGGTTCACACTGGCTCCTAAATCAAGTAACGCTTTGTCAATGAAAATATCACCTATGACACAAGAGATTGTAGGACAACCAGGATCCTTATACTTCACAGGGATTTGATGCGATATGATAGAACTAATATGAGACGTTAGGAAAGCTTTATTAGGAACATGAGTGGTTTTTTTATGAGTACACAAATCTTTTAGACACTTCGCATAAGAGGGAATTTGTTGAATTGCATCTAAAAGAGGAATGTTGATCTTGACTTGTTTAAAGACTTCCAAAATCTTATCCAATTGAGGAGATTGTTTGTTTGAAGTAAGCCATTGAGGAAATGGAGCTTTTGGCTTGAAGACTTTTTCAGAGATGGGTTTTAAAGGTGGTTCATCAGATTTGGAAGGCTCACTAGATTGCACTACTACTTCAGAATTCTTAGGAAACAAGAATTGGTCAAGACTAGGATTTAAGAGTAAAGGATTTGGTTCAGAAGTGAGTTTTTCTTCCTCTTGAGTATTGAGACCATCATGATTGTTGAATTGATTACCGGACCAAAGAGAGATAACATAATTCACATTTTCAGGAGCTTTTTGGTTTGGATGAAATTTAGGATTAACCTCAGGTTGACTAGGAAATCGGTTTTTCTCTCTCTCACTGATTGTGTTGGCTAACTGACTGATTTGGACCTCTAGTTTAGATATGGCTTGAGTATTGGAATTTAGTAACTGCCTATCTTGGGTCATAGTTTGTATGAAAGCCTGTTGAGATTGACTTATATTAGCTTGAGATTTCAATAACGCCTCAATACTCTTTTCCAAGAAATTCATTTTCTTATCAGTTTCATTAAAACCAAGAGGATTCAAAGGGATTGAAACAGAAGTTGGATATGGGTCAAAGTTTTGAGCAGGAAATGAGTTGGGATTTTGAGTTGGGTATGGACCAGAAGGAGGCTTTTTAAAAGTAAGTTGAGATGGTTGGTTATACTGATTGTATTGACCTTGGTTCCATGAGAAATTTGGGTGATTTTTCCAACCAGGGTTGTATGTGGGTGAAAAGGGATCATTCATAACTCTCGCTTGAAACATGGCATTAGCTTGTTGAATTTCAGGGCAATTTTCTATCACATGATTAGATGAGTTACAGTTTGCACAGACAGACACTTGTGAAGACACGTTGTTGGTTTCTAAGGCTTCTAATCTGCTTGTGAGTGTAGCTAATTTAGCTTTAGTTGCAATAGAATTACCAACTACATGTATGCCCTTAGATGAGTTAGATTTTTTTATTTCTTGACTTGGTTCCCTAGTTGACTCCCACAACATTGTTTTTTCAGCTAACTCCTCAAAAAATTGCCAAACTTCTTCCTCATTTTTATCCATGAATTTACCTTGACACATTGACTCTAACAAAGAAGTGGTTGGACTATCTAAGGCTTCATAAAGAATTTTACAAAGTCTCCATTGTTCTATACCATGTTGAGGACACTGGGACAACAGACTTTTAAATCTATCAAAATATTTCTAAAAAGACTCATTTTGATTTTGTTGAAATTGGTTGATTTCATTCCTAAGTTTGTTAGCTTTATGGTTTGGAAAATATTTTTTTAGAAATATGCCTACAAATCCCTCCCAAGTTGAAATAGAATTAATGGGTAGACTATATAACCATTTTTTAGCATTTTCTTTAAGAAGAAAGTTGATAAGTCTCAATTTAATGGAGTCATCAGTCAATTGTTGAATTTTCTGTAGGGCACAAACTTCCTCAAACTCTCGGATGAAAAGATATGGATCATCTCCCTCTACCCCAGTAAACCTAGGTAACATGCTAATGTGGTGAGATTTGATTTCAAAATTATTACCATTTACTGTTGGTAGGACTATGCATGAGGGTTGGGCGGAATGAATGGGGTAACAACGGTCTCTAAGAGGAATAGACATGATTACTAATGGGGCTTCTACTTTTTGTGACTCAATTTTACTAGGTGAAGAGAAATCAAGTTGTCTTACTATTTTAGGTGATGAAGGGTTTGTTTGTCTCACTAATCTAGATGTAGTGTCACGAACCCAAACACTTTGCATACACAAGAGAGTCAAGTAAGCATGTAGCAGGAAAGAGATAGAAGTAAACACCTAAAAAAATGCAAAAGAAAAATCCTATGTCTATGTTAACCTAGAGAAATTCTAGACCTGCTCCTAACTTTAAGATAATACTAAGAGTCACAAATCTAAAAATATTCAAACCGATTGGCCAGGAAGATGGAAGCATTGCCAAGAGGCTAACCACCTTTCTAGACACCAATCCAAATTGGCCAGGTAAGCTCTCGCTTTCCTAGACACCAAAAGTAAGAATACGTAAAGATTTGTCTTGTCTTAGGTTCTCTTCCTAAGTGAGCGTGAAATCCTAGGGGCCAACGTCTACTTGATTTTATTAAGGTAAGGGGAATGCAAGATGAACGTATTAGTGATTTGTGGGCCAAGGAAAGGGTGATGAAATCCCTTACCTTATCTTGTATTGGGTGGCACCCTTAAGATTGATTATATGAATGCAACACATAAAAAAAATGAGGAAATAAACAACTATGGATACACTACACTACGTGAATTAATAATCTAAATTGTATGTACCTCTTTTCTCCAGCAATCACCACAATTTTAAGATGGAAAGAAATAAAATACAATAAAGAAAAACTAGATGATGTGCTCATATGTGAGATATGAATGATGCAACAAATTGGTTTTTAACAAGACAAATAACTAACTAATTTTTTTTACTTTTTTTTTAATATTTATTTTTTTTGGATTTTTTAATATTTGTGAGAAAAAACAAAATTTAGAGAGGTGATACGGAATACCGAAAAGTGTTTTCCAAAAATTTCTAAGGAGACAACGATGCCTTCTAACGATCTTCTTGTCCAAACTTTTCTCCGCTTCACAAATCCCTAAAAAAAATACAAAGAAAAACAAGAAACTAATCCGAAGAATTAAATATTAAGGAGTAAAAATTACCAATAGTCCCCGGCAGCGGCGCCAAAAAACTTGATGTGTTGAAATACTGCAAGCGCACGGTGTTTAATTGTAGCAATCACAGATCGATCCTCAGAGACTATGGAACTTCTAAACCCTAATAAATAAATCAGGCAGACTAGACAAATAATGTTGAGATGAGTAGTTATACCAAATTAGTTTTCTATATTTGATCTTACTGACATGTCAATTACCAAGTACGTATACCGATTAGTGTTAGTCTTCTATGATATTTGCTACCATTGTATGTGAGTTGTATACCTTTTTACCTTTTAACTTATGACTCTAAATCTAGCATTTTTCAGATTGGTTGTTTAAAAGTTATATATATATTTATTGCATACTATTTGCTAATTATAGAATGAAAGCACTCTGATATTTAACTTGAACGTTTATTTATCCTTTTCACTTGTATATGTGTTTCAATTTGTCTTGTATATATAACTGCTTGATGATCTTACAAAAAGATTATGTTGTTGATTTTTATACATGTTGATTGAGTTTATAGTTTATTACTCGAAATGTTCAATATGATTATCCATTTTTTCATATCTCACAGATTGTGATGAAATGGATGAAGAAGGTTGCTTACAAGCATCATCTATCTAACAGACATATCAATAATGCATCTGCAACAATATTAACATATGGATCATATGGACTTGGCGTAATTAAGTATGCACTTGTGTATATCATGACTCTAGATTCTATATATACTCATATTATTATGCATTCCTATATTCTAAAAAGTAGAAAGAATTTAATCTTAGATACTGTCTTAGAAATAAGACTTGTTTCTTTCCCCATGTAAGCCCTAAATTTTAGTTTACTTCCCTAGTAATAACATTTAATATGGGCATATATATATATATATATGTATATATATATATATTTGTTTTTTCTCTAAAATAAAATTCATGATATTTGGAAGTAAGATCATTCTATGACAGACACTTCATTTTTAATACCCTCACAAAAGAAATTGTCACTCTCTCACAATATTTATTAGGACTAAAATAAAATAATGAATTTTTATAGGAAAATTCCTTTATTGATATATGTATTGTTCCTTGTTGGCCACGTAAGAGGAACATCCATTACTACCTTTATTTGGTGCGATGACAAAATGTGCATAGGTTTTACGACTTGATTGATTTTCCGTCAGATATATTTTTAAAATATAGGAGTTGGAATTTGATGCAGGGCCCATACTGTCTTCAAAGAAAAACTTAACAGAAACTAGTTGCATATAAAGGAAAGAAATTAATAAGATGCAGTCGATAAAGAGTTAAAATTTTCTTTGCATTTATCATGTTATTTACTTTTGTATTTTATTTAGGTCCACACTCCAGAGTCGGACATTTATGCTCTCTGTGTTGCGCCATACTATGCTTCTATGGAAGTACGCATCCTAAAAGCCATCTCACATGTTTAATTTGTCCATATGGTCAAACAGGTCCTGATCGACTTGTTAATTTTCATTCTTCTCCGTAACATATATGCTTGAAACTTTGAAGGAAGTATCAGACTTACAGTGTGCAAAAGTTCCTTTAATGCGTATTAAGTTTGACGGGATCTCATGCAGTTGATCTTCCTTATGCTCAGCTTCCAGTAATGTTCATAGCTGAGGTTAGTGAAAGCCTTTTTACTTTCAACATATGTTTTAATCCATAAATTTTATGATCAGTGGCTTGCGTGATCTTGCATCACAAACGTCTCACGTGCATATATGATGTGTTGAAATACTGCAAGCGCACAGTGTTTAATTGTAGCAATCACAGATCGATCCTCAGAGACTATGGAACTTCTAAACCCTAATAAATAAATCAGGCAGACTAGACAAATAATGTCGAGATGAGATTTGTTTAACCTAATAAGCAAATAAGAACAAATAAATATGAAAAACCTAGGAATCCGAATCCATCAATCAATTACAATTAATATCCAACTTGCCCTAAAAATCAATTCTTTTTCTTCAACAAATAAATATCAATTAACGAGACAAGCATATACTATGAAACTTATTATCTAACAATAACCCATCAAAACTTCATGGAGCAAGCATAGGCTATGAAAAATAAATTCGGTAACAATAATATATCAAAATCACTTTGTTAATCAAACCATTAAGCACCAAGAAAAATCATGAGAATTAAATAATAGGAACAAACAAATACTAAAAATAATCAACTAACTTCACCTTCATCCTAGGGCAAGAGAATTAGCTAGACATGCTTGAAGAAGAAAACAAAACAACTAATATAAGACATGCAAATAACAAATAACATAAAAAGTGTTTGAGAGATAAAAACTTGTTTGTATTGAAAGATCAAGAAAATAAAAATACTCTACTCCTACTCCTAATTATTGAAAACTAAAATTAAAGTTAAGGTACAAGGTTCAGGTCTTGAAATACAAGAGAGGAGACCCATATATATAGGGGAAATAATGTAGGTTTTCTATATCGATTACAAATTGAATTCTAAATATTTCCTTCTATTCCTTTTTCCTCTTCAACAAGCATTCGATTTTATCTCCTTTTTCTTTGCCTCCAAGTAATCTCCACCTCCTTCCTTGTATTCTCCTTTTTCTGCTACAATTCTGATTTTAATTAATTTCCTACAAAACAAAATAAAAATAATTAATTAACTAATAAAATTATGAAAATAAACATAAAATAGGTATTAAAGATGTATGAATTATGGACCTATCAATATACTTGTCTTATTAAAGTTAATTTATTTCACTTATTTATTTTCGTCAAAATATTACTAAAATTTCGTAATTTTAATTTGTTTCCTTATCACCATTATTATCAAAGTGTCTAAGTTGAGAGAATTGCAGAATGTGGACATAGTCGACCTGCACTACATGAGGGATACCAATGACAGCAGCTGGAGGGCCTTGTCAGGAGTCCATGCTAATCGAAGCATCCTTCAACATGTATCAAATATACCGGTAATCACTATTCATGTTCCCGAAATTGAAAGAAATATTTACTAATTTTTTAATGATTAACCTGAAGTTGTCAATCTGTACATGTGACTATTTTGTAAGCACTTGTTCAAGAGCAAACATAATATTGCATCAGTTATATGTGTAATTATTGATACATCTTATTGGTTCTTATACAAAAAATCACAAGTCTAAGAGCAACTTCAACAAATTAGCTATATCACCGTCCTAAGGTATAATATGGTTAATATGAAAACAAAACTTGCTCCAACCATGCACCTAGATCACTAGTACATTTATCTTATTATCTAAAAGTAGGTAACCACTAGTCATACCTATATTATTTTATTTAAATAAAAAATTATTTCCCTCATCTTTTTTTTCTTTTACCTCCTTTTTGAAAATAGTTATATTCAAATTTATTACTTTCTCTAGTCTAAAATAATAGTTTTTTGACTTTTTGGCACGCATGTTTAGGAGTAAAAAACACATACATATATTTAACAAAATTTAAAAAAAAATATATCAAATAAAAATTTAAAATTTTATATGATATAAAAATTAATATTAGATATAGACTTATAGCTATGTGTTTTTTACTCATATGCCAAAAAGTCAAAAGGCTATTATTTAATACATGAAAGAGTATTATTATAATACTCCCTCCATTTGGTTTTATTTGACATTTGATTACATAATTAAATTTATTATTTTTAAAATTTTCTTTTTTTGAATAAAAATATTAAACTAAAAATTTTATTCCCAAAAAGAAAATTTAAAAAATAATAATTTTAATTATGTAGTCAAAACTCTTAAAAAAGTGCGACAAAAAGTCAAACGTGAAATATTACCGAACACAAGGAGTAATAATTAATGGATATAGGGATTATTGTTTGAGTTAACCTAAATCACTAAAATTTATTATTTTATATTAATATGTAATCAACTAGGAGTCTAGGACATAATTGGACGCACATGTAAAAAAATAGGCACTTGCGCTTTTTCTCCCCATTCCCAATTTTTTTCAAAATGGGAATATCACTTGACTAGTTTATTCTGGTATTGATAATTAGGTCGCGTGAATTATAGTGTAGATATGCTTGTGATTCGTAATTCTAAGTATTTTTGTGATTCATTTCTCCAGCATTTCCGATCAATGTTGCGGTGTGTGAAGTTATGGGCAAAAAGATGAGGAGTGTACGGCCATGTAAGGATTAATGCATTCGTTATGACTTCTTTTTTCTTTAATTTACTCGACTGGTTCATTTTATCTTTCGCTAAACAACTCCCATCAACCATTACATGATCGCAGGCAGTTATTTGGATTTTTCGGAGGAGTTCACTGGGCCATTCTTGCAGCATTTATAAGTTTAAGGCACCCAAATGTCGGTTTGAGTGTTGCAGTAGCAGCCTTCTTCCAGACTTTTGACAATTGGCAGTGGCCAACACCAGTAATCCTTGAGAGGTGTGGTCTTATATAGAAAATGTCAAGATACAATTTTTTTTGGTATATAAGTATGTTTATTTATTGTTCTATTTGACTGCTTCTATTCTCAGCACTTGTATTTGACATTTGGAATCATTTATTATCGCACAGAAATAACAAAAGCATAACTCTAGAATTTCCTATCACTCTATTAGACCATTTTATAGTTGTAGTTATGCATGTGCTCGATGTTGCTAATATAACTTACTGACACTATTTCTATGTGTTGCATAGTTGGAGGAGGCACAATGTATGTGTGATCCTAATCCAACAGAATATATTGATTCTGGATTGGGAAAGCCAAACATGGTGTTCTACTGGGGACTGTACTCAAACATAAGAAATTATGTACACATACCTTCCATCGTAGAAGATTTCAAGAAAAAACTTGGTAATGGGTTCCAAGGCCCTTGTGGAGAGTTGACTCTATTGTGGAAGCATACCAAGTTCCTAGAAACCAGTTGCCATGACAAAGAGATATATGATCACGCTGGAGACAGAGGCACTCTGAGACATTTACCTCACCAGATGGTAATTCCAAGTCACCCGAGTGTATGTGAGATTATTGATTAGGAAACCAATGCGCTTTATTGATCAGGGGTTCAGACAACGGGCATAAACCGTTGTTAAATCCAGTTTTCCTTGTAGTAGTGTATATTGCTTCTCGTTTTCATAGTTTTGCAATGATGCAGTCGATGCATAATTTAAAGTCTTTAGGAGAACATGTAGAAATAGATCATACACAATTTAGGGAAAGGATAAACCAAATTTGTTTGTGTGTTTTGAAAACTAATTTATGTTTAGCAAGATTATCGACAGAAACCCAACCCACCCATATGGTAATATAATATGCAAGTGTTCATGCTAAATTGCTGGTACAAGTGTTGTATAAATTTATGTGTGTCATCTTTGCAATCACTTCCAAACATTGGGTCATGAGATCCACTACACCTAGCCCAGCAGATGATCCAGAAGACACGAGCCCAAGCAGTTGCCAATCTGGCTCAGATCCAAAACCTATACAGGTGGATTTATTATTTTTAATTAGAATTGAATCAATAACAATTGCCACATACATATTTGGAAAAAAAAAATAAGAATTTTTTTGAATCTCTAATATTTTTCTTTATTTATTCTGTCAAATTTTACATCATTTCCATATTTATGCATGTGATAATATTCTTGTCGAAAAAAGATACCGTAAAGTTGATGACATTATGACAGATTTTATTCATTATATTAACAAAAATAGTAAAATATGTGTAATACAAGTATATTAGTATCTATATTTTTAATAAACTTTTATATAATCATGGTTCCTCCTCTTTTTTTTTTTTGGGGGGGGGGGGGGGCAAGAATGACCAGGATTTTATGAATTTCATATAAAAATATCTTGTCCAGCTGTATATCATATCCCGCGTTGCGAAGAATCAAAAAATTAAATAAATTTTATATCAAAACGAAAAAGAAAAATATATATATTGAAAGTGCTAGCAAACCAGCAACACCCAAAACCTATAGAAACAATGGAGTGTACAAAATTTGTTAGCATTTTGCTAGTGTTATGTCTCATAAACCTACCAGTAAACCAATGTCAAATTGGAATTCCAAAGGATTTGATTACATTTATGTGTGTCCAAACCATCGATGCTCAACTTTGTGCCTCCGTTCTCTACAATCTCCCCAGTTACACCGACAATGCTGATGCAGCCCGTCTCACCGAAATAATGATCCAGGAACCCTTGCTCAAAGGCTTTGGAATTTTACAAGAAATTCAGAACTGCATCATTGGCAGAACAAACGATACCGTTCTATCGACTTATTTCAGTGACTGTTTCAATGATTTTCAAGTTGCGATATTCCAGGGCCTGAGACCTGCCAGTGCACAAATCAGATTTCGACGAAATTTTTCTAGTATTATTCCATTTGTAAAACTTGCATCCGATAAAATTACGCATTGTATGGATGTGTTCAATGGAGGGACGAATATAAGTAATGCTAGAGTTTCACCGTTTGGTGAACATACTAATATTGTTCGTGATATGACATTGGTAGCTCGGGATATGCTTACTCTGTTGCAGGGCTGATGCCTGATGGATGTCCTTGTTTCATTACGTACGCAATTTTTATTTCTTATTAGTCACAATTGTATTAGCTTTGTGTTCTGGTTGTAATCATTTTACATTATTCATGAATATCTTTGTTAATGTTTTACCAATATAAGAGATTTTGGCTATGCACTACATGTTTTCGACACATTGGTTGTCAAAAAATGGAGCTCATAAATTTTTCTCGTCTAGCAAGCCTTTAATATTTGCTGTTATTCTTCTTAAATAAAAGGGTTCGTCTCCAACAGTTTGAAAAGACTTGACAATTTTTTTTTAAAAGGATATCGGATTCTTTTTTTCTTACGACACGAGAATTAAATTATAATTTTCATATCTTAAAAGCCTATTTTTTAAAAATTATTTTTCAAAAATGGAGTTATCATTATGAATTTGATAATCCGATAATGGAGTTTTCTTCAACTATAAAAATAAAATTCTGAACAAAAAATAAATACATAAAATTTACTTGATTATTCTAACACTAGCGAGGCTTAAGATTTGGAGAGGGTTACCTAACACAATGATGATCAGATAATATTTTAGCAGATTTTAATAGATGGTTTGGAACCATCGAAATGTTAATATCAAATGTCTACGTAACACCTTGGTTACTTCCTATCTGTTAACTGTTAAGCCACCCATATATACAAAATACTACCACAAATATATGTAAAATTGTAGCTGGTCCTTGTTCAATCATCAAATGTCACAGTCAAGACAATAATTAATTCAATGCAATCAATAACTCATGAACGTGCAATGAAACGACCTTCACAACTCACAAGAAATAGGTATGGTAATACCACGAAGTAATCTTGAAATCAAATCGAAACTATTCCACGTCCAATTTTATTAGCTCCGATTAAATTTAAAAAACTAATTAGAAAAAAAAATTCAAAAGTTTAACTAGGTTTCGACAAAATAATAATATAATGTTTTTTCAATTTCATATGACATGAAATTTAGTAAAAATCTTTTTGTGAGTTATAAAAATTCTAATTCCGTCACCGATTTAACAAAAATACATGCAAAATGATATATACAGATGGTGAAGACACAATGCACATGATTTACAGGTCATTTTTGTCAGTGAGAGGATGTGACTCTGTTTGTAAATGGGGGAGGGGCGGAGTTGTTTGTCCCCAGTCCATGACATTCCTTGATTTAGGGTAACCAACACCATATATTGTTTTCCACATGCTACCGCATGGATTTGGAACAGAAGTGTGATTATTAACAGAGCCCTCTTTAATATATAAATTTCTATATTTTACAGATTACAAAAATAAAGTATATTTGTTTGTCTAGTAACTTGAGTTATATATCAGAACTCAAAGTTTACTTTTGCATTTGATTTTGAACTAATTGTTTGTACAAGTATAATATTTGTAAGTGTTAAAACAATAGCTATGTGGGTTCAGGTTGCAATAATATCTAAGCGGTTGGCTAATGTTGCATCTTGACATCTTGTACACTTTCATGTTCCTTTGTGCACATGAAGTAGATTTATAACATTTGTACTACTGCTACAATAATTCTCCTTTCACATAAAAATTAAAATAATTATTTCATGACATCTTTAACTAATTACATATAAGAGAAAATTGTACCGTTTTCCTGAATCAATATAAATCCAGAATAAAAAGAGAGAAAAAAGAACAATGATGAATGTTATATATACTAGAAAGTTTAATGATAACTAAAATAATGGTTTAACAAGAGGATGAATGGGAGCTTGAGCTAAAAAAACGAGACATGCCGAATAAATTTGGTTTAATTTTACAAAAACTGGTTCGAACCATCCCCGGCCCCAGAAAATAAATTGGCTAGTGCAGCCATGGCTCGAACTTGCATCTCCAAAGCAGCTATATAATCTGCAGCTTCTTCTAAAACTACAGGAAACGATTGTTTCCGACAACCAGGAACTAACCGGCCAAGAACACGAGCTTTTCTCTGCACAGCCCGTAAATTCTTGGATCGCAGCTTCAATACACTCACCTTGGGCTTCTTCGTCAACCTGCTATCTCCAGTCACTCTCTGTCTCGTTGAATTCTTCCTGAACTTGAGCTTGAGACGGTTGGTAAGTATGGCTCGGCTCCACCTGGTCTTGCCTTTAGCTGCAGTAGCTAGAACTCTGTCGGCTGCTTCACGTACAGGCTTTCCAGGGTGAGAATCAGTCGAAGAGCTAGGTCGAATGCTGTCAAGAGCTTGGAGGAGTTTTGAGGAATATAGTTGCTGTTGCATTTCAGATTTCCATTTGGTTTGGTTTTGGTTTTCAGGTTGAGGTTGATTACAACTGTTTTGGCTTTTGTTTCGCTTCTTTTTTATCGATTCACGGGTTCGAGTTGAGTTCGTAACTTGATTCAAAATCATTCTAGATGCCATCAACAGAGGATAAAATCAGCTATATATTTTTTAAAATATACGATTTTCAAGGTATTGTATATATGGTGAGGAGATGGAGTATTAGATTAGCTGCAGAGGTTGATTAGCTTGGTGTAGATATATATATATATATATACACCAAGGAGGCAGAGTCGTTTATAAATTTAGGAAACTAAGATACAAAACACATGCCTGCTGATACATGCCATGTCAAAAAAGAAAAAGAAATAAAGTAAACTATTTGCACATGGGTAATCAACCTACTAGTTCATAAAGTAAATTATTACATTATTGTTATTTATCGTCCACCGAACTTTGGCGTTTTCTCTAAATATGTTGCAATGCTAAAATTTATATAAATACAGTTTTCATCAGAATCATGATTTTATTTTATCCCAAGGTGTCGGCTTCCAACAATTTCTGGTTTTCGGGTCCATCAAAAATTCGCTGTTTTACATTCGGGAGATCATGCAAATTCACCTAGAATACATGCAAAAAAAGTTAAATGGTCGAATAATGAGTAATGGAGAAAGCAAATTTATTTACACCTTCAATTTCATAGAAAGGGACTGTATTGGTAGCAAAGTAAAAAAGATGAAACTCATAAATATCGACGGAATGACAAGACTCATTCTTCTCCCCAACCCAAGAGTCGTAAATTATGAATTCAATTCTCGCTCACTACTTCCGTATACTTAAAAATCTAGTATATTTAAAATTATGTAACTTTCTAAAATATAGACAAAGGGGTTCTGGTTTATCAGCCACCTATGCTATGTTTTGATTTTTGCAAAGGGATTGAAGCTTTTTTAGCTATCAAGAGGCGTGGAGGGTTATGCTCCACAATTCTAATTGTATTCCTCTTCATCTCCACGACATATGTACCCAAGAATGCACTGGGTGCGGCATCAAAAATATCTCAGTACAATTACATTTAGCCATATAAGTTTAAAGTAAGCACATCATAAACAGTAGAATTTCACCGTATAACTAATAAAATTTGCCATTGCAGGCATGCCAGTTCAGTAGTACCACACATTTGTTTTGCAAACAAGAGCATTTAAAGATGAAAGATTTAATAAAATCCGAATCAACTAGAATCTCTGAAATGTGTCATATCAGAAAAGTATACTAACATTATACCCCTTCTCAGTGAGTTAGAGCTTTTCGGTGCAAAATGTTTGGTAATGTAAAATAATTTTACTACAGTGTGAATCAAAGTGGTGATCTCCAAAATTTGACTAGCTGAAAGCAACAAAGTAAGAGGTGACAAGCTGAATGACATACTTGCTACAAGTTATAATGGCCAACAAGTCTACATGATTGAGATTTACCTAATTATACTTCAATTCAAGCAATCATGAAGCAAATCCACATTTTCAGCAAAAACATGACATGATTTTAAAGTTCCGTTTGATTGAACTATTGAAATTAACAGAATAGAGTGACAATTGAATTAAATATAACTTGTGCCCGTTCGTAGCTACATAGTCATAAATTTCATTTTTACCTACAATCTATTCAAGTAGGTTTAAAATTTGATCCCACAAATTTAGAAATATCCTTTACGAATCCTATCGAAGAAAATTTTCACTCATTTTTTGTTTTCCTCACTTTTTGATCATTTTCTTCCACCTTAATTTTTTATAACAAAATCATCCATATTTAACTCAAGAAATGGAGCGTAATTGTATTTTTCTATAAAGTATAGTAAGACATTTGCAAGTCGTGTCAAGAGAACTTGCAAGAAATCTATGCAACACAAACAGCTCATGGCAATGCGCCAGAGCAATTGCATCCTCTGTCCTTCCTGCTTACGATGAGACAATATCTAACAGTGTTATAAAATTGCATACAGGTAAGTAATATTAAAAAAATGATCCAATCTAAATCTGGTTTCCAGATATAGTATAGGAACATAATTATAAAATTAAGACAATACTTAGCAGGAAAGCTAATCAAGTGGGTGAAATATCTACTTGAATAACATGAAAACAATGTTTTACTATGCAGCAAGAGAAAATGACAAAATAGATTTCATCCATATTTTTTTATTGACCAGACAACAAGATCCAAGAAGGTTAAAAATGCCATCAAATTTTCATATTTAACCTTGTCAAGTATTTTGGAATTATTAAATTTTCTTCATTAGCCATCTGCCATTGTCTGGGAATGGATTTACTTAAACAGGAAGTAGGTCCTAATTAAATATTAAGTAGGTCCAAATATATGCAAGACATTTTGGAACAAAGACCTGACATATAGGGTGAAAGCAAGAACAACCAATTTTATATTAAAGTTGTGGAGCTAACCTCAATCTTATCCCTAACTAATCTTTGTAAGCCAACATGTTATTTTTTTTTAATGCTAAACCAAAACCAGCTGAACTACTAATTAGAGTATTAGACTACATACCAACACTTTATTTTAATCTTTTCTTGATAGTTACTTTTTAAAGGATTTCAGGACAAACCAGTCAATTGTAAGTAGCATCGACATCTTCTAACCATCAGCAATTATTTCTGTGCAGTGATGTATCTATTTTGGAGATGATCTAGCAATATCAGAATAAATGTTATCAAGTGTAAAGATATATAAAAGAGTTCAACAGTTGACAGAAGGTGACAAGAATATCATACAGACTGCAGTTACCAAAATGTATATGTTTTGCATGCCTACTCGTGGATAAATCTGGTTTAGTTGTGTTTCTCCACCTACATATGTTTGTATGAAACAGTTTTACCTGCATAATTTAGTGGATTACTCTAAATGATCCTTCAAATTACAGCTGGAATGCTGATTAATTATAATGAACTACTATGTTAAGAATGAAGAATTGCGAAAAAAGAACAGTAACCTTTTTTAAATATTAGCCATAGCTAGCTGGCTCCAAGATAGCCACCTTTAAACCATCACTAATCTCATTAGAATTTCATAAAGTAATCACAAGTTATATTCCTACCTGCCTCTTTTATTAACCACTAAAGTGGGAGGGGAGCTTATCACACTTTAATTAATCTCAACCTCATCTAAAGAATTGAACAATCTGTTTTGTCCATTTCATTAACTTGATTAGAACCAACTAACAAACCCTGAATTGTTGTACTTTTCCTATAATAGAATGATTAATAAATTATTAGGATATAACGATGAATAAGACAACCATTATGCTATAACGACCTATGTTCAAACATGAAACTAACTGCTTTAAGATTGTTTCCGCTGCACAGTTTTTCTTGTCATTATACTTTTCTTCTAAAAATCTTTCCATTTCATATCAAGTTAATCTCTCATGTGACATTAGAATAGTTTTTGACTTGTTTAACTTGATATATTTATGCTCTTATTGTAATTATTGTTTTTTAGGTACCCAATACGGTAAAACCTCATGGTCAATTAAGATTTAAATTTGTATACTCCTATCGTTTTACACTTACCCAACAATCCACCTCTAGCTGTAAACTAGACATACATATAACATACTCACAGTTCAAGATGAGTTTTTATTGAGGGCATTATACAAGTAAGGTTTCGCTCTTGTGTATTTAAGGTGCAAGGATTTCAATTCGTTAAAATATAGTACAAGGCATTAAGACCTAGTAATTGACCAAGTTGGGCTGGTCTTTTTGCGAGATCTTTGCCAGGTGAAACTGTTAACGAACACTTGACAATTAAGTTTTAATAACTAGAGCAGTTTGAAAAAGATATAATTGTCAAATTACACACATTTCCTGCGACTCAAGGGACAAGCTTTGCAGGTGCGAAGGAAGAAGAGATATGTTATTCTTATATAGAAACATCAATGAATGTTAAACTCAAGTGTTAGGACAACAACTTGTACAGAAGAAAATTTACATCTACTCCAAGCTATGAACAAGCCAAAAACTAGCATTGCAAATGTTTGCATGATTTTTCAAACCATGCCTTTGATGTGAAATTCTTGATGGTCGTTCAAAATGAGCAGAGGCAAGCCTCTCTGATGTGTATTCCTCAACAGCAGTGTGATCGAAATCGGAGCTTTCAAACGAACTGCTGTCACTAGCAGACTGATGATGGCTACCTTCCAAGGGACTAGCAGGCATACACTGATATAAAATGACTACAGATGTCACAAATAATAAGAAATGAAATCTATGTATTCAGAAATACATGCAGTATAACTTTATCTGGTCAGGAGTCTGGGAACTCAGTAAAGAAGCAACAACACCTGTTATCTTTTCAATCCAATCCATTTGATCCGAGGTACTTTCAGCCTTCAATGACAGTCAAAATTAAATAATCAAACTCGTGAAATTTATTAAGCTCAATGTCAATAACATTGAAGCAAGCTAGAAATTGTGTGATTCCTATTATCCAATGCCTGAGTGATTTACGCAACCACAACAAAAGTTAATGAAAAAAATGTTTTGCATTCAACTTATGCATGTGGAAGTGTTCCTTTACCTGCAATGTATAGCTTTTTGTTGGTGAAATAATCCTGAAGCAAAACCTCAGATCTGATATAGATACAAGCAGTTAGTATTGACTTGCATGTGAGAACATAATCTCTTTTCTTAGAAATGATCTACTCTAGCCATTTAGGATTACACTAGAAGTAGTCCAACTTCTTGTACTTTTAAATTTGCCAAATTTCCAACACAAAGAACTGATTTTTAAATGACTCATCCTTCAGTTTTTATATTCAAACCAGGAAACTGTGTACTGACGTGCCATGTTTCCTTAATTACAATAACACCATTATGGATCTAAAAGATTTGTATGTAGTTTCATAATAAGTTGACAATGAGTTGCTTTTGTCTACAATATGCTGCAGATCAATCGTCTCCAGCTGCAATTGCTTAATTAAAAGAAATCAACCCTTAAATCCAAGTATCTTTTAGCATCACTACCTAGTACTGTACAAACAAGCCATACCATCTGACAAATGGTCTTGTCCATAGTAACTGGTGCCCTCTATGCCTCCAAAATGATTCTGAATTGTACGGTCAAAAACAACATCAACAGACACTTTCTTCGAACTTGGATAGTTCATTTGTTCTGGATAAGAAATCTGGCGGCATTCTTGATAAAGCACTTCTTAGCGACCCTCTAATATGATCCTTCTACCTGACTAATCGAGACAATGCAACATTTAATCTTTTCCTCAAAATTTCTTTCATCTACTGAATCCCTCGTTTTTTCAGCTGCACTTTTATCTTAATCTAGATGTTAACTCCATTCCTCCCAAGGAAGCACAATCTTTTTTGTTTATATCATAAGGTTACCAACTTATCGGGTATTCATCAAGATCTGCTCTTTCAATAACATAATTTATCTGCTCATCATTTTTTTCCACATAGCTCAACTGATTCACCATTAATGACTTCTGCTTCTCAAACTCATCATCGAACTTTCTCATATTCGAAGCTTCACTACCAGCTAAGTTTGTTTCTCTAATGTCTCTTTTCCATTTCAGATATTCTCTCATCCTTCATAGCCACCGAGTTTTCTATCTCTCAGCACAAGAAGTCTTCTTTGACAACTCTTTGCTTAACCGTCTAAAATGCAAACCTCAAGCTGTGAAGATTCAATAGCAATCTCATAAGATCGTTGCTCCATTTTATAACGAGCCTCGTTCATGGACTTTGAACTCAAACCGATCCGTCTTATAAGATCTTCAAAAATTTGTTTTTTCACTTAACTCCATAAGCAACAGGATGCAGTCCAGTATACTTTCAATGCCTAGGCAATCCACAAGTAGTGATGCCTTTAAAGTTAATAATCTTTCCAGAAATCTTATCGATTCATATAACTAACATCTGAGCAGCACTTTCAGTCTATGATCTCAAACAATTCTTGGACCCAAGTGTCTCTTCTATTACTTAAACACTCAATTATTTCAGCAGATAATTCTTCCATAGCATTAAATGCTTCCTTTTTTTTCTTGCACTTTTTTTTCCTGAAACATAGTCAGCTTCAAAGTATATGGCAGAAGCACAGGACCTTTTATGCAGAAAACTTATTACTGTCCTTTATTCCATTTGTATGACTGATATTGTCGATTAGTATTAAAAAGACTGGTAGCAATACTGCTCTGCTTGTTGAATTGTGATAATAAGACCCTTCGTAATTTGATCCAGGGACAGCTTTGCTCTTTAATAAAGAACCTTTGGTAAAGCTACATCTCAAGCTAAGAGTCTTGGTCTGATAAAGTCCCGTGACAGTTTTCATGGCGATCCTGTTGTCCCTGCCCTTTGAATGACACTGCAGTAATCCACGGAGTTCACATGTTTATTTAAAATTAATACAAGTATTATCTTTTTTTGATGTTGCTGATGAAAACCTCCAGAGTTCAAATGAATATGAGGTTCTAATGGAAATTGCATAGTTGTAAGGGAAATCTGTAGCTCAGGTTGCTTTGAAACAAGCTTATGAACAAGGGCTCATAAAGCAGTACAATATGTTAATCACAAAGTATATCTATTTCGTTTGGTACTTAAAGAATATCGAATATGCATATCCTTCCAATGCTTATCTTTTCCTTCTTTCTCAGGGGTAAATATTTATGATTCAGCAAGTACATTTACTAAAACTGGGATGTATTTTGATAAATTGTTAACATGATTTCACACGAAGTATAAAAATTT
The DNA here is from genome assembly GCA_028671895.1 of Oenanthe sinensis. Classification (NCBI taxonomy): domain Eukaryota; kingdom Viridiplantae; phylum Streptophyta; class Magnoliopsida; order Apiales; family Apiaceae; genus Oenanthe; species Oenanthe sinensis. The sequence goes on along the minus strand of CM053813.1, from coordinate 29,664,018 downwards.
CTGTATACTGAACTGATTGTAGCAAGTTTTTGGAACGCAACGATATAATAATGTTAACAATTCAAATTTAATGAGGAAATGGGATTGGGGTTATTGCAATGCTAACAATTCAAATTAATACTATTATTATTAAAATTGAACTAAAAGTGATATTTTGTGTGCTGAGGGCTTGTCAGCTTTAATTCGAAGAAAAGAGACGATGGGTGTTCTACATGGCTGTAAAATAGCACAAGGAGCCCCAATGATTAGTCGCTTATTTTTTGCGGATGATTCTTATATTTTCTTTCGGGAAAATATACCTGAAGCTTAGTGTATCAAAGAAGTTTTATTGCTCTATGAAAGAGCCTCGGGACAACAAGTCAATTTTCAAAAATCCAGTATTCAGTTTAGCCGAAATACTCCATCTCAAACTTCTTCACTTATCAGTCAAGTTCTTCAGGTTCCTATTCGAAATGATCATCTTTACTTGGGTTTGCCGAAGGCAGTGTACATAAATAAATAGGAGGTCTTCCGTTTTATAAAAGATAAGGTCTGGGATAGGCTGCAGAGCTGGAAAGGAAAGATATTATCTCGAGCTGGCAAGGAAATGTTATTGAAATCCGTAATTCAAGCTATTCCTTCATACTTCTTCTTTCTCAAAAAATCTGTGATGAGTTGTAACGTGTAATGAATAAGTTCGGGTGGACGTCGAATTTGGATCGAAGGGGTGGTATTAGGTGGATGTTTTGGGAAAATATGTGTTTTTCAAAAAAAGAAGGCTTCAGAATAATTAGAGAGTTTAATATTGCAATGTATTGAGAAAGAAATCTTTTTTAAGTAATAAAAACCGTAAGTGCACGGGTGTACGTAAGTACAAAAGCAAGTATGAGTCGAATTAATTAAATTTTTAATTTATAAAACAAATTAAACTAGTACTCAAATATATCAATAATCAAGCAATCTAAAGGACGGGTGCATCGGCTTAACACATAAATATCATGGTGTAATTTAAATATTAATATTTACTAACAATTAAACGCATAAGGATTCGGAATAAAGACAACCAATGATTCCAAATCAAATATTATTTAAAAGTGATAAAAATTACTTAGTAAAATCTTACAAATTAAATCAATTCTCAAAATCATATGGATCCTAACTATATAAACTCTCAACTCTACTTGTGTGACTCGCATGAAATTACTTACATAGACATGATATTGAAGATAACTAATAAGATAAATACATCACAATTGAGCACATACACCACGAGATTCATGTCTGTTCAGCCCGACTACATCCGCATTTTAGAAATGGACTTTTAGTCTAGCATCATTGAGACAATCATGATAAAAGTAAAGAAACTCATACCAATAATTGAAGATGAAGCTTGAATTTTATTGAATAAACTTTGAGTACATGGGAGAAAGAACAACCATGCTAGAGAAGAAGTAAAACAATACAATGCAAAAAATTTCCGGCTACAAGAGGCCTAGCCTATCTATTTATACTAAAACAATTACTAGAGAAAATTAATTACAAAGATATTTTTATTTAATTAAAATACCCCGTGGTTATTTTCTTGCTCAACTTTCCATGAATAGATGATTCTTGTTTGATTTATCACGATTCGCTGACTCATCGTGATATACTATGATTTCTTGATTTCAGTGCAAATATCTCCTTTTAATAGACAAATCTTTAATATCTTCTTAATATCTGCACAATCAAAATAAACATAAACCAAACATAGAAAGAGAAAATAAACTTGATAAAAATATACAATTATACAATAATATTATACTAATAAAATGAGTTATCAAATTCCCTCATATCAAATCCAAGCTCGTCCTCGAGTAATAAAAATAACCTAAACTCACTGTCGTAGGCATCACGGGTACTTTTAGGTGTACCAACCCGTTTAACTCGTAGACGAGCTCTACAAGAGGAGTTTTGTCTCTTAAGAGTTTACAGAAGATATATCCATAAAATCTTTAAACTACATTAGCCAATTTGCAATTCTATTTCTTAGTGTTTACCGGTGCTAACATGATAATTTTAGAAAAATATATATCGTTAAGACTCTTCTCCTAATGAACGCCTACTTGCCGTACTTAGACGTTGTCAAGAGTTCCAAGGTGTGTTTACGATTCCTCGACCTCACCCAATTTCTTCATAAAATATTTATTTTCTTTGCTTGAATTATTAGTTTATTATATAAAATTCAAGTTGGGACTATCAACAATTTATACTATATTATTAAAGCCTAAAGATTAAAAGTTTTGGTCGTTGGTATGGTACTGAGTGAATCATAGAAAAGATCTTGACCGTCCAATTTTAAGTCAACTATAGAAACAATCTTAACCATTGATTTTTAATAAAATCTAATTTTAAAAAGAAAATATAATCATACATACAACTCTAACCCAGTAATCCTCCTTTTATACAACTCATCACAGATAAGATAATATTATATGTAATTATATTATTATAATCGAAAGATTAAAAGTTTTGGTCGTCGGGATGGTACTGGGTGAACCATAGAAAATATCTTAGCCGTTCAATTTTAAGTCAACCATAGAAACAATCTTAACCATTGAATTTTAATAAAATCTAATTTTAAAAAGAAAATATAATCATACATACAACTCCAACCCAGTAATCTTTTTTTATACAACTCATCACATATAGGATAATATTATATTTAAATTATATTGTATATTTTTTATTTTACGAATCCTACTTATCATATAATTTTTATTTAATATATCATTAAAGTTTATCATATAATTTTAATTTAATATAACATTAAAGTTTATGATAACATTGAAATTTTGGTAGTCGGTCGATATTTGGGACGGATAGTTGCTTAATTATTCGGCCTAATTTTAAAATATTAATCTTCTAACTAAAATACAATCCCATATTAATCTTCTAACTAAAATAGCTCACATTAATCTCCTAACTAAAATACATCTCTATACAAAATAAACAAAAATTATCCTATTAAAATATAAATACAAATAAATTATATAAAAATATATACATATAATATTAAATAAAATTTAAATCATTATTATACAAATACAAATAAATTTAAATCATTAAAAAATATTAAAATAAAAATATTAAAAAACTAAAAAAATTTCATTCGTGCATCGCATGAGATACTATATTATTATAACCGAAAGATTAAAAGTTTTGGTCGTCGGTATGGTACTGGGTGAACCATAGAAAAGATCTTAATTGTCCAATTTTAGATGAACCTTAGAATAGATCCTATCCATCCAATTTTAATAAATCTTATTTTTAAAAAGATATATTATACATACAACTCTATCCCGATAGTACTCCTTTTATACAACTCATCAATGATAATATTATATTATATTTAAATTATATTGTATATTTCATATTTTAAGAATACTATGTATCCTATAATTTTTATTTAATATATCATTAAATTTTATAAATTTTATAAATATTTAATATATAAATATCATTCTCAGGTAAACATAGAAAAAATCATAACAGTCCAATTTTAGGTGATTCATAAAAAAGATCCTAATCATCCAATTTTTAAAAAAACTTATTTTAAAAAATATATATCATACATACAACTCTATTACCGATAATTTTTTTTATACAATTACTCGCAGATAATCTATACTATATTATTATAACCAAAATATTAAAAAATTTGGTCGTCAGTATGGTACTGGGTGAACCATAAAAAAGATCTTAACCACCGTAGAAACAATTTTAACCATTGAATTTTAATAAAATATAATTTTAAAAAGAATATAATCATACATACAACACTAACCTCAGTAGTCCACCTTTTATATAAGATATGATAATAAGATGTTATATTTAAATTATATTCTATATTTTTGTTTTTATGAATCATACTTATCCTATAATTGTTATTTAATATATTATTAAAGTTTATCCTATAATTTTTATTTAATATATCATTAAAATTGATAAATAATATGCTTTTTTTTTAGTTTTCATTTATTTCTCTATTTTAATCGCATAACACAAATTATTTATCAAAACACAAGTTCTACTCAAATTAGAAGAATTTTGCTCAAATTAGAACATATAGTGTCCATCAATACTCGTATGTTCAAATTAGAAGACTGACATCAACATGTTATATACAACTCTAACCCAAAATAGTCCTTCTTTTATACAACTCACCACATATATAATAATATTATATTATATTTAAATGACATTATATGAATATTAAATTTTATGAATATTTAAATAATAATAATATTTTATTAACATTAATTAAAATTTATCACTATGTTATATCTATATTATATATACTTTTATATTATATTATTTTAAACAAATTTCTCTTTTAATTAGAATATATAGTTGTGCTCACAATCTACTAACCTGTTTCAATTTTCATCATTGCTCAAACATTTTAATTTATTTAAAATTAATTTTTTTAATATTAAAATTATATTCCCTCTGTCCCAACCAATTCTTTACACTTTCCTTTTTGGGACGTCCCACCGAATTCTTTACATTACTAAAAATAGTAACTTTTAACAATAAAATACATTATTACATCCACTACTCCACTCCACTTTTTCAACACTTTACACTATTACACCCACTACTTCATTTATTTTAACAATAAAATCACTATTACACTCAGTACTTCATTTTTTTAACAATATTACTCCATTATCCTTGGTCTCCGTGCCTGGACCAAATATAAATATTTGACCGGGACGGAGAGAGTATTATATTTTACCTACATTAAAATATACTCATTTATTTAAATTTTAATTAAAATATTTCTAATATATTTATAACTCTTTTTATTAATAAATATTTCCTAATTAAATTTTAAAACATAAAATGTTTGGTCAGTTCGTCGTCCATCCGGTAAGTTCTCTTTTTATACAACTCCTTTTATCATCCGTAAGTTTTCTTTTTATAAGATTTTTTAATGCAATTATGATATAATTATAATTTAATTTTAAAACATATATATTTTACATATAACTCTATCATTAGTGAATCATTTTTTGTACAACAATCTAATAACATATTTCACTTCACTTCTACTTGAAATTACAACTTATTAATTAAATCTCATGAATATTAAAACTTATTAATTAAATCTCATGAATATTAAAATAATATTATTTTTTTTCTATAAATAATTTTAATTATATATTATATTATTATAGCCGGTATAATAAAAAAAATTAAATTATATATTTAAATCATATAAAATAATTAATATATAATTTATTAATCACGCCCGTGCTTTGCACGAGTTATAAGCTAGTTATTAATTAATTTAGATCAACAAATTATCGAATATTAATTTATTTATTATAAAAAATTCGAGCCGGGATTATAAAAAATTATTAATTAATTTAAATTATCAATTTATCAAGTAATAATTTATTAAAATATTTATTAAGTTGAATTATACATTCAAATATTACAATCAATTTAATAATACAAATAATAATTATTTGATTATATTTTATATAACTTTTTTAGTTACTGTACACTTAAATTTTTTATCTCACTTCAATAATAAATTTGTTATTACTATTTTTATTTCTTTTCAAGATAGTATTAATAAAATAATTTAATTTAAAATCTTAGTATTTTAAACAATGAGAAATATTTATTAATTTTAATTTTAAACTGTTTCCCACAACTGTTAACACATGCACATATATTTGTTTCCCACCAAAAAATATTGTTATAATTTTTTCAATATTATGAGATTTATAATATTTACATCAATAATAAATAATTTTGGATTAGATTAAATCAATTTTATTGTATTAACTAGTAATATAATTATATTTTTTCATATGATGAGTATTATTATAATTAATTTCGCATGTTAATTTTTAATATCTTTTCATATGATTAAAATAATTTAAATTATATGCTAATGTGTTAATTACAATAAAAATGAAAATATAAAAATTTAGTAAAATATCATTAAAAATTATTAAATATTAAAAGAAGACGTGATTGGTATAAATAATTTGTGGGCAACGTTTGATTTGCGCATAGTTACAAATTACAATAGATATATCATACCCTCACTACAAAGTACAAAGTACAAAGCACAAACAAACAAACAACGGCCTCTGTATACATACATATATTTCTCCGAAAGGCCTGTTCTCCAGAGTTTGGTACGTAATAAATTTATGGGGTAAAGCTTTTTATTACTAGTATAATATCATCTTGCTTAGGAAGAATATTTGTCTTAAACATCGATTTGTACTTGTGGAATAGTCTCACAGTTTGCTTAGGGTTCGTTCGGGTTGGGTCGACCGGATAGGATTTGTATATTTATCTTTCCAGGACAAAGAATTGTTGCCTCCTAATGTATTGTACGGGCTTTTAATTAATATATGTGCATTTTGTGCGTGTGTATGTTTAGTTTGATTTATTCGGTAGTATTGTTGATTTGTTGTGCTTTCAGTTATTTACCGATATTCTGGTTATATGACAGACCGTGATGGCTGAATCCACCTCATTAAAAAATGAGATCCCCCTGTTTCCCCTTAACAGAAATGGCCCTGGACAGTTTACCACCGGAATGATTCATAAACCTTATTTTCCGGAACTAAGTCCTCGGTTTCCAGAGAAAAAGGAGACCCTGTCATTAGATGATGGATTTGATCAAACTCCGGTTTTGAAAGGTAACTGTATCATACTCAGTGTTCTAAAAGACTGAAATTTGTTACAGCTTGCAAAATTAGGGTTACACTAATTATAAGATACAGGCTAAAATAGAAGGAAAACTAAAACTAGGCAGCAAAGTTGTTATATTCCATAATGATAATCTTTCCTCCTACAACAAGACATATTAATAGAACCATATACTCCAGCTATGACCCGGCCCAATTTCTATGCCACTGGACTAACAATTTACCAGCCCAACTGACCCCTCACCTAAACTACTTAGTGACAAATTCCCTCTTCCCAATTTGCGTTGTAAATCATCCCAAAACCCCCAAGTGGCCTCATTAGTCTCCCCATTCTTCCACTGAACAAGCACTTTTTAGGTGGGCTGTTTCCCCTCTTGACTAGCATTCTATCCACCACCGCAATGGGTTCCACCTGCATTTCTCCTTCCTCATTGACTCCAGGCAACTCTGTATGAATGGTTTTCTCTGTCCCTATCCTCTTCTTTAGTTGGGAAACATGAAAGACATTGTGTATTTTAGCGTACTCAGGCAAGCTTATCTGATAAGCTGCATTCCCAATCTTTTTCGTAACTTTGTAACTCGTAAGGCCCGTAGTACTTAGCTGTCCTCATGACAACAGATGATTGCCTATATGGTTGTAGTTTAAGAAACACCTCATCGCCCAGTTCAAAATGTCTATCAGTCCTTTTCTTATTTGCATACCAAGTCATTCTTTCTCTCGCTTTGATGAGATTATCCTTTAACAACTGTTGGGTGGAATTTCTATCTTGAATGAACTTCTTAACACCTGGATTAACAATCTTATCCTGCTGGTGAATGGTGGCAGGTATTGTACCAGAACTCTGCCAAGGGAAGCCAATTACACCATTTACTCGGATTTTGTCCAGCCATACACCTTAAATACATTTCTAAGCACTGATTAACTCTCTCCGTTTGCCCATCCGTTTGTGGGTGGTAAGCAGAACTGAGTTTGACTTGAGTACCCATGGCTTTGAAGAGCTTTTTCCAGAATATACTAACAAAAATCGTGTCTCTATCCGAGATGATGGCTTTAGGTGGTCCGTGCAATTTGATAACATTATCTAAGACAAGCTGGGCCACACTATTAGCAGAGTAGGGATGATTTAGTGCCATGAAATGACTATACTTGGTTAACTTGTCCACTACTACCAATATGACTGTTTTCCCTTGCGACTTAGGCAACCCTTCTATGAAATCCATGGAGATCGTCTCCCATGGATTGTCAGGTATTGGTGGTGGCTGTAAAAGACCAGGTGAGGAAATGTGTTCAGGTTTGCACCTTTGACAAACATCACAAGCTTTCACAAATTCTTGAATCTCTTCTTTCATTTTAGGCCAGAAAAAAGTCTCTTGGATTCTCTTAGTCGTTGGTGTGATTCCTGAATGCCCTCCATCAGCACTGCAATGAGAATTTTCAATAATCTTCTTTCATAGCTGGTTGCCAATCCCCACATACAACTTTCCTTCTTTCTTAAGTTCACCATTAATCAACTGGTACCCCTGAGCATTAGTTCCCTCAATCAGTAGTGCTTTGAACAACTCTTGAGCAATTTCATCACCTTCCCAGCTCTCCTTAAGCTCTTGTTTCCACCGAGGTACTAAAGAGTACATAGCATTACAACTACTTTCCTTTTCATTGCACCTGGACAGCGCATCTGCAACTAAATTGTCTTCCCCTTTCTTGTACATCACGGTGTAATCATATCCCAACAGCTTTGACAACCATTTATGCTGCAAGAATGTAGATAATTTCTGCTCCATTAAATGTTTTAGAGCTTCATGATCTGTTTTAATGACGAATTTATGCCCCAAGAGATAATATCTCGATTTTTGCACATCCATGATTATTGCCATCAGTTCTTTTTCGTATGTAGACAATCCCAAGTGCCTGTTAGCTAGCACTTTGCTCAAGAAGGCAATAGGCCTTCCCTCTTGCATTAGAACTGCACCCACTCCATTATAGCATGCATCAGTTTCTAAAATGAAAGGCTTTTGGAAATCTGGCATGGCCAAAACAGGGGTGGTGGAGATAGCTTTCTTCAATTTCTCAAAAGCAGATGCTGCCTCTTCAGTCCACTCGAATGCCCCTTTTTTTAACAGTTGAGTTAGTGGTCTACTAATCAGCCCATAGTGTGCCACAAATCTTCTATAGTAGCCAGTCAACCCAAGAAATCCTCTTAATGCTTTAACAGATGTTGGTGTTGGCCACATCTCCATAGCACGGATCTTTTCCTTGTCAGCTGCAACACCATTGCTTGATATCACATGGCCTAAATACTCAACACTGTGTTTGGCAAACTCACATTTGGATTTCTTAACAAATAGTTTGTTCTTTCTCAGCAGCTCCAATATGACTTTGAGATGTTTCTTATGCGTTTCCAGGGGTGTGCTGTACACCAAAATGTCATAAAAAAACACTAATACGAAGTCTCTCAAATAGCTAGAGAATACTTCGTTCATTAAGCTTTGAAAAGTTGCAGGAGCGTTAGTTAGTCCAAATGGCATAACCATGAACTCATAGTGGCCTTGATGAGTTCTAAAAGCCGTTTTCTGAATGTCTTCATTGTGCACCCTGATTTGATGGTACCCGCTCCTCAAATCCAGCTTTGTATACATCTGACTTCCTTTCAATTCAGATAATAGTTCCTCAATGACTGGTATGGGGTACTTGTTCTTAATGGTGATGGCATTTAGAGCCCTGTAATCGACACACAGTCTCCAAGACTTGTCCTTCTTCTTCACTAGTAGAACTGGAGAAGCATACGGTGAGCAGCTATGTCTTACTATACCACTGTCCACCATTTCCTTTACTATCTTCTCAATCTCTTGTTTATGAACATAAGGACACTTATAAGGGTTATTATTGACTGGGCTGCTTTCTTGTTGCAAGGGAATTTTGTGATCGTGACTTCTTATTGGTGGAAGTCCCCTAGGTTATTCAAACACATCCGCAAACTCATTGAGGACCTTTGCAATTTCTTGGGGTGTTTCATCTAGTTTCTCGTCTTCTTCCACAGCCATGAGTTGGATCAGAAAACAAGCATCTTCACCACTTATCACCTTGGTTTCATCAGTAACTTTAACATTACCATCACCTGTAACTTGATTTAACATAATTCTCTCCCCTTCCACAAAATACTTAAATTGTTGTTATTGATATCAAATACCACTGGACTAACCAGTTTCATCCATTCAATACCCAAAATAACATCATAACCCCTAATTGGCAAAACCTTCATATTTGCCTCAAAACTCATGTCCAGCCATTTCCCATCTCATCTTACTAACCTTATGAGTGCAGGTTAATTTTTCCCTGTTGGCAACAGTGACAGAGAAAGGCAAGCATGGTTGTGAGGACAACCCAATTGATTTGGCTGCAGCTAGTGAGATAAAGTTATTCGTTGAACCACTATCAACCAACATTTTTAATTTCTTAGACCCACTTTTCCCGTCCACACAAAAAGTATGCAAGCCATCTGTGCCTGTGAGGGCGTGTACCGAAACTTCAGAGTCTTCGATTGTAGCCTCTACTGAGCTGTCATTCTCCTCCCAAATAACCGACAATTCCCCCGGAGATTTTCTTTCTTCATCTTCCTCTCTCATCAACAAGAACAGCGGCTTATTTTTGCAGTTGTGATTTGGTGTATACTTTTCATCGCAGTGTATACAAAGACCCTTGTTCATCCTATCTTTAAAATCTGTGTAAGATAACCTCCTGACCGGCTTTGAACCATTGTTGCCACCATGTGGATTATAGCCCTTGTTTTTCTCTGTATCGTTCCCAAACCCAGACTTGGCAGTGCTACTAACTGAGCTAGAGAATTTGGTATTACTCCTTCCCCTCTTTTCCATTGCTTCAATAACACACTATTGGGCCCTTGCCATGTCCCTTGCATCTTTAAGTGTGCTAGGTTTATGCAAGTAAACCGCACTGGAGATTTCATCCTTAAGCCCACTTAAAAAGCTATTGACAAAATATAGCTCCCCTAAATTAGGATTTTGCACCATTATGTGCTTATTTAGTTATTCAAACTGAGTTATATAATCATCCACTTTGCCCTTTTGAGTTAACTTGTTACCGGCCCTCAAGGTTTTCGTAACCCCCTTTTGTAAACCTGTGACAAACCATTCTCGCAAATTCCCCCCATAACACATCCGGATATTCCAATTGCACTGATTGGTACCATGTATCCGTCTCACCATCCAGATGCAGTGCTGCGTAAACAACTCTTTGTCTATTATCAAGACTAGGGTTTAGCTGAAAGAATTTCTCACACTTAGAAATCCAACCTCTTGGGTCTTTACCTTCAAATCGGGGAAAATTGATTTTTGGAAATTTATAAGTAGTAAACTGATGCGAGTCTCTTGAATGTGAGTGGTATGAGTTTGTATTAAAGTTTGTTGGTGGATATGGGGCTGCTTGGTATGATACGTATGGAGGTGGCATTTGGGCTTGATGTTGGAGATTTATCACTGGTGCCCCTTGAGATGGGTATCCTTGTGACTGTTGTGACTGTTGGAATGGTTGTGAATGATGGGTTGGATGGAACAACTGTGGTGGGATAGAGTAATATGGGGGGTAAGGGTGTTGGATGAAGTGAGAAGGGTCACCAGGATAGCTTATAGAATGCAAATACTGATTCATATTTTGGGCAGTATAAGGTGCAGTGTTCAATGTATTGACAAAAGGGTAAAGACCAGTAGAGGGCCTAACCTTGGGGTTTGGGCGGAGATTGTTGTTGTGGGTGTGGGTATATTGTTGACCTTCATGGACACCTGAAAGTGAGCTTCCTGCTCCAGAGCCATTTTTTCCTTTACCGAAACCCAGTTCCTCCCACTGTTGAAACTCCGTGTTAGGACTCATATGTGTAGGGGGAGGAAACCCAGGAGGATACCCTGTATTCTTAGGTGTAGTGTGTTTAGGAGCTTGAGTTGAAGACCCACCCTCAGCAGTGTCTACCCCTTTTCCCTTGAACTGCCTTTTGAAATACTCCAGCCCCTCCATCATGTCATCAAAACGCCTGGTGTTCTCCATGCTGGCAGCAGTAAGTTGGATAAGCTGGGTTCTCATCTCTTCCATACATAGGTTTAACTGATCAAGTTTTGTTTCGAGCGAGTTAATAATGGTTTCATGTTTTTGTAAAGAAGTTTTAAGAGATTGATCGGCCATGGCCCAAGGGAGGCACTGATACCACTTTGTTACAGCTTGCAAAATTAGGGTTACACTAATTATAAGATACAGGCTAAAATAGAAGGAAAACTAAAAGTAAAGATAAAAGATAGCAAAGTTGTTGTACCCATCACCTAAACTACCATCTGGCGTCATTATACTTAATCTATTTACTAAAAAATTAGTGACAAAATTAGAATTAGTCACGAAGGTACCTTATAGTAATTAATATTAGTCGAATGCAATTTAAATCAATAAATAATAAAATATAATTATACTTAGAGATTAATGTTTTTGAGGTTATCTCGAGTTTTAAAAAATTCTCATATAAATACACGAGAGTGTTATTATAATCACAGAGAATTATATACAATTACAAAAATACCCACACTAAAAAACACTTACCTTAGGTAATTTTCTTAAGGTAATCATTCTCTTATATTTAAATAATGTCAAATTGTCATAGAATTTTAAAAAATATATCAAATATCATTAGTCCATACTAGTATTTAGATGTTAAGAACTACAAAAAAATATAATTAGTCCATACTAGTATTTAGATGTTAAGAACTACAAAAAATATCATATATTTAAAATATATACTAATTATTATTTTTTATATTTTTTTAATTTTCAACTTTTTTTAATTATCAATTTTGACTGATTTTTTAAATTAATTTTTGACCATTTCAACTTATTTTTCCATCTTTCCCTATTTTTTTTATTTAAAAAAACGTCTTTTGACCCGATTTCTGTGTAATTGAAGGAGAGTTGTCGGTCTACCAATTAATCAGCCAATAAATTGGATTAATTGTTGTCTTCTAGACCAATAATCATACTATATGGACCATTTTTTCCTCACACTAAGCCAATGTTCACTTTGATAGGATGGAATGAGAGAGAAATGGAATGAAATTTATACTATTATTTAGATATGATTAGAAAAAATGTTTATAATTTACATTCCTTCTTTCATTTCATTCCAAACTATTTGAACTATAATTTTAACCCACATGTTTTAGAAGGAATCTCCATTCCATTTTTTCACCATTTTCCCTACAATCTTCATCATTGAAAATTTAGACTCCCTCATGTTTATTCACAATTTCACTCATACATCCTTTTTCCCCATAAAATTTGTTTATAATTTTTCATTCCATTCGTTCCCCATTCCATTCTCACCAAGTGAACACAACGTCAGGGTCTATTTGAATGGTAGGTTGGGTTAGAAAAGGATAGGTTAGGAAGGGATAGGTTGGATACCAATTTATTACATATGCAACTCTCAGATCATGTTCCAATCAGATGAAATTGAAAATAAGCATGAGAATGAACAAAAGTCATCCACCCAAAGTTTTAGTAATTCTAGATGTAGAAGTGCTTTATTTATTTTATGTTTTTTATATCTTCTCTTTTCTAAAGGTTTACCACACCTATTCTGGGTGTATTACAATCATTCCAACATCTGGTTTCCAGTTACAAGTCTTTATATATTTAGGAGATAGGTAGAATAATACAAAGCAATGGGTCAAACTTGAACTTCTAAATGAAATCTGCAAGTCATTAAATAAACAAGTAACAGATTTTTAGAAGTGTTAAATAAATGTATTATAATTGCCACCGACACATTTAATTAGCAATTCATTACATGTCAAATTTGATTGTCAATCATAACATGCGCAGATAGGTTACACACTAAGTCCGGATCCAGCAAACCATATATTACTAGATCACAATCTATGATATCATTATTATTTTGACTTGTATATCTAAGCGTAAATGGAGTAAGGAGTTTATGGGTTATGTTTTTAAGGATTGGTTCAAAAATTCAAATGTGTACTAGAAACAGGTGGAGCATCAGAGCAGAATTGCTTGAGGCTTTTTACTTAAACAGGTAGACTTCTAGTGGAGCATGAATCACAATTTCCTCTATCGACGGTTATATGAGGGCCAGAAATAATATATAATGCTAATGACAACTCCATTGTGTAGGGGGTTTCCCTTGCTTCTTTAGCTAGAGCAAACACTAAGGTTTTAGTTACACAATGTTTGAACGATTCGTAGGACTGGAAGTTAATAATTTTTTAAATAAAGTTCTTTTCTTTAAGAGGTTAGACCTGTAAAACCAGTGAAATCGCCCAAGGCAGGTGAAGTTAATGAAAAATGTCATGGATTACAGCTGGTATCTACCTATGTTACTTGGACTCGGGTACGAAGTGTCAGACACGACACATATCCGAGTGTCGGATCCATTAGTTTTGAAAATTTAGGATACGGGGACACTATCCGAATATAGGACACGGATACGGGGATATGGCATAATTTAAAATAAATTTTATATTTTATATAATAAGAATAAAGAAAAGAATTATTTTGAATAATTATTTAGAGAAAAAAATTACTGTTGTTAAAGAAATTAAAAATGTTCAAATGTGTAGTGCATGTGTTAGACTTAGATTTATATAACATATAAACGTAATAATATTATAAATCATAAAGTCATGCGACTGGATTCAACTTTTTAACTAAAAAATGGATCTGGACAAAGGACTGTCCAGATACATTAATAATACATTATACAGGTTATACACACAGACTACTTCTATTTTATCGTCTCCTTCGTAAACTTTTCGTTTCTTTCAGTCCTCTTCTCCTTCGTGTACTTTTCTCTTCCCTTTTATGTAAACCATTCGTCTTTAATCTCTATGCAAGATGACGATTTTTCTCCGACGAACTTTAAATTTTTCCGGCAACGGAGAAGAAGTATCGGGTTTTAAACCGACGAATCCGGTATGTATTCCCTGTCGTGTCCCGTGTCGTGTCGACACAGGTACGCCGGCCGGAAGTGCCGTGTCGGAGTAACATAGGTGTGTCGGAGTAACATAGGTGTCTGCTAGAATTGTTGGTACTAATTCATTGAACCCGTGATCAAAAATCCAAAAGCCTAATGGGTAGTTACTATGTCCTAAAGCCTAATGGGTAGTTACTATGTCCTAAGCTGATGATGCGGTCAACAGTTATTCATATGGTACACGGCATTGTGGTATGCTGTGTAGACGAGGCAACTGACACTGTTAATTTTTTTTGTTAGAACCTATAGTTTTCTCTGATCACTGTACAAAATATGTTGATTCCAGTTTCAAGAACATGAAATTCAGGCCTATCCTTAAATTTTATTATATTGTTTGGAGTTTATCTTCATGACAAAATGACAAAAGTGCCAGTAAACATGAACTTCAAAGCTGTAACTTAGCTTAATTCTTATATGCCTTCTCAGCTAACATATATAGTGCACTGTGTTTTATCTTGAATTCCAACTAGTTTATAAACTTTATCCAGAAGCAGCGAAATTTAGATTATTTGTAAACCAAATTTCACTATGGTTGATACCTTGACCCACCAGTATCATCACTGATATAGATTATCACCAATATATACCCTAAAAAAAGGTCATCCACCCGAAGTTTTCATGTTTATAGATAGTTGCCCTATAATTTCGCAGAAGTGACAAATACAGTAACTATGTGAAAATTCTTAACACCTAACTATGTGACAACTATCTCACCTCAATCCTTAAAATGCATCCTTTGATTCCACATATAAATACAACTGAAAAGGCCTTTATCCTAAAGTGATAATCCCTAATAGCCTATACAAAAAACCCCCAAATGTGAAAAACATAATTTTAGTACAACTGCTCAGCACCTACAATTTTCAAATTTCAGCATCTGTTCTTATAAAATACTACATCTCCGAAGCATTTCATCGAGCATGTTATGGACATACACTAACTTGATCTATATCTATCTATCTATATATATATATATAGGGTAACATTCAGGTGAAAACTTTTTAGCGTGAGAATTGTGAAAACTTGCATTAAATTCTGAAGAACCATAATAAAAAAATGTAAAAAAATGTTTAAATAAACTTTTTATTATATTTTTACAAATAAAATTATGGTTATGCAGAATTTAGTAAAAGTTTTCGTGATTCTCATGCTAAAAAGTTTTCACTTGAATGTTACCCTATATATATAGGGTCATGCTACAATGAGAACTACATTAATATGAGGGAGATTTAATCTCAACCACCCATTTTAAAACTTAATCTTCATCTCTTTAGTTCATTAATTTATCTTCTTTCTTTTTTCACTACTGCCACCACCATCTTCGACCATCTCCTACCATCATCTCCTGCCACCTAAAGATTACCAACATTATACTGAAATCACCGGATTAAAACAAAAATACCAGAACTAAATAAAAATTATCATAAATTAAAACATCATAACAACTACTACTTGCCAACTACTGATGCATGACAACTTTTAAAATATGGATACGATATTAGAAATAACTTGGGTGAATGAACCGTAGAACACCCACTACCCCCGAGGGTTTCCCAACCATGGAGAAAAACTATGGATCGCAACCCATAAAAGAGACCCAATTCAATATTCAAATATATTCTCAATAATCAAGTCTAATTTAAGATGTGGGTATTACAATACTTAGAGAGTAGAAACCCTAATCAAATAACCTAATGGACTATGGCCTGTTAACACTTGGGCTTATTATAAATAAACTACTTATTTAATAAACTAAAGGCCCCACATATAAAATATATAGATAAAGATACTATTTATTTCTACACTAAACAAACATAATCTAATTAATATCATATATATTAATTCTTTATTCTCATTCCCCATCAACTACCAACGACACTACCACCACAGCCACCATGGAAACCACCACAGTAGATCTACAACTACCACCATCTAATCACCAACATCTTACTAAAATCGCCAAATTTAAACCACAATTCGGCCACCACCCACAAATCATTAACATCATAATAAAATCAACCACCACCTACAAGTCATCAATAACATTCCAAAATTATCAAATTAAAATCACCACTCCACCACCACCTACAAAATCACCAAATACTAGTTCAAAATTATCAATTCTTGAATGAAAATCACCAACAGTTGAACGAAAATCACTAAGTACTTGAAATGTAAAATCACTGAATCAATGTAGATCGGGGCTCCGGTTGGGTGTCTCGTGAACCCAAAATTCCTCCAAACTGTTACTTAAGAAGAAGATGATGGCGATGGAATAATAAATCTGAAAAAAGAAAGGAAGAGGATGACAATAAGGGAGAGAGATATAAAGAGAATGATAGATGTCTTGGTGGTGATCGAAGAATCGTGAGGATGCCGGTAGATGGAACTCCAATAGTCTAACTAGAGTACTGAGAAGAGGCGACTAACTCGAAGAGGAGAAATGACGGAGGAGGGTACTTGTAGTAGAGAATGAATCGCAATTGAGATTGATGGTGATAGATAACGGTGTTGAATGGTTGTAATGGGTGATGGCAGCTCACGAGAGATAGAGGGGAAGGAAAAGAAAGATCGAGAAGAGAGAAATATTTTTAGATCTAGAATGTGTGGTTGTGATTAAATTTAGATATAAAAAATGAAGAGTTGATATTAGATCTCAGTTCTCATTTTACAATGAGTTCTTATTTGAGCAATTTCATATATATGTATATATATATATATATATATATATGAGTTGGGTTGGGTTATATAGGGACCAACTTTAAGTTGGAGACCCGAAGACCAAATGACAACCCTTAGATCTAATTATAATTAAAGGACGAGATTAATCAATATTATATATAATCATTAAGTTAACTATATCACATATATCATGCCTTCAACATCCTTTGTTCATCATAGTCTTTGGCGGTTTTCACCATTTTTTCCGTCAAATATCTTAATTTTCTTTACCGATTTTGGCCATACTTTCTGACAAATCAATCCAATTACTGTTTTTTATTTAAATAATATTTTTTGTATGACAAAACATATTTTTTTTTACGATGCACTTTAATTAAGTTGCAGAATGTTGTGTTCTTAGTTGCATAACACCTTTTCAGTTTTATAAATTTATTTTCTTTGGTTTTCAACGAATGATTGTTATTATCTTTGATGAACATCTATCATTTAGTAAAATGATGCAGAACATACTGTAAAACAAAAATTCTGTTTGCAGAATATTATTGCAAAATTGCAAAATGATGGACTTGATTTTTTGAATACATTGTTCTGATTGTAGTACATACTTATTTTCGTACAGAATCACAAATAAGATGAAAGAAAATAAATAAATATTAAACACAAAGTACCAAATCAATTCCTTTATTCATATTTATATCACAAATTGTATGTAATTAACCGGCTCTTGGGCTATTTCATTCGAACAGGATTCCTAAGGATATATTTGTGAATTTTTATCAAAATAGAGAACATGACATAATCATTCATAATTTTGAATATTGTGATGTTAATATTGATACTGATGATGGCGAAAAAGAATTAAACTGATAATGATAATAATGATAACGAGAAAAGTTTTTAAGGTATTATGGTTGTGATGTGATGAGAAAGTGGGAGACCAGAAGAGCCACTCATATTGTAATATTAAGGGTTAGAGTTGAAGAAAACTAGCTTGTATATTATTTTTAATCTTGTTCATTTTTTTTAATTCTAATTTAAGGGTGTAAAATTAGTCTCCGGATCTCCAACATAAAGCTGGTCTCCATATAACTTTTGTTTATATATATATTAACACAAATTAATTTGTGTGTGAGAAAGACAGAGTATGTATCGAGGGAGAGTGAGAGAAAGATATAAGTGTGGTCAGTGTTATTAAACGCGCAACGCGCACCGAAGCGCAAAGGCCTCCCGGAGCTTAAGCGCGAAGCGCACACGCGAAGCGCGGATTCATCGAAGATTACAAAATATACATATATACATGTATATAATGTAAAACATTGTCAATATATAATAGTAACACATTAATAAGCAAACCAAATTGTCATAAAATAGGCAAATTAAGAGATTCAAGGTCTTAAACATATTATAGTCATAATACAAACGAAATACATAACTAATTAACTATTCTTCATCTTCATCAAGATCCACAAACTCATCTTCTTCGACATTATTATTTGGATTCTCATCAAATTCAATTTCATCTTCATCTTCAATGACATTGACTTCATCCTCGTCAACCAAACATTTTTTAGATGATGATGATCCTTCCGGGGCACGAGACCTATAATAATAAATAATAATATATTATATGTAATCGTTTCGGACTTAATCTTTAAAGTTTTAACTTCAAAGTTCTAACCTTCTAGTAGAATAACGAGGCTCTCCGACTCCGGAAGCAGTACCAACATCCTTATATCGCAATCCATCCGATTCAGAAAAAACATAGTCATCATCTTCATCATCCTCTCCATCAAACTTACCAACTAACCATTCATTGCTATCATCAATCTCGGCCAACAAGATAGGATCAATGGTGTCACGGAGTTCATATTTACGCTTTAAAGCTCTATTATATTTGACAAACACCAAATCATTCAACTTTTGTTGTGCAAGTCGATTTCTTTTCTTGCTATGAAGCTACAATGTTGATGTAGAAATGTTAATAGGTTTATAAAAGAGTGTACGTAAGAGACTATATAATTATAAATAGGTTACTATTTAAAATAACTAAATAACTTACGTGCTCAAATACACTCCAATTTCTCTCGCATCCGGATGAGCTACATGTGAGGCTAAGGATTCGGATAGCAAAATTTTGTAGATCCGGAGTGTGTTTGCCATAAGCACCCCACCATGAAGCTAAAAATATAAATTTAGAGCTTAGGGGGCAGCTTGCATAATTTGATAAACATGGCAGATTTTTTAGCTATAATGCTGGACAATGACTATAAAGTAATACCTGGAGATCTGATTGCTCTTTGCCTAATCGCCATAGGCAATCCAAAGAAGCCTTCTGCTCTCTTATATGTCTCCAATTGTTCTCCAACCTTGTCTTACACCGTCACATCAGGTATCATTTTCTCAATGCATTTGTACAATCCAATTGTGACCTCTTTATCCATCTCAATATTAACATTTGTGTAATAAAATTCAGGATTGCGATAATATGCAGCAGCATGCAAAGGTTGATGGAGTTGAACATCCCATCTCCTGTCAATGATATCAAAAAACTCTTGGTATCTCTCCATGTTCTTGAAAGCAGCAGCAATAGCCTCTTTGGCTCTATCTATAGCCTCATAAATGTATCCCATAGCAGGTTTTTTTCTCCATCTACCAACCGGAGAACTTTCACAGAGGGCCTGGCACCTTTAGCGAACAAACAACATTGTTCCAAAAACTAGCCTGCAACACATAACTAGCTACCTTTTTTCCATTTGGGTCCTTATAGTAGTTGCTGGTGACCCATCTCTGTGAGATGAACATCTTCCGGAGATTATTTTTCTGTTTATGAATTCTAGCCAAAGTGAGAAAAGCTCTGGCAAATCTTGTCTTTGCTGGCCTTATCAACTCCTTCTGTCCCGTGAATTCTCTTAACATATTCACCAACGCAGACTTTGTGCATACAAATGAATTCAAGGACATGGCCTTTCCAATACAACCTTTCAACCTAGGAATGTTGAAAATGTCTTCCAACATGAGATCAATACAATGAGCAGCACATGGCGTCCAAAACAAGTGTGGATATCGAACTATCAACATCCGACCAGCTGCCTTATTATTAGCAGCACTATCTGTAACCACCTGAACTACATGTTTTGGTCCAATTTGCTCCACGTATTTGGATATCAATTCAAATAACATATCACTAGTTTTTGCAACAACAGAGGCATCAACTGATTCAAGAAAGAAACTACCTCGAGGAGTGTTGACTAAGAAATTGATGAGGCTCCGATGCTTTCTATCTTCCCATCCATCACACATAATAGAACAACCGCTTTTCACCCACTCTGCTTCATGAGTCTTCATCAGATTTTTAGTCTCCTCAACTTCTTCTTTCAATAAAGGAACTCTGACTTCATGATAACTAGGTGGTTTCATGCCCGGTCCAAACTGCCCCTGAGCTTCAACATACACAGCAAAACGTGGATAATTGACAACATTAAAAGGAATACATGCGTCATACATCCATCTTGCAAATGCCTTGCAAGTTCTCTTTCTTAACTCCTTTCTTGCGCCATCATTTTCATCAATCTTCGACTGCATTCCTTTTCTTTTCTTTACTACAAGCTCCGGGTCGGGTGCCAAGTAAACATCCATAGGCCCCTTTAACTTAGTTGTCTGTCTTAGAGAAGAAGCTGTACTCCCTACGGATGCTTGAGGCAATGTAACTCTCCCTTCATCATCTGAATGTTCAGTTTCAAAATCATCTAAATTCACAGTTTCTTTCACTTTCTTTTTTGATTCCATATAATCCTTGATTTCCTTTCTAACATCCTCAGGAATTTTCGTGCAAGCCTTTGCATTTCGAAAGCCTCCAACAAGATGCTCTTTCATTCGAAATACTCCACCGGTTGTAACTTTTGCACAAAAATTACACCTCATTTTCTCTCTTTTGTTGGGATCACATAAAGTTGAATATTTCCATGCAGGATCCTTTTTGTTATCAGTGGAATCAGCCATTTATAACTACAATTAACATAAATAAAAAATAATAAATACTAAATAAAAACAGAAATATTACATAATAAACAGAAATACTAATACTATATACTTATTAAATAAAATACTAAATACTCAATATGCTTATAAAGTAATAAAGTAAATAGGAGTACTAAATGTATGTACTAGTTCACTGTTCACAAACAGAAGTACAGAGCAATACATATATATGTGCAGTACACCCAGACCCAGTACTGTACATTTATATATACACACAGTACAACAGCCTCAAACCACAAACCAGAAGAACGGAAGAAGATTTATATGTGTGTATGTATATATACATATATGTAGACACATAGATGTATACATATATATGTATTCATACATATATAAGCAGAGAAGAAGAAGAAGATTAGATGAAGAAGAAGATTACCCGGAGATTAATCGATGTTTTACGGTTTCTGGGTTCACGCCTCTCTTTTATTTAGGGCTTTTGTTGTTATGAACGTAAAAGGTACGTTATATTTTTAACCCAGTCAAAATTTATGGGTCAAACATAATAAAGCGCGTGTCAAACACGCTTCACGTACTGCGCTTCATCCCTGGAAGTGAGCGCTTCATTCAACCCGTGGCGCTTCGGCAGTGCGAGGCAAGGAAATTGCGCTCCGAGGCGCTCCGAGCTTTAGCGCGCGATTCAACGCGTTTTTGACAACATTGAGTGTGGTTAACACCTCACTTTGGTTTGTTGGAAATACTCGGGTTTTATATTCACTAAACCCTTATCAAAATTTGTTTTATTAAACATGGTTTTAAAAAACTGAGCCCAACCCCTCGCCCCTTGATCCCCCTCAACCCCCCAACCAAAGTACCAAACAAAGGCATGTAGAAGAGGTACATGTAAATTTCAATGTTTTCTTTCAAAATTTTTGCATTGTATTTAGTAAGAGTTTTTTTTTTTACAAAACAACAAACACTAAAGAATAGTATTATTTATAAGTACCTCTATGTATGCCTTAACATGCATGGGAAAAAATTAACAAAAAGTAACTTACATAATACTGGATGGAGGGAGTATCGTAAAACATGAGATAACTAAACAATGCAAAACACACACAACAAAATTATATATGATGCTGAAGATCATGTCCCAACTTGTATTATTATTCAAAACAGTTTCCAATAATACAATTGATCAATCAATCACACCTCACTGTGTTTCCAAACCTGTATTGTTAATCAGACCAATTATCACAACAAATCAACCTCACCTCGTAGTGTTTCTCTCAAACCTATCTACGTGGAAAAAGCACGTACCAAACAATACCTAAACCTCCATGTTTAAGCATACCTATCAAACATATTATGATTATATATATATATAGTCATCTCAATTCTCAAACTTGGCAACCAAGACTTACCATACTTGTTATACAAGTCTTATTATTTATGGTACCTAACCAGCTATCTTTGTGACCAAGACATAATATCTATAATAATTATCCAACTATAATTATTATCATTAATAATAATTATCTAAATACAATTATTACACAACCAATATTTGTTTCTAATCACCCAAAATCCATACTACCATATTGGGTTTAACCCAACGGTATCTTCTTTTGGATTTCATTTAAATTATTATCATGTGATTTTCCATCATAATTTAAATATCATTAACTGTAATTTTGTGCAGAAATTTTAGGTTATTATCATGATTTCAAATCTTCATCGGATATTGGTTCAGATTTGGTTCAGAATTTGTATTTTTGGAGTAAGATTGTTAAATATGCTTTTCATTATCGCTCATTCCAAAATTGTCATTAATTAATTATATCATTGATTATCATTCATTTTGTTTATATCTCGTGATTTTTTGCTCATAGATTTAAAGCAGGTGTCAACTACCAACAGGAAAAAGTTGAATGTTATATATTCCAAGGTTGCACCTTCAGTTGTATCTGTCTCTTCTTTCCACGGTAACCTAAGTATTGTTTTTCTATTTGTCTAATCATCACTTATTTGCAATTTTTACCATTTAATAACTAAATACACAATCTTTTAAAATTGTACAATTTATCACCATCTCTAAAATAGTTGCATTCTTGCAAGGTTAGTAATTTGAGGTTATGAATGAGGCTTCATATATATATATATATATATATATTCTTGATAATGATAAATTTTCAAGCCATTTTATATTTTTCTAGTTTATATCTGGTAGTTGTAGTAAAATTTGAGCGAGAACATGATTTTAATTTCAGGTTTGGAAAGGAAAATCGATTGCTCAGGTCTTATAATAGATTGGAAGTCATGTGAGAATGAAGCAACTATATTGACTTCTGCAAAACTCCTGTTGAGTCCAAAGAATTCCAATTTAGAATTTCATGTTAGTTCTTGGTAATCATGTTTTGTATTTTCTTGTGTACTCTTTTTATACATTTAAATTTAAAATGTTTTATTTCATTCTAGATAATTGTAAGGATGGCAGATGGGACATTGCTTCTTGCTAAAGAAGATCGTGTGGACTATTATTACAAGCTTTTAACTTTGAAAGTGAAGTCCACAACTGAAATAAAAGCAGTAGATTTGAGATCTAGGCAAGGAGACATTGTTGAAGGAATGAATGTCATTGCTTTGGGTCGTATATTTTATACCTATTCCTTGTGGGACAGTCCTGGAGAACTATATCTCAAGTACCCATATTTTGGGTGCAATGAGCTTTTGACGTCTACTTGTCACTCCTTTGAGGTATTGTCAATTCGTAGTAGTGCATGGTAGTGATTCATTATGTTCACCTTTGCATCATTTGTGACTAGTGTTATTTTGTCTTACCAAATCTACTTTGTCCTTCTTTGTAATTGACATAAGAAGTCATGAGAGTGCTCAGTTACCCCGTGTCCGATTTCGGATCCGTATCTAGGAATCCTAAATATTTTAAAAACAAAAATATGACACTTGGATCCTCACACCCGTGTCTGACACCAGTACCCAAGTCCACGTAACATAGTGAGAGTTTGGAGCATATTTTCCAGTGCATACATATGAATATGTATTAGTTCATTTCATCGCAAGATCAATTGTCTCAGACTAGTAGTTGGCTGTTCCCAAAATAAAAGCGCGCACACACACATACGCTTTCAGTTATAAGGATCTTTTTGTTTCTTTCTTTATTTTCTCATGGGCTTGAGTTGCATATTTATGACGCTCCACTAGTTTTTATTATATGTTTTCCTTTTCAGTGAACAAATGATGTTTGTTAGACTGTTATTGTTTCTTGTTTCTTGTTTCTCAGAAGGTAGGGCATTGAAGGGGTTAGATTTATCCCACAGGGCATTGGTTGTGTGTTTTATTATTATAATTGCACACTACTTGACTACATTAACATATATTTAGTTTTTTGGTACTTTTTGCCCCACTCTTTTTCTTTTTCCGTGGATATGCATTTGACTAAAGGTTTCAAATTAGATTTGTGAAGGTGGACCACTTATTACTGATACGGGGGATGTGGTTGGGGTTAACTTCTTTTGTGAGTTTGCTTGTCCACTTCCTACTCCGGTTATTCTTACATGCTTGGAGATGTGGAGATCATTTAGGTATGATGCTTCCTTATTTGTCATTGTTACCATTATTGCCTAATGTTCTTTTTCTTCTTTTGCTTAAAGTTTTCAAGTTCTTGTTGGTACCCCTACAATTTTCGTAGTCTATTCATGTCATTGGGCTTTGATTGTGAAGGATTTCTATCATTGTCCATTAAGTTGCTAAATTATTATGGACTTGTTTTTTCTTAATGCAGTACTGTTGTGAGGCCTTGGGTTGGAATGAGTGTGGTTGATGTGAATCATCTATCTTATAATATACTAGAAAAGTTAAATATATCTCCTGAAGATTCATATGTTGTTGTCAAAAAGGTGATGTATTCATTTCTGATGCTTAATGTTATAGTTATTTTGATCTTGACTTTACTTGGTTATTGTTTTATAGTTTTAGAGATATTTTTAGTTTTAGAAGAGAGCGAGTAGTGCATAAATTAGATTTATGGGGTCCCTATAGCAGTGTTGCACGGTTCACGGGTCGTTCGGGTACGTGGTACGGGATTGGATACGTGAAATGTTAGTTTTTATGAATCTGGTATGATGACCCGCGAATCGGATACGCGGGTCGATATGAGGATCCCTTTTATAGTTATCTTTCTAGAAAACATTATGTATATTTGCTGTTGTATCTATGGTTTAGTTATTGTTTTATAACTAAAATATTACTTTTACCTTAATATATATAAGTAAATTAAACGGAAAATGTAAAATTTTAAAGTTACTTGAAAAGTGGTGGGGCATAATTTTGAGGGGATTCAATTATGTTAATGTAATCGAGGAATGTCTTGTGTGTCTTTTCTTCCATTTTTTATTCCTTTTCAAATTTACGTTTCAAAATTTATTAAATTTCAATCCAGATGGTATCAAGTTATCTCCCTTTTTTTTTTTATTCTTTCTCCCTTTTACATAATGATTGTCGGAGTTAAAGGGGATCGCTTGAGTTGGTAAATTGGAGCATGACCCCTAGCAATCCGGGTCGAAAAGGAATCGTGTTCCGGAATGAGGGAACTGGATCGCGGTTCCTTAGGCTGACCCACGAACCATGCAACACTGCCCTATAGTCAGAGTAGAACTTGGGATAACTGAGGTAACTCTATATTAGTTGCATATTTTGAAAAGCCATACAGTGTAAATTTTGCTGAATTTTCTTCAGATCTACTAATAACACAACTGTGTATCTTTCCTAAACTAAATGAACTAAATGATGCTCAGGTATATAAAGGATCACTTGCTGATAAAAATAATGTACGCTCTGGAGACTTGGTTGCTACTTTGAATGGAACTCTGATCCGATCTGCCAAGCAGGTATGCTATGTACAAGCAATATTGTCAAAATTGAGATTCTAAGAACATTGTGTGTAAGCCAATTCTCATTTAAGATGCAGCTGTAGTTTTTGCCCTGACTGATTAGATAAGTACTCTAATTGACTAATTGCATATAATACGAGTTGTAAGTCAGGATTTGGTAAGTTCTTAAAAAAAGACTATGTACTTATGTAGGGATGTATTCGTCAGACCATCTTTGTTAAACACTGAATGATATAGAAGCTAACAGATAAGTAAATAGCTACCTTTCACTGTTTTCTTCTCTCTTTGTTTTTTACACATTCCTCACAAGTTTGATGTGCAATGCCAGATCTCCTGAATCCAGTTTTGACCCAAATATTTTTTTATATTAAGCTGAAGTTGTTTGCACTACCAAAATTATGGTTTGGGTAGATTTAAACATGAATATGAAAAGAAGACGGGAATAAAAAAGGGTGAAGGTACAGCCATGGTGGAAGTATTTCTTGGAAAAAGAGGGGAATGGAAGGGGTTTGGGCGTATGGCTCGGATGAAGGTCCTGATGATGATAGTGGGGTTGGGTAGGTGATCAAGGGGGCAAAGGCGGGGGGTGGTAGGTCTGGCACGAGGAGGCCGAAAGTTACATAATTCTAGGGGTGTATGTATTAGTTATTTTATTACTTATCCACTTGGTTTGTGTGCCGCATTAGAAGAATTGAGAAAGAGAGGGAATTTTATTTTAGATTTTTCGTCATGGGTGGTGGTTTCATTGGAGCCCGTCCACATTTTTTTTACCCTGGCAGTGAAAGAGGAAGCAAACTTCTTCGTTGTTTGATTATTTATTCTTTTACCTTTTTCGAATGAACTTGGTGGAGTGAGCAACATATATCAGTTAACTTGGTACTAAATTTCTACTGTATCTTCCATCCTCATGGTAGTGTAAAAAAGCTTTAAATGCAAGCGGTCTGCTGTTCCTGCCTTGCTCTCAGCTCTGTCAATGTGAGAACCTAAATGTGGCTGATGGGATGTCAAGTGAAAGATGGTGTGTCGCCATCTGAGCCTAGGTAATGGAGTGACATGTGGAAGATACCAGGTCTTGCCATTGTGTTTTCATTAATTCAGATATTCATTTATGTGATTGTCATCATATTATTAGATTGAATTTGCCTAAATTATAGGATAAATTTACTTAAACAATTTTAAAGTTTTAGTGATCTTCATATATTAATTCTGCCCTGAAGAATCTCACTAGTCTGTGCCACTTATTCATCACAGGGTTGAGTCAGTCCTCAAGGCCTCTAATTTTGGATTAGTTCTTGTTTATTCGCTTTGGCTTGCTTTCGTTGTGATATCTTTGTGACCCGAACCCTCCAATTTTGTCCTCATACGTGAGTCCACCGAACTTGACATGGGGTTGGGTATGAGATCTGAGTTGGATCCTTTCCGGACTCTTAACCTTGCAAAAATGAAATATAAGGTCTCCTCAAGAGTCAAGATCTTTTTTATAGAGAGTAAGATTCATGTTAAGTTGTTTCCTTGTATTTATTTTAATTTTATGCTATAATTTTACATATATTATTAAGTTTATATGATTGATGTGCTAGTCATAAATTAAGTGTATAAAACAGTTTCTGCTGTGCACATAGACACTTTTTTATGAATGTGCAATAAATTAGTCTATATAAAGTATCACTTGTGTTAAGCTTACATGCCAAGTCCCCGCACCCTTGTCCAATTTCACATCGATACCAAGAATCCTAAATCTTTTGAATTTAATATCCTAAATTTGACTGATGAGATGTCAAGTGAAAGATGGTGTGTGGCCGTGTGAGCCTAGGTAATGGACAAATGGAGTGACATGTGGAAGTCTGGAAGATACCAGGTCTTGTCATTGTGTTTTCATTAGTATAGATATTCATGAGTTTGATCGTTATCTGATTATTAGATTGAATTTGCCTAAATTACAAGATAAATTTACTTGAACAATTTTAAAGTTTTAGTGATCTTCATAGATTAATTCTGCCCTTTAGGTTGATTCGAGGGCATGAAGAATCTCACTAGTGTTTGCTCCTTATTCATCACAGGGTTGAGTCGGTCCTCAAGGCCTCTAATTTTGGATTAGATGTTATTTATTTGTTCTTGTTTAGTTGATTTGGCTTTCTTTCGTTGTGATATCTTTGTTATGTGAACCCTCCAATTTTGTCCTCATACATGAGTCCACCGAAGTTGACATGGGTTTGATATGAAATCCAAGTTGGAATCCAACTGTTGGATCCTTTCCGGACACTTAACCGCAAAACTGAAATATAAAGTCTCCCCAATCTCTTTATAGAGAGTAAGATTCATGGTAACTTGTTTCCATTTATGTCTTTTAATTTTATGCTATAATTTGACATATACTATTAAGTTTATATGATCGATATGCAAGTCATAAATTAAGTGTATAAAACAGTTTGTGCTTCTCAAATAGACACTATATTATGAGTGTGCAATAAATCAGTCTATATAAAGTATCACTTGGGTCTTCCAAGAAAGAAAAGAAAAAAGTATCACTTGTGTCAAGCTTACATGTCAAGTCCCCGTACGGGTGCCCAATATTAGATAAATATCTAGAATCCTAATCTTTTGGATTTAAGAATATGACTCTTGGGTCCGCACACCCCGTATTAGAGTCTGGGTAACATACTCACTATAGATATCAATTTCTACTAATTAGTTGATCCTTTTTCAAGCTGGTTTGTGGGGACAGGTAAAATGAAAACAAGCAACATATAGGGAATATCAATATCTCGTTCAGGATGATTATTTTTCTTTTCGTGCTGTCGATTCTTGTAGCTGCTATCCTAGAATGCTGTAAACATACTTGTAATCTACATAGTAATATTTATCATATTTTCAAGATTATGGAGATGAGACGATGGAGGGGGAGAGAGGGGCTCTGTTTTACATTGCTAACATTAGATTGTTGTCAGGCTTTCGCCTTTTAATTTAACATGGAGTGTCCTAAAAAGTTACCTCTTACAATTTGGGATTTGCTCGAGTTTTTAGTTTGTATTATCACCAATCAGTTTTTGCACTTTTAAGCTTAGATTCCTAGCATCATTATTTTTCTCTTTATATTTGGCAATATTTTACCAATTATCGTGTGTGATAGAGTCTACTTATGCTTCTTTTAAGCTAGTAAAGTCCTAGTATAAGAATGTTCTTCGGCTTTCACCTTTTAATATGACTTAACATTCATGGAATTTGCTTCAGTTTTTAGTTTTATTGTCACCCTTAAATTTCTGCACTTTTAACTTAGATATATGACAACAATATGCTTTTCTTTTTCTTTGGCAGTATTCCCAATTATTTTTGTCGGAGACATCTCAAGCTGCATGTGATGATTCATGTCAACAAAGTTTCACGGTGAATATAACAATTCTTGAATAGTAGTCGTTTCTTCTTTATGTTTTGCCTTGTGAGTTGCCATAAAGGTGATATCATGGATTGTGCATCAGGTTGTCATAAATGCATTTGATCGCCGTATTGATAATATTAGCATCAAGGCTGACTACATTTCGGCTGAAGACAAGAGGCTCCTTGATTGGTAATCTACTATAACTTAATTTTTTGAAATAACCAGTATCTTTGATTGATTGAAAGAACGGTGATTTTGGTACTTGTGTATTTTTTCCCTGGTCAGTTTCCTTCAATGGAGTGGAAATAGAAGCTCACTAGAGAAAAGTTGTGGTATCTAAACTAAATATAATTGTCTGAAATTTATTGAATTCATTTTACCTTAATATTTATTTTCTGAACTTATTTTGTTTGAACAAATCATGCCTATAGTGTTTTGTTACTGTCACATAATTTGATATTTTGTCTTGCATGATATGTTTGCTACATGTTACTCTATGGTACATGAGATCAACCAAAGTGCTACCATGTAAAATTTAGATTATTATTTTTTCACTTTTGTCCTGTCATAATATTTATTAAGCTCTGTTGTAACGGTTGCTTTCTGTATTGCTCTTAGTTGGTTAAAAATTACTGATGGTGATTGGTACGGCCAGAAACATGGATCGCAAAGAAATCAACCATGTTATGAACAGGGACGAAGCCAGACCACAACTCCAGGATGGGCCAATTTTAACTAAAGATTAAATACGTTTTACAAACAAATACAGTAGTACGTGTATATGATTGGTTTTATTAAATTTATATTTGTAGTTTACCAAAAACCAGAAGTAAAATATAAAGTCGATCCAAGATACGATGTAGTAGGAGAGTCTTTTCCTGTTTCATATATTTGATAAATTTTAGGAGGGGGGGGGGGGGGGGTGCGGGGTCATAATGGGTGCCACTACTGTGTTGATACGATGTAGTAGGAGAGGCTTTGCCCGTTTGATACCCCACCTGTTTCTTTCGTTTCATATGTCAGTTTTATCTGTATTATAAAAAAGTTTAGTTTGTTGTGCAGAGTTTTGGTGATAACAAAAGTAGTATATCCTTTTTCTGTTAGTTTATGTTCCTGAAATAATTTTACTGTTATATTCCTTTTCTATACTAACGTTGTACTAAATTAGAAGTAGTATATGATCTGATCTTGTCATAGGTTGTGGCTGACAAAAATTTATTACTCTCTCTAGTTGTAGAGAAACCGGCCTACAATGTAAATTTAAAAAATATAAATATGTACAAGTAGTGAATTGAATACTATTCGGCTGAAAGCAGCTTTTGGTAGTACCTGTACTTAAAAGTTTTTTTTCTGAAATAACATGTACTTAATTAGAGCATCATCGAGGTGATATATAAAATTGTTGATTAAAATGTTTTTCTATAACAATTATATAAAATTTTAATGAAGAGGAGGTAATATTCTAATGAAATTATCTATAACTATAATTATGTAAAATTATACATAAAAGATAAAAGATTTATGAGTTTAACAAATATAAAAGATTAAATATGATTATCTATATTTTTTATTAAAAGAAAAGAAGGTTGAAGCTAGATAGTTTCTAAATGTTGTCACTTAAATATCACCTATATACAAAATAAATAATTTAATTAAGAGGTTTTTACTCTTGGAGATGTTCTTAATGTTTGGACTCTTTACAACACTATTCAGTTTTATATGTTATAGTAGAGTGTGTTTTTTAATTAGAATTTTATATAAATATTTTTGGAATTTTTGATTATTATTTCTAAATTAAATTATTATATTAATTTTTAACTTATAATGATTAAATTAATTCTTTTATTATTTAAAAATTGAAAATAAAAATTAATTTAACTTCGCATGCATAAATTGCCTAATATATAGGTTCTCTAGTCCATTATTTAAATCGTTTCATTTTTTGTACATATTTTAAGTATTTTAATTACATGATTAGTAATATAATTTTTAAAATTATGTTTTGAAAAAAAAATATACTGTAACATTTTTTTTTTAAATCATATTTTTAATCATGTATACAAAATACTTATATTATGTGTAAAAAGATCAAATAAATTACATAATTGATCGAAGGAATCCCAGAGATCGGCTATCCGGTGGTCTCGAGGCCCCGGTTGAAACATAATTTTACTTAATAGTCTGTTGTGCGGTGTTTCTAGGGCCGAGTATAATTCGAAACCGATCTAACCTGTCCGATCCAAATTGTCCAAACCGAAATTTTCAATTTGTTAATGGTTTGGTGTGGTTTCGATTTGGATAATTAGAAAACCGAAATTTTTGGTTTAGATTTGATTTTTACTTTTAAACTGACTGAAATAACCGAACCGAAACATTAATACATATATTCTATAAATAATATTTTTATAATTTAATTTAAATATTTAAGTGGTGACTATTATTTTAGTTGTTTATCCGTTTGAAAACCATTCTCCACTTTTCTCTTTATCGTTATTTATTATTACTAATTAATAATTAATAGTTCTCTTTTTTCTTTTAAATAAATATTTTTTTTCCTTTTTGAAAATTAAATGAGTTATTATTTACGCGTGCTACACACATGAATAATTTATAATTTTGTGACGCCCGGTGAAACTCCGGGTCTGGCGGTTTCAGGGCTCATCTCATCTCATACTTGTAATACATACTCGTAATAGATAAGTATAAAACTCACAAAATAGCAATGGCGCACATCTAACGATCAAACACATAAATCACTTTGCAAAGGAACGACACGTTGTGCCAAACGTAACCCGGGATCCACACACCACGAGTATAAACATAATATTATACAACTCAAAATAATATTATTACATGCCATAAACTCTTGCTGTCTAATGCAACTAAACTAATTTGACGTCTGGACCAAGAGGCTAACATTACAGGGTATTACAACCCGAAACTCATCAGCTCTGCATAATCCACATTCCTTTATCAACTGGATTAGGGGTCTCAGTGGTTTTCACTAACTGTAAACAAAGTCACAAAAGAAAAATATACAAGTATGAGCGAATGATTGCTCAGCAAGTATATTACTAGAGTGGTCAACAAATAAATGCTTCTCAAATATAACAGAAGTTTAAAGAAAACTTACCTCAGCTTTCAATATCAATAAGGAATCACTAAGCCAAAGATATAAGAAAATTTGATGACAATCATGTCACATGTATTGACAATCAAAGTCAAAGTGCTTAAGTGATTTCACAAAAGAAAAGTCAACAAATAATTGTTGAAAGAACCGATCATCTCTCCATTGTAGATAAATCACCACCCGTAATACCCCATGGCACTCTCCACTATAGATATATCTAGATATATCACCACCCGTGATATCCCATGACTCGATCACTGCCATGTCTAAAGTATCACCTCACTATTTGCTAGTATGTAGGTGTCTCGACCCTAGGTAATATCAGTACCCAAAATATAAAATAAAAATAAAATATGTCATGTCCATCCATAAAACTCTCCACAGAATGTATACACAGTGTCCGTGTTGACCACCAGTAAAGATGAACTACTCCTCGATCACAATCTCATCACAACAGATTTCTCAACAAAAGATTACAATAGTATATTTTGGTATGTTAGTGATTCAATTGCTCCAAAAGTATGCTATTGATCCGAACAATGAATCAATAAGATTTAAACAAAATCTAATTGAGTTCGAATAGAACAACCTCGAACTCTACGTAGAAGAATTGTAGCTACCTCGAATAATATGAGTAGCTATTTTGAAATAATCATTCATAAATAAGCGAAAATAGGGAGGACAACTAAACCCTAGAAAGAAAATAATTATCTAATATGTAGGACTGGAGCAATATTTGAATTTAATCTACCAGATTAATTTGTTTAGCATTTCAGGAAAATATTTTCATCACAAACACAAGTTTATTCAAAATAAAGCTTACAGGATCAATAAAAACAGAACAATTCTCAAGATGGAAATAAACATGGATTTTGAATTTGAATTTAAAACAGATAAACAATTTCATAAAATTTCTCTTCTCAAAATCAATAAGCATGCTCTTCAAAATTTCCACAAATATCTTAAGAGTGGAGATAGGGACTCAAGTTTGTCGAACTCATCCCCACCTCCACCTCCATCTCTCTCTCCTCCCTTATCTCTCCCTCTCTCTCCTGTCTTCATTTCTCTCCCAGCCTCTCTCCCTCATCTCTCTTCTCTCCCTCTCGATCTCTTCTCTCTATCTCTCTCAATCGCAATACACACACACTGATACATACATACAAGCATACACACACACTCATCTCTCTCACACCAACTGCCACCACCGCCGGCCACCGCCACCGCCGCCGCCGCGGTGGGCCCCCTGCACTTCCTGCTCCGATCCAACACAAATTAGGGAGGAGCATGCGGTTGGGTGCGGCCGCAACCGGAATCACAGAAATGCGTTTTTTATAATTGAAAACCGAAACCGGACCAAACCCTATAGGTGCTGTTCGATTTATAACAGATGCGGTTTCGGTTTTAAATGATGTGGTTTGATTTTAAAACCAATAAAAATTTGAAATATTAAATTTTTTACCCGTTACAAAATTAATAAAATTAATATGAGGCATTGATTAACATTAGCTTGTTGTATGTCCAAAAACTAACATTAGCTACCATTATTCAGTGACTTCAAAAGAAAAAGCATTACAAAAGACCATTCATATTAACTCTCGAATTTATAGTATAAATATAATATATTATTGACTTGATAATTTAAATACATTATTAATAATTATGTAAGTAATATTTATAATAATACAAAATTAAAAATAATATTTATTAATTATATATAAACATTCCGTGTGGTTTCGGTTTTGAAAAAATTATAAACCAAAACCGAACCACTAATTAAGCGGTTTTTCAGTTTTAAATCGGTGCGGTTTTTTTCAGATGCGATTTTTTTTGATTTTATGCGATTTCGGTCTGACTTCGGTTGAAAATCGGTTTTATGCTCATCCCTTACACAAACAATACAAACCCACTTCTAAAAATAAAAATCCAATTCATTTTATTTTATTACACCCAAATACAAACCCCAATTAAAATAAATACTCCTTTTTAATCAATCTCCACAAATAAATAAATACTTCAAAAAAATAATATTTGGAGCCCTCTCAAAAATACAATCTTTCCAAAATTAGTAAATCCCAAATATAAATTAACTCCATTTATTCAAACCCATAAATAACTCAAATAAATAAATCACCAAAATCCAAGTCTCGATTAATACTAGAATGCAACTCAAAAATACTACGATCCGCATACGAAAACTAGATAATAATGACGTCCAGAGATCATCCGAGATTATACCTTTGATCGATTATCAAAATCCTTGTATTTTAGTAGCTTTCCGAAAATCGACCCCAACTTTTTCTTCCTCAGATTTCAATGATCTTTACACTATTTCGTAGAGGATGAAACACTCATCTTAAATACGTAATTGCATGCACGATCAGCTCTAGTTTCCTCAAAATCAAAATCTCAAATTTTCTCCAGGAGGTTCTCTCTCTCAAGTATATTCTAGATTTGTGAGTGAGAAAATGTTTTTCTTTTAATAATTTCTCTATTTATACTAATGATTTTGTTGGCTCACATTTTACTAATCAACCCACTTAAATAAATACAACCCAATTCTCTATTTGGTCACTTATTAATCCAAAAATAATATGCTAGCCCAATAAGCTTTTATTGATAAGAAAATTATTAATAAAAGCCACTCTTTGCATTTTCTCAAATAAATTATTTACACTCTCTCTAAAATATCCAAAATATTTCTCTTGTTCCAAAATAATGATACTCACCTCCAAAATAATATTATTCTCCTCCAAAAATAATTTTCTCTCGTCCGAAAATATTAATAAATCTCTATTTTCGGATTTTATTAATTTAAGTGGCATTTAAATAAATCCACCACTAAAATAAATTTTACATCTCAAATAAAAACTTCTCTTTCAATCTCCATAATAATAATCCTCATTTCTAAATTTAAACTCCATTTCTCAAAATATATAAATATTCATAAATAAAAATTCACGGGTGTTACAAATTTATATATTAATAAATATTATAATAATAATATAATATAAATAATTATATTAAACTGTTTTAAATTTAAAACTTTAATATAATAATTTTAATTTTAATTTTTTTTAGATATTTTAGTTTATTTTTTTATTATTTATACTATTTATATGTGTTAATTTTTATTTAGGATTTACTCATACACTAATATTTTATGTGTAGTAATTCATATTTAATTTTTATTTTAAATTCTGTATATCTTAAATTTTGTTCATTTTTTTTTCAAACTACTTATAATATTGTATATATATATATTTTTTAATAATCTACTCATATTATATAATTTTTTAATATTCAAATATCAATTATAACTAAAATTTGTTGGAGTATTTAATTATGTATATATCAATTCTTACGTAAAAATATTTATTATGTTATATCATAATGACATTGGATATTAAATTAAGAATATAAATTTTATTCAATCATATAATGAATATCAAACTTACATATGTTATATGATATAATTTATATTAATGAACTTATCATATTATTTCAAATTTTAAATAAATAAAGTTTTATCATAAATATTATATATCATATTAATGATAATAATTAAAATAGGTTAATTAAGAATATAAATCTTGTTCGAACTTAAATATCGATAAATAACCTAAAAATGGATTATGCAATGAGTCAAATTAAAGTTATAAATTTCGTCCAAACTAATTATGAATACCAAAATTAAGGGATGAGTTATCAAACAATTTATAATATAGATATATTGTATATTGCAATTCTTTTGTTAAAATTTTAACTATCAAATTTAAATAAAATTTCAGAAAAAAAGGGTATAACATATTTTTTTTGTCCTAAATTAATTGTCCACTTTAATTTTTATATGTAGTTTATTATACATTAAATGTATAGTTATATAAATTACTTTTAAAAAAAATTATGAATAAAAGTTTTATATTAAATTTTCATTTTAAAAATTATATAATTATGCAAACCCAGAATCTTTATCTTATCTTATATGTGTGTGTGTGTGTGTCTAGGGGGTGGCAATTTCGGACCCAACTTGGAACCCCACGCGAACCCAACCAGAAAAAATACGAATTTGGGTAAGTAAATATTCAACCCGAAACAACCAGGTACAATCAGACATGAACCCGAAATCCGAAAATGAACCATCTATTTATAACTCTACTTTTGAAATATTTTATATTTAAAATAATTAAATTTAAGTACAATAAAGTAACATTCATGTACAATGATAGAGACTGGTTAGTCGGTTCATAATTATTTAATAGTAATAACAATATTTTATACATGTCCTCGCATATTTACACATGATAAAGCGGGTACAATACATATTATATATTTAAATTGTAATTTTCGCGTGCAATGAAAAAGAAATGAACCGTTTTATATTAAAATTTGTGCAAAATCAATCATTCCATATAAATCGGGATAGAGAGAATATATAATATAGAAGTATATTTTCAATTACTCTTAAAAAATATATATATACGGTGAAACCCGAAACCCAACACGAACCCG
Organism: Oenanthe sinensis; assembly: GCA_028671895.1. Lineage (NCBI taxonomy): Eukaryota > Viridiplantae > Streptophyta > Magnoliopsida > Apiales > Apiaceae > Oenanthe > Oenanthe sinensis. The sequence goes on along the minus strand of CM053813.1, from coordinate 29,626,693 downwards.
ATAAATACGGGTTAGGGTTACGAAAAAATAAACCCGAAACAAACATATACAATCTGACTCAACACGAACCCGAACCCGAAATTGCGACCCTGTAACAAGTGTTCTTTTCTCTAACCACAGTAATATGGTAGTACTATATATAGTGTAGATATTGGTTGTTCATAGTTACGCGAGTTTACTTGTCCAGTTTCTTCTAAGTTATTAGTAGGTAAAAGCCATATTTTCTTACTGTGAGAGTTATATACTTGGTCTCCTCATTTTCTAATTTTTCTGTATTCTCTTATAAGTAGCTGCAGATGAATGAGGCTAATATGGAGCACAAATTTATTGGCATTGCATAAGTTGGGTGTTGGTGGACCAGCGTTGTTATTTAAATCTCTGTAGATCTGTAAGAGAGGATGAGAAGTAAACCAGAAAATGAAATAGTTGTGGCGTGAATAAACACTGCCCTAAAGTTGAATTTGCTCCGTTACTTACACACGACCTCTTAGCAATCAACCTCTAGGAATACACGACTTCTATTTCTTTGGTGTAGTACAAAGAAATAGATTGAAATTACCCTTGATCATTCATTGCCCATGAAATGTTTATATATCTGAGAAGATAGTTTTTGAGTTTTCTGCCCTCAATAGTTTTTTGAGTTTTCTGCCCCAAAAAACCATGGCCGGTGTTTTCTTTTTGTATTGATATCCTTTTGTATATACATCAGCAAAACAAAGAGTCAAAGGTCACTAGTTTAAAATAAATAAGTTGAAAAAATCAAAGGTCTCAAATAATAATTTGTTTTTCTTTTGAAACAAACTAAAAAATGTAATAATAAAATATACATTCCAACATTCCCCCACATTTTTCAAAAGAAAAAACTTGAATTTTATAGACAATGGATAATCAGTTTTTAAGTATCAATGTTTTATGAACTTGAATTGATACCGATGCATACAAATATGCCTCACAACTATGTTAGGTGAAAAAAAATTCTTGAACCTCTCATAGTAGTTAGTGACAACATATTTGCGCACACAAACCTTTCTCAAATCAAGGTGTAATTTCACAATTTATATATATTGAAAAGCCCCACATTATACCTGGATTTCGTGAACGCTGTAGAGGTCCAAGCCTAAAGGACTCTCATAGGGGGTTGGGCGTAGCCCCCACATTCACATAGGTAAGTTCATTAAGTTTGTATTGTCGCAAACCACCTTTACAAGGCTATGAACTTATTAAAAACATTAGCTCAGCCTAACACATATGACAATAAAAATATCACATCACTTCATTAGGAGGAATGGTAGTAATATATATATATATATATATATATAATGAGTTCTTTTGTGATTTCGTTTGACCCATTGAACTTAGACAAATTCTAAGATGGGTATCCATCACAATTCACTCCACAATAGGTTTTAAACCCATTCCCAGTGCTGACTTCAACACTAATTTTCTACAAAGGCCTTTGGTGAGAGGATCTGCAATATTCCTCTCTGATTTTACATACTCGAGTGATATCACATTGTTTCTGATCAAACTTCTAATGATAGCATGCCTCAAGCGAATATGTCTCTTCTTCCCATTGTAGACTTGATTATTCGTTAATCCCATTGCAGCTTATGAGTCACAGTGCATTGAAATTGATGGAGCTGGCTTCCTCCACAACGGAATATTAGCAAATAAACACCTTAGCCATTCGGCTTCTTGTCCTGCCAACTCTAATGCAATGAACTCTGATTCTTGTGTAGATTTAGCATGACAAGTTTGTTTTGAAGATTTCCAAGATATAGCAGCTCCAGCAAGTGTAAAAACATAGCCACTGGTAGATTGAATCTCATCATTATCCGACACCCAATTTACATCACAATATCCTTCTAACACACATGGAGTTCTATGATAATTCAATGAAGGGTTTCGGGCATGAAAACACAGCGGAATTAACGTAAAAACAATAAAAAAATCGAAACCCAATCGCAGGATCCATGTATAACGTTGGATGATTATGGTGAAGAAGTTTGTACCTTAACAAAGCTTTCGTATGCTGTTTAATGGAGGTCCAGAAAGATGAATCACAACAGTCCTTTGTTGCAAAGATTTGCTCTCTAAAGAAGTCCACAAGAACGCCCGATCGTCCTACGATCACCGGAGTCGGTACTAGCCAAATTGTTTGCCTTTCTCTCTCTCTCTCTCTAGCCTCTCTTGATGTTGAGCAGCTAGGGTTTTTCTCTAAAACGAAATTTGATGATTAAACCCTAATACTATACATCATTATGTATATATAGGGGAGAGAGAGATTTTGGGCCTAACCCTAATCCATGTGGTTTCCAAAACCCATTATGACTTTGGGTTATTATTATTATTAAATCTGAATTCTAATATAATTAATCAAGTCCCACTTAATTAATTCAATAATTAAATTCGAATAATAATAATACTTATTAAATCCGAATTCTAATATAATTAATCAAGTCTCACTTAATTAATTTAATAATTAAATTCGAATAAACAATAATATATTTAAATTCGTAATTTAAATAAACCTCCGTTTTGACGTTCTTTGTGTGTGACCCTTTAGGTTATTATTACGTTGGCAATAATTTTATTATCTAATAATAAAATTATAAACAATGAGCGGTATCTAGTAATACATCATTGCTACCGAAGTAACAATAATAATTGGTGATTCAATTAAACCTTTAGTGAATAATGTGCAATGTAATATAATCCCTTTAACCTTATATTATAGATAAAACTCGAGGCATGTATAGTGTCATCCTCTTCAACGTTTAATCTTGGTTTCCTTGATCAATGAGTAGACTATTTAAACAAATCAATATTTGAGCATGGCCATGCATTTCATAGTCTCACTCAATCAAGAAGCCAATAATATCACTCCTAGAATTGGATGGTTAAATCATATATCTATCATTCATATTCCCCATACGATTCATAGCATACCCAATGTCCACCTTTATCATTACCCGGTTAAAGGTAACTTTGAGTGTAATCAAAGTGTATTAATTCTCGTATAGAAATATAATGATTTCAAGTCAGAGGATCATTACATCATTATCACTGTGAGATTTCTTATGACACTTATTAACATGTAGAATCTCACGGCGGGTCTTTCCAGTGTCATGTATTGATACATACACTTATGTTCTTGACTTTAGTATCACCATACATATGACCAATGAGATGTGGTCATCTGTCAACAAACATACTAGTCTTATTGCATTATTACCGTCCTTAAATAATAATACTTGACTATGTAATTTTTGGAATAAAATACTATTCATATAATCTCATTTTTAAGTCACATACTTAAAGATATATATATATATATATATATATATATATATATATATATATATATATATATATATATATATATATATATATATATATATATATATATATATTACGTATTAATATTCCAAGGACATTTATTATTCTTTCAATTTATCACGCAGTAAATAAAGATATAATAAATATTAATTAAATAATCACATAAAACATAATCCTTAATTGTTTTCAATAAAACATTAAAAGTATTGTCTCTAGGACACCAATACTAACATTCAAACCCCAATTGATGGTGCCTTTTAAATACTTCAACACTCTTGTCAAAGCACCCCAATGATCACGATTAGGATTATGAGTGTATCTACTCAATCTACTAACAGCGTATGCTATATCAGGTCTGTTATGATTCATCAAGAACATCACACTTCCAACTATCTTGGCATATTCTTCTTGGGAAACGCTAACACCTTTATTCTTTTTCAAGTGAATACTAGGATCATATGGAGTTTTCACAGGAGTACAATCAAATTGATTAAATTTCTTCAAAAAAAATTCAACATAATGAGACTGATTCAAAGACAACCCATACGAACTCCTAGTAATTTTTATGCCAAGAATCACATCTGCCTCTCCTAAATCCTTCATATCAAAATAGGAACTTAGGAAGGCTTTGCTTGTATTAACAACATCTATATTGGTACCAAATATTAACATGTCATCCACATATAGACATATAATCACGCAACCAGATTGATCAGATTTAGAATATACACAAGCATCAGAATCATTTACCTGAAAACTATTAGAGGTGATGGTTTCATGAAATTTTCCATACCAGTTTAAGGGTGCTTGTCTAAGACCATATATTGATCTTATAAGTTTGCACACCTTGTCTTCCTGTCCAAGGACAACACATCCCTCTGGTTGCTTCATATATATCTCCTCGTCCAAATCGCCATTCAAAAAGGCAGTCTTCACATCCATTTGATGCACAACAAGATTATGAACAGATGCAAGTGCTATCAAGGCTCTAATGATAGCAATTTTAGTCACAGGAGAGTACGTATCAAAAAAATCGATACCTTTCTTTTGACGATGTTCTCCAACCACTAGCCTGGTTTTGTACTTCTTTATTGATCCATCAGGTTTGCATTTCTTTTTAAAAATCCACCTGCTTCCCAATGCTTTGCATCCACTTGGGAGATCACTTAGAACCAAGTGTTATTGGACATAATTGACTCTATTTCATTATTTATGGCTTCTAACCAAAAATTAGAATCAACTGATCTCATAGCTTCATCATAAGTTCTGGGGTCTTCCTCAAGAATGAAAGCATTTATCTCCTCCTCACCTATAAATTCTTTCTCAATCAAAAAAGTAGTAACAAAATCAGATCCAAAACTTTTCTCAGTCCTAGCCCGTTTACTCCTTCTAGGCTCAGGAGTGTCACAAGCCGATACAACATTAGGACATGATATATACGAAGAAGATGCATGAGTCAAACACGGCTGTCTATATATTCACTTTCATAGGAAATATGTGCTCAAAAAATTCAACATCTCTTGATTCTTTATATGCACCAAAACCAGATACATCTTTAAGAATGAGTCTATATGTAGCACCATTAAACCCAACAAAAATACCATCTACAATCTTGGGCCCGATCCTACTTCTTTGAAAATCTGGGAGCCCTTTTTTTCCCAAACACCCATATACTTTGAGATAACTCAAGTTAGGCTTGAAACCTTTCCACAATTCATAAGGAGTTTTATCTAACCTTTTATGTGGTACACGATTAAGCACATGACAAGCATACAATATAGTTTCACCCCACATGTTAGTAGGCATACCTGAACTTATAAGCATAGCATTCATCATGTCTTTGAGAGTTCTATTTTTTCGTTCCGTTATTCCATTTTGTTCAGGTGTGTATGGTGCTGTAACCTCATGAATAATCCCATTTACTTCACAAAATTTCTTCAGGGAAGTTCCATCATACTCTCCACCCCTATCTGTTCTCAACTTTTTTTTCTGATTTAATTGGTTCTCAACTTCAGCCTTATAAATTAGAAATTTTTCCCCAGCTTCATCTTTTGTTCCCAACAAATAGAGTTTGGTGTATCGAGAAAAATTATCTACAAAAGTAATGTAGTAGCGTTTGCCTCCTCTACTCATAGTGCTCTTAAAATCACCCAAGTCACTATGAATTAATTCAAGTAAATCTGATGACCGATTCCCATTTTTATTAAAAGCTTTCTTTGGGTGTTTTGCTTCTACACACACTTCACATTTATCAAATGAGGTATTGTTGAATTCAGGTATTAGACTAAGTTGTTTGAGCCTTTTGACTGAGGCAACATTCACGTGACCTAGTCTAGCATGCCATAATGAAACAGACTCAGCAATATAAACAGAAGCAATAGAATTTTTATTATCAGCCACAATATCAAGCACAAAGAGACCTCCATTACAATAGCCTTTTCCCAAAAACTCACTATTTTTACTAAGTACAAGCTTATCAGATTCAAAAGTTAACTTAATACCAGCTTTGTTCAATAAAGCACCAGACATTAGGTTTCTACGAATACCAGGAACATGCAAGACATTTTGTAGAGCAATAGTCTTTCCAAAAGTAAGTTTAAGAGAGACATTTCCTTTTCCAAGAATATTCACAGTGCTTGAGTTACCCATAAAGACACATTCTCCTTCAGATGCTTTGACATAGTCCTAAAATATCTCTTTATTGGAGCAGATATGACGAGTTACACCGGTATCCACTACCCATTCAGAGATATTGCTTACTAGATTTACTTCAGATACGACAACAACAATAATTTCTTCAATGAGATTGGCTTGTGCTTGAGGTTTATTCTCCTTCGGTTTTGAACCAGGTCCATGTCCTTGCCTACACTCCTTTGCAGCATGCCCAAATTTTCCACAAGTGAAACAATTGCCTTTGAATTGTCTCTTTAAAATTTTTGTTCTTCATTTTAGTACCATGAAGCTGATTTGGACCTTTACCATTTGGTCCTCTTTTGTGACCTGCGTCTTTCGATTCAACAAGATTAGCAGTAAACGAAGAATGATCAAGAGACTTCTCATTGATTTGAATTCGGTTTTGTTCCTCAATCTTGATGTGAGAAACTAACTCTTGAAGGGTAAAATCCTTCTGTTTGTGTTTCATTGAATGCATATATGCTTGCCAAGATGGTGGTAATTTTTCAAGAAGACAATTAGCTTGAAACATTTGACAAATTTTCATTCCCTCAACAATGATATCAGCACATAAATATTCATACTCATGAACTTGTTGAAGAACAGGCTTGTCATCAGACATACGAAAATTCAACCAACGACTGCATGCATATTTCTTAGTCCCAAAATCATCAGAACCATACTTTGTTTTCAATGCATCCCATATTTCTTTTCCCTTCAAAGACTTACTATATATCAAATACAGAGCAGGAGTCATATAATGCAATAACATTCCACGACAGGTCTTATTATCCTTCTCAAAATCTCTACCAGAATTTGCAGGGGCTGAATTGGTAGAAAGACAATAATCTACCCCAATTTGACCCAAGAAAAACTCCATCTTATCAGACCACATCTTATAATTGCTTCCATAAAAAAGGTCTAATTTAGACATATCAGGAATAAAAGTATTGGAAGCCATGGTAGTAGAAAAAGATATGTAACAAGAAAGAAAATTCAACTTTAGAATGTAAGAGAGGATGAGAAGTAAATCAGAAAACGAAATAGTCATGGCGTGAATGAACACTGCCCTAAAGTTGAATTTGCTCCGTTACTTACACACGGCCTCTTAGCAATCAACCTCTAGAAATACACGACTTCTATTTCTTTGGTGTAGTACAAAGAAATAGATTGAAATTACCCTTGATCATTGCCCATGAAATGTTTATATATCTGAGAAGGTAGTTTTTGAGTTTTCTGCCATCAATAGTTTTTTTAGTTTTCTGCCCCAAAAAACCATGGCCGATGTTTCTTTTTGTATTGATATCCTTTTGTAACTCCCAGCAAAACAAAGAGTCAAAGGTCACTAGTTTAAAATAAATAAGTTGAAAAAATCAAAGGTCTCAAATAATAATTTGTTTTTCTTTTGAAACAAACTAAAAAATGTAATAATAAAATATACATTCCAACAAGATCTACTGTCCCTGGATATTAAGTTCATAAGTTGTAATATAATTGATGTACTGGATATTAAGCATTCAGTTGTATTGGATATTTGTACTGAATTAATTTGTTATGAAATCTGTTTGTACTGGATATTATTCTGTTGCACTGCTGTCTGCTAGTATTATTACAGCCTGATGTTATTTTGTTACAACCTGCAAAAACTGCTAGAGTTCACTAGGTGCAGGTGAAATTTGACTATATCAGAATTGGAAAATGATATCAGTTTTTTAACACTTCAATGCATTGATTTCTTTGTATGAACTGAAGAATAACTTAGTCGATCCTAACAATATTCTGCAAAGTTGGGATACAATTGCGAATTCCATAGAATTGAAATATAGCCAATTTTGTGGTACCAATGCTGAGCCTTGAGATGAGTTGAGAAATACAAAAGATTAGGTCATTTCAGCTTTTTTGATTGGCAATGTCATTTCAGCTGTCAACATTACAACCGGAGCTATTGCTGGTGGAGTTGTCGGCGTTGTGCTGCTGTTTTCTGGTCCTCTAATTGTGTTTGCTTGGTGGTCGAAAAAGAAGAGACGCGATCATTTCTTTAATGTCTCAGGTTTGTGTATCTGAAACTAGCAAAATTGATCGCTATAGTGTTTTGAAGCATGATATTCCACACACTTTTTGCTGTTGCAGCTGAAGACGACACAGGAGTTCATCTAAATCAAGCGCTTTTCTCTGCATGAACTGCAAGTTGCAACAGACAATTTTAGTAAAAAAAATATTCCTGGCTGAGGTGGTTTTGGCAAAACTTACAAAGATCGCTTGGCTGATGGAACACTAGTGGCTGTAAGAAGACTCAAAGAAGAACACACCCAAGGAGGGGAATTGCAGTTTCAAACAGAAATTGAGATGATTAGCATGGCTGTTCATCGAAACCTACTTCGGTTGCGAGGCTTTTTTATGACCCCAATCGAACGCTTGCTTGTTCATCCATACATATCTAACAAAAGTGTTGCATCGTGTTTAAGAGGTACCACTTCTTAAATTGTCAACTTTGAGATTTTCAGAATTTATAACATTGTTTTATATGTTAAGAATGCCGGTTCATTGGAATTTTATATTTTTACTAGGTGCTAAGTTTTCACATATTATCAACACTGATGAATGACTTGTAAAGTAAGCATATAAAAATGAACTTAACTATTTTGTCTAAATCACAGATTCTGTTGCATTAAGATTAATTATATTACTGTTGGAGGAAAACCTTTAAGATGTCTATACAATTGAAACTTTTGCAGTTGATTATGAAAAAGCAGTGGGTGACCACTTAATATGAATAAGTCATTTACATTTAACCTGAACCCCATGTTTCAACAGAGAGAAGTGAGTCACAGCCTCCAATAGATTGGTCAATAAGGCAGAGAATTGCACTTGGATCTGCAAGAGGACTTGCTTATCTGCATGGTCACTGTGATCCTAAGATCATTCACCGTGATTTCAAAGCTGCAAATATGTTATTAGATGAAGAGTTTGAAGTGGTTGTGGGGGACTTTAGGCTTGCTAAACTCATGGACATGAAGGATACTCATGTTACTGTCGCTGTACACGGAACTATTAGACACATAGCACCCGAGCGGGATCATGCTTCTTGAGATCATTACTGGTCAAAGGGCTTTTGATCTTGCTCGTCTTGCCAATGATGATGATGTGATGTTGCTTGATTGGGTAAGCATAACTCAACCCTTTTTGTGTTTTTTTAGTTTATGCAGTATTTGGATGTTGTATATCTTACACAACATCGTGGGAGTATTTTTACAAGACAACTCTGACTAGTTCTGTGTTTTCATCAAAAAAATTCTCTGCTACGCAAATGAGCACTATTTTTTATTCCAGAGTTGACAGATGAAGAATCTATCACTTCCTGTTAATTCTCCCTCGAATCTCAGGTGAAAGGACTGCTAATAAACAAGAAACTGCAGACATTTGTTGACGCAAATATACAGGGTAACTATGTAGATGAGCAGGTGGAAGAGTTAATTCAGGTAGCTTGGCTCTGCACACAAGATTCACCAACTGAACGTCCCAAAATGTCGGAAGTTGTTAAAATGCTTGAAAGGGATGGCCTGGCTGAGAGGTGGGAAAAATGGCAGGAGGAGATGTTCCGTCATGACTCAAGAGTCCAATAACACACACAACACATTTACTCAATGGACCATTGCTGATTCCACTTACAACCTTCGAGCTGAATTAAGGACCTATCACATATAGATTTTTCTCTACAATCAAGGACCTATTCTTAGAGAATTTGGAAACAACGCAAAATTTGAAGGTTTACTGGAATATAGATTCACGGGTCTGTGAGCACACATTGCTCAATGTGCTTTTCAATATATAGTTAAAATCAATTTTTAATTATTTTTTGTATGTAAATTAAAATATCAAATATTTACAAAATTTGTGCGCAAAACATTGCGTTCTCTACAAAAGTTGAGCATTTATGTCAATTAGTACCTTGAATCAGACAAATTTATATAAACACACTTGGGAAAAAAATTTAACATTGACAGTACATGCATGATGCATGGAGCATATTGCAGGTGCAAATTGTTAGGGTGTTTAAGGGTAAAAGAAAATTATCCTGAAATAAGTTAAGAAATTCGATCAACTAGTTCAATTTTGACATCAATTCCAATAGGTCTAAAAACAATGCTTCTGAATTTCAGGCAAACTCATTAGGGAGGAACTGAGTTTTGTTGGAGTGAACATCAAGCGTGCTTGATTTTTAACCAATTTAAAATTTATCTGTTGTCAATCTTGTCGTTCTGCACCTCGTTGAATGGATTGCGTGGATGTTAATCACCGGATTGGAGCCAAATTATAGTTCCAATATTGGTTGCACTCCAAATCTTCTCTGAAAAGCCAGAATATGAATTGTAACTGCGCTGGATGGAAATCTGCAAAACAATGGTCTAACCGAGGTGATGGTCACGCGACACCACCAACATGATAATCAATTGACTTGGTGGACAAGAAATGAAAAATATATTAGATCTAGAATGTATCGATGTAAATTTGTGTAGAATAATTCTCCACTTGTCAACTCTCCTCCTCTTTCATTTTGTAGGCCATGATTAGTGTTGCAAAATTTCACCTTTGATCAAGTTTGTTTTGAGTTTTGGTTTTTTGGACCTTTAAGGCCTATTATGAATTTGGGGTGCGATTCCCTTTTATGTTGGGTCGAGAGTTTGGATATCTAATAGCCTATTAGGAAGTAACAAAAAAATCATCAAAATTTTATGCACAGTTAAAAAAACAACAGTTCTCCTTTCATCATTTGCCTTGTGTGTTTGCTGATACATTATTAAGAGCATTTTTCCTTATGGACTGTGGTGCTTCGCATGCTTAATAGTCATTGTATCCTCTGTAAAATGGTTGCTCACAGACCCCTCCAAAAACATGCTCCTAGTTTAGCAAGAGGCACAGGGATGTAATTAATAACTAATCATAAACTGGTGCATGACCTGCAGTATCCAAAACAAATGCTTACAAGTACTCCAACCAAAAAGCATAAAGAAAAAATAATGTGACCTTTCTTATTACAACAAAGAAATTAGAGTAGATGGTAAAGAGAAGGAGCATACATCTAATGCAAAGACCAGGCACGTTTAATATTAATAGAAAAGTACATCACAAACATGTGACAAGAACATAAAATTCAATCTAGTCAAATACTTTGGTGATGATTATATGTGAGGCGATTGCGAATTTTCCTGATGAGGAGGGGTATCCAAAACATGACCATAGCTCTTGTTGATACTCTTGCTCTTCTTCTTTAGCATCTTGTTTGAATTTTTATTACTCATACTACTGGATCCACAGATGAATGCATTGCCTCTGATTGGCGAATACAGGCCACCATTCTTGAATGCAACAGCAACATCTGTTGGTAATGGTTTCATTTCTAAATCAACAGATCCACGCTCAGGATCGCTCAACGTGTTAACATCATCATGTTCTTCCTCGTCTTCAAGGAATGTCATTCGTTTGCTGCTCTCTGGATGACACAGACGATGGCTAAGTTGTCTGATCATATATCTTCGCGGAGAATCCTCATCAACTTCATTTCGATTTCTAATCGTAGTATTCACAAGATTAACAGTAACAACCAGAAAACCTTGAAATTCGCCTGATGGACGACAAATCTGAAGCGTCAATGGCTTTTTCATTATCTCTTGATGAGGATTTTTCAGCAAAATTTCAACAGGAAGCCATGTGGTTCCAATGGGTTTATTGCTTAACCTAGAAATATTGTAAATTTCCATCATAACAGCTGATGTATCCGACTCCAAGAACTTGTCATCGACACTAAATACCATCCTGTAATTCCACGTAGGATTTGTGTTTCCCTTGTGATCCACAAACGTTATCTGTTTGGAATCAGGGTGTGCCTATGCCATTACATACGTGTGCAAACGGTTCGAAACAGAAATTCCACGTAGGATTCTTGATTTCAAGATTTTTGAATGGGAATTTGTTCAATGATGTTGTCGAAGACGGAATTGTTATTGAAGCCGGAGTTGTCACTGAACGTTCTAGCGTCGACATGGTGCTAGAATAGTTAGCAGTGTTCCTTGCCTGTCGCTGTGGTTCAAGGACAACAAGCAGATGCAGGGTTACAGAGAGACAGATTGCATCTGAAAATGGTGGTTTTTTAGAACAAAAGGTATGAATTTGGTTAACTTTTTTTCTCTCATCTCTTTTGGTTAATCTTGCCGTATCCTAAATTTGATAAGTGAATTAGAGATGCTACTTTGAGTGATTAGTTTGTGGTTGTGGATTAGTGATCATTTCGTCAATCTTAATTCAAATACTGTCCGAACGGAATTTTCTTCAACACTAATTAAGACCATTAACACAACCATCATCCTTGATATGAGTTCAAACAATGCATGCATTTTTGTGGGTTATAGTTAAATCAAATGCATGCAAGACATGATGACACTTTCCAAACTTTAAGCTCATTTTTTTCGCAATAAACCTATTTCTTTTATTGTTTTATCGAATAAGTAACTTATGATTTTAAAAATACATATAATTTTCAATTCAACTATTTTAGACCACTATGGAACTGAAATTTTCAGGTGGATATGGATATTATACAAGTCCTCTATGCGAAATTCAAACTCCGTTTACAACTATGTGAAAATTATAATGGGTTGATATATAAAGAGATGTGCAATTTCTCAAAATTTTCAAGTAGATGCCTACAACTTTGCCATTCATGAATCAAACAAGAATTTTAAAAAAAAAATACTTCCTACTCCCTACTGCTTTAACCAAAAACAATTATGGCATGTTATTCTAAATAAATTCTACAAAATGAGTCGAATTACAACAAATTAAAAATTTATTGCAAAGTATGCCTTATTCACGAATATAAAAATTTATTTGCAAACAAATTATATAAGTATAACTTCCAATATTATTATTAATACGACATGTTGTAACGAACAGAACAGTTGCATTACATGCACAGGACAGGAGTATAAAATTAAAATATCTGTTGGTAAAATGTAAAGCTAAGGAAAAAGTGCAAGACCTTTTAAACTCCCGTTTTAAGTTGTGATTCGTTATGATTCTATCTATCTTCATGTCTGGGGTCCGCCTATCACACACACTCTCTCTTCCCCCCCCATGTATAAAATCAAGATTGCAGTAGAGTATTATTTTTATATTTTGACGTGATGAAAGAGAGAGCAGTAGATGGAACGAAGAAGGGGCGGGAGAGCCGCGTAGCATGTTGGTCTATTGGTCTCCAGTTACCTCCTACTCATTATTAAGAACATTTAAACACTTCCTCCGATATCAATTCATCGCCTCACCTCGGCTGCATTTAAACTCCACGTACCCGTCTTTATTTGAATCGGAAAATGTCATCATTGAACCTATTGCATTGTCTTAATTTGTTGGTGAATAAAGACAATTTATCCCCGTAAAATTTACGGAGGTCGTCTTTGCTGATTTTTCCGTCGTGATCAACGTCAAGAACTTCAAATGCTGATCGGAGTCCTGGTTTATTGGTAGGTGTAACTGTGGTGCTGCTTGTTGGACACATTGTAAGAGTTTTATTAAATGTGTTTGAACTAGTTAGATAACGAGATTGGGAATATACAACTGAGGAGTTCTACAATAAAACTTTAGGGCATGATTTGCATCATGATACCAGGATTCGATAAAGTAAATCCCTAAAGTTCTTGCATCATATTCAAATCGGGTTGACATATTAGTACTATAAAAGTATGGTCATTAAATAGAAAGGATAACACTAACGAGGTTTACAGAATACAACAATTTAATCATCAGCATCATAAGACCAATGGCAATGTAACATTTTCTTTTCGTTTGGTGCAATGTATCGTTTTTGGTTCAGTGTGAACCATAACGCGCCAGTGTAAACACTATTATAATGCAGCTAAATGTTGCTGTAATTTAGTATAGAATAACTTTCCCAAGGGAGGAGAGGCTGCAAAGAACGAAGCAACAGAGTAAAAACATTACCTTCTCTAGTGCAAGTGCATGTCCCAAGTCTCGCTTCAGGCCATCATTTATAACTGACTTGTACCTCACTACCAAGTCTTGATTATTCTTTATTATGGCTTGGGAAACTTCTTGGGCCTTTTCCAATAACTCGTTTCCTTCTACAACACAATTCACCGAGCCCCACCTCTCGGCTTTCTCAGCAGTTATGGGCAGGGCTGTTGGGGATACTTCACGAGCTCTGTTAGGTCCTATCGTTCGGGAAATCTTGTGAGACAGACCCCATGATGGAAATATCCCAAATCTGTTAGTTAGAAGTACAAGAATCAGCTTGTCAGATTTCGGGATTGGGGAAGATAAAATGACAATAATCTCGTCAAGAAACAATTAGTTTTGATTAGGTTCAATGCCGTATATATACTAGTGTCTAGTTACATGCCATCACTTGTCATCACGACTATAATTATTGAGAATGAAATGAAAAGATCTAACAAGTAATTACCAGTTGTAAGGCTGCGAAGAGTCTACTCTACAGTCACGTGACCAGAGTTGCAGCTCAAATACACGAATTAAGCTTATGAAGATGTCAAATATGTCGTTATTTAATCAGAAGACTAATGACAAAATAAGACACAAAAACCATTATCTTGTATACTTCTCCATAGTCCAGAAGAACACCAATATCTCAGTTTCTTATCTTTGAAATTTAATTAGAGATTTCCTTGTTAGATATAAGCATACAGTAATCTTATATGCAAAACCCAAAAGCGTTAATTTAATAGAAATGTTCTAATGAAGACCATCTTAAACTGCAAACTAGGTGATCTTAGTTGTTCTTTAGTAAATTGCAAGTACACTATTAAAAAAATACTTAACAAAAATTTTGCACAGTTTGTATATTAAAATTTGTGGTGGAACAGTGATCCATACACGCACCTAGCATGAGTATCCATGAACTTGGCAGTTTTAGAAGCAACCAAAACATCACAAGCAAGCGCAATCTCAAACCCAGCCGTGACCGCAAATCCATTTATAGCTCCAATAATCGGTTTGCGACACCTCTCCATCTGATAAACCGGGTCAGTCTCCATGTCCTTGACATCTCCCTTGAACACATCCTTTGCTTCTGTCAAATCAACGCCCGAACAGAACGAAGGACCGGAGCCTGATAAAATAATGACACGCACCGAATCATCAGCTCTGAAGCTCTTGAAAGCTTTGGCCATATCAGCCATCATGCTCCTTGTTAGTGAGTTAAGTGATCGGGGACGATTGATGGTTAGATAAGCTACGCCGTTAGGGTCTCGCCGAATGAGTATTAAATTGTCTGGTGTGGAGCAGTCCATCTTTAGTTTGTTTGTAGTAAGTGAATTGCCAAGTTGGGGTGTTTTTGCATGAATACACTTATAAACAGAGATGTATTGCATGCAAGGAACGGAAGGATTTTGGTGTGTGGAAATGCGTGCCTTCTTCAAGTGCGGGATTTTGACGTTTTTGGTTAGCCATATGTATTGCACTATTACTCCGTAGGTCTGTTTCCTGTATTATAGTATTCTCGATGCTAAGATTGACTATATTGTATCGCTCCATTGTTGAGAGGCAAAATCGTGTTAAGTTATCAGTTGTGTTAAAATCTCAGAATGTTAGAAAATTGACGACTAAAACTCTGATACAAACAGTTGAGATTGACTTCCCGGAATTTTATATTATATTCTGACAGAATCTGGCAGGAATGGTGATTCTTTGTTTAAAATATTTAAGTACAATTATTTAATCAAGAACATATGTTCCCATATCCGTGCATTTATTCTGATATAATTTAAATCTTTTGCCATCCGGAAATAGATCAATTCTAATTTTTGTAACTAGCGGAGCAAAAAGAAAAAAGTGTAGCCAAAGACGCACATCCCGTGCCCGCAAGTTTTGACGGGCATTTATAAATTTCTATAGCTTGATACATTACCACCTCAGGGTCAGTCTGCTTACACATGAATTATGATAATGTGTATGTGTATCATTTGTTTCTAATCCATGATGAGTTGGAGCTTATGGGGCACCACTTTAATCTAACCTTATTTTTAAGGATTAAATATCAAATTGGTCACCAAAGTGTAGATCTATATCATTTTCGTCACTGATCTCGGCATGATATCATTCAAGTCATCTAAGTTTTCATAAAATATCATACTGATAACTCTAAAATTGTGTTCACTTGGTGAAAGTAGAATGATAAATGAATGAAATGAAAAATTATAAACAAATTTTATGTTGAAAGAAGAATGTATGAGTGGAATTACGAATAAACATGAGTGGGTTTAAATTTGTTATGACGAAGATTGTAGGGAAAATGGTGAGAAAATGAAATGAAACAATCCTTTCGAAACATGTGGGTTAGATTTCTACTTCAAATAGTTTGGAAGGGAATGAAAGAAAAAATAAAAATTATAAACATTTTCTCTAAACTCACCTATATAAGAGTATAAATTCTATTCTATTTTCCCCTCATTTCATTTCATCCAAGTGAACACAACCTAAATACTAGTTCAAGATTGGTAACATACATTTTCTGCTCAATACTCCATATTTTTATTTCCCCCATTGGTGTTATTATTAAATTAAATAGTATGCATACTTCGAAAGAGAAGGATTTGTTACTTAACAATGCCAGTGCAAGTTCATTAAAACTTGCATAAGATATATGTTACTATCTAATCTAATATAATGCATAGACTAGTGCATGAACATAAAACTAGCTGAAGGAAAAAGGAAGGTGAAAGGTTAATTACCGAAACTGATTCAACTGGAGTTTGTTTGGAATATCAACTATCAAGTTATTTTACGGATGAACCGTCTATTCTTTACAAAGGAAAGCAAGTTCGAAAAAAAAATGGATAACATATTCTACTTTCATTCAATGGTTGCCAACTTCTCCTCGTCCACATCAAAAGCTTTCCTTGCTTGTTTCAGCTCCTCATTCATGGATAAAAGTTCAGTGCACCTGTTAAATTTTGGTGCATCCTGCCAAAAAAATAAGTTTTAGAACACGATACTCGATAGCGTGGTTGAAGTAAGTTAAGGAACATTCTTTAAGTGTCTAGCTTTGATATTGAAGGATGACAATATGTATACATGTCCTAAAACAATTATATTATTAATTCAATTGTTCTCATGTAAGCTGTGTTATTTTGATTTTTAGCAGTAACCAAACATCATATGTCATCTTTTGCAGGTAAATGATAGTGGTTCCAAAACAAATGCACTATCGACCTGTCAACTGGGTTGATTAATTATTATCTTGTTGTAGCTTCACTATAGTTAGGAACGATTATTATAGGATTTGAGTGAGTTTGGTAATTAGTTTAGGATGCTTATGACCATAAGATTGGATTCAGCACTTTGGTTTGAGAATTATATGTGGTTACTAAGGTCAGCAAAAAAAGGAAAAGTCTATGGTGCTTGATTTCACTATCTTACCTCTAATAAGATGCAAGAAGTACCTAAATTTTATAAGAAGTAAGAGGCAAGATAAGTGGAGCCAAACACCCAGTGAACTCCTTACTCCTTGGCATCTCAAATTTAAAATATTATTAAAGCAGAATACATACTTACTGCCTCTTATAAGAGGCAAGATAAGTAAAACCAAACACCCAGTGAACTCACTTCTTGGCATCTCAGATTTAAAATATTATTAAAGCATAAAACATTAACAAAAATAATACCATTTAATGACACCTTCCATCAAAATAATTGACAGCACAATTCATTATATCCTGAGAGCACAATATATTGTTCATTATAACCTGAGAGTAGAGAAGACACAATTATTTAAGTTTGTTCACTGGGTACCCATTGATAAGAGTGTTATATAGTCGTAAAATTATACAGTCATATAATACATAAGATTGGGAACAAAAGAGCAAACATAAGGATGAGTGTATAAATAAAGAAAATATACCTTTCGCACCAAGTAAAGGAAATCCTCAGTCAAAAGCTTTCCTCTTTTGGATGCAATATCCTGTGCCTTGTGAACCTGTAAATGTCAACTCTAAATTCAGTATCATTAAACTTGATGTATAATGCAAATAAGCGCAATCACCCTTCAAAGGCTTAAAGAATTACGAAATATTCAAATTTTCATCGAGGAGTCTAAAAGAAGAAAGCAGTGGCAGAGAAACAGGGGACTGGCAGCCTGTGTATGCATATATTTGTATCTGTGTATGTGTGTGTGTTTTGGTGGGGAGGGGGGAGGAGATTTTATAAAGCTGAAACCAAGTGTTATCCAAACATACCAAGTCTGTCACATACTCGACCACAATATCCTCCAAAAGTGCCATAGATTCAGGAAGGGGCTGGTATTCACAGCATAACAAACTCATGAGTAAGAGAACCAAATACACAAATAAATAATCTACAAGTCCACAAGTAGTGCCTCCCTGATGTATGAGCAAATCAGTTAATACTGTTAGCCTATGTTGCACGGTGACGGGTACGGGTACATATATGGGGACGGGGACAAAAAACGGCAATTTTAAAATTTTGGGGGTAAGGGTACGGCAATAAATATATATAAATACAAATTATTTATATATAAAATAGAAATAAATTTCAGCATCCAAATGTTTAAAACATAAAATATATCATGCTCTCTCAAATTTAATTAGAGACTTTCTTGTTAATACACTCCAACCATAACTCGCCATTGTAAATCCTTTCTCTAGCCATATTGCTTTTAACGGATTCTAATAATTTTTCAACATTAACATTTTATTGATAGAATAATGAAATTCAAAATTTAGTGTAATTAGGAGGAATATAACCACCTATATCATGAATAGCTCCAAATATAACTAGCCGGCCTAAAAAATTAGAATTTTAGAGTGGGGACGGGTATTTTAGTAATTTTGGGTCCTTGAAACGTCCCTGTTCCAAACCTACCGTGCCCGGTTTTTAGGAAACGTCCCCAAGCCGTCCCCGTCCCCGAGACATCCCCAAACTTTGGTACATCCACCGATAGACGTCCCCGTGCATCATAGCTGCTAGCAGCACATGGCACATTTTATAAAAATATTTCCTTTTCCAATTACAAGCTTAAAACTAAAAACACTAATGTTACAGAAGTCCAACAACCAAGGGTTGCACATCATTCCAAACCCTAAAATTTATAAATGAGGCTTGGCATGTAAACTTCAAAAATTACATGGATAACAAAATAACTGTGATCATGATGGCAACAGAAATTTAGCCCTCTAAAAGTGAATCAAAGGCATGGATAATACACTATACAACAAAGTAGTAAGTAAAAGATTACTACTAGGCAAGCCAATAATGAATGAGAGCAGAACAATTTCCTATAGATAGCTAGCATGTGGAACACTACAACTCTCGTGGCCCATCAGTGATCAGTACATAATAATAAGGTTGTGCATCCTTGAGTACAAACCAATTAACTATTTCATTGATGGAAACATAAACTGAATATCTAGTATGAGACGGGAAGCTAGCTGATAGCACCTACATTGGGATCATCTCCAAAACCATACATCATGTGCTGCACTGTTGCATTCCAACAGAAATAGATTCAGAAATTCTGTAATCACAAATTTAATAACAAATTAACAAAGGCAGGTCAAATTACAGAGTACTTACAGTCTTTCTGAAAAACAGCTCGTTTGCGCTTAAATGAAGGCTCTGACTGCTGCGATAACCCAGCTCTCATTTTTTAGGAGGATCCTGCTGCGGAGTTGTTCATTTATCTTGCCAACTTCTCTCTTCGATCTATTTAAAGTAAAGTAAAATACACATTACAGAATTGAAACTATAGAGTTATTCCAGTGTTATCTAATGCACATTTAGACTCAAGGCACTGGGAGATGAGTGTTCTGTGCCTCAGTCGGGGTAAAGAAAGGAGGCGACACTAGGCAAAGGGGGAGCAAGAGGAAAACTTACATGAAATATCTTCTATATAATTAACTGAAAACAAAATTTCTACTCATATGATTATTATTATTAACTTCTTGTAACAACTATACACTAAGTAGCAAGACAATGCAACTATTGGTTTTATTTGTCTCTATCTATGTACCCCCCCCCCCCCCCCCCCCCCCCAACACCCACATACATATGTGTGTGCAAAATTAATTAATTTTGCTTTCAAGACATGCACCTCCCACCTAGGTTTCCGGGTGGTTTTGTGCCTTGGTAGAACTCGCGCCTCAAACAGTGGTTTCTTTTTTCTTCCTAAATTCAGACAAAACTCATGAATATGTAAAAATGAAATAAAACCAAAAGCACAAAATATGTAATTCATAGAGTTCTACAGCAGTTTAAAGTTCAAACTAACACCCGAAAGTAAAACGGAAGAAGAGCAGCGTTCAAGTTGCCCAAATATGGCAACTGACGGATGGACCGACAACGGGTGTGATTAAACCTTTTCTCATTTGACCAAAAGAGAACAGTCTATTCAGAAACTTCCCTTATATTAATTGTCTATACGTGAAAATAAAGACATCCCCTGGAATTTGAAAGACAAAGATTCAAAAACCACAATACGAGTCCAACTAAACTCCATCCAAAGTTGGTGATCCTGGCAAGAGTGAAGAATACTCAAGAAACCCGAGATTAGAAAGGCAGTTCATCAAGTAGTAAGAAAGACACATTACATTCTCTTACAACACATAAAACTACATCAAATTCCCACTTAATCAAATTCGAAATAAAACAATATTACATAAATTTCCAATATAATTCAATTTTAAATCTACAATCCTAATTATAATTCCTTTTATAGCTAAATACTAAAAAAATTATCAAATTGCGTTAATCTATTCAAATGACATTGCATATAAACCCCCGATACAAATATTAGGGTTTCAAATTACCAAAAAATTTAGCCTAAAAATTTAATATAATACAAAAATAATAGTTGACAACAATATATATTACCTAATATTTATCTGTCGTGACTACGGCGAATTTACGGTGTTGCTTTGATGATCTCCTGCACCGCGTAGATGTGATGTAGTTTCTTCAGTAAGATGGAGTTATATTATTACTTATATAGTATGGTTGGATATAATAATTTATAGTAATTTATAGTAGGATGGATATCTTGTTCAATGGTATTTTTAAATTTTAAATATATTTTGTGTATTAAATTATATGGTTTTTACATTTTGTCTACTTAAATTATTAATATTTATTTCGTATATATGAAATATGTAAAAGTGAATTATTTGTATTTTGTCTTTTTTATGTATTAAAATTATGTAATTTGTGTAATTGAATTATTCAAATTTTTAGGGTTTTTTTTGTTCAATCAATAGATAGGTATGAATTAGTTCATGATTAAATGTAATTTTTCTTTTATCTAAACATTGATAGTTAGTTATTTTAATTTATTTATTGTTTGTGTGGTCAAAATTTATATTGTTTAGAGTTAGGTTCTAAAAATAGAGAGAAATATAAATTTGCTATAATAATTTTACATTAAAAAAACTATCAAGGTAAATTGTATATTTGGATGGAGTTTATATTTTTATATTTAATATAAACAGTTTTATATTTCCTTCTTATCTATATTTTAAATTAATATTTTTTATTTTTCTTTTTTAATATAAAATTTCAAAATATTATATATAAATATTATTTTTTAAAATTTAAATACTATAGATAAATATTATTTTTTTAAATCTTGATATACACGTAAAAGTTAAGATAATAAAAATTATATATTATAATTTATATTATTTGTATTCAAAACACACACTACATGCACAAGTAAGATCTCAAATAACAACAATTATAATGTGTTTGGTTGGTGAGAAAAAAATGGAATTGGTGAAATTAAAATAAAATAATGGAGATTCAAGAAAATGTTTAGAAGAAAAATGAGAACATACAAATCTCTTTCCATTTTTTTCGATTTCATTCATTTTAACCGAAGACAACCAGTTTTAGCTGTAGTCACATTATAAGAACGAAATCTTTTTTGATCTTTCAAATGACGGATCCTGTTTTAACTTGTAACCAACCGTTTTTTTTTAACTTTGATCAGTTTTAAACCTCATTTTTTGATCGGCCGATTTTCACCTTTTTTAAATGAGACTATGATATGTAAATATCTTTAATTATTATTTGGAACTAACACTAAAATTTTAAATTAAAATATGTAATATTATAAGATCTCAATAATCAAATAGCATTTCTTATTGTAATTGCATTCATAACCTCTATGCAACAGTTTTGCTGACGATAGTTTTTTATTTTTTAAAGCAATTATGGGTGAGACTCAGGCAATTAAAGATGTACGTGTTAAATTCTTATGAAACTGTTTGGGACAAGCGATTAATTACCAAAAATCGGGGGTCTGTTTTAGTGGTAATGTGAGAAGAGACAAGCAGCTAGAATTGACTAATATGAAATGGGAGATAGCAAGTACCTGGGATTGCCTTCGTTAGTGGGGCGTTCGAAGAAACTGTGTTCAAGTTTGTTAAAGATCGAGTCTGGAAGAAAGTTCAGGGATGGAGCAATAAGATGTTATCGAGAGTTGGAAAAACTGTGTTGATAAAGAATGTTTACTGTATGACATGTTTCTTGATTCCAAAATCTCTTTGTCTGGAGATTCTTGGTTAAGAGGGAAGAATGATTTGTGTGTGGAAGATCATCATTTGAATGGAGTTAGGAATGATAAAGTGAGTGCTTACTTCCATCCAAATACCAAAGAGTGGGACGTGCAAAAGGTACAACAAACTTGGTTATACTGATGATGTTCAACTGATATTGCAAACAAGAATTCCTCAGAATCCAGTAAAGGACAGGGTGGCTTGGTCGCAATCGAGCAATGGGCAGTATACAGTAAAAACTGGTTATCACTACGGGTTTTCTCGGCATCACACTATGGCGGAAGAATCATCCTCAAAAGGATGGAATCATCTATGGAACACAAATCTTCCACAAGATTAGGATTTTCTTGTGGAGATTCAGCAAAAACAACATTCCAGTTAGAAATCTTCTTAGAAGCAAAGGGGTCTCTCTTCCTATTTTGTATCCAGTATGTGAGGTTGATGTTGAACATATGTTGCATGTGTTCTTCGACTGTGGCTTTGCTTCTCAATGTTGGCAGAAAGTGGGGTATGTTGTTGACATGATGATGGTGGAATCAGCTCCAAAGTAGTTGTTAGACAAGCTCTGTCATGAAACTAGCAAGAACATTATAAAAATTGCAACGGTTCTGTGAAGAGTGGTTTGCAAGAAATAAAAAAGTGTGGGAGAACACGCAACTCACTCCGGAATTAACAGTTGAGTTGAGCTTTAAACAGATTACAGAGTGGCAAGAAGCTATGAAAAGGAAGCAATGGAGATTAACGGGGGGAACTACAGAAGGTTCAGATGTCAAAGCAAAGTGGGAGGTACCAGAATTGGGTTGGTTGAAGCTGTGAATGTGAATGAGGACGCTTCGGTATACAGTGGGGCTGCTTCTTTTACTGTAGGAATGGTTTTGAGAGACGATTTGGGTACGTTTATACATGGCAAAAATCTGAGAACAACAGGGTGTTGGTAAGTGTTATGGAAGCGGAGGCTATAGGTGTTCTGGAAGCGCTGAAATGAAAAGAGGAAACAGGCTTTCATCATGTCATCATCGAGTGTGATTCTCTTACGGTGGTGAACGCTCTACAAAAGAATAGTGATTACCAGTTAGAGGTCGGGAATACCATTGCTTTTTGTCGAGATAAGCTAAGCCACAGGGACGATTTAATTGTTAATCATGTTAAAAAGCAAGCAAATAGGGTAGCTCACTTGTTAGCTAGGATTCCATGTTTGTTAGATAGCTAAAATTTGTTCATGTCTCCTCCGAATATGTTGTTGGAGACTGTTTTGTCAAATATTTTGATTGATTAATGAAATTCTCTATTTTCAAAAAAAAAAAGTTATCCTTTTCTGTTCCTCATGGCCTATTCTGCCCACTTAATGTAGCTTGTCTCTTGTTTTAAAATTTGCAAGTGCTAGGTATGCCTCTCCTCGTAAAAATACTAAAAATCAAATTAAACATTGTAACTGAGCGCAAAATTTTAAAACTAATACCAGGACTGCTTAATTTGGCTTAAATTCGAAAAGATAATAATTAATGGCTTTGATTGCAATTTTATCCAAAAATGGAAATAAAACGAGGCATGCTAGTGGTTTTCTTAAAAGAAGAAAGCTGATGCAGACTTGTAGTGGTAGCTAGGTCCACTTCAATTCACTGTATCAGTATGTTTAATTTTTCAGTTCATAAAAGATTTTCGCCCATAGTACATTGCACAGTGAATTTATATGATCCCCACCATATATAATTATTGTACGTATA
Source organism: Oenanthe sinensis (assembly GCA_028671895.1). Lineage (NCBI taxonomy): Eukaryota > Viridiplantae > Streptophyta > Magnoliopsida > Apiales > Apiaceae > Oenanthe > Oenanthe sinensis. Next base: position 29,602,362 of record CM053813.1, on the reverse strand, counting down.
TGAGTATGTACATTGTGACAATACTTCAACCTCTCTCTTAACATTTACCTTATTTTGTTACAGCTCCTTCTAATCATGCCTTGTTTACCTGTTAACACACCATAAGAGGAGAGCTTAACAAACGCTGAGGAAAATGCCCTGAAGAACTCCCCTTGATTTGCTGCAAAACGCTGCACGAACAACGACGTTTTGGGGTCGATTGCTAAATCAGCGTCGAGGTTTAGAACACCGCGCCCACTCAAAGTGTTCCAGTAGTAATGGTTATCGAACACAAGTGCGGTGGGATCATTTAGTACAAAGCTAGTATTTGGAGTCGAAGAGACAAATGGGCAGCTTAATCTCAATAACACTTCAAAATCCGGGGACATGTTTGTGTTGACATTGGCTAGACGATCCAAAATGTTTAGACAATGTGTAATCCCTAAAGTATGCGCACCTGCATTATATACCGTGTACCAATAACTTCACAATGTGCATATACAAAAGTATTTAGACCAACTACAACGGAACCCATTTATTGCCTAGGGACTTGCAAAGTAGATTTAGTTAATTATTTTCGGGGTCAAAGCACTGTATGTTTGTAATTGAAATATGACTGTCCCACTTTCCCGGGCATGGCCGCTTCTTATATTTATACGTTTGTTTAATATTTTGTTATTACTTTAGCTACTAGTCTCCTGCTCCACTTCACCTAATTTTATCCCCTGCAAAATATAAGAACGTTACAAATTGTAACATTACAATTATAACGTATATATAATTAACGGTAATATTTTTACTTTTATAAATACTAAATTCTTATATCATATTATTCACACTCCATAAAAAAATTATTAGTTCAAGATGAATCCAAATAATCATCTACCTTCAAATCAATGTTTTTAATTTAATGTTTTCTCGTGTGATGTTTTTAATTTAATACTTTCTCGTGTGATGTTTTTAATTTAATGTTTTTTAATAATATTATGCATTTTAATTAAGGAACATGTCTTTTAGTTTAATATTGTTATTTTTAAATATTAATCACTTTAATTTGATTATTACAATTTAAATATTATTGAATTAAATTAAAATTGAATTATAATATATTATCTAATTTAAAATATAATATAGTATGAATAAAATGGGTCTCCTATAAAAATGTGAAATGGGCTTGCATGGGAAGAGGTTGGCTACTTTTTTTTAGAAACCACCCTTGCACACGTGGTCTGACACAAAGGAAAAGAAAAGGTTAAACGGGCTCTACGCAGTAGAGTTGTTCTTAGAGACAAAATTTTCTATAACAGTAAAATTAGGAATTAATTCAAAACTACTTAAATTTTCTCTTGAAACTCGATTAAATTTTCAGCCTCTTATTATAAAATTTATTCAAGAACAAAAGCTATCCATATTCGAGGATACATATATCAACTGTTGCTATACTTTGTAGAAGGATATTCAATATGTAAACACAGACAAATTATTTAGAACTCGTCAGTTTGCTATTCAACTGCCGGAAAAAGGTCTGCAAATCAATCAGAGACAACAATAGTACTTTGAGCAACTTATCATAAATACTACTACCAATATTAATAAAATCGGCACCTGTTTCTGTACAGAGCAGTGACTAGCATTACTACCTAGTTTGAGGCAGAAAGACTTTCATTGTTGAAGTAAATTAATTAAGTGCGATGTATGTAGTAAATGACAGAACAAGGACGATTGGAAAAATACTACTCCCTCCGTCCCGTTGAGTTGTTATCATTTCAAAATGGGGTGTCTGGCACGCATTTTAAGATGAATTTTAAGGATAGTTTCATAATTTATTTTTGAAATTTTCCTTTTTTGTATAAAAATAGAACAATCCTATTTTTATACAAAAAAAGAAAATTTTAAAAATAAGTTATGGAACTATCCTTAAAATCCACCTTAAAATGCGTGCCAAAAAGTGAAAAAAAAAGTGATAACAATTGGGTGGGACGGAGGGAGTACTTTACAAATATAGGACAAATGCTTCACCGGCCTAGAGTATAGCCGTATAGGAGTATTTGTTTGCGAACTTAAATTTCATTTAAATTTTTTAATAATCAAAAAAGTTAAATTTAAATTTCATTTGAAATCTAAAATATTCAAATATTGATATAAATTTGAGAATTTAAAATATTAACTCACAATTTATATCATTTAAAATTCAAAATAAATTACATATTTTCAAACACTATGGTATATAATTTGGACGAAATATTTCTAAATTTTTAACTACTATATTTCTAGTTATATTATCAACTTTCTAAGTTGTACTTGCAGATCCTGACACCGGTTATTATTCTTCAAATTTCAGTAAAACATCCTGATATACAGATTTAGATACACAAAATAGTAGTAGATAGTAAATAGTAGTATTTTCTTTAATTACAAGGAATATACTATAAGATTTATGAACTCCTTTATAAAAATCACATGCAAGTATGCAACCAACAGTAGAAAAAAAATTAATGTTATGCATGGCTATAAACTACCAAAAGCCAACGCAGAGAAAAATAAAAGGTATAGTATTAGCGTACCCATAATGGCAACCGATTCTTCAACTGCCATCCCTTTTCCGGCAAACAGCCGCAGCATCCCATCAACACCGATACTCACCGGCGGTAATAACGTGTCGGGGACTTTACTGCTTGGGGCGACGGACGAATCACGACGCCCCAAAGGAACCGCTATACGGGGTCCTGATGACAATGTCACGGCATCTCTAGCAGCCAATACTAAAATATCAGCACATGATACTTTTAAGGGACATGCTGCTTCCACCATTGATTTTATGTAATTTATATGTTCTAGTTTTTGTACTCCAAAATTTTTACTTGAAATAATCTCAGGGGTGCCACCATTAGTTGAATCAAGAAGGATAGATGCATCACAGCCCTGTGGATAAAAAAAATACAATGTTCAACAAAATGAGACGATAAAAATGTGAAAAACAGATCTTTTAAGTCTTTTAAGTGGGGAGGATCTGAGGACAACCTTGTGGTAAAGGCGTATTTCGTATCCTCGTGCCGGATAAATTATAATTTACAAAAGATGAAAAGGGGAAATTTAGGAAACAAAAGTGGGAGATTAAAAAGACCTGAACTTGGCAATCATGAAAAAGGAGGCGTAAGAAAGATGGTGCAGAGGTAGGATCAATGAGATGAATGGAGTTGAGAGCAGCTCTAACAATGTTCTCAACTTGTGGGCATGAATCTTTATAGAATCCATAAGAAAGGGTCTGTGTTCTTCTTCCTACAAGTAATTCACTATTTAGGCTAAAACTAAACAGAAAGAATATCAACACTGAGAAAAACATGCTTTACAAGACAATAATATTGTATGTATACCTAGCTAGCTCATCTAAAAACAAGATAATATTGAGTATGTATATATAGCTATCTAGCTCATTGTTGATAGAGCAATTTGGTAACAACAAAATTTGAGGTCCATCGTCATAATCAAGATCTAGGATAGTGTTTTTTTACCAGAAAAGACATCGGAGTGTTGTGGTTGTTGAATATTGGGGATGAGATTGTTAGGGTTTTTTACTTGATGGGGTCTTTCAACGTCAAACCCCTAACAATGTACATACGTACCCTTATTTATAATAGGAGATCAAGCCCACGTAGTTCTTGCTGAAGTAGAGGCCCGATAGAAAAATGCAAGAGAACCCTACTTGGAAGAGGTCTCCACATTAAGGCTTGTTGGGTAGGTCAAAACCCAGTATAAGGCTCAAAGACTTCGTGAATCCGACATTGACCCAGAAACCGTGGGCTCTAGTTAGTCCACTACAGCTATTTCCCGGATATCTTGACTGGAGGCCAACACTAGACCCACCCCGAATGTAGTACGTGTCATAAATCCTCAGACGAGGGCAATCCGTCTGAGTACATGGAAATGATCTTCCAAGACAAGGTCAGCAGCACACCATAACTCTCCTACGATGGCAACCCGAGAAATATGGAGTTATGGCTTTCAATTGGCATTAACAGACATAGATGGCGGAGAACCTTCAAATTAATCCTGGAGGTACATGGCCTTTAATAACAACAGCAACAATAATCCATCCGAACAACTATAAATTCAGTCCAATAAATATTATCAGCCCATCAAAACAAATGCTGAAATTTGGGCATAACAACTACCCCCAATTCCTTGCAATATTGTAAATATAAGAGGAATTAAATCTTCATCAAATTTCATAGTTACCACGCATATTCCTGCTTCTTTCTTCACTTCTTTCAAAATTATGTCTTCCACACACTCTTTAAATATCTAACGCATAATAATAACTTTTATGAGGTGCCATATAAAAACAAAATTACCTCTGAGTGGCTTCAAAATCAACAACACCCCTAATCGTCTTCAATAAAAAATTTCCTCAAAAGGTCTTCAATAAAATTGATCTCCAAATGTCTTCAATAACATTAATCTCTGGACCTCTTCAATAAAAATTAACCCATAAATGCCTTCAAAATCCGCACATCTCATTATCCCATGATGGGGCATCCCATGCAGAACAATCTCACGCAATAAAAATTTACTCCCATGAGGCGTTGGGAGCCTTTAATAAAATTTTACTCTCATGAGGCGTTGGGAGCCTTCAACAAAATTTTACTCCCACGAGGCATTGAGAACTTTTAATAAAATTTTACTCTCAAAGGTGTTGGGAGCATTCAATACAATTTTACTCCCATGAGGCGTTGGGAGCCTTCAATAAAATTTTACTCTCATGAGGCGTTGGGAGCCCTCAATAAAATTTTACTCCCATGAGGCGTTGGGAGCCTTCAATAAAATTTCACGCCTTCACTAAATTTTTACTCCCATGAGGCGTTGGGAGCCATCAATAAAATTTTACGCTTTCACTAAAATTTTACACCCATGAGATGTTGGGAGTCTTCAATAAAATTTTATGCCTTCACTAAAATTTTACTCCCATGAGGCGTTGGGAGTCTTCAATAATATTTTACTCTCATGAGACGTTGGGAGCCTTCATCAAAATTTTACTCCCATGAGTCGTTGAGAGTCTTCAATAAAATTTTACTCTCATGAGGCGTTGAGAGCCTTCAATAAAATTTTACTCCCATGAGCCGTTGGGAGCCTTCAATAAAATTTTACTCTCATAAGGCGTTGGTAGCCTTCAATAAAATTTTACGCCTTCACTAAAATTTTACTCTCATGAGGCGTTGAGAGTCTTCAATAAAATTTTACGCCTTCGCTAAAATTTTACTCCCATGAGGCGTTGGGAGCCATCAATAAAATTTTACTCCCATGAGGCGTTAGGAGCCTTCAACAAAATTTTACTCTCATGGGTCGTTAGGAGCCTTCAATAAAATTTTACTCCAATGAGGCGTTGGGAGCCTTCAATAAAATTTTACTCCCATGAGGCGTTGGGAGCCTTCAATAAAATTTTACTCCCATGAGGCATTGGGAGCCTTCAATAAAATTTTACTCCCATGAGGCGTTGAGAGATTTTTAATAAAATTTTACTCGCATGAGGTGTTAGGAGCCTTCAATAAAATTTTACTCCTATGAGGTGTTGGAAACCTTCAATAAAATTTTACTCCCATGAGGTGTTGGGAGTCTTCAATAAAATTTTACGCCTTCACTAAAATTTTACTACCATGAGGCGTTCGAAGTCTTCAATAAAATTTTACTCCCATGAGGCGTTGGGAGTCTTCAATAAAATTTTACTCCCATGAGGCGTTGGGGCCTTCAATAAAATTTTACGACTTCACTAAAATTTTAATCTCATTAGGCGTTGGGAGCCTTCAATAAAATTTTACTCAAATGGGGCGTTGGGAGCCTTCAATAAAATTTTACTCAAATGGGGCGTTGGGAGCCTTCAATAAAATTTTACGCCTTCACTAAAATTTTACTCTCATGAGGCATTGGGAGTCTTCAATAAAATTTTACGCCTAAGAATTTTTCCTTTTTTTTACGGTGGGGGATTGGTTTTGACGTTGACCCTAATAGTATTGTTAGAAGAAACTTCCATTTCTAGAAACTCCATTTATTATAAGCATATACGATATTATAAATATCATGATATCATTCATATCCCTCACAACTTCATTACTAGACCTCTAGTTATCATGCTGAATAGAAAAATTTATGAACAAAATTATTCATACCCCCTTATTCATCCGTTTTTTCCTTAAAAAACAATATGTGCAACAACACAACCAATCAATAAAAATATATCAAGAAAGTTAGATTTTTACTTGAAAGGTGTGCCTTGGGAGATGGAGATAGAGATGCAGCTCCTTATAAAACTCAGATGTCCAGGCCTTTTTCTGGGTTTCTCCACTTGAAAATAGAATATTAGACCATCTTAAAATCCTATAAAATTTTGTTATCTTCGCGTAGGCTATAAAATCATCCAATTCTGACTTCTGAAATTTAAGTTATAGCCGAAACAGTGATTGTTGCGCAATCTCTCACACAAATCCGAATTTTCATCTGATTCAAGCCAAAATAAGCTCAATTCTTTCCTCCGTCTATTGATCTTCAGATATTTGTATTTATGTGACTTTCTACCTACAAAAATCCAACCAATAACAGAAAATATTAAAGCGTTAGGGTTTACTTAATAGACACGCTTTGTGAGATGGAGATGCAGCTCCTGATAATTGTGTCACATCTCTAAAAGTCTCCCTCTCCATGTGATTGTTCTTCAATTAATCATAACCTCCTTCCCATACATGAATTTGGACTGAACTTTATAAACCAATTACCAGCAGGTTTTCTAAACCGAGTAGAATTACGTGATAAAAATTCACAGCTGTCTTTTCTCTCTAACTTCTAAATTCGCAGATGGATTCTTCTTATTTTATCACCTCTAAATTAAAGAGAATTCAATAAATTTCGAGTGGGCTGTAAAATCATCCAAATCTGAATTGTAGGATCAAGATATGACCCAAACAGTGTATGTAGCGCGTGTTGCACAATATATATGAATTTTCTTCTATTTTGACTCCAAAATCGATTACCACTCAGTCATTAAGTCATACTTCAGACCATATAATTCAAACCATAATGAGAACCATAACCCATTGAATGCCAATAACCCATACAAATCTTTTTCAATATCTTCCCCTTTGATGTCTCTCATAGCCGCCCGTGATGTCCACCATTAAAACCTTTAAAACCCTAGATTTGATGTAACATCTTTCCTCCTAAGATGTGGATTTTCCCCTCCTTCTAGCGTCAATTTGTTGATGGAGGAATTTGGTAACAACAAAATTTGAGGTCCATCGTCATAATCAAGATCTAGGGTAGTATTTTTTTACCAGAAAAGTCGTCGGAGTGTTGTGATTGTTAAATATTGGGGGTTGAGATTGTTAGGATTTTTTACTTGATGGGGCTCTCAACGTCTAACCCCTAACAATGTGTCTACGTACCCCTATTTATAATAGGGGATCAAACCCACGTAATTCTTGCTGAAGTAGAGGCCCGATAGGAAAAGGCAAGAGAACCCTACTTGGAAGAGGTCTCCACATTAAGGCTTGTTGGGTAGGTCAAAACCCAGTATAAGGCTCAAAGACTTCGTGAATCCGACATTGACCCAGAAACCGTGGGCTCTAGTCAGTCCGCTATAGCTATTTCCCGGATATCTTGACTGGATGCCAGCACTAGACCCACCTCGAATGTAGTACACGTCATAAACCCTCAGACGAGGTCAATCCGTCTGATTACATGAAAATAATCTTCCAAGACAAGGTCAGCAGCACACCATAACTCCCCTACGAGGACAACCCGATGAATATGGAGCTATAACCTTCAATTGGCATTGACAGACATAGATTGCGGAGAACCTTCAAATTAATCCTGGAGGCACAGGACCTTTAATAATAGCAACAATAATTCATCCGAACAACTATAAATTTAGCCCAATAAATATTATCAGCTCATCACAACAAATGCTGAAATTTTGGCATAACACTCCTCTAAAAACAAGACCCCGCAATTGGGTGCATTCAAATCTTTTTGTGATTGATGTATGTTGTAATGTGTAGATGTACGAGTCGTCCTTACAAATACACATCAGCTAAGTGAGTACCATTAATATTAGATTAGATGTATATTTAATAACTGATAAAATAGATTCATCATTCATACATGGGTTTACCAATTTGATCGATGAATTAAGGGCTCTAATTAAAATGTTAGAGTTTCAAAATTATTTTTTAAATTATTTTTAAAAAAACATTTGTCTAATTGTAATTAGTTGTTAAAGCAATAAATGAAATGGATCTCTCGTGCATTCACATTAACACACGAATTAAAAAATTTCATTATGTCATGTCGCTACTAGCACATCATTTTGAGAATATATTTTAAAAATATTTTTTGAATCTGTAATATTACTCATAAATCAATTACAATAAATGAAAATTAAAAAAAATAAACAATTCAGTTTCCACATATTTCCCGAGCTATACAAGTGTCGAGTATATATATATAGGCACTCAATAGACTAGGTGGGCTGGGCCAGGGGACACTGGGTTTAGGTTTTTTTACTCCTGATGATTGCTTTGAGCTCATTGACCTTGTTTTCATTTCCAATAAATAGTTCTTTTCACCGGGTTTAACACAAATAAATAACCTACTATACAATTAACCTGCACGATTTTTTGTAAAAGACACGATCACATGAATCTGCAACATCTTCAAAGGTGATCGATCGCCTAATACTCTCATTTTGAGGTCGATTTTTTCCTATTCTTGTAGTGTTCGATTTGTTTGTAATCTATTAAAATCAAACAATTATTTTAATTATTTAATATACACTACATCATAAGTCATCGGATGCAATACTCGGTGACACTGCTTTAAGTCCTAAATAGTGTTTCAAAAAACTCATTTTTAAAATATGCATCGTTTTTAAGTGCGGCATCTGCCAGTATTGCCTTAAACAGTTAAACCTATAATAGAACGCTTCTCTAATGTTGCCTTACAGGCATATAGTAAATATCTCAAATCGAATAAAATGAGTATGTTTGTTTTTTATAAAGATAAGTCAACAATAATTAATGTATAACAATTTACTAATTCTTTTGGACTGATCTGTAGTGGGTTGTTGAGCCCGGTATGCGTTTAGTTGTAGACTTGAGTTGTTATAAATGATATCAGAGCCATATTTAGCTTGAAATACTAAGACACTGCCCGAATTTCATAAGTTTGTCTGTGGGTTCGATGAGGATGTCAACCCAATAAAGTGAGGTGTTTTGTAACATCTCACATCGAATATAATGAGTATGTTTAAGGCTTTTATAAATACAAGCCAACAACTAATGTATACCAATTTGCTACTCGTTTGAGCTGACATGTGATGGGTTGTTGGGCACGATATACCTTTAGTACTTTTTAACTAGCCCGAGCTAAAAAACAATTTCTCATATATATATATATATATATATATATATATATATATATATATATATATATATATATATATATATATATATATATATATATATATATATATTAATGTGTAAAAATAAAAATTATTATATATTAAAAAATTATTTATATTTATTAAAACTATATTTTTATTCAAGTTTTTATATTTAGTGTAACAAATTTTGTGGCGTTTTACAACCACATATATACATTTGTTTGAAATGTTCTAAAGAAGTTTTCTATAAGTTTAATTCTAAAAATATTTTATTTTTTCCTAATTATATACTTATGATGGTAAATTTATTAATTTTTGAATAATATCCTCATTTTTAGAAGAGGTGAAATAATTTTCCTTGTAGCTATAACATATTTTTAATATATCTGTTTGCCTAAACATAATTGATATTGAATTTTTTTTAATTATATTCTAAGAATTAAACAAATACTAAAAAACAAATATGAATTATAAAATTTTACCCAACATAAAAATTATTGAAATATATATAGTAACTTATTATTTCAAAAAAATAAAATAAAGATGAATTATTGTGTTTAATTTAATATTAAGCAAATACCAAGATTCAGGGAGGAAATTAAAAGTAAATAATTTCAGTAGAATAAATAAAATATATAAAAAAATTGTTATTAATTTTAAAAAGTTAGGTTAGACATTGCGGAAAATTTAAAAAAGCTAAACATTTAATATACACAATTATTGAACTACTTTCACTTATAATGAATTAACTTTCCAACTATCCTAGCAAAGCTTTTTACAAATAATTCAACCAGGTTAAAGTGAAATAAATGAATAATATTAATGGTAAATTTTTAGAAATTACTGAGACCGGAGCCTAAGCCTCGGTCCGCCCCCGATTATTATAGTAACATTAAATAAAATAAATGAGAAAATATAATTTGACCGTTTTAATTGTTATAAAAACATACAAAATAAATCTGAATTTCTTTTTAAAAAATCATATCACTGAAATCAACCAACCTATCTTAACATCATCAACCAACCTACGGTTGAATCGTCGAAAACATATTTTAAAAAATCGAATATATTAAAAATAAAATAAATTACTAATGCAACCTCATCACATGCATGCTGTGCAAACCCATGACAAATAAGCAATACGAAATTATACTTGATGCATTACATATTCAATATTGTTGCAATAGGGCTAAAATTTCAATTTCACGCAACGGTTTCGTATAACACTTTCTAAAAGTATTATATATGTCCACTTGTATATGGTGTAGTTATAGCTGCTATATTAATTATTACAGGGAATTTATATCAAAATATTTCTAAAAAATTAACTTATAGTAAATATTAACCTTAAATGCAACTAAGAATAACTTTAATTCTTTTTAAAAAATTGCAATTGATTACAGTTAGTATATAAAAAAGCTGCATTTGATTGCTAAACCGTATTTTTGTATATATTTTTAAAATCCCAAAAATATTTATAAAAAATAATATGTTTAATAATTTCTAAATTATATATATATATAATTATAATAAAAAATAAACATTTTTTATTATGATTCTATAAAATTTAATAAAAGTTTTCACGATTTTTACATTAAAAAAATTTCACCTCATTATTACCCATATATACTTATGATCAAATTAAATACAAGTTCTATTTTGATATTTTGCTTAGCTCGGTAGGTCAGTTAAGCAAACCAAGCAGTGGGACAACATTTATCAGAACACGTGTATGAGTAGATCCACTGCTGAACATGCATGCAGCGTGCAAGTATATTATCTAAGAAAAAGATTTTTTTTAACTTAGCCACCGATGATCGGTAGTCGGGACAAAAAAATACAGTAGATACTATCTGAAAAAGGTTTGAAATAGATGAAAGCTAGTCCTATACAGACTGTGACTGTGATAAATATATGTATAATATGTGGTCGCAAGTGAACAAATAATTGAATCCACACATTACTGGCTTCATCAATGTCAGATGTGGTAGGTTACAGTTAGGAGTTTGAATTTTAATGTCATCCTCTTGTATTAATGTTTGCGAATCATGCTCAAGTGATTAATGTAAAGTCAACTAACATTTATGGGTCGGTCACGGCGCTCATTTTTGGGGCAATAACAAGCATTTCGTGTTCATAATTAATTATAAAAATATTTAATTATGAAAATATTGGGTGTGGCAGAGGGTTGAACCTTAGACTCCTGCCCACTGGAACTCTCTGATACCATGTTAAGTTATCAATTCTTTTAAAATCTAAAGATATTAGGAAGCGGATTTACCAGAATCATATTATTCAACAATATTAGGAAATATAATAATTACATATATTTATATTATCTTTTTAGGTATTTACCATAAATAATGATATTGTAATATTAAATATATATTCTCTCAAGTAGAGAATGATGAGATAATTGATTATGATTGAATAAGAGAGATAAACTTTTATCAATATTCTTCATGGCATCAGAGCCAGGTCATGTAACTCTTACTTCCACAAATGTAAATCAATAAAATATGATATATGACAAATATATGTTGTAGGATTTTCGAATGAACAATGACAATCCTTGATTACAACTTTTGGTAACCCTAAAATTACTCTGCATCAGTTAAATAGTAAAATTGATGATAAATAATGGATAATAGACATTGGGGCTTCGAATCATGTTACGGGAAATTTATCTTGTTTAAAGAATATTAAGGACGTGACTCATTGTTCAGCTGGTTTGTAAAACGGTCAGAAGGTTACAACAACTAAAGAAGGAACGGTACAATTTACCACCAAAATTTGTCTCAGTCATGTTCTTTATGTTCCTAAATTAAATTGCAATTTGATTTCGGTTTCATAGTTGAATGATGATAAAAAATTGTTGAAAAATTGTTTTGTTCAATTTTCGTCTGAATCGTGTATTATACAAGTTTTTCATTCGAGAGAGGTTATTGGAACAGGTGAAAGACGAGATGGATTTTATTATTTGCGGCATATGTTGAATGTCAATACAGTTTCAACTATAAGTTCACCACTAGAATTATGACATAAACGAATGGGTCATCCTTCTAAAAAAATAGTAAAATTGATTTCAGAGCTCCGTAATTCAAAAGAGGATTTGGATAAAGCATGTGAATTTTGTCATCAAGCAAAACAACCAAGGGAAACTTTCCCTATAAGTGATAATAAAGCTACACGGATATTTGAGTTAATTCATTGTGATTTATGGGGTTCTTACAATACACCTTCTTCATGTGGAGCTCGTTATTTTTTGACATTGGTCGGTGATTTTTCTCGTATTATATGGGTTTATTTATTAAGTGATAAAATAGAGATATTTGAATCTTTTATGTTATTCATTGCCATTGTTGACCGCCAGTTCTCTCAAAACATAAAAATTATATGTAGTGACAATGGTACAGAGTTTAATTGTATGAAAAAAATATTTTTTGAAAAATGTCATACTTTTCCAAACAAGTTGTGTGGGTACACCCCAGTAGAATGGGCGATTAGAGAGAAATCATCGACATATTTGAATTTTGCACGTGCATTGAGATTTCAATGAAATTTACCTATCACATTTTGGGGAGAATGTGTACTGATTGCTGCCTATTTAATTAATCGTACACCCTCCAATGTTTTAAAGAATAAAACCCCATATGAAATTTTCTTTGGTTCCCCACCTTCATATGATGTTGTGTTTTTTTTGTGTGTGTATTTTGCTCATAACCTAAAAGCAAAGGGGGATAAATTTCGTAAGTTACATGTATGGCAAAAAGGGTTGGAAGCTATATGATTTGGAGAATTAAGAATTTTTTGTATCTCATAATGTGAAGTTTTATGATAATCATTTTCCTTTTATGGATAATGGTTGTGTGAATGATAAACTCCTTTCTCTCATGGATAACATGTTAGTGTAGGTGCCCTAGAGGCAATACAATAGACCTTTATGTCATTTGATTATTCAATAAACATATTTATTATGACTTTAATTACTGCGATATATTTGTTAGCATAATAAATGTCCTTAGAATCATGACACACATTGTATAGTTTAGTACATGACTTGAACTTGAGATTATATAATAGATCATATTCTTAAATGTCCCTAGTCGAGTATTATTATTATAGGACAATAATAATACATAAATAGACTAGTATGTTGTTTGACTGATAACCACATCTCATTGGTTATAAGTATGGGGATACTAAAGTCAACACATAAGTACATGCAGGAGTACATGGTACTGGACAGACCCACAGTGAGATTCTTCATGTTTAATAAAGTCATAAGAAAGACTCACAGTGATAATGGTGTAATGATCATCTGACTTGAGATCATTATATTTCTGTACGAGGATTAATATACTTTGACTACATTAAAAGTTACCTTTGACCGGGTAATGATAAAAGTGGACATCGGGTATATCATGAGTCATATGAGAAATATGAATGATAGATAAAGGATTTAACCCTCCTATAATTAGGAGAGATATTATTGGCCTCTTGATTGAGTGAGACTATAAAATGCATGGTCGTGCTCAAATAATGATTTGTTTTCATAGTCTACACATGGATCAAGTAAACCCGGATTAAATGTTGTAGAGGATGACTAAATACATGCCTCGAATTTAATCTATAATATATATGGTTAAAGGGATTATATTACACGGAAACATTAATCATGAAAGGTTTTATCGAATCACGATTTAATTATTATTTAATTGAGTAGCAATGATGTATTACTAGATACTGCTCATTGTTTATAATTTTATTGGAGAATAAAATTATTGCTAATTAAATAATAGCCTATAGGGTCACACACATAGAGCACTTAAAGGAATAGTTAATTTAAATTATAGATTTAAATTAATTGATGATTATTTGAATTTTATTATATTAATTAAGTGAGACTTAATTAATTGAAATAATAAAATTCGAATTTGAATTCTGCCCTTAATAATTAAGTATGACTTAATTATTAATTAAATAATAGAAATTCGGTTTTATTATTTATTCTAAACCTACATGGGTTAGATTTTGCTGATTGGGCCTCTTAACCAGCATTATAAATAGATAATGATATGGTTAAGAGGGATAACGTTTTTGAGAAATAAAATCCCTAGAGGCAGCAGCAAGCACACAGCAGCAAGCACAGTAAGGCAGAAACAAATTCGAAATCATCAAAGGAGCTAGTACAATCCATTCCGTAATCAAGATCGTGGGACGTTCTTGAAGGTGCTCGTGTGGATACCATAGAGGTGTTTTCGAGAGGAAGACACAAATCGTGAAAACTAGGATCTCCGTTGAGTTCGTGTAAACCAAGACCAGACAAAGGTATGGTTCCGTTTCACAATAATCAGTCTAGGCTTATACATGATCCTGCGTTTAGGGTTCCGAATTTTTGTTATATTTAAGTTTAATCCGCTGCGTTTTATGCCTCGGAACCCAACATAACAATGTGTATATAAATGATTCAGAATTGTTTGAGTATCATGACTTGCAAGAGGGGACAACAGAGTTACAATCTCCAACCTCGTAAACTCCTACACACGAGGTGTTGACACCACCTACGTATGTGGTTGTTCCAGAATCTCATGTAGATGAGGGTTCGAATGTGGATTCATCGGTACCCA
Source organism: Oenanthe sinensis (assembly GCA_028671895.1). Taxonomy (NCBI): domain Eukaryota; kingdom Viridiplantae; phylum Streptophyta; class Magnoliopsida; order Apiales; family Apiaceae; genus Oenanthe; species Oenanthe sinensis. Next base: position 29,587,326 of record CM053813.1, on the reverse strand, counting down.
CTATTTCAGATAATGCGTTGGGTCGTGGAATGTGGACAAAAGTCCCATCGACTAGATTAAAGGATTTTGTGACAAATACAACAATAAAGAAAAGTCCATCCCATGGTTTATCTACTTCTAACCCTCCTTCAAGTGCAAATTTTCCTATATCACATTATGTATCTTGTGATAAGTTCTTTATGAAACATCGATATAGAAGTATCTTTCGGTTATAATAATATAGTATAGAAGTATGGATATATAATCGCTTATACAAACGATTTGTTTTCTTGCAAAAATCTCAGGAAAATAAAAAATGTATAGATATACCACGTACACTAGCTAGCTTTAATGTACGTATGGCAAGTCAAACGATACAAATGAAGAGTTATTGAAGTTTCTGTGCACTCGGACGAGTCCTAGAAGTATACAAATTTTTCGTTATTTTTTGAGAAATTATTGAAGAGTGTTTGCACTCATCTGCAGTGTCATATCTTTCGTTACTAGCAGGCGAGATCTTAATTGGTTATAAGTGAACAAAGATTACGCCTAGACCCCTCAGTATTTAAGAGGGTTCCAAATTTTTCGAATTTTTTATATATAAATATATATAATATAATTGTGTCAGGGTTTTAAAAACAAATTTTATATAGAGTCTCATATATTTCAGTTCTTAATTATCACGGTAAGTATTTGTCATTATAAAAGCAGTTAATAAACTAAAACCAGGTATACTTAATTGGTGACAAATCACAATAGTGGGAATTGTCTTTAAAAAGAGTAGCATTTTTTAGTTTCATCATGAAGAAACTAGATGGAGGGACATTATAAATGCTCGCAACTACTGTATCAAGTATCAATATTAAATCAAGATTTGTGGGGAGTGCAAAGATTTCATAAACATATAGTTGTACTTTAAGTTCAGAAAGTAATGACTCCTAAATCCTAGGTCATGTTTATTTTATATGATTATAATTCCAGGATTAGAATGCATGTATTATAATCATTTACTATTATATATCCCTAAGGATTATGATGCTTGAAATTATCTTTGAAATGATTAAATTTAGGATTTGATTATTTTTAAATTATAATTGTAGATTTGTTGTGAGGGATAACATATGGATTGGATTATTATACTTTAAATTTTCTAATATTTTGTTTGTTTTACATTGGATTACAATGAAAGAATTATAATCCTTTAAAAATGAATTGTTAGAGATGATTAAATAATACCTCCTTCAATCAAGTACTCCCTCCGTCCCATCCAATTGTTATCACTTTTTTTTCACTTTCTGGCACGCATTTTAAGGTGGATTTTAAGGATAGTTCCATAACTTATTTTTAAAAATTTCTTTTTTTGTATAAAAATAGGATTGTTCTATTTTTATACAAAAAAGGAAAATTTCAAAAATAAATTATGGAACTATCCTTAAAATTCACCTTAAAATGCGTGCCAGACAACCCATTTTGAAATGATAACAACTCAACGGGACGGAGGGAGTATTAGATATCATTATAATCTTATCCCTTATTCCATCAAAACAAACCGGGATTAATATTTTAAAGAATTATAATTCTTGATCTAATCCAAATAAATTTTTACAAAATAAAATTAAAAAATTTAAAGATTATAGTTCTATGCCCTACTTAATCCTATAAAACAAATATAGACTAAGTACATAAATTTACGTTCCTAGCTCCTTAATCACTGACATGCATGCGGCTCAAAATAAATATCATTTTTTTATTTTTAACTCATTAAATTGATCAAAATTTGATTGAAAATTATAAATATATATTATATAATTTGAAAATATATTTAATTTATTTTAAGATGTATTTTTAAATTTTTTAAATTATAAAATAAATAAATTTTAATTTTCAGTCAAAATTAATTATAGTTAAAATGAGACAAAAAAATTTGAATAAAACAATTATTTATTAGTGCACTTATATATATATACTTTTTAGAATACATATTTATATTAACTTTTTAATTAAAAAATTTATCATGAAAATTTACATTAATTTTCTACATTTATATGGTAATTTTTATAATATTAATTAAATTTTAAATGCTATATTAGAAAAATTAATAATCAAACATGATCCTATAGACATAATTATTATATAAAAATTTACAAAAATTAATCCAAGGTGGTATGAAAAAAGTAGGTCGTTTTCGTTGATAAACCAATAAATGTGTGTCGTGCTTCGCCACGGTTTTAGCAACAACTAGTTTATCCTACCATGTCGTCTTAATTAAGTATTGACCCTTTAAAAATAACAATTGAGAATGTACGTAGGGTTGGTTATTTATTGGAGGATAACAGTTAAAATACGCAACCTGATTTTGTCTACCTATAGAGTACCTGAGATATTTTAGACTCAGTTGTGAATCCGGTATTTGGGCAGATAGATAGTTATTATTGACCCCTATTTTTAAATATTAATTTTTTAATTGATAATTAAGGGTTATTTGTCAAATCTGAATCATTATTTATGAATGGTTAATATTTCTGAATAATTTAATTTCTAAATCATTAATATAAATATTAAATAAGTTATTTGGCAAATGATCTGAATCATTTTATTTAAATGCATATTATATACATGATTTAAAAAATAATATTAACAAAACTTTTAAATAATATATTATAACATTAGTTATAACATTGAAAATTTATTTAATTCAATGAAAGTAAAATGTATGAATAATTATCTAAATTTCTTATAACTAATATTACAAAAAGAAAGTAAGATATTTATATTACAAATGGAAAAAAAATCATACAATAAACAAAAAAAATGAAAAACAACTTAAAAACTATAAAGTTGTTAAGTGTAATAGCACAAAATCAAGAAGAAGAAGAATAATTATTATATCTAAAATAATATATACTAGCTTATATCCCGTGTGATGCACGGATAATTTTTTTAATTTTTTAATATTTTTATTTTAATATTTTTTAATGATTTGAATTTATTTTTATGTGTATAATAATAATTTAAATTTTATTTAATATTATATGTATATATTTTTATATAATTTATTTGTATTTATATTTTAATAAGATAATTTTTGTTTGTTTTGTATAGAGGTGTATTTTAGTTAGGATATTAATGTGAGATATTTTAGTTAAAAGATTAATATGAGATTGTATTTTAATTAGGAGATTAATATTTTAAAATTAGGTTCAATAATTAATCAACTATCCTGCCCAAATATCGACTACATTCAATGCTATCATAAACTTTAATGATATATTAAATAAAAATTATAGGATAAGTAGGTTTCGTAAAATAAAAAATAAAATTTAAAATTTAAATATAATATAATATTATCTTATCTGTGATGAGTTGTATAAAAGGAGGATATCGAGGGTTAGAGTTGTATGTATGATTATATTCTTTTTAAAATTAGATTTTATTAAAATTCAATGGTTAAGATTCTTTCTATAGTTACCTGAAATTGGACGATTAAGATTTTTTTATGGTTCACCCAGTATCATACCGACCGACCAAAACTTTTAATCTTTTGGTTATAATAATATAGTATATATATATATATATTATTTTTAAATATATAATTTTATGTAATCACTAATATAAAATGACATATTTAAAAATAAACAATTATTAATATAAACTAAAGTACATGATTCCACTAGGTTGATAACAATTAACAACAAATGTACAAGTGTATAAAAATGGTTCAGGAGGACTTTTTTATCTTAATCGGTAAGAGGAAAAGAGGCTTGTTCAGAAATTAAGAATATGAACCAAATGATCTTAACGCTGTTTTTTCTTTTCATTCAGTTAAGTTCAGTCCGTTCAGTTAAAAACAAATGAAATGACCCTTAAAACATCTCTCACACTGATCTCCTAAATAAAACGCATATCTAAATAAAATATATAAATATTATTTTATTAAAATATAAATACAAATAAAATATACAAATAATTATATAAAATATATACATATAACATTAAAATAAAGTTTAAATTATTTTTACAAAAATAAAAATATATCCAAATTATAAAAATAAACACTTCAATCCGTACATCGCACGAGATATGAGCTAGTTCTCACTTATTTTGATAAGGTTAAAAATTTAAGGGGGTTAATATTTATATATATTTAACAAGTTACAAGCTATTATATTTAATTTTAAAATAATAATAAATACCAAAAACATAAATTTTGAATATTCGTCGAAAACTTATAAAAATAAATATTTAGTAATAAAGGGAGTGAAAATTTGAATTGTTTGGCTGGAAAGTAGAGAGTGAATTTGACATGTTATTATTTTATCCAAAAAATGGAATTACGATCAATTTGATATTAAAAACAATTTTTTTGCATTAAAGATAATAAAATTAATCAATTTACTAATTTTGCATTAAATTTGTGTGTTATAGTTGGTTTTCATATTTAATATTTATATATACTACTAGTCTACTACTAAAACAAACAGTATTGGGCTTTATCTGGATCTATAAATTAAAATTATGGATCCAAACAGGGGCATATATCCTCATTGATAAAGTATATATATCTGAGTATCTGAGTCCATGACTACACAGCAACTCTTAACCGCTACTAAAATATAACAAAATTACATATAAATACAAAATACAAAAAAGAAAAATTACTCTCCACTGATATAGAGACAGGCAACAATATTCTGTGGATATATTAACTTTAAAATTAATCTTACCTTAATCCCTCCACGCCACACCTATAATATTTTTATCTTACATTAATTAATCCCTCCACGCCTATATAAAAAAATATTCTTTAAGTTTGTTTGATTCTTTTATGATTTTATATATGAGTTTTTTTTAAGAAAAATCAGATATTCAATTGAAACGAGACGACAATTTAGACAAAAGGTATTAAAAAGAAATGACAAGTAAAATAATTAGCTGTTGTAATTTGTAAAAAAAGAAGAAAAAAATACTGTAGGTGTTGTAACAAAAATGAAGACATCATAATAATTAACAACCACACAATTATTATTGGAAGTCCTAAGTTCTCTGAAATGCCACCCCCAACAGAATTTCGCGCCCTAATGTTGTACATCTGAAAAACGAAAAAGATAGAAAACCAACTTTTCAACCTCAAATTCTTTGAATGGCCTTGTCATTCCATTTTCACAAACAACACCTTAAACATTTTTATCTTACCTCTTAAAACAAAATGCCTTCATATTCTCTTTCAGATCAACTAATAATTAGTAGAACATTATATGTTCTTCTTGTTATAACATTCATTTCATCATTAGATGTTGTCTGTGGTGGCTCACCACCTTCGAAACCAGGCATTATTGATGCTCCTCTCCTGACAGAAAAAATTGGCACGAACCGCACAATTAAGGTTGCTCTAGATGGACAAAAGGGGGAACTGAAGTCAATTCAAGCCGCAATTGATTCCGTCCCTGATGGAAATTCTAATTGGGTCATTATTCATGTTAAAAAAGGTGTTTACAGGTATTAATACAGAATTGTTGTGTAATTAGTATTAATGTAGATTTATTAATGACAATCTGTGTAATGCAAACAATGCTGATGAAATTTGTTGCAGGGAAAAGGTGACAATACCAGAAAAGAAACCTTTCATATTCATAAGAGGAAATGGAAAAGGAAGAACCGCGATCAGTTGGTCTCAAAGCTCTGTTGACAACACTGAATCCGCTGCTCTCAAAATTCAAGCTCCGCATGTTGTTGTGTTTGGTCTCAGCATAAAGGTTTAATTTCCATTCTCTTGACAAAAATATTTCCTTATTTGAATTTCTTGTAAACTTTTTACTTTAATGATGACTCGAATCTGTAATAAATATTATGGGTTGATGGATTTTGTAGAATGAGGCTCCCACTGGTGTAGCATTTTCCTCCCAAAATCAATCAGTGGCAGCACTCGTGGGAGCAGACATGGTTGCTTTCTACCATTGTGCATTTTTCAGCACCCATAACACCCTATTTGACTACAAAGGCAGGCATTATTATGATAATTGTTACATACAAGGCTCAATTGATTTCATTTTTGGTCGTGCTCAATCCATTTTTCATGTTAGTACCTATAAATTCTTTGTTCAGTTGACTTGAAATTATTCATTTTTTTTTACTTTTTCGCACATTTTGGATAATGACTATAATCTATTTATGAAAATGGCATACATTTCTGGATTCAGGATTGTGAGATATTTGTGGTTGAAGACAAAAGGGTAGAGATACATGGGTCGATAACAGCACAGAACAGACCAGCCTCAAATGAAGGCAGTGGATTTGTGTTTCAGCAGGGGAAAGTATATGGAGTTGGAAATGTATACTTGGGAAGAGCAAAAGGCGCATTTTCCAGAGTTGTGTTTGCAAAAACTTATATATCAAATACCATAGTTCCGGAGGGCTGGAGCATTTGGAGATATGAGGACGGTAGCACTGAGTAAGTACCTCAACCTGCTACCATTGTTTTATCTTCCGTAACTCACATGAGGTCCATTTCGCTTACCTTCTATTCTTTCTTAAATCTTTAAGATCAGTCAAATTAAAGTTCATTAATGGAAGTACTTCTTAGCTACCTTTTATGACTTTTAACTCGGGGAATAAAAGGTTAGCCAAATGGGTCTCTTAATTCTTTTCTTTCTTTTTACAAACACCCTATTGTTCTTGAATTTGAGCTTGATCTACTTGAAATTTACAAGTATATCCCATTTCTGATGTAAAATTTGTTTGTGAAATGGAAACAGAAATTTGTACCAAGCAGAGTACAAGTGCTACGGACCTGGAGCAAAAACAGATAAGAGAGCTAAATGGGCTAAACAACTTACTGACAAAGAAGTTGCTCCCTTCCTTACAGTAGACTTCATCAATGGCAAGGACTGGTTGCCTGCTTGGCTTTGAATTTGCGTTATCTTCTTGCATGCTTCTCTTGCTGCTACCAGTGCTTTTATTTCTGCACCAGCAAAATAGCATTCAGAAATCGCCCAGGCTCGGAAGGATCGGTTGATTTGCGGCTCTAAACCATATGATAACTAAATGTTGGTGTATCAAAGATATACTCATGTACTATGATAACAATATGTCGCAAGGTTTGATAATTTTATATTGTATTATAAGCATGCCACTAGATAGATGGACTGTAATAGATCCACTATTAAGCCTTCATGCATATATGTTTACAAATATGAAAACAGTTGATCGAGAGTCAGTTATCACATCGTTCAGAGCCGGCTAGGGATTCTTCAGTTGAGAGCAGATCGCCTAAAGAAAAATGAAAACATAACAGAAATAGAGGTTTTATGGGAAGAGAAGAAAGAGGCATATCCTAAATAGATACGCACAGATTAATTTAATAACGATGCTGCTCATCCTTTCCATACAATGTTCATAATTGACCTTAAAACAACTAGGACTGTAAACCGATTCCAGTTCTTCAACCATTAATTTTATCCAGTTCCGACTTTCCCTAAGTTGAGTCGAGCCTTAGTTTCACAAATGTAGTGCTCAAGAACTCGGATCTCTAGTCAAGGAGTAGAATCAAACTTTGGTATACTCGTATGTTATTATCGAGTGATTGTATAATTGAGTCAAAATTATAGAGTACAAGCTCAAAAAACTTATAATAAGCTCGAATTAAAATTACCTCGTCAACTCAAAAATATGGAGTTCGCGCTCAAAAGACTTATCAAACGAAACTTAATGCTCGAGTCAACTTTCGAACGAGGTCTATGTTACTATCGAGTGATTGTATAATTGAGTCAAAATTATAGAGTTCAAGCTCAAAAAACTTATAATAAGCTCGAATTAAAATTATCTCGTCAACTCAAAAATATGGAGTTCGCGCTCAAAAGACTTATCAAACGAAATTTAATGCTCGAGTCAACTTTCGAACGAGGTCGCGCTCAAGCCCTGTAGCCCACTGTGTCAAGTCTGGTTTGAGGTACAGCTCTACCTGAAACAAAGCAAGCAATAACCGAACAGCAAATCAATTTTACATAGGAGCCCATTCTAATATAACCTTGATTTATCCCAAAACTTCTATTTTATTACAAGGGGAAGGGTTTTGGTTGAGGGAGAGGGTGCAGGGAGGGCACCGAATTTGGTAAAGATTAAAATCTTGACCTCTCTGAACTATGACTAATAAGCAGTGAAGACTATAGCCTCCCCGGCCCTCCCCCTGTTCCTATTACTTTGAAATGTATACTGAATCACCATAAAGGTAATAATAATGAAAAAACAAGCAAAACCTTTAAGATTTTCTGATTAGCTACATGCCAAAAACATGTGGTGTCAAAGACATTCGTCTTTATCGCATAACATGCAAATCCAAATCAAGACCCTTGGCATGCCTAGCAGTAGATGTAGAACTGTTAAAACTCACTAGATATTTCTGACCACTCTCATAAATGAGAGTGATTCACACTTGAAGAACTCTGCAAACCAACTAATTCGTTGGAACAATCCGGCAGCTCCAATATCCGGCAGCTCCAATTTTCTTGCAAAGACGTGATTGTTCATACATGCATGTAAAAGCCCCTCGGTTATAGTTAGTCATGGACTATTTGTGTGCACACTCTCTCATGGTATGTCCTGCATTTGTGTGTTCTGCTTAAATTGAATGGTGTACTGCCGCTGCAGATCTTTAAGTCTTTCCAACAACTCCTGGAATGTTGGCCGATTTTTGGGTTCACTGTCATGACATATCATATCAGCTCAATGCGCATTTGAAAACAGTAATATGATATGGTGGCATATATATAGGTAAATTACTTTTCATCTCTAAATCATGATAACGATGAAGAGTAGAATTCACTGGATCAGAACAAGTCCTAATTTGTAGGTGTTCTGTGAGGATAAATTATAAGTGATTATGGCACTTTGTAATAATCTAAAAAACGGGACAAACAAAAGCCTTAAAGAAAGCTGATTGAACACAGGACTCCAAATTTTTTTAATGTTTACTTTGTGATTTCTACTCTTTTCATAAGATATTGCAGAACAGTACAATTTCTTCTAGTTACAGTTCCATTTTAGTCCACTTCTTTTGATATAATCACACCGCCTTACATGCATCTTAGAAATCACTTATGTTTCCTACATTTTATCCCAAGAAAAAAAAACATAATTCACAAAGGTACATCCTGACCAACCTTTGGGAAGAACGGGGAAAAAAATAATTAGATGGGCAGTTTTATATGACACCAAATCATTATGTAAAGCTTGTTCTGCTCAAATAATTAAAGCAAAATTGGAAAGAAGCCTTGATCAAGTCAAGAACCTCTGGAAGCAGCTCTCAATTATAGAAGCCCATCGTGCATCCACGTCATTGGGGATCTCCAGCCGTTGGTTCATAAACCCCACTGCTCCAATCACCTGAAAGTATACAATTTATTTACCTCGCATGCTATACCAGATAAGTTAAAAACTGTTGTCCCTTTATTTAAATCAAATATCTTGCTTGACGTTCAACTTTCATTTTGTTTCTTTACCCATACTAAGGTTCATCCAGGATTCATTTAGACATGTCTTTGCCTGATATATTGACCTTTTTCTTTCTGCAAGGGTCGAGCTTAACAAGAATAAAAAGCTACAGAAAACATATCTTCTGTTTATTATATGTGTATCCTACATAACTTTGAATATATTTTTAGATATATAGAAACTGCCCTCACTGGACCAATCAAATTCTTCACTATTTCAATATTCTGTACCTATTATCATTGTCACAAAATATTTTGGCCAACAAAAGAAAATATCTTCAGGTCCTTTTTACATACTGTATATATCGTCCCACAGGTCTAAAATATCAGAGATCAGCCAACATAAATGACCTGCTTTTGATCCCCATTTAATCAGTTTCAGCTTTTTTGCCACTTTTTTTTTTGTTATATTGTCAAAATTAAGATTTCGGCAGTAAGCAGTACCTGCATTGAGTTGAGATGATCCCAAGGGATCTTCTCTGTGACAAGTTCCCATAATATAACCCCATAGCTGTAAACATCAGACCTGAAATTTCCAACCAACAATACATACTAGAATTATAAGCTTTGTCCGATACTCAACGTGAAAGCAGTTATTCTGAAGACATACTTCTCATCAGACGGTTCATTGCGAAGAACTTCTGGGGCCATCCATTGAGGCTACACCAAAGAAACATAGAATCGTAAGTTAAATGAAGAACCTTTTTTTCACACCTTAGGGATCAAATCATGACAGCCGGAAATATACCGTTCCTTTTCCTGTTATTGTCTCCAGAAATGTACCATACTTGAGACGCGACAAACCAAAATCACCAACCTATTGAACTTTATAAATTAGAAATATTTGATATTAACCAAACAAGTTTATTTATTCTAAATAAAAGGGCAGGAAAAGCAAAGTAAAGATATGAAAAGTGAAATGTGAAAAGAACCCAACAACAAACAAGAAGTGGCTGATGACGACCTTCACATTCCAGTTCTTGTCAACAAGAAGATTTGAGGACTTCAAATCACGATGAACGATAGGTGGGCTGCAGTGATGAAGATAATTCACTCCTCTTGCCTATTTATGGGTAAGGAAATAGATAGTGTGTGATAAGTTCCTATAAAATGCATATCTCAAGAAAACATTTTAGTTACTGGGCAAACTAAAATAGCTTTCAGATAGCAAGATATAGCTTTCTCCAGAGAAAATAGTTTGTAGAAAGAGAAAGTCAAATTAATACATGTGAATATACATGTCCCTCTTACTGTATTATATGGGAAACTTACTATATCCAAGGCTATATGAACACGCCGTCTCCAGTCTAAACGTGAAGTACTTTTTTGTGAAGTGCTTTTTTGTAGCAATCTAAACAAACTCCCACTGCAAAATCACAAATATGTCAGAAAGAACATCACAAATCTGCGATCTTAGTAGAAAATACAACTCTACAACTCTAAGAAAACCAATTATTTTCCTCCACGATGTAGTATACTTATTAGCTTGCGAGAACTGGTAGCCACCCTTTACATCTAATTTATTTATTGTTTCCATGGAAGGAATTCACCAGTAACGGGACAACTTTTATTTTTTAAAAGTTGCTTGTCAATTATTACGTGCTAAAGGACACGAGAAGTACAGACAAATATGCAAATCTAGATATCATTATACAGGCAAAATATATGGGAAACTGCTTGCAACAGTAAAGTATTCACAAGAAGTTGGAGAATGAAACCGAGGAAGGAACTCTGTCACGATGCAGAGCCGCTCAGGTGAAGATACAGCACCCATAAAAAGCAAAATGTTTGGATGTCGAAGCCTTTTCATGAGAGCAACCTTCAAGCAAACAAAGTATAAACGTTTAATATTGGAACTAGATATCAGTGTAACATATGAATCCCTTTTCTCAGAAAATGAAACAATAACTTTTAGCAATAAGCTTCCAATAAAAACGAATTATCACCCACATGATAAGTAAAGTTATGAAAAGAATCTCATGACGTTCATGTAGCTACACAGACTCCCACTCTAGAAGGAGGCTTTCACCCATATGTAAGGACTACTGAGTTTAAATGTTTTATTGGCTCACCATTTCGTTTATTATCTCTTAACTCTATATTGAGATGATTTTATGAGACCCGGAGCAGTGTTTAAGATGATAAATAAATAAAACAATATGTACAATTTCATTTACATGAGAAATTGGTAAATTTTATAATTCGACTCGGACAAATACTAGAAGACTGCGACACAAAATGCAAGAATAACAGAGACTACTAAATAGGTGACGTGTGTGCTCACCCCTTGGCAAGTTCCTTGTGTGTGACTTATTTGATTCAGATTTATTCTCTTAATATTTATCCTTTCAAACTAAAGTTAAAATAATCTATTCCTTGGTTACAGCTCAAGTGTTCATTAGTTACACTAGGTTCAGCCATCTACTGAGAGAAAATTCTTATGATTTTGATCATGTCCTAGCATTTAAAAATGGATGTATATTATCATATTACTTCTACATCTCCGTGGAGGTGCATGCCCACCAATATATATAGTCATGTCTATAAGAACATGGACCAAAACATATTTGTAAATTAAACACCGTCTTTTTCTGGTGACATCTTTTTGTTTTGCAATGAGGGAAATCAAAGCAATGTTTGGTTGTACTGCAAATATGGCCAATGACAAAAAATATTAATTAATCTTTTTTAATGGATCAAAAGTGAGGCATACTTCTTAAGCTAGTTTCATCTGAAGGCATAAGGACTAAACAGTAGTAAATCAGAATATAATTTAATTCAGTGTGTGGACTCGGAAAGGAACAGTCACCTCTTCTCTGAAAGCAAATATGACATCATCTGAATATTCTTGCTTGGAAAATACCTTGATGGCAACATCCTGCAAAATATAGATGGCAACTAATTACACACCAAACTAGCAAATTACCAGATTCTTATATGGTTTTTCCTTGCATAAAATTAGAGTTTGTAGCTACAACCAAGACATATAGTAAAAATAATACTGTAGTATCCAATTTAAGTATTCTGAGTACTGACTATTTGATGCTTCTTTCACAACCTGGTTTGGATTTTACACACCTCCTTTGATCGATTTTGAATGAATTTGTGAAGAGGCATAATATGGGAAATTTAGTCAATAACTTGATTGTTTTTTTCACAAAATAGTAAATTACCGGTATGTCCTTCTACTATGATATGTGGGCTATAAGATGCAATTAACAATGTGAATGCCAGCAAGAGCAATATTACATGTAAGAGCTAAGGAACATACTGATCCATACCACAGGCCATGATAAACAGTTCCACAAGAACCTGCAACAACATATTTAAAAGTGAAGGATCAGATAGCCAGTTTATTTATTAGATGACTGATTTTACCAAACCATAAGATGTTTGCGAAAGCCACTTGGACATTATATATTAGTACTCCCCCTTACTCGAAGGCCCATTAAAGGATAAAGAGTGGGTTTCACCATAACAAACCCACTGAGGGGTACAAACTCATTGATGAGCAACAATAAAGGTGTCTGTATATAATTGTGAGAATATTAGGGGTAGAAGGGTTTGAACACAAGATCTCTACTAAACAAAGGACGATATAGACTGGAAAATGTCGTAACAACAATCACTTCAGTAATAAACAATCTGAGATTGGAACTTAGGGAGAACCATAATGGGAAGCAGATTTAAGATATTATACCTTGCCCAATTTGTTCCCCAATAGTCAAATCTTCCCACAAGATTTCACAGTCTAGGGAATCAGCATCCACTCTATTAATGGTACTACTACTGGTGCTACCGCAGCTACTTAAACTGCTTGAGCTGTTAACATTTATTGAGGGCCAGGACCCAGGAGCCTCCTTATGAGCTGATCTGTTGGTTTCATACACATAATTTTCTGGTCTTGCGGACGTGTTATAGCTCATCTTATGAGCTAAATTACTCTCTTGCTCAATATGTATCTGGGGCAGGACAGTATGAGCATTTCTCGGTTCCAACCTTTCCTGTCCATTTCCTTTCCATGGCCAAGTTATATTTTTCTTACTCATCCATGCCTCTGCCTTTGAAGTAATAATCTTATGGATCCCCGTTTTCCCCTCATTCTCATCACCACTATCTCTCGAGTCTTTGCCATTTAAATATACATCATGAGCAGCGTGAGAAAATACTCCAAATGAAGATTGGTGAATCTCTCCTCTTGGGGTACTAGCACCACTTGAAACTGCATCCTCCTTCTGTTCAAAGAAAGAAGTATCCGAAAAACCAGGATCAGAATTATGAGTTCCGCAACTTCCACCTTCACGGTCCATAATGCTATCTTCTGTCTTCATCTTCGATTTGACCTTGCTGCTCACCTTGGAAGCCTAATTAGTGTTTCTAAAAATATCAATACATAGCTTACGATAATACAAACATAGTAAATACATACAAGCACATACTAACCAAATCTGATATCTTCGAGGTAATTGCAACTTGCAGAGGCTGCTGTGGATTTAGCCCAAGTTTAGCTGAAGCAATTCTTCTAGGCCTGCTTATAATCCTCGAGTCAACTTCAACTTTCTGTGCAGCAAACAAAGCTGAACTCATATCTTCAAACGGCCTTGAATCATTTGAGACACAAATAACCCCAATCAAATTGCCATTATCATCATAAAAGGGAGAATTCGTGGCAATAACTTCAAGTCTTGCACCACTCTTCGTCTTAGCTGGAAACTTCCCGGTCCAACTCTCCCTCACATTCAAAGTCTGATTTAATATACTATGACCTAAAACACGATCTTCTGGATCTACTAAGAGGTCAATAACATTCAGTCCATGAGCTTCAGTAGCAGAATATCCATACAACCGCTGTGCTGTCGGATTCCTAAACAATCAAAAAATAGCCACATAAATATTCCAACTACAATCAAATGTTTCAAATTTCAATTCATAAACATTCAACTTTGTCTTTCTCAAGTTACATTGCTAAATCCTAATTAACTTCAACTCATAATCAACTCTTATTTACTTAAAATATATTAACAAGTAAATAAATCATAAAACCACCAACAATTAACTAGAAGTACAAACTTACTAATCATTAATCACATATATGGGTAACTTAAAAAATATACAATATACGATAATTTCAGCCTGATAACACGCGAGAACAATTGTTTTGTACATATTTCGCGGGGTTTTTTTTTACGTATTTTAAAGTGCAGAACAATTGTTATTGCTGTATCGAAAAATTGAAATCTCATCCGTAACTAATTATACACTCACCAATAAAAAATGTGAGAATTCAAATCAAAAATATGCACCGACTGTCCCATAGACTCCAAAATACTCAAATACTGACTATCACTAAACTCCGGTGGCTGCAGCGACGAGTCAACGGTAGTCCTACTCTCTCTACGCAAAGGTGAAGAATGCCTGAAAGAAGCAGAACCTTTTCTAAATGCGGCTAGAGAGCCGGTATCTCCGGCGAATCTCCGGCATCTCTGAGGAGAAATAGATTGAGACCTCCGGTGATGGTCGCCGGAGATGATTAACTTAGACATCTGTTGTTTGAGATGCTCATGCTCTGATTCTAACACTTGGATTTTTAAAATTTTTAAATTTTAAAAATTAAATTATGCTAACATTTATACCAATAAAAT
The DNA here is from genome assembly GCA_028671895.1 of Oenanthe sinensis. Lineage (NCBI taxonomy): Eukaryota > Viridiplantae > Streptophyta > Magnoliopsida > Apiales > Apiaceae > Oenanthe > Oenanthe sinensis. Next base: position 29,572,220 of record CM053813.1, on the reverse strand, counting down.
AAAAAACTATTTAGGAAGAAGGAAATTGAAGACCGCTCATATGCCATTTTTAGTTAGTGCCTATCCACTAATATTATAGATATTAAATTTATTATAAAAGAGTATCTTCATGACTTATGTTGTTTAAAATTTAATAAATATTTAAAAAAAATTGAGTTTGGATCATAAGAACAGTGACTTATTTTATTTTCCATCATTAATAATAAATTTTGAACTCTAAATCTTCTTTCAAAAAATATTTATGTTTAGTTGATTAAGAAGTTTGTTTATTGTCCTTCCATATATATATAGATAGTAGCATGTAATATAATTATTATAACTAACTTTCCATATAAGTGTATCAAATTTTGTTTATTGTCCTTCCATATATATATAGATAGTAGCATGTAATATAATTATTATAACTAACTTTCCATATAAATGTATCAAATTTTATATGTTGTTATATACAGTGCGCCCCTCTTGTCAAGCTTTATTCTCTAGCCAATATTTCATTTGTATAAAAGTCGACTTCTCTTCCAAAACACTTGGATTCACAAGTTGAAGAAAGTTGCATGCTTACTCAGAAACACTAAAATATGAGCATGTCAAAATCAATAAAGTATTGAGATTAAAAATACACTAAAATAGTCAGTTATGTTGGCCATCAATAAAAGTTTGTTCCTAATATATTATTTTAACATCACTGAACATGATATCTAAGAAAATCTAATATGTTAGCATACAAATAGCCACATACTTGTAAATTAGTCCTAATTACTATAGAGGGCACCTTAAGTTTAAATTATAGGATGAAGTTAATGTCATTAATTAAATTATAGAACCGAGGATGGCCTTGAAACAAATTTTAAAGCAAGGCACTTCTTTAATCACTTCATCTCAAACTCTTTTATAATTAGCTTGAAAGAATTAAGATTTTTCTTGTAAGTAAAAATTATACACTATAATATAATATAATATTACAAAATTTTGATGGCTTCTCACATTGGGGGCTTCAAATGATTTCAACTCGCTTTGATGGACTAGGCATACATGCCTCTGAATGAGATCATATAATTATGAAATCTAAAGAACTTTAAACAAATGTTATGGATCAAAAATTCAAACCAAGTCAATAAAAAAAAAAGATTTTTAATATATATTTAACAAAAAAAAACCTAAATATATAATTGCTAGTTGAGGTCTCCAGTCTCCCACCATTTAGCATCGGCCATGGGCCATGCTCACCGTGACTCCAGTTGATTCTCAGGTGAGCAACTTATGGCCCATAATATGCAACGGGTTATCATGAAAATATCCAAACAAAAACTTCCAATACAACATTATCCCGTGAATAATATAATGAAGACATTTGTTTTTGCTAAACATACACTTATTTGGTGCTAACCTTACAAGATATTCTCTATTAGCTGTATACTTTGTATTAATTATAGTAGAACCAAATGCAAGACTTCGAAGCATATTTCTGTATAATATAAAATGCTCAACTGTTTCCTACTTTGGCATAACAGTTAAAAGTACCAAATAATGAAAGTAGCCATTAAAGACAATAGAACTTAGGAATCTTACAATTCTTGTGTACACAATATAACGTATGTTCATGAATAGAGAATCCTTAGACCTATTATTATTGCCTCAAACTAGTAACAAAAGTATTATCACTATTACTAACTATGCCATGTTTCTGACTCAAAGGTTTTCTCTTTCCTTTTGTAAATCTTCTCAAATATAGCTGGACAAGATACAGTTCTAACAACTAAACAATCATCTCATAGAAATTGTGCAGGAACATCTGAATGGTAACATGTGTGTGAGCAGGGAGCGGCTGTTACCGTCAAAGAAACTCTTCATTTTGTATAAAGAACATCTTCCCAAGGGTGACGATATAGTGGCTGCTTCAGTCTCTTCTGATCGAATGTATGCCTGGAAATTCAAGCAAGCAAATAAAGATAAATTGGATTAAGCAGTATAAACATTAAGAGAGAAAAAACCACCAGTAAGCTCAATGCTAAGAATCTAATAAATATAGCACAACCCAATCAAACTCACCCAATAAGACCAATGGAACGGGCTAGGACAAAGAGTCCATTCAGATAACCAATACCAACAATCTCATCGATTTCTGGTTTGGTGAACATTCCACTCCCAGCTAGGAGATCCAAGAACAGAGACCCGATGGCACCATCAACATTAAGTACCAGGTTATTTGCCTTTGAGAGAGTGTAGTTTTCAACTTGAACTGCATACTCCATGTACTTAACAGAAGGAAAATGAGTACGTGCAAAGAGTTGCAGAAGCTCTACTCGCTTATCTCTGTTGTCGCCTCTCTTTATTCTTTTATTTTATTGTATTCCAGACAAAGAATAAAGAAAATCCAAGTTAAGCTTCTAATGAGACAAAGGATACAATATATAAAGCCAATTTGAAAACCGCTAACAATATAACTTGAGGAGATTCAAAATGGTAAAAAAGGAAAAACCAACGCCTCTACCTGTGTCCAATTCCTGGAACACGAATTCCTTTCTTTTTCATACTTTCAACAAACTCATAAGGGGTAAGATTCTGGACATGAAATGGTGCAAAATTAGTATCTATTCAGGACATAATCTCTCTGTTTACACAGAAAAATCTCTGTTTCTGAGACCACTGTGGAGTTCAGGGATCTATTGTATTACAGCCAAATCAACCTCAGACTCACCCTGTCATAAGCATCCTTAAAGTATCGAGCAGCATCATCAATAGCCCCACCAAATCGGGGACCAATCGTTAGCAAACCTGTTTCATGTACTCATTTAATATTTTATTTTAGACAGGTGTTATAGGGATGAACTCTCGGTCGAAGAGGTGATAGTGTGCTCACTGCTTAGTATATATAAGTTACCTGAAACAAGACTGGACACGAGGTCTTTTCCAGCCCTTGCTGTTACTATTGTGTTGTGAGCACCAGATACACAAGGACCATGGTCGGCACATAACATGATGCAAATCTGCCAAGTTTAAGTGCATAAATCAGAAAAGAGCTAGATATTAGTGCTGCAGCTTTTAAAATGAAACCGGAACACACTTAAGAAGGTGAGGGAATGAGAAAGTCACATTAATAGCAAACTGAACAAAAGTTTCAAGAATATATATATATATATATATGATTTGAAAGAAGTGAAGAAGTAACTAATATAATACACCACACTGTGCAAGGCTGACCTCAATAAATTGTGTACAGTAACGAGGAAGGCTGCGCTTGAACCACAGTAGGGAGATAACGTCACCAACACCATATCCTTGTTCAACAATGGAGGACATGGGAACACCAGCATAACATGGCTCTTCACCTGCAGTTTTGAATGACATACAATTTCAGAGAACGAAATCAACTGGTCGCCGCAGCTATGCTGCAATCAAAAATGTCATGTTCTTACCTCTATCATCAGAGATGGTAGAAATAATATGAGTTGGAGCTCGTACTTTTCCACTCTTAATTGCAGTATTAAGATCCTCAGGGATTTGTGGTGGTTGAACTTCCTTTATCGGAGAAATTTCCCCTTCTGCAGCCTAACCAAAGAGCATAGACGTGTTTATTAAATTTAGTAATTAAGACTTAATATTACGATATTTGCTGTATGTGATGAAAATCAACTGCATCAGGTCTATATACCAATTTCTCAAATGTTTCCTTGATTGAAGTTTCAAAGGCTTCATATGAAGTTGGAACAACGGCCCCAGCATCCTTAAGTGCCTGATTCTTGGCCTGTGCAGACTCCATCTCTCCACCACTCTTTGCCCCCTGCATGGACAACATAACTAAAGATTAGTAACACTCCCAATACTGTGCATAGAGGGATCCCCCAGAAATTTCTAAAGAAACTTTAACAAATATTCTATGGTAGTAGCTCACCGCATGACCAAATTGTACTTCTGACTTGAAAAGTCGTGCACAAGTTCCACTGACCCAAGCAACTACTGGTTTATTAATTTTTCCCTCTTTTAGTGCTTCAACTAGAGAATATTCATCTCGCCCACCAAGTTCCCCAAGTACAACTATCATTTTGACCTGAGCCATACCAGAAATCAACCAAAACAAGAATCAGATGCAAGGCCATCAAATGTTCAAATTTAGGAGGGCCAATATGTCATAATTTTAAACCATACATGTCATACATGTGATCATTGTTGGCAACATAAACCAGGCATTCCGAAAATGAACTACGCTGAAACTTCTGAAGCTAAATTTATTTGCATTAACTAAATTACCCCATTGACAAAAGAGTTAATTTTGTAAAAATTAAGTGTTCATTATTGTTCCATACACCCTTCCCACCAAGAATAAGAATTTTTGATGAAAATGAAATTTTGCAGCCATAGCGTGGCACCATGCTGGACTTTTAGTATGGAATATAGGGAGCAAAAGAAATTAATACCATAAGGAACTAGAGCTTTTTACAAAAGTACCATACAAGATTCAATCATAAATAATTATTTGCTAACAAGGAGTTGACTTGTGCAGCTACATTTTAAAAAAAATAGTGATAAATAACTGTTACCTACAGTAGCTCACAGTAATAGACATCATAGACTACACATATAACAGTTTTTAGATCATTTCATTATTTATGTAGTGATTTACTTCTGAATCACATTACGGAACATTTTGGTTCACATTCCATATGCATTCCAAAGCCTCTATCTGATACATATTATTCTATCTGAAGGGAAACTTTTTACCATGATCTCCTGGAAGACGGTTCAAGAGAAACAGTGCTGTACCTGAGGAATGTTGTTAAACCGCAAAACGTGATCAGACAGGGTTGAACCTGGAAACACATCTCCTCCAATAGCAATACCTACAAAATTGATAGATTACCGTCAGCATTTTGTTCTGTTTAATATTACACATTAAAGCATTGAAATAGCAAAACACAGTATAAAATACCCGCGACGTATAAATACCTTCATAAATTCCATCAGTCACACGAGCAATAGTATTGTACATTTCATTGGACATACCACCCTGTAGTTTAAAACAACTGTAAGTACATCTCACAATTATCTGTTAGCCTTTCTGCTCATGATAAGTTCGATTATATCTGAACTACTCATTTCGATTTTATATCCGAATTACATAATCCGATAAATATCCGAAAACCGATTTGATCCGAACCGGAAATTACCCGAACCAAAAATTTAACTGAAAATAATCCGAAATATTAGATCCGATAGCAACTTAGAACCGCTTAAAACCGAATACACAATCATCTTAACCGAATATGACTCGAAGTATGAGATCAGATTCGATATCAATACGAATTACTCCCTCCGTCCCATCCAATTGTTTACATTTGGGTTGGGCACGGAGGTTAAGAAAATTATATAATGTATTATGAAAGAGAAGGAAAAGTGGATGGAAGAGAAAGAAAAGTGAGTAAAGTGGTGGGGTCAATTGATATTTAATTGATAGATTTGAAAAGGTGGAGGAAAGTAGTGGGTGAGAATAAATTTTATAATATAAAAGTTTACTATTTTTAGCAAGTTTTGAAATGTAAAGAATTGGGTGGGGCATCCAAAAAAGTAAAGTGTAAAGAATTGGATGGGACAGGGGGAGTATATCGAATTAGAAAAGAGTTTAATTGAATTTTAATCTAATCGTTATATTTTAATGGGTCATAGTTTATAGTTTATATATTAACCCACTTTTTATTCACTAGATGAACCTATTCTTAAGCAAAATTCATATTTAAAATAATTTTATATCAAAAAATTAAACTGGTTATACAATCAAAGTTTTAAAAACTTTTGTTATTTTATATTATAACTAATATATTTAATAATAAGATAATTTTTTAAAGTCTCACAAATTAAAAAACAGAAGCAAAAAGATAATGAATAAGTTATTACTTCAACAAACTTATTTAAAGACTTTTATTTTAGTTTTATTATAATTAAAAACTAATTCAAAATTAATCCATACTGTATTTTTTCGATCCGAAATGATCTGAACCGAATTTAATCCGAACCAAACTTAATATGATCTTAATCCGAAATTCAACCGATTTTAATCCAAACTAAATCCGATCCGGTCTGAACAGTACTCAAAATATATCATAACCAAAAGTTGATCCAATCCAATTATCTGAATTACCAGGTCTAATACTCCCATGTCCCACTTATTTTGTCCTTTTTTGATTTTGTTGGTCAAATCAACCAAATTGTGACCTCCAATTGAAAATTATCTTCCGATGTTATTATGAATTTGAAAAACGAATCTTGATAAAATATAAATAGTTTATGGTAATATATTACCATATAATATATGTAAATTTCATTATAAAAATGGACAATTTGACCACAATTAGGTCAAAGCGACAAAATATATGGGATGGAGGGAATACAATTCTCTGGAAGGGAAAGGCAAAAAGAAAAATATATTTCTACATTATCAATAGAACTTCTTACACTAAAATTTCGCTATTAATATTCATAATTTACACAATCTAATAGTTTTTTTTAAGTCGAAATTCTATCAATAAAGTTTTATATTGTTACAACAGATAAAGGGTTTATCGAATTATAGTACATCAAGAACGTCTTCTCAGCAGAGAAAAGGCGTCTTGGCAGACCATGTACAAATGAAACAAAAGAAATAATAAACAAGAAAAACAATTCTCACCGATTTGGAGACAAATCCAACTGATCCAGGCCTATAGAGCTTGCACTGAATAATATTATCTATTGTTCCAGCAGTGTCGCCAATCTTAAAAGCCCCAGCTTGAATACCCCCAACAGTGGCAGGTCCAATAACAATCTGCACAAAACATCAAGATGCATAATTAAACTAAAATAAATTACTCTGGCAATAACTTCAGGACACATGCATCAAGTGCACATGTAAGACTTGATAAAATTTTGAATTGGTCAGGTGTATCTTTCAAAGATGATTCATGGGAAAACCTTGTCAATTTCTACCTTATTATTTGCTCTCGCAAACGCAATCAATTCCTTGGTGTCCGACTCTGGAACACCTTCAGCTATTATAGCCACAACCCTAATAGTTGGCTGTTTTAGAGCTAATTTCGATGAATCAGCAGCACTGGAAGTAATGTAGAGATAATGTATTAATATCCAAACTAAGATAATGTGATGCTCTGAAGTATCTTTTACTTTTAGGACTACTTAGAAGTCTTTGGACAAACCTTCTGAATGAGGCGAAGTTTATGAATACATCAGCGGTAGGATGTGCAGCACAGGCAGCTTCAATGCTGATAAACAATGTGGATCCAAATTAAGGTAAGAAAATTCAACTCAAATCACACAACACTAATTTCTGCAAGCTAGAACTACTAAAAAACTCTACTCAAATAAGTACTTTTCACAGCGTCCAATTGCAGGACAAGTTGCCACTAAAATAACATACTTTTTCTTCGTAATATATATATATATATATAAATTGATCAATATTAATATATTAGTGAAAGGTGGACTATGATAAGTTATCATATCACAGCAGCTTAACTAACTTTGAAGATAAATTGACTAGTTAATGTGATTGAACCACAAAGTAAATATGTGGGAGCTTAAAAATATGCAAAACTATGTTTTACAAATTCGTAGCAACTACAATTTGCATGAAACTTAGAAAGGTGCGAGTGGTTACAAACTAACGTTGAGTGTACTGGTACGGCAATTTCCTCCTGGCCGAAAAACAGTTTCTGAAATCCTTCTGAACCAGGATTTATGATTCCAGCAACTGATGGTGTATCCCTACCTGTAAATGTAAAATAGCAGTTATAAGTTATTTAATTACTAAATAATGATTAACAATTTTACATCAGGAAAATTGTATGAAACATTGTACTATTGTGACATTAGATGACAAGGCTTAGGGAAAGAAGGCATACACACCACAAAGAAAGTCAAAATCTAGCATTCGTTGTATAGGTAGTTGCTTATAGTTGTAGAACAATGCTTGTGTAGCCTTTGAAAATATTTGTCCAGTAGCCATGTTGATCACTCAAGGGCACCTGCAAGGAAAGTAAATATAAATATATAACTATATAATGCTCAGAGAAATGATGAACTCTAATGCGAACTTCCCTAAAATAAAATAAAGAAATTGTTTGCAGGACAACAGACACTGTAAACTCTTTTAAGACAAGACACGTGACAGATCATCCTATATAATAATATTTTATTACCTTGTCCAATTATGGAAAAAAAGTTGAAAACTTTATGGAAAATGGAGGCAGATACAAACTGCACTTGTGTCCAATTACATACTTTCTACTTCCTACAGGCTACAACTAAACAACTAGCAAACACATATAAAACTGTCTGTAAACAAATTTAATCAGTATGAATTAATTTCCAAGCTTCATACCGGCTTAGCTTACATAGAATAGAAGAAACACCCTGATCTCATATTGAATGCCAATGTAAAAACATCAATGCTACAAAATATACTCAACCAAATGTAGTACAAGGAAAACTTCGAAAGACACACGAAAAATGTCCACACTTAGTACATTCTTAATACAAATACAATCATACAACTGGTTCACAACTCCTTAATGTCAATAATAAGACCTACGTATGAGCATATATATATACACTCATTCAAATGGTGGCATACGAAAAAACTTTGAATGACTGAAAAACACAAACCATTCACACTTGACACGATCTATGATTGGAATAACATTCTAAATATATGTACAACCAATTTGAAACCCTTGAGTCCATAGATACAGAACAGAATCGAAAAATCAAGAAATTAAATCAACAGCACTCAAAATCACAAACTGATATCGAACAAAAATGAATTTCACAACTACAAGTAGATATAAATTACAAACACACCGGATCAAGAAGAATAGAAACAATGTGGAACTAATAAATCGCAGCTGATCAATGAGCTCAATTAGATCTGATTATATAATCTTACCAAGACTTAAAAAGCTTCAGCTACTTGACTCGAATACAATACATCAACGAGATAACAACAAAAAAACACATAAAAATAATATAAATTAAGCTAAATTAGATCTAAATTTAATGAAAAAACAGAGAGCAGAATGTATAAATGCGGTGCTATTACCTGAGAGAGAGAGAGAGAGAGAGACGACGCTACGTGAAACGAATGCGGTGATATATATACACAGAAATGGAGTAGTTAAATATAGATAGACGTATCTATATATCTATATATCAGTACATGGACACAGAGAGAGGGAGGGGAATGGGATTAAAATTTGAAGTTAAGAAACGACAGACCAGCTACCCAGCGCCCCTCACCCAGTAACAGTAACAGTAACACCCATCACGTGCCACTGTACGAGTAGTTCATATCTCTCTCTCAAAAAATAAATTTCTGTTGAATAAATATACACTAGCAGTTGCGTCATTCATAATAAACAGTTTGGTATTGGTGCAAGTTGGGTGGATCATTGATACTGAACTTTGAGTAGAAGCATGTCAAACGAGTTCTTTATTTTACTTTCACTCACTTGACACTTATTATTAACAATCAGGTATCGACATTTCCATATATTAATTCAAATCTGCTATCAGAAAGCAGGCCAACCATTTTTAAATATATTTTCAGATCTTGTGCCTTTTTGCAAATAACATAAATTACCCGTTTGCGAATCTCAGGCTTTACTCATTTTTAAGCCATAAAAATGATGTCCAACCTTAACATTCCAGACTGGTTTGAGATTTCACATAGAAATTTTTTTAGAAAAAGCAATAATAATATGATAAGTCACATACAAGCTTTGTTTAGTGGTAGGTCTGTTATTTATTTTAGATAATTGATAGAATTAGTAGATATTAGTATAAGCAATTATCACCTAGTATTAGTGGCAGTTATTAGGAGTACTAGCAGTTAGCAATCACGATCCTATTTATTAGGTTGTTAGGTCTTGATTCTAGGAATGAGAAGCAGTTATCATTTGTATTTAGAAAAATGCTACTGACCCCAAAAATTATTTCAAAAATTAACTCAAATACTGAGTTATCACGTGTATAATTGGTAACATTTCTATAATAATACGACACCCCGCGTGCATACATATGTCATGTCATTTGAAAAAAAAAATGGGACAATATTTGGGATCTCTATCATTCCTCTTATATTTAAACTAAGTTATGATCAATACGAAGGCAAGTCTTATTTGGGAAAATATGAGAAATGCTAGTCCCCCAATTATTTCCCAAAAATACTTGTTTAGTTTTAATTGGTTGTTAAAACAATAAATGAAATGCACCTCTCGTACATTCACATTAACACACGTATTAAAAAATTTCACTCTGTCACATCACTGCTATCACATTATTCTGGGAATATATTATGGAAATATTTTTTGGGTCTCTAGCATTACTGGGAAAATATTTGTGGTTCATTTGAGAATATTTATCTTCACTTTTCAATAGCTTTGATTGGGACCTATCATAATAATAACTCAACATTGCAAGATAAATAATTAAACAGAACTAGAGGCTTATTTTGCTACATTTTTCATCTTCTGTATATATATTGTGTCTGCAAGAAAAGTTGTGGATTTTAAGTAAAGGTTGATCTGTTGAAGTATACACTTCACAGTGTTGGAGAGGATATCAAGTATCTGAAGTTATCAGTTTACTGATCAATGCAAGGGGCAATGAGGTGAGTTCTTTTATGTAGTTGATTGGGCAAGTCGATCTCTATGTCAAGGTCAGGAGTGCAGAATGTATGCATGCTGTCAAGAACTTGGACAACACTTGATTGGTCCTACCAATGCAAGGGCTTCGGTAAGTGCCATATCAAGATGCTCGGGGTGATCTTCAATGCAGGCATGTCCATGCTGAGCTTGCATGGAATTTAGAGTTCTTCCAACAATCTGATGTAAAAGATGGTAATGCAATTCATTAATAGTTTGCAGAAAGAACAATTATTAAGTTCGTTAGTTAGGACATACTAATAGAATTCCAACTGAATGCCTATCAAATGTCTGATTGGGCATTGGACAGCACAGACTGATATTCAGTTTTTTCTAGCATATTTAAGAGGTGGTAGCATCACTTTTTGGTGCAAAAGGGGAGGGCTGAGGAGGATACGAGTAATCTGTTACAATGATCTCCTTATTTCATTTGCACACCTAACAAAGTCCAGATGAAGCAGCAGTGGCTTCTGAGAGCAATCCATGACCACTACAAGATAATTGTGGACCTCAAGGCAAACAAAATGAAGACCCAGAAAATACACTTAATATAGTGCTGTATTACTTTTATACATCACATCCAATGTAAACAAGTTGAAAAAGAAAATCAATCTTGTTATTATTGTTTCTATGAAGGATGTGAAGAGAGTCATTCGATGCCTCTAGTTGTATTACAGTAATTCCAGTATTCAGAAAATGTTTCAGGTTAAAAAACCTGTTTCTGCAATTCCAGTATTCATTCCACTGCTCTTCACACAAGTAGACAATGGGAGATGGGACAATAGGAATGGTTACTCACTAATTTAAGAGTGCAGAAAAAATGCAGAACCTTATAGATTTGTAGACTCTGCAAATGCAGATATTCAGTTCAACCTTATGAATAATAGTGTTTCTTACAGCAATCAATAATAGTGTGCGCTGAACCTATGGTCAGATAGTCTTTCATTGTTTGGCCAAGCACGAAGTCTGGGTTATGTTCAACAAACCTTAACTAATCTATATAAATATCATTCATATTTCCCTTATGCTTTATCCATCAAATAACTAGGGGATAAGATTCCGAGTTGAGCAAAAAGTTTGCATCAGAGTAACTTATAACAATAATTGAAACAAGATGGAGAAATAATTTAGTAAACATACCTTTCTTGCATAGCCTCCATAAGCTACCCCAGCAATTAATGCATTAGATTTAGGTAAACTTGAATGTAGGTTCTTGTCCTCTGAGTTGGCTAAAGAAGGAAAAGAAAGTTGGTAGAAGAGCTTCACATCATAAAATAACCAATTAAGGAACAAACCAAGCTTATAAATTGGTGGTAAATATAAGTACTTGATGTGGCAGTGGTCTGAAAGAGTCTATGCTTTTTTAACCCATCTACTGTGTGACCATTAGTACCACCAGCCAGTTGAAGGAAACCTACCACATGAAAAGATTTTGTTAAAACTGCAGATCCATTGGCAGATTCCACATGTACAACAGGTAAACAAAATGGGTAGGTAGTATTATCTCTGTGAACAAACCTTGAGGCTTGTCTTTAGCAGCAGCTATACGTACTGCAAAAGCTATTGCTTCCCTGGTGGCGCCTCGCCCGATATCTCCACTCATGGGACGACCGTCCAACTTCAGATATCATCGTATATATTACTATTTAGAAAGTTAACAAAATAATATTGAAGAGCTTCCAGAAATGTCAGGCGCCTCTGTGAGGTCTAATGATAAAACAAGTTTACCTGCCATAGGTTGAAGAAAGACATATTGGCTTCCATAACAGAGTACATCATATTCATTGCAGATATGGTTGAATCACCTATGTCAGGCAAGCTAACCTGGAAGTTCAAATTTTTTTATAAAAAAAAAACTTAAAATGTTTAAATGAAACTATTTTGGGAGTTGTGGGCCTTGTGGCTACTGATAAAAATATTGTTAGGTCATAAGATGAGTCAAACACCTGGTGAAGGTTTCTTTACTTACAGCAACAAGTTTCAGACTACTAACAGAATCTCCCAATCCATCCCAAAGTTCTTTAAAGAATGATACATGCCTAAATGGATTACACCAAATAAATTTTTTGCTGAGTATAATCTGTGAATGGAAGAATGGTATAATCTGTGAGTTATGAGTAGTGATCAATAAGATAACCTTGCCTTGGAGGGAACAATGCTACTGAGTGCTAAGTATATAGGTATCATATATTTTTATGCAATAAGCCGATAAGAACTAAACAGTATACCTTCCACTTGTATGTATCTCCACAGCATCAACATCACTCCTCTTCAGAAGCTCAGCTGTTGCAGCAGCATCCCTTATATATGTAATCTCCACTACATTAATCATATAATTGATTCAGAAAAGAAAAAGGAATCTCATAAATGTAGAATTTTCGAATTCAGAACATGTTTTTATCATTCAGGATCATTAGCATTTTTGTTAAAATTCATTACAAATGGACAAGTGAATAATTCAGGTTTAAAAGATAAATATGAAACTTTGCAGTTCTTAATTGCTTAATCATAATGTGGAATCTTGCTTTGAACGCCCCAAGGATGGAGGAGGACCCGTAAAAGGACAATGTAAGTACCAAACAGAGCCCAACTTGGAACAGGATATAAGAAGAAACCAAGGGAAGGCCTCACTTATTTTATCGTAGGGGCAAACAGGAAAGCATCGTCCACATCCATAGCACCGTTCTGTCAGTACTCCATGCTGCTGATCAGTTCCATACACAAACATCTTACAAATTAACAAAAGGTTATACCAAAAAAATCACATAGATGATAGTAAAAGGAAAAAAGCATGGAATTTAAGTAGCACCTGCAATGCGCCAACTGTATTATTCAGCAATATAGCATTAGCAGGACAAACATTCTCACATGGTCTTGAGCAGTCTTGTGGACAGTCATCCGGATCAAATTCTGTAAGAAGGTAAAAGTTGAGTAGACAGGGGGGGGGGGGGGGGAAATAAGACCTGCCAAGTAAATGAGAAACAAAAGCAATACTATGCTCACTTTTTAAATAAGTGGCCACATGATTGTTCTGTTTGGGAAACTGAAAGTGAACCTATGAAGTTCACATATTGGAGGAATGAAATTGATCATGGTCACTCAATGTGGGAACTGTATGGGGCCACTAGCTGCAACTATGCTTAGACTGGTGTCATTTGCTACCCAAAAAGACTATATATGTTGGGCAAAAATTAGGTCCCATAACTATAACCACTGTTGTCCTCTAGGTGTTGCATGATAGTACTAAAATGATTAAGATCTGAAAGGATATGAGAACTAGATTCGCAGAGCATATGTCTGTAACACATTTTCATAAAAATTTAAAACAACTTAATAAACTGTGTATGTGTTGAGAAAGGTCTGCATAGTTCTTTAATCTTTGCATAGAAGCTACTCAGATTCAATAGTAATTTTACAATAATATATTTCTCATTACGCAAAAGCTTCACAAATCAAATTAATGTGTCAATTTATAAACTCTTAATACTTATTATATATGAAAAATTGGTTGACTGACGTCTCTTAATGTATGCTCCCTTAAAAACTTGAACTTGATGAAAATAAATTATCAGCACATAACAATAAACAAAAAGTGATGAAAATTACGAGCTTTGCGGAAATGAAGATCTTCATGATCATTTACACTGACCATTACCCAAGGCCTTCGAATAGGTAAGATAGCTCTTGCTGCCTCAATACCTTCATTTACAGCATTCACCACCGACCCATCAGCCGCACAATCAATGCAATCAACTGCAAACAATTCAAGAAGCCATATTATCAGATACCACACACACACACAATGCAATATTCAATACCACAATCAAATGCAAGAAATTCAAGAAAACATATAAACAACACACAAACACAAACAATTCAAGAAAACATATAAACAACACACAAACACAATGCAAGATTTAATACCACAACTAATGCAATCAAGTGCAAAATTCAAGAATACATAAAAACAACACACACGCACACAATATTATGTGTATATATATATATGCAAGATTCAATACCTCCAGCTAATGTGTAAACTAGAGACAGATTTCTAATATCAACAACATCCTGAATAAAGAAAGGAAGTTAGCAAATACAGTACAATACCAAGAATAAAATTTTTAAAAAAAATGAAAGTGTGAGTGGTGTTAAACAAAAGGTCAGTTTGGTTTATCTAATAAGTAACTTTGTGTAAGTTAAAAATGTACGTATTTTTCAATTTATAAGTTACTCCCCGAAAAACAAAGGGGCCTAGATCAGACCTCAAAGCTAGCACCACAAATGAGCTTGACCCAATTGCCCTTTTGTAAAGATTCATGTGGAGATGCTGTGTTTGAACAAACCCCATTCACTTTCACAAGATTCTTCACTTTCTCAAGACACTTCTTGTTGCTGCTCTGAGTTAGCTTAGTTGTACCTGCCAAACCAAAAAAATTATTGTAGCATAACATACACATATATAATTTAGCAAAATATATACACATATATAGACTTGGAGGTACAGCAAATGGAACTTTGAAGATGTGGGTTGAGACAAGCATAGCAAGAGAAGCTCAGCGCCATAACAAGTTTGCAAATGAGATAGAAACTGATAAATGACTGCACTCGCATAAAACAAAACAAAATATATATAAAAATTTACTGTATTTTTATTTTGAAAGAAAGTTCAAGTGATAACGTGAATTTACGTGATACATACTGTTGGCCCCAATTTAATTCTTGTTTTTTACGAGTGACGAGGATGAGGACTGTCCCGAGGAAGAGGGCTCGTTGTGTTGAGGGAGAGGGGTCCTCAGGAAGAAGTCGCTCGCACCGGTTCGAAGATTCGTCTCGCGTACTTCGGTTAAGGGAACAGTATTTTTCATATTATTGATACACCCTTGTAATGATATTTTCATATTACGAGGCTTGTGAAGTTATCGGGGAGTAAAATTCAGGATTAAGAGTGAAAGCCTTTCAAACATATCTCAAGACTTAAGGTAATAGTATTTTCATATTATTGATACACGCTTGGAATGATATTTTCATATCAAGTGTAAAATTCAGAATTAAGAGTGAAAGTCTTTCAAACATCTTTAATGATCGCAAGACTTGGGGCAGTTGTTGTATGTGATTTTCCATGTGTGCCCAAGGCGCGCCCTAGCCATTGCTAGGGGAGGGCGCGTCCTTTTTCTCCTAAATTTTATCACGGTCACTGCTATCACGTGTTTTGAACTATTAATATCTTCGCCATCTATGCATGTCGAAGGCAATAACTCTATATTTCTCAGGTAGTCCTCGTAGGGGAGTTATGGTGTGCTGTTAATCTTGTCTTGGAAGATCATTTCCTTGTATCCAGGCCGGTTGCCCTCATTTGGGAGTTTAGAACGTGTCCTACATTTGCATGGATCTAGTGTTGACCTCCAGTATTAAGGTATCCGGGAAATAGCATTAGTGGACCGACTAGATCTCATAGTTTTCGGGTCAGCGTCAGAACCATGAAATTCTTGGATCTTATAATAAAGTTTTTAAATGTTTTAGAAAAAAACAATATATATATATATAGTAGGGATCTAGAGAAAACTTTTTAGATAGGAAACTTAGAGACCATCATCTACACCGTTCATTATATAATTAACAAAATTGTAATAATTTTCAAATATATGTAAATAAATGTCAAACAACTGAAAAGGAAACTAATATTCTAATTTAATAGTCTAATTTAATATGAACCATCAGATCAATTAAAAATCAACGGTTGATAAAAGTACCTTAGTTTTCTCCAAAATATTAGTTTTCTTTTGAGCATTCCCATATATATATATATATATATATATATATATATATATATATATATATATCCTAATCTAACCCAGAAACCCCCGTCCCCGATTCTCTAAACCCTGTAAACCACAATCCCCCTCTCTGAACACGCGCACACGTCTCTCCCCTGTATACCCACTCGCGTAACTCCCTCCTTTGTAGATTATAATGTTGTTAATTAGTTGTGCAACATTATAAGCCTCATCAT
Organism: Oenanthe sinensis; assembly: GCA_028671895.1. Lineage (NCBI taxonomy): Eukaryota > Viridiplantae > Streptophyta > Magnoliopsida > Apiales > Apiaceae > Oenanthe > Oenanthe sinensis. Next base: position 29,555,519 of record CM053813.1, on the reverse strand, counting down.
CATCTTCACCTGATTCTGCAACTTGCTTATCCTTAACCACCAAAGCAATGGACTTTTCTCTCTTCTGACTTTTCTCAATTTCCTCATCTTGCTGTAGTTCCAACTCATAGGTTTTCAAGATGCCATACAACTTGTCAAGAGTATGTTCTTTAAAGTCAGGAGATTGTCTTATAGAAACAGTCATTGGTTTACATTCCTTGGGTAAGGACCTCAAGAATTTGAGGTTGGTATCTTCAACAACATATACTCTCCCATATAGTTTTAGCTCATTCAACAGCTTTTCAAACCTACTATATGTATCATTGATTGCTTCACCACTCTTGAAGTGAAAGGCCTCATATTTTTTAATCAAGAGTTGCATCTTGTTCTTTCTTACTTGCTTAGTGCCTTCACAGAGAGTTTGAAGAGTATCTCAGACTTCTTTGGAGGTTGTACAATTGATAACATTGTCAAACATATCCTTATCAAGACCATTAAACAAAATGTTCATAGCCTTTTTATCCTTGTGTACTTCCTTCTCATCTTCATCTGTGTATTCACTCACAGGTTTTGGAATGAGTTTGTCTGGTGCCTGAGTACCATCTGCATTCACACTTGTAACTATCTTCATAGGCACATGTGGACATTTCTCTATGCAGTGGACATAGGAAGGATCAATTGATAGCAGATGCAAGTGCATTTTTACTTTCCAGGGAAAGTACTCATCATTCTCTAGAACTGGAATCTTTACTCCTGTGTCTTTTTGACTCATACTTGATGTACTTTTAGATCTTAACTTTCTGTATGTTGAAAGCTAGGCTCTGATACCAATTGTTATTTACCCTTAAGTACACTGAGTTTGGAGAAGGGGGGGTTGAATACAAACTTAAGAGTTATCTTAATTCTTGCGGATTTAAGTTTGTTCAACTAGAGTGTTTGAGTGTATATATATATATATATAACTGATTGAACTAAGAATGCAAAAGTTAAAGTATTGAAAACAGAACAAACAATATTAAAAATTACTAGTGGATTGGTTTTCCACTAGTATGTTTTTGCTTTCAATTAATCTTGGTAAAAATACCAAGCTGCTTACAAAGTAAAATCTTGAACTTAGAAAAGCACTACAAATACTGCCTTATCTTCTACTGTGCTATTCTTGAGTTCTTGATATTTTTCTTACACTTCTTTGCTACAATGAACTACTAACCACTATATATTGGTTTTCTTTACTTCTAATTTCTATCGACAGATAACATTATAAAATTACAACTTATAATGTTTACATGAAAATAGAAATTAGCTACTTGCACAGTCTTCTTTTGGACCTGTCTAGTCCTGAAAGTATCTTTGTCTTGATGCATTCCTTGAAGACTGTGTTGCCTTGAAAGTCTTCACAATCCTGACAGGACTGTCTTCCAATGATTCAATTTCTGCACAGTTTCCTTTCTCTTTGTCTTTAACTTAATTGGGAAACCTTAATCAACTGATAAATGTTGTTAAGCATATCAGTTGATTCTCCTTTGCTCATCTATCGATGGATATGATATCCATTGATCAGTTATTGAATCGATGGCTATTTGAGTTATCCATCGACTCCATATCCATTGATGATCTCTTATCCGTTGATTGCTTGTATCCGTTGAGTAGTGTCTTCATCCATCGACTTCAATATCAGTTGATCACTTCACTTGTGAGAATTCTGACTTAGAATATTTACAATTGATCAGCCATTCTTTACATCAGTTGAGAAGCTATAAATTGAAGTCAATAATATCAGTCGACTACTTCACAGTATCCATCGAGGCATTACAATCAATTGATAAGGAAACATAAATCAAATGTTACAATCTATTTTATCATTTGATTAACAAGTTTCAACTGATAACTGGTTTCCTAGTCAATGGATATTTATAAGTCACATATCCATTGACCAGTTACATGATTTTTGAATCCCTATTGTAATTCTAAGTAATTTGTTATCATCAAAACACATAATTCCTACACACAATTTCTACCAACAACTCTTCAGGCGACGCCCATAGTTCAGGGCGCACCCTAGTTCAGCGCTCAAACGCATATCACTCCCTTGGCTCATGCCTCTAGAGCAAACAGGTACTTAGAAGATTTTAGAAACTTTGAAGGGAGGGGAAACAACGGTTTTCAGAATCAGAGGGCCCTTCCTCAAGGGAGTCGCGCCCAGAAAGCGTCATCCTTTAAGAGGAAACCTATCATCACTTCCGTAAACTAAGGAAGCTCTTCCGAAAGGAGGCGTCAAACCTACCTCCCCTACCTGCATTCCCTCAGGGCGCGCCTCAGCCCTCCGTCACTATTCAAGGCATGCATCGGCCTCCTTTAACTAATCAGGGCATGCCTTAGGCCTATGTTACTAATCAGGGTACACCTCAGCCCTTCGTCATTGCTCAGGGCACCCCTCAGCACTCCATAACCCCTTAAGTCACACTAGCATTAAACACACAAACTGCGCCCATGCCTCAGGGCACGCCCACACTTAACATAACTTCGGCAACACCTACAAAAAACATTACTTAGGGCACATCCAATACTCAAGCGGGAGGCCTAACCCAACTCTCAGGGATTCAAAACATTCCAGGTGTGGGAAGCGTTAATGTTGATGAATTGAAAAAACTCTTCACTCTTCTTGATGAAGGAAGGTCCAAGCCTCTAATACAAGCTCATTCTCCCTTCTCCCAAGCAGTAAAGGAAGCCCCACTCCCGTAAGAGTATCGAAATACCACTAACACCCGTTATCATGGGAACTCTAACCCGGTCACAACCCTAGCTAATGAAGAAGCTACATGAGTTAGGGGAGAAACAGATGATATCCTGAAAAGTTTTCTCATTGTCGGTTTGAAAGTCGGGATAGACTTTTGGAAGCATTTGCAGGGGGATGAACCGTCGACTTTGGTCTCCATCTATGCCGAGGTGGAACCTTTCAAGAGAATTGAACATCCTCTAGAAGATAGTGAAAAGGGTCATACTCAGTTAGGCTTAAAACTAAAAAACAAGAAGAGGGATAAGATTCCATCGTTTGAATATAGGGGAAGGCCTAGAAGCCCAAGCAGAATGAATATGACAACTAAAAAGAGAAGTTGTGCATGACAGTAGGCAAGATGGGTATACACCTTTGGTGGCAGGGGGTAGAACATATTGACGAAGTCAATAAGAACAAGGGTTTATTCAGGAGACCTCCTCTCCCCTCAGCATGGCAAAGTCAGGGAGAAACCATAGTCTGCGTTGTGTACACGTACAATTCCCCAAGGAAGAAAAACCAGTGAAAGAAATTCTATACCTTGAGGACGAGCCCGATCCTCAAATTTTGATGTTGGAGGCACCTCTTCAAGAGGAGTTCGTGGAGGGTATTATGGAAGATGCTAGTGATGAAGAATTTGAGGAACAAGCCTTGGCTAGGGTAAGGAAAGGAAAAGCAGTTGTGTCTGAGTCTCTCCCTATTAGTTAGTTGGAAGGAAATATTTTTAGTCTTCCCTCCCAGGTCGAAGAAGGCGCACCCTCATAAGGGGTTAGGAAAGGTAAGAATTTTGACTTTGACTTGGATCCTCCAATACCTCTTGTAGTGAAAAAATAGGGCAAGCAGAAGAAACTTTTGATATTTGTTTCCCAAAATAATCAATCTATTACAGAAGGGGGTTGAATGTAATAGTTCCTGTAAATCGATTATGAACACAAGTATATAGAATGGAATACTGTTTTGTATTATTAATGATCTTGAATACAAAACTCTCTCAAGAAATAATGTTCTTAAGAGCTGCTAGGTTATATAACTATTGCTTAATGAATTCGACATTCAATTATAACCTATCTCTGTGTTTATATAGACACAGCTACAAATACAATTACAAAACAGATTATGATAAGAATAGCTTTAATAAGGTAATTAGACTTGCACTTGAATTCCTTCTTACTATCCAAATCAGACTCTGATTTGTCTGTTTCCTTTTCTGGTAGACTCTGAAGCTAAACTCTGTCGGTTTGTCATTCTCTGATTTGAGCATTCTCTGTTAGAGTAAACTCTGATTGAGTATTCTCTGATAGAGTAAACTCTGACCGACAGCTTCCTTAAACTCTGATGACGTCAGCATAAACTCTGTTTAGTATTCTCTGACAATCATCAGTGTTTGCATTCCTAACAATCTCCCCCAATTTATGCTTTAAGAATTAAAACATAAATTTCACTTATGATGTCAGAAATACAAGACAAATGCATCAGAGTTTGTTTACCCTTTTTAGACTCAGATTCTTCTGTAAGAGAAGTCCTCTTTCAGAAATCGACTTAGGAGCTTTTCTTCAGCATCTTTCAATAAATCAACAAGCTTCTCCTTCAATTCCCTCATGTTCTCAGAAGAATCATCTATTTGAATTATTGCAGCCCATAGAGCATAAATTGATGACCTCTCCATACTTTCATCTAAGGCAATGCAACAGGTCTTCATACCATCAGGATTTAAGATTAGTGTAGGAATTCCTAACACCATTTTGACCTTTGCATCCCCTTTTTTCATTGCTCTTTCTGTTCCATCTTCAAGTATGTATCCAGGCTCATATTCTTCAGAGTTTATCATCAACAACCTTTCACTCTTCTTTTTCTCATCTATTATTCTTTCAACAATCTTCCTCCACCTAGAAGTTGCTTCATTTTCATCATTGAGCAGATATAGAACATGTTCAAGTTCTTTAGATGCTTTATCAATCAGACTTTCTTCAGCAATCTTCAAAACTCTCCCATCTTCTAAAAAATAAATGAGCTTCTCCTTAGCTTGAGCACCATCAAAGATATCCTTCACCACATTAACATAGATTAATTTATCCAGATGTTCTTGAGACAGCTCTTCTTCAGGTTTATCTTTCAGTGAATAAGGATCTCTGAAGATGTTTGCTTCACCTCTGTAGACCTTAGCATGTGTATCACCAATACCACCTTTATTTTTTCCAAGTCTGGCATTGAGAGTCAGAGTTTGAGTTTTTGTCCACAAAGGATCAGACCTTTTCTTTCTTATCAGAGATTGTTGTTGTTCTTCTTCCTCATCATCAAAACTTGAACCACCTGGAAGAAAAGTTGTTCCAGACATAGTGAGAGGTTTCTTTGGCTTAGCTGGAGCTTTTGGTTGAATTCTAGAAGATGATCTTGTTTGAATTTCTGAAACTGGTCTTGATTGAGCAACTGGTTTGAGAGTTTCAACAGGTTTGATTTGAATAGGCTTGGATTCTGGTTTCTTCTGTTGAGCAACAGTCTTTTTCTGAATTGGATCTCTCTTTATACTTCTTTTCTTTTTCTGGACTTTAGCACTAACAGTACCAGACTTCTTCAATTCAGCTTCTACAGCAGCTAGATCCATTCCTGGATGTTCTTCTTCAAACATCTGTTTTGCCAGTTCTGCATCCTTTAAGTTTTGTTCTTTAATATTCTCTGGCTTATCTTCTTCTTCAAGTTTCTTTGCTAGTTCTAAATCAGCATCTATTAGAGTTTGCTTGTCAGCCTTTGATGTCATCAGAGTTTGCGGCTTCAGAGTTTGTTTCCCTTCCTTATGACTCCCTTGATCTGCATCATCAGGTTTGTCAGTGTTTAAAATTGCATCCTCCTTGCATTTGTCTGCTGAACCCTTCTCCCCCTTTCTGACATCATGCCCTGTTTTAACAGTAAGAAGCTCGACAATTGTATGTAACATGCCCTGCATAGAACTAACAGAAGTAGAAAGATGAGTCACTTTAGCTTCCAATGCATCATGTTTAGTGGAGACAGAATGGAGTTTTGCTTCCAGAGAATGTTGAGATGTGGAAACAACAGTTGCAATATTGATAGAGGTGTTGTTGACAGATGTCTTGAGATTATTAACTTCATGTTGAAGACCCTTGGACATTATTGTAGAAGCTTTCAAAATAGTCTTCAGTTCATCAGAGGATATGTCCTTGTCAGCGTTATTAATTAATGCAAGAACATGAGGCCAAGAAATCTCTCTCTCAGGAATCTTCCAAGAAGAATCCCAAATGGATTGCCTGTGAGAAGAAAGAAAATCTTCAGCAGATGACTTTTCTTGGAAACTGAAATCCCTTCTGATACCCTCTGCATCAAGATCAGCTTCAATACGTCCTTTAAGATCTTCCACCACCATGTAATCAGGATACTCCATCCATAATCTCTCATGAGCATCATGTGCATTAATAGGCCACTTCTTGGTGTTGTATATTTGTGTGAAAGGGATTGACAGATCTGTGACTTCTTCATCAACAAAAATCACATCATCAGAGTCTGTGTCCTTCCCATCAAAGGTTGAAACATCAACAGAGTTTGGCACAGCATCAAAGTTTGATACAGGTAAACTCTGAGTACCTGCAAAAGTAACAGAACAACCTAAATCACTCTGATTTTTTAAAGTAATCTCATTACTTCTCACAATACACATATCATAACTTTTAAGAGTTAGATGTTGCTCACTAGAAGTAACTAACTTCTTTCTCAATTCTACCTCTCCTTTTGCCAGATCCTGTGTCTGCCTCTCATTTATTCTGTTTTTCACACATTTTACCTCAGACTCACTGGAAAGGCTCAACACACAATGTCCTACAGAAATAAGAGGTGGCTGAGAAAGGATATTTGTAGTCACATGAATAGGGGTATCCTTTTCAGGACTATCCATGATCATCCCAGCAGTAAAGGTTGGAAATATAAATTCTGAACTAATACAATCAGAGAATGTAAATTCTGAAGTAGAGTCAGAGTTTATACCTTGAGCATTTGTAGATGGAGTCTCCATAGGCAATGTAGAAATTGCTTGCTCAAAGAGAGCATCAGAGTTTGCCTTTAGAGCTTCATCAGAGTTTGTCTGTCCAATAAGATGTTCTTGGTCTGCAATCATAAAATGGATGATTGGTTCTTGTGGGACCTAAGTCAGATCAACAGCTGCTTCACCACTTTGAGGCGAAGGTTCTTGTGGGCGTGACTCTGCCAGAGATTGGCCTTCAGCATCAGCAACAGCAATGTCTTCTATAATTGTGTGGGTGCCTGCATCCAAACTTTGATTGGATGGTTCTTGTGTGACTGGAGCATTAACAACTTCTTCAACCCTTTGAGCAGAAGGTTCTTGTGGGTTGTACTCCTGATCATTGCTGGCTTCATCTGCTGGAACTGTGGCTTCTGTTGAACTTTGAACAACAGGTTCTTGTGTGCATGGCCCTTCAATGACTGCTACCTCACATTGAGAAGTAGGTTCTTGTGTGTCTTGGCCAAAAGAGACAGACCTCCACTTTTTTCTTGAAAAATGTTTTGGACTGAGAGATGCTGAAGATGATGTTGATTTCTTGGCCTCCATTTCTCTTCTTACTTCTTCAGCCAGTTCCCTTGCTCTTTCATAAGATATCTCCTTTATAAGTTGCTTTGGTGACTTTGTAGGAGAATCAGATACTTGAACTGGAGCAGCTTCACTAGATTTTATTAACTCATCAGAGTTTATCAATTTCTCAGAGTTTATCACTTTAGTGTTTAAAGGTCTTTCAGAGTTTGGCCGGTGAGAGATTGGAGTGTCAGAGTTTATAGCTGCATCAGAGTTTATCCCTTCAATCTTTACAGCCTCAGAGTTTGCAATCTTGACTAGTCTTCTTTTCTTTTTCTTCTTCTCAGGAATTGGAAGAACTGTTTCTTTCTGAGGAGAAGTCTGAGAAACCTGTTCAACTGTCGTTCTCTTAGCAAAAACGAACCCTTCATCAGAATCTGTATCTTCATCAATTAACTTTCTCTTTTTGAGAGAAGATTCTGTCACTGAATTCCCCTTCCTTTTGCTTGAGCCCTGTTGAGAGGTGTGTTTTGCAACTACAGTCTTTTGAGAGACTGTAAAGGTTGGCAAAGGTGTTTGGGTGTCAGTGTTTGGAGGGTGACTTGGGTTTGAATCAGAGGGTGCTAAACTCTGATTCATAGCCACTGAGAGAAAATCCCTGCCATACATGGTAGGCATTCTCTGATTTAAGAGAAGCCTGACCCATGTGGGATAAAAGAGAGGAGAGAGTTTACCTTTCTTAGCATCCTTCCTAGCTAGGTCAGCAAAAATTCTTTTATTCATACAAAAACTGGCTAAACTCTGATCATTCTCAAGACGTACATTAGGCAACAAATAATTAAAAATTAACTGAAGAAATCTAGCAAAGTATACAGTTTGAGCATCATCATTTATCTTGCTAGCCAACTGCCTAATTATTAAACAAGGAAAATTGAAATTATGGGTTAGAGAATACCCAATCTGTTGAGACAGCTGCGGAATGGCATCAAAATTGGTGCATTTGGCAGTGAAAGCCCTTGTAATGCAGTCGAAGAAGAAACTCCATTCTCTTCTTAAATGTGGTCTTGTTAAACTTCCCAATTTAGATAGGCTACCTCCATAGCCTATTGCTTTGAAAAATTCATTGATTTGATCATCTCCAACAAAATTATCATACTCAGCCACTTCTGGAAGATGAAGAGCTTGTCTCACTACAGCAGGAGTAATGAAATACTTGTCATTGCATTGAAATGTTATTATCGGCTCCTCATTATCATTAGCATTATTAAACTTTGCAGTTGACCAGATTTTGAGCAGAGATTGAGCGGAGAAGTTCGTGGGTTCCTGAAGTGCGTACCCAATATAACTGTTCTGCAGAAAATCCTGAGGTGCTTCATCCTTAGATAGAAGAGAGATGTAGTTTGTTGCAGCAAAAGAATAGGTCTGAAAAGTAATACCCTTAGACGCCATTGAAGTTTTGAGATATGAAGTGTGAATAACAATTAGGGTTTGATAAGACGAGAGAGAAAGATAGAATAAACGATGTAGATGAATAATTCACAGTGAAACAAAATGAATTAAACTATTCCCTCTCAATTGCATATACCCTTTAGTGGGACACGTGGCAAGAAATAATTTGAGCAGTAATGAGTAGACCAAGTATCAAAATACAGCAAGTGAGTGTGTGCTGTGTAATAATAGGAACCGTCATTCGTGAGATACACGCGCCTTATTACAAGTCCAGTCAGAGATTAATAATTATGATGTTACAAAATGAAATATGATGTCATAAATATGATCTCAGAGTTTACCACTTAATCAGAGTTTACAGATCAGAGTTTATATGAGTCAGAGTTTAGTATGTACTGTCAGAGTTTACCACATACTCTGACAGAGTTTATCATAAACACTGATAACTTGTGATCAGAGATTAGATGCTTCAATGATCAGAGTTTGTTCCATTTTCATCAGAGTTTACCCCATACTCTGACCTATACTCTAAGTGTCTGAAACTTGCTAAGTTGAGCCACTTGTCACCATCCCTAATTCAGAAACCAGTCTGTTAAATGTTGCTTCAGGCAAGGGCTTGGTGAATATATCTGCTAATTATTGATCTGTAGGAACAAAATGTAATTCAATTGTGCCTTCCTCCACATGTTCCCTTATGAAGTGATATCTGATACTGATGTGTTTTGTCAGAGAATGCTGGACTGGATTTCCTGTCATTGCAATAGCACTTTGGTTATCACAATAAATAGGAATTTTTGAAAATTTCAAACCATAGTCTAACAATTGATTTCTCATCCATAAGATCTGTGCACAGCAGCTTCCAGCAGCTATATATTCAGCCTCTGCAGTTGATGTTGAAATTGATTTCTGCTTTTTGCTTTGCCATGACACAAGTCTTTCACCTAAAAATTGACAACTGCCACTTGTGCTTTTCCTGTCAATCTTACATCCTGCAAAGTCAGCATCTGAATAGCCTATCAATTTGAAATCAGACTCCCTAGGATACCATAAGCCGAGATAAGCAGTGCCCTTGAGATATCTGAAAATCCTTTTCACAGCAATCAAATGAGGTGCTCTTGGATTTGCTTGAAATCTAGCACACAGACATGTGGCAAACATGATGTCTGGTCTACTTGCAGTCAAATAAAGTAGAGAACCAATCATTCCTCTGTATGCTGTAATATCAACAGGTTCTCCAGTGTCTTGATCAAGTTTTGTTGCAATAGCCATGGGAGTTGTAGCAGATGCAGAATCTTGCATTTGAAATTTAGTGAGTAGATTCTTTGTGTATTTAGACTGATTAATGAAAATACCTTCTTCAGTCTGTTTCACTTGTAAACCTAGAAAATAACTCAATTCTCCCATCATACTCATTTGATACTTGGACTGCATTAGCTTTGAAAATCTTTCACAGAGTTTCTCATTAGTGGAACCAAATATAATATCATCAACATATATTTGAACCAATAATAAATCCTTACCTTGAGTTCTATAAAACAAGGTTTTATCAATTGTTCCTCTAGTGAAACCATTTTCAAGTAAGAATAGAGCCAGAGTTTCATACCAGGTCCTTGGTGCTTGTTTTAGTCCATATAAAGCTTTATCCAATCTGTAGACATGATTTGGATATTTCATATTAACAAAGCCAGGTGGTTGTTCAACATAGACTTCTTCTTCAAGTTCACCATTTAAAAATGCACTTTTAACATCCATCTGGTAAACCTTGAATTTCTTATGTGCAGCATAAGCAAGAAAAATTCTGATTGCCTCAAGTCTTGCTACAGGTGCATAGGTTTCATCATAATCAATCCCTTCCTGTTGAGAATAACCTTTGGCTACCAGTCTTGCTTTGTTTCTTGTAATTATTCCATCAGAGTCTGTCTTGTTCCTGAATACTCATTTTGTGCCGACAATAGATCTATTCTTTGGCCTTGGAACTAAGGTCCAAACTTCATTCCTTTCAAACTCATTCAATTCTTCCTGCATTGCAGTAATCCAATCTGCATCCTTCAAAGTATCTTCAACCTTCTTTGGTTCTGTTTGAGAAAGAAAACTATGAAATAGACATTCATTCTGAGTAGATTTTCTTGTTTTTACTCCACTTTCCAGATCACCAATAATTAAATCAGGTGTGTGATCTTTAGTCCAATTTCTGAGATGTGGAAAAGTCCTTGAACTAGATGCTCCCCCATGATTTGTGCCTTCATAGAATGATCCTTCTGTAAATGCTGATCCTCCCCCTGAAGATGTGCTTCCATCAGTGTTTGATGACTCGGAGTTTGAGTTATCAGAGATTGAGGTCTCAGAGTTTGAATGATCAGAGTTTAGGGTTTCAGAGTTTGTGTTGTTCAGAGTTTGGTCAGACTCTGATATTTCAATTACTGTGTTTTGATCTCCAATGTTAGTACTTGATTGATGTTGCTCCCCCTCAACATGTGCAGAATCTTCAATTTCTATTTCAATCAATTCTGAATCGGAGTTTAAAGAATCAGAGATTACCTCACCAGAGTTTAGTTGAACAGAGTTTATTTTCTGGAGTTCATTCTCAAATCTTAGAGTTTCTTGTGCATCTTTATCATGTAGCCCAGTTATCTTCCCTTCATCAAAGGAGACATTAATTGATTCTATGACTGTCCTTGTTCTTAAATTGAATATTTTGAATGCCCTTGAAGAGGTTTTAGAAGTTGTTGCATATCCAATAAAAATTCATTCATCTACTTTAAGTTCAAACTTCTTCAATTGTTCAGGATGTGTTTTGAGAATAAAACACTTGCATCCAAAGATGTGAAAGTACTTGACATTTGGCTTTCTTCCTTTCAAAGATTCATATGGAGTCATTCCATGTTTGTTTATTAAGGAACAATTCTGAGTAATGCATGCAGTGTTCACAGCTTCTGCCCAAAAATAAGTAGGTAGCTTTGCTCCTTCTAGCATTGTTCTGGCAACTTCTATTAAAGTTCTGTTCTTTCTTTCAACTACACCATTTTGTTGAGGTGTGCCAGGTGCTGAGAATTGTTGAGTAATACCTTTTGTTGAGCAGAATTCCTCCATTGTTGAGTTCTTAAACTCTGTTCCATTGTCACTCCTTAGATTCTTTACTTTGTGAGTTGATCCATTCTCAATCATTGCAATATGATCAATAGTTGTTTCTGCAGTTTCATCCTTCTTGTGCAAAAAGTACACCCAAGTAAATCTAGTGAAATCATCAACTATTACCAGAGTGTATTTCTTCTTTCCAATGGACATGATATTAACTGGACTAAATAAGTCAAGATGCAATAGATGAAAAGGTTGATCAATTGAATTTTCAGTTTTGCTCTTGAAAGATGTCTTCTTTTGTTTGGCCTTTTGACATGAATCACAGAGTCCATCAGGATGAAATTGAACTTTTGGAATACCTCTAACTAGGTCCTTCTTTATCAATTCATTAATGTTTCCAAAGTTCAAGTGACACAACTTTTTGTGCCAATTCCAGCTTTCCATTGGTGATGCCTTTCCAAGTAGACAGGTTAAGGGACCATTAGAATTAATATCCAAGCTAGCTTCAAATAAATTGTTATGTTTGTGGCCAATAAGAACTATTTTTCCATTTTTCTTGCTTTTCACTTCACAATGAGTTCCATGAAATTCCACAGAATAATCTTTGTCTGTCATTTGACTCACACTTAGCAGATTATGTTTGAGTCCTTCAACCAGAGCTACTTTCTCAATGATGACATTTCCAATCACTATGTTGCCATATCCCAGTGTTCTTCCTATGTTTCCATCTCCATAAGATACTGCTGGGCCATCATTCTCCTCAAACTCTGAAAGCAGGGATTTATTTCCAGTCATATGTGCAGAACATCCACTATCAATCACTAGAATGTTCTTCCTGTTTCCCTGTAATCAGTAAATGCAATTTAATTAGTAGTTATGGGGACCCAAACTAGTTTGGGTCCTTTCTTTGAAAACTTGTTAACTTTTGCAGCAGAAGTTCTTTTGTCAGAGTTTCTGTTAACAGAGTTTACATGATCAGAGTTAGCATTTACAGAGTTTGTACTGTCAGAGTTTACACTCCTTTTATCAGTCTTTATCACATATTTTTGCTTGACAGTATGTTTTGGAGAATTACTCATTTGAGGTTGTGGTTTGTAAGAATTGTAATACAAATTATGATAATCTTTGCATTTATAAATAGAATGCCATAAACTACCACAGTGAAAACAGGGATTTGATCTTGTTTGTTTTCTAGCCTCAAACCTAGGTTTTTCAGGTTCTTTCTTTTTCTTTTGTTTGCAGTCAATAGCAAGGTGATTTGAATTTCCACAAGTAAAACAGGTTTTCCTAGGAGCATCAGGGATATTCATGTAGTTATTCTCCTTAGTAATTCCTACTTTACCATTCCTATTTCTTTTCACCTTTTTAGATTTATTAGTGACTGCCTTCAACTTTTCTTTAAGTTGTTTCTATGAAAGTAACCCTATATTTACCTTTTTAGAATCTGACACACTATTATTTTTAGAGCTTTCAGCAAATATAGTTTTCTTGAAATCTATATTTGGACCAATTTTCATGGGTATGTATGGGCCGTTTTCCAATATTCTCAAGTATACCTTGTTTATTGATTCAAGGTAAGCTCTCATCCTTCCGGTCCATTCGTCATAATGTTGTGCATCAAACGGAGGTATCTTAAATCTGTGTGCGGCGGCCATTTTAATAAAATTTAAAATTAAGATAATACACTTTTCAAATTACAATAAATTGTATTTACTTGAAAAATTAATTATCTCACTTTAAATATTCAACACTTAATATCCAACGGATTTTGCACTTAAGATTCAAGCAAGTTAGTTTTAATCACAGGAACAGTAGCAGGGTCCACCACTTTCTCAAGTCCAAACAAAAAGTTGTCCACTTCCTAGTTGATAGAGGTTCGAAAATGTCCTTTTTGTTTAGTCAATCAGTTGATTCCAGTTTTGACCACAAGAAAATCCGCAAAGCTCTAAAGTACAATATTTTGGAATTTTGTACAAATATTCCTTACACCATTACTTAGAACTTTTTAGATCTATGACTTTTCCAGGAAGAACAAATAAAAACTTTCGGCACAAACTTCAAGAAAAATTAGATCTGGGATTTTCAAGAACCAACTCAAACAACACAGTAGGATCTCTGTTAGATGTGTTTAACAGGAGCTCTGATACCAATTGTTAGGTCCAAAGTGTTGTAGAGGGGGGGGTGAATACAACTGTTTAAAATTAAAGAGAGAATAAACAATATGCAGGTAGTAAATGATGACACAGAATTTCAAGAATATATCATTATATTCATTGATGGATTTGCTACAACATTCATAAAAGCATCATGATCAGTTGAACAATAAATACAGCAATTAAAGCTAGATTCAACTGATCCTCTCTCTCACTTTTTGTTTTACAGTAAAAATGCTCTCTCTTTAAAATTATCGTTTAATTATAGAGATGATGAAAGTCTATCTACTAATAAAAACAAAGTGCTGCTTTTATAATGTCATGTAGTCTTGATCTTGTCCTTTTTGTGTACGTGGCCCAATCAGGACTTCGACAACAAAAAATACTTTCCCAACAACTCTGGATCAACCGTTCACAATAAGCCACTTGTCCCTTGAACATTAAATGTTACATTTCTACCCGCATCTCGATCTTCGCCTGGACCCATCTCGATCTCGATCTGTGAAAATCTCGATCTCGATCTGGGAGAATCTCGATCTCGATCTGGGAGAATCTCGATCTCGATCTACCGTGGATCGAGATTTGCCTTTGCAATGTTTTACTTCAATTGTAAATCTCGATCAGCATCTCGATCTGCTGTGGATCGACATTTGCCTTAGCAAATATGCACACATCAAATGTTGACCTTCTTTAGTGACTAATTGAGGATTAACCTTTAAGAGCAAGTTTCCCTAGCTTCTTCAATTTCTTTTCCTCACTCAATTCAAATGAGATCTTCTATTACTGACATGAACTTGCCTCCAATGTCCTGACACTTGATGCAATGGTCTGGTTCATAAGTGACTAGTCTTGTAGGGGTTCTTGCTTCTGAATGTCAGTGCTCATTTGTTGATTAACCTTTACATTATCCAGATGTTGATATACAAAACATGAAATCACTTTGATCTTCTTGATACTTCTTTGACATTAATTTGATTCTCCATTAGATAAGTTAGGGCATGAGCAATACTCAGATTGAACTTCTTCTCACTTATGCATCCTTGATTAACCAAATTAGTTACTTGTAGTTACCAAGTATCATTACCATTTCTTCAGTTGATTGATTCCATGTGCTTCTTCGGTTTCTCTTGTTTTGCTGTTGTTTTATCTTTTACTTAGTTGAGTTACATAGTAATTAAGTGTTACAAGTTAGTACACCTATATCTTTCAATCTCCCCCTATTTGATTGTCTAACAATGACAACCAAATTCACAATGAGGATAACTCAACTAACCAGGGACTGAAAAAGATAAAATAACATTCATAAAAGATCATGTCAACTTGCATAATGCTTGGCTTGATTAATTAACTTCATGTCTATTACTGATACTTCAAGTGCCAAAATTGGACACCTGTTGGCTCGATTAAATGGCTTCATGCTCTTCTAGAGATTTTATCTAAGTACTTTAAGAGCACGGTCCACTCAATCTTCAATTATCCTTCTGAAGTCCTTTTAGCAGTATTACCACCGCCGAACTTTGCGAAATAATTAACACCTAATATAAACCAGTTTCAAGACACTTAGCCAACTAACTTCTACCTTACACTACACAAGAAAACAGATAATATATATTTACAATGCAGGAAAACAAGAAAACTAATTACAACGCAAAGAACCATTACAAGCATAATACATTAAAACTTTGATTTCTTGCGCTCCTCTTCCTCACGAGCTTTCTTCTTGGCTGCTTTTTCTTTCTTCATGAACTCAGGGTTGCAGACTTCATCCATTCTTTTCTTGAGAAGATTAAGTCCTTCTGCTTCCACATGATTTCTGATCTTGTAATCTCGAAACAACCTCAACCACCTTTCAACCATGCTGCGAGTGGTAAGCTTCGTGGGAATGTCTTCAAACCTCAGCTTCGTGACTTTGTCAGGATACCCCTTTTCCCCTTTCTTCCTTATAACCAGCTGCTTAGGGTATCCAAGGACAATAGCGGTGGTGCATTGCTGTAGCCTCTGAATATCAAGCTGTTGTCTTCTCTTACAGAAGTTATCAAACGTGACCCTTAGATAATCCTGATCAAACTCGTCAACATCATCCATCTCATCAATCAATTCCCTTATAATACACAGTGTTTCATGACTGTGTTCTACAAAGATGTCATACTTGATTTCAATGATGGTTTCCACCTGATGCTTGTCTGTATAGATCAGCAGATCATTCTCATTCTCAGCTTTGCTCTTGACAAACTTGACATTTTCACTAACCAATGCACTAGCTTCCCCCCTTATTTCCCCATCTTCTGGAATGTCTATTCTTGGATCTCCGTATCTCTGCACATGTTCCCTTATTGCCTCGTCTTGTTGCTCGAATGCATAGTCTTCAGGTTCCTTCTTAACCACTGGTAGTGTAGCTTCAGGCAACTTGTATCGAGCGTCTTGCCTTCTTATCAGCTTCTCCAAGTCCTTAGCCACCAGCTTCTTTTCCTTTGTTAGAAAACCCTTAGAGAGGACTAACTTTGCAACTGCCTTCAGCACATTTCCGCTCGGAGTTAGTTTTGAGTCATGCAGATTTACGATCCTCAAGACCTTGTCATGGACATATCTGATCTGGTAGGGATTTAGAATAATGTCAACCCCTTTGTCTTCAGCCAACTTCAACAATTTCTCCTTAAACAGCACTCCAGTCTTGACAGAGGTGTCTACCTTGTGAGCGAATTCTACCAGTTCACTTGCACCCCTTTCATGGAAGAAAGCTTCATCGACCATACACGGCCCGATTTTTGTTATGGGTGTCCAAGTGATCATCAGATTCCATGCCTTCTCCTTGAATATGACTTGTACGGAGGTGCATCCCTGTCTTATACAATTTAGATAATTCAGCAGCCCAGGGTTTAGATTTTCTAGCTTATGAAGAAGAAAGCTCAATCTTTCTGAGTCATGAGCATAGGCTCTTGGTCCAGCTAAGGCTTCTCTAGCCTTGTCCCACTCGGGACCTTCCCTCCTTATGTCAGCCTGGACCTTAGGATCTTTGATCTTTTTCATTTCAAACTCATGATGAGTTTTCTGAGCCGCTCTCTTCTCCTTTGCCATTAGTTCTTTTTCAACTATCCCTTGTAGCACTTCTTCATTTACTCTTTCTCTGGCTTCCCTGAAAATCTCTCCTTGCATCTCCGCTTCATCAACTTCTTCTTCTGGGACATGCTCGTCAGCAACCGAGTGGTCTCCTGCATCACCTGCAACTCCTGCGCCAGATCCGCCAGGATTTAGACCTCTTTCTTGTTCTCACTCTCTTGCCCGTTGCTCGAGTCTCGACCTCCTTGCCACTAAGGCTTCTACATCCATCTCGTCATCATCAGAATCTTCAATAAAGTCTCCCATAAATGCATCGACAAGAGGTGTTTTTTTCTCAGCTTCTTCTTCAACTACCATCTTCTGCTTGCCTTTGTCCTTAAGAGCCGGTTGAGCCTCCTCCACCTTTTCACCAGATTTGTTTGAGGACTCGATCACCGGACCCTTACTAGTCAGCTTTTTCAGACCCTGATCCTCCTTCTCCCCCTTAGGTGTATTATCCTCATCAGGAGCATCATCATCATTATTATCGTCACCACCACCATCGGTTGAAGGACCAGGTCCAGCCCTGTTACGTCCAAAGACAGCATCAAGGAGTTCATTCAGCTTCGTCCAAACCTGAGACATGCCATGAGTGACATCATCTACTGACCTCCCAACCTCCACCTTTGCCAATCCGAGATTGTTTATCTTGTCAATCATTTGATTTTGGATGACAATGAGGTTCTCCATGAACTGAGCTCCAACCTCCAATCTTCCAGAGTGAGAAGAGACAGCAGCAGTAACACCAGCAACTCCAGCCTCCAAAGCCTCCACTTTCTTCACTAAATCCTGCAATTTGGGGGACGGTGTTTGGCTTGGGTTAAACTGTTTACTCTCGCCGGGTTCTGTTTCACTCAAGATCCCTAAAAAGAAGGGATCTACTCTCCCTGTCTCTCCCTCGTGTTTAGAGCCTAACAGTACTAGAGCCTCATCCACTAATCGCTGGGGACTAGCGGTGAGTTGGTCGGCGATATCGGTCAGTGAGACTGAGCCTTTAAGCGCTGTGTCTACGACAGGAGATGGCGTTATGACCATGTCATCCCCTTGTTCACTTAGAACCTTTTCTGGTTCGCTGGGCTGTTCTGGAGGCGTAGACCCACCAGTCACCAGATGTCGTTGCTCTGCGAGCAACTTGTTTTTTGATTTAGATGAGGAAGCGTCATCCGTACTGGATTCGACAGACTCTTCCTCATTAAAACTTCCTAAGATACTAGTATCAGAAGTGCTAGTCTCAGTTTGCCATTCCCCTTCCGAGAAATTGCTCAAAGAGCCCTGAGCGGACAACTCAGGGGAGGTAGGGCCAGCTCCTATTGGCTGTTGAGCTGGACCCCCTCCTTGACTCTCACCAACATGCCTAGGCGAGTGCGAATGTGTTGAAATGTTTTATAGAGGAGAGCCACCAGCGTGAGGTGTGGTGGCTGTGAGAGGTGAACTAGCCTTAACAGGTTGTGCAGTTGCCACTGGGTTTGTATCCACCTTTTGCTTCTTTGGAGGTGGCAGAGCTGCTGAAGTGACTATTCTCTCAACTCCTACACTCCCTCCACTCGAATCACTCGACTCAGAAAAGCTTGCCTTCCTTTTATCACCAGTTTTAGGGCTGGCTGAACGTTTATGAACAGAAGGGCTTGCAGCCTGGGATAGAGCCTGGGGGTTTTCAGGCCCACGGCTGTAGAAAATAGGTTGAATTGATGATTGATCAAGATCAGAAAGAATAGGTACCTGACTCAGAAGATCGTCATCCTTGTCAGTTCCAGCTTCTGCAACATTTGCCTCGGCCATGTCAACATCCATACCTGCTTCTTCCAAATTTCTAGGCACTTGATCTCCACCTTCAGCTTCGTTACCGCTACTCTCAGCTTCTACTGCAGTAAACTGAGAAGCATGCCTCCTAGCATACTCATCTTGCAGATCCTGGAAGTACGGAGTCAGGCGCAACTCAAAAAGTCTTGACTTTTGCTGGGTTTCCATGGTGGAGATACTCTTTAGAGTCATATCAAAACATGCCATCCTTTCAGAGCCTTGAAATACTCTTCTGTGTTCCTCTGAAAGGACGTCATCCAGAACCATTTGAAGAAATCTTGGCATCCAGCATTTGACTGGACCATCTTCCGGATTCCTAGATGCATTCTTCTCCAATGCCCATCTCTCAAGTAACTGAATCAACAGATGTTTGCCCACATTCACCTTCCTGTTGTTTGCCACTCTATATAGTATTACCCGGCAGCTGTTGTTCATTGGCCTGTAGTCTTTGTCCTTTGGGAACATGCAGCGTTGAATTGCTTGAACTACATAATCCCACTCAGCTGGTAGCATACCGGTGTTAACCTTTGTTACCTTGATAGGACCCGTGGGAGGGCGACAACCTATCTCCGTGAATAATTGCAACATATCCTCCATAGTGGGTTCCGGAGCATAATCTTCTGTAGGAAGCCCGAGTAACTCATTGAACTTCCGCAGACTGACTTCATATTTGACACCACCAATAGTAAAGGATAGGCCTGTTGGATTGGCTTTTCCACCCTGAATCTCTAGTGTTGAGTAAGCAGCTTGAAGGGCTTAGACATTCAGGATGGGAGAGGCGGTTAAAGCATGACTTATGATTGATGTGTTGTTGAGGGATTCAATCCAGAACTGATAGTGAATAAATCTACCAGTTGCTCGATCAGCAGAGAGATTAACAAAGTTGGTCTTGGGAATTGTGAAATTTGGGTTTGCCATTTTAAATTTGTGTTTGAGAAAAGAAATGTTCTAAAATGGTTTTGCAATGGAATTTTTAGAGAACAAGTTCTAAATTTAAACAAAATAAAACGTACACGAACCCCACTAATTACCCCCACGTAATTAGTGACACAAATTAAAACAAATTAACTTCCCCACTAATGATCACTTAATTCCCCACTAATGATTGACGGTTGTGTTTTCGAAAGTTAAAGTGAACAGCCGTTACAAAAAAAACACAAACACGGCGGTAACGTTGCACTTTAAGGATTAAACAATAGTACCCACAACTATTTCGCTCAAGAACCCAAAAGAACTTAAGAATAAGAAAGCACGAAACAGAAAACAAACTCACTCGAATGAAAAGAAAACTAAAGAACTATTTGCAAGAACAGTAATGACGTTAAAAACAACACAAGAAGTTCAACAGTTTTAAAGAAAATTTTAGCAGAGTTTCGTCTTAGTGATTAATGCTTTCACGTAACAGTTAGTGATTTTTGTTTAAGAAAATCACAAGAAAACTTGATGTAATGGCAGGGAAAAGAACTCTGGTAATGTATGTATACGCGTGTGTATATGAAGAGCTTAAGCTTTTGGAGAGAAAGAAAGTTAATGTAAATAATGAACAGCCTTTTGAATGCTATAATATATACTTGCACGCCTAAAAAGAAGTAACTGAAAAGACAAGTCACATCTCGATCTCGAGATCCGCATCTCGATCCTCATCTAGATGTCGATCTCGATCCGCATCTCGATCTACATCTCGATGTCGATCTCGATTGCATCTCGATGTCGATCTCGATGTGGATAGATCGAGATGTACCTTGACAGTTTTAAGCAGTTTTCACAAGTCGTTCTCGATCTCGATCTCGATCCAGAACCAGATCGAGATTTGCCTTAGAAAATTTTTAATGAAATTATGTGAATTAAACATTTATATGTAAAATTCACAAGATTTCACCACAAATTTTCACACCATTTTAGAAACTTATAATTTTGAAACGACAGGGAATTTAGCAAATAAATCATGCATTACAAAATTAAGTATAGCATTAATCCTATCACATTATTAGACATTAATCATTTAGATACACAGATCAGCACAAGATTAATTTCATGAAACTTTCTAACTTCCCTTTATGGGATGCAATACATACATTTATGAAGTTAAGTACACATTATTAATTAAGAATATTCATGAACAACAATAATATGTACACAAACTAAATTTTAACAGATAGGTAGCAAAACTAACTGGTGTTAAGCATCCCTAATTCACCAACCAATCTAGAAAATGTTGATTCGTCTAGAGGTTTAGTGAATATATCTGCTATTTGACTTTCAGTAGACACAAAATGCAACTCTACAGTTCCATTTTCTACATGCTCTCTAATAAAATGATACCTGATGTCAATGTGCTTGGTCCTGGAGTGATCCACAGGGTTGTTGGTCATTGCAATAGCACTTGTGTTGTCACACATGATAGGAATCTTAGATACTTCCACACCATAGTCCTTGAGTTGGTTCTTCATCCACAGTATCTGGGCCACACAGCTTCCAGCAGCAATATATTCTGCTTCAGCTGTCGAGGTAGATACTGTGTGTTGTTTCTTGCTTTGCCAAGACACCAACCTTCTTCCAAGGAACTGACAGCTTCCTGAAGTGCTCTTCCTATCTATTCTACAACCTGCGTAATCTGAATCCGAATAGCCAACAAGATTAAACCCTGTATCTCTTGGGTACCAAATCCCGAGATTTGATGTTCCCTTGAGATACCTAAAAATACGTTTTACGGCTATGAGATGTGACTCTCTAGGATCCGCTTGGAACCTTGCACATAGGCACGTAGAGAACATAATATCAGGTCTGCTAGCAGTTAAATACAAAAGTGAGCCGATCATACCTCGATAGCTTGAGATGTCTACAGGTTTACCCGCTTTGTCCTCGTCAAGCTTCGTGGCTGTTGCCATAGGAGTCTTTGCTTGTGATACATCTTGGAGACCATACTTCTTCAATAGATCATGAATGTACTTGGTCTGGCAGATAAATATCCCGTCCTTCTTCTGACTAACTTGAATTTCCAGAAAGAACGTCAGCTCTCCCATCATGCTCATCTCATACCTTGATTGCATTAACTTTGCGAATTTAGCACACAGCTTCTCATTTGCAGACCCAAAGATAATGTCATCCACATATACCTGCACCATTATTAGATCATCTTTGCATTTCTTCTAGAAAAGCGTCTTGTCGATTACTCCTCTGGTGAAACCACTTTCTAGTAAGAAGTCTGACAGAGTTTCATACCACTTCCGCGGAGACTGCTTAAGGCCATATACTGATTTGAAGAGTCGATAAACATAATCACAATATTTGCTGTCAATAAACCCGGGAGGTTGCTCGACATACACCTCTTCATCCAGTTCACCGTTTAAGAATGCACTCTTGACATCCATTTGATAGACTTTAAAACCATGATGTGCTGCGAATGCCAAGAACATCCTTACTGCTTCTAGCCTTGCTACTGGTGCATAGGTTTCATCATAATCAATTCCTTCTCTTTGAGTATAACCCTTAGCAACCAGGCGAGCTTTATTTCGTGTTACAAGTCCGTCTTCATCCAGCTTGTTTCTGAATACCCATTTTGTCCCAACAACAGATCTATTCTTTGGTTTGGGTACTAGCTTCCACGCCTTCTGCCTTTCAAACAGATTGAGTTCTTCTTGCATAGCAATCACCCAATCAGCGTCATCTAGAGCTTCTTCCACCACTTTAGGTTCCATCTGGGAAAGGAACACTGAGTATAGACATTCATTCTCAGTGGCAATTTCAGCTCTAGCTTTTCCTCTAGTAGTCACTCCGGCTTCTGGATCACCAATAATTAGCTCGAACGGATGGTCCTTGTTCCAAGTGCGATCCCTAGCAAATGTTCTTGATGATTCAGCTTGATCTTGTAAGTGAAGGTGACTTAGTCTAGAAGCACTTTCACTAGCTTCTCTTGAGCTAGTACTAGCTCCCCCTGAGTGAGCTGCTCCCCCTGAGTGCATACTGACTCCCCCTGAGTTAGTACCAGGTCTGACGGAAGGTGATCCCTCAGCCCTAGTGTTTTGAATTTACGAAACACTAGACTCTTGATTAATTTCATTATTTATCGTTGGATCACTACCCTGCACTACAGACTCAGAAACTGTATCCACTTCATCAATATCCATATTTTCAAATCTTAGGGAAGTGGGCTCACTATCTTCTTTTTGTATAGAGGGAGCTTTGAGTCGTCGAATGTGACATTAAGGCTTTCAACCACCTTGCGATCATTAAGCACAAACACCCTGTACGCTGCTACTACTTCAAGAGAATATCCAATGAAAACCCCTTCATCTGCTTTGGCATCAAACTTTCCAAGTTGTGCATTGTCTCTTAACACAAAGCATTTGGCACCAAATACGTGAAAGTACTTGATAGATGGTTTTCGTTTATTCATCATGTAATACGGCGTCTCATTATGGTCCTTTATAATCAGGGTTCTGTTCTGTGTATAACAAGCTGTGCTAACTGCTTCAGCCTAAAAATATAAAGGAAGTTTTGACTCATACAGCATTGTCCTAGCTGCTTCAACCAGTGTCCTGTTCTTCCTTTCTACCACCCCGTTCTGCTGCGGTGTTCTCGGTGCTGAATACTGTCGTCTGATCCCTTTAGATATGCAGAAATCCATTAACACTGAGTTCTTGAATTCTGTCCCGTTGTCGGATCGGATAGTCTTCACAGTCAGACTTGCTACGTTTTCAATTACCAGTACATGTCTAATGATCTCATGTGGCACTTCATCTTTCAATGTCACAAACTTCACCCATGTGTATTTGGAAAAGTCATCGACAATTACCAGCGCATATCTTTTCCTTGACATTGACATAACATTAACAGGTCCAAACAAATCCATGTGAAGGAGTTGTAGGGGCTCGGTAATGCTATTCACTTGTTTATCCTTATGCGAGGCTCTTTTTGATTTTCCCATCTCACATGCTTCGCAGAGTCCATCTGGAATAAACTCCATCTGCGGCAGCCCTCTCACCAATTCTCTCCTTACGAGATTATTCATTGCTTTAAAGTTCAGGTGAGATAATCTTTTATGCCATAGCCAACTTTCATCAGCAGAAGCCTTGCTGTAGAAACATGTGACTTCAGACTGATCAGCAGAATTCATGTCAGCTATGAACAAATTTGACTTCCTTACTCCTTTGAGAGCAAGGCTTCCATCCTTTTTGCTTCGAATCGAACAATCATACTTCCCAAAGTTGACGTCAAAACCCCTGTCGGTGAACTGACTAACGCTGAGAAGATTATGTCGCAATCCTTCCACAAAAGACACGTCCTCAATGATAACATTTCCACAAACGATCTTGCCATATCCCCTGGTGTAACCTTTGCTGTTATCTCCAAAAGTAACCACGGAGCCGGCTCTCAACACCAAATCTGTTAGCAGGGACTTATTGCCGGTCATATGCCTCGATGCTCCACTGTCCAGCACCCATATGACTTTACTCTTTTCCTGTTCACTGCCCTGCAAATCCAGAAAGGTTAGGTGTTCTTCGGAACCCAATGATGTTTAGGCCCGGCATCAATAATTTCCTTTTTCTTTTCAGATACAGAAGGCTTTGCCTTGTTGCCATCAGGGGCATTCATCTTGACTTTGTCTTTTCCCTTGTCAACCTTGACTGGTTTGTCAGGTTTGGGAGTAGACTGGTCACTCCTAACTTTAGGAGGACTTGAAGTCTTAGTCTTTGACCCCGCATGCTTTTTCTTACTACTACTAGATGTATGTTCAACAGATGCACTAGCAGTATTCATCAAATTAAAATAAGCATGCATGATGTTTACAGCACATGGCATACAATTAGGATTATTGCACTTGACATGATTTGCATGCATGTTAGGCAAAGCAGTAGTTGCAGGCATGGTATTACAACCAACAGATTTTTCTTCCTCTACATAGAACGGGCAATAGTAAGACAAATGATCAGTTTGATTACAGATATAGCATGCCTTTCTAGCTCGTGTAGATGTAGATACAGATGCAGGTTCAGTTTTAACTGCCTTTACAGATGCTTTCATTTGGTCTGACCCTGCTACCCATTGTTTATATGACACTGTCTTAGCCTCCTTGGTTCCTACACCTCTCTTAGCGTAAGCAATCTTACTCGCTCTCTTAGAAGTTGTAGGTTCTACTACTTTTTCTTCTGAATCTCTTTCAATTTTAATTTCTTGTTGAAAGGCTGTATGTATAGACCTATATGTAACATAGGGTTATAACTCAACACAAGAACAGGACGTGTAAATAATATGAAGTTATCACCGGAATCAGGAAGACATGAAGACTTGGTAAAGACAAAGGATAAAGAAGAAATCTACAGACTTGAAGCATTAGCTCACTGGAAGAAGTTCATTAATATGTTCATGCCTCAGTGAAGAATAAAGGACGGAGTATTCAAGGATGTGGAAGCAGTGAAGCAGTTGTCAAAGTACCAGAAAGATTCTAGTGATCCAAATCTGCAGCTTAATCAAGCAATGAATTGCAGAGCACAAGTACAGGAATCGATAAGATAGAATATACGGCAAATACAAAGAATCAAAATATTAGATGGAATCTTGGAGTCTATTACAGATTGCTGGAGTAAATATCCGTTGATGACTTCTCGATCAGGAAATATCCGTTGATGAGTATATATCCGTTGATGAGTATATATCCGTTGATGAGTTCTCGATTGATAAATATCAGTTGATGACTTGAGTTCTCGATTGATAAATATCAGTTGATGACTTGAGTTCTCGATTGATAAATATCAGTTGATGACTTGAGTTCTCGATTGATAAATATCAGTTGATGACTTGAGTTCTCGATTGATAAATATCAGTTGATGACTTGAGTTCTCGATTGATAAATATCAGTTGATGACTTGAGTTCTCGATTGATAAATATCAGTTGATGACTTCTCGATTGGCTTTATCAGTCGATGGCTTATTATCAGTTGATGACTTATCGATCGATATTTATCAGTCGATTGATTCTTACAGATAGACTGTGCTAAATCCTGTTCTAGTATTTTGTACATTTTTTTTAGTGCCAGAGGATTCCAACGTACTTACAATCGAAGCACTTCTAATCAACAAGGAACAAAGTCAATTGTATTGTAAAGAAGATGTGAAGATCAAGATCGTGTTAGTCGTTTGTGAACCAGACCAGTTGCACCAAACATCAGCACAAAAGAGATTGAGAATTGCATCAATGAATCAGAAGAATTGACTGTATGATTCAATTAGTAACAAGTGAAGTGGTATGTGACTAAGCCCAGAATAAATCAAGTTCGAATAATCAAGGAAATATTTATTAGACTTGGTTGCAGTGGAAGAAAATATATTAAGGGCTTATCAGGTTCGAAATTGGCTAAGTAAAGAGACTACAGAAGCTGTATCCAGAAGTCAACTTGGTCAAGCCATTTCGTCTCATTCACCGATGGTTAATCAAGCAATTTTGTCTTATTCACCTATGGTTATTAACTATCGGGTGAGATAAATAAATGAGCAAACCCACCAACCCACTTCCCGATGGTTACTAAGCTTGGATTAATTGAATTTATTCCAGGAATTGTTTTTAAGTGTCCGATAGTTATGTTACAGACTCATCGATACTAAACAATTACTCAGTAAATTGTTCCGATACTTAAGAAAAAACAGAAGTGAAGCAGCAACTAGTTTACTTGGTCTTGAATGAGCCACGTATCTTGGTTGAAAAAGTCTACACATATATTGAAGCAGAGCCATTCATTTGGGAGTCTTCAACAACACAACAAAAATATCCAGAGAGAGAAGACGAAGCCGGAGAGGGAGAGAACACCAGAAAAATCTATACCTCCTCACCGGAGATGTATCAGTGGTCGGTTCCTTAACGGAAAATGTTCAGGGCCACTATATATCACTCTCTACGGTCTTAGTTTCCTTTGTACTGATCTAGATATACTTGTATAGGAAATTGAGAGTTATATGTTTTTGTTAAGCAGCGAAGAACTTGTTCTTCGGACCGAATTTGTTGACCGGGTGTAGCAACCTCAGGGTTTATATTTATCAATGATATATTCCCCGAATCTTGTGTTGTTTATTTTACTGCTGATTTTCTAGAACCGAAATGATTAATCCTAAATATAGAAAATTAGTAAACAGTTCCGTAAACACTATTCACCTCAAGAACACGAGCCCACTAACCGAACTCTAAATTATTTATCCGCAAAAGATTCGAAAGAATTTTTTGATTTAGTGAGTATCGTATTCAACCCCCCCTTCTACGATACTTCCGGGGCCTAACACTTGTTCAATTTTAGTAGCAACAGGATCTATGGTCCTAGGCTCAAAATGCTTAAAGATAGGTTTTCTAACATCCACTAAAACCTCAGGCACATCTTCTTTGACTAACACTGGCTCTAACATCTCAGCAGCCCTATTTTTCTTTTTCTGTGTGTAGTCAAGTCCTATGTTTACTTTTTCATTTTTACTCTTGCTTGCCAGCTTCATGTACATGTCCCTTTCTACGAAAACTTTATTAGCGGCTTCTTTAAAAGATTGACATGTTATTTTAAGCTCAGCTATTTCATTTTTAAGTTCTTCGTTAAGGTCTTCCCTAATCTTAAGCTTGTGTTCTAAAACGTCTACCTGATTCATTAACTGCCTTTCTTTACTTTCTCCTGATTCTAATTCCTCTACCCTGGCCTCGAGAAGTCTATTCTTAAGGGAGAGTTTAGCATTTTCCTCATTAACAGCAATTAGATTTAGTTGGAGATTGTACATATCTTTAGTCATGACAGCTAATTCATTTTGGTACTCAGAAATAGACATTTCATTTACGGTTAGAATTGGTACCTCTGATTGTTCTGAAGATTTTGCCATTAAAGCAAAATTGCATAGCTCCTGATCTTCATCTTCATCAGACTCGTCCCAACCCTTCCCTTCAGTCACAACATACGCCCGGCTTCCCTTCTGTTGCTTGCTAACCAAGGCATCATATTTCTTTTTCAGATCAGCATAGGATTCCTTGGGATGAACGTACTTGGGCTTCTTGCACTCTGTTGCGAAGTGCCCCAATTCATTGCAGTTGTAGCATCTGAACTTGTTCTTGTCTACCAGGTTAGGTCTGTAGCCACTACCAGATGTGCTACCTCGACCACTGTAACTTCCACGACCACTTACACTACTGCCTCTGCTGCTACTGCTGCCTCTTCGGCTGAAAGAACTACCAAATCGTCCTTTACCACTTCTTTGCTTCCTGAAGCTGATATGAGCAAATTCTCGAGCAATACAAGCATATGACTTGTCTTCTAATTTGTCCAGCTCTTCAAGGGTATAGTATTCATCCTCACTTTCTTCGGATGGATCTTCAATGTTTAATACCACCATTTCAGGATTAGCAGTTTTCAATGAGACAGCTGCAAGTGCCTTTACAGCAGACTCTTCAGCTACAAGTCCAGACTCACTTACCGCTTTGTTTTCTCCACTATTATAGGATCTTCTTCTGTCATTTTGTTCCTGCTCTAGCTCGTAGGTCTTTAAAACACCATACAGCTTTTCGAGAGAAGTGTTTTTCAAATCTCTTGACTCTCGAATGGCAGTGATCCTGTGTTCCAGATGTTTAGGCAAATTCAAGAGAAACTTGATATTTGAATCTGCTAGTGGATAGACTTTATCTCTTATACTCAGCTCGATAAGTAATTTACTGTAACGTTTGTAAACATCCGCTACGCTTTCTCCTTGTTCGCATCTGAACGATTCATATTCAGATATCAGAATGCGTTTGTGATTATCTCTAACTTCCTCGGTCCCCTCCATCACTGTTAGTGGACTTTTTTGTCCACTATATACGTTCCAATTTGGCTTAAATTGATCGCTAGTGCCCAAGTATTTAGTGTCTTTTGATGTGTTTTATGTTTTTGGTGTGCAGATTCCCAAGCAAAGGAGAATTAATGAATATTTACATAAATTGGTGGTACATGAGCTAGGAATTAAAAGGAGGAAGATCAAGGCTTGAGTTGAGGTCGAAAGAAGGCAAGACGAGTCGCTAAAGGAGCAAAGTTTCAAGGAATTAAACTGCAGGGCAGAAGCAGCAGGCGCGCCCTCCCTTCAGCAAGCGCGCCCGCGCTCCTTTAAGCAGGCGCGCCCGCGCCCTGTCAAGCGCCCCCGCGCCACATCCGAGCTCCAGTGCTGATTTTTGCAGTTTGGTCCGTTTCGAAGCCCAGGAAGCAGCAAGCCCGTGGATCATTATTTTATGTAAATTAGTATAAAGACATAAGGATGATTATTATTTATATGATCTATCTAAAAAATTAAGTAGGCAAGTAGGGTTTTATTATCAGTCCAGAGGCAGAGTACTTTGTGAGCCGTCAAGCTATTTTTCTTTTGTAATTTTCTACACGTGGATTATCGGTTGTTTCTTTTACTCTTGCAATTAATATCAGTCTTTTATGTTTAATTGTTTATCTACTATGTTTTCATATGAACCCATGATGTCGGCTAGTCCAATTATGGGCTAATCGTTGTCATGGGGTTTTAATGGATTTTTCTATCGATTCTAGATATTGATTGTTTTTATGCCTAAGTGTGTGATTGTTATGGATATCCTAGTATGGTTAAGCTTATTCGTTGTAAATGAGTCGCGAACATTTATGATTGTTTGTTAAATCCTCGTGAATGCGAAAGTGGATCTAGGGTTTAGAACATGCCATGCTAGCATAGGTTTTTGCGTGTTAAGAGCAGGTATTAATTTGTGGTGTAATTCTAACCGTCTTGCACTGACTATGTGATTTTATGGATCCTTGTGCTTAAGCCATTATGTTTTCAATCTCTATAGACATATAGGGACTAAGTATAGTGGTAGACTATTTGACTTCTATCTTTTGTGGATGTTTATTAGGATGGTATGCGTGCAACGAAAGTTGGCGTTTATCAGTTTAGAGGGTCTGATCAGTTATCATCACTTTCACATGCTAGGTTGAAAAGGCATAAGATTCTAGATGAGATAGTTAATGAAGTTAAAATCCCATGTTTAATTAATATAAGTAATTCTTTAAGTTTTAATCATTAGTTTAATCAAACTCCAATTGTTATTTTCTTAGCAGTGGTAGTTAATTATACTCTGGTGTATAAGTGAACTAAATGTAAGCAAGTCGAGTCTCTGTGGGAACGAATTCTACTTATTTCTGTATTACTTGTGACCACGTTCTCTTGCGTGAATAAAGTGCGAACAAGTTTTTGGCGCCGCTGCCGGGGATTCGGTTCATTGTTTTATTTAGTTAATGTGCTTATCATCAGTGGTCGTTAGATATCACTGACTGAGATTTGTTACTAATCGTTCTTGCTTGTTACGTGAATTCAGGTAATTGATCGTGTATGCGTACTCGTTCTCAATCGAGTAAGGAAAAACTGGAAGAACACTTAGACGAAGAAGAGGGAATTGCAGTTCCAGAAATTGAACCAAAAATAGTAATGGGGGATCCAGTGAAAGCTCTTAAGGATTACTCTCAACCGAAGATCAATGACATTCAGTCAAGCATTGTTAGGCCGGCTATTGCAGCTAATAATTTCGAAATCAAGCCGGGCACAATTCAAATGGTTCAGAATTCTGTGCAGTTTGGGGGTTCACCTGCTGAGGACCCTAATATGCATATCAGAGACTTCATCGAGATCTGTAATACCTTTAAAACCAACGGGGTTTCTGAAGATGCTATAAAACTGAGGCTGTTTCCATTCTCTCTACGAGACAAGGCAAAGAGCTGGTTGCATTCGCTGCCAGCAGGTTCTATAACTACTTGGGAGGATCTCGCACAAAAGTTTCTGACTAAATTCTTTCCTATGGCTAAGACGGCAGCCATGAGGAATGCTCTTACTCAGTTCAATCAACATTCTGGAGAAACGTTGTGTGAAGCTTGGGAAAGGTATAAAGAGATGCTTCGAAAGTGTCCCCATCATGGGATGCCAGATTGGATGGTCATTAATGGTTTCTATAATGGATTGAATCATTCACGACCTATGCTTGATGCAGCATCTGGAGGAGCTCTTTGGGCCAAGAGCTATGAAGAAGCTTATGACTTGATTGAAATGATGGCTGCCAACGAGTATCAGAATCCTACTCAGCGATTGCCGCAGAGTAAAACTGCAGGTGTTTTTGAAGTGGACGCTGCCACTGCTATAACAGCTCAACTACAGGCTTTATCTATAAAGGTGGACGCATTATCCAAGGCAGGAATTCAGCAAGTCGCTATGGTTTGTGATTTATGTGCAGGTGCTCATGATACAACTCAGTGTGCTATTTCTAGCGATTCAGCGTATTTTGTCGGCAACTTTCAGAAACCTACACAACCGGCACCTAATACATATCACCCCAACAACAGGAATCATCCTAACTTCAGTTGGAGCAACAATCAGAATGCCAGTCCACAACCATCGCAGGGTCAGCAATTTGGAACAAGGCCTTTCAACAATTCTGTTCCTCAACAATCTTATGCACCAAGACAATCATACAACCCTCCTGGTTTTCATCAACAATCTCAGGGAGGACAAGGGCACTCAAATGAAAAGTCAGAGATGGAGGAACTGAGAATGATGTATAAGAGTCAAGCTGTAACGCTGAAGACATTGGAAAATCAAATTGGTCAACTAGCAAGTGCTCTTCTACACAGACCTCAAGGACAATTACCAAGTGACACAGAGGCTAACCCAGGCAAGAAAGAAAGCAAGGAACAAATACACGCTATTACATTGCGTTTTGGAAGGGTTACGAACAATCAGGAGGTCGAAATTCCACAAAACGAAGAACGTCAGCATTCTGGGCAGGAGGTGCAGGGCGGGCGCGCTTCCTCAGGCGCGGGCGCGCCTCACCTTACTGCCGGGAGGGGAATTTCTGCAGAAAAAGTTGCGCAGGAGGAGCCGATTAAGGAAAAAAGAACTGATTCAGAAGAGAAAAGCAGTTCAGAGACAGACAGCGTTCACAAGGAAGTATTTCCTCCTCCACCATTCCCTAAAAGGCTTCAGAAGCAAAAATCAGATAAACAGTTTGCTAAATTCTTGGAAGTTTTTAAGAAACTACACATCAACTTACCTTTTGCTGAAGCGCTGGAGCAAATGCCAAGCTACGCCAAATTCATGAAAGGCATTCTATCTAGGAAACTGAAGCTAGAAGAGCTAAACACTGTTGCCTTGACGGAAGAGTGTAGTGCAGTATTGCAGCAGAAGTTACCACCAAAGTTGAAGGATCCTGGTAGTTTCACTATACCATGCATAATTGGGAATTTGGCGTTCGACAAATGTTTGTGCGATTTGGGAGCAAGCATCAACCTCATGCCATACTCTATATTCTTACAACTTGGTCTTCCTGAGCCGAAGCCAACTAACATGTCACTGCAGTTGGCGGATCGTTCAATCACTTATCCGCGAGGAATTGTCGAAGATGTGTTGGTAAAAGTCGACAAACTAATCTTTCCAGCAGATTTTGTCATCCTTGATTTTGAAGAAGACAAGAAAATCCCTATCATTCTTGGGAGACCATTCTTGGCAACGGGAAAGACATTGATTGACGTACAGAAGGGAGAACTCACCATGAGAGTGCACGATCAGAATGTCACATTCAATGTGTTCAAAGCAATGCAATTTCCAACAGAAGAAGAGCAATGCTTTAAAGTAGATGTAGTGGAATCTACTGTGCAAGTAAAAATTGAACACATGCTTATGGATGATACACTGGAAAAGGCTCTACGTGGGGATTTTACAATTGAAGAGGAAGAGGTTGAAGAACAGGTACAGTATCTGAATGCTTCTCCTTGGCAACAAAAATTTGAAAAACCAGAATCGTTGGGTTTATCTGAATTGAGAGAATCACATCAGCGGTTGAAACCATCTATCGAGGAAGCACCAAAGCTAGAGCTCAAACCATTGCCGAATCACTTAAGGTATGCTTCTCTTGGGGAATCATCTACTTTACCTGTGATTATTGCTGCTAACCTTACAGGTCCTGAAGAAGAAAAGCTGTTAAGGGTTCTCAGGGAATTCAAATCAGCCATTGGGTGGACTATTGCAGACATTAAAGGAATCAGCCCTGCCTATTGCCAGCATAAGATCCCGCTGGAAGAAGATAGTAAGCCAACAGTGGAACATCAGAGAAGGCTCAATCCACTCATGAAGGAAGTAGTGAAGAAGGAAATTATTAAGTGGTTGGATGCAGGGATTATCTATCCTATTTCTGACAGTGCTTGGGTGAGTCCAGTTCAATGTGTGCCAAAGAAAGGAGGCATGACGGTGGTAACTAACGAAAAGAACGAGCTCATCCCTACGCAGACAGTAACTGGCTGGAGAATCTGCATGGATTACAGGAAGCTGAACAAAGCTACTAGGAAGGATCACTTCCCTCTTCCTTTCATTGATCAAATGCTAGACCGACTGGCCGGCCATGAATACTTTTGCCTTCTGGATGGATATTCGGGTTACAATCAGATCTGCATTGCTCCAGAGGATCAGGAGAAGACAACATTTACATGTCCGTTTGGTACTTTCGCTTTTCGAAGGGTTTCATTCGGGTTATGTGGTGCACCTGGCACTTTTCAGAGGTGCATGATGGCAATTTTTTCAGACATGATTGGTAAGACAGTGGAAGTCTTCATGGATGATTTTTCAGTATTTGGGGTTTCTTTTGACGAATGTCTACACAATCTTAGCATGGTTCTGAAAAGATGCGTGGAGACTAATCTGGTTCTCAACTGGGAGAAATGCCATTTCATGGTACAAGAAGGAACTATTCTTGGACACAAGGTGTCACGTCGAGGCCTGGAAGTGGATAAAGCAAAAATAGAGACAATTGAAAATCTTCCACCGCCTACTTCAGTGAGAGGAATTCGTAGTTTCCTCGGTCATGCAGGTTTCTACAGAAGATTCATCAAGGACTTCTCCAAAATTTCCAACCTTTGTGTAAGCTGTTGGAGAAGGATGTTCCCTTCAAATTCGATGATGATTGTATGACAGCCTTTGAGACATTGAAGAGGAAGTTGATTTCAGCACCTGTGATCATCGCCCCAGATTGGAATGAACCTTTTGCTATGATGTGTGATGCTAGCGATTTTGCAGTAGGGGCTGTTCTTGGTCAAAAGAAAGACAAGATTTTTCATGTTATCTACTATGCAAGCAAGACACTCAATGATGCGCAATTGAATTACACAACCACAGAGAAGGAGCTGTTAGCCATTGTATATGGCTTTGAAAAATTCAGATCATACTTGCTTGGTACGAAAGTGACGGTGTATACTGACCACGCAGCTATTAGGTATCTGCTATCCAAGAAGGATTCTAAACCCCGCCTGATTCGATGGATTCTCCTACTTCAAGAATTCGACGTGGAGATCAAAGATAGAAAAGGGACCGAAAATCAGGTAGCTGATCACCTCTCACGATTGGAAGATCCTGGTAAATCACGAGACAGTACTCTCATCAATGACTCATTTCCGGATGAACAACTGTTTGGAGTACAAGAAGAAGAACCATGGTATGCGGATATTGTGAATTATCTTGTGAGTCATATTGTTCCACCCGAATTGTCGTCAGCCCAAAGGAAGAAATTCATGCATGATGTAAAGTGGTTTCGTTGGGATGAGCCATATCTGTTTAAACAAGGGGCTGATCAGATTATCAGAAGGTGTGTACCATATAGTGAGACTGAAGCTATTCTGAGGGATTATCATGCCACGGCTTATGGAGGCCATTATGGAGGTGAAAAGACAGCTACTCGTATTCTGCAGGCAGGATTTTATTGGCCATCACTATTCAAGGATGCTCATCAGTTTGTAACCAGATGTGATCGTTGCCAGCGAGTAGGCAACCTTTCAAAAAGGGATGAGATGCCCCTTAATGTAATGCTAGAAGTGGAGATTTTTGATGTATGGGGAATCGACTTCATGGGCCCGTTCATTCCATCTTGCAATAACCAATACATCTTGCTAGCTGTGGATTATGTCTCCAAATGGGTTGAGGTCAAGGCACTTCCAACTAATGATGCCAATGTAGTGCTTAACTTCCTTCACAAGAACATTTTCACCAGATTTGGGACTCCAAGGGTCATTATCAGCGATGAGGGTTCTCACTTTTGCAATCGGAAGTTCACTAATCTGATGGCAAGATTCAACATCAACCATCGGGTGGCGACAGCATACCACCCTCAAACCAATGGCCAAGCTGAAGTATTAAACCGAGAGATCAAACGCATTCTGGAAAAAGTGGTAAGTCCTTCTCGTAAAGATTGGTCTTTAAAACTGGATGAAGCCGTGTGGGCCTACCGAACTGCGTTCAAAACACCTTTGGGGATGTCACCATATCAACTAGTCTATGGAAAAGCTTGTCATCTACCGGCAGAACTGGAACACAAGGCTTATTGGGCATTGCAGAAACTGAATTTTGATTATCAAGCCGCAGGGGAAAAGCGGATGGTACAAATCAATGAAATGGATGAGTTTCGTCTACAAGCTTATGAGAATAACAAGCTCTACAAGGAAAAAGTGAAAAGATGGCATGATCGTCGGTTGACAACAAAGGTATTGGTTCCTGGTCAATTAGTTTTATTATTTAACTCTCGTCTGCGTTTGTTTCCAGGAAAACCCAAGTCAAGGTGGTCAGGACCCTTTGTTGTGAAGACTGTGCATCCACACGGAGCTGTGGAGATTTATGAAAAGACCCCAGATCAAGCATTTAAAGTCAATGTCAGAGATTGAAGCCGTATTTGGGAGAACAAGTAAATCGCGAAGCTGAAGTCGCGATTCTGTCAACCTCGGATTGAGGACCTGAAGTAACGTCCGGCTAAATGACGTTAACGACAGCGCTCGTGGGAGGCAACCTACGGCTTGAATGGTAATTTTTATTCTCGAAAACAAAAAAAAAACAAAAAACAAAAAACAAAAAAAAAAAAAGTGAAAAATCAGAAAATGGACAGCAGCACCCGGGGCGGGCGCGCTCCTAGAGGCGCGGGCGCGCCTGGGCGCGGTTCCAGAAAAAATTTTTTAGTTTAAAAATCAAAAAATCGAAAATTAAGACTCTATTTTACCTTTTTATTAGTTTTTGGCCCTACCCAGCCCCATCTCACTTGTTTATAAAGGCTTTGACATACCCTAACCCTAGCATCTTACTTACTTTTCATCTCTCATTCACACATATACATACAACTATACACGCACTGCATCTCATCTCTTCACACTTCTACAACTCAATCAATGGCACCCAAGAGATCTAGGCGCTCAGGGACATCAAGTTCTTCTTCGAGTGGGGGAGTTGTGCCCCAATTCAATTCACCGGAGGCCCAAGTTGAGTTTGCACGATTGATGACCAAATCTGTGGTCAAGGAAAGGGGATTTATTCCGGGTGTTCTTGATGGGTCTCTAATCGCGATGGTTAGTGAGCGCGGTTGGGAGACCGTGTGTGAGGCTGCGGAGGCGATACCATTGAGTATCGTTAGGGAGTTCTATGCCAATGCCAAGCAGGAGAAGAATGGGTATTCTGCAGTTCGAGGATATGTTGTGGATTATACTCCTGCCGCCATCACTAGGGTTTTGAATTTGCCAGCACCGCAGGAGGGAGTGGAAGATTTTGGGTTGAAGACCCGTGGGGAGGTTGACCTTGAGGCCATCCTGCGGGATATGACAGTTCCCGGCACTACTTGGAAGCGCAGGGCAGGCTCTACTGAGCCGGTTACCTTCTCCGCCATGGCCTTGAACCCGTATGCTAAGGCCTGGAACCTGTTTCTGTGTGCTAACATTGTGCCATCGTCACACACTCATGAGGTGACAGTGGATCGGGCTATTTTGTTGTGGGGTATTCTCAGCGGGCGATACATCGACCTAGGCTCCCTTATCCACAAGCACATGATCCGATTCTTGCAGGGCAGTACCACTGGCGCGATTCCGTATGGCTCAGTGGTTGTTCGTCTGTGTGTTGATGTGGGTATTCACTGGCCGGCGGAGGAACAGTTGCAACTTCCTGCGAGTGCCATTGACACGGCGGCGATAGCTCGACTCCCTGAATGGGACGGTGGTGTACCGCATCCCCGTGGCTTGGGGTATATTGTGGGTGGTGAAGTGCCACCAAGACAGCCGAGGGAGGCTAGGGCTGGATCTTCTAGGGCACCGCCAGCTGTGGCTAGTGCTGGTATGGGTGAGGCTCATTTTAGGAGGTTAGCACGGCGGATGGACGCAGTTGATGATCGGCAGAGCCGGTTTGCGGCTGACCTGACTCAGGCTCTTGGTGCAGCTTTCCTAGCTACAGGTGTACAGGTCGATTGGCCTGTTTATGGGGCTGGCACCGTGTATCCCCCACCGGATTCACCCGAGGAGGGTGACTCTGCTGAGGATTGAGGTATTTCTGCACACTTTCTTCGTTTCTTGCCTTCAATGGGGACATTGAATATTTTACAGTTTGGGGGTAGGAAATGGAGATTGTAGTTAGATGCATATAGGACATGTAGTTGTAGTGTTTGTCATGCATTTTGTTTTAATTGTCCATATAGAGCATTTTGTTTGAAAATTTTTGTTCTGGTTATCATATGAATCCATGTTAGTTGCATTTCATAGCATGCATATTTCATGATCTCTTAGGACGAACTAATTCTGTTTGATAAGTCGATGTCAATTTGAGTGTGGTATTGATGAGCAGAGGGATGATTTACAGTCCTTATGAAATTGATTTGCATGTTTCAGAAGCACATTATTTACACAGTCTCGTCGGTTGCTTTTGAGCTAGGTTGAGTCGTGCCTGTTTAGTTGTTTTAGATTTAATCGCATGTTTATATCTAGAATGTTTGTTATTCCCTTGATAATGTAAGAATACCAAAGTATAAGTTTGGGGGAAAACAGAGATTCATCCTAATTGTTAGTAATTGTCAAGTATGGCTAGGCGTCAAATGGCTAGTAGCCGGCTCATATTCTTATGAGTAGTCTAGGGTTGGAATTGAGAATTCTCATTCCAGATTATGTTTAAAAAAAAAAAAAAAAGAAAGAAAAAAAAAAAGAAAGAAAGAAAAAAAAAAGAAAAAAAAAAAAGAGTCATGTGAATAATTCGAGGCAAAATTAACCAGGGTGGGCTCTTTAATACTCGGGCAATTAAGTTCGAGGGGACTTTGTGCCTAGTGACCTAAGGCTTTTTATAGTCTGGGATCCACTAACCTAACGCTCGCTACATGGGTATTATTGCATAAGCCTTTAGGGGTCTCATCCATTGCACGGTTAAATAAGCCTATGTATTGTGTTATGTATCATAGTGGTGGTCTAGCAATAAAGTGTGATTCCCTGTCTAACTCAAATGAATGACGGCGGTGTTGGTATGTTATGGAGTGTTTACCACTCATTCTGTTTATAAGCAGGTGATTGTCTTGGCGAAAAATAGGTATGATTTTGATCTAGTGTCAGAGTATATTTGATGAGCATCGCACACACACACGTTCTGTTCATGTATTATCAGTATAAGGGGACTTGGTCGAGCTCTGTTTGGATGTATTGCATTTCTTTGAGACTTTGGATTATCGATTGGATTTGGTGAGTTCGAGGGGGTTCTTGCATTTTCATAGTAGTTGCATTCATGCATTGCATTGCCTTAGATTGTTTAGAGTCTGTTTATGCTTGGGGACAAGCATCGGTTTAAGTTTGGGGGTGTGTTAGTGGACTTTTTTGTCCACTATATACGTTCCAATTTGGCTTAAATTGATCGCTAGTGCCCAAGTATTTAGTGTCTTTTGATGTGTTTTATGTTTTTGGTGTGCAGATTCCCAAGCAAAGGAGAATTAATGAATATTTACATAAATTGGTGGTACATGAGCTAGGAATTAAAAGGAGGAAGATCAAGGCTTGAGTTGAGGTCGAAAGAAGGCAAGACGAGTCGCTAAAGGAGCAAAGTTTCAAGGAATTAAACTGCAGGGCAGAAGCAGCAGGCGCGCCCTCCCTTCAGCAAGCGCGCCCGCGCTCCTTTAAGCAGGCGCGCCCGCGCCCTGTCAAGCGCCCCCGCGCCACATCCGAGCTCCAGTGCTGATTTTTGCAGTTTGGTCCGTTTCGAAGCCCAGGAAGCAGCAAGCCCGTGGATCATTATTTTATGTAACCTAGTATAAAGACATAAGGATGATTATTATTTATATGATCTATCTAAAAAATTAAGTAGGCAAGTAGGGTTTTATTATCAGTCCAGAGGCAGAGTACTTTGTGAGCCGTCAAGCTATTTTTCTTTTGTAATTTTCTACACGTGGATTATCGGTTGTTTCTTTTACTCTTGCAATTAATATCAGTCTTTTATGTTTAATTGTTTATCTACTATGTTTTCATATGAACCCATGATGTCGGCTAGTCCAATTATGGGCTAATCGTTGTCATGGGGTTTTAATGGATTTTTCTATCGATTCTAGATATTGATTGTTTTTATGCCTAAGTGTGTGATTGTTATGGATATCCTAGTATGGTTAAGCTTATTCGTTGTAAATGAGTCGCGAACATTTATGATTGTTTGTTAAATCCTCGTGAATGCGAAAGTGGATCTAGGGTTTAGAACATGCCATGCTAGCATAGGTTTTTGCGTGTTAAGAGCAGGTATTAATTTGTGGTGTAATTCTAACCGTCTTGCACTGACTATGTGATTTTATGGATCCTTGTGCTTAAGCCATTATGTTTTCAATCTCTATAGACATATAGGGACTAAGTATAGTGGTAGACTATTTGACTTCTATCTTTTGTGGATGTTTATTAGGATGGTATGCGTGCAACGAAAGTTGGCGTTTATCAGTTTAGAGGGTCTGATCAGTTATCATCACTTTCACATGCTAGGTTGAAAAGGCATAAGATTCTAGATGAGATAGTTAATGAAGTTAAAATCCCATGTTTAATTAATATAAGTAATTCTTTAAGTTTTAATCATTAGTTTAATCAAACTCCAATTGTTATTTTCTTAGCAGTGGTAGTTAATTATACTCTGGTGTATAAGTGAACTAAATGTAAGCAAGTCGAGTCTCTGTGGGAACGAATTCTACTTATTTCTGTATTACTTGTGACCACGTTCTCTTGCGTGAATAAAGTGCGAACAATCACCACAGCCAGTTTATCCCACATGGCTTTAGCTGTTTTTAATCCCTTTATCTGAACATAGTACTCTGAGTTTAGGGATTCAATTATGACGTTGCGTAACGACGCATCCATACCAACCAATTCTTTATCTGCGTCTGAAAACTCCATTTCCTCTTTAGGAACAGACCGGGATGGTATTAGTATCCCTCCTTCCATTCGCTCTGGCTCAATTTTCATGGGTATGTATGGACCGTTTTCCAATATTCTCAAGTATACCTTGTTTATTGATTCAAGGTAAGCTCTCATCCTTCCGGTCCATTCGCATAATGTTGTGCATCAAACGGAGGTATCTTAAATCTGTGTGCGGCGGCCATTTTAATAAAATTTAAAATTAAGATAATACACTTTTCAAATTACAATAAATTGTATTTACTTGAAAAATTAATTATCTCACTTTAAATATTCAACACTTAATATCCAACGGATTTTGCACTTAAGATTCAAGCAAGTTAGTTTTAATCACAGGAACAGTAGCAGGGTCCACCACTTTCTCAAGTCCAAACAAAAAGTTGTCCACTTCCTAGTTGATAGAGGTTCGAAAATGTCCTTTTTGTTTAGTCAATCAGTTTATTCCAGTTTTGACCACAAGAAAATCCGCAAAGCTCTAAAGTACAATATTTTGGAATTTTGTACAAATATTCCTTACACCATTACTTAGAACTTTTTAGATCTATGACTTTTCCAGGAAGAACAAATAAAAACTTTCGGCACAAACTTCAAGAAAAATTAGATCTGGGATTTTCAAGAACCAACTCAAACAACACAGTAGGATCTCTGTTAGATGTGTTTAACAGGAGCTCTGATACCAATTGTTAGGTCCAAAGTGTTGTAGAGGGGGGGGGGGTGAATACAACTGTTTAAAATTAAAGAGAGAATAAACAATATGCAGGTAGTAAATGATGACACAGAATTTCAAGAATATATCATTATATTCATTGATGGATTTGCTACAACATTCATAAAAGTATCATGATCAGTTGAACAATAAATACAGCAATTAAAGCTAGATTCAACTGATCCTCTCTCTCACTTTTTGTTTTACAGTAAAAATGCTCTCTCTTTAAAATTATCGTTTAATTATAGAGATGATGAAAGTCTATCTACTAATAAAAACAAAGTGCTGCTTTTATAATGTCATGTAGTCTTGATCTTGTCCTTTTTGTGTACGTGGCCCAATCAGGACTTCGACAACAAAAAATACTTTCCCAACAACTCTGGATCAACCGTTCACAATAAGCCACTTGTCCCTTGAACATTAAATGTTACATTTCTACCCGCATCTCGATCTTCGCCTGGACCCATCTCGATCTCGATCTGTGAAAATCTCGATCTCGATCTGGGAGAATCTCGATCTCGATCTACCGTGGATCGAGATTTGCCTTTGCAATGTTTTACTTCAATTGTAAATCTCGATCCGCATCTCGATCTGCTGTGGATCGACATTTGCCTTAGCAAATATGCACACATCAAATGTTGACCTTCTTTAGTGACTAATTGAGGATTAACCTTTAAGAGCAAGTTTCCCTAGCTTCTTCAATTTCTTTTCCTCGCTCAATTCAAATGAGATCTTCTATTACTGACATGAACTTGCCTCCAATGTCCTGACACTTGATGCAATGGTCTGGTTCATAAGTGACTAGTCTTGTAGGGGTTCTTGCTTCTGAATGCCAGTGCTCATTTGTTGATTAACCTTTACATTATCCAGATGTTGATATACATAACATGAAATCACTTTGATCTTCTTGATACTTCTTTGACATTAATTTGATTCTCCATTAGATAAGTTAGGGCATGAGCAATACTCAGATTGAACTTCTTCTCACTTATGCATCCTTGATTAACCAAATTAGTTACTTGTAGTTACC
This sequence comes from Oenanthe sinensis, assembly GCA_028671895.1. NCBI lineage: Eukaryota > Viridiplantae > Streptophyta > Magnoliopsida > Apiales > Apiaceae > Oenanthe > Oenanthe sinensis. The sequence goes on along the minus strand of CM053813.1, from coordinate 29,513,718 downwards.
AAGTATCATTACCATTTCTTCAGTTGATTGATTCCATGTGCTTCTTCGGTTTCTCTTGTTTTGCTGTTGTTTTATCTTTTACTTAGTTGAGTTACATAGTAATTAAGTGTTACAAGTTAGTACACCTATGTCTTTCATTTGCAGATCCCATTCTTCTGGAAGAGCCCTCAGAAATTTGGTGTTTGAATCTTCATTGTCATACATTTTATCCACCAAAGCCAAGTTGTTCAACAGAGTTAGAAATCTGTCATAAATATCTGTGAGGGACTCATTATGCTTAGCCTCAAAGTATTCATACTCTTGGATTAGAACAGATCTTCTATTTTTCTTTATCTCCTTGGTTCCTTGACATTGAACCTCCAGTGCATCCCAGATTTCTTTGGCAGTTTTGCATGCTATTACCCTGTTAGACATTACAGAGTCAAGACTATTATGCAGAATATTTCTTACCTTTACATCTTTCAAAACTTCCTGTTTTTCTTCATTGGTCCATTCTTTCTTGTCCTTTAAGGTGTAATACTCAGGGATTTGTCTTCCTTCCATAATCGTAGATGGCACTAGTTTGGTTGGTAGATACTGTCCTGTATGAATTCTGTCCAAATAATCAGGATCAGTTGCTTCCAAGAACATCATCATTTTCACCCTCCATGTAGGATATTCAGCCTTCTTCAATATAGGGATCCTGATGCTTTCATACTTGTTACCAGACATGATTATTTGATCTTTTTAAGTCGTAATTAACTGCCTACTCTGATACCAATTGTTTCCCAGAATAATCAATCCATTACAGAAGGGGGCTGAATGTAATAGTTCCTGTAAATCGATTATGAACACAAGTATATAGAATGGAATACTGTTTTGTATTATTAATGATCTTGAATACAAAACTCTCTCAAGAAATAATGTTCTTAAGAGCTGTTAGGTTATATAACTATTGCTTAATGAATTCGACATTCAATTATAACCTATCTCTGTGTTTATATAGACACAGCTACAAATACAATTACAAAACAGATTATGATAAGAATAACTTTAATAAGGTAATTAGACTTGCACTTGAATTCCTTCTTACTATCCAAATCAGACTCTGATTTGTCTGTTTCCTTTTCTGGTAGACTCTGAAGCTAAACTCTGTCGGTTTGTCATTCTCTGATTTGAGCATTCTCTGTTAGAGTAAACTCTGATTGAGTATTCTCTGATGGAGTAAACTCTGACCGACAGCTTCCTTAAACTCTGATGACGTCAGCATAAACTCTGTTTAGTATTCTCTGACAATCATCAGTGTTTGCATTCCTAACAATATTCCTGTCAAAATTTTTGAAGGTGGGCACTCGGTTAGGGTGTGCCTTATGTTGGCAGTTTACTAGGTGAATAAGGGGTACCAAACTCGGGATCCCAAGACGGAGATGTATTTGGAGTGTGCTCAGCAACTTGCGCAAAGATTCAAGGAGGTGCACCTCCAGCAGATGTTGTGGGAGAATAATAGTAATACTGATGTCCTGGCCAAATTGGGTTCTCAGAAGAATGCTCATATGTTGGGGGTGTCTCCATTGGAAGTTCAGGAGAAGCCTAGTGTTCCTGAGGTAGAGGTAATGCAGGTGGAGGAAAATGCTCAAGTCACGTGGATGACTCACATTCAGGAATATTTGAAGGAAGGAAAGCTCCATATCTTAAAGAAAAATAACATGGGGATAATTTGAAGGTAATCTTTAGAAGAATTTTAGGAAGAAGTAAACTATTTTAGGAGAATGTTATGGACACGCCAAAACTACGGGGTACGAATTGTTTTTAAAAATGGAGGAGCATGGTGAATAAAGAAATTCTCTCATATTTTAATATTTCAAGAATTTGGGGGGGGGGGGGGGGTAGTTTTTATGCCCATATCTCCCCTGGAGTTGGGCTTTGCCCTCATAGGGGAGTTATGGTGTGCTATTAACCTTGTCTTGGAAGATCCTTTCCATGTACTCAGGATGGTTGCCCTCGTCTGGGGGGTTAGGACGTGTCCTACATTTGTGGTGGATCTAATGTTGTCCTTCAGTCAAGGTATCCGGAAAATAGCTGTAGTGGACCGGTTAGAGCCCATGATTTTTGGGTCAACATCGGATCCATGAAGTCCTTGGACCTTATACTGGGTTTTGACCTATCCAAACAATCCCAAATGTAGAGACCTCTTCCAAGTAGGTTTCTTTTGCCTCTTTGTCGTATTTGATTCGAAGAAGGAAAGTCATTTTTCTATTGGATCTCTGCTTTGCTAAAAAGTATGTGGCCTTGTTCCTCTATTTTGTTTATAAATAGAGGTACGCAGTCACATTGTTGGGGGTGAGAATTATTAGAGCTCACAGCCATCAGAGAATAAAATTCTAATTATTATAAAACCCTAGCAATCTCAGCCCCCAATATTCAACAACCACCACACTTCGGTGACTTTTCATGTAAAAAAACATAACCTTGTATCTTGATTATGGCGATGGACCTCATATTTTATTGTTACCAAATTCTTCCATCAACAATCGTATACCCATATATATATATATATATATATATATATATATATATATATATATATATATATATATATATATATATATATCATCCACTAATACACGACCCTAAGTCTGTTATAATAATATACTAACTATAAAAGTAAAGAAACATAAGAAAGAGTAAGAAATGGATAGGGAAGTAGAGGAAAAAAATTGTTCTGTGCATCCATTTCATTACCGGAACATGATATTTAAATTAAAGTTGTAATATCTCGTATTTTTTTAGAATAATAAAATAGATTAATAATAAAAAGGATTAAAATTGGATAGATATTAGAAATTAAAATTGAATTAGAATAATGAGTTTTCGAATATGGGTCGGATTTGAATCATATTAATTTTTTGGTGTAGGGTTTTGAAACATTATATATAGATTAATATCTCCTCATTCTTTTGTATTATTTTCGAGCCACCAAGATCAAATAGTTACAAATATCTTCCGATACAATTCTTCATTCTTTTTCTTCATCTTTGTTCATAAAATTCGCAGGATTTCTCACACACAATTCAGCTATCTTGTATAATTCGTAGTAAATTCATCATAAATCATAATTCTTTGATTCTAGACTTTTTGGAAAGATCATTTCGTTCTCTACGACTTTCATGGTTTAAGTTTTTCCAGAAAACATCGTTTAGAGGGTTAAAATGGTCAAATACAGATCTGGGCAGATTCAGAATTATGGAGACGTTCGAGGTTTGAGATGCGTTATTTTTGTTTGGTTGCAAGGGATTGAATATGTGTTTAAGGATGGTGTAGATTCTTTAATTTCAGAAGTGTTATATGCAATATATGATTTATAAGGTCGGCTTGGAGGTAAGTACTTTTTGACTTACTTTTATTTTCGAATTTTTTTTTGATACTGTGATTTCGAATTTCCTATAAGATATAAGAATATTTTTTTCGAACTGTATAAGATATAATATATAAGATATGAGAATTTTTTAAACTCAATCTCTATGTTTCGAACCCGTTCATAAATTACGTTATAGTTCTGGAACTAGTCTTAGATACCCTTATTAGGGGCACAAGTGTGCACTCTTAGATACCCGATAAGTGCGCGTGATTATTGAACTTTAGATCCCGTCCACTGGGAAAATGTGGTAAAGAGTAAGAATAAGAATAAAATGTCGGTCACTGGCAAAGTGTGGCCGTAGATCAAGACTGTGGAATTTTATAAGATTATCGTATTGTTTTCAATAAAATATTTTTGAAATTATAAAACTGTGGGTTAGATCGTTTTTCTGAAATTGTTTTCAAAACTTATATTATTTTTGAAGGAATATTGCTTTATTAAAACACCCACTAATTTTTTAGAATATTTGTAAGTTGATTGTTACTTGCTGGGCCGTGTAGCTTATTACTTACATGTTAGGAATCATGTAGTGTGATGATAATAAATTTACTTAGAATTATAAATTTGATCTTAATTTTTGTAACTGGTCAATGGATATATGACTTATAAATATCCATTGACTAGAGAACCATTTATCAGTTGAAGTTATTGTTAATCAACTGATAAAATGGATTGTAACAGTTGATTCAGAGTCCTTATCTCATCAATTGATTGTAATATTTCGATGGATGCTATGTACTAGTCAACTAATATTTATTGACTTCAATTGATAGCTCATCAACGGATGTGAAGAATGACTGACAAAGTGTAAATATTCTAAATCATAATTCTCTTAAATGAAGTGATCAACGGATAAAGAAGTCAATGGATATAGATACTGTTCGATGGATGAAAGTCAACAAGAGTCAAATCAATGGATCTCCATCAACGGATAAAAGCATCAAGACAATCAACGGATAAAAAGACAATCAATGGTAGGGATCGATGGATATTCAAATATCCATTGATACATCAATTGATTAATGGATAACCTATCCATCGATGGATAAACAAAGAAAATTCGACTGATAAGCTTCACAGCAATTATCAGTTGATCAAACTTTTCCAAAACAGTTAAAGACAAATGAAATGGAATCTTTGCAGGAGTCTTAATCAATGAAAGGCAGTCTTGTCAAGTTTGTAAATATTTTCAAAGGAACACAGTCTTCAAGGAGAAGAAAAGACAAAGAATTTTCCAAAACAAGGTAAAGACCTAGAAAAACTGTGAAAAAAGCTACATTCTATTTTAGTGCAAACATTGTAAAATGTATTTTATACCTTTATCAGTTGATAAAAAATAGAAGTACGAAATGGACTGCTATATATAGTTTAGCAGTTCACTGTAGCAATAAGTAGAAGTTGAACAACATGAACTCAAGAATAGCACAATAGAAAGATAGAAAATATTTGTAGTGTTTTTCTTAGTTCAATTTACATGTTGTAAGCAGCTTGGTTTTAAGACCAAGGTTCATTGAAAGCAAAAATATTCACTAGTGGAAAATCAATCCACTAGTAATTTTAAAAGATTTGTTTTCAAGTTTTTCAATTTATTTTTTTGTTTTATTTCTTAATTCTAATATTCCAAACACTCAAACAGTTTTAATATACAAACTTAAATCCGCGAGAATTTGATATAATTCTTAAGTTTGTATTCAACCCTCCTTTCTACAAACTTGTACTTAAGGGAAATAACATTACAGTTTTCAGGTTCGGTGTAAGAGGGATATGAAGTGCAATGGATTTCGAGAATCATATATTTAGAGTATTTTGCTTGTTGGATTATTATTATTAGCTGCATTTTTATAATAATGACCTTTATAATAGAGATTTCGTATTAATATATTGTATTGTAGTTTAGTTTACTCGAATTAATAGTTCGAAAAAAACGGGCTATTACAAGGGAACAAAGTAGTAAATAATTAAGATAAAAATTTGAATAAATCTTCGCGTACATACACGAGCACTACTACAATAATTCACTACCTAACTTTAGGAATAGATTAGTTATCTGCTTCCTCGTATTTTCATCATCTTTTATTATATTATGTTTATTCATTTTCAATTTCGCCAGGTTAAACATACATGAATGAAAATTTTAACTTACCCCTTTTTTCTCATCTGACGATGTCTTTTTCGGTTCTTCTGTTTTTTTTTGTGCTTGATAAATATAATATATATTATATAAAGTAACTTTATTGAATATTTATTATATTTAGATGGATAATAAAATATTTAAAAAAAATCATCTTTTTATTTTTAGATGAGATAATACATTTGCTGTGTTGATAAAATATTCATTAAAAGATATTCTTATACACCTGATTTTCTTAAAAAAATTATTTTAAATACATTACCCATGATATAAAATAAAGTCAATTTATTTACACAAAGAGTAAAATGTGATGCAAAATAAAATTATAATAAGAATTTTGCATAACATTTTTTTAAATATAATTATGTTTAATAAAAGTTTAAATATACCATAAATGTATATAATAACATTTTGTAAATATTTTTATCACGTATTTATTTGATATATTTTTTAAAATACTATTTCAACCATTATATCATTTTCTGATATATAAATAAATTGTTATAATTTATAAATCATGACATAAAATCTTGCACTAAATAAAAGAAAAGAAAAATATAAAACTTGGAGAACAGTAGTATTCTTCATCGTAGTTGAACTCCAAACATATAATAATAAAAGAAAATGAAACCTATTCTATTCCTTAGTGATATATGCTAATATTTACTCTAAAAATTTCTGTACCTAATACTCAGCCACACTATTTCATACTTTGATTAAATGAGTAATCAATTTATAACAGAGTCCATATTTTATCGGGCAAGTTTCTAGGAGACAAGTGCTTTTTTCAATTAGTACTCCCTCCGTACTTATTTTAATGCGCATAAAACACATAGTTTGATAAATTATTTTTTAATTTTTATATATATAAAAATTTAATATTTAAAAAAATTGAAAAATAATTTATGTAACTATGTTTAGAGATGGAGGGAATATCGAATGAAAATATGCGGACCCGGTCAAGTTTATGGCAATTACTAAAGCAATGAATACACAAAATTACGATAAGATTGAATGGTCATGGTAATATTTTTCCCGCAAAAGGGATGACTTAAAAAGTTAAAAATCCCGCCAGATTCATCCATCACCAAATCCCCATTGACAAACAAACCAGGGTTTGAACTTTAATCCACAGCCCCAAACACCCTTTCATTTCACAAACAATGAAAAAATCTCCCTCCAATTCCCAACTTTACCACATTGCAGATAACCAAATTTCTGCCATGGAAATAGACCTAACACAACACCAAGATCCGTTTCTCAATTTCATCGATTACGCAAAATCAGTATTATCTCCCGATCACGATATCGACATCGAAGGCGATGAGCAATCTAATGTTCCTGGTTGGACCTGGATTGTTTCTCGCATTCTCAAAACATGTATTGCTTATTCTAGTGGTGTTACCACTGCTATTCTCCTCTCTGATCTCTCTCAGGTCTTTTACAATATGCTTCATTTTTCGATTACGACTAATTTGTTTTCGTTAGTTTTAGTAACACTTTTGGTTTTATATGTATAGGCTTGGAGTGAACTGAATAGGAATGGTGCTCAGAAGAAGCGTCCCGAATGTATCAATCAGCTTGCCAAGACGCACAAGAGAGTAAAGCTTCCTAACACTGTTACGATTGATTCTATTTATGATAAGAATTTCTTGTCGTTGAGTAGCGTTATCGAGGCTGTTATTGTTGATGTTTTTGTTCTTCCAGGTATAATTATTTTATGTTGTCTATTTTGTATTTTTTGATTGAATAAGTTTGTGTTGTAATTTCGATACCTTGCAATTACGTGTTGTAGTGAAATCATCAATTCATCAATTACGTATGGCTACAAATTGAATAAGTTGTGCATCTATTGTGTGTGTGTGTTTTAGTAAGTGGATTTCGATATGATAATTACGGATGATATTGATTCTTAGAACATAGGATTTATCATTCTCAATCAGGTCTTGAATATTATGAGTTTTTATTAATGTTCAACATAATTTTTCCTAGGGACTAACATATACATTCTTACTTTGGGGGATTTCTGGAGCTCCAACACCATTGATTTATACCTACATCGCAGGTATATGGTTCCACAAAAGTTAAGATAGACTGAAATGCTCTGAGCTTGCATCTTATATTGATATTTAAAGTTGTATATGCTCGAACAAGGATTGATTTCAGTTTTAGACTATGCAATTGCTTACTTCTAGGTAGGGAGAGTAGAAACTTATTTGATTTTAATATGCTTAAGATGTTGCTTTGTACCTTGTTAGCATAAATTTGATGTAATTTGACCTCATAATTAACTTACACCCAAATATATATTATACCAAGACCTTTTATTCATCTATTATTGCCTTGCTTCTGTTAGGATCTTCTTAAATGGTCTTTCTTTAAAAACCAGTTTGGCAACTGTTTGTGAGTAGCCTTTAGGTACAATGACAATATACGGTGAGCTTTAAAGGCTTATTTGGCAGAATTTTATTGGGCCAGCAGATATATAGTCACTAGTTAGAGCAGAATGCCAAGCGTTTCTTAATTTTCTTCTAGACGGAGGGCAAATTAAGGAGAATAAGACCATACAGATTGATATAGTGTATGACATTTGTTACTGAAATGATGCTGTTGATCACATATGAGTGATGAAATGAGAAATCAGACTAAATAGATCTTTCTCCATATGAGGTAGAACCACTAAACCAGATGTGCAATAGATATAAAAAAGAAGGCAAAGAATTAAGGCTTCTGCAATACCACATATCTATTTGTAACAGAAATATTGAGAGTTGAGATCATAGGTTATAATCTTTCTCAATGAAATTATAGCCAACAGTAAGCATCTCTGATTGCAGAGCACAAACAGCTATAATTTCATTACAAGATAAATTGTAAAAGCCCACATGATCCATAGTCGATGAATTAGAAACCGGTAGAAGGGGACACTAGAAAATGATTTTTTTATTTGCCTTTATCCAAAATTCTGACTATAAACCCTAGAATGCATATTTAGATACGCACACATTCTGCATCAAATATTTAACATCCGCTCCTGCAGATATTACAGCTTGGCTGATCCTAATTGTGGCATTTTAAAGAAAGGAAGAGAAATCTTCCTAACAGGATGCTATCTTCGAACCTCCACCGGATCTTCCCATTCACGTCTTTTACCAACCGAATATATTGTAACATTACTTAATGAGGTACTGATTTTCTCTACATCTTTATAATTTTATTTGTTATGTCTGAAACATGCATGATTCAAATCTTTATAACGAGGAAAATAGTTTTTAGGATTTGTATCATTTATATTCTATATTTTTTTCAAAAATTTTGGGTAGACGACGTGAATTGAACCCACACATGGTGGCTTCACAGATGCTTTCAGCAGTTATTTGCTTCACATTTGGGGAACAAATAGCTGCCTTATGAGAGGAGGGGAATGGGGTGAAATAGATACAACAACTTTGATCGTTTTCAAGAACAAGCTAAAGAGGAAAAGAAAAGGAATGGACGGGCATAGGCCTGAGTCAGGGCTTAAAATCAGGCCGAAGGGCATAGAGCGTGCAGGGATTTGAACCAAATACATTACTCACGGTGGAAGTAAATGATGTTATTCCAAAAGGTGCCCTGCTCTCCCCACCCTTTTTAAATCCGTTGTAGGATAAATTGGCAGCCTCCTACTGATGGAGCTGCATGTAAGGGTTTTAAGCAAGTAATCTTTCCGTTCCTTCCCAAGATCGATCTTAAAATATCGTTGCTTATTCCTTGTATGAGCCCATTGGGGCCAAAGGGAGATATTAGTGCGCAATTGCTAGAACAAGGAATGATGAAGATTAAAGAGTAATGATTCTATTAACCATCGGGAGTTGGGACATTCCTTATAATACCCCTTTGTTTCTGCCTCTACCATAGGCTGTATAGGAAGTGTGCAGGTGGGTAGCTGTGACAACACTACAGAGAAAGCGGCAAAAGGGCTTAATTGAGCACATCAGAGTTTGAGGATATAGTGATATACCTTCCCTCCATTGTAAAATGATGCACTGCCAAATGTTTCCCAGTTCTGTGGGACCATTGCAGTCATTCTCGTCCTATTCACTAGGAGTCAGGAGATTGCAGAGCAGTTTTTAAAGATTTCCAACTATAAAAAGGAATACTAGGTCCAATAATGAGCCTACTAGCGGTGCTTGTTTTAGATTGTTAACTTAATTCTGATTTTTTATAGATATGTTGACCAATATTAGATATAATGCATCATTTTGTTTGTATCGCTTTGTATGTGTTCACAGGAGCATGAAAGATTGGAAAACTAGGTTAATCTTAATGTTATGAGCACAAACAGTAATAATAACAAGTTTATGCGGAACATTTAACTGCTATCATATGTGTGAATTTGTGCTTTAAAAACAGATTGGCATATATGATCCTCAGTGGTTTATGAATACCCTTCCTATATGGTTGTTAAATATGCAGCTTCATGCAGGACCTAGATGATGATGCAATGCTTATTGGAGCACAATTTTGCTCAGATTCATTCTCTTCCATTTCACCTAAAGCATTTAATAAAGGTGTATCCTATTCATTCTATGCAAGGTTAGTTAGAACTGTTAAAGCTTCCTTAATCTACCATAGGTCTGTGTTGACTTTGGAATGCACATCTAGGTTCTGCTTAAAAACATTCATGTACCGTGGAAATTTTATTTGCTTAGGAATATGTTTGACCATAACCTGTCAATGTAGCATTTTTGGCAGACTTATAAAACTTTTTATGTCTATTTTTACAGGATCGAGTCTATTGGTTCTTTAGAAATCCAGGACAGTATACAGAGGAAACAAATCACTCTTGTTGACGATGATGGTGTCAGGTTAACATTTTCATTGTGGGGTGACCAGGTTCTACTTGCCAATTGTTTCAGGTAGATAATTATTATCAAGTCTTTCTTTTACTGCGAACAGATTACCTTTGTGAGATTTTCTCACATTATCACAATGCAAAATCTTTCAGTGTGGGAAGTATGCTTGCTCTGGATCGACCCTTTATTGCAAGCCTGGAATCGTTCGATGAGATTACTCTTGAATATGGTAGTGAAACACAATTTTATATGGTCCCTTTACTTCACCATGAAGAACAGGTCAGTCATGAATCTATAGAACACAGAGCACTTTGGAATGTGAATATGACTTCTGATACTCTCAGGTTTCTGTTGCATTGACACAAAATCGATATCAAGGATCAAAACTGTTAAAACCATTAGAGGCAAGCCAGGGTCCTCAAATTTCTCAAGTGACCCTGCCATGTAATTCTCTGGGTTCCATTGACTTCAGTAACTATCCTTTTCGAGTAAGTTTTTTTGTTTCCAAATTTCTACTTTTGGCAGAGAACAAACTTGAACTTATAGTTTCTATAACAATCAAGTATAGGAAAAAATATAAATTGGTATTACTTGGTTGTTGGTACAGTTCCTTGTATAGTTGATATATTCATAATGCATTTTAGAAAGTTTTAAGCATTTAAGATCTATCATCTATGTAAGTGTTTATGCACCCTCGATAATTTAATTTAACCAATGCCAAGTTTTGACATACTTGAAATATGACAATTAAATTGACAGCCTGAAAAAGTTCAGCATACTCATCTTTAGGTTACATTTTTTACTTATGTAATTCAATTATAATGTCCTCATAGAAACACACACACTCATACATATTAATAAAGCCAGTTTTAGATAGTAAATTATGGCGAATTTGTGCAAGCATCTTCACAATTTAAATTCTTGCAGCCACTTGTGACCGACCTCCGTGATAAGATGACAGGGATCAGCCTGTATGGTATCGTTACAGACATAAAAAGAGAACAGAATTTTTCACGGACCACTTTTTCTTTGAGAGTGAAAGAGACAACTGGATCTATTTGGGCAAAACTACATTTTGTCAATTCGTGGTACTAATACTTATATTTATCCTCGTATGAAGTAATTTTCAGTCATTCAAAATAATGTCATGTGTCCTAAACTTTTCAGGTCACTTGGAAGATTAGGCCTTGGTCACACCGTGTATATTTCAGGCTTGACTTGCACCAAGACAAAAAATGATCGGTAAGTTTATACTTTTCATGGCTTTTACACTGGTTAAATTATTGTTTCTATCACGTGCACTAATTTTAGAAGGGTTGTCAAACTGAAACTTTGCTCGTTAATGTTTCACATGTATTCTTAAACTTTGGGCAAGACAACTCATTTTGCGGTTGTTTAACTCTTAAGCAGACTTGAAGTTTTATGGTTCGAGGATGCTACTGGATCCTTACTTGTCAATCTTAGTTTGCCAGCACTGCTAAATTCATATTGTCTTCACAAGTTATCAAGCCTTTCTGAACTATCGGACGCAATGTGCAGTACATATGTATGTTTCCTTTTATTTATTCTGCTTCTACAAAATTATGTCAATTCTTGATTCTTTTTTCGTACTCTATCGGTACCAAAAATAATAATAATAATAAAGGATCAGCTGCATTGCCAAAGTACAGAAGTATACGTGTGCTTAGGATATGTATGAAAAATAAAAATAGTTAACTATCTGTGCAAGAACAGTTACAATCTTCATTATTCTCTTTCTCAATTGCCTCAAAATTAATAAATAAAATGACTAAGCAAAAAAAAGGAGGTAAATATTAATGTCAAGATCATTCAAATTAATTGCATACAACATAAAAATCAGTCTATTACAATAACATTCTCCTATGTGCCATATTTTTGTTTAATTTGTTTTACAAACATTTGACATTTCTAAGATTAAATCTTTTCTTCTCACCAAAATTTAGTAGGGGCTAAAAAAATTTTGAACCTTTTATATGCAAAAGGCTGCAGGTACATATAATGTGGGTAATATTCTAATAATCCAAGGGGTGGCTCATGGCTGTGGCTGGAGCCCACCCACTTGGTTCCACTACTGCTCCAACTGTTAGAGTAAAAAGGTTTTTCTATAACCCCCATCTTTTGAGAATCTGCATACAATGTAGTTGCATATAAAATTATAAATGATAGTATGATACATTGGTATTCTGCAATGCAAGTAACAATACCAGGAGATTGAAATGCAAGTATAATGGCAAACATGAGAACATGTTGGCTCTATATGTTACTGTCAACAATAACCACTTTACTTTTTTGTATGTCTGTAACTTTTGCATGTCACCACCATTATGCAAAATACGATGCCAAGCGCTTAAATACTAAATTCATTGAAATATGATTACTTGATTGCATAAAAGACACAGAGCTGTATATTTATATGTGGAAATCAATACTATGCGTATCTGATTTACCCTTATGGTTACTAGTTAAGATGATCTCTGTGACAAATCAATCCTCTGGTACATCTACTCAAACTCGTAGACATCCATTTTGTCCTCTTCTTTTAATCATGCTAGCTACTAAAATATTCCAATCTGGATGGTTTCCGATGCCTGGATATCACTGTTAGGTATGTCAGATTTGGCTGGATCAGATTCCTTTCGTAACTACGAGATATTCACACATCCTTTGCGGTCATTATGTGAACAAGACGTCTAGTGGGGCTTATGAATGCAACTTCTGTTGTCGCAGTTGTGATTCTGAAGTGGTGCGTACTTTCCATCTTAAGGTAACTCTGGCAGATGAGAGTGCTAAAATTTTTGCTTGGTGTACGGGCCATGCTGCTACAGAGTTACTGCAGATATCACCAGATGAATTCGATGAGCTACCCGAGGTCCCTTCTCCCTCTATATGCTTTGCTGTAGATGTGTGTGCATGCAAAAACATGCTTGTTTGTTGATATCTTGATTCCAATATAATTTTCTTGCCCAGACTAAGATAGACATACTTATTAGCCGCAAAGAGCCAAATTTCTACTGATTATAGGATTTATGTGATTAGATAGTATCTAAATAAATCAAGATGACCCTGGAAAACATAGCAAAAACAAATAAAAGGTTTTCAGTACCGAAGAGGAAAGCTGTCGTTTTAATGTCCTGATACAAAATTCCTAGCATCCTTTACTGCCAACTTCTCTATACTTCATATTATGATTCTATCCAATGTATCCAGTAGAAACCATGCGTCAATCCGTGTATCTTATAAGTAGAACAAGAAGCTTCACTTTTTATTTCTTACCTTTGCTTTTCCATGTTATCCACTTGCCAAATCCTAAAGGGCTTAGTAATATTAAAGTTATACATTTATTTTAGAATACTGAAAGCAATTTGTTTATTATAACATTTTGATTTTGAATATCAGGAAGAACAATATATGTATCCGACGTCCATTCAGCATGAACATGAAAAGTTCACAGTTGCTATAGTCAACTGTAGAAGGCAGAGTAATGGATCTGCCGACACTTTGGCACACGAGACTGACTCTATGAATTGGGAAATAAGTAGAGCACTAAAGTGCGAGTAAATTATGATGTTTCAGATGACATTATAACATGAAATTATGCTGTCATGAGAAGCCTTGTGGAGTTTAAGATGACAGTTTCGATATCAAAGTTTGTTGTGATGGAAAACTGTAGACAGTCCCATGAAGGAATTGTATAAATGAAACAAGTCTTCCAAGGTCAAAGAGTGTCAATAAGCCTGTGCACCAAATTTTGTAGTAGTTTAAAGGTATCATCAATGTACCGAGTTTCTCTCTGGAGGATAGAACCAACATTTGCATGCCACAAGTTTTGGTAATCGATAAACTTTGTGCCAAGTAGATATCAAATCTTGGTCATTATACTTGTGTGGTCCCAGTTACAGTTACATCTGTAATATGCATTTAAAACAACCATATCTATATATATTATTAAAGTCGAAGTTGGTCGATTGTTAGGTAGGGACTACTTTTATACAACTTTTTTTAATATATTATTTTAATATTTAAAACAAATATTTTAATATTTAAAATAAATATATACCTCATACAACACCTATATACAGAATTTGAACTCATAGTTGTAATATTTGAATGTCTTGAAATTAAAATGAAATTCAAATTCAATATCTAATAATTATCCAAACATGTCATTTGATTAAATTCAGAATTTGAAATAAAATTGACCATTATATTTTTTACTTGCAAGTTGAAAAATAATTAATAAATAACTCTAATGCAAGACAAGCAGCCTCTTGATATATAGCTTGGTTGAATCACCTAATAACCTTTCATATTGGTATATTATTATTATCATTATTTAATCATTTAGCACGAACAGACTCACATAGCCATTCTGGGTTCGACAAACTTAAACCCTCAACCTCCAATAAAACTGTGAAGAGATTAGATTGATACCACCAGAGCAACAGTCTATGTCTTAACAACATATCAAAATAACAACTATTCTTCTGTAAGAAATCACTGCAAATCTGCAACAGTGGCACGGGTGTTCCAAGATGTACAAATGCCAAGTGGCCTATGCAAAACCATGTAGACAAAAGGCTGTGCTTGTTGAGACACTGTCATTCTTGTCTACTAATTGGACCTCTCCAAGGAAAACATTTTACGTTTTACAAATCGATAGGTCACAAATCTATGGCACAAAACTTCAGTCATTTCTTCTCTTCTTATTGGAAGGTGAGGACTGATTCTGATCAGTTAAGATTTTCAATACCTTTGCCACTGCACGAAGACGGTCCCAAACATTCAAACCGTATAAAGCTTCAACAAGTGACTCTTGAAATTCAAAACCATTCGCTGCAACAGGATACTAGAGATACAAAAGACTGTCAGATTATGACAAGGCTATTGAGCTAACATTTAAAGTAGAAAGTAAAAAAGTACCTGAATAGGCTTTGGTATCTTTGTTTTGATTAGTGGCCACCATCTATCTTCCACCACCGACTTAACAAGACAGCAGGCTCTCAGTCCTTCTATACCAGCAAACCTCCCAAACCCGCTATCTTTAACACCACCAAATGGCAGGGACTGCAAAAGGTGAGAGTCTTTAGTGCAGTAGTATTATCAGTTTTAACTAAGAGTTTACCCATAATCTGAATGCGGGAGCGGGTCATCACAGAATGAACCAATAAGAAAGAAAAATTATCTAACATCCCAATCAAGTTACAGTTGTCGTTTGGCAGAAGTTATCTACCCATAATCTGAAAGCTGAAGTAGGTCCTCGCAAAATGAACCAATAAGAAAGAAAAACTACCAAACATCCCAATCGAGTTAAAACTGTCATTTGGCAGATAACTGCAAGTTTTATTCTCGATTAAAAAAATTCCATCTAAGCTAATTTTTTTAACGGTTATATCCTCTTCTCCATTTGTTAATTACCTGGACATTGTGTTTTTGAGATTCTACAAAGTCCTCAAAGTATGTCCTTTCTAACTACTCTATTGAACCATCTTCACAAAGTCAGATGCTATATTAACAATCTCAGCACCAAACGACTAAGTGTTTACCTGACACATATAATTTGATGCAAAATCATTGATTGCAACAACCCCACATTCCAGCTGTAAAGCTATCTGCTTTGCACGGTGCTTGCTGCCAGAGAAGACAGCACAACCAAGACCATATCTTGAGTCATTTGCAAGCCTGACGGCTTCTTCATCAGTGCTGAATTTCATTATTGGCATAATTGGTCCAAAGGCCTACATGTAGAATCAATTGAGGTCAGAATATGGTCATCAAATTTGTTCGAGAACTATAATACATCATCTTTACAGCATATATATGTCAAAAAAGAAAATACTTCTGAGCCCATGATAAAATCTAGAAATATTAAATGCAACTAGGCAAAGTATAAACATAATTATCATTACAGATCAGCTACATGTTCAGGTTTGCTAGCTTTAAACATTATGTTTGTCTGGGTAAAACAGCTTGGCAATGTAAAGCAGAATCAAAAGGTCACATTTTCGTCTCAACAAATGACTAAGCTCTACCAATTTGTCTGATTGATGACTATATGAATTACCTCTTCCTGCATCAGCTTCATTTTGTGGTTTACGTTTATAATTACAGTAGGAGGAAAGTACTGATCAACAGCTCCTTCACCTATATTGCCAACAGTTCCACGACATACAATCTCAGCCCCTTTATCTATGGCATCATTTACAAGAATTTGAAGCCTTTCGGAATGTTCTTGCATGCATATGGCTCCCATATCATACTTTCCAGCTAGTGGAGGGCCCTGCATAAGTTATTAGATAACTCATAATATGATGTACAAGCAACTAATATAAACGACTGCTAAATAATATAGCTCCAAATTACTGTGCATATTATTGTTGTCATGTCAAGATAAGCGTAGTTAAATTATAATCTTTCATTAACTATACCAAGGGGTTCAGTAGTATTCAGGAATTACGTTTGATGATAATCAAATAACTGGACATACATGTACTTATATCTTATACTTCTTACCTTCTTTAACGTTGTGCTTCATATTGCTGAGATCTAATTAAGAGTGCAAAACAATTTTAAGTATGAAAGTAAACTGCAATTCATAAGCAAGGTCATTTTTTTTGGATAAAAGTCAGTGTTTGCATGTTTAATTACTCTCTACAAAAGGGCCTATATATGGGAATTTCTCCATAGAACTATTCTTGCACAATTATCTGTACGTGTATTCAATCTAACTTGTGTGACAAAAGCAACAAGACAGTATGGATATCTTTTAAAAAAATTACGATTATAAATGATACTTACGGCTCTAACAGATTTCACGATCTTAACCACTTCGGCAATAAATGAAGAATAAACATCCTTGTGAACATAGAATCTTTCAGCTCCAGCACAATTTTGACCACTTGACTGGAGAACAGCCCTAACAGCAATTTGTGCAACCTATGATTTACACATTCGCAATCAATCAAATTTGAAACAGATTCTAATGGCATACATCCGTTGGTTATATTGAAGTGAAAAATCAACAAGAACATGTAAATCAAATTGACAAAAACAGGCTTACATGTGGCACATCCACATCTTCGCACACAATAAACGGATCTTTTCCACCAAGCTCAAGTGTGACAGGAATCAGCGTCTCTGAAGCAGTTCTCATTATCTGTATCAACATTAATATATGAGTTTAAATATTCACAAGTGTGCCCTAAAAACTTGTTGACGGAAATAGACATGCTAAGAATCAGAGTGTTTCCATGCTTAAAATTTTAAAGTGAGGAAATCCTTCAAGGATAGAGGCCTTCCGCCTGCAGGAAGAATGAAACCAAAATTTCCCAGAAAAAATTCTAGTTACCACAAAAGACATTTCCTGGCAGCAGCAGCCGATTGAAACAAGAAAAAATATATAAATAGATAGTTCTGAAAATGCTTCAAGGCAAACGAAGAAAATACCATTTTACCCACTCCAGGGGACCCAACAAATACACAAAAGACATTTCCTGGCAGCAGCAGCCGATTGAAACAAGAAAAAATATATAAATAGATAGTTCTGAAAATGCTTCAAGGCAAACGAAGAAAATACCATTTTACCCACTCCAGGGGACCCAACAAATATAATTTTGTCAACAGAAGACACTAGAGCTTCTCCAGTCTCAGCAAACCTGGCAATAGAGTTCAATTAGAAAATACTAACTCAGTTTGACAGGAGTCATGCAAAAATTAATATTAAAAAACGCATACCCAGTTATTACTTCAACCAAATTCTCAGGAGCTCCTACAGCTGCAAGAGCTGTTTGGATAATTCGCACGTAGAAACATCCGGACCAACTTGCATGCTCTGAAACCTACACTAACAAAATGCATAGCACTTTTAAAACTAATCGTTAGTCTACAATTTACATGAAATCAAAGCATAGTATATCCTTTTACAATGATGATAATAATTTACTGTCAAGTTTCTTAGAATCAATGAAAATAATATTTGATTGTCGGGTTTCTTAGAAATGCAGCTGAAACATTAAATGGAAAAACTTTTAAAAAATAGTTAGCCCTTTAATTTTTTGATTGAGCAACAATGATTTATGTTACTGCAAAGTCAAAGTAGGAGGAACTATCTCACATGTGTTTTCATGGTGATATAATAAAAGAACAAAAGTTTGAAAAAGTCACCACGTGTATGGTAAGCTTTTCACTGAATATCAGCCAAGGTGGTCTGATTCATTAATAGCTAATACTGAGAGGACACAAGAAATAAGCATTAATTTAGCTTGTTATAGATTCCAGCAGCTTAATAACATTATTTAAAGAAACTAGATTTGACGCAGGATTTTTATTGGCTAATGCACTGAAATTTGAAAGATAAAGCATTGCCTGTCTATATGATGGAGCTGAAAAAGCCATAATATAGTTGAAGCTGTCAGGAATTCAATTCCTGAACTGTTTTAGACTATTTTTTGGTATTTTCTGGTTATAATTGCAGAATTAACAGGTAAACTAGAGAAATTAGGGTAGATACAGAGAGTTTAGAGAGAATTCAGAGAGAAATGAGAGAGATAAGGCAGAAAAGAGAGATATTTAGAAGAGAAACTAGAGTAAGAATAGAGAGAAACCAGAGAGATTAGGGCAGAATTAGAGAGATAGAGATAGAGATAGATCAGAATAGCAAAGAGAGATAGAAACTTGCACAGGAAGATAGAATCTAGGGTGAGAAAGTTAGTTAGAAACTAGAGAGAGAAAGAGTGGTGGAACAAGTTCCGTTCTCATATATTCATTGCATAACTGAAATACAAAGCTTCTAGCAACTATTTATAGACTAGAGTACTCAACTAACAAGGGAAAAGACACAGTTGCCCTTACTACTATTACTAGTATTACTATACTGCATTTCCTAACAGAAGCCTTGAAGGTTGAGGAAGTCGTTGTAATGCCCAAGCATACCTCTAAATTCTAACGAGTTCACAAATCACAAGTAACACGACCACTAATCATATCAGACTCAAGAATAAAAAAACATGCCTGTATAAATTTTAGAAACTCTGCTTAACGGAGGGAAAAAGAAGAAACAGAAATAATACAATGTAGAAAGTAAATATCTTAGAGATAGTAACGCACCTTGATAACGATGCTATTCCCAGAAAAGACAGCAGCCAACATTGGATTAAATATATTATGAAATGGGTAGTTCCATGAAACAATAGCACCAACAACACCCAGGGGATGAAATTCAACCTTGGATGTCTTGTGAAACATTGATCTTCCGGAGGATCTGAGAGCAAACTCATATTTAATCATACTAGGAAAACAACGCACACGCATGCTTGCACATATCGCAATATATCAAAATCTGTGCAAGTAAATTATAATGAGTATTCACTGCTGGCTAAACCTTTAGAATAGTTTGTTTACTGAAAACAAAAAAATGGTAATTAGGACACTGTCAATGCAACTTAAGTGACAACAACTAAGAAGTGGATATTTCGGACTTCCATTCAGTATGTAAAAGAGTCACCACGTAGCACACATACTGGAATACTGGGAACATAGTTTTAGCCTTTAGGCTTTAGCGGCACAGTAATGATGACAAAAGTATACACATAATAAAAGACTAGTGCAAAAGATGTATAAATTACGATTAGTAGAAGCATATATAAAGGTATAATAACCTTGTAATCAATATACTTCCGGAAAATAATCTTGTTTAATGTGTCGTAATATAAACTAAAAAAGAGGGTAAAAGATTGTACAATACCGGTGTTCAGGCCTTAGCCATCGCTCACCCTCTGCAAGTAGCCAAGTAATCTTTTCACATGTCGTCATTATTTCTCCCAAAGAAGCATCTACCAGTGTCTTTCCAGTATCGCGTGAAGAGACCCTGATCGAAATGAGCATCAATTAGGGAAGTTCTATTCCGATCTACATGCATTCAACATGTAGAACAGATCCATACAATATAAAAAACTAAAACTCAGTAAGAGGGGGGGGGGGTGAAGGACCCAACCCAAAGAATACTCTGACTTGGGATGTCTTGGAACTCATTAATGTAACTATGCAAGTATATCCTTAAAAATGAATCTAGTTTTGGTGTGACAAGTATTCAGTCCAAACAAATTCTACAGCCAAACAGAGGTCACAAGAAAAAGTTTGAGAAAATATTAAAAAATTAACGAAAATCGAAATTTAGCAAATAATTTGTTCGTGATCATTACCCATGACCGAAATTATACACTGTAATAAGCACATGTTATACCGTGTATTTGACATGTATTAATTATAATGATTAACAGATATTATCATTTACACAACAGAATCAAAAACACAAGCCAGTAAAATACAATAAATACTAAAAATTCACTCAGGAGCGGGCTTTACTCGCATATAAGCTCTTGATGTTCAATAATATACTTCAAAAGTATACGCAAAAACTGACGTCTTTGTTTAAATGAACTCTTTGCCCATATCTTCTGTGCCTTCCTAGATTGCGACACCCGCTCCTTGACCTGGAAAATATTGAAGCTAATCAGTTAAAATTGTAGAAATTATTCATGTGCATGTGAAGATCATTGAAAATGATACATGAAAGTGTAGTAATCAATAACTTCAAAAAAACATTTAGCTAGAGGGAAAATCTGAAAATAGCCCGGAAAATACGAGTCAAAAATAAGCTAACAAAACCGCACATGTATCCTTATACCTTGTGTTTCTTTAGCTACGTAAGATTTGTACTTATCTTTCAGGTGAGTAATATTCAATAAATTTATTAAGAGTTTAAAACTTGTTCATATGATTCATAAGAGATGAGTAAATATATAAACAGCAGATTCAACTTATAAGATAGAGCACAAGTCCTGTCATTATCAATATAAAACCAAAAATATGAGTTTTGGGGGACATGTAGCTTCAGTTGGAAAAACCAAATTTATTGTGAATACACGTATAACTAGAGCACTCAGCCGCTAACCTCATCAGGTTTAAGTGCAGGGAAGTACCCCAGGTACTTCATTGTTGCAGGTTCATAGCACTGAACTTTATCTGTGTGCCGTCTCGAAGGTATCTGCATGAAAAACAAAACAGAAATGAATATATAAGTGACAGGTAGATGTCTCAATTCCATAAACCCAATCCCCGCGTAGATGACAGATAGTTTGCATGTAGGACTAGATTACATTACTAAGTGGTGTAATGAGATATTTTTAAAATACAGCAGTTAAATGATCCGTATGCAGAGAACCTTTCCCCAAATCAATGCTAACAAGAAGAAATGAATGTTTGACTTGTGTCATGATAAGTGACTGCCTGCAGTTTAACAAGAGAAAGTTCAACCTCCCACCATTTATAAATAGAGGGAAGCAATACCAAATTTTTTTAAGAGCACTAGAACTTAATTAGTGACACCATGTATAAATGCCCACATAGGTCTCACAAAGGTCAAGTCAGTGCAGCAATGAAATTAACAGCAACTGACTTAACTCAAACTCATCCCACTAATTAAGGATAAATCGAAATGACTCCTTAGTACTTGACTACGATCCTACTATTCACATGAACTCTCCTAGCATGTAGTATTACATCGCATACACATGTAAGTATATGAATTCACTTGATTCATAACTAGTAGGTCAAAAACAGCGCAGTGGCTTAAGTCTTAACCCTATTGGCTACTTTGTTTCAGCAGATTAATAATCCCCAAATTATAGGAACATTTGCCCCAAATTTCAACGGGTTAAATATCAAATTGGTCACTGAAGTGGGGGGCTGGTATCAATTCAGTGATTATAGTTAACGGAGTCTCTAATGCACCACTCTAGTAGTCAATAATGACAAGTCCGTTAGTCTCAATTCTTGACCTAACGGAAAACGTCTTGATTATGAGGTGGTATATTTGACTTTTGTGACTGAGATGATAACAGACTATCAGTCAAAGTCTGTTCATGACTTCATGTTTACAGTTCTGCCATACCCATTATTAACCAAGCACAGCCATACCGCAGCAAGCTGAATTTGCGATATGATCACCCACGCGCGGTTACCTTCTCAGCTTGATATCTCCTAAAAAATATTCATTGCAAATTAATAACTTCAGACTCCCTCAAACTCCAGCTTTAGTTCCTTCCTTTTCTTCTTCTCATCATTATTGTCCTCAAGTTTAATTAAGCCCCTCTTTGGCAGCAACAATGATATCCTTTCTTTGTCCTTGTCTAAACTTCATCTTATTTGAGAGGGTTAGCTGTTTAATTAGCTGGTGGAGTGTGGCATATATACCGGTCTTGTAACGCAACAATTTCTGAAAAAATATCATCTCAAGTTAATTTTTATTTACAATAAAAGATTAATTTCGCAATTTTTAAGGAAATGATGCTTCTGAGTTCTATTGATTGCCTGACTAAATTAAACAATTTTTTCTAAACCTGTGTCTTTGGAGTTGGTTAAGGGCTTAAGGCACATGTAAAGAGTTGTTACTCCTACGGTATTTGAGATACAAGTGCTTGGCCTGCTACTAACTTAGAGATGGAAGCCTATATACTTACTCTCTATCTTTCAGTGCGTATGCATGCATAGTTTTGACTATCCCTAGATTTAAAAACTTAGTTTTGAATCGTCTTTTGCATTGCACAACGTCAGTATGACTGAAGTAGCAGCAATGCAGCATACTTCGCATGAAGCTGCACCAGCATAAAACTTGCAAAAGTATTTAAAGTTCAAGAACCATCTAGTTGGAGAGCTTTTAGTGCAAGCTACTTCATGCAGAAACCAAAAACCTGGACCACAACTATAATGGTGCAAATAAATTGTGAACGTAAGTATGATGTATGTTATGAAAATTGGATTCTGAAGTAATTATACTGCAGAGGCCATGTTGAAGTTAAAGGCATATACTCTCTGGTGAGTCGATAAATAATCCAAAATTGGATCTCTAGTTTTGTAGTGTTGACTGCATTCTACTACAGAACTGGTCTGTAATCTCAGATGTATCAATGAGTGTCATCACTTATCTTCATTAATTAATATATGATGACTGATATGTTATCTTAGTTACGGACTACATTATTATACAACAGTGCTACATTGGTTGCAGCAAGCAAGGACCAACCCGGTAAAAGAGGAACTGCAAACTCAACTTATATTGTATCAAACAAGTTACAAAACACCCTGATGTAGCACCCCATATGTTCAACAAGAAGAAATATGTAAGTTAGTGCTACCTACGGGTTATATACGCAAATAGATATAAACATAAATATGTATGTATTATACACACATAAGAGCCCAATTGGATGTCTACGTCAAGTAATACAACTGCAAGTCACAAAAGTCAAATATGTTACGTCATGGTCAAGACGTTTTCCGTCGGGTCAACTGTTGACACTAACGGACTTGTCATTATTGACTACTAGAGTGGTGCATTAGAGACTCCGTTAATTATAATCACTGAATTGATACCAGTCCCCTACTTCAGTGACCAATTTGATATTTAACCCAAATTTCAACTACATTCCAATAATTTCTTAGTTCATTTTCATGGGATTAATAATCCCTGGGAGTTAATAGGAATAAAAAATTCTTCAAAAAAGACTGAAGTGATCGAAAATAGCTCATAGGATTATTTTAAAGGATCAAAGTATAACAAAATGAATGCACATTTTAAACACACTAAATAATACAATAACTGCAAAATGCAAACAACCATGGCCGATAAATCCGAACAAATTCCAGTACTATCGTCTTAATCTCCGTTATAACATCTCGGCAATTGTCATAACAGTACAAAAATCATATGAATCACTTAGCACAGTAACTAACTTCACTCCAAGACACATGCAATTAACACACATAAACTCCACTGTCTATCATCCAGTTAAACAAAGTAGAATAATTTTAAAATTCGATATACAACATAAAAAAAGACTTGCATAAATGAAACTGTTTTCCTTGGTTTGATTTCCTTCATCTAACACTGTAACAGTTCAAATTACAGTATATCACCGTCAGAGAGAGAGAGAGGGGGGGAGAGAGAGAGGGAGAGAGAGAGAGAGAGAGAGGGAGGGAGAGAGAGGGTACCGTCAGAGGCGTCAACATCGATGGAAGGGACATTAGAGGGAATGAGCATGAAAAGGAGTTTACAGAGGAGAAAAGCGAGAGCAATTACAATCAAAGGCCACCAAAACGCCATTTTTAGATCAAAACCCTAACCTATCCCAGATTCAATCTTCTTTTACTGATTATGTCTCACTACTCCGTAGTTTTGAGTGTGTGTGAGAGATATACACACAACTGACACCTCTCTATTTTTCTAGATATAATTATGTACATGACATAAACGACCAAAATTGAGTACGCATTTGTTTTAACTTGGAGCATTTGTTTTAAAGCAAATTGTGTATAAATCTATCTTTACGATTAAAAATTTTGATTGCGGTACCCGGTCTAAAAAATATACAAGTATTATAAATAATTTTATTTATTATAATACGAGCACTAACTATATATATATATATATATATATATATTTATATCAACTAAAATTTTATTTTTTTAATTCAATTATATATTTATTATAACATGAGTACAAATTAGAACATATTTCTATTAAATAGAATAAATTTATAAAAAATAAGAGAACATATAATATTATAATAAATTCTTAATATTATAAAATTTTATATTAAATATCAATAAATAAATAAATAAATAATAAATTTATCTAAATATTAGTTATACCGTACTTCGCACGGGTTACAAGCTTATATTAATATAAAATAATGAGTTTTAGTAATTTAGCTAATTTATTTTATATGTTAATTTTAATAATTTTTTATATTTATTACTTATTATTATAATAATAAATTTAAATTTAACTACTCTTCAAAAGAAGGGGGGAAAGTAATAAATATTGGAAATAAAGGAGAAAAATAAATTTTTTATTTATAAAAATGAAATAGGTGATGGTTAAAAGATCCCTAAAAATAAGTAATGACTAGTAAATTTGAGAAAATTATAATTCAGATAATTAACGTATTGTTAGAGTGTTATTTCATGACATATTCCTTATTTTTGAATTTATGAACTCATTTATGTAATCATTTTTTAAACAAACTTTGAAGTTAAAATGTAAGGAACATAGTTTAAACTAGTGTTGTAATAAATTCTTAGAAACTCTTTAAAAAATTAATTTTTGTATTATTAACTCTTGAAATGTTCAAAAATTTAATAAAAATAAGAATATTTTAAAATTTAATATTTATATATTTTAAAAATTATTAAAAACAAAGAGTTATAATTTAAATAATTATATAAAAACATGAAATATTTAATCAATTTTCATAAAGTGTCAACAATCAAAAAAATAAATATATATATATAGGGATTCAATCCACAATCAAGATTGGATTGGACCAACTCCACAACCAACAAATCCTAGCTATTAAAATTAGCTGTTAAGATTAAGCCTACCGCATTGTTTCATTGTGGGCTACCGCAATATTTCATTGCAGAAGTTTAGGATGTGAAATTACATTTCTACCCTTAATACTTCCATCATGAAACATCGCGACCGCCCGCAATGAAACAATGCGGCAGACCCCGTTCAAACAAAACCCCCAAATCGCAGTAACGTAACCTAAAACACAAAACACAACTTTATTCCGGCGATTCAGACGATTCCGGCGATCTGTAACAATATATTTATGTAACACAATCATATACATCCTACTTCGATTACACAAGGTAAACACATGCTTCCTCTTCTCGATTATACAAACACATACACATATATACACTCACGAGATCTGATACACACACACGATCATATATACAAACAATCCATGCGTTTATATGTTTTGATTCGATTTTTGCAATAATTGACTGCCCACATTGTTAATTGTTCAAATTATATGTTTTTTGAGTAATTTTTTTTGAGTTATGTGTTATTGGGTTAATTTGAGTTCGAATTATTTGTTCTTAGGTTGATTTTGTTCAAATTATATTTTTGTTTTGATTTTTGGAATAATTGAGTGCCACCATTGATTTTTGTTTGAATTATGTGTATTTTTTAGGGATTTTTATTTGAATTATGTGTTATTGGGGTGATTTGTGTTTGAATTTTTTGTTCTTGGGATGATTTTGATCGAATTATGTGTTCTTGGGGGTGATTATATGATAATTTTGCTCGAATTATATGAACATTGTTAACTTTTTATTGTGAATTTGATAATTATTTTGTGTAGGTTATGATCGAATTAGTGTTAATTAAATTAGGTATAATTAGTCATAATTGGACTTTTCGAAATAATAAATTGATTTTACAATTATTAGTCATATATCTTAATTAGTTAGATTTTCTATTAAAGTTGTGTATCTTCGCTCATGACTTGAGTTCTATTTGTCGTTCTGATCTTTTGTTGTGAAACGTTGCAGATATTATGTGTGACAACCCATATATTTTTTAAAAGTTATTTTTATTATTTAAATATTTTATTAGTTTTCTCAAAAGAGGATGAATATTTTTATATATATTTTATTCTAGTTGGACGCATTTCCATATTTTTATTAATACTTTAGAAAAAAATTCGGTTCAGCGAGATTGAGTTCGGTTTAAAAATAAAAAAATAAATTATATGTTATTCTACTGATCGGGTCAGTATCTCGAGTCGATATTTTATTCGGGTAAAAATTTTATTAGAGTAAATTATTTAAATATTCAAAATTTAGTATTTATATTTTTAAATATTCAGAATATTCGAATATTTTGAAAAGATATTATTTTTAATTAGTTCTAAAAATAATAAAATTTATATTTTTCCCATAAAATATATTTACAGATTTTTGAGATTATTTAAAATTATTTATAGATTAAATGTGATATTAAAATGATTTTCATAAATATTTTTTTTTATATTATAAAAGTTAAAAAAATAATTATAAAACCTAAAACCACCCCCACCTCCACCCCAGTTCACCTGCACCCCTTCCCTTTTTATTTTCCCAGCCCCCCTCCCTTCTATTTGTCGCGGAACAATCAATATGCAGCAACTACTTTCCCCTGCTGCTTCAATCTCTCTGTGACTCTACTCTACTAGTGTTTGTGGTACGTATATTTATTTATTTAAAACTTTAAAAATTCATATCTTACAAATCATATATATAATATTTGATATCTATCTATATATATATATATATAAATGACCAGCGCTTTAAGGCCTACGTATATGTATAATTGTGGATGAGTTTTGAAAAAATTATTTTCTAGACAGGTTTTTCTTTTTAATTTATTTAGGAGTATAGAAAGTGAATTTGATGACGATGATCAAGCTAGGAGGCAGTACAACATGTGGATATACATGGGTATTAATCCTGGATTTTTCTGGACATATTTTCCGGCCCTCAGAAAAGACTCGTGGGGTGTCCGTAATTTATCTTATGGTAAGACTTTTAAGATCCTGACTTCACACTCGTAAATATTCAGTTATTCTTTTCTCTAGAACTATCACCTTTGGACTTTATTCAATTTTAATCCAAGGTGTGCATCAAAAATATTATTCGTCAAAAGGCATCAATTATTAACATGTTTTTAAATTTCTTACCTATTTCTCTACTCTAATTGAGGTGAACAACCTTATTTATAAGGGACACAAGGACTATCTGTTTGTGTGATAAAAGTTTGATTTGGACGCCGTCACTTGTGAGTTGTGCATTACAAGTAGGCTAATAACCTTTCATTGTAAGTGTCTTAACCAAGGCACACAACATTAAGTTCTTTTGATCATATTGATCACTCAGTTATTTTTACATTCCAAATGCGATTTATTTTAAAACTCAAAATTTTATATCCCTCAAATTTCATACTATGGCTGAGGTGCCTGCTGGACCTCTGGATGTATCGCTTCTTATCATGCAGGACGATCACATCAGTAGTAGGATATGGGCTGGCGGTGAGAGGGATAGACTGGATGTCAGACAGTTGACCGTCAGGCAGGGTGGTTAAAACACGAAAGATGTTGAGGAATAACATTACTATGTATTGGAGTAAAAGATTAGATTAAAAACCGTTGACAAGACATTATATGAATGGTCAAGATAGACCCGATGAAGTGAATGTCAGGTAAGATAAGTGTTAGTAAAATGACTAAGTACAAGTTTAAGTGTCATAATTGGACTCGATATGTGATTATACTTATTAGTAATATAAGTAATTGATGAGATTAAGAGTACTAATCGAGATTATGATATCTATTGATAGAAAATCCAGAACGAGTGGGACTCTGAGAACGTATCTTGGACTTCAGGCAAGTTTTCTCAACCTAATACTTATATTTTCAAAATGTTATATTCTTGATTTTGCATATGAAATTAAATTATGCTTATGCAAGTTTCTAACCCTACGTATTTGCATATTAAAATATTTGCATTATTACGTATGCAAGTTTTCGAAACCTGTACTCTATATACTACTGTTGTGTTTGAAAACTATCGATGTTGTGATATATCTGCTTATTGAAATTACGAACTAATTTAAACGTTGTTGAATCTTTCGTCATATGTTTTGGTTTATATGTTATAATGTATTATAGATATAAGCCAGTGTATATATAAAGGCTCTAAGAGTAGAACGGGTTTTCGTATTTTCGAACGCAGACCGGGAGTTAGAAATATTTATTAAATATTATAAATTGATTTAAATATAGTAGGGGTTCCCAAATATGGATTTTATGTTTTATAAATTCTTTAAATAAGAATAAAATATTCTCTGACTTATCAAAAATTGAGAATCCAGTCTAGGAAGTAAATAAATGATTTACTTCTTCGAATACGAGTATATTTTGAGATCACTGCCCTACTGAAATTAGGGTTTTCAACTTATCAAAATCAAAGAGATGTCCGACTAACTCCCAGGTCGTGAATTTTTAAATGATTTTCATTCTTCGATATATGAGATCAGTTGACGGAGGTCAACACACACATTGTGATAATAATATTAGTTCCCCAAGTATTCTAGAAGTAACCGTTCAGAGATAGATGAATTTATTAACAAGCATTATATTAAATTTCAGTTCCAGATTTATAGATTGTTCCAGTGGACTAGGAGATATAGCGTAAATGGCCGAGTGACTCACAGCTCAACACTTTGGCCCATATGCGGTCTAGGGTGATTCCCAATAACGGTAGCGAACGTCGTTGACTCCTCCTTCTACATGTAGAGAAATAACAAGAGCTGCCGTATGTTATGACTGATCATCATGTATGTACGGTAGATGCGTGGTGAAATGCTCTGGATACAGTCACATCTTCCAATTGGAATTGTGCTGCAACATCATAATGAAAGCCTAGGTGCTTAGTTACAGAGGGTGTTGTCAGTGATTCAATTGTTGATATTCTTTCTCAACGGTATGTTGGGATTTTCCAAGATGTTTTGGTAAAAGGTTTATTGTAACAATTTAAGTGGATATATGATATAAACCAATTAATTGTAGTCCTTTAAAATGTTTTACTGGATTTTAAACCTTACAAATGGTACGGTTCATAGTGAATTGATTTTCATATGATGAGAAGGAACTATTATTGCAGTATCTTGAACTGTGTACTTGCTATATTTATGGGAGTTTAACAAATCTATAGTTGATGCTATTTTGCTAAGTTATTGATAATATTATTTAAAAACTGTGAACTTAATTAGTTCATTGGGTTTTATTTCAAAAGATTCAGACGAAATATGAAAGAGTGGTAACACTATATTCGATAGTGTCTTATTTTATATAATATGAACCTAATTGTTCATATTATATTATTCTAAACTTCATGTTAAGTATAAATACTTTTAACAGAAAATTCCGACTATATGTATTGTTGAGAGATACTTTGTCATGCTTACCCTATACTGGTAACCTTATGATATATTATTGAGATAATAGTGATTATCATATTCTTGGATGAGAGACACGTAGATAATTGGGTGAATAAATTGCTGAGCATTCTTTCACTCACTCTTACTTTATATTAATTTTTTAGAGAAAGTGATAATACATTCGATTGGCTCCATACTTCGAGGAAGGAAAGTAGGAAATTCACCTTTGAGACGGTTCAGTTCAGCATTATTCTGCAGAAGTAAGTTGGATAGGTTTTCAGTATTGATCTAGTTATTAATGTCACTTCATGTATATGTTATCATTGATAGTGTGAGATCCTGGATAAGCACATTTGGTTTGTAATAACTAATGGTATTGGTTGTACATCGTTTTTAAGATTATAACTTGTATATGCGAGAGAGAGGGGTCTATGATGTGATTTCGTTGGATTATTGAGTTGTTGCAGGTTTTAAATGATTGGATGGTGACGTGACGACTCAAATCCCTGACCCCGGGTTTGCGGGCGTTACAAGCATAGTATGACGGCACCAACATACTATCACTTGAGAGTCAGAGAACTCAGAATATTATCATGCAGTAGCACATATTTTTTTGGTCAGGTTTTTTTTATCAATCTACGAAAATCTCTTGTGTGGTTAGAAGATTTGATAAGCTTGAATATACATGTAAAAGATATGAAAAATACTTATAAATTTTTCTAGCAATAAAATCTACTAACTTTTGAATACTCCGAGATTTTATTTCATATTTTGAAATCCCAATTGCTGATTTTAAAATATTGATTTTAATCTTAGTTGAATGCCTCTTGATTTTAAAACATTGATTGAAATTTGAATTGAATATCTCGAGATTTTAAATCATTGATTGAAATCATGATTAAATAATCGCTGATTTTGAAAATAAAAAAAATCTAATACAATCCCAGTTGAATACATCCCTAAGTTATTCTAATATAAAATGCCTATTCTCTTCTGAACAAAACTATAATAATATACAATTATATTCTTAATTTTGTTATTGAATATTTGAATGATTTTATCATCCATAATTGCATAGCAAAAGACAAATATACTTCATATTGAACTAGAAATTTATTGTTAAATTTTAACCTTGGACATAATACATTAAAATATATTAAACTATCAAAATATTAAAAGTAACTAAATTTGACGGGAGTGTCATATATAAAATATTATATACATTTTGAATTTTATCTACAAGGCATATATTTGACGGGAGTGTCATGTTTTTTCACTCCACAAGATTTTAATTTTGTACTTTTTAAATATATTATAATAAAATCTTTTTCTTAATTTAAAATTAAAATACTAAAACTCGGAATATATTAATGTGAATAATGTTTATTCATACTTTAAACTAATATATAATTAATTAGTTGATATTCAATATAAATTAACATCGAAATTTATAGAAAATAAATGTATATGTATTTATCTAAATTTAAAAATGAACACAGTTTATATACACCTTTAGAAATTTAACTTTTATTATTGTATTATTTATTTAAACTATGTATTTAATTTATTTCTATACATTACTTAAATTTCTATATAAAATTTTTTATAATACATTTTATTCATAAATTCATTAATTTATGATAAACATGACATTTATTTATATAAATAAATTGATAGACCAAAGATCAAATATATAATATTTTAGAATTTAAATTACAGTATAAATTAAAATTTATTTTGGTCTATATATAATGTTTCTGGCCTTTTTAAAAATTTAATATAAAACTTGAAAATACTTTATTTATTACTCCTATTATAAATAATTATAATTGTTTAATTTCATGACAAATTACTTATAAATAATTTATAAGTTAAAAAATATTTATTATTTTAATAAATTATTATAGAAAATATAAACAAGATTATATTACTTTTACATAAAAAGAACTTACAATAAATAAATGTCAGTGATGTCAATTTATCGTTAATTAGTTATGAGTTTGAGTTGACTCCGATACATAAAGATTCGGGATAATTAGATACGATAATGTAAGCTGAAAAGTTTGGTTCATACCCTCCACTTCGCCCGTACAAACAATTTCTCGATCATCCAATGAAAACTAAAAATTTAATTTTAATTTTTTTTGGTTAAATTGAATGTACCAAACTCTTGATTTCTCATTTCATTTTATATATTACTAGGCTTAGAGCTTTAATTTAAAAAAATTATATTTATTCAATTTTAATATTAATATTTAATATATATTTTTAAAAATAATACTAATTTTAGTTATATATATTAATAAATAATATTTAAAAATATTATTAAATTAATTCTTTTATTAATGGATTAAATCATAATTATTTAATTAATAATTAATTATACCTATGGATTTACGTTTTTATCCCGATAACTTAATTATTTTTACTTTATTAATAAATATTACAGTACTTTAATTAATATAATAAATCATGTTGTATTGTTCACGCATATAAATACAAAGAGTGGGTATAAAGATTATAAACTCTTCTCTTTGCTCTCTCTTCTCTCCGTCTCATCTTGGGTCTCTCTCCTCTCTCCCACCTATACATACAAATCACTCATATACATACACACACAAAGAGCTCCCTTCAGCACATCTTAATTTCACGCAGTTGTATCTCCATTGTCGAATTCATCACTGTTCCATACAAATCCTCACCAATTCGTTTCATAAATTTATCGAAATCATCTCGGTTGGATCTTTATTGTCACTATTACATCGAGCTCCGGTGTCAATTACACAATTTCCGGTAATTATTGTAGTTTTGTTATACTGTTTTGGTTGTGTTGATTGATAGGGTTGGTTTGCATGTTGTTTGTGTGATTTTGATTGTGTCTGTTTTAGTTAATATGTGTTTTTATATGATTTGTGTGTTTGTGTGATCACTCGATTGTTGTGGCAGGTATGAGCTGCGTGTATAGAATTTGTATCGAATTTCGGGTTTTAGTTGTGTAGAACAGGTGAATTTTGTTAGCAGTTTCTTTGATTCTTTAATTAATTTGATGAAATAAATAGGGATTTGTGTGTTATAGATTTAAGAGGTGATTGCTTAGATTTCTTGGTTTCTTGGTATCTTAATTGAGTGATTGATATATATTTAATAAATGTTAATGTATATATTGATGTTGGAATCGTGGGGAGCTTTGAATTTTATGGTTTGTTTGAGTTTTGCAGATTGAAAAGCAACTGTATGGCTTTGGCGGGGTTTTGGAACCTTGGGACTCAGTTTTGTTAGTTTGGTGATTGTCTACTTGGTTAACCTTTTTAAAGCATAAAGGTAAGCTGTTCGGCATTTAACCTAAAATCTTGCTATTCGTTTCCCTGGGTGGAGATATTTTTGTATTTAGTATTTTGATTTGATGCATTAGTAGCTTTGATCCAGGGTGGATGTTTTCTTTTCTTAGTAATGTAGTTTGGTTTGTTTGCTTTATTGAACCAAAGCTAAAAATCATGATTAGGGCAGTCATCTATGTGAAGATACTTTTTCTTTGGATGCCATGTCAAAAAATTATGGTTGCATCAGGTTGAACTAGTAGTTGCTTGTGATTAAAATGAATGACAACATCTTACAAAAAGGCTGTTTTAGATGAGATGAAATCCCTGAGACGTGTACGTACAGGGGCGGACTCAGGAATTACTCTCAGTGGGGCTAGCTTGGTGTATATGTATTATGACATTTTTTTTAAGTTGGGAGCTTTTTTCCTGAACAAAAAATCCTTATTTTCAACTTTGTTCGATTATATACTTGGAATTTTTTTAAAAAAATTATATTTTGTAGATAAAAAAAAATACATATATAAAATGTATTGCCTGTTTAAAAAATAAGGTTTTATTTTATGAAATAATACATATCTTGTTTTTATCTTTGAGGAATAAATACTTTAAATTTTCAAAAATAAGCTAAACTAGACACCCACCACTAGTATATATCTTTAATTTATCTTAACTATTAATAATATTAAAAATTAAATTTAATTATCTAAATAAATCACGTTCTAATGTTCTATAATACTACTTATTATTGCTATATTTTCAAAACAAAAAAAATCACTACTCCATAAAAGTTGAGTGGGGAGCCCCTACTGGTCCATGGTAAGTCCGCCCATGGATGTGTATGTGTGTTTATTCACTAGCGTGTGTAATTATTTTTTTTGGCAATTGTATGCATGGTAAGTGGTACGTATTTTGTTGTTAAATATTTGTCAGAACCAAACAACTAGTGGTCTAAGGTTTCTACTTTGTCTTTACACACATTGTTATCAAGGTTAATATGATATTTAAAATTATAATACATGAATGGACAAAATAGAATAGAGGATATAACATGAAGTAGGTGTAAATAAATGTTAACAGAAGTTATTGGTATCCTCACCTGGCTACACATATATACAACTACACACACACATAAATATATATAAGAGGGTTCTCTATGGAATAATGGGCTACATATACATAATAAAGTTTAAATATTAAATAATAAATATACACAATCTATTGCGGACTGGGGCAAGCATTGGAGACTGGGGATTTCTGGGCGGAGAGACTGTAATACCCATCATTACCCGTTTCTCATAAAATTGTCCATGTTTCCTGCCATCAGCTCGTACATAAAAAAATTCTTCGAATTTTCATCTTATTTAGATAGGGGATTGGATCACGGTCGGGTGATCGCGTCATCTTCATATAAGCTGCCTTCAACTTCCATCTCTTGCATCTTCTTTTCTGTCCAACACTCACACTCATACATTTGTAAGTTTGATGGACGCTCTTTATTTTTACTATTCAAATTCAATGGGACTTGTTTGTCACACAACCACTGTATTGATCTGGTTTGTGTCTTCATGCTCAATATTTTAATTCTTCTGAATAATATAGCCCATTGTCCTTACGTTTGCACTGCTCTTACATGCTTACCCAAAACCCCCCTCTGGTCTTCTCCAAATTACTTCACGTGCTTACTAGCGTATGCCTTTTTTTTAATGTGATTACCATTTGCAGGTATTTGCATTGTAAAAAGCGTCTGAGGAGGTGGATTGGTTTGATGGTCGACTTGCCAAACATTACACTGTCACCTTTTTTTTCCCCATGTCGCACCCTGTATTTAATCACTCTTTCCTATAGTTTCATGGTATGGCTGAGTAGCTTAGTACCACAATAGTTACTCAAGTAGTCAAGTATGTGCATTGCCATTGTTCTTAACCACCACATTGAGCCTCAACTCTTTCAGGTTCCAACACCTACTCTTCTAGCACTAGTACTAGGTTAATCTAGGCCTGGCTAGGTTAATTAGGTCATTAACCTATGCCGAACTGGTCAAGGTCATTTGTATTCTCATGTTAGGATTCCCCCGTCCAAAATTCTCATGCTCACGTTCAAGCCTATCTAACCTTGTGTCAATGCACCCCATTAATATTCTCTGCTTTACGATAAAATGAAGAATCGACCTTATTTTACCCTTTTCTACATCTTTCTGTTCTATTTGAACTCTGTTTTGGTGACCAAAATTCAATTCTGTATAGTAATTTTTGCTTTACCTCTGTCCAATTATACTCTTGACTTTGTTGGAATATTCTCATTAAACATTGCACTTAATGTGAACCATCATATCCTCCATCATGTTCACATAATATAATTGACATTCTCATCAACATCCCTGCTTACTGCAATATTGATTATTAATTCTGTCTATCGTTCTGAACAAATATATTTACTATACGCGCATTTAACTTTTGAAAGTGATCTTTCCCCTCCCTCCCGAAAAGATTACTTGTTTTTTTTAAATGAAATTTTAGTTGTCACTTGCAATTATTATTCGTTGAGATTCTTTGTTTTCATTTAACATGGTGATTGATTCCTGCATTGCTGCTTGTGCATCAAGTCAATTCATTATAAGCTGGAGTTGCTGTTGTACTATGTTGCTATTTACATGCAAGCTTTAGTATGATTGGAGTTTTGTGTGTGTGTCTGTGCATAAACCTCGATTTTTCTGGATGTTGTTTCAACATGTTATTATCAGATACTTAATCTCGGACTGCTCATCTTATTTTGCTAATTTTGCAGAGAAATGGCTCTGCAGAAATATTCCCCTTCTGCTGATGCACGCTCGGCAAATATGAAACCTTTGAAGTTTTCCCGCAAATCAAATGAGAAAGCTCAGTTTGCAGTTACAGAAGGAAGTCAGACGGAACCTGAGGTGGATATAGATCTGAGGGAGGTCTATTTCCTCATGATGCATTTTTTATCTGCTGGCCCCTGCCAAAGAACATATGGGCAGTTCTGGAATGAATTGCTTGAACATCAACTTTTACCTAGACGATATCACGCTTGGTATTCAAGGACAGGGGTGCTCAGTGGGGATGAAAATGATGACGGTTCTTCTTTCCCGTTAAGTTACAACAAGTTGGTGGAGAGGTATATAAACTTATTGGTTTGTTCCTCTTAATTTCTTTCTTATAAAATCTTCATTTTTTTCCAATTTTTAGATTGGTAAGGTTGTTGCATAATACTTACAGGTTGAACTCTAGTACTAGTTGCACGCTTTGCCACTGTTTTGGGGCCATTGACTTTTTATCATTATTAAGATGCTTTGTAGCCAATTAGCAACTCCCAAGTTCCCCCCACAAGTGTGGCAAAAAATGGAATAAGTTTTAAAGTGACTATGTTTGTTGCAGTTACAAGTTTTAAATTTAAACAAGTTTGTAAATGAGAATATCACTCACTATAATAATGTTTGGGAATGGTGGGACCACAAGTATATTACATGGATAAGTGAAAGGGTCATCAAAAAGTAAATGTAATACTACTGAAGAGAGAAATGATGCAAATGGAACAGGCTCTTTTTGCAATTTTGCTATCTTATGTATATGTGGGAGTGGTATATATTAAACTAAAGTCCTGTCTGTCATCTAATTCACAGGTATGAATACTAGTAGTTATGATTCATGCACCCAGGTAATATTAATTCAGACAAGTGGATAGTTAACAATAAATAAAACACTTATATCAATAATGTTAATGTAGCTGCTTCTGCAACTTGGCTATATTTTTTGTATATGTAGAAGTAGTATATATCGCAACCCGGCCATACAGATAGATGGACGGTTAATATAACTCCTATCAGAAAGTACTAAATGTTCAATAAGTACCTATCTTTGTATTTGGCCTCCAAGGAGCATCCCAGATTTAATATTTTCCCATTTGATTTTTTTTGTTTAGGTATCCTCACATTGAAAAGGATCACTTGGTAAAGCTTCTAAAGCAACTCATAGCTGGAGCAGCTGCACCGCAGGGTATGGTCAATGGGAATGCCTTGAATGCAGCTGCTGTACCTACTCTTTTGGGAACTGGCTCCTTTTCACTTCTTTGCAGTATGTGAACTGTTTTGCATTTCAATATTTGAAATGTGACATTTCTGTTGTTATAATCTATGTTACTCGGACTCTTCCTTTTACCTTCGAGTACCCGTGTCGGACACTCGACACTCGGACGCGGACACTCGGACGCGGACACTTATTTTAGGCCAAAAACATGTATATTTTTTAAAATGTTGCCGAGTCCGATACTTGGACACGTATCCAAGTTGGACACTTCTAGGCGAGTCCGAGTAACATAGGTTATAATTAGTCTGAACATTTGACAAGATAGCTTTGTTAAACTTGCTAAGAGAAAATTCATATTGTGTTATACCTTATTTTTATTATGGTGTCTCCTTAACATGATGTCGATTTCTCTCTCTCTACAAAACACACAGATGAGAAATTTAAAAGCAGTGGTAAACCTCCCCCCCAATACATGCGTTGGCCTCATATAAAAGCTGATCAGGTGCGTGGGCTCAGTTTGAGAGAAACTGGTGGTGGCTTTTCAAGACATCATCGTGCACCTTCAGTTCGTGCTGCATGCTATGCCATTGCAAAACCTTCTACCTTGGTGAAGAAGATGCAAAATATTAAAAAACTTAGGGGACATCGGAATGCTGTTTATTGTGGTAAGAACCTCATATTCTCCTCTTTTTTTTTAAATTAACTTGACTATAACTGTCTTTCACGGTCTCAGTTTTTGTAGGCGTATTACTAAATTTTGTCTAGTATACTTTGTATGCTTACTGCAAAAATATTCTAGTAATTTGTTTATGTATATTTCCTGGGCTTTTGGTTTTTGCTAGAAATTTTGTGCTGTGTACAATGGTTTAACTCCCTTATACTACACTATATTCTGGGACATATATGTAATTATTCTTGCAAGCTGGTAGGATAAATTAAACTTTTATTTTCTTAGGATGGCTGAATATATTTCTAAGTTCGGTTACAATATTGTTTCATTCTACACTGTTACAAATCTTGCTTATAAAAAATATTATGATATGAAGTAGACTTTAAACTTACCTTGAGCAGTTAATTTCTTGACCAACCTCGGGCTGACTACTATTGTCAAAAAAATTATCTTGTGTAGCCCATCTGCATGTTCAAACTTGATATCAGCTTGGGATGCACCATATTTAACTATTTTTTTGCTAAATATATTTAAGTATTTGTTATGGATTAATGTTTAGTTATTTTCATTGTATGCAGCTATATTTGATCGGTCAGGAAGATATGTTATTACCGGTTCAGATGACCGTCTTGTGAAAATTTGGTCAATGGACACTGCTTATTGCTTAGCTAGCTGTCGTGGACATGAAGTGAGTTCAACTATTCTATCATATGCGCGCATAGCTGTCACCGACACCATCGTTTTCTTAATAATTTAATTATTTTGTTTGCAATATCTAATGTACATTCTTTGAAAGGGTGACATTACTGACCTGGCTGTGAGCTTCAATAACACCTTGGTAGCCTCTGCTTCAAATGACTTCATTATCCGAGTTGTAAGATTCCATTCTGATCAACAGTTCATAATTATTTGTTGAGTGCCTTTTACCTGACTTCAACTCTGTTTCACCTAACAGTGGCGTTTACCTGATGGGCTACCAATATCTGTTTTGCGTGGTCATAGCGGAGTAGTTACGGCTATTGCGTTTAGTCCCAGACAAAGCTCTCCGTTCCAGCTCTTATCGTAAGTTGATTCCTGGAGTCATTATTTTGGTTTCTTAAGTTGTTTAGGCAAGAATATAGGAACAAGTCCAATATCATTGCCAATCACTATCAATGTGCCTATAAGTCATTATGTGCTTCCTGACGAACTTTAGTTGCATTTGCAACTTGTTCTCTAAAACAAGAGATTTCAATTTTCATCTGTTTAAACATAATACTTCTTCTCTGGTTTCTAGTCTTCTTTATATATTTTAAAATTTTATTTTTCTTGTTCTTTTCTATTAAAAAAAATTTAATCGTGATATATTTCAAGTCTCCAGACATAATAATAATAACATTTTTATTAGAATTCGTGTTTGCTTGTTAATGGTGTCTTTTATACTTTTAATATAGGTTTAAGAATAACTATGAAAGTAAAGTATTATTTATCATCAGGATCATCATAATAATCGGTTTATTATAGTAGGAAAAACTGGTAATAATTCATTAGGATCCTAATAGTAAATATAGAAATATATAATAATATTTGTGAATTCTAATGGGATTTATACTATAAAAATATAAAGAAAAGAGTTATATATTGTAATTCTAATAGGATTTCAGTGTACACTGTACAGGAAAAAAATATGGGTCAAGTATTTTTATATGTTGGATGTTATTACATATTAGTAGTTAAACAGTATAAATACAATATGAGTGATAACCAAAAAGCCATAATGTTACTCTTGTGACATATCGTTGAAACGGCCTATTGTTTTTTAATGAAGAGGAGTAGATGGTTTTATACCTCTCAAGAAGACAGTTATACATGTAAAGCAACTGACGCGGGACCATGACAATAGTCGAATGATTCACTGGTTTCAATTTATGTTTCCGTGTCTATATCTATGCATATTCAGTACTAAAATTTGGAGTTGTATGTTTTGCATATGAACATATTGATTTTTTTTTACTCTCCTGAAAGAATTCCCTTTATTAATGTTTTCCTCTGAAAATTATCCATTTGACACATTTCTGGTAATTGTATGTGCCATGTATGACCATGCGGTGTATTATG
The DNA here is from genome assembly GCA_028671895.1 of Oenanthe sinensis. Classification (NCBI taxonomy): domain Eukaryota; kingdom Viridiplantae; phylum Streptophyta; class Magnoliopsida; order Apiales; family Apiaceae; genus Oenanthe; species Oenanthe sinensis. Next base: position 29,473,379 of record CM053813.1, on the reverse strand, counting down.
TTTGCTCTCTTTTGCAGGCATGCGTATGCAGGTGGCCCTCCCTATTGCATCTATCATACTCTGCAGATGCAATACTTACCATCATCTATTAAATTATACTTAATATATTTTTTGATTGTCTTATATCTTCCGCTTTTCCTGTAGGTCATCGGATGACGGAACTTGTAGAATTTGGGATGCCAGAAACTCCAGTTTCAGTCCAAGGATATATGTCCCAAGACCTATAGATTCTGTTGCTGGTTAGTCTTTTTTGGTGTACTTATTTCTGATACATGGCATTATTTACTCAAGGTATTCATGTTTATATTAGGGAAAAATGGTGGTCCGTCATCAAGTACCGCTCAACAGAATCACCAGATTTTCTGTTGTGCATTCAATTCCAATGGGACATTTTTTGTAACCGGTAGCTCAGACACGTTTGCAAGGGTACATCTGATTATGCACTTTGACCTAGAGATGTGCATTAAATATATATGTCAGTTGTCCTTGTGTAATCTATAAGTTAATCTTAAATGATTTCCATGCTTCATATGTTTGAACCAGTTTGATGAGATTAAAAAAAATAAACAGATAACAGAAAGAGCATTACTTGCAGGTCTGGAATGCTTGTAAACCAAACACAGATGACCGAGAGCAACCAAACTATGAATTGGATATATTAGCTGGACATGAGAATGATGTTAATTATGTCCAGTTCAGGTTAGTCTATCTCTATGTTCAAATTCTATTGATCATTTTTTGTTGCTGATCAATGTTGTTTTCCTTGCAATACAGTGGTTGTACGGTGACTTCTAGGTTGTCTATGTCTGATGGGCAGAAGGAAGACAATATACCAAAGTTCAAGAACACATGGTGTGTTAGTGTATCATCCTCACAAATCACTACCTCTGTTCAATTTCACTGTTTATCCTCCCAATTACGCTCTCAAGGGATCTAGTTACATCCATTTGTTAATCTTCTTCTAGGTTTACGCATGACAACATTGTTACCTGTTCACGGGATGGTAGTGCAATAATATGGATTCCGAGATCACGTAGATCACATGTATGCTTAGTTACTCTTGCTACCTTCCATGATTGCATTGAGTTCAATTTGGGTTAGATCAAAGTAATGTTTGCATCTTGATAGTTTTTTAATAGAAATAATAATTGAAACCTTAATTCAGGGAAAGGCAGGACGCTGGACAAAGGCATATCATTTGAAAGTTCCTCCACCTCCTATGCCTCCTCAACCTCCTCGAGGAGGCCCACGTCAAAGAATTCTTCCAACTCCACGTGGTGTTAATATGATTGCGTGGAGCCTAGATAATCGGTTTGTCCTGGCAGCAATCATGGGTAAATTGCCTTTTATACAAGAGATAAATGATACAATGTCTTGCTCAAATTATGAAAAGATTTAGACAATTATCAGTAGCAAAACTATAGAATCGATAATATATATCTTTAGCACTCTCTTCAAATGAAGCCCATTATGGGCCGTAGTGGATCTCCATAACCTACTAAGCATTGTGAGAATTTTGACGGTACCAAAGACTTTAAGTTGAGACCTTTGTTTGAATTAGTATTCACTATTTTACTGAAAGAATTGTTTTCTAATATTGTAGATTGCAGAATATGCGTCTGGAATGCCGTTGATGGTAGCCTAGTACATTCTTTGACAGGCCATACAGAATCTGTAAGCCATTATTCTTATAAGTATATTTTTTAACTATATTCTTTGTTGTGTGTATTGTGGGAATTTTAGTATCTCATAATTTGATACTTGCTCTTGTCACATTTATCGTCTGTACATGGTTGAACCTACTTCTACACTATCTCGATTGTCAAAGTAGTTACTCATGTGCTGGTACTTCTTGTCTTTTTTCTAACCAGTTTTATTAGTTATAGAAAAATAGTAGAGCCTTCGGAGGACTGGCCTATAAAACTTGTCTGATAATCTGATTGATAGATGAGCTGCTTGCAGTCAGTTGAAGACATCAGCTCATCTGATTGCTCAAAGCTTAGATTAACTTATGCACCACATTAATGCATGCTAACATTAAATGAACAAATAAAAAAAATTCTACGCACGAATTATTGTGTATGTGTGTTGGATACTGCTTAATATATCCTGCAAAAGAAATCTTAGTTCTTAAGATGTTTGCTAACCATTTACATAATGATATTATGTAACAAATTAACTTCAAAATGTTAATACATATTACATGTTTACCCCTGAAGGTAGGATCACTTATTTGTCATGAAAGTACTTATGTAGGCTTAATGTTATCTACTTTTTAAAAAATGTAATTTATTCACCTTTCTTCAAATCAAGCTGTTTTAGTTTTATTAACATATTTGAGATTGAAGGCAAGGTTTTCTTCCATCCTTCATCATTACATAATATGATAAACTAATATATTATCTTGAAGTATAAAATTATGTTTGGACATAGTGAAGTTAACTGAAGTGTAGTGCAGGTCAATTGTCCTAAAGTTTATTTGGTGTAAACAGAGGTCCGTGTCTCTTCAGTATGTATGGACTCCTAACATTTTCCGCGTTGATTCTTTTACTTCTAAAGGTTGCTCATCACTTAGTTAGGGCCATAAACGAACCAAACTGTTCAAGTTTGGCATGACATCTGAGCAAGCATGCCATGATACTTACTTTAATGTTATGCTTTTGTTGAAGCCCGGTTACTTTTTTTTCTTCATCTTCATGTAAGGTACACGCTGACATGTTTTTCACAAGGCCAATGACAGTTTTCGGTCTATTTTGTAGACTTATGTTCTTGATGTTCATCCTTTTAATCCTCGAATTGCCATGAGCGCTGGATATGATGGAAAAACAATCGTTTGGGATGTGAGTTTCAAGCTTTGCAGGTCTTCGTGGCTACTGCTTTTGTTGAACTCGTTTACAATTATCCTCTTTGTTGAAATTTCTATTTCCTCTCTACATGCTTACAGATATGGGAAGGAATACCTATTCAGATATATGAAATGGGACGCTGGAAGTTAGTTGATGGAAAATTTTCATCGTAAGTTAGCACAGTTCATCAAATTGTTGCAAACAATACAGTGAAATAAAATGCTTTTAAAATTGTGTCAATTTTACAACTTATAGAATATATTTGCTGCACACTGCACTGGCTCTATTTTTTTATATATTTCTCTCTAATGTAACTATGCCAATTTCCAAGCATTCGTGATTATTGCACTTTGAACTGAAAAGTGAATTTAAGCATTGTGGTTTAATTTTCTATGTGAAAACAATGCTTGTCTAATTAAAGCAAAGAGATCAATATTTATTAGGATAGAAGTAAGAGCTTATATATCAGCTTGACCAACAACATTTTACCTTGGTTTAGAAACCTGCCAAATATTGGCCAGCAAGTCCACTTGGTACTTAATTATTATCTAGGTTTACATTGCATTGCATCAAACTTTAAAGGCATGGATATTGGTCAAATGTTATCTACATTACTGCTTCCTATGTCTAACCTCTACGCATGAGAAACATATTTTGCACCCTACTTTACTGCGCATGTTCAAGGTCACTTTGAGCAAACCCTTTCCTTTCTTGTATCCTGACCCGAGAATGTAATGGCTAACTTTCTTCATATAATTTTAGTAGAAATATAAAAATTGGACTTTGCATCTTGCTCTTGCTTCTTTTGTTAATTTCATATTGTCAGTTTACATCTTAGTTTGTGTTTGTATTCTAGAGATGGGACCTCAATTATACTTTCAGATGATGTTGGTCAATTGTATATATTGAACACCGGTCAGGGGGAATCCCAGAAAGATGCAAAATATGATCAGGTAATTGGTGAATTCATAAATTGTTAGTAAAGTCAGTTTTTAGTTGTAAATTTGGATCCCCTTTTGGACTCACATTTATGCTTTGAACAGTTTTTTCTTGGGGATTATCGACCTCTTGTTCAAGATACACTTGGAAATGTCCTTGACCAGGTTCATGACTTTTCCATATTATTTGTCGATTCATGTACTTTATAGTATGTAAAATCATAAATACTATTATACACAAAAGTTAAAATACATAACAAACATGCAAAAATACTATGATTAGTATCTTTGTCATATACCCAAGTTACATGACAAAAAAACGTCAGCGACAAAAAATGGATTGAGGGAGTTGATCTTTCGCAATTATGTAGGCTTTGATTTGCGTAATTGTTTATTTGAAAATCGTGCTTAGTCTTGAACATAATTGAAATAGGCGATTATATATCAATCAACCAAGTCCAACAACTCAAGCGCTTCAAAGTGGTTTAGCACGTGATCTTGTGGGCCTTAAATTCTTTTTCTTCTCTTCATCTATGTTACTCCGACTCGCCGATTCCGGCGTTCGTACCTGTGTCGGTCGATACGGGACATGACGCGGAATACGGGTTGGATTCGTGTACTTGAAATTGGATCCTTTCGGTGTCATCGCCGGAAAATTTTTGGAGGTCGCCGGATAAACTTTGTGATGAAATTTGTAGTTCTGATTTTTAGCTAATATGTTTGTAGGACACAATAGAGTTTCGAATCAATTAGACCGATGAAGTCTGTGAGAGACAAATGGAACAGACCGAGTAGATATGTATTGATACATGTATATATGTAAGGAATGAACCTGAACTAAATGTTGTCCACTCATTTTTCAGTTAATTTTTATAGTTATTAGAGGCCAACTGTATCAATTCAAATTTTCAAACATAGATATATATTTGCTTCAAAAAGAACATACATATTCTATAATTTTGATTTACACGTAGTAATATTAATTTAAATAATTAATTAATTTATGAAATCATAATATTAATATACAATTTAATAAAGTTTTATTATTACAAAAAGTGTATATCATTTATTTAAATATTAATATATATATTTAAATTAAATTAAAAATACCGTATCCCTGTACTCGTGTCCAAAATTTGGACGGTGTCCAAAATTTGGACGATGTCCCCGTGTCTGAAATTTTTGGAAGCGCCGAATCCGACACTCGGATATGATTTTTTTTTTAACTGTCTAAAGCAGCGAGAAATTTGTTTAAAGTTGGTATCTGTATATGAATTATTTTCACTAGTTCCTTTCCGCCTTTCGGTTGACTATTGCACTTATTTTTGTGAGTTTGCGCCTTTCAAAACACTGTGCGCAAGGCAATGAACTAAGCAAGGAAAGTAGCTATACAATGCAATAGTGTATAATCCTTAAGTTTTTCTAGTTTTCCGGCCTAATTGTGAATCTTTTTTATCCTATCGCATTGTAGTGTTGTTTTGTTTGTCAGAGAATTTGAAATTTGTTGAATATCAACATCATTTCTACTTCAAATAGTTCTACAAATACTGAAAATGCCGAGCGTATTCCTGTGTTTAACGTTTGATGTTTAATATATAATATTTATCTATTGTAGAAAAATCATTGATAACTTCTTTCAGAAAATATTTATTAAAAAATTCTTTATTCAATATTATTTGAAGTTAATTTTCTAATTTAGCTGCAATCTACTGGCAAACTTGGAAACTAGTGCAAAGAGTAATGACTAATCTGAAATTTCTTGGATACATAGAGACTCAACACCATTCTCCAACTCCTTAAAGTCTCAAAGTCTCAGGGTAGATCGTAGGTTTAAATGTGTGTATGTGTGTATGTATCAGCATGATGATGAATAACAAAATATAACGTGAACTTCATCATATTTATTATTATGTGGATGAGCTATATAATATATATAAAGCCAATACATCTTATCCCTAAAAAAACTAATACAATTAAAAAATATTCAAATCAAAACTAATCTAATCTAATCTTATTTATCCTAAAAACTTGGTCAACATTAACCAATTATTAAAATTTAAAAAATCAAAGCATAATTTAATAGTCATTTCTAACATGAATATTAATGTGTGGAGTCCGATTAGTATCCACACTTTCAAACATGCTTTGTTTTATTAAAATCCCAAATATTGCTTCAAACTTGTGAATTGGTTTAGGTGGATGACTTACGAGAGCGCCACACTGCACTTGGATTCGTTGCTAGTTGTTACAACTTTGTCTGCATATATTATATATTGTAGAAAGAATATTAAACCAGTAGAACTTATATAACAGGTTCTTCTGATTAATGTCAGTTATATTGCTTTGCTGTTTCAATGTTATTTTCTTTTAGGAGAGTATGATCTTGCATGGTTTAACAGCACATGCAGAAAAAATATGAATAAATAATTATTGGAACTGTATAATTAACTTTTTATATGTAATGTCTGACACTATTATTATTATAAAGTTAATAATTCTGTTCCAACTTCTAAATTCAAAAACAAGGGAGATCATTTCTTTTCTTATTTTATATTTCTTAATGCAGGAAACACAGCTTCCTCCGTATAGAAGAAATATACAAGATCTCCTTTGCGATTCAGGTTTCTATCAGTTCTATTTTATAAGTTGGCTAGTATATATTCCTACTGCTCCTATGATCTAATTATTGATTGTTGAAATTTCTAGCCATGATTCCATACCCAGAGCCTTATCAGAGCATGTATCAAGCGCGGCGATTAGGAGCTTTAGGTATTGAATGGCGCCCATCTTCTGTGAGATTTGCTGTTGGTGCAGATATTAGTCTTGACCAAGAGTACCAGATGCTCCCTATAGCAGATTTGGATATAGTGATTGATCCGCTTCCGGTATTATTATTAGATGCCATGGACTGGGAACCCGAAAATGAAGTACAAAGTGATGATAATGATTCAGAGTATAATGTACCAGATGAGAATTCTTCTGGCGGGGAGCAAGGGAGTCTTGGTTCTCATTCTTCTGGTGGCCAAGAATGCAGTACAGAAGACAGTGAAGCTGAGAACACATATGAAGATGGGCGTAGGAGATCAAAAAGGAAAAATCAGAAGACAGAGGTTAATAATGTTCTCCTCTTGAATATCTCACCACGTTTTTGTAAAACGAACATGCTTTAATATTGTGTTCTGCAGGTTGAGGTCATGACATTCTCTGGGAGACGTGTTAAAAGGAAAAATTTAGATGAGTATGATGATTGCTCTTTCAAAACTAACCGAAGTAGAAAATCAAGGCATGATCGTAAAGCATCAAGGAAGAAGTCCTCATCAGCAAAGCTTTTAAGACCACAGAGAACTGCTGCACTTAATGCTCTTAATTTCCTTTCACAAATTACTGGAACGTCTACAGACAGGGAATTTGAGGAGGGCTCTATAAGTGATTCATCTGATAGTGAATCCATGCTGCCAATTTCAAACAATGCGAGTGAAGAATCGGATGATTTTCAGCAAAGTGAAAGAAATCGACAATCCAAAGGAAAAGAAGTGGTATCTGCGGATGAGTCTGAAAAATTAGAAAGGGTCCGTACATGTCCTGAATCTACTGGAAGCAGGAAAAAGCTTGTACTCAAGTTGCCAAATCGAAATACAAACCAACCTGTTTCAGAGAACATGGTTCTGAAATGCGTCGACCAACCTGATGTAGCAGGCTCATTATCTCCAGCTCCTCGTGAAGAAGATAGATTGGGCAGCAGCCACTCTCTGAAGTTGCGATGCCCTTCTAATATTATATATTCTGACAATGTTGAAACAAATAAAAATGATCAGCAAATAAATCTTAAAAACCCTTTTAATCTCCTTGAAGGATGCAATGGTGGGAATGTTCGATGGGGAGGGGTCAAGAGTCGTACATCCAAACGTGCGAGGATGGGAGACCTGATAACATCCACATCTGCAGGAATCGCTTCCTGCCTCAACGCTCACAACAAAGCTGACAATATCATTAATGGGAATCTCATACCAGATGACTTAGATGCAATGGCAGCAAAGTCAGACCCCCGCATTGAGGGTAGGGATATAGTTATGTCAGGCTTGCATCACACAGAGTCCAATATTACCAGGGCATCGGAGAATGTTATAATTAACAAGGATCAACTCAATGTGGATTGTTGCAACAATCATGATGAATCACATAAATTTCAGGAGGTTGATGATCAAGCTACACCTTCTGCTCCACGTGATGTTGGGAGTAAACTTCCTGAGCGGAAAGAAGATCTCACACCAACTCCAAGAAAGCTATCAATAGGATCCAGAACCCTACCATGCGAAGATCAAAGTTCTGCCAAGATGAAAATGAAATATCAAGTAAAAGATCCTTGTGACAATGCACACAATTTGTTAGAAAGCTCATCAGACCCTGAACAGAAGGCAAAAAAGAAGGCCACTGATGGATACAAAAGGCCAAGTTCAGAATGGGGTGGCCTCAATGGTGTATCAGGTGATTCTCTAGTTGGTGCCGGTTCAGGGTCTATATTGCAGGATCCCCCAAAGTTTAAGTCAGACGACAAGAGGTATGCTGCTGTTTATAGAAGGTCGAAGTTATCTAGAGGTAGAAGTAATCTAGAAGGAAATAGTGGAGGGATGGATGCAAGTACTTCAAATGCAAGCAAGCCTTATCAGGATGAAGCTGTAGCTGCATCAGAAGGAACTCGTAGAACACGGTCCATGGGACCTAGGTCAACTGCAAGTGATTTGAATAATTTTGGCGGAAATGGCCATTTTAGGGAAGCGCATAATAGGTCAGAAGACATGTTGATTACAAATGGTTGTAACCAGCTCTCTGTTCAAGATTGGAAGTTGACTTCAAAGGTCACAGTTGGATTGAGGTCTACTAGAAACAAGAGAACTAGTTACTACCATCGTGAAATGAGTCCTCCAGACAAAAAGAAACAACAATCAGCAAAAAGTTCATGGCTGATGTTTACGACACATGAAGAGGGATCCCGATACATTCCCCAACTGTGTGATGAGGTTGTGTATCTTAGACAGGTACCATTTATTCCTCATATGTTCCTAGTACGTTGCATATGATGTTACAATGAAAATTACTAATCTGAGCTCATAATATATGCAGGGACATCAGGAATATATTAGTGAAAGTCATTCAAGAGAGAAATCCCCTTGGAAGGTTCTCAAAGGGGACATTAGAGCTGTGGAATTTTGCAAGGTCGAAGATCTCGAGTATTCCGCCCTTTCGGGTTCTGGAGAAAGCTGCTGTAAAATGACTCTGCAGTTTATAGATCCAACTTCCAGTGTACTTGGTAAATCGTTTAAACTGACACTTCCTGAGGTGACTGGTTTCCCAGACTTCCTTGTTGAAAGATCTAGATATGATGCTGCTATAGAGAGAAACTGGTCATGCCGTGATAAGTGCCAAGTCTGGTGGAAGAATGAAGATGAGGAAGACGGGAGTTGGTGGGAAGGAAGGATCCAGTCCATAAAACCTAAATCTTCTGAATATCCCGATAGTCCATGGGAAAGGTACATGGTGCAGTATAAGAGTGAACCCACTGAAACACATGGGCATAGTCCTTGGGAACTTTATGATGCTGATACACAATGGGAGCAGCCTCATATTGACGATTTGATCAGAGATAAAGTGCTTCGTGCTTTCGCCAAGATGGAACGAATAGGGAACAAAGGCCAGGTGACCTTTTAGTGTGTACACATTTTATTATGTGCACTGTAAACTGATGACACAGAACAATATTAACTTCTATCTTTCATTTCTTCTCTACAGGATTCTTTTGGTATTCATAAACTGAGAGAAGTTTCTCAGAAGTTAACATATGTTAACAGGTAAGTTCTGACAATGCATGACACATGTTACTGGCACTTCTGGTGGTGTTATATGTTGTACTTTGAAAAAATCTGGCTAAAAGTTGTCGGATATGGTATTATATATTTACATTTGATATGCTTTTATATACTATTATAGACAAATTTTATCTGTAAACAAGTTTTAGTTAAGATTATTGTATCTTGATCGATCAAAATCATACAGGTTTCCTGTTCCGCTATCTTTTGAAGTAATCCAATCGAGATTAGAGAACAACTACTACAGAAGCGTGGAGGCGCTAAAGCATGACATTGCAGTAATGCTGTCAAATGCTGAATCGTACTTTGGAAAAAATGTTGATCTTTTGGCGAAAATGAAACGTTTATCAGAATGGTTTACTCAGGCGCTATCATCTCTATAGCATAGTGTATAATTTTGTACAAATTTAACATGGTTGAGCTCGAGCAGTTTTTCCCCCCTGTAGAATTTTGACCTCTTTTCTTCTTGCCTTTAGCTGTCCTTTCTTAATTCTTAAAGTAGGAATTTCGATCTAGTCAGCGAAACTAGTTGATCATTTCGGGTCCTTTTTCTAGAAACAGAGGAGCTTTATATCGAAGGTAGTTAGTACTTAATAGGCAGGTTTTTCATTTTCACTTCTTAGGGTCCAATAGAGTATGTCCTTTTATGAAAATTGGAAAGCAGTATTACTGTATAGATGCTATATAATAATTAGAGTCTATCATCTTGACATTATAAATTTGAACCAAGCTTCATTTTGTTAATTTATACCTGTTTTTCTTCTTTTTCGCCATATTTATATAAAATAAATGTGGCCGCAGATATAAGAGAGGAAAAACCAACTTACATGTGAATGGAGTTCTCTGGTAAAATATATATGCACTAAACAGAAAACAAATCACTTAAAGTTTCTCACAAGTCTGTCTAAAAGGAAAATATCTTATAAGGGTTTGTTTTCTTAGTGCATTTTTAATGGTGTCAACTTTGACACATAATCAAAAATAATATTATTTTTATTTTCTCTCATTTACACATTATTTTTGGTAATTTTTTTAAAAATACACTTCAATGGTTGACATCTTGAGATGCCAATTTCTTTAATTTGTCCTATCTTATTTTTCATATATTATTTATTAAAAAATATTATCTATATTTAAGTTTTCTTATTTATTTTGAAATATAAAATTGTTTATACCGCATACAATAAAAAATAATATTAAATAAATTTTATAAAAAAGTACAATACAAATATATTAGACAAATAATATTTAATAATAAAAATAAATAAAATGCTATAAAAATTTGTTTATATACATGATATTTAATAATAAAAATATAATATAAATAAGTTTTAATAAAAAAATGTATAATACAAATATATTATATAAATAAGTTTTTATTCATGAAGTTTAGCATCCTATTTTATGGGATATCTATCAACTTTTATCAACTCAAATTGACATATCATGCCACGTCATTACTTGACATCCTAACAAGTAACAACATGAATAAAATGCGAATAAACAAATTAAAAGGGTTAGCCTATTATAAAAAGTTTGTAAGAAAAATTAGATGACTATTTAGTAGAAAAGGGGTTAAATATCAATCAGGTGACTCATTGCGTCTAGATGTATCAAGTAGGTGACTGATTGCAAATTTGACTCATTTTGGTGTTTGATTGCACAATTTGACTCATTTTAGTCACTGATTTCGATTTTTTTATCAAACTTATTTTCCGGCCACCCGAAAATTTTCCAGCGAAAAAAAATATGCACAAAAAAATCCGAAAAAAAATTATATGTAGTAAAACACCCCGACTTTAAATCTCCTAAACTCAGAATTATCGAAATAAAATTCAAAACTCAAAATCGAAATTAAATAAATTTGGGTCAAGATTTATTTAATTTTGATTTTAAGTTTTGAATTTTATTTCGATAATTCTGAGTTTAGGAGATTTAAAGTCAGGGTGTTTTACTACATATAATTTTTTTTCGAATTTTTTTGTGCATATTTTTTTTCGTCGAAAAATTTTCAGGTGGCCTTAAAACTGAAATGAGTCAAATTGTGCAATCAGTCACCAAAATGAGTCAAATTTGCAATCAGTCACCTACTTGATATATCTGGACGCAATCAGTCACCTGATTGATATTTATCCCGTAGAAAAAAGGATCCATATGGCACATGGTGGGGACAAAATATCTAGAATGACACAAGTGAAAATTATGGTATCAAATAGCACTCCATAACACAACATGAAGTTTCATTTTCCTCTATTGTCGGGAATACTACACGAATTAGCTTTTAAAGGCTGAACCGACATTTCATTTTGCGTTTTATCCTTAAACACTACTTTATCTTGTGTTTTGAACATCAAAAATTAAAAAAAATTGCTCAAAATGCTACATGATATAGCGTTTTGAGTAAACGTGACACAAATTAGCGATTTAGAGTGACATTTGGGGTCATTTCTCCGGTTTGTGCTATTCTGGGCATTTCGTTTCCAAATTATAAGGTCAACACCCTATTTAGTAACATTTTTTATTAATATATATTTTGAGATATAATATATATAAAATAATATATTTTAAGAGGTTTGATAATGAAAATTTTAACTATATTCAGCAAAAATTGGAAAATAATTTTTTTACAATTTAGTATTAAAAAATTTATTTTAAAAAAATTAGAAAAAAAATACCGAACTATAGTTTTTATGTGTGTCAAAATGCACGTAAAAAGTCAAATAAACACCTAAAAGGGAGAAAATATTAAATTTGTATTAAAAAATTCAAAAAATAATATGAAATTATATTTTTTATGTGCGTTAAAATATGCGTAAAAAATCACATAAACATTAAAACGGGACAGGAAGGAGTATATTAATTAAAGTATCTGCGTATAAGATAATTCTGACTGGTTAGTAAACAGATATGCTTTCATTTAAAAGTTCTGAGAATGGTACTTACTGGTAGTTGTACACATCATGTGCACAATTCCACCTCATGTTCCCGTTCTTTTTATTCATGAACGTGCTGCAATCATTCTCAGAATTCTATATTCTTAAATCCAGAATAATTTAATGTTACACAAATAATTCAGCAATGCCAAAGATTGTCGTGATCTTTGCACCGAAAGTTAATGAATATTACAAGCAACAAATTTGCCCAAGTACACACCTCAGTAGTTCAAGATTTCTCAAAGTCCTCTGAAGTTCTCAAGAAAACGTCTATAATTACTTAGCTGAGTTTTCTTATATTTCAGAGAAGAAAGTACACTAGAGGTTCACTTTGCAAAGTATAATTTGGTGGAGGATAGTTTCCTAACCACCAATAAAATACTACAAACAAATACAAATCTTAATATAGGAAATTTGCTGAAAGCTGATCCTTGAAATTTGTAACCTTCTTAACGCTTTTTGCTACTCCTCTTCTTACGACGACTCCTATCCTCAGAATCAGAGTCTGATTCAGATTCAGAATCTGAATCGGAAGACTCAGAAGTTGAACTATGCTTTCTGTGTCTCCTTTTCCTCTGCTGCTGCTTCTTCTTCTTGTTCTTCTTCCTTCTCCTCCTCCTCTCTTCCTCTGAATCAGTGGATGAACTGTAGCTCGATTCACTCTCTCCAGAAGATCTATCAGACCCTGCATCCGATGATGACCCAGATTCAAAAACTGAAGCATCACTCTCTGTACCAGATTCAGTATCTGACTTGTGCTTCCTTTTACTCTTCCTTTTGGTTTTGCTTTTCTTAGAATGCTTTTCAGCTACTACCTCATTCACCAAATCTGGGTTATCCAGATCGTAAGAGATGGGCTTCATTCGCAATTTTGGATTTTTAAGTTGTTGGGTTCGAGAAGGCCGTGAGATGTAAACTCTTTCATTTTTGCACTGATAAGTCCAATGATCAGTTTCAAAACACTTCTGACACTGCGAAGCAGCCCCTGCGACAGTAGACATCGTATTCTTTACGTCTTTCCTTTCACCTAGTCTGACCTGCTTCTCCGTACTCATGAGATACATCTGCCTCTTTGCTTCTTTCCTTTCCTGCCATCTACTAGGTCCCTCTTCCTTCTGTCCATAAGCATTTACATTGCGGGCCGCAGCTTCTGCTGCCCGCTCAGCCTGCGCACGACTTAGCCCTTTTGCAGCTGACAAAGCTGCAGCCTTGATTCTTTCAGCAGCATCCTGACCACCTGCCTCTTCTTTCTTACTTGTTGACATGTTTGCTGCCAATACTCCAACAGAGAGACTAAAGTTCACTTTGATTCCTCCTAAATCCTGATTATTTATAGAAAAAAGTTAGCAATAAATTTAGATATTAGAAAACAAAAGTCAGCAATAAATTCCATTTAAGCTAAAAAAAAAGTAAATTAAAACTTAAAGAGCCAGACGTAAAACTAGTCCAAAGCAAAGTGAAGCCTTCCGAATCCTTCAATGTCATAGTTTTAGTCTTGCACTCTTCTCCAAAGTTTTAAACATGGAAAAAAGCAGTTAAAAAAGCAGTAAAATGTTTAAATTTTCCCATCCGCTCTCACAAGTTTTAAATGGGCATGGCAACACATGTAAAGGAAGAAAAATCATATTTTCACTTTCACTCTAAAAACAAGATAAAAGGTTAACACAGTAAATAAAACCTTTTCAAAATACTACTTAATTCAAAATATCGCCCCCTATTCAACATAATCATTTTTACAAATTCCATGCATAGCCCTCGTAATACAAGGCACATCCCACAGAATACCATTGCTCTAAAAAAACTCAACAATAGATAGCAATGAACTATTTTTATAACTTTCTTAATCAAATATCAATACCTCAATTCACGACTAATGTCTACCGCCTTACGTTTTTAACAAAAAATCAAAAAAACACTACAAACCCTAGGTAAACGTAACACCCAATGTTTTAAACAAACACAGGCGTTGAAATCATAACTTCCATACTCCATACCTACCTACACACAGTCTCGTTACTTATACATAACAACTACACAAGTCTACACATACACATTTAACACAATCATCATCCGTAAAGAAAACTATTATGTATCCGATGCACTCATAAATTAATCAATTCATCTACCGTACAATCTTTAAATTGAAATTCATGTTCAACCAAAACAAAGCAATTAAACATAACAGATCAAGACTCAACATTCCCCGAATACAACATAGTAACCAATCGCCGATTAAATTAAAACCAAACGAAAACACACAAAAATTAAAAATAAAAGTTACCGTAAAGTGAGAAAAATGGAGGCTCGAGAAACGCGCATGCTCCAACAAACCAGATCTATAAACCCTAGATAGATATATGGATACAGCTGCCACTCTTTATAATGTCTTAACCAGAGGCCGTATTATCCCTTATATATACACACAGATATTAGATGTACAGTATGTACGTAGGCTTATTACCTTCTAACCCTCAAACTAAGTTTTCACGATATCAGTCCATTCTCAAAATATAAAAATGTATTTTATTTTATATATTAATGATTTAATTAATTTAAATATTTATACTAATAATTTATGTTTTGTTTTATTTTAATTATTACTTATTTTAATATATTTATAATTAAAAATTAGTATTAAAAATAAAAAAATATAATATATAATATATAATTTTTTAAAAATTCGGTTTTTAAAAACTGAACCAAACCAACCAAAATATTTCGATTCGGTTCGGTTTAAAAAAATATTTCGGTTCAGTTTATAAAATATTTGAAATTCAGTTTTCAATTTTTTCAGTTTTTTCGGTTCAGTTCGTGATATGACAAGTTCACATGACTCTTTGGCTTACATCAGCTCCGGTGTAAACCCACAATCACCAGAACACATATTTCATGTAGAAACCGCACCGGTCAAAAAAATATATGCAGCAGTTTTGCACCCTTCTATCATAAAATTCATGAAGTGAAAATGACACTTCTCAGAACCATATATGCAAAAACAGGAATATCAATCCTACTGAAGATTATACAGCTATAAAACCTACTAATAATAAAAATAATAATCTTGAACCTACGGTTACACCTTTTTCAGCAGTTCTGTACAGTATCATCTCCCTTTATGCGTTGCATTAGTAGCACAACCTCCATTAACATGGCAAAGTTAACTATAGCAGGCAAACTCACAACTACGAGAATAGCTTAGGACCCATTAACAGTCATTTCAGGTGAGGAATTTGGGGATACCAAGAGGCAGTCATCTCCACCGCGCTGTTTTGTTTCTGAAAGGCAGAGCAAGCTATCAGGACAGCTTTTAGGGGAAGCTGGTGGCTCTTTATCTGCATGATTCTCCAAATTCTCTGTATCTGAACTCTTTCGGGAACAATGGATAGATCCCCCTTCGTTATTTACTTCATTGAAATTCTTGATCGAGGTTGAGCGAGGAACCGTATGTACGGAATTTGCTATTTTCCTGCTGGGTAAGACTACCTGACTTAATGTTGAGCACAAAGCAGCAAATACACTATCTTTTGATTTCAGATTTATGCATAAACGTTGTCTTTTAAAATGCCCCGACTCATCCTCTGATGAAACCTTTCGCTTTAATCTAAAGGGTTCCGCTGCTCCCTCTTTTTCTTCAGACTCTTCTGAGCGTTTCGTAGGAGGTGGGTTGTAATCCTCGTCATCTTCATTGTCAGCATGATCAACAGGTCTAC
The DNA here is from genome assembly GCA_028671895.1 of Oenanthe sinensis. NCBI lineage: Eukaryota > Viridiplantae > Streptophyta > Magnoliopsida > Apiales > Apiaceae > Oenanthe > Oenanthe sinensis. The sequence goes on along the minus strand of CM053813.1, from coordinate 29,457,088 downwards.
AAGATCTTGAACTACATAGCATATATCAAACATTGAAAAATATCACAAGTTTTACCACCACTAAAATAGTAAAATGAACTGTTTAAAGACAAACACGATACCTTACTGAAGGCTGGCTTGAAGTAGATCCATTTGGTACAAGAGATCTCTCTCCTCGAGACACCAATCCAGATGCTGAATCTTCTTCATCACTGTTAAAAGATAGTTTTGGTCACCATTAGCCAAATGATTGCATGAAAGGATACTGTTACAGCGGATGATAGAGCAGACCTGTCCCCATTAAAGTAATCCTCCTCTTCTTTCTCCAAGGCACGTTCATCTGTTTGTCTTCTGGAGTCTAATACATTGCCCGGACCATTTTCTTCCAATATCTCTAGGGACTGCAAATCCTCTCAGTAATTACCATCATAGTCCTAAACTCAATATTGAAAAAAGACAAGTATCGACATTACCTGCTCATATCTAACCTTCAAAGAGTGAATTGAAGGTAAGTTAAATATGACCAACTGAGACCAAAAGGAATCAACTAGATACTTTAGTAGTATCTTCGATTCGTTCTGCAGGAAACAATGACCTTAGCACCCAGCAATAACATCAGGCTGTCCACATAATGTAAAAGAAAGTGCTATACCTTCCAGATATGCTCAAATAACTCCAAAACAGCAGAATTCAACAGATTGTAACGTTTTCCATTTTGGACAAAAGCATCTATTATAGGTTTCAAAAGGTTGTTCCTCACGATATGATTCATTACATGATCATCCTGCAAAACATTGCATAAGCACCCTAAAGTAAAATGCAATGCAGCCTTTTAGAACTGCTAATACACAATAACTAAGTATTCCATTTTTAGTATACATTTTAAAGGAACTCCAAGGCTACTAAGTACTAACACCGTTGCTATTGCCTATCAGACGAGCAACAGAATTAGAAAATGTGAAGGTTCTCTTCAGAGTATGTATAGAATATTGTTGCAACTATCCAAATTCCACAAGTCACATAACTTTCATCTTAGTCACACTGGAATTAAATGGTCAAATTACAGGCTCAAAATTATAGATATTCCACAACAGCAGTAAAGCTAAAAAGAAAAGTTCATCCAAGAACTTCCAAGCACCATGTGACCAAATTATTAGCTTACCTAAAGGTAACAACCTATAAAGTAGCTCTGAACATTTTATTAAACATGGACACAGTAATTTGCAAATGATTTACTGAATCGGACAAATTTGTTTTTTACTTCAATATGACATTTAAACTTGTCATGTTATGATGCACATGTTAGCTCGATCAGTGTACGGAAAGCTCTCAATATGTAGACTAAAAAGGACAACATAAATCTCACTTCAAAACCATATATTGACATGACGAGTCAACATTTTACTATATCAAACAACAAAGCCAATGACTGATGTTATATTTCTCATCTTCCCATGTTATCAACTCAGTAACATATTTTCTATCTTCTTTTCTGACCATGAATAATATAAATTAATTATTAGTAAACAGGCATGTTTTGTAATACGTAAATTTGGCCCCAGCCATAGAGCTTTGAACAAGACTTGAAAACTAGACTTAAAGCCCAGACTCCTTGGCTTTTCCAACCTGAGGATGTACAACACATGACAGTGTTTCTATGTAATGATGTGATTTGAGAAGCTATATATATTTATAAGCAGATACACTTGTCCTGATCCATGATCCTCCATCTTATTCAGACGAATCAACAGAACATGAATCCCTAAAATTCTCCAGAGCTCCAGTGTATTTCTTTTATGTACTAGTGCTAGTTCTTATCTTTGTGCTCATTATGACACGCATGCACCAGCACAGAAACTATTTATAGATTTGCAAACCAGATTCAAAATAGAAATAATGGCAAAAACTTACGTTGCATGATATAAGAATTCGGAAAAATCGAACAGCAGCAACTACAAGGTATCTTTCCCTTCTTTGAGTAAGAAATAAAACTTTATCTATGACATTGTTAGTAAGGAAGTTGCACCTGTAACCAAAATGTAGAAAACACAGTTTAATCACTCCATATACAAAGAGCGGTATAAAACTATCAAGTAACTAGATATTTACTTTATTCTAAAAGGATGGCGTGATACGCAGAAGCACAACAGATCACAGATGATTAGAAGTATCTCTGGCTTCACCCTACTTTCATTCTGCATACACTGAGAGCTAGAAACTTTACTGGCACCATTCAAAGGGATAGATGATGTAATGACATCTATCAATTGATTCAAGTGCTTCTCATAGAAAACCTCAATGACTGGATCTCTCTGCAAAAGAAAAATTAATATGATCGAACACAAATGTGTGAGTGCTTGATTAGACTATGTGCACCATGTGAATGCAGTGCATCTTTTTCAGATAAATACAGAGCTTACATGGGATAAGGGACAAAAAACACCCTGTAATTTTAGTGTGCGAGCGAATGAGCCCCTATGATTTAAAAAAAGATCAAATAGGCCCACAAACTTCAAGTTAATGGTTCAAAATAGCCCTTACGATTAGATATTGTTAACCAAGGTTAAAGAATAAATTGATATTTAGAAAAATTGATATTGAATCAAGTCCCTATGACCCTATCTTAATATATTATATGATTATTTATAAATTAATTATATAATATATGATATCATATCGTAATATATTCATAACTAATATAATATATATATATATATATATATATATAATTGTTTATGTATTTTATAAAATATTAAACATGACATAATTTTTAAAAAATTATAAATTTGTGAACTAAAATATATTAGAATTTCAAAATAAAGACATATATACTATGGCTAAAAAATGTTTTAAAATTAAATGCATTTATTAGTATATTTATTGTTTTGTTAGAAAAAATTTAATAAATAGGGAGGTAAGAAAAATAATGTTATCACACGAAGGGGGATGGGTAACACGAGTAGTCTGTAGTCATATAGTACTTGACTACAACACAAAACATTGAACAACCAACGCAACTCTACGAGAGTATGAGACCAATGTCACTCTCCGCGGCTACACTCAGTAGCTACTATAGAGTTTTATCACAAAAAGTCAAAAAAGCTTTATCTATGATGTGCAAGTATCTCTTCAGATATGTCATCACAATTAAATTTAGAATTTATTAGTAAGCATATAGATATATCAAAGATTATTTAGAGATGGCAAGTCTTGAATATGGGCACGTGCAGAAAAGGAAAAAGAAATTTAAAAAAATGCACACAGCAGTCACTATATAACACAACTGGCAGCTATGGTCAACTAACATACGTCCAATTAATATTAAAATCTAATTGGTAATATACAGAGCTCAAATTACGATGAAAGCACAAAAAATGACATGCTCAATGCATTTAACTTGCACATCGTAGTAGTTTTGGAAGCCACAGATAACATATATTCAAAAAGTGCTTCGCATTTTTATTAATCAATGCTAGATTTCAGCCTAAAGAAAGTTTAACGCACCCGTGATCCTGAAGAAAAACAATCCAAAAGATTACGGAGAATTTCAGCAAACTGGCAGTGCATATCATCTCCGAAATCTGTAAGCATACCTTTGACCTGCAAAGTAGCATTTTTAAGTATGATATACCTGCTCCATGACAGGTCACAGGATGTCTCTGGGGTCCATATATACATGCTGATCTAGGCAAGTGGCTCACTTATTTTAAATTGAAGCATGCTTCAACATCCAAAATAAATCGGTGAAAAAAATATATTTGAACTAGAGTGAGCTTGTTAGTGAGTTATCTCTTGATTATCAGTAACTATTTTTTCCTTCCACGTCAGATCCAGGCGAAAAGCTAATCATGTAAGTTGTAAACAGCATGTAAAAAAAATTTCCCTCAAACTATCTACTTCATATATCTGCACAATCAACGAACGAAATGCACATTGTTTAATCATTAATGGCATCATAATGATTCCATGTAAATGAACTTGATCCTTTTATTTTCAAACATTAACTTAAAAAGTATCCGCTTCTTTTTGGACCTAGTAACAATATGAAAAAGAGACTCGATAGTTTATTTCACAATGTACAATTAATACATTGCAGGATGCTTTTATATTCAAAAGAACTTCAAATTCTTGTGAATGATGATCCATACCAGAAGCCCAAGAATTGGAACACCATCTTGCTGAGTGAGAGAGGAGCGTGCAAGGTTTGGATCTTGATTTAGGAAAAGAATGAGGATGTCTGTGCTGCAAGCATTAAAACCATTTATAATTAATATGAATATTAGGCTGCAAAAAGATTATATCATATACAACACCAAAAGAGACAACTAGATCATTACCCAGTTAATAAAAGCTTTTTGTCTTCACTCTGCAGAATACCAGCAATGACGTCAATGATGCCTTCATTAATGAGATCCCTACAAGTATCAGGATTATTACTTGTGCTGTTGTGCATATTACACTCATAAATGCAAATATAAACTGCAACTGAAATGAGAAATCTGAAGATATCAAAGACAATACTTATGCTGTGTTGATCTATAACCAAATGTTCAATGCAAGGAAATACCTTTTAAAAAAAAAAAGCAAGTCACAACAATATAGCATACCTTATAAATCGAAACTGATGTACCATTTGCAAGCTCTTGATTAGACAACAAAACTCATGCAAGAAAAGCACCTATTTTCATCAGATAAACGAATAAGCATTATGCAAGGCCTATTCACTGTTAACAGTCCTCAAATACAACACAATTTGGATGCTTCAATAATCAAGCATAACGAGTATGCAGAGGCAAACTACTAGACTTGTATAAGACACAAACACACACAAATATATGTATAAGACTAAAATTTCTGGATTCAACACTCCAAATTTTCCAGGAAAGCAAGTCATTTAAAAAGACTGTCCAAGTAAATTCTTCCCTCATCTAGAACTTTAAAGAGGTTAATATATACATCATTTCCTGTATGACGCAAGATTGAACCTAGGATGACTACATAGAGCATGCTGCATTTAGCAGGTGGTAATTGTTTACAAGTTTAAGATCAATACTGCCGAACCAGATGCAATTTGGGGAACTCAACGACATGCTATTGGGGTGGAACTTTGGCCGTCTTCTTTATGGTGATTATAGACAAAGCAATATAGCAAAGGGTGTGGAAATAGTGAAGAGTGGTGTGAAGCCACTGATATTGCATCCAGACAAGAAGCTGCAAATGCAATTGCTGCACATCTTAGCAGATATACAAGAATAAGCCAACAACACAGTTTGTGGCAAGTCATAATAATGAACACGTTTGTCTTTCCAAAGAGCCTGATTTATAAGAGAAATCACTAGCCTAGGGCCTATGCCATAGCTTCACCCATGCGAGAGATGGAATTAGTGAAAATAATAATTACACTACTACATTAGAACTGCAGGGGATCAGAAGAATCTAGTGCTATGTTACTACAAGACCCAGTAACACAAAATGTAAAATTAGTAGTCTTCACCTGATTCTGATTTAAACGAGAAAAAAGAACACCAAAATAGAGGGCAGTTGCAAATTTAAGCATATGGTAAAAAAGAAATTCTCGTAGCATAGCCAGGGTAGAGAAACGATATTGAAGAAAATATAGAAGAATTGACATTCACCAAATTTTTCTTCGACTCTGCAGAGTTGGTGGGGGCTCTTATCTGTGCAAATAATTCCTTGATAAAGGTAGAGTCATCTTTAAGCATAGTAATAATCTGCAAAACAATCTTAGAACTGATAATAAGATACACCCAGAACATTAGAACCGTTAACAAGAACTACTAAGAAACTTACAAATGCATTATTTGAGTGTAATATTGAATTGAAACTTCCAACTGTGGCATCATCCAAAACTCTTGACAGTATAACATCCTAAAAAAGAATATGCAAGGTGAAAATCTTGTCTACAGGAAAAAACATGCATGTTTTTTTTGGTTAAGTTAAATTATATAAATCATTTCACCTTGAGATAACGAACTCTGTATGTTTGGTGGATCTTCGATAAAACTTGGGGATCTTTTATAGGTATAGCCTATAAACAAGACAAAAACAAGGCCCCCACAGAGAAGATAGTTACGAGTTACGACACCATCTACATACTTGTCAATGTACCCTATTACATATTCCAGTTACTACTACAGAACTATATGCCTATTTATGCCACCAACATGCATCATCAGCCAACGAACCATCGCCTAACATTGTAAAACATTATAATAAATAAGAAGGAAAAAACACCTACCTCCTTAAATACAACATTATCTTTTAGAAACTTGCGATGATGGATATGAGGAGCCTTGGGATCATCTGCAGACCAATATCTCAAGGTTACTTCACTGAGAGGATTAGATGGTAAGATAAACCAAGACACTGAATGACTCGTGATATGTGACATCTGATACTGTAGGTAATTCCACAACTTGAAAATGTAAACTTATTAGATAAATCTCATTTATTTCTAGCAATTGCCAAAATCTTATTTCATTTAATATAGTGGAGTATCATTTTTATAATAATATGATTATCTTTTATATCTTCAACGATATAGATTTGTTAAATTATTCATATTACAAATTCATTGTTGCAAGTCACTACAGGTAAAAACTTGCCCATTCACTTATTTTTTAGACAAATATTAGATTGTTTGAAAAATGATGAATTCATAGATTTTCAAGTCGGACTAATAGAAAATATTTTTATTGTGAACTTCAGAAACACCAAGCCATATATATATAAATATTATCAAAAAATCTATAGATATATAGTTCATAGATTCAACTCTCATTCACTTAATATATTATAAATTGAGTCAAATAAAAATGTATCAAATTAAATTAGAAAAAAAATGGTAAATTTATTTGGCAAAAATTTGTAGCAAATTGACGAGTGACTCGATGGTTTATCAATGAAGCACAATCATTTATAACAATTCCTATATTGATACTAATAATTCCAACATTATTAATTTTATATATTACAACTTTTTATTAATGAAACCACCCTAATGAATGTAGATCTCATACGTCTGGCGATTTCTTTTTATCTTCATTCACACGGTAATTGGACAAGTTGCAATTGTTGGGTAAGTAGGAGGCCACCATGATCACACCCAACTCTTTGTGTCCATTAACACGCAATATCATAACCCAAACATACTTCTTTGCTTCACGATTTGGATCCATCTTAAAACCTAAACACCGAATATAAATTTATGACCCGATAGAGGTGGATTATGCGATTAGTGGGTGCCCTAGATCAATGATTTTATATACAACTTTTACGGTTTTAATACAAATCCAACGGGGCAATGGGTGTTGAACCATCCAACCTCCTACTTACGAAAACTATTGCAACATGTCCAATTACCAACGTGAATCAAGAGGAAATTTGTCGAAGATAATCCCGAAACCATCACGATTTCTACTCGGGGCTAAGGATAGTGATGGGGAACTGTGGACTGCACTTTTAGAAAAGGAATGGCAAGAGTTTGGTATATTGTTGTGTGCAGAATTCAAGAGTTTGGTATATTTTTGCGTGCAGAATTCAAGAGTTAAAAAAAAAAAGCAATTTAACTATTTTGACGCATGAGGGGCAGAGAATGTTACACTAAACATAAGTGAGAAAGTGTTTGCATTCATTCACGAGGGTGGTTTAAGATCTACATACTCGTACATTTCTTTATAATAGATACTAATATCCCAAGGCTAATTCACCGAGTAGGTTACAGAGTAAGATAAACCAAGACACTCGAATAACTTATGATGTGTAACATATGATATTGTAGACTATTCCATATAGCTTTAGAAAGTAAATTTTATTACTCAATCTCATTGATAATTTCAAGCAATAGCCAAAGTAAGCCAAGTTTAACTATTCTACGTTGAATTTTCTAAAGCTGAACCTAGAGAGTTTTAGCAGTTAACAAGAGAAAATACATATGACCTTAATCTAAAAAATGCATATGTTTTATTTTATAAGATGGGTCATGAAAAGCAGACAATCGCATGGACCTTCAACTAAATCACCTAATTAGAAGAATTAAAGAGAATTAAATACCAAAAGCAATCAACTTACATTCAAGGCATCCAGTGATATCCATGATCAATCCATCCCCAAGTATTCTCTCTAAGATCTGAGGACTATTGAACAGAACTGCAATTAACAACCAAATACTGGTCAATTTAAAGAGATTTTATATAAAAATACATAAATATTGGCAGTAATGTGAAATAAATTGCAACCAGAAGAAGATAATAGATACTCACTGATCCCTCTGACTATTCTATATAACAAGTGAAGACCATCAATATCTTCCAAATCTTCACATACTCTAAATAAGTCCATCAGCTTCCGTAAAAAACCTTGCTGCGCATAGACAATAATTTATTACAAAAACTTTATTAACAGTAAAAAGAGTAAGAACCATTACTTGTAAAACACTAGATACAGAATCAAATTTAGCCAGTTAAAATACATAAATATGTGTGCACACGCACTCTTAATGCAGAATCTAGGGGGAAAAGGGCAGTGACATAATAAGGATGCTAGCACAATCATCAAGAATGCAATTTATAATCAACTACATTCATATGTCTCAAAGGTTCATGTAAAGCCATAAAAAGGTATATACCATTCTAAAGGAGTTATTTCCTAAAAATTGACAAGAATACAACACCAAACCAAACTGTACATAAACATACATCATGTATTATGAGTTCTGTCACCCGACATTGATCAGAGATGCTACCCTCAACTACAGTCTGCAATAAATAAGATAACAAGTTAATATATTATCATGCATTACCATTACAACTAAACACAAAATAATATAACAAAACGTGCCAAAATAACACTATATATAGCACGGAGAGCATACCATATAAATCTGACAACAGTACACAAAAAGTATTAGACCTAGAGAATACCTAATTTTTCCGCGTCATTTAGTTTATATAATTATAATCGAGGACTGGAGAATCTCATCAAACAGAAGTTACGAAACAGCATCACTATGAGCAGGAAATAGAAGCCCGGAACAAACGTGAAACAGTTGTGAAGGTGTGTTATTTAATGAAAATAACCCAGACAAGTAAAAAGAAACCAGATGTAATTTTTTCATCATTAACTCAGCTATGCTACCTGAGTATGTCATGGTGGATAAAAACCAACAGCACACACTCACTCATAGCTGATGAATTCAGATCCCCCCTCCGCTCAGACAAGTAAAAAAATTCGGATGTAATTTTTCATCATTAACTAACCTAGGCTACCTGGGTATGTCACGGTGGATAAAAACCAACAGCACACACGCACTCCTAGCTGATTAATTCAGATCCCCCCCCTGGAGTTGTTCCCCAAATCAGAGCTCAATAATTTTAATAATATCTATAACAAAAACCATAATATAATTTAAATTTTCTGAACAAGAAACTCAATTAACCTTACCCATCTACGAATTCTAGTCATCCAATAAAATTAAAAAATGTACTTTCAGAACACTAATATAAAATTCTTCAGGAAAAAGATAATCAAATATAATAAGACCAGAAAGAATTGGTTAGACACTTAGTGCATTGACAGCTAATAGCAGACAAGTTCTCAGTGACTCTATAAGATGCTATTGACTGTTCATTTTAGATTATAGAAGATTTTGTACATGCACAACGCTGCCTACATAGGGACCTCCCCAGACCCTACACTGCTGATGTAGGACCTTTTTTATTGAGGAAGATTTAGTTTTTATCAAGGTGAGAACATAAAAAACAAGGCATGTGGTGGACAGCAGAAAGATAAAGAAAAGAACAGAATTACAAGGATAAAATTTATTTTTTTAGCTCTCTGCACTAACTACCTACATCATCTATACCAGCCAATACATTTAGATGCTAAACTAACTTGATAGTTTCTACCCTTTACCTGCACATATATATAAATACAAGGGACCACAAATGACAAGCATTAGAAATCCCAGGATTTGAATTAATCATTAATCAAGGTCCATTAATTTTTCTGCTGAAACATTAGTAAAGGGAGCTGCATCCGTGAAAAAAGCTAATCAGCTTCATCATGACACTGATCATTATTGAATAAAAGTCTTAACCTATTTATATAATACATTCAAAAAACAAAAGTTAATTTGAACCTTATGTATTAGAGGAAGTGTTGACAGCTCAACTGGAGGCAACTCTCTTAGATCACTGTTCATAGCATGATGCACTTTGTCTGAAGTAACAGAAAGGAAAATCAAAATTATAAGGTATTCATTAGTAAACGGTAGATCTATCTGACATCGTAAAAGTTTAAGAGGCGGACTAAGGATTCAAGATAACATACGAGCAATTCAGACCTTCAAAAAAACTAAAAGACCTGGTTAGAACTCCATACTGCATCAATCACACGCAAGGGGGATAAGACCCCGGTTTACTATCTCAGCTAACATGTTCTGTGTTTTTCTAAGTTTGGTCGACCGTGGTTTACTATCTCAGCTAACATGTTCTGTGTTTTTCTAAGTTTGATCGACAACTTGTATATAGTGCAGTCAAGTGACAATATAAAAATGAAATGTCATATTCAAAAATAATACCGAAAACAAGGGCCTAAGGGAACAAGTTCGTGTCCGGTAAAGAGGTGGTGGATCTGATAATAGTAATTTACATTTTACATGAAAACAGTAAATGCTAGTAAAAGTTACATGTAGATAGATCCATCTTCCACAATAACCTCACCTACTGAGAACCGAGCATTACACTTAAAAATTTTGGTCCTCTCCGGCAGACGTGTGATAAACCAGCTGATGACAACACAATTTCGCAGTCTTTAGCCTTCATACTGAATTTTAAAGTATCAAAATTATTTTGTGATAAGGTCAAATTGTATTGGCATCGCGGGGTTATTCATATGTCAAGCTGGAAATACTAGACGAAAAGAACCAGTAATCACAAATAGGCTTTCTATAAAATAATAGCGAGCTCTGCTTCTATTGTATTCCTCGTGTAAATTTTAAAGTTTCTGAAATCAGTATCTAATACGCTTCAATTCTTTTGATTACTAACTGGACTGGTTCAATAACTTGGAGGTCCAATACATGTTCCGACTGTCAATTTCGACATGTTATTGAAACAAAATGTATATCCAAATCTTATATCATGGATAATTTTTTACTTTCAGTATGGGAATACAGAAATTAATGAAGTTCTAAAAGTACTAATATAATCTTTTAATATGCATATATGAGTTTCATATACCTAAAACTCTAAAAGCATCAATGGGCACAAAAAGCAAGTCCTTGAGCTTATAAAAAGTTTAATAAGTAAACAAAGGGCCTTCAATCTCATAAAGAAGGCGTGGAAACAGATCAATACATATTTTACTAGTAAACAAGATAGTTATTACACTTACTGAAGATACTTATTACACTTACTGCTGATAGTACTAAACTGCAGGCTCCTTTGTGCACAACATATTTGATCCCTGCATAAATGCATGTATCATTTATTAATTCAAGAGGGTAAAATAAGAGAATAGGAACCGACAGCTGCTTAATACATATGCGCACTAGTTACCATATGTGGGAACAACCAGTGTTTTCTTGAAAGCTAAGAGCTAGCTCAGATGAACGCTCCTGATCTCTCCAAGAAATAATTGTATCTGAGGATATTATGTAAATAATTAGAAGACAAATTTCAAGCTCACAAAGCATAGCACCTTTAAAAGCTCACATACAGATTTGTAATAGCGAATCTGGTAAAACAACCTTCTTGCTTTCTGTATATGTCTTCTGAACTAATACGCTGCAAGAGTAATGTTTTATTCTGCACTTCATCAACAACGAACAAGCCAAGTTCCTCAGATCTCTGTTTTGAAAATTCTATCATTGTAAATTTACTAAATACTTAAATCAATCACACAGAACACACACTCATATATGTAGAGAATGTAGTGGAACAGTAGTATAATAAAATAAACTCAAAGCACCCGAAAAGACAGACCTCCAGATAATCAACAGTAACATGCCCAGTTCCTTGGTCATCCCACTTCCCATCAGCATTTAAGCGGTACACCTTAACACGCTGAATTATAAACAAGTAATAAATACAGTCAATTTCGCTCCAAAGAAGGAACCGTAATTCCATTTCAATTCTAATTATTAACTTGCGAAAAATTATCTAACAAGAAAACAATAACTTTTCCTAGGCATTTCCAGGTACTATTTAGTCTCATCACCAAGAATTATACTTGTAATATTTATTACGGTGATTGAAAAATGAGATGCTGAGACTGCACATTAGGCTATGTGCCTTTACTGATATGCTGGGAACATCCAATTCCTAATTTAACTTCCATGATTTTCTTCTAATTATGACGTGATTCATTTAACATCATCCCGTACTTTTTTTGGTTCTCAACAAGTATAAAAAAGCATCATTGCTCTGGAGGTTATAGGATTCTAACAATATAACGGGAAATTATATTTAATACACAAATCAGACGGCTTATAAGTTACTACTTTCTTCTATTCTACATGTAAAGCGAGAAACAAAGTTGATATTTCCTCTTCATAAGCTACAAGTCATCAAGTGTAGTATCTTGATCAGATAAATACTAAAGATTTGCATATGAGGTGGTCCTTCATTAATAGATGTGAAAACCCTTTTCAAATGTCGGCTTTGCAGGTTGGTGGCCGGTAACTTAATTTTTTTGCAAGAAAGTGGCTAACTCACTTTTCTAGCCAAAGTGATGGCTAATTAAGCTTTTTTTGCCCAAAATATGGGCTCCGACCCTCTTCCGTTAGTACAACATTGACGCCGTTTGGTTATCTAGTAAATATAGAAAATGTTGAAGGCTAATTTGGTCAATTTACACCCCCTTATTATTTTCAATAGATTAAGTTGTTCCCTCCATTTTATACTTATTCACATCAGACCAGCAAAAACCTAGTTTCCATATTCAGAGCTACACACCGGTTTGAGAAGATGAGTTGGTTTATTAGAGCAAAAGCTGATGCAGAAATATATAGACCACGAGATTGTCCTGAATATTCAAGTAAGATTACAACCTTTATCTACATGTGTGTATATCTATATTTATATATTAGGCCTGACAATTTGACACATGACACGTGAACACGACACGAAAAAACGGATATGAGTTTTGATTTTCGATACACAAAACACGAAAGTACACGAACACGAAATTACACAATAAATTTAATGTCGGATATGGATTTCATTTTGGATACACGAAAAATACACGAAAGTACACGAAATTTTAATATATAATTCTTAATTTTTATATCGTAATATATAACAATTTACTCATTTTATGTATTCATTAGTATTTCATGTATATTTTGTGTATATTTCGTGTATTCGAATATAATCATTTCGTGTTATTTCGGGTCGTTTCATGTAAACAAAAAGTATACAAAAATTTCGTTTACTTTTCGTTTCGTTTTGTGTAGACACGAAATATTTCGTTTCGTATTCGGATCGGTTAAATAAGTACACGAAATGATTTTGGGTAGTTTTCAGTTTTAGCTATGAGTACATGAAAACACAAAAGTACACGAAACGAAATTACACGAAACGACACAGTTGTCGGCTGTAGTATATAGTGAGTTTTTTGCTATAAAAAATTAGGGGTTTTGAACTTTATGTTGTTGATGTTGAGATATATGTATGCATATCTATATACATACATAATTTCTGAATGGTTTCATGGTTTCATTACGTTATCTGCTCAAGTACTATAACATTTAGGGTTTTTTGTTATAATGCTTGTTATGCTCATTTTCTTGTTTTTATAATTAATTTGTTACATATTATACTTGCGTTATAAGTTTCGTAACTGTATTTGTTCGATTTATGTACTTATGTTTTAGTACTGTTGCAATTGGGGTATTTTGGCAGATATTGATAATTTTACTATAAAATTATATCATGGTGGAAAAATGAAGACTGGTCCATTATATTATGTCGGTGGAACTGTAGATTATGTCGATTTTTGTAATATAGATGAAATTGGTTTGTTGGATTTAAATGAAATGATGAAAGATGTTGGGGATTCTGGAAGGTGTCATAATTATTGGTATAGGTTACCAGGTACAACCATGGAAAGGGGTTGCTTTGAATTAGAAAGTGATGAAGATTTGTTGTTGATGTGTTCTCTAGTGAAAGGTAGACATTTTGAGATTTTTGTCACAATTTCTTTACTATTGTCTAGTTCACAACTAGATACACAAAATGTAGAATATATTGATGAAATTTCTAGGCAACCACCTCCATCGGAAGAGCCATATCAATTTAGTCAGCCTGAACCTCATTTTAGTGAATTTGATTTTATGGAAAGTACACAAATTGCAGTCAGAGAGGAGGAAGAAATGCGAAATATTTATGATTTTAAGAATGATTATTATGTTCCTAATGAGGGAGATGAAACCAAGTAGGATGAGGGCGAGAAAGTGAGTACGATGAAGGAGAGGAAAGTGAAGATGAAAGTTTTTATTCTGAGAATTTCAACAGACGACAGTGATGATGATCTTTTGTTTGATGCTAATGTTGATAACTTGGATGCTACTGAAGATAAGTTTGATAATGAAGATTGTGGGGATGTCAGTGACCACTCAACTGTGTATGCAGATAATGATGATGAAAGAATGGTAGCAAATTCAACCAATGAAGATGAATTTGGCTACCTTGTGTATAATGAGGAGACAATGATAAATCCTGTTTTTGAGTTAGGAATGTGCTTCAAGGATTCAAAAACTTTCAGGGATGCAGTGAAGAGGCATGCGATTTTTGAAAGGAGACCAATTGAAAATGTAAAAAAATTGGAAAAAAGTCAAATATGTGTGCCAAGAGCCCTGTGAGTGGAAGATTTATGCATCTCCCATGCAAAAAACTTCTACTTATCAGATTAAGACCTATTTTGGAAAGCATACATGCATGCCTACTTTTAAGCAAAAACAGATAAATTCTACATGGCTTGCCCAGTATTATGAAAAAAGAGATTAGAATGAACCCTTCCTGGCCCATAAAAGCCTTCCACAAGAAGATTGTGAATGATCTCAAATGCCATGTCAATGAACATGCTGTTTATAGAGCCAAAACTAGGGCTCTTGTTAAGATCAATGGAACACATGCTGAACAATATACATTGGTATGGAAGTATGGTCATGAGATAATGAGAGTTTTACCTGAAAGCACTGTTGCATCTAGTGAAAATAAGGGTAAGAAAAAAATTTCACAACCAGTTTCACGACCAGAAACATTCCAATGGAAGGGAAAACAGGTAAACACTCTCAGAAATTTGGAGGATGCTAGAAAGACTAAAATGGTTGAGATAGAGACCATGAATAATGCTTCCAAAAAGAAAGTTACAAAGAAGAATGGCCAAAAGAAAGATGGTGCTACAAAGGCACCATGACTGTTTTTAGTCTTATTTCAATACGTACTAGATTGTGGATCTTTAGAATGTTTGCCAATGGCACTAAATTTTATTTTAATGTTGTAATGCTTTTCCCACTAATTAGCAACTTTTGGAAGGTCATAGCTAATTAGTCTGATGAATCTTTTGGTTTTTATAATGACAGTCATGACTGCATTTTGTCTAGTTATACTATGGAATCATTGGAATGTTTCTAGTTTCTCATTTCTGTATGCTTTTAAATGACAACAATTAATATGTAAAAATGATAGTATATATAACATATAACACAAAAGAGCCGTTGAAACTATAATCTGATCTAATTACTCTCCTTCACGTTAGTTTCTAACAGTTAAACTAACGGAAGAGGGTCGGAGCCCTTATTTTGCAGGAAAAAAGATTAATTAGCCATCACTTTGGCTAGAAAAGTGAGTTAGCCACTTTCTTGCAAAA
Organism: Oenanthe sinensis; assembly: GCA_028671895.1. NCBI lineage: Eukaryota > Viridiplantae > Streptophyta > Magnoliopsida > Apiales > Apiaceae > Oenanthe > Oenanthe sinensis. The sequence goes on along the minus strand of CM053813.1, from coordinate 29,441,215 downwards.
AAATTAAGTTACAGGCCACCAATCTGCAAATTAGTCTAAATGAAATAGACCTAAGATTTAAGAAATCTAAAACTGAAGTGGGAATTTTTATATATGTTATCAATTAGTTTATTTTATATGCATTTAGTTCAAAGAGAATTATAGTTATTTGTTTATATGTTTCATATGTGGGGCTAATAGTTTATTAATTATGTAGGTTATTTATAAAAAGCCCAATTGTTTACAGACCATAGTCTATTAGTTTATTCCTTCCGTTCCAAAATAATAGTCGTTTTGACTTTTAGCACATATAGTAAGGTGCAAAAAAATATACTTAAACTTATTATAGAATTTAAATTTTTATATTAAATAAAATTTTAAGATCTATATTTTTATTTGATGTAAAAATTTTAATTTAATAATGAGTAAATATATTTTTTCCCACCTCAACATATGTGCCATGGTTTCTATTCTCTGCAAAAAGTATTGTAAGTATTGTAATCCCGGCGTATTATAGGCCCCATGGGAGACTTGGTTAATATACATGGATTATTAAATCTATATTGATTTGGGTTTCATATTTGGGCTGCAATCCATATTAATATATCCCTTCTACGGTTATGACCCTTTGGTAGTGGATTTCTACGAGTAATCCACCAAGTTCATCATATATTGTTTTTTATCTCGTAATTGATGTTGAACGAGTACTTAAAATAACATTTTGTCCCTATTTTATTATAATGAAAACATCTTGACTCAAGATCAAAAGTATATGAGCTTGACGTGGGTTTTCGGTTTAAATTTGAAATTAAAAGAAGTAACTGATGTGTAAAAAGTAATTAAAATAATAATTCAAATTAATTTTATATTATTAGTTGGGAATAAATTAATTGTAATTTATTGTAAAGTTATATTATATATATATGGGAAAGCTCTATGAAGACCATTTTTTAATTGGAGATCTGGAGAACATATACTAGTAAAATCACGATAAATGAATAACCTCGTCAAACAAATAAATTTCTTCGGTCTCGATTGGGGTCAATGGGCTTAACGAATAACCTCGCTAAATGCATAAACGAATTTTAAAAAATCAAGACTTTATAGGCCCTATGTAAATATAAATCAATAATCACTATATTTCAAAGAATATATTTATATTTATAATATTATACAAGTACATTTCATCCCATAAATAATTTTCATACACATTAACAAGTCTTATGCTCACATACAGCCCTCCTTGTCTGGTCTGTTAAAGTAATTTTTGTTACTTGGAAACCATTATATTGAACACTAGAATAGTAGTATGATTGTGTTGTCAAAATAAGAATTTAGAATTACATATGCCTTTTTATGGGGTTCAGTATATCTTAACTCTAAATATTCTATACACAGTAGTCTCAATTCATAGTACTGTCTCAATACATAGTACTCGTCTCGATACATAAAACTGTGTACTCCATATATTTTGCATGCATGTATAACTAATCTAGAATTCTAACAAAAATAATGTAATTAAATTTTACATAAAAATTATAACAACTTTAAATTCTAGGTATATTTGAACATACAATACTGTAAATATATAAAATAATATAATTATAAGAAAAAAGTCTATTTTTTTTATCTAAATGAATTATTATTCATTTATCGATAAATAAATATTATATTCATTTATCGATAAATAAATAATCTCGCTAAATGAATTATGAATATATATTTTTAGTCCAAAGGGTATTCATGTATCGAGGTTTTAGTGTAGACCATATATTATGTTTTGCTTGCAGAATGTCAACTTGTAACCTACATAAATTAGTTTCACATTAGCCTTGTAAAGGATAATAACCACTAGTGAACTCTTTATCGGTAAAAAAACAATAAAAAATCAAATTTAAAAATAACGAAGCACTCATCTCCGAAAAATGAAGAATATACCGCAAAGTAGCAAGTAGCAACACACAACTCTTTTTAGCTCTTTAATCAAGTTACAGGCAGAATGTAATTACTAAAAGCACGCAACCTAAACACGATTAAAATCCACCTATCATAATAACTAAATGAATGCATAAAATATTTCCGAAGTCTAGCTAAAGTTTAACAAGAAGCCATATACATACAAATTTAGAAGTGTGAGGAGCAGTTCAGTTGTAAAACAATGCGAGAAATTAGATACGAAAAATTAAGACTGAGAAATTAGAAGTGTAATTTTACGGACCTGCATAGAAGAATGAATTGAATTGGCAACCATTGAAGCTTGGATAAATTGAAAGTAAGGATTTAACAAGGGACAGGTTAGTTGAAATAGAGAAATTGAAGATTAGGGTTTTAGAATTGTATTGTAACGGGGGAGATTGAAATTAGAGGTTTGAAGAATCAGCGGGAAACCAACCCTAACTGCCGTTTACGTAACACTATGCTCGTCTACTCTCCCTCTCTCTCTCGCGCTCCCTCTCTCTCTGCACACCGTTTTATTTATATACTCCTACTCTCTCTTGCTTCACATTCGTCCTTCTCTGTCATGCTTTATTACCTCGATTTATTTGTCAAAGTAATTTGGGTGCGAAATCCCACTTTCAATTCGAATGAAATTTTTTTAAATTGACAAATTTTTATTATATTAATATTATTTATTTCTCCTTCATTCCTAATTAATTGTTCATTTTAATTTTTTGAAAAAAAGGACATATATGACACGTTTTTTTTAAATAAAATGTCTAAAATGACACAATTTAAAAATAAGTTCCCAAATAACAATTTAAGACGTCGTATCGTATAACGTTCGGAAAAAATAATCAAAACGCTACACGATGTATCTTTTGACTTTTTTTATTAACGGATAACGTTATATTGTGTATTGTTTGGAATCTTAAAATACCACATAAAGTGGTCTCGAAGGAGCTTAAAACACCACATAAAGAGGCGTTAATGTAAAAATAAAACCAAAGCTCCCAGAACATACGATTATCTTGCGTTTTATACTAAAAACAAAAAAAATAGTAAAATGTAGTGTTTTGAAGTGGTATTTATGATCAACTTTCTCAAATGCGTCATTTGGGGTATTATAGTTTCAATTTGTGTCATATTGGGTCAATATCCTAATTTTTTGGGTCAATTTGATTGATTTTCGACTGGAAATTATAAAATTATTTTTTATAATATTAGAAATTAAAATAATATATTTTGAAATAAATTATATATACTTTTTAATAATATGAAATATTAATTTTTTAGTTATATATTATTTTAAAATTATAGTTAAAATTTAATCAATTTCACCGCATAAAAAATAAAGTGAACAACTAATTAGGATGTTGAGAGTATTATGTATTGAATTATAGAAAAAATTAATCTTATTAATTTATGGTATATTTATTTATATTTCATTTATTCTATTACACTAATTTTTTTCTTGAAGGGAACATATTTACTTACAATAACAATTATAATGAAACTCGCAATTATTTTACACGAACAGTTATAATGAAATTGCAAGTACAAGAAACTGATTGTATATATTATTAACAAATCAAACATTACTAACAATAAAAAAAAATATTTATATCTTTTATATAATAAATTAAATTAAATTAACTATTAATTCAACAATACTTTCAATTAAATAATTTAGTTTCAGAACTAAACCAAATCATAATATAATTTCATCCCTATAACAAAACAACTGCCTGATATCAAACTTATATCATCCAATGACCCGAGTGTTATATAGACGACATCCGTGTTCAAAAAATTGATAATTAATTCAGATTAGTCACCGATTAATAGCTTGGAAGATGGTCATCAATGCGATTTTTTAAAATCGAGTCAAAATTATTTAATAAAAATAGATTAAAAACAGAATTATATTATTAATACTCCAAAACATTTAATATTATTTTATTTATTTTGGGTACAATTTTTAACGTGTTTTAGAGTCATAAATATGCAAATTAAACAAAATTTTATCCTATTTACCCAAAAAAATATGATAGGGATATTTTGATCTAAAAATTAAATAAAATGTATATAAATAAATTTAAAATATGCATATATAAACATCCTTTAAAATTTATCAAAATTATTTATACATTGTTGTGTCATTAAAAACTTCTAGTAATACGGAGTAAACAATATAACGAAACCTCCGGAAAAATATCTATAATTTAAAATTATTTAAAATATAAAATAAAAGTTCTAAAGTTAAATTGATATTTGATTAAATTATTTTATTATTATGTGTAATTTATTAAATATATAAATTATAAATATAAATGTGAATGTGAATGATGATATAATGTTTATTAAGAAAATTATTTCATTCATCCTAAATTATTTATCCACTTTCATTTTTACGCGTATTTTAAAATAATTTTTTATTAAAAAAGAAAATTTAGAAAAGAATTTATATATTTATGCGTTTAATGCATGTTAAAATATGTATGAAGGTGAAAGTAGACAAATAATTTAGGACGGAAGGAGTTTGTAAATAAAATAATTTTTTCAGAAAATCTCCCACTGACTTCTGAATTTAAGTTATTTTTATAAATTAAATCAACTTTTAATACATTACTCAAAAACATATTTTTCAACTGAAAATTAAAAATACTTTTAACATCCTGACTTAAATCTAAAATAAACACCCTCTGGGCCTTGCCCATACGCCAAGTCCAAACCGTTAGTAACGCACTCAAGTCACTTCAATCCAGTTGAACTGATAATAATTAATAGCCCACTAGGTTTCATCTCCAACTGAACAGTCTGTTTTTATTATGTCCCCGCGCCAGCTTATTAATCTTTCATTTTTGCCTCTTTTTTTCAAAACTAATCTTCAACAGTTCAACTTTTCATTCTTGTATAAATATTAGAACATGTTATAAACTGATTGCGGATTTAGTCAAAAATGAAATAGGATGGTTAGTGTTAAGTATAGAAATATTTGCCAAGCATTTAGTGTCTTGTCACCTTATTCTAGTATAAATAGCATGCTCTGTTAATGAAATGGATGCACCGAGCAATTTCACTTCTATGCTCTTACCTCTCTCAAGTCTCTTGCTCTTTCTTATAAATTAATGTAGTCCTTTTATTTTTATAATCAATATATTATAACACGTTATCAACACGAAATCCTGCCAAAAATTGAGAATATATAATCTTTATTTATTATATTTAATATATTTATATATATTTAATTATTATGAGACTTGGCCATGCTGTCTACTAGTAATTTAAATTTATATGATCGGATCACCGCCTACTGCACATTAAATTATTGTTTAGCGGTATCATTTGTTTTTGGATGACACCGAAAATATAGTGGAAACGTTTTAATTATATTGTCATTTATATGTTAAATGTATATATATAATTGTTATTATTGTCTACATGAATTTAATTATCATGGTTACATTTATCTTTGGTGATTAATGAAGAATAGTGGGAACCTTAATTTTGTTATTTTTAAAGTGGTACCATTTATCGCAAGATATTGTGGGGACATTTTTATGATTATTATATGAATGATAATAACCTGTTTATACACGAACTAACTTCTGCAGGATTTTCTACTTAAAATTATTTATCAGTCGAAGATAACTTGTATACGCAGACGTCCGTATGACGGGTGAAAATCTATTTGTTGTTTTATATATAGATCTATTTATATTATCAATGATAATCATGATATATACATTAATTATTGTGTATTTGTTAACGCATCCGATTCAATAAAATTCTATATGATATTTACATCAGTTATTTAGTTTAATATTTTGTGTGTTACAATTCAGACTTAGTATGACAAATCTTACCAGCTTTTTGCATTAGACATTTCTGGGGATAATTATTTGTTATGGGTACAAGATGTAAAATTGCACCTTGGTTCAAAGAAATTAAATGATACAATTAAGTCAGAAAATACAACTACAGTGGAAGAAAAGTTTACCTCTATTATATTTCTCCGACGCCACATGCATAAAGATTTAAAATTTGAGTACCTAGAAATCGAGGATCCTTACATTTTATGAAAAAATCTAAAAGATAGATTTGATCATCAGAAATTAGTTTATCTACCTGCCGCTGATAATGATGGGACTAATTTAAGATTTCAAGATTTTAAAAGTATCCGGGCATATAGCTCTGCTTTATTAAAAATAAGTTCTAGACTCATTATGTGTGGTGAGAAAGTTATTGAGAACATAAAGATTGACGGAAAAAATGTCTAAATCACTACCCTATTACAGAAATTCTAAAAATGTTATAGCAAGACAAATAATTACATAGAATAGGCTTGATTTGGTCCAACAATATTCATGATTTATTGTTTAAAATAATTATTCTATTGAAAATTCTCTGATTGGTATATACAATATCGATTGACTTCACAATTAAAAATGCGATAGTTTAATAGAGTTGTATATTTGAATATTTGTATGAGAAGACATGATTCTAATGATATAAAATTTATATAAATTCATTAAAGTTTCTTAAATGTTGTAAGTAAGTTTAACTTGTTACAGTTTCTTATCTTTTTTTTGTAATGTTATTATGCGGAATGTGATTTAAATATTTGAATGTAAATATATAATAATTTAAATTATATACTTTTTCATTTTTCTTTATCCGATTTTTAACTGAAACCGAACCAGTCTTTTTAAAACCGAAACCGATGATTCTGTTGCGGTTTTTAATTTTTAAAACCGAATATATACGGTTCCGATTTTAGTCAAAAATCGAGTTGAACCGAACCGCGCTCTCCCACAGAGAGATTTAAAATATAACGAGTGCAACTAACAAATGATTATAATATCATATCTAAAAATATTAAATATTTTACGAGATACATCATGCGGTGCGAACCAACCCTCGATATTATCAACTAAATTTATTATTCAGTTAATAATAATTTTAATAATATTACTTCTTCCATCCCCTTAAATTTAATATATTAAAATAGTTTTATGCATTTTATAATACATATTACTTCTTCCATCCCCTTATATATATAGGTTACACTCCGTTGCAAACTTTTTAGCGTGAGAAACGTGAATTTTTTTCCTAAATTCTGCAAAACCATAATAAAAAATGAAAAAATATTACAAAATCATAATTTATTTACAAAACTATAATAAAAAATTTATCTAAACATTTTTTTAAACATTTTTTACTATGCTTCTACAAAATGTGATGAAAGTTTTCACGGTTTTCACGCTGAAAAATTTTCACCTGAATGTTACTCTCACTCTCTCTCTATATATATAACATTTTATATGTATTATAAAATGCATAAAAAGTATTTTCATATATTAAATTTAAAATTTTCTTTTCTCAACCATTTTTATTTATTTATATTTTTTTTAAAAAACTCAAGATATACATTGTAAAAAGTCAAAAAATATATTATTATATCCCTTCCAAAATAATAGTCAAAATATAGATTCTAATTTTTTTTATTTGATATAAAAATTTAAATTTTATAATAAATCTAGTTATATCTTTTTTGCAACTTAACTTACCTGTCAAAAGTTAAATACACTGTTATCATGATACAGAGAGAATATAAAAAAGACCGAAAGCGGTGGTATTAAATTTCCCCAACCCACAATTATTACCAAGCTAAACATAATCCCAAACCAAATAAACAAACTTCTATACTATCAATATTATAACGGAAAAATTAAAAAAACTGGTCTACGGTAAATCATAGAAAAAATCGTGACCATTTAATTTTAAATGAACCATAGAAACGATGTTAACCATTCAATTTTAATAAAATGTAATTTTAAAAAGAATATATATCATATTTGCAACTCTAACTCTAATAATCCTTCTTACAACTCTTTACGGATAATATTATATTATATTTTAATTATATTATATATTTTTTATTTTAAGAATCTTACTTATCATATAATTTTTATTTAATATATCATTAAATTTTATAAATATTAATATATAAATATCATTGTATAATAACATACAACTCTAATCTTCGATAGTCCTACTTTTATACAACTCATCGCAGATAATATTATATTATATTAACATAAATTCTCAGCGTTATAAAATTTTATAATAAATATCAATAAAATATAATATAAAAAATAAATTTACTTAAATATTAATTATTCATCCCGTGTTTCGCACGAGTTATAAACTTGTATAAATATATTCCCTCCGTACCTTTTTATTGTCTTAACTCTTTATGCGTATTTTAATTTAGGATTTATATTTTGATTTTTTAATAAAATTATATATTTTTATACATGTTAAATACACATAAAAAATTATTTTATAAACCGAACTGAACCAAATTATTTTATAAACGGAACCGAAATAAAATTCCTGAAATTTTACTAAACCAAACCGAAATATTTCAGTTTATTCGATTCGGTTTTCAAAAACCAAAAGTTAAAAAAATTATATATTATATTATTAGTTTAACTTTTATATTTATTTTCATTCATAAATTCATTAAAATAGGTAATAAGTAGAATATAATAAGGCACAAATTATTAATATGAAATTTTAAATTTAATTTATATTCAAAAAACCATTAATATATACAAAATATAAAGACATGTATAAAATATATATAATATAATATATATAATACATTCGGTTCGGTTTGAACTGATTTTTTTAAATAAAAGTGAATCGAATCGAATTAAATTTCAGTTTAAATTGAACAAACCGAACCGATCAAATTTCTAAAAAAATAAAACCAAACTAAAATTACCGGGCTGGGTTCAATTTTGCTCAGCCCTACGAATACCTATATAATTTCATTCTTCCCCGATATCAAATTGCATGATTGACTCATCCATACTAGAAATAATAGTAAGAAATCCTTCGAAGTACTATCAAAATTCAATGAGAGTTTCAACGTTGCTGAGCTAAAATGGATGGAGGCATGCTCAAATTGCATCGAACTCCACAGCAATTGGAAATTGGAAGCAACATTTAAGAAGGAAAAACGATATCCTCCCACACGGCTCTGTTTCTTTGCATACACTGCACAGAGGACCATGAAAGCTCATATAAATTGGACCTACATTATCCCACACGCCACACACATGACACAACCTGCAACCAGTGTTGTAAAAAGCGCAAAGCGGTTCTAAGCGGCGAGAAAACCTTCTAGCGTCTAGGCGGGTTAGGCGGACGCCTAGGCGGATTTCTAAGCGGGACGTTAAGCGAATTAGTAATATATATTTAAATATTTAGATATAATATTATTATATTTAAAATTAAAATTATGTAGTAATAAGAATTTAAACTTATAATATTCTTAATAATTTTTTTTAATTTTTTAATATAATTATAGTCATATTTAAAAAAATATTAAAAAATTAAAAAATTAGCTTAATAACCGTTTAATTTTTTAATATTCCCTTTAATGACCGCTTAATCCGCTTACTAATCCGCTTAATTTTAAAAAATGCTTAATCACCCGCTTACTATAAAATCGAAGCGTTTTATACCCCGATTCCGCTTAGACGACCGCTTAATCCGCTTTTTAGAACACTGCCTGCAACACAACATTTTCTTTTCGTTTTCAACAGGGCAAATGGTGATTTGTTTTCTTTTACTCCCTTTAAAAAGGTCGGATGGAACACAGACCATCTCCGAGACGCTCTTAATCCATTCTTTATATATAATATAAATATAAATATAAATAATTGGTTCATAATAATTTAATTCGTGTTTAATTCTAATAATATTTTTATATTTACTTATTTAATTTTTTATAAAAAAAACAATTTGCATTTATAAGAGCACAAAGAAAAATGAAAATTAAAGTTTTATCATCTAAATTTTTAAAAATATTTTTGCATGCTTTTCAATTAAATGATAAATCATTTTGAATATTTTTTTAGTTTCAGTTTTATATTTTAATACAATTTATTTACAAAAATATATCTCTTCACGGGCCTCCCGCTGACCATATTCTGCCACTCCAGCACTTTGTGATCTTTGCTTAATTCATGTTGTGCTTGCTCATGGAGTCATGGGTAAGAGGCGGGTTTCGTGCAACAGCAGCAGCCGGTTGCTTGATTATTACTGCTTATTAGTAGAGTTCTTTAGGAGAAGGTAATTATAACATCTCAAACCACGACTCAACGCATACCCGGTCTAAAAACTCATGTCAGTTCAAAAGTACTAATAAATTGATATATATTAGTTGTTGACTTGTATTATAAAGGACTCAAACGCACTTTATTTATTCAATGTTCGATAGGAGATATTACAAATACCCCACCTTATTGGATCCTCGTCGAGTTCACAGACGAATTTACGGAACTCGGGCAGTGCCTTAACACTTCGAGCCGGATATTACTCTTCTTTGATATCATTTATAATAACTCAAACCCACAATTGAATGTATACTGGACTCAACAACCTATCATAAGTTAGCCCAAAAGAACTAGAAAATTGGTATGAGATATTGATTTGTCCTTATAAAAGACTCAAATACACTTTATTTATTTGTTGTTTGATGCTGGATGTTGCGGACTTACGGTAACACACGAGACACGCTTTACGGGCAGCAGCGAAGAATGGTATTTCGAAACTAAAAGTATAAATTAAAATGGGATCAAATATTATTGGTTGGGTTCTATTTTAAAAATTGTAATTCAGTTTTTTATGATGCAGTTTTGATTTTAAAATTGATATAAAAATTAAATTATATTTTATTTTTGTAGACATTCAAACAACAATAAGATATGTAGTTAATATTTTTATATCATTATATATTACATTTGAATTAGTATTAATAATAAAAATCAATTAATGTGACTAATTCTGTGTAAGACATTGAGTTAATATATTCGTGAGTAGACATAGTCTTGACAAAAAAATATTGTAGTTTACACTTTATCAAACATGTTTTTATTCATATAAAATGTATTATAATTTGGTATTGTTATTTCTTGTACTTTATTAAATATAAAGTTCTTATATAATATATTAAATAATTATTAATATTTATTTATAAAAAATATAATATATTATAATATCTTAATAATTAAAATAAAATTAATATATATATTAATTTGTTACGGTTCGATTTTGATCCGTACTATTTCATATAAAAACTAAAACCGAATCAATCATATGCGATTTCAAAATTTTTAAATAGTAACTAAACTAATCAGGAGTCGTGCAGTTTTTATTGTCACAATTTTTGCGGTTTTCGGTTTAATTTCAATTTACGGTTCAATTTTTATCCATCGCCAAATGCAACGGTAGTTGATAATCGATAGCTGACAGTGATCTTAAATTTAATATTAAACAATATCTATTCACACTATGTATATTACAATCAATTTTAAGATATTTTGTATTCAATTTAATTATTCAATATTTATTTAATATTATACTAATATCATATTTTTAAATTATAACTGTAACCAAACCAATCATATTGATACAATTTTTTGCGATTTTCGATTTGATTTCAGTTTACAGTTTGATTTTTGCTCATCTCTCAGTGCAACGATGATAGTTAATAATTGATAGCTAATAGTACCGTAAAATCTAATATTAAATAATATCTATTTACACTATCTATACTATAATCAATTTTAAGATATTTTGTATTCAATTTGGTTATCCAATATTTATTTAATATTATATTAGTATCATATCTAAATTGCAACCTGAATTTTATATACTTATAGTAAGAATTTTATTTACATATAATTTATATATGACATATCTACTTTTACATTTCAAATTTTTTTTAATTCATTTAAACTTGCGGTTCATTAATTAAATTTTACGAATTCTATAATATTTTTATTTCCTTATCTATATTATATTTTATGAAAACTTTAGATAAAATTTTATTATAATTTAAAATATTATATATTTTTAACAAATATAAGATATTTAATAATAAAAATTATTTTTTACTATTAATATCTTATCTCGTGCCTTATATGGGTTCCAGACGTGTTTGCCTATATGTGGTTTTAAACGTGTTTGTTTATGTGTTTCGATCATCTAATGTGAGATTTTTATAATAAGTTCAAATAAATTCAAAATTTTGACTATTTTAGTGTTTTCAATTCCTTGCTTACTCTTTTTCTTCCAGTATTTTCCGTGCCATAATAATTCAAAATAAAAAAATTATATGGAAGAAACATTTAACTATTGCATTAAATATAATTTTATATAATGTTATAGTAATACCTGCAAGCTTGTTTCAAGCAAACGAGTACACGTATAACATCGGCATCAGCTCTCATTGAAAACTGGACATATATCATGGGACATCTTTAATCCCTTTGCTTTCCTAAGAGAGTATTGTCTGGATTAACTTAAGTGAAGGTGTGAACCAAGGAACTTATTGAGGAGTAGATTTTTGTTCGGACGCAACAGTTATTACAAGATTATTCCAAATTTATGTTTCATGTGAAAAGAATTTACTGCATTGCATTGTTTGAACAAATGGTTGAATACAAACACACACGTATCATCAAAAGAAACTAATTACTCCCTATTTTAAAATAACTAGGCATACCGCGCGTAAATTTTCGTTAAATTTTTATATTTAATTATTGATGAAAATTATTTTAAATATATTATTTAAATGAGTTATGCTATCTATTCGTACATATGCAAATATTTCAACAATAGCACTAAATATGTTCTATTTTTGTTTGTGTACAAAATCTGCCATTTTTTATGTTTGCCCAGAAAGATAAACTATTACAGAAGGGGGGTTGAATGTAATAGTACCAGTAAATCGATTAAGAACACAAGTATGTAAAAGATGAATACTGTTCTGTATTAAAGATTATAAAAAGGTTACAAAACTCTCTCAAGAAGTTGTTTGTTCTTAAGAGCTGCTAGATTATGAAATATAAGACTTGATCGATACCTCAATGTTAACCTATGTCTGTGTTTATATAGACACAGTTACAATTCAATTAAAAATCAGAATAGAAATAGAATAGCTTTACATAAGGAAATAGTCTTGCATTTGGATTCCTTCTTACTTTCCTATTCAGACTCTGATTTGAATTATTTCCTGACAAACTATTCAGACTCTGATTTGAATTGCTTCCTGACAAACTCTGATATTAAACTCTGTCGGTTGTTATTCTCTGATAGAACATTCTCTGTTAGAGTAAACTCTGATTGAGTATTCTCTGATAGAGTAAACTCTGTCCGGCAGTTCCTTAAACTCTGATGACGTCAGCAATGTAAACTCTGACTTGTATTCTCTGACAACCATCAGTCTTTACTTCCTAACAATCTCCCCCAAGTTAAATTTTTATATTTAATTATTGAAGAAAATTATTTTAAATATATTATTTAAATGAGTTATGCTATCTATTTGTACATATGCAAATATTTCAACAATAGCACTAAATATGTTCTATTTTTGTTTGTGTCAATCTGCCATTTTTTAAGTAGTAATAAAATGAATAATTATACAAATTAGTTGAATACATATTTTCTACTTTAACCCAGATAAGTGCAAATGTATAAAATTCTCAAATTTAACAATTTATTTTCACATGATTTTATTAAATTTTATTATTTAAAAATATTTAATAACTAAAATAATATATTAATTCAAAAATAGTAATTAAGATTTTGAAAAATAATTATATAAATATTAATTAGAAAAAATACTATCATAATATATATAATTTTAATAATTTTAAAAATAAAAATTACAATAAAAATATAAAATCATGTATAGTAATTAAAAATATTAATTATAATTAAATAATTTTTCTTAAAAACCGACACCCTCTCATATCAAACATGATTTGGTATTATGATGTAATAATTTATCTCAACAAAATATTAATTTATCAGTTGAAAAAAATACTATCATAATATATATATATATAATTTATAATCATTTTAAAAATAAAAATTAAATAAGAATTAAAATAAAATTGTACCTTTTAGTATTACTAATTAAAAATATTAAATATAATTTAATAATTCTCTTGAAAGCCAACGTTCTCTCATATTATACATGATTCAATAATGATGTAATAATTTATTTTAATAAAATATTAATTAATTTCAATATAATATATTATCACACGAGATATTAATTAATTATAAAGTATATTGAATAAAAAATTAGCGCTATATGCATTATCCAATACCTAACATAGACATATAATGTAATTTTAAATTTAAATTCATGCGATTTTGGAATAAAGTTGTTTATAATTTTACTTTAATTTATTTACAAAGGAAAAAATAATTACCAAAAATCCTAGATAATATTAAATTATGTTGCATTTTTATTATTGTCATATAATGAAATAAAATAATTATGATATTAAAACAAATTTACTAAAATTTAAAGAAAACAGATTAAATTGAATATGTATTTATTAGCTACAATGAATGATCTATTAAAATACTATTAATTGCAAGAAAAATAAATAATTTAAAACAGAAAAATTAACAAAATATATGTTAGGAGCCTTTGAAAATTTGAATTGAAATATTTTTAAAAATAAGTCAACTTTAAATAAGAATATATGTTTTAAATGTTTATAGGTGAATTAAAAAGTGGAATAAATAAATGTATTTTTAATATAAATTTTTATTTGATAATATCTAATTTAAACAAAAGACTAAAATTGCTAGAAAAAATAAAAATTATGAACTTTAATTCAAATCAAAATAAAGTATTATCTTAAAATATATTTTCAATCTAGTGGAACAATAATATGAAATGGTAAGAAAATAGAAATAAATTAACCCCAAATAAATCAAAAATGTTTATGCATGACCGTAGCTTCTAGGCGGCACAAAAACCGGAATCAGAGCTCTGAGAAGGCTGGAAATCTATCGGGAGAAGATATAAAGCTGCCACCTCACCTTGTTTGTCCCTGCTAATATATATATATAATTTTATTTTGATTTTTATTAATCAATTTGATTAAAAAATATATTATTAAAAAGTAATCTAACCCATTTTAAAATATATATTTCAAAATTATAAAGTAATAAATTTTATTTTTCAATCGAATTTTGATTTTGATTAATTTGGGTGAGAACCGGAAAAACTTTTACTAAATTCTGTATAATTATAATAATAAAAAATAGTGTATAACCATAATTTAACAAAAAATTTATTTAAACATTTTTTTATGATTCTTCAAAATTTAATGAGTTTTCACGGTTCCTAAAAAGTTTATTGTTACCCTACATAGTATAGTTTACTTTCAATACATTTACGCAAGTCATAACTTAATACTCTAATTTTATTTCTTATTTATCACTGAAAACGATATAAATTACTTTCATAACATATAAAAAATTGTAAATATATTACTTTCAAAAATATTTGATAAATCAGCTAAAACTGAAATCTAAAAGAGGCAAATAAATTAGGCCTCTCCTAACTTTATTTTATTTTCTTAGATTAAAATCATGAAGCATCGTTCACTTACCAAGTTAGAGTTACCATTATATAAATTAATTAAAATTTTAAACTCTTTTTATCGTTTTAATCAAGATAAGCCACCCGTGATTGCCTCTGTCATTTTCTCCCCTTAATTGAATATACCACTTCTATTTTTCTAGCTACATTGATATCATTTACTTGATTGGTCACAAAACTGATTCACTTTAAATTATCTTCTTCCGGGGGTCAATTATGGAACTCTTTTAGTAAAATTTTAAAGATAATACACAATTATTTGACCTCACAAAAGAATTTACAAAATTTGAAGTTAATATAATTTAAATTTACATTGTATTTGAGAATTTATAATTTATGGTTACAAATTTACAATGTCTTTAAATGTTTTGTAAATATTTAATCTTTCAAAAGTTGTAAAATATTAACAAAATTTTCAAAAATTCGTATTTTAAAAGGGAAAAAATTTGAAATCCGTATCTCCTTTAAAAATGGATACTCCTAAAGAAAACGCATATGGTTCAAAATTATCGCATCCCTAGCTAGTTAAATTTATTATTAAATTTAAAATTTTACATAAAATAAATGTCTTTATATATTTACGTACCAAAAATGAAATTGATTTTAATCGACTCCACTAGCATTAGTCAGAATAATTTAATTTCCATCGGAGAATTCAAATAATTAACTTGTAGTAAATGTCCAAACAACCAGAGTTACCAATAGTTGTGAAGAAAACAGATTTTACCTTTACAAGTAGAGAACTCCCACTCTTGAAAGAAAAGAAACAAGTAGATTACTCATTTATTTCATTTCGTTAACCTCGAAATGCGTGTTGTAATAAGCAACTTAGAAAACAACTTGCATGTTGCGCCTCTCTTTTTCTTGGCTTCTCTTTCTGTGAATATCAGTTGATGCATGACACAAAAGAGAGCAAGATTCTATAACATTTTGATAATGTTATAAGTTATAACAATTACGTGGAAATCTAATCCTCCAAACTGTAGAATCATTATAGCCAGCCCTTGGCCATACGTCCATGTCAATAAATCATACATATTAAAGCATTACACAAACGCAACCTCCCTCTATTTATACACCATTATTTGTTTAGTTGTTTCACATCTTCCATAACTTACACAATAGCCATATGTGATACATTACTATCAACACCTATAGTATGGCTAAAACCTCAGCATTATACTTGTTTTTTATTGCCTTTGTTCTTGTGATATGTGCCCGGACTGGAGATTCGCGGCAGCCATTTGCTTGTGATCCAAGCAATGCCATGACCAAGAGCTTGCCATTTTGTACTGTGTCGCTTCACATACGTGATAGGGTTAGGGACTTGATTGGACGGTTGACATTACAAGAAAAGATTGGTTTACTAGTGAACAATGCTGCTCCGGTGCCTAGGTTGGGGATTTTAGGGTACGAGTGGTGGTCAGAGGCGTTGCATGGGGTGTCTAATGTTGGTCCTGCTACAAAATTTGGTGGTGAGTTTCCCGGTGCCACCAGCTTTCCTCAAGTCATCACCACCGCAGCTTCCTTCAACGACTCGTTGTGGGAACGAATTGGACAGGTATTTTTAACTTATAAGTTACTTACAAGTACAAATTAAGATGCCACCACGTTCACAAGTCTTATAGTTATGATATCCATATATATATATATATATGTATCACTCTTTTCAAAGTCACAAGATTACTTCATAATTTGGACTTGTTTGGTACTGAAATTATGGTCAGAAAACTAACATACAGTGTGTCGGTGTCGTGTTGGAAAAAAATATACTAGTAAACAAACGTTTGACAGAGTACTAGATCGTAGGAGTTGCATGTGAGTAATATTTTTTACGTTACTGCTATTTCAGAAAGTCCAAAATATTTGAGTATCGTAACTGTCTTACTGTCTTTGAATTATGTCAGTTTTCGACGATTGTCCAAAACATGGTTGGAAACCGTAACGATCATGAATTTATTTAACTAATCATAATCGTTAGGAAAAAATATCAATCTCTGTTTTATGTATATCTGATCAATTGCCTGTTGTTAACTTCTGTTAGAATTTCAATTCTTTGATATGGGACCTTTTAAAAGCAGTTGGTTAGCCTTTTCTGATTATGAGTCCCCTGCAAATAATTGAATATTTTGTATGTTTTAAGAGTTAAATATATTCAAGAGAAATTAAGTGTCACATATATTCACCATCGTACAATAAATTAAATTGGATGTGGACTTGGATAACAACAGGTGGTGTCTGATGAAGGAAGAGCAATGTACAATGGAGGACAGGCTGGACTAACATTTTGGAGCCCGAATGTGAACATTTTCAGAGATCCGAGATGGGGCAGGGGACAAGAAACACCTGGTGAAGACCCTGTCGTGGCAGCTCGCTATGGCGCTAGCTATGTCAAGGGACTCCAGAGTCCACAAGGGAACCGGCTGAAGGTTGCTGCCTGTTGTAAACATTACACTGCCTATGATCTTGACAATTGGAATCATATCGATCGCTTCCATTTCAATGCTCGGGTAATACCTTTTTCTTGTGTGCATATTATTAGCAAATGTTAAATTACAGGGATTAGTCAATTAAGACATGTGTATCTGATGATTTTGGCAGGTTAGTAAACAGGATTTAGAGGACACATACAATGTACCCTTTAAGGCTTGTGTCCGAGAAGGGAATGTTGCGAGTGTAATGTGTTCGTATAATCAAGTCAATGGCATCCCTACTTGTGCTGATCCTAATCTCTTGAAAAATATTATTCGTGGTGAATGGCGCCTTGACGGGTGAGAATCACATTTATATGCTCGATTAAATGTGTCATTCTTATTAATAATTATCATCAAAGTATTGAATTTGATGTCTATATGTGCTAAAATGTAGATATATTGTCTCTGATTGCGACTCCGTTGGAGTTCTTTATGAGAAACAACATTACACGGCCACGCCAGAAGATGCAGCTGCTGCGACAATTAAAGCAGGTACTCCCTCTGTTCCTTAAAACGTTTACTGTTTTGACTGGACACGTTTGCCAACGCACACTTTTGATTGTTAATATCTTTAATTTCGTATTAGTATTAAATATAAAATTTTCATTGTATTAAAGTATTCGCAAATACGAATCAAACAAAATCACTCATGACTATATTTTGTCTTATAAATTATGCGTAAATTAGTAGTCAATCAATTACAATAAATAGTGTCAAAAGTCAAACCCGGAATTGTTTTTAGGAACGGAGGGAGTACTATATTATCAATTTGGATTTAAAAATTTATATTTTTCCTACATCTTGTTTGCGACTCTACGAGCAGGACACACCAACTAGGTTTGGTTATTGACGGATGTCACTAGAGTCACTTTTTAGCCTAATTATGTCCCTTGTGCAGGTTTGGATTTGGATTGTGGACCTTACTTAGCAGTCTTCACAGAAGGGGCCATCAATCAAGGAAAGCTTAGCGAAGCAGATGTTAACACCGCCTTGCTCAACACTCTCTCAGTACAAATGCGTTTGGGGATGTTTGACGGTCCCAGGCAACCTTATGCTAATTTGGGACCGCGTGACGTATGCACCCCAGACCATCAACAACTTGCTCTAGAAGCTGCGCGTCAAGGCATTGTTTTACTTAAAAATCAAAAAACTTCACCACCGCTGTCAACAAGATTACACCCTACTGTTGCAGTCATTGGACCGAATTCAGATGTCACTGTTACTATGATAGGCAACTATGCTGGTATATACAGATGTCACGTTAAGTATAATATAGATAGATTGCTATTGACAGGCCACTCATAATTTTTTTTCTTTTTATAGGAGTTGCATGTGATTATACTACTCCAGTACAAGGTATAGCGCGATATGTTCGCACTATTCATGAGGCAGGATGTAGCGATGTTGCTTGCAACTCTAATCAGCAGTTTGGTTCTGCTGAAGAAGCTGCTCGACAAGCGGATGCAACAGTTCTAGTAATGGGACTTGATCAATCAGTTGAAGCAGAGGGTAGGGACAGAGTTAGTTTATTATTACCTGGACATCAACAAGAGCTCATTTCTAGAGTTGCATTCGCTTCTAAAGGCCCTACTATCTTAGTCTTGATGTCCGGTGGACCAGTTGATATTGATTTTGCTAAGGCTGATCCTCGAATTTCTGCTATTATATGGGCTGGTTATCCTGGTCAAGAAGGTGGCACTGCTATTGCTGATGTTCTGTTTGGTATGACCAATCCAGGTAAAAGACATTTAACTGACAATTAATCTTCTTCACTTTCCGAAAGACAGTTTTGACGGGCCCTTAACCTGATACTCACAAACACGACGATTAATCTCTACTTCAACACTAGACAGATATTTCATTTTCTAATTGGTAAAACTTGTTGCAGGTGGAAAACTGCCAATGACATGGTACCCAGAAAGCTACCTTGCTCAGGTGCCAATGACAAACATGGACATGAGAGCCAACCCAGCAAACGGATACCCAGGACGCACATACAGATTTTACAAAGGCCCAGTTATCTATCCATTTGGGCATGGCTTAAGTTACACTACATTTGTGCATAAATTGTCCAATGACCCCCCGACCTCAATTTCTGTACCATTTGCAGCTAACAAAATAATGAAAAACTCAACTATGTTAACTACTGGACTAAAAGTTACACACACAAATTGTAATGCCCTTGCCTTGGGCATACACATTGATGTCCACAACACCGGGACAATGGATGGAACACATACAGTTCTTGCATTTGCTACTCCTCCATCCGGAAAATGGACGATAGACAAACAACTAGTTGGATTTGAGAAAGTTCGTGTGGTTGCCGGAGCACGAGAAAGGGTTAAAATGCATATTGATGTGTGCAAACATCTTAGTGTTGCTGATGAATTCGGAGTTCGAAGAATTCCGATGGGAGACCATACTCTTCACGTTGGTGATCTTAAGCATTCAGTTTCTCTTCAGCTTGCTTTCTAGAATAACATGATTATTTGAGTTGTTTTTAACAGTTGAAAGAAAATTGTTAAGCTTAGTGCTACAATTGGCACTCGTGTTAGTTTAATTATGCATTCACGTAACATTCCGAAAAATGCAACGGAATCAGATTTTTATGCCATCAAATTGAAAATTATATATGCAAAAGGCCAATTATGTTAAATTTTGGTGTTGGTGTGTACTTCTATGGTATGGTTTTATCCCACTCCTTTCTTTTGTGCAACACATTAGTAGTAGTGATTTGGAACAAAAGACTAATTCAAAGCCAAAATGTTAAGGTTTCGAATTTATATATGTATATTTGAAATTTTGTGAATTTATCAGAATTGTCCAAGGAAAATTAAAATTTTAACTAGGCTTTCTAGAATATGAAGGGAAGACACATTTTTTGTGTGCGTCTTTCTTGCAACAATTTGAGTTTCTTGTCTAACAGGCCATAGTTTGTTTAGTACCTTAATTCGTCAATACTCTCTTCTCTAATTCGTCGATTATTCTTGATAAAAATAAATAAAATTCCGCGATTATTAAAAAGAGCTCGGCCTGCTTATAGATGCAGTGATATCTTACACTCATCCTAGTTTTTACTTTTTATATTGGGCTCCCAACAAAACTAGATCTCAGATATCTTCAATATGTATTGTACACAGACATGTATCACGTTGTAGTTAATAATTACTGTATTTTGCAGTTACGTGCCATATCTTACCGAAAACACCATACAAATGTAGACACGCATGCATGACCATAATGGCAATATATTCGATATAGATAGATACATCTAGTGCAGTAGTTCGAGGGGGCGGGGCGGGGCGGGGCGGGCCGCGGGGCGGGGCGGGGCGCGGGGCGGGGGGGACGGGGCGGGGCGGGGCGGCAATGGCTATATGCACATTCCGGACATTTCGGCTGGCTTCAAAAAATCTGGCAACTTCAAATAGGTCAAGAAAATTCACAAGGTTCCGGTCAAGGAGGTTCAATGCCACCATCTCTCCCGATCGAACCCGGTAAGATTTCGAATGTTTTTGTTTTTATAAATATTTATTTGTTATATTTTTAAATTATGTGAAACATTCGAATTTTAAAAAAAAATCAATTGTTTTAATTTTTTAAATATTCGTTTTGTTATGTTTTTAAAATTATTTGAAATATTCAAATTTTAAAAAAAAATTATTTCTTTTATTTTTTAAATATTCGTTTGAAATATTTGAATTTAAAAAAATACATTTTTTTTGATTTTTTACATATTCGTTTGTTATATTTTTTAAATTATGTGAAACAATTGAATTAAAAAACAATTTTTTTATTTTTAAAATATTCGCTTGAAATATTCGAATTTAAAAAAAAAATCAATTTTTGGATTTTTAAATATTCGTTTATTATATTTTTTAAATTATGTGAAATAATTGAATTATTGAAAAAATTCAATTTTTTGATTTTTTAAATATTCGTTTGTTATGTTAAATTATTTGTTTTATATTTTAAGTTATTCGAATTAATCCGAGTACAATTTATTTTTACAGGTTCTTCTAGTAGTACTAGACATTCATCACACGTTTGGACATATTTTTCGAGGAAAGCAACGAAAGATCCGAACAAATTTCTGATTTTAGCTAAAATTGCAAGGGACATATTATTAGTTCATGTCTCTACAATTACGTATGAGTCTGCTTTTAGTGCAGGTAGAAGAGTGTTGGACAAGAAGAGATCAAGTCTTTCGCCAGATGCGGTGAAGATATGTGTTTGGAAAAAGGACCGGGATCAAGTTGCAAAAAGACAACAAGAAAGAAAAGTAGTTGACTCAAACGGAGAAGATGATCCGTGGAAAATAATGGATAGTTCATACGAATCGGGCACGTCAACTAACGAACAACAAGATTTTGTATAAATTAAATAGTTGATATAATATTTTTATTTTATAATTTTAAATATTATTTGTTTTATATTTTTTGTTATGTACAAACGGTTTGTTTCGTTTTTTTAGAGAGGAGTTCTATCAAATTATTTATAAAATATTTTTTAATTAATAAAATTTATAGATGTACCGCCCTCTTTTATTCCAAAAAAATTTGTATAATTTTTTTTTAAAATGAAATAAAACCCGCCCAATCAACCTTGGGCATGTTATTCAATAATTATTCAGTAAAATAATCATTAATCAATCGTATCACTAAAAAGAAAAATCAATTATATTTTATTCAAATTTTCAAATCAAACTTAGTGACTTCTCTACATCAGTCACATCTCACATGCCTGCCAAACCGCAACTCGGCCGATACCAACCTTTCTCTCTATATTTATACTTGAGAGTATAGTTTCTTTCCTTGCTGCCCTCACTTCCTCCATTTCAAAGGTAACGCCAGATTCTCTCTCTCTCTCTCTCTCTCTCTCTCTCTCGCTATTTATTATTATTATATTAATATTAATTATATGAATGTTTCCTATATAGAGATCGAGACCATTGCCTTTTATAAGTTACATATTTCTCTGCCTAAGCCTTAATTGTTGGCGTTTCCTAGCTTTGTGTTATGAGTACAACAGTAAAACTCGATCTCTAGCCAAAAAAACGTATTTGCATTGTCCATGAATCTGTATATGTCTCTCACAGCAGGAAAGAAGAGATGGCAGCCTCTTGCAATAGAAATGGAGACTACAACATTGCTGCTCAGGACCACGAGGTACTGTTACTAGTTAACAACTACACTACTTTTTTAGTTTGTCATCTCAACGGATCATGGTATATTTATCTCATATATAATTTGTATATATACCCCACCATGTCTAATTGAGTTGGTCCATCTCGAAGTGGTCCATTAAATTTAAGGCTGTTAATAGAATGAATGAACACAAATGAATACAAACCACTCGACACTTTTATGCCCTGCACAAGGTTTGTTAAGCTTAGATGATTGTCGGCAAAGGCCAATTAGTGAAAATAATTAGCTAAGCTCTAAATAGCGTTTCAATACTTAACTAATTTGATTTGATTGAATTATATTCCATACTAGTTTAGATAGATGTTTTAGATTTGAACCGGCAATTAATTTAACATATATATTTTATTTTGAGTCCCTACAATTTAAATATATTAATTCCTTTGCTTATTGAAACAGTCTAGTAAAATTAGGCCATGTACATTATATTTTATTTATCTCCTATTCCACTCACGATTATTAATTTCGCGTTTGTATTATTTCAATTTAAAAAGAGTATATATAATGCTAATGATGGCCGTTAAAGTTATAATGTAATTTGAACGAGGAACCAATATGTTTGACTATGATTTTAGAATGTTCAATTAATAACAACAATGGTTTGTTTTTAAAGAAACAACTACTATGGTTGTTCAATATCTACCGGAGTGGCTGGTTAGGTACATTTTTAGTTCCAATCTAACGACCTATTCAAATCTCACCTAACCGATTAATTTACCATGATTTTTACGCATGTGTTTTATCACATTTGTCGTATTTAAATTTTTGTTTGAAAATTTATAATCATTTTGTTGATACAAATTATATAGCACCCAAATTACAAAAAATAATAAATTATATTGTGTGTTTATAAATGGGCTTGAATGCTTGAGGGTGCCACTCTCTAGACATTACTTCTAGACATTAGTTGTAATTATAAATGTCTTGAACATAAAATTATATATATTTATACTCATATATATATTTATAATTATATATATGAGCATAAAATTATAACACATGTTATCTATAATATTGCAGTCAAGCTCGGCGAATAAATATGGAGGAATCGTGCCAAAGAGAAAGCCTTTGATCTCAAAGGAAAGTTATACTTCTCATTAATCATAGAAAAATGCTAGTAACCCCAAATATTATCCCACGATCCGGCATTCATAAATATGCGTCACGAATTAAAACAAATCATATGTCTTGCCACTTTTGTAACATTGTTCTTAATTATATCTTATATATATATAATAGTTGAATAGCCCATTCCGAATTTCAAGCCTACAAAATTCCAATTCTAAACCTACACATCCATGGATGTTTCCATTTTTAGGAGATTTTCATTAATTAGTTATTAGTTCGGTTATTCTAAATCTATTCATTTTACTCATGACCCGTTTTATATTTTAAAATGTTTGTTTTAATAAATTACTCAAATTTCTAATACATGATTAGTTTCCTTATTTGTTATCATTCGATAATAATTTATTTCCTTATTTACAAATTCTACCTAGATACCTATAGACTTAGTTTACACACACACACACATACATATATATTTTAATTTCTTTTATTTTTGAATTACAAATCTATTTACTTATCTTTCATAATTATAATATATGAATAATATTTTTACTAAATTTGATTTTCCAAGATTATTTATTTAATTATTATTTTATGATTTTGAAAAAAATTAATTAATGCTTTATATTTTTACCCATGATCAATTCTAATTTATGAAATTCCTTTTTTCTATGGCAGTTTCGGAAATATCCTCATTCATAGGTCCGAAATCTACATATATGAATTAAAAGGGGCAAATGATCAACTATGTACTCAGTTGTTAAAATCAATAAGTCTCGTATCGTTCGTTTAAAAAACTTAAAGTCCTTTTAATGTAAATTATTTTATATTTTTCAAGTTTATTACTATACTCATATAATATTTTGCCATGAGTAATAATTTATTTTACATACAAATTTTAGTTTTAAAAATTTTTTGAACCCGGATACGGGAAAAAACTAGTAATTTGAAAAGAAAAAAACACTTGAGTTGATATCAACATATTTGAACTGGGCTCATGATCCTAATTTTTTGGTTAAATTAATATACAGGATCATGAACGGGCGTTCTTTGATTCAGCAGACTGGGCTTTATGCAAGGTACATGACCACATGGGCCATTACTCTTATTATTATTTTATACAAGTAGTTTTCTCTTTATTTTCAAATAAGTGTCAGTTGTGATATTTTGTATATATTTTAAAATATAAAAAAATTATTTTCACAATTTATTTTTTAATATTTTTCTGAATAAAAAAATATCATGAGATGTGTATGCAACATTTTTTTACTGCTTAAAATATGTATAAAAAATTAAAATGATATTTATTTTGAAACGGAAGAAATATTTTTTTTTATTTAGTTTAATATAGAGTATTTTTCTAAAATTTTGTATCACAAGACCGCAAGAGACATACAATGAAATGCAGGAGATTAAGCATTTATTTATGACAAGTTTTTGTCTTAATTTTTACAGCAAGGTGTAGGAGTGACTCCAAAAACAACCGAGGCAATGGAAACTTTACAACCAAAATTGCAGGTAAGAGCGGAGGTAAATGAAAAAAAGATTATTCTTTTTTGTTCTATATTAGAACCAAACGGAACCGAATCACAATAAAAACACATTAAAAGAAGGCCGATTAAAATATATTTATGAAGCCGATCAAAATACGAAATTTAACGTTATAAAATTATGTTATGCAGAGAACTCCGCACCAACAATTACCACCTCGGAGACCAGCATGTTCATCTGGAACCGGGAGAGAAAATCTTGTGAGCTTCGCTTAATGAACCAAGAGATTTCAAATTAAATATCTTATTTAATGATTTATCGAGATTTCAAAACATTATTTTGATAAATGAGTTTATTTTTAACTAAACTTCTTCCTATTTATGAAACTTGCAGGCAGAGTAGAGTCTACATCTGCAGTGTTCAAATGGTCTATTTCCATGCAATTAGGTGCTTGTTAATACATTATCTATTTCCGCTTCATTGAACATTTCGATCCACCATCCTTAATATGTACATGAAATTTCATAAAAATGTAGCACAACATTAAGTGCGATAAAATTAATAATGTTATCTGATTCTTCAATTTCTTTAAAATTTAGCGCAACATTATGTGCGACAAAATTAATAATGTTATCTGATTCTTCAACTCAAGAATTTGTTTAAATTTAGTGTATATAAAACTTGAAAGTTCAGCTTAACTTTAATCGAACTCTCTTCTGTTAATTATTTGAATGAGATATACTATTTTGGTTCTACTTAACAGGAGAAAAAGTCTGAGATTAAATTAAGACTTAATTGCATTTTGATAACTTGAACTGTAATATTTTTACACAAAAATGATTCAATTATAAAATTTGTCAGTTTGATGACCAAACTTTTTATTTTTTAACTCTTGATTGTATTCCGTTAAATTTTTTAACGGATGTTAGTGAAATAATACTTAATTACACTTTGATGACCTGAATTATAATTTTTTAACAGAAAAATGACTCAATTATAAAGTTTATCAATTTGTTAGCAAATTATTTATTATTTTTTAATAACTAATTATATTATATAATTTTATATTCGGGTAATGACCCTATGTGTCACTATTACACCAACAAATGCCCAAAATGACACAATCGGGTAGAATGACCCAAAATATCACCCAAAATGCTACATGAAGTTGAGTTTTCACAAAAACGCTATATCGCGTTGCGTCTTGAGCAAAAAAAAAGTTGTTAAATTTTTAAAGTTCAAAATGCAAGATAAAATAGAGTTTTAGGGGAAAACGCAAGATGAAGTAAAGTTTTAGGGCAAAACGCTACTTTTAGTTGAACTTTGCACAGTTTTTTAAAAAAATATTTGTGAAAAACGTGACACTAAGTGACGTTTTGTATCAAAAATTAAAAGAACAAAAACGCTACACTATGTTGAGTTTTAAAGTGACATGCCATTTTAGACATTTTGTCTCCAATTTGTGACATATAGGGCATTATTCTTTGTATTCACACTTTATTTTATAGTTTAAATAATTTAATTATCACACTTTTTAAATGTTGTCAAATATCGGATTGACTCGAATCCAATATACAGAATGTAGATGCAGAATCTGGAAGTTGACTTTGGACAATCACTCATTGGCAGATGCACAACCCGCTCCACTTGTGCGATATCACGACCGGTTTGCATTGCATATTTGCATGTAAATCTTTATCATTATTATGTTATGTTCTTTTGAAAGAATTTCTATCTTTTGATCATGATTCGTGAACTATTTTTAGTTGTTTATTAGATGCACATTAATGTTTGCAAGTTTGAAATCCTAATTAAATTATCCAGGAAAATAGATAAATTGAAATCCTGATCACATACAAACCATATGTAGATGTTGGAGATGTGTTACTGGTATAGTTACAAATGCATCTTGTGACACCTCTGCAACTGTTCATCAGTCAACAATTTGAGATATTTAATTTGCTAATTACTAATTTCAAAGTTATTTCTAAATTACAATGAACTGCAAAGAAATAAATGTTTCTAATCACAGAGCTAAATTAACAAGTTGATACAAGATCAGAAAAAAATAGTATTGGAAAGACTAGCAATGGAAGATCTGAGTTGTCAGCGTACCAAAATATCAGAGATAAGTTCATTGAGCAAAGAATTCAGTATCTTACGCTCGAGCTCTGCTCCTAGTTCAAATGTTTCGACACTGAAGTCAAGCCACTTTCCACACTGGCTGCTCATATCCTTTTCTACGAGCTCATCCACCATGCAGTCCCCCATGGCTTCCCAGCTAGAAATCTCTCTGTGAATTTCTTTTGCCAACCAATTCGTTTTTCGTGCCAAGGAAAGCCCTTTTTCCCAAGCTTTGTAACCTTCACCCACATAATGTCTGAATCTCAAGTTCATGCATTCACCCACACAATCAAATAACACCTTCCGTTGTAGGTTAAGCTCATCTTCGCGACTTTCTAGCTGATCAAAAAGATGGGGGTCTACGATTTCAGATGTCTGACCAGTTGAAACATCCTTAAACATCATCTCAGTGTTGCATAGTATCTTTTTCACATATTCTAGTTCCCATTTTGCTGATCTGACAGGATCTGTCACAGCTAAAGTCACATGCTTAGTAGCCATAACTTTGGCAGATGATGAAGAGGCTGAGTCGGATAGCTCTGCATCAGCTTCCATTACAGGGAACTTATTTGAACACGTCAAATTAAATATATCCTGGCCTTGGACAGATGAAGTACAGTGTTTGCTGATAACTAGACCTTGAATATAAGCAGATGATGAATTTCATGGTCCACAAATTTTTTTATTAACATTTGATGCTTAAACAACATATAATTAATTATAACAGAACTGCGCTACTCATACCTTCTGTACTATTACTGTCTCCAGTATCTGAAGAGTTAGAACTTTCTGCAAAGATAGAAGGTTCAAGTATAGAAATTGGACTAGGATGCCGACAGCCAAGAAGGTTTCTGTCTTTACTGCTGTTGCTATCACAATCAAACATATCTTCCACCTCCTGAACAGGGCACAGAAAATCATGCTATGAAATTTAGCGCATCCTGATTAGTATTCAAACTGCAAACCTATTGAAGATGAATGCAACACTAGCAAACAAAGCCTCTAATAGAAATGCTATCTGGTAAACAAAACCGAGATGAGGTAACATTGTTACACTTGTTGGCAACTAAATATTCTAACATTAATAAATTAATATCTATAGGAGTGTGCACTTATTTTGAAAGAGGCAGAAGTGCATAATGTTAAAAAAAGAAAAGAAAAAGGAATCTCATCTTTGCTTGCAACTTGATAGTCTCACAATATAATGATAGTAAAACTTATATCTTATAAAGGACGTCAGCCGGGCATAACGATACCATTTATAATATCCAAACCCACAACTTGATGCATACCGGAGTACCGGACCCAACAACCCACCATAGGTTGGTCCAAAAGAGCTAGTAATTTTGGTATACATTAGTTGTTTGTACTTATAAAGGCCTCAAACATACTCATTATAATCGATGTGGGATGTTATAAACACCCCGCCTTACTCGGTCGACGTCCTCATCGAGGCCACTAACAAACTGACGGAGTAAACTGACGGAACTCGAGCACGCTTGTTGGGAACTAAGTAGTTTAACATTAGTAAAGTAATATCTATAAGAGTGGGCGTGTATTTTGAAAAAGGTAGAAAGTCCATAATGTAAAAAGAAAAGGATCTTATCTTGCTTGCAACTCAATAATCCCACGATCTAACAATAGTAAAAATAATATTTTTTAATCATTTCCACTTTCTAGTGAAACTTTCCCTTTACCGTAATCCCTTTACCATACACAAGCAAACGATTAAGAGAAGAAATGATACATTTTGCACGGGCAACAAAACTAAATATGATTTACCAGCGTAGTTTAACACAAATAAGCATAAAAGAGGCACCTGAAGCTTATGTTGGCTAATGCATCCTTCCTCATAAGTAGTTGAAGAAAATACAGGACTCCATCGTTTATCCGAGCTCTCTGTATGAGACCCTGTTTGGCTTCCTTCAATATGTAATTTTGGCGACTTTGCTACTGCCTTCAATGGAGTCTGATCCTGACTTGTAGTACTACCAGCTTCCTCTGCTTTCTGGTGGAAAGACTCCGCTCCGAGAGCAAATTCTTTAAGCTTTTGTTCTACTAGATTGCTCAAAGCATCACCTTCTATCACATTATGTCCCACTGATGATGACAAACCCTTAGTGCCACTTGAATTAAAATATACCTTTTTACCTTGAAATTCTGCAGAGAAGGCATTAATTTTTTCTAAAACTTCTCTAGAAGTCTCGAGAACAGGAACGGATCGTCCCATTGGAGCTGTAAATGTGAAAGAAACAACATCCATTCCATTCCTTTTGCTATCTTCAGCCCAACTAAAATTATTGTCAATCGCTTTATTAAATTGATTTGCCTTTCCCGTTTTTTCACTCTTAACAACAGCCTGGTCTTTCTGATAGTTAAAATCTCCATCTATACATCGTTTTTTCCTAGTGACACCTGTACTAGAATACAGGAGTTCTATACCATCAACCGTTACCTCGTGCTCAATCTTTCTAGAACCAATTTTTTTGTTCCCAGAATTTTTACTCGAGTTTCTCTGTCTCCCAAGTGAAGAATCTCCAGATGTTCCTTTTTTACCTTGTGAATTAGTAGAATTTAAGGACTTTGAAGCTACCTGTTCTCTTTCAACTGTGCAATTTTGTTTTTGGTTATTCTGCCGGAGCACAGAGGACGGATTATTTGTTAAAGATTTCTTGTGTGAACTCCTTTGCGAACTTGGTTGACCTCTAAAGATCTGGTTTGACATCAATTCACCTTGTTCTTTGTGACCAACTGAATTTCAGCTGCAATTTGGGGCCAGTCCTCTTTTCTGAACATTGGCCTTTGCTTGGACTGCGAGTGATACCGATTTCCCCTTATTCTTTGAGCCAACTGAACCTTCTCCTAAATTTGAAGATGCTCTAAATGTCTTTGTATCAAGTGATCCATTCCAACTATTGGTCATCGATTGACCCTTCATATTTTTAGCAGCAAGTGATTCAGCTGGCTTTCGAGAAGATTCAACAAACTTTAATGGTTTTTTAGCAGCTCCTGCTCTCTCTTTCAAATCCCTAACTTTTAAGGGAACTGAAGACCTGACCGAAGGCAAATTTGCTTTGGTAATAACCTGGTTTCCTGACTCAATAATCCTAGCAGCGGCTTCCATTATGTGCACCGCGTTCTTAGATGGAAGGACTCCACGGCTTTTGATAGGAGACAAAAGCTTATGGTGAGTGAGTGGAATAGATTTAGCTGATTTGGGAGGCAAAACTTCAGTTTGAAACTTCTCAAATGGCCTGCTTATAGTTTTTTGAAGCTTTGGATCTACATTATTCCTTGGAGGGTCCTGTGCCCTGTCAAAAATATTACCAGAGTGCATGATTTGACAGTCTTCGTGAAATTCTTCACTCTTTTTATAGTAGTAAGCATCTTTTAGAGAACGAGAGTCTAAGAATGGGGTGGAGTAGGCGTCTGAAAAGTTAGATGCTGGCAAGGACTCCAATCCCATCAGCTTTGCTACAACACCGGGAGCCTTACTCCCACCAACATCATCATCGGTTACTGATGAAGCACAACTATATTCACTACTTCCTTTGAAACTGAACCCAGCTAGACTATCATCTTGATCCATCTGAAGAAGCAAAGGAGGAAAATATTACTGTAAAATTGAAGGAACTAATCAACTCATTAGAGCAGATATACGGCAATATAAAGAGTGAAGTTTTACAAGTGACAGGTCTCGTACCAGATGTAACTGTGTTGGATGATTTTGATCATTTCTATTTTTCTGCTTTGATTGCTCTACTGAAATGACAGTGAAAAAAAAAATCTATTGGAAACCAGACAATAAATAAAACAGAAAATTGCTAACTGCACACCTTATAAAAAATATAAATTAGTCCTTAGCTTTACCTGGTAGATTGGATTTGTTAGAAAACAAACTTTTCCGAGATTTTGTATTCCAATCAAAAAGGTGGAGGAACCCACCAACATAGCCACCTCCACTCTTGGATCTTTCTCTCTCAACCCCCATAGTTGTGTTTAGAAAATATATACTGAGCAACTTCAAGATTCCTGGATAAAGGATATGATAGCCAAGACACATACAATCCAGCAACTAAAATCCATCTGCAACTTTGTCAACGCAGACTTAATCAACGCTTCAAACATATCACATGATTCTACAATTATATTTCAATTGGACATATGAGAGGATCTGAAATGAAAATATATAGACAAATAAAAGTGCTGGATAAAAACTATGATGGGGTTGGGGATCCGTTAAAAGTCTTTTCACGTACATATCATCTTAAACAACTAAAATGTTGTCGATCATGATTCATCTTATTTCATATTCTTAGTCTATTTCTGGAAGGATTTTAAATTTCCTAAATCGTATTAACATACTTGACTCCTCAAGTACTAAATTAACTGGCCATAGCACATAACATCATGTATATCTGATCTAAGTTTGAAGCAAGAGATATACGAATATGCACACTTCTACTAATGAGATCATAGGACAAAGATAATTTGGCATACTTATGTTAGCAGACGTTCCACCAAACTTGGTTCTTTAAGTATACATTGGTCATAATATCATATACTCATCGATATAGCAAATTCTTACTCGATCCCCCCTCTACCCAACAAAGTTTCAATTCTAATATTTTTTGTCCTCAATTACAGTCAAGACTTTTAAATTAACTAGACTTAAACCGATACACAGCCAAATCCCATAACAGCAATTGGATAAAAAAAAGGCCTTAAAATCATTACATGATCGTGCACTGCAAAATATATAACATTTAGAAACTGCCAGATTTGTGAGAATTATGATAAAAATAAATGACACAATGACAGCTCTATTTCTTCATTGCAATGCTAATAAGTAATAACTAATAAAAACCTAAAGCTCCTGCAGTTCATATCAAATTCCAACAAATAAATTAAAGATTATTCTCACAGCAACCTTCACCAACATAATCAACCAAGAACAATAACACACATTATAATATCAAACATCTAAAATTAACAAAGCACACAAGCTTAAACAAGTGTAAGTACCAAACCCAAGTGATAACAAAACAAACTTTAACAATGACTAACCAAGATGTGCAAAAAGGTCACTTTTTTCTTCTTTGCAAGTACAAACAAGCTTTCGGGGTGTCTTATTATAGCTATGTATACACACAAATACTATAGGGTAGAAAGGTGCGTGTTGGGTCAGAGAGTTGAGTGATAGAGTTGTTCAAGCATTAAATGGTAACCCAAAAAACAGACTGAGAACAGTAAAATAATACAGTACAATAGTTTATTCCTTGTGTGTATTTGTGTGTCTGTATTTCAAAATCTTTTTATTAAAGTATTTTTGTGAACAAAATAAGCACAAAAGGTTAAAACTTTACAACGTCTCTTTTTACAAGGAAAGATTTGAAATTTTGTGTGTTGATATACAATATAGTGTAACATGAGTGATGAACGGCTGTGATTAAATGATCATTTATTGGTCAAACGGCAATTTTATATTGTAGAAGTAGATTGACTATTGATATGCAGATGTTGGACATAGTGGGTCCTCTGCCAGATTTGAAAACGTGGGCCCACTTGTTCTTTATTTACATAATCTCATATTTTAAGCTGACTTTAATTGTTTACAAATAAATTATTAGGGGTGAGTATTCGGTTCGGTTAACCGAAAGCCGAACCGAATAACCGAAATATTTTCGGTTCGGTTAACCGAAATTAAAATTTCGGTTCGGTTTTCGGTTTTGATTTTTCCTGAAATTCGGTTTTTAACCGCGGTTAACCGAAAAACCGAAAAAAACCCGAATATATATAATATGTAATAAAACAGAATATGTAATATAATATGAGGTAAGTTGTGATTTGTAGTTTAGAGAATTAGGGTTTACTTTGTTATGTGAAAAATGAGGTAGTTGAGATTTGTGTTGGGGTTGGTGAAGTGAGTCGTGTGTGATAAGTTTGTGTGATAATATTATTATTATTTTTTTCAGAAAAGCTTGTTTTATTTTGAATTGATTTTAAATTTCGGTTTAATATTTCGGTTTTCGGTAATAATCGAAATAAATATTTCGGTTCGGTTAAAAACCGAATTTATTTCGGTTCGGTTTTCGGTTTTGATTTTTCTGGAATTTCGGTTTCGGTTAACTGAATTAAAATTCGGTTCGGTTCGGTTAAAACCGAATACTCACCCCTGTAAATTATTGTATTTTAATATAATTATAAGAACCGAAAATGGAGTGCGGTTGGATAATGAAATGGTTAAAGGTTTATTCTTTTAGTTTCCGAGTTGCTGAAGAACTATAGGATTGAATTATTTAGAATGTCTTACCCATAATAAACCGAGAAATCCTAATATTCTTGCAGAATTTATAGACTATTAATTAAAAAATAGAATTTCTTTTCAAAAAGTAACGAAGAAAGCTTATTGAATTAATTGAACAAGCAGATACAAAAAGAATTTAAGTACAAATTTCAAAGTGTATTGCAGGATTCTCCTCCAAATCATTTGAGCTAAAATAAATTATTGTTCATTTCGAATTACCTATAAAGTTTTAGACATTAAAATTTGAATATTTATGAACTGTGAGTTCTCGATTGTAAGATTATAACCCAACTTATTAAAAAGTAAAATAAAAATTGAAAATTTAAGTTACTTAAAAAAATGTCAAACTATATATAATAACTCTTTTGAGTTCTTGAGAAATCTTAATTATATTCCTGAGTTATATTCAAACAATTGAAATTTATATATAAATATAAAATTTTATGTTATTTTCATATTGTGTATGAAATTATCATATTTAATTTGAATCCTATATAAAGCCCAACTATTCCTAATTTCTTATGTAAATAAAAAAATGGATTCATTTATAGTCCTCTAATAATTACATTAATCATTATCATATATTTCTTTACAATTTTATTTAGTTAACAGTAATATCATCATTCTTATTTCTAATTTCTAATTTTATTTTAAATATCTCATAAGTAACACAAATACAATTATTTTATTTAGCTAAATAATAACTTAAAATTTAAATTAATAATATTTTTAAAATAAATAAAATTTAATTATAAAATATTATTTACAAAATACAATGGATTGACTATCAAGTATATTTGTATTATGTAATTTCAGATTTTCAGGTGACGTATTTTATAATAACCCTCGATACCTTGAAAATATAAATTCTTTCATCCATTTTACAAATTATACAACTTAGTTGGGTTAGAACCAATCAAACGAGACCCTAGGTGATCTGCTCTTCTGACAGGCAATACCTTGCCAAAGAGCATGTTTGTGTAACATGGCTTTAAGTAAAAAATGACTTCCAGGAGTTTTTGACGTGTTTGTGTACTCCGGTTTTAAGCTAGCTTTTAGGAGAAAAGTTCCATTAAGTAAAAAGTACCTAAAAGGTACTTTTACTTATGACTTTTTGACTTTTCGATTTTTTTTTTTTTTGCTTCCATGACTCTTGTAAAGTATAAATAATATGAATTTAAAATTTTTTAAAGTCAAATTTAACTTAAAGTCAAAATTATTAAACCCCCCATTTAACTTTAAGTTCCATTACCCAAACACATTTATTCAACTTAAAGTAAAAAACTTTACTTTCTCCATTAAGTTAAAAACACCTCCATTAAGTCAAAAGTAACTTATTTTAAGTAATCCCAAACGGCCTCAAAGTCTGATTTTATTGTGCCACTTAAACCTAATAAGTTGGACAACCCGTTCCAAAGCAAAGCTCGAGTCTAAGTTTTGTGTAGGCCATGCTTGATCCATTCTAATCATATTATATGTTACCAAGAGCTGAGTTTATGAAGCAGGAGAGATAAAATATAAAAAGAAAAAGAAAAACACGCCACTCATGTCACAGTTGGTTGGTCAGTCCAAGTTTCCGAACCTGAACCAACTTCTCTGTTTGTCTCCAACGCAGTAAAGAAACCCAAGTATCCCTTTCTCCCCGCCACATCACCCACTTGGGTCTTCCATTGCACTTGCTCTAACATTTGCTGAGATGGCGGTAGACACTGTATATTGTGTTATTTTTCAAACTATAAAGTGTAAACACACCATTAAAAATCAAATAGTAATTTTATAAACAATGATCCCACTAATGATGATGTTTGGTTCAGTTTTGAACCATGCTCATCCAGTCATTCAGACTCATTCCTATGTATGTATTAACCTCCGGTGCAACCAGGTGCTTTACACTGTTTTTGGATCCCATACAAGTTATACAAGTAAAAGTTTGGCAGGAATGAAAATTGGCCCGTAACACAAAACCCCATCCAACGGTGGATAACCACCTTTTTTTTAACATTATTTTTTTCATTATATTTAGGTCTCACAAATTCATTTATAAATTAAACTTAATTTACATATAATTAAGTTACAATATTTTGGTTGGTAAATAATTAAAACTAATAAAATATAATTTTTTTAATTTACATAAATTTAAAGATAAAATATTTTCCATAAATTCAAATACATGACATATAATTAAAAAATGTTACAAGAACAACATAATTATAATTAAAAACATAAAATTCAAATAATTGAACGGGAATCTTTGAATTGTGAGATGTGCTCCAGCCTGCAGTTGACGATATTTTTGTCTATCACGAATCTGGATAGTTCTTTCGATATAGTTTTCATACGGAACAAAAGGCTCATCATCTAATGTGACGCCCTCCAAATCCAGGGTATAGATTTGGGGGTCACCAATCAATCCCAACCAAATGCAATAATATAATAATTAGATACGCAACTGACTCTATTATAAACCAAAGATTGCAAACAGGTTATAGTATAAACATGCAGTCAAAAGCTAAAAGTAAAGTCTGAACTGTTATTACAAACCAACTAAATCTCATTAACTTAGAATCATAAAATGTCTAAATAAGTTTTACAATCTAGTTTTATTTTATTACAACTTCTAACTAATAACACTCATTAGAACAAGGTACTTGAGTCGATCGCGAAGAGATCGTCCTACTGTCGTGGTGTACACTCATCCTCGCGGTGCACCTGAAAGGATACATGACTCGGTCTCTCTAGAAAATGTATAATGAAAAGTAAGAGTGAGTCAAAAATATGTTCAACAAGTATAAATTTTAAACTTTTAAATAACCATAGGATAAATGAGTAAAGATGGACAAGTAGTAATTAAAACATTTGTAAACTCCATATCAATCGCAATATATTATAAAGTGAACTAACTGATAAATCATATTTTATAA
The DNA here is from genome assembly GCA_028671895.1 of Oenanthe sinensis. Classification (NCBI taxonomy): domain Eukaryota; kingdom Viridiplantae; phylum Streptophyta; class Magnoliopsida; order Apiales; family Apiaceae; genus Oenanthe; species Oenanthe sinensis. The sequence goes on along the minus strand of CM053813.1, from coordinate 29,404,220 downwards.
TAGCTAAACTGGATTTGATACTTAAACTCGCACCACTATTGTCCCCTAGGACTAGTTATGCCACATCACATAATCTAGATTTTAGTTATGTACCATAGGCACATGTTAGCCTATAAGAAGATGGAATGGTTACCATATCCTCTTTAAACATGTTGGATCCATTATCTGGTTTCTTACGCTAAAGTCCAATCCATAATAGAGCAACTGAAATAGTCAGCATGCTTACATTCCAAATAAATATCATATCCCTATTATTTATTAATATAACATTAGACATGATATGTTTATTTAAACCAATTCCTGATTATCAAATGTACTGGTATTAAACTATTTTGTTTCGCAATTAAAAATTTAAGATTTATAGATAACTCTGAACAATTGTTAGGTCCCAAATCATCATATAAGGGGAGTTGAATACGATTTTGGTAGTTTTTCACTTTTAATTACGGATTAAGAATTGTGTTCTTGAGTTCTTGAGTTATAGGAATGGTAATCAAACAAACGCAATCGATTCGGAGAAATAAAGATATCTTATTAAATCCCTGAGGTGCTACACTTCTAATCAAGAGATTAGCTACAATGTTTACAATCAATACGTATTAACAAAAATAGATGTGAATTTAAGGTTCGTGTTTAATTGCTTATGTATTCTGTTGAGAGTATCGAAGACGATGCACATTTCTAAATGCTTCTGATGTAATTCACATTTATAGTGTAGGCTTTTTAAAATCAAATGAATTTATTTCTTTCCGATGGATTAACTGATAAGTGGAGCCTCTCCTCTTGTTGCCCTGTATGGTGACAAGTTGCACCACAACAATATAAGTTGCGATAGCTAGAGTTTAAGTTGCGCCTATAATCTGTTTACCTTGTGTTGCCACAACATAACACTTTGCCTTGCATACCTAAACTCAAGTTACGCTCGGGTGATATCAAGTTGTGCCTAGCACACTTAGAGCCTTGTGGTGGCGCCACATATACTTAAACAATTTTCTAAGTTGCGCCAAGTCCACAAATTGCGTCAAAGATAAGTTGCGCCTTGACCATTTGACTTGTTGACTTAACAAGTTGCGCTTTTAACTTGTTGATTTAACAAGTTGCGTCTTGTACATATATTTTCTAGTACAAGTTCAAGTGGCGACTTGCCTTAGTGAATTTTCCACTTGTATTTTCTTCTGACTTGAACAACTACTTTTTTCTGAATAAAAGGGTAATTCTTTTCTTGACGTGCTAACGCTTAGTGCACTAGTATGGTTCATAACCGACTAACAATAAATTAAATTATCTTATCTTCTATTCTTTTTCAGTTAATTATATCTCAGCTTTTCCATTGCTTCAGTTCACTGAAACCCTTGATATTTATACTTGAATCGCTGCATTTTCTTTATACTGAAAATCTTCTGATCTTTTATTCGTCACTGAGGCTTGAACATATTAATGAATTTCTTTCCTTGACGCTTCTGAAGACTTCAGACTTTAATATCCTGTAGTGATTCATGTATGCACTCTGTCTGCATGTCCTTCTAGACTCATGTATTATATAATAATATTATTATCTTTATTACTTCTTGTGTTGAGTAATCGTTACCTCTATTATATATTTACGTTACATTATACTTTACAATCTCTCCCTATTTGTTTGTTAGAGTTCGACAAGCAAATCCTGTAAGAGGATAACTCAACTGACAATACAAGAAAAAATAATGTGCAGAAAGACTGAAAATAATATTAATTACATTCTAGATCATATAGATATATTTCCAGATTTCTTAAATTAAACAAGTACAAAGCTTCATGTTCCTCTAGCTTGAACATATATTCTATTGTCTTCTACTTTGTTGACTTGTGTTTGCTTTCTTCTTTTACTGAATCTCTTGATGTCTTTGTCTAAGCTCTTCCATCTTTGTTTCAAGTCTTGAGTTTACCAAGTCACAAGTTTCGAATTCCAGAGTGTTCTTTGGAGGAGGATCTTCTAATTTCTTGAGTAACTCTTGCAGATAAGTTGTGCTGTTGATTTTGACTACTCCATCAAACTCAATAAATGTCTTCTTCAAAAATACAAATACTGTCATTCTTTTGGGAAATCCCTGAACTTGATCAATATCATTTACTTTCTCAAACATTTCTCTCTCCTTTAGGTTTTTGATGGCTTCGTCTAGGACAAGCTTGTCTTCTTTGCAAGTTGACCTCTTGATTTTAAATAGAGCTTTTCTGATTGCATGAGAACTATTGTTGACCAAATCTTTGACTTCTGGTTGTCCTTCACCTTCTTTCTTCTTCTTGTAAAGAAACCACATTTTACCATCTTCATGTTTGATTACTGGTTTTGAATCCCTTACTGCTTCAAGATAGGTAGAACTATCTTCTTTTGTCAAAATCACTGGCTTTTTGTAGTATCTTTCTATTTTCTTTAATGTGGTTTTTGAAACGTCTATCGCTCGATTCAGTCTGAATGCATAGATCAGCTCAGTGCTACTAGATCATTTTTAGTTCTGTTTTCTTTGCATCTGAGTTGAACTTCAACATGCATCATGAATTGAAGGTAGCTTCTATCTAAACTTTCATCAGCCAAATTCATGTTGTGCGGAGTGGATGATTTATAGTACTTGACGACTAGAGGATCTAGGAATGCTTCAACACTGATGTCCATGATTTCTTTTTCAATACGATCTTTCATCAGTTCATTCACCTTATGTCCCCCTCTAATTACTTTCCTCATCAACATATATAACTACACTATGTTTATCTTCTTGAAGCTTCTGATTGTTAGAACCCTTGAGCCATGTGTTGTGAGATTAATATGCATTATCCATCCTGTTTTCTGAGCACTAACTGACACATTGATCACTTTATCGCTAAATTTCTCATAGAAGATATGAATGTTTGGATAAAGAAGTCTCAGCTCTCTGATTCTGTCAAGAACATGTCGATCTTCTCTTTTGTCGAGACTCAACTCTTTTTTACCAAGCAGAGCTCTAGTTTCATCTCATTCTTTACCTACTTTAGAGATCACATCTTTTATTCTTTCTCTCCTTTCTTTTGCCCTCCTTATTCTTTCAAGCCTTCTGTTCAATAGATTTTGAGCTTCTTTAGATATAATTTCATCGATACCACTGAATAAGCAATCATTGTGAAATACAAATTCATTTGGAAATTAAAGAAAATAATAGCAAATCATGAATTCTTGTAACACGGATTTGTCACTGAAATTGATAGCATAGGCATGTAGTATGTGATGTGAGATTCATTGTGATTACCTATACTCGTGATTTGGATCCCAATAACACCTCCAAAAGCTTGTTGATCTTCAAGAACACTAAAGAACCCTAAATACCTTTTTTCCCAGAATTTTTGGATACTTTCTAATTTTTTTTATAAATTTTTCATAATTAAAAATCTATTTATATTTTTGAAAAATTAATACCGCAAAATCAATTAATGTAAAAATTTCCCATAATTAATTTTGTTAAGCCCAAAAATAATAATTGTGGGATAAAATATAAAAATATTTATTTTTAAATAAATATAACAATTATGTCAAAATTTCTCAAAATTGTGAATGTTCTAAAAATAAAGAAATAAATTATTATTGAATAATTTATGAATTTATAAAAATAAAAGTACCAAAAATAGAGCTTCGAAACTTCTGTAGGGGGCCGGTCCGATAATTTTAAATCTGAATTTCCTTTTTCTAAAAGTACAAAAATTACAGGTAAATAGAATAAATTATATTATGCTACAAATAAGTCACATATCACATATCAAGTAATTATTCTATTTAATAAAAATTATAAATCAGATAAATGCATTAAAATTAATATAAAATGTAGTTGATCACATTAAATGCATAATTAAACATTATAAAATACACACAAATTTTCCGATCTTTACGCCTAAATTTGGTTGTGGTATTTCATTTATTGGGTCATCGTAAAATGGTAGATGACCAAATGGTGTAGCATATGTGTCTCTTTCATTCTTGACATTCATATTATGCAGTATGATGCATGCTCTCATTATTATAGCGTGTTCTCCTTTATCCTAGAATGACGCACTCCAATACTTATCAAAGTTACATTTCTTTCCATAACGAGTTTTATGTTTAACATGACCTTTCACTATTATATCGTCCATGTTTGAGCCACTCCCAATCATTTTTTGTGCTTGCTCGAAGCATGCTCCATATTTTTTAGTCCCTTCATTGATTCGCTGTCATCTTTTCCTTATAGCCACAACGCCTCTTTTGATAAGATTAGGTTCGCTTTCTTCGCAATACTGATGAATCCGTTCTCAAAACGTTTTGCCATTTTGATCATTACCAATCAGTGGATCAATTGAGACATTTAACCAAGTACTAATTAAAAGCTTATCTTCTTCCAATTTCCATTAAACACTATATTCTCGTATATCTTCAACTTCGACGCAATTGTCATTTAAATTTATGGCATCTTTACTATTAAAAATAGGAAATTGTGAAGGTGTAGATTTTTGAACATTTGTTGGTATCGTGTCGTTTCCAAATTATGGTTGTGATGTTGGAAAATTTTGGACATATGAAAATTGATACATTTGAGAATTTTGAATATATGAAAATAAATTATTTGAAAATGGAAATGAAGGATTGGTAACCTGGGAATTGAAATTTCGATTTTGTATGTTTGAAAATTGAGTATTTTCCATAATAAATTGAGTATTTTCCATACTAGCATTTTGAACAAATGGAAAGTATGGATTTGGAAATTGAAATGGAAAATTGAAATTTGGGGCTTGAGAATTAGGGTTTGAATTTTACAAATTTGGAGGATGAGAATTATTGGGATTCATAATTTGGGAATAGAAAAATTGTTGAGAGAATTTTTTTTAAAGAAATGATGTATGAAGTATGAAATGAATTAAAATGATTTATTATTTATAAGCTAAAAATTACAACGGATATAAATTTAGCCGTTATAAAATAAATGGCTACATGTATAAATATACAAAACGGTCACGTTTCTGAAGATAAAAGAAAGATATAGTTGGAGACATTTTGTGTTTTAATGAAAAACGTGCTGGTCAGTTGGGCGTTGGCCACTGTAAAGTTCACTAACCTAGTTTTTGCTTAAACTCCCGCGCATGTGGCCACCTTTTCTTTGGCCAAGTCCTACTTTGTCTTCCCAGTATGGGAAATGACCATCAATTTTTTATGCGTTGCGGGTGCTCTTATGCCCCTTAAATTAAATGTATGTGTTATCCTGTGATGGTATAATACAATGCATGATTTATCTAGCTGATCTTATAAGTTGAAAAATGTATATTTGTATATATTTAAACTTATAAATTACTTAAATGAGAAAATAAACAGGGTTATAGTACTGTATCGAAAACTACCGGTAAATTCCTCACATTTTTATTCAAGTATAAATAGGAATATTGTTTGGAAGATCCAAAAAAAACTACAGATGATGGAGTTGGAACATGAAAGTAATGAAGGCACAATTGCTGCTAAATTAATTAATTGAAGAATAAATTGTAAAGGTCGTATACTAATAATTGTAACTTAACACTGATAAGTGAGCAGTTTCATAGCTTCTGAATTACTATTTGATATGAGTTGTGTTCATTTTATTCTTTCGTAAATATAGGTATGTACTAGTGTGACACGTGATATACAGATAAGATCATTTGTATATATGTTTGTTTGGGCATAGGTGGCTAAACAAAAGAATTGTAAATCGAGACTTGACATGATATTTGCTGATGCATCAGCATCCTGACTGCTGACTCGGATCACAGATGATGTGTGTATTCCATTACTTACGGAAAATTATGATCAGTTATTTTTCTAATCATTTTTGCCTTGGTGTTGAAATCACAATTTTACTCTATAAAATTATATCAAGTCACGTTTCGAATAATTTCCGACATAATTACTTGTATGATCTATCCACTCTGCGAAGCTAGTTAGAAATCTTCAATGCAATATTCATCAATTTATTTATTTTTATGCTAATCAATCAGGAAAATATTAGAAATTTGTGACGTATACAAGCCAAAACTTTTGGAAATGGTCATGCCACGGCTACATTACATAATTTACAAACAGTACCTTTTGATAATCAAACCACAATTATGACTATTAAGTGCGTACATACTTCTTAATACTGTACATAGCTTTTCGTATCATCATGATCAAGGCTGCCTTTTATCAAAAAATAGTGTAGAAGAGACTTTTATCACTAATTAATCTACTGGAGTCGCTCGAAAACAAAAGATTAGAACATTGCCTTTATATACTTGTGCCAAAACTTGCATGGAAAGCTCAAACGAAAAAGAATATTTAAAGTTTAAGCAACCTTTGTTCCAAGCAATACTAATCTTCCCTCCTTTCTCTCCTTGTAGAATATTAATTATTAGATTTCATTATTTCATCTGTTTCTCAGTTAATCAAAAGTCTTGTTCTTGACAAAGCCTTCAAGACATGGCAGTTACTCATGCTGATCTGGCCCCGAGTCGTCGAGGTACAGACTTGGGCAGTAAAACTGGTGCAATTGTTATGATCTTTTCGGTATTACTTGGCCTAAGTTGCTTCATATTGTCCCTCCTCGCTGAGACCACTCGCTCCCAGGTACTAATGATTAATCACAAATTTTTATACAAACATTTATGTATGTAGGCATTCGCGCTCGTGTACTGTGTGTTTGCTGCTTCATAATTTTGCAGGTGATATGGGTAAGAACAAGTAATGCAGAGAAATATGAGTGTACGTACAGCAACAGTGGAAATAAGGCACTGTTATGCGCTTGTGGTGCATTCGGAGTCCTGGCAGTTGCTATGGTTATGGAACATACTTACATGCTTGTTGCAATTAGTAAATCTACTGATTTAGTCACTTGGGATCCTGACTCTAAACATGCCAAGACTCTTACTTGGCAAGCTGCATTTTTCTTTTTCACAACATGGTAAAAAAGCAAATGTTTCCAGAAAATCCACAAATTTTGTGCACGTAATCTACAACTTCATCAACAAGCGACGCTTTTATTGTTTTCTTGAATGCAGGATTTGTTTCGCTCTTGGAGAAATATTACTATTAATAGGAATAAGTGTGGAATCAGGACATCTAAAAAACTGGTCAGCTTCAAGGCCTAACTGCCTTGTTTTAAACCAAGGACTGTTTTTAGCTGCTGGAGTTTTCGGATTGACAACAGTGTTTCTTGCTTCTGGCTTGTACATAACAGTTTTACGCGCACAAAAACTGTTACACGAAGAAGAAAGCATGCGGCGCCAAGCTTTAGAGGCTGCTATGCTTTATGCCTCTCCGCCAAGGTCGCCGGGACATAGGCTTCAAACACTTGGAAATGAGAGTCCTGTAATTAGACAGAACAATGAGCATGAATTATCCATGTACATAACTGCTATGAGCAAACTAAATTAAAACAGACAGATATATTCGTTTTGTACAAAGTTTAGTAGCATACAACCAATATTTAAATGTATGAACTTGTAAATAATGAGGCACTCAATGTCTAAACTTTTATTCTACTAATGATCTTGTTAGAAATAATATAAGATCCTGATATATTCTACTCCTAATATTTTAAAGTTTTAGAAGAACATGCAAGTATCAGACCTCTTGTTGGAAGAGTTCTCGTATTTGAATCCTCCCACCCCAATATTTCCCTAAATTCATATTAAATTATTACCTCAAAAATGGACGTCCGTGATTCACTATTCGACCAAAAATGAGGGCTATGACTTTGTACAGGGATAGAGTTGTCTTAGAGACCGCAGTCCATTTGAATTATTATTACTTTTAAAATTTTTATATAATTTGAAACTACAATATATAATAATATATTAATTATAAAGCAACAAAAATATAAAACAATAATTACAAGTTAAAGTTATTCCGTCGGATTATATTTTATCACATGAACAAGTAGTTGTTGCAGATCGAAATTTTAACGCAAGTGTACGTGGCTTGATTTTGATTCCAAACACCCTGCAGTTAGCAACAATTAGAACTGCTGAGTTTGATATAAAAAAAAGAGGCAGCATGGGCGATTTCACTTCTGGTGGCGACCATGATCAGTTCCAGTATGCATTAGTGCTAACATAGTCTTTTGTTTAGCTTGAGGTTTCTTCCTATATGTATAATGTTTATTTTGAGCTGCTTTATTTTTTTGACAGGTACTTGGTGAAGGAGAATGGAGAACTGTATTAAGCCTTTATGTGATCTACTAGTATGCCCTGATCCGAGGATTGCCACTGTCTGTTTAGAAGGAGTGAAGGACTAGACAACATCTTGAAGGTTGGGGAAGAACATGCGTAACAGTAAAGTTCTGAAAATTCTGAACTACTGGTTGGAGGAGCAAGATGATGCATTATTACCTTCCGCCCTCCCAGTGTTTGATTTTTTTCAATAATTATGTCGTTTTTCTTCTTGTTGTTGGTAACTTCTGTTTAATTTTTTTAGAAAAAGGTAAGAGAGAAGCTGAAGTTAGGTACAAATTAATTTTCTCAGCATCATCCTATATGAAATAAGCACTTACAGAAAGGTTTACAGCCCTGTTTGCAATTCTAAACTTGAACGATAAAACGGTTCTCCTTTTCATTTCCTTTTACAGTACTGTACTTGCTATCCAAACTGATGTATCGTTATCGTGTATATCTTCAATTGTGTTTACATACCCACACAGATTTATCGAGGCATGGAGTAGTGTAAACATATGGGATAAGATATGTTGCTTAATTGGTTTAATTGTATATTTTAGTCAAACATGTTCTGATTGAGATATATATTTTTTGTTCATAAGTTGTACATTGTATAGAATGATTAAAGATATATGAAGTAGAGAATACAATCACATGTGTTGTTTATGTCATTTTCTTCTAAAGGTGGATGAACTCAAAGAATCACAAGGTGTGTACTGTATGGAGGTGTTCTGCATACCTGGATCCGATGAAACAAAATGGACCAGATTGGCACGATCATAGTCGTTGAATGCCATAAATGTCAATTACACACATAATGCAGACAATGTAGATGTGAGGATGCATCAATTATTAATATTGATGCATTTATTCCCATAGGTCCTAACAGAGAGCCATCCTGGGTTTTCAAGCCTTCTTTAACTTTGATCTCTTTGGTAGTGCCTACAAGGACTCTATTTCTTTGGATGAGTGGTAGAAAAATTCTAGTTTCTTATCTGAATGAAGTACAATATTTTGTGAAGATGGAACCTGACAGATTAATGTTCTGTTTAAGCTGTTTGCTTATGCTTTGGTAGCCCATCTGTAGGTAGGTGGAGGATAAGTTGTTTATGGAGTTGCTCCTAGCACAAGAAAACTTAAGCAAGCCATATTTACAACGTGTAAATTACAAGTATATATCCTCTTAAAGGAGTTTCAGTGTCTCGTAGAAGTAAATTAGCACATTGAGAGCTTCCCTTGTCCAGATCCATTGTTGCTTTGGCAATGGGTTCTAAGCTCTATGTTGACATTGGGCTGTCTATCCAAATTAAGTGGTCAAGGTAAAGATTTCAAATATCAATGCGAAGGAGAGAAATGTGAGTTGTGAGATGAAACTGACAGTCACTTGGTCGGTGGGGGTGGAGGTTTGTTGGAAAACTGACTCTCGATTCCTCAGTGGAAGTGGAACATTTGCCCCAAGTTCTTTTTACACAAAAAAAGCTGTTTTGAAGAAATAAAATTGATTAAACTTGCCGAGCTTGCCTAAGACGATTATCTTTGTCCAGGATCGATGCGCCCAAGATATTATGTTTTTTTTTCATTAATAGAGTAGGATTCCATGAATATCACTAAAGTTTAGGGGGATATTATGTTTTTTTTCAGGGTAAATGATGTCAATTATTCCAACATCTTGATATAAAAAGAAGCCACTTCTGAAAGTAAATATGAGCCTGTAAATCTGAAAATTAATAAAAATTGAGATGTGATTCGAAAACAGTGGTCCTCTGGCTTTTGTGTGGTATCCATAAATATACAAAAATGGTTTATTGAGACATCCTTTTCAGTTATTGTTGTCCCAGTAAAATCTAGCAAACATATGTCCTTTTCTGTCTCCAGTGTCTTGTCTCTTCCCCATGTTGCAACCACATACAATTCTCGTAGCCAATACCATCTTAATCTAATAGGTCTCTTCTTTTTTCTTCTAAAAGTCATGAATTTTAACCAACGCGAATTCTCAGATTCTCGTTAGGAAAATAAGATTGATATCTACCACGCTACAATGTGTCAATGTTATTGATAATTTAATAGTGACTTGTTCTGAATTCTAACATAATAAAATCTTGGTGCTGCCATGGATAATAATTGATACTAAAAGTTGAATCTTCGTGGTGCTGTTGATGCACATATAAATCTTGGATAATTTATCAGCGCGACAATGGCATTTTTTTCACATATACTTGCTTGAAGTACATTATTAGCTAGCAGTCGTTCTTGTAATGATCTAAAAGCACTAAATTTGATTGAAACCGTTTCTATAATGATTCAGTAGTACCGAACTGCATCGCCTTGGGCATGCGTTGGACATTTTTTAGAATTCGAATCTACAGATGATAATTGCGGCTGCAGATAGCTAAATAGGTTCAACCATTTTCATGAATTTTGCAGCATGTGAGTTGGGATGGGTGGCCAGTAGCCGTATCGATCAGTCAGTGAACTAAATCAAAATCTCAGTTGCATGTTACCTTATATATACGCATTGTCTTATCTGTACAAGTGGAGAGATCGAGTAGGGTTATGAAGAAGGAAAAGCAAGTATTCTTGTGATCATGTTTATGCTATGAGCCTCATCATCTATATATTTGATTGCTGTGGTTTTTGAATGAGCTACTTGTTTATTAGACTGCCACTCCTACTTGATCACTTTACATCCATTTTTATCCATGTACTCTCCCCTACTTCGTGGGTGTTGGCCCTATATGTCACTTTTTGGGGAGAAAATGCCCTAAATGGCACACTCCAGAAAAATGGCCTTAAATGTCACTCCAAAACGCTACATCGTGCAGCGTTTTGAAAAAAAAAATATCAAAAACGCTACTTTAAGTTGCGTTTTTAACCCAGAACCCAAGATAAAGTAGCGTTTTTCCCCGAAAAAAAATATAAAAAACATATTAAAAAAATAAAAAAAGTGCAAAACGCTACACAAAATAGCGTTTTCACCCATTTTATAGCAAGCCACACTATGTAGCGTTTTGAAATGACATTTTGGGCCATTTTTATGAGTTGTGCCATTTTGGACATTTTGACTCCAATTTATGACATATAGGGCCATTTCTCTGCTTCGTTTGCTTCTTGTTATAATGTCCTTGTTCCTTCCCGCCTTTGATTAATTCTTAAGCTTAGAAATATCAAAACAGTGCTAAAAATACGGATCTATTCAATTGACCTCAAATTTAAGATCCATCCAAAATTCAATTTTGGCCAAATATAAATTCAATTGCAATCAGTACGTCGAATACGATGCGGATCGATTTCAAAGTTTTAAATTAACTTCCAAGTTATTGTTGTTTTCTTTGATTTGATTTTTTTTAATTTCTTGGAAATAGCCTCTTTAAATAATTTTTATTATCACTACAATTAAATCACAATCAGATAACGAAAAAGAAAAAGTATTCCCCATAATTAAATATATAATGATTTATTTTCATCCTCTAAAAAGTATTGTTTAATCCATCTTCATTACAACCGTTTATTAATATTTTCTAGCAAATTGAATTAAATAGGATTTTTTAACTGTGGTGTTGTGCAAACTAATTGATTTGCACAACTATTTATTAACCATTTTTTTTTTTAAATAAGAATTTTTTTAACACAATTTAAATTACAGGAATTTATTTATTCTCTTCTTTAAATTAGAGTGATTTTTTGCTTCTTAACCGAAGATATATTTATTTTTAATTTTATATGTAAATAAAAAATTTTAAATTCACATTTAATGTCAAATCTAAATTCACATTTACGATCGAATCTGAATAAAATATAATGGAAAGAATAAAGACGTTAGATAAATAATTTATTCTATTATAGTATTATAGGAATAGTCACGTCCCGTTATAATGAATTTGGGAATGAATACGATATTTACATAATATTTACGAAAAATCTTTCCGTCCTCCCGAAATATATACACAATATTAATTTTAATTTTCTAAATATATTTAATATTTAGAAAACCCGCTATTTCAATCTGTTAACTACTAAACACTAATATTACAGGATTCATCTAGTAGCTTAAATCTCTAATTTTAACTCAAACCTCTAAGGGGTCATTTGGTTCACGGGGTGGTATCGAGTTGGAATCGGAAATCGGATTAAGGTGGTATGAGTATGAAGTATCATCTCTGATATCATGTGTTTAGTTGAATGGTGGAATGAATATATTAATTTAATATATTTTTAATGAGTAAAAAATATATAAACAGTTAATATGAAAAATAAATAATTATTATTTCTCAAATATTAAACAATATCATTATAAATTTTTTATTTCAAAAATTAACATGTAATTTTATAAATAAAGATAAAAATAATAATTTTTAATTTGATTCCCCATACTCATGGTTCATACCCACCTCCTCCATAAGATATCGAAAACTCATATTTTATGAGTTTGAGATATGAGTTTTAAAATTTAAAATTTTAAACCAAACATCAGGTATAAATTTGGAATGAACAAAACTCATATCCGATGCACAAATCCTACAAACCAAACGACCCTAACTTTTAAACAGGGCAACAATAATGTATCTACTTACATTTGTTCTGTTATAACGAAAATTCATAAGAATAATGTTAGAGATCTAAAAAAGGTTATCAAATTCTTTTCCAAATAATGTGGTAGTACTGGCATGACAGAATAAAATTTTTTAATTGATTGTGAAAATAATAAATAATAATCCCCTTGTATTAATATTGACCACACTAGTTAAAAAATTTCATTCTACCATGTTAATATTGTATGTTATTTAAAAAAAATAAAAATATTTTTAGGATCGGTATATTACTCAATTCATATCTATACTATATTATTGAAGCCTAAAAATTTAAAAGTTTGGTAGTCGGACGGTATTTGGATTTTTAAAACATTAATCTCTTACCTAAAAAATATCTCACATTAATCTTCTAAGTAAAACAAATTTAATATTAATTTCCTGACTAAAACACATCTCATATTAATCTTCTAACCAAAACACATCTTTAAAAAAATACATAAACATTATCTTATTAAAATAAAAATAAATAACATTAAATAAAATATAAGTTAATATTATAAAAATAAAAAAAATTCAAATCATATAAAAATATTAAAAGAAAAATATTTACCTATTATATAATCTAAACTATATTATTAAAAACGAAACATTAAAAGTTTGTTGATCGGTATTTGGACCGGATAATTATCATTGGACCTAATTTTTAAAAATTATTCCCCTAACTAAAACTCATCTCAAATTATTCTCCTAACTAAAACACATCTCAAATCAATCTCATAACTAATACTCATCTCTAAACAAAACACACAAATATTATCTTATGGATAATTTATAATCTCTTAACTAAAATACGTTTCATATTATTCTCTTAATTAATACACATCTCTAAATAAAGCACACAATATTATTTTATTAAGATACAAATACAAAAATATATAAAAATTTATATATATAATATTAAATCATGTTCAAATTATTATTATAAAAATTAAAATTAAATCATATAAAGAAAATATTTAATTTTTTTATTTAAAATATTAAAACGATTCGATCTTTAATCATAAAAAATTAAAATTTATTTAATCATAAATACCAATATTAATATTTATTAAATAGTTTATTTTAATCATTTTTCCTCCACTAATATACTTCTTAATATCTATTGAATATTTTATTTTACTCATATCTCGCTCATTAATATTTCATTATTTATAATTAAGTTTATTATATATATATATATCTTAATTATATGTTACATATTAAAAAATAATAAACGTATTTGAGCAAAATATAAAATACTCTTTAAATTGTAAAATTAGATTTTAATTCTATCATAAATTAACAAAAAATTCACTGTAAATTACTTTTTAATTTAATTTAACAAAATATAAAATTACTTTTTAATTTTAATTTTAATATTGGTGAACAAACTTGTGAAAATCAGTAAGGTAAGTTATCTTGAGTGCTAGATTTTTATAATTTATTTTATGATGATATTATATGTTATCAAATTATGTATGTGTATTATCAAAGTTATGAAGGCATACAACTGAGCAATGAAGATTTGTATTATGATATTTCATATGATAAGAGGGTCGCGAGAGAACAAAATTGTTATACAACATTATGCATAATGTATTCTGAATAAGTGATGAATAAGTGAGGGATCAAGAATGTTGAAAGGTGTCTATATGTTCATTATACAAAAAAATGACTATTCGGTTGCGTTAACTTGGGACTCCTAAAGATGGCTATGTATGGTAAGACAAGACAAGATAAAGATGTAATTTATAGTTTAACATCATGTACTAAGCGTGGATGTAAGAGACACACAAGAGAAACATGTCAAAATATAATAGAAATATTCAAAATGGCATGGCAAAAATAAAAGATCTGGAAATTAGAAGGGACTAACTGCAAATAATCAATGGAATTTTAATAAGAATGTAAATAGCAGTAAGATGACAAATTTAGTTTCCTTGTGCCTCCAACTCCAAAGTGAGTTATGACTTAGTTAGATTAGTTTTTATATCAAGTCAGTAGTTTGACACTATAGAACTGACCTTGTATAGAGCCTAACATAAGACATGAAGGTTGAATCCTAAAATTCATTCTAAAAGTAAAAAGGGTCCTCGCGTGCGAAGCGAATGAGTGATGTGCTGTTTTTTGGGGCGGTCTCCACAAGTAGATAAGGTGGAAGGGTGGATGAGTTTTAGAATAGAAAAACCGAATGTAATGAGTACTGATTGTACATCTTTCAAACACGGCTCTATTTGACCTGACCTTCTTTGAATCCCGTATCGACCCGTGCAATACTGCAACTAACACGTTAAGTATTCTGTTCGGGAAGTATGCTAGCGTATGGTGTCGCTACAGTTGGTGGCAAACTCGCTGAGTTTGGATAAACTAAAAAATTAGTAGCAAACGCCTAATCTGGACTTATTTGTCTTTGTTTGAAGTTGTACCTGCACTGGTGTTGAGTTTAACACGGTTGGAAGAGAAGCTCAAGGCAGGATACAACGATAGGGAAATTCACCGAAAGTTTGTGACTTTTTCATGGTATTTTTCATATCATTCTACTGATTACTAATATACATAAAAAGGTAGATGAAATATATGAATTAATCATCATTATAAAGGAATATGTTCTCGATTTATGAATAGAATTCAAGAGAAGTGAACTAAAAGACAATCCAGCTCGTTAACAGAAAACTTGCAGCATACTTCACTCATTACAAAAACTATTAGTTCATGTAATTTTCTACTAGTGCACATGTCTTGCACGGGTTTAAGAGCTAGTTAGTTTTAAACTTACAAAAAATCATTTGAATGATTACCGACCTAGTCAGAAAAAACCCATAAAATAAATCGCGCCAATTTATTTTGGTAAGATTGAGCCGAAATATTTTGGCGGGTGAATAAAAAACTAATAGCAGTGGGCAATTCAGTAATTTCTGGAATACAAGAGGCGTTCTAGGGTTTTCCCTTGATCCTTTATATTCAACCCCGAAATTGTTTTTTATTTTGCCGCTTCTATATCCTACGGTCCTTTCTTTCTCTCTCAATATCACCACATCTCTCTCTCTCCTCGATCACTCTCTCCGCTCTACTCTCTCCGCCGCTACATGCTTATACACCCTTCATTATATCACTGTATCTATACTTTTCTATACGTAAGTCCTTATAGTTGCTGATGATAACTCTGTTTTGTAACTCGTAAGCTTTTAGTATATACAATAATACAAACCCCATCATTTTTAACTTTCATATATCTTGTTATTGATTTTGTTTTTTTGTAGTTTTTGTTTTTTATTTTCTTTGTTAGATCGCGCGATTCTAGTGTGATCAACTTGGTAATGAGGTTTTTAATGTGTTTCTTGTGGGTAATTTCAGTTCTCTAGCGTGATCTCTTGATTCGGTACTTAGATCGTTGATAGAAATGGTGGATCGGAGTGACAAAGTAAGTGATCACGTTCTCATGTTAAATGATCAGTGTTTGATTTTGAGTTATACATAGAGTTTTAAGTAAGTTTTGCTATGCTTTTATGCGATCCGGGTCTAATTTGTTTAATTTTAATGTGTGTATACAGGGTTCTGATTGTGATGAGATCAGTAGCAAAACCCCAGACAGAGCTTTGGCCGATGGAACCCTAAATCAAGCTGCTAAAACATGTGCCGATTGCGGAACCACCAAAACCCCTCTTTGGAGAGGTGGCCCTTCTGGCCCAAAGGTATGTATGTGTGTGTATATATATATATATGTATATGCATATCATTTGTGTCTATTAATTGATTAGTGATTTGGGGTTTTTGTGTACTGATTTTGTGATGTATGATGCAGTCGTTGTGTAATGCTTGCGGGATCAGGAGCAGGAAGAGAAGAAGGGCACTTATGGGATTAAGCAACAAAGAAGAGAAAAAACCAAAGAAAAACAATAACTCGAATACGAGTACAGTGACTACTAGTGATGGATCATCGAGTAATAACAGCGAAGAAGAGGGTACTAATAATAATAGGACGGGTGATTCTTCGAAGAAGAAGATCGTGGGTTTAGGAAGTGAATTTGTTTTGCAGAGACCGAGATCAACCATGTTTAAGCAGAGGAGGAGGTTAGGAGAAGAAGAACAAGCTGCTATGCTTTTGATGGCTATGTCATGTGGTTCAATTTTTGCCTAAATCATAATAATAATTTTTAGTAGTGTTAACTAGTTTGTTTTAGTGAGGATGAGAATGTATGTTGTTTTCTAATGTACTTTTCAGTTTGGTCTTTTATATTAGTAGGCTAGTAGCTTAGTTATAGTTGCGCCTCGCCCTTGTTTTGTTATAGTGTTCGAGTTGTTGATCACCGGAAAATACAAGGTTATAACCTAAATCAAGATTTTTGGGAGACTGTGTGTTTGTTTGATAGGTGTGTTTCCTATTTTGGGTGTGATGAGTGATGATTAGATTCTGTTTATTCATCACTGTGAAAGGTCACTTTCATATATTTTGTTTAAAATGGCAGTAGTTTAAATTTTCAAGAGATATTTATATGTTTTGTTCGAATAGTTGGTCCAAATTTTGGTTGGTGAGAGGTCCACGACTCCACGCTGCATATTGTTATTTTACTGTAGTAAAAAAAAATTACAATATGATGATTATTAAAGAATTGTTAATATGTAGTTGAATTATAATCTTTTTGTTCGCAATTTTTGTTGCTAAATCCAAATTGCACTTGCCTATATCCTAAATCATTTTGAGAAATAGGGCTTAGCTTGGGGGAAAGGGTGATGTTAGGAACTCTGAAAATCGTTCCAATTTTTTTTACCAAATAAGATTGCATGATACGTGATTTATTTTAATTCGTGAGTATATATGTATGTACGCGGGATATCATATTATTATAGGAAAGTAACCAACTATACATATAATAACTCAGCGTCTTGAAATCTTTTTCGAGTCTCTAGCATTTGGGGGTACAATGGTACAATTGTAATTTGAGCCAAATCGGTTATCTATAAAACCTAATCGGATATCTAATAAATGAATTGGAGTATTTACAAACTACTTAATTAAGTTAAACTAACTTAAATCTTTGATGAAATTTGACTCGGTTTTTAAATGAATCGAACTAAGTTCATTCGTGAACCAGACGAATTGAGTTTAATTAAAACGAATTGATTATATTGATCAATTCAACTATAAAATAATGTAACTATTTAATTTATGAATTATAAAATAATTTAGTTTATAATTTTTTTATAATAATAAATGAGTTTAAACTAGAAATCGAGTCGATAAAAGTACAGGGACTTTAGAAAATTAAAAAAAAACCAAGTTTTCTGTGAATCCATGAAAGAAAATTTTAACTCATAATTTTTCTACTATCGCCCAAGGGTATTTATTTGTTGCAACTTAAATAATTTTACAAACCAAAAACAATACTTCCTCCTTCCCTAATTAGATCTCTTTTACATTTTGCATGTATTTTAACGCGTATAAAAAGCATAGTTTCATAAATTATTTTTCAAAATTTCTTTTTTAATAAAAATTTAATATAAAAAGAAAATTTGAAAAATAATTTGTCAAATTATGTTTTTTATGCGCGTTAAAACACGTGTAAAAAGTCAAATGAATAACTAATTAAGGACGGAGGAAGTAGGGAAAAGAAGTACTCCATGAATCCAATTTAATCGGGTTTATAGATTTTCAACTCAACCCATAAAAATAAAATTTGTAAGCCAACCCATTTAATAAATATATAAATAATTTTTTTATCAAAAGAAAATGAAAGTTCAAAATCAATTGGAGATAGTTTTAAAAAATATTATAATTATTCATGCAACACAAATAGTATAGTTCTTAAATATCTGAATTTTAACACATAAAAAAACTGATTAAATACTAGATATAATCTTTAAATTTGAACTGTATCATAATATAGATAAATCAATCATTAAATTTCAATACTAATGAATTGAACCGATATATTGAACATTTGAGTTTTTATTAATTATCTTATTTTTAATCGAATTGAATTGTATTGAATCGGATTTTAAAAATCAAAACCTATATAAAATTTATTAAAATCGGATTGACATTTTTTCAATCCAGATATATATCGGATCGGGAAAAATGGGTTTGAATCGGTCGAATGGTCGTGTTGGTTCATATGAATCGATATGAATCGATTAGTGTGTATGTGGTGGTGAGAGAAATAAATAAATAAAGTTGATTGAACTGCGACAAGAAATGTGTAGAAAAATGAAAACTAATGCTGATCCGATTCCCCAAGCGGTCTCTGTTGACTACCCTGTTGCATTCGTGTAATAAATAAATAAATAAATACCAGTAATAAATTACTACTACAGGGGTACTACGTACTACTAATAAAAGCTCACGCTTTTCTGTTTGCAAATTTCTATTTTAATGAACCTGGGTCAACAAAGTCTGTTCGGATTTTTAAAAAGTTGGGCCTTAGCTGACAATGGACTAAGTTTAAGAAATTGAGGTCACCTCTTAATAATGTTGTTCCAATTGGTATTCTTTGATTAATTAATCGTTTTTGTAGGAGCATTTTTTAATATTTTAAATAAAATAAAAAACTCAACTAAAGTACCATACATAAAACAGTATCTCTAAATATATTCATATTAAGCAAATGTAAATTATAGGATATGTAAATATCAGGAATAATGTAGTATTAGTGATCACAATACACTTGGTACGAATACACAAAAGAGTGCTAATAGTTTTATTTCTTTTATTTTTGACATATTCAGTTTTTGATTCAAGATTTAGCTTTCTAAAATTTTGAGAGAGTTAGTAAATTGAAATTAATAATATGGTGACAGTAAGAATATAAATATGAGAATATCTCTATGAATTCAGCCAGGCAAATTCAGACCCGCTTCGACATGAATTTAATCCGAAATTATGAATTTAGATCAGAGTTTTTTCAGTTCAACTCAGTTTCGAATGGATCCAAAATTAATTTAAAAATATCGGATCATTTTTGGATTAATTTCGGACTATTTAAAAGTTAAAAGTGATCTGAAATTACATATATAGTATAAAATAAAATAAATTATAAAGAAGTATACATATTTTGTATTATTTATTATTAAAATAAATATATATACTATTTACCACCAACAGTGCACGGCCTAAAGTTCTAAACTCAACTAGATATTACGAGTACATAGATGGCTAGAAATTGGATTATAAATCGGTTTAAATAAAAAGTAAATTGAAAAAGTAAATTGCTCATTGACACACCGGATGAATGTGAAATAATACAACTATTACTCTATTTTGCTATGGAATAGGATAACTTTGTTACAACTTCACCCCAATCATTTTATTTTTATTTTTTCTCCTGTGCACTAGGGCCGTAAATTGATCCGGACTATCCGGTATCTCGGATTATATTTAGCTCAAAAATATGATACATTTTCATATCCGTTTCATAAACGACCCAAATCTGGCGGAAAAATTAAACTCGGATAAAATATGATCCTGGATATGAGCACTTATATACCCGCCAGTTTAGGTCTCATATTATTTTTTTATAAAATGATTCTACCCGAATACCGGAATATGATCCATGTTTCGTATTCGATTCGAACTCATATATCGAACTCATATATAGATAATATTTTTAACCCATTACATTAGTAGATAAAATAGTTATCCTTTTATAAATTTTTAATATCTTATTTAAGTTTAAATTTTCACAAAATATGATTTATTCACCGTGATCATGCATTAATTATCATCATACATATAATTTTTAATTCATAATTATTATATTTTTATAGTATCATGTTTATTTTAGACTAAATGATAATTATTTGAATAGTTAGAAAAAATGATATTTAATGTTAGTGGATCATATTCGGTGAATCATAAACTACTCGGGTAGAAAATAGAAAATACGGTGCTGGCTTATATTCGGTTTGGATCTGGACCTCAAATACCCGGTATCAATTTATATCTGAATAAAATGATTTGGACTCAAATATGAACACACTAAAAATAAAATGATGCGATACTTGAGCAGAGGGTGTCTGGTTTCACCCGCATCATTTTACCGCCTTAATATGTTCTATACGGCCTATGAGTATTAAGTGAGAATGTAGAAACCCTACTGTATGGCCTTGGTTACTATTTTTCATTCAAGAAACGTTTTAATGATTTACATTAATTGGAGTTTTTTTCAATTCTTCAAATAAAATATTTCCTGCGTGGCTTTCTTTGCTAATCAACATTGCTTTCAAGTTTTAGGATAAATTTATAATGGAACGAGCCTTAGTTCGGTTCTGGTGCCCAATCCAGTTATAATACGGGCATGTAAGGGCCAATTAAAAATGACTTTGTAGGGATTACGCTCCGTGCTGTTAACCAGAGACGGATTTAGGAGGGACATAGGGGTGACCATGGTCCCCCAAAACCTTCTTAAGAGCTTAACTTTCTTCAATTTTTTATACATAAATGATGTATTTGGTTCCCACAAGTTAATAATTCTTAATGATCCCCCAAATATTTTCATAAATTTCATATAATTTTGAATTTCATACATATAAATCCATAATATTGTTCTTTAAAACCTAGAATATCACATATATTTTCTTCTAAAATATTTTCTTGCAAATTCCGCCCCTCTAGTTTTTTTCTGGTTCCGTCGCTGTTTAAAACGGTGTGCTGGTAAAAAAAGTGTTATAAAAAAAATAAGATAACTGTTTGGTATTTTTTTTGATTTATTTATATTTTGAGATATAATATAAAAAAATAATGTTTTTAGGATGATTTGATAGCGAAAAATGTAGTTACTCCTGCAAACGTTGAAAAATAATTTTTTTAGAAACAGGGGCACCTACTTTCTCTAAAAGTAACTTTGAGAGTAAAAATACTTTTCCAGGAAATTGCCGCAGAAATAAGTTGTTACTATTTACAACAACAACCCTAAACACACCTCCATCAATTATATAAATCATACATCAAATCATCGAACTGGAAAATTTTGACATGCAAAACAATTTTGATTACTAAAATTTGATAAAATAAAAAGTGCACCATATCATTTCTTACATCTTCCTCCAATATTTACTAACATAGTAACATACATCATATTCTAATTACCTGAAAATGAACACAATCAGGAACAGCTAGCTGTGAAATTGTCAATTTACATAAGGGTAACTTTAACCTTATTACGCTTCCTCATCCCTATGAAAGACTCACCATTTCTTCCTCTGATCATACTGATGCCAAAAGGGTAGTTTTGTAAACTACAAAATTCAGGGTTCCAGCTTGTAGATCTGTAAACATGACACACTTTATCCTCCTATAATAATTTATCGATCATCACTATTACAATTTTAATTTATTAAAACAATTTATAAAACACTAAAATATATATTAGAGTGAGCAAAAAAGAATTTGTTGAGAGGTGAACAGCCGAAGAAGGAGGTGGTGGGCTATGATAATAAAACGGGAAGTACGGAACAATGGGGTTCGGCGGCGGGGGAGAATACCCACCAGTGTTCTGCGGCGGTGAGTTCCCGTAACTGGGCTGCGCTGGCGGTGGCGGTGGCGGTGGCGGAGAGTAGTAGTTCTTGTTATTGTTATTGTTTCCGGGTGGCGGAGGACAGTTGATAGAGGTGGAATACGGCGGCGGAGGAGGGGGAGGTGAGGAGTATGTAGTTGGGGTGTTGCATGGGTTATCACAAGCTGCGCACATTGTGCATTGGATCTCGTACTTTGAGCCTGCCCAACTAGCTAGAGTACTTGTGTTTGGATTTGTTGAAGATGTTGCTGCTACATTTGTTGGATAATAATGTACTAGTGTGATTGTGATGAATGTGAGCAAGGGGAGTTTGAGTTTTTTGATGATTTTTTTCATGGTTTATTTTCAAACAAGAGATGAGTTGTGGATGATTTTATTCGTATATATAATAGTCTATGCATATCTAGATCTTTGTTTATGGCTTATTTTTTGCTTTGATGAGGTGTGTACACAAGGGAGCGGTGGTAAAGTGTCTAGTATTTTCT
This sequence comes from Oenanthe sinensis, assembly GCA_028671895.1. Classification (NCBI taxonomy): domain Eukaryota; kingdom Viridiplantae; phylum Streptophyta; class Magnoliopsida; order Apiales; family Apiaceae; genus Oenanthe; species Oenanthe sinensis. The sequence goes on along the minus strand of CM053813.1, from coordinate 29,381,465 downwards.
TTCTAGTGTACGTTAAAAAAAAGTGACGAAAAATATACACGTTTATACCTTTTATGTGGTGCGGTGGTGGCCTACATTAGACTAAATGGTATTGGGAAAATAAAGCGCATAGTGTGTAGTTTTTTTTATTTATAAACCGGTTACTTTGGAGTTAGATTAAAATTATTTGAAATAAAATTTAAATATCAGATTATTCTTGAATTAATCAAATTATTTATATCTCAATAAATTAAATTATAAAGTAGGAAAAAAATCAAATTATATTTCAAATCATATCGTAATTAAAATAATTATAAGAAGAGGATGGCTATTTTCAAAATTAATAATACAAATATTAAATTTAAGAAAAATAATTAAAAATATTATTCTTTTTAAACTTATTTATGGATCGATTGACTGAATAAAAATATTTAAAAACATACGATTTTCAACTAGATGCAATTAATATATTTTTTAAGCTACAATTGCATTTAATTTAGGTGAATTTAGATGTAAAATCATATTTTTGTAAAACTTTTAAAATAAAGTCATATTTTTGTAAAAATAAATAAATAAAATCATATTTTTGAAAATAATAAAAAATGTGATTTTAAAAAGTCTTTTAAATTTATTATGTTATTTATACAAACTGTAAATTTTTTAAACTCGCATTTATCAATATTACATTTTTATATTTGTCCAAAATATATGTGTATATAATTATATTTATCTAAATCTATAGTTAATATATTAACTATATGTCTATATCTTAAAATATTTAACAAGCCACCAATATTTATTCTGTTCTAGATAACTACACCTCTGTTTGATATTACTATTATAGTGTAAGAAAAAGTGTTTGTAAAAAAAACTAGATAATTGTTTGATAATTTTTTTGATTTGTGTATATTTTAAAATATAATATAAACAAATAATGTTTTGATTTAACAGTGAAACATGTAATTATTTCTTTTGTACCCTTGATGTTATAATTAAAAAAAAAGTGCTCATAATTTTTTTTTATAATGCCCCGGTTCAAGAGTATAAACACCTTGGTCACAGGGTCGGTTTGACTCTCCCATTCACCCACTTCACTCCGTTATCTACCTTCTCCCAGCTCACTCCATTTTCTCTCTAGCTAACATGTTCGTCGACTCATGAACTGCAATCATTTTTTAACCACTTGTATTTCTCCGGTGAGTGATGGTCGATGTGTAGATTGATTGAATCTTTCTATACTTTGAAATCAAAGTTTGACGTTTCTTGTCATGATTTTCCGAGTATTAATACTAAATCACATAAGATACCAGTGGATCTAAATACATATGGAGTGAAACCTAACTAATACCTAATGTTACATAAATTATAATAATACTTTATTTTATTATGCATGGTTGAGCGAGTGTTGATATTCAATACTTATATTTGATTAACTTTCTTCTGTCATTTTACTGATGCAGTGATGAAACTCAAGCTATTATTTTACCGCAATGTTGATCCGACATCGAATACATTTTGTTGGAGTTCGTAAATATAGAAGAATTTTGGCAAGATATGTTTTGTTCGATCTCATTTGATGTATCATTCATTGACTTGTTTAATGCAGACTGAATTATCTTCAAACATAATTGTAGGACTATCTGAGATACTTAATAAGCCACATGATTCCCGTGTTGAATAACAGATCACAGCCAAATACATTCTATGTTTTCTTCGTGGATAGCTAGCAGTTCTGCATGATTTGATGAGGTTACCGCCATAGTTTGTTTCATAGACTTCCAAAAATTAGTAGTGTCACAATATGTGAATACATAATCTGTTTATGATCGTCCAAAATGAGGATCTGACACATATCCAACATCTGCATATCCAATTAGCTGCGAATTCGAATCTTTTAGAAAAAAATAGTCCAAGATCAACTGTCCCACGAAGATATCTCAATATATGTTTGACTCCATCCCAATGCCTTTATTTGTGTTCATGGTCCGGTTTGGTTAAATATAAAATAATTAACTTTTAGCTAATTATATTAATATATATTATTTATTAATTATATATAATATTTAAATGGTCCGATCCAGATTAACCACTAAATATTTTTTACAAACCATAACCAAACTACTTAAGTCTATACGGTCCGGATAACGGAACCATTAATAACAGTTCTTTCTAGATTACGGTTTAAGTGGTTTGGATTGTCTCGGTCCGGTCCCAAACCGCAGTTTGACGGATTGGATGAACAACCCTAATTCACAGCAAATGCAATAACAGGTCGAATATTGTTTGCAAGATACATAAGAGCGTCAAGTACACTAAGGTATGGAACTTCAGGTCCAATAGTATCTTTATCTGACTTTCTAGAATGAAATGGATCTTTATCAGGTTCAAGTGACCGACCAACCATTGGTGTTGTTAGTGGATGAGATTTGTCCATATAGAACCGATCAAACACCTTTTTTGTGTAGGTTGACTGATGAACAAGTATGCCTGAGGATAAGTGCTCCATCTGTATACCTAAACAAAATTTTGTCTTTCCAATATCCTTCATTTCAAACTCATTTTCTAATAGTTAGCAGCATTAGTAATATTTTCAAAAATACCAACAAGATTCAAATCATCTACATATATAATAATAATAACAAAACTAGTTTTTGACCTTTTGATTTCTGAGAGGATGTTCCGTTGAATTTTCAATAATACGACGCATCATTGATACTCTTGGATGGCCTAGTCTTTCATGCCAAAGGATAAGAGATTTTGGATATATCTATAATTTTGGGAATATTGTTAGTATGAGATTCAACGACTTTAATCCTTATAGCATATAGCCCGACAGAGATTAAGGTTAATTTTTCTAAGATTTTTTTATATTCCGAGCTAGTTGAAGTGATAAGAAGATATTCCTTTTCATTTTCATTAGTGGTTTCAATATGAAATCCATTAAGATGAATATCCTTGAAACTTAGAAGATTTCTAGTGAATTTACTAGTATAGAGGGCATTAGGTATATGAATTTATGTTTCATTTGTTAGAAGAAAACTAGCTTTTCCGGGACCTTCTTTTATGTTTGATGTACCTGAAATCGTCCACACATATGAATCGGTTTTAGTCAATTGTGAAAAATATTTCGGATTTTGTAGAATTGTGTGAGTGATTGCGCAATCAATAATGCATATATCTTTCATACTACACTGTATATATGAAAGTAAACAACATTTTTATTAAAACAAAATACATAAAACATAAACATTTAAACATATTATACATAAAACAAATACATGAAAATTAATTATCTAGGTCATAAGAAAGTTTAGCACTTGAGTCTGTTACATTTAAGGGTTCATCATTTCCTATGGCATCATTAACTAAATTCTGATTATAATTTGGAAAATTGGTCTCCACCATTTTTCCTTTAGGCCTTTTAGATGATTGATACAAGTCAACAAGATATTTTGGCATTCGACAAGTGCGAACCCAATGTCCTTCAGCCCCACATCTATGGCAAACTTCTCTAGCATCTCCTTCTTGTGATACCTTCCTTTTATTTGGCATTTCAGGTTACCACATCAGATTGCCAGAGTTGTTGTAACCATCACGCTGCCACTTCAGGTGACCAAAATTATATTGATTTTGAAACCGACACGGAAACTTCCTCGTCCACGGTTTCGTTTATAACCTCGTCCTCCTCTATGCCCTTTTCCACATTCATTTTTTTGGAATGATGTGTTATATACTTCAGATAACTGGGCAGAATTTGTAGGACGTCTGATGATTTCATAGCAACAACTCATTATTCTTTTTAACAACAAGAATGAGAGCTACCAATTCACTATATTTTTGAAAATTGCGCTAGTATCATAGTGTTGGGGTGAAAAGTCGAGAGAATCTTTTCAATCATCTCAACTTCAGTAATTTTCTCACCACATAAAATTAGTTTTGAACTTGTTTTAAATAACATGGAATTATATTCCGCAACATATTTAAAATCTTGTAGCCTTAAATTAATCTAGTCATATCGGGCTGAGTTTTTTGTGATCAAATCTATCTTTGAGATTATTCCAAAGAGTGGGCGAATTTTTAATTGTTAGATATTTTGATTTTAAATCTTCGTGGATATAATGTCTAAGAAATATAATAGTTTTTTCATTTTGTTCAATAATTGGGGTTTTTCCAGGCTCAATAGTATATTTTAACTCGTTTGCACTGAGATGTAATTCTGCATCGAGCACCCATAACATATAATTATTCTCAGAAACATCTAGTGCAACAAACTCTAATTTTACAAGATTTGTCATTTTGGTAAATATTTAAAATATGATATAATATAATACATCAATATTTAAACAATTAATAAAACATGTATACTAATCTATACTATATTATTAAAGCTGCAAGGGTAAATGTTTGGTCCGTCGTCCGGTCTGGTCATTTTGTCTCCCACTCAATTTCAAATATCACATGTCTGTCTCCTATTTTGTTAGGAAGCAAACACTGATGGCTGTCAGAGAATACAAATCAGAGTTTACACTGCTGACGTCATCAGAGTTTAGGAAGCTGTCGGTTAGAGTTTACTCTATCAGAGAATACTCAATCAGAGTTTACTCTAACAGAGAATGCTCTTTCAGAGAATAACAACCGACAGAGTTTAACAAATCAGAGTTTATTAGGAAGCAATTCGAATCAGAGTCTGAATAGGATAGTAAGAAGGAATCATAATGCAAGTATATTTCCTTATGTAAAGCTGTTCTATTTCTAATCTGATTTGTAATTGAATTATAACCGTGTCTATATAAACACAGACAATAGATTAACATCAAAATAATCTTTGCAAATCATATAATTCATAACCTAGCAGCTATTAAGAATAAAGTATTTCTTGAGAGAGTTCTGTAATCTATTCAATATTATCCATACAAATATGTGATTTCTTTACATACTTGTGTTCTTGATCGATTTGGTATTATTACATTCAAACCCCCTTTTGTAATAGTTTATTCATCTAGGCAAACATATTCAATTTCAAACACACTCTTTTAATTAAGATATACATTTGTACTTACAATCTACTAACATGTTTCAATTTTCTCATTACTGAACCTCTTTAATTTATTTAAAATCATAACTTATTAATTAAATTTTATGAATATTTAAATAATAATATTATTTGGTTTATATTAATTAAATTTTATTAATATGATACATCTATATTATCTATACTTTTATAGTGGTAAATGTTTGGCTGTTATAGTCTCTTTGTGTCTCACCCAACTTCAAATACACTCTTTTAATTAAATTTAACTAAAATAGAGAGTTATACTCGTAATCTACTCATTAACATATTTCAAATCATCATCATTCAAACACTTTAATTTATTTAAAATTATAATTTAATAATTAAAATAATATATATACTATAATTCTCCTACTCAACTTCAAACACATTTTTTAATTAAATTTTAATTAGAATATATTTTATCAAACAGATATATTATACATATAAATCTTTTAAGAATATATATATTATACATAAAACTTTATCATCAGTGGAGTTATCTTTCTTAATAATAAAATGAAATAAATTATCATATTAAATTAAATATTTAAACCATATAAAATAATTATTTTATACTATATATATATATTATACATCAACCCTATCACCGATGCAGTGCTCTTTTTATACAAATGCTCGCGCGTAATATTATATTATATTTAAATTATAACATATATTTTCTTTATTAATAATAATGTTACAATCCTCCTTTTTAATAATAAAATAAATAAATTACCACATTGACTTGAATATTTAAATTATATAAAATATTTTGCGTATACTATATATATTATACATACAATTCTATCAACGTGTAATCCTCTTTTATACAACTGTTCACGGGTAATATTAATTTATATTTAAATTATAGAATATAATTTCTATTTTAGGAATAATATTATAATATAATATTTATATAATATAGTGGTATTAATATTTAACCCAATTTCATCACCGCTTTTTAATTTATTTAAAATTAAATATATCATAATAATATATAAATAACATATAAAAAATAAATAATAACATAAGTTACTATATTAAATTAAATAATCATATAAAGTAATTAATATATAATTTATTAATGTAGTCTGTGTTTTGCATGAGTTATAAAATAGTATATATATATATAATATAATTTAGTATAAAAGTTTTGACGACATAGCCGACCATTGAACTTTTGAAATAGTTTAATATAAAAGTTACGATGACATACCGATCATTGAACTTTTGAATAATAATTGACGGCAAAGTCATCTTTATAGTAATACTTGACGGCAAAATCATTTTTAAAATAATAAATAATATATAAATAAATTTATAAATAACGGAACAAAATAAAATAATTAAGATTAAATCAGATCCCCTTTTTTTAAAATAAATTTCAATTAAATAAAGACTCACGGTGATAACATGTTATAATTATTAATATATGAACCTCTTGTCAAAAGCTGCAAATGAGATGTACAATGGTCCTCTATTTCTGGTGCATGTTGCCGCCTTCATTTTTTCTTTTCTGTGAAGTTTACTTCGAAGGTGGTTTATCTATGTAATTATTATATTGACAATCAATCATCATATAATAATTAACATGCAGTCTGATCCGGTATATAACATGTTTGCCCTTTTTCAATTTTTGAGCGTTTAATTAAAATTAATATCTTTTGATTATTTAAAATATATTATTAAGGTTCTCACTTCTCAGTTTCTTTAATAGATAAATTTTTCACAATATATTTAAGATATATATAAGTCATCAACCTTTCTTATTAGACCTACATGCTACATGAGATAATTGCAAAATCTGTTTTTTCAACCGAATTCTTGAAATTAAATACATCCAATTTTACATTTCATAATTAATTGACCAACTCAATTTTTTCACAGGACCTACTACTGGACGATTTCACATAAATAAACAAATAAACTCCAAAATAAAGATAGGTGGAAGAAAACAATGAGGTTTGTGTTACCATCCATCCGGCCTTCGTGGATAAATTAGTTATGGTGTCTGCACGCTCTTCTTTCGGACCGTTGCAAGCAAATTCCAAATGTTTTAAGCGAGCTAATCGTTATCTTACGCGTATATATATTGTCCCCCGAAATATATAAATGGTTGGATCTTACGTTTATTAGCTTAATCTTTCACTTCATACAATTAAATTATTAAAAAATAATCATTAAATTTGATTAGAAATTGTTTTTTGTTATAAAATTGATTGTTGTGACTTTTTTAAACACTTTTTCTTCATAATAAAGTCCTATATATGAATATAAATATTCTTACTTATTTTTATTTTAAATATTAAATTAGAATTGTTTTTAAAATGAATGAATTATTTTTTATAATATATATATATATATATATATATATATATATATATATATATATATATATGTGTGATATTATGATAACAACTGTTTACTAGATTGTTGAAGGTTCTAGAATTCTTTATAACTACTTTTTGAAACCTATTTTAATTTTAATTTAAAATTATTTTTTAAAATTCTATTTTAAGAAGAGGAAATAATTTTAAAAGATAAGTCTCTATAGTATATGATGAAAATTATACATATATATAGACAATTATTCAAATAAAAATTTCTACGATAATGAGATATTAAATTTTAAATCATATATTTTTAAAATTAATTATAATCTAAATCATTCATTTTAATATTATTTACAATTTATCTCCAACATGTCCTGGCTCATCCTCGTTCCTCCAAACACACCCTCCGATTATTTACATTCCATCGTCACTAGTTTGGTAAATCGCACGATGTCATTCATTTTAATATTTTTGAATGTCGGAACGGTGAAAATTTTCATTAAATTTTGAACAATCATAATAAAAAATGTAAAAAAAATATTTAGGTAAACTTTTTATTATAATTTTATAAATAAAATTATGGTTTTACACTATTTTTTTCATTTTTTATTATGATTCAACAAAATTTAGTAGTAAAAGTTTTCACGTTTTCTCGCTAAAAAGTTTGCATCGAAGTGTTATCCTAAATTTATAATTATATAACTGATTTTTGCATTCTCAAGTAATTAACATACTTAAAAATGACGTAAGTCCAATTTTTGTCCATTTTTCTCTCACACACACACATATATATATATAGAAACAGGGGATAAAACGATTTTTTTATATTCTTAAGCTTTTGTATTTCATTATTTTCAAAAAAAAATTGGATAAAATATGTTTAAATGACCCTTTTGGTTTTTTTAAAAAAATTATTATAAAAGGGATAAATATTAATAATCCTATTTATATGTGTGTATCTGAAGTGTCTCGATTTTAGATTTTGCAGCACATTTATTACCCGTTTACCTTATATATAGGTAGTTATATGTATATTTAGATTTTTATTTTATCTTTTAATTTCTAGATTAGACAATAATTCTATAAAATAATTTTTTTATAATGTATGATAAAATATAATTTTTTTATCCTCTAATTTGTAGAAAAATGTTAGAAAACAAGCACTGATGCTGTCAGATAATAACAAAGAACAGAGTTTAAATTGCTGACGTCATCAGAGAATGAGAAAACTATCTGTCAGAGTTTACTCTATCAGAGTTTACACTAACAAAGAATTCTCAAATAACAACCGACAGAGTTTACAAATCAGAGTTTGTGAAAAAAACAGTCAAATTAGAATTTGATTAGGATAGTGAAAAAGGAATCCAAATACAAGTCTATTACCTTATTGAATCTATTTTTTTCATAATCTGTTTAGTAATTGAATTGTAACTGTGTCTATATAAACACATACATATGTCAACATTATTGGAATATTCAAGATATATTTGCAGCTCTTGACAACATAGATTTTCTTAAGAGAGTTCTTGTACAAAGTTTAATATCAATATAAAGTTGTACTTATTTACATACTTGTGTTCATAATCGATTTACTTGATACTATTATATTCAACCCCCTTCTATAATAGTTTATCATTTGAGAAAATAAAAAAGTAAAATTAAAATAATATGTTGACACTTAATATTACATAAAATTAAAAATTTATAAATAAAAATATAATATATCAAATAAATTAACATATTATATCCTATATATAATAAGAGTAATTGGATTTTATCCGATTACTATCAAAACTTATAAACCGAATCCTATCACGTACAAAAAAAACTTTTGATATTATTTACTATTATATCAATACTCCACGCCTAAAGTCAGTAGAATATGTAACCCACACTCCGAAAACAACGTACTATATTAAAACTTATCAATATTAATATATCTTTTTTATTTATCCAGTTTATATTTAAATTTCATATTATTCAACTTATATATAGAATATATAAATTACTATATCATTATATCATATATATATATATATATATATATATATATATATATAATAAGAGTGAGATATATCATATCCAAATACTACTAAATTTCAAGAGTTCGATATTTATTAACAACATATTTAAACTATATTTTATCTATAATATCTTTATATTTTATATTCAATTATATTATATTGTATATCTATTATATTATAACATTAAATATCTAACATCAATCTTATCACTTACGTAACTAAATATATCCTACAAAAACTTTAGCCGTTATACATAAAAAAACTTAATTAGTAAAATTAAATTAAACTTTATCGAAAATAGGTCCCAAATACATACAAACACAACATTCTATAATAACAATTACAAAGCGACTACATTCCATATTAACAAGAAAGGTAACGAGCAACTGATAAATTCGTTTATATTTTTTTATTTATCGTTTCAATTTTTGGCACACATATTGAATTGATTTGACTGTATAGTAAAAGTAATTATTTGTGATTAAATTTTTATATGAATTAAAGTTTTGATTACATATTTTTATTAAGAAAAAGAAAATTTTAAAAATAATAATTTTAACTATGCGGTCAAAACTCCTAAAAATATGTGTTAGAAAATCAAATTTCAAATAAAAAATATAGGGAATATTATATTTTATTATTTTCAATAAAAATACTATTTAATTATATTATATTTTAATATAATAACCATAAAAAGATTAATAAACACATACTTTGTAGGTATAACTCTAAGTCCCATTTGATATAAACAACATATTTTTGCTGAAAAGCGGATAAAAATTATTTGGTTAATTCAAACACAATTTGGTTTAAAAATCTTTCTTAGAGATAACATGTCCCCGTACTTTTGAAAAAATAACTGTTTTCTAGATTTTACGAGAATTAGCTACATGTTTAAATATTAAACCTATCTAAAAATATTAAATTTTTTATATTATATATCAAAATATTATCAAACAACTATTTAATTTTTCTAGACAACATTTGTTTTAACTATATTTTTTTTTCAAATCACAACAATCCCAATATTAAATATTAATTATATCATATACAATATATAATAAGTGTAACAATGATCTTATCCAAATAATATTAAATGTCGTAGGATCGATTAATATTAAGGTCTAGGGATTTGATTCTTAACGATTACATAATATTATTCTACAATTCTATATAACTTTAGATTCAAAATTTAAATTTTATATAAGTTGTTAAACTGGAAAGCCAATGTCACAGTTTTGTATTTATTTTCAATCAAAGCAAGGAGTCGAGTAGAGACACTATCGATATAGTGTTTGTTGTCCATGAACATGTGCAACGACTTCCTTTTTAAGTTTAGAACCTAACTCCAACATTCCTATAAGACCGAGGCATCATAAAAATAAAATAACTCTTTTTACAAAAGGCTTAAAAAGTAATAACTACATAACATTATACAATTAATTACAAATTATATCATACATACAAGTTTTATAATAAAAATAAAAAAAAAAATTATCCAAATACTGTTAAAAGTGTAGAGATCGATTCCTAACGACTACATCATATTATATAATTTATAATTAATTCAAAGCTTATAAATTAATATCTAATACTTATATAATATTATATTATGGGTAAGGTTCAACGGAGAACTACGGAAAAGTTGGGAAACTATTGAATAATTAATAATTTTTTTAGTGTAAGTACGTTTTACACTATGTTATATACTATATTATTAACATATGGGCTGTAATTTAAATTTCATTATGTTCTTAAACATATATTTTGTAGTATAATTAAACATATGTGTTACAAAACATATTTTAAATATTTTTTACAATTATTAACATGTATTATCATTCAATTAAACATCTATGTAGATAATTGAAACTTAATAATTAATTATATTAAGTTGAATTGAAAAAATTACTCGATTTTGATGATAGTAGTTCCCTGAGTTTCCGGATTAATAATGAGTTTTTATTTGAACTTTAAACCTATATTAATTATTTATAAATTACAATTAATAGCATACAACAAATCTTAGTACTCTTAAAAATTTTAAAATTATTTAGGTATGCGGTAATGGATGAGATAAGGATTTATGTCATTTGGGCCGTGAAGGTGCGAGATGGTAGCATCACCGGGGACAATTTGGACCAAATTATAAAGTTATTTTAAGTGTGTTTGGAATTGTTGTTGCTAACAATAATAACAAGTAATCTTACGGTGTTTTTGAGATTACTGTTGGTGACAATAATAACTTATTTATGAAAAGTGGGTAAAAAGGAGTTTGATAAATTTTAAAAGTAACTTTTTGAAAAAATGCTTTTGATTTAAAAGCTGATTTTAGAGAAAGCAAGTCTCTCTGTACTTTTAATTTTTTTCTTCAATTTTTACAGAAAGTAGTTGCAAGGTTTCACTATCAATTAACCATTTCAAAAATATTATTTTTTATATTATATCTCAAAATATACACAAATTAAAAAAATTATCAAAAAATCATCTAATTTTTTTGACATCACTTTTTCTTATAGAACAACAAATTGAAACAGCAATCCAAATAGAACCTTAGTCAAAGTAATTCTTTTATGACTACATTCACTTTGTGATTGAGAGACATTAAAGAAGAAAGTAAACTGTGAGGTGACAATTACAGAAATGAAGCAAAAATTGATAATTGTTAATGTAATAAAAAAGAAAGGAAACATATTGTTATTGAGTGTTAAATCGTACAACAACATATTAAAAATTATTATTCATATTATTAGTTTTAAAATATAAATAAAAACAAATAATATCAATTAAAATAATAAAAATTTAAAATAAGAAATAAATATTTATATTAATATTAAATTATTAAATAAAATATGATTAAAGAATCCGTGCATCGCACGGTTTAAATCTATAATTATAATAACATATATACATATATTTAAAAAGTGTCATACATATTTTCAATATTTAAAAAATGATTTATATTAGTATTTATATTTAAACAAGATGAAGTAGGACTAGCATATTGTTTAAAAATAAAATAAGGCTAGCAGATAAAACAAAAATAAAACAAGGCTAGCAGGAGCGAGAGATGACCTAAATTGATTTAGAAGACGATTAGAGATCAATGGTAGAAGACGATTAGAGATCAATGTAGCTTACCATCCTATGATATCTAAGAGATTTCCTTGAAGTGGTATATATTTTAAATATTAGGTATAATATACTGCCACATAATTGGAGATGGTCTAATAATTTTTGAAACCGATGTTTGCTTATGGCATGGGCTCTTAAATAAAACTCTAAATTTCAATTTTATTATCCGAGTAGACTCGTATAGAAAATATCACAAAGATAAAAACCACACCAGCAAAATTATGCAAATTTGTCAATCCAAATAAAAATAGATGTGAAATCTGTACTGAAAGATCTCCCATTTTCCCAAACGACAGAAGATTAACTATAGAGTTTCCAGTTTTCCGCATACACCCAGCAAATTTATCTAACAGTCTTCCAGGATAGCATCCATAAACCAACACATTTTAACGACTATCCATGGAATATGCTTGTTTCTACCTAAAAACAGTCAAAATTTTGGCATACCATATGCTTCGCATATGGTACTATAGCAACATTAATTTCTTTCCATCCTCTGATCTTTAAATGATCATTTGGATTAAGCTATTTTCAAACTTCTAAAAGGTCAGAAATTGGTAGTTTGATTTCAGCAGACGTTCAATTCACCTTCATGCCATGTAAACTATGTACATGCCACAAACTAGTACAAGTGAAGATCTGCTATGCTGAAAGATGATCCATGGAATACCCATCAAAGCCAAACTCACTTTCGACTCCTTGCTGCTATCAAGATGATATATTCAATATAAGTACAGGCAGGAAACTTATTTATTCGACCTAGAAGCAACGAGTTATAAATAACATGGATAGCTAGAAAAAAACTGACCTGTTTGAATAGTGTACTCATGAGATCTTCTTGATCATAATGTCCAGGTAACAAGGTATTCTGATTGCTAGTTTCAGGGAAGCTTTCAGCCTTGACTTGAAATGAATTGCCAGTGCAATGTGCATTAAGCTGCTGACCTATGATTGGTTCATTCCTTTGTGCTCTTTCTTCCCCACCAGGAAACACTTCCTTACCAGTTGATAAATTCCTACTGTCTACAGTATCTTGGTTAGCCAGATAATTTTGCTGAACTAAAAACGATGAAGCATCAGGGTTTCCTTGCATGTTCACATGTTTGGACATGTCAAAAGTCAAACCCACATTACGTAAACTCCAATCTTGAGATTTATGTTGATGCAGATCATTTAAGATATCATAGCTTGCACCATTTCCTCTTGATCCTTTAACTTCCATGCTATCCCCTTCCTGAAGCATCCCTTTCGATGAAATGAGTGAATTCCTTGAACTGCCCCCAATAGAAAAGCCAATCCCCGATAAATCTTCACTGCGGTTGACAGAGAAATCTACTATTGAAGAGGGATGAGAAACTTGATTGTCAACTAACCCACTTCGTCCCAAAACACCATTTGCAATCCCATTTGATAAGATAGGCTGCCCTACAGATGATGGAAGCCTGGATGCATAATTACCACTGCTTTCATTTTGTGCCCTTAAATACGGTTGAGCCATCTGCACCGTTAAAGGGTTTCTCTGGCTGCCTTGCATCATGCCTCCGATCGAATTCCCAGTTTGATGCAAACTGACAAGCTGCTTTGGTTCCATACTTGTTGGGATACCATGAAGGAAGTTCATTTGCGTACTGTTACTGCCTAGTTGCTGTTGTCCCTCTCCAAAATGTAACTTTGGAGACTCAAAGCTAAACAGATTTCTTTGATCAACTAGGGGAGATGTGGCAGATTTTGTCACAAACCTACCATGTGAGGCAGCTTGAAGTGTAGCAAGACTTTGTACTGGGATTTGACCACTAGCAGCAAGAGCTTGCAACTCAAGGCCATTATATGAAGACAAGGACCCATATTGTGCTTCCTGTGACCCCATGAAAGATTGACCAAGTCCACTCTGCTGCTGTCCACTTAACCTTCTAAGATATATACGATATTTCTGCACCAAATAATTACTTGTAAGGGCATTTTAAGAGAGGGTGGGGAAAAAATTAGCAGCGGTTGATGCATATTCTTAACCATTTGCTGCAAAAATCTATTGCTAGTAATATGTTGACAGGACAATGTCCAATTTAACTTATCATGTTGACAAGTGAAGGCTCCCTTTATTGCTCTCACGAGTCAGTGTAGAAGAAGATAGGAAAAGAGAGATTCACCTGAAGGTGGCTAGCTACATTCTCCCTTGTGATTCCAGGCACATTCATCAACTCGAGAATTTTCTTCGGAAAAGCCTCTGCATTCATAGGTGAGTGCATAAGAAAAGAAGTTAAACAGATAAAATATATTAGGCAGCTATCAGTATCGCTTAAAATTCCTTTATTCCAAGATATAAGATCAATGAGAACATCAAAACTTGGATCTAAATGGACAAGATGTACTTTTTTATAATAGAGAAAAATAATGTCAAAGTAGTATAATTTACAATATTTAAATAAACCGACAATAATTTAAGGTTGAGAATAGCTCCCTATATTTGTGACGGGCAATAGTGATCTTATTTTATAACAATAATTCATATACTAGAAAATTTGAACTATATATGTGTGTACTTTTCTACTTTTGCATCATCATAAAGATGTTTTTCAAGGCCAAACACTCTTTAGTTGTCAACAAAAAAAATATGATACTACACCATAAATACCGAGGACTAGTCTTTTACATATTAAATTGTCACATCGAACTGCATCAAGTATTAATTTTCTAATGCTCAGTACCAAGTTTAAAAGTGATAATTTGAATCATCTAGGCACCTTGCTCTTCCTGGATCAGATACCCCCCCTTCAAAACTATTAACTTCATAGAGAATAATATAATTAAAAAGGATAAAGAGAAAAATATCCTTCATCTACTTTTAAGCTATCCACTTATACTTTTATAACAAGGAAAACTGAATCTTCTGAAACTTAACTCTTATAAATTATATGTGAAGTTATAGATAACAAATAAGGGAACACTATATTGGATACTATAAGATTTGAAATGAATCGCACTAGATACGGCAGACACCATATTACAACCAAAACTTTCTGTATAATCACTTACGAAGGAAGCAAAATCTAAAGCAAGTATAACATAGGCAATATAAGAGGAAGATACATTGAGTGAAGTAGCTACAAGGTTCTTACTGTCAATTCCAAGTTGATTAACAGCTGCCACAAATTGTTTATGAAGATCGACTGACCATACAACCCGTGGTTTCTTTTGTGAAGATGAATCATCCCTGTCCTCTGTGTCATCTTCCTCGTCCTTTCTCCTCTTTGAACTTCTCCAACTCCCCTCATTTGCAGAAGATGAGTAGTCAGCATCATCAGGAGTCTTTTGCTGCCGATCTCCATCTTCCACACTTCCTGATTGTTCAAAGTCCTTGTGCCCGTGTTTCTTTTTGCGTACTACATGCTGCCATATGTTCTTCAGGGCTTCAATTCGTACTGGTTTAATGAGATAATCACATGCACCATGAGTCACCCCCTTCATCACAACATTCTTACTGTCATCAGCAGACATCACTGTAGGGTCAAAATAGAACAAACTTGTCAGTTCTAAAAATAAAAATTTAGTAGAAATCTAATAGATTAATACAATCCAAAGCAAGAGATAGAGGATGTTAACTGATAACAGGCAGGTCCATCTCTAGCCCAATGTGCTCAAGCAGTTTGAAACCATCCATATCAGGCATGTGAACATCACTTATTACAATATCATAACCATTTTTTTTCTCCCTAAGTAGAGCCAAAGCAACGTCTGCACGATTGCATTTGGTAGCTGGAAACATAGAAAGAACTGTGTAAATTACCTTGCAGGTATTGCAACCTTTTTCTGTCGGGATGTTATAATTTGTATATCTTGATTTAATGCATATAAACAGATAAAATAATTTATTTGGTGAAAATGTGAAATAACTGTCTACTACCACATAAGCACAAGTTGATCTCAGCAAAACTCAACTAACTTTAATACCAAAGAAAATGAAAAACTATATATGAACTTTCATTTACAATCACTTTTGTAGACCCATTATTACAAGAAAAATGCCCAAAATACCACAAGTCGGATGAACCAAAATTCCACAATCCGCAAGGAGGGACAAAAATACCACCTGAATTAAGGTAAAAGTAAAAGAATCAACGTGCAATGCACTAAATAGTCCCATCTCCCGTGCATTGTTGAGATACGTATCTTCCAAAATGCAAATCTTGGGGGGGGGAAAATCAAAAGATGCGCATGTGTGTCACACATTTGTATCACCTCCTTATGGTGATACACAAATTTTAATTACATGCATATCTAATGGAATAAACTGTTAGCACAGACTTATGATTCAGCGGTAGAGAGAGCCTTCAACCGAGCCAGAAAATTTTAGGTGTGGGGACAATGTAAGAGTAAATATTTGTGAGTAAATATATCCTATTTATAAAGAACTTATATAGAATTTTTTCTGTGGAGGCTATAGATCTCACTAGCCTATCTAGCTCCGCCACTGCCCTCTCTAAATTACCACTTGTATCAGTGAAAAAACAAAATTCAATTACAATCTGTGAAAAATCAGGATTCAATATGATCAATGAAAAATACAAATACAAATATAATCAGCAAAAAATCATACAAAGTCATAAAACCCTAATTCGATAAAATGTAATCAAAATATGAATATATACCATATAAGTAAACAACAAAAATTCATCAACACCACATACACCGATAAAGAAACATAAAACAAAATGAAAACACAAGAATAATACAAATGGCATACCATTATAACGACAAGACAGAAGCATCTTATACAAGATCATAAGACAAGTGGGGTCATCATCAACAACAAGCACACGAAGACCGACCGGAAACTGGTCGGAAAATCCATCGCCGGTGGAGCCACTAGAAGTGAGCATGGTCGGAGAAGATTTAGTACCTTGACAAATACCTAGATGCATTTCTATAAACCCCTATGCGGATACACACAATCAAACATGTGTATATATAGATATATACACACCCACATAAGGAAACATACTAAATTACATCATTTGGGCCAAGATTTTAGACTTGTGATAATTTGAATTCAAACCCAATTCAAGAAATGCCCAGAGAGTATCAAACTTGTGTTTATATTTGGACAAGCACACACTTCAATATATATACTTACAAGTCTATGTATGTATAACTAACTAATAACTGTGTGGTTTATGTCTGTTAGTGTATGTAAGATTGGGACATCATGGTAGTGTAGTTCAAGTGTAGAACTTGTAATAATATCGATTATTGGAACTTTTTTATTTTATTTTGTAAATAAGTGGTGGGGTCGGCCCTTTTGAGTGTGAATCCAGCTCATCAAGAACCCCATGCCAGCAGACATTAAAAATAATCATCATCATATTAATTGATTAATTATAAAGTCTAGATTATTTCTTTTTTAAAATATTATAATTGAGTTTTTATTACTATATTACATGGATTAATAAATATTATGAACAAATAAAAATGTGAAATTTTATTCTTGAATAATATAAATGGTGGGGGTGAGAGTACTTGATTTTTTAAAACCAGCAAGTTTACTAATTAAACATGTGATAGAGAATCGTAATTATAAATTTTGGGTAATTAAGGAAAGGTAATTAAGTTTAGATTTTGCATTTGGTTGTTTTTTATACTGATATGTAAATCGTATATTTACTTTCCTAAATCATTTCTATTACCTAAACTTATAAACTTAGCTGGGACTTTGTTTCCTAGATCATTTATTTTCGGGCGTTGACACGTGTGGGGCAATTTCTATACAAAATCCTCAAAATGATACATAGTTGAAAAATGACCCGAAATAACACCCAGAAATGCTACATTGTCTTGTGTTTAGTCAAAACGCTAGATCGTCTAAACACTAGGTGCTTTAATGTCTAGACACCCTAAACGCGAGATGATGTCACGTCTAGACACCCTAAACGCGGGATAATGTCACGTTTTTGTCAAAAAAAAATAAAAAATAAAAACAAAAATGCTAGTTGATGTTGAATTTTAAAATAATTTAAGCTTAATATTTCTAAAACTTAAACCCAATTAGGAAATTAATAAATCCTAAAATATTAAAAACGGTTAAATTAGGGTCTTAATTTTAATTAGAGTTTAGGGTCTAGGGCCTCTAAACCCTAAAACGATAAACATTCTATTACTGTCTTATAAATTCAGTACTTAACTTTTAATTTAAGCTTAATATTTCTAAAACTCAAACCCAATTAATGAATTAATGAATCCTAAAATATTAAAAATGGTTAAATTAGGGTCCTAACTTTAATTAGGGTATAAGGTCCCTAAACCCTAAATCGTTAAACATTCTATTACATACTTATAAATTCAAATACTTAACTTTTAATTTTAGTTTAATATTTTTAAAATTCAATTAAAGAATTGATTAACCATAAAATATTAAAAATGGTTAAATTAAGTGTGTTTGATTTTGGATTATATTTTTATTTTTATTTGATTAGGAGTAAAAGGAAGAAAAAAAATTGAAAACTCAACATCAAGTTGCGTTGTACACTTCAAAACAGAAGACGAAATCACATTGCCAGTCACATTTTCAGTAAAGATGGAAACGCTATATCAGGTAGTGTTTCTGTATGGCATTTAGGGTCATCTCTCCGATTAGTACCGATTTTTGACGTTTTGGACATTTGAGATGTCACTTTTATAAATAGTGGTGGGATGAGAATTTGAAATGTCTTCAACTAAAATTTAAAATATCAAACGTTTTACTCATTTCTTTTATACGGGTGTCCCATTATTGGAGATGACCCATAACTCATATATAAATTTATAGTAATTTTTAAGCACAATATATGGCTGAAAATAATTTTTTAACTAATTTTTGTAATTCAGCCAAAAATTTAAGCAGAGTTCGTTCACTGATTATAAAATAATAAATATATTATCTTAATATTATAAGAAGATTAATATTATAAATTGTGTACATGGCAAGAGATAAGGAGATAAATTGACAAAAATTACGGACGGACCAAAAAAGAGTTCCACGATCCTGTTGAAAAGTCTCAGTCGAACCAGTCGGTAGCTAGTAGAGAATGGGCGGACCACGCGGTACAACCGTACAAGATGGTGAAGGGTAGGACTCCACATTCTCCCCTTCTCTTTTCTTACCAGGAACCACGTACAATAGTATCTCGATAAATAAATAATTTTATTAAATAAATGATTTTTTTATCCTAACATAACAGAGACAATGTATTTTTAAACTCGATAAATGAATAATCTTGATTAATAAATATAATTTGTTAGACTATATTAATAAAATTAAATTGTATTCTATTATTTTATTTTATAACTTGTAAATTGATTTTGTAACTCCCGTCATAATGACTAAATATTGATGTGTTCTTTATGTTAGTTCATTATGATAGATGTTACAATTTTGATTTATTGTATAAGTTATATATATTCTACTCCTATATAAGGAGAGCCTTGCTCCATTGTTTGGGAGGGAAGAAAAATGGTTACAAGTTTTCTTCTTTTTCTGCTCATTCTCATCTTAGAGCTCTAGGTTCTGTTCTGTGAGATAATAGCGGTGTTTGTTCAGTTCGTAGAAAGCGGATTTGCAAGTGCTTCAAATCACCTTTGTTCGTTGTATCCTGTGAGACATAGGTCATCACACCTTCAAGCACCATACGGAAGAGACTTATTTGTTTTAAGGATAACGTGCTTTTCACGTGCCTCGAACTATTCTTGGTATTTTTGTTCTTAATTTCTTGATTTCAGGTATGACACTAAACTATACTTCCAACAAGCTTAAAACAGATTCCATAATTCATATAAAATAGTTTTCTTAATAAACTGATTTTTGAAGATTTTTTTCGAGAGTATAGCTTATTTTGACATACAAAATCCCTGGTTTTTTCCATGCTCGAGTTTCATTTTTTATTTTTTATATTTTCTTGATTTCAGGTGAAAGGAGCCAAGTTTTTATGTCATTTCAACAGTGTTAAATTAATTTTTTATTTAGCCCTATATTGGTGTTGTTAGAAAAGAATACATATTGTGCTCCGTTAGTTTATTTTTTATAGTTGTTATATGGGTTTAATTATTTTAGTTTTCTTGTCACCTCATATGGTCAGTTTCGTGTATGACACCTAATGTGTATGTTTTTTTAATGGTCTTGAGTAATATATTATTGTCTCTTATTATATTTAGTTGGCACTTTTTTTCTTTATTAGAAATACCTTTTGAGTGATATTTTCTCATGATAGATTCCTTAGTTTTTTTTGCTTGTTGGAAAAAAAATGTTGTATATTCTGTGACACCTATATGTTAATCTCTTTTATTGGGAATTATATTGAGATTTTTTTTGTGAGATTTGTTTATCTCTCGGGGAATAGTTGTCAACTAGTTTCATATCAATTTTTGTGACTAGATCTTGTTTATAGTTTTCTTTCTAAATTAATATAGAGCAGTTAAAATATTTTCTATATTAAGAAAAAAATTCCTTGTGATTTATAGGATTTGGCTTTGTGTTAGCACTTTATGTATGTATTAGCAGTACGTGAATTGATTTCCCATTTTGGTTGCATCTAATTGGTTTTTTTTCCAATCATGCTAATACTAAGTTTTTTAATTTAGTAATATGGGTTATACACTCATAGTTTTGTGTGTGATTATTGATACATAAGTGTTGATATGATCTTATTGTCCTGGTTGGCTTTGAAGTTGAATGTATCCATGATTTGATATTAGTGGAGTTAATTTAGATCAAATCTATATATGGTATTGTGTTATTTCAGTTTACAACCTGTGACTATATATATTAATGTATTAATATATGTGCAAGCAGTGTAACATGATGATTATTATTTGCATATTATATTTATTCAATTAATATATATACATTATTAAATAGTGCTTGAGATGAGTTTTTAATTCACGCCTCTCTGGATGCAAGGGTATTTTTTTTAACCGAAGCATGTATATATAAATTATTTTGTGTCTTTATTAGGCATATAAGTCTCTCGGCGTGGTTACCGTTCAAATGTTGAGCATTAAAATATTTTTGGAGCATTAAAATTATTTGTGTAACTCATGTGGTATGTAATTTCAAATTGCTAATTATTGAATTTATACGTTTTATATTTGTATTATTTAACATGTTTATATGATTAACATTTGATGATTCATGATTTAATTATGGTTACACACAATCATGAGATTTTTTTTGATCAAAATATATATTTTTTGATATTGATAATGAAAAATTCTGTCTAGGATTTGGGTTTTAAGTTGGACCGTTGTGACCCCTCTGAAACCTAAGAATTATCCATTGATGTATTTAATTCTAAAAAAAATCTCTTTATAATTTGATTATGGTTATAACATAAAACAATGAATAAAGTGAATAATTCATTATAATTGTTTACTTATGTAAATCGATTAATTGGAATAATTCATTTGTGGTGATGACCATGTGATTGCTGAGGTAGTGCGAATGCCTAACGCGGTGACTATCGTGGTGCATAATATGGCTGTACCGATAACCGTTCACGCGGAAAAATCGGAGAAATTCAGTGGGCTGAATTTCAAGAAAAATATGAAAAGAGACAGTAACCCATGCTTTGTCACATTTGTGGATGATAGTACAAGATTTTGTTATGTCTATTTCCTAAAAAGTAAAGATAAAATTATAGAGAAGTTTGAACTCTATAAAAAGGAAGTTGAAACTCAATGAGAATATTAAAGTAATAAGAAGTGACTGAGGTCGTGAATAAGTATCACCGTTTGATGAATTTTGTACGTAACATGGAATTATTCACGAAGTTATCGTATCGTACTTGCCTCAATCAAATAGGATTGTTGAGCGTAAAAATAGGACTTTGAAAGAAATGAGCAATGCAATGTTGCTAAGTTCAGAGTTACATGAAAATATATGGGGAAATGATGTCTTGTCAGCACATTATCTATTTAATAAGATACTCTTGAAAAAATCAAGAGCAGACACCCTATGAATTATAGAAACAAAAGAAGGATTCCTATAAATTCTTATAAGTGTGGGGGTGTGGTGCCTTGCAATTAAAGTGTTCTAGTATCGGAATAAAAAAGGGTAAAAATTAGTTCACAGATAGTGGATTGTATTTTATTGGGTATGTACACGACAGTAGTGCATATAGGTTTCTTATGCGTGAATAAAAAAACCCCGATATTGATATGCACACAACAATGGAATAGATAAATACTTCATTTTTTGAGCATGTGTTTCCACGTAAGTTCAAAGAAAATTCAAGTTAATCGAAAAGGATACGTGAAACTATATATGAAAATGATGAATACTCTCAACTCTATTTGACAACTACTATCATTTGATTTTATCAAGTCAAAAGATAACACTGCGAATCCGCTAACCAAGGGGTTACCAAGACAGTTAGTTGAGAAATAATCAAAAGGAATGAGACTAAAGCCCATAATAAAAGTCGATACAAAGGAAACTCAACCATGTTGACTGGCGATCCCAAGATCATGGTTAATGGGACAACCTAACTGTAAAGACTTAGTGAGATCACTGTGGGGGTTCCACTCTCAGGTTCATTCCTATGATGAAAAACAGTGATAAAATATGGATAAGGCTAAGCAATGCTTTCAATGATCTTTGTGTGTCAATAAGTCAAACAAAATAATACAATGGTATTATTTAAAGAGATCACATATGTGAGTGAAGTGGGGTCGTTTCAAGACAGAATTGTGGGGGTAATTCTGGATAAAACTCACAGAACCAGGCTAAAGCTCAAGACCAAAATGGGCTTAACAGTGAGAACTGAACAAATATAGGAAAGACTCCAGTGGGGTATGTATCATCATTTCACAATACAGAAAACAGTTCAAGGTCAACGCGACTACTGATTTTTTAGAAATGTAAATATGTTCTTATAAGGGAAGGTTCAAGGGGTAATGTCTACCTATCATATGCTGGTGTCGACTATCTCTCTATCTCCGTGCAAAATTTTCATTTTACAATGTCAATTTTATTCATGTGGGGGATTGTTAGACTATATGAATAAAATTAAATTGTATTCTATTATTTTATTTTGTAACTTGTAAATTGATTTTATAACTCCCTCCATAATGACTAAATATTGATGTGTTCTTTATGTTAGTTCATTATGGAAGAGGTTACAATTTTGATTTATTGTATAAGTTACATATCTTCTACTCCTATATAAGGAGAGCCTTGCTCCATTGTTTGGGAGGGAGAAAAAATGGTTACAAGTTTTCTTCTTTTTCTGGTCATTCTCATCTTAGAGCTTTAGGTTCTATTCTGTGAGATAGCAACGGTGTTTGTTCAGTTCGTAGAAGGCGGATTTGCAAGTGCTTCAAATCACCTTTGTTTGTTGTATCCTGGGAGACATAGGTCATCACACCTTCAAGCACCATACGGAAGGGGTTTATCTGTTTTAAGGATAACGTGGTTTTCACGTGCCTCAAACTATTCTTGGTATTTTTGTTCTTGATTTCTTGATTTCAGTTATGACACTAAACTATACTTCCAACCTAATTTTCCAGTCCCGAGCGTATTCATTTATGGAGGTTTAATTATACTTCGCATCTTGATTGGAACTACAATTTTTTTTTTTGTAAAAACACTAATTTGGAATGAATTAATAATATGTTTAAAATCTTAGGTTTTTTAAAATTTTGAATTTAATTCGAATAAAATCATACTACTTTCGATAATAATGATCAAGAATGCAGTACTAAAGTAGAGCCAATAGTTCAGACTTTATAGTCGATCCCTTAAGAAAGTTACACAGGGGAGTTGGTATAGACCAGAGAGTTGAAGTTTGACGTGAAATGTACGTAGAAAACATTGAAAAACTTTCCCTTTCACCTTTTTAGTTGTGCATTCCACCATGACCATCACATTGATGGTCCTTTCTCAGAGAAAGAAGGGGGAAACACATTTTAACCACTGAAGTTTGAGTTCATGGACACATAAACCACTGTACTAATATTTTGTACGGTTTAGCCACCGAAGAACAGAAAATGTTGAGCTCGACCATGATTCCGGCTCCAATGGACAGAAGACATGAGAGTGTGCTTCAGCTGCCGGTTGAGGAGGTTGAGAGCAAACAATGTTATTGTTGAAACATTTATGTACACTTCAACCATTGATGTTTCATAAACATTGTTGTCACTCTTCGTTTATATACATGGTTGGGTTGCGCATTGTCTTGATTTTGCTCTTGAACTCGTACTTACCATTTCAATGTCTTCATTTAGCTCATGCATCAGTCAAAGACCCAGCTTGTGTTCATGCGGTATCAGTTCAGTTTTGATGACATCATGGACTGACAACAATCATGGGCGAAGGTTTTGGGGATGCAATCAGTACATAGTAAGAAACAATGGTCTAACTCTTGTTATAGTGTTGTTGTAACTGTGTTAATTAATTTAGTAAAGGGAAATTAACGAAGAGGCTGTAATTTTCATGAGTGGCATGATCCAGCAGTTTGTGTTAGAGCAAGGAACATAATTTATGGCTCGCTGAGAAGGATTGAAAGGCTGGAAGAATAAATCAAGATGAGAACAAACAAGGAGATGAAGTTAGTGTTGTTTTTGTTGGTTGCAGGAATTATGATATTTTGTGTAACTGTAGCTTTTGTTTTGAATTATAAGTGAAGAACCAACCATGTTTTAATAGAGGTTTATGTATGAATGTTTGTTTGGTAAGTGGTTTTTGTATGAATGTTAGTTGTTAGAATGTATTTTAATTCGAACTCAGTTTTTAGTTTAAAGTTTTGCACATGATGTTGAGTCATTTGAGTATATGCAATTCTCATATGAAACTAGTTTTGTGGCATGAAAAAGAAAAAAATAGAAGCATTTATATAATTAGAAATTTATTCAAATAAAGGGTACATGACCTAAGTAAATAGAAAATACATAAAATCCCCCCCCCCCCACAACCCAAGTGCAGCAAACACCCTACATTTCCTCTGCAATGATGTCTGAAACTGGCTCTGCAGGTGGAGTTGGTATGTTATCAACACCACCATACCTTGAGATGCAGGCTTCAACTAGTGTTTGGGCAACACAATTGGCAGATAGTTGGGTGACAAAGACGTTAAGATGTTCCCAGTCTTCATCTAGCAGTTTAGTTATCATTTGAACAAGTTCAGCCATGGGGAAAATAGGATCAAGATTAGTAATGTGGTTGTATGCTGCAACATATTCCATCTCCACAACTAGGTTGATTATGTGTCTTTCCCAAGAAAGTTTGAGTCTATAAAATATGGGTCACAAGTTTTGGTAGACCATGAAGATTAGGTACAAGGTGAACTGGAGGAGGTGTATTTGTTGCAGAACTACTACTCCAAACACCCTTTTTGGCCTTCCCACCTCTAACTCCCAATTTACCTTTTTTCTTTATAGGGGCCATGGACTTTGTCACCTCAAATGGAGATGTTACATGGTCAGTAATTGTAGGCCAAACAGGTGGCAAATTCACCACATGCCACTCTGCCAACTCAGAATTACCTTCAACACTTGAATGACATACTTGGCTGCCCTGTGTTGGAACATGCCCTACTGTTAGGTCCTTCCCATTGAGTGATGTTTGTGCCTCTTCTATCTCATTATCAGCTTCATTTCCATCTTCTGCAACTTTGAAGGTTGTTGGCATTTTACAGGTCCTTTTGTTGTTACCAATTTGCTTGCACTGAGAGCACCTCACATTGAACTAACATCTCTTTGGTAAATGTATTGCAGCATGTTGGGCAAGTTCTTCCAGGTTTTTCATATCATTTCCATCAGGCCTCCTCTTTATCTTTGGCCTCCCAGGTTGAACTTGAACAAATGAAGGTTTAACCACATGCCCTGACTTGGTCCATTGTGTCTCACCATTCATTGGATGGATTAGATCTTGTAAAAGTATAGTAAAATAAATACACCATGTCTATGCAAGTTATTGTATAGTACTAGTAAAGTTAAAAATTACCTGAATAACAATCCTTATAGCACTTCATAGAGTATGCAACATCAACATAGTCAATAGAATTAATACCAAGCCTATTCATTACACATATTGCATGGTGACAAGGTATTCATGTCAAGTCCCACCTCCTACATGCACAACTCCATGTGTTAAGATCAACAGAGAACTTGTGACCACTGACATTATTAATATCAAAGAGGTTATAGCCTGCATATGCTGAGTAACAACCACCACTCCACTTTCTAAATTTTTCAACTAATTTTCTTGCTTCGGGAGTTATTTTGTCACATTCCCAGAGTTCACACTTCTCTCTCTTGTTTTTACCTCTTCAATTTTCATGATAAACTCCCTTATCATTTCCAACATCACTAAAATTCTTTGTTGTCTTGCAAAAACAATGGCCATGTTAAAGGATTCACGCATGTTGTTGAGTTTGTCACACTTTTTTTCAGTTGTGAAGTGTGACCTAGATCAATGGTGTGCAGGAATAGCAAGCAACCATTGATGAGCCCCAAGACTCTCATCTTTAACACTTTCCATATAGTCATTGAAACTCTCTATGTTGGGTGACCTTGCACAACCCCACATTTTACCTTTTAAAGACCTACCATGATACTTTTGCTTAAAGTTATTGTGCATATGCCTTACACAGAATCTATGTTCTGCAGCAGGCACGAGGTCTCCTACAACATTAATCAATCATTTCTGCCTGTCACTAATTATTGTCTAGCCAATACCACTTCCAATGTCAAAATCTTCTTTAAAAAGTTTCATAAACCATCTCCAAGTCTCTGCTTTCTCTGCCTCAACTACATCATAAGCCAAGGGAATATACAGTTGTTAGGATCAACAACCACAACAATTAGGATTTGCCCTTTGTAGAAGCTCTTGATATGAATACCATCTAGACCAATAATTTTCCTACAACCTAACTTGTAACCATGTTTCAGTCCACCAAAACAAACGTAAATTCTCTTAAAAACTCTAGGATGACCTATTCCAATAAATTGAACTAAGCATGACATTAACAAAAAAAACTAATGTCTACATTTGAGGTAATATAAAATAGCAATGGTATGAACTAACATTCCTCAAAAGCCAGCTCAACAGTACAATTAGGATTCCTAGACAGAAGCTCACCTCTATAATCCCACATTTTTCCATACTACTCTGCATCTAAACCATGAATAATCTTCATGGCCTTCTTCTTTGCTCTTCTTAGAACATGCAAGTCAAAGTCAATGTGCAGATCCTGAATAACCTTGTGCCTGAATACTGGTATAAGCCATGTTGGATTGCTCCTAAAGTCATCAAGGTACTTGTTTGCTAAAAACCCAGAATGGATTAAGGGCAATCCATTTTGCTCTGTAACACAAATGTGTGTTGCATTTAATGTTACACATCTAGGGTTAGCAAAAGTAGGGTCAACATGGTCAATGACAACAGTTAAAAATATTAAACTAGGCACTTTACTTTGGTGGTTGACATGTATACATAAATGGTCCCAACTGTTTCATTTGGAATGTTTTATCAAAATTAAGTGATGCAAAAATAAACCAAGGGCATGTAGCTTTACATGCAGCTTTCAACCTTTTCTTATCAGAAAAGACAAAGCTCACAATTCTCCCTTCCTTGTAACTATGTTTAGTAATAGCATCATTACATTCATGATGATCCTTAAATGTCATTCCAACCTCCCACTAGGGATCTTCACTGTCTTTATACACAGGCCACTTTATCTTCTTCATTCCAGGCACACAATCTTCAAATATTCCCTCAAAGAAGCTATCAAGAGAATCAGAGTCTGAGCTCTTATCATCGTGATCATCAGAATCAGGTTTATCCTCAGTATCCTCATTATCACTTTGCAACCCAAGATGTTGTTTGATCATTCCCACCCATTCAGCATTTGCATCCACATTGTCTTCAAAATCTAAGTCATCACTCTCAGCCATTGAATACTCACTGTCACTCATCTCATAGTCTGAATCCAATTATTCAAGGTCTAGAAACTCATTGCTTTGTCTAGAAGCATACTCCTCAGGATACACATTTTCATAATCTTCAGTGGTTAGAGTGTGTTCAGTGTAGGGTCCCACACAGTGTTGTTTAAGGCGTAAATTATAAAAAAGCGCAAGACCTAAGTTTGAAGCGCAAGGCGCCATTAATCGCGCGCCTTTTGACAAAAAAAATCACAAATTTAACAAAAAACTAATACTTAACATAATTTTAACATTCAAACATAATAAAAAAATATAAATAACATGATAATAGTGTTAATAATTAAGGCTTAATCGATAAGGTTCTCTAGTTCAAAAGCTTTGGTGTCATTAAACTCGATTTCTGGCCCCTCAAATTCTCGCTCTTCCTCTTCATCATCTTCATCTATTAGAGTTGAAGAGAGATTAAGAGAAATAAAGAAGAAAATTGAGAAGAGAAATCTGTAAATATACGTATATATATGTGTGTATATACTGAGAAAGACTTACGTTTAGATGGAGGCTGTGATGTTTAGATGAGACTGGGTCTTATGAAACACTTTAGGATTTTCTCCTTTTACCCATTTTCTTAAGGGTATTATCTTCTTTTTTGTTATCAGCGCCTTTTTACATTTAGTAGCGCTTTTAGCGCCTTTTGGACGATTTCAGAATCGCGCTAAATCGCTTAATTTTGAATCGCACACCTTGCGCCTAATCGCGAAGCGCCATTAATCGCGTAATTAATCGCGCCTTTAACAACACTGGTCCCACAATTATATCAATCCTAAAATTATTTTATGTCCCATAACCAACCATAGCAGCACAATCACCTTGATTCTGTAACAACTTCATACCTAAATCCATTGACATAGTAGGTACCCTATAGTACAAAGTTTTCAACCCACTATAACCCAATGCATCAACTTGAACATGTATTTCATCATAATTTATAGAGCTAATATTCCATATATCATACACACTAACCTGACCACCTACATACTCAGTGTTTGGCGCCCACTAGAAGATCCATCATGATATAATCTAACACTTATCATATTATCACCGTCACCTATACAACAAAAATAAACAAACGTGCTACTATTAATTGCAAAACTACATTTTGCAGCAAACAAAACGAATCCATGTTTACATAATGACAACAAAAATATGTACTCATAACATATGACAACTGGATGAACATTTACTTTACTACCCAGAAACTAACATTTTAACATAGCTAACATTTTTAATCAAATAAGATAAAATGTTACAAACTACTTACTATAAGGTGGAGATTCATCATCTCTAGTAGCTCGAACCATGATTGAAGGAATGATTATCATCTGTTGCAGTTCCTATGCTTCTCCAATGATGTATTGCTTTGTGTTTTGTTCACATCTACAACAAAAACGTTATAAACTCAAGACAAGACTAGATTTTATTAAGGAAACATTCAAACACTTTAGCCACTAAGTTTTGTATTCACTTAGTTCAGCTCACTTAGTTCAGCAAAACCACCCTCACTTACCTGCAAGTGTAGCACACTCTCCCCGTTTTCGGTGACTCGTGTGTTCTTCGGTGGTTGAACCGTACAAAATATTACTTCAGTCATTTACATGTCCATGACCTCAAACTTGAGTGGCTAAAGTGTGTTTCACCCGAGAAAGAAAGAACTCATCTTTTAAACTTTTAGATTTGATTACCTTACGCTAGTATATATATAATTTAGAATGTAGGACTCGGTTTTACATAGTTGTCTGGGGAAAAGAGATTCTCTAAGCATTTGTCAATGTACTTCAATATGTGATCACTTCGAGTCTAGTACAACAGAGCTTTGAGTTTATTATATGATGAAATGCGAATATGCTATCAATGATGTAGTACTTGGTAACAATCCTAGAAATCCAGCCATTCTAATTAAATAACTAATAAACAGCTAACTAAATTCTTGTACAAACCCAAAACAATTGCTAATATATCTCAGCAGCTAAAACAGATTTACAAATATGTTCTGATATATCGTCGTCATCATTGTAGAAATTCCTACCTGAGTTTTAAATAGTTTCCCACCGGAGCTTCAAAGCATAACATATTTATGGTGAATATGGAACTATGCACTACCATATTATTGTACTACAATCTTTCCTAGTCACCATATCATTCCTCTTGTCCTCTTCAAACTATCTTTCATATGAAAGTTATATTCAGATTCCTTTGAAACCCATTCTGGGAGATGTTAGTATTGCAGGGACCTAAATCTTATACCAGGGTTGAAACTGCAGAAGGACCTGAAACAAATTCTTTCTCAATTCCGGCACTTCTCACACAGTTACGTATGTTCTCATCACCACCACCACAACGAATTGGAAATAAGAACCTGTATATATTGGAAGTCGAGTTGGTCCAATGGTTACTCATGGACAATTTGTAATGGATTTGACAAGCCTGTGGTCATTTTCTGAACCAGACTCTCTAATAAGTGAGTACATCCCTCCTCCCTTTTTTAAAGAACCTATAATCTGGGTGATCAACTTGCAAACGCCGCAGCCAATTATCAGCTTCTCTGAATAGAGCGTTTATCTTCTGGCAATCATATTCCCCTTCTGGACTCCAATCAGAAACTTTAAACTTGTATGGAGCAAGCCCAAATGTTGGTAGTGACAACTGCAAGGACATGCCACCGTTACCAAATGGCTTAGTTGTTGAACCTTGGATTTGAGGCAAATGCCGCAAATCAGTACCTGAATCTGTGAACATGGAGTTGTATCAAAAATGTCATATAGGAAAGCATTAATATATTCAAGTAAGACTTAGACAGAGATACGTACTCCCAAATAGTGTTGACAATGAATGGAAAGTCAAAAAGCAGGCATCAATATTGTTCAGAGTTGTACCTACAGGTATCCTATATATTGGATACCTTCAGAAGGGCATGTACAAGGCCTTCAGTTTCAATATTAATATGCATCAAATTTAAAGGGGGACGAGAGATTTACATACCATGCAACAGAAAGCCAGCTTGAAGGTGCTAAATCACAGCTCCTGTATGTCTGAAGTTCCGGAAATTGAGATGCAAGCTTTGAAATCTGTGAAAAAGTGAAGAAAAAAGATAAATCTTAAAATAAACAAGGCTTTAGATACTATCCTATATATGTTCATAGTGTACCTTGTCAGCCAAAGGTTCACGAGCATATGGCAGATCATGAGCGAAATACTCAAACATAAGAAGACCAGGAGGATTATTACTAATCTCACTTTCACCAATTACTGATCCAGTTACAAGATTGTTTCTCAATGAAAATCTACTTAAGCATTCATTGGCAGCATTCTTTTGACCCTGCAAGTTCTGAACATAGTTGGTACCATTCTCTGCCCCACATCTGCCGCAATCATCGCAACTACTGTCTCCAGATGACTCCCCATCACTCTCTTCACCTGCCTTTCTGTCAGATCATTTACTTAATAAGTAGGTATTCACTGTAATATATATATTTTTTAAAACGGTAGTTATACTATATATGATTTGACAACTTCACAAGAAATCCACATATTTGATAAACAGCCTTTATTGATGTAGGAGAAGTTAAGAAGGGTAAGAAAAAAATTCATCACCAGAGAAGAGATAATACAAACAAAAAAGAAATCCCACAAAGAATCAATATTTTTTATTTAAAAAGAGCTTATCTTTATTCTCAAGAATTTAAAATTCAGTCATACAAACTATTAAATATTAAAAGACTTCAACCCGGTAAAAATAATGGTATAAAGCATATATGACCAACACCACACATAAAAACACGAGTCCTGGTAAACATCTGTTTCCTTATATTTTAAAACTGAATAGTACTTCATGAACAATAATGCATTTTTCGAAAAATAATAATAATTCTGAGATTGTTGCTCAAAATCTGTTAAACGTCCCTCAGTTATGTCTAAAAGTTCTGGGACTTCACATTTATAACAGGCAACTCCCTCTCTCTCTCAAAATCTGTTATATGTCCCTTGCTTACGTCTTGAAGTTCTACGAATTCTCATTCATACTAATCAGACAATTAAACCAACAACCAATTGATAAACATGCTGATCATGTAAATTAAGTATCAGATTGTTCATATTCAAAAGTCTACCGAAAGCCTTTGGTACTTGTCTGATCTCTCTCTCTCTCTGATGCGGAACAGAAAATTAAAATATTAGTTTGTATTTATTTTATATTATTATTAAGGAATATATTTAATTGTAATTCATTATAAAGTTTAATTATATATATGTATTACATTAGGAATATGATAGAATATGAGAGAATAAGAGAAGGATTTGTTTCTTTTATTACGAAGATTTTACTTGGTGGCTAAGTTTAGGGATTTACTCCTATATAAGTAGATGTAATATTTTATTATCGGGAGACTTCAATTATTATTGAAATTGAGACTTTTCTCTCTTTTGTTATGGGTTGCTATACATGCAAATTCTTCTCTTTTGCGGTTGAGAAATCCTAGGGGTAGTGGTTCAGTTGGATCACCTTGGGGCATGTGGGTTTTCTGCGGTTAATCCACAATTATCTATCCTTTTATTTGTTCTTGTCCTGCATCTCTCTCCCCCCCCCCCCCCCTTATATTAACCTAGAAAACATCCGAGCACTGCATCATCTTTGCGACTTCATAAGAGACCGGAACTGTGAACTTAGAACAGATTAGTTTGCCAACTCACATTTTGAAGCGGGAGTTATCACTTTTCAGAGCACACGTATCATCACTTACTAGGTGTATGTGTGTAGTGCGCACTATGGACTGCTAATAATGGTCTTTTTCGTACATAACTCACCCGCAGATTTAGAAGTTTAAAAAAAATAAAAGCAGGTCATATTAACCACAATATAGAAAAACAGAAAGGAATTACAGATCATTAGCTAGTGGTGTAACCTCTCATTATACTAATAATACAACCATTTTAAAATATATAGGATCCAAGTTTTACAACTCTATAAGAAACTACATGTCATATATTAATTCGCCAATCAAGGAAGAAATTCAATTTGCACATTTGTCATAGAACATCCACTTTTGCCAACTTCACACAACAGTGAGAAATAGAAATATGAGATTGCTTTAAACTTGTAATTGTTTATATTCTAAAAATATATTGTAAAAGTAAAACCAGTGGATGAAGTGGCTGGGAGTTCGCGACAACTTTAATACAAAACGCAAGGACACCAGTAATATTCCAAAATACATAATAATACCACAGTGATAAAACTGCAGATCAACGTAATAATTTGGTTGTTATTGACCAGTACTTCATAATGCCCTAAGACACAGCTCAAATAACAAAAAGATAACCAATAATTCTATGAAATGTGTTAATCACCCTTCACAAACTTACCAATTAACTCTCGGACTATTTTATAAATGGGAGTCGAATTTCCATATGGAACTTCGATAGTTTCTGCAAGGTGTGCTCACATGAACAGTGAATTGGTTTTAAGTTCATCAATTGTGGACCTCAAGGAATTCTTACAAGAAACATAATTACATTTTTTAAACTAACCAGTGGTTGAGGAATTACCAGAAGGAACATTTCTGAATCATAAGAAAGTAGGAGGGGGAAGAGAGTCACCTCAGTTTCATTGAGGGCCTTGATGGGTCTATATACAGCTGAATTGCAGACAAGTATGGTACATAGTACTGGACAACAGAGTCACCGCCACTCAAAACAAGGGGAACTCCTGCTCCATATGCACTCCATTCCTTCAAAGATTCCCACAGATCATCTAGGACGAAGTACGGAGGGAAATTCTCACCATGAGTTCTCAATTCTTTCATGTTTGTCTACAATCTCCAAAAAGAAGCAGATTACAATCATGCATCTAGAGCTCAGATTCAAATCCAAAAGGTAACCTTATACTTCTAAGTTTCTAAAAATGCATCTCATAAATAATTAGAAAAAACTTCAAATAAATATATATATAAAGATTGTATGATAATAATTTAATTTACTGGGCAGTCCAAAGTTGATTCCTCTGGAATCTATGCTAACACAATAACCGTTCCTAAAACAATTTCGAATACTGTCCAAAAAAAGAAAAAGAAAACCATTATTATCTAAAATATGCTTGTCTCTCCAATAATTTTTCTAAATTAAAGCACAACAAAATGACATAAGAAACTTAGCTTAAAAAAAAGACATAAGAAAGCAATATAAACAAGATGAAAATAAGATAAGCATTAAAGAAACCCTCTAATAACTCTCATTAAATTGGCACTTGCAATTGGTTAAAAAGAAGCTGAAAAAAATAGAAGAAAAATCCACCTCTACCAAGAAAAAAGGTTTTTCTGTCACCAAGGTTTTTTTTAAGGAATCCAGTTTGTACAAGGCCAGGCATATAAGAATCCAACTCATTCCTGTTTAAGTAATCAGACAATGTGAACCAAATATAGTCAAACTGAAAAAACGTTCAACAGAAAACATAACCAAAAATAATATAAAATACTCTAGGATTTATTCTTCATCCCTCATTCAAAAGTGAAAAGCGCAAACTTACAGAGCTTAATTGCAAAGCTAAAAAACGAAGCGCACTAGATAAAATAATCGACCTACATATGCATTTATAAGATAATAAAGATCTTCGCAATTAAGAAGAAAATAACATTGTACAACATAAATAAGTTTTACTGTTTTAGTAGTGTGTAGTCAACTATACACAACTTTTATTTAAGTTGATAAAAGAAAAAAAATTACAATTGACATTAAATTGCGTTCATTCTTTAACTATAATCTTCTAGAAAAATTTCCTCTCAGTTGGTGTTCTAATTTTGGTTAATCACATTGGCGCCACAAATTTAAAAATAAGTCCTATCTAGTCAAGGTCAATCCACTTCTTCTCAAAGTGTAGTAAAAAGATCCTTGAAAGTGGTCATTCTTCTTCAAAACAAAGTCCAAACTCAGACTTTTACTGGAGCTTATGCACATTTTTCAAAACTATGTTCGGACCAACCAACAATTTAAATGACAAATAGACAATTTCTTAAAACGCTCCAGACTCTTATTACAACGGACCATTCATTGTCATTGCTTTAGAAATATCAGTTAAAAAAAATCCCAACTCAGACCAAAACTCAACATTATATAAACCAGCTCATCTTGTACTGAAGTCGAAAACCTAAAATATACAAACCAAATACAATCAAGTTCAAACCTTTCACTCAATTAACATTTACGAACAATCTACAACCCCAATCAAATAATTAAAAACAACATAACATATAATGCACATAAAGTTAACAAACATAACTTTCCTCAACTGTAATTCAATTCATCAAAACACACAGCAAGTTTACAACTTTATGAATCTATACATACAAAAACTATATATATATACCTTAGAAAAGCACTGAGCTTGCACAACTGGAGTAGTATTCTCAATAAACTGATCCAAATTACTTAAATTACACACACTTTCTGACTGCAACAAGTTTGTATTCATCTCCGTCGCCGTCGTTGACTCATCGGAAGTGACAACTACTTTTTCCGGCAGCTTTTCGGCTTCCGATTGCTTTTTTCGCATCGCCGGCGGCCGGTAAAAGCGGTCTTGGCCGCCGCGATTACGATTGCCGAGGGGAGTAGACATTTGAGAGAAGTGAAAAGGTATTGACTTTTGTATGTATATTGTATGTATAGGTTAGAGTGTTTGATTGAAAAATTTAGGGTTTTTTTAGGCTTTACGAAGAGACGGAAACGGAACGTTAAATTTTTAGTTAAAAAAAGGAGGAAGATGGTGAGACTACTGCCTTTGAAAATATGGCGACACCTTTATTATGGCGATGAAAAGTAATTTTAATCATCGCCATATTTATTATTTTTTTCCACGCCATAATTACTTTTTTAACGCAGTCATCAAAGTGTGAAAAATTACGTTCGATAAAATATAATTTATTTTTAACAAATTAGATTATTGACAACTGATCCTTATTAAATTGTTTTTACGGAGTATTTAACAAATTAGACTATTGACAACTGAACAAAAATTTATTTAAATTGTTGTTATTTATTAAATTGTTTTTATAATACTTTAATAATATGTTCTCAATTTTAAATTTATTAAAATTATTTTTGATATTGAAAATATTTAATAAATATATAATTGTAATATATTATAGAAATTTATTTAAAAATACTTATTAATTTTATTTTTAAATGAATAAATATTAATTAATTTATTAAAAGCCAACTACATCTACATTGGTCAATTGTTAGATTTAAATAAATTGGAACAAAAATTAAATAATTAATAAAATTATCACGAACATTAAGCAACAATAATAACAAATATTAAAAATAATATTATATATTCATAATTTTCCAAATTGCAAATTATAATAACATGCTAATAAAATTATTACCTTAAAATTTTTTAAATTATGCAGATATAACGATCAATATAAGGTTTCCCATCTTCCTTTTATAGATTTTGATCAAACGACTAAACAAATTTTTTCACAAAGTTACATTACTGGTGACTGAACTGCATATGATAAAATTTGATATAGCAAAATTATATTAAATCAAAATAGTAGTATTAAATTTATAAATATTATAAAATCAAATAATAATTTCAAAATATATATGTATATTATAATCACAACTTACTAATTTATTATGATCCTAAGATCTTTTTTTTCTCCATACGCCACTAACAATATCAATGCCACCAATGTAAGTTAAGCAGCTCACGACATCTAGATAAATACTAGCTTATAACTCGTGGAAAGCACGAGGATTAATAAATTATATATTAATTATTTTATATAATTTAAATTTTGTATTATATCGGCTATAATAATATAATATATAATAAAAATTATTTATAGATAAAATAATAATATTATTTTAATATTTATGAGATTTAATTAATAAATTTTAATATTCATGAGATTTAATTAATAAGTTATAATTTCAAGTAGAAGTGAAGTGAGATATGTTATTAGATTGTTGTACAAAAAATGACTCACCGATGATAGAGTTATATGTAAAATATATATGTTTTAAAATTAAATTATAATTATATCATAATTGCATAAAAAAATCATATAAAAAGAAAACTTACGGATGATAAAAAGAGTTGTATAAAAAGAGGACTTACCGGACGGACGACCAACTGACCAAACTTTTTATTTTTCTTTAAATTTAATTAGAAAATTTTATTTATAAAAAAATTTACAAATATATTAGAAATATTTTGATTAAAATTTAAATAAAAGAGTATATTTTAATGTATGTAAAATATAATATAATTTTAATATTCAAAAATTTTAATTATAAAATTGTAATTTTAAATAAATTAAAGTGTTTGAGCGATGAGGAAAATTGAAACATATTAGTAGATTGTGAGTACAACTATATATTCTAATTAAAAAAGATTTTTTTTAAAATAATATAATATAAAAGTATAGATAATATAGATATAACATAGTGATAAATTTAATTATTGTTAATAAAATAATAATATTATTTTAATATTCATAAAATTTAATATTCATATAATATAATATAAATATAATATAATATTATTCTATCATTGATGAGTTGTATAAAATGAGAACTATCGGGGGTTAGAGTTGTATATAGGGTGTTGATGTCGGTCTTCTAATTTGAACATACGGGTATTGATGAGAACTGGTTGTTCTAGTTTGAGCAAAGTTCTTCTAATTTGAGTAGAGCTTGTGTTTTGATAAATAATTTGTGTTATGCGATTAAAACAGAGAAATAGATGGAATTTAAAAAAATGCATATTGTTTATCATAAACTTTAATGATATATTAAATAAAAACTATAGGATAAACTTTAATGATATATTAAATAAAAATTTTAGGATAAGTATGATTCGTAAAAAAAATATAGAATATAATATAGAATATAATATAATATTATATTATCATATCTTATTATCATATCTTGTATAAAAAGGATGACTACTGAGGTTAGAGTTGTATGTATGATTATATTGTTTTTAAAATTACATTTTATTAAAATTCAATGGTTAAGATTGTTTTTATGGTTCACATGAAATTGAACGGTTAAGATCTTTTCTATGGTTCACCCAGTACCATACCGAGAACCAAAACTTTTAATCTTTCAGTTATAATAATATAGTATAGATAGATAGATTAGTAACATTATGTAAATATTGAAAAAGTAATTTAAAATTATATACGTGTGTGTGACTTATAATATCTTACTTTAGAAAAATACCTGACAGCATATTAGTGTTATTAACATGTGCTTCAATTATATCGGGACATATGAACTCTAATTCATGTTGTGGTATGTTAATGGGGCCGTTGTACGTAAAAACATCACTTTAAAGTCGCATGATAGTGGTCTATATCGGCCGGTACTTGCAACTACTTTTAAGTTTTTAATGCTATATAAATATGTTTCCCAGAATAATCAATCTATTACAGAAGGGGGTTGAATGTAATAGTGCCTGTAAATCGATTATGAACACAAGTATATAGAATGGAATACTGTTTTGTATTATTAATGATCTTGAATACAAAATTCTCTCAAGAAATAATGTTCTTAAGAGCTGCTAGGTTATATATCTATTGCTTAATGAATTCGACATTGAATTATAACCTATCTCTGTGTTTATATAGACACAAATATAAATACAATTACAAAACATATTATGATAAGAATAGCTTTAATAAGGTAATTAGACTTGTACTTGAATTCCTTCTTACTATCCAAATCAAACTCTGATTTGTCTGTTTCCTTTTCTGGTAGACTCTGAAGCTAAACTCTGTCGGTTTGTCATTCTCTGATTTGAGCATTCTCTGTTAGAGTAAACTCTGATTGAGTATTCTCTGATAGAGTAAACTCTGACCGACAGCTTCCTTAAACTCTGATGACGTCAGCATAAACTTTGTTTAATATTCTCTGACAATCATCAGTGTTTGCATTCCTAACAATCTCCCCCAATTTATGCTTTAAGAATTAAAACATAAATTTCACTTATGATGTCAGAAATACAAGACAAATGCATCAGAGTTTGTTTACCCTTTTTAGACTCAGATTCTTCTGTAAGAGAAGTCCTCTTTCAGAAATTGACTTAGGAGTTTTTCTTCAGCATCTTTCAATAAATCAACAAGCTTCTCCTTCAATTCCCTCATGTTCTCAGAAGAATCATCTATTTGAATTATTGCAGCCCTTAGAGCATAAATTGATGACCTCTCCATACTTTCATCTAAGGCAATGCAACAGGTCTTCATACCATCAGGATTTAAGATTAGTATAGGAATCCCTAACACCATTTTGACCTTTGCATCCCCTTTTCTCATTGCTCTTTCTGTTCCATCTTCAAGTATGTATCCAGGCTCATATTCTTCAGAGTTTATCATCAATAACTTTTCACTCTTCTTCTTCTCAGCTATTATTCTTTCAACAATCTTCCTCCACCTAGAAGTTGCTTCATTTTCATCATCGAGCAGATATAGAACATGTTCAAGTTCTTTAGATGCTTTATCAATCAGACTTTCTTCAGCAATCTTCAAAACTCTCCCATCTTCTAAAAAATAAATGAGCTTCTCCTTAGCTTGAGCACCATCAAAGATATCCTTCACTACATTAACAGAGATTAATTTATCCAGATGTTCTTGAGACAGCTCTTCTTCAGGTTTATCTTTCAGTGAATAAGGATCTCTGAAGATATTTGCTTCACCTCTGTAGACCTTAGCATGTGTATCACCAATACCACCTTTATTTTTTCCAAGTCTGGCATTGAGAGTCAGAGTTTGAGTTTTTGTCCACAAAGGATCAGACCTTTTCTTTCTTATCAGAGATTGTTGTTGTTCTTCTTCCTCATCATCAAAACTTGAACCACCTGGAAGAAAAGTTGTTCCAGACATAGTGAGAGGTTTCTTTGGCTTAGCTGGAGCTTTTGGTTGAATTCTAGAAGATGATCTTGTTTGAATTTCTGAAACTGGTCTTGATTGAGCAACTGGTTTGAGAGTTTCAATAGGTTTGATTTGAATAGGCTTGGATTCTGGTTTCTTCTGTTGAGCAACAGTCTTTTTCTGAATTGGACCTTTCTTTACACTTCTTTTCTTTTTCTGAACTTGAGCACTAACAGCTCCAGATTTCTTCAATTCAGCTTCTACTGCAACTGGATCCATTCCTGGATGTTCTTCTTCAAACATTTTCTTTGCCAGTTCAGCATCCTTCAAGTTTTGTTCTTCAATCTTCTCTGGCTTATCTTCATCTTCAAGTTTCTTTGCTAATTCTAAATCAGCATCTATCAGAGTTTGCTGCATCAGAGTTTGTTAGGTTTGTTAGGTTTGAGAATTACAACATCCTCCTTGCATTTGTCTGAACCCTTCTCCCCCTTTCTGACATCATAACCTGTTTGAACAGTAAGAAGCTCGACAATTGTATGTAACACCCCCTGCATAGAACTAACAGAATTAGAAAGATGATTCACTTTAGCTTCCAATGCATCCTGTTTAGTGGAGACAGAAAGAAGTTACGCTTCCAGAGAATGTTGAGAAGTGGAAACAGCAGTTCCGAGAAGAACAGAATGCTTGTTGACAGATGCCTTCAGATCAGTAACTTCATGTTGAAGGCCTTTGGACATAATAGTAGAGGCTTTCAAGATTGTCTTCAATTCTCCAGAAGAAATTTCTTTGTCAGCTTTATTGATTAAGTCAAGAACATGAGGCCAAGAAATCTCTCTCTCAGGAATCTTCCAAGAAGAATCCCAAATGGATTGCCTGTGAGAAGAAAGAAAATCTTCAGCAGATGACTTTGCTTGGAAACAATCCCTTCTGATACCCTCTGCATCAAGATCAACTTCAAGACGTCCTTTAAGATCTTCCACCACCATGTAATCAGGATACTTCATCCCTAATCTCTCATGAGCATCATGTGCATTAATAGGCCATCTCTTGGTGTTATATCTTTGAGTGAAAGGAATTGACAGATCTGTGACTTCTTCATCAACAAGAATCACATCATCAGAGTCTGTGTCCTTCTCATCAGAGTTTGAAACATCAACAGAGTTTGGCACAGCATCAGAGTTTGATACAGGTAAACTCTGAGTACCTGCAAAAGTAACAGAACAACCTAAATCACTCTGATTTTTTAAAGTAATCTCATTACTTCTCACATCACATATATCATAACTTTTAATAGTTAGATTTGCTCACTAGAAGTAACTAACTTTTTTCTCAATTCTACCTCTCCTTTGACCAGATCCAGTGTCTGCCTCTCATTTATTCTGTTTTTCACACATTTTACCTCAGACTCACTGGAAAGACTCAACACACAATGTCCTACAGAAATAAGAGGTGGCTGAGAAAGGATATTTGTAGTCACATGAATAGGGGTATCCTTATCAGGACTATCCATGATCATCCCAGCAGTAAACGTAAGAAATATAAATTCTGAACTGATACAATCAGAGAATGTAAATTCTGAAGTAGAGTCAGAGTTTATACCTTGAGCATTTGTAGATGGAGTCTCCATAGGTAATGTAGAAATTGATTGCTCAAAGAGAGCATCAAAGTTTGCCTTTAGAGCTTCATCAGAGTTTGTCTGTCCAATAAGATGTTCTTGGTCTGCAATCATAAAATGGATGATTGGTTCTTGTGGGACCTGAGTCAGATCAGCAGCTGCTTCACCACTTTGAGGCGAAGGTTCTTGTGGGCTTGACTCTGCCAGAGATTGGCCTTCAGCATCAGCAACAGCAATGTCTGCTATAATTGTGTGGGTGCCTACATCCAAACTTTGATTGGATGGTTCTTGTGTGACTGGAGCATTAACAACTTCTTCAACCCTTTGAGCAGAAGGTTCTTGTGGGTTGTACTCCTGATCATTGCTGGCTTCATGTGCTGGAATTGTGGCTTCTATTGAACTATGATCAATAGGTTCTTGTGTGTCTGGCCCTTCAATGACTGCTACCTCATTTTGAGAAGTAGGTTCTTGTGTGTCCTGGCCAAAAGAGACAGACTTCGTCTTTCTTCTAGAAAAGAGTTTGGAACTTGGAGAGGCTGAAGTTGATTTTGATTTGGTTGCCTCCATTTCTTTTCTGACTTGTTCAGCCAGCTCCCTAACTCTTTCATAAGACATCTCCTTTATAATTTGTTTAGGAGGGGTTGTTGGAGAATCTGATATTTGAACTGGAGTAGTGTCACTAGATTTTATTAACTCATCAGAGTTTGTCAATTTCTCAGAGTTTATCACTGTAGTGTTTAAAGGTCTTTCAGAGTTTGGCCGGTCAGAGATTGGAGCGTCAGAGTTTATAGCTGCATCAGAGTTTATCCCTTCAATCTTTGCAGCCTCAGAGTTTGCAATCTTGACTAGTCTTCTTTTCTTTTTCTTCTTCTCAGGAATTGGAAGAACTGTTTCTTTCTGAGGAGAAGTCTGAGAAACCTGTTCAACTGTCGTTCTCTTAGCAAAAACGAACCCTTCATCAGAATCTGTATCGTCATCAATTAACTTTCTCTTTTTGAGAGAAGATTCTGTCACTGAATTCCCCTTCCGTTTGTTTGAGCCCTGTTGAGAGGTGTATTTTGCAACTACAGGCTTTTGAGAGACTGTAGAGGTTGGCAAAGGTGTTTGGGTGTCAGTGTTTGGAGGGTGACTTGGGTTTGAATCAGAGGGTGCTAAACTCTGATTCATAGCCACTGAGAGAAAATCCATGCCATACATGGTAGGCATTCTCTAATTTAAGAGAAGCCTGACCCATGTGGGATAAAAGAGAGGAGAGAGATTACCTTTCTTAGCATCCTTCCTAGCTAGGTCAGCAAAAATTCTTTTATTCATACAAAAACTGGCTAAACTCTGATCATTCTCAAGACTTACATTAGGCAACAAATAATTAAAAATTAACTGAAGAAATCTAGCAAAGTATACAGTGTGAACATTATCATTTATCTTACTAGCCAACTGCCTAATTATTAAACAAGGAAAATTGAAATTGAGATTATGGGTCAGAGAATACCCAATCTGTTGAGACAGCTGCGGAATGGCATCAAAATTGGTACATTTGGCAGTGAAAGCCCTTGTAATGCAGTCGAAGAAGAAACTCCATTCTCTTCTTAAATGAGGTCTTGTTAAACTTCTCAATTTAGATAGGCTACCTCCATAGCCTATTGCTTTGAAAAATTCCTTGATTTGATCATCTCCAACAAAATCATCATACTCAGCCACTTCTGGAAGATGAAGAGCTTGTCTCACCATAGTAGGAGTAATGGAATACTTGCCATTGCATTGAAATGTTATTATCGGCTCCTCATTATCATTAGCATTATTAAACTTTGCAGTTGACCAGATTTTGAGCAGAGATTGAGCGGAGAAGTTCTTGGGTTCCTGAAGTGCGTACCCAATATAACTGTTCTGCAGAAAATCCTGAATCACATGAAAATCCTGAGGTGCTTCATCCTTAGATAGAAGAGAGATGTAGTTTGTTGCAGCAAAAGAATAGGTCTGAAAAGTAATACCCTTAGACGCCATTGAAGTTTTGAGATATGAAGTGTGAATAACAATTAGGGTTTGATAAGACGAGAGAAAAAGATAGAATAAACGATGTAGATGAAAATTCACAGTGAAACAAAATGAATTAAACTATTCCCTCTCAATTGCATATACCCTTTAGTGGGACACGTGGTAAGAAATAATTTGAGCAGTAATGAGTGGACCAAGTATCAAAATACAACAAGTGTGTGTGTGTTGTGTAATAATAGGAACCGTCATTCGTGAGAT
Organism: Oenanthe sinensis; assembly: GCA_028671895.1. NCBI lineage: Eukaryota > Viridiplantae > Streptophyta > Magnoliopsida > Apiales > Apiaceae > Oenanthe > Oenanthe sinensis. The sequence continues at coordinate 29,337,243 of CM053813.1, read as the reverse complement.
ACACGCGCCTTATTACAAGTCCAGTCAGAGATTAATGATGTTACAAAATGAAATATGATGTCATAAATATGATCTCAGAGTTTACCACTTAATCAGAGTTTACAGATCAGAGTTTATATGAGTCAGAGTTTAGTATGTACTGTCAGAGTTTACCACATACTCTGACAGCGTTTACCATAAACACTGATAACTTGTGATCAGAGATTAGATGCTTCAATGATCAGAGTTTGTTCCATTTTCATCAGAGTTTACCCCATACTCTGACCTATACTCTGAGTGTCTAAAACTTGCTAAGTTGAGTCACTTGTCACCATCCCTAATTTAGAAACCAGTCTGTTAAATGTTGCTTCAGACAAGGGCTTGGTGAATATATCTGCTAATTGTTGATCTGTAGGAACAAAATGTAATTCAATTGTGCCTTCCTCCACATGTTCCCTTATGAAGTGATATCTGATACTTGAGCACTGAATTTAAAGATTATTTAAAGGAGTCGTAATTAACTGCCTGCTCTGATACCAATTGTTTCCCAGAATAATCAATCTATTACAGAAGGGGGTTGAATGTAATAGTGCCTGTAAATCGATTATGAACACAAGTATATAGAATGGAATACTGTTTTGTATTATTAATGATCTTGAATACAAAACTCTCTCAAGAAATAATGTTCTTAAGAGCTGCTAGGTTATATATTTATTGCTTAATGAATTCAACATTGAATTATAACCTATCTCTGTGTTTATATAGACACAGCTACAAATACAATTACAAAACAGATTATGATAAGAATAGCTTTAATAAGGTAATTAGACTTGCACTTGAATTCCTTCTTACTATCCAAATCAGACTCTGATTTGTCTGTTTCCTTTTCTGGTAGACTCTGAAGCTAAACTCTGTCGGTTTGTCATTCTCTAATTTGAGCATTCTCTGTTAGAGTAAACTCTGATTGAGTATTCTCTGATAGAGTAAACTCTGACCGACAGCTTCCTTAAACTCTGATGACGTCAGCATAAACTCTGTTTAATATTCTCTGACAATCATCAGTGTTTGCATTCCTAACAAAATACATTTCTTCCAAAATATGATTGAATCGAAAAGGTAGATGCTTTTGAATCGTTGTATATATAAGATTTTCCTATCATAAATTAAAACATCAAAAAATTAGTACGAATGCATAATTGTAATAAATTAAAAAATAACAAAAATTTATTAATCTTCTCATCAATTAAAATCATGTCAAGACTAAATTGATCGTCTGTTTGTGTATTGATTGTCTCCCACATCGTGCATACTCTCACTCTTATTATCCAATCGTCTTTATTGCTATTCAAAAAATTCAAGAGAGTGTAATTCATGATGTATTAGACGTTTAATGTAAATAATTCTGTGATAAATTTGTTGTGATTTATTTTTTGATACTTGATCTTTAATTTATATAAGTGATGATATATTATTTTTTAGATGTAAACACATTCAATTTAGGTAAAAGAATAAAATTAACTTTTTTATTATAGATGCTTTTTTTTGAAAAATCAAAATAGTTTCGATTTTTAATAATTTAATGTCTTTTCTAAAATTTCTAATTACCTTATGTATAATAATGTCTTTTCTAAAATTTCGAAACTTATTTTATGGATAATAATAATTTACTTGAATTGAGGAGAAAATTTAGGAGAATATAACGTAATTTAGATTTTTTATTTATAATTTGGAGAAAGTTTAGAAAAATATAAAGTAATTTAGATTTTTTAATATTTACTAATTTAAAAATTCGAGAAAATTAGAAAAATATATCGGGACGATTTAGAAGCGTCACCTAACAGTCTCCATCTTCTCCTTTATATATATATATATATATATATATATATATATATATATATATATATATATATATATATATATATATATATATATATATATATATATATATTGATTGATTGATTGATAGGAAAAGAAAAGTACTTTTTTTAATGCGTTACCAAGGTTTTCTGAGGGGAAAGAGGAAAAAAATTTGATTAAATTTCTGTCTAAATTTTTTTACCCAAAAATAGAAATATTTAAAGAGTTTCAAAAATTACAAATATAAAATTAGTAATTATAATATTATATTTTCACTTTCCTTTTCTTTTATACAAAACCTCATGATCGAACGTGAGAAACAAAATTGTAGTTTAATTTTTTTTTAATTTTAATTTTTCTTTCCCTTTTCCTTCGAGTAAAAATCACCTAATCTGCCTCGTGAGATTTGCATTTCCACCACGTAAGTATTTCTAACAGCAAGTTCAATATTAAATGGAATATGATAATTATTGTTACAATATGATATTAAAAAGTATTCTTTGATACTAAAATTTAGTAACACTCTAATACTAGTTTCAAATTACTACCAATTAATTTCAAATTTAGAAACATTTTACTAAATTATTTCAACATTCGTCTAAAAGGGTCCTCATCCCTGATAATCGATTGTCAAAACCATTTATTCACGTTTTTTTCCCGTCGATAACATTAAAATGAAACTTTTTTGTGAATCTAAATGGGGCTACGTCATCTATCCACGTTTTCCGGAGAGTTTAGGATTTTTTGCTATCCTCGAAAAAAAGCGCGGGTAGCTTGTTGAACAATCGTTTGTTCTGATCCGCTACACGTCTAAAATAAGTCAATTTGTACTTCATTTTTAATTATTAATGACATGGAAAATATTGATATATAGATTCTTGGTTGTAAATATAGAACCAATTATCTATTTATACATTTTTTAATTCAATTATAATTACGTATTGGAATTGTGCTTTTTAGTTTTAGTTATATATTATAGCTATAAAACCAACATTTAACTATGCATTGAACTTACTCTAACATCTTACTCTGGAGTTTTAAATAGAGAGGAAAGCCATGGAAGGCGAGTAAAATTTTAAAATTTGCATTTTTATTCATGTTCCTGAATTTTTTTAAAATGAAAAAAGCAAGTGAAGATGAATGCAAATTCACATACTTTCTTCTCACAACTTTCGCTCCAAAAATGGGATGCAAATGAAAGATAATTTTTTTTTTTACAATTACTAATATATCCTTACTAATTTAATCATTACTCTTTTAAGCATAAAGATAAATTAATAATTTTATAATTATATACATCTCCTTCCGATGTTAATAAAAGTAGTTTCACTTTATATATTTTTTAATTCAGAAACAAGCGAGTGAAGTTGATTCTTCTCGATTCACTTAGTTTTTCTTACATTCTCCTCCTTTTCACACTTAAAAAACACAGGAGCATAATAGCATATTACGGAGTACATAATTTTTCATAAATAATTATTTGCATGAGATATTAATTTCAATCAAGTGCGAGTGTGTAACAGTAAATTTCAATAATTTTGTGGTCTACTTCAAAATATGAAAAGAGTATACATATGTATCACATCACATATAGGAGAAAAAGATGCTTACAAGAAGAGACGATAAGCACTAAACATCTGTCTTACTATTGCTTCAACCACAAGTATATATAATTATTTGTAAGTTGTAAGTATATATAATTATTCTTTTAATTAGCGGAATTATCTGATTTCATAAACTTAAAAAGTCCCCCGTCTTTTTTATAATTTTCTAAAAATTCAGCCATTATTAACTGATTTTTCTTCCTTGAACTTCGGATCCATGTTTTTCCATCCTCAATCAATGATTAAATACTGAATCTTTAAATTGGATTTGCTATGCTTATAATGATTTTGGCGATGCGATGAAGCAGACCTGTATAATAGTTTACCAAATTACACACAAATATTTATATTAATTTTTTAGGATTTTTAATTAATTTTTAATAATCACTTGTTTATCTTTATTTATATTTATATGCTTCTTTTATAATAAAAAAAGAATGTGCTCCTAATTGTTTTTAATTTTTGTATTACTTGCATCTTAAATTATTATTTTTGGTGCTATTTTAAAATCAATATGTGCCTGTAAATTTTTTTTTATGTCTAATATTTTAATTTTTTTTTACTCCCATATATATATATATATATATATATATATATTACTTGCATATCAAAAGAAAATCATATTTTGGAGAAAACTTAAGGTACTTTTGTCAGTCATTGATTTGTAAATAATCTAACGGTTGATATTGACTGAATCAATTATTTTGGTATGTTATCTAGACATAATATACTTTCTAGTTTGTAATAGACATAATATCTTTCTAATTTTGGTAAGTTATCTAGACATAATATACTTTTCAATTTGTAATAGAATTAATAACAATATTAATTACATGAATTAATGGCTGAGATGAGTACTCTAAGTTTTCTATCAAAAAAGTTTTCCCTAGATCCCTACTATATATATATATATGTGTGTGTGTGCGTGTAAATGCTAAAAAAAAACTAATATTTTGGAGAAAACTAAGGTACTTTTATCAACCGTTGATTTCTAATTGATCTGATGGTTCATATTAAATTAGACTATTCAATTAGAATATTAGTTTCCTTTTCAGTTGTTTGACATTTATTTATATATATTTGGAAACTATTACAATTTTGTTAATTATATAATGAACGGTGTAGATGGTGGTCTCTAAGTTTCCTATCTAAAAAGTTTTCTCTAAATCTCTACTCTCTCTGTATATATATATATATATATATAAATGTGCCTCAAGGCCGCCTCTCAACATGTAAATCAAATTCACTTTACCAATTGACTTTGGATGGCAATATTTCACCGTGTTAGGGAAAGTACTGCCAGCAATATTTATGATCATATAATGCATACATTCAAAACCCGCAAGTCTGTCACAAAAGAACAGACATGATCAGCATGAAATTCATTTTCTTAGAAATGGAAAAGTGGATGATCGATGTTTTATTGATGATATATATGGAGACATATACTCGAGATTTATATATCTCATCGGTTTACACTCTCAGTTCGACTCAAACATAACTCGTAAACAAACAAGCAAACTTGATTTATAAAAGTACCGGACACACTGATATTGTTACCAAGCAGAAACTGCAAGACACCTTGTTTGATTTAGTTTGCTAGGAGGTAGGCCTCAACAGCTTTGAAGGCCAGGGCTGACTTCTCAGTGGCTTCCTTAACCTTGTCTTCGGGGAGAACAGCGTCGCCTTTAGTGTTGTAAATGGTGGTGTTCTTCACAATGCAACCTCCATCGGTTGGCACAACGACGAATTGGTTGACAACTGATTCAAGTCCCTCCACCAATATGTCACCTCCGATTGTGGTGTAAGTGTAGGCCAATCCAGCCTTGTCGATTACATCCACCCTTTGCTTCATGGTGTTATATTCAGTAGCTGCACGTTCACAATTTCAGGTTAGTATGAAATTTTACGACAAGTGACAATATCTGAATCTGAATTAATTATTTATGTGGTAACGGAACAATCTTTATAGTCTTGTTCGGTCAGTTTAACATTTAGGCCATTTAATTAATGGTCCCTAAGATTTCCTGACAACTGACTCAATTATGAGAACATTCTTTTTACCAAAAATAGGAGTAACTTTATCGTATATTCTAGGAGTGAACAAAACATAGGACTTGTACCGGACCCTGCTGATGTAGATGTATCTTACAAAGTTATAACAGTGGTCCTAACATTGAATTAGTTTTTGTTACTCCGCAGACTTAACTAAATTTGCTAGAGTTGTATATACTTAGTTACCTTCGCCAAGATGGACGAGCTTGATTGTTCCGACACCACCATCGCCCTCAAGAATTTCGACACTCTTGATAAGCTGAGGAAGAACTTTGGGGAAAACAGTGTCCATATCAAGGAGAAATCCCTGATACATTTTCTCTGCTGATACGGTAGAAGGAGCCTCAACCTCGGTCTTCTGGACACCCATTTTTTTAACGGATTGGAGTTGCAGAAATTGATCAAATGGAAAACAAGAGAGAATGATGAGGCAATGAGAGTGTAGTAAGGTTTTGGTGTGGAAAAATAGCAGAAGTTAAGCTCCTATTTATACTACATTGGAGTAATTAACTTTTGCTAATATGGTACTAATTATGTAATTAGAATAGTGAATTGATTCCCTGTGCCTATCAATGCTGAACAGATATACATTGCGAGTTGTAATGAAAACAGGAACACGTTAAAAGCACATAGTAGTTAGTAAGTGGGGGCGATGGCCGGCTATTGTATCCAAAGTTCAAATAAAAATGTACTTGGACAGGTGTCCGTAGAAATAATGGTCTATTTTCTATCGACTAAAGATTAGTTTGAAAGACAAAAATTATACGGAGAAGGAGTATTAATCGGAGAACATATATGTCATGTATTATATTTTATTTATTAATATTCCATTTAAGATTTTTTCTAGAATAAAATCCTAGTTTAAAAATATATTTTTGGGTTACAGGATAGATACTAATCTTGATATCTATTTTAACTATGTGAAAATATTAAATTTAAGAGGGAATCAAGTAAAGAATTGAACTCTCGATGGATGAATTAGTATATTTATCATAACTTTATATCTCATCTGTTTCATACAATCATTATATTCGGGTTGAATACAGAAATTCTAAAAAAAAAAAAGAATAAAATAAGTGTAACATGGTAAGAGTTAAATTTTATAAAAGAATACTATTTAGAAAAATGTCAAAAATTAAATAAAATATCTCGAAAATAATTTGTTAAAAAATAAATGGAAAGGAACGCATATTATTTCTCCCGATTTACATTTTACTACTAAAGTAAATGAATATCACTATCTTTAACAATTTCCAAGCACGTATGGTCAGTATGGTCCCTAACAACTCTCAACTTAACGTATCTCATTTTTTAATAGCCTGTTTTGTAATAAAAAGATAAAGTACTTTACCTAATATTTTACATAATATCACAAATTTAAATTATATTTGTAGGAGATAAACAAATTTGAGCTCTCTTATTCACTTGGACTAAACTCGTAATTCGTAAAGAATTGTATGTGATATTTTGTATTACATAGAAATAAAATTTTAATAGTTTCGAATTAAAAAAATTTAAGTAAATTTTTTTAATTCGACAAACTTTTTATTGAATCTTGCGAGAACACTCGAAAAAAAATACAAACTTCAATTTGTCGAAAGAATATAAATTTTCGATAGATAGCCGACAATTTTGACACGAGGTGCATAATTACATACAGATAAACCGTGGTAGGGCCATCTTCTAGACAGGTTTATTTATTAGTCACATTACCAGACAAAAATCTCATTTCTTTTTATAAATGTCATCATACAAATATACAATACACATCGATCCGCAGCATATCCAGAGAGATCTTGTACAGTATATCAATCAATTGATTAGAATGTCTTCACCATAATTTAAAACTCTAAAAAATTTAATGCCAATTTTTCACCGAGTTTAGGACTTTCAATCTTTTGTTATTGAAAAAAAGTGCATGTATTAAATTACAATGTGAGCGACTCCTATTAGATTATTATTAATTTGAGTACACTAATATTCACTTTCTGATTTACTTAAGGTCGATGAGAACTTATACAAATTAGTACAAAAGTGAATAAACTACTCTACAATAAAGAACCTTTTTTTACGGTAACTACATTTAAGAACATATAACTAACAAATGACACCTAAAAATTTCACGGTGGACTTAGATTCGAGAATGGGTCCGTTACTATGAATACATATATTTATACATGGCCAAACCGGCCCGGAACCGGCCCGGGTCAAAACCGGTCAAATCCTGAACCTGAACCGTTTGAACCGGAACCGGCGGTTTATATCTTGTTAAGGTTCAGGTTCCGGTTCAAGATTTTCACGAACCGGAACCGGCGGTTCACGAACAGGACCCCGCGGTTCACGAATCGTGGTCATATCTAAGATTACTCCCGAATCTTTAGAAACACAAGTTTTTGTGAATGATTGGAAAAGATTAGAAAAGAGCAGAATTAAGAACACAATCCTCATCCGGCAAATATTGTGGAGATCCTACAACAATTCTCACCACCTCCGAATCGGGTGGATCGAGTTAGTATATGTTATAAATATTATTGTAATAAATTATATGGTTTGTTGTATTCTTATAAGTTGTAAAACATATAAAATTTATTGTAATATATTTACTTGTTTTTAATAAAAAATACGAATTAATTTAACAATATTTTTTATATAAATTATTTTTTTATTTATAAGGTTCGAACCAGAACCGGAACCGGAACCGGATCTTGAACCGGGTCAAACCTGAACCGTTTGAACCGGAACCGGTGGTTTATGTTTTGTTAAGGTTCAGGTTCCGGTTCAAGATTTTCACGAACCGGAACCGGCGGTTCACGAACCGTGGCCATGTATACATATATTATATATTCATTAATATTAATATAAATCAAAAAATTGTAATTTAGATTGTGCCATATTTATTTTGATAAAAAGAATCGACAAAAGATGAAAATATAACAAAATTCGGATAAAAAACATTTTAATAAAAACACACGTGTGGAACACTCTAGTTGGGGCTGTTTGGCCGCACTTATTTTCCGGAAATAAGTCCTTATTTTCGGAAAAAAGTAGGTATGTTTGGCCGCACTTATTTTCCGGAAATAAACCCTTACTAAAAAATATTTTAATAAAAACACACGTGTGGAACACTCTAGTTAATATTTAATTTATACTACTAGGCTAATAACTAATATTTCAAGACTCTTGATCCCTGACAATCGTTTTTCATAACCATGTATCTAATTTTTTTTCTGTGGCACTGAAAATTGTTGTGAATCCGGGTCACCCGCTACGTTATACATCCACATTCCTGCAGGGCTATCCAGGATTTTTTGCTATCCGTGAGAAAAAATGTGGATAAATGATTGATCAACAAGTGATTGTTGTAGACCAAAATCCATACTTGAATTATACAAAAAATGTGATGATATGTAAAGTGATGAAATTTATTAAAATTTATCAAGAAAATATATTATTTAAAAAATATTAAAAAATGAATAAGGCATCTAAAAACGAAAATGTTAAATATAAATAGGTGAGACAAGATGAGTATTATTTAAATTGAAGGGATAATATTCGTATACTATGCAGGTTGTACTTTTAGCACAACGATGTCAGCTATGTCTGGTCACAGATAGTAATATACAAATAGTACCCATACTATCGATCAGTGCAAAACGAATACTTATTACATACCTAAAATTTTATGAAATTTCATGGATGGTTGAACATGATTTCTTCGTATCAGTGGACTTCGTTAGAGCAAGCCCAAAACAATGCTAAAAAAAATGTTATTTCTATAATATATCATATATCACTCCAATGTAAATACTAAACAAAGTGTTAAAACAGAAAAATAATATACTTGATTCTATATTTAGAATCAAATATAGATGTAGTTATAATTGTCACATGAGCATGCAAGTGAAAAATGAGAGGAAAATGAATATAAAAATAAATTTCATATTAGAAAAATGCTATATTTAGTTATTTCACATTTATTTGATTTTATTTTAAAACCATTCATTGGAGTATTAAATTTATTTTAGCATCAAAATGTACTTTTTATTTTATATTATAACAATAAATACATCTATTTTAACATTAGTATCAGACTTGAACCACCAGTCCCCAGAATCATCACACTTCTTTTTTTGGTGAAAGAATTAGAATATGAGTTCCACTCCTTTTTTTGGTGGAAGGATGAGAATATGAGTTCGACTTTCACTTATTCCAAAATTTCTTAGAAAAGACACTCATTTATAAAGGTTATAAATCTATTTATTTTTTTAAAAAATATTTAACCTATTTGCAAATCAGTTAAAAAAGTTAAGTCCCGTTTGAGAGTGCTGTTGAAAACTGTTGTGCTGTGAGAAAAAATGCTGGTGGAAAAAGTGATGTCAGGAAAATCCGATGACTGTTTGGTAATTTTTTTGATTTATGCATATTTTGAGATATAATATATAAAAATCATGTTTTTGGGAAGATTTAATAATGAAACTGATAGTTACTTCCTGTAAAAACTGAAAGCAGTTTTTTCCAAAAATATGAGGGTATATGTTTTTGCTAACAATAACTTTTAGACTAAAAACGTTTTTCCAAACAACAGTTTTTATAAATTTAACAAACACCTTTCTGACAGTTTTTCAATAAAAAACTGCTGTAACTGTCTGCAATAGTAATACCAAACAGGACTTTAATCTAATACTCTCTCCCTCTCGGTTAGTAAAGGTGTTAAAAAGTTAATCCTGAATGGGACGGCTTTCGGTGTTAAAGCTGCAGCACATAATTTGATTCAAGAATGGAGAAAGGCTCAAGAGAGTAAACAAAACAGCAGGCTGCAAATAGAGCAAGGGGATCGTGTATGGGTAAAATCGGATGCAGACTGGCTCAAAGTTAATATTGATGCTGCTATTTTTCGGGATGGAAGCATTGGAGTTGGCAGTGTTATTCGGGACTCAAATGGCAACTTTGTAGGGGCTAGAAGCTGCAAGTTGGCAGGAACTTGGAGTCCGAGAGAAGTTGAGGCTATTAGCATGAAGGAAGCATTGTCTTGGGTTATAAAAAATGCGTACAAGAAGTGTGTGATTGAGACGGATTCGAAGTGTTTGGTGACGGCATGTACAGGAACTCCAGGCGAGGCCTTCTTTGGAACATTGGTGTCAGATTGTGTTCATTTGTTAAAGCACATAGATTCAGTGCTAGTTAAATTTGTCTATCGATCTGCGAATATAGTGACGCATGAGTTAGCACAAGCCGCTTATTCTATGTCAGATCTTGGGGAATGGTATACCAATCCATCTTCGTTTATGTATCATGTACTTGAAATTGATAATAGTTGATTAATACAAAAACGTTTATTCAAAAAAAAAAAAGTTAATCCAGTAGATAATTTTTGACCACGCGCGTAATCAGAAAATAAAAGAGTGTCATTAATAATATGTTTGAATTAGCTTTAATTCAATTTTTAATACCAAAGTGATTCGAGCGATACTATAATCCAGGCCGGTCTGTAGTCTGTGGCGTTGGCATGGTTCCGTTACTCCGAAGCAATGAATGAAATGGATCCCGTTTGGTTTAGCTTAAATTTAAAATAAGTAATTTATTTTAATTTTTTTTACATATTTTTAAAAAAAAATTAGATAAATATTTATTTTAAAATTTTAAAATCAAATATGATTTTCAAAATTGAAAATAAGTTACTTATTTTCAGAAAAAGTACATACATACTAATTTTTTCTGAAAATAAGCACTTATTTCCTGAAAATAAGTGCAGCCAAACGGGGCCACGTGTGTTTGATCGCTGGTGGCAAAGAGTAAAGTGTAGCTAGGCAGTAGGCCCCGTGCATGTATTGTGGATTGCAGGATCATGGAATTAAATTGTACACCTAATACGAATTATACGATACGAGTGTGGAAGAGGCTCTGGAGCTGTTGCGATCTTTTAAGAAAGCATCCCGTCAAAACACAAGTATGGAAAAATCCTTCGTTTTTTTAATAAGAATATTTCCCAGATTAAACATTTATTTTGTTCTCATTAAATTAGGAATGAAAGCTGCCGATGCTAATAAACGCAATTTTTTTATATATTTTAATTGATTCAAGTTTTTTAAAAATCACTTTTCGCAAAAAAAAAAGTTTTTTAAAAATCACCAACTCGAGTTTGACAAAACAAACTTTTTTTTGGCGAAAGACAAAATAAACTTTTCATACTTCAGAAGCAATTGTTTACGGATACATATGTATAGATTTTGTTCAAACAAGAACTTTTGAAAATAAAAAATATGAGAATAAGTGATTTCACAATTAAATTTGATGATTTGTACTAAATTTTAAATTTTTATGTTATTGACTAATATATTTTACAATATTTCATAAACTATATGCTTATAACCGTGCGAAACACTAGATAATTAATATTTAAGTAAATTGATTTTTTATTTATATTTTTATTGATACTTAATATAAAATTTTATAATATTAAGAATTTATTTTAATATTATATGTTCTCTTATTTTACATAAATTTATTCTATTTAATATAAATATGTTATAATTTGGATCCGTGTTATAATAAAGATATAATTGAACCTAAAAAGTAAAATTTTAATTAATATAGATATGTATATAGTTAGGGCTCATGTTATAATAAATAAAATTATATCTAATATATGTATACTTTTTTTGGGTCCCTGACCCAATACCGACCGACCGACCAATTTTTTTAATCTTTCGACTATAATAATATAATATAGATATAATATTACATATTTCCAATTAAATAGTGCTTTTTCATAAATATGTTTATTATAAGAGATATTTATACATGTACAAACTCTCATTCGAGAATTATCCAATAAGTAGTATAACTAATAAACTTACACTTCCCTCTCAACTTTTACATTTTGGTTGGATATTGAAGTTAAAAAATGAGAAGGAAAATGCCTAAAAAATAAATTATATTGTGGGTTCTTATTACACGGAATCCCTTTTTTTATAGTAAATATGATAGATATCCGGTCCATTTTGATTTTTTTAATTATTAATATTTTATTACTTTTAAAAAGTTTAAAAATATAAAAAAGTTGGGAGGAACATTTTAAATAAAAAATGTAAAGAATCGAGAGAAGGGGGAAATAATAAATTTTACTGAAAAAAGGGGGGGGGGGGGAAAACCTATTTTAATAAAGATACTATTATAATAACGGAACACTACCATAATAATTCTATAATACTTGATCGATATTTAATTGTTTGAAGGATAGGCAGCAAATAATAGATACAATTGAAACGCAAATATTAATATCCTGTGAGACAAATCAAACAGGATAATTAAGCAAAGCTAAATGAAATTGTGAATATCTTGATCAGCGTGGATGTAAGCCTCTGTAGCCTTAAATACCTGAAATGACTGGGCAATGGTTTCTTTAACATAATCTTCTGGTACCATCTCACCAGCAACCGGTGTAAACACAACAGTCAACTTCACAATGCACCCTTGGTCATCAGTGGGCACAACTGTAAAATGATTAGTGATGGACTCGACTTTTTCCGATAAGATGTCACCTCCCATCACAATGTAACTGTATGTCATTGCTTCCTCATCCATTACAATTACCTTCTGCTTCATGCTCGTTGCTTTCACCCCTGCAATAAATTTATCCAAATTTTAAATATTTATCTATAACACATTAGATAACACGACAGACGACTTTATTGTCGCATGAACCCCTTACCCTCCTAGATCCGTCACTACCATAAAGCCAGCTGCCAGGGCCTCCGAACTAAGCCACTTTATTGCTCATTCATCAAATTTATTAATTTTTCAATCACATTTAATAAGCTTATATTTTTGAAGGTAAATGTCTATTTGTTGCATTTTGTATTAAAATATACTACATATTGTAAATGTAAGGGGGAATATGCAATAGATAGCTCTAGAAATAAAAAAATGTTATGGAAATAACATTTCCTAAATATGCATTACTTTTTTTAAATAAAAATATTACCCTAGTCAACACTAAATTTATTATATATATATATATATATATATATATATATATATATATATATATATATATATATATAGGGTCCTGCTCAAATAGAAAATAACTTAGAATAGAAAATAAAAAATAAGATCTACACCACATATTCAATCTAATCTAATGGCAAGAGGGAGCATCCACACACAAATCAAATACACCCTCGTACACCTAATCCCACATAATCCCTCCGTTTTTAATTTGATTTTTCCCGTTAATTAGTGAAGTTTTTTTCAAATCTAACTTCACCACATTTTTCTCAATCTCCCAACAATCAGTTTGCATACCATATGTGATATATTCCGGTGACTTTTATTTTTTCGACGATTTCCATTATTTTTTGTGAACCCAGGATATATAATTTAGTGACTTCTGTAATACAAATTAGTGATTTCTATAATACAAATTAGTGGCTTCTGTAATATAATTTAGTGATTGAAGTTTGAATCTGATAAGTGACGAATTTATTTTAATTATAAATTATATTTGCCGAAATATAGCACATATGGTATGAAAACTGATCATTGGGAGATGAAAAAAAATGTGGTGAAGTTAGATTTGAAAAAAACTTTGTCAATTGACGGGAAAAATCAAATTAAAAACGGAGGAGAATAGATGAGATTGTGTGTGTGAGGGTGTATATAATTTGTGTGTGGGTGCGGCAGGTATAATGATAATGTTTTCTATTTCTCATTTAAGCTATTTTCTATTTGAGCATGACCCTATATATATATACTATATTATTATAACCAAAAGATTAAAAATTTTGGTAGTCGGTATGATACTAGGTGAACCATAGAAAAAATCTTGACCGTCTAATTTTATGTGAATCATAGAAACAATCTTAACCATTGAATTTAATAAAATATAATTTTAAAAGAATATAATTATACATACAACTCTAAACCCAGTAGTCCTCCTTTTATACAAGATATGATAATATTATATTCTATTTAAATTATATTATATATATATATATATATATATATATATATATATATATATATATATATTTTTACGAATCCTACTTATCCTATAATTTTATTTAATATATCATTAAAGTTTATGATAAACACAAGCTCTACTCAAATTAGAAGAACTTTGCTCAAAGTAGAACAACCAGTTCCCATCAATACTCGTATGTTCAAATTAAAAGATCGATATCAACACCCTGTATGCAACTCTAATCCCCGATAGTCTCCTTTTATACAACTCATCACGGATAAAATAATATTATATTTAAATTATATTCTATGAATATTAAATTTTATGAATATTAAAATAATAATATTATTTTATTAACATTAATTAAATTTTATCACTATGTTATATCTATATTATCTATACTTTTATATTATATTATTTTAGACAAACTTATCTTTTAATTAGAATATATAGTTGTACTCACAATCTACTAACATGTTTCAATTTTCCTCATCGCTCAAACACTTTAATTTATTTAAAATTACAATTTCATAATTAAAATTATATTTTACCTACATTAAAATATATTCCTTTATTTAAATTTTAATTAAAATATTTCTAATATGTTTGTAAATTTTTTTATTAATAAAAATTTCCTAACTAAATTTAAAGAAAAACAAAAAGTTTGGTCAGTTGGTCGTCCATCCGGTAAGTCCTCTTTTTATATAATTTTTTTTATCATCCGTAAGTTTTCTTTTTATACGTCTTTTTTTATGCAATTATGATATAATTATAATTTAATTTTAAAATATATATATTTTACATATAACTCTATCATCGGTGAGTTATTTTCTGTACAACAATCTAATAACATATCTCACTTCACTTCTACTTGAAATTACAATTTATTAATTAAATTTTATGAATATTAAAAGTTATTAATTAAATCTCATGAATATTAAAATAATATTATTATTTTATCTATAAATAATTTTTATCATGTATTATATTATTATTGCCGATATAATAAAAAAATTTAAATTATATATTTAAATCAAATAAAATAATTAATATATAATTTATTAATCTCGCCCGTGATTTGTACGGGTTATAAGCTAGTATATATTAAATGTGCACATTATAAACGGACTTGGATGTATTATTTATAACAAATGTCTTGACGTATCCACCAATACTTGGAAAAGTTGTGTTTTACGCTCTTGAGTTTAGGAATTATATATGTTATGCTCTGTCGATCTCAAATTAAACCAGAAAATTAAAGTACATAACAAGAGTCTTATTTAGATACTATACTGCATAAAAATATATAACTTCTCAAAAGTTCGAACTTCTTGAGTTTTGTAGTAAAGCTCTCTGCTCTAAAAGTTGATAATAAGATTCTAAGATTTACAATTTTCGCTAATTATAATTTTAAAATAAATTCAATCGATTACCTTCAACACAAGTGAGGTCCTTGATGGCGCTAATAAAAATTTAAAATTTAAGTTAATTGATTACCTTCCCCGTAAGTGAGTTCCTTGATGGTTCCAACACCACCATCACCCTCCAGGATTCGGATGGATTTAATGACTTGGGGTAAAATTTGAGGGATAACTACGTCCATGTCAAGAAACATGGCCTTGTACATTCGAGTTGCTGTGACGGTTGAATGTCCCTCCACATTTTTGGTAGTTTCGTGCGAGATATCTTCTAATTTGATAGCCTTGCAAATGTGTAAATTTGACAGAGATGATTTGAAGAGATTTTTGTGTTGGAAATTAATGAAAGAAGGAGTTCTATTTATGCTGAAATGTCGAGGCTTAAGAGCACGTGATTCAGAAGCATGAATGGCCATTGGTTTCCATGAAAGAGTAGAGATAATCATGACTATAATAAAATAAAATCCTCAACACTTTTTTTTAAACTTGGGAGCCGGGAGAGCTCGCAGAGTATGCAAAATACAAAAGAGATTTGGAAGATGGTTTTGTGTTTGGAAATGAGAGAACTAGCTAGGGGATCTATTTATGCTGAAATGTTGAGGAGTAGAGAAGTATATTTCCAAATGAACAATCCTAAGTATTCAAAAATAATTTCAATTTTTTTCTCAAATGACATGACATTACATAATATATGACTTATTTTAATTCGTGAATGCATATATATATGCATGTGGTATCTCATTTTATTTTGAAAAATTTACCCATTATACACGTGACAACTCATTATTCGGATAATTTTTGAAACAAATTTTAGAGTGCATAATATTTTTTTCCAAATATGCTCACTTATAGAGTTGTAGTCGGGACCATCGAATTATGTCCTCAGTTGTGTATTCATATTTTCCGTACAATAAGGGCAGAGATAATCTTGTCATTTTATGCTGATTAATTTGGGAAGAATAAAATTAAATTGAATAGGAAAATGGAAGTATAATGGAGAGTATATATACATATAAAAAGTGAGTAAATATAAAATTTATAAATAAGATTTATGAAAAAGAAATATATCCTATTTTAAAAAATAGAAATAACATAAATCAGAGTTTTTTCTTTCAAATTGAGAGTTTGAATTAGCTGTGAGGATGATTTAAATTTGGTTATTTTGACAAGTTATTGGTCATTTATAAATTGTAATGGAGTAATGATGCTGATTGTATTGATTGATGATGATAATGAGTGGTGGTGATTGTTGCGGGATGGTTTAATTAAATTGTTTGATTTTGAAATAATGTTAGTAATTGATAGGCGGCGGTAGGGTAGTGATTTTAATTATACAACCTACAACCAAAAAAATTTCTTTCTTCCAAAAAAAAAATCATTTATACCGATTAAATACAATAATTTCAATAATATCTACTCTTCTTCTTCTTTGAACCGGTGATTTCTATTTAAATTTTAGTGAATTTCATTCAAATCTAGTTTAAATCAATGATGTTGGTCAAATCTTCATCAAATCTAGTTTAAATTAGTGGTGATAACGATTTAAATTTGGTTATTTTGACAAGTTATTGGTCATTTATATATTGTGATGGAGTAATGATGATGATGATCATAAGTGGTGGTGATTGTTGCGGGATGGTTTTACTAAATTGTTTGATTTTGAAATAATGTTAATAATTGATAGGCGGCGGTAGGGTAGTGATTTTAATTATACAACCTACAACCAAAACCCATAACTCATGCGATTTTCATAAAATTCTAAATTCGCCGAAACACTGTAACCAGTTTAAAGAGTAGAGATAATCATGACTATAATAAATAAAATCCTCAACACTTTTTTTTTTTTTTTTTTTAACTTGGGAGCCGGGAGAGCTCGCAGAGTATGCAAAATACAAAAGAGATTTGGAAGATGGTTTTGTGTTAGGGGATCTATTTATGCTGAAATGTTGAGGCAGTAGAGAGTATATTTCCAAATCAGCAATGCTAAGTATCCAAAAATAATTTCAATTTTTTTTCTCAGATAACATGACATGACATATGCCTTATTTTAATTCGTTGACGCATATATATGCACGCGGTATCTCATATTATTATAAAAAAGTTATCTATTATACACGTGACAACTCATCATTTGAACAATTTTTGCGGTGCCGACATTTTTCTTTCCAAATATGCTCACTTGTAGAGTTGTAGTCGGGACCATCGAATAATGTCCTCAGTTGTGTAGAGTAATGCTAGAGAATCAAATAAATCTTTCAAAAAAAATTTCCAAAATAATGTGGCATGATCCATATGGCAAGATGAGTAGTTTTAATTGATATGATTGATTTGAATATAGAAGGGTCCATCTCATTAATTATTCTCACAATCAATCAAAACGAGACATGTGTCATTTGAGAATTTTTTTGTAATTTTTTTTTGGTTCTCTAACATTACACCAGTTGTGTATTCATATTTTCCGTACAATAAGAGTATAGATAATCTTGTCATTTTATGCTGGATTAATTAGGGAAGAATAAAATTAAATTGAATAGGAAAATGGAGGTATATAGGAGAGTATATATACATATAAAAAGTGAGTAAATATAAAATTTATAAATAAAATTTATGAGAAAGAAATATATCCTATTTTAAAAAATAGAAATAACATAAATCAGAGTTTGAATTTTAATTTCATTTATTTGCAACAAATTGAAGAAAAAAAAATGAAAATATTAAACAATAATTGATATTATAGTTTAAATTTCATGTGTATAAAAAAGTGTCAACTTCTCAAATCAGCAAAGGGATCAGGTTATAAAAGATAAATTGTGTTGATGGACTCCAAATAAAGGTTGCATATTATTAAGGAATGAGTTATACTTGTTCAGGAGGTAGGAGAGTTGTGGCACGTAATCATGACGGTAGAGTTCTTGTTGCCTGCTCTAAATACTTACCCGGCCTTTCTACCCAATATTTTAATCGCGGAACTCACAATTATTAAGGAATGAGTTATACTTGCTGTTACTCGAGATTGGAAGAGATTTGCAATTGTCTCATATTGCTCTAATGCTTTAAATAATTTCCAATATTGTACTGACTTAGATACACTTTTATCTAGGGTTTGGAATACAATTCCAAACTCAGGTTTTGAGGGATTTATATTTAAGCCTAGAAGTTCTAACGGTGTCGCACATAAACTAGCCAATATATTGCTTTACATGATAAAGCTAGTTCTTGTTGGGTGGGGATCTTCCCTTGCCAATCATACTCTTATAGATTGACCTACTTCTTTGTAATAGTTTTTATAATAAAATTTCTTTCTTCCAAAAAAAATAATCATTTATACCGATTAAATACAATAATTTCAATAATATCTACTCTTCTTCTTCTTTGAACCGGTGATTTCTATTTAAATTTTAGTGAATTTCATTCAAATCTAGTTTAAATCAATGATGTTGGTCAAATCTTCATCAAATCTAGTTTAAATTAGTGGTGATGACGATTTAAATTTGGTTATTTTGACAAGTTATTGGTCATTTATATATTGTGATGGAGTAATGATGATGATGATCATAAGTGGTGGTGATTGTTGCGGGATGGTTTAACTAAATTGTTTGATTTTGAAATAATGTTAATAATTGATAGGCCGCGGTAGGGTAGTGATTTTAATTATACAACCTACAACCAAACCCCATAACTCATGGGATTTTCATAAAATTCTAAATTCGCCGAAACACTGTAACCAGTTTAAATTCTCTTCTTTCTGTTGACAGTTGATATTTGATAATGACATAAACTCTGACTCTGAAATTTATATTAATCTTGTTGAAGCCAATAAATCTCTCTCAAGTTATCATTTTGATAATTCTTATGTTATCATTTTGAGAATGTTACTTACTTCTGAACCTAACGGAACTTGTTTGTCAAACAAAAATTTTAAAATGTCATCCTGAATTTTAAAAGCTTGATATTTTAAAACGATAGTTGTTAGATTTTAATTTTTTTTATAAAAATATTAATAGTTTATGTGATTATATAATAACTTGGGATAATAAGATTTAAATTATTTCACTTAAAAAATTTAAATTCAATATATTATTCCAGAAAAATGTAATTAAATATTATTTAATTTTAATATAACCGGTCAAAACAACTAAAATTGGTACAATGCATATTTAAACATTATATGGTATACATGCATAAAAAAGATATCACAATAATTTTTTAATTTAAAACAGAATGAGATTTTAAATTTAAATAATACATTAAGAGCAAGTCCAATATTATCCTAACTCATTTATTAAATATAATATAGAAAATTAGATCCTAGTTATGTGTAGTTAATTTTATCTCCAACAATGTTCTTTATCTTCCTTCCATATTTAATATTTTATTATTAAAATTACATTTTATCATTAAAATATAATATATAATATAGAGATAGAGAGAAAGAGAGTGTTTGTAATAATTTATTATAAAATATAGTTTAACATTTAAAAAATGGGACACCTAAATGCCTATCATGGCGTTCATCAAAGTTGAAAGTCGTAAGTTGAGTTGGAATGATGACCACCACATGATAGGGCGGTCAATGAAATTTTTGAACTGTAATGACTGCGGTCAATGAAATTTTTGAACTGTAATGACTGCCACATGATGAGGCGTTCACTAAAGGGAAAATTATTTTAATGGCCGCCAAGTTAGAAAAAACGATGTCGTTACTTGACTTTACTTTATTAAAAGCCTAGCTGCAACACAGACAGACAACACAGAACGCATACACAAAGCACGCAGAAGCACAAATCTGAGAAAAGAGGATTTGAAGATCGCCGAATCAATTGACGGAAAGAATCTCCGAACACATCCGAGCCCTAACACCAGGTACGATCATATATTCATATGTATTTCGATTCAAATTCATGCATATAGTCATATATTCATGTCTCTAATACATCAAATATACCATGCAATCAATCATACCAAACTATCCACATTCGTTGCCTATAATATATTGGTATTTCTTAATTGGTCATGTAGTTATTATTATTCTTCAAATGATATGGTTAATCTATTTACAATTATACTAATTAAAATTAATGATCATAATATGTTTGATAAAATATCCCTTAAAAAATATAGGACTTGAACTAATTAATATGATTTGTTCAAAACTATTATAACTTTAATATAATAAAATATAATGCTATAAAAATAATTTAATTAATAGATATTTGTAGATAGTATATATTAATATAGATAAATTATATTTCTTAATAAAATGACAATGATTTTTATTAAAAGAGGATTATATTATAAAATTAATATTTAAATGTTATAATATTAAAATATTATAATTATGATAATAATATTAACTCTCTTAATAAAATGATAATTATTTTTATTAAAAGAGTATTATATTATAAAATATATTATTTTAATATAATATTATAATATTATAATTATGATAATAATATTAAATTTCTTAATAAAATGACAATGATTTATATTAAAAGAGGATTATATTATAAAATATAATATTAAAATGTTATAATAATATATAAAATATTATAATATTATAAAATTAAAATTTTGATAAAAATATAAAATGATTTTGATTTTGATTAAAATAATATTATATTATTAAATATATTATTATAATATTATGTTAATTTTATATAATATTCGATATTAATAATTATAATTAGTAGATCGATGAATAATATTTATTGATAACATGTTAAAAATATATATATTATTAGATTATGATTATACTAAAAAAAATTATGAAAGTCTAAATTTGAAAAGTGAATATCATTATTATAAGAGGATTCTAATAAAAAAAATGAATAACATATACATATAATTTTTGATTTAGATTGAGTTGATAATTATTAATAAGTCGGTAACTTTAATATTAATGATTATTTGATTTAAATTAAATGCAGAAAAAATATGGATTCATTTAATTACCACCATGTTTCTATAGACGAGTGTTTACTTACTCAGCAGTTCGAGCATCGATCAGAGTTATTGTGGGATGAAGAGGTTATATATATATATATATATATATATATATATATATATATATATATATATATATATATATATTGTAAGAACTTTAAAATATATATATATATAAGAAGTAAGTGTTAGGAATTTAGAGACCCAGAAGTTACAGAGGGGGGGGGGGGTGAATGTATACTTCAAAAATTTTCTTGCTTTTAGAAATGAACTTTGTTAGAAGCTTGAAGAACTGATGGAATTACGAAAGTGTTTATCAAGACATGTAACAGGAAATAATATAAACACAGATGTAACTTTCAATCTAATTTGTATTAGAATGATCTTTGATACAATCTGAAATTTAGTTTGAATTTCAGCTTCTTGTTCTGGGATTCTTACTATTGTAAAAATACTCAAGACACTATCAAATGTGGTTGTGCATAAAGTATATAGACAACATGTCCTGTGCACATGCTCACATGAGATAGTTTAGCTAAAACTAGAAATAGACAGAAACTGCTTTACATTTGACTAATGACTATTTCTAGCTAACACTGCAGTGACAGTCTGCTCCATTCTGCCTTATCTCTTCTGTCACTTTTCTTGACTTATCTTCCCAGCTTCATTGTAGACTTGTCTCTATCTGTGCAGGTTTGACTTATCCTGCATAAACAGAGCTGCAAATTATCTGTCTTTGTTCTGCAATTCTCCTTGAAAGTAGCTCCTTGGTGCAGTCGAGTACTCTGTTGAAATTGGTTCGAGAAGTCATAGAGATTGACTTCTCGAATGAGTACTAGCTGTGACTTCTCGATTAGTCCTTGAATGATTGACTTGTCGAATGTCTAGACTTCTCGATTGCATGCTGTATTTGATGACTTCTCGATTAGTATAGACTTCTCGAATGTAAGCTTGAAACTGTGACTACTCGAATGACTCAGCTTTACCACTTCTCGAATGCTCCTTTTGCTAACTTCTCGAATTGATTTTCTGGACTTCTCGAATTAAATAACATTTCACACTACTCGATTGACTTCAATATTCATCAATTGATAAATGATGACTTCTCGATCGGATACTGAGCCAATGAGTGTGTTTTGAGACTTCTCGACCAGTTGCATATTTTTGACTTCTCGAATGGGTGACTTCTCGAATGAGCAATTGCCTTAGTCGAATTCTCAAACTGCATTCCTTATTTCTTCAATAAGCCTTCTTTGTCTAGTTGCATGATTCAACTTGAATCTTCTAACAGACTTTATTCTTTGACTTAAATTACAACTTGGAATTACAATTTGATCATACTTACTATCTGCAATAATACATTGAAATCTCTAAGTCACTACCCTATTACAGAAGTACTGAATATGTTACAGCAAGACAAATAATTAAATAGGCTAGGCTTGATTTAAGTCCAACAATCTCCCCCAATTTGGAAATTGATGAATTTTACAAATTAATACAAGATATCAAGCCTACCTATTTTGATGTTGTTGTTGATGAACTGTCTGATCATATTTTTCTTTTCTTTCCTTTTCTTCCCTGGCCTTGTTTTCTTCAATTGCCTGCAATATCATTTGTCTGGCCATGATTTCCTCAATCAGAATTGCATCTTTCAGTAAGTCTGCAGCAATCTGTAGAGTGAGCATTGGATAGTCCTGAACAAGCTTGAGTCTAATTTTGACAGTGACTCCACTTCTCAGTTTGAATTCAACTCTGTCAGGATCTTTGAACACTCTACTTTTACCCTGTCTTCTCAATTCTTCAGACAACTGCTCTATTCTCTCCTCCTCCTTCCTTTTCTTCTCAAACATCTCCTCCATGTATCTTACCTTGTCAATCTTTTTCTGATACTTCCTTTCCAAGTACTGAGCCATTTCCATCATTCTCAGCTTGTTAATCATGCATTTCTTGTCAAACAGGTTAATCACTCTCCTAATGTCATGAGTGGTAGCATCACTGTTGTCATGATGAAATCCTCTTTCTTCTCCATCAACATTAATAACAAACATCCTCTTGTCTCTGACTTCTACCTTGACAATTCTGTTAGCCTTCCACAGTTTGATCCTCACCTTGTCAGTTTCAGCAATTTCTTGAATAGGTCTAATAGGTAGACCTTTATCAGGAACAATGAGTTGTTTTCTCCACTTAGGACATCTTACTAGCAAAGAGCTAGTAGAGTTCTTGAATTTGGTTGATGTGGCAGTGTTGACTTTGAGATGTTGGCTTGGCTTCAGTTTCATTGACTGTTCCTTTTTAATTTCCCTCCTTATCACTCCATGTGCAGTAACTTTCATGAACATCCTTCTTGGAGATTTAGTTTTGATGGCAGTTGCAGTTTCAGAAACTGTTGACATCACACTAGTACCCTGAGATTTGGTAGGTGAACTAGAATGAGTGTCAGCAGCTTGCTGCTTAGAGGAATTTCTTCTTTGATACTGTTTATTGTCCTCAGAGTTGTCTCTTTTCTTCTTGTCTTCATCCTTCCTCTTCTTGTCTTCTTTCTTTCCTTCCTTATCACTCCTTGATTCAGACTTTTTATCCTTCTTGTCCTGATCCTCATTGTCATCATCTTTCTTTTTGTTCTTCAACTCTTCTTTTGCAAATTCAGAGATTTGTCCAGATATAAACTTTTTCATTTTCACTACAATTTCATTGTCCTCTATCTGCTTCACCTTCTTCTTTTCAATCAACTCAATTAGGTTAATATTTTGACTTCTGTTGCCTGAATTGAGATGTTGAGGGATCCTGAAATGAGCAAGTTTCTCTTCTCTAGCCATATACATCACACCATCTGGACTACAGTAAGATTCAGGTAGAGCAAGAGGTAGGAGAGGCCCCAATATTTTCTTCTTCAGTTCTTCATCTTCCTGGGTTACCAATTCCACTCCCTTGTACAAACATTCCAGTTCAGTATATGAAAGCCTTTGAAATAGAGTAACTGAGACTTTAAAGTAGCCAGACTCCATTTGAATGAGTGGCTCTTTGAATATTTGTCCATTCTGTTCAAACTTAACTCCCCTCACTGCAACAATAGCATTTTCAAGCATCTTCTTATACTTCCAATGATTTCCCTGGACTTGCTTTTTGATATGATGCAACAATTCAAGAAATTGCTTATCAGAGTTGGGCTTTAAAATTTCACTCCTGAGCTTTCTCATAACTGCCTTTTGCCTTTCAGCCTCTATCTCTTCTCTCCTTTCCTTCTCCCCCTTAGGGTTGATATCTTGTCTTTGGAGAAAGGAAGAATGACTTGGCTTAATTTGAGTCCAGCTCTGAGTTGGCAAAGGTGCTGGAGGAGCTGTTGAGCAATGTGATAGAATCCCTCCAACTGATCTCCATATAGCTCCTTTAGTTTCTCATCAGAAAGTGACCCACCAAGAGATGATGGTCCTGAATTCCTGTCATGTTGCACAGGTTCCAGCCATTGTGACAGAGAGTGAGAGCTAGGGCCACTTGTGACAGTAGTCCCCTCAGCATCTATTTCTTCATCCAATTTCTCAGATGATTCATTAGACACTGGATGGATAGGTGAATTCTCTTGAGGAGACAGTCTTTGAATGACTGGGGAGTGTCTAGGGGATGCCATTTGCATGGTGTGGAGATCCCCCAGATTACCCAATGTCTGTGAAGACACTTGGCTGTGACATGCCTGAGTCCCCACAGAGTCTGAAGTAAAAACTTCTGGAACCTCTGTGGTTTTGATGGTGTCATCAGGATATGCCTCAGCATGCATTCCCTCACCATCTAAATGAGTGTCCTGAGTGGTGAACAAGGTGTCATGCACCAAGTCACTTGAGTTTGGCTCACCAGGGAAATAGAAATCCTGATGATCAACAACCTCATGTGTTTGACTAGACACATTTGGTTGAGAAGAGATTTGAGAGGTGGAAGAAAAGGTGTGAGTAGAATTGAGTATTGGCAACTCCCCCTGAGAAAATGGGGAAGTTTCAAGAGAAGATCCTACTGGTGCACAGTGTGTCTCTTTTTCAACTAAAACTTCTTCATTGACAGGAGTGAATTCCTGCAATGGTGCAGACTCTGTACAGGATGGAGTGGGTTGGCTCCCAATTTCAATAGATGCACCTTGATGAGAAAGTGCACCTAGAAGTAGGTTTAATCCCTTGTTAACGTCTACATCCTGTTGAGAGGATGTAGAGTGGTCTGTTGTGGCCTTTTTATTTTTCTTTCTCCTGGTCAAAGGCTCCACAGGTGACTCATCTGTTTCATTTTCTACAACTGTTTCTAACATTCTTTTCTTAACAGCTTTCTCCTTCTTCTTCTTTGCAACTACACCCTGTTGAGAGGATGTAGAGGTTGGTTTGCTAACATCTAAGGATTTCAAAGAAGGGCTAGCAGTTGGGTTGGAGGTCCTTGGGTTAGGTGCATTTAGTTCTTCTGCAACCTTAGGACCCCCTACTGCATCAAGGGAACCATATTTAGGCTGCTCAAGTGGGTATCCCTTAAATACACTCAACATGTGAGGTGTAGTTTGAAGGGGTACATTCACTGAGTTTCTCCTATCCAATGTAGCAAAAATAATTTTTGACATGGATTTGGAATAACCAATTCTCTGTTTGTTCATCCCAGGCAATTCAATTAAACTAGCATTCTTATTGTTGAGAATTAATTGAATGAAGCGAGGGAAGAAAATCTTATTACCTTTTCTGGGAATCCTGGTTATGAGCTCCCCAAGAACTAGCTTTCCAACATTTAGCCTTAGGTTGTAGGCCAATGAGTAGACCAGCTTCATGGCAATGAGGCTTACTTGGTCAAATCCTGTCTTCCTGCAGGTGAATACTCTCAAGATAGTGTCGAACATGAAAGACCACTCCTTCCTCATAAACTTCTTGTTTATCTTCCCAAGTTTGAACTTCTTACTTTCTTGGTTCACAGTGTCAGAATACCTAATAATATCCAGGAAGTCTAGAAGATCATCTTCAGTTGGTTCCTCATTAAACTCTTCAGTTGAAATTTCCAAGCTTTTGTTCACATCATTTTCATCAAAACTAATGTCCTTTCCTTGGATTTTGCAAGTAACAACCACTTTCGAGCTCCCATTCTCCAAGGCTATGTTTTCCCAATCTGCAGTTGCCCAAAACTGCTCAAGAATGTCCAGGTATAGAGTGGGGTTTGCCAATAGAGCTTCTTTTAGGTAGGAATCGATGAGAAACCTAGTGAAACATTTGTACTGTGGTTTAGCATCTGCATCTCTGGATATCGCTAAGAAATTGGTTTCTGGAATGACAAAAACTTCGGTTGAAACTGAGCTTGAGGACGCCATTGAATCAGTGTATAGAAATAGAGAAAGGAAGAAGCGAAGGTTTTAGAGAGAAAGAGTGAAAGTAAGAGTTAAAGATGAACATTTGTAATGCAGGGATTCCTTTGAGTTTGTAGTTAAGCGTAGAAATGAAATGTTAGATCTACTTTGCTATTTAACTGATACAGACAACTCGACTAGAATAGTAATCGATTTTAGTGATCGAGAACTCTAAAGCTGTTTTAGTAGAGAACTGTCAGAATTCAATCGAGAACTAAGACAATCGAGAACTCTTAATAAAGCGTGTTCGAGAACTCACAAAATTGAATGATTCGAGAACTCACAATATGAACTATTCGAGAACTCACAGAAAGGATGGCAAACTTAACTACAAACTCCAGTTTTTAAGAAATTATTTTACCTTCACTTGAAAGTAAAATAACAATTTACAATCATTATTTCTTGGACAAATAAAATTTATTTATTCATCTTGAAGTAAGAAATGTGATTGATTAATGTTCCTGAAACTTTTAATTGTCACACTTGTTATTTAATAATGCACAAGTATAACTATTTGATTCAGGTTTTCTCAGAACAAAGAAATAGTTCTAAGTTAGTTTTTAAAACATTTGTTTACTCATATGTACAACAATATAACTGACATATTTATAAACATATACCAGTTTTGTTTCACTTAGATAAATCATTTGAATTCATGTCTGTGAAACAATTGTTGTAACAGTTGAAAAGATATATTTATTTGGCCACTTAACTTGAAGAGTTTAGCATTCCAATTTCACTAACCAACCTGTTGAAGGTGGCTTCATCAAGTGGTTTAGTAAATATATCAGCCAACTGTTTTTGTGTAGGAACATAGAATACTTTAATTACTCCATTTTCTGCATGTTCCCTTATGAAATGGTACCTTACATCAATATGCTTTGTCTTGGAATGATTGACTGGATTGGCTACAATTGAGATGGCACTAGTGTTGTCACACATAATCGGAATTCCCTCTAACACTAGTCCATAGTCCCTTAGCTGATTCCTGATCCAAAGCACTTGAGCACAGCAGCTTCCAGCAGTAATATATTCAGCCTCAGCTGTAGAGGTAGAGACTGATTGTTGCTTTTTGCTAAACCAAGATACCAACCTCTGTCCAAGAAATTGACAGCTTCCTGAGGTGCTTTTTCTATCCACTCTGCACCCAGCAAAATCAGCATCTGAATATCCAACTAAGTTGAATCCTGTTTCTTTAGGGTACCATAATCCCATGAGAGTTGTTCCTTTGAGGTATCTCAGAATTCTTTTGACAGCAATGAGATGAGATTCCTTGGGATTTGCCTGAAATCTTGCACATCGACAGGTTGAAAACATAATGTCAGGTCTGCTAGCTGTGAGATAGAGAAGAGAACCAATCATTCCTCTGTAGGTCTTCATGTCCACACTCTTCCCTTTCTTGTCTTCATCAAGTTTTGTAGCTGTAGACATTGGGGTCTTGGCAGTTGAGCAATCTTGCATATCAAACCTCTTGAGTAAGTCATTGACATACTTAGTTTGACTTATGAAAATGCCATCTGGCCTTTGACTTATTTGAAGGCCTAGAAAGTAATTTAGCTCTCCCATCATGCTCATATCATATTCACTTTGCATCAGCTTAGAGAACCTTTGACATAGCTTTTCATTTGAAGATCCAAATATGATGTCATCCACATAGTTTTGAACTAGTATGATATCATCCCCATGCTTTTTGTAGAAAAGAGTTTTGTCAATTGTTCCTCTAGTGAATTGATTTTCCAGAAGACATTTTGACAAGGTGTCATACCATGCTCTAGGGGCTTGTTTGAGTCCATACAATGCTTTAATGAGTCTATAAACAAAGTCTGGAAAATTTGGATCTTCAAAGCCAGGAGGTTGTTGCACATAAACTTCCTCTTCTAATTCACCATTGAGAAATGCACTTTTCACATCCATTTGATATACCTTAAAGTTTGAGTGTGCTGCAAAGGCTAGAAAAATTCTAATTTCTTCTAATCTTGCAACAGGAGCAAAAGTCTCATCATAGTCAATGCCTTCTTCCTGGGAATAGCCTTTTGCAACGAGCCTTGCTTTGTTTCTTATTACTATTCCATGTTCATCCATTTTGTTCCTATAGACCCATTTAGTGCCAATTACTGACCTGTCCTTTGGAGGTGGCACTAATTCCCAAACATTATTTCTCACAAATTGATTCAATTCCTCTTGCATGGCAATTATCCAGTCTGGATCCAACATGGCTTCTTCAATCCTTTTTGGTTCATTTTGGGACAGAAAGCAAGCAAATAGGCATTCATTCATAGTTGCTCTTCTTGTCCTTACACCTTCATCAGGGTTTCCAATGATTTGATCAGCTGAGTGGGCTCTGCTCCATTTAATTTGATGAGCTCCATCTCTATCATTTGAACTTGCTTCTTCCTGATTGAAGTGATTGCCAATTGTTGCAGATCCTTGAGAACCTCCCCCTGAGTGAATGCTAGGGTTGTGTGGAGAATTCTCAAGTTGAATATGACTGAAGTCTTCATTTTCTCTTTCCACATTTGTTCCATGTGAGATGTCTACATGTGACTCTTCATGAATATTGATAACATTTTCAGTTGCAGATGTTCCAGTTTCTATTTCATTTTCAAACCTCAAGGTGTCACAGTTTTCACCTTCCAGATTCATAGTAGGGAACTTGAAATCATCAAATGTCACATTTGAGCTTTCCATAATCTTCTGTTGATCAATCACATATACTCTATAGACAGTTTTGTCCAAAGAGTATCCCACAAAAATTCCTTCATAAGCCTTGGCTTCAAACTTCCCAAGGTTGTTGACATCATCTTTGAGAACAAAGCACTTGGTTCCAAACACATGCATGTATTTTACAGATGGTCTTCTATTTGTCATGATGTGATAAGGAGTCTTTCCAACTGGTTTTGTGATGAGTGTTCTGTTTTGAGTGTAGCATGCAGTTCTAACAGCTTCAGCCCAAAAGCTAGTTGGTAAACTGGCTTCTGCTAATATGGTTCTTGCAGCTTCAATGAGAGTCCTGTTCTTTCTCTCAACTACTCCATTTTGTTGTGGAGTTCTTGGGGCTGAAAATTGGTGAGTGATTCCTTTTTCCTTGCAGAATTCATTGAGTATAGCATTTTTGAATTATGTACCATTATCACTCCTTATGGCAATTACTGGTGTAGGGCCTTTATCCAATCTTTTCAAATTTTCAATGATGATCTCAGGAGCTTCATCTTTTGAGTGCAAGAATTCCACCCAAGTGTATTTTGAAAAGTCATCCACCATGACTAGAGCAAATCTTTTCTTAGACATGGACATGACATTTACAAGTCCAAACAGATCCATATGAATTAACTGTAGGGGTTTTGTGATTGAAGTGAATTCCTTACTCTTGTGACTAGATCTCTTCATTTTCCCTTTTTGACATGCCTCACATAATCCTTCTATGCAGAATTCAAGTGTGGGCAGGTCTTTCACTAATTCTCTTTTGACTAAAGAATTAATGTTCTTGAGATTTAGGTGAGATAATCTCTTATGCCAAAGCATACTTTCCTTTTCTGAGGCCTTTGTGTAGAAACAGCAAATCTTCTCCTTGTTTGCAGAGTCCAAATTTGCTACAAACAGGCTTCCTTTTCTTACTCCTTGCAGAGCAATTTCCTTTGTCTTCCTGTGTGATATGAGACACAGTTCCTTATCAAACTCCACCTTCAAATCTTTGTTGCAGAATTGAGTGATGCTGAGAAGATTATGCTTCAAACCACTGACAAGGGCTACATCTTCAATGACAACATTCCCATGAATCAATTTGCCATATCCCATGGTGAAACCAGTGCTGTTGTCTCCAAAGGTTACCATTGGGCCAGCCTCATCCTTGAACTGTGACAGCAGGGCCTTGTCACCAGTCATATGCCTTGAACAGCCACTGTCCAAAATCCACATGACCTTCTTCTTACTTGTGCCCTGCAATCAAATACAAATCAAGTTTTCTTTGGTACCCAAACAAGGTTGGGTCCTTTATGCTTAGTCACATGAATGTCATTCCTGTTCTTAACAGTCTCAGTCACTTGCACATGCACATTTTCATTTTTCTTGTGTTGATTTTTTGCTTGATTAGTGCTTCCAGAACTAGATGCATGCTTAGGTGACATGGAGTATTTTCTATATTTCACTGGACTAGCATATTTAGACCTAGGACTGTTGATATACAAATTCTGACTTATGCATCCATCAACAAACTGTTTCCTGAGCCTAAAGCAGGTATTCATGACATTCATGTTACATGGCATACAGTCAAATTTGTCACAATTTATGATTATCATGCATTAAAGGCTTGACATAACCACAGGCAAACTTATCATTTCCCACAACAGGTTTCTTGCACAAGTGAGTAAGATGATTTGTTGAACCACAGTTTTTACAAATCTTTCTTGGTGCGTTAAGAACAGGTGCATAGTTGTTGTGTTTGTTAATGCCTATTTTTCCATTTCTATTAGCCTTTTTCTTTTTAGCATGCATAGCATCAATTTTCTGAGCATCCTGTTTAGTTTTAGTTTGAACAGGAGTGGACTTGGTTCTGATTGTGGGTTCTTCTTTCTCAACAGAGGCCAAATTTCCTTCAATTGCTTCCTTATCCTCATCATCTAACTGTTGTTTGATAACCATACTGGCTTCATCTAGTTCAACAGTAGCTTTCTTAAAAATTGGTTCTTTGACATTTTTCAAAATATGAGGATTACCTTGGATTTCAATCTTTTTGCCTTTTATTAAAACAAATTTTTTCTTTTTAAGATTCTCATAATCAAAACCAACTCCAATCCTAGTACTTTCCTTGTTCTTCTCATGAAACTCTTTAACAATGGTTGCTGAGTTTTGATAAGATTTAATTTTCAACTCATTTTCAGAAATTTGTTCTTTAAGAAACTTCTCAATTTGTTCAGAACAAACAATTTTGTTCTTGAGATACTCATTTTCCTGTTTCAAGTTTTCCATGTTTATAACAGACAATTCTAGAGTCTCATTTCTTGCAACTAGTTCCTCATTAGCTTTTACTAACCTAGCAATCTCCTCATAAGCAGCAGTCATACTGGTGTGAATATTAAACATTTCAATACTTAAATCTTCCACAGTTTTCTTGTATTGAGAATTTGACATATCAAGAGAGATTAAAGAAGGTACCTGAGAGCTTGAGGATGAAGTTCCATCATGTGAGTTTGCCATGAGTGCCAGATTCCCATATTCTTCCTCCTCATCTTCATCTGTATCATCCCAGCATTTTCCTTCAGCAATATAGGCTTTTCCTGTCTGCTTTTTGAGAAGAGCTTCATACTTGGCTTCCAACTCCAAGTAGTCTTTATCTTTCTTGATTGACTTAGGTTTTTTGCATTCTGTTGCAAAGTGTCCAAGATCATTACAGTTATAGCATCTTATCTTGGATCTATCAACTGTTCCACTCTTGTATCCTCAATTATTGGAGCTTCTCTGTGGATTCCTTCCTTTGCTTGAAGACTTGAAGGTTGGTTTTGGTTTGAAACTTTTGTTTCTTTTGAATCTCAAATTTCCAAACTTCTTTGCCATGAAGGCCATTGTTTTGTTGTCCATGCCTTCAAGTTCTTCAATGGTGTAGAAGTCATCTTCTTCTGACTCACTCTTGATGGAGTCCTTGTCTTCCTGTTCCTGATCTTCAATCACCTCAGATTTCAACTTCCTGCTTGTACCAGTCTTTTCAATTGTTGATGGTTCCTTAGCAACCAGGGCATTTGAGACATTTGTCATTTTTCCTCTATTTGCTAAAATGGCCTTCTTTTGATAAAATTCCAGCTCATATGTTTTCAGTATTCCATAGAGTGTCTCAAGTGGAAGTTTTGTCAAATCTCTTCCTTCTCTTATTGCAGAGATTTTATGCTCCAGGTGCTCTGGAAGAGTTAACAAAAACTTCATGTTTTTCTCCTTTGTTTCATAATATTTCCCATGAAGTTGAAGATCATTGATCAGTTTATTGAACCTTTCAAATACTTCAGTTATGCCCTCATTAGATTTTGACATGAATGCTTCATATTGGGAAACAAGGAGCTGCCTTTGGTTCTCTCTTACTTCCTCAGTTCCCTCACACAGAATTTCTATTGTCTCCCATATGTGTTTGGCAGATGTACAATTAACAATATTGTTGTACATCACAAGATCCAGTGATTCAATTAATATTAGCATTAAGCTATTGTCAAGAGAAACCTTTTCCTTCTCTGAGTCTGTGTACTGAGATGGATCTTTAGGTATCCATGTTGCAGGAATAACTTCAGACCCACTAGTAGTTTCAGGAACAAGAGTTACTGGCATGAAAGGACCATTCTTTAATATTTCTGGATACATGGGGTTTGCAGCCCTTATGAACATCAGCATCTTCCTCTTCCATAGGTTATAATTTTCTCTGTCAAATGTAGGAATCTTTATGCTGCTTAACCTCTGAGAACCCATCTTGATCTTTCGTCTGTATGTTTGTTTACAGCCTGGCTCTGATACCACTTGTTAGGAATTTAGAGACCCAGAAGTTACAGAGGGGGGGGGGGTGAATGTATACTTCAAAAATTTTCTTGCTTTTAGAAATGAACTTTGTTAGAAGCTTGAAGAACTGATGGAATTACGAAAGTGTTTATCAAGACATGTAACAGGAAATAATATAAACACAGATGTAACTTTCAATCTAATTTGTATTAGAATGATCTTTGCTACAATCTGAAATTCAGTTTGAATTTCAGCTTCTTGTTCTGGGATTCTTACTATTGTAAAAATACTCAAGACACTATCAAATGTGGCTGTGCATAAAGTATATAGACAACATGTCCTGTGCACATGCTCACATGAGATAGTTTAGCTAAAACTAGAAATAGACAGAAACTGCTTTACATTTGACTAATGACTATTTCTAGCTAACACTGCAGTGACAGTCTGCTCCATTCTGCCTTATCTCTTCTGTCACTTTTCTTGACTTATCTTCCCAGCTTCATTGTAGACTTGTCTCTATCTGTGCAGGTTTGACTTATCCTGCATAAACAGAGCTGTAAATTATCTGTCTTTGTTCTGCAATTCTCCTTGAAAGTAGCTCCTTGGTGCAGTCGAGTACTCTGTTGAAATTGGTTCGAGAAGTCATAGAGATTGACTTCTCGAATGAGTACTAGCTGTGACTTCTCGATTAGTCCTTGGATGATTGACTTGTCGAATGTCTAGACTTCTCGATTGCATGCTGTATTTGATGACTTCTCGATTAGTATAGACTTCTCGAATGTAAGCTTGAAACTGTGACTACTCGAATGACTCAGCTTTACCACTTCTCGAATGCTCCTTTTGCTAACTTCTCGAATTGATTTTCTGGACTTCTCGAATTGAATAACATTTCACACTACTCGATTGACTTCAATATTCATCAATTGATAAATGATGACTTCTCGATCGGATACTGAGCCAATGAGTGTGTTTTGAGACTTCTCGACCAGTTGCATATTTTTGACTTCTCGAATGGGTGACTTCTCGAATGAGCAATTGCCTTAGTCGAATTCTCAGACTGCATTCCTTATTTCTTCAATAAGCCTTCTTTGTCTAGTTGCATGATTCAACTTGAATCTTCTAACAGACTTTATTCTTTGACTTAAATTACAACTTGGAATTACAATTTGATCATACTTACTATCTGCAATAATACATTGAAATCTCTAAGTCACTACCCTATTACAGAAGTACTGAATATGTTACAGCAAGACAAATAATTAAATAGGCTAGGCTTGATTTAAGTCCAACAGTAAGCTCAGCACATGAGCAAGAGAGAATTGCAAACTAAAGTGTTTATAGCATTCAAATGTTGCGTACTTATAACTGGAAACAAACTCTCTATATATAGAGAGAAATGATGCTTGCCACACATGCTTGGTAGAAACTCTACTTATAGAAAAAGATGTTAAAAATCTTGTAGCAAAACATATTTTTGCAGGATGGCAAGCTCAGCTCTCTGCCTTTAAATTCGATATTCAATATATAAAAGGAGAAAATAATTCTCTTACTGATTATTTAACCCGAGAATTTTTACAGGGTCAATGACAACCCCTAATAGGGGAAGAGGTCGCGGTGACCGTGGTCGTGGATATGGGAGTAACAATATGTTACCTCGTCAAGGACCTATTGTTCCCCTAATAGGGGGCTGGACAACCTGTTAGGAATTTAGAGACCCAGAAGTTACAGAGGGGGGGGGGGGTGAATGTATACTTCAAAATTTTCTTGTTTAGAAAATGAACTTGTTCGAAACTTGAAGAACGGATGGAATTATGATAGTGTTTGTCAAGACATATAACAATAAATAATATAGACACAGATGTAACTTTCAATCTAATTTGTATTAGAATGAACTTTGCTACAATCTGAAATTCAGTTTGAATTTCAGCTTCTTGTTCTGGGATTCTTACAATTGTAAAAATACTCAGGATTGATATCTTGTCTCAATCTGCTTCACCTTCTTCTTTTCAATCAACTCAATTAGGTTAATAATTTGACTTCTGTTACCTGAATTGAGATGTTGAGGGATCCTGAAATGAGCAAGTTTTTCTCCTCTAGCCATATACATCACACCATCTGGACTACAGTAGGATTCAGGTAGAGCATGAGGTAGGAGAGGCCCTAATATTTTATTCTTCAATTCCTCATCTTCCTGGGTTACCAACTCCACTGCCTTGTACAGACATTCCAGTTCAGTATATGAGAGCCTTTGGAATAGAGTAACTGAGACTTTAAAGTAACCAGACTCCATTTGAATGAGTGGCTCTTTGAACATTTGTCCATTCTGTTCAAACTTAACTCCTCTCACTGCAACAATAGCATTGTCAAGCATCTTCTTATAACTCCAATAATTTCCCTTGACTTGCTTTTTGATATGATGCAGAAGGTCAAGAAAATCCTTGTCAGAATTGGGCTTTAAAATTTCACTTCTAAGCTTTTTCATAACTGCCTTTTGCCTTTCAGCCTCTATCTCTTCTCTCCTTTCCTTCTCCCCCTTAGGATTGATATCTTGTCTTTGGAGAAAGGAAGAATGACTTGGCTTAATTTGAGTCCAACATTGAGTTGGCAATGTTGCTGGAGGAGCCTGACTAGTTGTGCCTAGGTTGGAAATGAGTGATTGTAGAGAGGTGAGTTGTGCTGAAATGCTGGCAAGTGAAGTCCCTTGATTTGCAGAAGTAGAGACAAACTCATTTTTCAGGCTATGAACATCTGAGACAACTTGAGAAACTGTGGATGTGAGAGAATCCACTCTAGCATTTAAAGTATCAATAGTGGAGGCCTTTGCAGCTTCATCTTTGGCCTTAGACTGGTAGTACAGATCCACTTGAAATGGAGATAAGGTGTGAATGGGCACATCCTCAGGCAGCCTATCTGCATGCCTGTTTTTGAATAAGACTTCAACCATGTTGTTGATCCTTCTTTGATTTTCCATAATAGCTGAGTTACTTTGGACCATTTCTGTGAACACTTTCTCCATGGAGTCTATCTTGGAATGGAGAATTGATGACTTTCCTGAATCTCCTCTTGATGTGTTTCCATAGAGACCTCCAGGCTTCATTTTGTCTTCCATGGCTTTCAAAGTAGTTTCTACCTTGGCTCTGTGATCATATATCTCAGATTGCACACCTTTAGCAAGGTAGTGGTTTGACTGAAGTTGAACCTTAGCAGCTTCATGAATTGCATCATACATAGCACTTGGTGTAAATATCTTCTCACAGGATCCAAGTGAAGTAAGATACTTCTGTCTGGTCCATTCCAATACTTTCTTCATGCTAACTTCAGAACTACCATCCAGCCAGGCATCTACATTGGCCTCTTCATTATCAGCCAAATTTGCATTTTTCTCCTTTAATTCCTCCTGATCCTTTGCATACTCAAGCATGATTGCAGCATAGTCTTTGTTTGGCAAATGAGAAGTCAGTAGCTGCTGTGCAATATGATAAAATCCCTCCAACTGATCTCCATACAATTCCTTTAGTTTCTCATCAAAAAGTGCCCCACCAAGAGATGATGGTCCTGAATCCCTGTCATGTTGCACAGGTTCCAGCCATTGTGACAGAGAGTGAGAGCTAGGGCCACTTGTTACAGTAGTCCCCTCAGCATCTATTTCCTCATCCAATTTCTCAGATGATTCATTAGACACTGGATGGATTGGTGATTTCTCCTGAGGAGACAGTCTTTGAATGACTGGGAATTTTTCAGGGGATGCCATTTGCATGGAGTGGAGGTCCCCCAGATTACCCAATGTCTGTGAACCTCTGTGGTTTTGATGGTGTCATCAGGATATGCCTCATCATGCATTCCCTCACCATCTTGATGTATGTCCTGAGTGGTGAACAGGGTGTCATGCACCAAGTCACTTGAGAGGGGCTCATCAGGGAATAAAGAATTCTGATGATCAACAACCTCATGTGTTTGGCCAGACACATTTGGTTGAGAAGAAATTTTAGATGTGGAAGAAAAAGTGTGAATAGATTTGAGTGTTGGCAACTCCCCCTCAGAAAATGAGGATGTTTCAATAGATAGTCCTATCTGTGCATTGAGTGTTTCCTTTTCAACTAAATCTTCTTCATTGACAGGAGTGAATTCCTGCAATGGTGCAGACTCTTTACAGATTGGAGTGGGCTGGCTCCCAATTTCAATAGATGCACTTTGTTGAGAGAGTGCACCTAGGAGTAAGGTTAAACCCTCATTAATCTCTACATCCTTTTGAGAGGATGTAGAGTGGTCTGTTGTGGCCTTTTTGATTTTCTTTCTCCTGGTCAAAGGCTCCACAGGTGACTCATCTGTTTCATTTTCTACAACTGTTTCTAGCACTCTTTTCTTAGCTGGTTTCTCCTTTCTCTTCTTTACAACCACACCCTGTTGAGAGGATGTGGAGGTTGGTTGACTATCATCTAGGGAATTCAAAGAAGGGTTTGCAGTTGGGTTAGAAGTCCTTGGGTTTGGTTCATTCTCTTCTTCTGCCACCTTAGGACTTCCTACTGCTTCAAGGTAACCATATTTAGGCTGCACAAGTGGGTATCCCCTAAATTCACTCAGCATGTGAGGTGTTATTTGAAGGGGCACATTCACTGTGTTTCTCCTATCCAATGTAGTAAAAATTATTTTTGACATGGATTTGGAATAGCCAATTCTTTATTTGTTCATTCTAGGCAATTCAATTAAATTGGCATTCTTATTATTGAGAATTAATTGAATAAAGCGAGGAAAGAAAATCTCATTACCTCTCCTGGGAATCCTGGTTGTGAGCTCCCCAAGAACTAGCTTACCAACATTGAGCCTTTAATTGTAGGCCAATGAGTATACCAGCTTCATGGCAATGAGGCTGACCTGGTCAAAACCTGTCTTCCTGCAAGTGAAGACTCTGAGAATTGTGTCGAAGAGGAATGAGCACTCCTTTCTCATGAATTTCTTGTTGATTTTTCCTAGCTTGAACCTTTCCCCTTCCTTGTCCACAGTGTCTGAGTACCTTATGATTTCTAGGAAGTCCAGCAACTCATCTTCAGTTGGCTCATCATTAAACTCTGCAATTTGAATCTTTAAGCTCTTATTAACATCATTTTCATCAAAACTAATGTCCTTTCCTTGGATTTTGCAAGTAACAACCACTTTCGAGCTCCCATTCTCCAAGGCTATGTTTTCCCAATCTGCAGTTGCCTAAAACTGCTCAAGAATGTCCAGGTATAGAGTGGGGTTTGCTAATAGAGCTTCTTTCAGGTAGGAATCGATGAGAAACCTAGTGAAACATTTGTACTGGGGTTTAGCATCAACATCTCTGGAAATGGCTAAGAAATTTATTTCAGGAATTACAAAAACTTCGGTTGGAACTGAGCTTGAGGATGCCATGGAGTTTGTGTATAGAAATAGAGAAGAGAAGAAGCGAAAGTTTTAGAGAGAGAGAGAGAGAGTGCAAGAGTAGCAAGAGAACAGTAGAAATGCAAGGGTTTCTTTGAGTTTGCAGTTAAGTGTAGAAATGAAATGTTAGATCTACTTTGCTATTTAAATGACACAGACAACTCGACTAGAACAGTAATCGATTATAGTGATCGAGAACCCTAAAGCTGTTTTAGTAGAGAACTGTCAGAATTCAATCGAGAACTAAGACAATCGAGAACTCTTAATAAAGCTTGTTCGAGAATTCACAAAATGGACGATTCGAGAACTCACAGAATTGAACTATTCGAGAACTCACAATATGAACTATTCGAGAACTCACAGAATGAACTATTCGAGAACTCACAGAATTGAATGATTTGAAAACTCACAGAATTGAATGATTCGAGAACTCACAATATGAACTATTTAGTCGAGAAGTCAGAAATGATGGCAAACTTAACTACAAACTCCAGTTTTTAAGAAATTATTTTACCTTCACTTGAAAATAAAATAACAATTTACAATCATTATTTCTTAGACAAATAAAATTTATTTATTCATCTTGAAGTAAGAAATATGATTGATTAATGTTCCTGAAACTTTTAATTGTCACACTTGTTATTTAAGAATGCACAAGTATAACTGTTTGATTCAGGTTTTCTCAGAACAAAGAAATAGTTCTAAGTTAGTTTTTAAAGCATTTGTTTACTCATATGTACAACAATATAACTGATATATTTAAAAATATACACCAATTTTGTTTCACTTAGATAAATCATTTAGGTTCATGTCTGTGAAACAATTGTTGCAACAGTTGGAGAGATATATTTATTGGGCCACTTATCCTGAAGAATTTAGCATTCCTATTTCACTAACCAACCTGTTAAAGGTGGCTTCATCAAGTGGTTTGGTAAATATATCAGCCAACTGTTTTTGTGTAGGAACATAGAACAATTTAATTACTCCATTTTCTACATGTTCCCTTATGAAATGGTACCTTACATTAATATGCTTTGTCTTGGAATGGTTGACTGGATTTGCAACAATTGATATGGCACTAGTGTTGTCACACATGATAGGAATTCCTTCCAACACCAGTCCATAGTCCCTTAATTGATTCCTGTTCCAAAGCACTTGAGCACAACAACTTCCAGCAACAATATATTCATCCTCAGCTGTGGAAGTAGAAACTGATTGTTGCTTCTTACTAAACCAAGACACCAATCTCTGTCCAAGAAATTGACAGCTTCCTGAGGTGCTCTTTCTATCCACTCTGCACCCAGCAAAATCAGCATCTGAATATCCAACTAAGTTGAATCCTGTTTCTTTAGGGTACCATAACCCTATGAATGATGTTCCTTTTAGATACCTCAGAATTCTTTTGACAGCAATGAGATGAGATTCTTTGGGGTTTGCCTGGAACCTTGCACATAGACATGTAGAAAACATTATGTCAGGTCTACTAGCTGTGAGATAGAGGAGAGATCCAATCATTCCTCTGTAGGACTTCATGTCTACACTTTTTCGTTTCTTATCTTCATCAAGTTTTGTAGCTGTAGACATTGGAGTCTTGGCAGTAGAACAGTCTTGCATGTCAAACCTTTTGAGTAAGTCATTGATGTACTTTGTTTGACTTATGAAAATGCCATCATCCCTTTGACTTATTTGAAGGCCTAAAAAATAATTGAGCTCTCCCATCATGCTCATCTCATATTCACTTTGCATTAGCTTAGAGAACCTTTGACACAGTTTTTCATTTGTAGACCCAAAAATGATATCATCTACATAGATTTGAACAAGTATGATATCCTCACCATGCTTTTTGTAGAAAAGAGTTTTGTCAATAGTTCCTCTAGTAAAATGATTTTCTAGAAGAAATTTTGACAAGGTGTCATACCATGCTCTAGGGGCTTGTTTGAGTCCATACAATGCTTTAATGAGTCTGTAAACAAAGTCTGGAAAATTTGGATCTTCAAAGCCAGGAGGTTGTTGCACATAAACTTCCTCTTCTAATTCACCATTGAGAAATGCACTTTTCACATCCATTTGATATACCTTAAAATTTGAGTGTGCTGCAAAGGCTAGAAAAATTCTAATTGCTTCCAATCTTGCAACAGGAGCAAAAGTCTCATCATAGTCAATGCCTTCTTCCTGGGAATAGCCTTTTGCAACCAGCCTTGCTTTGTTTCTTATTACTATTCCATGTTCATCCATTTTGTTCCTGTAGACCCATTTAGTGCCAATTACTGACCTGTCCTTTGGAGGTGGCACTAGTTCCCAAATATTATTTCTCACAAATTGATTCAATTCCTCTTGCATGGCAATTATCCAATCTGGATCCAACATGGCTTCTTCAATCCTTTTTGGCTCATTTTGTGACAGAAAGCAAGCAAATAGGCATTCATTCATAGTTGCTCTTCTTGTCCTTACACCTTCATCAGGATTTCCAATGATTTGATCAGCTCTGTGGGCTCTATTCCATTTTGTTTGATGAGCTCCATCTCTGTCACTTGAACAAGTTTCCTCCTGATTGAGTGATTACCATTAGTTGCTGATCCTTGAGAATCTCCCCCTGAGTAAGTGCTAGGTTGTGTGGAGAATTCTCAAGTTGAATATGGCTGAAATCTTCATTCACTTTTTCCACATTAGTTCCATGTGAGATGTCCACATGTGATCCTTCATGAACATTGATATCATTGTCAACTGCAACAGTTTCAGGCTCTATTTCATTTTCAAATCTTAAGGTGTCACAGTTTTCACCTTCCAAATTCATAGTAGGGAACTTGAAATCATCAAATGTCACATTTGTGCTTTCCATAATCTTCTGTTGATCAATCACATATACTCTATAGACAGTTTTGTCCAAAGAGTATCCCACAAAAATTCCTTCATAAGCCTTGGCTTCAAACTTCCCAAGGTTGTTGACATCATCTTTGAGAACAAAGCACTTGGTTCCAAACACATGTATGTATTTTATAGATGGTCTTCTATTTGTCATGATGTGATAATGAGTCTTTCCAACTGATTTTGTGATGAGTGTTCTGTTTTGAGTATAGCATGCAGTTCTAACAGCTTCAACCCAAAAGCTAGTTAGTAGACTTGCTTCTGCTAACATGGTTCTTGCAGCTTCAATGAGAGTCCTGTTCTTTCTCTCAACCACTCCATTTTGTTGTGGAGTTCTTGGGGCTGAGAATTGGTGAGTGATTCCTTTTTCCTTGCAGAATTCATTGAGTATAGAATTTTTGAATTATGTACCATTATCACTCCTTATGGCAACTACTGGTGTAGGGCCTTTATCCAATCTTCTCAAATTTTCAATGATGATCTCAGGAGCTTCATCTTTTGAGTGCAAGAATTCCACCCAAGTGTATTTTGAAAAGTCATCAACCATGACTAGAGCAAATCTTTTCTTAGCCATGGACAAGACATTTACTGGTCCAAACAGATCCATATGAATTAATTGTAGTGGTTTGGTGATTGATGTGAATTCCTTACTCTTGTGACTTGATCTCTTCATTTTCCCTTTTGACATGTCTCACATAATCCTTCTATGCAGAATTCAAGTGTGGGCAGGTCCTTCACTAATTCTCTTTTGACTAAAGAATTAATGTTTTTGAGATTTAGGTGAGATAACCTCTTATGCCAAAGCCTACTTTCATTTTCTGAGGCCTTTGTGTAGAAACAGCAAATCTTCTCCTTGCTTGCAGAGTCCAAATCTGCTACAAACAAGCTTCCTTTTCTTACTCTTTGCAGAGCAATTTCCTTTGTCTTCCTGTGTGATATGAGACACAATTCCTTATCAAACTCCACCTTCAAATCTTTGTTGCAGAATTGAGTGATGCTGAGAAGATTATGCTTCAAACCACTGACTAGGGCTACATCTTCAATGACAACATTTCCATGAATCAATTTGCCATATCCCATGGTGAAACCAGTGCTGTTGTCTCCAAAGGTTACCATTGGGCCAACCTCATCCTTGAACTGTGACAGCAGGGCCTTGTCACCTGTCACCGGTCATATGCCTTGAACAGCCACTGTCCAAAATCCACATGACCTTCTTCTTACCTGTGCCCTGCAATCAAACACAAATCAAGTTTTCTTTGGTACCCAAACAAGGTTGGGTTCTTTATGCTTAGTCACATGAATGTCATTCCTGTTCTTAACAGTCTCAG
Source organism: Oenanthe sinensis (assembly GCA_028671895.1). Classification (NCBI taxonomy): domain Eukaryota; kingdom Viridiplantae; phylum Streptophyta; class Magnoliopsida; order Apiales; family Apiaceae; genus Oenanthe; species Oenanthe sinensis. The sequence continues at coordinate 29,294,008 of CM053813.1, read as the reverse complement.
TCACTTGCACATGCACATTTTCATTTTTCTTGTTTTGATTTTTTGCTTGATTAGTGGTTCCAGAACTAGATGCATGCTTAGGTGACATGGAGTGTTTTCTGTGTTTCACAGGACTAGCAGATTTAGGCCTAGGACTGTTGATATACAAATTCTGACTTATGCATCCATCAACAAACTGTTTCTTGAGCCTAAAGCAGGTATTCATGATGTTCATGTTACATGGCATACAATCAAATTTGTCACAAAATTTATGATTATCATGCATTAAAGGCTCAACATAACCACAGGCAAACTTATCATTTCCCACAACAGGTTTCTTGCACAAGTGAGTAAGATGATTTGTTGAACCACAGTTTTTACAAATCTTTCTTGGTGCATTATGAACAGGTGCATAGTTGTTGTGTTTGTTAATGCCTATTTTTCCATTTCTATTAGCCTTTTTCTTTTTAGCATGCATAGCATCATTTTTCTGAGCATCCTGTTTAGTTTCAGTTTGAACATGAATGGACTTGGTTTTGATTGTGGGTTCTTCTTTCTCAACAGAGGTCACTTTTCTTTCAATTGCTTCCTTATCCTCATCATCTAACTGTTGTTTGATAACCATACTAGCTTCATCTAGTTCAACAGTAGCTTTCTTAAAAATTGGTTCTTTGACATTTTTCAAAATATGAGGATTACCTTGGATTTCAATCTTTTTGCCTCTTGTTGAAACAGATTTTTTCTTTTTAAGATTCTCATAATCAAAACCAACTCCAATCCTAGTGCTTTCCTTGTTTTTCTCATGAAACTCTTTAACAATAGTTGCTGAGTTTTGATAAGATCTAATTTTCAACTCATTTTCAGAAATTTGTTCTTTAAGAAACTTCTCAATTTGTTCAGAACAAACTATTTTATTCTTGAGATACTCATTTTCCTGTTTCAAGTTTTCTCAATTTGAACAGACAATTCTAGAGTCTCATTTCTTGCAATTAGTTCCTCATTAGCTTTTACTAACCTAGCAATCTCCTCATAAGCAGCAGTCATACTGGTGTGAATGTTAAACATCTCAATACTTAAATCTTCCACAGTTTTCTTGTATTGAGAATTTGACATATCAAGAGAGATTAATGAAGGTACCTGAGAATTTGAGGATGAAGCTCCATCATGTGAGTTGGCCATGAGTGCCAGATTCCCATATTCCTCCTCCTCATCTTCATCTGTATCATCCCAGCATTTTCCTTAAGCAATATAAGCTTTTCCTGTCTGCTTTTTGAGAAGAGCTTCATACTTGGCTTCCAACTCCAAGTAGTCTTTATCCTTCTTGATTGACTTAGGTTTTCTGCATCCTGTTGCAAAGTGTCCAAGATCATTACAGTTATAGCATCTTATCTTGAATCTATCAACTGTTCCAGTCTTGTATCCTTCATTATTGGAGCTTCTCTGTGGATTCCTTCCTTTGCTTGAAGACTTGAAGGTTGGTCTTAGTTTGAAACTTTTGTTTCTTTTGAATCTCAAATTTCCAAACTTCTTTGCCATGAAGGCCATTGTTTTGTTATCCATGCCTTCAAGTTCTTCAATGGTGTAGAAGTCATCTTCTTCTGACTCACTCTTGATAGAGTCCTTGTCTTCCTGTTCCTGATCTTCAATCACCTCAGATTTCAACTTCCTGCTTGTACCAGTCTTTTCAATTGTTGACGGTTCCTTAGCAACCAGGGCATTTGAGACATTTACCATTTTTCCTCTATTTGCTAAAATGGCCTTCTTTTGATAAAATTCCAGCTCATATGTTTTCAGTATTCCATAGAGTGTCTCAAGTGGAAGCTTTGTCAAATCTCTTCCTTCTCTTATTGCAGAAATTTTATGCTCCAGGTGCTCTGGGAGAGTCAACAGAAACTTCATGTTTTTCTCCTTTGTTTCATAATATTTCTAATGAAGTTGAAGATCATTGATCAGTTTATTGAACCTTTCAAATACTTCAGTTATGCCCTCATTTGATTTTGACATGAATGCTTCATATTGGGAAACAAGGAGCTGCCTTTGATTCTCTCTTACTTCCTCAGTTCCCTCACACAGAATTTCTATTGTCTCCCATATGTGTTTGGCAGATATACAATTGACAATATTGTTGTACATCACAAGATCCAGTGACTCAATCAATATTAGCATTAAGCTATTGTTAAGAGACACATTTTCCTTCTCTGAGTCTGTGTACTGAGATGGATCTTTAGGTATCCATGTTGCAGGAATAACTTCAGACCCACTAGTAGTTTCAGGAACTAGAGTTACTGGCATGAAAGGACCATTCTTTAATATTTTTGGATACATGGGGTTTGCAACCTTTATGAACATCAGCATCTTCCTCTTCCATAGGTTGTAATTTTCTCTGTCAAATGTAGGAATCTTTATGCTGCTTAACTTCTGAGAACTCATCTAGATCTTTAGTCTGTATGTTTGTTTACAACCTGGCTCTGATACCACTTGTTAGGAATTTAGAGACCCAGAAGTTACAGAGGGGGCGGGGTGAATGTATACTTCAAAATTTTCTTGTTTAGAAAATGAACTTGTTCGAAGCTTGAAGAACGGATGGAATTACGATAGTGTTTGTCAAGACATATAATAATAAATAATATAGACACAGATGTAACTTTCAATCTAATTTGTATTAGAATGAACTTTGCTACAATCTGAAATTCAGTTTGAATTTCAGCTTCTTATTATGGGATTCTTACAATTGTAAAAATACTCAAGACACTATCAAATGTGGCTGTGCATAAAGTATATAGACAACATGTCCTGTGCACATGCTCACATGAGACAGTTTTAGCTAAAACTAGAAATAGACAGAGACTGCTTTACATTTGACTAATGACTATTTCTAGCTAAAACTGCTGTGACAGTCTGCTCCATCCTGCCTTATCTCTTCTGTCACTTTTCTTGACTAATCTTCTCAGCTGCATTGTAGACTTGTCTCTATCTGTGCAGGTTTAACTTATCCTGCATAAACAGAGCTGCAACATCATCTGTCTTGTTCTGCAATTCTTCCTTGAAACTAGCTTCTTTTGCAGTCGAGTACTCTTCTTGAAATTGATTCGATAAGTCAAGGAGATTGACTTCTCGAACAGCTGTGACTTCTCGATTGGTCCTGAATACTTGATTTCTCGAATGACTAGACTTCTCGATCGCATACTCAGCTTGATAACTTCTTGATCAGACTAGACTTCTCGAATACATGCTTGATATTGACTTCTCGAATGACTCAGCCTTATTACTTCTCGAATGCTCCATTTGCTAGCTTCTCGAATTGTTTATTTTCACTTCTCGAATGACTCATAATTAACACTTCTCGATTGGCTTCAATACTTGACTTGTCGAATGACTGACTTCTCGATCGAGTACTGAGCAGATAAAAGTTTTGAGACTTCTCGAAATGTTTCCATAGTTCTGACTTCTCGAATAGATGACTTCTCGACCAAGTAATTTGCCTTAGTAGAATTCTCAGATAACTTCTCTTATTTCTTCACAGTCTTCTTTGTCTGGTTGCATGATTCAACTTGAATCTTCTAACTGACTTTATTTCTGACTTTATTTACAATTTGAAGGTAAACAGAGAAAACTTCTATTTGCAAATTACACATGAATAACTAAGTCACTAGTCTACTACAGAAGTACAAACTGAGTTACAGCAAGACAGATAATTAAATAGGTTAGGCTTGATTTAAGTCCAACACAACCTATCATAATAGGGCAAGAAGAGTGCAACAATTGCCTGCATCTCCTACTCCTCTGAAAAAGGAATAAATACCTTCCTCTTCATCATCTAGTAAGATAATATCTTACAAAGATGCAGCTGAAAAAGAAGAACAAGGATTCTTTGAAAACCCTAATAGGGAAATCATTATGTATATTGAGAATGAAGACATTGATATTGCTCATAATAATGGGTGGTTCATTAAAACAAGGTATCTTGAATCAAGAGGATACTCAGGTCTGCAAAATCAAGTCAGGCAAAATCTAGAGATATTACTCACATTTACTGAATCAATAACTATAACTCATCACTTTCAGAATAATAATCCTGAGAGTTTTATAAATTTCAGCAAGTGTCATGTTAACAAGATACTATTTTCAAAAGAATGGGGATTGAATCCAAATGGAGAAAAGGCTATTAAGATAGTAGAAGGTAAATATATTTACTACAACTATTGGGATTATATCCAGACTTTTTCTAAAGCTTTTTACTATCAAAATCCTAAGAATAAACATTCTTGATTTTTCTCAATGAATCCAGAAATTCTGGATAAACAAGTTCCCAATTGGTTCATTGAATGGTGGTCAAAATTTGTCCCTTCTATGGAAATTCTTCCCAAAGAAATTATGGGATTATATAATTCATGGTGTGACAATAGTCCATTAGTTCTAAATAATATTTCAGAAAAATTAATGTTGGGACAATGTCCTCTATTTTTTATCACCAAATTTCAAATTTCATGGATTTGGAGGTGGACAGTATCTATTGGTACATATAAGTTATGCATCCCAGTTCTCTATAGAACCTTTTTCTTCAAATGGTGGAAGGAGATGATTGCTGAAGATGTTCAGAAGATAGTAGTAAAAATTAAAACTATTATTTCTCAGGATAAAACTAGAGAAGTTAAGAAACAGGACTCCTATAAGGACTCTATCAGTAATCTAAAAGATTATTTTCAGAAAAAATATCCCTGTGAATCTGAAGAGGAAATCATGGTCAGAATTCTTAATCATATGAAAAATCAATTTTTCAAGAATTTTTCTAATGCAAAGGAAGATGATGAATCCATGAAGACTGTTTCTTCCCCAGGATCAATAGATTTGACTAATACTTTTAATTGTTTAGCAGGCGAATCTCAAGCTGTTGAACCTACTCTTGAAGATTTTTGGGATTCCTTCATTGCATCTATTCAGTCCAAAAATTCTAAGGACAAAGGGAAAAGTATTATTGAATGACTTTGTTCAAAGAAGCTTTCAAAAGGCTAAAGAAGGATAAAAAGAAAATCCTTGAGTTAGACCAGAGAATTGATGCTCATTTCAAAAAATATCGTGAAGCCACTCTGGAAGAAATGACTAATAGGTCAACTGACAAAATTGAATTAGATTTCGTTTATTTACAATTTTTACTAGTAAAACTTCAAAGGAAGAGGAAGAGGACTTTGGTATTTGAAAAGATTCTCCTCCGTCAGAATAATCTTACATGATAATGATTTCCAAGTGAAGATAAAGATACGAAGATTTCTTTGTCGGCCACCTGATAGGTTTCTGCAGCAATAATTTTGCCACTAGCAGCAATAATTTCTGCTTTAATAAAAGTTTTGTGTATTTTTATTTAAAGATTCATTATTTGATATGTCGATGGGGCCCAAAGTTGTACCCGGTATCAATAATGCTCTAGCTTTAGTTTATTTGCTTTTTACTTTTTGAATTTTCTATTTACTTTTAACAAAGTTGTTTGTCCAAGCATGTTTGGAAAACATCTTTTCTCTATATATAGAGAGAGTTTGTTTTCAATTGTAAGTACGCAACATTTGAATGCTATAAACACTTTAGTTTGTAAAAAAAAGAGTAAAAATGGATGAGTTTTTAGTGTTTTTGTTAATTTGATCATCTTTCAAAGTCGAAGAGTAAAAGGCTGTTTTCATGATGATTTTGTGAAAAAGAAAATTTTTGCTAAAAACATTCCACTTCTCATCTTTGATTTAGGATTTTCCTTCTATCCCAGTGAGGTTGATAGTTTAAACGAGCAATCGTTTGCAAAGATGAACCACAAATATTGTACTTTTATGTTCTTCAAATAATTTTTACATTATCAAGAACTTACTATCGAACTACTACCAGCCTTCCACAACAAATATTTAGTTACTATACATAGAAATTAAATACAAGAAAGAATAAGTACCTTTAAAACTATGATAGTCTCCAGTAATCGAATGGCTCTGATACCAACTTTGTGAGATTATTGTAAGAACTTTAAAATATATATATATATATATATATATATATATATATATATATATATATATATATATATATATATATATATATATATGACTAGGCCTATTTGTAATAATTAGATGACAACTCAACTCAGATAAGAAACAAAAGTAAATAATAAATATGATAACATGAATCAAGACGAAGAAAGTTAACTAGACACAAAGAATCCTAAATATCAGAAGTGTTCTAATGAAGATGATACTCTACACCGGAAGAATTTCATTAATATGTTCAAGCGTTGGCGAAAAATAAATAAGTAGTATTTCAGAAGAGTTCAGAAGATACAGAAGATTCCAAGTGGCTACTACAGAAAGATTCCAGGAAAAGAAAATATTGAAGACAAAGCTAGAAGCAAGAGAAGACACAAAGACCATTACAACAGAAATGAGAATCGACATTGTAGTTAGTCATCCGTGAACCAGACCAATGCACAGGGTGTTAACAATGACAGTGAAGATTCGTCATCAAAAAGTTCAAGTGGTTAGAAAGGTTATTGTTGAAGAACAGAAGAGTTTTATCTACATCAACAATAGTCCTACAATCAAGACTATTAGTTTAATTCTCTATTAATTAATTAAATCAATTAGAATTTAATTAGTAAATTAATTCACTTAGAATTAATTTATTTCTTAAATTAATTAATTTAGAATTATTTTAGAATGAAAAAGACAGAAGCTGGAAGCTCAAAGGGATACAGATATAGCTAAACAGGCCTGACGGTACTGACTTGAAGAAAAGACGAAAAAAGAATTGACACGGAAGAAATGCAGAGTCATATATTCTTAAAAGTGGAACCCCGGTTGGAATTGATTTATCATTTCTAAGTCAAAAGGAATTCGGTTCCAGACGTTCAGGAGACCGCAGCTTAGAGCGTAAAGATTTACTTTTATTAATAAATATTTTATTTATTTAGTAAATTATATTTATAAATATCTAAATAATATTAGATATTTATTTTTATAATTTCTGAATTAAATCTATTATTTATTAATCAAAGATTATAAGCTGTGCGGGTCTAAAAGCATTTCTACGGAGCTTATCCACTAAAAGACGAAATAGGCCCCTGTTTGTTCAAATTGAAGGGGCAGGTGTTTTTTGTTTTTGAATAAGCCAATAGAAGCTTGCCACGTGTCCATTTAAAAGAAAAAGAATTGAATTGGCAGTTGATTCAAAAGTCTTACCGAAGCTTGTTAAAGAAAACTCTTACCAAGACTTTTAATTAGAAAGTCTTACCAAGAAATCCAATAAAACTTTAATTAAAAGTCTTACCGAATTAATTCAATAAGACATTTTAAAAGTCTTACCGAATTAATTCAATAAGACCTTTTAAAAAAAGTCTTACCGAGCAGTTTTTAAAAGTCTTATCGAATTTTAAAGTAAAAAAGTCTTACTGGGCATTAGAAAAAAAGTCTTACCGAGTTTTAAAATTCTTGCCCAGCTTATTTAAAAAGTCTTGAAGTCTAAATTATAAAATCTTTTGATTTTTTAAATAAGTTTTATTCAAAAGTCTTGCTAGCTTTTTCCTCTATAAATATGAGGATTTTGCTTCATTATTTGAAGTGATTGAAAATATTCAAATATCAGAAATTTGTATGCATTGTAATATTCACAGATTTTTGTGCAAGTTTGGAATATAATTGTTAAACCCCGAACACTTCATGTCGAATTCGTTCTAGATTATTTTATCAATTATATACACTTTTCATCGGATAATTTTTATAATACTTTTCAAGTTAAAAATTATATCTTCTACTTAAACAATATTTTATTAATATTTCGTGATTAATTAAAATAATATTTTAAATCCGAAATTTTGCGATAATTTATAGATATTGTATTCAACCCCTCTTCTACAATATCAGTGACCAACAATTGGCATCAGAGCTAGTTTATATTTTTAATATCAGATCCGAACCAAAAATTCCGCAACTCATACAGATCTCAAAAATTATTTTTAACTTGAAATAATTTTTTATTCATGATCCAGCCACGACATGTGAACAAGGCATGTGGTGGTACACCCATTTTCCACAAGTGCAAGTAAATGTACACACATCAACATTCTATCTGTGACCACCCTTCCACACCGATTTCAACCGATATCGGTGAGTCACCACTGAAAATATGCACCGTTGTTGACTAAAGGTGTCAACCTTATGTGTAGTTGTCTTCTTCTCAATTTTCACCAACATGAGATTACCCCTAGCACGTAACTCCTCACCTTTTTGCGTGTTATCCTCAACATTGTTCCGCCGGTTATTCACCATCTTCACAATTTTGTATAAGAGGTATTATATCATCGCCGTCACTGGTAGAAATCGGTCCATTCTAATGTTCCCATTGAAACCTTCCATAATATTTATTGTCGTTTGGCTGAAACGAGCGCCCCCAGTGTCATGCGGCAGGGTCCACAATTCTGGTCGAATGTTGCGTAGGTATTGTAAGGCAGGAGGTGAGATCTCACCGATTTATTTCATGTAGGCTTCGTGTTTTCTGACCTGTGTAGTTACACAAGCTAACCACATTAAATGTTTTAGCTCTCCCCCGGGGTGGTGTGAGGAAAAATTACTTCGCACATGGAACAAGCAAAATCTATGCACGCCCAGAGGTGGTGTAAACCCATTCCTTAAGTCCCTCATCGCTGCAAGAATCCCCGATGCCCAGTCCGAAATTATGCAAGCACCATGCCTTTCTCTACATACGTGTTTGCGCAACAGTCTTACAAACCATGACCAGTTATCGTTTGACTCCTCATCCACCAACGCATAACATACATGATATTGGTGGTTGTTTGAATCCACACCCATAACAAAAAGCAACTTGCCGTTATACCTTCCCTTCAAGAACGTACCATCAATTGAAAGTACAAGACGAGCATGCTCCTAACCATCCATCATTGCTTTCAAACACAAGAAAATACGCTTGCATACTGAGGACCGGGATTGGGTTTCATGATTGACAGCATCAATCACAAGAATACTCCCAGGATTGGCATGTATAATTGCCGTAAAAAACATAGGTAGGACATCATAAGTTGTACTCCATTTTCCATATAAATCCTCTACTACAGACTGCTTCCCTCTTCATGCTCTCAGATAATTCACACGATGATTGTATTTATCATTACCAATTGTAATAACAATCATGATGGGTATATTAGGCATCTCCATCACCTGTTACACATTTCAGAAAAATTAACATCAACTAAAATACTAAATCAATCAGCAATAAATTAATTTTGCAATAATATTTCACTTACATGAGGTTTAATAAGCCTAACAATTAATTTTGCAGATATATTCCTGTGATCCTACATTAGATCATTATTCAAGCATGTCTGATTTCCCCTCATCTATGTGATTTTAAACATACCGTATTTCACAATCTAAGCAACTCTTAACCTCCATGGACAGTAATCGAAAACACACTTTGCAATGAACTGAGTTGGATTACTCTTGTACACTTGGTAGTTCCGGTCACTCTTTATATGAACCCCACATACCGCTGCTATAAGCGTTTTCTTATCACGAAACATACAACCAACTGATAATTCAGAATGTTATAGATCGAAACCACTGGACATGCCATACTGATCTCGCACCACAATAAGATTGTACTCTTCATTTTCAAACCAAGGTGCCCTAGCTACATGGTGGGCTTGATGTATAGGCGTCGGGACTTTTTCTAATTCATCCCCGTCATCCATGGAGTTATCAATGTCATCCTCATACTCATCCCAATCCTCACTGCTTGAATTATGTGCATCAAATTCTTCATTTTCATGGATGAAGACCAAGTTTCTGCCAGCACTAAGTGTAGTTGTATCCCGTGGGGGAGACACATTAGCACTAACATTTTTATCGGAGAATCGGTTCTCGAAGCCCCTATTTGTGGAACCATCAGCATTTACTTGATTGCTTGAACCACCAATATACGTTTCAATGTTGCCTCCTCCACCAAAATAGTAGACTGACCAACCTGGAGTGCCGTACTCAGGAAACTGTCTCGATCCGTAATCAGGAAACTAGCTCGAACCGTAATCAGGAAACTGGCGCGAACCATACATTGTTTCATATGTTGCCTGCATCGGCTGCGAGTACCAACCCTGGTCAGACATATGAATCTCATCCAGAACAATCTTTTCAGCCTCTACATACAGGGAAATATCACACATTCCCATCTGCATCTGTCTAAGCATATTGAGCATCCTCCGTATATCATCATCACATGTCATATCAGCTATATAGTAACCCGATACCAAATTACCTACACCTAATTGATGATATTTAAAACTCATCTTCAAATTCCAAGACGGACTGCTAATATTCATTAATCCATACACCATTTCCTTCAACTCTTCATAAGAAATTACTCATTTAATATACTGCATTCTTTTAGGGTCTTTAGTACTATATCATCATCTCGTTTGATAATTTTTTCACCCTAAAAGAAATTTACGTTAACATAATCTTGCATTTTTCCTATTTTCAAAACAATAAATACATATTTCAACTACGATTAATAATTATTAGATAATAATTTTAAGTTATATAAACACTTATTAAATTTATAGCTCTATCTATATAAACATTAAATAAGCTACCAACTATTAAATAAGCAATTGACTTAACCGAGAAAGAAAAAATAATGATAAAAAAAATATTTATCGACAATAATAATTACCTAATAATAAATTTAATTAATTATTTATATAACTTAAAATTATTATCTAATGATTACAGTAATTATTTATTAACAATTATTTATCATAATTAATAATTATTCACAATTATAATCCACTTACACAAAATAAGAATTACAATAAATTCGAAGTGATTAAACTCGTTTCAATACATTAACAACAAAACATACATTATTGTAATATATCAACCACATAATTGTTTCATGTTAACAACAATTTTATATATAATATGCATCTCAACTAATATTTAACGTAATTTAATTTGTATGAAAATCTCATGTTAACAACTATTTTATATATAATATGCATCTCAACTCAACTAACATTAAGAATGCACGATATAAACTCAACTCAATTTGTATGAAAATCTCATGTTAACATAATATGGTAACACATAAACTAACATGTATTAAGTTAAATTAAAAGATAAATAAAATGGAACGAGTGCAGTAAGAATCATACCTAGAAATGCAGAGGAGAAAACTAAGATGGAAGCAGAATGAAGATGAAGATAGATATATATTGAGAGGATATCTGATAAGATAAGGATAACAAAACCAGTGGACGTGTATTATTCAGGGAAATGGAAAATATAAAAAAAATTAAAAACTACCACATAATCTGGCGATCATTACAAACAAAACCAGTTTTTAGTTTCAGTCATGACCGCCACATCATTTGGCAGTCTTTACATGTATAAGTTTCTAGGATAACTGACATAGAAACTGGCGGTTTTCACTATATATTTTCCTCGCCTCACTCAGCCTTCATGACCGCTATCACATGCATTTAAATTTACCATATTTGAAAGACTCAATGCAACCGTCCCATATTTGAAATTGAACTTCACAGACGTCCTAGAAAAGAAACGTAGCCCTATGCATCAAGATGTGTCCCTCTCAAGAGTCAAAACTTTATATATGTCGGCCCTACCAACTTTGTACTTAATAATGGATAGCCATTCATGCAAAGCCCCCATTAACAGGCTGAACAGGAGTCCAGTTCGGCACGTAAAATGGGGAATTTCACAATTACAATTTATCTTCACGTGTATTAATTTTCATCCTATATTTTTGTAGTAGTTTATTGTATCGGATGTTTGATCGTATAAAATTGATTTTAAATTTAACAGGTGCTAATTCTTTTTATAAATATCCATATTCAATAAACGAAAGCCATTACTATAGTAGTTCATAATAATTGTTTATTTGGCCAAAAAATAATTGTTTAAAATACCCTCAAAGTTGGTAATCAAATACATTGTGATATTTATTCCTCTGCATCGTTAACCAGAATTGACTAAACCGATACATATACTCGGTTTATCTCAATTTAATTAAATTTAAACATATTTAAAATATGAATTTGAATTTATTTTTTAATTTTAAATAAGTTTTGATTAAATTTAAATTTTATTAACAAAAGAATTTGTTGATAACAAAATTTAGGAAGGGTGTTTGAATTATAATGATAGTTGATGACGTTGAATATTGTACGTACGTGGGTGAAGATGTGGTGTATATAGAAGGATGAGATTGTTTGAGTAAAAAGGTTAACACATAAGAATTAGAATTATTGAGAGTCAGTGTCAAATCATAATCAAATAATGTGTATCCTATTTATAGGTATTAAGTTAAATATAGTTCTTGGCAGGTAAGGAACTTATTAGAATTATGTATCTCTTCTAGGGCAGTTGGGTAACCGCCTTAAGTGCCCCAGGTGCAAGTCTTTAAGGCCCAATTATTTTTAAAAAACATGGTGGTTAGGGCTGTAATTCGGGCCGAGCGAGTCGAGTTTTGAGTCGGGCGTAATTCGAGCCAAGGTTAATCGAGACGAGTCAAGCCGGCTCGTTTAACTAATCGAGCCTAAACTTCTGCCCAAACTCGACTCGTTTAATTTTACAAGTCAAGTCGAGCAAACCTCTGCCCGAATCCGGCTCACTAATTTTTACGAGTCGAGCCGGCTCGTTTAATTAAATGAGTCGGAACCTCTGCCCGAACTCGGCTCGTTTAACTAAACGAGCCGAGTCGAGCCCAGTTAAATGAGTTTGAACCGGGCGAGCTCGCGAGCCACCCGACCCGAATTACAGCTCTAGTGGCAGTTAAGTTATTGACTTTAATATGTCGGTGTCAGTCTAATTCGATCTCATCATTAACCCTACAGAATAACTTTAATGGATTAGTATTAGAAGTCTCACTAAAAGAAGAGGTAACTAGATCAAATATTTGATATTTAGGTGATATGGATTGGGTTAGTATTTTGAAATGAGTTTCGAGTAATGATTTTAACATTATGTGGTTGTCTCGACCTAAAGTGGACGAGACTTCTGGCAAGTAGGCGATGACTCTCGTGTAGACAATCACTCATGCATTATGGATTTTCTTAATCTAAACAGTTTTCTTTAATTACTCCAAAGTGGATGATGCGCTTCAAATATGAGTCTGGGCCACTTATATTCATCATCAATTCTTAACTATCTACCTGGGCTGAACATTACTCACAGGGTGAGCCCATTCAAATAGGCGAGACCTTTCAAGTATCGACCTAGGCCACATGTCCTCCGTTTTAATGTTATCTGTTTGTCTGTGTGTCAATCAAATTATGCCAAGTGGGCGAGAACTCTTCCAGTATGTGAGTTGCCTAGATCAGTCAAGTCATTTATCCGAGTTAGATGTTTTCATGAGTCTAAGGCCTATTTAATTGGGCGAGACTTTTTGAAAGTGAGAGAACTCTGAATCGGTAGGAAAATTGTTAAATGGGATGCATATTTTAAATATAAGAAATTTTAGTTGTATCGAACAAATATATAAACTAAATTCGACATTCAATAACAAATCGATATGATATGATATTGTGATTAAGTTATTGTATAATATTTTAAATATAAGATAAATAATATATATTTATATATTTATTATTTATTTACTGCTTAATTAATGAATTTACAGCTTTCATTATTATATTATATATATAGTAATTATAAAAGATATTCTATCTGAAAACTTGATTGTTAGGTGTTTCGAAATGTGAATAAAAACACTTGGAGCATGTTTAGATATACTCAAAAAATATAATTATATTTAGCAAAAGAAAATAATTTTAATTAAGATTTAAAAATACCTTAAGTTAAAAATGAAAATTTTAAATGAATATTAATTTAAGTAATTTTATTGTCATTGGTAACTTAAAATCTATTAATAATATAAAAATAAAATAGGTAAGTTATTTATTTGATTGATGATATAATTTTAATTAAAAAAAATAATTAATAAAAAAAAATTCATTCTACTAACTTTTTAACTTTAAATTAAGGTTTGTGGTTTTCCTCAAGCACAAAAAGTTAATTAAAAATAAAATTTATTATAAACATAAAATAAATTTACTTTTTATAAAAAAAATTAAATTTAAAATAAAAATGTATGCACAAACTTTTTCGGATCAGATATTTTTCGAATTTTTTTGGATCAGATTACCCAGATTTTTTGGGTTTCATATTTTTTTTCAACCTATTATGAAGTGTGAACAATTGATAACATATGAACAGAGAAACAACATAAAATACAAATATATTTAGGCTTATTTACATTTTAAACCTTAAAGTTTATTAGTTTGTACATATAAACTCTTGCAAAAAAATTCTGTATCTTTTTATCCTTAAAATATGAGATTTGTACCTTTTAACCATTTGCCCATATTTTCTTTCAAAATTGCCTTTAAGGACTATTGTGTCTGTGATTGTATACTTTAATGACAAAAGTGTTCGTCAATTATTTTTTTTTATTTTTTTTTAAAAATAAATTAAATGAATTTGCTTTCAAATATAATGAGTACTCATAAGATGGACAAGAACTTTACGTTAAATCGATTATATTTAAACTAAGAAAGTTACATTTTATAAATTAGTATTGTCGATATTTTTTTTGTTATTAAATTAGTTTGATATCATATATAATAGTTATACTAAGAAACAATAATGATTTTGTTTCCCAGAATAATCAATTATGAACACAAGTATATAGAATGGAATACTGTTTTGTATTATTAATGATCTCGAATACAAAACTCTCTCAAGAAAATAATGTTCTTAAGAGCTGCTAGGTTATATATCTATTGCTTAATAAATTCAACATTGAATTATAACCTATCTCTGTGTTTTATATAGACACAGTTACAAATACAATTACAAAACAGATTATGATAAGAATAGCTTTAATAAGGTAATTAGACTTGCACTTGAATTCCTTCTTACTATCCAAATCAGACTCTGATTTGTCTGTTTCCTTTTCTGGTAGACTCTGAAGCTAAACTCTGTCGATCTGTCATTCTCTGATTGAGTATTCTCTGATAGAGTAAACTCTGACCGACAGCTTCCTTAAACTCTGATGACGTCAGCATAAACTCTGTTTAGTATTCTCTGACAATCATCAGTGTTTGCATTCCTAACAATCTCCTCCAATTTATGCTTTAAGAATTAAAACATAAATTTCTCTTATGATGTCAGAAATACAAGACAAATGCATCAGAGTTTGTTTACCCTTTTTAGTCTCAGATTCTTCTGTAAGAGAAGTCCTCTTTCAGAAATTGACTTAGGAGCTTTTCTTCAGCATCTTTCAATAAATCAACAAGCTTCTCCTTCAATTCCCTCATGTTCTCAGAAGAATCATCTATTTGAATTATTGCAGCCCTTAGAGCATAAATTGATGACCTCTCCATACTTTCATCTAAGGCAATGCAACAGGTCTTCATACCATCAGGATTTAAGATTAGTGTAGGAATTCCTAACACCATTTTGACCTTTGCATCCCCCTTTTTCATTGCTCTTTCTGTTCCATCTTCAAGTATATATCCAGGCTCATATTCTTCAGTGTTTATCATCAACAACCTTTCACTCTTCTTTTTCTCAGCTATTATTATTTCAACAATCTTCCTCCACCTAGAAGTTGCTTCATTTTCACCATTGAGCAGATATAGAACATGTTCAAGTTCTTTAGATGCTTTATCAATCAGACTTTCTTCAGCAATCTTCAAAACTCTCCAATCTTCTAAAAAATAAATGAGTTTTTCCTTAGCTTGAGCACCATCAAAGATATCCTTCACCACATTCACAGATATTAATTTATCCAAATGTTCTTGAGACAGCTCTTCTTCAGGTTTATCTTTCAGTGAATAAGGATCTCTGAAGATGTTTGCTTCACCTCTGTAGACCTTAGCATGTGTATCAGCAATACCACCTTTATTTTTTCCAAGTCTGGCATTGAGAGTCAGAGTTTGAGTTTTTGTCCACAAAGGATCAAACCTTTTCTTTCTTATCAGAGATTGTTGTTGTTCTTCTTCCTCATCATCAAAACTTGAACCACCTGGAAGAAAAATTGTTCCAGACATAGTGAAAGATTTCTTTGGCTTAGCTGGAGCTTTTGGTTGAATTCTAGAAGATGATCTTGTTTGAATTTCTGAAACTGGTCTTGATTGAGCAACTGGTTTGAGAGTTTCAATAGGTTTGATTTGAATAGGCTTGGATTCTGGTTTCTTCTGTTGAGCAGTAGTCTTTTTCTGAATTGGACCTTTCTTTACACTTCTTTTCTTTTTCTGAACTTGAGCACTAACAGCTCCAGATTTCTTCAATTCAGCTTCTACTGCAACTGGATCCATTCCTGGATGTTCTTCTTCAAACATTTTCTTTGCCAGTTCAGCATCCTTCAAGTTTTGTTCTTCAATCTTCTCTGGCTTATCTTCATCTTCAAGTTTCTTTGCTAATTCTAAATCAGCATCTATCAGAGTTTGCTTATCAGAGTTTATCTCAGTCTTCGATGTCATCAGAGTTTGTTCAATCAGAGTTTGCTTCCCATCCTTATGACTCTCTTGATCTGCATCATTAGGTTTGTCAGTGTTTAAAATTGCATCCTCCTTGCATTTGTCTGCTGAACCCTTCTCCCCCTTTCTGACATCATGCCCTGTTTTAACAGTAAGAAGCTCGACAATTGTATGTAACATGCCTTGCATAGAACTAACAGAATTAGAAAGATGAGTCATTTTAGCTTCCAATGCATCCTGTTTAGTGGAGACAGAAAGAAGTTTGGCTTCCAGAGAATGTTGAGAAGTGGAAACAGCAGTTCCGAGAAGAACAGAATGCTTGGTGACAGAAGCCTTTAGATCAGAAACTTCATGTTGAAGACCTTTGGACATAATAGTAGAGGCTTTCAAGATTGTCTTCAATTCTCCAGAAGAAATTTCTTTGTCAGCTTTATTGATTAAGTCAAGAACACGAGGCCAAGAAATCTCTCTCTCAGGAATCTTCCAAGAAGAATCCCAAATGAATTTCCTGTGAGAAGAAAGAAAATCTTCAGCAGATGACTTTGCTTGGAAACAGAAATCCCTTCTGATACCCTCTGCATCAAGATCACCTTCAATACGTCCTTTAAGATCTTCCACCACCATGTAATCAGGATACTCCATCCCTAATCTTTCATGAGTATCATGTGCATTAATAGGCCATCTCTTGGTGTTATATCTTTGAGTGTAGGGAATGGATAGATCTGTGACTTCTTCATCAGCAAAAATCACATCATCAGAGTCTATGTCCTTCCCATCAGAGTTTGAAACATCAACAGAGTTTGGCACAGCATCAGAGTTTGATACAGGTAAACTCTGAGTACCTGCTAAAGTAACAGAACAACCTAAATCACTCTGATTTTTTAAAGTAATCTCATTACTTCTTACAACACACATATCATAACTTTTAAGAGTTAGATGTTGCTCACTAGAAGTAACTAACTTCTTCCTCAATTCTACCTCTCTTTTTGCCAGATCCTGTGTCTGCCTCTCATTTATTCTGTTTTTCACACATTTTACCTCAGACTCACTGGAAAGGCTCAACACACAATGTTCTACAGAAATAAGAGGTGGCTGAAAAGAGAGATTTGTAGTCACATGAATAGGGGTATCCTTTTCAGGACTATCCATGATCATCCCAGTAGTAAAGGTTGGAAATATAAATTCTGAACTAATACAATCAGAGAATGTAAATTCTGAAGTAGAGTCAGAGTTTATACCTTGAGCATTTGTAGTTGCAGTCTCCATAGGTAGTGTAGAAATTGATTTCTCACAAAGATCATTAGAGTTTGCCTTTAGATCTTCATCAGAATTTGTCTGTTGAATGGGAGAATCTTGGTCTGCAATCATAAAATGAATGATTGGTTCTTGTGGGACCTGAGTCATATCTGCAGCTGCTTCACCACTTTGAGGTGAAGGTTCTTGTGGGCTTGACTCTGCCAGAAATTGGCCTTCAGCATCAGCAACAACAATGTCTTCTATAATTGTGTGGATGCCTGCATCCAAACTTTGATTGAATGGTTCTTGTGTGACTGGAGCATTAACAACTTCTTCAACCCTTTGAGTAGAAGGTTCTTGTGGGTTGTACTCCTGATCATTGCTGGCTTCATTTGCTGGAATTGTGGCTTCTATTGAACTTTGATCAATAGGTTCTTGTGTGCCTGGGCCTTCAATAACTGCTACCTCACATTGAGAAGTAGGTTCTTGTGTGTCTTGGCCAAAAGAGACAGACCTCCTCTTTTTGCTTGAAAAATGTTTTGGACTGAGAGATGCTGAAGATGATGTTGATTTCTTAGCTTCCATTTCTCTTCTTACTTCTTCAGCCAGTTCCCTTGCTCTTCCATAAGATATCTCCTTTATAAGTTGCTTTGGTGACTTTGTAGGAGAATCAGATACTTGAACTGGAGCAGCTTCACTAGATTGTATTAACTCATCAGAGTTTATCAATTGCTCAGAGTTTATCACTTTAGTGTTGAAAGGTCTTTCAGAGTTTGGCCGATCAGAGATTGGAGCGTCAGAGTTTATAGCTGCATCAGAGTTTATCCCTTCAATCTTTGCAGCCTCAGAGTTTGCAATCTTGACTAATCTTCTTTTCTTCTTCTTCTTCTCAGGAATTGGAAGAACTGTTTCTTTCTGAGGAGAAGTCTGAGAAACCTGTTCAACTGTCATTCTTTTAACAAAAACGAATCCATCATCAGAATCAGTACTTTCATCAATCAATTTTCTCTTTTTAGGAGAAAATGCTTTCACGGATTTTCCTTTCTTTTTGCTTTGGCCATGCTGTTGAGAGGTGTGTTTTTCAACTACAGTCTTTTGGGAGACTGTAGAGGTTGGCAAATGTGTTTGGGAATCAGTGTTTAGATTTTGACTTGGGTTAGAATCAGAGATTGCTAAACTCTGATTCATAGTCACTGACAAAAACTCTCTCCCATACACAGTAGGCATTCTCTGATGTAAGAGAAGCCTGACCCATGTAGGATAAAATAGATTAGAAAGTTTACCTTCAGCCTTCTTTGCATCTTTTCTTGATAGATCAGTAAATATTCTTTTATTCATGCTAAAGCTAATTAAAGTCTGATCATCCTCAAACTTAATATCAGGTAATAAAACATTAAAAATTAATTGTAAAAATCTAGCAAAGTAGATAGTGTGTGAATCATCAGTAATCTTATTAGCTAATTGTCGAATAATCAAACAGGGAAAGTTGAAATTGAGATTATGGGTCAGAGAATACCCAATCTGTTGAGACAGCTGCGGAATGGCATCAAAATTTGTGCATTTGGCAGTGAAAGCCCTTGTAATGCAGTCGAAGAAGAAACTCCATTCTCTTCTTAAATATGGTCTTGTTAAACTTCCCAGTTTAGATAGGCTACCTCCATAGCCTATTGCGTTGAAAAATTCTTTGATTTGATCATCTCCAACAAAATCATCATACTCAGCCACTTCTGGAAGATGAAGAGCTTGTCTCACCACAGCAGGAGTAATGGAATACTTGCCATTGCATTGAAATGTTATTATCGGCTCCTCATTATCATTAGCATTATTAAACTTTGCAGTTGACCAGATTTTGAGCAGAGATTGAGCGGAGAAGTTCGTGGGTTCCTGAAGTGCGTACCCAATATAACTGTTCTGCAGAAAATCCTGGATCACATGAAAATCCTGAGGTGCTTCATCCTTAGATAGAAGAGAGATGTAGTTTGTTGCAGCAAAAGAATAGGTCTGAAAAGTAATACCCTTAGACGCCATTGAAGTTTTGAGATTTGAAGTGTGAATAACAATTAGGGTTTGATAAGACGAGAGAGAAAGATAGAATAAACGATGTAGATGAATAATTCACAGTGAAACAAAATGAATTAAACTATTCCCTCTCAATTGCATATACCCTTTAGTGGGACACGTGGCAAGAAATAATTTGAGCAGTAATGAGTAGACCAAGTATCAAAATACAGTAAGTGTGCGTGTGCTGTGTAATAATAGGAACCGTCATTTGTGAGATACACGCGCCTTATTACAAGTCCAGTCAGAGATTAATAATTATGATGGTACAAAATGAAATATGATGTCATAAATATGATCTCAGAATTTACCACTTAATCAGAGTCTACAGATCAGAGTTTATATGAGTCAGAGTTTAGTATGTACTGTCAGAGTTTACCACATACTCTGACAGAGTTTACCATAAACACTGATAACTTGTGATCAGAGATTAGATGCTTCAATGATCAGAGTTTGTTCCATTTTAATCAGAGTTTACCCCATACTCTGACCTATACTCTGAGTGTCTGAAACTTGCTAAGTTGAGCCACTTGTCACCATCCCTAATTCAGAAACCAGTCTGTTAAATGTTGCTTCAGGCAAGGGCTTAGTGAATATATCTGCTAATTGTTGATCTGTAGGAACAAAATGTAATTCAATTGTTCCTTCTTCCACATGTTCCCTTATGAAGTAATATCTGATACTGATGTGTTTTGTCAGAGAATGCTGGACTGGATTTCCTGTCATTGCAATAGCACTTTGGTTATCACAATAAATAGGAATTTTTGAAAATTTCAAACCATAGTCTAACAATTGATTTCTCATCCATAAGATCTGTGCACAGCAGCTTCCAGCAGCTATATATTCAGCCTCTGCAGTTGATGTTGAAATGGATTTCTGCTTTTTGCTTTGCCATGACACAAGTCTTCCACCTAAAAATTGACAACTGCCACTTGTGCTTTTCCTGTCAATCTTGCATCCTGCATAGTCAGCATCTGAATAGCCTATCAATTTGAAATCAGACTCCCTAGGATATCATAAGCCAGATAAGCAGTGCCCTTGAGATATCTGAAAATCCTTTTCACAGCAATTAAATGAGGTGCTCTTGGATTTGCTTGAAATCTAGCACACAGACATGTGGCAAACATGATGTCTGGTCTACTTGCAGTCAAATAAAGTAGAGAACCAATCATTCCTCTGTATGCTGTAATATCAACAGGTTCTCCAGTGTCTTGATCAAGTTTTGTTGCAGTAGCCATGGGAGTTGTAGCAGATGCAGAATCTTGCATTTGAAATTTAGTGAGTAGATTCTTTGTGTATTTCGACTGATTAATGAAAATACCTTCTTCAGTCTGTTTCACTTGTAAACCTAGAAAATAACTCAATTCTCCCATCATACTCATTTGATACCTAGACTGCATTAGCTTTGAAAATCTTTTACAGAGTTTCTCATTAGTGGAACCAAATATAATATCATCAACATATATTTGAACCAATAATAAATCCTTACCTTGAGTTCTATAAAACAAGGTTTTATCAATTGTTCCTCTAGTGAAACCATTTTCAAGTAAGAATAGAGCCAGGGTTTCATACCATGCCCTTGGTGCTTGCTTTAGTCCATATAGAGCTTTATCCAGTCTGTAGACATGATTTGGATATTTTGTATTGACAAAGCCAGGTGGTTGTTCAACATAGACTTCTTCTTCAAGTTCACCATTTAAAAATGCACTTTTAACATCCATCTGGTAGACCTTGAATTTCTTATGAGCAGCATAAGCGAGAAAAATTCTGATTGCCTCAAGTCTAGCTACAGGTGCATAGGTTTCATCATAATCAATCCCCTCCTGTTGAGAATAACCTTTGGCCACTAGTCTTGCTTTGTTTCTTGTAATTATTCCATCAGAGTCTGTCTTGTTTCTGAATACCCATTTTGTGCCAACAATAGATCTGTTCTTTGGCCTTGGAACTAGGGTCCAAACTTCATTCCTTTCAAACTCATTCAATTCTTCCTGCATTGCAGTAATCCAATCTGCATCTTTCAAAGCATCTTCAACCTTCTTTGGTTCTGTTTGCGAAAGAAAACTATGAAATAGACATTCATTCTGAGTAGCTTTTCTTGTTTTTATTCCACTTTCCAGATCACCTATAATTAAATCAGGTGTGTGATCTTTGGTCCATTTCCTTGGATGTGGAAAGTTCCTTGAACTAGATGCTCCCCCATGATCTGTGCCTTCATAGAATGATCCTTCTGTAAATGCTGATCCTCCCCCTGAAGATGTGCTTCCATCAGTGTTTGATGACTCAGAGTTTAAGTACTCAGAGTTTGAGTTATCAGAGATTGATGTCTCAGACTTTGTGGTCTCAGAGTTTGAATGATCAGAGTTTAGGGTTTCAGAGTTTGTGTTGTTCAGAGTTTGGTCAGACTCTGATATTTCAATTACTGTGTTTTGATCTCCAATGTTAGTACTTGATTGATGTTGTTCCCCCTCAACATGTGCAGAATCTTCAATTTCTATTTCAATCAATTCTGAATCAGAGTTTAAAGAATTAGAGATTACCTCACCAGAGTTTAGTTGAACTGAGTTTATTTTCTGGAGTTCATTCTCAAATCTTAGAGTTTCTTGTGCATCTTTATCATGTAACCCAGCTATCTTCCCTTCATCAAAGGAGACATTAATTGATTCCATGACTGTCCTTGTCCTTAAATTGAATATTTTGAATGCCCTTGAAGAGGTTTTAGAAGTTGTTGCATATCCAATAAAAATTCCTTCATCTGCTTTAAGTTCAAACTTCTTCAATTGTTCAGGATGTGTTTTGAGAATAAAACACTTGCATCCAAAGATGTGAAAGTACTTGACATTTGGCTTTCTTCCTTTCAAAGATTCATATGGAGTCATTCCATGTTTGTTTATTAAGGAACAATTCTGAGTAATACATGCAGTGTTCACAGCTTCTGCCCAAAAATAAGTAGGTAGCTTTGCTCCTTCTAGCATTGTTCTGGCAGCTTCTATTAAAGTTCTGTTCTTTCTTTCAACTACACCATTTTGTTGAAGTGTGCTAGGTGCTGAGAATTGTTGAGTAATACCTTTTGTTGAGTAGAATTCCTCCATTGTTGAGTTCTTAAACTCGGTTCCATTGTCACTCCTTAAATTCTTTACTTTGTGAGTTGATCCATTCTCAATCATTGCAATATGATCAATGATTGTTTCTGCAGTTTCATCCTTCTTGTGCAAAAAGTACACCCAAGTAAATCTAGTGAAATCATCAACTATTACCAGAGTGTATTTCTTCTTTCCAATGGATATGATATTAACTGGACCAAATAAGTCAAGATGCAATAGATGAAAAGGTTGATCAATTGAATTTTCAGTTTTGCTCTTGAAAGATGTCTTCTTTTGTTTGGCCTTTTGACATGAATCACAGAGTCCATCAGGATGAAATTGAACTTTTGGAAGACCTCTAACTAGGTCCTTCTTTATCAATTCATTAATGTTTCGAAAGTTCAGGTGACACAACTTTTTGTGCCAATTCCAGCTTTCCATTGGTGATGCCTTTCCAAGTAGACAGGTTAAGGAACCATTAGAATTAATATCCAAGCTAGCTTCAAATAAATTGTTATGTCTGTGGCCAATAAGAACTATTTTTCCATTTTTCTTGCTTTTCACTTCACAATGAGTTCCATGAAATTCCACAGAATAATCTTTGTCTGTCATTTGACTCACACTTAGCAGATTATGTTTGAGTCCTTCAACCAGAGCTACTTTCTCAATGATGACATTTCCAATCACTATGTTGCCATATCCCAGTGTTCTTCCTATGTTGCCATCTCCATAAGATACTGCTGGGCCAGCTTTCTCCTCAAACTCTGAAAGCAGGGATTTATTTCCAGTCATATGTGCAGAACATCCACTATCAATCACTAGAATGTTCTTCCTGTTTCCCTGCAATCAGTAAATGCAATTTAATTAGTAGTTATGGGGACCCAAACTAGTTTGGGTCCTTTCTTTGAAAACTTGTTAACTTTTGCAGCAGAAGTTCTTTTGTCAGAGTTTGTGTTAACAGAGTTTATATGATCAGAGTTAGCATTTACAGAGTTTGTACTGTCAGAGTTTACACTCCTTTTATCAGTCTTTATCACATATTTTTGCTTGACAGTATGTTTTGGAGAATTACTCATTTGAGGTTGTGGTTTGTAAGAATTGTAATACAAATTATGATAATCTTTGCATTTATAAATAGAATGCCATAAACTACCACAGTGAAAACAGGGATTTGATCTTGTTTGTTTTCTAGCCTCAAACCTAGGTTTTTCAGGTTCTTTCTTTTTCTTTTGTTTACAGTCAATAGCAAGGTGATTAGAATTACCACAAGTAAAACAGGTTTTCCTAGGAGCATCAGGGATATTCATGTAGTTATTCTCCTTAGTAATTCCTACTTTACCATTCCTATTTCTTTTCACCTTTTTAGTTTTATTAGTGACTGCCTTCAACTTTTCTTTAAGTTGCTTCTGTGAAAGTAATCCTATATTTATCTTTGTAGAATCTGGCACACCATTGTTTTTAGAGCATTCAGGGAGAGTTTTCTGACAATCACTAGCTCTAACAAACTTCACAGGTTTAGTCAATGTTCCTTTTGTGTGTGAATTAGTGTGAAATTCTTTATCAGATTCATAACCTAGGACAGATGTCCAATTCTTTTCAGAAAGCATTTGTTGGACCTTCTTACCAGAGTTTGTCCAAACTCTGAAGGTCTCTTTTTCCTTAGCTATCTCAGTTTTCAAATATGTGACTTGTATTTCCAACTGAGTTTGCATGTGTATAGCATTCTCACAGTCTTTCTTAAAGCTAAGCATGTGTACAAGTTCAGTTTCAAGAAAGTCATTCCTAGCATTCAGAGTCTGTATCTCAGATTTTAATCTTTCATTCTCAAGAGATTGTGACTTAAAGCTAACATGCAGATTTCTAAGAAAAGAATTTAATTCATGAATATCTTCAGTATCAAAAGTGAAAACAGAGTTTGGTACCTTTTTAGAGTTTAAGATGGGAGAATCAGAGTTTGCCATGAGAGCATAGTTAGTTTCTTCTTCTGAGTCTGAGGAATCCATCCAATCTTTCTTTGATATGATGAAAGCTTTCCCAGATTCCTTGCTTCTGCACTCAGTAGCAAAATGTCCCATCTTGTTGCACTTGTAACACTTGACTTTTGATTTATCAAGAGTTTTTGATTTTCCATCTCTATCTTCTCTTTTTCTGAATCTGTCTTTCTTGTCTGACTCACTATGCTTCTTCTGATAGTTTCCTTGCTTCTTAATTTTTTTGTATTTCTTGAAGCTTTTGACAAACATAGCAAACATCTCCATCATGTCAGAGTCTGAAAAATTATCAGAGTTTTCATCAGAGTTTGCCTCAAACTCTGATTCACTGCTTTCTTTGATTACAGCTTTTCCTTTTCTTGTTGAGGCTTTAAGGACTTTTTCTGTAGGTTCTTCAATCTGGGCCTCAACATTCAAAGCAATAGATTTTGCCTTGCTACTTTTTCTGTTTCTTCTTTGCTGTAACTCCAGATCATGAGTTTTCAATTTGCCATAAACTTCATCTAATGACATCTCATCCAAATCAGCCCTGTCTCTAATCAAGGATGTCTGCAGATCCCATTCTTCTGGAAGTGCCCTCAGAAATTTGGTGTTTGAATCTTCATTGTCATATACTTTATCCACCAAAGCCAAGTTATTCAACAGAGTTAGAAATCTGTCATAAATATCTGTGAGGGACTCATTCTGCTTAGCCTCAAAGTATTCATACTCTTGGATTAGAACAGATCTTCTATTTTTCTTTATCTCCTTGGTTCCTTGACATTGAACCTCCAGTGCATCCCAGATTTCTTTGGCAGTTTTGCATGCTATTACCCTGTTGGACATTACAGAGTCAAAACTATTATGCAAAATATTTCTTACATTTGCATCTTTCAAGACTTTCTGTTTTTCTTCATTGGTCCATTCTTTCTTGTCCTTTAAGGTGTAATACTCAGGGATTTGTCTTCCTTCCACAATCGTAGATGGCACTAGTTTGGTTGGTAGATACTGTCCTGTATGAATTCTGTCCAAATAATCAGGATCAGTTGCTTCCAAGAACATCATCATCTTCACCCTCCATGTAGGATATTCAGCCTTCTTCAATATAGGGATCCTGATGCTTTCATACTTGTTACCAGACATGATTATTTGATCTTTTTAAGTCGTAATTAACTGCCTGCTCTGATACCAATTGTTTCCCAGAATAATCAATTATGAACACAAGTATATAGAATGGAATACTGTTTTGTATTATTAATGATCTCGAATACAAAACTCTCTCAAGAAAATAATGTTCTTAAGAGCTGCTAGGTTATATATCTATTGCTTAATAAATTCAACATTGAATTATAACCTATCTCTGTGTTTATATAGACACAGCTACAAATACAATTACAAAACAGATTATGATAAGAATAGCTTTAATAAGGTAATTAGACTTGCACTTGAATTCCTTCTTACTATCCAAATCAGACTCTGATTTGTCTGTTTCCTTTTCTGGTAGACTCTGAAGCTAAACTCTGTCAATCTGTCATTCTCTGATAGAGTAAACTCTGACCGACAGCTTCCTTAAACTCTGATGACGTCAGCATAAACTCTGTTTAGTATTCTCTGACAATCATCAGTGTTTGCATTCCTAACAGATTTCATGTAGCAAATAATTTTCTTGATGAATTTAGTATTTGTAAAAATTATTCACTGTGCGCTTATACTAATCACATGTGTAAGAACAATGCAACTTATTTTAATAAATTTTGTCAATATAAACATTAATTAAATTGAATAAAATTAGTTAGGCAACGAATATTAATGATATTATTTTTTAAAGTTAAAAAAATACCATACAAATTTAGTAAAAATAAAATATATCATCCAACAAATTTAGCCAAAAAAAATCCCTTACAGTACAGACGTGCATTATTATCATTAAAATATACAATAACGGACACATTAGCCCTCGAGGATAATATTAGAAGAAAATATGAAGAAATGGTTAAATGTATAAAATTCATACTTAAAAGGTAAAAAAATACAGATTTTTTTTAAAGAATTTATGTGTTCAAATTGATAAATTTTGAGAGAAGTCCTCGTACCAGGCAAGACCCGATCCCTTATCGAACGGGGTAGAAATTTAGTTTTTTAAAAAAAAAAATACCAAGTGAGAAATATGAGAAATTTTACACAAATTTGGAGAAACGGAGCAGAGATTAGTTTTCTTCCAATCCTTTATCATTATATTCAATATTAAATAATATACATTTATATATATCAAATAAAATATTAAAAATAAATATAATTTGTATATACTATTATATTTTAAATTTTAATCAACTTCATTAATTTCAAATTTTAAATTATAATATCATTTTTTTATAACGATTTTACTGTTGTCCTTTTTTTATTATAAATTAATAATAATTAATAATATATATATATATAATATGGTATAAAATTAAAAACAAATATTATATATTATAAAATTTTAAATTATTTTATTAGAAAATGTATCCCCGTTCTCCGTTTAGGAGGATTGGGGAGCAAATTAATCACTCTTCAAGGACCGGGGTGAATTCAGGGACTGGGTTGAGATTGAGAGAGCTGGGGTGGGATAACACTCCTCAACCCCTAAATGCACGATGATGATCATTCCCAATCAGGCCTACCTTGATCAAATTCTGTCCAATTTCGATGTTAGATGAAGATTATGTACTAATTTTTTTTAACAGAGGCCAAACATTGCGAATGACGGGATAAGTATCAGATTTAGGCCTTCCTATTATATTCTTTAATATGATATATTACAGAAGTAAACTCAAAAAATCAAAGTGAAATTTTTTTACTTCCTCGGTAAGAATCTTGGCCCCCAACTCAGAAACTTGTGCACTATCTACTAATCATCATGTATATATGAAGTTGTACCGAATTTTAAGTTATCAGTGCACATTTAGCATCGGTGTACACCTCAAATTTCATTGGAGAAGAAATGTTACTTAAGTCAGCCACCATACCGGATCTTCAGAAGTTCTGGAGGCTCCTCTTCCATGATGCCTGATCCTGTACTTTTCAAATACTCCCCAATTGTTGTTTTACGATCTCCAAGGAATGTATGATCCAGAAAGTTCTTATATATTGCATCTCCAAGGTTTTTTGCAGCCAGCACACTGCATAGAAGTTACAAATATTTACATAGAAAGGACCTTTCATAACATCTCCAATAAAGGCACCCTTTGTCAACTCACTATAAATAATAATATTTTATTTTCTCTTTCATACATGTCAAATGTAGTAACTTTTTACTCTAATAGTTGGCACCCCATACAATGTACCCAAATGATCCTCACATCAACTAAATTTATAACTAACTAATAGAGGTACAACCACTAAGGAGGTTACAAGTAGAATAAGATAGAACACATAATATAATACTGAAAGGGAAAGAACACGATTACTGAAAGAGGAAGAGCACACAAGTTTATTGCTTAGAAGATATTGGCTAAGACTAGGATGCTTTAAACCATTACAAAGGATCCCTATTTATAGCAGTCTCGGAGGAGACAACTAGATAGGAGGAAATCTTACAAGCCAATATAAACATAACACGTATAATGATATCTTATAACAAATGATAAGATTATCTTTACAGGATTACAAAACACTTTTACAATGCCAAGTGTAAAGAATATCTTATCTTATAAGATAAGAATATATTGTAGAAATGGTATTTTGTTGTATTTGATTGATGTATGATCTGTACATTATATAGCAGACTACATGAATAATTACAGGCAATATTACAGGTGCAATAATCTTGTGTAATTACAAATCAAAACTGATCCTAAACTATAGCTATATTTGAATTCAAATGAGATCTAATTTGTGATGGCTTGATTATTGCTATGATTTAAATGATGTGCTGATTTTGTGGGATTGCTTTAACACCCTCCTGCAAACTGGACGGTCCTTGACGGACAAGTTTGTGAGTTAGAAGGGAATGTCGGTGCTTATGAAGAGGCTCGGTGAGAAGGTCAGCTGGCTGATCGACAGATGGGATATAACACACACGATGACTACCAAGAGCAACTTTCTCCCGAACAAAATGGTAATCTAGTTCAATGTGTTTGGTACGGGCATGAAATACTGGGTTGGAGGCCATGTATGTTGCACTTATATTATCACAGTGAAGAAGGATAGGAATCTGGATTGGAGTTCCAAGCTCGTATAATAAGTAAGCTAACCAAGTGGTTTCTGCACTAGCATGTGAAAGCGCTCTGTACTCAGATTCTGCGCTTGATCGGGCAATTGTGGGCTGTGGGCTGCTTTTTGGAGCACCAAGAGACCAGATTATTGCCGATATAACAAAGATATCCAGAGGTTGATCTGCGGGTTTCTGGACAGCCTGCCCAATCTGCGTTAGAGTAAGCGCAAAGATGTGTTGGTTGACACTGTGGACGGAAGAGCAGGTCTTGATCAAGAGTAGCCTTAATGTATCGAAGTATGCGCTTTGCAGCAAGTAAATGAGAAGTTCGGGGCTGACTCATATACTGAGAAATTGAGTTAACTGCATAGGCAATATCAAGACGAGTTATCGTCAAATACTGGAGGGAACCAACAATTTCCCTAAAAGCTGTAGGATTGGGAAGTATGTCACCATCAGTGGAACTGAGAGTGGTTTTTGCTGACATGGGAGTACTGATTGGTTTAGAGAAGAGCATGTCATGCTTGACCAGAAGATCATGAGCGTACTTGAGCTGGCCGATATGAAGACCATCATTCTGGGAAGTTACTTGCAAGCCAAGGAAATAATGCAAAGGGCCTAGATCTTTGATGTCAAAAGTACGACTTAGTACTTGAATGAATCGTTCAAGAAGTTTATTATCGTTTCCCGTAATCACAATGTCATCGACATATAACAAAAAAAAGATCGTGTGGTTGTTATGACGAAAAAAAAAAAAGAGGGATCAGATAGACTCTGAACAAAACCAGCAGATATGAGAAAAGATTTCATACGACGAAACCAAGCACGTGGAGCCTGTTTAAGACCGTAGAGTGCTTTGTGAAGCTTGCAAACATAGTCGGGTCTAGATGGATCGACAAACCCGGGGGGCTGAGCCATGTAAACATCCTCATTTAGAAATCCATGTAGGAATGCATTTTTGACATCTAATTGGCCAAGTGCCCATCCTCGAGAGACTGCAAGACTGAGGACAGTCCTTATAGTAGCAGGTTTGATAACCAGGCTAAACGTTTCTTCGTAATCAATGCCATGTCGTTGATGGAATCCTTTGGCAACAAGACGAGCTTTATGTTTTTCAATTGTGCCATTTGGATTGTGCTTGGTACGGAATACCCATTTGCAGCCAACTGTGTTTTGGGATGGTGATGGAGGCACAAGAGTCCAAGTTTGATTTTTCAACAGTGCATTGATTTCCTCTGTCATAGCATTGCGCCAAACTCCATGTTTGGAAGCCTCTGTATAGCATGTTGGTTCAGAATTTTCAACGATAGTAAGAAGAGCTTGAGGAGGAGGATGTTTTGTAGTTGTATCATGCCGTTTGTTCTGTGGAAGTGTGTCATCTCTAGAACGAGTGATCATTGAATGTTTAGTAGGCGGAGGACGAATGGGTAAAGCCTCTACTGCTGGTATTAATGCCGGTACAGGTTCTTTTGTTGTCATGGTTACATCCACCGTTGGGACTAATTCAATTGTTGTCATGGGTTCTTGTGTCACAAATGGTCGAATTGAGTTTGGAGTAGCTTTATGACGACGATGATATGTGAGCACATGTGATTGATGAATAGAAGTCGGTGCCTGATTTGGTGCTGGTGGAGTGGTAGATGGCAGCATTGTCTTTGTTGTTGTTGTTGTTGTCTCTTGAGAGGATTGAGACACTTCAGTGATGTATGGAGGAGAGTCTATAGATGGAGTAAGGTGCCGAGCTTGTGATGATTCTTCTGATGGCCTCTCAAATGAAGTTGGACTTGGTAAAAGAGCAAATTCCAATGGACCAGGTGGATGTACCTGCATATCTTTGTAAGGAAAATAAGTTTCGTTAAAAATGACATGCCTAGACACATAGAGGCGACCAGTCTTAGGATCGAGACATCTATAACCCTTGTGTTGATGACTATATCCTAAGAATACACATTCGATACTCCGGCTCGATAATTTATCAAAGATATATGGACCAAGATAAGGAAAGCAAGAGCACCCAAAGACTCGAAGGGCAGAATATGAAGGATGATTACCATAAAGACGATGATGTGGAGTGTCCCAATTCAAGACAGAGGTTGGCAGGAGATTAATAAGATAAACAGATGTTAGAACGGCTTCCATCCAAAGTTTGTGTGGAGCACCAGAAGTAAGAAGAAGGTTACGGGTCATGGTTGCAATATGACGATGTTTTCTTTCGGCTAACCCGTTTTGCTGAGGAGTATGGGGACATGAGAATCGTTGTTGAATTCCTAAAGAGCTGCAATATTTAGTGAATTCATGATTAACATATTCATTTCCATTGTCACTTTGGAGAAATTTTATGGTGATGCCAAAGAGATTTTGTATTTTCGCAACCAATTTCTTAAAATGAGTGAGAACTTCATTTTTCCGATGCATTGGATAAATCCATGAATAGCGAGAAAATTCATCAGTGAAAAGTACATAATATTTAAATCCACAAGTAGATGGAGTGGATGAATACCAAACATCACTATGAACAATATAGAAAGGAGAATCAGCATAAGATTTATTGTCTTCAAATGGTAATTTGTGTGACTTGCTTAAAGCACATTCACGACAAAAATTGCGAAAAGAAATTTTAGAACCAATATTAGTACTTATACGGGACAAGACATCAGAAGAGGGATGACCAAGACGATTGTGCCAGGTGGAAGAGTGTATAGTAGCAAGTGCTTGCGGAGTGGAAGGGATATGAGACAACTGAAGTGGATATAACCCGTCTTTACAAAGGCCCTGAAATAATAAACGACCAGATTGTAAGCAATATATCTGATAGAAATCAGGGGCAAATAGAAAGAAGACTTGATTAGCTTTAGTAAAACGAGCAACAGACAATAAATTTTTACGAATAGAAGGAATGTGAAAGACATTTTGTAATGAAAATTGAGAAGAACCAATGGAAATTGGCAGGTTACCAGTATGGGAAACAGACATTGAGTTCCCATTACCCATATAAACATTATGAGGACCACTGTATTTTTCAGGATTGTTGACAGACATGGAGGTCATATGATGGGTCGCTCCAGTATCTGGGTACCAATTTGGATCAGCAACAAAATGGGCTCCAGCGAAGGGTGCAACTGTAGCTGGACCTAAGAACTTGTGAGGACATTGTTGTTGATTGTGCTGGTTTGTGTGACAATTGGAACACCAGTTGGGAGCTGGTCCGAGTATTCCATTAGATGGTTGAGAACGAGGAGCCCAATTTTGCGGCGAGTAAGGTCTAAACAGAGGAATTTGTGGCTGATGAAATTGTTGTGATGGAATAGCATTCTTCTGTTGTTGCTGGTAGTTGCGCCCTGAATAGAATCGCTTAGGTCGATTGAAATTTTGATTATTTGAATTAGTGTTCCGGCCATGTTGAGCATGATTTTCACGGCGAGTATTGGAACCATGAAAAAGAGCTGTTGCCGTTCCTTGTTCCTGGTGACGTGGTTGTTGGGCATCGAAAGCTAAGATGCGAGCACGTAGCTCAGTAAAATTGGGAAGAGAAGATTGTTGTGAGAGGGCCGTTCGGAGCATGAGGTAGTCTGGTCCAAGCCCGTGAAGTGTTGCCAGTACTAAATCTTCATCATAGACGGGCTTTTGAATGGCTGCCAACTGATCAGCAAGTGACTTGGCATGACGAAGATAATCATCAATTGATTTGGAGCCTTTGTTGAGCTCAAGGAGTTGAAGCTTGAGGCTGGAAGCACTGGCGGCAGAACTTTACGAGAAGTGGCTAGCTAGGCAGTCCCAAATTTCTTTTGAGGTGTCGAACCCAATTGTGAGTTGTGAGACGCTTTCAGACAAAGAAGTAGTGATAAGACTAACTATTTGTTGATCTACAGTAAACCAATCCTCATATTTTGGGTTGGGAATTTCTTCTTCCGGTTCAGTTTGAGTGGCAGCTATCATGATGGTGTGAGATGGTTTTGGTATGGAGCCATCAACGTATCCCCAGAATTTGGCACCATGAAGGTAGTGCTTGATTTGTCTCAGCCATATTAGGTAATTTGTTTCAGTGAGTTTGGTGAATTGAGCTGTGTTTTGAGAAGGAAAAGAAACAGATGAAGAAAATGCAGAAGCCATGGCAGAAAAATAGAGAGATGATGCAGAGAGAAAAACAAAGATGAGGTAGAAAATGTAGGATCCTAAACCTAGGCTGATACCATGTAGAAATTGTATTTTGTTGTATTTGATTGATGTATGATCTGTACATTATATAGCAGGCTACATGAATAATTACAAGCAATATTACAGGTGCAATAATCTTGTGTAATTACAAATCAAAACTGATCCTAAACTATAGCTATATTTGAATTCAAATGAGATCTGATTTGTGATGGCTTGATTATTGCTATGATTTAAATGATGTGTTGATTTTGTGGGATTGCTTTAACATATATATTTTCCACTTTTACTTTATTTAATACACACCACACACTTTTATTTATTACAGACATAATGATTATAAAATATATTCTCTTTGTCTTACTCCCCAACAACTACTTATACATACATTTTGTGCAAAATTTGTCTTTTATCCCTTTTGAGAGGGGTGCCAAAAATTTGGCAAACTTTCTTGGCACCCTTGGAGCTCCAATAAGGTGGCAACCAAGAATGGCATGCCACGTAGATTTGGCACCCCCCGTATTGGAGATGCTCTCATAAATTGCAGATAACCTAACTCACATATAAAGTACAAATGACTAGAAACTGGTGAGAGAATTAATGACTATGCAAAGATGTCGTGGCCTCGAACATTTTTCTAAACCAATAACTGGTGAGAGAATTTTAGGAACACAGCGAAAATACTTAGATTTACTTAGAGAAAAGAACAATTCTAAGAGACTTGGAGACTGTAACCTAAAAGTTACATGATGCGAATAGAGCACTGACCAGTGTCGAAGATAAACACGACAAGGTAGGATATCATCCCTCCAAATCTTGCGGATATTATATTGTCCATATCGCTGAAAGTAGATCTCCTGGCTGCCTACAAAACAGCTAATTAGACAACAGTGAGCTGGGAACACATATATTTAGAAATGGAGTAATTTGTTTAGCAAATAAAAAAGTAATTTGATTAGCAAATAAAAATAATTAGATTAGCAAATAAAAAGTACTCCCTCCGTCCCATTTTACATGTCACTTTTGAAAAAATTACGCATATTAAGAAGTTCTAACATAAAAATTATTTTCATTTGTAGCCATATTAATTACATTGATTGAGATAGTTTCAATGTATAATTTGAATGATAACTATATTACATTAATTACAAATACTAGTACCAATACTTTAGTCAAAGGGTTATTTTGGAAATTTACTCATAAAATTGCAGTGAAAAGAGACTACTAATTTGGGACGGAAGGAGTAACTTCTAAATGCAATGAGGTTATGGTTTTATCTGCCAGAATGATTCGACATAGCTCATATATTATATGGAATGTCCATATGTCATTTCACTCTAGATCTGCCAATTAACAGAAACAGTCATTTTCCACTTAGTTCTGCCTAGTACTTTTCAGTATAGGGGTGCATATCTGTTGTTAAAATTGCAACAAAACACAGAACCAACATGATTAAACATTATCACAGAGAACCTGCGATAGACTTGCGTTAGTCTGAAAATCACACCTGGATTCCTCTGACCTGGCCTCTTTCAACATATTAAGGTATGAAGTTCAATTATACATGAAAGCAAGATGGAAACAAGTGAATCATCATGTGTATTTAATAATAACAAAAGGTTATATTAAAAACAAGTAGAAACAAGAAGGCACAGTGATTGATCTTTTGATGTCTGAAGTCTACTTTAATAATATCAGGATGATACCTCTACACCTAATTTGAAAATACTCCTCATCACTAAAACGCGCACAAAGCACCTATAACATGAAAACAAATATACGGGATCAGTCTCAAAAGCAAAATAAAAAATAAAAACAAAATAGAGTTAAAACTTGACCTAAAAAATTTGACACCATTACTCACCGCAGGACTAGCATATGGCTTTCCATCTAATTCTTCAGGTATGACCTATCAAAATACGATATCAATAGTTCATAATTAAAACGACAACGAACTATAATCAGTAGACATATATACAAGTATGAAACTGATTAGGAAAACTACAACATCACTCACAGCCAAAAAACGAAACTCATGCTCCCTCTCAATATATGAAGGAATCTGAAATTCAAAAGTGCATATGAGTTGATTGACTTTGAAGTTACAAATCTGATTAACAAAATTTATCCAATCAAGCAATGCGGTAAAGAATTCTTTACATACCTCTGAATCATGAATCTCAAATACAGTTACCAAAAGGCTTTCACCTTCACAAGGCTCAACGCTTAAGCTTGAAATTTCCTACAGCAAACAATTAGAGCATCTTTAATGCATGAGCCCAAGTCCATAATTTTTGGGACCCAATTATATGCCACATAAGTAAAAGTTGGTGTCATAAAAAAATTGGACAATTTCCTCCAATGCATGAGCCCAAGTCCATTATTTAAAATCATTACATTCTACATAAATTAATTATTATTATGCATGCTGAATTGCTGAGTTACACATTCACAGTACAAAACAAATAAAAAAAGAAGAAAAACTGCTCTACTTGGCCTGGCCACCCAGTTGGGCTCTGGCCGGGTTTCTCTTTCCCTCCGATGCATAAAAAAAAGTTGGATCACTTTCGCACTTTTCAAGACAGGAGTCGGGCTCCCGCTGGAGATGGTCATACTACATCAGTAATACTAGACTCAAATTCCTCTGATGTTTTCTAATATATACTTAACAAATATATCAGCTACCTACGACAACATGTATCAAGTATTTTTTCCCATTTAACACTTAAGAGCATCTCCAAGAGTCTCCTAGTACACTCCTAAATATAATATAAAATATTAGGCTCCTAGTAAGTTATTACATTGATAAATGTGTCAACTCCAACAATGCTCTTTATAGTTATTCTCTATTTATATTTTATTGATAAAGATAAGTTAAGAGCCATGTAGAGGCTCTTAAAGTTGAGGAGAGTGAAGAGGCTCTTAAGTTTTTAAAGAGCCTCTAAGAGTCTTTTGGACCTCTAATTTAAGCAAGACTCTTTATTTTGCAACTTAAGAGCTCATATAAAGAACCTTGGAGATGCTCTAATATAAACACTAAAATAAAGATGATGGTAGCAGCACTTAATTAGAAAAAAAGAATAATTCAAATTGAATATGTGCCTAAACTTTATAAACCATAAAGTATACGAGAATCTTTGAGAGAAAAAAAACTACAAACATGTTTTCTTGCCACCAAACACAGTCGTGATTAAATCTGCAACCTTACATATAGACTGGCACCTTAAACACATACATATTGTAGCACTTCCAACATTATTGATAGGCACATTATTTATATATACCTATTTTTATAAAAAATGTTAATAAATTAAATTTATTTTGTTATGTGGGAATGTGAATAAAAAAGGAGCTTTAATAAAAAGGGAAGAAGTATTAGAGAAGGATTAATAATTTTTCTTGTTGGAGAAGTAAAAGAAAAGAGAATTTGATTTCAGTTAGGAAAAGACAAGCCCAAAGCACTAGCTATTTATCATATACATAAGGGGTCTTTCTTCTTTTATTAGCTCATTTGATTGATTAGTTAGGAGCAAATGTGGAGGTAGATTTATGCTTATTAGTGTTATCATTTAGAGAGAAAACAATAAATTTAATTTTTAGTTCTTTTCCGGCAGGCGCTAGCATTTTCATTGGC
Source organism: Oenanthe sinensis (assembly GCA_028671895.1). Lineage (NCBI taxonomy): Eukaryota > Viridiplantae > Streptophyta > Magnoliopsida > Apiales > Apiaceae > Oenanthe > Oenanthe sinensis. Next base: position 29,257,164 of record CM053813.1, on the reverse strand, counting down.
CAACTTTACAACCCGAAAGAAAGTATACTAGCTTCTTGTTACGTTTAGTTATTTTATAATACAAGTACATTCACGGAGTTAAATATAAAAAATATCAAAATATAAAAAATATAAAAAATATCAAAATATATGATATTTTTTATATGTTAAAATTATATGATATTTTATATTTTAGTAGAATTCTAAATAAAATTCTAGTAAGAGATAATAATGATAAAAGGATAATAATATTATAATATTCATGAGATTTAATGATTTGTAATTTTAAAGAATTAAAGAGTTTGAACGGTGATAAAATTGAGATATGTAAGTAGACTGTATTTAGTATAAATATGTTACATAAAAATTATATTGCAAATAGAATTTTTAATATAAGTATATGAAATTTAGGCTATAATATAGACATAATATACTACTAAATTTTATCATCGCTCAAAATATTTAATTCATTTACAATTACAACTCATTAATGAAATCTTATGAATATTATAATATTATTATTCTTTTATCTATATTAAGTTTTATTAAAATTTTATACCAAATACAATCTACTCACTCATCTCAATTTCATCACCGCTCAAGCTCTTTAATTCATTTACAAATTACAACTTATTATTAAATCTCATGCATATTATAATATTATTATTCTTTCATCTATATTGAATTTCGTCATATATATATATATATATTTATATATACATACATACTTCGATTTCCTTTATTTGATTCACTATATATAAATTTATGCTATTACATAAAGGTTACATATTTTCGTTATTTACGGCTCGTTATTTTAGTTGCCTAAGATAAAATGAAATTATTTAACATTATCTTGTTCCGGACTTCAGTCTAATTAATTATTTTGTCGCACTTATTTACACATAAAAATTATTAACAAACTAACATTGATATATTATTGTTAATTTATGTTTCAGAGTCTATGCATGTCCTATAAGTTTTGATAAGATACTGTTAAAAAATAGTTTCATTGTACATGTTCATCCATCAATTAATATTTTTAATTATTTTAAAAGGAAGAGAAGAATAATCAGATAACTTATTTCTAGAGTTTGGATTGGGGCCAATTTTCACACCAACATAGTGCAAAACTACAAGACCAGTGTATGCTAACAAGACCAGTACCAAAATACACTACACCACGATGCACATAAAAATTGCATTTGTGGCATCTTTGCATATACAGATAAAACTGAATTAAATATATTGCATTTCTACTACTATGTGAGCAAGTTTAATGCATGAATTACAGAATAAAGGGTGGTGACAATGTTTTATTACGAAAGCAATTTGGACAGATGCCGCTTTATTTCTTAACTTTTTCTGCATGTAAAACGTCTACACAGTACGTTCCTACTTTTTTCATATCCGTTCCTCCTTTTTCTTGCTTTTTCCCTTGACAGTTTCGTCTACTTTATATATATAATTGTAACGGACATATTTAGGAGATATAATATTTAGGTTCTTTAGTAGAGTATATTTTAAGGGATTTATTTTGTTTACACTTGCATGCATGTCTATATGGTTCTTTTTAGGTTTTAAAGCTTGGTGTAGTGAGATCTATTTTTAATGCCAAAGCTCAAAGCGAAATATGGTTATCTACACACAAGTTATAAGCACACATTGTTGAATACAGAGATAAACTATTAGTTTTAAGGCGCAATGTTAACATTTGTTTTAAAGGCGTAAAAAATTTTAGTGTAGTATTATTTGTATAAATTTGTAGGTACTTAATAATATTTGTTAATTAGTAATAAAATCATTACTTAAAATTAATTGTCTAGTTCACCGGGATTATTGACAGGGAAGTTTATCTCTATGGATAGCCTTGTCATTGTCACAACTAAACAATGTGTCTCCGATTATCTTACAATCAATTATACTCAATTTCCTTAAACAGAGATTCACGTCAATCAACAAAATGCCTTATTAAATAACATACATGCATAAGTTAGTCATGTATATCTATCATCCTAAAAATGCCTTATTCATTACATAGAAACATTGGATGAATAAATACGGGTTCGAATTCGAGACTCTCCTCCTAGGACTTTATTTGAAACCACAAACAAACTATATACCTGTAACAGTCACCTCTCTTATCATTAATAATTTGTTTCGTTTTAGGCATATAAACCTCAACAAATCATAAATTATTAATTTAAACAATAGAAGTCCCCCAACAAACCCCCATTAATATGTGGCACAAAGAGTACCATAATTAGTAGGTTGTTTGACTTTTTGATAAAGAGTTAGTTTTCTAACGTAAGGATAACGATATAATTTTCAAAAGTAATAAATATTATTTAAATGATCAAAGTCCACGCCTAAATTCACCTCAACAAACTGATATTGATGGCGGCTACCCCCCAAATATAATGGATAAGCTTTAGATGTATTAAGCATTTGAAATTACTATAAATGCCAAAACTGATTGTCACTATAAATGCAATCACAGTCTTAGGTCATTTTACAATCAGAACGAGATCAACCATGGGAGTCTACACCTTCACCATTGAAATTCAAAGCCCCGTTGAAGCCTCCAGGATATTCAATGCCATTACCCTCGACCCTGACACCATTGTTAAAAAGATTGTGCCTCGGGCTATCAAAAACATTGAGGTTATTGAGGGGAATGGAGGTCCTGGGACCATCAAGCAGATCAATTTTCCAGAAGGCAAGTCAGTTTCTTCAATAAGTTCTCACATGTTCATAAAATTAAGTACAATTATTTCTCTCTTGTTTTCATCATTACTTTGTCCACAGGTAGACCTTTCAAGTATGTGAAGCATCGAGTCGATGCTTTAGACAAGGAAAACATGACATATGCATACACAGTAGTTGAGGGTGATGCATTGATAGACAAGTTTGAGTCAATTTCCCATGAGTTCAAGCTCAGCTCCACGCCTGACGGAGGGAGCACTGGGATACAGGTTAGCACTTACCGTACTAAACCAGGTGCAGACATCAAGGAACAGGAAATCAGGTCTCGAGAGAATAAGGATAAGGGTGTTTTCAAAGCTGTCGAAACCTATCTCCTTGCAAACCCTGATGCTTAATTTAGATGCCCCTCTATATATGTAATTCAATATAACTTGTCACATTATTGTGTTCCAACTTTTGTATCCCTCATGTGTTCCCATGGCCTAATGGGCAAGACAATAAATACATGCTTTGTAATACCAAAGTTATGACCAAATGTAAGCATCTTTATTGTGCACGAACCATCTGTATAACTAATTAACTAGTAAACCAGATCAAGTTTCTTAAGAAGACAAGTACAAGGCTTTGCCTTTGATCTACCCTTTGATCTACTATATTGTTGCATGCTTTTTGTGAGGAAATACAAGCGATTAAATGGAAAACTCTTCCTCGCTTGTGATTTAAAATGGTATTTATAGTTCCTATAACTAGTACGATGAAGAAAGATGTAAAATACGATCTTATGATTTATGAAGGTGGCGAGGCCTTCTACAACCAGCTAACCCTGTCACGTACCTTTTAGCTGGTCTTGATCGAGTCGGTTACTGTCCTTATGGAGATCATGTACCACCATGGTTGTTAAGTCGACAAGTCGTGACTCGGCGCCCGAGTACCTTGGAATTGTTTAGTCGACAAGTCGCCTGACTAGTCGTAAAAGTTGACAAGTAGTCGATATATATACATTTTTAGTAATTATAATATATAATATAGGTTAACAGTTAACACACGTCAATTTCATAGTTCAAATGAATATTAATAGATAATAAGTAGTACTCTAAATTAAGCATCTCTAAGGTCTAAGAAAATAAAAACATAATTAAAGAGCGGAATCAACTAAACAAACACAATCATGCATCAAAAGTCATCCATCTCGAAATTATCTCCTCCTCCATATCCTCCTCCTTGAGTATTCTCCTCGGGTGGTAGTGTACACTGGACAGGTGGAGTATTGTTGGAGGTGGAGTAGTGTTGCAGGTGAAGCAAGCAGCAGTACTGCAGACTTGTACTAAAGAGTGAAACTGAAGACTTGTATTGAAAGTGTGATAATTTGTAAAACTGGGTTCATTGTGAAATGAGTTCTATAATTTGTAAAAATTGTTTAATTTGATTACAGAATAATGAAATCAATAATTTAAATATGAATGAAAAAATTGTGAAGTTGATTACAAATTTGTAAAACAAAATAAAAATATAAAATTTGCAAAATCAGTGAAAACACATTTTATATGCAACAGAACAATTTAAAAATAAAAAAAATGGGTAAAAAATGGGTAAAAAATGTTTTATGTGCAAAAGAATAATTTAAAAATAAAAAATGATTGAAAAACCGTTTTTTGTATATGTAAGTATATAAATAAAAGAAACAAAATTAATATAAGTTTTTTAAAATAAAATATAAAAAAATGTGTATATATCATATATGTATCACGGTACAACTTGAGTGGTGATGGGGAAGAAAAACCGAAGATCAGAGAAATCAAAACAAAAGATCGGAGAAATCAAGATAAAAGAAGATGAGAAGAAGAAGAGAAGAACGACAAAAGAAGAGAAGAAAGGGAAGAAAGACTTATCGGAGATGAGCCGCCATCGCCGGAGATGATCGGAGATGGAAGATGTCGCCGCTTTATCGGCTTCTTTGGCCTTTCTTTATGTTTGATTCAACAAATGGGTAAGTGTTACCTAAAAAATCCTATATTTCCTAATCTGTGTCGGTCTCTAGATCGGGTTTTGGGCCGGGTTCCGGGTCGGATCCGGGTAAAATCCATGGACGACAAACTCACTAGTCGAGCCTCGACTAATTCAAAAATAACGACTTATCGACTAGTCGTCGACGTAACAACCATGTGTACCACTATACTTTCTGGGAATAGGAAGTATCCATTTCAAATGACTTAATAATCTAACTCAAAAGTCGCCTTGAACATCTCTAAAAGTTTCCTTATGTTAACTTTTGAAGAGTTTGTCTTAAAATGTTACTCGAAGGGACTCCTACCATCTCCCCAAAATTATTAGCCGCCTCCTTTCACACCCTAACCCATATTAATAGGATCCCTATCTCCACTCCTAAGTCATTATATATCAGTTTATTTTACTCTCTATTAAGGGGGACGACAGAACGTTTGTGGACATAAATAGGAATTTATATATATTATTATTATATATATTATTATTAATTAGTTTAAATATATTTAGTGTAGAAATAAATAGTATATTTATATGTTTTACATGTAGGACTAGTATTTTATAAAATATAAGTTGTTTATAATAATCCCAAGTGTTTATCGGCATTTAGTTTTTCTTTTGTACATACTTCGGCTTTTATCCTTGGATTATATACGGAATTTTCTTGGTTGGCGCGGTTAATCCACCCAACTTTATCTTTCCATTGTTTTTATTATCATATATTGTTGTTTCAATCTTGCCGTGCATCATTATGTCTCCACTTCTACTTCCCACAATCTTGAATCTTGTAGTACTTTTATTAGTAAAGATATACAAGGAGTGAGTTTTAGGAGTATATTTCGAGTTGACACGTGTATATATGCACTAAGCTACTAAAGAGCTAACTTTAATATATTATTTTTAGGGAGGGGACTAAAAGACTCTCAGACATAATCTTAGTTCCTCAAAATTTAAGGCCTCCATTTTTTCTCATTATTGATGAGCCTCTCTCCTTTCCCTATTTCATATTCTAATAATATATTATTAATTTCCCACTCATTTCTTCACTTCAATTCTCTTCCTTACTTTTTTGTTATTAATTTCCCACTCATTTCATCACTTCAGTTGTCTTCTTTACTTTTTTGATTTATCTCTTGCTCCTCGAATATTTTGTTCAGTACTCCCTCCATTTTTTTATATGTCGCGAGTAATTTTTTGTGGTCAGTCTGGTTTGCAATAAACTCCAGGATGTATAGGCAAAGATATAAATATGTGCATATTATATATATGTAGCTGAACTTAATAACCATAAAGTATTTCCAAATCTTCAAAAAGACAAAGACAACAAATATGACTTCTTCATACTGAAGACATACATCATTAAATATGACACCCACCCAGATGTGAACTTGCGTATTGATTTACTTAAATTTGATAAGATCCTGATAGCTTAATTCATAATTCACTTCACATAACCAAACACATATGTCTTGTAGCCTTTCAACCTTAAACTCAATTTCACTTTATCAAATTTTAAATCAGTTAAAAAATCAATAATTTTAGTTTTTTTGTGTAGGTTACATATTTGTCGACCCAAAATAAAGATTGAAAAAGTCAATATTTAAAAAAACAATCAAATATAACAAAAAGGCATGGATAAATTAAGAGTAGAAAGTTGACTACTGCAAAGATAAGAACTAAGGTCATTTAAGTGCCCAAAAAACACTACCCCTAGGGTTTCTCAACCATAGAATGGAGAAAAATCGATAATCTTAAAAAAGTAAGAAATTTTCGAATCTATAAATTTCAAAAATAATAAAAGATTAAATGAAGAGAACCCTAGAACTAGATCTAATAATAGAAAATTAACAATATTGGCTTCTTAATAACGATCAAGGAGTACCTTAATAATCAAATAATAGAAAAAAATCAATTTTAACCCTACTACCATAACCTAAAATATTTCTAAAAATCTACTTATATAATATAATCAAACTTCATAACTAATTACAATTTTCTTTATTATTAAATAATAATATCAATATATAAATATTAGTGTAATCTTATATGTAGTAATTCATTGCTCCTCGTTTTAAGAGCACTGGATTATTTTATACGAGAGGGTAGTGAATAGTTTAGATTCGTGGAGGAAGGGAAGCCTTAAATCAGGCTCACCAACGTATCCTCCAACTCAACCTTTAGTTCAATTCCAATATACATCACTATATAACCAACAAAATGCCTAAAATCACTACAAAACATGAATTATAAAGAATAATTGAATAAAAAAGTTCATTATTAAATTCAGATTAGTTTCATTTGAATCAGTAAAAATATACGCAATCAATTAGCAACTATATACATATACTCAATTCAAATACACATAACCTTGGTTTGTGGATTGGCAATGCCACGTTGGAAAAAAATAGGAGCTGCGTGAGCAAAAACACGACGAAAACCTCGCAATCTTGCAACTCGAAAGTTGAGTAGATCAGGAAATGTACTTCTCGCACTATTCTCTGTAACGCACATAAGGCAAATTTATGTCAATGAGTTAATAATAGCATGGAGAATTGTATTAATTTATCGAGATTAAAAATACACTTTATCGAGAAAATATACAAAATTATCGAGTTTATTCATTTATCGAGATTATAGTATTTGATTACCGGAGAGAAGAGAACCGAAGCCGCAGATGGAGATGAGTCCATCTGGAGAAACGATTGGGTTGAAATCGGTTTGGGTACTGAGTTCAAAGTGAGGTGTTGAACCGAGTTGGAGCGAGTTTCCGGAAGAGGACATGGCGAGTCGACGGAGATGTAATCGACGGCGATTGTAGGTGGAACAAGTGATCTGATGATCAGTGTTTGGGAAAGTGAGTACGGGAGGGAGATGGCGAATAGGATATTGCCACGTGTGATGTTGTATATGCGTACCATATGTTGGAGCGAAGCTAAGAGCCCCAATCATCTCTCTGATGAGAGAATATGGCTCAGCTCTACACATTTTATTCATGAGTTATTTTATGTTGTTGAAAGGAGATCGGTTTAAAAATTTAATTATATATTTATGGTGATAGTATTACTTGATTTGTTTTCGAAAAAGGCTCCTGATTTGATTCTATATAGTATCAAGTCAATTTTCGAAATTAGATCAAGTTTTAGCGGTTCAGGTACACTAATTTAAATATAAAAATTTGAATAATTCAGAAATTCACTCCAAACGTAAAAAAATTATGATTTTTTAATACACTTAAGATAGCAGTACTCTACCATATATATAAACTAAATTCTACCAAATGTGGCACCCACCGGTCATTTATTATATTATATATAATATAATATTATATATAATATAATAGAGCAATCTGAACCAATTTATTCCAGCTCAGCAACAGCCACGTGTACCAAATTATTCCAGCTCAGCAGCCACATGTAGCAAAGTAAAGAAATAACTAATCCTATATTGCATCAATCTTCATTTCAGGTTTAATCAATGGTAACAACCCAGGTATATTACATAATTGTAGATAATATTACGCCCATTGAATTAAATATAAATTTGTGTATATGTGTGAATTTATGTGTATGTATTTAGTTCTGATTGAATGCTTAGGGTTACTTTGTGCAATGATTATTGTTGATTAATATATGTTGTGATTGTTTGTTAGTGCTGAATGATCTTATTGTGTTTGTGTTGTTTTTGATATATGATTATCAAGATTGTTCGGTTGAGATTGTTAGGGTTTATGTTTTGAATTTTGGTTTGTGAGAATTGTGGCATGTAGTGTTGAAGTGAATTTTGAAACGAATTGCAGGTTCAGAGTTGTGAATCAGTTACAATGAATGATCGGAGGACTGTAGATTTGGACCATGGATGGGAGTTTATGCAGAGAGGGATTATGAAGCTTAAGAGGATTCTTGAAGGTCTTCCGGAGCCACAGTTCAGATCCGAAGACTATATGATGCTCTACACGTATGTCTTTAATTTCTGTTTTTTTAGAATACATGAACTCTGTTTCGTTAAAGTCAAATACAATTATTAGAGTTAGTATAAATGCAATTTTTTAATGTTAATTTTTTAATGTTCTTAAGCACAAGTTATTTCTCTTATGAAGTTAATACAGGGAACGATGTCACCCATCAGGATGTAGTAATTATATATTTATCTGGCAAAGAAAGCTGTAGTGCAGTTGAATCAGATGCAAAAATGTTATGTTTTGAATAAGTTCAGAGAGCTTATCATCTTATGAAAGAATGAAGGATCGAGGATTATAAAATGATTTTTTAAAGTAGCATGTCTTCCTCTTTGCTTGAGAGCTTACATTATTACTCTATGGCTCAATGCTAAGCTAATTAAGTTCACCCATAACATTTTTCCCTTTTATGGCGAACTTTAACATGTTTGGTTCTGATCCAGGTATTGGCTTCTTTGAGAGAAGCATGATGAGTTTATGTTGAGAGAGCTTGTTAATACATGGGTAAACCATAAAGTCATGGTCAGGTGGCTTTCTCCATTCTTTCACTATCTTGATCGGTACTTAATCGCACGGAGGTCACTTCCTGGACTTAATGAAGTTGGACTCACATGCTTCCAAGATCTGGTAATTATATTTCTACACGTGTTTACAGCACTTAATACTTATAGATGTTTGACATGCTTTCTTTGAAAATGTTTAATACTTGATTGTTATAGTTTTGATGCATTAAAATACAGAATATGTTATTAGAAAGTTGTACAGCTCCCAAACATTCTGAAACTCGGCCTTTGTTTCAGGTCTATCAAGAGTTGAAAGGGAAAGTGAGGGATGCTGTCATATCACTGGTATATTTTGTTCTTTTCTATCACATGTTCACTGTTTTATCAGTTTTAGTTGATGAGGATACAAAATAATGTTTCCTATACAGATTGATCAAGAGCTCAAGGGGGTACAGATTGACCGGGCTTTACTGACGAATGTTTTAGATATATTTGTAGATATAGGAATGAGTCAGATGGATCAATATGAGATTGACTTTGACGCAGCCATGCTTAAAGATACTTTCGATTCCTATCCTCGAAAAGCTTCAAACTGGATCCTGGAAGATTCTTGTCCTGATTATATGTTAAAGGCAAGCATTATTTATTCTCTCCAAAATTTACAGATATGCTTTAATATCCTAGATGATTGTTAAATATGATTCTTGCAACTTCAGGCAGAAGAGTGTTTGAGACGAGAGAAAGAAAGGGCTCCACTACCTTCATTTCAGTAGCGAGCCAAAGTTGCTTGAGGTGTGGTTCTCTCTAATCTATTCTTTTAAAGTTACTAGCCAGAAATGTTTTTATGTTATTTATTTAATTTTTTTAGTCTTCAAAATGGAAGGTATTGTGGAAGCTCATTGCTCTCACATGCATTTGAAGGTATCATGGTAGCTCATTGCTCTCAGATGCAGTGAACCATATTCCTTGATCTTCTTTTTGCATTTCTATCAAGTTTTGTCTAGGATGTACAGACTTTTTTCCAATATACTTAGAGGCTTAGATCCAGTTTCTAATATTTTCAAGCAGGTTAGTAAACTTAAACGGTGATTTTATTTTGATAAAAAAACAAGGTTTCATCAAGGCTTGCAATCATGCATCAACAATTCAATAGTGTACCTTACCCTATAGGTCAATTATTGTTTGTTGTTTTCTTATACAGAATGTTACAAATGAAGGCACATCATTAGTAAAACAAGCAGAGGATGCAGCAAGCAACAAGAAGGTTGGCCTTTTCACGTCTTTCTTAATTTGGATGTTTTAGTTGTAATCTATTTAATCTGTGTAAATCTTACTAGACTGTTGATGGAATTTCCTGACCTCACCCTATCTGCTATGATTTCAGCAGTAGCATTCCAATATCGTATTTGAGTATGGGAATTATACAAAATAGAATACTGGAATCCAATCTAGCTCTATCACACACTTCTAAATGCTTTCATAACTGGTAGCTCGTCTTTATTGCCTTTTCTTTTCACTTTTGAACAAGGAAAGCTTCTATAATAAATGATCATGATACACAGGGAGGGCAATGCATAAGCTGAATAGCGCCTAGAGAAATATGTCTAAATAGATCAGTCTGATTAATCGATACATATATTATATAGAAATTAATGAAATATAAATATAACAATTACAAATACGACATAATTATATTACTCATGGCATCAATCAGAAAAATTATATAACTGTTTGGTAATAATTTGATTTTTGCATGTTTCGAGATAAAATATATAAAATAATATTTTTGGGAAGATTTGATAGTGAGACTTGTAGTTACTTTCCCCAAGAGCGTCTTACAAATGGGTAGTGACCACGACCGATGATATTGATATTGACAATCAGATTGGTCTTGCTCAGGACAAGAAGTATCATCTCACTGCGGAAGAAGTTTAGTGAAGAGGTTGAATCATTGGTTATGGATATTGACTGACAATAGTATAACTCATTAGTATGTTGACTGACACATATTCAGCTCTTTAAATAATGTCTGACATTTTGTTGTTTAGAGGTTAACACTGAGATGTTTAAATTATTGACTCAGTTGTTGGAAATGTTTGTTTTGCAAGTGGGAGTGCATGGTGGTGCTTTACTTTGCACTCAGTTGCAAAAATATATGTTAAACTTCATGGGTTTCTATTTGATGCTGCGAAGTTTGCCTCGCGTCTTTGGGGAGACTATTACTTTGATCCTGATACTAGGGGTTTTAAGAAGAAACAACCTTCAGGTGGAGTGGAAAGCTCATTTGTCCAGTTTGTGCTCGAACCCCTGTACAAAATTTACAGCCAAGTAGTTGATGAACATAAAAAGAGTGTGGAGACAACAATAGCAGAACTTTGTGTAACCCTTAGCAATGCAGCTTACAAGTTAAATGTTAAGCCATTGCTGAGATTGGCACGTAGTTCAGTTTTTGGTTCTGCAACAGGCTTCATGGATATGCTTCTTTATCACATTCCGTCAGCCAAAGATTCTGCGCCCAGGAAGGTTGAACTTTCATATACTGGACCTACTGACTCTTCTATATACAGAGCCACTTAATGGTTAGCGTGACCAAATTGTACCCCAAGTCTGACTGTAGCGTTTTTGATGCATTTGGTCGGGTTTTAGTGGGGAACTGCATACGTGGCAGACTTTCCGTGTTCTTGGAGAAGGATATTCACCAGATGATGATGAGGATATGACCATAAAGGAAGTTACGAAAGGTGCTTTTTTATGTAATTATTATCTATTTCCCCCTAGATGTCAGCATGTAACTTTACGTCAATTAACACAAATTAGATTCCAATGCACTTGCAACTAATGGAATAAGGTATTAAGGTGACAAGTAACTGTATATGCTTCAATATGTAAATGGGGATTTTATATATAAATCTTCTTGTAAGAAAAATATTATGCCGAATATTCAGATACCTTGAAAGGCTTTTTTATCCAATATAAAATTTTATCGTGCCTAGAAGTATGCACTAAAATAATATTATATCCGAAGAGTAAAGCTAAACCATTTTCATACAGTACATTTATACTGTGTAGCAGGAGAAATCTGGACATGCTCTGATATGACACAAAAAAACTTGTAATCAGCTATCTTTTGAACACATGCATTCTGTTATATTTTGACCATTATGGTTTTGCCTCAATAGTCTAGAAAAATATAACAAATTGATCGGAAATAAGAGATTACCAAATTTTTATTGGTTTTTTTGCAGGTAAAAGGTTGTGAAGATATAGTTTCCATGCTCCGTGATGGTTTTGCAGTAGAAAATGTATTCACCATAATGAAAGAAAAAGGATTACCCCAGCAGCGTAAAAGTAGAAATCGGCGAACTCCTAAAACAATCAAATTTGGTGCTTATCATGTTCTTTGCCTTGAGGGCACCAAGGGTTTAGCACTGATAGAACTTGCAGATAAGATTCAGAAATCAGGTCTCCGTGACTTATCAACCATCAAGACACCGGATGCCACTGTATCTGTTGCGTTATCTAGAGATCCAGCACTTTTTGTAAGAATGGCTCCTTTAACATACTGTGTGAGACCTGCTTTTAGAAAGGATCATGCAGATGGTGAAGCAGTAATTGCATCTGCCACAGAAGAAATACAGAAATATGTAAATGTCTTTTTGACAGAGCAAAACTAATGGCGATGTTGAAAAGGATGATGACTCTGAATCTGATATTGCTGATGGTCTCGAAGTTAATGAGATAGGTACTCTACTTGGTATGAACAAGATTAGTGATAATTTTCAAGATTCTGGAACTTTATCGGCAACTGCAAATAATAGTTCTCACTATGATATGCAATTGAATCTGAAAACCAACCCTGATACCCCTGCTAAGATTTCATTTCTGCCTTGTGAGCTGTAACAATACACTTATGCGTGTGTGTTCGTCCATTCTGCATCTTAAAGATGATTAGTGGCAGGTCATCACATTAATGGAGATTGACGAAGGAAACTACGGAGAGCCATGGGTTCAGGGACTTAGTGAAGGAGAATATTGTGATCTCTGTGTTGAGGACTGAGGAGCGTCTAAGTACCCTCTTCTTGATTTCTGTAGTGAATGAAGGAAACGTTGTTCGTGCAGTTCTTGAGGTGAACTCTTGATGTATCAAATTTATAGATATAGTTTTCTAGTAGAAAAGTTGTACATGTGTATATAATTTCCATGATGCATTGAAAAGAGGTGTGAACTGCACAAATGACCTAAACCTTTTCCTGTTTAGCTTCTTGCAGTAATACAGAGGAATGTGATCGTAGTGCCTAGACTATTGGCTGTTGTGTAGCCCTACATAATTAATTGGCTCTCTCTCGTTTCACATAAGTATTAGCCTGGTTTCACATAAGTATTAGCTTGCTTGAAATGTTTAATAGGATAGTAGTTTGAAAAAATTTCTAATGTTGTGCAACATGCAGCGAGATGCAAATTCTTGCATCAACTGTTGCGCAGGTAACTCCTGTCTCTGATTTGAGGCAAAACTCACAGCGGGCATGAGACACGTGATTTGTGATGTGAATGTGATGATGAGGAAATATGTATCTGGATTAAAATCTTCTATGTCAACATCTCTAGGTATGATGTTAGAAATTTTAAAAAAAACTCTGGATGGGGAAGAAGAAGAGGAGAAAGCTTTTGATTATGACGGGAATTTGGTTATTGGTAATCTTTAAAATGCAATATGATTTATTATGTCCTGATCTAGGATTGCCCGAATTTTTTGACTGCAACACAAGCAGTTGCAAAGTCAAGTTTTACGCATCAAGGATGAACTAGCTCTCTGAAGTAAAGTGAGCCCTTGTGAGATGTAACTTATCACTGTTCCTTTATATTAGGCATATAATTCAAAAATATTATTCATTACTTGTTTCATTTTCTAATTTCTACATAATCTAACATGCTGATCTTGCACATATTCACATTATATCTGTTTTACTAAATTCATAATTCTTCTCTAATTATTTCCTGCAGTCGAAAGTAGATGAAATTCTAATTTGAGTTATTAAATGGAACACACTTCTTGATCCTCATAAGAAAGGTCAATGGTGATCGTTAGGAGAAATGTTGTCAGGCAGATAAAATATTGAAGAGATTGCTAGAAGAGCTGACTTGGAGATTACAGAAACTCAGAAGATGATTCAGCTTCCTGCTGCACAAAGGGTGAATGCAGATGCAAGAAGAGCAGTCTTTTGTATAATAATGAGTGCAGAGGACTCCTTCATCACCAGTTTTTACACCAAACCTCCCGACCTCCTTCATACCAGTAATAAAAGCTACTTTGAGGCCATCTGGACTATTAGCAAAATCAAGAAAAGTAGGTCGGGATCCACGGTGGCTGAAGAGCACTTCGTCTTAACTTAAAAGGACCCTTTCCTCTGCCCAGATTTTTGAAATATTCATTATCAAAGAATTAAAGGGTATCAGGATCCCGTGCTTTGGTCTGAATTAGCACAGGCTTCAGTCAGCAGCTGAGCATAAACCAGATTCAGAGAAGGGTCAATTTTGGCTTGTTTTGTCTGAATTATCATGTCTGTTCAGTCTGCAGGAAGTGAAAGATTTATTGTGCATCCTTTTCTGCGTTCCTGTTTGATGACACACTTAGAATCAAATATCAACCCATCGTTACACTACAACAGAATTATCAGATAAGCAACGGCCGGCTACATCCACATACTACTGAATAAGAATTGTGGATATTCTACTTTAAAAGGTTTTGGCTCCTAAATCAGGAAAAAAATAGAGCCAAAGATCACCTTTTATTTGAGGATGAGTAAGAAAACAAACTTACAATTTGTTTGGTTTCGGAATGTTGGAATGGAGATGGTTTTCCTTTTCGTTAGTCTTTGTAACGAGGTACAAAAGTCTAATGAAACTTTGTTTCTCTGTAATTCTGAACAGGATTAGTCACGTTTAAAATGGATTTCGTTCACCAATTACAGGCTTGCAGCAATTCATACTTCATACAAATCTGAATTATTTATCAATAAACTAGAGAAAGTAGAAACATATATGATAATTCAACTCACTAGTTTAAATTTTAAGTTATGAGAATTGCGATTGATAAATGATAACTAAAATTGAGTCTTGACTCTTGACGAATGGTAATGATACGATACAAATTGTATGTTTATCATGAATAATTTTATTTAAGAGATTAATTCACATAATTTTTTTAAAATTAAAATTTTAAATTTAAATGAGATTTTATTAATAAATAGAAGAATCATACATGAGTGTCTCCCATGGATATTTTGAAGGAGATAAAAATTCATTATAGTTATCTAACAAACAAATAAGGAGCTTTAGTCACTAAGTGAGCCACTTGATTTGACATGACCAACAAAAATATTATTCCTGTTTCTTAACGTCAACCGACAACTTTCGATAATGTTCTCAAGTTTTAGATAATTTGATTTGCTTTTGTTCACAGCTTGCACACTACCAAGGGAGTCGCTCTCTACTGTAACATCTTGCAGCTGAAGAGAGTAAATTCATAAGAGTAATGTTTAATTGAATATTTATTTTAGTTTTATTGTATATTACTTTTTTGTAAAACTATAATCAAACGGTCGTAAAATAAGAAGTAAAATCAAGAAATTTGGATAAATGTATAAAATCAGTTTTATGAGAATTGTAATTTAACTATTTAAGAACGGATGATGTGATAGCGGAAGAAATAATAACAACTAATAAGTACTAGAATCGTAAATAGAGGCACTAGAATTATAAAAAATAGAAATTATTATCTAACTTGGGCTTTAAAAGGAATAAAAAAAAATTACTCGTTTCAGCCTCCCTGGTTCCGCGCCTAAGCATCGGCTTCAGTAACTCCGTTGTAATGTGCTGAACATCCCATGATTTTGTATTTGGGAGAAAGAGACTTATATTTTTTTTACCATTTCTGTGCATATATCCAGTATCCACACTTAGAAAAATTTAAACTTTTAAAATTCACAATGGAATCTAATATCCATTTTAATCATCCTTTTTAAGATATACAATTCTAAGTTGTTTTTTTCTTTTGAATAAAAATTCAACTTTCATTAAATAACTATACAATTCTAATTATGCATCATTGGTTTAATTTTAGTGATATTGATTTTATTTTATTTAAGGAAATAACTTAATCATCTTAGAAAAAATTATAGCGTCTTATTCAATATATAACGTATGTGTATGATTTTAAAGAGTTTTTAATAAACATCATTTTTCGACTTTTTCCAATATTTTTTGTTAGATTGTAACTCACTAGTACCTGGATCCGATTACGTTGATTCGTAATTTAGTTTTCATATGAATTGCTGGTATGTTGCCAAAAATCATTCTATATTGTAAGTAATTAAAGAACACATGCATTTTCAAATAAACATACTTCCGGTTCAAAAACTTTAAACAAAAATTTATATATATATATATATATATATATATATATATATATATATATATATATATATATATATATATATATATATATATATATATATATATGGGCTGAGGTGGGCTCAGGTCACTTCACCCGCTTATCAAAAATTACTAGTATTATGAAACTTTTTATGACATCTAGCCCGATCAGTTTATTATCTAATTAGCTCAACATTTTAACTTAATGCAGAAATAGTGAGATAGAATATAAAATTGAAAAAGATTATAATTTGGGTTACCTTAAATATTCAGTTATTATTAATTAATATTCCCTCTGTCCTAAACAAATTGGTGCTTTATCAAATTTAAAAGGTAAATCAACTCAATTTTGACTTTTAATTAATAATTATTGTTAAAAATAAAAATTATGGAAAAAATATTATTAAAAAATATATTTAATATATTTTTAGACTTGATTTTTAAATTTGTAAAATTAGAAATTAATAATGTATAATTTACAATCAAACTTAAATACGTTTGATCTTTAAAATTTATAAACCGTCAATATTGTCAATATTTATAAGACGGAGGGGTATATATTATCTTTATTGTACACTTATCAAAATTGTCTTAAGAACTATAACAAAACGTAAACTCTTTTCTATAAGACAAGGGTTTTATTTTATTTTTTTATAAAAGTTGTGCAATATTGAATATTTAAATTTATTTAATTTGAATTCAGGTTTAAATGGAGGTCGAGAATAAATCTAACTAATATTCTATATATTAATTTTTTGCACCTGTTTTTCAATCTATGTTTTATTTCCTTAAATTTAATCTTTTTTAAGTCATTGTATTCAATATTCTCATCTTTCTTTTGCTATTTTATTTTAGGGTATTTTTTGATATGTCCCAAATTTAAAAGTTGTTTATAAATATGTCCTATTTTTAGTTGTATTTTCAAATATATCTCATACACAATTTTTTTCATCTTAATAATTTTATAAGGACATTTTTATTCTTGTAACTTAAAATAATTGAAATTTTAAAATAAATGTAATGTAATTATAATATAAATGTAATATGTAAATAATATTTATAAATTCAATCCTCTAAATCTAAATTTGATACCAAATTATTTTACTGCATAATTATAATATACATTAAACATATAAATTTTAAAATAAAATTTCTCCTTACAATTTTGGTTTAACAAAAAATTATAAATAAAAAAATAAATAGTGTTAAGATATAACCAAACCATATTTTGTATATACATATAATCGGATTCGAGCATTTAATCATATCATTATTCAAATAACCAGATAATAAAAAAACATGTATTACAGCACTCATCTTCAAAAAAAAAATGAATTACTATAATATTAAAACTTCTGAAAATAAAATAATTATATATCAATTTATTAATTATTAGTTACAAGTCATATAAAGTAAGTTAAGTAAATCTAAGGGTATATTAGTCTAATATTTATATTTAAATGTGTTAATAAGATAATATAACATATTTATAAAACAAATATAAAAAGGAACATATTTATAAATGATACCATTAATTTAGGACATATTATATAAATTCCCTTTATAAAATTGAGCTTCATTTGAGAGAAATGCTAAACTTTTCAAATTGGTTATACGATACTTTGTTTGCATAATATTATTAGTTTGATATATTATTATATATGAGGAGGGTCTCCTTACGTATTACACGAATCAGAAATAACATTTCTAAAATTCACCCACCCCTCCCATTAATAGGCTGCATGCACCTAGCATCACCATTAGTTATTAGTTGGCTGTTGAATCTTTGAAAAGAGTTGATTTTCTCAAGTGAGGTTGGTAACTGTTAAAAATTTTCAAACTGTGAGCAAATATTCTCAATGTCCAGACTCCCCAACTAAATCTACCTCAACAAACTGAAATTAAGTGAGGCTACACCAAAAATTGAAGAGTAAGCTTTAAATGTACTAGACAATAGCTATCACTATAAATACCATCACTCATTACTGAACTTCAGCATTCTACGTAACAATCGAGTTTCTTTTAACATTTTACAATCACAAGGAGATCAATAATGGGAGTTCACACCTTCACCGATGAAATCAAAAGCCCCGTGGCAGCCTCCAGAATATTCAAAGTCATGGTCCTCAAGTCTGACACCCTATTGCCAAAGATTGTGCCTCGGGCTATCAAAAATGTCGAGGTAATCGAGGGGAATGGAGGTCCTGGAACCATCAAGCAGATTAATTTCCCAGAAGGCAAGTCATTATTTGCAGAAAAAAATAAAGTTACATTATTTTGATATTTTTTCTTGTGTTTAACGTCATTCGTCACTGTCCACAGGCAGTCCTTTCAAGTACGTGAAACATCGAGTCGATGCATTGGACAAAGAAAACATGACATATGCATACACAATGATTGAAGGTGATGCATTGATGGGCAAGCTTGAGTCAATTTCTTATGAGTTCAAGCTCAATTCCGCGCCTGACGGTGGGAGCATTGGGAAAATGTCAGTACTTACCATACTAAACCAGATGTTGAGATCAAGGAGGAGGAAATCAAGGCTGGGAAGAATATGGCTGAGGGTATTTTCAAAGCTGTGGAAGCCTATCTCCTTGCAAACCCAGATGCTTAATTCAGATGTCCCTATTTAATATGTAATACTATACTGGTAGTAATGTTTTCCTGTGTGTTTTGACTTCTATCTCCCTTGTGTTCTTCTATGGCTTGATGGCCTCTTGGAGATGAGTTCGAATAAATGCTTTGTGCTGCCAATAGGCCCGATATCATATATGAAATATGATATATACACACACACACACACACACACACACACATATTATACAGCGCCTTTATTGTGCACGAAGCATCAGTATAACTAAAAGCCGATCAAGTTTGCTGCAGCATACAAGAAAAAGGCCTTGTCTATAGCTCTCTGTTCCAGCATGCATGGTTTAACTAAAAATGGCAAGCTAAACTAAATGAAACATAGGGACACCTTAATCCACTCTAAGAAAGGTAAAATGTATGCAAACTTAACCTCCACTCCAAGAAAAATAGAGCTACTATGAAGAATTGATAACATATCGGGGGTGTTTGGCTTAGCTTATAAGTAATAAGTTACTTTTTTAAAAAAAATATTTTCATATTTTTTTTTGAAAATTAATATTTATTTTAGAAATTTAAGACCAAATCTTATTTCCAAATTTGAAAATAAGTCACTTATTTTCAGAAAAAGTACATATATACCAACTTTTTCAGCTTATAAGTAGTTTATAAGCTGCGCCAAACGGGGCCATAATACCGTCAACAAGATAATGAAGTAAGATAGAATCATTATATATTAAGTTTGCAAGTACCTCCCGAGTCTATTGTTACCAGAGATATGAAGATCACAAGTACCAAAGACGCCCCAAGACAAGGTACAACTGTTGGGAAGGGACATGATCAATAGAACTTGGCTGGATCCGGGCTGGGATAGTGGCGGCCATTATACATACAAAATTTCCCACCTATACTGTTCCCTTTATGTGTATTTATTTTTTGTATGGGTTAGCGTAAGTGCCTTTTAGGTCTGAAATGTACAAATTTTACAGCTCTCCTGTTTTACTCGTAGTCTACTATTGCAAAAAGAAATATTAGTGAAATACTTGAGGTGATGCATAATATTCACTCTCTTTGTATCCAGGTCTTAGATCTTCTTTGCACATAAAATCTAAGGGGAAAGAAACCAGATGCCCCTTCACAGACTTCAATCTTTCCATGGGATCGGTTCCCCTTATATTTTCATCCTGATACGATTCCAGCTTTATGGGAGCTATTCCTAGATCAATTGTTGTGTGTCCAAGCTTTTCTTTCCAGTAGGTCATGCATTGTCTGAGAGCAGATCTGCAAAAAAATATTGCAGCTTAGGGAAGGCAGACAATGAAAAGAGGCTTACTAAAAGATGGAAATTTAATTTGCACCTGGATTGTATAAGATCATTAGGGATGCATGAGATTACATCTTGATAGATCATTGTATTCGTCTGCGAGTTAATAATATAAACACAAGGTTGTAAATTTACAAAAAGAAATTCATAGCAAAAGCCATTTCAGATCATTTAGAAAAAACATATATATTGATAAAAGAATCTACCATATTATCAAGATAAACATAACCGCCAAAAGCTCGTAAACTTGAGATTAGGATCACTCAAAAAATTACCTTTGCAGTTGCCATCCATATATCCTTGTATGTTGAATCAATCACCGGATCAATGATTTGGCTCATCTAAAAAAAGATTAGCAAAACAAAATGTAACATGTCAAGTTCAAATATGGCAACTTGGATGAAGTGATGTTATAAAGTGATGCTAACCTCTACTGCTGCAAGACCCAGGTGCTCAGACCAAAGTGAATGGCGAAGACTAGAAGCAAACTTTCCAGCCTTCCATGGCTTTCCGCCCATGAACGAATCAACTAATTCTTTGTCTTCAATAAGCACACCGATCTAGCGTGACATTTTAAGATGTAATAAATGCACATAACAGAACCACAAAAGTCATGTTAGTTTCAGAATTCAAGAAGAGAATTCATAACAATTAATGTAAACTCCACGGAAATTTGTGTAAATAAACTACAATATAGAGTAGACACACATTTCGAACTTCAAGAAAATACTCTCTATATTGCTAGGAGTACATACTATTAGTGTAAATTTATAAAATCCAAAATTCCCAATATAAGCCACATTGACACAATTCAAGAGATTATCTATATATTCAAAAAAGTCCTCATCCCCAGCAAATATGTGGGGTGTACTACCAATTACCCAAAGCAACTTACTATTTTATGATATAATAAAAAAATAAATTGCAACAAAGGAATGGCCTTTTAATGGTCAGTGCTAAAGTTGCCACAAACATGCATAAAAAATAATTGAATGTTCTATAAACAAATTCTCAGGTATATACTATGGCTGAATTACCTTTCTAAACAACAATCTACAAGTCAGATCACTAGACCATTCTCCTCAATATTATTCTACCACTCAATCATTTGCCCACATTTTAAATTTAAAAACCATATGGGTTTTTTTAGAATCAAACAACAAAATATTGCTACCTCTGTCTAATAAAAAGAGAGTTAAATGGTCAGTGAAAGTGATGAATAAGAATCTTTCTAGAAGTGTACCATCCAGTCAATTTAACAAAAATAGGAACAAACATTCCAATGAGTTGCACAGTAGAATTACTATCTAATGCATTTATTTCATTCTATTTGAGACAAGTCTTAAATTGCTTTCACTGCAAAGGTCATATAGTCCAGAGAAAAATTATAGATTGAACTTTAGTGCAGAAGTAACTATAGATTATTAAAAGTGGCACCTCAGAGTCTCTTGATCCAAGCAAACTTCTATCATTAATATTAGCTGATCCAATTAAGACTGTACAGTCATCAACTATCATGACCTTGCTATGAACATAAACCTGCAAAACAAACGCTGTCACCATGTAATATCCACAAAATATTTACAAATTTATGATTATATAATACTCTAAAGCTCTACAGCATTCAGAAGCAGTGACTTAACAACTTAAAAGGGATTTCTGAATTTCCCCAGCTTACAATGATATGTGCGTGACTGGCTAACTAACGGAGGCAACCCTGAAAATGCATACTGTGCATTTTTTCTTAGCAAATAACAAATGAATTTTATTTATTTTTTACCAAGTTGAATACAAGAATGAGAAATTCTCAGGTGAACATGCCTCTAACACTTGAACCATTAATCGCTTGTTACCACCAAAGGAGGTTTCACCACCAAGTCAGAAGCCTCCTTGTTCATCATATTTGCATAGGAAATGGTAATAGTATATACACTTGGATCAGATAAACATATTCCAGTTCTCCATCAATAAGTACTTGCATGTATTTTAAATTTTGTTTTTTTGCATGCATATGTCCATGTACACATTCTTAGGATGGTCATGTTTCATATGATCACCGACTCAAAAGATCTACAATAACAGCTAGTTGCTAATATTAGGGCCATGTAAGTAATCAGAAACTCGATGAATCGTAACAACTTGGTGATAGGGAACACATTTACATCACAATTTACTAGCATGCATCACTAATTAACCTGAACAGCAGAAGTGAGATGCTTTTAAGATAAGAAGCAATTCTGTAATGAGGAAAGTAGATAATACCTGGCTAGCAGCCACTGGACCACCATCAAAGAGTTTACCATAAGATCTTAGACCATAAAAGGATATGTAATCATGCATTCTAGCACCAAGAAGATCATAGAGATTATGCAGTATAGAATTTTGTCCTCTACATATTGTTCGATACTGCCAATGCATAATTGCTCTAACAGATGCAGCACCAGCATCATCAATACCGCCCTGTCAAACATCACTTCTTAAGATTACCCATGAACTAAAGTTTAGGAAGAACAATTAATTGTTTTTAATTGTTTAACCTGGAAACCAGGGAGGAGTGGTATGACAATAATGACTCTGAAAGACTTCTTTTCGAGGTGAGCCCGGACAATGCGTCTATACATTGATTCTAGCACACGATTCCGTATAATTTCATCTCCTTTAAGACCCGAGATAAAGAATTGGTTCTGCAACAAGATACCAATGCTTTAGTAGAACATGTCAGAAATAGATAACTAATACTAATAAGATTTTAAAATAGTCAATAGAGAGACAAAACCTAATGCACTTTATCAGGCATGCCCAAGAAACATTAAAATATAAATAAATAAAGCAATCACCCGCACCACATTTTAAAACCTTCAAACTGAAACCCTTGCCCAGATCAATTGGAAAATTATATTTCTGATCTGGAGGTGGCTTGGGTTACCTATGCACGTAGCAAGAAAGCAGAGGCCAAACAAACCTGACCCATATCTATCGTCATAGAAGATGTTTTTAGGAAAGATTAGGTTAGCGGACCTACATGTCAGACCACATATTCTGCTCTACAACTTGAAGCTTTTGTCAAACAGTAGAACCTTCCTCTTTGGTTTGACATATAAGAAAAGTGCCTTGTTATAGTCTAGATTATTTATTTGTTTTTGGACTTTCCTTTATATATGATGAGAAAAGTAGATGAAATATTCGAACGAAGTCCTATAGCCTTTTTCCACATATTTGTATACCAGCCACGCACACGACAGAGAGCTGTAAACATATGAATCAGTTGCATACTAATTAGTACCACAAAGCACATTACAATGTCATGTGTTTCTGGAGAAAGGGATACCTTAAGATGAATATGATCATAACCCAAAGGAAACAGTAAATATTGATTACACACAATACAGTGCCATATAGGCAGGGGTCTCGATGAAGACTATATAGATCAATGGTTACAATTATTTTATGCACTTCCAAATATCTCTATTGATGGAATTCAAGTCCATATATTATATTCCTCTATGTATTTAATAAACATATGTTTATCCAATACTTAAATTTAGCTCGATATAGACAAAGCGTTCAGGCAGAGGTCTCGATGAAAACTATATAGATCAATGATTACAATTTTTTAATGTACTTCCAAATATCTCTATTGATGAACTTCTAGCCCTTATCTTATGTTCCTCTATGTGTCTAATAAACATATTTTTATCCAATACTCAGATTTACCTCGATATAGACAAAGTGTTCAGCCTTTTCGATAAGAGAGCAATAAGCTCTATGGATGCTTTCCTCAACTTGGCTTGTCCCAGCAGACCACTGACTGACACTCCTTATAACCTAGAAAGAAGAGAGGTAACGGTCATATTAGAATAGAAATAAATTATAATAATACTAACACATAACAACGATAAGATACCAACCACCAGAGATGCAGCATAAACAGTTCCAAACCTCAAAGATCATATCCAAGGATTATATCAGGCCCTTTTTTTTGCTAAATTATATATCAGGCCCTTTTATTTATCAAAAAACAATTTCAGCCTTTGCAAATCATTTTATTTCCCTGTCAGTGATAATGAGAAGAACCTTCTTCAGGTCAGAGTGCAGGAAGGACTTTTTTCCAATTGACGATCAAAACATTAGGGACTAGCATTAAAGAACAGAAGTCCGTAAGAACCTAAATCAACAAACCCCTTCTGAGATTTATATCAATAACACTTTTCACCAGATTATGCAATTTGAACCTATAGAAGTATGTTTTCTGCACTTCCTGTATATATGTGATAACATACCTGACTAGCTTATTCACGAATTTTGACATAAATACCGAAGCTTATTATTCCCAAGATACAATAAACTTGTACAATTACAATACACACACAAATCAGTGACTTAAGATTTTTCTCCCAAGTAATATATAGAACTACAGAAAAGATACAACTTGGTAAGAGAGGAGATGAAATGTCAGATTTTACTAAGAGAGCACTAAAGAGGAACTGGGAAATATTTTCAACTCCAGGAATTAGAACTTACTTGACAACGACATGAAACACGGGGACCAACTTGTCCGGTTTCATCTGCAGAAACAACTTGATCACCTCGCTCTTGTGTTTCCCACCATTCCTTTTCTGATGTTCTCTTGCTGATATCTGGAGATAAATCATGCTTAAGAGCTAAAGAATCAAAATTATCCACAAATCCTTTCATTGGCGTGTCTTCAACTAATGACTCATTTTTTGACTTCCTAAAAGAGAAGGGACCCTTGCTGCCCCTGCTTGGTTGATCATCCAACCCATTTGATTTTGAATCTACATTAGAAGCACGCAACTCATCTGCTTCTTGAGGTATAAGCAAAGGAATATCTTGGAAGGATGATAGAGAAGAAACAGAATCCTCTCTTTTGATCGCTCTATAGGTGTCTTCTGCAATCTTCTTTTCTACCTCCATTTCTTTGCTACTTCCCATATAATGCGGAATAACCATATGATGCTGAGGCATAAGCAGAGGAATTGTTTGCTCATTTGGAGCTTTATTCCTCTGAAACAAAAGACAGTTTTTAATACCACCACATGTATCACACAACTAGAATAGAAACAACAGATTTCTATCCAAAAAAATACCTTGGCATAATTCCATCGCTGAACAAAGTGCCGGGCAACATCACGACAAGGTGGGCCCCAAAGGGCACAATGAACATCATGCCACGGCATACGTGGATACTTTTCACGATCAATTTCATCTTTCATAGTATCTTCCCAAGTGTTTGGTTCTGACTCCCTAAAATACAGGAAACAAAATTCATATTAGTAAAACTCAAGGTCGGTGAATAATGAACATAGAGATACAAATCAGACTGCCTTTACTATTTTTGTACTACTACTTCGTTGCTATGTCCAGCGTTACATAGTTTATGAAAAGACTAAAATAGCTCGATGAACAACCATTCGTGTCATGTCCAGAAAAAAAATAGATATTCTGTTAATCATCATAATAACTTTAATTCTAAAACTCAAAAAATCTTGAAAGTTTCCCCCGAAAAAGTTCTAAATTACTGTAGTAGTATAACTTCAAGAATTTAAAAATAAGTTATAAGAAGGAAATGAAAAAATGAGGACATCCACAAGGGGAATAGACTGCAATTCTAGGAGTGAAAAGAAAATCAAATATATACGCATTACCATGACTTGTTAGTGCCCATGCTGCTGTTTGAATCAAATATCTTGATTAGTAACTAAAAGGTATGTACCTTGGGTTATAATAATCCTTTCCTGGCCAGATGTTGGGTGGAACATCACCCACTTTATGGTCGGATGAATCATAACGGCCAAAACATAGATCCAGTCCTCCGATAAAACAAATGTGATTATCAATAATAACAAGTTTTTCATGATGAGACCTACGCGTAAATACAATTCTGTTTCAGTTGATTGCACATTTGCACTAATAAGATTCAAGTTAAAAAAAAAAAATATGTAACACCCTTGTATCTGGCAAACACACACATATATATTTCACCCTCGTAAACCACGTACCATAAATAGACACCACTTGAGAAATGATCAGGATAACGCAGCACTCTGATATTTTCATGAATGCTAAGAAGCTTCCTCTTACTGTACACACTGTTAATTTTGAGTGCAAGAGCAACCTCTTTGTACAAAAGAATGTATATCTGCAGTAGTTAAGATTAAATTTAAAGCGTTCAAACCATATAATCTTTGTGAGAATAGGAATTTATATAAAACTTGTAACTATAGAATTTCCCAAGTAGCGTAAAGGAATCACGGAAATCCTTTTACATGGAACTTGTTCAGTATAAAATTGCCAAATAGCAATACTAACATAAATAAACGCCTAATATTCTTGACAAAGATGGATCTTGTTATCTACCATCACACTAATAGCTAATTACTTACCCACAATAATCCAGAAAAGCAACAATTTACCTCAAGTCTTTTTAAAAAATGTACTGTATATATGAGTCTGAGTACCTGGACACCTTGCTTGGCTTTTTCTTCCAACAAAGCATCAAGCCGCGAGGAAGCATTGGTCTGAAACGGGCGTCTTAAATAAAGTTCAGGGCAAACCCACCAGCCACATATAAATATCTGCATGAATCGCTCAATCATCAATATATATCACAAAGCTAAATAGTAAATGATAGATGGATGATAAATATTGACAAAACTGCTAAAGCTGCACCTCTGATTTTGCTCCATCAATTGCTGAAGCAATGGATTCAAATGCTGCTCGTCCATCAACAAACCACTGAACCTCACTACCATCTTCAGCCAACCCTCGCGGAGGAGCAAAAGAGCCAAAACGATGAGGATGGCACCACCCCTCCGGAAGTCGAAGGGCAGCATCATTAATTGCAGCAACCCAGTCCTTAACTCTAGCGCTACTCTTAGATCTTAATCTTATGCTCCTGTTTCCACAAGACACCTGTAGTCATTTTACATTGTTAGAAAATCATGTTTTACATGTTAAGTACTTGGCCAGGAGAAATTTCAGCACAGAATGCCGAAATCATGATGAGGATAGAATGAGATTAGATTATCAAAGAGTTATTAAAATGTTTCCCAAGTTAACACTAAGGTGATATAGATAAATAAAATTTCATGTCAACTGCCTCAATCTAATATATTCTCCAGTAAACAACATATTTGGCCACAAAAGATAATAAACCAAAACAGTAGATTTCAACACTTGCCCTCAAATTTGAACCTGAAACTCCAGGAATTGCAAAACTAGCATGACTCGTGACTTGGTCAAGGGATCACAATTCACAACATAACCATCTAGAGTATAAAAATATATGGTCAACAGTAGAAACCTAGTATTTAATCAAGTCAAGCATAATACAAACTAATGGATTTCATCTTTAAATAAAAGTTTATCAACTTCAGAACTACAAGTTCACGTGGTATGGCAGATTCTGATTAAAATGTGATCATACCCATTACCCATTACTTGAGAGGTGTTTGCTTAGCCATTTTTAGGATATGACGACATTTAATACTTGAAAATATGGTAAAAAAAGATTTTCGTTTCACAACCGATTAAATTATAATTTTAAAAGGAAAAAATGACAAGAAATATTTAAATTTGTGTAGCTGTACACCGAAAGTGCAAAATTAAAACCTCAAGTAGGGAGAGATATTGACCAAGTCACAGATAACAACTAAAGTTTTTTGGAGAAGTAAGATATTCATATAATATTTACTTTAAAAGAATGACGCAGAGGATTCCGTTCTTTCATCTCTACTGCTAATGAAACTCTGGCTCCTCCTATTCCATCTGAAGGTGGTAGAACATCGAAAACAATTATATCCAACGGTTTAGTGTCAAAAGGGTCTTTTAGCAGAGCCAGAAACCCAGGTTTCAAAACAGCCCAGACCTGCACAGCGTATAGGAGCAGTACTTCATTTAGATGCAATGAAAAAAAATTACACACCCCACTTTTTCTGCTGAATACATGCACTACTAGTTAGTTTCCATATAAGCTTAAACACTATTAAGATCTTCAAGTTACAAAAAATGGAAAGCAGACGCAGCCAATATTTTTCAGTGTGTGCAATTGTGCATCTTGTTAAAACGCATATGCTAAGTTTTTATTCAAGATAAGAAAGAATCAAGAACACATATTGAGGAATCAGGAGTCAGGATTACCAAACTAGGCCCAAGCACGGCAATATATGTCAAGCAAAGAAATACTAAAAAAGTTCAAATAATAATGTTTTCCCACAAACTCTTCACTAATCCAATACTACACAAACACTTAATTAGGTATGATATTTTTGAACTAAAAATAGCAATCAATATTCAAGTGATGGGGAAATGAATAGGGTTCAACATACTTCCAACTGTAAAAATATTATAGTAATGGAGAAAAGACTTTTATAACAAAGCAATGTCTGGTAAATGTTACAAGTACGCAACCTTCCACCTGATATTATAAGGGTGGTTTCTAGCTGCTGGTCCCATAAGCAGGCAATCAGAAAGTGAGTTCTTGTTCATTCTAACCTTCAACAAAGTCAGGGTTGCGTATCTGTATATTTTACCATGAGCACACAACATTTGTGTAAAAATCTATAAATTGTGGAATATGCTTGATAACTAAAGATAAAATGGTTTAAGGTAAGGGCTACCAATTTCTTAAAATTTGTGAAACTTTAGTTAGTAGCATCTATTCTTGCAAACACCCTGCGTAAGTAGTACCAGGCAGGAACTGATCTTTCTATGTTGATATTTCTCACCATAAAAAAATTAGTACACATAAAACAGCAGTCTCTAGAACAAATTCAAAGATCAATGCAAGATATTGCACATATACATCGTATACTAATAGCCTATAACAATGACCAAAGATTAGACTTTCAAACCTTTTGCCAGTTGTCATTACAGCAATTGAACCACTGACATGGAGAACATTTCTTGTGATCGTCATCATCAAGAATTTTAGGTAGATGATTCACCATGACATAATCTTCTTTTTGCTTGGGCCCATACTCTGGGGAAAATGATAATGTAGAAACCTCCAAAAATTTACAAACCTACAATACACAAATATTTAGTGATGTAGGCATCAATAAATTGGACGATAATATTACCAAGTAAATAAGTCCAGCTATATCCTAGAAACACATTATAATTTTAATATTTTACTAATGAAAAGCCCAAGTGACAATTGTCAAATTAGATTAGATATTAGAACAATATCCGCGCAGCAATGCCTTTACAATGTCAGTCTCTGACTCTCTTCAATTGATAAAATCAATTACGAAGTCTCTTTTATTAGTTGAACTCCAATATGCTCCAAAATTGTAAACAGAGTCAGCAGGAGAAGGCTATTACATTCTAGTAACCCACAGCATTTTGTGGATGAATATTAATAAGATGGCCAGTGCTGAAAGAATAGAGCGAGGTCGCTTACTCTTACTAGTGTTAATCTTAATGCATTCTTGACTTCTTCTGTCATCCAAATCATGATGTTGTTGCAGGTCCACGGCAATTTTTCATCATTTTGGTAAACTTTATTTTTAAGGACACTGTATCTTTGTTGGTTCATTAGTAGGGTGTGTTTTTATTTGATATTTTTAGAATGTGGGCATGTAAATCAATCTGTCATTCCGCGAGTTGATCACTGTTGTCCAAGCTAAGCTCATTTTGAAATTAATTGAAACTATCTCAAGGCCAAGCCAGATTAATAGACATAGGTAAGCAATCCTAAATAAAATCAACTACGACGAGGACATATTTTAGAGCAAAAACTAAAAACGAAATTTAGAAAAGGGAAAAGGGACACGACATGTGACTAATTTCCATGTGATCCCAGCTGATTTCTCTAGGGTAGCTTCAGTTTCCTCCTCGACTTTGCTTCCTAGACCTGTTTCTCTTACTGTTATGTTGCTATATTACTTGACCATCCTTAAGACTGGCACAAAGTTTTTAAACTACCTACGTGTTGTAAGGGTTCTTAAGGACAATGAATTTGCTATAAATCATACTACCTCCGTCCCGGCCAAATGTTTACATTTGGTTTGGGCACGGAGACCAAGGATAGTGGGTGTAATATTGTTAAAATAAATGAAGTAGTGGGTATAATAGTGATTTTATTGTTAAAATAAGTGAAGTAGTGGGTGTAATAGTGTAAAGTGTTGAAAAAGTGGAGTGAAGTAATGGATGCAATAATGTATTTTATTGTTAAAAGTTACTATTTTTAGTAATGTAAAGAATTGGTGGGACGTCCCAAAAAGGAAAGTGTAAAGAAATGGGAGGGACAGAGGGAGTATTATACTATAATTCTAACTTCTAACTGATACATACATCTTATTTATAGTACTATGATTGTCATACCAAAAAGTAGGAGTTTGCAATGTTGAATTAACACAGCACTAGTCACTTTGCTATCTTGGAAAGCCTCTAACTATATCTCAAAGTATATATCATCATATGAACCAACTTACTATGCTACCCAACAGATGCAAGGAATCTCAGTTCAGACAGTTCTCAACAAAAGAGCCATGCATAAGTATGCACATAAGATGTTATGAGCATATAACTAGACCATATTAGCCCTCAAAACTAGACCTCTGGCGAAAAAGTAAGACATCAACAGCATCCAAATTTAATATATCAAAAGAGTTTCCCATATGGACACCCCAGTATACCTCTCGAGAGTTGACAATATCCAAGTTCCCAAGAAAATGATTCAAGTATCCTTGCATTGCTACCCTTGCTCTATCTGACATTGAGTGTTGCCTTCCAAGTTCCGGCCGAATAATCGGCAGAGCAGCGCTAGAAGGGACATCTCTGAAGAAAAAAGCACCTGTAAGAACTATATCAATGATGGAGAGAGAAGATGCAGTACTCAATTCCCATAAATTTTTACACGCGATATCTAATCAGCACTTGCCTGTTTCTAACACTTCCATCGTGATTCAAAGGAACAGTCTCATCATCATGTTCATCTTCATCATGCACCATTGTCGTGTTTTCTCCAATTCCCAAGTTTTGAAGCCATTCTTTAACCTGGAAACCAGTAGAATAGTTACTTTCACCAAAAGCTTTCGATGGTATGTGCTGAAGGATCTCAAGTAAAAGGAACAGTGGTTGATGCCAAGGAAATGATAATTCTTCACTAGAAATACAGAATAACATATGGAGAACTGCAACATACCTGCTCTTGTTTCTCCTGAATCTCCTCAATAAATGCACGCTTTTTTAATGCAAAATGTAAATAAAAAACTTGTGCAGCTTTCTTCTGTAACTTCCACTTGAACTATAAAACAAAATGTAGGAATTTCATAAAAAAAGAAATAATAATTTTACCCTGAAAAAAATTCCCAAAGTAGGGCAAAAGGATGATAATGTAAAACAAATAAAACTACCAACCTAACACTATTAAGAGTTCCAGCAGTAAATTAGATATACTGAGGGTTCAAAAAAATAATCAACTGGAAACTTGTTTTCTCATTACACAATCATAATAAGTTTCAAGAACTTTTTAGGCAATGAACAAATCATATAACTAAATCGTCCTCCTAATTTCTACATGATAGGATATTAATATTCTAAGCCCTTTAGGCCGACCACATAAGGCAAGGCAAGGCACATGCGCAACAACTACCTAGTACCTGCCATCAAGGACACCGTGGAAAGCAAAACACGTACACCTCATGTTACACGTACACATAAGGCAAGTCAAGGCACGTGCGCAACAACTACCTAGTACTTACCATCAAGGATACCGTGGAAAGCAAACACACACACCTCATGTTACCGTGATTGACATGACACTGATTGACAAGAGCAACACGTAACCTATACGCCGAACATGGTATATTAGTCACTTAGACAAGTCGAATCCCCTCTCCCCATGTGGAATACTCAAGTAAGAGAAAAGGTAACCAATGAATATAAGTCACTATGCATGCAACATAGAAATAGAATTTTGCAAACAAACCCTCACTCAGATGACAGTCTTTCCTTCTCTCCGGTTCTTACCTTGCTCCTATATTCACCAGAAATCTTACTCTCACATCAGAGGGAGGTGTCCCACTTTTCCCATCCTGTACATTGTTGAACACCCACATGCCATCACAACCGAACTAATCCAGGAGAGGTCGTGAACCTAACCCAGAGCTAAAAAGGAGCTATAAATATCCCAAACATATTCTTTCAACACCATTCCGAAGCACCTAAACTATCGAATTAAGGCTACATTCTTTTCTCCAAATATTCATAATCCTAAGAAGCACAGAAACACACACAACACCTCCACTAATGCTTCAACCCTAAACCTCACATACACAATAGAATCAACGAATACTAGTGCTTGTACAACTACACTACATTTTTACATACACATAGAATCATAAATTAATCTAAATGATTATATAATTGATCAAATGCAAGCTCATACATAACCTCTGCACAATATTTATATTCATCCAAATCAATAAAATAATCAAATTAACAAACTAATCAAAATTCAAAAAAACAATCCAAACAACTTTCAGCTGCATCAATAGACTAAATTCACGCTTGATTCAAAAATTAACACACACACATACATACAGAGAGAGAGAGAGAGAACCTGTTTGTAACGAAACTCAATAGTGTAAGACAAAAGCATAGGGCTAATATCGCTAGCATCAGGACGAGACACTTCGATAATTCTAGCCTTAGGTAACTCATCAAACATCCGAGTTGACTCAGGCTGACTCTGCCGGAACGAGAAAAACGACGACATCATCGACGTTCCCGGCTCCGATTGCATTTGCACGTAACGCACACCGCCGCTGCCGGCCGAATTTAATTGCTCCGTCGTCATCAATTCCGATCACAAAACAATATATAATACACACACACAATTAGATCTCTCTCTCTCTATATATACTATAGAAAGGATAGATAAATATGAATAAATATTTGATTTTTTGTTGTTGGCGATACGTATGAATGTATGTATCATGTGTGTATGTAACTGAAGAAGGAGAATCTAAATTTGTTTGTAATGTTTAGTAACTTATGGCAGGCATCAAATTTTTTAATATTTATTTTATGATTTAAATTTATTTTTATTTATATAATAATAATTTAAATTTTATTTAATATTATATATATATATATATAATTTATTTGTATTTATATTTAATAAAATAATGTTTGTCTTTTTCGTTTTGTATAGAGATGTATTTTAGTTTAGAAATTAATGTGAGATGTATTTTAGTTAACAAATTAATATTTTAAATTTTATTAAAATTGAATGATTACGATTATTTCTATGATTTGTTTAAAATTGAACGGTTAGGATCTTTTTATAATTTATGTTTAAAAAAAATTCTAATTTAATTATTATAATATAATATAGATAGATGTATATTTGTAATTCGTAAGTAGTTAATTTAATAAATAAGTACGGTCAATTGAATATATGTGCGTGTGTGTTAAGTAATTGTGGCTGCAACTCTGCAAACACTTTTTTGGATTTTTATTTCCTTCTTCTTCTTTTTTTAGACACGTGCAATATATTTTTTTTGACAGAAATTTTAGTTAGGGATTGTTGGATTGGATTCCGCCGGGTTTTGTACAATTTAAATATTTTTGAATTTTTAAAAGTAAATTCAAATATAAAAATTAATATTCAAATTCAAATTCAAATAATCGAGTTTCTGGATCAGATTTTTTCAAATATCTAAAAGTTAAAAAAATAATTTAATTAGTTTAAATATCAACAACGCACGTATAGAAAATTCGTTTAATATTTATTATATTTATACAATAATTTATATATATATATTTCACTGATTAAAATAAAAATTCATAATTTTATCAAAAAATGGGTTCATCTCTGTATTTATATATGTCTAATAATTTCAAATCTATACAAATAGATTTCAATGGGATTATGACCTCTTGGGCTTCACATGGATCCGTAAACTCATTATAATCATAAATAATATTAATAGAACAGAATGGGCCTATCTACCACTCTTGTTATCTGTGGTTATTTTAAATGTCATCGGAGCATTTCTGAGGCGTAAAAAATAGTGTCAAAGTGTCACCTGCCATGATGTATTAAAACACTCTTGTCGATACTCTATAGTAAGAGGGGTGTCAACCAAAGTTGCTAACCTCCCCAAATAGTAAAAAATGTGTTACATCACATTAAAGTGATAAACATTCATATATAGTATTAATTATACATGTATCAAAAATTGGTAACTTTGAGTGCCAACCATTGGAGTAAAATTTTCTAGAAAGAGTGTCAAAATATTATTGAAGAAATAGAAAATAATTTTTTAATTTTTTAATAATTTGTCAATGTTGTCAACTTTAATTAGCACCCCTATCGGAGATGCTCTGAGGGCTATGGGCACACAAGAAAAGGCAAAATATTTAATTAATACTACTCTAATTAATTATACTTTTTTTGAGTAAGTATTAATTCAATAATAAAAAACTATACAGCATCTAAAAAATAATCGCATCGAACAAACATAAAACAGAAACAATAGCTGATTAATTCATTATTTTTGTAAATACGATCACGTTATTTGTTGAAAATGATATATTTACATGTATCCGCTTTACCATATCCAGTTTGAGATATCGACCATAATTGCAATACCCTAAAATTTTTTATCACTAAATCAAAAATCATAATCTCACAAATAAATGAGAAAAAACACCGAAGAGAAACTACAACCTAAAGAAATATTAAAGTGATCGAGTTCTTGAAGATAAAGCAATTGTATTGAGCAACTCTAGAATATATGATACATTGTTATCCCAGCTGTATTACAATGAGTGCCTATATAACTAGTTTGCTCTCCACTCTAACAAACTCTTAACCAACTAGTAACTATGTGAAAGTATTATGGTGCTCTTACTCAACAATCCTTTACTCCTCCTTACTCCCCCTCAAACTTGATGTGATCACACCAAGTTTGGATAGAAGAAAACGATGCTGCTTAGCTGTTAACTGCTTAGTAAACATGTCAGTCATCTGAGCATACGTTGGCACGTGCTGAGTAACAATGTCTCCGGCTGCAATTTTATCACGAACAAAATGACAGTCTATCTCCACACGCTTGGTGTGTTGGTGTAGTACTGGATTAGCTGTTATTTCCAAAGCAGCTTGGTTATCACATTTCAACATAGCATGTGGAAGATCATGTATGCCCATATCAGTCAATAAAGTTCATAACCAAGTGACCTCACAACTAGCAAAAGCCATAGATCTGTATTCTGTCACGACACTTGACCTTGCGACAACTGTTTGTTTCTTAGTTTTCCACGACACATGTGACTTCCCCAGCATAATACAATATGATATTGATCTTCTTGAATAATCGCAGCTAGCCTAGTCAGAGTCACAGTATGCAGTTAATTGTGCTGTTGAAGTGGA
The DNA here is from genome assembly GCA_028671895.1 of Oenanthe sinensis. Classification (NCBI taxonomy): domain Eukaryota; kingdom Viridiplantae; phylum Streptophyta; class Magnoliopsida; order Apiales; family Apiaceae; genus Oenanthe; species Oenanthe sinensis. The sequence goes on along the minus strand of CM053813.1, from coordinate 29,221,276 downwards.
GGCCAGTAAAATACCTCGTCCTCCATTGCCAGCTAGATATGTGACTAGTTTCATACTCCTGCACTCGACTATGACGTGTACGCTGGTTCATACATCTTGTGTACGAGGACACACTAAATTATTAATAATCCGTTTTATTAATATATTTTTCTATAATCATTTAAGCAGTATTACCATTTTTTTACATACCATTTGGACTTTTAATACATAATTTTATGTATTTTAATTGTATAGTAAAAATATTATTTTTAAAATTTCCTTTTTTTAAATTAAAATATTAAGTATATAGCTTAAATCAAAAAAATTTAAAAATTAATAATTTATTATATGTTCAAACATCTAAAAATGTGTGCTATAAGTAAAAATGACATATAAAAAAGCGAAAAAACTATTCCGTTTACTGTTCCTTAATAAATTACTAATAAGCTACAAATATATACATTTTTTAACTAAAAATTATTTATAAAATAAATCAAATGAACTAAAGCACCCCTTATTTTTAAGCGGCCTTTTCTAAGAAGACGAGGGAGAATATCTCTAATGCTTAACTTTCACATGTAATAGTAATAGCCATTAATAATATCAATCATTAATGATTATTCCATTTATTTGAAATAACTGTCAGTTTGATTTTTACTCTATATGTTATAGTATAATATAAAAAATTAAATTAATATAAATTTTATATTATATAAAATTCATATTTCTATATGATATAAAATTTTAAATTTAATAACAAATCTAATTATGCGTTTTTACACTATATACGTGTAAGCAATGTTAAAATGACAATCATTTAAGAATAAAGGGGAATATTAATTTATACTCATTTGATATATAAATTTTAAGAACTATTTTTATAAGTTAAATAAGCTTTTAAGTTGTATATTATGTTATTTTGAATATTTTTTTAAGTTATAAATACATGTGACGTGACAGTTGCAGTTGTTGTGATGGATTGTAAAAGATTTCATTTTAATTATTTAATAAATAATTTATAAATTATATATATATATATATATATATATATATATTCTTAATTTAAACTACTTATAAATTAATAAGGATACGTAAGGTTAAATATTAGTTCAAGATCTATTACATAATCATAATAAATAAACTTTTTAAAAAATTATGTAGATAATTTTTTAAAAAAGGTATAAAATAAATCAAAATTTGAATTACAAAAACATCCGACAAAATAATTACGTTAACCTTATGCAAAAACTTTATAGATATATTAATAATATCATCGAACCAAAATGTATGAGTCTCTTTCCCGTTGTGATCCAAAAATTCAAATTTGGATCACTAATTGATCCAAATTTCTGATCTAAATTACTATTTACATATTATATTATATAAATACTATATTAAATTATTTTATCTTGAATTTAATATTTAATCATTATCGAATATTTATAATATATTTACTAAATTAATTAAATTAAAGATATAATTTTTTTTACTAAATGTTTTTATACTATATCATTTTCTAAAATTTTTAAATTAAAAAATTATATTTGTACCATTTTATAGTCATTTTTTTGTATTGTAATTTTTATTTTATGCATTTAATGTACTTTTTATTTTATATATTTAATGTTCTTTTATTTAAATTTTAATGAAAATGTGGTTCTCATTATTATAAATTTTATTCTAAAAATTAAATTTATTAATTATTAGTTATATATTACTCACTCTGTTTGGAAATAATTGACCTTTGATTTTTTGGCACACATCTTTAGAAACTTTGATTACAACATTAAAATTATTATTTTTAATTTTTTTTGAATAAAATTTTTAGTTTTATATTTTTATTCACAAAAAAGAAATTTTAAAATAATAATTTTAAACATATAGTCAAAACTCCTAAAAACGTATGTCAAAAAGTCAAAAGTCAATTATTTCCAAACAAGAGTATTATTAATTAATAATTAAATTCACAAATTAAATTTAAATCTAGTAAATTAAAAATATATAAATATCAAAATTATTATTTTAATATTAAATCATTGATCCAAATTTGGATCACCATTTGCATCACTATTTACATCAATGTTGGTGGAGGATTTAGAATAATCTATCTCAAATTTAAATTTTTGGATAGTTTCCCCGAATAATTCACCCCTCTTAATTAATTTTTCCTGCATGGGAGTAAAAACTAATCATACTGTCTTTTTCCGTCTCGGAGAGGCACAGACTTTTGTTGAGCTGATCACACTCACTGTCCAATATCTTTTTTTCTCGCATTTTTATATTCATCCTTTAAATTGTTGCAGTGTCCTAGACATACAGGTTAGAGAACTCGACATCAGGCCTAATAGTTATATTACTAACAAAAATGTTACATACTACATGCGTAAATTACTTACTTTCACCCTTTCTATCCTAAATATACCACAACTACACTCAGCGTCTCCTCAATTGATGCAATTTAAACAAACATATCTTTTCCCTTTTTAATAAAATTTGGAACGTAAAATCAATAAAACTTACTAATGGATTTCGAATTTGGCTATTCCATTACTCTTAATAAATATATTTTTTATCATACAAAATTACAAACTACTAAAAAATCATAAATTCAATATGCTAATTAATGAAATTAAATTACAGTCTACAGACTACATATACTTCAAAATAAATTTTTAATCTTTTATGGATTTGTAATTTTGTACTGTATAATATACTTACGACCATTTTGACACATAGACTAATAAAAGATTATAATCTAATATAAACTTTAAAATAAGTAAAATAATGTATATGGGGTTAATAAATTTAATTATTTTAAAAAATACAAAAAGCCTCAGACAAGTTCTCATAATGAATTCAACATACCTCGTCCTTGGTTGACTTAAATACAATTTACTTTATATATATATCTATATAAATCTTATTAATTGAAATATTTTATAATATATCTATATTATTTGAGAATAATTAATTTTGTATATTTAATTTGATATCCCTGACAATACCATTGATAAAATACAGTAATTTTATTTTTTATTTTAGTAAAATTTAAAATATCCGATGTTTAATTAACAATCATTTTGTTTTAATAAAATTACTCTTCTCTATAGGGAGAACTTTAAAAATAAAAAAAAAAGAGTAATGAAATACTGTGGAACTTTATCGTTAAATATACGAGAATCAGATAATGCGGTGGATTGGTGGAGTCTTTATTTACCTTGTAAACAGAATAGGTACTAGTTGCATATCGAGCTCGATACATGCGATGAACCAACACTATTATCATAATTGATACTAATTTTATATTTCGAATTTTGATTTGACATGGTGACCTCAATGCAAAATCATATATAATAGACAATCAACTCCATTGAGTATGTGAAGAATGACTTCATAATTTGTCTTACTTCAATGTAAATCTTACTCTACACCGGTCTCATTCATTTGTTTACATTGGAAAGGTGTCTGACACGTATTTTAAGGTGTATATCAAATATAGTTTCATAATTTATTTTTTTAATTTTTTTCTCTAAATAAAAATTTAATGTTTAAATTTTTATTCAGAGAAAAAAAATTAAAAAAATAAGTTATGGAACTATATTTTATATACACGTTAAAATGCGTGTCGAACACCTCTTCCAAATGTAAATAAATGGGTGGTACTAAGAGAGTATAATTTAATATAATGCTTCACTTAGTAAATTTATAGTTTGCTGATATGCATGTTAAGCAAAATTTCGCTGAATTTTAATGCAAAAAATGTGATTCGAATAAAGAAAATTTGTAATTTTAATAGATAGTATGTATTTACTTACATTTGTTTATTTTTTTGAAACTCAAAGTGCTCTATATATAAACGCACACAGATCAGCTATTTGTATACTACAAATTAGCAATAAATAAATTGTTTAATTTGTGGAATAATATGATCGAGTTTAAAGATAAAATTGTTTGAAATTTGATTTATAATATTGAAGTTGAATAAGAGAATATATATATATTATATATATAGTATGTTTAGTTCAATATTATTACGGAATGAATAACCAAAATAATATTTAGAACCATGCGTATAAATTATAAAACAAGACCAACTTGAAACATACATGCACACCCATGCATACGTAAGACAACCACAAAATAGATGTACTTTACAATCAAGTAGAATTGTAGAAACAATTAAACCAACTTAAACATAAACGCACCGTACGTACACGTAAATAAATAATACCACCATGCATATCCGAATACGAAATTACAATTGATAATAGCCTTTGAACAATGAATCTTTACGTACACGCACGCGCACGCATCAAAGGAATTATTTTTGACAAGTGACTCAAATTCTCAAAGTTTATTATGTGATGTCAATATATAAGATGGGTATCATCCAGGTTATCCATCATCATCCACTGATGAACATCCGAGTCAGTCACACCAATCTGACTCATCTCCGCCTCCCATCCCAACAAGGATTCCATGTTCAAAACCTCCTTCAGCTCCAACTCAGCAGCAGCAGCAGCATGACTTTCACTATAGCTAGGAGGCCGAAATGTTGTCCCATACTCCATCCCCATCAGTGGGATGAAAGTGGAGTCTGATTCAGTTGGCTTAACTAGACACTGCTTCTTGGCCAGAGGTGTTACAGGTTCAGGTGGGTGCTCGTGCTCCTCGGGAAAGTTAAGCCTGGCCTTGTCGCCACGAATACGCTTGGCTGCCTCATCATAACCTCTGGCTGCTTCTTCAGGTGTGTTGAAGGTACCCAGCCACACACGCACACCCTTTTGAGGGTCACGTATTTCAGACGCCCATTTTCCCCATGGCCTCTGCCTGATTCCCCTGTACTTGTTCTTCCGACTTCTCTTACTCGCCTTTTCAGCAACCTCACTCACTTCTGTACACATACCAATTAATACCACCATGTATATGCATGGTATACCTTATAAATCCCTAGTTGCAATTATAACATCACTCGTTACCCTACTATATGCATGGTCTTAATACTAACAAGTGATTTTTCTTTCTAACATATTACATATCATTCGTCTACCTCCGAAAATATTTGTAAATATTCGATCCACAATTAAAATCAAATTATCAAGTTTTTCCTATGATCAAACAAATACATACACCTATATATATATCAAAAAAGAAAGAAAGAATTTTTAATAATAAATTTATAGCTAGGCTGATAATTGTTAGATTACAGGTTCTTCTAGAATATCAGCGTGTTAGGAGCCTGGTATATTATTCTAACAATAATAATCACAAGAATTTACATAGAACTCTAACCAAACATATGAAAGATCCATGTAAAGTTGCGTACAAGACATGATAATTAACAAAAATACCTTTGTTGATGATCATGTTGGGCTTGGGAGGAGTCGGGGCATCAAGAGGAAGTGGTGGGAATTTAGCATCAAAGTCAGTCCAGCTGCTACCAAACATTTGAGGCAAGGTAGAAGCAAAGCCCAGTTCGGCCCAGAGGTCATGTGTGGTCACTTTCCGGCTGCCTGTCCTCACAGGAAGATGTTCATAGTCAGAAATAATTGCACCACCGCACATCTTGGTGGACTAGCTACGTAACTTTCTAAAGTGAGAGAAAGAAAGGTGGTTTCGAGAGAGAGATATGTTTGTATATATATAATTATGGGTATATATGCACATCCAAAACTAACTTATTATGCACACCTTTTGATAATACCATCCTTAATATATTTTATATCAATTATTTAATTGATACTCATTTGAAGTTGTAACAATTTTTTTATGATACAATTTATTTGTAATTAAATTTTTAGTTTTATATTATTAAAACATAACTTATAACTATTATTATTATTATTTATTATAAAATAAAAATATAATTATATATGATCAAGTCCAACAAATAAATAAAAGTACTACACAAATTTTCAATTCCAAATAATAACAATTTAGGTACACAAGTTTATAATATATTTCAATATTAAAATTATTAATTAGAAACAAATATTCAGTAGAATATCAATTTCTTTAAAAACGAGTTATTTGTTATGATAATAATTGTCATATATTAATATAATACTAAGTCGGTTGTTTTGTCGGTTTACAAGGTCTATTAATAGAAATGCAGGGCCATTATATTCGATAATCATGCAATACAAATACAACTATCACTGCATATTTCAAACTTTAATATTCAATTTCTGTTCTATCTTTATATTATTATAAATTTATAATATTATTGAAAATAGTTTTGTTCATGTTTATTAGAAATTTTCAGTTTTAAAAAATTAGAATAAATTTTACTTATAAAAACAATAAGAATAATATATATTATTTTAATATAAATTATTTATTATTGATTCTTGTTAGTAGCATTTTGTTGCTTAAATAAGTTTACGCATTATTTTTTATAAAATATAATAATTATTTTTTAAATTACATTTAATAGTAGATTAGAAATATACATAATAAAATTTAATTAAATATATGAATATTAGAGTTAGAATTAATTTTTCAAATTAACACATTAATATAATTTTTTATTGTTTAAAAATGTATCACGTAAATTAAAAAAATGCGGTTGAAGTTTTAGTGGTAAAAAAAAAATAAGGAACATTATATTGAAAGACCCTATAAAGATTAAGGTTATTTTGGTTCAACTATATATAAGAACGTGCAAGAATATATTTAGGGTGTGTCACAACCCTATAATTATTATATGACAATTTGTATTATTTTTGTGTATCGAGTGTAGAGAGGAGGAGAGGGTCCATTTATTTATAGTCTAGGGGAGCTGTATTTGCGAAACTTTGGGCGATTAAATATAGATTTAACAATCAAAATTATTTTATATATTTCTCAGGTTCTTTGATTGATCCAACGTTGCAGGATCAAATGTTGATAATAGAAGCAGAAATGGGTGAGTTTCGATGGAGATGGAATTGCTAAAAGGCGGTTGTGATTTTATTTTTTCCTAAAACAATTATTATTATTTACGTTAGAAATAATTGGAAATGCGTCTTTAACTTTTCCTATAAATAAACACAAAACTTCATAGTCTTCTTTTTCATAAAATAGAAAAAATAAAAATATAAGTTGGCAGGTATTAATTGAATTTATCAGTTTTTATCATAATTTCATTATTTATGTGATGTGTATTGAATATGACATATCTGCGTCGCATTACATAATAATTTTTACCTTTACGCATACACAAAATAATTGCGTATAAAAATATGTATTCCTTATTGGAAAAAAAAATCATTTTCATTATATTATATGTGATGGGCATGGATGATATTGATGGACATTTCACTTTCATGTTCACAAAAATGCTATTGCTTCAACTTGTTCAAAGAGCATGTTATTGTTTAAAGATTTACTGTGATTATGTTTCATTTTGAGAAGTGTTTTCGAAAATAAGAATATAAATTTATAGATTCTCAGTCTCTGCGTATCGAATTTGTTCCGGAACTAAACCTAGAGTGGGCGTAGGCAGGGTTACTGATAGAATTATAGTTGACGTGTTGCTCGTTTAGTATGACCGTGGATTTAACTGTAGAATAATATAGCCTCTTTAATCGTTTTGATCCATTGTTCTATCAAATTATAGATTTTCAGATAAATTTTATTCGATTTCGAAAATTATAAATTTCTCTTAGTTTTAAAAAGATTTTTCTAAAACATACCAGCATGTTTTTTTTGAAATGATAATTAGTTGAATAGTTACATAAGTTTTTATAGTGTGTGCACATGAACATACATTAGAAACTTAGTTGTCAAATTTTTATTGATTTTCTATTCATTAATAATGATGTACCCTCAGTATGCACAAAAATTTCATCAACTAAAATGAGCCAAAATCATAAAAGATAGTGGATAACGTGTGCTCAGGACACCCTTTCATTATTACTATTATTTTGTGAAAACATGGCTTTTGTTTATGAATGTGTTACCGTATGGGTGCGACTATTCGATATAAAAAAATCGCGGAGAGCGGATAGTTGCCAACAATTATTGGTCCTGCTGTATAATGTTATCTATTTTTCAGTTGGGAAGTCTGCTACTAATCTAAAAACTTGAAGCACCTTAAAATTGTACTGAAATGTATCAAGCGTATTTAACACAAACAATTCAGCTGCAACTAGCAAGCAATCAACCATCCTTAAAAGACCTTCAGTAAAACATGATAAGGAATCTAAGCAGTTGCAGATACGCCAAGACAGCAAAACAGTTTCCAAAAGAGACATAAAAATTGAGGTAACATAAACTCATCACACCAAACTCACAATATTGAAGAGCTAGGAAACAGAAGACTGAGGCAAAAGTAATGACTAAAACAACTTTCTGTTTGTCTCCCAACTCTTCAAATGGCTTCTTCCTAAGAAACATCAATTATCATAATTCAGAGATGAGGCTAATATATGTCTGAAGAAAACATAGATGGATCCAATGCTCGTAATTAAAGATTTAATCATAACCAAAACACGGATGACAAAGAAATCAGATGGCTTGTGATCGAGTAGCGAGGAAGGATATTTTTTATTTATTTATCACTAAATCAGCAAAAAAAGGCATGTCAAGGAGTCTGAGGATGCAGAGGTGAAAAAAATTTCAATTCTATTGATCAATAAAATCATGAAGAATATAGAGCCCCGGTTCATACACGTAATTAGAGAGCATTCCTGGTTGTACATCCTAAGTTGAGATTTAAAGCGAACCATTACACTTTCTGTGGAAAAAAAACTGTAGTCAAGAAATTGGTACGGAAAGTATCAACCAATAAATTTTTTTGGTAGTTGGCGCATCTTAAGAATGACGCAGTTTAGCCATTTTTATCATTCTGCAACTCAACAATCATGATGAAAGAAAACAGGAATACAAAGTCTTATTTCTTAAAGTGACAAATATAATCTGATTTATGTTGCTTCCGGAGTACTACCGGAAAACTGAGTAGTGAGAATAGGTAAGATGAGGGGCAAAAAGGTAAACAGAAAAAGAACTGGACGTCAGAACAATTGTATGCATATAATCCCGGACTAGCAATGAGGAATATAATCAGTATCTTAATATTGGTAATATATTATATTGACCAACTTTTGATACACATTCTCTCTAGAATATGTACCAGTATGCCAGACTACATTTTATACTTCCACAGTTTACTGGTGTCCACGAAGAAAATCTCTAAGTTCTCAGCAGGAAGCATCTTGAATGCCATCAACGTGTATAAATGGAACACTAACACCAAAGAGATTGTGACATTGCTCTACTCCTGTCTACAAAAAATACAGTAACAATACATTGAACATATGCAAACACTGACCTGTACATCAATAATCTTTCCTAGAAACAGCTTCTACGACGATATTAAAAAAACTAAAGGTGGGCATCTTGTTGCTTCTACTAGTAACATTAGGAACAGTACCAACATAAATAAGTGAAATATTGGTTGCGATAGAACTTAAGATATATCTCATGTGTTTTAAAGAGATACAGCAAGTTCAATGTGATTACAATCTACCTCCCTGTAAGACTTCCAGCACTCAAGCCCATAAACAGCTGTACAAAATCCAAAGGCATACAAAAGTACCAAAAATATTATCAAGGAAAAGAGCACCACAGAAGTGTTCGACGCAGGATCAGCTCTGCAAAATTCATTTGTCCATCACACACCCGTCCGTGTTTTTGTGAATGACATCCACGACGTCTACAGCTACGTTGGAATGTTCCACGTGACAAATTAGTGGGTGGTGGGGCATCCACAACGGCATCTGCAGCCCCAGGGCCGTGGAATTCCGTCTCACTCAGGTACTTGGATATCAATGTGGCGGAATAAGCATTCAGGTGTCATAAGCTCTTCTTTGATAAACTCTTATTTGTGAAAAATCAAAGAACAATGTCTTGATAAGCTCTGGGTTGTGGAAAATCAAAGAACAATGTTGTAATAACGCTGTTCTTTGATTTTCCACAAACCATAGCTTATGACACCTGAATGCTTATTCCCCCACAATATCATCAGCAAGTACCGGAGTGAGACGGAATTCCACGACAACATTAAATCCTGGCCCGACGGATGCAGATGCCGTTGTGGATACTCCACCACCCACCAATCTATCACATGGAACATTCCGACGTAGCAGTAGACGTCATGGATGTCATTCATGAAAACACGGACGAGTGGGTGATGGACAAACGAATTTCGTAGTGATAAATTGTAGCACATCTTGCATGACCCTGCATCGAATGCATCAAAGTGGTGCGCAACTTCGATCTCCCCTCCGTATCCTCCATATATAATCCTCCATATATAGTATTCATCTCTTTAAAACGAGAAATATTCATATCAAACATTGTTATAATTTCACCGTTTTAAGGCCAAAAGGAAGGAAAAAGACAACTCTCATCTCTATCAATAGAATACATATGATGAATTATGCTTGCCAAAAAAATAATAAAAAATTCAAGCACACAATGAAAAAGTATAAGCATAGGCGTGAAACGTGTACCAAGCATTCCCACCAATTCACAAGTTTAAACATAGGGGACATGGTGCTATCATGAACACCAAGAGGAAAGCGCTATCAACTTCATACTTCCATGACTTCACCCTTCAGCCATTTTAGTCAAACGGTGGATGGTACTTCTTGCGACCCTATTACCAGGATCAAGTTTCATTACGGTCCTGAGGTCTTCTGCCCCAAGCTTGTACTTCTCCATGCTCTCGTACAAAAGGGCACGCTGTACAAGGACAGATACATTTGTTTCGTCGTGTTCTAACACCTGCACAACATAATGCATATCAAGCAACAAAAAAAGGATAGAAATAAAAAGAACCATGTCATATGTGTGTGCAATAGCAAGATACCTAAGATAAAGTAGTAGCCATGTAAAATTACCATCAATCAATATATCACAATGATGGAATCACTCATATATTTTTGCTAAAAAAATGAAAACTCTTAAATGACTCATTCTTTGGATTTTAGTCGCAGATATAAAATTGGGATGATACTATGCTTAAACGATCTAGTACCTATGGGGAACTTCAACAAATAATTATAAGAACACTAGTCCATATTTCAAACAAAAATAACTCTACTTTCCTGTACTATCCAGCTTATAAGTTACTTTAAATTACTCCAAGAGATGATTATATGCAAGTAATATTGCATAGTGAACACATTGTTTATACTCAATACTCCCATTTCAGCATGAACATATGTAGCATTGTATTGCCAATGATATATACAAGACATAGATAGTGATCATACCTTTGCACAGTCAGCAACAGCCTTTTTATACTCACCGACTTCTTTGTAACATGAGGCCCTGCTAGACAATACCTCATTAATCCCATTATTATCAGAAGCTTTCCCAAACAGAACCACAGCCCAAGACAACCATTTTATTGCATCGGGAAATTGCCCCTGCTTGTAATTTTCCATTCCCTTATTCTTTGCTGCTGCAGCTGTAACTCCAGAAGGCGGTGGAGGAAGCCCTTCAAGCTCAGTTGTCCCACCCCTGTCGTTTCCTCCTCCAAACTCCGTATCCCAACCATCAATTTCAGAAGACTGCTGGCCACTAAGGTCTTCCAAACCCTTTGCACCACCGTCAACCGAGGGTGTTGAAAACAATACATCAAAATCAACACCAGATGGCTCAACAGGTGGTTGATTTTGAGGCGCAGAGAAACCAAAATCATCCATTTTCGCATAACTACCTCCACTCGAATCCACAGAAGCGCTATTATTCACAGACACATTCGGCTTCAGAGCCTTCTGAAAATCACCAAATCCATCATCCACCAGATTAGTCTTATTACTAGTCCCTTTATTTTGTGACTTCATGCCAGTATCCCGCTTGGCCCCAAAATTAAGCAAAGAACCAAAAGGGTCCTTATTACTATTCACCCCACCACCAACACCGCTTCCACCCACACTTTTCATCGACGGACCACCAAGATTCACGCTCTTACCACCACTTAAACCAACATTCCCACTACTATTATACCCACCCGACGAACCCCAACCACCACCACCACCACCAGTCACATTCTTCGGCAACGAATCCGCCATACCTCCCATCGAAAACCCACCACTCTTAACATTACTAGTATTCGCAACAGGTGTCAAATTCTTCAAAGGCACATTACTAGTACCACTCTTATTACTCCCCAACGCGGGACCCACAAGATCACCAAACAAATTAGGATTCTTACCATTAACAATCCCAATATTATTACCCGGAGCTGAGGTAGCCCAGCTCCGGCCAGTAATATCCCCGACCATAGAGGTGGGCCCACCAGGTAAAACAGACTGAGTAGGTGGGGCAGGCTGGTGGGTCCAAGAAGGCTTGTTGGGTTGCCATGAATAAGAAGGGGTTGTTGAAGTTTGAGTCTTTTGTTGATTCAAAGATTTAGAATTGTTAGAGTTAAGACCCAGATCGAAATCAAAGCTAGAACTTTTATTATTATTAGATCTCCCATAATTCGAATTCATTTTCAACGATTCAAGAGATTCAATTATTAGTATGTAATAATTATAAGTAGAATATGTATGTATAGATTTGGGAATTGGATCGTACCTGATATGTTGATCTGAATTATTAGATGTGGGTGGGCATCTCTCCGTGTTAAAATGTCAAATTTACATTTCTCTTTTATTTTCCGCTATTTATTAAGAACCTCCCTCGCGATTCACATATGGCTGTAAAACATTTGTGTCTTTTTCTTTCTTTTTTCTGGATGATAAAATATTCCATACATTGAATTATATATATATATATATTTTGACAGACATTGAATTATATTTTCAATCATAAGAATTTCTTTTGTTTAATAAAATTTATTGTCTAATTGAAATATATAAATAAGATGTTTTTGAATATTTAAATAATAAAATTTTAAAATAGGAAGAGGAAACTTATTTAAAATACCAAATTATAGTTACGTCAGTAGCTTCCTTAACATGTGCTTTCCACCATATTTTAATAAAAGAAATGGTTTTTTATTTGTATATTTGAAACAAACCAAACCAAATTCAGTGTATCCCGCTTAAAATGGGGCTCGAAAAAATCAGATGTACGCAGATTTAGAATAAGGTGACGTTTTGTGAATACTCAGCTTAGTGCGTGATAAAATAGCGAGTGATATATATAAATATATATTTAATCACAAAAATTATAAATCAAGAGAAATAATACTTGAACCAATGGTCTTATTCACATGAGACTTATGTCTGAGTATTTTACTTTGCATTCCTCTCTTTTATTAGCATAACTGAAGGCAGAATTACATCCATTAATATTCGAGCAATGTTATGAACCAAACAAATTTCTCAAAAAAAAATTTCCAAAATAATGTGATATGATTCATATGATAAGATGTGTAGAGCATGATTCATATGGTAAGATGTGTAGTTTTAATTGATGTTATTGATTTGAATGTACATGAGTCCATCTCATTAATTATTTTCACAATCAATCAGAATTAGACATGTGATGTTTGAGAAATTTTTTGAAAATTTTATTTGATTACCTAGCATTACTCTTAATATTCGCCATAAACTTATCTCAATTATTTGTAAAAGTCCTTAAATTCAAAACTTATTCGACTTTATTGTTTGATCTACATGTAATCTTAAAGGGACAATCACTCGGTTGTATTGCACAATTCACTTTCGAGTACCCTCTCCCAGTGTCGTTAGACCAGAAATCTTAGAGGGAGGAGTTTCTGTTTGTTCAGGAGACTTGTTCACGGGAAAATGATGCGCCATTGAGGAAAATGTCTACAGATTCGTTCTAAATGCTATGAGCTTCTCTAGTTGATTTGGATGGTTACTTAATTACTTAGAGCTCTCCTTAGCTGTCTCCACTAACTTCAGAAAAAAAAGAAATATACAAAAACAAAAACAAACAAATAAATAAAAAGAATAAAAAAAGAAATAAATAAATAAAATTATCTTAATAGATATAATTTAATTATTTATTAAAAATATTATCTTGCGTTACCAAATAATTTTATCAAAAGAAATCATTTACTTAGATACAAAATAATAATTCACTGCACACTTATCTTTCAACTGCAATATATATATATATATATATATATATATATATATATATATATATGAGAAAAGATAATCTACCTGACATTATAAATTACTTTTCTACCTAAACGTTGTTGAAATTCATATATTCAATTATTATATTATAAATCCAACTGTATGAATGAAAATATTATGTAGTAATTAGCGTGTATACCAAGTTGCATAGAATTTTGTATTGTATACCATACAATTTTGAATTACAATTGAATATAAAATTTGAACGGTTACATATCCATTTTAAAATATATGCAATATACAATGTTAAAATAATCATATTCTTAACGTGTAAATTTTATAAAATTTTGTATATATACTTATTTTTGCATGATCTTTTAGTCTATATGATTAGATGTGCGAAAAATCATGATTTGATTTTAAACTATTCAGGTAAAAATATTTGCTACACAACCGCATAAAAACACGATACTCTACTGGATAACAACCGTTAGATTAAAATAATATATATTATCTAGATTTAATACTTTTTTTCTCTCATCTTTGCTTCTTTAATACACACATAAATGTAATATACAAATAAATATAAAATCACATAAATACTAATTTATATATTCACAACTATGTATTTTGTACTTTGTAAATTTGTATCATACTTTATAATAATTTTTCACACAATGTATTTATTAAGCACTATATATATTTTGTTCTGCATTATGTTTTGCCAATATAAACATTATCATGCAAGAATAATTATTGTCCTATGCAAGTAGAAAACTATTATATACCATGTTCTGTTATGTATATATAAATGTTATTCTAGTAAGTATAAATATTGTGTTCAGCAAGTAGAACACATATATAAATAGTTAAATACTATGTAGCTACCCACAAAATAATATTTATATATGCAGAATATAGTATTTGTACATGTAGAATACAATATTTATACTAGCAGAATAATGTTTATATTTACAAAATATTGTGCAGAATAAATATATATAATGCTTAATAAATACATTGAGTGAAAAATTATTATAAAGTATAATACAAATTTATAAAATGTAAAATGCATACCTGTGAATATATAAATTAGTATTTATGATTATTTTTATGGTTTAATATTTATTTGTACGCAAAATTTTTATGGACAATCTTATATGAAGTACTAATTGGAGAACATATATATTTTGTATTATATTCAGCTTATTATATATTGCAAAGTCTTCAATTTATACTCCATTTAAGAGTCCCCAGTTGAATTCAAGGAGGAAAGATGAGAAAAAAGATATTAAATCTAAACCACATATATTATTTTAATCTAACTGTTATTTGGTCTCCGAATCTCCAACTAAAATGGGTAACCCAACTCTAACTCCTCTGTGATAAACTTGAGAAATCATCAAGGTTATATCTCATAATTTTTAAAGAACAATACATTTAAATAAAATATAAAATAAAACTCGATTTTTAGAAATTGCCGTGCGAGCTGCTACCCACTTTTCAACATAGTTCCACGGGTAAGGGGAGAAAGGTTAATAAGTTGAGGGGACTGGGCGCAAGGAGCTGTTGGAATGAATATGAATGCCGATGAGCTCTTAATGCAAAAAGAAGGTGCAGGCGATCTCAGAACGAGGGATGACGGCTATTCCTCGTTGAGTCAAGTCTTGGCTAACACTACTTTTACGACTGAACTGATTTCGGGCATAAAAGTTATATATATGCATAATGAGTTGAATTTCAAATTATTTTTAAAACAAATAGAGAGATTAAATATATCTAATATTTGTCTTTGTACACAAGATTTATGGGTTTTAGATAAAGAGGCCAAGGAGGCTGAGATTGCCATTGAGGCAAATCTCACCATAGTTTTAATTTGATTTTAATTCACCTAATTTATTTCTTCCTCTATCCCTATTTATTTGTCTTTTTTTTATTTTTTGTAATCAAATTAATTAGTTTTTAACTAACAATTTAAAATTATTCTTTTATAATTTTAAAAAACTAAAAAAATACATAATAAAATAGATTATATATATTTTTTAATAATATAAAATTTTAATTTTTAATTATATATTATTTTTAAATTATAATAAAATATTAGTTAGTTTGACTGTACAAAAAATAAAGTGCACAACTGATTGGGGACGAGAGTAATTTATAGTCGAGACACTACTGATTGAAGTTACCAAATGTCTTAAATATTTGGTGCTTCTGAAAATATCCATGAAATTAAACTTTAATTTATAAGAAGGGAGAATATATGAAATTATTTAGTTTACATTTGCCATGAATTATATTTTTCTACCTATCAATCAAACAAGATTTTATATTTTTTGGAAATTTCATAAAGTAATTAAATACCTAATAATTACAACTTCCTATAAAATTTATTTTTTATGATTAACCAAAAAAACACTTAATTTGACATAATTAATCTATGTGAGTACCCTATTTTCAAACAGCACAAGTTATTAACATATATAATATTATTATAATAGTATAATATTATTAGATAATTTTGTTAATATATTAATTTCCTTGTTGGATAATTTCTATATTATTATTTGGATATTGACTATACAAGTCTCGTTTTCATTGTAATTGAGGACAGATTCATATTACAATAAAATCTTAATTTTATCCTTTTCTCAGTAATATATCACAAGTAACATAACACAAAGTTCAGCTGTCAGCCATTGTACACAACACTACCTTAAGGAGAGGCTGATGCGACTTGTAACTTCAACTAACATACATAATTGTAATAATTAGATACATTAAGCCGTGCTTATTGGTTTTCTAGAGAAATAATCTTTATTATTTGAAGCCTCAGTGCGACCGTTATACAAGTCCATGAAACCTGCAGTCTCAATGGTAGCATGAGAAACTGCAGGAATCACCTGAAAAACACGGGCTTGATTTGGCAGATATCGATACTTACACAATGGTTGTGAAGGTGGATCAGGAGATGCAGTAGAGGTGCTTCTGCCATTTCTTGTCTTTCTTCCGAAGCTTTCTAGCCTCATCTTAATACTCTCTGCCTTCAGTGCCATATATCTATATATGATAGATTTTTATGCTTGTGCTACAAATTGTCTCTAGAGTTTGTGTTAGGAGTAGCTAGCTTCTGCTGTCTTGATTCTTGAATTATGAGATGCAGAACGATGCACTTTATATAGGAGCACTTCAATCAGATAACATGATCTTTTTAGCTTATTGGGGATAGATTATTCCCGTGAGGGCTCCATGGCATTATAGTGTCACACTGTCACTTTAAAATTGTGCATGCAAAGTGTCCCATTTTTTTTTATTCTGTCCTTTTTTCTCTTTTATATCATCTTCATATATAGGTTTATAAAGCCGATAATGAAGGTAATTAAAAGTTTTAATTATATGCTTATATAATTATAGAGATTAGGATAAATCTTAGTTAAGTTACCTCAAATATATATGATTTTATATGTAGCAGTATTTTTATAAAATCAGGATTTATTTTAAATTTTATTAATATACTATTATTTTATACTAAAATCTTAGAAAATTACCTACGATATATCTTAGATAACTTTTTCTTATAATTATATCATATATGTTTCGGTTTTAGTTAATTGTCTTTTGAATTTTGATCATTTATTAAAAAATTTACGTGGTTCTACTATCGATTTATCTATTTAGTTTAAATTGATTAATCATTATATTTTATTTAAGAATATCACACAAATACATTCGTATCTCTAATAACTTATGTATTTTCGAACTCAACTTACTAAAAAATATTCAATTAATTACCAAAATGAGGATGTAATTATAAATTCAGAAAATGAATTTTTAAATTTACAAAACTGCTATTAATGTTTATATATAAAATATTTATAATCTTAAGTATATTGTGTGAATATTTTTCTCATAATAAATATATAAAATAACAAACATACATTTAAGAAGAGAAATCCACTCAATTATTATGTGAGTTTTTTTTAAATGTCTTAAAAAAGAATAAATTTACTATCAATAATATTTATTTATGATTATTACAATCATAAATTTATTATTTTTCATTTATGTGGATATAAATGAAAGTTAGTGAAGTCATAAATCTCTTAATCAGTGTATAATATCAACTTATATAAATTAGTTACTTGACAAAAAAAAACTTGTATAAATTAGGACAAAAAGTGTAATACTCCATAGAATTTGATTTCTGATTCTCATTGGGACACGATACAATAAAAGCGTCAAACATTTCACAAAGTGGCCGTTTGGTATTTATTAAATTTAAAATAATTTACTTATTTCATATTTTTTAACATATTTTCATATTTTTTTTAAAAAAATATTTATTTTAGAATTTTAAAGCAAAATATTATTTTTAAAACAAAAAATAAGTTACTTATTTTCTAAAAAAGTACATACATACGTATTATTTTCCGAAAATAAAAACTTATTTTCGGAAATAAGTAGTTGTCAAAACATGCACAAAGAATAATTGGGCAAGTCGCAAGAATTCAATTCCTCATATCTGTTCTAAAGAAATTCTCCAGAACCTGGGACGACAGAGGATAAACACTCAACCACTTAAGCTATCCAACCGTGCTCAAAATTCTCAATTCTTGTAAAACTATGATCGATTATACTTTCTAAGATTGAAGAATATATGTGGATATATGCAGTAAAAGCTAATGACCGATTTGAAATAATAGAATTGATTCCTCCTAATCTATTCCTATACATTTTATGACTCTTTTTTCATTCACATAATTACTTAAGTGGTACTAATGAATTTTGATTAAGCTAAGTGGTTATGATCCAATCCTAATCTGACAATCAACTGGATTTTAATTAGTTCTAGCAGAATATATTCATTTTAACTTTTTGTTTCTTTTTATTTTTGTAGGCATAAAAGTGAAATCCGAATCCTGAACAATCTAGTGCAGAGATTAGATATTTATCCTCTTCATTATATATATATATATATATATATATATATATATATATATAGTAGGGATCTAGAAAAAACTTTTTAGATAGAAAACTTAGAGACCATCATCTACACCGTTCATTATATAACTAACAAAATTATAATAGTTTTCAAATATATGTAAATAAATGTCAAACAACTGAAAATGAAACTAATATTCTAATTTAATAATGTAATTTAATATGAACCATCAGATCAATTAGAAATCAACGGTTGATAAAAGTACCTTAGTTTTCTCCAAAATATTAGTTTTCTTTTGATCAATCTCATATATATATATATATATATATATATATATATATATATATATATATATATATATATATATATATATATATATTTGTACAAGTTTCCTCTCTATATTTCGTATAATTTCAAGTCAATTCAATTTGGGTGTTGTTTGGTCAGTCAACTTTTAAGTTATGTAGGAACATTTTCTTGCAATTAAGATACATCATAAAGTTACAAGATAATTAAAATGTTTGTGTTAGGTTTATTACTAATGTAACTAGAAATTACATAATACTCACTCCGTTGTTTTTTATAAGTTGTTTTGATTTTTGGCATACATGTTTGTGTTTTGACCGATAATAAAATTCATTATTTTTTTAAAAAAAATTCTGAATAAAAGTATTGAATAAAAAGAAAATTTTAAAAATAGTGATTTTTCTAGTCAAAACACATGTGTGTCAAAAATCAAAGCGATTTATAAAAAAAACGGAGGAAGTAGTTAATTTTGGTAAGTAATTAATATTTTTATATTGGATAACTATGTAACTTGCAAACCACAGTGAACTTAGGTTCAGTGTTTTGTAGTAAGTACAAAAATCTTGGAATTTAGAATTCCTTTGTCATATTTAAAATTCATTAAACCAAACATGTGCACCTATTTTATATCCAAGAAACTTCTAGTTACATGACTAAATTACATCGAAACAAATGAGACTTTAGTAATGTAATATAATTCAATGTAATTTATATTGAATTTATCTCGATTCATTTAAATTTTATAAAATTTGAAATTTGAATTTATTTTTTAAATTCAAAATAATTTATATAATAATAATATAATAAGATTGTAATATGAGTTTGAAAAAAATATAATATGTTATTTTTGATGGGATTCGAACATTTTTATATTTTTAGAACTATCTATTGTTTACACTTTTGGAAATAATAATTTAGATATTAATATATGTGACGCCCTCCAAATCCCGGAGTCTAGATCTGGGGGTCACCAACCAATCAACAATAAAATAATATAAATTAAAGGCACACTGACCCAATAATATATCAGAGGCGCACTGACCCCGCCAAACCAAAGATTGCTAACAAGTTATAGTATGAAATTAAGCAGCTGAAACTAAAAGTAAATCCAGATACTTTATTACAAACTCACAAGTAGCTTACCAACTCAAACCAAAAGTCTAGATATGTTTTAAGTCTAAATTTATTTTATTACAACTGCTATCTACAGACAAACTAAACAGCTACTACCTGGGAGGCCCGATGAGCGAGCGGTCTCCTAACTCTTCTCCACCTAGCTCTGCGTGAATGGCTGGGACTGCTCATACTAACTGTCTGGCAGAATTTAATAAAAGCAAGAGTGAGCCAAAGAAATACTCAGCAAGTATATGAACAATAGAAATAAAATCAGAATAAAAATCTGTATCGCGAACGGAATATAAACAGTTTATTATAAAAACTGAACAGTAAAATAAATCATAGTTTATCTCAAACTGAAACAATGTAGTATGTCATCAAAATGAATCAACTGCTCAAAATCGATATATAATAGCCATGCTGGCAATATGGATTGGATACACAATACATCAATATTGCCCCCTGATCAGGTTCAAAAGCAATAGGACTAATTATGCCACACCACATAATCTAGATTTCAGTTAGGTACCATAGACAAGTAATGTTAGCCTATAAGAGGATGGAATGGTTACCATATCCCCTTAAATATGCTGGACTAGCCCCACTACTAGTCTCTTACGCTAATTATATCACACTGTTGGACTAGGGTCTGTTACTGGCCTCTTACGCTAAAGTCCAATCCAATAGAGCAACCCCAAATAAATAAAGGTATGCTTAGTTTTAAATACAGGTCATATCCCCATTATTTACTACGATAACACCAGATATGACGTGTTTATTATAATCAACTTTCAATATTTAGAGTACGAATAACAAGTAACTCTGATGCACAGAATAAAACAGGAATCATAAATAGTTCTGAACAATAACTATTTATCATGATACGAATAAATGAAAACAGTAAAACAAAAGTGTTTAAGAGGATCAAAGAAGAAATACTTGCCTGGTGTAAAAGCTGTCCTAGCGTGAATGAGACGACTACACACTCCTCGTCTATCTACTAGCTCACTGGTAACTACAATAAAAATATTCTAATTTAGATTCTAGTGTCTACCCATGCGTTCTACTAATAACGAATCTCAATTAATAATTAATAAACACGTACTATCAGTTAGCAGGCAATTGAGCATATAAATCATATAGCAGATAAGATTCGTAATTAAAAGAGCAATCAGATAAATAAAAGTAAACTCTAGAATATTATTTGAGTCAAAGTGGATCATTATTATCCACTCCGGATAATTATTGGATGCTTAAATATTTAATAAAATATTAATCCGGATTTATAAATAAATTTGGGAATTGAAATTATTTTTAGAATTTTCGGAGTATTTTTAGGATCTCAAACCAAATTGGTTTTATTTAAAACAAGTAAAGAGATTGTTAAATAAATAAATAAATAGGAATAAATAAATCATTTTTATTTCTCATAATAATTAAATCTAATTATTTTTAATTATATTTAAATAATATTTAAATAATTAAATTAATTGATTCAAATAAATTAACCAATTAATTATAATTAATTAAATTATTATCTAAATAAATTAAAATAATTAAATCATATTGTTTTTGAAATAAAAATAATTTATTTTAATTTATAAAATATATTTATTTTTTCGAATTTAAAATAATTTTTAACCTTGAAAAGTAACAGTAATCACAAACCTAGAACAACATAATCAGAGTAGTGAATCACTGATGCTGTCAAACCAAATTGTGAACACTACATAATATAATAGCAGTTAATATATAATTATCAACTAGAGATAACTATATAAAATGAGAATGCAAATTTAATCATCTATTATACATATCCTTTAATTAAAGTGAATTGGAATAATTAGATTCTATTTTAATAACTTTACAATGAATGGCATCTGGGGATTCGACACTTTCTGAAGTAGTGCTCAAGCAAAATTTTCAATAATAAAAAAAATATCCCGGAAACTAACCTAAAAATATGAAGATTCCAATATTGATATAAAAATAAAAACTTAACTATAAATTTTACAAGAAATATATCCAAGAACACTGAGCAACAACGTGAATGACCAATCTAATGACCCGTTAGTTGAAGGGCTATATATGAGAACAACGGCTTGTTAGCAGATCAGTAAGTGCAGCTCATTTACAAATGAGCCAAGCTTGAGCACAATTTTGTGGTTTGGATTGACTGTGAAGCATGTCAAAGAATTTTGTACACTTAACCTCTTTTCATTATTGGCCATCTAAACTCATAATATTTCATTTCATATGCGGTGAACTCATCAAACATACCACATAGTAAACAAGCTGTTCAACAAACTCCTAAAATTCAAACAAGTTATTTGCAGTTAGTAAACAAAAATGAGCAGCTTGCCAATAATCTCAAGACTAGGGCTTGAATAAGCCGAGCTTGCAAGGAAAGTTTAATCACATACTCAATGACTTGCTCAATATCGGCTAATACAAATATACACACTAACCAACAAAAAAAAATATTTACACAAAACATAACATAATCCATTATCTCATTTCATACTCCATTATCAAGAAAATAGGCTAATAAATAGAGATCAATCAATCAATCATAGTATAGGTATCAGTACCATAATACTCCATTATCATCAGATGGCAAACTTTGTACACTTAACCTCTTTTCATTATTGGCCATCTAAACTCATAATATTTCATTTCATATGCGGTGAACTCATCAAACATACCACATAGTAAACAAGCTGTTCAACAAACTCCTAAAATTCAAACAAGTTATTTGCAGTTGGTAAACAAAAATGAGCAGCTTGCCAATAATCTCAAGACTAGGGCTTGAATAAGCCGAGCTTGCAAGGAAAGTTTAATCACATACTCAATGACTTGCTCAATATCGGCTAATACAAATATACACACTAACCAACAAAAAAAATATTTACACAAAACATAACATAATCCATTATCTCATTTCATACTCCATTATCAAGAAAATAGGCTAATAAATAAAGATCAATCAATCAATCATAGTATAGGTATCTGTACCATAATAAATCTACAGATTCCAAAACCATAAACTAAGTGTTGCAGATCATATTACCATATTCTGACCAAGTCGGAGTATAATCCGATGAGTTCAAAACTCCGGCCACTTGAAATCTCAATCAAACTCAACCAAAACAAAGGCAAGGTAAAGATATAACCACCAGACACGCATATATACCAACCATGTATACAGTCAACTTGTACCAGACTAAAACAAACAGAGAAGAGATGGCCAGGAAAAAAAAACAAACTCCGACGACTCAAAACAGGCCCAAAACTCAGAGGTAGAGATATTAGCAAACTCATAGCCACACAAGTAAAGAACCCAGGTAAACCAAATCAAAAACGGAGTTTATCTTCTTCGATTCCGGTCAAGTCGGTTTAAACTCCGATCAAAATCCGATGACCCTCAAATCAACACTAAAAGCTAAAAGATAAGTAGCTATAGACTCGGAAAATCATGCTCTTATCATAACCATAAACCAAATTAACAACAAGCAACGATTCAGAGCTTTACAAAAATCAAACTCAAAAGCTGTTAAAAACGAAATCGAAAAATAATAATTTCCACGTGAAATTGATACCATGAACATATAGACATATTAATTTGAATACTCAAACTCAGAGATCATATAACAGAATCACCTCTAATCAGGCTTTAATTCTCAAAGCAAGTATGAACCCTAGTTCCTGCACTTCCCCAAATTCACCCAGCTGCCTGTTTTTACTATAATTAGTAAAAATCTGATTTTTAATAAACTTTTGAAATTATTTATATTTTTGGAAAATTTTGGGGCTTTAATTTGATTAAAAGATAATTTACTTCATAATTAAAATAAAAAGCCCAAAAATCATTTTTGTGGAATAAAATATAAAAATATATATTTTCGAATAAATACAATATATATGTCAAAATTTCCAAAAATTATGAATGGTCCAAAAATTATAACATAAATTCATTTTGAGGATTTTATCGTTCCATAAAAATTAAGGAGCCAAAAACAAGGTCTCTAGTCCTCTACAAGGTCTGGACCCGATAATCATAAACGAAATAGATTTATTCTTACGAAACCAAAATTACAGTAAACTAGAATAAAATATTTTATGCTACACAGAAGTCACATAACACATATCGAATAATATTCATATTTATATAAAAAAAATCCTACACAAATAAATGCATAAAATAAAATAAATTAAAATAATAATAATAAAAACATCTGATAGACCAAAAATTATATTAAAAGCATATTTAAATATTATGAAATACACGTAATTTTCCCGGTCGTTACAATATATATATATATATATATATATATATAATATTATTTGATATTAAATATAACCTGATTTATTTGAAATAAATTAATGACTACTATTTTTTTAATTAACATGTTAATTAAACCACAATCTATAAAAAATCTCAAAGTTATATAGTATAAATAATATAGATATAGATATATAATTATTGTTAGTAATATTAAATTTGATTACATTTTTTTAGTTTTTAATTTTTGAATATAATATTAAAATTTTGATTTGAATATATATATTATTTTAAAAGATCACGGTGGAGAGGTGTGTTTCATTATCCCCAATTTCTGTTTCTTTTTTGCTGGTTATACTTATACTGTATGCTAATTTTGTTCTTAAAATCGGTTTATGCATGCGAGATACTTGAGTGAGTGCTCCAATTACCGTACTTATACAACTAATATAAGAATTTATTCTCTATCCCAAATTTATTTTTTAAGCAGATACTCATTTAATTTATAAGGATACATAAACCTATTTATTCAAAAAAAGTTATATAAGAGTTGATTGATAACAATATACTATTGCAAATGCTTATCACAGGTGGACACTGGGTTGAAGGATATTTTAGCGTTGGAAGACTCCCAAGCAAGCGTCTCGTTGAAATGGTGCGGGTCTAGCAGGATTATTTGAAGATTTTGTGCGTTGTAGTATTGTCATCTCAGTGATGAAGTATACGAATGCCTCAGAGAACTAGTCTTTCTACTCAGGTAATTTTCGACTAGCTATAGCATTTAATTATATTATGTTATGTCTATCTTTAAGTCATTGATTTACAGAGGATAGCAAGTTACACTTGTATAGAGCCCATATAAGGTTCCTCTTTGTGTAGCGTAACTAATATATTATGACAATATGTGTATTTTGCTTAAGTATGACATATTTAGATGTTTTAGCACTATGATAATATGCCTTGAAAGAATTAGTATAGCACTGTATTAGGATGCCAGGGAAGTGACAGGAGCTTCTAGGTTTGGACTGTAGGACTATTAAGAATAGTTAGAGTAGACTACTAGGACTGCCGTTGTATTAGAAGATTAGTTATTAAAAAACAAATACAACTAACTTGAGGTTGGGCGGTTGGGTGTGCAGGGGGTTATCGACCAGATAATAACCCGGTGGAAATAGTGTTTAAAATTTCCCCTTGAGGTTGTGGCGCTTATTCGCTAGGCATAGATGAAATTAGCCACAAGTGCATATATGTTCATGTTCTTGGGATCCATTTGGTTATGAATTCTGTACAGGTCTGAAGGACAAGATTGCCAAGGCATGGACCATAGAAATGATCTTTTCTAGAGTTTCTCTCTAGAGTGTTACATAATTCGTTGGTCATGCCATAGAACCGCGAATCGGATTCCTCATCCCAGATTGCGATTCCATCTCGTCCATATTTACTATGGATCGGTGACCCACAAATCTCAAATAAAGAAAATAAGAACAATAAATTGCGATCCAAAAGAGGAACAAAAGAGAGGAAGATTTAAGGCTAACAACTCATGATCAGAGTCAACTTTCTAAATATTTGGATATGCCGAAGGAAAATATAAAACTGACGAATTGTTATCATTGCATTACCAAAGGCGACAACATGTCCTCTTACAATATTTAAAACCTAAATTATGGGAATTATGAATGGCGTCTTTGAATCGGCCGGCTCATGAATCCTCTTATCCGATTCATGGAACATAACCTTCCTCGTACGTGTACTCCTACCACCAACCATAACAAATTATGTTTTGTGTAACACTATTTCAATTTCACTACAATTATTATTAGAACTAGTGTATACATGTATCTTGATTTGGTCTTCATCAATTATGAATATATTGATGTAGGAATGAAAAATAGACTCATTATATTGTTGAGTAGTTGTAATGAATATACGAAGTTGGTAGCGATTATTGGCTAAATCTTGCACAATGTAAAGTTTGATCCTTTGTATGCCATGCTTAGGCTAGGTTGGGGAACAACAAAAAGAGGTAAGATTATGGAAACATAGAGCTCAGATCCTTTTTTGTGGTTACGATTATCATGTGAGAGAGTATTTAACATAAATGTAGTCTTAAATGTAGCTCGATTTTTGGTTGAGCTTGCGAACAACCATTTATTGAAATAAGTTTCGTTTTGTGACTTGATATTGGTGGACACGTTGTATACATTATTGTGAAACTATATTCGATTATCATTTGTGTAGTTACCAATTATCATATGGCTTTATAAATTATACCACTCCGACCTTTGAAGTTTGGTCGAATATACACTTTCAACCATCCAAGTACACAATTATATATTATATAGGTTATGCATTTAATTATGAATATAATATATATAATAATTATGTCGGCTTTAGTTATTAGCTTATTTGTAGTAAGCCCAATTGTTTATAAAACTTAGTCCATTAGGATTTTATTCTTAATATTTGTACTTTACGTTGTACTTCATTTTCATAAGACTTGATTATTGAGATATTGAATTATAGTGAATCTTAAATTGAGTCTCTTGTTATTGGCTGCGAGCCTGCGATTCATAATTTTATCTCTTCTGCTGTTGGGAAATCCTTGGTTAATGAGTTTTCTATAGTTAATCCACCAGAGTTCATCATTTTTATTCAATTAGTTAATGTTTTTACAAGTTTCTTGAATCACTTGTCTTACATTAATTGGTATTAAAGTCAGGTTCCTGGCATCCTGCCACCGTCATCACCTAGCAGCCACCACTAATAGCCACTTGTCCACCTAGAATCCTTAATATTGGTCATACATATCTATGTTAGATATATACAATGACATTTCGTTGAAGCCCCCATATTTTCCGAGTTTCTTGTGAAAAACAATGATGAAAACCCCTAAAGCAATTGATTTTGAGATATCTTGTGCCATGACACATCGTTAAGCCTTATCTAATTCACTTTCATTATTGGATCCATATAGCTATAATTATACAATAATATACAGGAAGTGGAAATAATATGATGATTTAATTGCACATTAAGAGTATGAGTATAAAAAATCATTATTACAGAAACTATTGGATTTCTAAGGACACGAGTGCTAGATTGGAAAAAAGGCAACAAACTTGTGATTCCAATGTTTCAATGGCATTACTAACAAGACTCTAAAGTTAAATTCAGGGCGTATTGAAGTTGTCAAAAATGTAGAAACTGGCCCACAAATGGAGCATGATGAATTTGATTGTGAAAAAGATATTCACGATAAATTGGAGATGGTAGGTCATATTGATTTTGTTATTCCGGATGAAAGCTTCATTTCTATAAAGGTTTCATGGTTTATCATTGAGGCATTGCTATTTCCGAAAATAATGCTTATGCCGTCTAGACATCGATTACATAATTGCAATTTAGATATTCCTTTTCGCTCGAGGTTGGTTTTTGATTATGTATTTGTATTTCTATAAAACTCATGGAAAGTATAAAATCCTTGATATTATATAATTACATTAATTATTAATACTATCCTTGATACTAACTATTGGAAAAGAAGTGTTAAATTTTATACAAAAAACAAGTCCCTCAAAATATGACTCTATATAATATATATATTAAATTGATACTTAAAGTTATATAATTTAATTTGATAAACGAAATTACAAAGAGAGGAACATTCATAGTACATATAAGTTACATATGCATTACTTTTCAATAATTTTTAAGTATAAAAAAGTTGTGTATTTATTAATCTATAATATATTCGAATTTGAGATTATTGGTTTGCACTCTGAGTCGATTAAATTATATAATTGGACAAAATACATGGATTTTTAAAACTATGTACAAAATAATTGAATTTGGGTTTAAGGATGAATTCTTTTAAATTGGGTTCTAAGTATCATATAATAATTGAGTTATAATATATACTCCCTCCGTCCCGGCCAAATGTTTACATTTGGTCCGGGCACGGAGACCAAGGATAGTGGGTGTAATAGTGATTTTATTGTTAAAATAAATGAAGTAGTGGGTGTAATAGTGTAAAGTGTTGAAAAAGTGGAGTGAAGTAGTGGATGTAATAATATATTTATTGTTAAAAGTTACTATTTTTAGTAATGTAAAGAATTGGGTGGGACGTCCCAAAAAGGAAAGTGTAAAGAATTGGTTGGGACGGAGGGAGTATTTAGGTAATAATAAGACAGTATTTTAAATATAAGATTTTAGATATTAAATAAATCACAGTTATTAAAATCTACTAATCATATTATGGAACGGTTAGTATAATAGGGATAAATATAGAGGTGAATCAAAAGCTGCTAACTGTTGGCATTACTAGTAGTAGAAACGAAGTGAAAGATGAGTTAAAACATGACGGATAGATATCTCTTCTCTGGTGATAATTATGAAGTTATCAATCTCGAATGACTACGGAAATGCAGAGATGGCATGCATGCAGCTTGACACCTCAGCAAACATCTTTATGAGTTTCTCACCATCCTAACTTCATTTAGTTTTGATCACCTTTTTCATTTCATCCTTATCATCTATAAAAGAAGTAATGGCACGGCACTGCATGTACAATTTTCTAAAAAGGGTTGTTTCTAGAGAAAAGATTAATGGGGTGTGCAAAGCATTGCATGATGAAGAAAGCTGCCGTGTAAAGCCCGCATATTAATAATTTCCAAAGCTGCTAAATGTTGGTATTACTATTAGTAGAAGTCGGCCAACAAAGTGAAGAGTTAAATTGTGATGGATAGATATTTCTTCTCGATTAATAATTATGATTTATATCAATCTCGAATGACTACGGAACTGTAGAGGTGCCATGCATGCAGCTTGACACCCCAAACATCTTTTGGAGTTTGTCACCTCCCCCATAATGGTTATCTCCTTCACCCCCACCCCCACCTCCACCCCCCAGACAAATATATCAGTTACCTTTTCACATTTCTTCAATCAATCGAATAATTGAGAAGTTGGGTACATTTAATTTTAAAGATGCCACATTCTCTGATTAATGGACCACTGAGCATGCGTGAAAGGGTTGAAGATACCCTATCTGCGCACCGGAATGAACTTGTCAATCTCTTCACCAGGTAACTAATCCATCACACTGCCTCTATATTTTCCTTATTGATGAATTGGGATGTACTGTTTACAGTTGGTTGTTGATTTTATTGTATGTTTCTATCTGAAATCTTGTTTTGTTTGTCCATTTGAAAGATATGTAGCTCATGGAAAGGGAATATTACAAGCTCATGATCTGGTGATGGCCCCTTTATCCAAATCTTGAGATGTTCCCAGGTAATGCTCGACCCCCTGCAGTGAAATTAAATCATATCATCCTCCAAAATTTACCATTTCAGCTTGAGCTTGCTTCAGTGCACACTGTCTTATGAAGCTAGCCAATTCCTCGAATAATAGAATTAGGAGCAGTCCTTATTTTTGTTGCCTAATGGATACATCCTCTTGGTACAAAGAGGTTGACGATTCGAACCTCAATTAAGGCATGTCACATGTGTGTAAGAGTATCTAAATTTCTGCAACTGACCACCATAAAAAATAATATAAGAATTAGAGTATAAACATCATTTGTAGATACTAGTTCACTGTATTAGGATCATATATATGTAGGCATCGGAATCTACTGACTAGAATGTTCTTTCAACTCATTTAACTTTGAGCTAATTATCTACAATCAATTCATCACAAACTGATTTTTTATGTCTTACTCCCAAAATCTGTGGATTTAAATTATATTTCAGTGCATTGCTGTTGCATGGAACTTCTAGAGGAAACTCTTGATCAAATTTATAGCATCTATAACTAGGGGTGAATCTAGTAAGCAACACATTTGCCCACAAACATTTAAAAAGTTACTAATTAGTATTATCAAATATGAAGAATTTCAGTAATGTGCCCCCATAAATAATTCAAAATTTAGTGGTTATGTATAAACTTTACGAGTTATCTATCAAAGTTCTTTGTTCAAAGTCTCAAATTTCCAACAAAACTATGGATTTTAAAACTGATAAAAATTAAATGACATGTTTGTATTAAATTTATACAATAAATTTATTTTCAAGCTATTATCTTGCCTTTTTATGCATTTCATTGGGATGAGAACGATATATATATGTTCCATATATGTATATTTATTTATATATGTATTTGTCAGATTGCTAGTAAACTTATCAATAACTTGCTACATTCTTAAGTATACTTTTGTGCTTGTAGGAAGCTATAGTTCTACCTCCTTTTGTTGTCATTGCTATTCGTCCAAGACCAGGTATTTGGGAATATATTCGTGTAAATGTGTATGAACTGAGTGTAAGAGTGTTGAGCATTTAAGTGTTTCAGAATACCTTCGATTCAAGGAAGAACTTGTCAATGGGGAGTAAGTAACCTCGCCTTTACTTATAGTTCACCATTTCTTAAAGTTCTTGGTCACATTTTCTTATTTGAAATTAAGAGATGTTTTAATAAAAGGGTTTCAGTAAATATGTAGTTTTTTCTAGCCACAACTCAACTGAGTCAAAGATTTCATCATAGGTACAACAAGAATTTTGTGCTTGAGCTTGATTTCGAGCCATTTAATGCAACAGTTCCTCGACCAGTGCGATCATCTTCTATTGGCAGAGGTGTTCAGTTTCTCAACCGTTACCTATCTTCTATTATGTTCCGCAATAAAGAGCATATGGTACCTCTGCTTGAGTTCCTGCGATCACACAAACATAATGGACATGTATGTCAACTTATTTAGCAGTTTTTAACAGTCTTTTATTATTTGTAATGATTTGATCTCCATGAAATTACACAGATCCTAATCCATAGATCCAATCCTCTTAATAAGTGAAAATGTCAAAGAAATATGTTCATTTTACAAATACTTGACAATTTTTTTTAAAAGCAATTGGCAACACATTTTTTATGATGTTTTTCAGGTAATGATGCTAAATGACCGAATACAATCTATAACCGGACTTCAACTAACTTTGGCTAGGGCAGAGGAATTTCTTGCTAAATTTCAACCAGACACACCATGTTCTGAGTTTGAATATGAGTAAGTGACAATGAAGCGTATATAGTAGTTACTCTCCAAAAAGAAGTAATATATATGGCTTGTAGATTGTTGTTACATCATGGTAGAATTTCCATCTGATTTATTTATTTTCTGATCGCTTTAAATTCAGACTCAAAGGCATGGGATTCGAGAAAGGTTGGGGTAACACAACACATCGGGCATCTGAGACCATCCATCTACTTCTGGACATCCTTCAGGCTCCTGATGCAGCTACCTTGGAGAAATTTCTCGGGATGATTCCTATGGTCTTTAAAGTTGTGATTCTCTCTCCCCATGGATATTTTGGCCAAGCGAATGTATTAGGTTTGCCTGACCCTGGTGGACAGGTAATGTGGTCTCGCAAAACTAATAGTTAGCTTTTGCAGTTAATAATTTGTGCGAATGCCAACTTTCTGCATTTTTCTGAATCTTACAATAACAAAAAAAATTAGTGTACTGTTATATACTATAAATATATGTTCCCAACCAATTACATTTGTATCTTTATGGATAAAGGTTGTCTACATACTTGATCAAGTGTGTGCCCTGGAGAATGAGATGCTTCTTAGAATAAAGAAGCAAGGACTGGATGTGGTTCCTAAAATACTTATTGTAAGTATACTTGACACTTACCCATCTTATGCCAACATGCAACTTGTTCTTTAGCTGGCTTGGTACTTCTTATGGTTATCGTCTCAATAATCTTCCATTACCAAGTTTTTTTCTTACGGTTTCCTGATTGGATGGTGTAAGGTTACACGATTAATACCTGATGCAAAAGGAACAACATGCAATCAGCGAATAGAAAGAGTCAGTGGAACCGAGCACACACATATACTGCGCGTGCCTTTCAGGACTGAAAAATGCATTCTTCAAAAATGGATTTCTAGATTTGATGTGTGGCCTTATTTGGAGACCTTTGCCGAGGTACAATTTTTTTTATTTTTCCTCATGTTTACTGTTTTTCCAAGATAGTCAAAGTTGTTTCTTATAGGACCTTTTCCACATCTTCTAAGAATTTATCTAATATGGGTTATATTTTATTAGGATGTATCGAATGAAATTGCGGCAGAGTTGCAGGGTGTTCCAGACCTAATCATTGGCAACTATAGTGATGGGAATCTTGTTGCTTCATTGTTAGCTAATAAACTTGGCGTCACTCAGGTCTGAATTAGATTTAAATTTTGATGTCTCTGTTTCACTTTAATGTTTGAAAACATTTAATGCTCAAAATGTCAACTTGTGCAGTGCAACATCGCTCATGCATTGGAAAAAACAAAATATCCAGATTCTGACTTGTACTGGAGAAATTACGAAGACAAGTACCATTTCTCGAGACAGTTTACGGCTGATCTCATTTCTATGAACTATGCAGACTTCATTATCACCGGCACTTACCAGGAGATTGCTGGAAGGTATGGAGCTCAGCTCATGGAAAGGAATTTCTTAGATTCTCTCTATAATTTTCCTAAAATAATCGTCTCTTCTCTTATATAATGAATATTATCGTTATAGGGGATACAATCTTCCAATCACAAGTACTTTGCTAGAATTTAATTTTAGTTTCTGCTGTTTAAAATATTCTGTTTCAATAGTATTTCTTACTAATGTACATTGCATAGAATTTCCATATAAAAAACTCATGTCATTGTGTTGAAGCTGAGTTAACAAGCTCATAGAAAATTCAGTAAAACTTTCTAATTTTCACTTTTTGTTTTAACTTATGAATATATAGTGTTCTGAAGAATCTATGAAGAATTGAAGATAAATATCTCAACATTTTCCCTCTATTTCAGCAAGAACAGTGTTGGACAGTATGAAAGTCACACAGGTTTCACCCTGCCTGGGCTGTTTCGCGTAGTTCATGGCATTGATGTGTTTGATCCCAAGTTCAATATCGTCTCTCCTGGAGCAGATATGAGCATTTACTTTTCATACGCAAAAAAAGATATGAGACTTGATCGTTACATGGCGCGATTAAA
Organism: Oenanthe sinensis; assembly: GCA_028671895.1. Lineage (NCBI taxonomy): Eukaryota > Viridiplantae > Streptophyta > Magnoliopsida > Apiales > Apiaceae > Oenanthe > Oenanthe sinensis. The sequence goes on along the minus strand of CM053813.1, from coordinate 29,187,564 downwards.
AAGCTCTTGTATGATCCAGAGCAGAACAATGAACACATGGAAGTTTCTTATTTCTGTTTGTTTTTACATGTTGAATGTCGATAAGAGTTTTTTCCACACAATTTGTTGCATCTTATAAGTTATAAACAGTCACTTGATCATGGACTCATGGTTATCGCTCATACTGGTTAAAGCATCTTGTAAGGTCTGGGTGTGAACTCTAAACTTTTGTTTTTATTGCTAATTGAGTATCAAAATTAAATTTATTTGAAACGACCAAATTGGTATGATCATTGTTCTCCAGGACCAAAAGTATTGCCAAGTTGTGGTCTTGTGGCTTTCATGAAAGAAGACATTGGAGTTATGTTGTGCTTGATGCTATGCGGACACTTTAGACATGATTTTAAAATTTCTCTCTTTTTTCTTGGCGGGTGGTTTTGGTGCCAATCTTTTCTGATTTTTTTGTTGGAAGTATTACTTGTTCAATTGAAACATACTGCCATATACAACTTTCCATGATATGCAGGGTTTTGAGGAGTTTAACTATTAAGGTTACTTCTTGCAGAGGTTACTTGCTTGATCTTTATCTATTTAAAATGCAGTGGTATGCTGAGTGATCCATCAAAGCCAATTATATTTTCCATGGCAAGATTGGATAAAGTGAAAAACCTGAATGGTTTAGTTGAGTGTTATGGTAAAGATACCAGGCTAAGAGAACTTGCAAATCTCGTTGTAGTTGGTGGTTACATTGATTTGAAACAATCGAAGGATAGAGATGAAATTGCTGAGATTGAAAAGATGCATGGTCTACTGAACAAGTACAACTTAAATGGGCAATTTCGATGGATAACTGCACAGATGAATCGTGCTCGTAATGGTGAACTATACCGTTACATTGCAGATACAAAAGGTGTATTTGTTCAGGTAATAATCATTTAAGTACCTAACATGCCATCTACAGATACATAGTCCCATTATCTGATTGCACGCATTCTTTTCAGCCTGCTTTCTATGAAGCTTTTGGGCTCACAGTTGTGGAGGCAATGACTTGCGGTCTCCCTACATTTGCTACCTGTCATGGCGGTCCTGCTGAAATTATAGAGCATGGCATTTCTGGATTCCACATTGATCCCTATCACCCTGAGCAGGTTACAGTGAGTTTGGTCAATTTCTTTGAACGGACCCAAGGAGATCAGAGCTACTGGAATCAAATATCTGACAGAGCACTTGCACGCATTCATGAAAAGTATGAGGTTTGCTTTAACTGTGGTTGAACAAATTTATTTGCATATTTTGACCATAATCTAAATTGTTTGTATAGGTACAACACTTGGAAGATATACTCAAAGAGGCTTCTGTCATTAGCTGGGGTTTATGGGTTCTGGAAACATGTATCAAAGCTTGACAGGCGTGAGACTCGACGATATTTGGAGATGTTTTACGCTACTAAGTATCGAGATCAGGTTAGTACTCCCAAGAGTTTTTGGTATTTAATACTGTATTGGTTAAAAGTCACAAATCTTAGAAATTAAGTGCCTTTGGCTTATCTTGAAAATTTTTCTTGTCATTTATATTAAATTTTTAAGTAGCAAAAAATTTATTTATATTCTTAGAAGTTATTTTTTGTTTGGATAATTAAGTTGATGATATATACAGTATATAGCTTAAAAGTTATAAAAAATAAAAATTATACAAAATTATTAAAAGTTAATATATGGTGATGCTAATATTAGTATTGTGTAATTATATTACAAACTCAAAATAAGTCACTCAAATGACCTATTTCATATTTCATAAAAATCAACACTAGAAAGTCAGTTTTACTTTTTACACAAACTGAAAAATAAGTTGTGGATTACTTTTTAGCTTATTTTAGATATAAAGTTTGTATCCTTGCAACAAGTGTTGCCTTTGGGGTTTTTTTTTTTTTTTTTGCATCTAATTTAAATTTTATTTTTTTTTCTGACAAGGGAAAGATTAATGTCACTATAATATGTTCCCTCATTCACTTTAAGGGTTTAGTCTTCAATACATAGAAGCAAGCAAATAAATGTAGGAATTTTTCCTGGTTGTAATCTGTAACAAATTGCATGGAATTTTTCAATTTTTATCTTGGTTTTTCAGATGAAGGTTATTCCTGTGGCTGTGGATGATGAGTAAAGCTTACAGTGTATTTGTGTCTGGTTTCAACATTGAACTGAGCGTAGTTCTTTTTTTCCTTCTGTTGATGAATGAATAATGTTGCCATAACTTTCCAACTATAACTATGTATGAATCTGTTCTGTAATTGTCTCAGATTATTCTGCAAGATCGATGGATGAATAAAGTGGTCATGACTTTTTAAGTCTTAAGCTATATAGATCCACAAAAGCTATTCAACTTCATCTCATTCGATGTTTATTGTGCACGTGTGTGTATGTTTATTTTATGCATGATCTTTAAGGCTATATAACCTATTGGAAAAACAGTTAATTTATGCCGGTAGATTATAGCACTTAAAAACCAATGGAAAGTAATGATGAATGAAGGTCTCTTTATTTTTGTTTGTTTGTGCTGATATGGGGCTGCAAGAGCATCACCAATGGTCGTAAATGGCATAGGGATTGAAAAGATTGAAAGATGTATACAAGTCACTTGTGATAGCAAGAAAAACTATGAATAGTCATAATTTATCATCTTGTAAATTTTAATCCATGTTTTCAGAATGGCATGGTTGATTAACGGTTAAACCGTGTTGGATCTAATTTTTCCTTCAAAGTTGACTTTTTCATCTATCACACAATAAACCTGTATATTTACAAAAATATGGACTATGGAACACATACATAATGGTCTGAGTGAGTGTCCAGTACTCGATTATGACATTCAGAGTGACATGGTTATGGCTTTCTGTTGCTTGCGTGCAGCTAGTTCAAGTGATTATTTTTTGTTTTTCTAGTAGTATTAAAGGGACAAGCCTGTCGATTAACGTCTACGTTTGGTGCATGCAGTTGGTCAGCTGTCGAAGTAGCTTTTTTTTTACTAATTAGGCTTATAGCCTTACAAATGAGTATCTGTTCTAAATAATCTCGGGGGTGAGTAAGAGTCGAAACTAGGACCTGGGACGACGACAGAAGATAAATCCATTACCACTTGGGCTAGAAAATTAGGGTGTCTTATATGATGATCATCGACATTGTTAGCTATATTTCAGGCTAATCTACAAAATAATAATGATCAGTTAACCTTCCGGTTCAGAGGGTCGTATAAGATACTAAAGATAGAAACATGCATGAACCCTCCTTGACCTCATATTTCTCATATAAATCTATATCATGCACAATTGTCAATTGTTTCTTTTTCATTTTAACACTGATAACCGGGGAAACTAGCCCTGGCGGAATTAAATTAAATTAGCAATCCCTTGGGGAGTTCTTTTGTTGTGCCATTTTTCTCTCATTCAGTATTGAGAAGAAAAATGGCCGTCAACAAAAAAGTTGTTCTTTTAACCCTATCCTCAATCCTCCTTGTAGGCTTGATTATCGGTGCAGTGGCCATAATGGTTGAGAACAAAAACCGGGACGCGGAAGATGCTCGAAAAACCCAAATGGCTGAATCACAAAAGGCTGTAGAATCAATTTGCAAGCCTACACAATACCAAGACACTTGTAAACAAACTCTCCTTCCTGCTGCAAACAAAACTACTGACCCGAAAGAGTTGATTAAGGCTGGGTTTGAATATGCGTTGCAACATATCCGGGACTCCATCAACAAATCAACAATGTTACGGGAAGCAGAGAAGGATCCAAGAACAAGTGGGGCTTATAAAGTGTGTGAAAAAGTTCTTGAATCAGCTATTGATGATTTAAAGAGATCTTTCGATAAAATGAATGATTTCAATATAGACGTGTATAATATGGATGAATATCTGTTTGATCTGAAAGTATGGCTATCTGCTGCCAGTACAGTTCAAGGGACTTGTTTGGATGCTTTCGAGAAAACAAGTGGAGATGCAGGGGAAAAAATGAAACAACTTCTGAAGGTATCTCGAGAGCTGACCATTAATGGTTTTAATATGGTTGATGAATTATCACGTGAGTTGGCAGATCTGGTGGTCACAAGTCCAAAAAAAACACGAAAACTTTTACAGGTTCCGGTGCCAGGCCAATATCCTGCTTGGGTGAAGGGTAACAACAAAGAACTCCTTAAAGGTGAAAATGCTAAGCACATGGCTAATGTGATTGTGGCTCAAGATGGTTCTGGGAAAGTTAAGACTATTAACGAAGCTATAAAATTGATTCCTAGAGATAATCAGAACATGTTTATTATATACATTAAGTCTGGTATATATAATGAGACTGTTAGACTTGAAAAGTTTATGTCTAATGTGATGCTGGTTGGAGATGGCCCCAAAAACACTAAGATCACTGGTGATAGATCTACGAAGAAAGGTTTCTCCACGATGGATAGTGCTACTGTTGGTAAGTGACAACTCACAATTGCTCCATATCTCACAAATTGCATTTTGTTGCAAGAAAAATAAGAAAACATTCTTCATCTTTTCTGTTTCATGATCTGGCCTATGTCGATATCAACCTGATATAAGAGTCTAGAAATCGAAGGGTTAGATGTATACGTATCTTACTCCTCCAAAAGTATAGATACGGCTTTTCAATGAATACCCTTAGCTAAGACCTTGATATGCATGTGTTAACACAAAATTTAATAGTTAAAAGTGTACACGTGAAGTGTTTAATCTTTCAATCACTGGAATCGTTATTTAACTCCATACTCTTGGTTTATACAGGAGTAAATGGATTTAACTTCGTAGCCAAGGGCATTACATTTGAGAACACAGCAGCTGCAGATGAAGGTCCAGCAGTGGCCCTTCACGTAGCAGCAGATAAATCAATATTTTACAACTGCCGTATGAATGGTAACCAAGACACTCTCTATGCTCACGATTACCGTCAATTCTATCGCGAATGCACCATCTCAGGCACTATTGATTTCATATTCGGGGACTCGGTCGTTGTCCTACAAAACTGCAAAATAGTTGCCAGAAAACCAGCCCTTGGCCAGGACAACATGATTGTAGCCCAAGGTCGAGAATTCGCTGACGACATTACAGGAATTGTAATACAAAATTGCACTATCACTGCAGAAGCTGATGTACTTGCTAATCCTATGATCCAAACATACTTGGGCCGCCCTTGGAAAACTTTCTCAAAAATGGTTATTATGGATACTTTTATCGAATCTTTTGTCAATCCATTGGGATGGCAAATTTGGGAAGAGAAAAATCCGAATAACATGACAGCATACATTGTGGAGTATCGAAACAGAGGCCCTGGTGCAGATGTTTCTAAAAGGGTGAAATGGCCTAGTGTGAAGACAATTACATCTGCTGAAGCTAATAACTACGGTCCTGCAGTTTTCCTCAAGGGAGATGATTGGATTCCTACAAGTGGTGTTCCGTATAGCGTGTCCAGCACCACCGTTGCAGCCTCTTCCCCAGCCACCAAAAGCTGAATCACGACTGTGTATCTATATCTTTTGTACGTAGGATGATATACAAGCCATGTCCTAGCAATTATTTATTTATTGTCGAATTGATTATCAAATCATGAAATGCAATATATGATTCGCCATGACAGTGCAAATTATATATGCGCTACGGAAGGTAAGTATTTTTTGCTCAGGTATATTGTACTGTAACATTTTCCCCTCTCCGGGCTTTGAATTTTATACATCTGGTCTTCAGTTTTCAAGTGCATGCCTTCAGTTTTCAAGTGCATGCCTGATCCATTTAAAGACAATTTTTTTTCTTCAAAATAAATAATTTTATCAAGCAAAACTGGAAAGAGAATTTAAGATCAATGGAGAACATGCTCCAACTCCAATTACTAAAAACCAAAGGGCTAAACCGAGATAAGCTAAACTATGCGAATCTACTATAAATTTAAATTGGCATCGCACAATGCATGCAACAGACTTTAGTAGGTTTTGAGAGCAGAAGGGTTCCTCTGAATTTACGGGGACTTCTTTTGAGCAAAAATATAGTTTGAGTTTGCAGATTTTGGTTCAGGAACAGCGTGCTTACTCAAATTTCTTTGCTGCCAAATGTAATATATTGCATTAGCTATGTAAAGCTATAAATGCTACATACATCAAGGCTGTTTTCTGCAAAAGAAGTACAGTAGTCGATCATTTGCGAGACATCTCTAGGTAATGGAAAGGACCATGCTCAAACTATCCATCTTAAAAGATTGCACACAAAGAACAAGTGATCAGTAGGTTCATCCTCAGCCTATGGTATGATCAGAACCCACAATGCAGTACTTCCTTTCATGTGTCAGTCAATAGTACGAAAAAGAAAACAAGAAGATTTGCCTCCTAAATTTAGTACTAGATAAGTTTTCAGAATATAGTGAACTAATTTAAATTACAGTTGAAATTCACAAGTTTAAGGATGAATAATTTGTTTTTACTTGTACTCGTTCTCTTTAAAGATAAAACCTTGTAACATAAAATTTGCACTTCTTCGTTATTTTCGCCTTCTAATTTTTTAAATTTCGTAACCATCTTATTTTCATCTATTTCAACAAATATATCATGAAAGATACGTACTTGTACGATGATGCAAATTACAGGTCGGGACATACCATTAACAATGAACGAAGGACCATCTTTACAGGGGGAAATTTGGGGTACGTGAAGACATATAGGATTATGTTTCTTCTGAATGAGACACACAGAATTATTTGAAACATTAATTTTCTCGGAATAGAGCAAATCAAGGAGAAACAAAAATTAATTGTTGGTACAGAATTAGAGATATGTTCCGAAATAGAAAAACTAATTGTAACCTTAAAAAATCAATAACCACAACTTGTCAGAATGGTTAAACCTCACATTCTCTAAAAAACCGAATTAACGGTCTCTTTTATCCGCGTCACATTATATAAATGTACGAGCTTCGTTTCCATTTTGAATCAGAGCCCAAAGGGGTATTCAAAAACACTCAATAAAGACATACCCCACGAGCTCTGTGAGAATAAAACAAATAAAGATTAGCTAGCCACCCTTAGATTTTTTTTCCAGCTTTATTTAGGTAGTCTATTGGATAAATAAAACATGGGAATGTCGCAAAAGGTGACTGTTATAGGACTATCTGCAGTAGTCCTAGTTGCGGTGGTGGTTGCTGTGGCTGTCTCCGTAAGTAAAAGAGGCGACGACCACCATGGTGGTGGCGAAGTAGTAAACACATCTAACAAGGCCGTTAATGCCTTGTGTCAACCAACTGATTATAAGGATGCATGTGTCAAAAGTCTTTCCTCTGCAAACACGGAGGATCCCAAGGAACTTATGAAGGCTGGCTTTAAGGCGGCCACCAAGGAAATAGGTGATGTAGTTTCTAAATCCAAAACTCTTCAAGATGCCGCTAAGGACGAGAGTACCAAAAAGGCATATGAACTTTGTAAGCGTTTGTTGGAAACCTCGGTTGATGATTTCGAAAGGTCAATGGACAGGGTTGGTAAAGTTGATGCCAGTAATATAAATAAATATGTTGAGGATCTCAGGGCATGGCTTAGTGGTGCGATGAACTATCAAGAGACTTGCATTGATGCTTTTGAGAACACAACTGGTGATGCTGCTGAGAAAATGAAGGGTTTGTTAGGAACCTCTCATGACCTATCCAGCAATGCCCTTGCCATGGTTACTGACCTCACGTCTATCTTTCAATCCTTGAATCTTAAATCTGCTGGCCAACGTAGGCTTTCTAGTGTGGGTGGTGGTGATCTTCCTGAATGGGTGACTGGACAGCAAAGGCACCTCCTTCAAGCTAGTACTACACCAAATGCGGTAGTTGCACAAGATGGCTCTGGACAGTTCAAGACCATAGCGGAAGCTCTTAAGACAGTCCCAGCCAATAATGTCAAGCCCTTTGTCATCCAAGTGAAGGCTGGTGTTTATAACGAGTATGTTAGTGTTCCAAGGGGTGTAAACAATGTTGTGATAATAGGGGAAGGTGCAACCAAGACCAAAGTCACAGGGAACAAGAACAACATCGATGGAGTCAAGACCTTTGACACTGCAACATTCAGTGCGTTACTAATTATATACTCTACATGCCATTATGCAACCAAATTTTATTATTAATCTAGGACATGAATTCACACGTTATTAATAAATAAAAAAAATTAATTATTTTTGGGTACATGCAGGTGTGGATGGCGACGCGTTTATGGCTAAAGACATGGGATTCGAGAACTCAGCAGGAGCTGAGAAACATCAAGCCGTGGCACTTAGAGTATCTGGTGACCGGGCTATTTTCTTCCAATGCCAAATGGACGGGTTCCAAGATACCCTATACAACCATAACTATCGTCAATTCTACCGTGACTGCACAGTCACGGGTACCATTGACTTCATCTTTGGTGACTCTATATCCGTATTCCAAAACTGCAAAATGGTAGTGAGGAAGCCAATGGCTAACCAAGCATGCATGGTGACAGCACAAGGTAGATTTGAAAGCCGAAATGCGGGGGGGAATGTCCTTCAGAATTGCACAATAACTGGAGAGGCAGGACTCGGGGGCGTCAAGTCTTATTTGGGCCGCCCATGGAAAGAATACTCAAGGACAATAATCATGCAATCATCTATCGACGCAACCATTGATCCAGAAGGATGGGCACCATGGCAAGGTAATTTTGGGCTGGCCACTTGCTATTTTCTAGAGTACCAGAACAGAGGACCAGGGTCTGACACCTCCAAGAGAGTGACATGGCCGGGTATTCAGAAGAATATTAATGATGCAGATATTCAACAATTCACTGCTTCAAAGTTTAACCAGGCTGATCAATGGGTCGCACCTTCCGGCGTCCCTGTTGATGCCGGAATGTTGAAACTTTAAATTCAGTCATCACTTTTCTTGTAAATATTTCGTAGTCTCCTACGTAAATATCTACATTTCGTATATTTTATCATTTTTGACCCAATATGTGTTAATATAAACCTTTTTTGCACCACATATGTATATATATATATCATACACCGTTTAATGCATCAGCTATTCGATACAATAATTTTACCCTCAATTTTTTTTTTTAATTTAAATTTAAGTTGGCATACTTTAAGAAAAGTTACGATACGTTCAAGTTCAACTACGAAGATGTATCGTTTTATTTCCCATAAACTACAATTTAATTAATTGATCAGCCAAAATATTAGTTAAAAGAAATATTAGTTAGAAAAAATATTAACTATATATACTTTTTGTGATAAGTTAATCAATCAAATTACCCAATATTTCTTCCATTTTATTTTCCTTGTCACACAGTTTGGTGATTAAAAATAAAGTAATCGTTTCTAATTTAGGCTTTTTAAGTTTGGGATGACTATATTTTTAAAGTTAGATAGGTTATATTTTATAAATTACATGGGCTTAGTTGAAGGAAAAAAATATAAATTATTCATGAATAGTTTAATTGACTCGATTTATTTGGGCATATATATAAATATATATATTTATATATTTTTTTATCATCGAATTGAGTTTGAACATAAATTTTGATCCGATTATAATATTTAATTTAACTATTTATTCATGTAACATTCAACTCTAACTCTATTCATTTAAAACCTTAATTACAGATGTGTTTCATTGCATTGCCGTTTTGCAACCTTGTTTCAAACAGCTAAAAATTCGTCAAATCATAAAAGCATGTTTTTAAATATTCAGAATGCTCTCAAATTTCCTAACAAAAAAGAAAAAGAATGCTCTCAAATTTGAGAGCAACTTAATAGACTTAATTGCTATATGAAAACATGTTCTTGCATTTATCTGGACATATAAATCATGGAAATGTTGATCTGCAAAGAGTAGAACATAATGACGAGGAACACAAACATTACACGGCTAAGGACAGTTTTGAGTTTAAATTGACAAAAATAACAATTTTAAGATGTTTGGTTATTTTTAACGGATGAGATGGACACCTCATTTTGTATAAGATATTCCACTAACAAATGGATATCCAAAGAAATTAAAAAAAAAAAATTAAGATACCCAACTCATAAATACGCATCTTATACAAAATTAGATACCCAATTACGTATTCATCTGTTATAAAACACCCATCACTCTCAAAATTGTTATGTTTACAATAAAATTTTAAAAAATGGGTATTTTTAACCAAAACCCAAGAATTGGGTTCAACTTTAGTCCAAAATATTGTATTTATAAGACTGCATTAGTATTTTACTAAACAAACAAACAGTAGATTATAGTACTAATACTAATATTGTATCCAGACTCATGGTAGCCACTAGCCAGCCAGCATGCAGGCACAATGGCATGACTATGTTTGGCACCAGTTATAATCTACACCAGAGTGTCCTATCTTTCTATGCAGCAATCTTGTTTCTTGGGTGTTCAAAGAAATAACCTACGGCTAAGTGTTCGGCATATGCAGAGTACCTCGTGGTCGCATCCAAGGTGTAAGACACCCTTTGGATTCATGAGTTAATATCAGCAGAGTTGGGTGTCAGTCCAGTCGTCCACATTCCAGTCCAACTCCTTTGTGACAATGTTTCCGTCTCTTACTTGATCGACAGTACTTAATCCAGTTCAGCATAATCGCAACAAACATATCAAGATACGTTATCATTTTGTACAGGAGCGTGTAATTCATGTTAGCCCCAATCAGCTGACATATTAATCAAGAGTCTATCATGTCAGCGTTTAAAGTTTCTAAGATCCAGTTTGCACGTAATTCTTGCTGCATAAATATTGAGAGTGTGTAATTGCAGATAGTTCAGGTTATTAGAAACCTCAATCACAACATTGCAATTTTTTGGCTAGTCATGCATGGTAACCATATATGGAATTGGTATCCCTAGCTTACACGCAGAAATTTGATTTTGTTGAAATTTTTGAATTTATTCGTCTGAATTAAATTTAAACAACTAAATCATATTATAAAAGATTAATTATATATTTTCGAAAATGCTTTATATATGTGTAAAATCAAATTATTAAAACATCACAACATATATTATACTCTAGAGACAATGAAGTACCATTTTTTAAGGGAAAACATGAGGTACATAGAGAAGCTATATATATATATTCATAAACTTGATAGTGCAACGCAACTGTCGGCCCAAAAATAGAGAGAGATTCAATGAAAAATATGGAATTCAAATGTTCCTCAAATGGAGGAATCTATTTAACCACATTTATTTTGTCCTAACAAACCAAATTAACGGACTCATTTGTCTGTTTTACTCTTATTTCTCACCGGACACCAGTATTTTTTGCATGTAAATATGTCTGAATATATGTACGTATGAGTTTCGTTTCTATAATTTAAACAGATAGGGCTCATAATTATTGAACACCTTCATTCAGAAGGGGATTGAATTAACTGAGATAGACATATTAGTTTTTTTTCCCAACTTTAATTGCCTATGCATGGTAGTCCCTTATATAGATAATTAAACATGGGATTGTCAAAATCAGTGTCTGTGATAGTAGTATCTTCGGTAGTCCTAGTTGCGGTGGCTATTGCAGTGGCCGTCACTGTAAACAAAAAAAATGATCATGACCACAATGCAGTTTCCACCTCTAACAAAGCCGTTGAAGTCATGTGTGAACCAACTGATTATAAGGATGCATGTGTTAAAAGCCTCTCATCGTCAAACTCCGATGATCCAAAGGAGCTTTTGAAGACCGGCTTCAAGGCGGCCATGAATGACATTGGTGATGTTATTGGAAAGTCCAAAACTCTTGAAGATGCTTCTAAAGATTCGCGTACCAAAGAAGCATATGGACTTTGTAAGGATTTGTTGGAAACCTCAGTTAATGATCTTGATAGATCCATGGACAAGGTTGGTAAATTTGAGCCTAGTAAGATGGAGGAGTATGTTGCGGATATCAAGACATGGCTTACCGGTGCTATAGATTATCAAGAGACTTGTATTGATGCTTTTGAAAACACAACTGGTGATGCTGGGGAGAAAATGAAGGATTTGTTGAAAATGTCTAATGAACTATCCAGCAATGCCCTTGCTATGGTTAGTGACCTCAAGTCCATTGTTTCATCCTTAAATATTCCTGGACTTCACAGGAGACTCTTTGATTATGACTATGGGCCACATGGTGATCCACCTCCAAGTCTGGATCCCGCTTCGGGAGGATCGCGCAGACTCTTTGATTATGACTATGGGCCACATGGTGATCCACCTCCAAGTCTGGATCCCTCTTCGGGAGGATCGCGCAGGCTCTTTGATTATGACTATGGGCCACATGGTGATCCCCCTCCAAGTCTGGATCCCTCTTCGGGAGGAGCGCGCAGACTCTTTGATTATGATTATGGGCCACGTGGTGATCCACCTCCAAGTCTGGATCCCTCTTCGGGAGGAGCGCGCAGACTCTTTGATTATGATTATGGACCACATGGTGATCCACCTCCAAGTGAGGATCCCGGTTGGGGAGTTTCAACACCAACACGCAAACTGGATCCCGCTTCAGGAGGATCGCGCAGACTCTTTGATTATGATTATGGGCCACATGGTGATCCACCTCCAAGTGAGGATCCCGGTTGGGGAGTTTCAACACCAACACGCAAACTGGATCCTGCTTCAGGAGGATCGCGCAGACTCTTTGATTATGATTATGGACCACATGGTGATCCACCTCCAAGTGAAGATCCCGGTTGGGGACTTTCAACACCAACACGCAAACTGGATCCCGCTTCAGGAGGATCGCGCAGACTCTTTGATTATGATTATGGGCCACATGGTGATCCACCTCCAAGTGAGGATCCCGGTTGGGGACTTTCAACACCAACACGCAAACTGGATCCTGCTTCAGGAGGATCGCGCAGACTCTTTGATTATGATTATGGGCCACATGGTGATCCACCTCCAAGTGAGGATCCCGGTTGGGGACTTTCAACACCAACACACAAACTGGATCCCGCTTCAGGAGGATCGCGCAGACTCTTTGATTATGATTATGGGCCACATGGTGATCCACCTCCAAGTGAGGATCCCGGTTGGGGACTTTCAACACCAACACGCAAACTCGTTGATGCTGCTTATGGGCCTCCAAGCGATCAATCTCTTATAGAGGATCCCGGTCAAGGAGCAGCGTCAACAGTGCGTCAGCTCTTTTGTAATGATAATAAACCTCCAAGTGATGATGAGAATCCAAGTCATGATTCTGACAGTATATCAAAAGGCCATAAAGTCGTTAGCTTAGATGATGTTCCTGGTTGGGTAGGTACACACCAAAGAAGCCTCCTTCAAGCTAATCCAAAGCCAAATGCGGTAGTTGCTCTAGATGGGTCTGGACAATTCAAAAGTATCAATGAAGCCCTTAAGTCAGTCCCACCCAATAATGTTAAAGCCTATGTTATACTTGTCAAGGCTGGTGTTTATAAAGAGTATGTTGATGTTCCAAGACGTGTAGACAATGTTGTCATGATTGGGGAAGGTGCGACCAAAACCAAGATCACAGGGAATAAAAACTTCATTGATGGAGTGGGTACTTTCAAAACTGCAACATTTGGTATGCTATTAATTATGCGCTTTACAACTTAAAATTTATATTTGTGCATTAGTTCACACGCATATAATTTATTTATTTTTAAAATTTTTTATGTATAGCTGTAAATGGTAATGGGTTCATGGCTAAGGACATGAGCTTCGAGAACTCAGCAGGAGCTGTTAAACATCAAGCTGTGGCTCTGCGAGTATCTGGTGACAGGGCTATCTTTTTCCAATGCCAAATGGATGGTTTCCAGGATACCCTTTATACTCACACTTACCGTCAATTCTACCGTGATTGCACAATCTCTGGCACCATCGACTTCATCTTTGGTGACGCTGCTGTTATATTCCAAAACTGTAAAATGATTGTGAGAAAACCAATGGATAACCAGGCATGCATGGTGACAGCACAAGGTAGGAAAGATAGTAGATCCACCGGTGGAAATATCCTTCAGAACTGCTACATTACAGGTGAGCCAGCAGTGATGCAAGCTAAGCCTCCCGTCAAGTCCTATTTGGGTCGTCCATGGAAAGAATATTCAAGGACAGTTATCATGCAATCATTTATCGACGCCAATATTGTTCCTGAAGGATGGTCACCATGGACAGGAACTTTTGGTATGGATACTTGTTATTATGCTGAATATCAGAATAGAGGACCTGGATCTGACACCTCTAAGAGAGTGACATGGAAGGGTATTCAGAAGAATCCCTCTCAACAAGCTATGCTTCAGTTCACTGCTGGAAAGTTCGTCCAAGGTGATGCATGGATTCCAGTTGCAGGCATCCCTTATGATCCCGGAATGATGAAAGTTTAAATTCATATTTATTTACTTATAATTTGTTGCTTTTCCATAGTCGCACAAGTACTTAATTTTTATGCATCATTCATGATGTTTAATTTGGTGGAGAACTTGATACTATATTTAAGTAAATAACTTTGTATATTATAACTTTAATCTGAAAGTATAATGACACTTAATAAATTATACGTTTATACAACGATTATACAATTGTCCCGAAGGAATGACAATCTTACAATACTATATATAAAGAGCTATAATTATTCAAGACTTTTAATATACAATTGATAATAATAATATGAATGTAAGAAATCGAAACTTCAAATTTGATTCTTGTTCCCGATTCTAATTAACAATCTAAATACCACATAATCCAAAACGATTAAAAATTAAAATATTTTAAACAACATTGTCACAATATTTGTATGTTAATATGTATATACTATATTGCGGTGTTGTATCAATCCCGTGATAAATCGCATTATCCATGATATAGATCTTGGATATTACCGGAAAAGATGTTCGTATGGTTAAAAAAATTAAGAGAAAAGATAAAAGAGAATTTTAATAGGATTGATAGAAGAGTTAAAAATATGCACAATAATCTTTCTTGTTCCGTTGGAGTGAGTTAATTATATCTTATAAAAGAAAGTCCATGTGTTGAGAGCAACCCTAGTGATGTGACAACTAAAGTTGCTTAAAATAATAAATCGTTAATATTATTATAATTTTATTTTTTCTTTTTTCAATAGTATTTTTGACAATTTTTAAATAAAAATTTATTCCAATAATTAACACTCAAAGTTATAACTTAATTTAAAAACTAACTTAAATAAGTACAAGTTTAATTGGATAGGAAACTATGTCTTTAATATGATATATACATTTTTTCTATTTTAGGAGGGTGCTAAAAGTTGATAATTTTGGATGACATTCCTCCCACTCTATCATGCCACATGACATTAATTTTAGCACTCTTTTTGCACTCCATTGGAGTAACTCCAAGAGTATCCCCGTAGAGGTTGCTAAGAAAGTTTGATAAATCATCAAATATAATATTTTTTAATTTTCTTTCACATCTATGTTACTCTTGATAATATTTATTAAAATTTGCTCAAATAGTTAAGCAATTTTAAAGGTTGCACATGTACTCCTTCTATATTAATTTTATATTTAGTTCAATACAAAAGTGGATAGAGTAATATACACCTTAGATGTTTTATATAATTTTTTGCTAGTTTAGAAAGTTGTACAACTTCAATCGCTAGGTAACCAATGGTGTCATGTCACATAAGTTTGAAAACCCATATTAAAGATACTCTAAATTGAAATACAAGGAATGTAATAAAAAAAATTACTTCAGCTTCCTTAAAATGTTAAAATATCTATTAACTTTTTTATTTTTAGTGATGTCCTAGCTGTTTCTTGTTCAATTTTTATTATTAAAAAATTATGTTCACTCCTTTTTCACATTCTTTTTCTCTCCTTTTCTCCACTTCCCTCACAAATATATTATTGCAGTGCACCTATAAAAATAATAATGTCATAAAAGGCTAGGATACAATACGGAGCTGTTGGAGTTTGGACTGGCTCTAAATTAAATGCACTCTATTTATATGTGGCTTGTGCCTATATCAATATTCAAAGTCTTGATTGATGAGCCCCCAAGTCAAAAGTGAGTGTGTACGTTGTTGCTCATTTTGCATCTAGAATCTCTTGGTTTCTCTCACTTGACTATTCTTTCTCTAGATTAAAAGGCGTCTTTGAGTTTATGAACTGAAGCTGCCAAACTAGAGCTCAGGCCTCAGAGCATATACATATATTACAGACTTGTATAGTTATATATTTACTACATATAAGCATGTTGAACAAGTCTCCGATATTCGAAATGGCTGATATCCAGCATTTCAGTGATTACGGTTTCCACCCACATTTCAATTATTCTCAGGTTAATTATCAACTCTCTCTAATTCTTACAGGGTGTTCGGTGCGATAGAATTTATAGTATCTGTTGTTATCGGTTTAATATGCCATATTTGTGATGAAAATAAACAGGTGGTGGAAGAAGCAAGAAAGCACAAGAGAGAAGAACATAAAGGGGCAGCAAGACCAGGAAGATTCATAGATGGGCTTCATTTCAAGCTTCAAAAGCCCTCCATTTCACATGAGCTAGACTCCTCAAAAATCATTAAGAAGAATAAGCATAGCAGCAAGAACAACAATGCCATTAGAAAGCGTTGGTGGAAACATGCTCTTCACTTTTTCAAAGGAAAGTGGACCCCACATCACCATGCAGGCAGCAACTCCCACCAATGCATTGGCTTCTCAGCACCGCCAGTTTACATCACTGAGAGTAGAAGTGGGTCCACCACACCTTTCCGGACAACCAGCCGGCCGAGGTCTTGTCCACTTTCTCCGGCCATGGGGGGTAAAATGGACAATTTACCCTACATCAATCTTACGGATATTAACATTGAACATCAGGTCCAGCACCACAGGATCTCTGCCAGCTCTCCTATGCCCATCTATTTGGTCACTTAAATAGCTATTTAGAATTATCTAACATTAAACTCCTATTCCATCACCTTCTAATCTTATCCGGGCCATATACTCCGTACGGCCCGGATTTCACTCTTTTCTCGGTAACAAGAGGTTGATCATATCGCTCGTTCTCGGAATTTACAAAATTTTCATCAAGACATTTATAAAAAATTATCTGGCTTTGGATCAATGTAATTCATCAAAGGATAATGTTGTTTTTCATTGACCAATTTTCAATTAGATAGCTGCTTTTGAGCATGCATGTATCGCGTGTAAGTTGTAACATCTATCTCCCTGTAAAAAGTTGCATGCTTTGGAAGCGAACTTCTTTATTACTTCCCTAAATTTACTGTTAGTATGTGCAAAGATTGATTGCATCCATTTTAATTAATGACTTTTGCAGTACTTTGAGTTTTGACTTTTGACTTTTGACCAACTTTCCTTATCTTTTTTACTTTTCTTTGTTGCTTAATATTGAGATAAAAAAGTGATGCTTTTATGAGTAAACTCTATGTATGTATAGGAGTGTATATACGTAGGCAATACTTATAAAATTATTTGTTTCTGCGCCGTTTGCAGCAGGCCAGATCTGTTAGTTTAAAATCTTTTTAAAAAAACACGAACTTAACATCAATTATATAATTTTATATTATTAAATTTGTAATTAATATACAGAATAATATTTCATGCATATATTATTTAATTCTAAGATGTAAACTTGACTCTCTCTTTTTTATGAATTTAACTAAATGGATATTTTAATTGTTTTTTTGGGTCCTAATGAGTAGAGCTACTTGAGACGAGGGAGGATGAATATATGATGCATAAATTATGGTGTTAAAGATAATAATTACATTTATATATTATGAGTAAGGAAATGAAATAAAATTAAAAGAATCAAGACTGGTAGATACCTAGTTGGAGCGTGCCTTGATTCATGTGAGGCCACGACTCGGAGTTTTGGAGGATATGAAATTATGTTACCGGTGATGGTAACATATCTGCTGATAATTGTAGTTCCCAATGGGTTGAATTTTTTTCCTATTTTATATTATTTTGTTTAAAAACTTTCCAAGGAAATCTTTGAATTGAAATATAAATCGAATAATACCTTTCTAGGAAGTTTCTTTCTAATTTTTCGAATATTTTTAGATTCTCAATTTCTTTTCATTTCCCCCCTTAAATATTAGTGAATTTTCATTCTTTCTAGAATCTTAGTATTATTCGCTTGCAATGACAATTCATACTTTTTAAACTTTTACTTCTGATGTATTTCCCTTTATCAAATAAAAAATTAAAATTTCTTATTGTTTTGGTCCTGACCTAAGAGAAATTATTTTAATATTTAATAATTTTGATGTAGTGTTTTCTTGAAGTAGAATCCCTTTATATATGTATGTATGTGCCACACAAATTAGTTTATTCTACACACTCAATAAATTCTTTAAATCACCACTTATAATTTTATAAATCAATAAATATTATGGTAAAAAGTGTTCAATAGCATAATAAAAATAATTAATTCATTAGTTACAATTATAAAAATTACACGATAATCTATTATATCTATTATACGAGAACATGTTCTTTGATCCTGAGCAAATTTATTCTGTGTAAAAAGACTATCATATCCTGTCCAAACCTGCTTTCTGTATATGAGTAAATTTATTTAATATAAAATGACTGCCCTGCCCTTCCGAGCCAGTTTCGAACCTACCTCCCCGGCCGCAGGAATCACCTCTTCAGTTTATTCCGACTTTTCTTATGCCTCGGTCTTCTGTTATGAGTGTCATTCTTGCGACCCTTCCACATATTTATGCCTTACAAATGTCTCCAATAATGATGATTCCATTCTGTCAAATCCATTAGTGTGAAAACAAGGAGGAAAAAGGAAGAAGATGACGATGTTATTTCTCATACCTACGGGATGCAACAATCGACGAACCAACTGGTTATCTGATGTATCCAATATCATGGCACCAGGTGTTTGATAAAATGTTTACATGAATTGAATTTTTATGGCAATCATTTCTCTTTGGATTTCATATGGCAATCATTTCTCTTTGGATTTCATACAATTTTGTGCGTATAATCTATTGTTTCAGCTGCTTGTCAATCGTTTGTTTGCTAAGAAATCAGTACACATACTACTGGCAGGTGTTTTGAAGATACTATCAAGGCTCCAGGGAACCTGCCTTGGAATAAAGCCAGAAAGCATTTTCCAGGTAACTAATAAATCATAGACATGCTAATAAAGATTGTTATGCTCCTATGGAGATGTGATACATACATATAACATAAGGTCCTGTGAGCCATTTCTATTACCTTTTGTATCAATTCTTGTGTGTGCCTATATCTAAATAGTACTTTATTGCTGAATTGAGATGGATTAGCTGATACCATAATATAATTTATGGTCATATCTTTAGGTTATAGACAGTCTTTCATTTATCTTTCTGCTTTAATATAGGACTGGTTGATAGTTTTCCGGCCATTACCAGTATGTAGAACTTCGGTGACTAATAGGTGTATTTTAAATTCGACTGTTCTTAATAATGTTGGCATCTATGTAGTCGAATTGTTGACTTGGGGATTTGAACTATCGAATTGCACTGTCTTACCGTTTTGCAAAGGCCCTTGTCGAGATGCCCAATTGGAGGGCTTTGTTAGAAAATGAACAGGTAAGTTGTTATACAAGTTATTACATGAAATGTTTTAAGCATTTTGCATTCTCGCTTGGGAGGTTTATATATTTTTTAGAATTGTGATGCATTCGTGATTGTGTATGCTGCATATTGTAGCTCTGGGTAGAGCAAAGTAGAACGTGAGCCAATTAAATCAAATTTACTATTTTGTCCTATGTACTATTATGAATTTACAGCTGTCCCGAGCTTAAATGCTACCTTTACCGATGTCGTCCAGTTGTTGACCCTTGGAATGTAGCAGGGGTGTTTCAAGATATATGCTTATATATTATATTAATTATCATCACAATCTTTCTTTGCAGGCGGGTTACCCTTCACGGCTGGATTCAACCCCCTTTACATATATATGTAATATGTGTGTATGTATATGTTATTGATTTTGAATTTGTTGGAGGCAGATATCAGACGGAGATAGTGAGTAAATTGATTGAATGATTGGAGCGATGGCAAAGCATTCAAAGTAAATCTATATTCATGTTGTCACTTTGCCTCTTTTACATAACACAGCACCTATTCAAATTAAATATTTTATTTAAATAGCACTACTATTGCATAGTTGCATACTGAATCCTGTGCTTTTGGACAGAACCATTCAAGTGAAATGTTCGCATTTCATGCCGCAATGATGCCTAACACTCTGAAGACCTCGATTGTGGTGTTCACCAGAACTGGTTCCATGGCTATCCTTATCAGCCATTATCGACCTTCTGGAACCATTTTTGCCTTTACAAGGGAGTAAGTCTTAATATTTATATCTTAATTCAAATGGCACTTAAAGTGAAAATTTAACTTGTAAAAACAAATTAAAAATTCCATACTGTTTCCCTAGAAAGAATTCATTTATTGAAGTTTTCTTTAGCTTCAGTATCTGAATGGTGCATCATTAAGAAATCATGTTGTCCATTATCATTTAAGCATTATGGAAAAGTGTTATATATTGTTGTATCATTTCTCTTTGATGTTTGATTATAATAAGAGGTTTTTCAAAGGTTTCCCATGAGAGTGTACCTTGTTCTCAAACTGGAAAGGGGCTTGAACTGAACTTGTTACAAACATCTTTTGCTGAGAGTATCCTAAAAATTCCATATTGTTTCCTTGGAAAGAATTCATTTATTGAAGTTTTCTTTAGCTTCAGTATCTGAATGGTGCATCATTAAGAAATCATGTTGTCCATTATCATTTAAACATTATGGAAAAGTGTTATATATTGTTGTATCATTTCTCTTTGATGTTTGATTATAATAAGAGGTTTTTCAAAGGTTTCCCATGAGAGTGTACCTTGTTCTCAAACTGGAAAGGGGCTTCAACTGAACTTGTTACAAACATCTTTTGCTGAGAGTATCCCACCAGTTAATGGCTCTTTTTGTCAAGTTTTTTAGCAGCCTACCCCTTCTGAGGAGTTTAAGAACGCCAGCCACCAATAGAGGTATTTTTGAATCCTAACACTGTTGTTTTTGTTCACTTACCTGTGATTATGAAATCGGTAATATGTTTCTGATATAGTGGTAGCCTAATCTCCTTTTCTCCTCCCTATCTGAATACGGTTCCTCATGGACGGAAGCAGTTTTTCAAAGGTTTTCCATGAGAGTGTACCATGTTCTCAAGTTGGAAAGGGGTTTGAACTAACCTTGTTACAAACATCTTTTGCTGAGAGTATCCTACCTGTTAATGACTCTTTCTGTCAAGTTTTTGAGCAGCCTGCCCCTTCTGAGGAGTTTAAGAACTTCATGCCACCAATAGAGGTATTTTTGAATCCTAACACTGTTGTTTTTGTTCACTTACATGTGATTATGAAATCGGTAATATGTTTCTGATATAGTGTGTTAGGAATCTACATGTGATTTGATGATAACATTAATCTTAGAATCATAGAAATTTTATTTGATGTAACTAATCAATTGATATGAAAGTTATAAATATCAATTGATCAGGAAACCATTTATCAGTTGAAGTGTTTATATGAATCAACTGATAATTTGGATTGTAGCATAGGTGTTCTTAGTTTATTTCAATCGATAAGGTGTAAATCAATTGATATTTTGTTCATCAATTGATGTTAGAGTCGATTGATATAGATCATCAATTGATGTGTAAATTAAACTGTTAAATTGTAATTATGTGAAGACAGGAAATTACACAAGTGAAGGATGATCAATTGATATTGAAGCATCGATGGATGAATGATCAATCGAAGAAGCCAAGTCAAGCATTGAAGACCATCAACTGATGTGAAGACCCATCGATTGATATATCGATTGATAAAATCTATCAATCGATAAGCCATCTTTTATCAATCGATGGATAGAAAGATCAATCGAAGAAGTACATCAGTTGATGGATTAAAGGACATATCAATTGGTATGCCTAACAGCAAATTATCAATTGAGTGTGACAACACAGAAAGAATATCTGTTGAAGATCCAGAGAACAAAAGCACTCATATGGAAGACAGTCTAGAGTGGCTGTGAAGACTCAATCTGAAGCTGTCTTTTCAAACCTTTTTAAAAGATAGAAAAAGGTAAAAGAAAGGCAGGTATCACTACAAGAAAAACAGCTTCATACAAGCGTTTTTGCCCGTTGTCTGATAGCCAGGAAAACCGTTGAATATTGAGCCGCCGTCTGATACACGGATCACACAATGGTGCACAGACGTTGTCTGACTGAAGAAAAGGCAACGGTCTAATTGTTAAAAAACGTTGTTCAACTACTACTAACAACAATAGTTCAGGTTAAAGACCATTGTCCTGCTTTAAGATTTTCCAGCATTTTCTTGTTTCAAACCGTTGTTAGAATTCAATAAACATAACAGGTAGAGTTTATAAAATGTTGTCTTTCATATTTATAGATAATTGTTTCTGAACGTTTAACCTATTGTTACGAGAGGCTTGCAACAATATTTTGTTGGTCGGATACTATTGCGAGAAGTGTTTCAGACAATCATTTCATTTATAGATAATTGTATATCTGGGATCCTACAATGGCTTTATTGTTACAAAACTATTGTGTATATTACAGATTTACAAAGCTTTTAGTGTTTGAAAAATGTTGTCTGAGCTAATTATTACAATAGTTTCCTTTTTAATAATTGTTTATATTTACTCCTACAATGGTTTATTAATTAGAGAACCATTGTATACAACTTTGTTATACAAGAGTGTTGCTGTTTAAAAATCGTTGTCAGAAACAATTTGTACAATGTTTTCGTTTCTGGATCATTGTCTATATTTTATCATACAATGGTTTCATTTTTAGATATCATTGTATATATTTCCTCCTACAATGGTTTACTTGATAAGAAACTCGTTTAACAATATTTTTATTAAAAGCTGTTGTGCGAAAGAACATATACAAAGGTTTCGTTTTCTAAACAATAGTTTACATATTAGGAAACTATTGGCTAATCACACATTAAGCACTAGTTTCATTTATGCTATGAATAAATGTTACTAAATTAAACGAACAAACTATAAAATTAAACCACCAACAATCCAATACATTACCATTTATAACATTCAATATTCCATCACCAAACAAACTAATATTCACCACTTATCGAACCAATTCATCCAACATATTATCCATCAAGACATCCACAAAATCATACCATTTGATACATTTCGACCAAATAAAAGATAACTTCTAACATGACATCAACATATTTATGGATGAATTGGTTCCACAACAGATAAATGACCCAAAAATATACCCAAAATATCTACTAGTAGAACGAAGTTTGATAGGACATAAGCTAACAGTGAATATTAAAGCACTTAACAAGTGTAGTGCTTTAGGAAGAACTTTGCCCATTCATTCTTAACTCCATTGATATCAGCTTCACTGTAAGTCAAGTTGGTCCTTCGAATCCACTGAAAAATAAAATAAGTGTAGCTCAAGTTAGAATATTTCAAAATAAAATACATAAAACACGAGGTTCAGACAAAAAATAAGAGTATTTCAATATTTACCTTCACGCAAAAATCAAAGTCCTTATCTTCACTTATTTCCTTCATGTATAACATCATAAACAAACCACAGTCCACACTTCCACTCTGGACAGGAACTCCCTAACAAATATATATAAAAAATAATTACATGTCTATACTCATCTAAATTAAATGATAAAATATATGCTATGAATAAGCCTCATACCGCTAGATTCTCCCATATTATTTTGTTCTTCAAAAACCTCTTCGCCTTCTCCTTATAAAGTTTAATAGCTCTTCAACAAATATATTATAAATCAGCATTAGTACAATATTCTTAAATTATAAAATGAATTGCTAAATACATAAAGGTCTGTTAGTGTACTCTCACCTATCAATCACTTCAATCCACTCTGCACTTGCAATTCTACGTTTCAAGGGGTCCAAGTGGTAAACTATTTGAGCATCAGGATTAACAACACTCAACACCCAGTGGTTCCTGCCAAATCATGAACATATATATCATTATAAACTATAACAAATAACTCAATAAATTAAATGGTTAAATTTTTATCCATTCAGGAAAATAGAACAATGATATTATGCACCTTTAATTGTCTAGGTTATTAATAGTATAAACTGCAAGAAATTAAAAAACAAATACTCACGCATGGTTATATGGCAAGAGAAAATATTGTCCTTTCTTAGCATTCTTGAATCTAGTAGCAATGGCACGCGACCTATCTTCAGCAGAACCACAACCATTGGCCCCTATGATGCCAGGATCCACAAACGCTATCATGCTAGTCATCTTGTTCCTTTTCAAATTTTCTTGTAGTAAACTACAAAATTTAAATACTCGTCAACACATATACACATACTAAACAAAGCAGATGCACTAGGTAAATAAATAGAAATTGTGCTTTTAAGCTAAATTTAGTTCAAATCTTAACACTTACTGAATGTAGATGCAAATGATAGAGCCTGAAATTTCACCTCTAGAGCACAAAGCGTACACATCTGATAAAAGAAGAACCTGCTTTTTGGTTGATCCAAAAGCATCTGGGCATAGCTGAAAAGGGGTTGTTCTGCCACCAGTCATAGCATCCTTTGCCCATATCCATAAACGTTTCAAGTCAGAGGGGTAATCTGCACCCATTGCTACCACATAATCTAAACCACAGTCTTTCATATTCTTCCACTTCTTGCCAACATTTTTCTTGCCTCCCTAAAAATGAATTGAAGATAAAACTAAGGATATAAACTTACATGATAAATAAGCAAATAAATAAAAAGTAATTTTAACCTAATGCAATATATATTCAAGTGATTTTAAGGATTAGAGAAAATTTAACCTTCGCATTATGTATCACTGGATCCGGAGTACTTATCACTAGTGGTGCAGTTCCAGTACTTGGATTCATATCAAGTATAAGGTCCCTCGGCCATGCTACAAATGTTCCAAAAGCTTCTTCTACAGTTTGGATTTCATCTTTAACTGGGAAAGGAATCTTAGCATCTCCCTGGATTACACGAGTGATTGACACTCGTGCATTTTCTTTCACCAGTGGCACCCCATGAAGAGTTTGTTCGCATCCTTCAGCATCTATTTCCATTGTGGCAAAAGCAACAACATTTTTGGGGGATCCAACTGCCAACTGCCACTCCATACCACCCACAACTGGCGGAACAACTTTTTTAGCGGTAAACTCGACCTTCATTTTTTCGCCCTCAATTTGTACATCAACATCCACAGCCTCCTCATTTTTCTTTTCAACCAAAACTTCATGTTCAATAAGATCCAACTTCTTTTTTACACCTCCAACTCCTCCAAGCCCATCCAACTCCTTGTTGATAACATCTCCACCTTTTGAACAACTCCCCTGCTGTGAATCAATCATTGGACTACCATCACATTTTTTCCACTAAAACTTGCTTTCAACTTTTCAATTTCAGATGCCCAAAATGCATCTCTCTGTTGAACGATCTTTGACGTCTCCTCTGCCATAAACTTCTGAACACCCTCTCGTATCTTTTCATCCATGGTCATTTTTTTCTTTTGCCTGGGAAGATTAAAGTAGGTGGACTGTTTGACATGAACCCCTTGGCCACGTACTCTTCCTCGATGCTCTGGGTTACCCAACACCTTAGTCAACACGTCATTAACACCTTCTACTATCACTTCCCCTTCACTAACCGCCTTTTTCATCTTCTCCTAAAAAATAAACAAAACATACAAGAGGAAGCTAGTTAAGTAATAACTCAGATAGTTTGTTGGTGCTTATGTTTCATTGAAAGAGGAAATAATAACTTACAATTTTTCCAGCAACTTCTCTTACTTCATCATTCAGAAAATTTCCATCCTTATCCTTTCGAGCTTTGATCCAGGTTTCTGACCGATCTATCTCTATGGTAGGATCACCTGCCGACTATACATGGCAACAAATTTGAGAAGAGTAAAGGTTTTAATCAATGTATTGGAACATGAAGTAGTAAAGGTTTTGTGATCACTAACCAGTTCTTGTTTTAGATTAGAATAACCTTTGCGAGATAAACGGTGAGGATACAAATTTAATTCCCTTATCTTTGTCTGATTATTGTGAAGTTCCTGTATAAAAATACTAAAATGTTAGCAACAAAGATGTACTGGTAAATAATCATAATATCAGATAATTTTATAAACAATGCAAAAAATAACATACAAGAAATTCAACAGATGTCCGCGCAACAACAAACATGTCCCAATGAGCCTTCTCAATGAAAGAGTAATCAGCTGGAGGATACTTTAGCACCTCAGGTTGATCACAATAAGGAAGGATATAGTCAGTTGTTAAACGACTTTTAAACTCCCTCCACTTCTGGCACGCAGATTTTAACACCATCTTTTCAGCTGATGGAGGTACATCGAACGCCATCTATAAGAGTAAGCATTAACAAATTAATACTTAAAGATATACAATTTTAAGTAACTAACTTTGCATATGCAATAACAAATTAATACTTAGTGAGTTGGAATTTTATACCTTCACACACTCCCAAATCTTGTTTTTCCTTTCTTTCGGAACTTTCTTCCATGTAGCATAATAAATTGGAGTCTTAGTTCTTGCAAGAACCCCTATATATGATTGCATATGTGTCCCTGCTTTACCATATGACTCGCCCTTGTCATTGAAGAACACATGGTGCTTAATGCCCAAAATCTTTTGTCTGACAATTCTATGCATTGTAACGGCACCACGTTTCAAAAGCTGAAGTCCTTGCATTGTAAAGGTTTCTATGCTTTGTGGTGGCTCAGGCTCATTCACCCGCTTCCTCTTCTTTGACGTCAACTGCTTTTGCAAGGTACTCGATATAGCTTTCTTTCTTACAGATTCCGGGGAAGAATTACTTTTGCTAGGTTCTAGTGTCTCTACAGATCGATTTCTTTTTAGAGCCTTCATAAGTACTCTGGTGGTGGTTGGATTAGGAGTAGATTTTGTCTTTTTTGATTTTGCCATAGTAAATCTGCACATCACAACCAATGAACATATCAAATATAAAACAGAGATCATCACATCATATCCCCACAAACTACTACAAAATAGAGATCATCACATCATAACCCCACAAACTATTACAAAACAGAGATCATGACATCATATCCCCACAAACATATCAAAATATAAAACCCATAAAACCCATATACACAAACAGATCAAATATAAACCCCAACCATATCAAACAAAATATAAACCCCTTAAACCCCAAAAACCCCCCATAAAAAAGAGAGCATGCATATTGAACCCACAAATATATCCACAAATATATTAAACCCATAAATATATAAACCCTAGATACAAATAAATCAAACAAATGAACGGCATGCATATTGAACTCAAATCGATAAACATATTAAACCCACAAACATATATTAAACATATGTTAAGTGAGAGATGAGAGAGAAGAGATTACCTGGTGAGAGAGATTAGAAATGAGAGATGAGAAAAGTAATCGGAGATGAGAAAAGTCGGAGATGAGAAAAGTGATGAGAGAGAGTTAGATGAAAAAGATGAGAAAGGGTTTGAAAAAGAGCAAGAGGAAAGTGAGCAAGCTTGACGTACAAGAGGGTTTTGAAATTATCGAGGAATTGGGGGGGAACAATTGGGGGGAAATGAAAAATGAAATGGTAAAAAAAATTATAAATCCCAAAAGTGTTTTAAAATTATAAAATTATATATTTATATATAATAAAAAATTTCAAAATTTTAAATTTTTAAATTTTAAGAAAATGGAATAGTATAATTTATATAATATATAAATTATATGATAAATTACAAGAGTTAGGAACAAATATGAAATTATATATAGGTATGTTTGTATTATAAAATAATAAAAATGAAATTTGTTTCCCAGAATAATCAATCTATTACAGAATATCCGTTGATGACTATATATCCGTTGATGAGTTCTCGATCAGGAAATATATGTTGTTGAGTTCTCGATTGATAAATATCAGTTGATGACTTGAGTTCTCGATTGATAAATATCAGTTGATGACTTGAGTTCTCGATTGATAAATATCAGTTGATGACTTGAGTTCTCGATTGATAAATATCAGTTGATGACTTGAGTTCTCGATTGATAAATATCAGTTGATGACTTCTCGATCGATGACTTCTCGATTGGCTTTATCAGTCGATGGCTTATTATCAGTTGATGCCTTATCGATCGATATTTATCAGTCGATTGCTTCTTGTAGATAGATATCCGTTGATTGATTCTTGCAGATAGACTGTGCTAAATCCTGTTCTAGTATTTTGTACATCATCAAATTAATATATTCCTAACAAAATTATTTATTCATTTTATAAAAACTAAATAAATTAAAAATCTCATTTTTTAAATAAAATTGATATTTATAATTATATAGTTTGTTAGTAATAAGTGGATGGTTTTATAGTTCGAACATGTGTATACAAGTATGTGTTTTATATGAACAAGTTAGGATGTAGTTAGTCAGTTTGTCATAAATCTATAATTATCTCTGTATTAAATTAAAATTATTATTTTTCGATGATCCACCCGTACGGATGCTAAGATCTTTCGATTTTAGTGATGTATAAAAAAATTAAAAATTTGCGATTATTTTTTCATGCTTTTTATAACGAAAGGAACAATAAAACATTTTCTGTCTTATCATAAAAAGTTATTTTTTGTCCTCTACCTAAAACTAGGCAATGGTTTTTGTAACAATTGTGTTGTATTATTTTATTATTATAAAATAATAAAAATAAAATTATTTATTCATTTTATAAAAACTAAATAAATTAAAAATCTCATTTTTTAAATAAAATTGATATTTATAATTATATAGTTTGTTAGTAATAAGTAGATGGTTTTATAGTTCGAACATGTGTATACAAGTATGTGTTTTACATGAACAAGTTAGGATGTAGTTAGTCAGGTTGTCATAAATCTATAATTATCTCTATATTAAATTAAAATTATTATTTTTTGATGATCCACCCGTACGGATGTTAAGATCTTTCGATTTTAGTGATGTATAAAAAAACTAAAAAATTTCGATTATTTTTTCGTGCTTTTTATAACGAAAGGAACAATAAAACATTTTTCGTCTTATTATAAAATGTTATTTTTTGTCCTCTACCTAAAACTAGGCAATGGTTTTTGTAACAATTGTGTTGTATGATGTCAATGGATACAAGGTTTTGTAATGTAAAAACCGTTGTCGGTTGACTTAAGTTTTAAGTTTACAGATATAAAAAAACAACCCCAAATCTCAAATTAGAAACCTAATTTCACTCAAACGGAAAGCATACTCTCGTCCCTTTGTAAAGAAGAGAGGAAATCGAGGAGCAAGAGCTGGAAATCGAGGAAAACATTTCTCTTCAGATAAGTTATTGGGTTTACTTGACAATCATAGATGCTATTTTCTCTTCAGATAAGTTGCTAGGTTTGCTCTTGTTGGCCATAGTTGCTGGGTTTTCTCTTGTTGACCATAGTTGCTGGGTTTACTCTTGCTATTCTAGTTGAAATATATTCTAGAGTTAATTTGTTGTTAGTTTGGGCATTCTCTTATATTCTAGTAGCTGGGTATTTTGTCATTTATTTTCAAATATGGATAAATCATGGTTGAGGGCTGATAGAAGAACAAAAGAGTTTCAACTAGGAGTGGAAGAATTGTTAATGTTTGCATTTGAGAATGGGTGTGAGGTAAATAAAATTAGTTGTCCATGTTTAAAATGTGCACATAGTAAATCATGGAATGCTCGAACGGTGAGAGACCATCTTTTTCAACATGGTATCGATCAGTCCTACACGTGTTGGATTTGGCATGGAGAAAATGATACTAAACAAGGTTATGTTGCTGAGGAAGAGAGTGGTAGTTCACAATCCGTGGATCAAATCCCCGTGGGAACAGAGAATGCTGATGAATCCCCGTGGCTGCAATGGGAGTAAAATTAAACTTGAGGCCAGAAACTTCGGGGAAAAAGGGGAAGTTTCCATTGGCTGTTTAGAATTTAACTCATTCTGAAAAAAAAGTTGTCTGCTCATCCTTTCTTGACATGAAGTTGCCTGATGGTTTTTGTTCTAATATTAGGAGTTTAGTATCAATGGAAAATCTTTGACTTACCGGAATGAAATCTCATGACTGCCATATGATTTTACATCACTTGCTCCCAATTGCAATTCGATCGTCACTAGACAAACAGGTCAGGTACACTGTTATTAGGTTTTGTCTCTTCTTTAAGACAATTTGCAGTAAAGTCATTGAGGTTGATAAATTGGAGAAAATGCAAGCTCAATTGGTGGAAACTTTGTGCCAGCTTGAAAAGTATTTTCCTCCTTCATTGTTTGATATAATGATTCATCTTTCTATTCATCTTGTGCGAGAGGTTGAGCTTTGCGGGCCAATTTTCCTTAGGTGGATGTATCCTTTTGAGAGATATATGAAAACATTCAAGGGATATGTAAGGAACAGGGCTCGACCAGAAGGTTGTATTGCCGAAGCATATATTGCAGAAGAGGCGGTTGAGTGTTTGGTGAATTTTGAAGAAGCGACTGTCGGAGTTCCAAAAATTGGCAGACGTACAAAGGATGGAAAATGTAGACCATTATCTGGTGCAACGATGATAACCCCGAGCACCAATGATTTACACCTTGCGCATCTGTGTATCCTACAAAATAGCACTGATGTTGTGCCATTTTTTCAGTTAGTCACTTTTTATTTATTTATTTTGACTAGAATTTTATACCAAATAAAAATATTTATATGTCATTATTTTTATTGTAGTGAACACATGTCATTTTTGATGGAAAAATATCCGGAACATGAAAATGATGAAATGTGGCTAAAGAATAAGCAAAATGAAATGTTCCCCAACTGGTTTAAAGAAAAGGTACTACATATCCTTATAGTCTAATTATGTACTTATTTCACAATTTTGGAACTAATTATTTACATATATACAATTTGTTTTAGGAAACCTACAACTTATATTTACTTTTTTCTTTGAAGATTGCTTCTGATTTGCATGATGAAAAGGATGTACCCCCAGAGATCAGGTGGATTGCAGACGGGCCAAATAACGATGTACCCACATTCAGTGGATACAAGATAGATGGGGTTACCTTTAGCACCAAGGATCATGATGACACACGTCAAGTTCAGTGCAGCGGAGTTTGTGTAGATGCTGATACAATGGTTGTGCAAGCTACAGATAAAAATATTGAGCATACATCACAGACATACTACGGAGTTATTACAAGAATATGGGAGTTGGACTATAACAGCTTTAGGGTACCTCTTTTTCTTTGTAAGTGGGTAGATATGAACAAAGGGATTAAGGTAGATGAATTGGGATATACCTTAGTTAATTTGAATAAGTTTGGTTTTTTGAATGATCCATTTGTGTTAGCAACACATGTTAAGCAGGTTTGTTACATCGACGACCCTCTTCAAAAATTATGGTCCGTGGTCTTGAAATTTCCCGAGAGAAAATACTACGAAGATAGTGATGATGAAAATGAGGGATCCGTCGAAGTAGAACTTGAGAATGAGTTCTTTATGCCAAATCTACCGGATGATGATTTCGAGGATGTGACAAGTTACATGCGAGATGTTGATGAAGAAATTCAACTTGAATGATCATAACATGTTATTTTATTTTAACTTAATTGCAATGTTCAATTATTACTAAACGTTTGTAATGGTTTGTTGGGATGATTATTGATTTGATTCGTTTAAGGATCTTTTATGTTTGTGTTATTTAGTGTATATCCGGCAAGGATCTCTTTTATGTTTGTGTTGTTTAGTGTTAGGATGGCAAGGCTCTGCCTTGTCTCTATTTTTTTAAAATACAGTAAATAGGACAACAGTTTTAGATGAAAAACACATGTCTGACTAAAGATAAGACAACACAAAATAAACACTTGTATGATTGACTAGGTTTAAACAATGGTTAGTAATTATGTTGTGTGTATTGTAATCAAACAATGGATATAAAACCCATTGTCTGAAACTGCTCATTGGCACAACACAACCCTTTCAAACACTTGTATGATTAACTTTGTTCAAACAACGGTGAGAAGTACTATTGTGTGAATGTTAATAAGACAATAGTTACATAACCCATTGTATGAACGTATTCATTAGCACAACACCACCGTTTCAAACACTTGTCTGACCATATTTTCTACACAATGGTTTGCTAAACCATTGTAGTGAGTATAGATCAGACAATACATTTTTAAGGTCGAAAATAAACCATTGTATGTTAATTCTGGGCAATACTTTTTTCGCTGAGCGTTGTCTGATCGGTGTTGTCTGAAGCTGTTTTTCTTGTAGTGTATAAACAATCCTAGAATAGGAATTGTAAAAGAACACTTGTGGTATATAAACAAGTGTAGCAGCATTATTAGAAAACAGACAAGTTAGACAATATCTCTTAATCAACTGTTAAAGCTTAAGAACACATTTGTAAGAACAGTTGATTTGTTTTCTAATCTTGTAAAAACGCAGCTAGGTTTCTTTTAACCTAGGAACATTGAGCAAAAATATACACTGATGGAAAAACCAATCCATCAGTAATTTTAAATCTCCTTGTTCAATTTACGCTTCAGTCTTAAATTGTTAGAACATATTCTCTCTATATTCTCAAACTTCAAGAACGAATATTAGAACCAGCAAAAAGTTTTAATATTTGTATTCAACCCCCCCTTCTATAAATATTGACATTGTTCTAGGGAATAACAATTGGTATCAGAGCCTGCTTTCAACATACAGAAAGTTTAAAGATCAAGAACAGTCAATATGGGCCAAAAAGATTCAGGTGTAAAGATTCCAATGCTGGAAAAGGATGAATACTTTCCATGGAAGGTAAAAATGCATCTGCATCTTCTTTCTCTTGACCCTTCCTATGTTCACTGCATAGAGAAAGGTCCTCATGTTCCCATGAAGCTAGTCACAGGTGTAAACCCTGATGGAACTCCTACAGTTGATAGACATGTTCCAAAACTCATTTCTGAGTTCACAGAAGAGGATGAAAAAGAAGTACTTAAAGACAAAAAGACCATGAACATTTTGTTTAATGGTCTAGATAAAGATATGTTTGATAATGTGATAAACTGTACTTCATCAAAAGAAGTGTGGGACACTCTTCAAACTCTGTGTGAAGGAACTGAACAAGTTAGGAAAAACAAGATGTAACTCTTAATTCAAAAATATGAATCATTTCATTTTAAGAGTGGTGAAGCCATCAATGATACCTATAGCAGATTCCAAAAGTTATTGAATGGTCTAAAGCTATATGGTAGGGTTTATGCAACAGAAGATACAAATCTCAAATTTCTAAGATCTCTTCCAAAGGAATGGAAGGCAATGACTGTCTCCATTAGACAATCTCAAGACTTCAAAGATTATACTATAGAGAAATTATATGGTATTCTCAAAACATATGAACTGGAGATTCAACAAGATGAAGAGATTGAGAAGAATCAAAGAAAGGAGAAAACTGTGGCTTTGATGGTAAATGGGAATGAAGACAAGAAAGAAAAGAAAAATACTGGTTGTTCAGAAGAAGTCGTGATGGTGGCTAATGATGCTGATGAAGAATCATCCAAGGGAAAAGGAAAGACCAAATGTGAGGAAAATGAAACATGCTCACATGATGATTTGGATGAGATTGATGAGCACCTTGCATTTTTGTCAAGGAAGTTTTCAAAGCTAAAATTCAAAAGGAATCCAAATGCTCAAAGGCCTGGATCCCAGTTTAGAAACAACAATCAAAATAAAAATTTGGTTGATAGATCTAAATTCAGATGTTTTAACTGTGGATTGGCTGGTGATTTCTCAAGTGAGTGCAGGAAGCCAAAGCAAGAAAAGGCAAAGACATATGAGGGTATTGATTATAAAAAGAAATACTTTGACCTTTTAAAACAGAAAGAAAAGGCTTTTGTCACTGAAGAGAAGGACTGAGCTGCTGAGGACAGTGATTCTGAAGAATATATTAATCTAGCTCTAATGGCCAACCATGAGGATGAAGAAGCTAGTTCAGCATCCAATCAGGTATTAGCTACAAACTTTTCTGAACTTTCAGCTGATGAATGCAATAGTACTATTAATGAAATGTCCAATGAATTGTACAATTTGCATGTCACTCTAAAATCTCTAAACAAAGAAAATCTCAAGTTAAAGAGCACCATTGATGCCTTAACTGAGAGGAATATTTTTCTTGAAAATGAACTTGTTTGTTTAGAAAGATTTAAGTAGGAAAGAAAGGATGCTAGGAATGAACTAGTAAACAGTTTGAAAAGAGAAGAATTGTTGAAAGAACAATTGGCTGAAGAAATTGAAACCATTAGCAAATGGAATAGGTCTACTAAAACTGCCAAACAAATTATTGATGTTCAGGGTATAGATACTCTAGGAGAACTCCCCAAATCAATAGGCAAGTCATTGGCTGATACTTCAATGGATAAAGATCAATCGACTGCTAATCCTTCATCAACTGATAAGGATTATCAATCGATTGATGCTGAATCAATCGATAAGCATCCATCGACAAGTAAATCATCAATGGCTAATAAAAAGAACAAATTTAGCACTCCTATTAAGTTTGTTAAGGAAACCAAAAATCAAGTTGAAGCTGAGGCTGAGAAAATCAACATAGGTAGCTTATCCAAGAAACAACTAAAAGAAAAATTAGAAAAGATAGCACTTATGGAAATTACTCAACCTAAGTCTGAGAAAAAGAAAAAGAATAGGAATGGTAAAGTAGGCATAAATAAGCACAACAACTACACTCCTGATATGTATGCCCCTAGAAAGGTATGTGCTAAATGTGGTAGTGTAAATCATTTGTCCATGCAATGCAAGAATGAAAAGAAATCTATATCTGCAAATGATTTAAATATACATGCCATGACTGCAAATGCCATGTTTACCAATCCTATGCTCATGAATGCCATGTCTTCTAATCTGGTTGCACCTAATGTTCATATGCCTTATGCACAAGTTCCATACATGTATAATCCCTTCTTTGCATATCCTAATATGAACATGCCTGGAATGCCATGGAACATGCCTAATGTAAATGATGAAATTCATGGAAATTCTGCCATGAGTTCCAAGGTGTCAAAGCCCCAAAAGTCAACTCCCAAAGTTAAAGTGGATTTAAACCCACCAAAACAAAAGGAACCGAAGTTGACAACAGGGGCTCAAGCTGCAACTAATAAAAGAGGACCCAAGGCAACTTGGGTACCAAAAATAACTTGATTGTTTTATGTGTGTGCAGGGAAACAGGAAGAAAAATCTCTGGTATTTGGATAGTGGATGTTCAAGGCACATGACTGGAGATTTGTCCCTGCTCACAAAGTTTGTGGAAAAGGCTGGCTCAGGAGTTACTTTTGGAGATAACAGCAAAGGTTTTACTCTGGGATATGGCTCAATTGCAAAAGAAAATGTTATCATTGAACCTGTAGCACTAGTTGATGGATTGAAGCACAATTTGCTCAGTATTAGTCAACTGTGTGATAATGGTAATGGTGTGTGGTTTACAACTGAATCATGCATCATAGCCAACAAAGAATGTGGTGAAATTCTCTTAATTGGAGAAAGAAAAGGGAATGTCTATGTGGCTGATTTTCTCTCTGTAAAAGCAAATTCAATGACATGCCTTCTTAGCAAAGCCAATACAGATGAAAGTTGGTTGTGGCACAAGAAACTAGCCCATTTGAATTTCAAAGCCATGAATTTATTGGTTAGAAAGAATCTGGTTAGAGGCATTCCACAGATGGAATTCACCAAGGATGGACTGTGTGATGCCTGTCAAAAAGGAAAACAAATAAAAGCATCATTCAAGTCAAAGTCTGAATCATCAATTGACAAGCCTCTGGAATTATTGCACATGGATTTATTTGGTCCAGTCAACATCATGTCTATTGCCAAAAAGAAATATGCCTTAGTAATTGTGGAT
Organism: Oenanthe sinensis; assembly: GCA_028671895.1. Taxonomy (NCBI): domain Eukaryota; kingdom Viridiplantae; phylum Streptophyta; class Magnoliopsida; order Apiales; family Apiaceae; genus Oenanthe; species Oenanthe sinensis. The sequence continues at coordinate 29,151,598 of CM053813.1, read as the reverse complement.
GACTTCACAAGATTTTCATGGGTATATTTCTTATTCTCTAAGGATGAGGCAAGCAAATTAATTATCAATCATGTGAAGAATGTTGAAAATGGCACTGAATGGAAGGTCAAGAAATTTAGAAGTGATAATGGAACTGAATTCAAGAATTCAACCATGAGAGAATTCTGTGAGGAAAAAGGTATCACTCATCTTTTCTCTGCTCCAAGGACTCCACAGCAAAATGGAGTAGTTGAAAGAAAAAATAGGACCTTGATTGAAGCTGCTAGAACTATGTTAGAAGAAGCAAAACTTCCTACATACTTCTGGGCAGAAGCAATTAATACTGCTTGTTACACTCAAAATATTTCCATGGTCAATAAACTTCAAGGCAAAACACCATATCAATTGATGAAGAAAGACAAGAAGCCAACAGTTAACTTTCTTCATGTCTTTGGCTACAAATGCTTTGTACTGAGAAATCAAGGTGAAAATCTAGGAAAATTTGAAGCCAAAGCTGATGAAGCTATATTTGTTGGATATGGAATAACAACCAAAGCATACAGAGTCTACAATCTTAGATTACACATTGTTATGGAATCTATGCATGTAGTCTTTGATGACAAGAAAATTCAAGGGTTGTTTGATGAAGGATTTCATGATCTATTGCATTTTGAAAATGAATCCTCAAGTAATATTGAAGATAGTGATGATGATGAGGAAATTACAAGTATACAAGTTCCTAGAATCCTCACATCAATTGATGTCATTGCTTCAACAGATAACTTATCAGTTGACAATCATCAATCGACTGATAATACATCAATTGATAATCATTCGATGGATAACAAGTCTGCTCAACAATCTTCAAATGGAGCGTCCATCACAGGGGGAGGGTTCTCAAATAGTCAATCACTTCACAATGATCATAACTCTTCCAATGATCATGAAACATCATCTTCAAGGACAATCATACCATCTCAAAGGAAATGGACAAAAAGTCATCCCTTTGAACTAATTATTGGAAATGCAAATGACGGTGTCAAAACTAGAAGTGCAACTCAAAATGAATGCTTGTATAGTAGCTTTCTGTCACAAGAAGAACCTAAAAGGATTGAAGAAGCCTTGAATGATCCTGATTGGATAAATGCTATGCAAGAAGAGTTGAATCAGTTTGATAGAAACAAAGTGTGGAAGCTGATGCCCAAACCAAAGAACAAGACTATCATTGGTACAAAATGGGTATTCAGAAACAAAATGAATGAATCTGGTATAGTGACAAGAAATAAGGCAAGATTAGTGGCAAAGGGCTATTCACAAGAAGAAGGCATAGATTTTGATGAAACATTTGCACCAGTTGCAAGGTTGGAAGCAATCAGAATCTTTTTAGCATTTGCTGCTCATGCAAATTTCAAAGTATATCAGATGGATGTAAAAAGTGCCTTTCTCAATGGAGAACTAGAAGAAGAAGTATATGTAGAACAATCTCCTGGTTTTATTGATCCTGTTCATCCCGGATTTGTATACTATCTTCTCAAGGCACTTTATGGATTAAAACAAGCACCTAGAGCCTGGTATGACACTCTGTCTAAATTTCTGATTGAGAATTACTTCATTAGAGGTACTGTTGATAAAACTCTCTTTCATAGAAATGTAAATGGCTCTATGATTCTTGTTCAAATCTATGTAGATGATATTATCTTTGGCTCAACTAATGAAAAACTTTGTAAAAAGTTTGCTAAGTTGATGCAGAGTAAATATGAAATGAGCATGATGGGAGAACTAACCTACTTTCTTAGCTTGCAAATCAAACAAGTTAAAGATGGTATTTTCATAAATCAAACCAAATATATTTCTGATTTATTAAAGAGATTTGATTTAAATGAATGTTCCTCTGCAAAAACTCTCATGGCCACTATAACTAAACTTGAATTAAACACTAAGGAAGCAATAGTGGACATTTCAAGTTATAGAGGCATGGTTGGCTCATTACTATATTTAACTGCAAGTAGGCCAGATATAATGTTTGCTACATGTCTTTGTGCTAGGTTTCAAGCTGATCCTAGAGAATCTCATTTGATTGCAATAAAAAGAATATTCAGATATCTCAAAGGAACTCCAAATCTTGGAATTTGGTATCCCAGAGATTCTGGATTTGATCTAATTGGCTATTCAGATGCAGATTATGAAGGTTGCAGAATTGACAGAAAAAGCACAACAGGCTCCTGTCAATTTCTAGGAAATAAGCTTGTTTCATGGTTTAGCAAGAAGCAGAATTCAGTGTCTACATCTACTGCAGAGGCTGAATACATTGCAGCTGGAAGTTGCTGTGCACAAATTTTATGGATGAGGAATCAACTACTTGACTATGGGTTCAACTTGAACAAGATTCCTATTTTCTGTGATAATACAAGTGTCATTGCTATAACAGAAAATCCTGTGCAACATTCCAGAACCAAGCACATTGATGTAAGGTATCACTTCATTAGGGAACATGTAATGAATAGTACAGTTGAATTACATTTTGTCCCTAGTGAAAGACAACTTGCAGACATTTTTACCAAACCATTAGATGAATCTACCTTCAATAGATTGATCTGTGATTTAGGAATGCTTAATTATATTTAACCCTTTAAATGTCTGACAAGTTATGTAATTATATTGATTGTAGCCATTGATTATGTTAATTTATTGATTCCTCAATAATCAACTGATAAATATTTTACATATCAATGGATATTATTGGAGCTGTCGACAGATAAATATATCAATTGATGATATATTTGTTTATCGATGGATAGGGGTAACTATCGACAGATAGATATATCAATCAATGATATATTTGTCTATCGATGGATAATTGTACCTGTCGATGGATAAGCAATTTATCAATCGATGACCTGGAATTTTAATAGTCCAAGTCATCAATCGATCTGTACAAACTCTAGCCGTTGATTACTTATTTTATCAATTGATTAATACATACACTCCTGTATGTATATCAGTCGATTGCCAAAATTGGTAACTTTTACTCTTAAATACTCTTCCAACGGTCAATTTTGTTCTATTTTGAGTAAGTGATTGATTGAGAAATCAGTAAATATAAATAGTGAGATTAAAACATCTTTTAATTCTTACTTGCAATTTTTACTAACAACTTCTCTATCTCCTTCTCTTTCTCAATCTTAGATCTCTCTCTCTCTGTATCTACACTTTGCTAATAACCCTAATTTACTACTGTTTAATTGTTGTTTCTGCTTTATTACTAACAAGTTTGTTAGATAATTCAATTCTATAACCTTAGACTCGATTATGGCATCATCAAAGAAGGTCTCTCAATCATGATTCTACTATGAGCTCAACAACTTCGTTGCTTGCACTATGGTGGAGGAAGCCCCAATAGAATTCCATCCTCTAATGGAATTTCTAAAGAATTCAAAAATTTCAAAGGCCCTCTCAGAAGCACCAAAAATAGTGTGCAATCTAGTTGAAGAATTCTGGACAACAGTAGAAGTAGCAGATGATTTATCTTCCATCTCCTTTGATTGCAAAGGACAAAGGTATATTCTAACCACTGTGGTCTTGGGTGAGTGTTTAAATATTCCATCAAATAATACTGCAATTACCTTGCTCCTGATGCTAGTCTAAGTAGTATTGTTAGAAAGAATCTAAGAAAAGAATGGTCATATTTCTTTGATGCTTTAATAAAGTGTTTTTCTGGTAAGGTTAGTAATTTTGATGCAATAACAACAAGTATGCAACAAGTAGGGAATAGCATTTTATATGATAGATATCATAATTTAGGAAGCCTGTTACTCAATGAAATATCTGCCAAATTGGGGAATAAAATAAATAGATCTAATCATATTTATTATGCAAGATTTATTATGATTATTATTAACCACTTTGTCAAGGATATTGAGATTGACAGGAATACAGAAATTTTAGATTGCTAGACTAAAAACAAAAGGGTCTTTAAAGACTTGGTTAATATCAATCTTCACAGCAATGTGGAATTGATCTATCCCCCTTTTGTTCAGGTATTTATCTCTACTTTAAACACTTCTCAACCTAACTCTTCTTTGCCTTCTGTGACTATGGAGGGTGGTAGTAATGACCCCAACCCTCCTACCCAAGCCACACAACCAATCTCTAAATCCAAATCTAAGAAACCAACCTCAACAGGTTCTCAAAAACATGTTGTTGTAAAAACCAAGAAAAGAAAATCAACTAGTGTGGTAGATAGATTAGAGGAGGATGTAGGTGGTGAGGGAATTGGGGAACATCAAAGAACCCAGAAGGATAAGGAGAGTGAGAGTGTGCAACCTCAACCAAGCCACTCCATAGTCTCCCAAAAGACTGTGGATGTTAACATGGAAAATACCACATCCCTATTGCCATTCTCTCAAAAGGATGACAATATTGAAAATAGCCCACAACCAGGGGCACAGAATCAAATTGGGGACACAAAAGCCAAAACACTAACACCATACAAAAGAAGAGAAAAGAAAGTCACCTTTGCACTTAGGGAATCACACACTGCAAAACCACAGGAAACTGTGGAGGAGCCTTCACAAAGTCTGCTTGATGCATCTCATATAAATGATGAGATGCAGCCCCATTCTCTTTCAATTCCTATCTCTTCTATTCTTCTTTCCCCATCTCAAACTTCTTTAGAAAATGTTTTGATAGATTATCGAACATTTACAGATTCTCCTTCTTTGTTTTTCAAGGAGAAGCCAACACTCTCTCCTGAATCTTCTTCTCAGAATTTTCAGGATTCTATTTCCAATATCATCTCAAACATAACTTCACAAATTATCTCAACTGTTTCTTCTCCATCAATTGATGTTCCTTCATCAATTGATATTCAGTCATCGACTGATAAGCCATCGATCGATACTCAAGATCAATCGATGGGTATGCATCAATTGATGGATATCCCAAACACCACTTCAACTGATAATGTCAATACATCAATTGATGCTCAATCAATTGATGTTGCACAAACACTCTTAGGATTGAGTGAGTTGAGTGAGTTGAGTGAGAGGCAGGATTGTAACCTAGCAAAAGGAGAGGAAGTGAGTAAAAACATTCCTATTTCTTCCAAGAATGAGAGTGAAACACTTGAGGGCCCCACCTTAGTAGGTGCACAAGAAATGAGTGAGGGAGAGGTGAGATTCCAGGATGAGATCCTGATGCAAAATAGAGAGATGAGTGAAAGTGATAAAAACATTCTACTTTTTGCACAGGAATTGGAAATTGAACTGATGGTAGAAGGAGTAAAGGAGATAGGGGGAGCAAATAATGCTGAAGCTAGTGGGAGTGGAATTGCTAAAGACTTTGAAGAGGAAATAGATGCTGGTGAATTGGATCCAAAGAATTTCATTCATCCTGATCTACAATATCAAGGGTTGGCTACTTCAAGTAACAGGAATGCAGAACAACTCTTGGGCATTGATCATACAGATCAAAGGACCAGGAATCTGAAGGAAAGCATTGCCAATACAATAGACACTTGTTATATGGCACCTGAAGAGTTAGAGAGTGATTCTGATGAAGAGCCATGGATGAGCACTATTGATGGTTCCTTAAAAGCTGCTGAGACTGAAATTCTCTCTCAATATAGAAGAACAATGGTGGAAGGAGACATTGAAGATCCTACTCAAAGGAGAATTGCTCACTATATGAGAGAATCAATGAAAATACAAAAGATGACAGTAACAGGAGTAAGGAGGGAACTGGAGAGGATTAAGGACTCTATCTCATCTAACAAGGATGCAATGGACAGGAGATTGGATGAGAAGCTACCATTCAACACCATGAATAGCATCAAAGACAAGCTTTTCAAAGAATCCAAAAATTTTACATCTTTGGAGACAAGAGTAGGTTCTCTGGAAAAGAAGATGGATGATATTATTAGAGGTCAAAATCTCCATGCTTCCATTCTTCAAAAGTTTCTTGACAGACTTCCACCACCCCCTCCAATTGATGATAACAAAAAGGGGGAGAATACAAAGAAGAAGGATGATGGTGATGGTGGTGATGGTGATGGTAAAGGTGGTTCTGGTATGGATAAGTCAAGTGGCATTGGTGATTCTGCACCCAGAAGAAATAAAAGCAGAAGTAACATGGACAATCAATCTTCAAAGAAATCTAAGTCATCTAATTCTCCAAAAGATAATTTAGAACAGAAAAAGAAAGATTACAAGAAGTTTGATGATGATCTTGAAGCTAGGAGAATTTCTAGGGAGAAAGAAACTCAATCAATGATTGAGAGAGAAAAGAAGAGAATTGAAGATCTAAGGAGAAACACTGAGTTAGTAACAGAGGCAGTAGAAAAAGGAGACTTGGATGAGTTCATTGCTCAAACAAGAAAAATAAATGAAGATGCACTAAAGGCTGCCAAGGAAAGCAACTCAGATGCTGAAGCCTTTTTATCAGTTGATCAAGAAGCCCTTAAAGAGAAGAAAAAGGGAAAAGCCATAATGATTGAAGAAAAGAAGAAGAGAAAAGAGCCAGTTGGCCAGAAGCTTCTTCAAGAAGCCATTTCATCAGGATTGTCAGATGCTAAAAAGAAAGAAAAAGAAAATGAGGAAATAACAAGGCAAATGAAAATGGAATGGGATATGGAAGATCAACTAATAGATCAACCACTGAGGAAAAAATGAAAAGTTACTATGGCCAAGAAAAGGTCAAGTTCTACTCAAGAAATAGTGGTTCAGGAAAACCTTCAGGGTCAACAAGAAGAAATCAAGCAGGAGGTCACAATTGAAGGATATGATTTGAAGAGAATACCAGTAATCAATGAAAAAGGATTAATTGGAGTAAGGACTCACCCGGTAACCTCTAACCATGAAGAATCAATGAGGTTGGAGTATGAAAATGGAGTGAAAATAATCTATTCATTGAAGGTGATAATGAAGCAAAGCTACAATGTTTTAAAGACTATTCTTCCTCTACTCAACAGAAAGTACAAACTCAACACAACAATTGCTCAGGAGATACAACAACAAATTTCAAAGTTAAGAAGATCCAAGGTAGAAGCTGAACCTGATTCACCTCTAAAGCTATGGAAGTCACAGGTCAAAAATGTGGTGTTGGAGCCAAAGTATGCTATGATTTTTACAGATATAGAGGGCAATACAAAGTTCTTTGATATCTGCAAATATCTGGACAAAATCACAGATGAAGAAATACATTACCTTATGAGGCAACTTGGAGAAACTGACAGGGATGAAGCAATCTTGAGAAGTTCTTTCATGAGGCAACTAAAGGAAAATGCTGAGAAAAGGAGGAAGAGGAACTAAATTAAATTATGAAGACATTGAAGCTGCTTGCAGGAGTTATCTATCAATCTGGTACTTCCAAAATTAATGTGCCAATTAAGTTTCTTGATTCTATCTAAATGTAAATTTTTTAAGGGTTTTTGTTATCATCAAGTAGATTTATGCCTGTTAATAACACAGACACAAATAGGGGGAGATTATTAGGAATCTACATGTGATTTGATGATAACATTAATCTTAGAATCATAGAAATTTTATTTGATGTAACTGATCAATTGATATGAAAGTTATAAATATCAATTGATCAGGAAACCATTTATCAGTTGAAGTGTTTATATGAATCAACTGATAATTTGGATTGTAGCATAGGTGTTCTTAGTTTATTTCAATCGATAAGGTGTAAATCAATTGATATTTTGTTCATCAATTGATGTTAGAGTCGATTGATATAGATCATCAATTGATGTGTAAATTAAACTGTTAAATTGTAATTATGTGAAGACAGGAAATTACACAAGTGAAGGATGATCAATTGATATTGAAGCATCGATGGATGAAGGATCAATCGAAGAAGCCAAGTCAAGCATTGAAGACCATCAACTGATGTGAAGACCCATCGATTGATATATCGATTGATAAAATCTATCAATCGATAAGCCATCTTTTATCAATCGATGGATAGAAAGATCAATCGAAGAAGTACATCAGTTGATGGATTAAAGGACAGATCAATTGGTATGCCTAACAGCAAATTATCAATTGAGTGTGACAACACAGAAAGAATATCTGTTGAAGATCCAGATAACAAAAGCACTCCTATGGAAGACAGTCTAGAGTGGCTGTGAAGACTCAATCTGAAGCTGTCTTTTCAAACCTTTTTAAAAGATAGAAAAAGGTAAAAGAAAGGCAGGTAGAAACAATCCTAGAATAGGAATTGTAAAAGAACACTTGTGGTATATAAACAAGTGTAGCAGCATTATTAGAAAACAGACAAGTTAGACAATATCTCTTAATCAACTGTTCAAGCTTAAGAACACATTTGTAAGAACAGTTGATTTGTTTTCTAATCTTGTAAAAACGCAGCTAGGTTTCTTTTAACCTAGGAACATTGAGCAAAAATATACACTGATGGAAAAACCAATCCATCAGTAATTTTAAATCTCCTTGTTCAATTTACGCTTCAGTCTTAAATTGTTAGAACATATTCTCTCTATATTCTCAAACTTCAAGAACGAATATTAGAACCAGCAAAAAGTTTTAATATTTGTATTCAACCCCCCCTTCTACAAATATTGACATTGTTCTAGGGAATAACATAGTGGTAACCTAATCTACTTTTCTCCTCCCTATCTGAAGAGTAAGCTGACAGTTGCCTATTCTTAAAATTTGTTGGTTGGGATACGGGTAGAGAATTTAAGGACAAACTTTTCTGCTGTAGTGCTATGACGGTAATACTTAATTTCCTGAAGAAATATTTACTTAAATATATGCAATCAATTACAGATTCGTCATTGAGAACAGAATAACCAAATGAGTTTAACAACTATTACTCATCAAATAAATTGGAAAAATTAAGGGATTGAAGAAAGTGTTAAAAGAAATTTTGAAGCCTAACTCTCTTATCGGAGTTCTCTTATTTATTGGCAAATTTAAGTTTGAATAGACTTGGGCACTACACAATCCCTTATTTTAAATTGTGAACTCAAGCGCGTTGGTCCAAGTTACTAATGTTTGTTAGCAAGTGGTGATGTTGTGACCCTCTGACAATTTGAAGTTCATTGGCATTGATGTGACCATTCTGATGCTCAATCATGTGTATATTCAATATACACTCTATGAAAAACTTGAACAAATTTAAACAATGTAATGTGATACAAATTTGAACGATCTGAAAAACTTGTATGCTTGGTTTGCCTCTGCTGAATTCTTATCCTATTCATCTTGTTGCGTAAATACCAGTGCATGTTTTAAACCAATGTTTATCTCATTTTTGTTTCTTCATTCGGTGTAATTTTTGTGCTCCCACGCTCAAAGAATATTTCTACATGATACAAATGGTTGGTTTGGTAGTGTACCTTTGGAAGCTTCTGGAGATTTTGACATTGAGCCTGAGTAAGGAGAATTTCACCTTGTGTTTCGGGTGAGTGTATTATTAGCTACGTGGATATGGTAATTTTGTCCAGCTTTTTTTAACACTTATATCCAAATTGGTATACCCAAAAAATACATATCATAGCTTAGGTGTTTTAATTTTATACAATGTCATTTAAACATGAATCTGCGAGCTTACATGATCTTAATTTGATAGGATGATGAGTCAAATTTCGAGGTATAATCTAACTACTGCTCTACTATTTAAAGCAAGCGGGTCTAAGCACTATCAACGAAGGATGTTCAGCTTCTAAAGTTAAACATACATGCTCTACTTCAATAGCTTTCTTCCAAATGCTTCAAGTTACTGTATACATTTCTCCAAAATGAGATTGGTTTCATTGCATTACTATATTAAATGACTTTATAATTTTCAATACATATAGATTTATTAATTGGTTTAAGTTGTTGAAATGGTCTTGCTGACATAATTTCTGTTGATTTTTACAGATTAGGTGGGGAGGTTTACAAGCTCTGCCTGTAAATTTACATGTGTCTTTGTCTGGTCGAGCTCTAAAGCTTCATTGTACGCTTCTTTTGCTTTATTATTACCTGATCCAAGTGTCTCTACTGTTTGCTTCGCTGTTTGCAGCAGGGTTTGACCAACTAGGGCTTGGCCCCGGATGTCAGAATTTTTTTGCAATCTATAAGCTGATTTTCATGTTGACTGCCAAAAGATGGGTTTCTGCCAGAAATCTTTCAAGACGAGCAGCTTAACAAATGCTAATTCTGCTTCCTTGGTGACCTTGGTCTATCTTCATAATCCTTTACCATTTCAAGATGAAGATTCGAGTTCAAATTAAATACTTTGTCCTTCTCAATATTTTGATATTCAATAGAATGGGGCTAATCAGTACAACAATGAGATAATAATTGTTGAGACTTCTAGCTTCAGGGACATGGCTAGGAGCTTAAGAACTTGGTGTCAGCTTGGTAAAATCACATTCTAATCAATTATACGTTTGATTGTATGTTGCAATTGACAAATATGGCACATGGAGATGCAACATTATGACAATGTGATACAATAATATATCGACTTGTGATCATGTTTAAATAGAAGTGTCATTGTAAACACAAATGGAACAAGGTGATTTTAAAGTTGTAGGGAAAGGTTCAACTAACAAAATATAGTCTCTGTGATGTTTGTTATAAGATATATTCCATGATGATTACTGTATCAGCACAAGTGCAGACTATATAATTTTATTTGGTTCTGCAGATGGTGTTGCACCATCAAAAAGAAAGAAATTTTGAGAATTCAATCGAGTCCCGTGCCTTGCACGGGCTCTAATGCTAGTACAATATAAAACAATAACACAATATGATACACACAAATCAATAATTACTTCCATAAAATTCAACTCGGCAAAATTTGTACAAATCATCCTAAAAATACTTGAAATCACTATATTTTTTTTAATATAATGAACAATTGAAACAAGTTTTAAAATAATAATTTTTAAAGGTTTATAAAATTTGTTTAACAAAAATTTTTATATCCCCTCCATTCCAATTACTAGTCAATATATTTGGAAAAAAAATATTTCTCTTAGTAATTGTCTTTCTATTTATTCAATACAAAATTTTGAATAATTTTTTAATAATATTCAATATTATTAATCATTTTCGATGTTAATTTCTTTTCATATAGCTATTAAGTTAATACAATAGTTATGAATGAATCAGGAAAAAATATAGTATGATATTTAAATTTTTTTAATTAATTAAATATGACTGCTAGTCTCCAAAGCAGCAAACGGTGGTCACACAATTTATTTACAGTACGTTTTCCAACATGAACTTGTCGGAGGAGTCTGTTCGTGGTGGTTTGAGATTCCTTAAACTTAAAATAAGTTATTTATTTTATTTTTATTTTTTACATATTTTCATATTTTTTGAAAAATAAATATTTATTTTAAAATTTTAAAATCAAATATTATTTTCAAAATAAAAAATAAATTACTTATTTTCAGAAAAAGTACATGCATATCTACTTTTCCCGAAATAAGGGCTTATTTCCGAAAAATAAGTGCGGACAAACAGCCCCTTCGTTGGCATTTTCTCAAAATCTTTCATGTGTTCTGCTTCCCAATTCTCGTATCATTCCACGTTCACGTAATATAAATAACTTGGCGTACTATTCATTTGTGTTTATTTAAATTTTGTTTATTAAGTTAATTATATTTATATTATTGATATTAAAATTAGAGATGAATATTTATATATATATGAATTTTGAATTAAAATTATTTTAATTATTCAAATATCTAAATAGATAAAAAAATTGTACACGTCTAACCACTGAAATTATTATACTTGATAACCAAGCATAAATTTTTAATTCAGTTTTTATTCTAAAATATGCACTTAAATGGAATTTATCCCTAATCATAACTTTTTTAGCAAATAAAAAAATTATTAGATAAACATGGACACAAAAATATATATTATTACTCCTTTTATTCCAAATTATCTATCTTATTCGACTTTTTGCGGTCAAATTAACTTAATTTTGACTCAAAATTACATATATTATATAATTTATAAAATTCATAAAATTTATATTGTTAGAAAGTATATGTAATTTACTTTAAAATGTACATTTCAATTTTTTAAAATTACAAACTAATAATTTTTAATTCTCAATCAAAATTTGGTAAATTTGACCATAAAAAATAAATTGGGACTGAGGGAGTATAAAACTGTCACTATTACTATCTACAAAAAATATTGAAATAATTATGAGTAAAATACAAATTTTAGAAAAATATGATTAGATTCGAAAATAAAATCATAAATAATCATCTAAATGTGGGTTAATATATTAAATCAATGTGAGTATAATATTATATTTGTGATAGTGACTCAAATTTAAATTGTGTCCCGTTTAAATGTGAGGTGGGTATAGTATTTTTATAATATTATGGATAAAATCTGCTTTACCCTAAATTTAATATATTATATTAGTTCTACGTCTCTCCTAATTTTTTTACATTTTTTATTTTAAAATAGTTTTCTAAATTTTTTACATTTCTAAATTTATTAAAGTATTAAAATTTTAATAATTAAAGAAAATAAATGGACCCACGATTCCACTCTATCTTTCTGATCAATTATATTTTGTGATTGATCCCACAATTTTACCTATTTTTTATTCACTCTCCTTCTTGTTTTTTAATCTTTATTCCCAACTTAAATGTAAAAAAATTGGAAAGCATGGAGAAAGTATATTTTGTACTATATTACATAATATAATATATTTATAATGTATAATATATTTTATTATTTTTATAATTATTTTATAATGTAATATATTTAAAAAAATTATAGGAGTTTTTTTCTAATTAATCTTTAGGATACTCACTAATATATGTTTAATATATATTGATATACGAGATATTAAATGTTTTATGAATTTACTTTTATATTATACTCTCTCTGTCCCTTTTGCTTGACCCTTATTAAAAAACACACATATTAAAAAAATATTTAATTATATATTTTGTTTCTATGTTTATCCCTAATAAATGCCTTGAAAAATGAAATAAAATTGAAAACTGAGTTGTAGAGTTAAACATGAGAGAGTAATGGTTAATCTTGCAAAAATATGTAAAAAAACATATTGAAATAAGATATGAACAACTATTTATGAACACTTTTTTTAAAAAGTTCATGTAAAAGTGGACAAGGAATACTATATATAACAAAATTAATATTTTTTCATTAAATGGGGAATACGGATATGCGATAAACAAAAAAAATTGTGGAAAATGATATGGGTATAGAATAATATGTTTATGGATGATGCCCGCACCATTCAGAGCCCTAAAGGGCAAAAACACATACCACTATTATGGGAACCAGCTCCTTACCAAATTTTTCTTGGCCGTACACCCAGCAACTAAAATGATAAGCGCCAATGGCCTCAACATTCACGTTGCAGAAAAAGTTCAAGGACCACTAGTACTCTTCATACACGGCTTTCCTACGCTATGGTACTCATGGCGCCATCAGATTCATTTCATGGCCTCTCATGGCTACCATGCAGGGGCGCCTGATCTCCGTGGCTATGGAGACACCACGGGGGCACCACTCGATGATCCATCCAAGTTCAACGTGATCCATGTTGTTGGTGACCTGGTGGCATTGCTGGATGTTATTGCACCTAATGAGAAGGTGTTTGTGGTGGCGCATGATTGGGGTGCGTACATTGCTTGGCATTTGAGTTTGTTTAGGCCTGATAAAGTCAAAGCTCTAGTCAGCTTGAGCATTCATTATTTGCCAAGGAATCCAAACATGAAAGTGATTGATGGAATGAAAGCTTTTTATGGTGAGGATCATTACATGGTTAGATTCCAGGTTAGTCACCACTTTCATCACTCTTATCGACCATTTACGTTATTTATTTGTTCGTCGTAGAAAATGTGATTCTTAATTTCGCATCGTAGCAGAAACTGTTCTAGTCTGATACTCCCTCTCTACCAAATTAACGGTCTTGATTTTTTTGTGATTAATTTCACTCAATTTTGACTGAGAATTAAAAATTATTCTTTTACAATTTTAAAAAACTGAAAAATACATTTTAAAATAAATTAAATAAACTTTCAATGATATACTTTTTATAATTTTTTTCAATTATATATTATATGTAATTTTCAGTCAAATTTAAGTCAATTTGACTCCAAAAAAGGGAAACAATACAGATAATTTGGGACGAAGGGAGTAATAAAAAATTGTAATTTTTAGTATTAGATCCAGCGTTGTAAACTTGTAATATGGACGGAGACTCTCGAATGTTCATGCTTTTGAGATGAATACTCTCTTTAAAAAGTCTATGATAGAGCTGTCGGTGTATGTACGAGAGCAAAAAGACCAGACTGCACATTTCTTGTATATTTATTAGTATCAGTTATCCGTTACCTATCTTTTGTATCTATAAAATTAAATATTGAGATCCACCAAAATAAATAAATTTGATATCCTCTATATTCGATTTTTTATTGTCAGTTTTTTGTTATACTTTCTTATCATATCATATCTTACAAAATATTCATACGTTTAGATATTATTATTTTTTATTTGAGTTATGATACTCTTCCTGATTTTGTAATATAAATTAATATTTTTTTTATTTGAGTTATGATACTCTTCCTGATTTTGTAATATGCATTATCTAAAATACCCTTGTTACTCAAAATACCGATTCGTTTATTATATCATAGCAATTAACTAATTAATTCCAGAAATGGAATCAGTGTGTGAGAAGTACTATACAATGTCATGTTCCAGGAAGAAGAAATTTTTGTCACACCGCGATCCTGCCCCCATGGTTCTTCCCTAAAGGAAAGGGTTTTAATGCAGACTCAACAGATTCTCCCTTGCCATCTTGGTTGTCCGAAGATGATCTCAACTATTATTCCACCAAGTATGAGAAAACTGGCTTTACTGGTCCCCTCAACTATTACCGAGCTTTTGACTTGTAAGTTCTCTCGCTAATTTCTTGGTTTCGTAATTCCTTTCACTTAATCACAATCGAAATCAAATCAAATATATCCATAGGCGGAGACTCGAGCTCTACTAAATCACGGGGTGCGACTGTAGTATATATTATTAAAAAATTTGCTGTCGATCTTTAGCAACAAACATAAAAATCTTAAAATGCTAAATTGCCTACATGACATTGGAACTTACTGCGCCATGGACCAGTACTCAAGTAAAGGTACCAACAAAACATATCGTAGGAGAATTTGACGTGGTTTATAATATGCCTGGCGCCAAGGATTTTATACGCAAGGGGGAGTTCCAGAAGTATGTTCCGTTGCTGCAGGAAGTTGTCGTGATGAAAGGTACATCTCACTTCATCAATGAAGGAAAGCCTGATGAGATCAACAACCACATCTTAAGATTTTTCAAATTTGAATAAACGATCATCTTTTATATGTTTTGTTTGATGAATAAGGTTGTAATGCCTTTCACTAAATATATTTCGTTCAAAGTGACGGATTTATGTTTATGTCTTGTTATTGAAATTTATTTTAGCATTATCAAAGCGCAACAAGAATGTATAATACTCCTTTCATTTTAAATGAATACAAAAAAAATAGTTTTACATGTTTAATAAATGAATACGTTAGAATTTTTAAGTTTATTGGACCTATAATATATTAACATAATTATGATATAAATAATTATTTTTAATCAACGGCAATGAATCAATTAAAGTTCTTAATATTTCAATTTCAATAATATAAATTTTAATATTCATAATATTTAATTAATAAATTGTAATTTTAAACAAATTAAAAAAATTGAGCGTAGATTAAAGGGCAAGCCCTCAAATGCAAAAGCACTTGCTAACTAGCAACTACCTTATCTCGGAAAGGGCGTAACCAGCTCCTTGCCAAATTATCTGGGCCGGACACCCAGAAACTCCTACTGCCTACTGGGCTTTAATACTCTATAAATAAAGGCCCGTCTTCTAGAAAACTAGAAGTCTCCATACGTTACGTTACGTGCAGCCCCTTCCATCTGTAAATTACTCTCTCTAGCTTGGTCACTCATATAATATGCACATAATAAAGTCATAAGCAATAGTTATAACACAAAATTTGTGTCACCAAAAATGGAAGGCATAGAGCACAAAATGATAAGCGCCAATGGCCTCAACATTCACGTTGCAGAAAAAGGTCAAGGACCACTAGTACTCTTCATCCACGGCTTTCCTGAGCTATGGTACTCATGGCGCCATCAGATTCATTTCATGGCCTCTCGTGGCTACCATGCAGTGGCGCCTGATCTCCGTGGCTACGGAGACACCACGGGGGCACCACTCGATGATCCATCCAAGTTCACCGTGGTCCATCTTGTTGGTGACTTGGTGGCATTGCTGGATGTTATTGCACCTAATGACAAGGTGTTTGTGGTGGCGCATGATTGGGGCGTCAACATTGCTTGGCATTTGAGTTTGTTTAGGCCCTGATAAAGTCAAAGCTCTTGTCAGCTTGAGCGTTCACTATTTGCCAAGGAATCCAAACATGAAAGTGATTGATGGAATGAGAGCCTTTTATGGCGAGGATCATTACATAGTTAGATTCCAGGTTAGTCACCACTTTCATCACTCATATATTGACCATTTACATTATTTATTTGTTCGTCGTAAAAAATGTGCTTCTTCATTTCGTATCCTAGTAGATGCTCTTCGATCTAGTGTAATCATAAAGAAACTGTAATTTTTAATATGAGATCGAGCCTTGTAGTATGGATACGGACGAAGTCTTGAATGTTCAAGCTTTTGAGATGAATGTTCTCTTTGAAAAGTCTATGAAAGACCTGTCGCCTGTCGATGTACTAGAGGAAAAAGATACATTTCTAATAGAGAATTGTTGCATTCACCATTTCACCTTGAGTATATATATAGAATTTTTGCACAGCATGACATGAATTTATAACTTAAACTTGTCATTAATAATATCAGCTTATAACCCGTGCAAAACACGGATATTATTAATAAATTATATATTGATTATTTTATTTAAGTTAAATATTTCATTTAATATGATAATTTATTTTATTATTAAAATCTTTTTACATTTTTCTATACAATGATGTTTATTTATATATTAATATTCTTAAAATTTAATGATAAGTCATAATTTTAAATAAATATAAGAGTTTGAATGGTTTTGAAATCGAGTTGAATGTTAGTAAACTATATTAAATAAAAATTATAGGATAAATAAGATTCTTCAGAAATTGTATAAAAGGAGGACTATCGGAGATAAAATTGTATGTACGATATATATCCTTTCTAGAATTATATTTTATTAAAATTGGATGGTTAGAATCGTTTCTATGGTTCACCTAAAATTCGACGGTTAGGATCTCTTCTATGGTGTGTTTCAAAAAAAAAGTTCTTTAATTTGGTTATTATAATATAGTATAGATGTTGTATTTGTAAAATACTAATACGTATTTATTTAAAATAATAATATATATTTTTATTTTATAAACCATTTATAATTATCGGTTAAATATTTTAAAAATTTGAGTGGTAATGAAATTATATAGTTTTGTTAGATATAATATTATATCAAATTATATGCATTTAATTATTTAAAGAAGTTGAGTGTTTATTTAAAATATCAATATGTATTTTCACTTTATAAACTATTTATAATTATCAGTTAAATATTTAAAAAAGTTGAGTGGTAATTAAACTGATACAATTTTTTAAGATATAATATTATACCAAATTATATGCAGTTAATTATTTAAAGAAGTTGAGTGGTAATAAAACTGATGTTGATGTAGTTGTGTTAGATATACAATATCATATTAAATTATATGTATTTAATTAATTTTGGAAGGTGTTTAGTTTTTTGAAGAATGCGTATATAGTATAGATTTCTGGTCATTAAATTTTGATTATGATTATTTTTTTAATTATTATTTATTTTTAATTTAAAATTCTAATAATATTTATGTTTTATATTCTATTATTATTATTATCAAAATATCATATAAAAAACAATACTAGTATATTTTAAAATACTTAATTAATATATAAATATAATTTTAGTTAAGAACTTAATAAATATTATTATAGTCAATTTCTAAAAGATAAATTATAATTGAAGTATATTCCTTAAGATAATGTTATATTTTTGTGTATTACATTGTCTAAAAATTTTATTTATTAAAATCAAAATTAGTTAAACATAAAATGCATAATATAATGAATTTCTTAAAAAACATGAAGTCAATTTTTCACTCACATGTCAATAAAAAAAAACAGAATATATTAATAACTAAGATTTGTTATTTCAGTTAGTACAAGTTTGTAGGAGTGGGTTGAATACAAGCTTAAGAATTTTATCAAAATCTTGCGGATTAATAAGTTTGTATACAAAAGTGTTTGAGTGTTTGAAATATTGAAACTGAGAAAGAGAATAAAAATAAAAATAAACTAAGTACTTGAAAACAAATCTTAAAAATTACTAGTGGATTGGTTTTTCACTGGTGAATATTTTGCTTTCAAATAACATTGGTCTTAAAACCAAGCTGCTTAAAAAATATAAATTGAACAAAGAAAAGAACTGTAAATCTTTTCTAGAGTTCTTGTTTTTCAACTTCTACATCTTTGCTACAATTAATTGCTAAACTATATATAGCAGTAAATTTTTTACTTCTATTTTCCATCAACTGATAAAGATACAAAATATATTTTACAATATTTGCACTAAAATAGAATGTAGCTTCTTTTACAATCTTACTGGGTCTTTGCCTTGTTCTGGAAAAGTTTTTGTCTTGTTCTTCTCATTGAAGACTGTGTTTCTTGAAGGGCTTCATAGTTTTGACAAAAACTGTCTTCCATTGATTCAGAGTTTTGCAAAAATTCCATTCCATTTGTTCTTAACCATTTTGAGAAACCTTCATCAACTGATAATTGTTGTGAAACTTATCAATCGATCATTCTTTGTTTATCCATCGATGGATATGTTATCCATTGATCAATTGATGTATCAATGGATATTTGAATATCCATCGATTATTCTTATATCTGTTGATTGCTTTGATGTATTTATCCGTTGATGATGATTCACTGATTTGATTTTTGTTGACTTTCATCCATCGACCAACATCCATATCCATTGACTCCTTTATTGTTGATCACTTCATTTATGAGAATTCTGACTTAGAATATTTACACTTTGTCAGTCATTCTTCATATCCGTTGACAAGCTATCAATCGAAGCCAACAAACATCCGTTGACTAAATTATTACATCCATCGAAATATTACAATCAATTGATAAGGGTTATAAGTGGTAATTTGTAAGGTTTGTGAAATATGGTGGTTTGTTATTTAATATAATTCATAATATTATTTATAATTTTTCTTTTAGGAATTTATTGTAATATATTAATTAGGTTTTTAACTGCAATTATAAATATTTATTAATTAGGTATTTTAAAATATCAATATTATTTTTTAAATGATATTTTGATAATAAAATATAAATAATAATGAAATCTTAAATTAAAAATAAATGATAAACAAAATTGATATACATTATTTTTAATTCTTTGTTATTCAAAATACCGATCTTTTTAATTAGGTCATAGCATATATTTAACTAATTAATTTCAAACTATACCATGTCACATGCATGTTGCAGGAAGCAGGAGATATGGAAGCAGAAATCGCAAATAATATTGGTACCAAAACATTTCTGAAGAAATTCTTGTCGCACCGCGATCCTGCTCCATGGTTCTTCCCTAAGGGAAATGGTTTTAATGGAGACTCAACAGATTCTCCCTTGCCATCTTGGTTGTCCGAAGATGATCTCAACTATTATTCCACCAAGTATGAGAAAACTGGCTTTACTGGTCCCTTCAACTATTACCGAGCTTTTGACTTGTAAGTTAACTTTGTAACTCCTATCAATGATTAGGGGTATTGAGATCGAATTGAATAAATCACGGGGTGCGAGTGTAGTATATATATATATTATTAAAAAATTTGTTATCGATCCTTAGCAACAAATATAAAAATTGTAAAAATGCTTGCATGCAGGACATGGGAACTTACTGCGCCATGGACCGGTGCTCAGGTAAATGTGCCAACAAAACATATCGTAGGGGAATTCGACATGCTTTATAATATACCCGGTATCAAGAATTTTATTCACAAGGGGGAGTTCCAGAAATATGTTCCGTTGCTGCAGGAAGTTGTTGTGATGGAAGGTACAGCTCACTTCATCAATGAAGAAAAGCCTGATGAGATCAATAACCATATTTACCAATTTCTTAAGCAGTTTTAAAAAATTTCATATTTGGACAAACGAACATATTTTATTTATTTTCTTTGTTGATGTTGAGTTTGAGACCAAAAGCCCAATTATAGATATATATTGCTAGACTGTAATAGCAGGGGATAGGGCAGATATGTAATTCAGGAGGAAATAAAGAGTATGAATAGAGGAATATATTCCCCAGATAAAGATATCTGATTCATTTGTTTTTATTATTTTTCTTTTTCCGTCTATTTTTCTATTTTCTTTTCTCATTAAAAATTCAAAAACACAACCTAGTTGTATTAGTCTGGATTACGTTAGTTTCTAAAACATTTTCATACAAAGTCATATATGTAATATATATATATATATATATATATATATATATATATATATATATATATGTTATATAACATATATATATATATATATACATATATATATATAGACTTTGGTTCCGTTTGGAGTGCCATTGAAAACCGCTGTGCTGTGAGAAAAAGTGTTGTGAAAGAAGTGTTGTTAGGAAAATATGACTGTTTGGTAATTTTTTTGATTTATATATATTTTGAGATATAATATGTATAAATAATATTTTTGAGAAGGTTTGATGGTCAAACTGATAGTTACTTCCTGCAAAATTTGAAAGTAGCTTTTTCTAAAAATATGGGGGCTTTTAGACCAAAATCGTTTTTCAGATAGTAGCTTTTAGAATTTAACAAATAGCTTTCTAACAGTTTTTTGGCAAAAAATTGTTATAATTGTGTGCAACGACAATACTAAACGGGACCTTTATTCCAAATTTATTATTCATATTTAAGTTAAAAATGATCCAATTCCAATCTTAACCCACGATTAAATTATTTTATCGTGGTTAACTCAGTTATAAATTATAATATTACATACATATATGTGGCTTATACTCTTTAAAAACAATTTTATATAAAATGTATGAAAAAATATGTCAGCGTAACAATCTTTTGTCAAATTTCTGAGTATTTCAAGTCCTGAATCTGTATCATATATAAGTCTAAAATATATCGGCACAAATGCAATAATTTGGATAAATCATAAACTCTTAAAAGATCATGATTTATTAGTTCAATTAGTAGTAATATTTTATCTTTAATATTGAATTAAAGTCTTCACATGTTTCGATGTAAGAATGTGTATTACAAACTCCTCCGCCTAATTTCCAAATATCCCCGTCAGGCCAAATAAATAGCCTAAAGGTATAAATCGTACATTTTTAGTCATTGTTACCGGCTAGTTTCATATCCTCACCTTGGGACAAAAATATTACTATTTAAATATTTTAAAAATACAGGTTAGACCCGTCTTGATCTGCAAGCCTAATATTTTTCAAAGAAATCAGGCATGATCCAGCCTAATTCGACTTAAAAAATTCAAATTTTTGTGATCCGGCCCAAATTCGGTCTAATCTGACTTTTGTATATCTTTAATCATAGTGGGATAATACCATTAATTTGGGTATCCTCCACCTCCGGTAACTTTATAAATCAAATTTTCGAAAATGGGCTCTGAATATCATATGCTTTGTTATAAAATGTAACGATTAATCGAGATTAATTGTTGTTCGATAACTTTTCGAACTGATTTTTTTTTAATCTTTGTCAAAAATGTTTTTTTGTTAAAATCGATTAAACTATGTAATTAATCGATTAAAAATATATATATATATATATATATATATTTATTTATTTATTTATTTATTTATTTATTTATTTATAATAAATTCAATTATTATATAGATTTAAGTAATTATTTTATAAATTTTATTAAATAGTTACTTAAATTTATATTCAATATAAAAATAATTATATATAAGAAAATAATATTAAATTTATCCTGATTAATGATCTCAATTAATCTCTTGATCCTGATTAATCTTCGATTACCTTATTAATTTTTATTCAGTATCTTTACTGACTAATTTATATCCACATTTTTTTATAACATTGACCATATGTGACAAATCAGATTAAATTATGAGACTTTTTTAAAATGGGATCAAAGTCAATTCGTATAATAGATAATTTCAATAATAGATAATCTCATAATATACTAATCCAAATACAAAACCATAGATAAACCACAAATCCTTCACAATTTCTCAAAAAATCATAACTTATTAATATACATAATAATAATACTTTAACATATATATTGAAGTAAAATCTTCACATATTTCAACATGAGACTGGAATGTTATGGATAGGGGTGAACAAAAAACCGAATAAGAACCGAAACCGAACTAACCGAACCCGATAAAAACCGAACCGAAGGAAATCGAAACCGAAAAAAACCGAACCGAAACCGAAAAATAAAAAACCGAACCGATTGATCGGTTCCGGTTCCGGTTATAGGTTAAAACCGAACCGAAAAAACCTGAACCGAACTGATAATTAAAATAAATAAATTTATTATATATAATTTATATATATATATATATATATAGTAAAAGTTATCTATCGTTATCTTTAGAAAATTTCCTAAAATTAATTATATCAAACTACATCATTTAGACTTTATCAGAAAAATCTAAAATTAATTTTGAGTTATAGTTGCATACAAGAGGTGTCTCTCTTATAAATGAAACAATATAAATCACAATACATATTCATGATTCATTGTTTAAAGTAAACTATTCTATTGAAAATCCTTTGATTAGTATATATAATGTCGATTGACTTCACAATTAAAAATTCCATAGTTTAATAGAGTTGCATATTTGAATATTTTATGAGAAGACATGATTCTGATGATATAAAATTTATATAAATTTATTAAAGTTTCTTACATGTTACAGTAAGTTTAACTTGTTACAGTTTCTTATCTTTTTTTTTTAGTGTTATTATGAGGAATTTTATTTAAATATTTGAATGTAAATATATAATAATTTAAATTATATACTTTTTCATTTTTTTATCCGGTTTTTAACCAAAACTGAACTGGTCTTTTTAAAACCGAAACCGATGGTTCGGTTATGATTTTTAATTTTTAAAATCGAAGATATGCGGTTCCGGTTTTAGTCAAGAACCGAACCGAACCACGCTACCCCTAATTACCGACATACTTTTCATTTTCTCCAAAACGATGGATGGTTAGGATTCTTTTAACAAAATTTAACAATAACTAAATTTAATTTATCAAATATAATATAAAATTTCATTTAAATTTTAAAAATAAAATATTGTAAAATTTAACAGAGAATTTTATTTATCGTAATAAAATTTAAACACAATCATATTATTTTTAATCTTAATTTTTTAATTATATATTAAATTATATTATTATGCATAAAATATAATTATTATTAAAACAAAAATCCAAATAAAATTTTATGTATTTTGATTAAATAATAGTCTATATATATCAACCTAAACATTATCGAAATTATGTGATTCGACTGGCGCGTGAGATTTGTCTTGAGTTATCGAAATTGGAAATATCATGCATTAAAAAAAAAAAAAGAATAGCAAAGAAGGGAATATGACAAAAAGAAATAAAAAAATAAAAGCGGAGAAATGAAACAAGGGATACGTGGCAGTTAAAGAGCTTAGGTGTTCTTTCTTCTTCTCCCAAATGCTTCCACCTATGTCAACACTAATATATATATATATATATATATATATATATATATACATGGACCCTACCGCACCTCCTCTTTAGCTACTTCTACTAGTACTTATCCTTCTTGCCATTCTCATTATAACCCAAACTTTTCTTTGTCTTCCGCCGCCGCTAGAACCGCCGGAGAGATGGTGGGACTGAGCATAGTGCTAGAGTATGACAAGGCAACGACTACTAGTAGTTGTAACAACAGCAAGAAGAGTGCACAAGTTATCAACAAAGTCATAACCATCAACAACAAACCAACTCCACCTGCATCTCCTTGTTCAAGATCATCATCTTTTTGTAGGAGCAGTTTTCTTGATCAGTGTTTCTTATGTAAACGCAGACTTCTGCCTTGCGCAGACATCTACATGTACCAGTAAGCCTTAAGCTTTATCTATCTCTCTCTCTCTTTTGACTTATCAGGTTTACAGCTTTGCAAATAAGTATTTGTTTTAATAAATTTTCGGGTGAGTAATAGTCGAACCGAGCACCACATCAGAAGATAAACCATTATTATTTGAGCTATTCAATCGTGCTCATCTGTCTCTCTCTTTTTAGTTTATTAGTTCAATTAGAGTTGTAACTTTAACATGTTATCGGAGCTCTGACGTGTTTCGTTTAAAGTTAGAACAATCTTTTATCAAGAAACAAGAGACGAAAATAACTAATCAAATTGATATGAATAGTAATAATTGTTGGCATGTGATATTGATTGGTTGGAATTGGTTTGATGCAGAGGGGACAGAGCTTTTTGTAGCGAGGAATGCAGGTGCAGGCAAATATTTATGGATGAGCAAAATGAGATGAAGAAAAAGAAGACTACTAGCACTAGTACTAAAACAGCAACTCCTATGAATAATAACAGCAGAGAAAAGTGTTCATTGGCTGCCATGAGATCTTCAACTACTTCATCACCATCTTAACGAAAATCCACATAATTAATAATAATAATAATATTAGTTAGTAATAATAGAAGAAAGCCCAGTGGGTTTTTCATCAGTTTGAGTCTTTACCCTTCTGAAGAGGCCAGCTTTTGTAGTTTTGTGTGTGTGTGTGTGTTTTATTTCTACTTTTTTACTATTCCAAGGCTCATTTGCATCTGCAGCAGTGAGGCGGTGACAGTACTATTTTGTGGCCAAGGCCAGGGCCCAAGGAGGAACAGGCTTGCAGCCGTGGGTTTGATTTTCCCGGAGTTATCAGGACAGTTAGGGTAGGGGTGGGGGTGATTTTGTTTATTTGTTTATTTATATTTTTGACGTTTAATTATGTACTTTAAGTATTTAGTCAAGTGCTGGTGCATAGATGAAGATCTAGAGATCGGCACATCAACCTGTCTTTTATTTGTCAGTTTTAAATAGTATTTTTGAATTATTTAATCACTTTAATTTATGTATTTTTTCCATAGTTTTTAACTTTTATATAGATCTTTTTTTTTTGTGGAGGTAATTTTTATGTAGATTAATACTTCATATTTCCCAGTTTGTAAGGGTAGCGCTTCTGATCTTTAACAATAGTAGACATGGTATTATCTAATTATTCTTTTCCATGTGAGATTGTGAGCTACAAAAGCAGTACAAGTTATAAATGAGGAGGGTGTGAATGAAACTTGTGACCTATGATAAAATGGATTTGTTTGATTTGTTTAATAAATACTTTATAAATTAAAGATGTACAAATATTTTAATTTATAAATTATTTATTGAGAATTTGTTTAATTTATTTAATAAATAATTTATAAATTAAAAAAAAATTAACATATAAATTATTTATCGAGGAACTAACCATATACCCGTCATCTTAATCATGGGCTAGTCAGTATTATCTAACTGTGTTTATGGCCTGATGACATTTTCTATTTAAATGTGACACTTGCAAGCTGTGAAATATGAAGATAGAGATCACATTTTCTTCAGTACGGACATGTGTGTGTAGTAAAAGATGCACAAATATACAGTGCAGCAGTGCTCACAAGTTTATACTAATATTTTAGATATTTCATGTTATGTATGTGTAGATGTTTCGCAGTTGTATTAATTTATTGAAAGTCCTGTAAAGAAAGCTTATCCTCACTTATTATCACACCATCACTATCTATCTATCTTAATAAAGTCAAAATCTTCTTATCTTTTACAATTTGATTTATATAAGAGGATATTATCTTACCTTTTCTGGTTGAAATGAAGCAGCTCCCTCTCCAATGAGTAATGTTTGAGTATCACCTAGGCTTATTCAGATGGCGACAACTTTTTACACTTGATATGATCTATTGTTTTAGCATACAGTGAGGGGGGCGAAATTATAAACTCCATAGCCAGAATTTACAATGCAATGTAAAGATCAGTGATGCAAAATTGTAAACCTTGTGTTCATGCTTGTCTCGCAGGGTATAACACATTTGCTGATATATCTACCAGTACATTTGCATATGAATCAATTTAAGAATACATTAGGATATTAGAATCAATAAAGGGGCAAAGAACTTGTACTCAATCTGCCCACTAAACTATACCGGGAAGCAGACTGGGACTCTGGGGGAGAGGATCTTACAATCTGAAATCAAGTGATTAAGGCATTTAACTACTTGAATGCTTCTTTATGCGCCACTGAGACCCACAATCTAGATAAGGATTCCTTTTATTTCTCGGAGTTCTTCTAGCAACAAAATAGAGGGTCTACAAATGCTAACTCAGATTTCACAGAACGCAGAAAATATTAGAGCACATGCAGCGGGGGCTTTGATTCATCAATTCAGCCCCTGTTTCAATTGTTTAAGGGAAAAGCATGATACATCGGTATCGAATTGCAGCTGCAATAAATTGCTGCTCCTTTGATTCGGCAAGGCAAGCTTTGAAAATTGATGGAGTCACCAACGGCCGTTAATTCGTGGGTCCCTTGCTTTTTGTGTTTATTTCCTGCCAGCCAGACTGCTTTTCTTTCAATTGCAACGGTCCCTTTTTTAGTAAATGCAGTAACATTAATAAAAATTAACGGTCATATTTTTTTTCTATAAATGTAAAATTTTGTGTTCATTTTTCACACAAAAATTATAACACCCACATTCATATCTTCTCAATCTCATTTTTCTTCATAAATTTTACATATAAATATATTATGGGTACTAATTGGCTCCCTTCCGAAGAATTACAATTATGTGTTTCTTGGGCTCGACAATCTATTGATCCAATCACCGGTAGATATTCAAACAAGAATAATTTATGGGGGCGAATTCATGAGGATTATGCAAAAAATTGGTGTGGTACTCCCGAAAATCCTCATGCCGAACCTCGTTCAAAAGTTGCTCTCGACTCACATTGGATACCGTTGAAGAGAGCACTAAAAAAATGGCAATGTGCAAAGAACAAAGCTAGTAGATATAGTGCAAGCGGAACCAATTTGGTAGATGAAGTAAGATGTATATATATATATATATATATATTTTTTGAATTTGATTTTTTTTATTATTCATGTTATAATTTAGTATGCAAAATTTGTTATTTTTCAGATAACTCAGGCTCAAGGACTATATTTCAAGGAGATGAATAAGCCATTTGACAAATGGGAATGTTATGAAGCAGTTGCAGCACATCCTCAATTTGTGGACGTTCCCACCACTTCTCCTCCGTTTCAACGAAACTTTCCAACACAAATGGAATCACCAATTAATCTGAATAGTGATGATTGCGTTGACGAAGAAGGTTTCACGACTCCAGATTCTAATCGAGAAGCGGAAGGTCCTTCTAGTCCGGTTAGGCCGATGGGAGTCAAGGCGTCCAAGCAAGCAAAAAAGAAAGGAAAACAAGCTATGACCAAAAAAGATGAGATGTCTATAGCTATTTTTAATAGTATGCAATGTAACCAAAAACAACTTGTGGAGGCCAACATCAAAAGAGATGAGGAAACCCTTCAAATGTCGAGGGAGATGTTAGAACTTGAGAAACGAAAGGAAGCAAGACAGGCAAGACTTGATGCTCTAGAAGAACGAAAAGAAGCAAGATTGGCAAAAGGAATGGCTATTGAAGAATTAAGGGAGCAAACAAAGATCATGACAATGGACACCAGCCAAATGACTCCTAATTCAAAGAAGTGGTTTAAAAGAAAGAAGGCTGAGATCATGGAACAAGTGAATGAAACTACTAGTGATGGTGCTTACGTTCCTCGCTTTGACGATGATTATTATGATTAGATTCAGCTATTATGTTTTTAATTCAGTTATGTACTCTGTTTTTTAATTCAACTATGTTAATTTGCTTTCTAATTCAATAAAAGAGATTTATTTAAATTGTCAAGTCGTACATTGCAAGAGATAATAATTTTACAACTATTCATTAGCTTCTATTGCCCAGTTGTGCTCCACCAAATCATTTTGAAGCATTGTATGGATATAAGCTGATTCCAAGTTCTCAGTACGATCCCAAACAATTTTTGTGATTGAGTGGCAAGATACCAAAACACCTCTCTACATCTTTGCGATATGCCTCTTGTTTCTTAGCAAACAATTTTTGTGATTGAGTGGCAGGATTTGATATGGTTTTTACAAATGTTGAGTATCTAGGATAAATACCATCAGCAAGATAATAAGCATTGTTGTATCTTTTCCCATTAACATGAAACACCACCGTCGGACTATTTCCTGCAATGACTTTATCAAACACGGGAGACTGACCTAGAACATTAATATCATTTTGAGCCCCAGGCACACCAAAAAACGCGTGCCACACCCAAGTGTCATAGGAAGCGACAGCCTCTAAAATGATAGTAGGGCGGCCTTTTCGGCCACTATAAGCCCCACCCCACCCGCTTGGACAATTCTTCCACTCCCAGTGCATACAATCGATACTGCCAATCATACCTGGAAATCCCCTTTGTTCGCCCCTAGCTAGAAGCCTTCTTAAATCTGCAGGTGTTGGAGCACGAAGGTACTCTTCACCAAAGAGTCCTTCCACTTGTTGACAAAATAATTTCATGCACTCAAGTGTAGTTGATTCTCCCATTCTACATATTTCGGCACATTGATCAGCTGCCGCACCGTAAGCAAGCATTCGTAGTGCAGCAGTCATCTTTTGTTGTGGTAGCAACCCCAATAATCCAGTTGCATCTTGTTTCTGATGCCAGTAAGAATCTTGGGTGCAAAGAGTTGTCATGATGCGATTGAAAACATGAGGGCGCATTCGATATCTCCGACGAAAGTCGTCTTCACTGAATATTGGACGATCAACGAAGTAATCTTCCATGAGATTTTTTCCTCTTGATAGCCTTTCTCTATTATGATTACGAGATTTTCCAGGCCGTGAGCCGCGTCCTTGTGGTTCATCTGAAGTGTCAATGAAGTTCATCACCATTGCCGCTTCAGTAACCATGGTATTCATGATTTCAGACTCTTCTTGACTGTGTTGTTTTCTCTGACTCAACAATCTCTTTAGTGCATCCATTTTGATAAAAATTTATAATAATTTTGAGATGACTATAAAATCAGAAGATCATGATATTATTTATGGACAATTTTTCTTATCTATAAATTTTGATCAAGACACGTGTCATTACGTGATTGAATGAAAATCTTATCCAAAATTTAAGTTTATCCACAATTTTATCAAAAATCTAAAATTATCCAACAATATATCATTGGATATTATTTGTGGGACCATCAAATAATAGAGATGAATTTAAATTAATAATAAAAAATATAATTATTAATTCGATGAATAGTAACTGCTGAATTGATGGATTGATGGAGTTGTATGGGTGCATAAAAACTAACAAAAAAAATTAATTTTTGATGAATAGTAATAAACTCCATCAATTCAATCCATGAATTGATGAATTGATGGAGTAAATGGGTGCATATGCTCTTACAAGGAGTGAATATATTCCTTACAACTGAATAATTAACTGGTATACATCCATTTGTAATCATCCCTGAAGTCTGCAAGCTAACCACGATACTACCTGCTACTTGCGGACCTTAACCATACTGAAAACATACATAGGCAAATCATATTATAAGTTCATAACAAATCAGCATCAGCTACACTTTTTCTAAGCAAATTACTCCTGCATTTGTTGAATGTGAGCCGAACCCGAGTCATGAGGCTACGAATAATTGAAACTTGAATCGTCCAAATTCCTAGACATGAAAATGAAAGTGCAAGTGAACTGCTGTAGCTCCTCTTAGTCCACAACAATAGTCCAGCCACGAGGAAGGAGTATAATTAAGGGTTGTTCATATCAAAGATGTTTACTCCTCGTGAACACTGTTGTTTACTTGTTTTTATTTAAAGGGTGATATTTTCCCTGATGAAAGCTACACAATTATCAATATGTATCAGCTAACATGTTTATTATGTAAGCTGACTAGAGTTTACATTACATCTTATCTGGCTCCTTTATACAGACAAGAAGTGTAATGCACTATATAGATGGCACTTTTCTTTCGTACCATGTATGACAACGAAAGAGCAGCCTAAGCCTCATTTCATTGTGCTTCAATATCAGGCTATCAGCTAAACTATCATTTTATGTATGTATTTATATATTCTTCATTTACTTGGTATCAAGTCTGAAGATGCAGAAGCAATAACGCCAAGAACCTGTTTTTGAAAACACTCGGTGAAAGTTCCAGATGAAATTCACACACCATTTAGGTCAAAATTAATTTACAGCTTAGCACAATGAGCGTCCCTAATATTTTTTGATCTAGTAGTTATTTATCAATACATACAGAGGTAAAGCACAGCATCAGTTTCAGCCATCATGTGGCAACACCACCACCCATCAACCAGATTTGAACAGCAATACTGCTTTTGTATCCAAATAAAAGTAAATAAAGTGGTTCGTCTCATGAGTCACAAATGAACCTGCAATATAAACCAAAAAATGCATCATTGATCATTAAACTTATATATCTCGTACAGTCATACTAGTCAACTTCACATAAGAAATCAGATTACTCGAAAATAGTTACTGTTTCTTTCCTTGCACAAAAACTTTGTATTTAATTTTTTGAGCTATACTCCCACACTAAATACATATCCATTTGAAGTTCAAGAACAGAAAGTGTTCCCTATGCAGTTTTATTGATTTTTCATTCTATGCAACTTTCAGTTGGCACCTAAGCAGTAGATGGACAGTTTTCTCAGATGTACTACTGATTTTTATTTTTCTAATGATACAAACTTATATACCATAAACAACATATACTATGAAAACATGAAACCCTTTGAATATATATATGGCAGAACTTTCTAGAGATTAAGCATATGGTATAGGTCGGGGCCTCCACGCTTTCTCGAAGATCTGTCACTATGATGCATTTAGTGGTGCTGGCAAAGTCAAGTGCAGTGTACCACCAAGAACCTTTTACTACCCCTACTAAATCTGATAGAAACATATTATACAATTTATGGTAGATTATAGACACTAGAAACATCAACAATGAAAAAGAATGCAACAAACCCAGTAAAGGGTGCCTCAATGTCTTGGGAGATCTGATTAGTGAATACTTAATTAACATGGTCACTAAGATCCACACATCATAACTTGGCTAAGTGATGATAGAAGGTAGAACCCTGGAAGTCTTTCTTGTTGGATCACCGCTAATATTTATTTTGTCCTATTTAGGAGCTATCTATCTGAAAAAACACTATAGTTGCAATCTATTTCTGAAGACAGCTGTGTTAATAAACATTGAGCCTTACAACAGGATCAAGAACTGATATACAAACATAATACAATTGGGACTAATTAGTTAAATAATCTTTCTTTACTTTTACATTGTAAGCCCATCCGCTGGGAGAGGAATAATACCCAAATGGGAAAAAGATTCCTAACATCAATCTAAACTAACAACTATTAGCACAAAACCCCCCAACTAGGATCTTTATATATGATAATGGGGGAGCATTGGCTAAGGTGAATTCCGTCTTAGATGAAAGTGAGATACCATACTGTGTGTTTGAACAGCAATCGCAGTATCTCAATTCTCAGATATGTAACCCGACCAAATCACTCCAGCTCATTAATTATACACGGTGTTATATAACGCAAGAGGTGCACTTAGGTGCAAATGTTCCTCTGTAGCCTGGGCGTGAGGAAAGCCCCACACCTCGCTGGAGCTAGGGGCAAGACTTACATACAATAAAGGAGGGCGATTATTATTTATATACATTCATCTATCTATATACATTAAAGTTGAATACATTCATAGCTTCAGGCGCTAGGCAAGTCGCGCACCTTATTCACACTATGGGCAAGAGTGCGAGATACAACAAAGGTGGACAATTATATACATTCATCTATATAAAATCCTTAATCGCAATCTAAGCTAAGATCTATCCACTAATTAAGTCCATACGAGCTACATCCAACTCCATAAATCCTCATACACCAACAACCACTAGGATAGATAAAATTAATAAACACATAAACATTTAATCAAATTTCCCCTAAACAAAGACATTCATAAAAAACAATTATCACTTGGTGATGCATGATTAATACTCAATCCGAGTAAGTTTTCGATATCGAAACTTGAAAAATAAAAATAATGAGATAAAGGAGAAGGCATATACCAAAGTTCTTGCCGACGATGCAGTGCCACGTAGGACCGTGCTTGTTATCGAACTCCTTCTTTATGTACTCTGCTACATCTTTCTCCACACTGTGCTTCTCAAATGCCTAAAACACACACACACACACACAAAAATTAGGTTTAATTAAAGGAGAATAGAGAGAAAGAACGGAGTTGTAGAAATATAGATACATCGATAGCAATGTTGATGGCCACAGTTTGCATATCGTCCTTCATGTCGGCGCTCTTGATGATTACTTTCTTACCGGCGGCTGACGAAGACGCCGCCGGCCGTGCATTCCGGTCATCGCCGTTTCTCTTTGCTGCTTCACTCATAGCGCGGTGATTGTTTTTTTGGGGGAAATGATAATGTGGCTCATTTTTTATTTAATTTAAGTAGAGATATATATATATATATAAATTATATGAAGAAATGAGGTGACTTGACTTTTACATAAAAGACAAGCCTAAATTAAATAAACAATATAATTTCTAAATGCCAATAATAACAAATTTGAATCTTTATCTTTGGGTTGGTGACATTGAATGAGTTCGGTGTGATTGATGGCCTCTTAGAATTCATGGTTTAAAAAGTTTGGTATTATTATAAATGAGCTGTATGTGTAATTCTCGAATCAGTTTACCAATATACCAACGGGTTAAATATCAAATACATCACTGACTGCGTTAAAATGTATCAAATAGGTGACTGACTACAAATTTGACTCATTTTGGTCACTGACTACGTCCAGATGTATCAAATAGGTGACTGACTGCAAATTTGACTCATTTTGGTCACTGATTGCACAAATTTGACTCATTTTGGTCACTGATTGCACAATTTGACTCATTTCAGTTTTCCGGCCACCTTGAAAATTTTCCGACGAAAAAAAATATGCACAAAAAAATCCGAAAAAAATTTATATGTAGTAAAACACCCCGACTTTAAATCTCCTAAACTCAGAATTATCGAAAGGAAATTCAAAACTTAAAATCAAAATTAAATAAATCTTGACCCAAATTTATTTAATTTCGATTTTGAGTTTTGAATTTGATTTCGATAATTCTGAGTTTAGGAGATTTAAAGTCGGGGTGTTTTACTACATATAAATTTTTTTCGGATTTTTTTGTGCATATTTTTTTTCGTCGGAAAATTTTCAAGGTGGCCGGAAAACTGAAATGAGTCAAATTGTGCAATCAGTGACCAAAATGAGTCAAATTTGTGCAATCAGTTACCAAAATGAGTCAAATTTGCAGTCAGTCACCTATTTGATACATCTGGACGTAGTCAGTGACCAAAATGAGTCAAATTTGTAGTCAGTCACCTATTTGATACATTTTAACGTAGTCAGTGATGTGTTTGATATTTAACCCATATACCAACACACTGAGTATTCACTGTTTATACGTGGCATCACATGCATATAAATTCAAGTTGTGACACAGCTTTAGTTAGTAAGAGAAGAATAAGGGAAAACATTACTCTCCTAATATCTCTTAATATATATGTTATAGTACTAGTTTAGAATTATTTAAGGTTTATAACATGTATAATAGTTGTTGATTAATTTTTCTTTTTCTTCCAGCATTACAAATGATACGTGGATAATAAATCTCAAGATGTTACAATATGGATGTCCTTGGATTCTTCTCGAACAAACTCTTGGCTTTTAACTTTTGGCTTTTGGCTTTTTAAGTTCAAAGACTTTTGGTTTTTAAATTCATGTACATATCTTGTAGAAAGCTTATAAATAGCCTTCAAGTATCATCTTATAATATGCACTTGAATAAAATATAATTTCTTCTATTATTCTCTCTCTCAAATTTCTCTTACATATAATATATAGATATATTTTTAATACGTTATCAGCACGAGATCGCTCATTCAGTTAAGGTTAAGGTTAAGGGATAAAAGAAAGGTGTTTTTTAAGGTGTAGGGAGAGGAAGGCATCAAACGAGGTTGCTCAAGCCATTCAAATTTTAGAGATCACTTTCATCATAGAAGTTCTATTTCAATTTCTAATTAAAAGGTAACACGTTTCAACCATCTTTCATTTTAAGGCACACATAAAGCACAATTAAAAAAATTACTCTTATTTACTTAGTATTTTTATTTCTTTGTAATTTACCCATTGGGTTTTAAATTTTTGACATGTATATGTGATACTATGTTGGTTTAATCATACATGTTACTTATTTTATTTTTGTCTTAATCATATAATATTAATATCTAATTGTGACCATATCTTATATCTATTGATAATTTGCTAAGTGATAACACGTGCTTAATTTTCTTATCATATGATCATATTATATACAAATGTAAAATATTACAATATTCATTTTTTAACATTTTATATATTTTATAGTTATCATGTCAAATTTTACCAAACTTGAATTTGAAGCTCTTGATATTACGGGAAAGAATTATTTATCATAGATATTGGATATTGAAATTTTGTTAGCTGCACAATGTCTTGAAAATACAACTAAAGATGGAAATCAAGAATTTAAGTCAAATCGCGTAAAAGCTATGATTTTTCTTCGCCACCACCTCCATGAAGCACTTAAAAGTCAATATCTTACAATTATCCACTCGAATTATGGAAAAATTTAAAAGATAGATATGATCACCAAAAGACCGTGATTCTTCCAAAAGTTCGTTATGATTGGATGCATTTGAGGCTACAAGATTTTAAAACCGTTAGTGAATTCAACTTCACACTTTTCAAAATAACTTCTCAATTGAAACTATGCAGAGAAAATATCACTGATGCAGATATGTTAGAAAAAACTTACTCAATTTTTCATGTCTCAGATGTACTCATTCAGCAACAATATCATGAAAAAGTTTTTACAAAATATTCAGATTTGATTTCTTGTCTTCTTGTTACTGAGCAAAATAATAAGTTTTTGATGAAAAATCATGAGTCTCGCCCAACTGGATCTAGCCCTTTCCCTGAAGCAAATGCGTCAACATATAATTATGGGCGTGATCGAGGTGGTGGGCGTGGACGAAGTGGTAATCGTGGACGAAGTGGTAATCGTGGACATGGACGTGGTTATGGATATGGAATACGAGGTTGTGGATCTTAAATCCAGAAACACCCTCTTTTCAAGCCAAATCCCAATTAGAAGTTGGAGAAAAATATTGACAAGGAGAAAAGAAAAGGGATGATTGAAAATGCATGTTACCGATGCGGAATGAAAGGACACTGGTCACGTACATGTCGTACGCCAAAACACTTGGTTGATCTTTATCAAGCATCCCTGAAGGATAAATGCAAAAATGTTGAAACAAATTTGATGGCGGAAGATCAAGAACATGCAAACAATCTCCTTAAAATGACTTATTTGGATACAACTGATTTCTATGAGACTCATGATTGCACTACTCCAAATGATAATTAATAAACTTGTTTATCCTACTTGTTGATTAATGAGTCTCGTTATGATTATATGTCTTTATGATGATTTCAATTATTAATAATCATATGTTTATCTATTATTAAAGAAATATGGATGTTTCTCATTATCGCATTGGATATATAACTAAAGAGGAAGACATTTTTCTTGTAAATAGCCCAACTACTCATAATATCCTTAAAAATGAAAAATATTTCATCTCTTTAAATAAACATGAAGGCAATGTCTGAACAATTTCTAGAAACATAAAGTTGATTGAAGGCTCTAGAAGAGCTATTATATTATTACCTGGATGAACAAAATTTATTATAAGGTTTCTGACATCATAAGTTAATTTATGTTTTACTGAATAAAGCATAAATTAAGAGAGATTGTTAGAAACAGAGTATACTTCAAACAGAGTTTACTCAATCAGAGTATACTCAGTTAGAGTTTATGAAATCAGAGTTTGACAGATGTCAACCGACAAATCAGAGATTGATTGGGATAAACATGGAAGTGTTTTAATGCAATTCTATTACCTTTCTGAAAGCTATCTTTTAGGAAGATAATAATGTAAATAATATTTCTACATTTAATTATCATTATCTTTGTTGTATTTGGATAGGTAGTTGTGTACTATATAAACACAGAATTAGATTTTACAATGTAATCGTTCAAGAAATATTATTATCATAACCTAGCAGCTCTTAAGAACTTTATTTTTCTTGAGAGAGTTTTGTATTAAGTAAATTCAAGTTAATATAAAACAGTACTTTTTCTACATACTTGTGTTCATAATCGATTTGTTTGATACTATTATATTCAACCCTCATTCCATAATAATATATTATCTGGGTAACAATTGGTATCAGAACAGACAGTTAATTTAACCTTAAAGATCTATAAACAATATCTGGAAACAAGTATGAAAGTATTAGAATCCCAATCTTAAAGAAGGTTGAATACCCTACATAGAGGAAAAAGATGATGATGTTCTTGGAAGCCACATATCCTGATTATCTAGACAGGATCAATGAAGGTCAGTATCTACCAACTAAGCTAGTTCCATCAATAATTATAGAAAGAAGACATATTCCTAAATACTATACTCTGAAGCACAAGAAAGAGTGGACCAATGAAGAAAAACAAGAAGTCCTAAAAGATGCAAAGGTAAGAAACATTTTGCATAATAGTCTTGACTCTGTGATGTCTAACAGAGTAATTGCTTGCAAAACTACTAAAGTGATCGGTCCAAAATAATGGGTAATAATAACGTAATTAAGATAGAAGGGGGGTTAAATAACTTAATTACCCTTTTAAAAATATTAACGGCGTTTTAAAAATATTTCTTTACCTCTTAAAAATTGGTACCCTTTTTAATTCAATTTTAAAGTGCGGAAAGTAAAGAGTAAGGGAAAGAGAATACCACACAAGGATTTTTATCCTGGTTAGGATCACTTATATATTGTTAACTAAATATACAAGCCCCCTTAGTCTAGTCCCCGAGCACCTCCCCGGTCTCGAGATTTTGTTACTTAAACACACTCTTTAGTGTAGGCGGAGAAGCCTTTACAGCATATAAATATTTATCTTGAAACGTAACTCCCCGTTACTTTCTCAAAATAAATGTACAAAAAAACTTACAAGACTTGTCTCGGACAATAACTCCCCGCTATCTCCTCAAAGCCGTTGTAGCCCTTGGTGTAGTATTTATACTTCTAACAAATTACGGTCTTGGGTCTTAGATCGGGTCTTGGATCTTTCCTTTTCCTCACGGCGCAAAGGCAACTAACTCCCCGTTAGAATGCCTAAGGCTTGGGTCTTAGAACAAGGATCACCTCACGTAAGTGTAGAATATAATATCTACAAAAATCACCTTTCAAACTGAGAAAGAGTTTTGGTCTAGAATATTACAATTCTAGGCCGGTGGGACATCAATAATATTCTAACTAGTCTAACAAGTAAGAATATTAATGCAACAATTCACACAAGTTATATTTAAAGCAATTAAGCAATAAATATGAATATAACATAAGTGTAAATTATATTATTAATATATAAGCTGAATATAAATTTAATGGCATAATATATATTAATATTAATTATTTAATTACAACTTCTTGAGTCAAGGATATCTAGATTTATAAGGAAGTTGATGTGTTAAGTATAAGTAGTACCGAAATGGTACAATATATTCTATATGAATATATTAAAAAGTCGAGTCACTCTTAACACTTTCGTGCTAAACAATGGGACCATTAATAACCGCTCCGTTTGCTAGATAGCTAAACGTTAATCTTAAATTACTTGTACTTTTGAGACTTTGAAGGTTACTAATAGGCTAGTTAAGCTTTGATCTAACACTTGTTTAAAATATAACACATTATGCACGGATAAAATTCAAGCCAAGATTATAGTGACTCAAAGTCAATGATAAAGAGCTTGTTTGAATTTAATCCAAATATAGAATATAAGCTTAGGACCTTTTTACACAAACCACTAAAAAGTGTTCGAGTAAGAAAAATATCAAACATCGAAAGAAAGTATAAAGAGGAATATTAAACTAAACACTAAAAAGTGTAAGTCTAAATTCAATCTTCCTTTTTAGGCATTTTGATTGCCGGATATAATATGTAGAAGTACTTGGCCGGTTAAAGCTTGAATGAAAAGTCTTTATAAAGATTCTCTTTAATTAATAGGCAAAGGTTACCACAATTCACCACAAGTTCGCCGGAATTTTGATCAGAAAAAACACAAAAATTGGAATTTTCACTTATCAAAATAAACGAATATTCAAGAGAAGAAGATGGGTAGTTGAAGGCCTTTATGTTTTCCAAAAAGTTACCAAAAGCTTGCCTAAAAAATTTGCCGGAGTTTTGACCGAAAAAATTAAAGTGGTCGAATTTTTCCAATACAAAATGGGTCGAATATTTCAAGCTACTAGTGGGCTTGATGGAGCCTTTTTAGAAAGAGAGAATCAAACTAGAAATGCTTAGTTTTGAATTTTTCTTGTAGATCTACAAATATTTTAACCAAATGGGTTTGATAAGATGTAGTATTTTTGTAACAGATATGTGCTCAGAAGTTGGAGCAAATCTAGAGATTTTGAAGCCAAGAAGGTTTCCTCTTTGTTACACCATAAATATGAACTCAAAAAAACAAGCTTTAGAGTTCGCTAGAAAAACTCGCCGGAATTTGGTCGGAAAAAGCGAAAATGATTTTTTCTTCCTCTTTTCAATGCAAACAAGTTTTAATAAGCTAGATCTAAGATGTTTAAACTTGGTGTAGAAGATAAACCAAATATGGAAAGCTAGTTTAGAAATTATAACCTTTTGTTGAAAAACTTGAAAGTTGAAACAAAATGGGTTATAAGATGAAAGTATTCTAGAGAAAGATTTTCTAGAGAGAAGGAGGAGAGAATACTTCTACTAAATATGAGACTAGCTTTATAAAAAATGAGAAGTGTTTTGGCTTTCTTGGTGTTAGAAAATGTGGGGGTGGGGGTTGTATTTATAGGGAAAGTTGGAGAGAATGAATGGTGAAGATTGATTTGGAATGAATGGTTGAGATTAATACTCCCAAAATTTGAATTGGTGGGGGAGGGGATTTGAATTCCATGGGGGAGAAATGTGAATTGTATTGGGGGGAAGTATTTTTGGGGTTGGACCAAGTCAACTAGTGCTTCTTGTATGGTATTAATCAAATAAAAATACTTAACAAGTACAAATAAGCACGTAACATCAAAATTCATTAATAAATACAATAAATATGAAAATAATATCTTTATTTTTCTGGGAACATTATAAATAATATTCCGTCTGAAAAAATATTTTTCAGAATATTTTCCTGAAAAATGAATAAAATACAAACCAGGGGAACTGGTTCAAAAATAAAAGTTCTCAGAAAATTATGAGAAAAATAATAATATTATTTTACATTATTCTAGTAACCCATAAAAAGTTTCAAGTCATTCTAACAAGTGGAAGTATTTTATTTGATCAAAATACGATAAAGTTGTGTCCCGGATAAAAATAAAATATATATAGCCATTGGGCGAAATAAATCAGCCTTTAAGCTAAAGTTTTGACTTGAATAATTTTTTTTACCAGTATTCCCATATATAAAATATAGTTGAGAGCTTGTGAGAAGTTACTAGTATTTTTAAAATATTTTTCTCTGAATAAAAGATAAAATAGAACACCGGGAGAAAAAAAATTATATTTTAAATATTAGACAAGAGTAAAAATTACTTAAATAATATTCTCACTGAGATAGATGATTTTTCATTCTGCTAGTTTCTTTAGGAAACACCTAATCTCAATAAATAATATTATTTGGAAAAAGATTTATAATTTAAAGTACCGAAAAATCTTTACTCTGCCTTATCTGTATAACAATAGTGTTCTAAAAAATATCATTACATGATATTTTTTTCGAACTTTTTCCTCTATACAAATAGTATTTTTAGGAAAATAACCACTTATAGAAATTAACATTGAACTCTCGAAAGGATCACTCAAATAATCTTATGGGAGGTTACTAAGCGATTTACATACTTCCTAAATTCTATTTAAATTTAATAATATTAGACAAATATTAAAACACTAAAAACATTAGAAAATATGAAAAAACAACATCCTTTCATAAAGAAATCTGGGATGCACTAGAGGTTCAATGTCAATGAACCAAGGAAATCAAGAAGAATAGAAGATCTGTTCTAATACAAGAGTATGAATACTTTGAAGCTAAACAAAATGAGTCTCTTAGTGATATCTATGACATAATTCTTACTTTGTTGAATAACCTAGCTTTGATGGATAAGGTGTATGATAATGAGGATTCAAACACCAAATTTCTAAGGGCTCTTCCTGAAGAATGGGATTTACAAACATCCTTGATAAGAGATAGGGCAGATTTGGATGAGATGTCCCTAGATGAAGTGTATGGAAGGCTGAAGACTCGTGACTTGGAGTTACAACAAAAAAAGAATAGAAAAGTAGCAAGGCAAAGTCTGTTGCCTTGAATGTTGAGACTAAGGTTGAAGAACCCAAAGAAAAAGTTTTAAAAGTCTCAACAAGAAAAGGAAAAGATATTATGGTAAAGGAAAACAGTGAATCAGAGTTTGAGGTAGACTCTGATGCAAACTCTGATGAATCCACAAACTCTGACATGATGGAGATGGTTGTCATGATTATCAAAGGCTTCAAGAAGATGAAGTATAGGAAGTACATAAAACAAGGAAACTTCCAAAAGAAGCATGGAGAGTCAGAGAATAAAGACAGATTCAGGAGAAGAGAAGACAAATATGGTAAGTCTAAGACACTTGATAAATCAAAGGTCAAGTGTTAAAAGTGTAACAAGATGGGGCACTTTGCTACTGAGTGCAGAAGCAAGGAATATGGAAAAGCTCTTACTACCACAAAGAAAGATTGGATGGATTCCTCAGACTCTGAAGAGGAAACAAATTATGCTCTCATGGCAAACACTGATGCTCCCATCTTAAACTCTGACAAGGTACCAGACTCTATCTTCAATATTGATACTGAAAATGTCTATGAATTAAAGTCATTCATTAGAACCCTGTATGTTAGTTTTAAATCACAGTCATTTGAGAATGAAAGATTAAAATCTGAAATTCAAACTCTGTCTGCTAAGAATGATTTTCTTGAATCTGAACTTACACACATGCTTAGCACTAAGAAAGACTGTGAGAATACTATTTACATGCAAACTCAACTAGAAATACATGTTGAATATTTAAAAGTTGATATAGCTAAAAAATATGAGACTTTCAGAGTTTGAACAAGCTCTGACAAGAAAGTCCAACAAATTCTTTCTGACAAAAATTGGACATCTACTCTAGGTTATGAATCTGATAAGGAGACACATGTTAAGAATGATAAGACACATACATGAACAAAAGAAAAGTTGAGTGAAACTGTGAATTTTGTTAGAGCTAGTAATAAAAATGACACTTCTGATAAATACTCTAATAATCACAAAGTTAAAAAGGAAATTGTGTCAAAGAATAAACCAGACAATATTGGGTTACTCTCATAGAATCAACTTAAAGAAAAGTTGAAGGCGGTCACAAACAAAGATAAACCTAAAAAGGTCAAGAGGAATAGAAATGGAAAAGTAGGAATTTCTAAGGAGAATGAATATAAGAATATCTCTGATGCTCCTAGACAAACCTGTTTCACATGTGAAAATTCTAATCATCTTGCTATTGACTGCAGGCAAAATAAAAAAAGGGAACTTGAGAGACCTAGATCAAGGGATAGGAAACATACTAGATATAGACCACAAAATCCTTGTTTTCGCTATAGTAGTTTATGACATTCAATTTATATATGTAAAGAATATCATAGTCTATATTTCAATTATTATGAACTTTTGCCTCATTTGAATAAAACTCAAGTTTCTTCTAGTTATTCTGCTAAACAACAGTATGTGATAAAAGCTGACAGAAGAAAGACAAACTCTGAAAATATAAACTCTAAAAACATAAACTCTGAAAATGCAAACTCTGTTAACTTAAACTCTGATAAAGTTACTTCTGCTGCAAAAGTTAATTATTGAAGATAAAGGAGAAGCTGGTAGAATTATTGAAGATAGCAGAAAAGAAGTTGCTTAATAAGTTTTTTTCTGAAGATTTTTCCTAAAAGAGATATAAGTCAAGGTAGAAAAAA
This sequence comes from Oenanthe sinensis, assembly GCA_028671895.1. Lineage (NCBI taxonomy): Eukaryota > Viridiplantae > Streptophyta > Magnoliopsida > Apiales > Apiaceae > Oenanthe > Oenanthe sinensis. Next base: position 29,109,082 of record CM053813.1, on the reverse strand, counting down.
TCAAACACTGATACATTTGTCTATAAGGTTTCTGACATCATAAGTTAATTTATGTTTTACTGAATAAAGCATAAATTAGGAGAGATTGTTAGAAACAGAGTATACTTCAAACATAGTTTACTCAATCAGAGTATACTCAGTCATAGTTTATCAATCGTCAGAGTTTATGAAATTAGAGTTTGACAGATGTCAACCGATAAATCAGAGATTGATTGGGATAAACAAGGAAGTGTTTTAATGCAATTTTATTACATTTCTGGAAGCTATCTTTTAGGAAGATAATGATGAAAATAATATTTCTACATTTAATAATCATTATCTTTGTTGTATTTGAAGGTAGTTGTGTACTATATAAACACATAATTAGGTTTTACAATGTAATTGTTCAAGAAATATTATTCTCATAACCTAGCAGCTCTTAACAACTTTGTTTTTCTTGAGAAAGTTTTGTATTAAATAAATTCCAGTTAATACAAAACATTACTTCTTCTACATACTTGTGTTCATAATCGATTTGTTTGATACTATTATATTCAACCCCCTTTTATAATAATGTATTATCTAGGTAACATCACATCTATTTAGTTCTCCAATGGTTGTTCGATCACTAGATAAAGAGAATGATATCTACCGACCTAATGAGGAAAATGAAGAAATTCTTAGTCCTGGAGTACCTTATCTTAGTGTTATCGGTGCATTGATATATTTTGCTAATAATACAAGGCTTGATATAACATTTTCAGTAAATTTATTAGCAAGACATAGCTCTACTCCTACTCAAAGACATTGGTCTGGAGTAAAGCATATTTTTCCGTATCTTCGAGGTATAATTGATATGGGCTTATTTTATTCTAACAAATCCAAAGCAGTTTTAACTGGCTATGCAGATGTAGGTTATTTATCTGATCCTGATAAAGCTCAAAGAGAAAAAGGTTATTTGTTTACTTATGGAGATACAACCATATCATGACGCTCAATGGAACAATCTTTGGCCGCGACTTCTTCTAACCATGCAAAAATTCTTGCAATCCATGAAACTAGTCGAGAATGTGTTTGGTTGAGGTCAATAATTCAGCATATTTGGGAGTCATGTGGCATGTATCAAAATAGGGCAATCCCCACAATAATGTTTGAAGGAATGCTATATTAAGGGTGACAAAACTAAACATATATCACCAAAAAATTTCTTCACACATGACCTTCAAGAAAATGGAAAGATTGAAATTCAACAGATTCGTTCAAGTGACAATCTTGCAGACTTGTTTACCAAGTCATTGCCGCCAACGATTTATGAAAAATTAGTACATAAGATTGAGATGCGTCGGCTTAGAGACCCCAAATAAATTTTTAAAATCGATGTACTCTTTTTCCTTTACTATGATTTTTTTCTCAAAGAGTTTTTTCCTAAAAAGGTTTTAACGAGACACGATTATTGAAAATTGGACATCCAATAGGGAGTGTTATAATATGGACGTCCCTAGATTCTTGTAGAACAAACTCTTGGTTTTTGGTTTTTAATTTTTGGCTTTTGGCTTTTAGATTCATGTACGTATCTTGTAGAAAGCCTATAAATAGCTTCAAGTATCATCTTGTAATATGCACATGAATAAAATACAATTTCATTTATTGTTTTCTCTCTCAAATTTCTCCTACATGTAATATATAGATATATTTCTAATGCAAGAAACAAAATTATAAAATTTTATAATGAAATAATCAACATAACGATTAATCAAGTAGACAAATATACAAGCAAATTGAAATTTCATTTTTTATAACCATGAAGGCAATTTTTTTTTGAAAAACAAGCTTATATATGCGGTGGAAGGCCAATTTTTTTTTGAAATATTCGATATCGTTAGAAATATCTATATTCATATCTGAAATAAACCGGATATTATCTGTATCTGAATCCGACAATTTCGGATACAAATACGAATATGGGTCTATCCGTATCCGATAATATTCGAATCTGAATTTAAATATATATTTTATTAGGTTTAATTTATAAATATATGTATTTATTTTTAGAATTATATATTTTTCTAATATATATATAATTATTATACATATATATCAAAGTAAATCAGAATTTTACAAAAAAAATTATATTTAAAATGATTATTTATTTGTTTTTTTAAAAATGTAAAATAGAATTCAGATTCGGATGTTATCCGGATCCGAATATTATTCGTTGGATTCGAATATATTGTTTTAGGATATTTTCGGATTTTAATCAAACGCCCTAATGTGGTGCACATATTATTGTTTAGGTGTTGAACCTCTTTTAAATATTTTCACCAATCCAAGGATGTCTGGAAATCAAGTTGTGTTGGTTGTTTTGAGAAAAAAGAGACAATGGCCATCTATTTTGTTCATGTGGCTGCTTTTAGCTTTGAATGAATTAAATTATATTTGATTTATTCAAAGTTTTCGAACGGTTTCTAGTATTTAAGTTGAATACATTTGATAACATGGTAGTCCTTTCTTTGTAAATGGTGACAATCTTCGATTCAAACTTTCGTCTGAACATTACCAATTGATTCATAATCTGGGTTATGAAAAAGTGTATCTATCATAATACGTAACACTCCGGATGCAGCCATAAAAATGAATCACAATTTCAAGGTGGTGTCACTACTCACTTGTCAGTATAGTCACGGGGATTTTGTACTTTAGACCAAGGAGTCAAGTACTTTCATGGCCACCTTATCTCTTGCTAAAATTTAACTATTTAAGTGAGATATCATCTTATTGATCACCAAATTTGTCTTTGTCGTAGACATTTTGCTGGGTACATCCCTATGGTAACTGAGGGCAATGATATAATAGAGCTTTCAGACTCGGACGCAGATCTAGGGGATGTGAAAGTTGCGAATGTTGATGACACCAAGAAAAGACTTGCAAACTGAGCAGAGATGAGATAGAAAGCTCTGGCCGTTGCTATTCAAGAAAAGAAAAGATCCCTGCACGCGGTCATCGTACTCCCAGCTTTCCAAGAGATTCAAATCACGAAATCCTAATATAACACCGCAATCACCATTAAGACGGAAGAAGACTTTAGTTTGGTATATAAAGGCCCGGTTTGAAAATTTGAGGTTTGGAAAAATATCAGAGATTTGAGTCATATTAGAGGTTGGACCATGTGAATCATTTATAATTGATATTTGATAGTTTGAGGATTGAAATAATGGTTTGAACTCAAAAAACTAATTTTTAAAAAACTAATTTGAGGAGTTTTTTCAATTAAGAGGATTGACATATGCCTAGTTAGTATAAAAAACTATTCAAACAATTATTTACCAAAAAATTTCATACAAAATGACTAATTCAATCCGCCAGTCAAACTAGATACTTCAATCAATTAATTAAAATAATTAATTTAATCCGCAAACAGTTAAATTGTCAAACACGACCAAAATGAAGTTCTTCTACCAAATTAGCCTTGTGATGAGTGGTTACATTTAAAATAGTACTATATTTTGACTTGTATTGAATTCGAAATTGAGAGACTAATTTTTTTAAAAAAATTAAAATTTAACCTTGGTTTAGGTCGAGGAGTGGCCAGAACAAAGCCCCATCGACAAGCAGAAGTGCATGACATTTATTTAGGGGGTGTTTGGGGTAGCTTAAATTTAAAATAAGTAACTTATTTTAATATTTTTTTTACATATTTTTAAAAAAAAAATTAGATAAATATTCATTTTAGAATTTTAAAACCAAATATGATTTTCAAAAATGAAAATAAATTACTTATTTTCAGAAAAAATACATACATACTAATTTTTTCTGAAAATAAACACTTATTTCCAAAAAATAATGGGAGCCAAACACCCCCTTACTTATTGCTCATGTTTTTGTTTGAAATTTGAATGGTTTCAATTACTTTTATGAACATAAGCTGAACATGTTTCCTGATATAGAGTAGAGAATTACTTTTAGTACGAGTGAAATACTCAAATTACAACAGAGAATTATTGACTCTGATAGTATGAGTGAAATACTCAAATTCAACAATAATGAAATTTAAATACTTATGATACAAAACCTCGAACTCTACTAAAATATTCGAGAATGGGCGTGCCGGTGCAAATTACAACTCACGTTTTTCTTAAAACGAGGCATAACGTGCTTCTAGGGACTATCATCCCCCTGCCTTGAATTAAGTCTCTCTCACCATTCTCTACACTCCAAACAGCCACAAGAAAAACATCAAACTGTCTTTTGCACAATCAAGAAAAACAAATTTCTAGCCATACATCATCAAAAAATCATGATAAATGTAGTTGAAGAAGATTATGGTGATGATACATTGCAATGTATCTATCATCCATACAAAAACAACAGCCCTACAGGTGGTATATGTGCCTTTTGTCTTCAAGAAAAGCTTGGCAAATTAGTCTCCTCTCCATTTCTTGTCACTACTAATACTACTACTAGTGTTTCCCCTTCTTTAACATCCCATCACTCTTCATCTATACTCCCCATCAATACAAACACCAACCCAAATCATCATTTCAAGAAATCAAGAAATCCATTTCTCTCAATCCATAAAAACAAGAACCAATATGACCCATCTTCATCCTCTGATCACTCTGAAGCTGTCATTTTTAACCGCAGTAAATCATCTGTCATACATCGACAAAATGGTACAAATGTAATAGAATCTAGTCCCAGTGATGATTTAAGTAAGCCCCAGAAGCGTGGGTTTTGGTCATTCACTCATTTCTCGAAGCGCCATAAGAGCAAACAGTTGGCGTGCATGGCTAAAATAAAGAATGAGGAGAGTTTTGCGGTGAAAAAGAATGATGGAGCACTTGATCGTAAAGTTTCGAGATCGAGATCTGTGGGTGGTGGGAACTGGAGCTTCTCCGGCGATATTTTGGGGAGAATGTCGGCGAGGTTCGGTGAGTGTGCTCTCCGGCGAGTGGAGTCGCAGAGAGAAGGTAAGCCAAGATTGGGCTTGGGCTTTAGCGACTCGGACAAAGGCTTTTAAGCCTTCTTTGTAGTTTTTTAATCTTCTTTCAGATAAAATATATTTATTTGTTATTTTCTGTTTTTAAAAGTTTCATAATTGAAAATTATGTTATTTAGTTTTTAACATATGTAATGTATATTGTTGAAGTTGAATTTTTTGCTTTATATGTAATTGTATATGAAAAACTGCGAAATGTATAATTTAAAAATGAACTGTGAAATGCATGATTTTTTTGGTTAAGCTACAAAATTTAAAAACATTTGTACACATTCAATATAATCGTTTGACAGTTCGTAAGGTGAAAAGTATTTTTAAAACCCTTTTATTCAAAGATAGAATTATTAGAAAATACTGTAATAAGTATTGCGTAGAGAGAGCAGTTTATTAAAACGATCCCAATTCAACACTTGATTTTTCAATCTCAATTATCAGCTAGGATTTCAAATGATGGTCAAACAACTTATGTGAGGATTCCCCAACATTGTTAGCTAGCTAATCAGTAGATGCACATGTGAAGCAGACAACTGATGACAGTCAATAATAGTCCATGAATTTGAGTCAAAATGTAAGCGTATGTTTATACTCCCTCTGTACCATAATTAATGTCAGTTTTATGAAAAAAAATTGTTTCAAAACAATTTTTTAATTTTTTTTTCACAAGTTAGTATTCCTGTTTTGAATATTTGACTAATTTAAATATATAAGTACTTTTAATACAATTATTATAAGTATATAAGTAAACAATATATCTACCAAACTTTTTCAAAAGTAACATGTAAATTAAGGAAGGAGTAATATTTATGATCACATATCAAATGGTTTTATAATACTTCTTCTGGTCCGTTTGACTTTTTTGACCGCAAAACTAGAATTAATATTTTTAAAAAAAAAATTTTGTAAATTAAAATTTAAATATTATATTTTTATTCAAAAAAAATTTAAAAAAATATCAATTTTAACTGCATAGTCAAAATTCCTAAAATTACTGTGTAAAATGTGGAGCGACCTGTACAAACGAGCTGAGGGAGTAAGATGTCAATGCCTTTTGGACCACATTTCACATGTTTGCTCTGAATTGAACAACAACAAATGATACCAAGACCCCATAAAAATGAATTAGAATACAAGTATTGTTCATATTATGTTTGTAATCAGGTATTTTCCTTCCGTTAATGTCATTTACAAAGAATGAGGACTTTTTTTTTTTTGCTTTTTCAAATAAATTCAATTTTTAGAAATTTAAATATTAATGTTCATATATATTTTAGCAGGTGGCGACGACTATAGGCGAATAAGACATTTGTGAGGGCTCTCAAATTTTTGAATTACTTATATATAAATTAGAAAAATTATATAGAATATATAGATTAGGCTTTGAAAACTAGTTTAGCATAATTTGAAATATTGAACTCTTATTATCAAGACGAGAGCCCCCGCTGGAGGAAACTTCGATGTTTTTACACACATGTATTGTCCTAGTTTTAAATGAAATAAAAACATGTAACGAAGCTTAATCGAACTTTTCTGTTGTTATCAACTAATCATACTCCCACATAGGACTGTAAACGAACAGAGTCGAGCCGAGTTTTGCCCGAGCCGAGCCGAATTTGACTTTTTTTTAAAACGAACCGAACCGAGCCGAGTTTGACTTTTTTTTAAAACGAGCCGAGTTTCCTAATAAACGAGCTGAACACGAGTTTTTCGCGAACAAATCGAGTCGGGTCCGAGTCGAGTCGAATTCGAACAGAGTCCGAGCCGAATCGAGTTGTTCGCTAACAAAACAAATATTTTTTACTCAATTAAGTCCAATTAATAAAAATAACTTTTACGGATTGTTGTTTCTATTTTTTAAGAAATATTTCTCGACGATCCAACCGTACGAATATCAAGATATACTTCATATAATGATATTCCCAAATTTTAAAAAAATAAAAAATTAATTTGGTTGAAGATTCTAGTATATCATTACTATATTGACTACTTGACTAGTACTCGTAACTAGTGTTTTGTCACGAATTGTTGTTTCTATTTTTCTAAAAATATTTCTCGACAATCCAACCATATGAATGTCAAGATATATATAATATAATGATATCCCCAAATTTAAAAAAAAATAAAAAATTAATTTTGTTGGAGATCTTAGTATATCACTACTATATTGACTAGTACTCGTAATTAGTGCATTATCACGAATTGTTGTTTCTATTCTTTTAAAATATTTCTCGACAATCCAACCGTACGGATGTCAAGATATATCTAATATAATGATATTTTCAAATTTTAAAAAAAAATAAAATTAATTTGGTTGGAGATCTTAGTATATCACTACTATATTGACTAGAATTCGTAACTAGTGTTTTGTCACGAATTGTTCTTTCCATTTTTTAAAAAATATTTCTCGACGATCCAACCGTACAAATGTCAAGATATATTTAATTTAATGATATTCCCAAATTTAATGTATTATATTTATTAATATATATATATATATTATGTATAATAATACAAATGTAACATATTTAATTATGGTCAATTTCTCTATGTGATCGAAGTGGACATAAGTTGTTTTTTTTTAAATTCTTGATGTTGAATTCCAAATTTCATATTTGTGTTGTGACTTGTGAGAAAAATGGCATGGTTTAATCAATTTTTTAATTTTGACAAATTAAATAAAATTGATATTCATTTTCTAAAATGAGATTGTAATCAATTTAAGAAAATTAAAAGATTATAAAATTATATATATATATATTATATATATATAGTCACATAAAAATTAATATATTAAATATGATTCAAATAATCAAATGTAAATACATTATAATATATGCGTGTGTGTATATATTTATACATATCATATTAAAAACATAATATAAAATTTGAATTTGTGTTAATTATTATATTTAGAGATTTTAAAAATAAAATGTTCAAGAATTAAGACACATCAGTACATCACAGATTCACAATTTACACAAATACATAATCAAACTATAAATATTTTAGGCGGTATATATAAACATTAATATATTAAATATGAATAAACATTAACAATATATATATATAATATGAATAATTTCATATAAACATTAATATATTAAATATGATATAAATATTTAAATTATTTATAATATTTTTTTTATTTATAATATATATAAATTTTATCCGAGCCGAGCTAAACGAGCTCGAGCCGATCCCGAGCTAAACGAGCCGAGCTCGAGCCGAGCTCGAGCCGAACAGACATAAAGCTCGGCTCGGGTTCGTTTACTAACCGAGCGGATTTTTATGTTCAAGATCAGGTTCTTTTAATAAACGAACAGAGTCGAGCTCACTTAAACGAGTCGAGCTCGAGTTTTGTTCACGAACAGCTCTGTTCATTTACAGCCCTACTCCAACATGCCATGAGGTCTTATACATTCGGTTTTAGCATAAAATAAGCTCCGGGTCAGTGGCTCTGTTTAATCAAATCACTTCGACGCCATCTAGTTATTCACTTGCTGTCTTTTTACTTCATCCAGAATGGATATGTTTATAAAGTATAATTTTATAATTTATTTTTAAATATTTTTTTTAAAATAAAAATTGAAAATTTGTTTGACTTGTTGCACCGACTTTTTAATATAGAGCTTCCGCGTCAACCAGTAGTCCAGTAGTGCATTTTTTAAACAAAATTGCAAGGTCGTGACTCACGCATGCATCGTACATAATTAAAGTGCTACTCCCTCCGTTCCATAAAACTTTTTCCACTTTCTTTATCGGGATATTCAAAATACTCTTCCCTTTTCTATTTTTAGTAAACAAAATATATTAAAATATCCCCAAAACTGATTTAATTAATCAGTTTATATCTCAAAAATATTAAACAAATACTTCCCATATCCCCAAATACTTCCCATATCAAAAACAACTAAACGACACTTTATTTTTTTAATATTTTACGCCCTCTCTGTTCGAGGTCTCTCGTAAGAGCCGTAGTTCTTCTTACCATTGCTGCTTTTTCACGCTATATACCAAATCTTTCTATGGATTGCTTCTTTCGCCTCTTTCGCCGTCAAAGTGCCTATGGTACCAGTTCGGCCATCGGAATCAAACGAAGGTCGAAGGACTGTTTTAGCAACTTTTTCTAAGGTCCCCCCTCGCTAAGAGCTCCCCGGCGGCTATAATACTGTATAGCAAAACTCAAAAGAAGTTCACTCTCAAGCGTGTGTACGGCTAGAAACTTGGGTGGAACATTAGGTTCCCTTTCTCGTTTTCTGGTTAGGCCTCTCAAACCCTACTTTTCTCTTTCGCCGCTCTCTCTCCGCTCTCTCTCCCCTCTCTCTTAAATCACCCCTGAAATCTGTTTTAATGGATGCGCACCATGGATTTTCCGATTCCGATGATGAGTTAACTGGTTCGTACAGTTGTTTCGATCCCGATAACTGCGACAGACGCGTCGACTGTGACGGCAACCACACCTACAGTAACGAATATCTCCGGTCAAGAGTGGAACATGGACGATCTGAAGGTTCTGAAGACCGTACGGTGGATGGATCTGAGGGTTTTGGCATCTCTGTTCCGATCCCAATATATGCTGGTTCATTGAGATCAAAAGGGAAGCCTCGGAAATTCATGTCTGAACAGAGATGCCAAGCAATGATGCAAAATTTTTTTTTGAACTTTTTGTAAGCTCTTGTGTTTTAATCTGATTGTAATATGTTTGTAATCTGTTTTTAGGGGGAAATTTGTAATCCACTTTGTAGTGCAGCTAAGTAGTCATTTTCCCTCCACTGTTTGTAATATTTTTTATTTCTAGGGGGAAAATAAGTGTACTTTTCCCTCTAAAATTCAGAGATGTAAACTTAAACTGCTCTCAGCCAATCATTAGCAAGCATTGTTTATACTTCTTCTTAAAACTTGTGCTTTTGTCCCAATGGGAAAAATATTTAGGCACAGAGGGAGTAGTAGGCAGTAGCTAACAAACGCATATGGTATTAAATTTCATATAAATTAATTAAGAAACCTTACAAAGGAAATTAAACATTTGTGGGTTAACACTTGCATGCATATTCAAATGATCACATCCATCAGCGCGGCACTTGAGAGTTTTATTTAATTATAATTAAGATGGCTTGATTATATAATTACTTATCACGCATGATCTCCTTATGAATCAAAGGACGAACTTAAAAATGCCAGCCACCATATTTAACACGATATTAGCTCCGTCAATGGTGGGGAGGATTGATTGTAAGGGTGCTATGAGAGTTCCGGCAGAGGGTAGCGATGAGTTGCATCGAGCCAGGGGCGTGCGAACAGCTATGGTACAATTTGTAGACAGCAAATTTATAAGTACTGCACTGGGATTCCTCAATTGCATGCGAAACGATCCCAAAGAGTTTGTTATCGCGCTTGAAATCACTGTTGTTCCACACCGCAGCTGTGCTTTAGCATCTGCCCACATATATATTCAACAACATAAATTTTCTCTACTACTATATATGATATGTTTCACTTGAGTACATATATACTTGTCTGTGCAATTTAGGGGTCGTTTGAAATTAAATTTCAATCCGATTAATAAAAATGAGAATGAGATTTCGATACATTTTTGTGTTTTGTATTCTAATTCTCAACCTGCATGCATGCAAGGTTTAACGAAATATCTTGTGTATAGTTTATATTCGAATAGAATCGACTGATTACTTACTAGGGAAAGCTGGAGGTTTGGAAGTGGTGACAGTGACAGCACAATTCACAGTCCCCCTGATTCTGGCGAGAATTTGAGCTTCAACAGCTGAAGGAGCCACCGTTAATGTGGAAATTGCAAGCAAGAGGGTAAGGAAGAGCACTGAATTGAAGGCCATGGAAAGGCTTAGCTTGTATTGATTTTCCTAATATATATATATATGCAGCAGCTGTGCTTGCCTCACTGCTAAGAAGAGAACTTTGTGATGGTTTGATGGGATATAGAGCTTCGGAATGCCCATTATTTATACTAGTATTTCGGATTAAGCTATGTCTTAATTAGTGCAAATACTACTTGCTTCATTTATAAGTTAACATATATCTTCCCCTTCAATAAATAATACGTATAAGAAAATATAGATTGCAAGAGAAAAATAAAGAGTCATCTAATCATGCCCACTCATTAACTCACTCAATTTCACCTGCACAAATGGATGTCGATACAGAGGTCGCAATACATAGAATTCAGATATAATTAGTGGAACTAGTAGAGTAATTAGTTTCAGTCTCATATTACTTGTTAATTTTTAGATTAAATACAAATAAATGAACAATTTTTTAACATTGTTCATAAAGTTTATGGATACATAGTAGCTCAGTGGTAGGTCCATTTATTGTCCCAAGATTTTGGGTTCAATTCTCTTCTATATCAAAAAAATATGATGCATATGATGCATGTATATACTAATGACTAATGACTAATATATATATACACCTGCATATGATGCATGTATTGCAATTAATCGGATGAGTGCATATATAATATGTATATAGTTCTTATACATTCTGTTATTACTTGCGAATATGCCTTGCTCATTCATGCATACAAAAGTTTTAGACAAAAATGAGCCTCAGACGTACATGTAATTTGAGGTTAAAGTGTTTTTATCTTAAAAATTTTATAAGTATAAATACAGAAATTAATATGTAGTTACAAATTTACTCTTATATTTAGAATCTAAATTTTTTAATCTCAAGAGAATAGTCTGATCGAAGTCCTCAAAGTTATATATTCTAAAATAGCAAATAAAAACATACATGTATAGGTTCTAAATAGTCGAAAATTCAAGTAATGGTCGAAATTTGTGGGAGTAGGTGAATAGTGAAGATGTGCAATTCATCATTTCAATTATTCTAATTAAAATTTGTGCAGTTTATCATGCCCATACAACAACAAAAAGTTACGCTACCGACTTAAAAAATAGAAAAACACACAGTAGCATACCGACTGTAGTGCAGTGCGCACCTGATGTCTGAATATTGATAGTAACAGATATTAGGGCCTATTTACCGACCGAATAAGGCAACCTTTTGCTCCACTCCAGAGGAGTTTCAATGAATTAATTTATCATCATGATTTAAGTTCCCATTCATCGGCAACGAATAAACCATTATAGTCTATTTGGAAAGACCATATTCTACCTTTTTTTAACACAATCCGGTGGTTTGGTTCACGGCATGGTATCGAGTTAGAATCAGGAATCGGGTTAAGGTGGTAGTATCATTCCTGATATCATGTATTTGGTTGAATGGTGGAATAAATTTTTTAATTTAATATATTTTTTAATAAATAAAAAAATATAAGCAGTTAATATGAAAAATAAATCATTATTATTTCTGAAATATTAAACAATATCATTATAAATTTTTTATTTCAAGAATTAACATGTAATTTTATAAACAAAAATAATAATTTTTAATTTGATTCACTCATGGCTCATACCCATATTTTTTGGGTTTGAGGTAGGGCTGCAAATTAACAGAGCTGTTCGTGAACAAAACTCGAGCTCGGCTCGTTTAAGTGAGCTCGACTCTGTTCGTTTATTAAAAGAACCTGATCTTGAACATAAAAATCCGCTCGGTTAGTAAATGAACCCGAGCCGAGCTTTATGCCTGTTCGGCTCGAGCTCGGCTCGTTTAGCTCGGGATCGGCTCGAGTTCAGCTCGAGCTCGGCTCGAGCTCGGCTCGGATAAAATTTATATATATTATAAATAAAAAAATATTATGAATAATTTAAATATTTATATCATATTTAATATATTAATGTTTATATGAAGTTATTCATATTATATATATATTGTTAAAAAAAGAATAAGTGTATACTATACATGTGGTTTTTATTTGTTTTACGGATGCTAAGAATCATATTCTGGCATTTGCCTCCCAATTCCCAAATTTTGAATCTGTGATGTACTGATATGTCTTACTTCTTGAATATTTTATTTTTAAATTTTCTAAATATAATAATTAACACAAATTCAAATTTTATATTATGTTTTTATTATGATATGTATAAATATATACACACACACATATATTATAATGTATTTACATTTGATTATTTGAATCATATTTAATATATTAAGTATTAAATACATATGATTCAAATAAAATTATATGTTATAAAATTAAATTTAATATATATAGTCACAACACAAAATTTCATATAATTTAATATATATAATTTAATTAAATATTAAATCATATGTATTTAATATGTTATATATATTAAATTTCATATGTTATAAAATTATGTATGTTATATATATATATATATAGTCACAACACAAATATGAAATTTCGAATTCAACATCAAGAATTTTACATTTGTTAATAAATTGACCATAATTAAATATGTTACATTTGTATTATTATACATAATATATATATATATTAATAAATATAATACATTAAATTTGGGAATATCATTAAATTAAATATATCTTGACATCTGTACGGTTGGATCGTCGAGAAATATTTTTAAAAAAATGAAAAGAACAATTCGTGACAAAACACTAGTTACGAATTCTAGTCAATATAGTAGTGATATACTAAGATCTCCAACCAAATCAATTTTTTTAAAATTTGGAAATATCATTATATTAGATATATCTTGACATCCGTACGGTTGAATTGTCGAGAAATATTTTAAAAGAATAGAAACAATAATTCGTGACAATGCACTAGTTACGAGTACTAGTCAATATAATAGTGATATACTAAGATCTCCAACCAAATTAATTTTTTATTTTTTTAAAATTTGGGGATATCATTATATTATACATATCTTGACATTCATATGGTTGGATTGTCGAGAAATATTTTTAGAAAAATAGAAACAACAATTCGTGACAAAACACTAGTTACGAGTACTAGTCAATATAGTAATGATATACTAGAATTTTCAACCAAATTAATTTTTTATTTTTCGCGATTTGTTCGCGAACAACTCGTGTTCGACTCGTTTATTAGGAAACTCGGCTCGACTCGGTTCGTTTTAAAAAAAAGTCAAACTCGGCTCGGTTCGGTTCGTTTAAAAAAAAAGTCAAACTCGACTCGGCTCGGGCAAAACTCGGCTCGACTCTGTTCGTTTGCAGCCCTAGTTTGAGGTATAAGTTTTAAAATTTAAAATTTTAAACTAAACAGCGCAAGTATGAGTTTGGAATGAACAAAACTCATACATGATACCTATATACCACAAAACAAACGACCCCTTACAGGTTTTAATCACATGTATAGGTTTTACCTTTAGCTATTTTTAATACTATTATTTAATTTTTAATTTTTTATTTTTTGCAATTTCATGTATTGTTATTTTCAAAAACCAAGGGTTTCAGGTGACCGCTTTTTGGGAAAAACCATATAGACCGAGTAGATATTAAATTTTTATTTATAAAAAAATATTTACTAGAAATATATGACAAATCTATATTATACTATATTATTATAACTAAAACATTAAAAATTTTGGTCAAAGGTGAACCATAAAAAAGATCGTAACCGTCCAATTTTAGATATACTATAGAAACGATCTTAACCCTTCAATTTTAACATAATCTAATTTTAAAAAGAATATATATATCATACATACAACTCTAACCCCCGATAGTCCTTCTTTTATATAAACTCCTCACGGATAAAATTATATTATATTTAAATTATATTCTATATTTTCTATTTTAAGAATACTACTTATCCTATAATTTTTATTTAATATATCATTATATACTATATTATTATAGCTAAAAGATTAAAAAATTTGGTCCAAAATGAATCATAGAAAAGATCCTAACCGTCCAATTTTAGATGAACCATAGGAACAATCTTAACCATTTAATTTTAACAGAATCTAATTTTAAAAAAGAATATATATCATACATCTATACTATATTATTATAGCTGAAAGATTAAAAAAATTGGTTCAAGGTGAATCATAAAAATGATCTTAACCATCCAATTTTAGATGAATCATAGAAACGATTTTAACCATTCAATTTTAATAAAATCTAATTTTAAAAATAATATATATCATATATACAACTCTAACCCCCGGTAGTCTTCCTTTTATACAATTTTTCACAAATAATATTATATTATATTTAAATTATATTCTAAATATGGCCTCTTGCATCGGTTTATAAAATTAATCTACCGATAATCCTCCTTTTATACAACTCCTCACAGATAATATTATATTATATTAACATAAATTCTCAACGTCATAAAATTTTATGGTAAATATCAATAAAATATAATATAAAAATAAATTTACCTAAATATTAGTAACGTGTTATAAGCTTGTACTAATTTAATATAGAGGGAGTAGAATTTTAGACAATTAATTTAGGAGGGAGAGAATGCAACCTCATGAATTGCATCAAAGTAGGACACTCCAAATTTAGGGTTAAAAAGTCGGGAATTCAGAAAAGCTGGCAAATATAAACGGTACTAGTATATAAATATTTTAAAGACTACTCTTAGATTTCTCTGTTCGTTTGTCTTTTCAAATCCAGGTAGTATCAACGAAGCCGTTGCAGAAGCTATAATTTTGTACATTCATTATATCATACTTCAGTTAAAAAGAATTATAGAAGCTGCACAAGTTTGAAGACAAGATAGCATATGAGTGTCTTGAAAAAAAGAGGCAAAGGTAGCTTTTAGAGTGCTTAAAAAAAAGTAGCAATCCTTTCAAAAAATAAAATATTTAATATAAATAGCCAAAACTCTTACCTGTTATGAGACAAAAGATTGCTGAACATTCTCAATTATTCAGAGGCATTAACATTGCTTACCCAAAACTAATGACAAAAGTGAATCTAATGTAAACAGGAAGTTTTAGGCTGAAGAATAGCGAGGAAATGAATTTGAATATAGAATAGCAGCCAGAAACTCATTGCCAAAATATTAAAAGCTCGACACACCCAAAGAATTAGCAGTGTGTATAAGATGCTCCCACTACGAGGGGAATTGGAAAAATAAACTGTTTCTCAATTTTACTCAAATGGGACAGGGAGGGACATCAAGCGTTGTGCCAGCTTGAATTTGACCCCAACCAATAAGGCGCCAATGCTTCTCAACTCTTCGACTCAATGCGATTTTTTCACCTTTGCTGGTGCACACTGGAGAAGTTAATTGCAATTTTGCCAAGTCGTTCTTTACAGCAACAACTCGAGCACCAGTTGACATGGATCCAATATTTAACATAAGTATCTCAGCCTTCGCCAGTTTTGCGACCTTGCCCTGCCTCTCTGTGCCCTTCGTCCGTACACCCAGAAGACGACGTAGCAAGAAGAAGTTTACCTGTACAATATCATATGATTGACCTAATTATAACATACTTCCAAGGCATCTACAGACTACAAAAAGGGCTTGAAAAGAAGAAATATAAGCTCTGAGAACTAGACAGTGTTGGCCTAACTCATATGTGATTAGTGTAAAAGACTGATTTAATGGAAAGGCCATACCTCTAGTTCAACATACACCTCAGGAAGTGATCCGACCTCCCCGAGAACCTGTCCAACCAACCTATCAGCTCGAGTTAAAGTTGGGTCCATGGTTGTACCAACACCGATTAGACCTCCAGGCACGGCATATTGTAGTTCATTTTGTTCAGCATACAATGAAACTATTCTAGAGTAAATTGGGGTGCACTTGATATTGCCACTTTCATCTTTAACAACAATCCCAGGACGAACCTCTATGTTTTGGTTAACCCTTAAAACCCCCTGCACAAAGTTAATTATTTTATTTAGTGCTTAATCTCTTGCTTACAGAAACATAAAGCTTGTTTAATTAGGTAAAAGAAAGAGGAAGCTCATAATGGACACTCTAGAACACATCAAAATCCAAATACCATTTTCTGCTAAGCAAACTTGATTATCAGTTTATCACGCTATAAGAATTTCGGAAAAGAAAAAACATTACAAACTCATAATTTCAGGAATGGGAATAATGAAGACAGACCTTGAGAATACTCCCACCAGCAACACCACCTCTAATATCATCAACTTCAGAGCCAGGCTTGTTAACATCAAATGAACGAATCACGATCATATTTGGTGGTGATATGAAGTTTCGCTCCGGAATGGGTATCTTTTTTACAATATACTCACAAACCGCATCTATGTTATATTTCAGCTGTGCAGATACTGGTATCACTGGAGCACCATCTGCAACAGTTCCCTGGCAGCAGAAGTTATAAACAGAGGCTAAGTAATCAAAACTCAGGGACATTCCATCTAAAAGGTCTAACAGAACTAACCTGAATAAATTTCTGAATGGCATCATGCTGATTAATGGCAACATTTTCCTGGATCAAATCAACCTTATTTTGAAGAATTATTATATGTTGAAGGCGCATAATTTCAATAGCAGCCAAGTGCTCCGAAGTCTGAGGCTGGGGACAACTTTCATTGGCGGCTATGAGAAGCAATGCCCCATCCATAATTGCCGCGCCATTAAGCATTGTAGCCATGAGAATATCATGGCCCTATGAACATTGATAAAAATTTTAAAAAAAAATCATTTTTCAATAAACTATAACAAAAATTTATAGTTTATACTATAGCTACAATACGCCAAGAATTGAACCGAGGCAAGAGCATTCTACAGCGCTGAACTACATAATATGTGTAGATGTCCATACAATAAGAAGAAACTGTCAAAACTAACAAATCAAGAAATTGAGCAGGTGGCATGCCTACTTTGAGAAACATAACAGTAGCTATTTCACAAATTCAACGTGGTACACTTTAGCATTGATATATAAATAACATTCACTTCGACTTGCAAGATATTAATTAAAACTACTGTGAGATGCAATAGTTAGTATATATGTATATAGATATAACTTATAAGATAACCCTGAAGCACACCAATTCATGCACATTTTATTTAAAAAGTAGTGAGAAGAGTTCAGTAATTTTTAGTTCATCAACGTATCAGATTATATACTTACTGGACAATCAACAAAGGAGACATGTCTCAGTAGTTTCATCCTGGCATTCTCAAAGTCAGGTACATCACACATAGGAGCATCTTCTTTTCCACTTCCATATGCCCTGTTAAAAATAAATAAGGAAAAATGAACATGATGGAAAATGGAAAAATTTAAAAGGGAGTATATAAATAAGTGCAGTTCCCAGTTTATCAGCTCACTTGTAACACATTGGTCGAGGACAGCGCTCATCTTCACATTTATATATTTTTGCATTTGCATACCCAAGCTTAATTGTGATGTTACGTTCCAACTCATTTTTGAAACGTACAGTCTGCAGATAAGACACAAAAAGAAGCTTAGGCGCCTACTTCTAGCAGTACATAATCTTGTAGTTATAAATGGGTAATTATGATGTAACACGCCATCCTTCTGAGAACAATTTAGATCTAAAAGTTTAAGATACAATGTGTGAATGTGAGGTCTCAACTATTAGCAAATTACTTATTTAAGTTGGAGGGAGTTGCTATACATGAAATATACGACCTGGGAAACTAGAATACAATTAGTTGTTCATCTAAGTTCTGATTTCGACAAAGGGTAACTTTCAACAAATGTTTGTTCTTTGTATTGAAGGTTCATGCCACCTCCCTCCTAAAAATGTCACCATAAATTTAAATTGAAGGCACCTTTTCAATTGCTACATTAACTTAATAGTTAATTTGGCAGTCAACTAAATATGCTGAGTCTTTCCGGATTAGGTAAATTTATTGAACTCAATATAATCAACTACGGATAGTTAATATCCATGCACATATCATAACTTGACCTCACACTTTCAGGATAAATGTAACAAAAAGTAATCACGCAGATAGTTGCAAATGTTACAAGAGCTGAAACATAACAGTGATCTCAGAGCTTTATAATATTAACAAATTAACTGATCACCTGCACACCAGATATGGCTTTTACAACTGTTGATTTCCCATGTGCCACATGGCCAATAGTGCCTGAGAGAACACATTTAGTTAGGTCGCTTAAGTGAACAGTGCAAGTGGAACAACTTTATCACACTCTTACAAAATTTTGACAGAAAATATAGCAGAACTCAAACGATTGACACAACTTCATGCACGATATATTCTTTCATTCTGCTTTGTAAAAGATATTGTCTGGTCGTAATCCATCAAAACAAGTCTAACAATGTCTTGTGCATTAGGTTTTACCAATATTTATTGTAGCCTGTCGAGAAATAACTTCAGGTGAGAGAGGATGTAGTGTTGTCACATCCAGCTTGCTCAAATCCTGCTCCATCAAACCTTTCCGTGACATATTTGCTCTTTCTTAAAAGACTGAAAGAAGGGAATGTCAACGAGGATGGAAAGAAATCTCTACACGACTACACAGAAGCTAACAACCTGCATTAGACCCTTAATGTTCAGTATTAGTGCTGAATTTTATTTGCAGAAGACAATTCAACTACAGTAAAAAGATGATAGAGAATGCCTACAACACAATTTGAAAATAAGTACTTAAAACACAAGCTTAAAAAATTCCTCTTAGTTCCAAAATTAAAGAGACTTTTCATTTTTCAATACATGTCCCTTCTAGAATGGAGTAGTGATAAAAAAAAATATTAACTAATCTAATTAATAGAAGTAATGGTTCATTAAGAAGGCTACTTCAATTCATAGTATAATATATTTTGGATGGGATATAAAGGACATACATGTCAATGATTTAGTGTTTGTAAGGGTGTCCATGACTTACAGCATGATTGTTTGTGGAGAAAGATATGTAGTATGGAAGTTGGTATACATGGGGCTCAACAGCACAGCTTATTTGTATACTAACATGTACCATGTACAGAGTTATAGGAAACAAAAAGATCTAATTGATAACTGTAAGAGGTCAATAAGATAATATATATATATATATATATATATATATATATATATATATATAATATAACGCATTATCCTTTCAAGTTTCTCTGACTTGTACACTACCATCCTAAGAGCAAGTCCAACAATGTCCTAAAGTGTTGTCCTAAGCTAAAATTTAGGGCACTTTGAGTAAATGGGTGCTCCAACAATGTACTAGTGGTGCCCTAAAACACTAGGACAACCATCACATGCCTTATTAATAGGCACCACTACACATGCCTCATTCCAATTTTATCAATACAATATTCACGTTCCTCCTTTTTTTATACTTGTTTTCCCTCCTTTTATCTTTTCAAATATAAATATACTTCAAATATTTTATTGATAAAATTAAATATAATTCAAATATAATAGGGCATGAGAATATGGCAAATTGTTGAAGTTGATGTATGTGTATAGTGTCCTAAATCACTAGGACATTATATTTTATTATACTTATAAGGCATCTTGTAGGACATTGTTGGACTTGCTCTAAATGAACGGCTTTATGTTACAAACATAAACATTTTAAGATTAGTTTCTCAACTTAAGCTTCAACTTACAACAAAATAATAATGTACATACTCATAATTCATATTTATATCATCGATTATACCTTCATGTTTCTTTAAGTCCGGAAAAATCTCAACTTTATTGCAT
The DNA here is from genome assembly GCA_028671895.1 of Oenanthe sinensis. Taxonomy (NCBI): domain Eukaryota; kingdom Viridiplantae; phylum Streptophyta; class Magnoliopsida; order Apiales; family Apiaceae; genus Oenanthe; species Oenanthe sinensis. The sequence goes on along the minus strand of CM053813.1, from coordinate 29,088,578 downwards.
TTTTCACACTCATATCATCATAAAAGCATAATAATAGTGAAATTGATTACAAAACACATGTTCCCCCATTTCTGTTTAAGTGCCATTACATTAAAACTGCATCCAGTCAATCACAACAGAATGAATTACAATTTCTTCTACGATAATCTACTTTCAATAAAGGACAAACCGGATTATGTTTTCAATCGTTGTATCCATACTACTGAATCTTAATCTTCACAAGTTTAAGTCAATCAATGGCCATCTAGAATATACTCATCCACGGATTATAGGTGCATATAGATGTAAAAAAAACCCAACTTTTTTACACTTAATATTAAATCATAAAACAAGAAGGTCTACATAAAACAACCTAATAAAACATCAGCCAAAATAGGGTTCTAAATCATCAACTCACATACATAAAAATTAAAACTTTACAAAGAGAGTGTCAATTACAAGCATCAGATTTAAAATTTCAAGAAAAAACATAAACCCATGATTCAAAATAACAAAAAAGATACTTACAGGGGGGGACTAAAAATCTGAACTTGCAATAAGTGAATTAAAGAAAAGATTTGAATAATTAAAAATAGAAAAGTAGAAATTAAAAGATTTTACAGACCTGGGTCAGCTTGAGAGAGTTGTAAAAAGGGGCTGGGCTTGTTTAATCTTGAATACTAGATTTCACTAGTCAAGAAGATATAAAAAGGGGTTCTTTGCACTTTGCACAACCCCAATCTTGGTCACTGTCTTAATTTACCAAACCAACCCTTTACCCTTTTTTTATTCTTTTGTGATATCAAGGAATGATTAAAAACAAATATTATATAAAAATTAATGGTACAAAATTATGCTAAACGCCCTCCTTTTTTAATACAAATTATAAACAATACATATTCTGTATTTTTAAATCAGTAACCTTGTTCGTAAATTACTGTAATTTATCAAGTAAAAAGTAATGAATTAAAGATTTATGTGCTTACAATAGCTAATGGGTAATTATTTGATCCCCAAGTCACTGGTCTATTATCTATGTTAGCTACTGAGGCCCTGTTCAAATACGAAACTGGCGCACAGAAATATTACAAACATTTTCACAGTATCAAAGTCGCATAATATATATAGATGCGACTTGCAAGGTCTAGTAAGGAATGTGATGGATATCATACAATAGTTCAACCTTGGATCACTGGGCACATCTGTCATATTTGTCGTTTATGCTTCAGCAGACGCGACATTCTCATATTGAATTGAAGCTTTTATATGCGTATTTTGATTAAAAGTACTAAACATAAATACACAACTAATTATCTGAGAAAATATAGCAAAGTTGGGAGGACCTCAGGAACGCCCCTTCCTGAAACGAGATAAGGGGTTACTTTTCAAACCACAAACATGTATATAAAATCCACCTTATAATGATTAAATAGGTTCAATAAATCTCCTAAACAATATTAAACTTCCAAAATAATCTAAACCAATAAGTGTGAAGTAAACAAAATCCCAAATCATAAATAATGTCTAAATAATAGCTAGGAATTCAAACTTCATAATCAAGGGTAGATCTCCATCCCACAGCGCGAGATCCTCCTAAGTACCTGCCAGAAGAAGGAATACGACATGAGCCAAATGCCCAATACAGATTGGATTACAATTTATAAAACAACATATATAATTTGACAGTTATAAATAGACATTATTTTTAAAAACAAGGTTGAAGCAAAGAGGAGTTATGATATTTCATACCGATACAAAGTAGATAACAGATAACAAATACACACATCAAAGGTTACCTAATGCGTGCAATAAACCGGATAACGTGTATGGCATATACAACGTCCCCGTCAAATATCAAATCACAAATCAAATCATACTCTGAGTGCACGCACGTATCCTCAAACAAATATCAAATGACCAAAGATCGCCTCTTGAGCTAACAGAAGGATACATCGTGACCAATCACACTGCCACGGAAGTGTCATGCCACTAGTGCCGCAATGACATGATTATAGTAACCCTACAACTGTTTAACTCGGAATACCCTATATCATTCTAAGGATTCAAATAAAATAATTTTACAATTTTAAAATCACCTGAAACATATATTCAAATATTTTACGCAATTACATAATTTTAAAAAATTGCAGAAACGTATATTAAATATTTTGAAAACGAATTTCAAAATAATTTTTAGAAAAACAAAACAATTAAAACAAATAATAACGAAAAGAACTGATTTAAAGACAAAACGAATCAAATATAATAAATCCTAAAAAGAATAGCGCTGAAGAGAAAAGGGACGAAATTCGTACCTCGAAAATAGCGATCACAAATATTAACGATGTCCGCAAGTAACTCGCTAAACACGCGACTCTCGATCTAATAAACAAAATATAATTTATAATTAATATATATATATATATATATATATATTCTGATATTTCTTTATTAATCTCGATACAGTTTCAACACCTCAATATGTATAATATTCCTAATAATTGTATTATACTAGAGCAGAGCAATATGATTATCAAAATATAAATCTAACACGATCAGGTACATAGCCATAAGCATCGAAACAATACCAACTAGCATGCATCCTTATTAATAAAATTCAAAACCTAATCAACACTCAACACATGATATATATTATTCTTATTAACAACCAATAACTTTTAAATATAAAACAAGGTATACTCATGTATATATATAAAATCATTGACACATTAACACTCGATTAAAACCATGACCAGATTGATGCGGTCATTTTCACTACTATACTATGTATTGTTATTACCTGAACTAGATACTAGTTTTCGAATTTTTCTTCCCCGGTCTATACCTCTCTCTCTGCGCCTCCGCCTTATGCTTTTATTTAGGGTTTAATATTAATAAACCGTAAGTGTTTTAAAAGACACATCAAGAATATATATCTTTAAAAAAAAACCTTTTTCTAGTCTAATTATTAATTTAATCATAATTTCTGTTTCTAATCAAATTTTATTAAAACCTATTATTAAAAACTATTGTTATTATTATTATTATCAAATAAATAAGTAAATACGGATATTACATCATGAGTATTCCTTTGAGCTTCAACCGTGAGCTATGAAGATTTTGAAACCATTGCACGGCTATGGTGAAAATCCACAACTTCTAGACTTTCATATGATTTTATTATTATATTTTGCATGTAATTGGATTTTTATTAATTAGATTTTAGTGTTTGATAGTAGGTCGCAAGGAAATCCTAAACTTGAAAAATTTGAACATTAAACAGTCCAATTTGGAGATTAATTGAAAGGAAATTCGAATTAATTGGGCTACACGCACTTGTTTTACTGTTTGGGTCATATTTTGAGTTCTACACATCAAAATTGGGTGATTCAACAGCTCACACGAAGATAATTTAATTCTCTTTCATTCTAAATGGTCCACATATCAAAAACCGACGGGATCAGCCCAAAATCACAGCAGAAAAGTTAACTACGAATTTTTCTTGGAGAAGTCTAATCAGTTTAGAAAACGTACTTGTAATTTTCTTTAAGCATTAAAATACTATTATTAGAGATATAATTACTTACATAGACAGAGAGAGAAGAGAGTAAGGGTTTCTCATTTTGATCAAAGGTTTTTCATCTCTATTCTCATTAATATAAATTATGTATTCTTTTCATATTGTTGGTGTTATTAGTTTAATTATGAGTGAGTAGATTTTTATTCTAGGATTAAATTGAACCATAATTATGATTTATGCATGATTTTTTCTTAATCCCCAATATAATTGTGTTATATGCTCTTACTTGTTGGATTATGCTTAATTAGCAATAACACGTCAGACGCGATTATATGTATTGTTTGAACCTTTTATCTATTTATTAATGAAAGTTGGATTTAGATGGTTGTGATTAATTCAATAAGGACATGAACTTCTCCATGAAAATAGATAGAAGGGATTGTTAGGTAGTTAGAGTGTTGTGTTTAATATCTCTAAATTGCATGATACCATGAAAATATGCTTGATTGTATTTTAGAGAAGTCATTAATACTCGAAAGAGGTTATTGGTATTTTGTAAGGCGCATCTTTCCTTGTGAGTACTATATTATAATTAATTGGGGTATAAAATTATAATTGCATTAATTCATGCTAGCGGGGATACTTAATTCTAGATGTTTTTTAGTTAATTGATAATACAACTTATTTGCTTTAGTATAATATTAGTTTAATAATCTCTCAATACTTTATTGTGTTACTTGCTTAGCTAAATCGAATCAAGAATAACTAATGATTGATACGTTTATCTCTATGGGAGGAGGATTTGTTAGATATTTATTATTTGATAGGTACGCGACAGTCTTGTCAACAGGCTACAGATTACATGGACCTTGTTCTACACATTTTACTTGAATAAACAAAAGCCAGCTTTTACAAACTTATCACACTGCTATGTAGGTAACAGTTCGAATTCTGAAACTCTAACTATTGAGTTCCATTCGAAACTTGATGTTGCTGTTAACGATTGAAGCCTTGGAGTGTAAACTGTATAAAAGTACACGAGATATGAGAGGTGAGCACTTAGCAAGCAGGCATCCAGCCACGCCCCTGGAAGTTGCACCGACTAGGAATAAATCATAAATGCTCCGCCAACTTGAAAAACAATATATAGTAGTACGAGGGGAAAGGGGAGGAAAACAGATGAAAATTTGAAGTTCTAATTTGTCAAAAGAAGAACCAGTTTGTCTAAATTAAGCCATGATGAGCCATCAGGACCACATGCCGTTTCTGCCGTTTTCTTCCACTCCACAGCCTTCCTCTTCATCTTCTTACCCTCCAACCCATCCATCAATAGTCTAATAAGCTTCTCCACATCATCTCTCTTTGCATCATTACGAATCTCCATTCCACACTCCCATTCGGTACACATGTACCTACAGTTTGTTTGTTGATCTCCTAAAAATGGCCAACAGAGCATTGGCACGCCAGCTGATAAGCTCTCGATGATCGAGTTCCACCCTCCATGTGTCAAAAACCCTCCCACCGACACATGGTTAATGACTTCCTCTTGTGGGCACCAGCTTGCAAGGAAGCCTCTCTCCTTAATGGTTTCCATAAATTCAAGTCCCAAGGTAGTTTTGTATTCACCAACAATCAAATCAGGACGAATTATCCATAAGAAGTAGTGGTTGCTATTAGAAAGCCCCCAGCCAAACTCCACCAATTGTTCTGGAGACATAACTGTTATGCTTCCAAAGTTTACATAAATAACAGAGTTGGCTTCTTTAGCGTCTAGCCATTGGAGACATGTTTGTTCCTCTTCCCATAGACTGTATCCAATGGCCTTAAGTTGCTCAACCTTTTCAACTGGTATTTGGTTGAGGAGCAACTGTTGAGGGCCTATTGTGTATACATTAGGAAACATAGATGTGATGGCGTTCACAACTTCTGGTTCCAAATCGTTGAAAGTATGAAATACATTCCCTGTAACATTACTTGCTCCCTTAGTAGCTTTAATTATGTAGTTGACGATTAAATCATTTGGATCCGTGGTCCTGACATAGCTGGGGAGATCCCTCAAGCAAATAGGTGGCATTCCTGGAATCCAGTCTATGACCGTGTCCAAATATCCATTGGTTAGGTAGCTATCGTCTGTCCTGTGCAAAGAATAAGGTGAGAATCATATCAAAATAAGATTTTTCACATATTTATTCATATTCTTCATTCCCTCCCTTTGTTAGATTTAAAAGTTGATTTTCTTCCATTTTATAACAGAATGTTCATTCTTTTCATCTACTTAATTGTTCACAAATTTTATTGTGATCTCCTTACACTGCATCCTTTTGTATCCTTCCTCCAATTAACCTCTAATTTTTTTCATACACATCATAACACTTTCACCAACAATAGATAAACTAAGATGGTTCTCTGCTAGTTTGTTAAAGATACATGACCGATAATCCAAAAGAAACAAATGAAAAAGAAACTGTACCTTTCAATGGTATAAGACCTTTATCAAGAAGATTGCGAAACTGATAAAATCCCATAAATGAACAAGCAGAAATTGTCCAAAGCAAAACAATAGGTACTCCTAGCGAATGTGCAGCATCAGCTGTGAATGGCATGAACCCATCGGAGAGGATGGAAGTGACCGGATGGATTCCTGCATCGAGTGTTGCAAGAAGGTTCTGTAATGGTGGCAACATCTTATTATTAATAATGGAATTGCAAAGTGCAGCAATGTCTTGGGTTGCGTCAGGATCTGAAGGAGGGAGGCCATCGGGGATTGTTTCGAATCTAAAACCAGGTAGCGCATCCAGAGATTGAAGTAGTCCTGATTTAACGAAGCGTTTATGATTGAACTCTGTATTAACAAATGTAATGAAAATGCCTTTGCTGTAAAGGAGCTTTGCCATCTTCAACATTGCCTTGATATGGCTTTGAGTTGGGGAAGGTATGCAAACTACATGAACCTGCTTCCCTGCTGATCTTACCGGTGATTCCATACTTTTTTTCTGCCAAGATTTTCATTCAAATTATCAAGATTGAAGAACCCATAGGCATTTTGATCTCAAAATCAATAAATTGTTTACTATTTGATTCAATAAATAAAAAAAAAATATATATATATATATATATATATACTCTGCTGGAATATAAAGTAAGATGAAGTTGATTCAGGCACAAGAAACAACTAACATAAATCTAAGTTGGGTCTGAAAGGTAAGACAACTTACTGACAAACACGTGTGTGTGTGTGTGTGTGTGTGTGTTACTACTATATGATGACTACGTGTACATGACACCCATGTTGAATGAAGAGTTTGAGATTGCAGATTTACAGTAGTAGTGAACCAATGATCGACAGCTGAATATTCTTTGAATTCTTGAGTTGAGTTTGAGCAGCTGCAGGGGAAGACACCGTATTAATTTCTAATCTTTCTTAGCGTTCTGTATTTTACAAGGCTACGATTAAAGACCACCTTATCTCGCATTATCTATGTATGCTCTTTACAATTAAATATTCTCCTTATCTTAAACAAATACTGTACTACCAGGATATTTTATAAAACGGATGGGTCGATACAGCCCGACTCGGTTGACTTATTGCATGGCCTATTGATTTGGAACAAGAGAAGCTTGCATTTTAAATGTTTTGCACAATTAAAGGACAACCAGCCAGCTTGACTCCAACAATAATATTTATTCGGGCAATGAGATGCTTTATAAGTAAAAAAATCCGTGCGCTAGTTTATATTTTTTTTCACATTTTTTGTTTTGATTGATTATTTTTTTAAAAAAATTAATTGTCTTTTTTATAATTCATGTTTTCTTTTAAAAATTACAAATTCAGTTTGAATTAATGTTCAACTGATTAAGAATGGGATATCACTCTAATAACTTAATCAACGTCGAAACATGTACACTTTTTAGTTTAATATAATATATAAGGTAAATTTAAGATTATGTTATTAACCATTGTGGGATAATACCGATTTTGTATTCGGACTTTCAAACATCTATTTATTATAATATAATATCATCAATTTTCATGTATCCATGTAGTTTTTTAAAATTAATCTATGATTTAACCAATATCAATTTCAATGTTCAATTTTAATTCACATATGATTCATATTGCAAAATACCATATTGAAATTATATAAAACATTGTATGCATTTTATTTAGTTATGACTATTGTAAATTGCTTAATAATTATATAAATAACATAGATTTATATTTACTAAATATTAAAAATATCTATTTACACATATTAGTTTTATATTAAAGTTATTAAAATTAGAAGATCATATATTCCATGCACACTATTCAATGCACAATATTTTGATGATGAAGTGTATAACCGTAAAATCACTTGAATAAAATGACTCATGCTTTTTTTTGAATAAAATGACTCAACAACATCTCATTATTCTCCTATTATATATATAAAGGATTTCCTAGAATTTTTAGACAGTCAATTATTATTATATATTATATACCTTTTATTATTTAGTATTAGATAACTAAATATATTTATATTAATACACTATTATATCCTATATATAATTGGAGTAAAAGAGTTAATAGGGTCATCATGGTTGTAGTGTTCATCACACTAAAAAATAAGAATTTTTTTAAATATATGTATATACACACATATAAAAAGAATATTACAAATTAAAATAATTAAAAATATAATAATATATTTAAACTTATAAAAGTATTATAAAAATATTACTTTTATATAATATATATATATATATGACTAAAAAAATTTATTGTATTAATATTCCTATAAACAAGTAGTATAAATTAAAACAATTATCTATGTGAATAATAATAAAATATTATTTTCACACTTAATATTATATAAAATTAAAATTATTAAAATACATAATAAAAATTATGATATATGAAATAAATTTTTATAAAATTATAATAAATATATATTTTAAATATTTAAAAAGTGACTCGTGCATTGTAAGGGATTGAAGGTAGCAGTATTTAATAAAATTAATACTTAAAAAGTTAGTTATACATTTGTGTCTCTAAAGAAGTTGAAATTTTGTTATACGATAGTTGTTTTTTAACTCGCATATTTAAAAAATATTTTGTTTTTTAGCAACTAAACCCATGCATTAATATATTTTCCAAAATTCGTGCCTTTGATTCTAAGGGTGTATTTGGTTTAGGGAGGGCTAGGTCGGGGAGGGTCGATTCTGTCAAACTCTTGTTTGGATGGAATTTAAAATAGGAGGGTTGAATTTCAAAGGATTGGTTAAGGGTTGAGTAAGGATTAACTTAGATGATATTTCAAACACCCCAAATCAGAGTGTTGAGATGCTCTGTTCCTCACGATTTCACTCTCCCCACATTTTCACTCACACCCATTTTGTTGATTATGTTGACTATCTAGGGTTGTACGTGCTATTATTTTTATTTTTTTAGAATAAAATCTGTATGTGCTATATTTTTTTTTTGAAATATGCTACTGTTAATATATAATATTAATTGCTAACTATTATTCTTAGCTTAATATTGAGCATAATTTAATAATAGTACATAATTTTATTTTAATATATTATTAGGTTGAAGATTAAAAAGATAGTCAAATATAAATAATTTAAAATTTACTTTTTTCTAAATTTTGTAATTTTATTTTTTATTTTAAAATTTTATTTTATATATTTAATATTATTTAACCAAACATGACTTCAACCTTCCATCCAAATAAGGTGAGTGTTGAACCCCTACTTACTCAATCCTTAGACCAACACAATGCGGGAGGCCGCGTACCACTATTCTCAAACCTCACAAAAGTGACACGAAACAAATGTTGGGCAACATAGATAGTTGGCTAAACCACTCTAATGGTGACTGACCACCTTTTCTTTTTTAACATTATTTTTTCATATATTTAGGTCCCACGAGTTTTATAAATTAAACTTAATTTACGAGTTATAATATTTTGGTTAGTAAATAATTAAAACTAATAAAATATATTTTTTTTACATAAATTTAAAGATAAAATATTTTTCATAAATTCAAATAAATGTCATAAAATTAAAAAAAATGTTATAAGAACAACATAATTATAAATAAAAACATGAAATTCAAATAATTTAACGGGAATTGTGCAATTGTGAGATGTGATCCACCAAGTCAGTCTGCAGTTGATGATATTTTAGTCAATCACGAATCTGGATAGTTCTTTCGATACAGTTTTCATACGGAACAAAAGGCTCATTGCCTAAATTTGGTTGTGGTGTTCCATTTGTTGTGTCATCGTAAGATGGTAGATGACTAAATGGTGTAGCATATGTGTCTCTTTCATCATCGATAATCATATTGTGTAGTATGATGCATGCTCTAATTATTCTAGCGAGATCTCATTTATTCCAGAATCGTGCAGGGTCACGTACAATTGCAAAACGAGACTGCAATACACCAAATACTCGTTCAACATCTTTTGGCTAACCTTCTTGATATTTGGAAAATAACTTTCCCTTTTCACCTTGTGGACGTAGAATTGTTTTGACAAATGTACCCTAAATTATAATTGTTACCTTTCAACGTATAATTTATTTTCGGGGCACGGCCTTCTAGCACTTCATCAAATAATGGTGGCCGGTCTAAAACATTTATGTCATTGTTAGACCCAGCAACTCCAAAAAATGCATGTCATATCCATTGATCAGATGAGGCGACCGCTTCAAGTAAGAGCATTGAAACCCCTTTGTCAAGGCCGGTCCTGAGAAACTGGAAGTCCCAAGCAATATAAATTTTTGTGCCCAACAATTATATAAATTAAATATAGATAATTTATTATTTCTGAAAAATTATTTTTCTAACAACTTTATTAGCAAAATCATTCATGAGTTTTTCATATATTTGTGCCCCTAAAATTTTATTTTTTATGGTTCCCCCATTCAAGAGGATAAGCTGCTTAACGGCTCTGCCCTTTGTGACCACTCATAAACATCCATTTACATGTTTTAGGACAATTCTTCCATTGCCAATGCATACAATCAATACTTCTCATCATACTGAGAAACCCACGGGCCTCTCCCATCTCTAATAAATGTCGAACATCATTTGAATTTGGTTTTCACAAGTATTCATTTTCAAACACCAAAATAACATCAGTGACAAACTTTTTCAAGCATTCAATGGCAGTTGATTTGCCTATTCGAACATAGTCATCAACAACATCAACAGAGACTCTATATGCCAACATACGCATGACAGCGGTGTATTTTTGTAGAAGTGATAAGCCTTTTCTTCCCAATACATCAACCCATTGTTGGAAATATGGATCGAAATTTAAGAGTGCATCTACAATGCGAAGATGCTTTAGGACAATTCTTTCATTGCCAATGCATACAATCAATACTACCCATCATATCGGGAAACCAATGGGCCTCTCCCATCTCTAATAAATGTCGAACATCATTTGAATTTGGTTTTTGCAAGTATTCATTTTCAAACACCAAAATAACATCAGTGACAAACTTTTTCAAGCATTCAATGGCAGTTGACTCGCATATTCGAACATAGTCATCAACAGCATCAGCAGCTCCATATTCCAACATACGCATGGCAGCAGTGCATTTTTGTAGATGTGATAAGCCTTTTCTTCCAAATACATCAACCCTTTGTTGGAAATATGGATCGAAATTTGAGAGCGCATTTACAATGCGAAGAAATACATGTCTCCCCATTCAGAACCTTCTACGAAATGTTTCTGGGATATAGACTATATTTTCTGTAAAGTAATCTTGCACTAGACGTTCATGGCCTGCTTCACGGTCTCTGTATACTGTTCTCCGAAGTATTGATAAAGATCTTTCCCCATGAAGTTTGTTAAAGAGATGGAGGCGATATTTCTCATATTCATCGTCATCGTCATCATCATGGAACATTTCCTTAGCAAACTCTTTGTATATATCAAAATTATTGGGATTCATAATTTGGGGATAGGAAAATTGTTGAGAGAAAAAAAATTAGAGAGATGAAGTATGAATTGAATTTAAATGATTTATTATTTATAGGCTAAAAATTATAACGGGTATAAACTTAGCCGTTATAAAATCAACGGTTACATTTATAAATTATACAAAACGGTAACATGTTTAGTAGATAAAAGCTGAAAAAGGAAAATAGTGGGAGACAATTTATATTTTGGAAGCGTGCATGTCAGTTGGCCTTTGGCCACTTTGGTGTCCGCTGACCAAGTTTCTAGTTAATATACAATGCATGTAGCCAACTTTTTTGTGCCCCAAGTCCTCTTTTCACTTCCCAAGGTGGGAAGTGACCTTCGTTTTTAGCCGTGCTACGGGTACTCTTACATCCAAATAAGGTAAAGGTTCAACTCAACCCATCACTTACTAACCCAACCCATCCACCAACCCGACCCAACCATTCCCTTCCCAACCTCCTATCCAAACAAAGCCTAAAACTAAATAAATGCAATCTTGAAATTTTTGAATTTAACAGAACATATTAGTATTTTTTTAAGTTACATCACAACAAATCATGTGGTAAGACCTCCTTAAATAATAAATCCTGAACATGTTATAACTTCTTTATTCATCTAAATAATCATATTCATCTTGACCCAATTTAGAGTCCGTTTGCTATTATATACAACAATAAATTTTTATTGAAAAGCAGAAAGCTATTTGATAAAATTCAAAATTTGTTGTTTGAAAAAGTGTTTTTGGTGTAAAAGTTGTTGTTAGAGAAAGCATATCCCATGGTTTTGAAGAAAAGCCGCTTTTCAACTTTTACAGAAAGTAATTACGAATTTCATCATCCAAAAACGTTATTTTTTATATTATATTTCAAAATATGGATAAATCAAAAAAATTATCAAATTTTTATGACGACACTTTTTTCAGCATCACTTTTTTTTCACAGTAATGTAATTTTGAATGGCAATCAGGAGAGCTTTTGAGTATCTCCGAGTGCACAAAACCCTTAGCTAAATTAGTCTATGTGTCACTAATTGGAGAATATGTAAAAAAATATAGCACTCCAATCATACAATCACTTAACAATAAATATAGATAATCATGTTTGGTTGGCTATTTTTATCGAATCAACAAATTTATAATTTTATCTTATAATAATATTATTGGAGTATACATCACTCTTTTTAACTAAAATTTTACATTTTAACATTTAACTAACCATTTCACATATCACCGTGGAGATGACAAATTTTACAGACTGTGGTAATGATTAATATGAATGGCAAGCCACCCAACAAATTATATGTATAGGCATTGATTTGTAGCAGCACAAATTGCTTTTTAATTCCAAATTTAAGTGCCAAGTGGACGTTTTGTATTAGTTACGGTTTCCATTTGTATCGCATCACGCCCAAATTTCATGCAAAAAACGCTCCCCAATCTTTTTCTATCAGACAACTCGCTATGCAAAAAAAACTTACTCTCACCGTCTTTTTTAATATATCCTGCAATTTTTCCTCTTAATTTGTACTGATTTATCCTCATTTTCTCTAAAAATTGTGTAAATTGTATTACTTATCGTTGGAAAAATAAAAAGTTGATAAGTTTTAATGAATCCTGACGTGATCGGAAAAGCAGCGAAACGTTCGTCGTTTTCAGCAATGTCTCCGATCAAATACATGTTTCGTGAGCAACGATATATCTTTGTTTTAATAGGCATTGCCATTCCGGCAATTGTTTTTAACGTTTTTCGTGTTTCGACACCGTCTATGGTTGAACAAATTTCAGCTCAGCCGTTACATTCCACGGAACTAACTCGTATCCCTCGTCGCATGACATACGAGCTCCATAATCCGGTACACATGAACATAGGTACATTAATATATAATGTCGATAGGATTATGATTACAATTTTTTTTCATGTTCGATTTTTTAAATACACGAAATATGAGGATTCGGCTGTGGGAGATCGTGTGCATCATTGCATTTGTTAAGCTATAAATCATCGTTGATCAAATGGAAAGAAATGAATGCATGCATGCATGCAGCTTAATTAGTACTATATTCTTAAAATATTAATATATGCAGGTGGAAAAGTACCAATGGGACTGAAGAAGAAGCAATTACGAGTTGTGGTGACGGGTGGTGCAGGATTCGTGGGTAGTCATTTGGTGGATCGGTTGCTAGCGCGAGGGGACAGTGTAATAGTGGTGGATAATTTTTTTACAGGTCGAAAAGAGAACTTGTTGCACCAATTGAAGAACCCCAGGTTTGAGCTCATGAGGCATGATGTTGTTGAGCCTATTTTGTTGGAGGTTGATCAAATTTACCATTTGGCTTGCCCTGCTTCACCTGTTCATTACAAATTTAACCCAGTCAAGACTATTATATCCTTCCTTTCGATTTTTTTTACCAAAATTTCCATACTGATTTGCTTATAAGTTATATCTCATTGTTTAGAGAATTGTTTGATTTTGGTTTTTAAGTTTGCGTGTTTTTGGATGACCTTGACCTCTTGAGCTCACAAGACAAATGTGGTTGGAACTCTGAACATGCTTGGACTTGCAAAAAGAGTTGGTGCACGGTTCTTGCTAACCAGTACCAGTGAGGTGTACGGTGATCCTCTTCAACATCCCCAGGTTGAAACTTACTGGGGCAATGTCAATCCCATTGGTAACTCGTATCTCTTCTTTTTCTATTTATTTATCTAGTTCGGGTTTTTGAGTATTCTTACTAGCTTCACTTTCACTATCGTAATTTGTATCTCAAACCAGCTTTAGTAAAGTAAATGACCGATTAAGCTTGAGTAATTTAACACACATAGTGATAAGCAGCTGCATTCCTTTAAATTCCTGGTTTGGAATTGCTGCAGGTGTTCGGAGCTGTTACGATGAGGGAAAGCGTGTGGCTGAGACACTAACCATGGACTACCACAGGGGACTTAACATTGAGGTTTTTTTCTGTCTTTTTTCTCGAAATAGTTGAAAATGAAGTACAAACATTTGAGAAAATTCATCTGTATTTTGCAGGCCAGGATCGCGAGGATTTTCAATACTTATGGACCTCGTATGTGCCTTGATGATGGACGTGTTGTTAGCAATTTTGTTGCTCAGGTCTGCTTCTCTTCATTGTTCTAAGTAATGTGACTCTGAAGTATAATGTACCCAAGAGAGGGTTTTTTTCCTTACTGGCTTACTGTGATTATCTAGGCCTTAAGAAAGGAGCCATTGACTGTTTACGGTGATGGAAAACAAACAAGGAGTTTCCAATACGTTTCAGATCTGGTAATTTTCATTGTTATATTTTTACAACAAATGTAGTATTTTGTTGATTTTGTGACTTCTGTTCGCATGTATGACAAAATAATGAAGTTGTGCCATGGTGATAGGATAATGATATGCCATAAAAAAAAAATATGCAACTTACTAGGTATTACACTTTGTTTCTGATTTTGATCACATTATTTTATTAGCATGCTAAAAAATCTGGAAAAAGTTTGCAACCATGTAACATCACTTTCTTTTTTTTCTCCCAAGCTGTCAATCCAAATTTATATCTTCAGTAATTCAATGAGGTATAGATCTAATACCCCTTGAGAACAGTTGTGATCACAGTGTCAATCTTCTACATTCTTATGGTCAAATAAGAAACGAGTTCCTTGAAATCATTTAGCAGGCAGCTGTTGATGTTGTACACTTTTCTAAACACATCCGTATTCATAACACAGATACATTATAACAGTACATTAATTTTTAATGCTTTCACCAAAGTTCTTAACTTCGCTTTGCCTCAACTTCACAACTCTTAAGGATGTATATAATTCGTTATTAGTTATGTTATGTGTTTCTTTCAACAGTAGTTTCTGGTTAAATATATTTCGTGGCTATTGAGGTAAATATGTGGTTATGTATGGTCTGTAGTGCAAGTTTCTGAAAATTCTAGTTCTCCCATGTACAATTATTTCACACCACTTGATATTGACGAAGCATATTTTGTGACGCATGCTTCAAATTATAGGTGGAAGGTTTGATGCGATTAATGGAAGGTGATCATGTTGGTCCTTTCAATCTTGGAAACCCTGGCGAATTTACCATGCTTGAACTTGCTCAGGTGACTTTGTAGTTTCTGCAATGGATCTAGTGAGAGTTTTTGCAAAGATCAACACCAAGTTGTATTTATAATAGTAAAAGCATGCTATTATTTACTTATTTAGCAAAAACAAAAAACCATGCTATTGCTGCTTCGATACAGGGAACATAGAACAGAGTACACGACTACTTATCTCCATAAATATATGAGATTTGGAAGCATGTACTAGTATGACATAAAGATTGTCTGCAGCATGTAACAATATCCTGTTATATTCAGTAGCTGTTATTCTCTGTAGTCTGCACAGGTGAGGTCGTGTACCAATTTATGTCCTGAGTTCCTGATACATACTACTGGTCATTATATAGGTGATTTTGGATCAATCAAGACACTTTTTACATTTTGTTTCAAATAGACTGTATTAACAATCCAAAGTAAAGGGAGCACACACATAATAAAGTAGCATGTCATAACTTATCTGATTTTTCTAGATAAATCTTAAACAGGTTAACCACGTGCAATATGCATTTGTTATTTATACGGTCAGAGCATAATCACCTTTAACCGTATTGGGGAAGCAAATGGACAGTAATAGATTGTTTGGGGGAAGATACATGTTCTTTTCTTCTTAAAAGGAAATAGTATAGCATGTTTCTTTAAGTAGGTGCATGCATTTCTCTGAAGCTCAGTAAATTTTAGCTTAAAATAATATCAGCCAGGCTGCCCTGTAAACAAAGACATTGGATTCTTTTGTGCAGGTCGTACAAGATACAATTGATCCAAATGCAAAGATAGAATACAGGCCAAACACAGAAGATGACCCTCACAAGAGAAAGCCAGACATATCAAAGGCTAAAAAACTTCTCGGGTGGGAGCCAAAGGTTTCTCTTCGTGAAGGACTTCCTTTAATGGTTAATGACTTCAGGCAACGCTTGTTTGGCGATGATAAGGAAGCTACTGGAGGCACATCTCTATCATCAATGTAGATCCGTCCAGGTCTCATCATAGACCACATATCATATAGTAAACATTCTTAAATTTAAAAAGATATAGAGAAACAGAGTAGAGAATAAAATTAACTTGAAAGGGGCAATTTTTTTTATTTCCTTACCTAGGTATTTTTCTATAAGAATAATGTTGTTGCAGCAAAGGAAGAAAAGAAAAGCTACTAGAAACAAAGTCATGGTATTTATTTATGTGATGGTAATGTTGCCATCCACGTTCTGCATTTGTAAATTAAATCTGGAGTTCTGCATTTCTGCTATTAAAGATTATTCGATTTTCTAGAACAGTAATTGCCACTCTAGTCGGTTTCAGTTTATGTTGAGATTTTTCCACTAATGAACCACTTAGACTCTAAGGTCCAGTTTATTAAAAATAAACTAAAATTATAAATCCATTCTTTTAAATAAAAAGTGAGAGAATAACATAACAGTATAAGTAGAGCTGCTCTCGGATAGGGTTGGCAAGACAAATCAATGCAACTTGATCTTAATTTGAACTAAATAATTTAATATTACAAAAGCCTTTCGTTTTTGTAATCTTAAACCAAGTGAAAAATGGGAGTTAATTGCTCTGGCCCTCAAGTCCTTGACTGTAACGTTATCCGATCTTAATCTTTTTTTTCTGTTGCTATTTTCTCACATGCGCTTTTAAATATCTCTCATTTATCGTGATCTAATTGTCAAATGTTATTATCAAAAGATCACAAGTATTTGTAGAATTGTAGCTTTACAAGTCTCAGCAGTTTGTTCACCAAGTTCTTATAATTTTCTGTTGTTGCTAAGGCCTGAGGGTTCTGGTGTTGAAGCTCCACTATACATGCAGATGTGTAAAAAGTAAAAACTAAAAACCTGGTAGTAGTGTATGTACATGTTGCAACACTTACAAAAGTGGAATAAAAACAGCTAAGCCAAGAACCATTGCCACATTGTCAACTAAATATATGACAATGACCATACAACTACATAATCCTCACATGCTGTGGACTATCTATATGCACATGATTCTACACCTCTAATATATATGTATGTCAGTATGTAGAGGAATACACACAGTACTACACACTTGTCTATATTTGTTTGCCGAGTGACTAACTGTAGTTCAATCTTCTATTAATCATTAACTTCTATTTTAGTTTACTTTCTATTACTGTGAACAAAAGGGACCAATAGGAAGCTCATTCCATAACAATGTGGACATGTGGTCCTTACCGCTTAGGTTGAGTGAATGTGTATCTTTGTGTATATTCTGAGGGGAAATGTGGGTGAAAGTGGTGTTGCTTGCTTTCAGCCTTCGTTCCTCGTTGCAGATAATATTTTCAAATCGATACAATTAATTTCAATAATTATAATCAAGCCTCGTGATTATTACTAAAAACCAGCCCTTATTACCTCGTTACTATTATAATATGCTTTGCAGCTACATTTTCAAGCACATAAGATGTAACTGTACCATGTGCAGCGAAACATATCTGCAGTAGAAGGCAGATACTGCATGGGATCAATCACCAGCCATAATTAATTAAGGTTCTCTCTATATGTAATGAAGCCTTCCCTTCAGATCCGGTTCAGAATTTGTCAGAGGACTGTACTTTATGCATCTTAATCTATCCACTTGGTAATAACTTTTAAAGGCAGCACAAAAAATTGTTTATGCATGATGCATATACCATTCTAATATGCATGGGGGGGGGGGGGGGGGGGGGCACTAGTAGTGTGAGTTTAAAATTTAAATCCTTGTGAACTATTATATTTTTAGAACTGCTAATAGAGAAATGCCATAGAAAGTCGCTTATGTTTTTCGTATACATTATTAAAAACAAAAGATTAACAGACCTATTTCAAGAATACCAACCCTACTAGGCACCCACCTAGTCTTCTCATTCACTCAATTCACATCTCACCTTACACTAAAAAAAGAAAGTTTCAAAAGTAGAACAAAACACCACCACTACAACTTCCCTTCAAGTAAAGATGCACCATAGTGGCAACCACATGGCCATTGAGGACCATCGTGGCTCCGCCCCCTACGGTATCTTGTTAGTGGTAGTGGTAGCACTACTGGTAATTGTTCCTTCAATTCTTGGCGAGCAAGGTGAGGCCTTAACGGAGTTTATATCCGAGCTTTTAAGTCCCGTGGGTCTTTTTCTGCTACCCATTATACTACTACTTACTATACAGTTTCTCTCATCTGAAAGTGGTTCTTTTGTATCAAGTATCTTCTCTACTGGAGGACCTGAATCTATACACCGAGCCAGTGGATCGCCCATCGGAGTTGCTCTCTTCCTTGTTCTAGTCCTCTTCCTGCTTTACAACAGGATTTCCATTTTTGGTGGTGAAGATGATTCAGATGAATGATCATGAGTATTTCTCTCTACATACATATATTACTACGTTCTACTACTACTTAAATTTATTATTTGGAGATGCTACAAGTGTAAATCTGCACATGGAGATTGAAGCTATATATTTCATTTCTTTTCAATAATTTTCCAGAACGTAGCAGTACTTAATAATGATAATATTCACAAAGTCTCTTTGCTAAATGCTAATGTAGTGACTTCGAAGCATTTTATAAAAATGCCTTCCATAAATTAATCCTCGATCCATTGTAATATTTAAGACATTGCTTTTAGGTATCAATATCCACAGGCGATAGAGAGATGGAAATTTGTAAGCTTGCCGTAAAATATTTAATTTAATTTGGATTTTATACTACAGTTTATTGTGAAAATGGTTACTTTGTACTATGCATGTGGTTATGTGATATTAGCTTTGGATCATAGCAAGCCACCGACAGATACAATCATACAGACACCCTATTTCTTTAGTTAAAACTTTTTGTGGATATTATACTTGTGTTACAGACCCATAATTCACTCTAAACATGCTTCACTACAGCAACCAATATGCTGCCTTAAAGATCTGTAAAAACATACAGCATAAAGAATGAAAACTAAACGTGCTACCTCACAGGATTTGTAAAGGTCGGTACGATGTTCTTGCTACCTGTTCCTGAAATCAATGCAGCGTGAACTACCTAGAGCTTAATCAGTATCGGATATCAAATCCTACACAAATTTCCGTTATGATCTCAAATTTTTTGTCTTTCAAAAAATCCAGTTGTGTAAGAAAAGAGAGGGGTAAGGCAAAGAGAGAGAAGGAAAAACATAAGAAACATCTTGCCGTTTACCATGATTAAGTATCGCCTGCTGTTGACATGTTGTCAATCATGTCGTCGAATGGTTACACTGCCATTCTGCCAGGCCTAAATCTTTCACTGCCAATATTTCTTTCTCAGTTCTTCTTCTCTGCTCAATTAATTAGAATAATATATTGAACGAACAGATTATCCCTTTATCTCATTATTTCACAAATTTAGAGTAAATTAATTTCTCACAGTAGCCCCTGTATATGAATCTGACTTTCCAGGCACGTTATTCTCAAATGACCGTTGATGCTGGTAGGTAGGCTAGGTAGCAATGAATTGGTGTTATGCCTTAATATTGAAGAGCTTTACAGGTTGTTCTCAGAAGAGTTCATAATAAGACAAATGAGGACAGTAAAAAATTAAGAGTTCAATAAATTATCGTAGGTCAATGCCAAAGAACGCTCAGGGAAACAAAATTTGCAGCAAGGATAAATTAACTATTAACGTAGTTATGCAGGATTGAAGGTTTGTGTTAGTACTAAATTTACGGAAAGTAACAATAGAATTACCAACATATGTGGGTAAATAAAAGATGTCAACTAACCTTCAAGTTGCAAAAGTTTGGAGCTTGTCACAGAGAGTTGAGAGATTTCTGCTCCATTTTCGTCTCCGGAGTTCTACATGACAGTGACTTACAACCCTATATTAATAGTCTTGCATGTCCTACTGAAAATTTGTCATCATACTCAGTTGATTTAACGAATAAACTCCACTTCAGATTTTTTTGTCGACCTTTGTATTTGATAAGTATAGTTTCTCAGCAAAGAATAATCAGGCTCAAAAATTGTGGAAGATAAGCAAACAATATGATTAGCGGTAGTATCTGCAGAAGAGTCATCATATATGGCACAGTTTCACCATGATCTAGTCTTGGCTGTGGGGGGGTTAGACTAGTTCTTTAAACATGAGAGGTGATGTGCATCATGCGGACCAGAAAATGACCTGAAAATGTGATCAGGATCAAAATGTTCAGCAAACATGTGATTTCTCCTCCGCCAAGCATTATAATGCTGGTTTGACTCAAATCCCTCAACCAACACACTTTCATTCAAATGCCTTGCAATCTATCTCAAAAGTCTCCTCGGATTCTGGTACCTTGTTCTTGTACAGATGAACCATCAACGCCAACTATATATAGTCCTACCTAATCACATCTACAGAGCAATTTTTTTCCTACACCAAGAAACGAATAGTAGTATTTACTCATTTTTGTTTGCGTAATTAACTGCACAAGTTCTTCCATCTAATCAAGTTCCTCGACTATTGCTCAAAACTGGCTCACATTTTGCCTTCCCTGCAGTATGGTTAAAGCTTCGAGCATCATCTTTATTAATATGTCCATGATAATCAAACAAACCCCACTTCAAAATTTTACTTTTTTGGTTATGTGTGTGTGTGTGTGTGTTTCAGCACAAACTCTAAAATCTCAAATCCTAAGCTTCTTAATAGAAAATGGACAAAACCCACATTAAGATTTAGGATCACAAGGAAAGGGCTACCAGGAGAATGCAGAGTTCAGGTACTGACCGGAGAATGTATTTTACTAAAAGCTGAATGCACAATACATAACGTAGACAAAATATAAACAAGACGCTCACCAAGAAAGATCAAAATACAGAGAACTGCGTGTCAACTGATTCTCTATCTTTATAAAAACAATGAAAATATTGAGTGTGCCAATCTTTTAAACATTTATAACTTGAAAAGTTACTATGACTTTGGATTATAGGAGCAGATATATATGTGCACACCTGTACATTATCTCAATTGTGGATTCCTAAAAGCAAGTGACAAAATTAACCAGAAACATAGCAACTGAAAAATCACTAAGAAGCATATGATAATGCATATATGATGATTTCTATCAGTATGACTGTATGCAAATTTTTTTAACTTAATTGTACAGACAGATGTCTATTGATCTCTCTCACAAATTTCTACAGCTACCTTGGATGAGATACGAAGCCAATCTAAGTTTACTGTAGCAATGATGCATGCTATAAAAAATCTAATAAACTACAACAAACTTCAAAACTACACCAGCATTTGCCCAGGGAGCATTAGGAGTTTGTTTGGAGCTTTCAGAAATCCAGGTGGGAAACTCATAAATCCTCGTCAGAATCAAAAGAATGCTTCTTTCTCACAGATTCAATTATAGCTGATTTTTTCACAGAAGCCTTGACCTTTGGCGCAGTCAGTGAACCAATTGGCGGTGTCAATGTAGCTCGATTCACTTCCCTGAGTACAGATCGAGTTGTGACTTTAGCCACTGCATTTGCCACTTCTGAAGCAGCTTTTGAGGTGGTTGCTTGAGTCTCATTTATCTTTTTTCTAATAGCGCTTCCACTCATCGTCTTGGCATCACCTGGTGAACGGATTGTGTCTGATTTTTGCATGGTAGCAACATCAGCAGCTGCACTTGATTTAGCTTTCCCTGCCTCGTACTTCTGGATATCATAAATGACCTCTTTCCGGAGCTGCTGATCAGAAACAAACAGATCATCTATCTCATTCTTGTAGTCCTTAAGAAGGGCTCGGAGGCATTCCATGAGGGGACCGATAAGTGGGCTATTTTTTCTCTGTAGGATTCGCTTCAACTCAATGAAGATGGGTATGCAGTTCTGAATCAGATTCTTTTTAACAGCTTGAGTTACAACCCTTCCTTTGCCAGCAGATGCAATTGCTCCTCCACTATCACCACCGTCTTCATCCATTTCAGCAGAGTCAGATGATGTCCCACGGTTGGATGGTAATTTAATCTCTTTGCATGACAGAATTCCGAAAGCATCCTGTTTCACCATTATACATACGGTTTGTACATGAAAAATAATAATCAAAGAGTTATATCAACACCTAATTTTCTCATATTCATCCACAAGAATTAATAGAAATAGAAGAATAATAACGCATCTACACTTCACATAATCGCTCTGGATGACCACAGTCAAACAAAGTTTGTAGCGTATAACTGATTTCAAAAATAAAATAGTATGTTGCTCCTAGCCGCCAAACTGACACAAAAGCAGCAACCATATATGCTTCAAGTACTAGGTATGTGTGTGCGCAAGAAAGAGTGAGTGAGAGTGTGTGTGTGTGTGTGTGTGAGAGAGAGAGAGAGAGAGACCTGCAGAACTGACAATCCAGCAGAATCCTCTATTTTGAGTGTACCGTCTGAAGCTGCAGCAAGAATCTCCGCACATACTTTTGCAAATGTAGCCAAAAGATGTTCAGGAGCCATTTGTTTCAGCAATGAAGTATATATGTGCATTCTCTGAGACCTTGACTTCTCATCATCTCCACTGTACGATTTAAGAAGAAATTAATTTTTTAAGTCATAATTTACCATGTCATTATTACTATACAACATACTTACCTAATGGAAAAGAGGCTGTTTGGTTCTCTAGAGGTTTGAGAAATGCTATGTCCAGTGTGGGCATTGCAATCATTCAGAACATATATGGCTTCCACAAAGCTGTTATAAGGTAAAAGTGGAGCCTTGGCTGCATATACGATACAAATGCAAATCAGTATGATGATATACATAGATGCTCCAGATTACATGCAAATTTTGACTGGTTAAAGCATGATGACCTTTTAAGATATTCCCAAAGAGAAAATCTGCTCGCTGCCTAATTTTCTCAGATTCATCAACAAGAGTTAATAGTAATCGGAAAAAAATAACTCCTCTACACTTCACGTAATCCCTCTGGATGACATGGTCAAATAAAGCTTTTAGCCTATAAATGATTTCAAAGATAAAATAGTATGTTGCTCTTTGCACCAAAATGCAAACCTGTATCAATCTGGTGAGTAGTATAAAAGTCTGCCTTCGGACAACTTCGCAAGGATCACGGAGACATTTTGTAATTTTAGAGATATAACTGTTGAATGCACCATCATTTAGTGAGAACTGAACCATGCTATTCAAGTTTTGATCTAATTATTTTGAAATAATATACACATGCGCATGTGGCCACATAAAACCTCACCTATCAACCAGAGCTGTATACCGTACACAAAAATCCGTCAACACAACAACAATATTATTTCGCATTACTGAAGAATCAGTCTTTTCAAACTCCTGAGAAAATACATGAATGAGAGAAAATATTTGAAAGCCAGTTTAGCCAGAAAAATAACCAACCTTTACACTAAATGTAGCAGGCTATGTTTTAAAGATATGAACATTTAAAACTATTTTCATCATCTCTTCATCAAACCCTTCATAGTTCACACTGCCATGAATAATAAAGAAAGCCCCCCAATAAATGTATCGACTATAAGAAATTAATGATATTTCATGCAAATGATACAGTCCGTTACTTGTTAGCTCATGTTGAGGTGATGAAACGTATTCAGCATTATAATTAAATCAAGGGAAAAGTTATTGAGAAACCATGGCTCAGAAGTAATGCAGTATGTGAAGCGTACCTCCACGAATAAAGGAATGTAACGCTTTGCAAGTTTCTCATCAGCAAGGCAGATCTTTCCCATCGCTATCCAAGCTTGAAAGTACAATGTAGGTGCTGTCTCCTTCATAGAAACTGCCGGCCTTGGCTTTTTATCAAAATTTGGACCAGAACGTCCGGAAGTGATAATTTTGTGCAACATCGGAACAACGGCATTTATTTCAACTGGAGGATAGATAATAACTGTTGAACCAATAGTATAAACAGCAGAAATTGCTTGTGACAATAAACTGGACATGGTCGCCTCAGCTCTTTGGCAATTTGAACTCTGAGTTGGTGGTGTCAAAAACCTACTATCTTTGTTTGCTTTCGAGTCATTTGACATGTATGTTTCTAGAATTTTGGAAGCTTTAGAGAGCACCTGGTCTACCCATTTTTTAACAAGGAAGTCAGCCTCCTCAGGACTTGCAGCCTTCTGTTTACACAATGTTCTCAGTGTGTTTACATGGGCATTGACCTGCCATCCATAAATAAATAACCTCATGTTCACAAAAAATTGTTACACCTGTCTTACAGTAGTTGGGTAATGCCATGTAACAGTGGTAGGGTATAAAGTTTCATTGCATGCATTAGCTTTTTCAAACCTTATATGTTAATAATTAAAAAGAGAAAAAATAAATCATTTCTTCATTGGTCAGACCAGATTTATTAGTATGAGTTTGTTCACAGAAGATGTCCAACATCATTAACTAATATTATAAATGTATATTCTAATGGAGCACCAATTACAAAAGTCTCTATAAGGAGAACAGTGTATATATAATGTATATAATGAATGATGGCACCCAAAATCATAATTACCTCTGTTAAGTGCATGTTAAACTCCTCGATTCGTTTGAGCAAATTATGAGCTAGATCTGCAGCAAGTTCGGAAGGAAGCTCTACAGAGACATTAGATATTGTTTGTAATAGGAACACACGATCTCCAGCCCAAGCAACAGAATTAGATTCTATGCCTTCTGTTCCATCTAGTTCTCCTTGTTCAAGGGAACACTTGGATTGACCTCCCTGTTCATGCTTATCTAGAAGCTGCCAGTGATGGTGTAGGAATGCCCAGTCCACTGATTTCGAAAGAAATGCAGACACCACAGATAGGAGAAACCAAGCGCCGGCAGGTGCTGTCCACTTTTCTATTGGCATAGAACGACTCAACCATAAAGACTCAGATGTCTTTATAATATTCTGGAGAGCGATGGCAATCTTGGGCCTTAAACGCTTTTTCTTTCCGAGATTTTCACATAATTTCTTCACCCAAGGTGTTACCTCCCCATTAAAAATCTCTCTTAGTAAACACAAAACTCCTTCAGGAAATAACTCCTCTTCCCTTTCTACTATTATGTTCCTGCCATCCGAGTCATGAAAATTACACCTACGAGGTGAACTAGTAGATCCGGCTCTGGAAACTCGATCTAGTACCAATTCCATAAACAAATTCTCACATTCTTCCTGAATGCTGGATTCATTATCTGATATTAAACGAGGAACTGACTGTAACCACTCCTTCATAACGTTATCATCCCAGAATGTTCTGAAGACCTACAATGAAGGAAAGATAAATGCCTGGCACAAACTCAAAAAGAGATGCAAACACACCTGTTTCTATAGATCATTACAGAAAGAAACAATGATAAGAAACATACACAATTGCAAAACATACTGAATGAAGGCACAAACCAAAAAAAACATATCAATGATCAACTCGTAGCAGGATAAACAGTGAATGCTAGTTGATTGCAAGAATTCTTTACAAAACCTCATGGAAGTATAACAGTAAATGTATTCCAAGCATATGCCAAATTAGATAAACATTTTTAGTTTGTCAGAGTGGCTTAAATGAGGTAATGGTAGCAAGTTTTAAAGGTGTATGTATACCACACACCACAAATGAGGATAAATATACAATTCACCTAGGAAGCACAGACTCATATACGGCGACACGGGACACGGCGAAACGGGGATTCGCCAATTATCAAAGTGTCCTGAATACGGGATTCGGCATAAAGAAAATAGTAATAAAAAATTATAAGTTTTGTATATGTCGAACATTGAACAACTTCATTCATAATAGTGTAATAAAAGTTTCTTTACAATAAGCGATAAACTAATATAAAATTCATTCTACATTTTCGTTCATAGAAGAATGGCCATCTTGTGTAAAAAGAATAGCTTCCATTTCTGGTTCATCAAGGGAGAGATTTGTAATCTCTAGAACATCTATATATATAAGAAAATAGAGAGATGTAGTGTTATAGATATATAGGTGTATGTATATATATCAGATTGATGTATATATGTAGAAGAAAGAAGAAAAAAGAGACCAGATGTAAAATTAGGGTAAATAAGTCGATATTGGGCTTTTAGGTGGGCCGAGTTGGATGGCGAGTAGTGTTGTTTTGAAGTTCTTGGACCAAGTAATCGATGGGCCACGCATTGCGCGCAGACTAAATATTATTTATGTTGCGCAATGCGCGGATTGATTGAGGACGAAAAAAAACTGGCACATGCCTCATGCATTATAAGGCAATATACAAGTGGTCTGTGTCTTTTCTATGAATAGGATATGTCCATAAACACATACTAATAAGTAATAACCACAAATAGGTACAGGCTTCTGATCTGTTACTAGGATTTCTTACCATCTATTTGTAAATAGAGTATTTACACACATATATAAAAGGAATACATAATACCAACAACCGATAAAGCTAACCTCTGATAGAGCTGACATAGCTGCTTTTCTTATGCTAACGAGTGAATCGGAACAAGCCCTTCCCATTGTCTTTAGCACTCCTCCATCAAAAGCACCGTCCAAGAGTCCTGACAACTTGGACGTTAAGAGCAGTGCTGCCTTCCTCACTGCTGCTTTTTGATCAATGCACCGTTGCCTTAAAATCTCATTCACTGGACCTACTTGCCTAAAATTCTCTTTATTGTCCAATGCCAGAATTTTCTTTAAAATCGCACGACTGCTATCATTTTTTGAATACGATTCCACCAAGTGGGCCAAATTTGTCAATGCCCGAGCTCGAATCACTACAGTTGTATCCATACAACGGTTAATTAAAGCTTCCAAACACCTCATTCCCCATGAATTTTCAACTATATTCTCCATATCAATTCCCAACGGATCTCTCAATGATGTCATCATTGCAAAAACAAGATCTACAGCTAAAAGCCTAGAATGATGCTTTCCGTTGGCCATCTGAATAACATAATCAGCAAACTCAACTTGATCAACATATTCCAATGCTCCAACAATCTGAATTATAGAATCCACAGCAGCTGTCCTAGGTTCAGACTTCTCTGGTGCTTTATTCACCAAATACCTCAAAAAACTCACTACAGCCTTCTTAATCTTCTCCGAATCTTTAGTCATTCCCATCATCTTATCAATCACAAAACGCATTCCAAACCCATGCGCTTGCGACTTCAGCAAAATGACTGCCGGTGACAAAGCTTTCAAAACCTCAGCCGCGCTAATCTTCTGATCCCCATGTTCAGCCTTCAACAATTCACACAGAATCTGCGTACACAAACCACACAACCTATCATAACTACCCGTATTCCCATAATTCTCAAGCCCCAGCACGGGAACCTCAGCCACGGTCTGAACTAAAATTTTCAAACACTCCGGAAACCTATCCAAATGAATCAAACCAAGCACCATTTCCAATCTCTCAAGCACACAAAACAACATTCTCACATCAAGTTTCCGACTTTCGCTACCTTCCACACATTCCCCCTCACCTTCCCCTTCCACTTCCTCCACATTCTCAACCCTAAATCTTGAACCCCTCCCACGCCCCCTACCCCCACGCCCCTTATTCTTCCGGGTCACAACCCGACCCGAACTCTGACCCGGATCCGAATTCTTAAAAAACCGTCTAATCGAACGCATAAGAGAATAAAAACTCAAAGGAGTAAAAAGGGTCAAAACAGGAGCATTAGGAGATAAAAGCAAAGAAAGATAAACCTTTGCACCCAAAATCGCCAAATGGGTCGGGCCGGACTCCATAGCAGAAACAATCGGGTCCATTAAAAACGATAAAGCTACATTCTTTGCCGACAATTCATCGAAAAACCGGTCGATATCAACCGGATCTTTGGTCTTGAGAGCATAATCAAGAAGGGATTGAAGGGCTAAAAGAGTTGATTCTGAAAAGGGTGTTGATGAATCGGGGGAATTGATAGAATGAGTTTCTAGGTCTGATACAATTTGGGTGATTGTATCTTCTTCCATTTTTCCAATTTGGTTAGAGCATAAAGATGGTATCTTGCATATATGTAGATGTATAGATACAGGGGTTTTGTAAGTATATATATTATCTAGTTTTGTTGTTTTAGTATGAGGGAGTGGTCTTGAAATTTTGAATTCCCGCTAAAAAGAGAGAGTGAGTGTGTCCGTGGGTGGAATTTATCTGTAAAATTTAAGTATGAATAATTGAATATAAATAAAAATATATTTGAATTTAAACATAACAAGTTTAATTATAAATTATATATAGATTTGAAACCTTGAGTCGGTAACACATAACAGATAAGCCCGTTTGATTTTATTTAAATTAGGACAGTTATATAATTTTTTTATAATTCATCTAAAATTGAATACTTAGGATTTGTTTGGTTAAAATAATATAGTATAGATGTAAATAAATTTTAAAATAAAAATAAAATTATTTAATTCAATTAGTGAAATATAATATGTGTGTGTATTTATATATATGTGTGTGCGTATGTATGTATATATATGTGATTATTAATTATTTGTATTTAAATATTTAATCAATTTCAAAATTTGTAATTATATCTTAAACGTATTTAAATTTTTGTTTAATTTCGATTGTATTTGTAGATATCAATTTCCATTATTGAATTGATTTCCATTTTCAAACAAAAAAGTTTAAAAAGAATTATTAAAATCAATATTTATTAGTAATATATTTAAATTGGTAAAGAGTTATGATAAATCTTTTAAAATCTCATATATTGATGAGATATTATTTTAAAAAAGATATTAAAAAATCCACCTTTTATATAATCCACAAAATCCATGAGTATTTGAATACGAACATTCATAGAAATCCAAATCCAATATAACAACATTTATACACTTTTTAGAATCCAAATCAAATATATTTACATTTTTAAAATTCTTTACAAATCCACATCGAATATACCCCACTTGACTTTTAATAAATTCACATCCAATATTCGATTTGGATTTTGACTATTTTTTAGAATTTAATATGCTAAGTGTATTTAATTTAAATTTTAAAAAAAGTTATTAAAAATTAGTGGTAACCAATAAAAAATTTAAAAAATCTTTTAATATCTTGATGTATTTAATTTAAATTTTAAGAAAACATTCAAGTGTGATTATATTTAATTTGAATTATAAAATATCAATTAAAATATAATATTTTTCAAAACATGATAATATTTCTTGATTTTCTAAAATGGTAGATTTTGATGGATTTCTTTTTTTTCGAAAGGATTTTGATGCTTTTAATAGTGTTTATTTATCCTTTATTTAATGCATTTAAAATTTATGAAAATTTGGAGGATTTATTAAATAGAAAAAATCACATGTATAAATTTACATAATACTTATTTCGACAAAATCTCTAAAAAATAATATACTAAGAAACAAAATATTTTATTAATTGGATAAGTATTTATTAACTTGTTAGGAACCAAACACTGATGGCTGTCAGAGAATACAAATCAAAACTTACACTGCTGACGTCATCAGATTTCAATGAGCTGTCGGACAGAGTTTACTCTATCAGAGAATACTCAATCAGAGTTTACTCTAACAGTGAATGCTCTATCAGAGTTTGTCAAGAAGCAATTCGAATCAGAGTCTGAATAGGATAGTAAGAAGGAATCCTAATGCAAGTCTATTTCCTTATGTAAAGCTATTCTATTTCTAATCTGATTTGTAATTGAATTGTAACTGTGTCTATATAAACACAGACATAGGTTAATGTCAAAGTAATCTTTGCAAATCATATTATTCATAACCTAGCAGATCTTGAGAACAAAGAACTTCTTGAGAGAGTTTTGTAACCAATTCATTATTGTTAATACAGAACAGTATTCACCTTTTACATACTTGTGTTCTTAATCGATTTACTGGTGCTATTACATTCAACCCTCATTCTGTAATAACTTATTCATCTGGGAAACAATTGGTATCAGAGCAGGCAGTTTAAAATCAACTGTTAGATCATAAATCATGTTTGGAAACAAGTATGAGAGCATAAGAATTTCTATCTTGAAGAAAACTGAATACCCTACATGGAGGGTGAAGATGTTGATATTCCTAAAAGCAACAAACCCTGATTATTTGGACAGGATCAATGAAGGCCAGTATCTACCAACAAAACTGGTACCTGCAACTATTGTGGAAGGAAGACAAATTCCTGAATACTATACTCTTAAAGACAAGAAGGAGTGGACTAATGAGGAAAAACAAGAAGTCCTCAAAGATGCTAAAGTAAGAAACATATTACACAATAGTCTTGATTCTGTAATGTCCTATAGGGTAATAGCATGAAAAACTGCAAAGGAGATCTGGGATGCTCTGGAAGTTCAATGTCAAGGAACTAGAGAAATCAAGAAAAATAGGAGATCTGTGCTCTTACAAGAATATGAATATTTTGAAGCTAAGCAGAATGAATCTCTCACAGATATTTATGACAGATTCTTAACTTTGTTGAACAACTTAGCCTTGGTAGACAAATTATATGATAATGAAGATTCTAACACTAAATTTCTAAGGGCTCTTCCAGAAGAATGAGATTTGCAGACATCCTTAATTAGAGATATGGCTGATTTAGATGAGATGTCTTTAGATAAAGTTTATGGCAAATTGAAAACTCATGATCTGGAGTTACAACAAAGAAGAAACAGAAAGAGTAGCAAGGCAAGATCTATTGCTTTGAATGTTGAAGACAAAATCGAAGAACCAAAAGAAAAGGTGTTTAAGGCTTCAATAAGGAAATGGAAAGAAGTAATAATCCAAGAAGGCAATGAATCAGAGTTTGAAACAAACTCTGAAGCAAGCTCTGATGACTCCACAGATTCCGATATGATGGAGATGATTGCTATGCAGGAAGTATAAGAAGCAAACAAATTTTCAGAAGAAGCATGGTGAGTCAGAAAAGAAAGATATGTTCAAGAAAAGAGAAGATAGAAAAGGAAGTTCAAAGACTATTGATAAGTCAAAGATTAAGTGTTATAAGTGTAACAAGATGGGACACTTTGCTATTGAATGCAGAAGTAAGGAATCAGGAAAAGCTTTAATCACTTCAAAGAAAGACTGGATGGATTCCTCAGATTATGAACAAAAAATAAATTATGCACTCATGGCAAATACTGACTCTCCAAACTCTGATAAAGTACCAGACTCTGTCTTTAATTTTCAAACTGATAATATCTATGAATTAAAGTCTTTTCTTAGATCTTTGCATGTCAGTTTTAAGTCACGGACTTTGGAAAATGAAAGATTAAAATCTGAAATACAAACTATGACTGCTAGGAATAACTTGCTTGAATCTGAAAACACTGATATGTTAAAAATTAAGAAAGACTTTGATAATGCTATTCACATGCAAACACAGTTAGAAATTTAAGTTGAATACCTAAAATCTGAAATAACAAAAGAAAAAGAAACTTTTAAAGTTTGGACAAACTCTGGAAAGGAAGTCCAACAAATGCTGACTAATAAGAATTGGACTGCTGCTTTAGGCTATGAATCTGAAACACACACTACATCACACATAACAGGAATATTAAATAAACCTGTGAAATTTGTTAAAGCTAGTGATAATAAGGAAAATTCTATTGAAAACTCTAAAAACAATAGTGTGTCAAAACCTAAAAAGATAAATATATGGTTACTTTCACAGAAGCAACTTAAGGAAAAATTGAAGGAAGTCACTAATAAAGCTAAACCTAAAAGAAACAAGAATATCCTTAATGCTCCTAGGAAAACATGTTTTACTTGTAGTAATTCAAATCACCTTGCAATAAATTGTAAACAAAAGAAAATGAAAGAATCTGAAAAATGCAGTATTGAGGCTAGAAAATAATTAAGATATAATCCATGTTTTCATTGTGGTAGTATGAGTCATTCAATTTATACTTGCAAAGAATATCATAATTTGTATTACAGTTTTTATAAACCACAACCTCAAATAAATAATTCTCCAAAATAAACTGTCAAGCAAATATATGTGATAAAGTCTGATAAAAGGAGTGTAAACTCTGATAGTACAAACTCATTTGAAAATTAATTTTCCAATCAATTGTTATAATCAATAAGTTTTCGAATCGATCACTTAAAAATTTGAAATACTTGTAATTTATATGATTTTATATTTTTAAAATTCATTATTATATCTTTATAATATTTTATCAACACTTTAGTCAAATTTATCATACCCTTATAAAATACAATAAAGATATAATTTATTAAAATAGTTGGATAAATTAAATAAATACCTATAAAATGATAATAATTTATGTGCATACATTTTTAATCTGTAATATTTTTTCAACCCGAGTGCGAAACATAGGTAAAATATTACTTTAGATAAATTCTTTTAAAATTTAGGATCCGTTAATATTGTTGTTGTAGACAACATTAACAGTTTTTTGTTGAAAAAAATTCTAGAAGGTGGTTTGTAAAATCCAAAATATGTTTGTCTAGAAAAGTATTTTTGATATAAAAGCTGTTGTTAGATCAAACTTGTCCTTCCACAGTTTTGGAAAAAATCATTTTTCAGTTTTTGCATAAAATAGTTATAAGTTTCATCAACAAATCTTCTCAAAAATATAAATTTTTTATATTATATCTCAAAATATGCAAAAAAAAAATACAAAATACAAAATAGTCATCAAAATTTTGTGATAGCACTTTTTCCACCAGCATTTTTCTTCACAGTTCAACATTTTTGAACAGTAATTCTAAATTAAGCCTTAGCGGATGAATTTCAAAACTAATCAAAAAATCACTATAAAATTCACCATTTTATAGAATTTAAGAAACCTATATATCAAGTTTTATATACCACGAGATCTAAATGATTTTTATATCCAAATCGAATACCATTTAATTAAAAAAAATACAAATTAAATGCACCAAAATTTTAAAAGACTTTTTAAAGTCCATACTAAGTATATCTAGAATGGAATACTTTCAAATTTTTAAAAATAATTAAAAATTATTATTGAATACCACACATATGTAATGAAAATTTTAAAATCCTTATTAAATATTATAAGATTTTAACGAGTATAGGTATGCAGATGTGGATATTTTGTGCTTTTAAATTATTTCAATTGAAATTATTGATCTTTGTTAATATTTTATAACTAATAATTTGAATATTAAATTTTTGTATATTGTTAATAAGATTCAAACTCTTGAATTTGGTTAGCATTTTGGAGCTAATAATACATATATTAAATTTTAATATTTTGTTGATGAAATTCAAATTTAAAATATATGTTAATATTTTTGAAGTTATAAATATTAAATTTAAATATGTTATTGATCAGTATTGAACCTTGAAATTGTTGAGTCGCGCACACCTTTAACTTCTTATATTCATAATTTTTTATCTTCTTGACGTGAGACTTAAATTAAATACTTCTCTATTGTTTTCCCTCAATCCAACAACACCGACCTTAATCTTTATGTTGTCATTATTTATATGTAAGTACTCGAAACATACCCTTTCATGTCGTGAATATTTTCGTTCTTAACCTTTGATTCCGATACCACTTGTTTGCTGCAAAATACACCTTTAACTATATATTAGTATGATATTAACAGTTTTGGACCTAAAGATAAACTCATACGAATTTGCTTTTTAAATACATCTAAAAGTCTCATACTAATACAATTATTTGGTTGGAGATATTTTTTTTATCTTTTCGATATGTGACTTAGATTGAATACTTCAAAAACTTTGATAATAGTTTTGATAAAATTTATCTTACACTCATTATATATAAGATATATTTTATCTACTAAACAATTTTAAATAATATTTATTTTTCCATCAATTGAGTTAATAAATATAAGTTGTCTAAGTAAAAATTATAAAAAAAAATATAAAAATGTATTAATAATATATTTATACAACAATATTGAAAAAACTAATATATAGATATTTAAAATTTATTACCAATTTTTGGTGAATGCAAAATATTACAACTTTTTACTATCTTGCGCTCTTTCTCTCTCTCTCTCTCTCTCTCTCTCTCTATATATATATATATATATATATAGTATATTAAATATAAACATAAAATAGCATAATAATCATTTTATACAAGTGTTTGATGTTTCATTAATTAATATATAATATGAATAAACACGATTCAACTATAAGAAACACATTATAACTGTTTTTTTCCAACCTGTTTCGCAATATGAAAGTGTTAAAACTTTTTCAATTATAAAATCATATTTTAATTTCAATTTAAAGGTTGATTTGGGAAAATTATGCATTTCGACCCCAATTCTGATCACTCTTAATATTCATTGTTATAACACTTTTCATACAGAAATTAAATCATAATTTAAAGAAAAATTAAATATTTAATTTATAAATTCTAAAACTTTTATTTAGTTCAAATTTTGAACATTGGTGGGATTCTAATACTTCAGCACTTCACTTTGGAAAATGTTAAAAAACAACCTGAAACTGAAATATTGATATGTAATAGCGTATTTGAAAGTAGAATTTACTAAAAAAGGAAGAAAAAGGATGTGAAGAGAGGGGGTAATAGCCCTTTATATCACTATTTGATGAAAAATGGTCTGAAATATCACAATATAAAAAACTTGCCCTTTGTATCACAAGAAACGCATTTTGAGATTACGTTTTGTGTAAAAATATAAAAAAAATGGAGAAAAAAATGTAAACAAAAATAAAAATCCTGGAAACGCATGACACACATGCGTTTTAGCATTGAAACGCACTATTAACCTGCATTACATGACTTTCCAGACATTTTGTTTCATTTTTTCATTGAAACGCACTATTAACATGAGTTACATGACTTTCCAGAAATTTTGTTTTAATTTGTAAAAACTGAAACTGCAACAACGGGGAATCGAATTCTCTACAAGAGACCTGTTCATCACTCATGCATCAATAATTTAGTTCAAAAAACCATAAACACAAGATAATAACACGTTTATATGTGACTTAAAGGGTCAATTTTTTTGAATTGTGATAATTTAGGTCATTCAACTTCAAATTTTGATATTTTAACCTTTCTTTCAAGAGAGGGAGAGGGAGTGGAATAATTTACAATATTAATTAATTTTAGTTATAATTTTAAGTTTCTTATTATTTTGTTAAAAGTAAATTATAAATATATGTAAATTTATTATTGTTAAAAGAGAAGGTATTTTTTTAGTGATTAAATTGATATGAAAAAAGAGAAGGTACTTATTTGTAAAATTCTAAAATACACACACTATTGCAAAATCCAGTACACTCGTATTTATCCACAAACCTCGTTCTGTGTCTAAAATGGAGTAAGCTACCTGTTTGTATCTATCATTTGTATCTATCTCTCTATTCATTCGAGGATTGAAACATGGCTTCTCAAATGTCTTCTTATAAGGTACTACGTTTTTTCAAACTCTCTTGATGATGTTCCAAACTTTACCCAAGCTTCAGTTTAGTCTCTATTGTCAACGATTGATTATACAACTGTTGTTTTGTTTTGCTAATTTAAACACATACAAGTTGTGTTTGTGTTTATATTATTGTTAGGAGGTGTCATGTTTAGTTGCACAAAATATGTTTGATGAAATGTCGCAAAGGCATAAGTTAATTGATTTCTAAAAGAATTAGTAATGTAGCGAGAATATAGAAGAAGTGGAAATTCTATAAATAAAAACTAGATTCTTGGAATTTTTATTACGGGCTAATTGTAGATATCATTTTTTGTTTACGTTTTACGAGCAAAGCGTGAATAGGACAAAAAATGAAAACAATTGTGTAGTTTTTTGAGTAACAAACTTACCTTTTTTGCTGAAATTGCAATTATGTATACATGCAGCTATACAAGCTTCTATCATGTGTTGATTTTTGATTTTTTACATTTAGCTGTCCAATATGAAATCCTCACCTTTAACTTGAAAGTAAATATTAGGTTACATTTTTGTAATTGCGGATTGCCCATATTACCATCCTTGAACTTTTAGCGATACAATAAATATGAATTTCTCTCATGCTTTTTTATATCTAGGATATAAGATACCACATCTCCATCCGAATTAGGAGGAATGAGAAATAAAATAAGATATTCCCGGAGAGTAGTAGATTCTCTTTGACTCTATTCTTATCCGGGCAAGGTCCAAAATTTTGACCCATTTAATATAAAATTTTAATTATATGTTATAAATTAATTTAATATTTTAATACAAACACCAATATCTGGCCAAACCCGGATGAACATAATAAATTCATATATATATATATATATTATATCCTATATATAATTAACATGAAGTATTTAAGGTGATTCGGTTGTCAACGGATCTCACAAGCCAAAAAAGTATTTAAAGTAAAAAATTTTGATAAATAAAAAGATTATTATACATATATAACTTATGTTTAATACAAATTAAAATAAATAAAAAGTCTAACTAAGAAATATTCAATAATAATATTATAGTATTTTTTATATATTTACTTGCATATTAAAACAAATATGTAAGTAATTAATGAATTTAATTAACAATATAATGATTTTTTTCGACATAGTATTAAATAAATTTTAATTATTTGTTTTTTAATTAACACACATCTCTAAATAAAACAGATAAAATATATAAAAACTGTATAAGAATATTTCTACATTAAATAAAATAAAAATATTGTTGAAAGAATAAAAATAAATTTTAATCATACAAATTAGTTGGACTTAGTTTTTAAACGTTAGTATTCTAGTTAAAACACATCTCTAAAGAAAAAAAAACATAAACCTATCCCCTTCAAACACAAATAAAATATACGAAAAACTATTTAATATATCTACACATGATATTCAATGAAATTAAAATCATTGTTGGAGGATAAAAATAAATTTAAATCATATAATACAATATTAAAACAAAAATAATAAAATATCAAGAAAAACCCGTGCATTGCATGGGATGTAAGCTAGTGTGTGTGTGTGTGTATAAACTTACTTGAACGTTGTTATGATTATCTCCATTTTCGTGAAATTATTAACATCTTATGAAAGTCTATCCGAAGTATAATTTGTCGGGAAGCGAATAAAAGCTATGAGTAATAAGTACACTATTAAATAATATTAATGGTTCATCTGAAAGAGTCCAGACAGAAACATTAATGTGCTCTGGGAGTGTAACCTTTTTAATGAACTTGGAGCTTAATTACTGGCAATCAGCAGTTTCAGCTTGTCAAACCTGGAAAAATGTCATCTTAAAATTAGACAGGGAACATGACACTTATCATGATGATAACCATAATCTGTAATATGAAAATTGCTGCAAAACAGTAAGGAGAAATATGGATCTGGCAAGAACATGCACTGGCTTTGTAATTTCTTTTGCTACATATTTATAACCACTTCTAAGGATTGGCTCAGATAGATTAAACTAGGTATCATTCTTTTACTCTTTAACTTCCTAGTGTGCAATCATCTCTTTTCATTATAAAGTGGATGGGAAGATCTTTGTTTTTTATGGCATTTTAACTTTTCATTACATTCTGCATGTAGGAAGGCAGTGTTTTTTCAGCATTGAAAATGTACAAACGATCAATAATACATACATAAGTTGCTCAGCTATATTAATTATTAAGGATACACCATTTGTTCTCTAATATTTGAAAAAATAATCTTATTTCTGGCTGTCTGACGACTTTCCAAAACTAGGGTATTTTCTATATTTAAATTGGAATATGAAGAAGACTGTTTATCTAAACTGATATCAAGCATTCATGTTTTTTTATTGTATGTCACCCAAGGCTATCATCTTTGTTTTCTCATTTCCTCCTCATCTTTTTGTTAATTCTAGGTTATGTCGCTAAGAAGTTTCTCTTCTTTTCGGAAAGCACCTTCAACTGCAATATTTAATTCCAGAAGAACCTCTTCAGCAAATTTATTAGCTTTCCTAAATATGACATATTATTCAACTGTTTCCAGCAATGACTTTTATCCTTCATCGAAGCGGAGATCTCGTGGACCTGTAATGGCAGCCAAAAAGGAATCCAAAGGTCTGTTAATATAACAGAATTTTTATTTTACTACCTCTATGAAGGTGGCATCTCCTTTATAACGTGCCTACACTTGCGCAGGGGAAAAACTAGAGGATGGAAAGTACAAGCATACAGTTGATCTGCCTAAGACGAAGTTTGGCATGAGGGCAAACTCTACAACAAGGGAGCCTGAGATTCAAAAATTATGGGAAGAGAATCAGGTTTTTAAGAGACTGTCTGACAGGAATAATGGGGTGAGTTTAAATGTTTAATGTCTGACATGACGTCTTTTTGCACTATAACTCTATTTAAACTCAGCTAAGCTAAAAATGTTTCATTTAGGGAAGTTTCATACTTCACGATGGCCCTCCTTATGCCAATGGTGATTTACACATGGGTCATGCCTTAAATAAGATTTTGAAGGATATGATTAATCGTTATAAGGTATATCTCTTCCACTTAATTTGTTGTACTTGCACATATGTATCTTCAGAGTAAATGTACATGGTTACATCTGCAAGGTCTAATGATATAGTGTAATTGGCACAACATATTCATTACATAATCTAAGTGCGCGCAGATGCACCATAAACATAGTCTTTGATTTTTTGTACTTGAATGCATG
Organism: Oenanthe sinensis; assembly: GCA_028671895.1. Classification (NCBI taxonomy): domain Eukaryota; kingdom Viridiplantae; phylum Streptophyta; class Magnoliopsida; order Apiales; family Apiaceae; genus Oenanthe; species Oenanthe sinensis. Next base: position 29,049,467 of record CM053813.1, on the reverse strand, counting down.
AGATTTACTAGGAACGACCTACTGATGTAATTACATTTCTACAGCTCAACTATATGTAATCTAATGAAATTCAGAGCCTTTTGTATCACCAAACACTGTGTTAACCTTTTTTACGGACTATCATAGAATATAATATCTGAATCTACTAATGCCTTCTTCTTCCTTATGTTTGTTTTAAATCTGTATCTTGACTTGTCAAAAATTAAGATTACCCTCACCATTGGTAACTACCAATACTAGCTTATACTCTGTGTGATGCATGGGTTTCTTTTACTATTTTACTATCTTTTATTTGTGCTTTGATGTTTTATCTTTCTTATTTTTATTCATTTACTATCTTCCAAAAATATTTTTAACTATATTTAATATCATGTGCAGACACATTGTATTTTTGCTTCAAAATGCATGTATATGTATACAAATATTATAATATTGTTATTGAATGTCTTTTGGTTAGCTGTATTTTTGTTTTTAATTGTATTAAACAGAAGTAGTTTATGTATATTCCTCTTTTTATTGTTTTCTTTAATTATTTTTTTAGCTTTGCGGGATCTGCTGCTAACCATCCCATACCACGTGTACTCCCCAAAACTAATCATATATAGGATATAATTATATATCACTTTTTTTACTTTTGAAAACTTATACCTATCCAAATCAATAATGACTTGTAGTGTGATAAATTAACTTTAAGTTGCAAATTAATAATATCATTTTTTTCAAGGTAAGCCAAACGGGCCCTAAATATAATTTATAAATTTCGGTCTAAAGACTCATCAACATGTAAAGGAACTTGCTATGAAAATAGTCTCTCTTTGCATTTGGCTGAATTTTCCAAAGCTTTTACTCTTTCCCAAAAATTCTAATTGTAAAATCATATTATCTCTTTAGAAGGTATGAAGTAGAGTCTCCTCTCCCCCTCTAAGTAGACCCGGTAATCGTGTCGTTCCGTGTACTTTCGTGCATGTACTTTCGTGTATTTATAGCTAAAACCGAAAATGACCCGAAATCATTTCGTGTACTTGTTTACTCAATCCGAACATGAAACAAAATATATCGTGTCAACACGAAACGGAACGAAAAGTACACGAAATTTTTGTATACTTTTCGTTTATACGAAACAAACCGAAATAACACGAAACGATTATACCTGAATACATGAAATATACATGAAATACTAATGAATATATAAAATGAGTGAATTTTTATATATTACGCGTATATATACTAATATATTTAAAAAATATATATTTCATATATAATATATATTATGATATATAAAAAAATAAATATTATATATTAATATTTCGTGTACTTTCGTATACCTAAAATGAAACCCATATCCGACACTAAATTTATCGTGTAATTTCGTGTTCGTGTACTTTCGTGTTTCGTGTATCGAAAATCAAAATCCATATCCATTTTTTTTGTGTCATTTCGTGTCGTGTTCACGTGTCACGTGTCAAATTGCCGGGCCTACCTCTAAGGATGCTTTTTTTTTTGATGTAGACCATCAGACGGGATTGACCATGAATAGTTTCATAGTTTAGAAATATGTCATTTTCAGTTGTTTTTAATAATTGTTTTGGTATGTTTGATTGTTACATTGCATGGAATTTCCTACAAAATTAAGAAGATAATGAAATTCCCGCGTTCAGGTATACGTGTACACATAACATTTGGACTAATATAAATGCATTTCCTACTGTTTCTGGTTTATTTGTAATTCAAGGCTACTCGTATATAATGCATGAGCTGCCTAAGTTGGTACAAGTTACTTCTGAATAATATTTAGATACACTCAATCCTATAAGAGCTTCAATCTTCCAGTCCCTTGTTTGTTTTACAGCTTCTTCAGAACTTTAAGGTTCATTATGTGCCTGGTTGGGATTGCCACGGACTACCAATTGAGTTAAAAGGTAATACTAGGTGATCAGTTCGTGCTGTTAATTGTAAATTCATTTCCGTTGGTTATTATGATTAAGAGTTAACCATAGAAAACATCTAATCAATGTCATCAAAATATGCTCAGCTGGGCATATATATAAGCTTAATAATTTTGAGGTTTTTACAGTTTAAGATTAGAATTTAATTATATACAAAGCTCACCCCAAATGGCCAAATTTTTCTTGACTATATTCCTAGGTGTTGTTAATTGAATATTTGAACTTGACATATGAGGATTTCATGACATTAACGTGTTGCTCCGAAAGTCCGAAGTATAATATGTCATCTTTTTATTGGCCATATTTTCTGGTAAATGGACAGCAGCTTAGTAAAAGCTTAATCTTCACATAAAATCGTATATAGATGGGGCTGTAGCGCTTTTTCATTCTTTAGTAAAGGTTTGCTCGACAGACTTTTGATTTATTAGAAGGATGTAATTATGCCGTGAAGTGGTAGAAAAATATTTCAAACTATATATCTTTGAAAAGTAGAATATAGTAGTATGTTCATTCATCAAATCACATTACAGTTTGGAGCAGAATCAGCTACACAAAGACATAGAAAACAACTTATCAGGCAAAAAATATTCATAGATAACAGGTTTAATCGCAAATCTTCCAGAAGGGTATACAAGGCATCCACTGACCATGGATGGACCTCCCTCAACATTGAAAGGGTGGAAATCCACCAACTCAAGTCTTATTTTACAGCATAGGACAACTGGAGCGGAAAGGAGTCAATACATAATTATGTCCTATCCTTCTCATAATCTCATACTTGGAGCTAAAAACTGCCTGGCGTATGTTGAGATCTCATTTAATTAGCGAATAATGTAAATTACACTTCCCCTCCATTATTTTAGAAACAAAAGATTTAAAGAACAGGGAAAATGTTAATAATTAATTTTTTTATGACGAGCTGAAATAGCTTACTGGCTCCACCCTTAAATTAGGTTACTGTTAAAGTGTTGATGAAAAGGAAGCTTCATCTATTAGGCCAAGTATTGAAAGAATAGTCGTCAATAAAAAACAACAGTGCATTGCAGAGCTCTATAATTGCCGCAATTTTCATGTTTTACAAAAGTTATTGAACTATGTTGTTGGTCTGCACTATGACATTACTGAATTATTCGGGCAATTGGACCCCTGCCTTCAACTATACTAGTGTTACAGTCACTGGATCAAGAAGCTAGAAAGGCACTGACACCATTGAAGTTAAGAGCGAAGGCCGCGAAGTTTGCAAAAACAACTGTGAAGGCACAGATGTCATCTTTTAAGGTTTCTCCTAACATGCAATTTACCAATTCAAATTTCTATATCATACTCAAAATCTAAGGAATATTATACCATATCTATCAATTATACATGTAAATGTGCCAATAATTAGCTATCAAACTTTGTACACATTCATTTTAGAAAATGCAACTTAATGTTGAGTGGTTTTGGTGTTAATGCCGACTATATCCAGAGATATGGAGTATGGGCAGACTGGGATCATCCTTATCTAACGCTTGACCCAGAATATGAAGCTGCTCAGGTAGTTCTTTCGTATGTTACAGTGTTCATCTTCCATGTTTTGGGTCAGTATTGTTTTTTTCGAATGATCAATGCAGGCCATATATCCATAGGTTTCTATTAGTTTTTCATTTTCTGTTTTTAATATTAGTGTATTTTCTTTTCCTTCTGCTGTTTTTTTTAATTCAGTAATATATTTCAGAAACACTGATCTGTGTAGTTGCACTTGACATCTTGTCTCAATTCTTACTAGAAACTTATCTCTATCATTCTCATGTTTAAATAATCTTGATTTGCTGATTTCTTATATTTATATTGCACCATATTCACTACTAGATTGAAGTCTTTGGCGAGATGGTCTTTCAAGGGTATATTTTTAGAGGCAGAAAGCCAGTCCACTGGAGTCCTTCTTCAAGAACTGCTCTCGCGGAGGCTGAATTGGAGGTAAATTAGTTCTCTTATTTTCCATTTCAGGGAATTTTTGGCAGATTATTTGGTTTATTTAATATTGATAATCACTCTCTCAATTAAAAAAAGATTTAATTGCACGTTGATGGCCTGAACTATAATATTTTTGCATAAAAATGGCCCAATTATAAAATTTTCCAGTTTGATGGCCAAACTTTTTATTTTTCAACACTTGATTGCATTCCGTTAAATTTTTTTAACGGATGTTAGTGAAATAATACTTAATTGCACTTTGATGGCCTGGATTATAAATTTTCAGTAAAAAAATGGCTTAATTATAAAATTTATCAATTTGTTAGACAATTATTTATTATTTTTTAATAACTAATTATATTATAATTTTGTATTCACACTTTATTTTATAGTTTAAATAATTATCACACTTTTTAAATTTTAAATCATATTAATATAAATTTATAAAATAAAAATATTTACGAGGTTTATTCTGTAATTTATTTAAAATTGGAAAAAATCTACTTCTAAAAAATGATATTTTATAAATGAATGTAAAATTATTCTAGTAGTTCTGGTATCAATAATAATAAGACAAAGGTAGTGGACAATATTGGATACAATCAATTATTACATAAAAAATAATTTGACTAACAAATTGGTAATTTTTATAATTGAGCCATTTTTCTGCTAAAAAAAATATAATCCACTCCATCAAAGTGCAATTAAGTATTATTTCACTAACGTCCTTTAAAAAAATATAACGGAATGTAACCAAGTGTTAAAAAATAAATACTTTGGCCATCAAACTGGCAAGTTTTATAATTGAGCTATTTTTCTGCAAAAACATTATAGTTCAGGCCATTAAGTGCAATTAAGTCTTTAAAAAAAAGTCACTTGACTTTTCCGGTCAAATTTGGGATTTCTCGAATGACGCACTTTACTGTCAATCTCTTTGTCTATATCAAATAAAACGATAAGATTTGATGATTCATTGATTCTAATAGCGTGATCAGTTTGTTTTTTAAAGTCAGTTGAAGATATTTATTCTATAATAGGTCGTAAGATCTTGAGTCTGCTATGTAGCTGCAATATCTTAAGAAGGGGGAAGCTGGATCTCATCTAGGCTAGATATTTTCCTATTGCTATGGTCTGCTTAAACTCTTTGATATATTAATTTCTTATGAGGGCATTGAATAAGCTTGAATCAAAAATAAATATGAAGAATTTCTTATCAATATCTCATGGTATGATGTGTATTCCATTCATTTAAAGAGACATGAGTGGGCATTGTGGAAGTAATATCCTAGTATGAGTAGCATCCCTCTGTATATGTTTCTTTTCCCTACATTGATATGATTCCTAGTTTGCAATTTAGAGTTTCCATACATGAAACTTTTTAATTTCAGTTCAGAGATTTGGGTTGTGGGTTGCTGAAGTGAGATCACTTATCATAAGATCATTCTGTTGCTTGTCCTGGTAATAGTATAGTACTTAGTTCCAGTGACCTCTGCAAAAATCCATCTGTTGGTTCGAAACCTTCTTGATTACTTTGGCTGAAGGCAGCAAGCTATTAATCACTTAATCCCAGGAAACAAAAAAGAGGCATTTTTAAGTGTAATTTTGTTTTGGTTCTTATAGAAGCAAATTATGAACCAGTGAAAAGAAAAAAGGAATCCCGTGGGTTTAGTTTTTACTGTATATCTCTTTTTTGTTGGGGGAGGCTTACTCATTATGAGGGGAAGATGAGTATTTATTTGTGTCTTATGATTGAAAATTAGGATTTGCCAAGAACCTTCACATATATCATCCATTTGTGCCTTATTTTTCTCAGACTGCCAGCCTTTACTATCTTATGCAGTCCAATTGTACTTTTATGTTACTGTATCACTACAAGGATTTGCTGTAACCTTTTCTTGCTTGCTTTAAAATTTAAACTGCAGTATCCCGAGGGACATGTTTCAAAGAGCATGTATGCCAATTTCAAAGTACTTAGTGCTCCAAATTCAAGTGGCTTGCTTGAACTTTTCCCCAATTTGTTTTTGGCTATTTGGACCACAACACCCTGGACTATCCCGGCCAATGCTGGTAAGGATCAGTTATGTGTAGTTGAACAGTTGTGGTAAATAAAATTTCCTCCAGTCACTTTAATTTAATATAGTTTCACTGTATCCATGTAATCCGATCCCCTGCCCCCATTGTATCTAATTATATTGTTCTGTAACCAATATTCTTTGTTCTCGATTCAAAAAATAATCAAGATACTGTACATAATGCACTTGTTTTTTTGATTTCGGTTTCATTGATAGTAGAACTAGAATATCTCGACTCTATAGGGGCGCTAGTGCTTGACTAATAGAATATCAAAGGGGCCTGAATGAAACTTAACTTAATAGGCTACTACTCTAGGCTCGCTTCTTCAAGCTCCGCCCCTTAATGAAAACGGCCTAGCTAGTGAGCAAGTTTCTAAAGTGCTAACGCGCCTTATATTATAATCTTAATAAAGCAACCTTTCGCGCTAGGCGTTTCATATAGGTGGAAAAGCTACCTTGCTTACAGTTGAGTATCTCTCATATGGCAGAAAAAAGCTAGTGAAGACTGGCTAGCCGTATGCAAACACAGTCAATACTTAGCAGGCAGTTGAACTCTTCAACTCTTCACTGCCTAATCGATGCTTCCCTAACAAAGTTGAACTCTTTATTTTTTACCAATATCTTCTGAAAAATATAAAATAATAAAACTAGCAGTTGAAAACCCACCTCTGTTCTACATGATCAAACTCCTACAGTCCTAGTCCTCCTCACTACCATAAATGGAATGCAGTCCTCCTCACTCCCATAAAGGAATAAAGACAATGGCAAATTGGAACAAGTTGGCCAATTGGGCCCCGTTTGGTATTGCTGTTGCAGTCAACAACTTTTGACAGCTTTCTTAGAAAGTACTTTTGCTCTAAAAGCTGCTTTTAGAGAAAGCACATCTTCCATGCTTTTGAAAAAAGTTGTTTTTCAACTTTTACAGGGAGCAGTTAAAGGTTTCACTTTCAGGCACCCCCCCCCCCCCCCCCCCCCCAATTTTTTTTTTTCTCTCTCAAAATATGCACACATAAAAAATATTACCAAACATTTATTTGATTTTTCCGACATCACTTTTTCTCATAGTACATTAGTTTTGAACAACAATCCCAAACGGAGCCTTAGTCACTAGATTTAACATGTAAGACAAGTGGTTATATGATTATATGTTGGGGCATGCTTGGAAATAAGGACGCAGTTTCGTCTTATTTGCAAGGAGTTTGAATTTGCTAGCTTTTATTTCTGTAGGATTCTTGAAACTAACATGTACCTGTAGTATACGTACAAATTCTCTTAGATTTTCGCACTCTGTACAATACATATTATTCCACTAATTTTTATTTTTTTTCCAACAGCCGTTGCAGTCAATGCTAAACTAAAATATGCTGTTGTTGAAATGCATAGACCCCTGGCAGATTTTTCTACATCTTCTGCAGGCGGAAAGAAAATGGTTGGGAATTTCTTAAAAGAGCAAGAAAACTCCTTTCTTATTGTAGCAGAGGACCTTGTGTCAACACTTGAAACAAAATGGGGTGTGGAACTTGTTGTCAAAAAACTACTCTTGGGTTCAGATCTTGAAAATTGCAGGTTATGTGAAAAATATAATTTTACCTTCATAATGTGTTTCACAAATACTACATTTTTTAATTTGGATACATGTTTCACGTGTTTCCATTATATTTGACAAAGATATTCACGTGATATCTTTGAACCTTGCCCTTTCATTGCTTCAGGTATACTCACCCAATAGAAAACAGAAAATGCCCTGTCGTCATTGGTGGAGATTACATTACAACAGAATCCGGAACTGGGCTAGTCCACACAGCCCCCGGTCACGGGCAGGAAGATTATGTGACTGGATTAAAATATGGTCTTCCTATACTTTCTCCTGTAGATGATGATGGAATGTTTACAGAAGAAGCAGGGAAGTTTAGTGGCTTGGATGTGCTTGGGGATGGTAATGCCGCTGTTATTGAATACCTGGATAAAAATTCATCAATTATCATGGTAGAGCCATATAGTAAGTCGTGATCTCATTTTCACAGTTGTACTGAATATATTGTGGATTTAAACTTAGTAAAGTATTAAACTAAGTTCGAAGACTGACTTTTTTTCCTGAATGTAGAGCACAAATATCCATATGATTGGCGAACTAAAAAGCCTACTATATTTAGGGCAACTGAACAGTGGTTTGCATCCGTAGAAGGATTCAGAAAAGCTGCTATGGATGCAATAAGCGAAGTGGAATGGACTCCATCTCAGGTATCAGTGCTGCTAGCGTGTAATTATACGATTTTCCTATTAGTCCTTCCATAGCCATAATGTTTGTATTCTGAACTGCAAGTCATTCTGCTCAAAGGAAGAGGAAAATATGATATGGACTTTGTCCCCTTTGATGTATATAATTTTATCGTTCCGTCACCATTTTCCATTAAATAAGAAGCTGTATACTGATCTTAACAAAAGGAAAACTTTTATCCAAAACATCAGTTAAAATATTATTATTTTTATAATTGCAAGCGCCTCTTCACAAGCAGGCAAGCATGCTACAAATGATCCACCACGTCTTGCTAATTCAATGTTGTTACCCTTTTTCCTCTTTGTTAAAATGGTCCAAGTTACGTTTCACACTTGTATATATCCGATCTAGATCCAGTTTGCAAGATGCCAAGATGATCGGAACTTGATGAAGAATAACATCTATCAAATGCACAATGATTTCCCTAGGACTAGGACATTAAATCACTTATAGAATGATGCTACATATGTACTAGGCTTTGCTTGGCTATGAGTATTCTCTGATGTGCAGAGCACACACAGTAACCAGAATTAGATTGTTGTTACTCGTTTGGCCTAGGGAAATTACTAGAACAAATGAAGTCTGGGGAATATCCGAGCTACTGTTTAGATCTAACAGACTAATACATACAATAACAGTTTTAATGGAACGAGAAACCAAAAATGGACAAATTGTAATAGTTTCTAGCTTCATCATTGTCGTTCCTGGTCCAACTCTAAAACAATGGCAACTTACTGGTGATTGTGTGTATTGTATAACTTAACTTGATTGTCACTGTATGGGATTCCTTCGCTGAGCTAGAGTACAAAGGTTTGATTTAGCAGTTGCCTTTGTCATTTTAATCGTTGTCAATATCCTTATCTATTTAATTCTCCTCATCTTACAACTGTTGCATCTGTTGTTGACAAGAACTGTAATCTTTCGTCAGGCAGAGAATAGAATTTCTGCAATGGCTTCTGGCCGCTCTGACTGGTGTATATCAAGGCAAAGGACATGGGGTGTTCCCATTCCAGTCTTCTATCACGTTGAAACAAAGGAACCTCTAATGAATGCAGAGACTATTAGTCACATCAAGTGTAAGGACATTCTCAGTGTGCCAACTTTTGATAATTGTTGGTAGTAATAATTATGCTTTACATCTTTGATCTGTAAGTAAATATGAGTTCAGTTTTCATCAGCTTGTATTAATTTTGCTCTTGTATGTTTTAAGCCTTCTTATATCTTAGGACTTTTTACTGTCTTCATTATTACTTGAAATTTTGAAAGGTTTTATTGAAGTGTTAGAAGCTCTGTGCTTCTATGTATTTTGGCAGCTATAATTTCCCAAAAGGGTAGTGATGCATGGTGGTACATGTCAGTGGAAGAACTGCTTCCTGATAAATACCGTGGTAATGCATCAGTGTATGAAAAAGGGACCGACACCATGGATGTTTGGTTCGACTCAGGTATTCAAGTCCAACAAATTTAAAGTTATTGTTTCTTTTGTGGAAGAAGGGTTGGTTTTTTTGAAAGACATTTAGTATCGATGATCTTTGAATTTGTTGTGGAACTTCCTTGTGTTTTTTTTGCTATTGCAGCTAGATGCTTTTATCATGCATTAACAATAGTGGATAACTGGATATATATTAAATGATAGCTATTAGGAAAATTGAAGAATAATTGTTGTTAATTGAGCTCAATGCTATGTTGATTACCTATGGTCACAAGTTTGCAACTGTCCTTCAAGTCATTTACTTGTGCTTTCTCTTCGGCATATACTGCCCAACATCAGCTCAATAATTTATCATGCATAGTATTGTTATACCGCTCTTGGTTTAGTGACCTGCCAGTTATATTTAAATCACTGTAATAGTTCACCTTATCAATCATATGCAACCATGGGATGTGTTCATTTAGCTCTCAGTGTCTCTGAACTATGCTCCACGATAACCAATGTCGGCTATTTCCTGGTGGTTCAGGTTCTTCTTGGGCTGCTGTTTTGGATAAAAGAGAGGGACTTAGTTATCCTGCAGATCTTTATCTAGAAGGTACTGATCAGCACCGCGGCTGGTTTCAGAGCTCATTGTTGACAAGTGTTGCTACTAAAGGTAGATATATAATTCCATCATTTTGCAGTATTTTTGCATGTACATTATTTAATTTTCATAGAGTGGTGTTTGACAAGGTTAAGGTAATGGTCTCCACATAGAGTAGAGACACAAATAAATTATCAGTCTTTAAAGTAATCTTAAGGTACTGGTAATCTGAGATTGTCAAATGTTGATAATCTTAAACAATTGTTGAAGGACATGTTATCTCTGACAGAAACATCCGACTAAATAGAGAAAGGGATAATTAGATAAAATATGAGTACTCTAGGATATATGCCTGCCAATATCTAAAAATTGAAAATATTTAAATCAATAATAATATTATTTTGCAGGAAAGGCTCCATATACTGGTGTTATCACCCATGGTTTTGTATTGGATGAGAGAGGGTTGAAAATGAGTAAATCTTTGGGAAATGTTGTGGATCCAATTACTGTGATTGAGGGAGGGAAGAACTCAGGGGTTAGTCACAGTCTCACAGATCTACTACGTTTCAAACATTTTTTATGTTCTGTCTATTATGTTTGTACTTACTTTTTTATGGCAGGAAGCACCTTCCTATGGAGCTGATGTGCTTAGACTATGGGTATCAAGTGTAGACTACACAGGTGATGTGCTGATCGGACCACAAGTACTACGTCAGATGTCTGACATATATAGAAAGCTGAGAGGAACTTTGCGCTTTCTTTTGGCAAATTTACATGATTGGGAAGTACGTTTTAACCTTTTTTTTTATAAAGAAATTCTATATGATGAGTAAATAATGACAAGCATTTTGATACCGATGACCATTATTTTTTAAAGCTGTTCCAGTATATCTGGAGGACCTGCTTATGGATTGTCTTGGCTACTTCAGAATTATGTATCTGGTGCTAGATTAATAATTGCTAAAATAATCAATTCATATTCCTCTATCTCTCGAGCACAAAAATATTCTTATTGCATTAATTCTCTTGGCCAAATTTTTCTCTACAGATATATGGCTAGAATATTTAACCACCAATTCTCCAGTCAGATATATAAGTCTTTGCATTTTTTTTTTTGCAGACTGATTATGCTGTTCCATATAGTGATCTCCCTGTGATTGATCAGCATGCTTTATTTCAACTTGAAAATATTGTGAAGAACATCAAGGAGAGTTATGAAAATTACCAGTTTTTCAAGATATTTCAGGTAACTTCTTTTGTGTTCTTTTTAATCTGAAGTTTAAGTAGGTAAGTTGTTGGAGCTGGCAGTAGTCGACATGTGGCTGTTAATAAAGTTTTCTTTGATTTAACTAATTAACTCCCCTCACGATCATCATCATCAGCAGCAGGAAAATGTGTATTTTTGTATTGTTAGTGTTTCTGAATATATGGTATGCGGGTCAATGAATGTTACTCTGTGTGACTGAGAGATATGGCATACTAACCTGACCTTGTTTTCTTTTTTGTTATGTTTTCAGACCATCCAGCGGTTTGTGATTGTTGATTTGTCAAATTTCTACTTGGATGTTGCTAAAGATCGACTTTATGTTGGGTAAATATTCTATCATTTTGTGTGAAATGCTATTTGTACACAGATAAATATAAATATATGATTCAATAATAATACTTAAAAACGTTGTAGACTTGTAGCAATAACTGCAAAAAAGTATATGTACGATTTCAATATTTCATAGAGATATATGTTGCATGCTGTAGTACTATATTTAAAACTATAATGTTTGTCATTGATACTTCATTATTATACTCTGAAATATATCTAATGTCTTTCCATGCATAATATACTTGTATTCTTTCACTAGTCATTAACAAGCTAACTGCGCGTCTTTACAATGTTCCAGGGGAACTTCAAGTTTCACAAGGAGAAGTTGTCAAACAGTCCTTGCAGAGCATCTACTTTCCATTGTAAGGGTGATTGCTCCAATACTGCCTCATTTGGCTGAGGATGTGTGGCAGCACCTTCCTTTTCAATATGCTACCAAAGATGGTGATGTCGCTGAATTTGTTTTCGAGTCAAGATGGCCAGAACTAAATGATAAATGGCTTGCCTTTCCTGTGAAAGAAGTTGAATTTTGGGAGAAAATACTGGAGGTTAGGCATGGTTGTATATCTCCCGTCTTTATCTAAAACTAACAAATTTTTTACATGGTTATTTTTGATTTTATACATTTCTTAAGAAATGATTTATTTTTGAGGGATAGAAGTTTTATCGAATGTGTAGTGGCACCATTGACCATATATATCTGGGAGGGCTTTTACCAGAAATGTTTTCATATTCGGACAGAAATTTTTGCGGGTTTCAGAGATGGCCTTGATATCAGTAGAAGAGAAAGGCTTTAGATGCCGGTTGTCATTGAATTAATGTTGAACAAAAAATATTTTGCTCTATTGAGTGATGTTTTTCAAATGTTGTGAAAACCTTTTCATTTTTTAACAATTAAGAAAAAGTATGATATATTTTCTGTTTTGAGTGTGGGATGATTATATATAGTTAATTTACATTCAATATAGATGTTTCGACAAAGAAACAAGTTTAATGATATGTTTTTTTTTTTCTGTTTAACATGGGATTCTCTCATTCACTCAGTTATATCTGGTTTATGAGACTGGCAGGCTTCCATTTATTACTGTTTGCAACCAGGGTCATCATTTTGTCTTAAATGATGCAACCTCTCAATTAATTATTTTATTGTTTTAGGCCTGTTTATCACCAATCCTGTCATACTTATAGCCCTTCTCTTTTTATCCAGTAATTATTATGTTCCTATAGTTACCTGCAAAAGTTAAATTCTTACACTAAATATATTGGGATGATGTTGACCAGCTGAGAACTGAGGTGAACAGAACCTTGGAAGCTGCTCGTACTGAAAAGTTAATTGGCTCTAGTTTAGAAGCTAAGGTCTATCTACATGCATTTGATGAGAGTCTGGCTGTGAGATTGAATGAAATGTGTGAAACCAAAAATGACGCAGACACATTGTACCGGATATTCATTACATCTCAGGTATGCTAAGAAATTACCTAAATATTTGCTCCGGTTAATGCAATGTCATTTCCTCGATGCATCTAGACATTTACTTTGTATGGCTTCAAGTTAGCTTATATGTGATAAATTGCTTATGGTGGGGTTTAGACAAATTAGAGCATCTCTGCATGTCCGCTGCCCATGGCTTTAGCATTCAATAATGGTAAGACGGAATTGGGCAGAGAAAAAAGAGTGCTCGACCGGAACAACGGCCAACAAAGACTGTAATTACATAGATAACTGCTCCTCACCTTTCATTTTATTAGTAGTAATCTTTATGGTCTACAAAAAGTTTGTATTTTTCTATTTTGCCATGCTTCATAGTTCTTATACAGTCTGGTGGTAATATAGTTCTGACTAGGTATTGCGAACTTCGTCTAGTACTGTTACTACTTACTACAAAGTAGGCATTAGTTGCACAAGGCCTAAATTGTTGTGCTGTCTGTGCAATTGTCTTTTATTAAATCCATATACAGAGTGTAATCTAAATAGTATATTTAGTCTCTACTGTGTACCCTTTCCCAATATTATAGCTCTACATCTTTATATTGCTATAATTCTATTTATTATTGTTTATACAAAGTAAACGCTTAAGAATAGATGTGCAAATTGTAAAAACATCCACCAAATTGTGATCTTCAGGTAGAGATTCTTCCATCCTTGAACAGTGCACAAATTGAAAATATTCCCTACACCGGAGAGTATCTAATAAAGGGAGAGAACAAAATTTGGATCGGTGTCTCGCGTGCTGAGGGATCGAAATGTGAAAGATGCTGGAATTTCTCACCTCAAGTCGGTTCTTTTGCTGAGCACCCAACACTCTGCAGCCGATGTTTTGGCGCTGTTGATGGTCATCCGACACCTGCTTTAGCAGCAGCAGTCTGAACTTCTGACAATTTGTAATTGATTCATATTTTGTCAAATTTTGCAATATTATTTATAATATCTTGATATATGTATATAGTATATATAATCAAAGGAAAGTTTATTGAATTCGAAATGAATAAGTGAGTTCTTTTATTTCAATTTTTCTTGAATCTGCCAAACTTTTCAATCAGTATACAGTCTGATTGAAGATTAATTCATAATTTGTACAACTTTTCTGTGCTAGATTACTATTCAGTAATTGTATAGAGTATGTTTGAAAATATTAGTAGCCTGTGTTGTTCATCTTTAGACAATTGTTCCTTCTGTTGAGATGTCATACAAATGTTGTTAATGAATGAAGCAAATGAGGGTGTTCATACCATTAAGCTGGGAATGGTTGGAAATGAGAGCGTGTGGATGACTAGGTAATAGCACAGATCACGAGAAATGTAGGAGAGGTTGGTATATACTTCTAGGGGTTTGTTTGGTAGACATGAAAATATTCAAGAACTTTGTTTGGTGGACATGAAAATATTCAGGAACTTGAACTTCCTAGGAAGTGAGAAAGTAAGAATATGTGAGATTGTTTGATTAACACTAGTATGATGAGTAAAAATGTCTTGGAAGTATAATTTCACACATGAAGTTGTTTATGAGCCCTCTCCTAGGTAATTTACACTTGCCATGAATTACATTTCCCTACTTATCAACCAAACAAGATTTTATACTTCCTAGGAACTTCATAAAAGAATTTAATACCGTAATTACAATTTCATATGAAAATTAGGAAAATTTAATACCTAATAATTACAATTTCCTAGGGAAATGATTAACCAAACAAGCATTAGGTTTAAAATATTAATTTCTGTGAACCAATGTCGGTAAAAGTTGCAAAACAGAATTAAGACATCGTTTAAGGTTTATTTTAATATTAGAATAATATTACATATATTAGTTAGTATATATTCATTACATCACAAATTCTATAATTAAATATATTTAATTTAAAATATTGTTCTACATTTATTAATTTATTGTAAAATATATTTATAGCGAATAATGGAATTTAAAAATTAAATCAATAGTGCACTACATATTAATCAGCCAAATCAAAAATATTTAAAATCATTGTGTAAACTTTTGAACTCGTATATAGGAAAAAGTTTCAAATTTATTTTCAAAACAAATCTCAAATAACCCGTGTTAAATTTTACTTGGTTAAAACATAATTAAATAAAATAGACCTCTGATTCATATAAATATGACTAAATAAATTAAAATTAAAGCTTTTTTATATTAGTAAAATACAAAGAAATCCAATTTTCAAGTATATTAATTGAGGTGTTGATTTGTGATTCGAAGAAATAGTTGAATCGACAATGGGCTGATTAACGGGTCTATTAAATAATTGGGCCGTTAAAAAATCCAATACTATCCAGCCCAATTAGAGCTAGGGTTTAGGCATTGATATATCAAAAATTGCCCTCATTCTATACTTTAATCTGCTCACTCATTCGGCGTTGCAACACCAGGTATATTATTCATCCCCCTCCTCTCTCTACATATCTGTGTCTAACATATGTATACTTGTTTCATTATGTTCATTTTTACATTTATGCTTATAAATAACATGTTTTATTTTATTGAATTGAAAATATAAATGTTTAATTATCGTTATTTACAGTCTAGTTGAGGGTAAAATTAAAAAAAAAAAGAGCAGTCAAGATGATGAACGATGAAGGTCAAAACATGGATCTTTATATCCCCAGGAAATGGTATGTTTTGTGTGTATTTATATTTTTAATTCATGTTTTTTTTATTTGTAGTGTTTAATTTGTTATTGTTATGTTGGTTGTTTTATGGAATATCGAATATTGAGGTTGAATTTTTAATGTGATTGTAGTTCGGCTACCAATCGGTTGATCACTTCCAAGGATCATGCTTCTGTTCAGATCAATGTTGGTCATTTGGATGATAGAGGCATTTACACTGGTGGTTTTACCACTTTTGCACTCTGTGGTTTCGTTCGTGCACAGGTTTCAGTGTTTGTTTTCGGGTTTTTGTTAATTGTGACTGCTATGGTCGTTAAGTGGTTTCTTTAGTGTTTGATGTGTACGATAAATGTGTGTAGCTAGAATTTGCGTTTTAGTAGTAACATGACACTTGGACAGTACAAGCTGGTTTTTTTATGCATACGTTGTAATATTTTTAACTTGCTTATCGCAAGTCAACTTTAAAAGAATTTCACTTTTCTGTAGTGCAAATCTCTGACATG
Source organism: Oenanthe sinensis (assembly GCA_028671895.1). Classification (NCBI taxonomy): domain Eukaryota; kingdom Viridiplantae; phylum Streptophyta; class Magnoliopsida; order Apiales; family Apiaceae; genus Oenanthe; species Oenanthe sinensis. Next base: position 29,032,976 of record CM053813.1, on the reverse strand, counting down.
GGATCCGAAAATACCCTTTAACTTTGAACTTCAATTCTTTTATGTCCTAGGGTTTTACTCGCATTAAAGAACTGGTTTAACTTGCAATCAAAATTAGTATTGCACTGAGTTAAGAGTTTGTAATGCTACCAACTTCTCCATTCCATGTACTCCGTGTAATAGTAGTGCATGTAGATTGTAGATGGGCATGCTAGTCTTTATTAACATTTCTTCCTTTTTATGCTAATAAATTGAAACTATCTTCTGCACCAAAATGACCAATATGTAATTTTTAGTGAGCTTTGTGGTATATTGAGAAAAATATGTTTCGACATTGATCGCCTGACTTTTTGTGAAGATGAACTGTCATAAATTCCTTGTTTCAATGGGAAATCATCAAACATAGTAATAATTTTTTATTTGTCTTGTCTCTATAGGGAGATGCTGATGGTGCAGTTGATCGCCTATGGCAGAAGAAGAAAGTTGAACTTAAGCAATAGAGGGATTGTTATCCTTTGTATTTGTTAGGCTTGTTTTTTGTTTGAAGCATTAAGATGTTGCTATGCAAAGGCTTTTGACTTTTCCTAGCTCTTGATTTCTATAGTTTGTGGACTATCACCCTCTGGATTTTATTTGGCCTAAAGTTTATTTGGAAGTATTATTGGTTCAGCTACTAATTGGCGTAATTTCTTTTATCCGTTCTGAATTGAAGAGCAGTGATGGATAGAATAGAATTGTTATCTATTTAGGCTCCGTTTGTTTGCTGGAAAATAAGTTGATTTTCGGAAAATGTTGTGGAAAATGGTTTTACAGAGAAGGAAAATATTTTCCATCATCTATCATAAAAAAATTATGAAAAACCGTGACAAGATGTTTCTCTCTTTTGGAAAGTGCCGAGGCATTATGAAAGGAATTTTGCTCCCTTATAAAACTTATTATGTTCTAGAGATCAAACCAATGCAGAAAAATGTTTGTCTAGAATTTCTGATTTTTTTACATTTGTTTGACATTTGGAAAAAATATTATTCTAAAGCGAAATGCTGAAAAATTAGGAAAACAATTTTCTAAAATATCTGTGTAAATGCAGCACCACAGAATATTTTTCTGTGTGCTCAGGTGTCTAATGTTAAATTACATCATCTACACCTAAATCTTCCATTCTTCCCTTGGTTCAGGTGAGTGGGTGCCAACTTATCCAACTCCAGTTCTGAGGGATTGGCCTTCTAGTCCCCATGATGTCCCTTATTCAAGGATGGATGTGGGGAACTTATTGGTCTTTCTACAATTGAAAAGGTCAATTTAATTTGAAGGTATACTTGGCTCAGTTTTACCTAATTACCACAAAAGCATATCATACTAGGATCATACTCAAGTATGAAGGTCTTCTTTCTTTTGTGCTCTTCCTACTCAAGTCTGATCAAGTTGTTTCTTTTCTGTTCACTTGTTGGGCAACAAGTAAACAGAAAAAATCGAAAAACTATCAAGAATGTACTGCTTCTGGTTTGCTTATCATGCGTTTGAAAAATTATTGGTAGAAAATTAGAGAAACGCATCATTGGAGTCCTTGCTATTTCTCTAATTTTCTACCTATCAAGTGTTTCAAATTTCTGTAACTTCAAGAAGAAAAAACAGATACAATTAACTTTGCCTTTTTATCATCCCAGCTAGCAATTTCGGCCCCTAACCATGTTACACCATTGTATAATTTCCTAGCAGTTTTGAACTTTTTACCTTCCAACCATGTTATGCCAGAGCCAGCGTATATTCCCCTGGGCACATCCCTCAGTGAGTCCTCAAATAATTGATGGAATTTACTATTTAGAGCATTATGGGCAAACAACTTCAAATTTTCACTGAATTTAGTAGAAAAAGAAGGTAAACTTATACAGTATACGTTATAGTATTTTACTTTTATGCTTTGTTTGGTTGATTTGATTCGCTATATTCCTGAAATATTGTTCTGTTTGGGAGTTGGATGTCATTCTTTAACCGAATTAACTTGACATCCTAAACAAATTGCCCAGGTACCTTTTCCACTTTTTGCTGTCCTCCTGTCAAACTTTTCTCCTACGTCAATTTTCAGTCTTCTTGGTTGAATGTTGTAGGCCTTCGTCGAGAGCCATAATTGTCATTGTGTGCAATGTGAAGATTTTAAGGACCTGAACTATAGCCTAGCAACTGATGGTAAATCGGAAATTCTATATTTGCATTGTATTTTTTCTGGCTTTCTACTGATCTTTTTTACTGAATGTCTAGTAAATCTACTTAAGCTCAACAGTTGCCTATAATAATATGTTTGTTTGCAGAATGTTGAAGCCACTAAAAAATGAATTGAAGGATGCAGCAGCAGTGAAATCTATAGACAGTGGTTTACATTCACTTACATAAACTCCATTACAACACAAACACATGAAAAAGTTAGGAGTCAACTTATACCCGTAACTTATATGTTTAGTTGTTCGCATACAGACTCAGACATTAGGGAACTCGTCTGGCAACAGGTTTAAGTCCATTATAAGTGTAGCTTTGGTTTGATAATCTTCTTTTGTAGAAATTTATTTGTTTAGATAATAGAATTGTAGAAATATCTGTACTCTATTATTTTAGATGACAATTTGAAAGATATGTAGAAGCTACATTATTATTTTAAATGCTCTAATTTGTTGTTGTGAACAGCTGAACTTAATTACAAAAGAGGAATGTTGACTGAAAGAGTCATCAGGGACAAATTAAAGGGATGCTCCGAGGCACACAATCAAAGATCAAACCAGGAAAGTGCGGAAGGCCTGTAAAGCTTGAGGATGTGCAGGGATTTGGATATAATAGGGTACATAACTTCTAAGAATCTTTAATTATCATACAAGTTATAAATATGCTTTAGAGTGCCTCTATTGTTCATTTCATGTATTTCTGTGTTTTGGGGTGCTTCCATTGCGTTTAGTACCTATATTTTTTTACATTTTTCAGCTTTGTGTTTCTAGAAAGTCTGAGTACTAATCATATGAATAAAACCTTGAATTAGAGTCATAAATCTACCTTTATTTGCACACGAAATGATGGTTCTGTAGTTCTATTTTATAACCATGGTTCGAATGTGTGCAAAAGTTAGACAGTGAGGGTTGATGTATAATTTGAAATTCCACTTTTCTCCGAAACCTGTACTTGCCGGACACTGTTAATCTTTTGCTGAACATCCCTACTTCAGATAATGTAAGATCTATAATCGTAATCTCGTATTTCAACTTGAAGTTTGCCAAACACTCGCTTATCGGAAGTAAAGAATTCAGTTACTCGCCCAAGAAAATAGATTGGAAAAAACTTTATTACCTTCTTCCTTTTTATTCTTTTCATTCATTTCTGATCTAGTCGTTTCTTTTCTCTTCCTCCCCCAACAACTGAACCGAAAAATAAACAAGAATCTACTACTGGTTTCCTTATCAAGAATACCTAGACTATTAAATAAAACTTGGAGAATAGTAATTTAGTTCCTCTGTTATTTTTCAAGCTTAAAAGCAGGGCTGGTGGCAGAATCGGGGCTAAAAAAATTGCACTTATTTCCTAAAGGGGCTTCAAAAAATTTGCAAATTTATAAAATCCAGTCGAAACTCAAATATTGATCTTTTGCTGATTTGTAAAGTTCAACCAAGGCTATAGAGTTTGTGATAGCTTTTCTCCAGCACAATTGCATATGCAGTTATGCACTCACACAGACACACATCTATGAGGAATCAGAATATTAACATAAAAATAATTTGGTTCATGAAAAGCTCTTGAAAATTATTATCTAAAACTTAACATTCTTCCCCCATTATGTAAATGGATTCCAGGTATCAATTTAGTTCTACGATCCACTATTCACCAAGTTGAAACTCTTCTTTAATTGAGTGTACAATATATATCACGACTTAGTTATGCTCTTAGACTCGAGGGGAAATCAGATGCTTTGATCTTGGTTGGTAAAAAGAGAATGTACCAGCAGTACTGAACTTGTGTGGTAAGACATACTCTACTATTTTATGAAATATAACCTAACCCAAAACTATGATAAAATGCTTGCTTGCGAGTTCTAGTTTCACTTTACTTTGTACGTTTTTGCCTCGCTGCCTTTATGGAGTTATCGACATGACATAGAGATGAAAGATAAGTTGTTAATATTGATTTAGATATTGGTGCAGGTGTAACCATCATTCCCAGCAAAAACAAACTCATAAGAAGACAGATAGGGATCACTCCTCCATCCTTAATGGATAAGGAAAAAGGCCGAAACTCTTATATCCTTGTTTATTGCAGTTGTGGCATCAGGAAGGCAATACCGGCCAATTCCCCATTGGCGTTAGAAAATTAGTCATCCATTTGTCCCACCCAATTATTAATATTTGGGTGCATGAGGTACGGAGATTAATTAAGAAAGGTTATGAAAACTGAAAAAAAGAAGAAAATATATGTAAGAGAAAAATATGCTATTCAAGGAGATGTAAAAAAGTTGATGCGACGGAGGGAATATCAATTTAAGTCTTTACTGGTCTTGAATAATCAGTATTATTTGTTTGTTTTGATATAATAGAATATTAGTGACTTTTTTTAATGCAAATTTCATATATAGCCATGTTAGATACATAGCCGATCCTACGAAAAAGATTGTAGATTCGCCAAGGAGAAAGGGGAGTGATCACCTCTACCAAGTACCAAAAGTACTTATAATTAATGTGTTGATAGAATACACTATAAAATGCAATAACTTTCATACAAGTGCATTGTCTTTTAATTGGGAAAAAGAGAGAGAATAAAACGAACGGTGTTGGGATAGTCTTGCAGCCTGCAGGGACAGCTAGTCCAAAAGATATGTGAATTTTCAGTATGCACAAGACTAGTTATGTATAACTGTATAAGAATACAAAAACCAAGTATAAAGCAGATCGACATATATATATGAAGGGATCGAGATGTCATAGTAGCCCATCCAGGGGGGATGGGCAGGATCGAACTAGCTAGTAACAAGACATTAGTGATCTTCTCATCTAGTTGTCGTTGTTTTGCTGTTGGATGATTTGCCAGCGTACCATGTGTGTGTATTTGTGCAATGGACAATAATATTCAAGTTGATAAGTCTCTTATCCAGTTGCTTTCACTAGTGGCATGGTCAGTTGAACTAGCTCCAGTACTGTAGGAAGAAGATCCACTGATGACTTCTATCCAATTAAGCATCAACTAGTTTTGGTCTGCAACTCTGCAGTCCCATAACGTACATCAATAATTGCATTCTAAATTTTTTTAAGCTCCATGCATGCATTTATGAGGTTGCGAGACCTCTCTCTCTGACTCTGACTACTGAAAAAGTGCATATGCATGCATGCACATTAACCAGAAAGTGAAGGTGGAATGACATAGATATCCATGTATTAAAGTATAATATAAGATTCACTTAAGACCTTTTTTTAACACTTTAATGTTTTAGATGAACTGCTTATTCAACATGATCATGTTAAAATATAATATAAGATCCATCTTAAGGTTTTAGATGAACTGGTTACTTAAAGTATAATATAAGATCGTTGGCCTTCTGACATCTTAATATTAGAATCTGGCACGAAAACAATATAAGACGCATATACATATTAAGATACCACCATTGTTCTAAAAGACGGTCATCTTACTGATTAATCGATAAGAAGACCGGGTCGATTAATCGAAATCAGGTCAAAAGACGTTTTTTTTTAAATCGGTCAAAAATCACCCGAGATGGAAAAAATCGGCTGAAACGGTCAACAATAGGTTGAAACGGTCAAAATCGGTAAAAGTTACTTCATCCGTTCCATAAAAAGTGACGGTTTATAAAAATTAAAAGTCAAATTGATTCAACTTTGATCATTTATTAATAATTATTGTTAGAAATAAAAATTATGAAAAATATATCATTAAAAAATATATTACATTAACTATTACATTTAATTTTTATTTTTGTAAAAATATAAATCAATAATATTTAATAAGTGGTCAAAGTTATATAAATTTGACTTCTAATTTTTATAAGTCGCCACTTTTTATGGAACGAGGGGAGTATTTTATTTTAAAAAAAGTTAAAATTTTAAAAAAATTAATAACTAATATATTTTTATTACAAATTTACAATAAATATGGGTTATATGACCCTAAATACTTCATAAATTTTAAATACTCTCTCAAATTGCTAATAATTATATGATATATTATATAATAACTATTAAGATTAATTATTAAATAATGATTATTAAATATAAACCAATTAAAATGTTAATGATAAGTGATTTTTTCATAAATGTTAACATCTAAATATATATGGATTGATGATATATGATATTTTTTTATTATAATTTTATAATAATTTGAAAATGTTTAAATATAATTATATATTATTATTTATTAAATTAAATTATTTCCGATTAATCACCGATTACCCCCGATTAATCACTGGACGGTATCTTCAACATCTAACTCCCATTCCCGTTTTTAGAATACTGGATATCCCACACACATACATGTCACACTTTACTGTTTTTCATTTGGTGATAATACGTAACTCGATTATTTAAGCCTCAGTTAAGGCATGCGCAAATTTTTTGACTCGTACGCAGAAAAAACACAATTGAATATTTGAGATAAGTTGCTATATACGCCCACTCATTGATGTGCTAGCAATATTAGCCACGGGGGAAAATACGTAAGATAGCATTAAAAGTGGTGACATGTCAATACGTCATAAATTCAATGGCGGCATAGTAAAAAATGTTTATGTGAACTGTCACTAATCATCCATACATATTATATCCCGTTCTACAAAATTAATAAAGAAGCTAGCATTTTTATATATAATTCGCACACGCATACACACTGTATTTAAGTTTGAATGGGTACGTACAGAAATAACTAAAACACTCGAATATGAAAAACACATAGCTCCATTTATATATATATCAACTACTACAGTCTACATACATGATACATGCATTACAATCAAACACCCTTTTCCTATACGCCTATACGTACCCTGCATGTTATAAAGAACCCAGCTTAATTACTTAAAAACTCACTCTAACTAGAAACGACTTACCAAAAGATATATATTTTCAAGAACACCAAAAAAAAATTCAGTGATCCCCGGCATATCGAAGTTTACAACATATCACACACGTACCTAGCTTGGCATCTACATATCGAGACTCGAAACCCCTACTCTCTTGTTTACGAGAGTAGAGCTAGGTATCTACTAGGCTACAATATATAGCAACAAGTAAGAACGAAGAACACATACGAGATATATTTGAAATTACAAATGATTGAAAATCTTTAAAAACCAAATTAACTTCCACAAACTAGCCAGACATATGTTTAAGCTAGGTAAACTATACGTCTCTGACTTGAAAAACATTACGATTCTTGACAACAATATCATACATGTGCATGGACTTGAACTTGTTAAAATTCTTTGGAAGTGAGATAAGATGAACCGTGGATCTCTTATGGTACTGCAAAAGATCCGGGTCATCATAATACCTCTCCCATCCGAGTGACAAAAGCTTCATCTCCAGAGCTGAATATGAAGTTATGACTTCATTCGATGCTAAATGGACTAGCATTTTTCGGTGACGCCTTCCATCCGTTGTATCAGCTCCCGGATTCTCAAGTCGAACCACACCGTTCTTGAATACCCAAACACCAGCCATTTTTTAGGATCAACAAATATCAAAAAACAAGTGATCGAGGTGATGGATGGTATGTTTAAAGGTGCAGGAGTAAGGACTATTTATAAATGTATATACGTGCTGTGTGCGGAATATATCTTATTATAGTAATATAAATGAAAATTAGTTACCGAGTAAAAAGTAAATTTTAGGGAATATATAGGTAGGTGTCCTTATCTAAGTTGATCAGAATCTCATGCACCCATCAACTTAATTAAATGGGTTAAATTATAATCTCACAATCTCCCTATTATTGTTATTTTTATATTATAATACCACAACATACACCGTTTGTCTGCCCCGTTACTTACTATTGTCATATCAGTTATTAATTAATTCTAATTTCTAAGTTACTATTATACTCTTATACATATTTAATTAACTTAATTAATTTGCAATATCATATTTTTAGAAAATGATTTTATTTCATATATTATTATTATTATTATACTTTTATATATATATTCTAATTAATTTTCCATCTTCAACAATTAGATATCTCAGAAAAGTCGTCAACAAAAATATATATAATTCTTTTGATTAAGAGGATTTACACACGTGTGAAGTATTCTTAGTAACACAAATTGATTAAAAATTAATGTGATCACTAATTGCTGTCCAATTTATTTCACAAAAATCGGGCCAGCCCAATGATTGTTTGTGGCACGTAAAAGTATGATGGCTTCCCATGGTCGGGGTTTCGATTCCCAGTAGCAGCGATTTATACCTTTTTTTACATCAAAAACTGCCTCTCCAATGCCTTTTTTTTTGTCTGCGCGCTTCCCCTTTTTTTTCTTTCTGGGCTTCCTCTGTTTTTTTTTCAATCCCGTTAATTATGAACCTAAAAAATTGTCATTTTCCTGAAACACTTCAAACAAATTCATCAAGGCACCTTGTGGGAGTAAAAAAAATACAATAAAAATATACTAACTTCCTAAAAAAGTATAATAAAATAAAATATATACAGGAGTAATAATATAATAATTTACCTTATTAACACCTTGGGTTGCCTCCCAAAAAGTGTTTTTTTTAAGGTCATTATCCTAACTTCTTACCTCAATTTACCCCGAAGAAAGAATGAAAAGTAAAAATATCCACTTTTTCAACCCGAGAATCACCATCACAAATAAAATCAAGAACATCAATAGTTGTTTTTATCCTACAGAATATTTTCAAATAAGCATCAAGAAATTTAAATGTTACGTCAATAACCAACAGTTGAGCAAGTGTTTGTGCAGTTTTAGAAAATTTTGTGATAAAATAACGATAAAATTCACAGTCGAGAAAAGGCGGAACTCCCTTGACATTCATATGAGGTGGATGCTCAGGTGGTGGTTTTTCGACATTCCTCACCTTTGCAGGAGCAATTTGAACATCTTGACTTATCGGATCAAGGATTAAGAAGATACTTTCATCTTCTCCTCCTTCTTAAGCTAGAAACATAAGAGCCGTTTTGAACGCATTACCAAACCAATTTTGAGAAAGATCATCTTGGGCAATACTTTTCATCACGTCAACTTGAAACAATTGTGTTGAGAATGGTAGTTTAGGCACACATAGTAAAGGAGAAACAACAACTATCTTAGTATTGCTTTCCTTTGTGAGCTCATCCTTACTCACAATGTCATCAACAACAAAATCATCATCAATAGTATCATCAATGACAGACTCCTCCTCTTCAGTAGTTACATCATCAGCTAGCATCGACAAATTATCAAAATTGAGATTGTTATCAAGAGTGATGACACTCTCTTCCTCTTCTAGTTGGATATGAAGTGATGATAAAAAGTCGTGTTCACTTGTATTGGAAGGGCTAACTAACTATTCAATTTGAGTCTCCAGATTCATATTTTGAGTTTTTAACTCATTGATCTCCCGCATCAATTCTTTCAACATCTCATTTGTTTATTCATCTTGCACAGCTACATTAAATAGAGAAACTTGGGGTATTTGTTATATTGAAGAATATTGATATTGTTGCAGTGGTGGTGGCTCATATTGTTGTTGGTAATATTTTTGCTGAAATTGGTGTTGATCATGATATTGAAATTTCTGAAAATCATTGCCCGTGTATGAGAAATCAGACTGATCCACCCATTCTTGATCAAGATTGTTAGAATACGAGTTGTACCCATATCCTTCTTCTTGAAACATATTCAATTATTTAAACTGAGTATTTTGAGAATTATAAACATTGTAGGAGCACTCGAAACCATAATGACCTTGAACACCATAAATTCGACAGAAAGTGTATATTTTAGGGGACACTTGAGATATCTCATTGATACTCATTGGACGCATAACGGGCTCTATAGTATTCAATGAGGCAATCTCTTGAATTTGTGCCTCTAGTAGAGAGGAAAAGAGTGCAAATTTATCAAGTTCATCCATTGTACACCTGAAAACACTCAACAAAGCCAAGAATAAAATATGCCTCAATTGGAACAAGGGTTCCAATGAGACGATGGAAACAATCTAAATAACAAAATAAAAATCAATAAAAACTATGTTGTCTCCCCGGAAGCGGTGCTAAAAAACTTAATGCGTTTTATTTATCTATGACCGCAAGCGCACAGTATCTGTTATTAGCAGAGAATGACAAGCGGGCCGTATCCACAAGGAAACAGGTTTTACCGATTTTAAGTCAATTATCACAAATTGTTTCAAGAGCAAAACGAATATATGAGAATAATATTTAACTAAACTAACACTAATTAAATACACTAAACTAATATATTAAAAACCTATGGTAATCAGGTTCACCATGCTTACACTATAATTAGCTTCTAAGCTAAAGTAATTAAAGTGGTCATGCAACTAGAGTTTATCGATCTCTCCCAAGTATCAACACTCTCGAAACATACTTACACAATTAACAACTTTTAGTAATTCAATTAATCAGGTAATTAGAGGAGTGTTAATCTCTCTCGAGTATCAACGCCCTTAGAAATCCAATGATGCTCTTGCACTCAAATTCAATTTTGCTAATCGTATGTATGCCTCTAGTAAGTATATCTCTCGATCATACCCATACTGCATAGAATCAATTCAAGATATCTGCTGATTACATAAACCAATAAGTAAAACATATCAATTAGAATTAATTAACCATAATCAATTAAACAACTACGAAAATCATGTCAATATCATAGTATAAATATGGTTTTCCCTTAAACCCTAAAAACAATTACTCGCTAATTATTAAACAAATATAGCAACTAAGAACAAAAAAAATAATAATTAAACTAATAAGAATAATAAAAAAGATCCAGAAAACAAAACCTTCAAATTTCAATCTTGTCACAAGAAAGAAGAGTCATGGTGTTTCTCTCTGTATGTAAAAACCCTAAAACTAAAAACTACTCTAATCTAATAATAATAATGTTTTTTAATACATAATCTGATATATCTCTCTATATATAGTATTTTAATACTTTAAAACAATTACAAAGGGTTCTCTAAACCGAGTCGAATTCTCAATGTAAAATTCGTAGCTGTCTTTTATGTCCAGTTGTTGGCCCACTTCTGAATTAAAGAAAATTCCAGAAGCTCTCCGTGGGCTGTAAGATCATCCAATTCTGACTCCTGAAACTCAAGATATGACCTAAACAGTATAAGCCGCACGTACAACTCAATAAATACGATTTTTTTTTCTAATTTGACTCCAAATTAGTTTTTTAAGTCCAAATCCTTCCAAATATAGAAAATTACTTTTCTGTAATAAAATATTAAAATTTATTAAATAAATATTCAATTAATGCAAAATATAATAGATATGAGAATAAAAATCCTATAAAATATAAAAAAAAAATATATTCTATCAATAGTTGAATATATAATTTCAAATTATCAGACTATATTTCATGAATTTTTAAAAAACATATATTTAAATAAAATATATAAAATATAACTCAAATTTTAGAAATTACACGTGCTTTGTACGGATGTAAGAGCTAGTTTGAAGAAAAACAACAAAATATCACATTTTAGGAAACCTAATTTTTTTATGTTTTCTATGATTGAATAAATAAATTCAAAATTTAATTGTTATATGTGCAGTTTTTTTTCCAATTATTTGAACGAATAAATTCTAATTATGAATCTCTTAATAGAATAGGGTATTAACACGTACTACATGAAAAACAGGTTATTTTCGATCTTTTATCCTATCATCAAGCTAGAAACAACCCCATTGGTGGTAGACAAGTCCGGCTAAACTATAAGATTTCGATCGTTTCCAAATTTTGCAAACCCACAATTCCGATCATATATATTGATAGCTTTCCGATCATAATTATAGAATCCTCCATATAAAAAAAAAGTAGTACTAAGATTTAATTAGTCATGATATTTAAAATTTTATCCCGAAACTTCAATGGTTGATTGTCATTAACTAAAATGATAATCACAACTCCTTAACTCCGAGATGAACAATGAATATCACTTTTTGTTGATAAAAGGTTTAAAATTGATCAAATTAAATTTAACCAATGATGAACAATTAATTTATATTTTAATCAATCTTTAGTGTTAACTTCATCGCGGATCAAGTAAAACATGTTTTCTTCCGGTATATATGAGTAGACAAAAGTTATATGAAGAATATTATATATATACAAAGTATTAATTGGGAAACATATATGTTTTGCATCATATTCGATTTATTATATATTGTAAAATCTAATGAAAGACATATATGTCTTCGATTTGTAATTCATTTAAGGGTATTCCACTAAATTCAACTCTATATAAGTAATAAGTTTTAAAATATTTTAGTCTACACTAACTTTAAATTGAGAAAAACTTTAAATTGAGAAAAACATAACGGTCTTTTTTATATGAAAGGTTCTAAAAATTGAAAAATATGTTTTCAGGAGGAGCTTGGAGAAAGCAATTCGAAGATATCAACATACAAACGGAAGGAATATATACCGAGAAAAACTTTATCATTTGGAATAACGCGTGACATCGAATTTTAGGGGTTTTTTTGTGAAACGAATTTTAAGTACTTAATTGGGTATGGAAGGGTTATAAACTTATAGTTGGATAATTGATATACACCTAATCATTCATTTCGGTTTATAATAATATTAATAAATGCCCGTACATGTAGGAATTTGTTCTCCATTATCAGTGAAAAACACAATGCAATATCATTGGGTACTTAGAAAAGTGAAGGAGCATAACTTGATTTGTTTAATTGGTTGTACAATAATAGATACATTTATTTGGTTTTCTTTAAGCTTGAGAGGAGAAATTATAGATGGTGTGTTTGGCCAAGTAGGGATATATTCTAATAGGTGCCAGAGAAAAGGATATAATCTGGCTATATATCATTAAGTTTACTTTTCATTATAGTTTTTTATTTTGATGATTCAAACTCTTTTGACTTTTTATTTTCTTAGGAATTGATCCGATTCAGTAATCATCATTCCACGTTTTTTATATTGGATAAATAAATTTTTTAAAATATTTCTTTAATTGTGAATAAAGTGGTGTACATTCACATAAAAACTTTAATTTATTTTTTTTACTATAAAAAAAATTAATTATTAAAATTTATTTAAATGGACTTAATGATATTAAAGTTTTATTTAAATTAAAAAAAAAAAATATCATAATTTAAGCACATGTATAGAACAAGAATAAATATTGATAATATATTAAGATACAAAAAGGAAAATAAATATTAAAAATAATCTGTGTGATAACTAAGTATGTTTTATTTATTTTATATATGTTGAAAGATTCTGTATATCAAGTAGCGCATCTGGTGTAGTGGTATCATAGTACCCTCCCACGGTACTGACCAGGGTTCGATTCCCTGGATGCGCAAATTTTTCGATCAATAACCCCTGTCCATTGAATTAGGATACCCGAGAAATACTAAGATCAGGCTTGTTATCGGGCCATAACTTACTCAGTTAGATCCCTCTTACCCATATCCATTACTAGGCTCCCTCTTTGGCCCACCCGACCCATTTACTAATTGTGAAAGTTTTGTAATTTCTTTGGAGAAGTTTCTCTCTTTTTTTTCTTCACGTGCACGATTTCTTTAATACGTATGCATTAGTTTAATATAAATATAAAAAAATAATACGTGTGACCTTTAAAAGTTAAAATATTTTTAATGTAAAAAAATAAGATTATTAGTTATTAGCCATTTACATTTTCCGTTTGTTCTTCAGATAAAACACAGATATAATTGTTTCGTAAAAATATTAGTTTTATAATAAATACTGGCATGTGTGGATTATAAAATATTAACACATCAGTTTTGCTTCAAGTAAAAATTAAGGAGATGATTATTGCACAACTAAAACCTATTGGTTTCCACTTTTAAGATACATGGAGGCGTGGAGCAATTTATAATGCCTACACTACATGCAAACACGCAGCGAAAGTAAATAAACACACACGCACACGTATTTAGAAAATATTCGGTCTCATAAGACTATTCTAGCGTAAATTGACTGCAATGCATTGACTTTTATTCAAAGTGGGTTACTGCAAATTGACATGTCTAGACGCGATAGGAAAGTCTTGCATGCGGGGTCAGACCATCCCAGGCATCTAACCGGAAAGCACAGCAACAACATTTGTTGCACTGTTGCACTAAATCAATTTACACTTGTTATATGACATACCTCCCTCCTCTCCTTGTGCGGCGCTATCTGCTCTTAAAACGTCCCAGAGTCGGTCCTGGGAAATTTAAGCGTTTTTTTTTAAAAATCGGTCAAAATCGAAATTTAGGCGGTCGAAATTGGTATCAGGTGTTTTTTTTAAAAATCGGCCAAAATCAGTATTATGTGTTATAATTCGGTCAAAATCATTTTTTTTAATTTTTATATGTGTATTTATATATTATATTTAATTATTTAACTATTAATATTGAAATTATTATTTATAATATTAACAATGATTTTCTATGATTATTATATATGTAAGCAATTTTAAAAATTATATTTTATAGATAATATAATTATAAAATTAAAAATAATATTAAATACATCCAATTAATGTCCCAAATAATTATTCCGATTAATCTCCGATTTACCGATTAATCGCTAAAAGGTACCCGACTATCTGCCACGCCTAGCGATTTTTAGAAACTTGTTAAGAAGTCAGGCTGAGCATTTAAATTTTTGTAATCGATCATAATCGGAAAAAAATACACAAAATTTGGCACATTATTCATGCGCGCGCAAATTTATTAACAACTAGCTGATAATTAATTAAAGTATAAACATGCATATCAAGTCCTGTTTCTAATATTAGTAACTCTTAAACAAAGACATGCATATTGTGATCAGGGGCCTGACTAGCTATATATCAAACCCTTATAAGTAGTTTAAATTTTGCAAGGAGAAAAATATTAATCATCACCAATCGAGTTGCAGACCATAACAACAATGCAACTAAGGTTTCCATAGATGACTACATGTTTTGTCCGAAACAAACATTAAGCCTGGAAGATTATATAGCAAAATGTGCTATTATTTTCTCAGGCAAACTGATTTAACAGAACACAAGTCTATAAGTATTAACTGTAACAAGAAGATTGAAAAAAAAACTTTATTCCTATAGCTCTTTTTTGTCTTAACATGATTCAGAACAAGTACTGCTGATGTCATATTTTGAATGTTTGTCGCTTGAATCTGGAGTTTTGTCCTCTCTTTGTTCCAACACCCTTGGTAAATTTATATTTAATAAGAATGTTTAGGGTTTGAAATGTAAGAGCTATTTTCGTTTGACATAACCTGAAGTTTGTCAAGCGTGTTGACATTTCCAGCATCAATCATACCAGTTCCACTCTCTGCAACTATGACAGCATCAGTTGTTATATCTGTTGCTGCAACCTCAATACGGCTACGTTTAGGAGGCCTTGACCTTGATGCTTCATGTGCATTCTTCCGCCTTGTCGCTGCTGTTAGATATCCATTTACAAGAGCTTCCAATGCTCTTGCAGTAGGTGGTCGGTTCCTAGTACTTTGTCTTCGAGAATTTATGTTAACTGGATATTCAGAAACACTAATATCTGAAGAGGTTTTCGGTGCACATAAATCATCCTGTTGCTTGCTTGTGAAATCATTTTGCATGTTTGCTGAATCTGTCATGAAAATACCATCATCAAACTCTACTGGTTGTTGAGGCAAGTTTAAGTCAATTAATGGTCGGGATTGAGGATTTTCTGGACCATGACAATCATCATTTTGAGCACCTTCAGTGCTCTGAGGGGAGCTATTTTTTGGTGAAATGGTAAATGACAGCCTATCCTGAGATGAACCTACTTCAAGAGCTTTGTCATTTGGATCATGACTATCTGTGCAGCAACCATGAGCATCTTCTCCTAAACTTGTAACCAATAGAAGAGTACTCCTGCCAGAACCCACCTCCTCATTACTACAAGCAAGTATCGTCCTACGCTGTTTTGTGGCTGAATCTAAGCTATCCAGATCATTTTGCTTTAACTTCTGGCTCAGGTGACTCTTTACTGGCTCGCTTGTCTGCTTCTCGCCATACGACTTATTCGGCATGGCTTTCTTCACTAGTTTTGAGGAATCCGGACCTCTGATCTGAACCGGTTGGTCAGAAGAACTACTGTCAAGAGTCTTGCCTCTTTTAGAGAGAATCTTTTCGCTTGTGGTGGACTTTGTCTCCTGATTCACAAACATGTTATGTGCACACTCTGATTCATTAGTTGAGACCTCAGAAGTACCATTATCACTGTCTTCAGAAAAAGAAATCATTTTCAACACATCCTTTGGCAAGGTTCCCAATTCTCTAAATAATTTCCCATTAGCAAGGCTTGTATCAACAACAGTGAATTTTATCACATCCATATCACGATTCGGAATCCGAGGCTGCAAATAACAGTGACGCTTTTCAGGAAACTTTTCTTCTTCATTATTCATCTCAACCCACCCGTTTTCGTCTTTCTTCTTTCCCTCATCTTTATCAGTGTCAAGCTTAAGAAGCTCTGGTTCTGAACCAACTTTACTTAAAATATCAGTAACAGAATCATAATAATGGTTTCCTTTTACTAATCTGCTTCTCGAAAACTTCTTAACATCGGGAGTAAGAAAGACCAGGGAATTGTTTGCACCAGGAACATAGGCTTGGTTATTTGGCTGTTCTGAATGCCATCCTCTTGCCAACAAACGCGGCCAGACAGCTTCCCAGAAGAGATTGTAAGATTTAGCTTTGCTTAAGCGATCGCCTCCTGTTATCATGTCGACAATCTCAGCACACGTGAGAGAGGAGTATGCTTTGCTGATTGGTACTTTTGGGCGGAGAAGGCCACTGGTCATGCTTGTGAGATCTTTCTTTCCTTTGCCTATAGCAACTGCCTCAATAAAAGTTTTTAATCCAACTATAGCCTTCAAAGAGGATACATAGTCTTCTAATGATATACACACCTCTGCAAATTTTGTAGAGACCTGCCATTTGAGAGAAAGTAGAGCAAAGCAGGAGTTTTAGTTTCTTATCATAAAAAACTGTAAGAAAAAAATTCCAGAAATTTACAGGCACAAGAATTATCATCTCTTAAATAACTTCACTCGCATTAGACTGCAGAAAAACCCATCTTAATAATTTAACAGAAAATATAAAGTGTGTTGCTCCAGTACTGCATATACTGTCTATTAAAACAGAAGGATGGAAAAAATTTATACGAAACCAGCAAACTAAATAATCAGCACTTTTGTGGGGCTTTCTAGTTTCAGAAAAAGCTAAAACTGGAAATTTGTTTCTTCTTTTAAGGGAGTGAACATAGTGGTCTAGTTATGCACTCTTAGGTTACATAGAGGACATGGTAATCACCAAAGCTTCTTCACCCGAACTCTTCTGACAACATCAAATCTGTCCCAGAATATCTGCAGTATGTGTGCAGAAACACTAGAACCAAATAAATTTACAATGGGTATCTGATTCTGCTTCAACAGCAATAGTTTTTAAAGTGATACTGCTATAAGAAGATCATTAACATAATTTTTGAGTGAATTAAGCAGGATTGGCAGTTCTTTGTGTCTCAAGTTTTATTGGCTACTTATCCCTGCAAGGTTGCACCCGTTAATAGATAAGTTCGTTATGTAGCCGAAGCTTTCAGACAACCAAATTAAGAATTTATCTACATATCAAGAATGGCTGAAACAAGAAAAAAAGGTGTGTAAATAAGTTTTCAGGGGTGTATATCAGTGCTGCCTTGGCGAATAAAGGATTTTTGTCCTGCATGTAGCAGAATACTGCATGAGTTATATGCTCTTAGTTGACTGGATGATAAAACATATAATTGTTATTCTTAGGTCAGCTCATAAAAGTATACCAGAAGCACATTATGCTGATCGTGCTTCAGTCATATATAACCTCACAAGTTGAAAACACTTGTTGGACCTACCTTGGCTAACTAAATTGATTCATTATGAGCTCCCTGTTTATTTTATGAAGTAAAATGAAACAATCAGTCGTAACCTAAGTGACAGTCCAGTAGCAATAAACAAGACAGCGTAACTATAGGACATTTTTAATCTTACAGTAGCTAAGAAATTAGGAAATGGTGCAATATATAGCCTAAGAAGCATGTCACAGTTATGGGTTAGGATAAAGATATTCTGTATTCTTCTAAGTTAATGTTGTTGTAATAATATTTAGCCCAACCTTAATTTGCCACTTTCAGACTGTTACTTTGTATTCTTAATTAAGAGAATTTCATCTTTGCAAATAAAATAAAATAATAATAATAATAAAGAATTTCTCCATTCATGAAAATTCAGAATATTCACTGAATTACCTCCTTCAGCTCTTTCTTGCACTCCTCTGACACATGGGCAAGAATCCGAGATAACAGTTCCTGTAACCTGAAACCACTAAACATCCGTTGACCATATGCAAATTTTTTGCCTTTTAGCTTGCGACGGTTTGTAATTTTTGTCCATCTAGTGAATTCAAAGGACCTATAAAACTTCCCATAATATAATAAAAGTATATCTTCCATCTTCTTGCTTCCAACAAACCTCTTCAGCTGGGAAAACTCCTTCCCAAAGATGTACAAACCTAGGAGAAAGCTCTCCTCTTCGAGATCATTCCATATATCACCGCAAATCCCAGGAACCAAAAAATGAAATGACCCTTGGTATGGATTCATAGTGTCTTCGACACTTTTAGAGTTCAAAGGTGCACCGTTATAAAATGCATCAGTTGAATGACTAGAAAAGTCCTTTTCTCCATTTTTCATAACCTCACTAACCTTGTTGACATTCTTGTTCCACGTGACTGGTATTGATAATCCCAGCCAAAAATCAAAGGGAACATGACCCCTGTTTTCGGCATCAACAGGGGACTTCAAATAGCAGTCATACTCAGATCCTGTGACAAATGCTGGAATTTCAACCTGGTACTCATTACCAACATGAGGAACCAACTCGGGCTCATCAATGACACGACATGCATCAAAAGATTCTATATCATGCGACTGGTCATCAGACAAATCCATACTACAATCCCCATTTTGATTCAATATTTCCGTCTCCATCTGATAAAGTCATCAAAGAATGTTATATTATGCAGGTTCGAAACAATTATTATTGTAAATGGAGAGCATATGGCCCTTGAACTCAGTTTCACATGGTAAAAAATATATTATGCTCAGTTATGGGATACTAGTATGGTAGTACAACATTCTGCAGTTGAAGTTCAGTTAACATGTTTGAAAATCATGGCCTTCAATAAAGAATCTAAACCTAAACCTAAAATTCGCTATTAGAAGATTAAACAGTGCTACATACTACCTTTAACCAAAAAAATAAAATCATAATATCAACATTCTTCCGCTATATATAAAGTAGACCATTTTTTTCTTACAAAATAAGTCCATATAGATAGATACCTAGAATGCACTTGTAATACATAAAGCATAAAACCTCGAAATATTTAGTAACGCATAGAGATAAGCATGAAATGAAATGTTGGCCGTATATACCACTTTTGACATATCGAACTCCAAATAGTTCTTCCCAAAGCAAGTAAAAACATCATTTCCCAGTACATTTTACTAGAGAACACTGTGTGTGTGTGTGTGTGTAACATAAAAGACCGAAAAATCTCAAGTCAATAAAAACATCTAGCTAGTAACCAAAGAATTTGTCATCCAAGTAGTTCCAATGAAAATACTCAACCAGAAACAGGACTGACCCACTACAGCCAAATAAATATAAATACAATAATATATGTGTGATAATAACAATATAATACAGTAGTAAAGTAAAGAAAATAAATGGTGATAAGAATGGTGATGAAATAAATACATAAATAGCATACAAAAGAGAGCTCTGATTTTAACCCCAGTAACACAGACACACACACACACACACAGTATTACCAAACCCCAGATCCATTCTTGAACATGAAAACCAACTCAAACCTTGATTCTACTTAAAGACCATACCTTTATTATACTATATACATATTATTATTATTAATTTATAAACCCACATTAATCAACTCATCACCATAATCAAAGCCTAATCACAATCAAACAACACCACCATTAAATTACTTGAAATAAACTCGAATAATAATATATAATAATAATCCACATAATTACATAAACAACTAAACAAAACCCATCATTCTTACTTGAAATTCCAATGTGATCTCCTCAAATTAAACACCTTAAACCACCATAAAACAACACACAAACACACATCAATCGTGTCATACAAGCAAACCACTTTGTGTGTGTTTTTAATATAATCACACGTACATAGATAATAAACATACATCAAGAAACAATAATAAAAATAAATAAATAATAAATAAATATTGATATATTCAACTTGCTTGGTAACATATAACACGAGAGAATATACAAGTAAAAATGGGTCATGAGTTGCAGATGCAAAACAAACAAAACATGAACATAAAAACGAACAACTTTAACATACATAAACATACAACATATACATACAAAGAGTTGTGTAGTTGTACCTTGTATGTGAAGAAGCTAAGGTTTCATTGGGGTTAATTCGTGAGAGGAAATATACAAGTCTCTCTCTCTCTGTCTCTCTCTCTCTATCTCTCTCGCTGGTCGTGGTTTTTAGAGAGAGAGTAAAATTTATGAGAAATATAAAAATAAAAAGATTTATATTATATCTACTGTACTGTATTGCTAGACTATGAGAGAGAGGGTCTGGTCCGTTTGGTGTTGTACATGTTAACGCGTGCCATGGCGCGTGCTTTTTAACTAATCACTCACTTGCCATGTGGACCCTACATGACTACGTGGCACTTGTTTGTGTGCTTTATGATTGATGATTTTTTTAATATATATTATTAGAATTATTATACATTTAAGAAATTGAATTAGATGTATGTAACGAGATGATTGTATTTTGTGGAAAATCGAGATTCGTATATTTCGTTTAAAATTATGAATTTAATGAAATGATAGTTTTGGATAATTAAAAATACTTGAATTTGAATTAATTTTAAATTTAAGATATTTAAATACTAATATTAATTTGAGAACTTAAAATGACAATTTAATTCATGCCATTTGGAATGAAATACATATTTTCAAATACAAAATTAGCGCAATTGAAATTAAATAAAAATTACATCGATATTATATTCGACTGAATGAGAGTAATGCTCATACATACTATCAATTTTAAATACACGATTATTCTTTTAGCATATTTTATTTTATTAAAAATATATACATTATTCTATATCCTTTAGAAAATATGTTAAGTATTACATCTCGATAACAGTTCACTTCTTGCAAAAAACGCCCCATTAGTTTTGCCCATAACAATTCAATTAATTTTTCGGGTAAGAAAACATTAGACACCCTTTCATTTATCTGCTTATTTATATCTTTTTTTGCTTTACACCTTAAAATCAGATTTATTTTACTTTTACTTATGCAAAAAAAATTTCAGTTGCTGGGATGATATGACCGATTTAGGTTTAGTCGAAAAGATCAAAGTGAAGTTATCAATTCAACCATTCACATGGTCTCCCCTAAAACTTAGAAGTATAGAGTTACAAATTAAGTACATTATACACATAAAAATCTTAATAAATAATAATGTAAGTAACTTTTAAATAATATTTTACATTAGATACATGATGTTTATCATAATCATCTAATTTGAAAAGGAGAAAATGTATATGCATATATATAAGGTAGAAATTTACCTACCTGGTCGAGAAAAATATGAATATTTCAGAATCATGATAAACAAAGTATTAGAATTGTAAATCACAATTCGTACCTGAATGTGTTAATGAAATAAAAGATGTGAATGGTAAATTACAATTCGTCCATAAATTTGTTAATAAGATAAAAGATGTGAATCGCAAATCATCACTCGTTTTTAAATTTAATAAAAAGAAGATACGATGAGATTTAACAATACTTTTATAAAATAAATATCGATTAAATCAGGATATCTTATAAATAATATAAAAATGTACCTATGATCAAATTATGGTATGATAGTTATTATTTTTGGATTAGAAAAATAAAAATGTATTCTCTTAATTTTTTAAAATAACTAAATTATTTTATATAATTTAAATAGAACGGTGAATTTGGATCGGATGAAGTATTTTATTTTTTTATGAAATTTGGAGGTAGGATACATATGGGTCCAGGGACGGTTGAGACAGTAGTTTGAACTCACTCGCTTCGAGAGCGTGTCGAGAAACTAGGGTATTTTTTTCATTCAAGATATGAAGCTTCTGTGAAATGACTTAAATATCCATGCGCATAGTATCTGATGGACCACATTTGGTATGTATGAATATTTACAAGTACGACCCACAAAACACTTAATTTTTTATTAATTTTGTAATTTCAGACTTCCATAATAATTAATCATTGAAAAGGCAACTAATTGCTTATCTTAACTTGGTTATAGGCAGGGTTATGAGTTGATGAACTGGTACTAATATATTTATATGACACTTGCATGGTGATTCAGTATATCCTAATTCAAGTGACGTCTTTATTTTGTTATATTTTGCAGTCAAATACGATAGTATCTGCATGATTTGAAGTTTAGAATTCGCTTTGGAATTGTTACTGACTTACTGCCATAGTACTGCTGCTACCCACAAATAAAATTTACCATAAAGTACACCACAGATTGTTGAATGATTTAAACATCGAATGGAGGAGATAGATAAGGGCAGTATGGTTATTAATGTAGAGTCAATCTGTTGGCAGAAAATGGGCGAAATACAAGAATGTAAATGAGTGAAAAAGTGGTGCATGTATTTTATATTCTGCTTCTAAGGTTCTACCCTTTCTGTGCTCAACGGTCCGGAGCGAATTTGATTGATTCGAGTTGAGTTTTATTTTACCAAATTTGAGTTAGAATATTTTTTATTTAATTGAATCAAATTTATTAATTTTATAAAATATTTTTTCTATTTGAATTCAAACTTGTTAGTAAAGAGTTGAGTTTGAATGGCTCGTGTTTACCTATACACATCATTTTTCATGCTTTATCTATAACATACTCCATATATTCATTCTGTAAAGAGCTGAATTCGGACATGCTACAATTAAAATAGAAAACAAGTAATTTTTTAAAAAGGTTATGTATTTGTTAATTTTATTTTTACTCCGCAATCATTATTATACAAAAATATTTTTTATGTTTCACTAATAAGGTCTTACTTCAAAAATAGTTTGATATAAAAACTATATTATTGCTTACAATATAATATACATAGTGATATATGAAATTATCTTAAAATTATTAAATAATTAGTTCTTTTAACAATTTAAAGTTTTGGGAAGAATCTTTTAATTAAATTGAATAATAAGTAAAACAATTTAATACCTTATTAACTAATTAATTCTTCTAAAATTTTATTGTGAACTTTTAATTGGGTTAATGTATATTTTATTTAATAATAATATTATATTAGAAAATATATTATAGGGAAAAATATTGAGATATACACACATTTTATGGCCAGTATTAGGAAAAAATAATTACTTTGTAAACATTGTGTCCTTGCAAAAATACAATTAGTATTTATGTTTTTTTTTAATTAATATAATATATATCTTCTTATCTTATATCCTAAGAATATCATAATTACTACTTACCCCTAATATTAAAACATGAATTAATGATGTCACTGTCAAAGACAATTGTTTTTCATTATCTGTTTTCTTCCCAGAAATGGTTTAAAGGATAAACAATTTGTTAAAGTAAAAACCGAAAACAATGGTGCTTTACTGTATTAAACAGAAGTTTAAGTTTTGATAGGCTTTAGTTGCGTGAACATGAGGATTCTTCGTGGGCTGGGTGACCATGTACAACAACTTAAGGTCCGTTTAAAAGTGCTATCGAAAACTGTTGTACTGTGAGAAAAAGTGCTGATAGAAAAAGTGCTGTCAGGAAAATCAGATAATTATTTGATAATTTTTATCTATTTATGCATATTTTGATATATAATATATAAAAATAATGTTTTTGAGAAGGTTTGATAATAAAACTGATAGTTACTTCTTATAAAAATTGAAAGCAGCTTATTTCAAAAGCATGGGGACATGTTTTTACTAACAACAGCTTTTAGACTAAAAGTGTTTTTCCACACAGTAGTTTTTATAATTTACCAAACACCTTTCTGACAGTTTTTTATCAAAAAGTAGTTGTAGTTGTCTGCAACAGAAATACCAAACAGGGCTTAAAACATAGGATTTACTATTTAGGATTAATCTTTTGTGATGGTAAAAACAATTAGCTAATAAAGTATTATATGCCTGGGTTGGGGTTGGGGTTGGGGTTCCGGTATAAACTTTTTTAAATATAAATTTATAATTTTTTTTATTTTTTTTTTAATTTTGATAATTTCAATTATTGTTTTTATAAATAATTGAAAAATGATTTATGGTCTATTAAAATATATTTATGATATTTTTAATGAATAATTGATTTTTTTTATAACAAGTATTCAATACATATATAATTTTAGTTCAACATCTCTGTTGAACAACAATGAACTTGTGTTCAACAAGTACATAAATTATTTTTACGATGATATGATTAAGATAAATGTATTATTTAATCAATATTTTATATTTCGATATCATAGTTGGGTGTTGATGAATACCACAGAAGGAAAGTTGAAACGTAAATATAATTTTTTCAAAACAATGATAATTATTGTTCAACATATGATGTCGAATCCTAGTTATAAGTGTGTTAAATGCAAATTATGCGAATAATTTATTTATATGTTTTTTAATAAAATATTGATGTTTTTTCAATTTTTCAACACAAATTTTTTATATATGTGATGATTAACACATAGGAAAAAAATTGTAAATTTATAATTTTAAAAAGTTTTTATTTAATTTAGTATATATACACACACAAATAGTTAAAATTTATTGAACATATAGTAAAAGAGACTAATTATATAAAAAAAATCACCAAAACTATGATAATCGAATAGAGTCTTATATTAATTTCTTTACTATGTTTTTTTATTATAAGCATTTTATATATTATAATCCAAATAAGAATTGGCCCTTTCAAAGCTAAATTATAATAAAATAATTTTTTATTTTATCATAGTATTAAAAACGGTAGTATATATATGATATAACGAGAAAAATATTTGATATTAGTGAAGGGGGTTCCGGCCCGTGATAAGAGTATGGAAGCAAATTTCTATAATGCATTGAAAATGCACACCTAGAGGGGGTGAATAGGTGTTAAGGCTAACAATGACAAATTTTAAATTTTACCAAGTTATTAACCTGTCAGCTAGCTAAGATTAATTAACATACACTGTCAGCTAGTTGCTATATGCAATGCAGTACAGAAAAAGTAAATAACACCAAGACTTTTAGCCAGGTTCGACCCCTAATCCCCTATGGTCTACGTCCTGGTCCCCTACCAACTGGTAAGAGAGAATATTATTAATCAAAACCAACCACGATTACAAGATTACAATAATATTCCTCCCATATTCCCTTGCAACTGATACTAGCTTGCTGAAACCCTGTTCTATCGAACTCTCTAGCTCTCTAAGCACTATACTACCCTAGTACAGCCTTCTCTAGCTCTCTAGTTCCCAAACCCTGTTTCACAAGCTCAATATCCAGCTACAACCATTTACACCTTGAACAAATACAAGTGAATAAAGATACAACTCAAACTATAAGCTCTCTTGTAAATATATAACTATATAGAATACTAGAGCTCGAGATACTTTCTAAGAACGATTTTAGTTTGAGAAGAAGTGTGTATGTATTTATCAAATCAGTAGATCTCCACTTGGTTAAAGAGAAAAAACTATACACACTTGTATTTATATCTATATTCGAATTAACAAGGATAATGAACGTTAGAATTACAACGTTCAAATTTGTTAAGATATAGATATTTGAAATTACGTATATTGAGGATAAAGAAGATAATAAGTACGTTTGAGATTATCCTCAATATAAGTTTGAATGAATAGATAAGAGTTGGTTAAATAATAGATAAGTTTTAGTCAAACTCCAACTCCTATTAAATAGGAAAACTATTTTAAATAATAGAATATGTTTGAATTAATTAAAACTGAGCTCTAATATAATATATAACCATATATATATTAGATAGACTTGTACAAGTAAGATCCTATAACTTCTCCAAGAAAAACGGACTTCCTTGCAAAATCCAACAGTTTCTGCGTTCCAGTAACAGCTTGCTGAGACAGAATATTTCCTGCTGTCAGCTCACTGAAACGCCCTGTTTTCCTACTTTCAGCTTGCTGTCAATATATTACAACATGTTATACTGACAAGTTATATCAGTAAGCTAATACCTGCAAAACCATGTTAGTACATGTATAACAACTTGCTATTTTATATCATATACAAGCTTTCAGCTTGCTAACAGTGATCATCAAAATCCAAAAGGGTTTCAATCTCCCCCTTTTTGATGATTAACACTAAAATAATTTAGGAGAATAAAATACTCCCCCTAAATTCCTGCAATCCTGTAATCACAGATATAAAATTACAAATATAACATGCTAAGCATTTAACAATTAAATTCAGTCCAAAATCATAGCATATCATAATAAAACATGCATACTCTAGCATGCAACCACCACCGAATTTTCTAACACAATTATCCAAAACACAAACATCAATATTATCCAACAAACATATTAAAAATGAAACTACCCATAAATCTCCTTCAATTCTTTTGCCAATCCTTCAAACTTATCAGGAGCACCACTAGATTGATCACCAGTAATAGCAACAGGAGTAGGGACTTCCACCTGAATTAGAGTCCCATCTTTCTCAATTTTCAAATGAGATTGAGCCAAACTCTTAAAATCCAGAAATTCCTTAACAACAACCTTATCAGCCTCCTTCAAATCAACTCCATACCAGTCAAAAATTCTGGTTAACAAACAACCATAAGGCAATCCTATAGACTGATTACCTTCAAAAACATACATCATGTTTTTCAATACCAAATCAGACAAATCAAATTTTCTGCCAGTCAGAATCATAGCTACAACCACCAAATCTTGACAACTAAAATTTGACCTACTACCAACCCTAGGACAAATATTAGCAATACAGACTTTAAACAAAAGATGTGCCATAGGTGTCACAGATGATGTTGTAGGACAGCAGAATTCCATTAAACCAGATATACCACGACAGACTCTCAATTGATCTAACGCAGACATATCATCCAAAACAACTGGACCCTTCTTTGAAAACACGGATACTTTAGATGGATCCTCAATTCGCAAAATGGAGTTCAAAACAGGAACATTCAAGGTTATTTTCTTTTCTTGCACATACGAAACATAATTCCTAAATTTATCAGTTGTCAAATTTGCATAGAATTCTTGTACATACTCAGGATAGCATTCTTTTGGTAAATCCATAACAAACGACTCAAACCCTATCTCTGTAAAGAGTTTAATAGAACCACAAGTCAAGAAGGCCTTACCAGAAACAGGACGACCATAGATAATTTTTCGACTTGATAAGTCTAGGGTTTTGAACCTTGACTCCAACTCTTCAGAATTGAACCGTAAGCATCTCTTCACACGCTTGGCCTCTGAACCCTCACGATCTTCAGAACGAACCAACCCTGATCCTTCTTCTTCACTATCCAAGAACACCGGATTTAAGAGAGTATCATTGTCCTCATCGATCAACTTACGCTTAAGTTTGTTCTCTTTGGCAGAGCTTGCAGATGCGGCCTTCATTTTGCGAGTTTGCCTCATAACTTTAATGAATGAAATTGATATACCAAGAGAGATAGTATATCTGTTGAAGCAAAACCCTAAAAACTTTGAACTGATCTTTGGGCGAGAATATAGGCACTTGAAAAGTCTGGAGTGAATAGACTCCACAATTCCTATTTTTACTGATTTAAAAGGGGTATTATTTGGAGAAATAAAAGATAAAACCCTCCCCCTTACCACAGTAAACATTTTAATATAAAAAGAACACCGCACAATTTTCAACTAAACAGATAATTAATCATATTACACAGATAATCATTATATATCATGAAATAGCAATTAGTTTAAAATTTGAAAGTTACACTAATTACTTAGCCTAGAAAACCGAATAGTCATACACAGATAACAAGATAGTGGAATCTGCCAAACTTACCATGGAACACATAACAATTAAAAATGATTGACAATAAAATTATATATGTACTTATTCAATCAGTAAGCTGAGATTTAGAAAAACCTGGTGTCAGCTTGCTGACTAGATGTTACACATGCCAAGTTCCCTTCTAATAATAGAAAATCGCTCTTCTGCCAGTGGCTTTGTAAAGATGTCAGCTAGCTGATACTCTGTGGGCACAAAAATCAGCTTGATCTTCCCTTTTGCCACATTGTCTCTCAAGAAATGATGTCTCACATCAATATGTTTTGTTCTTGAGTGATTGACAGGATTTTCTGAAATGTTAATAGCGCTTGTATTGTCACAATATATTGGAATCCTTCCACATTTGATTCCAAAATCCCTTAGTGTTTGTATCATCCACAACATTTGAGAGCAACAGCTGCCAGCTGCCAAATACTCCCCCTCAGCTGTTGATAAAGCAACAGAGTTCTGTTTCTTGCATTGCCAAGTGACCAAACTCTGGCCTAAAAATGCACAAACACCACTTGTACTCTTTCGATCAGTGTGACAACCTGCATAATCTGCATCACTATACCCAACAAGATCAAATGCATTTGTGATAGGATAAAATAAAGCCAAATTAATAGTACCACTTAAATACTTAAAGATTCTCTTAACAGCATTATAATGAGACTCTTTAGGCTTGCATTGAAATCTAGCACATACACAAACTGCATACATAATATCAGGTCTAGAAGCAGTAAGATACAGTAAACTACCAATCATACCTCTATACTTACGAATATCAACATCTACACCTTTTTCATCTGTTGTCAGCTTGCTAGCTTGACTCATTGGTGTTGATTTTGCCTTGACAGTTTCAAATCCAAATCTCTTGAGTAGATTCTTGATGTATTTGGATTGATGCACAAAGATTCCATCTTTTGTTTGTTTGACTTGAAGACCCAAAAAATAATTGAGTTCACCCATCATGCTCATGTCAAACTCACTGTGCATACACTTTGAAAACCACTCACACATGGCATCATTAGTTGATCCAAAAACAATATCATCCACATAAATTTGAACAACAAGAATATCCTTACCATCAAATTTAAGAAATAAGGTTGGATCAATTTTACCTCGAATAAAGCCATTTTTAAGTAGAAATTCACTTAATCGTTCATACCAAGACCTAGGAGCTTGCCTTAGTCCATACAATGCCTTCTTTAGTTTGTAGACATGATTTGGAAACTTTTCATGCTCGAAGCCCGGAGGTTGCTTGACATAAACTTCTTCTTTGAGATAGCCATTAAGAAATGCACTTTTGACATCCATTTGATGAAGCTTGAATTTCTTGTAACATGCAAATGAAAGTAGCATTCTTATAGACTCCAGCCTTGCAACAGGTGCATAAGTTTGATCAAAATCAATTCCTTCTTGTTGATTGTAGCCTTGTGCAACTAGCCGTGCCTTGTTCCTTGTAACTGTACCAAATTCATCAGCTTTGTTCTTGAAGACCCATTTAGTACCAATGACTGAAACATCTTTAGGCTTTTCCACAAGTTCCCACACATCACATCTTTTGAATTGATTCAGCTCCTCTTGCATTGCCATGATCCAATTTTCATCTTCTAAAGCCTCTTGAACATTTTTGGGTTCCTCTTGAGCTAGGAAAGCTGCAAAAGCACAGAAGTTTGCTTTCCCTCTTCTAGTCTTGACACCCTCAGAAGCATCACCAATGATTTGAGTTGGTGGATGATTCTTCACAGTTCTTGTAGCTTTAGGGAGAGAATGTTGGGATATCTCTTCATGAACAGCTCTAACAGGAGTTGTAGTCCTTGCTATAGGAGTTTGTGACTCTCCTAGATTGAGTTTAGACAATTGTTCAATAGTATCATCTACTGAGATTGCAGTGTCAGCTGACTGATTTGATGTTTCAGCTTGCTGACTGTCTGACTGTTGAGCAGTAGATGTTGTAGCAGCTTGCTCCTTTGTCTTATCAGCTTGCTGACTACCTGACGTTGCAGTAGCTTTATTGCTTCCAGCTTCATCACCTGCATCATCTTCCTCATCTCTTGACAGATCATTGTTAGGTTCATGAAATATAACATCAATAGACTCCTCAATAATGCGTTTCTTTAAATTAAAGACTCTATATGCTCTACTAGTTAAAGAATAACCAAGAAATATTGCCTCATAAGATTTAGCATCGAATTTACCATCCCTGTCGATTTTCTTGAGGACAAAACACTTTGAACCAAACACTTTAAAGTAACTGATGTTAGGCATTTTGTTCCTCAACAGCTCATAGGGAGTTTTCTCAAGAATAGGTCTGATCACCACTCTGTTAAGAACATAGCAGGCTGTGTTCACTGCTTCTGCCCAAAAGCTCCTTGGCAGCTTGCTTTCCTGCAATAAAGTTCTAGCAGTTTCCTCCAAAGACCTGTTCTTTCTTTCCACTACTCCATTCTGTTGTGGAGTTCTAGGTGCAGAGAATTCATGAGTGATGCCTCTTGCTTCACAGTAAGTGACAAAATCTTTCTTGAATTCACCACCTCGATCACTTCTTATACCTACAAGTCTTGTGTCCAGCTTGTTCTCAAGAACCTTAATTAGCTTCTCAAATTCTTCAAAAGCAGAATCTTTAGTACGAAGAAATAAAACCCAAGTAAAACGTGTATAATCATCAACAATAACAAAACCATATTGTTTACCTCCAATACTTTTATAACATTCTGGACCAAACAAATCTAGATGTAATAATTCTAAGGATTTTGTAGTAGATACAACCTTTTTGGCCTTGTGAGAACTTTGAATCTGTTTGCCCAATTGACATGCATCACAAACTTGTGTCTTGACATACTTCAATTTTGGCAAACCCCTCACTAACTTCTTGCTAGATAGTCTGTTGAGCAAGTCCATGTGAGCATGACCCAATCTTCTATGCCAGATTGTTGGATCATTGTCAACAGCAGCTAAGCAGCAAGCTGTTTCCTGCAATTCAAAGTCTAACACATACACATTGCCTTCCCTTCTAGCAACTAGAGGAATCTGGTTAGTAGCAACAGTAATAACACATTTATCTTTATCAAAAACAACTGAATGACCATCATCATGCAACTGACTTACACTAAGCAAATTATATTTTAAGCCTTTAACATATCGAACATTATCAATAAAAGTTGTGTCATTACCTACTTTACCTTTACCTAGAATAGGAAGAGTCTTACTATCACCAATTGTGACACCTCCACCTTTCTTAAATTTGGGATTAATAAATTGAGCTTTGTCTCCACACATATGTCTTGTACATCCACTATCGATGATCCATGATTTCGATTTGATCTTAGCAGCAAGACATATCTACAAAACACACAAAAACAACACTTAACCTTTTGGTACCCATATTGGTTTGGGTCCTGATTGGTTAGTAGCAAGTATATAAAGAACATTTAATTCAGATTTCTTGATCCACATTTGAACCACTTTGGGAAAGGAATTCTTTGTTCTTTTCTTCCTGCCAGAACCATTTCGGCTAGCTGACTGTTTGTTCCAGCAAGCTGGCTTCCTGTCAGCTTCTTTCTGGTAAATTCTGGTAGCTCGCTGAGATATGCAATTTTGAGCTAGATGACCTTTACCACCACATTTCTTGCAGCTTGTCCAGGGCATAGCATATTTGTATGGCTTTCCTTGTCTGCCTTCATACTTTAGTGCAGTAGCCCTCTTGTTGAAGTTCAAACCAACTCCTTCCTTGTCCAAAGGTACCTTGATGCTTTTCATCATTGATTTGAGACCTTCTTCTCCTTGAACAAAAGTACCCATGCCTTTTCTGAGCTTAATGACTTCTTTTTCCAAGGAAATAATTCTTTCTGCTTGCTTTGATGAAGTGGCAGCAGGCTGAGATGTACTGTCATCAGGCTGAGATGATTCTTTCTTGGAAGATTCTCTGAGTTTAAATGTTTCAAGACATGCATCTCTTGCCTCTATGT
Organism: Oenanthe sinensis; assembly: GCA_028671895.1. NCBI lineage: Eukaryota > Viridiplantae > Streptophyta > Magnoliopsida > Apiales > Apiaceae > Oenanthe > Oenanthe sinensis. Next base: position 29,000,655 of record CM053813.1, on the reverse strand, counting down.
CAGCCTTTAGATCAGAAATCTCATCAGCTAGAGCATTGTTCCTTTTTAACAGAATCTTGTTGAAACCTTCTAGATCTTCAATTTTTGATTCAAGCTCTTTGATTTTGACTTCATTTGTTGCTTGGACAGGTTCCTTGCTTTCAATTAGTGATTCCACCTTTGCCATTAAATCTTGAACCATCTGTCTAAGATATGAATTCTTCTCTGACAGCTTGCTGTTTTCTGTCCTTACTGAGTTATATTCCTCTAATGGAAAACTATCTTGATCCTGCATGGTTAGTTCATCTAGAATAATATTATCAGAAGAAATGTCAAATTTAAATGAATTTACCTCACTCGTATCATCCTCAGAATCACTTTCAACAATGATCTCCTCAGTTAAGCCTCGAACAATATCATCATCCATTCCAACTAGTGCAAGGTTGACCATATCATCATTGTTGTCACTGTCACTTGGTGAGATGTCTGCTTCATCATCACTCCAGGTTAGCAAAGCTTTAAATTTCTTCTTGTCTTTGTATCCAGCTTGCTGTTTTCCTTTTAGCTTGTAACAGTCCTTCTTGAAATGGCCAGTTTTGCCACATTCAAAACATGTTGAATCTCCTTTGGAATCTTTGGAGAACTTTTTGGTTTTAGAGAAATCTGAACTCCTTCTATCTCTCTTCATCTTGTTTTTCTGTTCAATCATCTTTCTGATTTTTCTGGACATGAGTGCTATTTCCTCATCTGATTCATCATCAGATTTCAGCTTGCTGTCATCACCGTGAAGTGCCAAATTCTTCATCTTTGATGTGAGATCAGAAGTAGAATTTGCATGGCTAGCATTTATCTTGCCTTCAAACTGCTCCAATTCAGCAAAAACACTTAGAGTGTCCATTGTATCAATTGTTGGAGAAGATTCTAAGGCAGTGACCTTCGGTTCATAGATCCATGGAACAGCACTAATGATTTTCATGTTGATCTCTTCTTGTGGAATTTTCTTGCCAAGTAAAGTGAGACCATTCATAGTGACTTGGAACCTTGCTTGAGCATCCTTAATAGATTCACCTTCATTGAGCTTGAAATTACCATACTCATTCATCAGCTTGCTGAGTTTAACCTTCTTTAAGGATTTTGAACCTTCATGACACAATTCAAGAGTGTCCCACATCTCCTTTGCAGAAGTACATGAAGAAACTTTGTCACTTTCTTCAGGACATAAGCCAGTCATGATAGTGTTGATAGCGCGGTTGTTGTAAGCAAGCTTGATCAGCTCATCAGCAGTGAGTTCATCTATATCCTTTTCTTTACCATCTGTAGTGAGAAACTTGAAAGGACCTTTTTCTGTAACTCTCCACTCCATGGGTTCTCTGGCCAGGTGCTGCTTCATTCTACCTTTCCACCAGTTGTAGTTTTCTGTGCCAAGTAGAAGAGGTGCCCTCGAGCCTGAACTTCCCATTGGATATTTGTCAGCCATCTGTTCTATACTTTCCTGTTACAGAAGATATTAGTATAGCCTGCTTTGATACCAAATGAAAATGCACACCTAGAGGGGGTGAATAGGTGTTAAGGCTAACAATGACAAATTTTAAATTTTACCAAGTTATTAACCTGTCAGCTAGCTAAGATTAATTAACATACACTGTCAGCTAGCTGCTATATGCAATGCAGTACAGAAAAAGTAAATAACACCAAGACTTTTAGCCAGGTTCGACCCCTAATCCCCTATGGTCTACGTCCTGGTCCCCTACCAACTGGTAAGAGAGAATATTATTAATCAAAACCAACCACGATTACAAGATTACAATAATATTCCTCCCATATTCCCTTGCAACTGATACTAGCTTGCTGAAACCCTGTTCTATCGAACTCTCTAGCTCTCTAAGCACTATACTACCCTAGTACAGCCTTCTCTAGCTCTCTAGTTCCCAAACCCTGTTTCACAAGCTCAATATCCAGCTACAACCATTTACACCTTGAACAAATACAAGTGAATAAAGATACAACTCAAACTATAAGCTCTCTTGTAAATATATAACTATATAGAATACTAGAGCTCGAGATACTTTCTAAGAACGATTTTAGTTTGAGAAGAAGTGTGTATGTATTTATCAAATCAGTAGATCTCCACTTGGTTAAAGAGAAAAAACTATACACACTTGTATTTATATCTATATTCGAATTAACAAGGATAATGAACGTTAGAATTACAACGTTCAAATTTGTTAAGATATAGATATTTGAAATTACGTATATTGAGGATAAAGAAGATAATAAGTACGTTTGAGATTATCCTCAATATAAGTTTGAATGAATAAATAAGAGTTGGTTAAATAATAGATAAGTTTTAGTCAAACTCCAACTCCTATTAAATAGGAAAACTATTTTAAATAATAGAATATGTTTGAATTAATTAAAACTGAGCTCTAATATAATATATAACCATATATATATTAGATAGACTTGTACAAGTAAGATCCTATAACTTCTCCAAGAAAAACGGACTTCCTTGCAAAATCCAACAGTTTCTGCGTTCCAGTAACAGCTTGCTGAGACAGAATATTTCCTGCTGTCAGCTCGCTGAAACGCCCTGTTTTCCTACTTTCAGCTTGCTGTCAATATATTACAACATGTTATACTGACAAGTTATATCAGTAAGCTAATACCTGCAAAACCATGTTAGTACATGTATAACAGCTTGCTATTTTATATCATATACAAGCTTTCAGCTTGCTAACAGTGATCATCAAAATCCAAAAGGGTTTCATGCATTTTTTTCTCTTGGTCTCAACCACTATATATGGGCATTCTATCACAACACTTCACCCCCTCAAAATGTAACTGCCCCATTTATTAAATAATCAATGTTATTAAGTTAATATTTGTAACTTACAAACATTATTCACATAATAAATTCTATAAGTTACAATTTCTAATACACATTTCATGTATTTAATCAATTTATTTTATTTGGTAAAATAAGTCAAATACAACATCTCCCACTTGACTTCTTTGTCAAATTCTTTTCATGACTCCCGCTTATCAAATTTATAATTATTCAAACTACGTCAATATGTACTCCCACATACTATTCGTCATAGTAAAATTCCATATTTAAGGAATTAAATATTTTTAGTCCTTTTCAAACTCACACTATATATTCACAAAAATTCTTTGTATTTTACAATCACATGTGGATTGTATGTCATATTGTCACTTTCACATTTTTATACATTCATAATTCTAATTTTCCCAACTTCATTTATATTCGAAATTAAATTCTCGATATATATATCACATACGACATTTAATTTACACTGTGATAACTAATAACTCTCGGCACATCTGCCTAATATATCATATACGGGAGAATATACCTTTCAAGTAATTCATTATGCCCAATATACAATCTCTCAATAATTTTAATTAGTATTTCTTTGTCATCCACTTACAAAACTAACTAATATGTAAAGTCAAGTCAACCGATGACACAACATAGAACTTTCCACTACTTGCACATATGATATAAAAACTGATTCATTTTCCACATTATTTCCTATGGGGTTCCCGCCGGACTGCACTTTTGCATCCTAAAATGTTTAAGTATTTTACTCAAATACCTTTTTTGATTCAAACTCAATATTCAAATGATTTCCATTTAATCCGGATTCCCATAATATACAAGATATCACCCATGTCTTCAATCTCAAAATCATAACTAAGTTCAACTTAGTTTTTTTGACATATTTTTTATTTTTACTAAAAATATATCATCCACATATACTCCCAATATTATAAACAAACTCCTAATTTTAAAAATACAGACATAGTTGTCTAATTCATTCTCGATAAAATAAACTCAATTTTTACATAAAGTCTTTTTCAACAAGGCAGACCTCAAATTTATAAACATATCAGTCAAATTATTTTCCTTTCCAAAATTTATTTACAACCAATAAATTTTCTATCTTCGAGTAGATCACACAACTCCCACATATATTCATTTTTATTATATGAACTCACAATCTCATCCTTCATTGATTTTATCCATGACTCAAATTATTTGATTTCTTTTTCACATTTTTTCTTTTCCTTTCTGCTCTCCATTCTGAGAGCCATAAAATTTTTCTCAAATAAAATATCATTTTTTTCAACGACAAATTTCAAATTGTACATAAATAATTTATTTCTTATTCATCGGCTCCCGTCACTATAATTGGAGCCATAAAATTTCTCATATTTTTATCATCCAAAAATAATCAAACCAAAAGAAGGATAACGAGACATGTATCACGTATGTAACATGCCCAAGCAAGCCAAGTTTTCTAAGCCAAATAACACAACCAATAATATTAACAAATCGATTTGGTGGAGCGGAGAAATTGAAGAAACATAAATTTTGGATCTTCAAGATTTGGTACCAATGTAGTATATATGATATAAGAAGAAAAGATTTGATATTAGTGAAAGGGGTTCCACTTTGTGACAAGAGTATGGAAGCAAATTTCTATGATGCCTTTTTTTCTCTTGGTCTCAACCAATATATATGAGTATTCTATCACAACCCTCCACCCCCACAAAATGTAACTGTCCTATTTATTAAATAATCAATGTTATTAAGTTAATATTTGTAACTTACAAACATTATTCACATATAAATTCTATAAGTTACAATTTATAATACACTTTTCATGTATTTAATTAATTTATTTTATTTGCCAAAATAAGTCAAATACAACAAAAACACAGGTTATTATGTATAAAAGCATACGAGAGTTTATGGGTGAAAGAGGAAACAAAATTTATGAGAGTTCGTAGGTGTGAGAAAGAAAATCGGTTAATTAGAATTTATAGACACTACATAAAAATATCTTTTTAAAACTTTGGGATTTTAGAAAAAATCTGTGAGAATTCATAGATGAGTGATATAATATATTTATATATATATATTCTATCTGATTTTTATTCTCATATTTAATTGTATTTTACATTAATTGGATATTCATTTAATAGATTTTAATATTTTATTGCAGAAAAAATAAAATTCCTATATTTGGAAGGATTTAGGATTAAAGAGCTAATTTGGTAAAATTGAAAGAAAATTCATATTTATTGGGTTACATGAGTCGTCTACATTGTTTGAGTCATATCTCAAGTTCCAGAAGTCATAATTGGACGATCTTACAGTCCACACGAAGCTTATTGAATTATCTTTAATTTAGAAATAGTCCGAAAAGTAGAATCCAAATGGAGCAGCCCAGAAACTGAGGAGCAAACAGAGATACAAATTTTAATTGAAAAATTATATTTAATTAAGGAAGCCTATTTATATTTGACTTAAATCATTAAAATACTTTTATTATTAGATATATACATACATATCAAATTATTATTATTATTATTATTAGTAGAAATCATTATTAGATTAGAGTAGTTGATTATGAGGGTTTTACATACAGAAATGGAGGGAGACCATGACTTTTCTATGTGACAGGGAGAATTGAAGATTTTCTTATCCAAATCTTTTCTTTATCCTTATTAGTTTAATTATGCTTCTTTATTGTATTAGTTGTTTTATTTGTTTAATAATTAGTGAGTAGTTGTTTCTAGGATTTAAGGGGAAATCATGTTTGCACTATGATTCTGTCATGATTTTCACAGTGGTTTAATTGATTATGGTTATTTCTAATTAATTATGTTTGACTATTTGATTTGTGTAATCGGTCGATATCATGGATTAAATTTATGCAATAGGGATATGATCGAGAGAGATATTTATTAGAACCACACATACGAATAACAGAATTGAATTTGAGTGCGAGAGCATCATTGGATTTTTGAGGGCGTTAATACTCGAGAGCGATTAACACTGCTCTAGTTACCTGATTAATTGAATTGCTAAAAATTATTATTTGTGTGAGCACGTTTCGTGAGTGTTAATACTTGAGAGAGATTAACAAACTCTAGTTACATGACCACTTTTAATACTTTAGCTTAGAGGACAGTAATTGTGTAAGTATAGTGGACCTGATTGACCTAAGTTTTTAACATATTATTAGTTTTATTTATATTTTTGACAAAATTAGTTTTATTTAATTAATGTTAATTTAGTTAATTAATATTCCTATATATTTGTTTGCTCTTTAAACAATTTGTGATAATTGTATTTAAGTCGATAAAACATGTCTTCTTACGGATACGACCTGCTTGCCATTCTCCACTAACAACAAACACTGTGCGTTTACGGTCAATGATTAAATAAAACGCATCAATAAAGATTTTTTTTGCTAGAATTCGTGGTTGTGAGAAAATAATCAATGGGAATTTATGTGTGAAAAGAATTTTTTTAAAAAGAAATTATGAAAGAAACAGTTTCCAAAATAACTGACAACAAAAAGAAGATGTGACGAAAATTTCAATGACATTAATAACAAAGGTAGTGGCGATAGAAATGACGAGAATGTGATGAGGATACGTATGAAAAAGATGATGATACGGTGAAGTTAATTAAAGTGGGTGATTTTACTGTTTAGTTATTCCGATTTACATGTCATGTGCTGGGCTAAGGCCGTCTATTGTGGCACAGTGACCAGATAACACACCTTTTGATCAAAGTGAGTGATTTTTTTATATAAATAAATCTTGAGTATCACGAGTTTGAAGGTATGTTAATATATAATGTTTTCGTCTCATAATTTTTGTACTTTTATCAACATTTAAAAAAAAAAATTCACATATAATTTTTTTAAGTGTAAAACTAAATTTAAAATGGAACAGTCTCCCTTTTTATACTATTATCTTACAAAATCTGAAACTAATAATGACAAATATAAGTGTAAGCGCGACAAATATTATATACATCTTAACTCATATCCAATACTGTAACATCCTGACGTTTTTGGAGATATTAAACTTATATCGAAAATCCAATATAAGGAACAATGCATAATTATTGATGACAAAAGATAAGTTAAAGTACAACTGAATGTCAAACAAAAATTAAAGTTCACAATAAAGAGGCGCAGCTATCACAATAAACAATACTGAAACTTAAAAATAAAATTAATATATATAAAAAATGAGGATATTACATTCTACCTTCCTTAAAAATATTTGGTCCTCTAAATTTATAACATGACAAAATTTCTCACAACAACATAAAAGATCAATTAGCACATAGTCACACATATACAATAAAAAATCCATAAAAATAAACACATTGACCATAAACTATTAATTATAACGAAGGTCAAAATATACACGGTGTTCAGGAACACACCCTATGGAATATACTAGTCCCATACCCAGTACACTCCGAAAGAAGCCTGACTCTGATATCAATTGTAACATCCCAACTTTTTTTGGGATATTAAACTTATATCGAAAACCCAATAAAATGAACAATGCATAATTATTGATGGCAAAAGACAAGTCAAAGTACAACTGAAGGTCAAACAAAAAATAAAGCTCACAATAAAGAAGCGTAGCTCTCACAATAAACAATACCGAAATTTAGAAATAAAATTAATATATATCTATAATGAGGATATTACAAATACACTAAATATATATATACACAATGTACGACTAATAAAATTCTAAATTATAAATATCTCAAATTTCAATTGTCACTATAATCTAAATACAAGATCCTCGAATTCCCTCCTGTAAAAAAAAAAAAAATCCTCGCACTCCGATGCACCTCAACTTACTTTTACGTCAAACTTGAAAATGGTAAGTAATAAGTTACACATGCAACCCGACAAGTAATCAAGCATTCCAACTAGTCAAACTAAGTAAAATTTAATACATATAATAAAACATAATTTTTGATATGATAATTATATACGGTGTAATAACTTTCACTTTCAAAATTTTATTTTATACGACGACCACATATAGATTAATAAATTGCAATCCATACTTTATACCACGATCCCATGATGACAACAATCCAAAATTTTTAGAAAACCGTCATCACAACCCAACCAAAAAATATCACATCTTAAATTTTGAACATCTCCATGATTCAATTTCGACTAAATTTATATTTGACCGTTTTGACCCTCTAAACAATATTTTCTAGAAATACTGAAATATGAAAGTTACAAACAACAAAAAGATCTTTTCTAAAAATCCATAATCAACGAATTCCAAATTTTGATAAAATTATTGAAGATTTTATAAAATAGTTGAATTGTATATGGAAAATTTTATGAATTTTAATAATAAAGATGAAGAAAAAGAATAACAATTTGTGTCGAGAAAGATTTACACCTATTTATTGTTGGTGGTTTGAAAAAAATATAAAGATCTTAATATATATATATATATATATATATTGTGTTTTAAAATCCTAAATTCCAATTTTAGTAGAATTTGTTGTTTAAATTTGACTCATATTAAAAAACCTATTATTTTCATCTAATTCCTAATATTTATCGAATTTTAATTTTATTATTATTATTAATTTATTTTATTATTCTTAAAAAATATAAAATATTATATAAAATTAATGGATTAGTGTATCATGCATGTTTGCCAAGTTCAAGTTATTTCTCAACAATTCGGTTTCATCATATAACATACATGAATTCAGCACTGTTGCGGCATGGCATATCATGGAACCAGATGCTTACTAGTTGATTTAAGAATTTATCAAAAAGAATATAAATTAGGATTTTTTTTGAAAAATATCAATTTTTTATTTTTTTACAAAAATACATTTTTTAAATTTAATAATTTACAAAAATATGATTTTTAATTTTTTTTACTAACATACGGTTTTGCAAATAATGCAGCCTGATACAAATCAATCTCAGGTACAATCACAAGCAACTTCAATGTTTTTCAAAAAAAAGTGCATTATTGTAGATAACAAAAATTGTATTTGATTACTTGCAGACCGTATTTTTGTAGAAATATTTAAAAAACAATAAAATCACAAAAAAAGTTAAAAAAAATAGTATTTTTGATAAATGCCCTATAAATTATATATAATGTATTTTCTACTATATTTTCATTTCCTTGATTACCGGTCATTTTAACAATTATCAAGAGATATTATATAGTGCAATGTTTGTATAATAAACATAATACAATAGTCTTTCTTAATCCTATAAGATTGTAGTGAAAATGAAAATTTTAAATAATTAAGTTAATTGGCGGAAAAAATATCATGCACTGAAAATTAGAAAAACTAATCTTATAAAATTTCTAATAATCTAGTCTAGGCTAGCAAGAATGACCATGATGAATTTAACGATATAAAATTTAACAAATATTCATCGTGTTTTAAAAATTGTAGAAAATTTTCATTTCTTTTGCGGTTAAAATTACAACAAGATTTTAATTAGTTAAGAAAAATCAATAGGATTTTAAGAAGCTAAATTCTTTATATATATAATAGGAGGACAAGAGTATGTGAGTGAGTTATTTTATTCATTCGTAATTGTGAGTCATTTTATTCAAATAAAATGACAATTATAACCCTATTCTAAAAATATAAATTATTATATTAATAGTGTGAATTGAATGCATGTTCTTTTAATTTAATAACTTTCATGAACAAGTTTAAAATCATGCATTGAATTATAACACACATATGATTCTATTTTATAATTCATTAGCTACATGTTTATAAGTATTAATAATTGTTATAAAAAAATTTAATTCTTCATTTTAATTTTTATTTATAGTAAAATAATTGTTTAACTCATGTCATTCGTTTAATATTAGAGATGAAACCAATAAACATTCAGAGAGGAGGACAAATTTATATTTTTTACAATCATTTATATAAAAATATATTCAATATATTGAAAATTAAAGTAAAACTCTGCATTCATTTAAATCACGAAATTAATCTATAATTAAATTAGTGTTAAAACTCCTGAATATTTCTCTTTTTATATATAAAAGTATACATTAATAAGCATGCAATTGAAATAATTTATATATACATAAAAATTAAAATAAATACTTAAATTATGATATGTGAATTGAGGATTATGTCAACAAATAATAACAATGTTAGGGGGTATGGCCAGGATCCAATCTAGTCTCGTCCCAATATAATACATAAAATTTGTGTTTATTTACATATACAATAATTTGTTATAAATTATAAATATTATACTAAATTTAAAAAAATTAAATTAAATTTTATCCACAATAGTATATAACTATGCCATATATATATATATATATATATATATATATATATATATATATATATATATATATATATATATATATTTAAAAATTATATTTTTAAATATTAAAAAATTATTTATATAAAAAGTTGAGTTAGTGATCTCTAATCAACTAATCAGTTGTATTATGAATCAATTAAAAAATATAGTTAAATCAAAAAGTGTATATTTAAAAATATCATTAAATTTAAAATAAAAAATTATAATCAAAATAAGATTAAATCTAAGGGCCCTACATGCTACATTATTTACACACTAATTGTTATATATATAATTACTGATATTTAGACATTTAATAACATTTTTATAACAACTGTTAAAAATTTATTTTACTCTTATTATATTTTCATAAATTATCATCATAAATTTTAACTATAATATTTATCGGTTTTAATTTTTTCATGTCTAAAAATATTCGACAATATAAATACTAGAATTGAATTTAAAAGAGTAAAATTACTATGTTATATATATTATTAAAAATTTATATTTTATATATTAAAAGAGTTATTTATATTAAAAGTTGACTTAATTATCTCTGATCGCTAATCAATTGAATTTTAAATTAATTTCAATACATATCTAAAATAAAGAGTGAATTTTAAAAAATTATAATTAAATAAAAAAAATTATAAAAATAATTAGAACTAGTGCTCGTGCTTGGACAAACTTTTATGCTAGTTGAAGTAATGTGTCAAACTGTCGAGCATTTGTTTGTCTTTGGACCGATACTGGGCTATTATGATTCTCTGTGCTCCAATCTTTTTGTTCATCATGTGTAATTTTACTAGGTGGGATACTAGAAGCCTGATCCTTTGGCAAACTAGTACTGTAATGGTCTAATTTATTTTCAGGTTCTGTTTGTTTGTAAGAATAAGAACTTTCAAATCTGCCAAAAGGATGCCCTCGGCCTTCTTGGCCTCTGATAACTACTAATGTACTACATTACGAAGTTGGTTATTAGCCCAATCATCAATTAACAGTATACCTTCTTCTTAAAAAAAACTTGAATTATAACAATATTTGTCTTAGAGCAAATATTCGAAAATTCAAATTGGGATGTTAATCAGATCACTTTGAAATTGGAAATTGGAAATTGGAGTATGGAGAGTATTATTTGTGTCCCCATTTTTTAACTTTTAAGCCCACTCCGATTTTTGAATGGAGATTAATTTGTTCTCCGATTTCCACCTTGGTGAATGAGGATCTTTACAAAAAATTAGAATTTTATTTTCTGAAAAAATAAAAATATTTCACCCCACACTTTCTAATAAACATTAGTTTATTATTTAAATGTGTATTACAAGGATAAGAAGAAATTATGTTTAGTAATTAGTAATCAAGTGAAACTGCGAGCGTCAAAAATTTGCACGCCGAAAACTCGAATCATGATCATGCACGAGATACCATCCACTTACGAATGAGTTAGATATCACAAATCGTCACTCGACAATTATATATTGGGGTTTTAGGTAAATTTAATTTTTAAGGGCTTAATTTATATACATTTTATATGCTTTATAATATATATATATATATATATATATATATATATATATATATATATATATATATATATATATAAATAATTCAAATATATAAAATTCATCTAAACCACTGGGCCCAAGTCTTGTTTGCTTATATATCATGAGTGACTCATCACCTGCTTATATATCATGAGTGACTCGTCTCCCACCTACGAGATCATCACTCACTTTGCCCCTGTTTTTAAGCATACAAAAGTGAAGAACACATTAGAATCACACATAACATATATAGCAAGGTGACACCCACAGGCAGTTGAGGTTTTCAAAATTAAGTTTTCTTCCTTTTACTTTTATTCTTTGTCCTGCATTAAACTCAAAACCATAACTCACCTCTCTTCCCTTATAAGTGAATGAGAGATATAAATAATAAGTATGTTAGACTGAATTTGGGTATAAAATTCAGAGTTGTATATCTGGATATTGTAATATTTTTGTTCTAATGAAGTTATTATCCTTATGGATGTAGTCTTGTCGAACCACTTAAAATCTCTTGTTTCTTTTACTGTATATTGTTGGTTTGTTGTTTCCATTTTCATCATTTATATTTGTGGGCCTAAGCAGACGTTTAAGTATATAAATACGCTTCCGCATACGCAGGGGATCGAGTCAGATTTCCAACACAGACCACATTATTACTTTGTTAAAATACTTTTTCGGTGGTGTAAAATTTGAATTTTTTTTAGTGGCGGATCGAGAAGAGCTCAATCCCCGAGTTCTTTAAAGAATTATTTAAACTTCAAGGAGCTCAATGGTGAATATTCAATGTTAAGGTCTGTTTCTTGTCTCAGCTAGACAATTATGATGGAATCTTTAAGATGGTCAATTAAGAGATAGAAAACTTGGTTTTTTCCATATGGAACCCAAAGCTTGGTTTATCAAAGTCAATTGCTTATTTGAGAAACACTTGTAATTTTTTTCTTTCATCTAGTTGGCCATATGTATGAAGCAAATGGACCCTAATCCAATTAGAAACCGTGCTGCCCGAGACTCTTGGGACATGCAACTAAGTTTCCATGAGAAGAAACAAAAGTAGTACGTGTTTTCAATTCTGTGCCCCACATGCATAGGAATTCAACTATTGAGTTTAAAAATATTTGAATTGAATCCAATGTTCTTATTCCAATAGCATCATGTAATCACATTATAGTATATTTTTATCAAGTTACCTGGTTAATTCTTTTGGACTTCAATCTTGTCATGCATACTTGTCAGCATTCACTCATATGCATCTACATATTAGTACATATATACATTGGAGGAATCCTTCTTGTTTTCGGACATTGTCACATTGAAGATGACATAATCCACCATTGATTCCAGTCAGGCCCCACGTGTACAACATAAAACACACACATGATTCTATAAAGTGTGCACGCATAGCTTACTTCGAGTCTAAAGAAATACAAAGGTTGTATTCGGAGAGAAAATGTAGACAGTATATATAAGGTTGACCATCAAGCTAAGCTAGCCAGTACCCTAATTCTCACCTACAATGACTCGCAAAGATTTAGGCGTTGGTGGCTCATCAAGTACTCCCCCTCAGCTTTATGAGCAAGATCACCAGTTGCTGCCAATAGCAAACGTGGGGCGAATCATGAAGAAAATCTTGCCAGCGAATGCAAAAATAGCCAAAGAAGGGAAAGAAACAATGCAAGAGTGTGTTTCTGAGTTCATAAGCTTTGTGACAGGTGAAGCATCTGAAAAGTGTAGGAATGAGAGGCGAAAAACTGTCAATGGTGACGATATCGTTTGGGCTATAGAGAGGCTTGGTTTTGACAATTATGCTCAGCCACTCAAGAGGTATTTGGATAGATATAGAGAGGTTGAAGGAGATAATAAAGCAAATACAAATATTGTTCATGACAGAGTAGGTTATAATGAAGAAAATGAAGAACGTTTTCACTCGTATGTTAGAGATACACAGGATCAAAGATATACTAATGATAGGAATACTGATCAAGGTGAAGCTTCAAATAGGGTAAAACATTAGCTCGATCTAAACAAGCTAATGACATTAACAAATTTTATTTTATTTTGATTTTCACATGTACTTGTTCTGTTTAGTGCAGAGGTCACATCTTCATGCTGTCTTTTACAAATTCTATGTTCTACATGATTCATGATATCACATAAAGAGGTAACCTTCGTCACCTTAGTTTTATGAAATAACTGTTAATATGCCAGTAATGAATTATATATAGGCTAGTGATGTTCATTTTATAAATTTATAGATTTTCTTAACTTCGAGCAACAGAGTAGTTGTTGGCCTGCATCATTATGTAGAACATTTGAGGCTTAAAATAGAACCATTTCCTGCGAATTCAGGTTAAACTTGATTCGATCAATAAGAAAAGGTTAAGGAACCTTGTTCGGTGTACATTTCCCCCCCTAATTTTTGCTGATGGAACACAACCCACCCTCAAAACTCGAATATCAATATCCGATACAGAGGGTGATGAAAGTCTGCCAGACTGAGCCCTTTAGTTTGGTTTGTAAGTTCAGTAACTACAGTTATTTCTCCATCTATAGTTAACTTCTTTTAAGAATATACCATAGTTTCCGCAACAAGAGTCTGTATGATACTATGATATGTATTCTGCATTGATGCTGAGAGGAGGATTACATTATAATTTCTTAATACCTGTCTGAATCAAGAACATCTTCCCCTCTCATTTGGTCTCTTTATAAAGATAAGAAAAAGATAAACCCACACATATATAATATTACTTTTTAGTTTTTCCGACTATGATACCTCAGCATTGCGGAATCTTGTGCAGTGGATACCAACTCTTTATTGTGTTGGATGCTTTTTGTAGTGACATTTGACTCGCACAGTAAAGGAGGAAAATGCCAAATTGTTTAACACGTATTAGTATATTTAGAATTTATAAAAATAATGACTTGATTATGACTTAATAATCATCGTCTAATTCTATACATGAATTCTACTTCATCCTAATAGCTAGTCTAGTGACAATAATATAACAATTGGCAGAAGAGCATAATACAATTTTCTCATGAGCAGTTCTCATCAAAGGCTGCAAAATTTATACATAGACAAAATTTGTGAGTTGATCTAATATGATAGAGTGTATGGGGTCCTCTTAACTATTAACCTCTGTCTATAAAACATGATACTAGTTATAGTCGAATACAGAGGCGAAACTAGTTACAGAACTACTACTGATACCTACTTCGAAGATTGTATATTCTGGTACTTGTAGAGGATAGAATCGAATTTTCTCTGACTACTCTGGAACTATGAAGTCCGGATCTTCCGATTTGTCTTACATCTTCTGGCAAGCCGGCATTGATCCATGTAGACCATTCTTCATCACTGTCCATGTCTCGTGACAAATCTTTATGATTTTGAATCAAATTAAATTTCGCATTTAGTGCTAGAAGCATATGATGGTTCAGTGTTTCATAGTCCCTGCATATATATCATAATTTGTCAGTTTATTGTCTTTTTATTATTTATTCAATTATACTAAATGTTTTGCTCAGATTATATGACACATAATAAGACAGATGATAGATAATATTCTGCTAATTGTTGCATAATAACCCTTCACAAATATAACACAAATCACTTGATTAATTAGCACTAAAATTAATGAGAGGAAAAAATAAATATACTTCAAGGTACTTTCTTGCTTGCTTTAAATGCCTGAGACATAAAATTATTCAGTAGTCCTTCAACAGCTGCTCACTGTCCGGCTAGAAGTTCACTTTGCTTGTGCAGAGTAACTTCTGTTACATTTCCGATGTCTAACATTGTATTTTAACTGTTAAGTTCCCCAAGTGACTTATGTCTTGCCCTATATTGCTGTAAGAATCATGAAGCATTGACATTCCCTCTTCCAATGTTTCATTCATCTTTGCTTGTACTTCACTAAGTTCTTCTTGTGAAGTTGCTATGACCACAGATTGCTTATAAACTGCTTCAGAATTAGTTAACACAAGACTCAGATGATCTCCAACATTATTCAAGGTTTGAGCCACATGGCTGGTTCGAAGATCAACCATAGATAAGGATTCTTTGATTTGATTTGAGCTATCCCATAGTTCGTCTGCTCACTCTTGTATGTTTATCTTTTATTTCTGCATTTTCTGTGCTGTTCATCAATTCATTTACCAATCTCTCCATTTGACGCTTAAATGCATCAACCCTTTCATAAAAAATACAACATTCTACTTAGTTCCTTTGACAATGTCCTTAACTAAATATATGGGACAGTGGTATAAACTACAAAGAGAAGGCAATGATAAGTATATGAGACGAATACTTAACTGTAACAGATGACATAAAGAGTTAGTTTCTAGAAAAAACTCGAGATTAACTCTATGAGCTTCGTCATTGAGTTTCTCGTGGCAGCTCTTCGTGGAGGACTTTGTATCACAGTGGGGAAAGTTGGTTTTCTATAAGCATTTCATAAACAGAAAAGACAGGTTATAAACTGAAACAAAGGGCTATGAATTAATCGTGAAGAGATGGAGTTAATTATAAGATTAAATCTAGGAAGCAAACGTAAAGAACGTATCATTATTCGTATTCGTATCTTAATATTCCAGTTTCCAGTGCATTGCACATTTGCACTCGAATTAAACACCTTGAACCACCAGTGTATAGTCTGCATTTGTATACAAGATATAAAAACTTGGATAGAGAATTTGTACCTTGTTTCCAACCAATTAAACTAAGAAAATTAGATTTGTATAGCTAATCCTGTAATTATGAGATCACAAGAATTTTTCCTGTAATTTTCTTGTATATATATATATATATGGTAGGTTACTTTTTTTTTTTGAAAAATGCTAGATACCCAAAAATATTATCCCCAAAATTTTCTCAAATGTTGAGTTGTCATTGTATAATTGGTAAATTTTTTATAATAAAATGAGACATCGCGGGCATACATATGCGCCCACAAATTAAAATAAGCCAAATGTCATGCCACGTAATTTGTTAAAAAGATTTGGAACAATATTTTGGGTCTCTAGCATTATTCCTTTTTTATAATATACTAGCGTTTTACCCGTACTTCGCATTGAGTTAATTTTTTATATCATTTTTATATATTTTAAATTTTTGTAATTTTTTATTTAAAATTACCGTATATAAATACAAATTATTGAAAAATCGTAATACCAAATATGGGAAATGAAATGATTATAATATTATTTTTCTCTTCACAAAGAATCATAAATTATTGCAAATAACTCGAAACATAATATAGTTTTTAATAAACTGTAATAATTAAATATTATAATAATAATAATAAAGTGGGACTTATCAACTATCACCTTCATCTCCCTCAATAAATACCTACAAAAATAATGTAAACACAATACAAATTTATTAATGATATTTCTTTTAACTGAATATATTATACTAACTTTTCTTACATTTATCAAAAATTTAAAATTTTTGGTATGAACTCATCTCTTAAGAGCTTGACATTTAACTCAGAATCTCTAAGATTGATGATTTCTGGTATGATTATAACAAAACATTTGTTATGAATAAAACCAGTACCTTCCATTTTAGTTTGTTCAATGAAAATAATGAAAAATAGTGATACAATAGAGCGTATTGAATCAAAACTATCTTTTAGCAGAAAATTTGAAATATCATAAATATTGCTTTCTTTAATTTTTCAATCAAACGATTTTAAAATACTCGGATCTACATATGCATGCATCAACCGATTCTACTATGATTATATCATGTATTAGCATATATACAAACATAGCAATATAAAAAAAAAAAAATCAATTCTTGTGAAATATAAAACTTACATAATTATCAAATAATGGGAGATTTTGACCCTTTAAAGTTCTTGTTTCATTGTCAACTCTTTCCCATATTTTTGTTACGCGTACTTTGAATCTTCTTTCTCCAAGTATGTCTTTGAATTGTCAAGTTCAATCAATCTCTCAGAAAAACGCCATTAATTATCACAACCAAAGTACCACCATTTTATAGAATCATTGATTTTTGTTATTTTTACAAAACACATTACTTCCACCTATAAAAATTGACAGTAAACTTTTAGTGAAACTGACAGTCTATTTCAAGTAGCAGACTAGATAGTGAAATTACAAGGAATGATTTTGACATTACTATCTAGTTTGTTAAGTCTACTACTGCAACTTGGGAGAATTCAAGCAAAAGGTAAAGCGTGTTTCAAGAGTAAAAGATTTCTACGCATCTCAGAGTTGCATTCTCTGCAAATGGAATGAAGACAAATTTGAATGGAAAAAACAAAGTTTCTATTTCAAGATTTGTTCTAGAAACAGGGGAAAGTACACTTGTAAGTGGGATATGTGTCTCAGTATAAAACACATATCTCACAAGCACTTTCACTTATGCAACTGAGTTAGAATTTTCTCAAGTATAGAAACATTAGCAAACTCATTGTTATTGTATCTATCGAAGCTGGAATTATTTTCCAGACAGTTTTAGCGAAACAAAAATTAATAAAATTATTTTTTGAAGTTTAAACACTTTATCATTTTATCTGCCTAGTTTATTTTCATCCCTGACTAATTAATTATTATTCTTATTGTTGCTAGCAAAAATCTTTAATAATTAATAGAGTTGCATTCAACCCCCCCTTCTGCAACACTCATCTTGATAAATAGTCCTTGACCACCTTTGCACGCTTACTCCTTCTAGGTTCTTCTACTTCGATAGGAGTAGAGCTACTAGCAGGATCCACCCCCACATTTGTCATCATTTCTACATGATCAAGAATGGAACTCGATGTGCGAGTGAGATCATCATCAGAAATACCCTGAGGTATACCAGTCTTCATAGGGAACACATTATCAAAGAATGTTGCATCACGAAACTCAACTATAGTGTTTTCTACTATACCATCTATGTCAGATTCTAACACTAAAACTCTCATAGCGGTAGTGGTTTCAATATAGCCCAGAAAGATGCAATCAACAGTTTTCGACCCCAATTTCTTTCTCTTGTGTTCAGGGACAAGTACCTTTGCAATGCAGCTCCACACACGAAGATACTTTAAAGTAGTCTTTTTACCTTTCCATAACTCATAAGGTGTCTTGTCCATATGTTTCAGAGGGACTCTGTTCAAAATATGACAAACCATATTCAGAGCCTCTCCCCACATGTACTTAGGCAATCTAGAATTAATCAGCATACTATTAGTCATATCTTTAAATGTTTTGTTCTTTCATTCTGCCACCTCCATTAGACTCATGAGTGTATGGTGGAGTCACTTCATGAACTATACCATTGCTTTTGCAAAATTCATTAAATGAGGTACCCGTATACTCTTCACCTCTATCATTCCTCAAACATTTAAGCACTTTGTCAGTTTGTGTTTCAATTTCATTTTATACATAATGAATTTATCAAGTGCTTCATCTTTATGCTTAAGCAAATAAACATAGCAATATCTGCTACCATCATCAATAAAGGTAATGAAATATTTATTCTGATTCTTAGTCAAAATACCACCGAATTCACATATGTCTATGTGGACTAATTATAAACATAATTAACAGAAGGAACAACATTATCATTAATAAAACTGCCCAAAACAAGCTCCACATTTATTAAAAAAATCCATCAGACAAGTTATATTTGTCAAAAAATACACTAGTATGTGTAATGACTACTTTATTACACTTCAAAGAAAGTTCGAAACCATTTTTAACTAAACAGCTTCCACTTATTATGTTTCTACGAATGTCAGGAATATGATGCACTCTAGTAAGAGATAGAACACGCCCAGAAGTAAGCTTCAGGTCCACGTTTCCTACTCCAAGTACTTGAGCAGCACTAGCATTCCCCATCGTCACTGTCATGCCTTGAATATGTTGATAAGATACAAACAGAGTAATATCAGTACAAATATGTACATTAGCTCCAGTATCAATCAATCATTCATTTGACAGATAAGTGGAAAGTAGTGTAGGGTTGTAGGTAACATACCCGTCATTGGTTTTAGAAGCAATAGCTTCACAAACAACCATGTTAACAACATGCCCACCAGTGGTTCTAAGCACAATGTTAGCTTGTGCTACCACATCAGATTTCTTTGCTTTCTTTACAGGACAGTCCTAGCTCCAGTGACCAATCTGTCCACAAGACCAACATGGTTTGTTTGTCTTTGGTTTCTTAACCTTGTTCTTGTCATTTTTAGGTTTAGTGTTTTCTTTCTTAGTGACAGACTTTCTTTTCTGTCCAACAGTCACTATGTTCACTTTCGAACTACCATATTTAGCAGATATCACATGTCCCTGTTTGGACTTGTGTTGTTCCTGCATAGAGATGTCCAACATCAGGTTAGTCCATGTGATCTCTTCATTATGTCTTTTCAGGGAGAGAGCAAACTCTTTCCAAGACTTTGGGAGCTTTTCGATCACAGACATAACTTGAAACTTCTCGGGAAGGTCCATTTTAGACTCCTTCAAAGCATGAACCAACATCTCAAATTCATGCAGCTGCTCAGTCATGGATTTTTTATCTACCAGCTTAAATTCAAGGAACTTTTCCACACTATACTTTTCCAGATCATGAGAGTCAGTATTGTGGGTTTGGTCCAGCTTCTCCTATAAGAGTTTAGTAATGAAGGCATCCGATGAATAAACATCAAACAAAGTATTTGCTAAAACTGCCAAAATGGTAACCCTTGCCACTCCATCCTTTTCAGCCCACAAAACATAAACCTTAACAGAGTCATCTTGCTCTTGATTAACAACAAAAGGATCATACTGCACCCCGGACATAGACCTTTAACCGTTAACCACAGTTTCATCTTTTTCTGCCAGCGAGAAAAGCCAGCACCACAGCTGAACTTATCAGGCATACCAGACAGATCAATAGGCTGTGGGAAACGGTAAGTAGCCCAATCAATGGCATTAGCAATACTACCAGAACTGTTACTAGCAGTCGCACCGATAGTAGTCTCAGTTTCGTTAATCATCTTATTAAACAACAATATATAACAATTATCTCTTCAAGATTATTGAGAATATTATTATCTAAACACAACAATGGGCAGTTATATGATGATAATTAACAAGAACAAGCAGATATAAATTACGAAATAAACACGAAGGTAAACAAAATATGAATCAATAACTGTAAAAATAAGAGAAAAGATAGAAAATTTAGCTCTAACAGAAGCTTTATGCATACACTGATAGAACCAAAATGAACAGCTGAGTCGTCAAGTCTTGCAAGAAGTTTTGACTGTTCTTGAAGAAATAATTGCCCCACTACGCTGTGTTGGGTTGCAGCAATATCACTTCCAGGATAAAACAACACAGAGTACTTCATCCACAGATACGTAGCACTCAACAGTGACTAGCACGAAAAAGACATGCCTCAATTTGCCCGACAACCTATGTAAATTTTATTGTATGCAAGGTACAAGCACACCCACAACTAGATGTGCACACGAGTTCATCTTCTTTTATTCTACTCGATGTGTGATATAGAGTTTTTCAAAGAAATAAAAGATTATTGAAATAATCCTTACTCAATATATTTAATATTAATATTAAATAATCAATATAAATAAATCAAATAAACTTGCAATTAAAAGATATATAGTATTCAATAACATCATGTGACATAAGCATTCCACTTACACTAGTAGTTGTAAACAATACTAAGACAAGATGTTATATAAACTCGTTACTTTTCCTTTATAAGTTCAATGTGGGACAAACTCACATAACCCATTTTAAGCAAGTAATTTCAACTCAATTTCTTTATGGATTTCACTAAGAAAATGTCTTAGATCAAAACATGAAAGTGTAAGTCCTTATAGCAAAGAACAACTTCCATTAGTTAGTTTAGTTTCTGGAAATTAGATGAAGAATGTATATAAAATATGTCTTGAACTTTCCATTTTCTAACACTTTGGTGTTTGATATTTGCGAGTTATTGCTAGTAGCTTATTCAAAGTCTGGTTCCAGGGACCCCTTTGCTGAGATAACTCCTCTGAGCTTAGCCAATGGGGAAAAGTTGCAAAAATTGGTAACAATGTAGCGTGTTGGGCTTCCACAATAATTGATTTTGATGGATGTCAATCACTTGCGTAAGCATAATCGCACTAATAATACTGCAAGTATCTTCTCTCGTGTAATGGAATGGAATCTTTTTGTGATGTTTTCTTCTTCAATATGTCATCTTCCTCCTGTTTCTTCTCTTTATTTTCTGGGTGGTCTGGGGGCCCAGACGGGTGCTTGAAGATTTAGATTTTCTAGTAAGTATACAATATTGCGTTTGGTACGTTCAAGTGAAATGGCGTGAAAGGAAAATGAAATATTAATGTTTGGTTCATCACTGTAGTTAATTATGTAATTTCTAGTGACCATGGGTAAGCATGTTTTGTTTTGGTGTAATCATGAGTAGCTTGTGACTACAACTTACTTTGTCCAATTTCAAAAATTGTAAAATAAATAGTGTAACTCATTTAACTTCCAAGGAACCTCGAGTTACACACTTGAGTTATATAGAAAGAAAATTAAATAAGTCCGAAAGAATGGTTTCATATGATAAATTGATAATTAACTCTGACAAAGAATCATCCCTTGGCTATGTCGGGAACAGGGATGAGCGTGGTGCGGTTTTAGAAAATAGAAACCAAACCAAATATTATTGGTTCGGTTCGGTTTAAAAAATCGCGGTTCAGTTTTTTAATGGTACGGTTTCGATTTTAAAATATATTTTTACATTTAAATAATAAAAAACATGTAGTTCATATTTCCGTATTATCGTATATTAAATTTGATATTATATGATGTCATGAATCATTGTATATATAAACTATTAATATTATTCTTACTAACAAAAATAAATGAATGTGATTAATTTTGCTTAGAAAGACACTGAGTTAATATATATTAATATACGTTTTTATTAATGCAAGACTTAAGGTAAATATTACTAGCGGTTCGATTTTTGCTCATCCCTAATTGCAAGTATACATGATTAGACCTAAATATGCAAAAACATTAAGGAAACGAAAAGAAAGTACATCCAGTTTAACACAAAAACAGAACATATACTTGATTATTAATAAAATGATTCAATTATGTTTGTCTATTTGACTGTATGTAGACTTTTTATATTGTAAAAAGGTTAGTTCAACCAATTAGATTAGCGATTTGTCAATTATATTATGTATTAACATATTGTAATATTACATATTTAGTATTTATATTATATAATTAGTTATAAGTTTTTAAATTAAAACATAATTTATATTATATTATTATATATATTAGTATATATTATAAATATTAGTGCGGTTCGGTTCATAAAAATTTAAAAACCAAACCGAAACTAAAGTATCTGTGCGGTTTTTATTTGGTTCGATTTTTAATCAGTTTAATTTTTACCGATACGGTTTGGTGCTATTTCGTGCGGTTTTCGGTTCGATTTCAGTTTTCGATTAAATTTTTGTTCATCCTTAATGAGGGGTATGTGCAGGGAGGGAGATGGGAGCGTGGCCCGCCAAAGTTCGGGAGCGTGGCCCCCCAAAGTTCGGAATAATTGTGTTATTAGTAATAAAATAGTTTTATATTTTATTAAATTTTTTATAGTTATAAGTAAAAAATATTAATTTTTAAATTTCGTCCCTCCAAAAAAATATTTATATATGTAAATTTTAATTTTTTTGATAAAATTATTGGTTTTTGAAAAAAGGTATGAATTAAAATATATTTATACATTTTATTAATAAATATATATTAAAATATATATTATTATTTATACCTTTTATTAATAAATATATATTAAAATATTTATTATTATTAATATATATGAAGTAAATTGTTAAATAAAATTTCGCCCTCGCAAGTCCGCAACTTTGATTTTCTAACTCCGTCCCTGGTATGCGCTAGCCAAAAATGCTAAAATGCTGGGGGATCACCTTTGACTTGTAGAATTATAGTTTAGTTGATACCACATTTTTATGTTGCGCTCTTTTCCTGACTAGTGGTTGATGGTTAAGGTAAATATTCTGACCAAATTATCTTTCTTTTTTTGCTAATTCTGATCGGACTATCTTTAATATGCATGTGTATAGCTACTTGGAATTATGTAATCTAGGAGGCTAGCGAGGTTTCTGTTTTTAATTGGTTTCTCTTATCGGTGGTTATAACACTTTTTCGAAGTTAATATATGGTGAAACTTGTGGTAGGCCAATGCTAGTTATATAGTTGATGATTGCCTAATTTGCTTAGACAATTCTACTTGTAGCACTTAAATCTTACTTCAAACTTTAAATCATCAATACTTGTTTGCTTAGTGTTATTCCTTGCGTACACCAATAATAACTAAAACACACACACACAAATGCAATAATATAAAACCCCTCCCACACAAAAATCACAATAATATGAACTAACACACACATATTCATTGATTTGTGGGATCCGTTAGAAAATGGAAAGTTTGAGACATATTTTATATATGTCCTTGATGTAATTTCCGGAAACTAACGATTGAAAGTTGTTCCTTGCTATGAGGACTTAAACTTTCATGATTGGATCTAAGACATTTTCTTAGTGTAATCTATAAATAAATTGAGTAGAAGTTGCTAGTTTGAAATGGGTTTAAAGAGTTTGTCCCCCATTGAATATGTAATATGAGTGTGGGTGCTTTATATGCATGGATGTGCAAGAGTAGTGTCAACTAATAAAGCATGTGAGTGTGCATGATGTATTAGTGTGCCCTCGCGCGTACACGCGCACGGCCGCCGCCACGCCACGGGTCGGGTCGGGTCGGGTTGAAGGGTGATTTGAGCGAATGTCTCGGCATCTCGCGTACGCAAGGCGACATGGGCGAAGAGTTTTATTACATGATTAATTAATTAATTTAATTATGACTTTAAATATTATTTTAATATGAATAGTGAATCAAAGTTATTGTAAGAGGAAACTTACTGTCAACATAAGTGTTCGAAAACTTACTGTCAGCATAAGTGTTCGAAAACTTATTGTCAGCATAAAAGGTGACAGAACTATGCAAAGTTGCTGTCAAGGAAACAAAGTTGCTGTCAAGAATTTTACAAAGGTGCTGTCACAGAATTTTATAAAAGGTGCTGTCACAGTTTTATAAAAGGTGATGTCACAGTTTTATAAAAGGTGTTGTCACAGTTTTTTATAAAAGATGTTGTCATAGTTTTTATAAAAGATGTTGTCACAGTTTTTTATAAAAGATGTTTTCACAGTTTTTATAAAAGTTATTGTCACAGTTTTGCAAAGTTGCTACGTATCTGTGGACGAAGTACTCTGTGCTGTTTTATCCTGGAAGTGATATTGTTGCAACCCAACACAGCGTAGTGGGGCAATAATCTCTTCAAGAACAGTCAAGACTTCTAGCAAGGCTTGGCGATTCAACAATTGTTTTGGTTCTATCAGTGTATGCTTAAAGATTCTGTTAGAGCTAAGTATTCTATCATTTCTCTTGTCCTGACAGTTACTAATTTATATATCTTGTTTTGCCTTCGTGCTTTGTTTTGTTAATTGGTTTAATCTGCCTGTTCTTGTTAAATTATTTATATAACTGCCCCATTGTTGTGTGTAGTTTTTAATTACCTCCAACAATCTTGAAGAGATTATTTGTGTTATATATTGTTAATTAACAAGATGGTTAATGAAACTGAAACTCATGTTATTGGTGCTACTAGTTCTGGGTCTGGGGTTACTGCTACTGCCATTGATTGGGCTACGTACCGTTTCCCACAACCTATTGATCTGTCTAGTATGCCTGATAAGTTCAGCGGTGGGGCTGGCTTTTCTTGTTGGCAGAAAAAGATGAAGTTGTGGTTAACGGTTAAGGGTCTATGGCCAGTGGTGCAGTATGATCCTCCTATTGTGAATCAAGAGCAGCCTGACTCTGTTAAGTTCTATGCTTTGTGGGCTGAAAAGGATGGAGTGGCAAGGGCTGCTATTTTGGCAACTTTAGTGAATACTATGTTCGATGTTTATTCATCAGATGCCTTCACTGCTAAGCTCTTATAGAAGAAGCTGGACCAAACCCACAATACTGACTCTCAGGGTCTGGAAAAGTATAGTATGGCAAGGTTCCTTGATTTTAAACTGGTGGATACTAAATCCATGACGGAGCAAGTGCATGAGTTTGAGATGTTGGTACATGTTTTGAAGGAGTCTGGAATGGACCTTCCTGAGAAGTTTCAGGTTATGTCGGTGATTGAAAAGCTCCCAAAGTCTTGGGAAGAGTTTGATCTCTCCCTGAAAAGACAGAAATGAGAGATCACCTGGACTAACTTGATGTTGGACATCTCGGTGCAGGAGCAACACAAGTCTAAACAGGGACATGTGATGCCTGCTGAACATGGAAGTTCGAAGGTGAATGTAGTAACTGTTGGACAGAAAAGAAAGTCTGTCACTAAGAAAGAGAATAACAAACCTAAAACTGACAAGAACAAGGCTAAGAAACCAAAGGCAAACAAACCATGTTGGTCTTGTGGACAGGTTGGTCACTGGAGCAAGGACTGTCATACTAAGAAAGCGAAGAAACCTAATGTGGTATCACAAACTAATACTGTGCTTGTAATCACTGGTGGGCATGTGGTTAACATGGTTGTTGGTGAGGCTGTTGCTTCTGAAACTAATGACGGGTATGTTACCTACAACCCTACACTACTTTCCACTTATCTGTCAAATGAATGGTTGATTGATACTGGAACTAATGTATATATTTGTACTGATATTACTCTGTTTGTATCTTATCAACAGATTCAAGGAATGACAGTGACGATGGGGAATGCTAGTGCTGCTCAAGTACTTGGAGTAGGAAACGTGGGCCTGAAGTTTACTTCTGGGCGTGTTCTATCCCTTACTAGAGTGCATCATGTTCCTGACATTCGTAGAAATATAATAAGTGGAAGCTGTTTAGTTAGAAATGGTTTCAAACTTTCTTTGAAGTGTAATAAAGTAGTTATTACACATACTGGTGTATTTTTTGGCAAATGTTACTTGTCTGATGGTTTATTTTTAATAAATGTGGAGCCTATTTTAGGCAGTTTTATTAATGATAATGTTGTTCCTTCTGTGAATTGTGTTGAATCATCTGAATTATGTCACTCTCGTCTTGGTCATCTAAATTTTGGTGCTCTAAAGAATATGATGAATTTAGAGTTGATTCCAAAGTATGCCATTGAAAAGAAATCTAAATGTCAAGTATGTGTGACTGCTAAACTAACAAGGAAACCCTTTCATAACGTTGTTAGGGATTAATAAGTATTAGAATTAGTACACACAGACATATGTGAATTCAGTGGTGTTTTGACTAAAGATAATAAAAGATATTTTATTACCTTTATTGACGATTGTAGTAAATACTGCTATGTTTATTTACTTAAACATAAAGATGAAGCACTAGATAAATTCATTATGTATAAAAATGAAGTTGAAACACAAACTGGCAAAGTACTTAAACGTTTGAGGTCGGATAGAGGTGGAGAGTATACGAGTACGTTATTTAATGAATTTTGCAGAAACAATGGTATAGTTCATGAAGTGACTCCACCATACATTCCTGAGTCTAATGGGGTGACAGAACGAAAGAACAGAACTTTAAAAGATATTATTAACAGTATGCTTATTAATTCTGGGTTGCCTAAGTACATGTGGGAAGAGGCTCTGAATATGGCTTGTCATATTCTGAACAGAGTCCCTCTGAAACATATGGAGAAGACGCCTTATGAATTATGGAAAGGCAGAAAGACTAGTTTAAAGTATCTTCGTGTGTGGGGCAGCCTTGCAAAGGTACTTGTCCCTGAACACAAGAGAAAGAAACTGGGGCAAAAAATTATTGATTGCATCTTTCTGGACTATATTGAAACCACTACCGCTATGAGATTTTTTGTGTTAAAATATGACATAGATGGGATAGTGGCCAACACTATAGTTGAGTCTCGTGATGCAACATTCTTTGAGAATGTGTTCCCTATGAAGACTGGTATACCTCAAGGTATTTCTGATGATGATCCCACTCGCACATCGAGTTCCATTCCTGATCATATGGAAAGGATGACAAATGTGGGGGTGGATCCTGCTAGTAGCTCTACTCCTAACGAAGTAGAGGAACCTAGAAGGAGTAAGCAAGCAAAGGTGGTCAAGGACTTTGGAAGTGATTTTATCACTTACAATGTCGAGGACGAACCTTTAACTTTTCGACAGGCTATGGATTCTGCGGAGTCAAGGCACTGGAAAGGCGCTGTAAAGAGTGAGATCGACTATATTGTTTCTAATGGAACATGGGAGTTGGTTAATCTCCCTCCTGGGTGTACTACTATAGGATGTAAATGGATTTTCAAAAGAAAGATGAACCCGGATGACTCAATAAATAAGTATAAGGCTAGGCTGATAGCTAAGGGTTTTAAGCAAATGGAAGGCATTGACTACTTTGACACATACTCTCTTGTTGCGAGAATGACAACAATTCGAATGCTTATAGCATTGGCTTCCGTACATGGTCTTATCATCCATCAAATGGATGCAAAGACAACTTTTCTTCATGGTGATCTTGAAGAAGAGATTTATATGGATCAGCCTGATGGATTTGTTGCTTCTGGCAATGAAAGGAAAGTTTGTAAGTTAGTCAAATCTATCTATGGCTTGAAAAAAGATCTTAGAGACTGGCACAAAAAGTTTGATGAAACTGTTTTGACTTCAGAATTTCTGGTTAATGAAAGTGACAAGTGTGTCTACTATAAGGTTAAAGGAAATGAAAAAGTGATTTTGTGCCTGTATGTGGATGACATATTGTTGTTTGGAACCAATATTGAGATTATTAACGAGACAAAAAGTTTCTTAAAAATGCACTTTGAAATGAAGGATATGGGTGCTGCTAATGTGATTCTTGGTATCAAGTTGACTCAGTCAACTGATGGAATAACCTTGACACAATCTCATTATATATAGAAATCTATACTTGAGAAGTATGGTTATTCAAATTGTAAAATCGCAAGCACACCATATAATTCAAAAGTTGCTCTTGTCAAGAATAAGTCAGGAGTTCTTGTGTCTCAGTTAAGATATTCTCAGATTATTGGGAGTTTGCAATATCTTGCTAATGGTACTAGACCATATATTTCATATTCTGTGTCTAAGTTAGCTAGATATACAAGCTGTCCAAACAAGACTCATTGGGATGCTCTTGATAGAGTGCTTAGATATCTAAAAGGCACCATCTACCTTGGTTTGTACTACATGAGGTTTCCTGGAGTGCTAGAGGGATATAGTGATGCAAGTTGGATAGATAAGAAATCTGGTTCTAATGGAGTGACTAGATACGTGTTTACCCTTGTGGATGGAGCTATATTCTGGAAGTCTTCTAGACAGACTATTGTAACTTGGTCTACTTTTGAGGCTGAGTTGTGTGCATTAGATGTCACGGGGACGGAGGCTGAATGGTTGCATGGACTTATGTTTGTGATTTTTGTAGTAAGTCAACCACTTCATGCTCTTGTTGTTCATTGTGATAGTCGTACAACTATCGATAAGATAAACAGTAAGAAGTATAATGTGAAAACAAAAACACACGTCCAAGTTAGACTAAAGTCTATAAGGGGTTTGATTTCTGACAGGATCATTGCTATTGAGTTTATTGGAACTCAAGACAAACTGGCTGATCCTTTAACTAAGGGACTTGAACATGCTGTTGTCCTTAAGTCGAGGTTGGGGATGAGACTGACAACCCATTTTGAGTCGTCAACAGCAGGAACCCAATACACCTGAGAGGAGATCCCTCGAAGTATATTCAATGTGGTAATAACAAGTTGTGAGGGTGATTCGGTAGTACCTCTACTACAATTATATAGATACTCACGTATCTGAGTCTGTTCCCTGTAAACCTCAAGAGGTACTGTAACTGCTAGTTAGCAAGAGTTTTAAGAACTCTGAATGGGGTCAAGTCGTGAGACGAGATGTTGGCAGTACATCTTTAGAGATGCCCAGCTAAGCGAATGTTATTGTGCGGTCGCAATTAGAGGATATGGTTATTCCTCGAAGCATTCGACGAACATGATCGAGACATGACCATTAACGTCTCAAAGCCGTAGATCGCCACCATAGCCTTTGACTTGTCGTCGTCTATGGAGTGTGGTTACACACCAACGGATAAAGATTCAAGGTTAAACATTCCATCTATATCCGGTAGCCATCGAAGTAGAGGACTTAGGAGGGTTCAAACCTTGACCGGTATCAACTCTGAAAAGCAAGTCATGAATAGAATCTGATATGCATTTCTGTATGGATTTGTGGGGGATTGTTAGAAAATAGAAAGTTTGAGACATATTTTATATATATTCTTGATGTAATTTCCAGAAACTAACGATTGGAAGTTGTTCCTTGCTATGAGGACTTAAACTTTCATGTTTGGATCTAAGACATTTTCTTAGTGTAATCCATAAATAAATTGAGTAGAAGTTGCTAGTTTGAAATGAGTTTAAAGAGTTTGTCCCATATTGAATATGTAATATGGGTGTGGGTTCTTTATATGCATGGATGTGCAAGAGTAGTGTCAACTACTAAGGCATGTGAGTGTGCATGGTGTACTAGTGTGCCCTCGCGCGCACACACACGCTCGCGCCGCTGCCGCCACGCCTCGCCTCGGGTCGGGTCGGGTTGAAGGGAGATTTGAGAGAATGTCTCGGCGTCTCACGTACGCGAGGCGACCTGGGCGAGGAGTTTTATTACATGATTAATTAATTAATTTAATTATGATTTTAAATATTATTTTAATATGAATAGTGAATCAAAGTTACTGTTAGAGGAAACTTACTGTCAGCATAAGTGTTCAAAAACTTACTATCAGCATAAAAGATGCTGTCAGGAACTATGCAAAGTTGCTGTCAAGAATTTTACAGAGGTGCTGTCACAGTTTTATAAAAGGTGATGTCACAGTTTTATAAAATGTGTTGTCACAGTTTTTATAAAAGGCGCTGTCACAGTTTTTTATAAAAGTTGCTGTCACAGTTTTTATAAAAGATGCTGTCAAAGTTTTATAAAAGTTACTGTCATAGTTTTGCAAAGTTGTTGTCGTGACTTAAGCTGACTGTTACTGATTCTGAATATTATATTAAATGCTTTTTAAGTCAGAATAATTATTTTAATTAATATTTTATCTGCTGTTACGTTTTATTGTATTATATATACATAAAACGTTGGAGATAGATGGGACGAATTTTGACACAATTTTGAGAAAATCCTAGCAGCCATACTCCGTGTCTTCCACACTCATACAAAATTTTGCATAAGATTTTCTGGGCGAATTGAGGTGCAGGTCGCTGTTGAGTGCTACGTATCTGTGGACGAAGTACTCAGTGCTGTTTTATCTTGGAAGTGATATTGCTGCAACCCAACACAGCGTAGTGGGGCAATAATCTCTTCAAGAACAGTCAAGACTTCTAGCAAGGCTTGACGATTCAACAATTGTTTTGGTTCTATCAGTGTATGCTTAAAGCTTCTGTTAGATCTAAGTATTCTATCTTTTCTCTTGTCCTGACAGTTACTAATTTATATATCTTGTTTTGCCTTCGTGTTTTGTTTTGTTAATTGGTTTAATCTGTCTGTTCTTGTTAAACTATTTATATAACTGCCTCCACTTCAGACTCTCAACATCCATTAAGAAAAAGCAATCTCTCCTCCCCCTAACCAAGGAAAACCAATGCTTTTTCACTTTGTTCAAATCATTCTTAGACAATGCTTGAGTGGTAGTGGTGACAAGTTTCCCCACATGATTGTTTGTTTTTCTATGACATTGAAAAACTAGTATAAACAGAATAGTGAAAGTGACTAACATTACTGTTGAGCACCAGGTTTGGAGTTCTTGTTAGACCAAAATATTAGTAAGCATGTACTTGAGAATTGAGATGGATGGTTATAAACAAAGGGCCCCATTATATTTTATTGATAATAATATGCATCATTAGATATTTTTAGTTACAGATACTGAGATACATGTACAGTCTAAAGAACCATATTTTATGATTCTCCATCTTGCAACTTGCAAATATTACTAAAAAGTTCAAACCAAATTTTATATTACAATCATGTTATATTTCTGTGCAAAGTTAATTGCTGCTCCAAGTTGTGTAACTGTGCATGGCCCTTCTAGAATGAAGCTTGGGGATGAATCTTTGCAAATTCCAGTGTTTTCTTTCCCTGGAGTTTGTTAGTTACATAGTGTTTGCTGTACTCTCCATGGTTGTATCTTCTAAACTTGCTAGGATTCTTTTCATCCATCAATTCAGGCATTGGTCCAAGCTCTATGTCATAGCTTGGTGCATAAAATGTAACTATTGAGAGCCTATCTTTTTCCTTGTGAGTCACTGCTCTATGTTCCACACTTTTGTACCTCCCATTTGTTAAAACCTGTTGGCAAAAATTAAATTTAATCATCATTAATATCTTTTTCATTAGCTAAATAGCTATTTTAATATATGTGTGTGTGTGTAGTGTACTTGCCTCTATGGTGTCACCAATGTTGATGACTAGGGCATTTGGAATGGGCTGGACAGGGACCCAAGTGTTGTTCTTGAGGATTTGAAGTCCAACTGAGTTGCCCTTTCCTTGCTGCAAAACTGTGAGAGCACTCCCATCAGAATGAGGGCTTAAACCCATAACAAGGTCTGGCCTTGGGCATGCTGGATAATAGTTCATTCTCACAGCTTGTACAGCTACCTCAAACATATCTTCAAACACATCTTTGTGTAGCCCAAGACTCATTGCTATAAAACTCAGAAGACTTTTGCACAGTTTCCTTATCTCCCTTGAATAAGTTTCTATACTTTCACTGCAATAAAAAATTAAAATAACACACATTAGAATATTCAACAAGTAGTATATTCCTTCAATATTAATGAACTTAAAAGTTGCAAATGTGATTATTTTAGAAGTATTATGATTTATTACCTAAAATTGGGAGGATTTTTGGGCCATAAACTTAGGTTCCTCATGTAGTGTGGCTCCAAACCAAGAGCAAACATGTTACACCAGTCTAGCTTTTGATCTTCTGAGAACACAAACGCTTGGCCGTAACCCTGAACTGTCCCGGGCGCCATTGGATATTTCTTCTTTTCCTCTAAAGGTAGCATGAAAAATTCCATTGCCATCTTCTCTATATTTGACAGAACTTCCACATCAATTCCATGATTTATCACCTAGCAAAAATATTTGTTACAGTTATGATACATGAGCTCTCCCTGTCATAAAACAGAAATGATCTGTTTTGAAACAGAGAACGTATTTGTTTAGTAATTTAGAAAAATACCTGGAAAAATCCCCACTCCTCGCAAGAGGCAGTGAGTTTTAATATTTCTGCATGAAACTGAGTCTTGTCACCCTTAACAAGGTTCGACAAATCAATTACAGGAATGTCACTAGGGGGAGTGACTGCGGTGGCTAGAGCTGGCCTTTCAGCCATGTCACGTACAAATCGTTGAGGAACATTTGATTGTTTAGCCTTCTTCAATTCTTGTACATCATCGATATGACCGACCTTGACTGGGAAGATGGGAGTTGGAGCCATTGTATTGAAATCTAAAGGCAAGAAAATGGTTTGAAGGTTGAGTTTGTATGTATGAGTATTGAGATAGTACCTGTATTTATAGGAGGAGATTATGCTAAGCTAAGCACTAAACTGTATAATTCAGAGGGGCCACATTAGTGTACTGCACTTTGTATTATTTGGCCATGCATCATGTCTACTTTCTTGTCTTTTTATTTTGGGTGGTACAAATATCTGATTCTAGTCACTAACATTATGAGTCTCCCCATTAATCAGTAATCTAATGTATGCATAATTCATCATAAACTTTTTTTAATTAAATTTTTAGAAAGAACTGCTCTTTGTATATAAAGTTCTGTCACTATAAAGTTGACAGGCAAGATATATTGA
The DNA here is from genome assembly GCA_028671895.1 of Oenanthe sinensis. NCBI lineage: Eukaryota > Viridiplantae > Streptophyta > Magnoliopsida > Apiales > Apiaceae > Oenanthe > Oenanthe sinensis. The sequence continues at coordinate 28,966,987 of CM053813.1, read as the reverse complement.
AATGGTTAAATGTACATGGAATCTAATGTAGCAAGTACTAGCTGGTGATAACATTACGTGCGTGCAGGAGTACTCATCGTCTTCTTTTCTTTTCTTTTCTTTTGATAATTAAACATACACATACCCACCTTGTCTTTCGAAATGTCAAGGAAGGGGGATGGGATAACGCAAGATCAAGCCTTCATTAGTTACCGAGTACTTAGAGTAAGTGGTTTAAGATTTACATCTTCGTCGAAATTACAGCACTTAGTATCAACTATATTATGTTTTGTGCTTGTGAAGCATCGAACTCTAGGATTAACGGGACAGTCATAACTCGTTGTTATGCTTATTTTGTGTAGGCTGTACGATTTTATTTTCTTGTTTTATGAGAGTTGGGGGGGGGGGGGGGGGGGCTAGGGGCCTAAATGCAAGTAAAGATGTCACCCCCTTGACGATGACAACATCTGGTGCAATGTTATTGTCATCATACTCTCCCACTAGATACCTCCCTACTTCTCTTTACTAACCCACTTGCAGTGATTTATATCGTTATTTCTCCTCTTTTTTACTTCTAAACATTTCACATCTTTAAATGCTTATACATTTAGGCTTGTATTTGTGTATGTGTTTTATGAATCACGATCCATTAGTTCTGGACACTATACAACTATAACTTCTAAGCTGTACCGTCCATTTGGCCTTTCCAGGCCAGGTTTAATTTTGGTCTCTCTTCTGTAATGTCATCAATGTTCCATCAGGTCACTCTTGCTCTTGTAATATTAAATTGTTACTCATGTTTATGTAACAAATTTTCGGCTACTGGAATAACACCGCAGCCTTTTTTTTAGTATTACAATAGCAGCTGCAACTGCTATCTGAGACTTCTAAGAATCCTCCATTGCAGAACTTACATTATTCGTCTTTGCTAATAAGACCTAATTCTATATGCCATTAGGCCCATTCCCTGTATTAGAAACACCCAAATAAAAAACTGTAGCATTGGTTGATCGATATTTACACAAAAAATGAAAATGTAAGCAAATATTTCAAAATTCTGACGCAAGAGTGCCCAGGTGATGCTAAAATTCTTCTAGTGCCAGAAGAGGCCTAGCATCTGTGATTCTTTCCTTCCCTTTCTAAAAAAATGTGACACAATGTACATAACATAACATTTCTGTACAAATGCAACGTAAGCATTGTCATAAAACATATACAATAACAAAGACAAGGTTAACATCATAACAAGAAAGAATCACCCTTAGATGTAACCAGAAGTACTAAAAAATTTCCTAATCACCTCCAAGAACATAACAAGGTTTTATGAAATTATTTCTTGAGTTCAAGCTTCGATGAAAGCATAGGTGTGCGAGTACTTGCAACCTCAAAATGATCAGGACAATAGAAGTTTGAGGAATGTTCCCCTTTCATATGTTTCGGATCACAGCAAGTCCCACCCACATCAGATCTGAGACAACAGTTTTCAGTTTGCGGTGAGCAGATATTCCTGCATAGGCATAGGTTGCAGAAGAGTAAAGCGTCGTACATCAAAACCACTTAATTACATGGATCCAGATACCGGAGTTGATGTAAGATTTTGACCTGCAGCCCTCACATTCTTGCAAATGTGCATGGTGTTTCTGTCACTCTGTGTCTTCCAAAGGATAGACTTTATGTGAATGTTTTGTTTTTACAGTTTCTTTCAAGTGCTCCCTTTAATGATAGCTTTATCACCTGTTAAGCTCAAGAATTAGGCATGTAAATTGATTGAATTTTGGGATTTATGGAATATGCTTTCCAATCAGAATACCGATGGAATCGATGATATATAAGAAGAGATGAATGTTTAGTGTTTTATATGTGCAGTGCCTGCTCTTGATTTCGCACTTGTTATTAAATTAATTGCAAGTTCTTAAACAAAACAATATAGGCTTGTAACATATATTAGATCTAGTAGAGAAAAAACACGGAGATCTAGTAGAAAGATGACAATGTAGCGTTCATGTTTCAGTGACTAGGGTTAAGGAACTTAAATAGTTGGCCCACATACTTTGTCAAATTATGAGAATCAGAATAATATAATGATAGAACCCCCAACATATAGCAAAACAAATAAAAGAAATAGAGATACAACTAAAGAATGCAGAACACATAAGCATAAAGGAAAAAGGGACGAACTCACTTAACCTGCTTGAAGAGCAAGGCGTGAGGCGGGTAAGATACTAGGATGTGCTCATCCTTACCCCTACTCAAGTAGAGAGAATATTAATTACAAAAATATGTTTGGTCGTGAGTTTAACACTTAACCATCGGACAACTCAACTCCTTAACGCAGAAGCTTCAGACATTAAAATCAGATAGGAGCCATAGGTTTTCATGAAACAGTATGCTATCAAGATTACCAATAAAATTTCCAGTTGCCTCCTAATTCCTAGCTTCTAAATTCAATACAACCAAACCTTTCAACAAAACATCATGCTCTAACTTCTAAATTTATTATGTTCTATTTTAGTCAATTACCAGCCTACTGGCCCTGTCAATTTATCCAATAAAACTGCAACGTAATCTCGAAAAATGAAATTGAGTACATTAGCACTAACATGCTCATTACTGCAAAAAAAAAAAAAAAAAAACCTTGACAAATTTAAGAGTAAACTTCATATATTTACATTCATAATATAAGGAGAATAAATTTTAAAGGAAGAACACCAACACAACTATTCCATGTACTCTCACTGCTCATTTACAAAGATGAATTTTAGTAAGGAATCTAGGCTAAGTTGGTATGAGTGCCATAATTTGATTCTTAATCATTATCATGCACTTCTCTATATTACTATAAACTGGAAGGTTCTGTGAGCAGCACGGCTGCAAACTAGTGACAGCAAAATCCAGAACCTGAGCTACATCCGCTGGTGGTAACTGTCGTTCTGTACAGTTCTGCAATAAATCATAAAGATGCATGTAAGAATAAAGGGTATACATAATTACATACGCCTCCTGTTTAGCGCAAAAAATACCAAGAACAACATTTAGTTTAAACATGAGAAATGTACAATACTTTCGAATTTCGATTCAATTCAATATAATTGCCAAAAAAAACATATTACTTGTAGAAGAAAAGCATTTGCCAATTATCAAATTGTTCCACCTTTTCTATCTAACCCACGTGGACAAATATTCGTTAAGGTTTTGTTGCACAAAATTGCTCGGAAATTAGAAAGTAAAGAACAGTTGGACAAATATTGTATTTTTTATCATATTTAACCCAGGACTCCAACCCGACTCGGCTGGGCATGTGTCTCAGTGTGTGGTGATTACGCTGGACCATCCACATTAGTGGGTGACAATAGCCTTCCCCATAACTACTCAACTCTTTCCTCAATAATCCTCAATGTGGGAAAAAGGAAAACATGGTTTTTCAAAATATTTACCCAAAAACTCCAACAGGTCCCAACTTTCTACTATTCCATATGGACTTCCATATCTTATTCAAGCATAAAGAGACGATACTAAATTGTAAACTAAGTACTGTATGGACCTGCAACCATCTCTATTAGAAGATTACTATCAATCTATCATATCAAAAATCAACATGATTCATGATTGAGTGAGCCATACTGGAAACTCAGATCTCAGAAGACTATTTACTTATTCGTCACACTTTATGGTAAATTAGATGAAAATGAGATGAAAATGTAAGATAACAAGAAAACTTTTTGATTCAATTAAGGGGAAAGGGGTGGGAGTGCGGGACAGAATAATCTAACTTGTGTATACCTGAATCATGAGCAAAGTAGCTACACATTTTGTGATAAGCTCTGAAGGAACTGGTGGATTCTTCAATTTTTGACTAGATGGCACCTGCAAAGAACTTGACTTGGGATTGTACATTTCCTGAGAAGTTAAATTGCCAGCATCTGCTGCCACAAAAGATCCTTCAGCTACGATATAGGGATAGTCTTTTGAAAGTTGGTCGTTGACATGATCTATAGCCTCCTCAATCTTTTCAAAGGTGTTTTCACCACCTTTTGTTGATGCATAGGCCTACATATTTGGTATATGGTGATCTAATAAGGGTTACTGCAGTATAAAAATTCTCAAAGTCCATTCTTGTAAATTGTAAAAAATCTACATACTATATGTTAAAAAAATAGGTAAACATAATTTAGTTTTTTGCTAAATCATCAAACTGAATAAATATTGAATATCAACGCAAAATTTAATTTATAGGTTTATTAACAAGTAATAATAATAGATGAATGCATACTTGTCTTCTAATTTAAAATTACTAATGAAAGACATTTACTAAAATAAAATATACACCTTATAATAAATTGTTCACAAACTCCTGCTTTTTCTTCTTAGCTGAGACATGTACGAGAATTTAATATCCTGCAGATAGAACCTCTGCTCTTAAAATTCATTAGCTTAACCCGTGCGAGGCATGACCTAACTTTCGCACGGCCTAACTTACTTGCTCATTTGTTGGTAAATATATTATATATTTAAAAATATTTTAGTTTCAAATATTTGGACATTTAATCCTATTTTATGTAAAACTTAGCTATTCTTTGATAGTATGTAACAGTTGTAAAAAATAATTTTATTCCTATTATATTATTTATAGATTGTCATTGTCAATTTTAGCTACAATATTAATATTTATAGGCTTTAGACTTACACGTCTAAAACCCGTTTAAGGCACGGGGATTTGATAATAAATTTATTAGTAATATCTAATGCAAATAATAAATTGTAATAGTCTGCAAGCAGTACATATATAGTCTCCGACGTCTCCAATAAAAATACGGTCTCCAAATAACTTTTCTATATATATATATAATTGTAAGATCCACAATAAAACTTGTTAAAGAATTCAAAATTAAAAAGCAACAATGTTAAACACAAAGGAAAAAATCAAAGAATTTGATCATAATATTTTATTAAATATCAGGATAACCAAATAGTAAAACTGTATTCCCGGCTACAAAAAGTATTTCGTTTGGTTTTAATCATAATTTAAAATTATATAATATTTTAAATTAATAAAAGAATAATATTAATGACATTTAATGCAAAGTAATGAGTTGCAATTTTAAATGGATTATGTAAAAGAGAGGAATTTGAGGGGTGACAAAAGCAATGTTGCACGGTTCACAGGTCATTCAGGTACGTGGTACGGGATCGGGTAGGTGAAACCGTAGTTTCTATGAATCGGGCACGGTGACCCGCGAATCAGATACGCGGGTTGATAGGTCCATAATTAATACATCTTTAATAACTATTTTATGTTTGTTTTCATAATTTTATTAGTTAATTAATTATTTTTTATTTTGTTTTGTAGGAAATTAATTAAAATCAGAATTGTAGTAGAAAAAGGAAAATACAAGGAAGGAGGTGGAATTACTTGGAGGCAAAACAATTAGAGAAAAAATCGAAAGCTTGTTGGAGAAGAAAAAGGAATAGAAAGAAATATTTAGAATTCAATTTATAATCGATATAGAAAACCTACATTATTTCCCTTATATATATGGGTCTCCTATCTTGTATTTCAAGACCTTGACCTTGAACCTTAACTTTAACTTTAGTTTTCATTAATTAGGAGTAGGAGTAGAGTACTTTTATTTTCTTGATCTTTCAATACAAACAAGTTTTTATCTTTCAAACATTTTTTATGTTATTCGTTATTTACATGTTTTATATTAGTTGCTTTGTTTTCTTCTTCAAGCATGTTTAGCTAATTCTCTTGCCCTAGGATGAAGGTAAAGTTAATTGATTATTTTTAGTATTTGTTTATTCTTATTATTTGATTCTCATAACTTTTCTTGGTGCTTAATTGTTTAATTAACAAAGTAATTTTGATATATTATTGTTATCGAATTTATTTTTCATAGCCTATGCTTGCTCCATGAAGTTTTAATGGGTTATTGTTAGATAATAAATTTCATAGTATATGTTTGTCTCGTTAATTGATATTTATTTGTTGAAGAAAGAGAATTGTTTTTTAGGGCAAGTTGGATATTAATTGTGATTGATTGATGAATTCGGATTCCTAGGTGTTCTCCATATTATTTAATCTTATTTGCTTATTAGGTTAATTAAATCTCTCTCATAACTATTTGTCTAGTCTGCCTGATTTATTTATTAGGGTTTGGAAATTTCATAGTCTCTGATGATCGATCTGTGATTGCTACAATTAAACACTATGCGCTTGTAGTATTTCAACACATCACGGGTCAATATGAGGATCCCTTTTATAGTTATTTTTTAGAAAGCATTATGTATAATTGCTATTGTATCTATGTTTTAGTTATTGTTTTATAACTAAAATATATAAGTAAATTAATCGGGATATGTAAAATTTCAAAGTTACTAGACATAATATTAAGGGGATTCAAATATGTTCAAGTAAACGAGGCATGCCTTGTGTATCTTCTCTTCCATGTTTTTATTCGTTTTCAAATTTATGTTTCAAAATTAATTTCAATCTAGATGGTATCAAGTTATTTTCCTTTTTTTTATTCTTTCTCCTTTTTACATAATGATTGTCGGAGTTAAAAGGGGGATCGCCAAATTTGGCGAACTGGAGTGTAACCCCGAGTGATTCGGGTTGAAAAAGAATCATGTTCCGGAACGAGGGAATTGAATCGCGGTTCCATAGACTGACCCACGAACCATGCAACACTGAACAAAAGTCCTAGATTGTACTTAGTAGGACTATGATATATGATATTAAATTTTAAGTAGGATTTTAGGTATGATTATATAATATTTAAAATATAATATAGATATAATATAATATTAAAAAAATGGGTTAACCAAACTACCAACTACAAAAGATCTCAAGTTCGCTTATTATATTTTAGTATGGATGGATGGATTTGGATGGATTAGGTCATCTATTTTAAGACGCAATTCAAATTTTTATGAATAAAATAACCTGAAATTGGGTTTATATGACAATCCTACCTCATTTACTTGTATCACAACATATATTAAACAATCATCAAGTAAAATATGATAATAAGATAGGTGTCAAGGACATAAACAATGCATGTTCGAAGGCCTTTTCATACCTGGATTGCTGAATTTACCATTGTACAAGCCTTTAATCTTGAGCTTTCAATAATGTAATTAACATGCGTCCTTGATTCCTGCGAGTCATCACAACAATTGAAAGGGCTCAATATAGCACCAAAGTCACCAATATTGGCCGTGGGTCTAGTCCATGGAAGTGAGAGATTTCCATGATACGAGTTGTGTTGCCTCAGATGACATAAAGCTTTAAGAACCTGCAAATGCAAAACTGAACTGCTCAAGAAATTCCTGAATTATTTTCATCTTGAAGAAGGCAAAAGACTGAATATTGATGTCTAACAGCATAGGACTAAGTACCTGCTCATTAGCTTCTTGTAATTGTTTAAGAACAGCAGCATATTGCTTTTTGAATACATCAGAATTCTTCAGATAACTTTCACCATCTTTTTCATTTTCTGACACCTCATTGTTCAGTTTTCCCCATTCCAAAACTAATGCACTCTACAGATGACACATGTGATTGATCAAATTAAGACTTAACAAAATATGGTAAATGTACTTCTACCATTGTCTAGTGAGTATATAACAAACACAGCGGCTCATTACTTTATATGTATGACAATAACCACCAAGACTTGTAACTATCTACTACTGTGTCATTAAGAAGTCAACTGGCAAAATACCTGGTGGAAATAGCAATTTCCCCATTCGGGGAGAAAAAGAACATTCCTCCTAGCCTTTTGAACCAATTTGCAGACTTGCGAAATTCATGTGCATGTAGATTTATCTGCTTTTGTTTAATACAATGATCATGAAGTAGATTAGGTGATAATACTAAGAGGCTAAGTGATGTGTTGAAATACTGCAAACGCACAGTGTTTAATTGTAGCAATCACAGGTCGATCCTCAGAGACTATGAAACTTCCAAATCCTAATAAATAAATCAGGCAGACTAGACAAATAATGTTGAGATAAGATTTGTTTAACCTAATAAGCAAATAAGAACAAATAAATATGGAAAACCTAGGAATCCGAATCCATCAATTAATCACAATTAATATCCAACTTGCCCTAAAAATCAATTCTCTTTCTTCAACAAATAAATATCAATTAACGAGACAAGCATATACTATGAAACTTATTATCTAACAATAACCCATCAAAACTTCATGGAGCAAGCATAGGCTATGAAAAATAAATTCGGTAACAATAATATATCAAAATCACTTTGTTAATCAAACCATTAAGCACCAAGAAAAATTATGAGAATTAAATAATAGGAACAAACAAATACTAAAAATAATCAACTAACTTCATCTTCATCCTATGGCAAGAGAATTAGCTAGACATGATTGAAAAAGAAAACAAAGCAACTAATATAAGCATGTAAATAACGAATAACATAAAAAGTGTTTGAGAGATAAAAACTTGTTTGTATTGAAAGAGCAAGAAAATAAAAGTACTCTACTCCTACTCCTAACTATTGAAAACTAAAATTAAAGTTAAGGTTCAAGGTCTTGAAATACAAGAGAGGAGACCCATATATATAGGGGAAATAATGTAGGTTTTCTAAATCGATTACAAATTGAATTCTAAATATTTCCTTCTATTCCTTTTTCTTCTCCAACAAGCATTCGATTTTTTCTCCTTTTTCTTTGCTTCCAAGTAATCTCCACCTCCTTCCTTGTATTTTCCTTTTTCTGCTATAATTCTGATTTTAATTAATTTCTTACAAAACAAAATTAAAATAATTAATTAACTAATAAAATTACGAAAATAAACATAAAATAGGTATTAAAGATGTATTAATTATGGACCTATCAAATGCCCCCATACCTATCTTTTGCTCGTCCTCGAGAAAAATCAAAAGAAAGAAAAAAATATATTATAAAAGTCCTATGCTCCTTTTCGTAGGCGTGACGGATAATTTTAGGTTTACCAACCCGTTAAACTCGTAGACGATCTCTACCAGAGGAGTGATGTCTCCTAAGGGTTTACAGAAGATATACCCATAAAATCGGTGAAATATTCTAGCAAGCATCTCACTCTATCAATAACGTTCATCGGTGTCAACAAAAGAAGATTTTTAGGAAAATACATGCCTTAAAGACTCTTCTAATAATAGATAAGATGTAGGTATCTAGAATCCACTTATATTGAAGTTAAACGTTTGCAAAAACTCCCAAGGTGTGTTGTGAAAATAGGTCTCTGAAGAATCAATTGAATAAGTACATTTCCTCTTTTTCAACCAATATTGAACTGACCCAATCTCTATCAAAACAAGTATCTAGCCAAATTTCACAGTTTTTTTTCCAATTGACTGTGCAATGCCTGTTTTCTTAGGCTTTCTATGTTACCCATGTAGCGAGCTTTGGGTCAATGACTCCCAAACCAGTTGGTCTTAGGGCACTAGGTTTCAAAATACCCCTACGGACTTAATTACTCGAGTAACAAAGGCCACAAAACAAGACTAGTCAATTATTACTTTTATCCTAGCTCGTCAAGTAATTCTCCAGTAACCAAGGGCAGTGAAAAGTCACCAAGAAAAATTTATTTCTCATACAATCGCACTTAATACCAGCACATGTACATGGATCGTTCCTTTCATATAACATTGTATTTGCCACCCATTGATCTCAAAGGAGTACTTGATGCTTTATATATTTTTCCACAAACATTTGATTCGACATTGTTTTAACATGTGGGCTCTCTCTCAGGTATCGAAAACTTCCCTAGACAATCTTTCCAACAAAGACCTTGTGCAATAAGTGTCATCTTGGACTTTTAAATAAAAATTTGTTCGACACAAGTTTCATGAAGAAAACCTTACTCAACTACGTTCGAATTATCTCAAGGCATTATATATATATAATTTTATAAAAAAAATTGATAACACCAACTAGCATCAAAGTATAAGAGTGGAAAACTTAGCTAAAACATCTCTATTTTTGGATTTTCTAATTTTTTAATTTTTTTGGATTTTTGATTTTTTATAATACTACTTTGATTTTTTATAATACTACTAATTCCCTCCCCCATACCTAAATCATGCATTGTCCTCAATGTATGCAAAGAAGAGAAATGACAAAATAAAAGGACGAGAATACCTGATAAAAGCATAATGGAGGAAGCAAAATGAACTACTATACAACAAACACACACATAATTACTCCCCCATACCTACACTGGACTATGGGAGACAATCAAGAATAACTTACTAACCAACACCACATCGAGGAAAAACTTCTTTCATCGTAGAGTAAGCATACTGTTGAAACACATTCTCAAGAACAACATTATCCACTAGAAATATACGATCTCGCAACAAGATAAAACTCATATCACTAACATAATCCATAAACCAATTAGACGCTTCTTTAAATTGTTTAAGCAGATTGATTACTTGATATTTGTGATCATGGACTAAGTCATTAGAAATAAAAGCATGATGAGTTTCATTAAAACCTACAAAGGACTTACCAAAACTGGATATAAATGGTTTTGAATCAAGTGGGGGTGGCTCACCTACAGAAGTCTTAACAACGGACCTAGGCTCAAATGAAATATCCTTCAATTGGGTTTCATGTTTAGAACAAATGATATTCAATTCATCTAACATCTCATCAGAAGTGAAATTTTGGTACAACTCATGAAGTTCTTTATTACTCTCATACTCTAACATAACATCATGTTCAAGAAAAAAATCAATCAAACTATCCTCAAGATTCGACCATGAAACAACGTCATTAATGAAATTAACTCCTACATGTTGGTCATAAAGATCATTGGAGTGACTTCCTACATTAAAGATATTAAGATCTAGAGTCATGTTCCCAAAAGTTAGTTTCATCGAACCATTCCTACAGTTGATCAAAGCATTGGAAGTAGCAAGAAAAGGTCTTCCTAAAATGATAGGAATTTGATTTTTGAAATTTTTGACAGGTTCGGTCTCGAGAACAATAAAATCCACGGGAAAGACAAAATCACCAACCTTAATTAACACATCCTCCACTATGCCCTTGGGAGTTTTGATAGAACGATCAGCTAACTGAAGAGTGACATTAGTGTTTTTGAGTTCACCTAAACCCAAAGTTTGATAGACAGATAATGGAAGAAGGTTCACACTAGCTCCTAGATCAAGTAAAGCTTTGTCAATGAAAGTATCACCTATGGTACAAGAGATAGTGGGACAACCAGGGTCTTTATACTTCACAGGGATTTGATGCGATATGATAGAACTAACAAGAGATGTTAGGAAAGCTTTCTTAGGAACATGAGTGGTTTTTCTATGAGTACACAAATCTTTTAGACACTTCGTATAAGAGGGAATTTGTTGAATTGCATCTAAAAGAGGAATGTTGATCTTGACTTGTTTAAAGACTTCCAAAATCTTATCTAATTGAGCAGATTGCTTGTTTGAAGTAAGTCTTTGAGGAAATGGGGCTTTTGGTTTGAAGACTTTTTCACTAGACATATCAGAGATGGGTTTTGAAGGTGATTTATCAGATTTGGAAGGCTCACTAGATTGCACTACTACTTCAGAATTCTTGGGAGACAAGGATTGGTCAGGACTAGGATTTAAGAGTAAAGGATTTGGTTCAGAAATGAGTTTTTCTTCCTCTTGAGTATTGAGACCAGCATGATTGTTGAATTGATTACCGGACCTAAGAGAGATAACAGAATTCACATTTTCAGGAGCTTTTTGGTTTGAATGAAATTTAGGATTAACCTCATGTTGACTAGGAAATCGGTTTTTCTCTCTCTCACTGATTGTGTTGGCTAACTGACTCATTTGGACCTCTAGTTTATATATGGCTTGAGTATTGGAATTTAGTAACTGCCTATCTTGGATCATAATTTGCATGAAAGCCTGTTGAGATTGAGTTATATTAGCTTGGGATTTCAATAACGCCTCAATACTCTTTTCCAAGAAATTCATTTTCTTATCAGTTTCATTAAAACTAGGAGGATTCAAAGGGACTGAAAAAGAATTTGGATATGGGTCAAAGTTTTGAGCAGGAAAATAATTAGGATTTTGGGTTGGAAATGAACCAGGATTGGGATTTTGAAAAGCAGGTTGAGATGGTTGGTTATACTGATTGTATTGACCTTGGTTCCATGAGAAATTTGGGTGATTTTTCCAACCAGGATTGTACGTTGGTGCAAAGGGATCATTCAAAACTCTCGCTTGAAACATGGCATTAGCTTGTTGAATTTCAGGACAATTTTCTATCACATGATTAGATGAGTTACAGTTTGCACAGACAGACACTTGTGAAGACACATTGTTGGTTTCTAAGGCTTCTAATCTTCTTGTGAGTGTAGCTAACTTAGCTTCAGTTGCAAGGGAACTACCAATTACATGTATGCCTTTAGATGAGCTAGGTTTTTCAGTTTCCTGACTTGGATCCCTAGTTGACTCCCACAAAATTGTTTTTTCAGCTAACTCTTCAAAAAATTGCCAAGCTTCTTCTTCATTTTTATCCATGAATTTACACATTGACTCTAACAAAGAAGTGGTTGGTCTATCTATACCATGTTAAGGACATTGGGACAATAGATTTTTAAATCTATCAAAATATTTCCAAAAAGACTCATTTTGGTTTTGTTGAAATTGGTTGATTTCATTCCTAAGTTTGTTAGCTTTATGGTTTGGAAAATATTTTTTTAGAAATATGCTTACAAATCCCTCCCAAGTTGAAATAGATTTAATGGGTAGACTATATAACCATTTTTTAGCATTTTCTTTAAGAGCAAAGTTGATAAGTCTCAATTTAATAGAGTCATCAGTCAATTGTTGAATTTTCTGTAGGGCACAAACTTCCTCAAACTCTCGGATGAAAAGATATGGATCCTCACCCTCTACCCCAGCAAACCTAGGTAACATGCTAATGTGGTGAGATTTGATTTCAAAATTATTACCATTTACTGTTGGTAGGACTATGCATGAGGGTTGGGCAGAATGAGTGGGATAACAACGGTCTCTAAGTGGAATAGGCATGACTTACAAGTAAGCACGTAAGCACGTAGCAGATAAGAGATAGAAGTAAACACCAAAAAAAATGCAAAAGAAAAATCCTATGTCTATGTTAACCACTTAACCTAGAGAAATTCTAGACCTGCTCCTAACTTTAAGATAATACTAAGAGTCACAAATCTAAAAATATTCAAACCGATTGGCCAGGCAGATGGAAGCATTGCCAAGAGGCTAACCACCTTTCTAGACACCAATCCAAATTGGCCAGGTAAGCTCTCGCTTTCCTAGACACCAAAAGTAAGAATACGTAAAGATTTGTTTCTTCTTAGGTTCTCTTCCTAAGTGATCGTGAAATCCTAGGGGCCAACGTCTACTTGATTTTATTAAGGTAAGGGGAATGAAAGATGAACATATTAGTGATTTGTGGGCCAAGGAAAGGGTGATGAAATCCCTTACCTTATATTGTAATTGGGTGGCACCCTTAAGATTGATTAAATGAATGCAACACAAAAAAACGAGGAAATAAACAACTATGGATGCACTACACTACGTGAATTAATCTAAATTGTACGTACCTCTTTCCTTTAGCAATCACCACAATTATAAGATAGAAAGAAATAACATACAATAAAGAAAAACTAGATGATGTGCTCCTATGTGAGATGTGAATGATGCAACAAATTGGTTTTTAACAAGACAAATAACTAACTAATTTTTTTTAATTTTTTTTTAATATTTAATTTTTTTAGATTTTTTTAATATTTGTGAAAAAAAACAAAATTTAGAGAGGTGATACGGAATACCGAAAAGTGCTTTCCAAAAATTTCTAAGGAGACAACGATGTCTTCTAACGATCTTCTTGTCCAAACTTTTCTCTGCTTCACAAATCCCTAAAAAAAATACAAAGAAAAACAAAAAACTAATCCGAAGAATTAAATATTAAGGAGTAAAAATTACCAATAGTCCCCGGCAGCGGCGCCAAAAACTTGATGTGTTGAAATACTGCAAGCGCACAGTGTTTAATTGTAGCAATCACAGGTCGATCCTCAGAGACTATGAAACTTCCAAATCCTAGTAAATAAATTAGGCAGACTAGACAAATAATGTTGAGATAAGATTTGTTTAACCTAATAAGCAAATAAGAACAAATAAATATGGAAAACCTAGGAATCTGAATCCATCAATTAATCACAATTAATATCCAACTTGCCCTAAAAATCAATTCTCTTTCTTCAACAAATAAATATCAATTAACGAGACAAGCATATACTATGAAACTTATTATCTAACAATAACCCATCAAAACTTCATGGAGCAAGCATAGGCTATGAAAAATAAATTCGGTAACAATAATATATCAAAATCACTTTGTTAATCAAACCATTAAGCACCAAGAAAAATTATGAGAATTAAATAATAGGAACAAACAAATACTAAAAATAATCAACTAACTTCATCTTCATCCTATGGCAAGAGAATTAGCTAGACATGATTGAAAAAGAAAACAAAGCAACTAATATAAGCATGTAAATAACGAATAACATAAAAAGTGTTTGAGAGATAAAAACTTGTTTGTATTGAAAGAGCAAGAAAATAAAAGTACTCTACTCCTACTCCTAACTATTGAAAACTAAAATTAAAGTTAAGGTTCAAGGTCTTGAAATACAAGAGAGGAGACCCATATATATAGGGGAAATAATGTAGGTTTTCTAAATCGATTACAAATTGAATTCTAAATATTTCCTTCTATTCCTTTTTCTTCTCTAACAAGCATTCGATTTTTTCTCCTTTTTCTTTGCTTCCAAGTAATCTCCACCTCCTTCCTTGTATTTTCCTTTTTCTGCTATAATTCTGATTTTAATTAATTTCCTACAAAACAAAATTAAAATAATTAATTAACTAATAAAATTACGAAAATAAACATAAAATAGGTATTAAAGATGTATTAATTATGGACCTATCACTAAGAGCAGTTAAAACCTCGCATGCCTGTATGGCTAGAACGAACACTTTTAATTTACAAATTAGGCATTTAATGCGCTATAATTTAAAACTTTGGCATTTAACCTCAGACCATTAACGAGGTTAGTTTATTTGAGATTATTTCATTTCACTTTTTTTTTCCTTTTTAACCTGTGAGAATCAAGCCAATCTCAAGGTTTTCTACTCCTTGGCTCCACATATTCTTGTAATATTTATGGTGGCACCACTTTCTTCCCCTTTATACCTCTCCCCTCAATCAGAACCACAGCACTGCCAGCATACCTACTATCACCCAAACCAAGTCCAGCTTACTACTTTCTCAAGTGCTGCTATGATGAGTTCTCCAAGTGTGTCAAAAAAACTCTAAATTATTTAATTGGTTTAGAAAATATTAATGCATAGCATACTGAAAGATAAAATCTCAACTAAAGGAAACCTCCAGAATATATAAGCACGCATATATAATGTGGCAGGTGGGAACTGTTTCTATTGCTGACAAAGGTTCTTGCTTTGAACAAGACTATGTTCATGATGGAACAAAAATTAACAGTTGATCAATTAGACCAGGGCTTCACCAGTCCACAAAAAGCAAAGAAAAGGGTGGTTGCGTGAGTGGGAAAAGTTTTTTGATTTTAAAGTAAATAGGCAAACTTTCCAAAAGGACATTCGATGATATTCCAAAAAAAAAAAAATGCAAGTAGATAGTTAAAACAAAAAAAAATACAAAAGCAACTGACAGTGTTATAGATACCACAACCTTTTTCTCAAGGGCATGGGTCAGCTCAGAAATAGCTTGAACATCAGCTTCTTTAGCCTCAATCTGAGCAGTGAGCATGCACGGAAGCTTGAGAATATACTGTCTGTTGATTAATGGGTTTTTCTTCAGGACCTTAGGTAACATTTGAGCTTGTGCATTGATAATACTGGAAGCCACCTGGCCAAAGAGAAATATTAAGTAGCTACTACTTATAAGATAAGCTTCCATATGAGTTTCAACTACTTCAATAAAACATCAAACGGGCATTAAGAAGGTGAAAGAAAATGCTTAATCATTAAAGATGGAAGGAGAGAAAAGCAGAAAAGTTAATGTCCTTGATATGGATACACCTAAGCATTACATATTTTTTCCATTAAATATGCTAAAGAAAGCTGTCACCAAGGTAATTACCAAACCAATCAAACATGAATACCCGGAAATGCTATACATCTGCTATTATCCCCTTCCCAATTTTATAGTATCTTTAAAAATTATTTATGTAATTATCACTAATCATAGAATAGGCTGTGACCCAGCGTCTTTAGAGTGCCTTGTTGAACAGTCAAACATGTATTTGGACACTTGACACTTCACTTTGGGCCAAAAACGCAAAATTTCATATATTTAGTGCCCGGCACTGGTGTATTTAAATTATGGATACTTCCAGCCAAGTCAGAGGTAACATGAACCTTCAGAAAATGTACAGGAATAAATCATGAAGCGACAGTCATTATAATCAGGTTTTGCATCAGTTAGGAAAATTTAAGAATACTTTTTAATTAAGCATTAATCTGTATTCTCTCGGTTCTCTCTAGAACCTTGGCCTATATTATATATGTATACGTGCATATAATCCCAATTAAAATTATATAAGTTTTGTAAGAGCAGTACATTTATATTGCATTATACACGATTTAACAATAAAAAACTGTTGCAATGACGCAAATCACACAACCAATATAAGAGAAAGAGAACTTTTTAAATTTTAAGAAGTAAGAATGTAAAATGTAGACAAGCACCAACTGACCTTTGGCTGCTGAAATAAATTACACAATTGGTTAAAGGATGCCAACATATTGGAGTCACCATTATAATTTTCAAGGTTCTCTCCCTTTGAATAGTTTGTACACCCTTCTGCTCTTTGATCTATTCTATGCCCATTCACTTTCAACTCATTGAAGTTTTTACGATAATTATTAACAGCAATTATATGACTTGACAACGATATAGGCATATTTTCTACTGGGTTTGCAGGCATGCAATCAATATCCTGAAATGAATACAAAAAAACGAGGTGCGAAAGCATGCACATATTCAAAATTGTCTATATCAGGCAAAAGGGAGAAATATTCACATGAAAAACATATAGGTTCATGCACTAGGAAAAAATGAAGCTATATATATCAAACTTCACACAGCTGGTTTGTTACACAAAGTTAGTTAGAAAGAAAATTTTCACTTTGTATATAACAGAACTTTCTATTTTCATTAGAGTTGGTCTTGAAGTGTTATCTTCCTTATTCATACAATTATCTAAAAAAAAATAAAGATCGTCAAACAGTTGTATCTAAAATCTGAAATGTTCAGGGGGCAGCCTTGAGTGAAATATATTTTCTCCTACATGCTTGGGGTTGGACACTTGGACCTAAGCAATCTGAGTGTGAGCCTAGTTTTACTTTTTCCCTCTCTCAAATGTCATTTCTTTCATCTCTGTTTAGAAATGTACTCCTTAAAATATATATTACCAATATTATAAGTGCTGAACTGAAGATCCTGCATCATAATATAAAACACATGAACATGACAAACTGCTTAGAGTATTCAAGATCTAGACCTTTTTATCTTAAAGATATGAAAGGACTATGGAAATTAATAACTAGTAATATTATGTACTATTTCCTGTTATAAATTGGAATATTGTGTATTTGAAAATAAGATCATTACATAATTATGTTGACATAAACTATCAAGCCAGGAAATGTGAAGATTAAATAGATATGCATAATTTTTCCCTCTCATTCAATTAAAGATTTGAAGTCCATAACCATTTGCATCATTTCCTTTCAAATGTTTGAAGATATCATGGAAATAATTAGGGATTTAAGTTGAGGATTTGGCCTAATGTTTTGACACTGGTGATTGATGATCCGTGGAAGTTTTGAGTACTCGTTTTCCATTCTGATACTTTTTTTGGCCTAATATGGTGAACAAATTCACTTTCTGCAGTCAAAGCTCTCACCCCATGTCAACTTCTAAGTTAAGCTTTCTATGGCATGAGAAAACTTCTTATGTATAAAGACTCAAGAGTGGCCTGCCTATTTCAAATGGAAACAGTTGAGAACTGAATGACACATGATTGAACAGGAATGGAAAAAAGCTCGTGAGGGTTGGAACTGCCTCGCAAGGCTAGTAAATTCTGAATAGACAGTTGGGGTAGAAAAACATTGGAGCCTCTTAATCAAAGAGAAAAAGCACCATCTAAGATAATATTGCTTTGTCTTCATTTCTTTGACATGGCATGTATATAATACTGCAACTCCAATGATCCGATAACAACTAAAGAAAAATAACTCTATCAAAGGCTAAGATTGTCACGAAAATGAAAGGGAAAAAAAACATGATGGTTTACATGAAGCCAAGCCAAGAAACTACCAATTTAGAAGCCCAAAGGCAATAATTTAATTAGCTCACCATAGTTTCTCTTATAGCTAATAATATAACTAGTTTCGGGGACAGAGCAAGGAATCTGAACTTGTAGGGGTGAGATTAGAAAAAAATAATTATCACTTAGAAATTTCTTTCAAACAAGGAGTCACATCCTTCTTCTCGTAACAATTGAAGAAGCATTTTTGTTGTTGAAACTAGACTCATGCATGAAAAAAGTATGTTGGAGATTGGTCAAAGAAAGAACAAGAAAATACCTTGATTCCATGAAAAATAGCAGATAGAACTTGATCTTAACTCTTTAGCTTTTAGATTTCATCCATTCTTTTATCATTGAAAAGAATGAGGATCTTTGGGTCTTTTATGCTTTTGGTTTCTTACTTTTATGATCTGTAAAGTACTGGGATTATAATTCACAGTTTTTAAAAATAATATTCTTGACTTTGACTAGTTTTAATTAATAAACTATTCACTTACTTTATACAGTGCTCTAGTTCTAGTTTTGCAAAAAAACTACCTAATTTTTGTTTCACTTTTATCTACATACAAGACTATAATATACTATATACTCCCTTTTATTTTATAAAATGAAGGGGCAAGCAAAGAGTAATCAACTAATATATATATATATATATATATATATATATATATATACCTAATGCTTCACCCCTACTTGTCTCCGTAGTTATGTACCTAATGGACTGGGCACATTCCTTTTACATGATTAAATTCAATTTCAATTTTGAATATACTGCAATGTCATTTTGTAATATACACATTTGGTACAGCTGCAACGATTTCTATACTACCATGAAACAATATTTTCAATTATCATCTCAATAATTCCACCTGTTTCAAAAAAAATTCAAATTTTTTGCCGCTTACAAAGGTTACTATCTTCGGTCATTCATTTGATCGAAGCAGAGAAGCACAAAATCCGGATTGGACTAAGTTCCAAAAAATTCAAATTATTTTCAAATCATATCGGCTCGGGCGGGCTAAAATTTATTGGGAATATGAGAGCTATTCTAGGCCCGCAATCAAGTCGGGCCTGATCAATTTTTTTAATATTTAAATATTAGTATTTTTTAAATTTACAAATAATAATTAATTTAGTTTGGGATTTTTTCTAAATTTTAGTTGAAATATTTATACTTTGATCCGATATTTCATACCATATCTAAAAAATTAGTTAAAATCCAAATATATTTGGAGAAAATCCGGGCCAGAACGGGCTTAATCAATGCCGGGTTAGGCTTTATCCGAATTGAGCCAGACTTTTGCCCATATCGGGTTTAAATCCGGACTTAAATTTGTGCTTTTTTCTAAACCGGGCTTTTATAAATTCAGATCCGATTTTTTTCATTTTTTCGGATCAGACGAATTTTTCAAATTCGGATTTTTTTGTGCATCTCTTGATCGAAGCACTATAGTCGGTTTAAATAAAACTAGCTTATATCCAGTGCAATGCACGTGATTTATTAAACTATGTTTTCTGCAATACTCACTATCAAGGATTTAGATAAGATGACTCTTACATTTATTATTATATATACTAGGCTCACGCTGAGCCCGGCTATATATTAACATAACATAAATAAATTGTTAATAAAAGTTAATACATCTATAATTAAAAATTAAATTTAAATTATATTTAACATATAT
Source organism: Oenanthe sinensis (assembly GCA_028671895.1). NCBI lineage: Eukaryota > Viridiplantae > Streptophyta > Magnoliopsida > Apiales > Apiaceae > Oenanthe > Oenanthe sinensis. The sequence continues at coordinate 28,946,921 of CM053813.1, read as the reverse complement.
AAATTATTGTAAAATGAACTAGCCTAATGGCCCAAATTATGACCGACGAAAACTTTTAATATTTTAGCTTTTTTAATATACTAGCTTATAACTCGTGCAAAGCACGGGCTACATTAATAAATTATATATTAATTATTTTATATAATTATTAAATTTAATATAGTAATTTATATTATTATTTATTTATTATATGTTATGTATATATTATAATGATATATTAATTTTTTTTATTTAATATTCATGAGATATGATTAATAGGTTGTAATTTTAAATAAATTAAAATGCAGTGATGAAATTGAGTTAAATGTTAATACAACTATATTAGATAAAAATTATATTATAATATTATTCCTAAAATAGAAATCATATTCTATAATTTAAATATAAAATAATATAACCCGTGAACAATTGTATAAAAGAGGATTATACCGTTGATAGAAATGTATGTATGATATATATAGTATACGTAAATTATTTTATATAATTTAAATATTTAAGTTAATGTGATAATTTATTTATTTTATTATTAAGAAGGAGGATTGTAACATTATTCTTAATAAAGAAAATATATGTTATAATTTAAATATAATATAATATTACGTGCGAGCACTACACCGGTGATAGAGTTGATGTATAATATATATAGTATAAAATAATTATTTTATATGGTTTAAATATTTAATTTAATATGATAATTTATTTCATTTTATTATGAAGAATGAGAACTCCACTGATGATAAAGTTTTATGTATAATATATATGTTCTAAATAGAGTTGTATGTATAATATATCAGTTTGATAAAATATATTCTAATTAAAATTTAATTAAAAAAGTGTGTTTGAAATTGAGTATGAGAATCGTAGTATAAATATTATTTTAATTATTAAATTATAATTTTAAATAAATTAAAGTGTTTGAACGATGATGAAATTGAAACATGTTAATTAGTAGATTTTGAATACAACTGTATATTTTAATTAAAAGAGTGTATTTGAAGTTGAGTGGGACACAAAGAAACTATAACAACCAAACATTTGTCATTATAAAGTATAGATAATATAGATATAATATAGTAATAAAATTTAATTAATATAAATAAAATAATATTATTATTTAAATATTCATAAAATTTAATTAATAAGCTATGATTTTAAATAAATTAAAGAGGTTGAGCAATGAGGAAATTGAATTAGTAGATTGTAAGTACAACTGTATATCTTAATTAAAAAGTGTGTTTAAAGTTGAGTGAAAGACAAAATAACAAGACCGGACAACGAACCAAACATTTGTCGTTACAGTTTTAAAAGATCTTGACCGTCCAATTTTAAGTGAACCATAGAAATAATCTTAACCGTTGAATTTTAATAAAATATAATTTTACAAGAATATAATCATACATACAATTCTAACACCAATAATACTCCTTTTATGCAAACAACTCATAAGCATTATAATTCTAAAGAATATAAACATTACTACTAAAATACAATCTCATATTAATATTCTAACTAAAATATCTCACATTAATCTCCTAAGTAAAAATACATCTCTATACAAAACAAACAAAAATTATCCTATTAAAATATAAATACAAATAAATTATATAAAAATATATACATATAATATTAAATAAAATTTAAATTATTATTATACAAATACAAATAAATTCAAATCATTAAAAAATATTAAAAAATTAAAAAATTTCATCCGTGCATCGCACGGGATATAAGCTAATATGAGATTGTATTTTAGTAGTAATGTTTATATTCTTTAGAATTATAATGTTTATGAGTTGTTTGCATAAAAAGATGATTACTTGTGTTAGAATTGTATGTATGATTATATTCTTTTAAAATTATATTTTATTAAAATTTAACGGTTAAGATTTGTTATTCGCCCTTAAGTACACTAAGTTTGGAGAAGGGGGGGTTGAATACAAACTTAATAAATAATTCAACTTCTTGCGGAAATAAGTTTGTACAAAGAGAATGTTTAATTTAGATTGATGTAACTAAGAACTGGATAACTAAAGTGTTGAAAACAGAAACAACAAGATTAAAAATTACTAGTGGATTGTTTTTCCACTAGTGAGTTTTTGCTTTCAATTGATCTTAGTAAAAATACTAAGCTGCGAACAAAGTTGAATGTAGAATTTAGAAAAGCATTACAAGTTCTGCCTGATTTTCTACTTTGCTTTTCTTGAGTTCTAAAAAAAACAACTACACTTTCTTTGCTACTGTGTTTTTGCTTTTTATAAACAAAAACTACTGCTCTAGTTTTCTATCGACTGATAACAATATAATATTACAATTTATACTGTTTACATAAAAATAGAAACTAGCTCCTTTTCACAGCTTTCCTTGTAGAACTAACTAGCTCTGGAAGTGTCTTTTGTCTTAAGATATTCCTTGGATGCTGTGTTGCCTAGAAAGTCTTCACAGTCCTGACAGGACTGTCTTCCAATGATTCAGTTTCTGCACTGTTCCCGTGATATCTGGCTTTTAGCTAAATATGGAAACTTTAATCAACTGATAAATGCTGTTAAGCTTATCAGTTGATTCACCTTTGCTTATCCATCGATGGATAGGATATCTGTTGATCAGTTGATGTGTCGATGTATAATTGAGTTATCCATCGACTCCTTATCCATTGATGGTTCTTTATCCGTTGACTGTAATTATCCATTGATAGCTTTCATCCGTTGAGTAGTGTCTTCATCCATCGACTTCAACATCAGTTGATCACTTCACTTGTGAGAATTCTGACTTAGAATATTTATAATTGATCAGCCATTCTTCACATCTGTTGAGAAGCTAGAAATTGAAGTCAATAACATCAGTTGACTACATCATTGCATCCATCGAGGTAATACAATCAATTGATAGTGAAACATAAATCAATGCTACAATCCAGTTTATCAGTTGAGAAACAAGTTTCAACTGATAACTGGTTTCCTAATCAATGGATATTTATAAGTCATATCCATTGATCAGTTACAAAAATAATTTTGAGTCCCTATTGAAATTCTAAGTAATTTGTTATCATCAAAACTCATAATTCCTAACAATCTCCCCCTATTTATGAATATTTAAAATATGCATAAATTTTCTGTTGATGATAACAAAACTCCTGAACATTTTCATTCTTAGCAAGAATTACAATATTGATAAGTAAAGTTTTAGACAGAGTAATCAGATACCAGACAGGGATGAATTCTGATAATTTTGATGATTGAGGTTGAATCTCCTATCTTCTCCTTCTTCCCCTTGACTCATTCATCTTGTCTTCATTCTCCTTCATCTTCCTGTAGAGGGTTCCCTTCAATATCTTCTCATCTTCAATCCTGTAGTCCAATTGACTTGCCAGATGATTTAATTCCAGATTTGGCAGTTTGTCTATTTCTTGACAAATATCAATGCATTTTTCTCTGCCTTCCCTGTCCTTGTATATCATCAAGTAGAAGGGCTCATGAAGCACTTTTCTTCCTTCAGGATTCCAGATCTTTATTCTGTCATCCCTTTCTTCTTGAACAGGTGCCTCCCTTATCTTCTTCATTCTTTCAAGGATGGCCTTTCCTAGCTCTTCAGTTAGATAATACTTCCTGTTGAGCATAGTGTAGATCTTCCTCAAGATGCCATATCCTTGATCCAAAACTTGGTTGAATGTGAAGGTTGAGTGTGATCCATCTTCATACTCAATGTGAAGAAGATCAACATCTTTCTTCCTTTGCCCTTTTGCTGCAATCATTCCCTCAGCTTTGATTGGCACAAAGTTTTCAGATTTGTGTTTGAACACCTCTATTTCTTTGGCTTGATTACTCCCAGAAGCTTGACCTTCAGTCTTGACTTGTTTTGGCTTCTTCTCCTTGTCTTCATCAGCTAATGGTCTTTTAACTCCAGATGATTTTGGTGCATCTTTGGGCTTGTTTGCTCTTTGCTTCATCCTTGGCCTCCTTTCACCTTCTTTTCTTCTGGCTTCTCTTATTAGCCTATCCTCTTCATCATATCCCCTTTGCAATTGAATGGCTAATTCTTCTTGTCTTCTTTCTTGTTGCTCCTTTTCTTTTATGCCAACTACTATGGCTTTGCTCAACAATTTTTCACTTTCCCATCCACCTGTGACAGCTTTCTTTTTATCATCTTCAATTAGCTTTCCCTTTCCTTTCCTGTCACCAGGTTGTGAGCTACTGGAACTTGTTTCCTTGAATTTGCTAGCAATTGCATCAAATTTCCTTACTATGTCTTGAGCCAACTCCTTCTTGGGATCTGTAGACTTTACCACAGCTTCATTACCACTTGTTTTCTCCAATGCATCAGCTTCTTGCTTCTCCCCCTTTTTGTTATCAGCAACTGGCACTTGTGCTACTGACTGAGAGAGTATGGGAGTCTCTAAGAGTTTACCCAGAAGATTGATTTGAGTGACTTGATTCTTCAAAATTTGCTGCATGCTAAGTTCCATGGAGGTTACTCTTTTCTCCAATTCCATTACCTTGTCCTTTGCTGAAAACTCAGTGTCCAACCTTTGCTTGATTCTAGTCAGCATTGTGAGGCTGAGTCTGGAGTCAATGGTGGTGTCAAAATGCATCCTTGAGCTGTCAATGTCTTCTCTTATTTTCTTCAATTCATACTTGGAGCTTGTGACATGCATTTTCTGGATCTTCAAATTCTCCTGTGCAGGGGATCCACCACATCTACTTCAGCCATGGACCTTCTGTAAAGAGAAATGATGGCCCTTTCTGTTTCAGCCAAATTAGTTTCATCACTAGCCACTTGTGGATCTAGAAGGTCATCATCAGAATTTTCATCAAAATCTTCAGGATTCATGTGGGATATATCATCAGGTTGACTGGCCAAAAACTCTTTCCCACTCCTGAATTGCTCTTCTGTCTGCACTAAACCCAGCATTTGCTCAGCTATTTGATTAGATGCTGCTGCTAGTTCCTGATAATGAGGATCTTCATGTTGAAAGGTTGAAGCATCAAGATTTACATCAATTTCATCCTCCACCTCCATGTTGACTTCTGCACCTCCTGCAGGGACTTCATAGTCTACAGCTCCCCCTGACTCCAGCCCTAACTTCTGGGTGAGTCCTGCTTCAATCTGCTCAGTTTTAGAAGTTGATGCTTCATGAGATGGTGAAATTGGTTTCTCTCTATTCTTTTCTCTCTCACTCTCTTCTCTCTTTTCTTGCATCAGGATCTCATCCTGGATTCTCACATCTCCCTTACTTTCCTCTCCTTTTTCATCACCTGCTAAGGTGGGACTCTCTTTTCTCACACCCTCTCCTTTTGCCACCTCAGAAGAATTTGAGGGCCCCTCATTCACACACTCTCCTTTTGCCAAGGTATGCAAACCTTGCCTCTCACACACCTCACCCACTCCACTCAATCCTAATAGAGTATTGGCCACCTGAAGTGTTTCAATGGATGATTCATGAATTGACATTAAGGGATCAATCGATGGATAAGAAGTATCCATCGATGGATGAATATCCGTTGATGGGAGCTCGTCGATGGATGTAAGGATATCCATCGATGATAATGAACTAGTCAATGGATGTTGGAAGTTATCAGTTGATTGCATAATATCCATTGACTGGAGAGAACTAACAGTATTTGCCTGATCAACCAAGGTGTTAACCTTATTTGGTGATGCAGGTGAGAGTGTTGGCTCCACCCTGAGTTGCAAAGAGGGTGAATTTGAAACAATGAAGTTGTCAATCAACACTGTTTCTGAAGAAATAGTTTTTGAGGGAGATTGAGAAGAAAATTCAGATAAAGAATGGGGCTGTGCCTCAGGAAGATTCTGAGACACATCAAAAGAAGAAACGGAAGGCTCCACCAAATTTTCATTTGGCTTTGCAAGTGTGTGTGTGCCCTGTGCAGTATTTGTAACCTTCTTTCTTCTTTTGTATGGTTGTATTATTTGGTGACCCTTATCCCCATCTGATGGTCCTGGTTGAGACCTCTTTTCAATAGTTACATCTTTTTGAGAAGATGCAACTAGGGATGTGTTCAAGTCCTTTACTACAGCCTCAATCTGTTGGGAGATTGGACTGGAGGCTGGCAGGTTCCTCTCAATCTCACTCTCCTTATCCTTTTGGCTTTCTTGATGTTGGCCAGTTCCCTCACCCTTATCAACCACCTTCACTCTCCCCTCAGTGATTTTTCTTTTCTTAGTTCTTACAACAGTAGTCTTTTGAGAAACTACTGAGGTGGTTTGATTAGACTTGTGTTTTGAAGGTTGTGCAACTTGGGTAGGAGGAATGGGGGCATTTCCATCTCCCTCCATTGTTGCAGAAGGCAAAGAAATTTGAGATTTTGAAGAAGAATGTAATAGATTGAGATTTTGAAGATATACCTGCACAAGAGGAGGATAAATGAGGCACAACTTAGGGTGTAAGTTGATTCTCACAAGATCCTTGAAGTCCCTCTTGTTTTGCATCCATGGCTCCAAGGACTCCATATCTGCACTTATTTCATATTCTCCAACAGAGGCATTAATAATCATCATGAAAAATCTTGCAAAGTAGATATTATGTTTCCTAGATGACTTGGGTCCTAACTTGGCAGTCAATTCATTTAGGAGTAATGTGCCAAAATCAAAATATTTATCAAATAGGACAGAATAAGCAATTTCTTGCATACTTATTGTAATTGCATCAAAATTACTTATTTTTCTAGAAAATACTTTAATTATGGCATCAAAGAAATAACTCCATTCTTTTCTAAGATTCTTCCTAACAACTTCTCCTAATCCAGTTTCAGCATTTGCATAATTAACGGATTCTAACATGTCCCTAATTTCTTCTTCAGTTGGGGGCTTATCACAATTATTTGCAGGCAATCCTAAACATTCAGATAATGAAGTACTATTAATTGTATAGGTATTACCTTTGCAAGAATAAGAAATTACCTTCCCATCTGATGAAATCTCTGCAGAGGTCCACAGTTCTTCAACAAAGGAACACACGATTGTTGGTGCTTCGCTGAGAGTTTTGGAAACTTTGCAATCTCCTAGGAATCGCATCAATGGATGAAAGTCCACAGGAGCATCATTCACCGTTAGACATGCTGTGAAGTTGTTCTCTTCATAGGTGAACCCAGTGGAAGAGACGATCTTCTTTTGTGGTGCCATTCTTTCAGTTGATATTCAAGAAATTAAAGTGAACTTGAAAGAATTTGTGAGAGCTCGTGAGAATTAGATAAAATTAGTTTGAGAGAGAGAGACAGAGATGAATAGTTTAGAAAAAAAAATAGCAGGTAAGAATGAATTTTTAATTGTAGCTGCTATTTATATTTTCTAGTATTAAAAAGACTTGAAAGGACTTTTTAATTAGTAGATAACCGTTGATGTATAAAAGACTGTAGTTTATTACCCTTGATGGTAATTCTCCAACGGCTATAATCTGATCAACGGATGAATAAAACTGTAGAAATTCTATTACTATCGACGGATAAAAATAGAGAATTAATCATTTATCGATCGATCACTAACTACCAAGATAATTAACTGTCGATAGATAAATATCCATCGATAGGAATAACATTTATCTGTTGATCAAATAGGATGGGATTTATCCGTCGATAAACAATTACTTAGGTAATTATCTGTCGATAGATAAATATCCATTGATAATTGTGAACAATGGCTGCAAAACTTGACAGACATTTTAAGCATGAGCATAATTAAGCATACCTAACTCACAGACTAATCTATTAAAAGTAGATTCATCTAGAGGTTTGGTAAATATGTCTGCAAGTTGTTGTTCACTAGGGACAAAATGTAATTCAACTGTACCATTCATTACATGTTCCCTAATGAAATGATACCTTATGTCAATGTGTTTGGTTCTGGAATGTTGCACAGGATTTTCTGTTATTGCAATGGCACTTGTATTGTCACAGAAGATGGGAATTTTGTTCAAGTTGAACTCATAGTCAAATAGTTGATTCCTCATCCATAAAATTTGTTCACAGCAACTTCCAGCAGCAATGTACTCAGCTTCTGCAGTTGAAGTTGATACTGAGTGTTGCTTTTTGCTAAACCATGACACAAGTTTATTTCCCAGAAATTGACAAGTGCATGTAGTACTTTTCCTGTCTATTTTGCAACCAGGCCCTTGGTGCTTGCTTCAAGCCATAAAGTGCTTTGAGTAAAAAGTAGACAGAGTTAGGAAATTTTAGATCTTCAAAGCCAGGAGGTTGTTCCACATAGACTTCCTCTTCTAGTACTCCATTCAAAAATGCACTTTTCACATCCATCTGGTAGACTTTGAAATTAGCATGTGCAGCATAGGCCAGAAAGATTCTAATTGCTTCTAACCTTGCAACTGGTGCAAAAGTTTCATCAAAATCAATTCCTTCTTCTTGTGAATTACCCTTTGCTACAAGCCTTGCTTTATTCCTAGTCACAATACCAGTTTCATCCATTTTGTTTCTGAATACCCATTTTGTACCAATTACTGATCTGTCTTTTGGTCTGGGCACCAGCTTCCATACTTTATTTCTTTCAAACTGATTCAGTTCTTCTTGCATAGCCAAAACCCAATCAGGATCCATGAGAGCCTCTTCAATTCTTTTGGGTTCTTCTTGAGATAGAAAACTGCTATACAGACACTCATTTTGAGTAGCACTTCTTGTCTTGACACCATCTTCTGCATTTCCAATAATTAGTTCAAATGGATGGCTTCTTGTCCATTTTCTTTGAGGATACAAATTTTGCCTTGATGATGAAGCTTCATGATCATTTGTATTGAACTCAAAGTGATCTGAATTTGTAGAATGATTCTGAAACCCCCCCCCCCTGAAGTGGATACCCTTGATGTAGATTGTTGATTATCCGTTGAGGAGTTATCAGTTGATGCATTATCAGTTGATGGATTTCTGTCAACTGATAAATTATCCATTGATGCAATAACATCAACTGATATTGGGTTTCTGAACACTTGAGGTTTTATAATTTCTGCCTCTTCATCGTCATTTACATCATTTGATTCATTCTCAAAATGCAGTGTGTCATGATTTCCTTCATCAAACAAGCCTTGAATCTTTTTATCATCAAATACTACATGTACAGATTCCATAACAATGTGTAGTCTGAGATTGTAGATTCTATAGGCTACACTTGATAGTGCATACCCAACAAATATAGCTTCATCAGCCTTGGCTTCAAATTTTCCTAGATTTTCACCTTGATTTCTTAGTACATAGCACTTGCAGCCAAAGACATGAAGAAATCCCACCTTTGGCTTTTTGTCTTTCTTGATCAATTGATAAGGAGTCTTCCCTTGAGCTTTATTTACTAGGGAGATGTTTTGAGTAAAACATGCTGTGTTTATGGCCTCAGCCCAGAAGTATGTTGGGAGTTTGGCATCTTCCAACATGGTTCTAGCAGCTTCAATCAATGTCCTATTTTTCCTTTCAACTACCCCATTTTGTTGAGGTGTTCTGGGTGCAGAGAATGTGTGTATGATTCCTTTTGATTCACAGAACTCTTTCATTGTGGAATTTTTGAATTCTGTTCCATTGTCACTCCTTATCTTCTTTACATCCAATTCAAGATTTTTCTCATTTTCTCTTATGTGCTTGATGATGAGATGACTAGCTTCATCCTTTGAATGTAGAAAATAAGTCCATGAGAATCTTGAAAAATCATCCACAATGACTAGAGCATACTTCTTCTTTGCAATAGACATAATATTTACAGGACCAAACAAATCCATATGTAATAACTCAAGTGGCATTTCAATTGAAGATTCCAATTTCGACTTAAATGATGCCTTCCTCTGTTTTCCTTTCTGACAAGCATCACAAAGTCCATCCTTGACAAATTCCATTTGTGGTAAGCCTCTCACTTGATTTTTCTTAACCAAGAGATTCATGGCTTTGAAATTCAAGTGAGCTAATTTCTTATGCCACAGCCAACTTTCATTTGTACTTGCCTTAGAGAGAAGACAAGTCATTGATTCTGCATTTGCTGAGTTGAAGTCAGCTATGTACACATTCCCTTTTCTATTCCCAGTCATGACCAGGCTTCCATCTACCTTGTTGGAAATTATGCATGTTTCTGTTGTGAAACAGACTTTATTTCCATTGTCACATAATTGACTTATGCTTAACAAGTTATGTCTTAAGCCATCAACTAATGCAACAGGTTCAATGATGACATTCTCTTTTGAAATCAAGCCATATCCCATGGTGTGCCCTTTGCTGTCATCTCCAAAAGTTACTCCAGGGCCAGCTTTCTCCTCAAACTTTGTGAGCAGGGATTTATCTCCAGTCATGTGTCTTGAACATCCACTGTCCAAGTACCAAAGATTTCTTCTCTTTCCCTGCACACAGTCAAAACAAATCAAGTTGATTTTGGTACCCAAGTTGCCTTGGGTCCTTTCTTATTAGTTGTTATCTTTGGCTTGGTTTCCAATTTTTGTACCTTTGGTTTGGGTGGTTTTACTTCCACTTCAACCTTAGGTGTTGGTCTCCCTACCTCAGAATTCTCAGTGCTAATATTTGGAATGCTCATGCTTGCAGAGTTGAAAAAATTTGGTGCATGAAGATTGTTAAGCATATTCCATGGCATAGCAGGCATATTCATATTGGCAAATGCAAGATATGGATTAAACATATAAGGCATTGATGCATACTGAGCATGAATAGCATGAGAATCAACTAAATGAGGAAAAACAGAACTGGTATGCATGTTGGGTATAGCAGGTATATTTGTTGCTGTAGGCATGGTGAGTTTACATTGCACAGATAAATGATTTTTACTACCACACTTAGCACATACTTTCCTAGGAGCATATTTGTCAGGTGTGTAGTTGTTGTGCTTGTTTATGCCTACTTTACCATTTCTATTTTTCTTCTTCTTTTCATTTGGCTGAATATTAGGTTCTATCTTTTCCAATTTCTCTTTCAACTGATTTTTAGATAAGAATCCTATATTAGCCTTTTCAACTTCGATTTTAGCTTCAGAGGAGCTACTTTCTTTGACAAATTTAATAGGTCTGTTAAACTTAGTTTTAATATCACATTTCTTAGCAGTTGATGACTTCTCAATCGATGGATAATTATCCGTTGAAATAGCATTATCAATCGATGGATAATTCTTATCAGTTGATTCAGAGTTATCAATCGATTGCTTCTTTTCTAAAGATTGATCTTCATCAATGGCTATTTTCTCAAGAGTTTCAGACAACATGGTGAAAGAGTTTGTTCCATGAATTTCATTCATCTTCTTACTAGCTTTACTTGACCTGTTCCACTTGTCAATGGTTCTTAGTTCATCCTCTAATTTTTCTTTTAACTTCTCTATTTCCTTTTTACTGTCAACTAGTTCATTTCTAGCATCTTTGTTTTCCATCTTGAGTCTGTCCAATTGCACTAGCTCACTCTCTAAGAAATTGTTTCTTTCAGTGAGAGTTTCTAATGTTAATTTGAGCCTAGTGTTCTCTTTGTTCAAAGACTTAAGAGTGACGTGCAAATTATACAATTCATTAGACATTTCATTAATAGTAATATTGCATTCATCTTTGGACAACTCAGATAGATTTGTAGAAATTACCTGATTGCTAGATGAACTAGCTTCCTGGTCATCTTGATTGGCCATTAGTACAAGATTGATGTGTTCTTCTTCTTCTTCTTCAGAATCCTCCTCAGCAGCCCAGTCCTTTTCTTCTGTCACAAAAGCCTTCTCTCTTTGTTTGAGCAAGTCAAAGTACTTCTTCTTATAGTCAATACCATCACTAGACTTTGACCTCTTTTCAACTTTGGGCTTTCTGCATTCGCTTGAAAAGTGACCAGCCAATCCACAATTAAAGCATCTGAATTGAGTTCTGTCAACAAGATTTTTGCCTTGTTGATTGTCTCTCCTGAACTGTGATCCAGGCCTTTGCATTGGATTCCTTTTGAACTTGAGTTTAGAAAATTTTCTTGATAGAAAAGCTAAATGCTCATCTATTTCATCCATTTCATCTTTGATGAGTGACTCATCACTGTCACAAAGTTCTTTTCCTTTACCAGTAGAAGATTCATCATATCTAACATAATTTGCACCATTGCCATGACCTTCTTTCTTCCCTTCTTTGAAATCAGCATCTTCATCTGTTTCTGCAACTTGCTTTTCCTTGACCATCAAAGCAATGGACTTTTCTCTCTTCTGACTTTTCTCAATTTCCTCATCTTGCTGTAGCTCCAACTCATAGGTTTTCAAGATGCCATACAGCTTGTCCAAGGTATAATCTTTAAAGTCAGGAGATTGCCTTATAGAGACAGTCATTGGTTTCCATTCTTTGGGTAGGGACCTCAAGAATTTGAGGTTGGTGTCCTCAACAGCATAAACTCTTCCATATAGTTTAAGCTCATTCAACAGCTTTTGAAACCTACTATATGTATCATTTATTGTTTCACCACCCTTGAAGTGAAAGGCCTCATACTTTTGAATCAAGAGTTGCATCTTGTTCTTTCTTACTTGCTCAGTACCTTCACAGAGGGTTTGAAGAGTGTCCCAGACTTCTTTGGAGGTTGTACAACTGATGACATTGTCAAACATGTCCTTGTCAAGACCATTAAACAAGATATTCATGGCCTTTTTGTCCTTGTGTACTTCCTTTTCATCTTCATCTGTATACTCACTCATAGATTTAGGAATGAGTTTGTCTGGTGCTTGAGTACCGTCTGCATTTACACTTGTAACTATTTTCATAGGCACATGTGGACCTTTCTCTATGCAATGAACATAGGAAGGATCAATAGATAACAGATGCAAGTGCATTTTTACTTTCCAGGGAAAATATTCATCTTTCTCTAGAACTGGAATCTTAACTCCTGTTTCTCTTTGACCCATTCTTGATGTACTTTTAGATCTTGACTTTCTGTTTGTTGAAAGCTTGCTCTGATACCAATTGTTATTCGCCCTTAAGTACACTAAGTTTGGAGAAGGGGGGGTTGAATACAAACTTAATAAATAATTCAACTTCTTGCGGAAATAAGTTTGTACAAAGAGAATGTTTAATTTAGATTGATGTAACTAAGAACTGGATAACTAAAGTGTTGAAAACAGAAACAACAAGATTAAAAATTACTAGTGGATTGTTTTTCCACTAGTGAGTTTTTGCTTTCAATTGATCTTAGTAAAAATACTAAGCTGCGAACAAAGTTGAATGTAGAATTTAGAAAAGCATTACAAGTTCTGCCTGATTTTCTACTTTGCTTTTCTTGAGTTCTAAAAAAAACAACTACACTTTCTTTGCTACTGTGTTTTTGCTTTTTATAAACAAAAACTACTGCTCTAGTTTTCTATCGACTGATAACAATATAATATTACAATTTATACTGTTTGCATAAAAATAGAAACTAGCTCCTTTTCACAGCTTTCCTTGTAGAACTAACTAGCTCTGGAAGTGTCTTTTGTCTTAAGATATTCCTTGGATGCTGTGTTGCCTAGAAAGTCTTCACAGTCCTGACAGGACTGTCTTCCAATGATTCAGTTTCTGCACTGTTCCCGTGATATCTGGCTTTTAGCTAAATAGGGAAACTTTAATCAACTGATAAATGCTGTTAAGCTTATCAGTTGATTCACCTTTGCTTATCCATCGATGGATAGGATATCTGTTGATCAGTTGATGTGTCGATGGATAATTGAGTTATCCATCGACTCCTTATCCATTGATGGTTCTTTATCCGTTGACTGTAATTATCCATTGATAGCTTTCATCCGTTGAGTAGTGTCTTCATCCATCGACTTCAACATCAGTTGATCACTTCACTTGTGAGAATTCTGACTTAGAATATTTACAATTGATCAGCCATTCTTCACATCTGTTGAGAAGCTAGAAATTGAAGTCAATAACATCAGTTGACTACATCATTGCATCCATCGAGGTAATACAATCAATTGATAGTGAAACATAAATCAATGCTACAATCCAGTTTATCAGTTGAGAAACAAGTTTCAACTGATAACTGGTTTCCTAATCAATGGATATTTATAAGTCACATCCATTGATCAGTTACAAAAATAATTTTGAGTCCCTATTGAAATTCTAAGTAATTTGTTATCATCAAAACTCATAATTCCTAACAAGATTATTTCTATGGTTCACTTAAAATTGGACGGTCAAGATCTTTCCTATGGTTCACCCAGTACCAAACCAACCGACGACCAAAACTTTTAATCTTTCGTCTTTAATAATATAGTATAGATTATAGATTATAGATAGATATGATATAATATAATATGGACAAATGTGCCATAACCTAAAAACCTATTACATATCTTTGCAAGCATTTGTTTTTGCTATGTCAATTTAGAATCTTCATACAATTTCAAGATTACATGTTTTCTCCATACTAAATCATGTTTGCTCTATACCTACCTAGTACCTCTGAAGAACTAAGTTTTTAGTAACCGTCAGCCTGGCAGTGTAATTATGATTTGAGACCGTTCTTCCATTTTTTGTTACCTTCGACTAAAGTGGACTACTAATGCTATTTTCTAAACACCACCAACACTTACCTTGTCTTGTACTGTCATGTTTATTATCTATGCATGATTAAGTAACCCATGGTTTAATACTAGCTTCCTCCACACACCATTCTAATTACATTTATTTCTTTTTATAGAATTTCGGCTATTAAATATTTATGGGTAGTAATTTTGGTTCGTGTTTTCGCTACGATATGTGACGACGAAATTAATAACTATCACTTGTTTCGAGAATTTTAGTAAAACATTCTTCATTGAAAACACTATACATCACTCACTATTTATGGAATACTATTCATCATTGACTATTTATTCACTGTCCAAAGGACCTGAAGGGTGAAAACCTTGTCTATATATATATATGGCAAAAGTTATATAAAGATCATTTTTTGTTGTCAAATTATATTTGGCCTGTTTGGCCTGCCTTAAAATAAGTCCTTTTGGACTTATTTTCGGGTAAAAATTTTATATTTTGATAAATGTTTTTTATACAAGTATTTAATGTATATTTGAGATTCTATAAGTTGCAAAAAAAAATTAACTTTTTTCAGAAAAAAGTTAGGAATCTCTAACTTTGTCTTAAAATAAGTTGACTTATTCTGGAAAAAAGTTCCCCCAAACACCCCCATTGTACCGTAAAAGATGTTTTTCTTGGGTCTTTGAAATTTTCAATAAAAAAATGGTCTCCGTATAACTTTTTCATATATATATGATTTTATGTATGGGGACTGATCCATAACATCTATTTAGTGGATAATCCAACAAATGATTGCGTAGCCATTGGATGAGAATATGGACAGTTAAGATTTAAAAAAAATAGGGACGAACCATTGTTATTAACCGCAGCCTGGGTCGTTGTTATTAACGGCGGCTCATCCCTTTCCTTTACTCAAAACACAATCCAATTTTTCAATATACACACAACATATATATATATATACAGACCCGCTTTACCTACCTTTCCCAGCATCGTCTTCTTCACTTTCATTGTTACTGTATACCTGATCATACAAGTTCCGTTAGGAAAAGGGGGCAGGCATACAAAACAAGTAGAAGATCCGGTGTATGCGAGAACAAGATTTGCAGCTCCTTCGCCTTTGTAACTCACTAACTCTCATCCCTTGCATCTTCGGCCTCCAAACCCACTTTCATTCCCACTCAATAGATTTGTATTTGTATGTATGTGTGTAATTACACTGTATGTGTAATGAGTTAATTTAGATTAGTGAGAGTACCTTGGAAAAATTAATCTTAGCCGTCCACATTCTCATCCAATGGCTAGGCAACCATTTATTGGATAAACCTTATCCAGCAAATGGTTGCCAATAAAAACTAGTTAAAAGATAGATAATAGTGGATTAACCGTAAAAAATCCACGAGCCTAAGGTGATCCAACCGCAGAAAAATTACTACCCGTAGGATTTCTCAATCGCAGAAAAACATGCATGGATCGTAACCCCTAACAATAAGAGAGAAACAATTCTCAATTTAATTAATCAATCAAAGTCTTTCAATAATAAAATATTACATTTTCTTATATAGGAATAAATCCCTAAACTTAACCATCAAGTAAAATCTTTATAATAAAGGAAACAAATCATTTTCTTATTCTCTATCATATATTCTAGAATATTCCTAATACAATATATATAATTAAACTTTATAATGAATTACAATTAAATATATTTCTAAATAATAACATAAAATAAATACAAACTAATATTTTAATTTTCCATTCTGTATCAATCAATTAAATGTTGTTTTAGTACTCCGTTTGTATGTTTGTCTATCCCACTTTCAGATAGCTTATAATCATGCATTGCTTGACATGTGTGTGCGTGTTTTTGTGTAGGAATTCATCATGGCCAGCTAAAACAATTGAACATGGAAATTCCTTATATGTAACAACTAATTATTGCTTGATCCAGCCAACATGTTCACTGAAACACCTAAAACTGACATAGAGGTGGATTATAGTAATATATTAAAACCGAAATGAAGTTAAAATATAGAAAAAATCATTATCTAAATTCCTTCTTATAGGTCAATTGTAACCTGTTCACTGAAGATTTAAGACTGACAGAGAGGGGAACCCTTATTTTATGAACCAACCTTCAAATATAGCCTGTAGGTTGTAAGTATGTCAACAGTAACATTGCTACATGATTAAAGACACCACTTTTCTTTTCTCACTAAGTGCTCTCTAAAGCTTAGAATTATTACTTTCTCATTTTTCATATTAATCAGAGTGGGGATCCTAATCTCTTAATATGCTAATTATGTCTTCTTTTGCCAAGTTTTTAGATGAACTGTGAAGATTTTTGCCACATTGCCTCTGTATGTACAGAACAGATAGGCCCTAAGTGTCGACGGTTCTTCAGTCCTTCAAACTTTATGAAATTTGAGGAAGATGAGTCGGGAAGGATTGCCATTCTGCCCTTTTATCTTTATGTGATGCGTACGGTGCGTTTTGATTCTTTTGCATTCATTCCTTTTGTCTCTCATGATAAATTAGCAGTCAGGTTTTATTATAATTCTTACTTCACAATGATGTTGTTTGACCACATACGTCACATTTTAAAGTGATTGCTTAACTTTGGTTAGGAACTGGACAGGGAAATCTTACCTTCACGTTAGAAATGATAAGAATATTTAAACAAGCTAACTGGATAGGGAATTAGAATATCATAATTGCAACTTCACAATGATGCTGTTTTACTTGTTAATTTGACCAACCTACATGGCTTCCAGTCAATTTTGATTATCAGTTTCTAGCTAAATGGTAATCGAAAGCCCCCCCTCCCCACCCCACCCCACCCCACCCCACCCCACCCCACCCCACCCCTCCCCTCAGGAACTAATTATTCTCATTACCATTCAGGTTTCACTTACCCAGGCCAGGATTGATATGAGTGAGCTTGATGAGGATTCCGATGGATTTCTTCAACCTCATGTAGGGCTGTTTTCACTTTTAAATTCTGACTATCTGATATTATTGGTGTACTTTATGTTCCTCTAATATGATCTTGAAAATTCAAGTTGCTGGTGGCATAGCACACTTAGTTTGCATGATTATGTCTGTGTAATGTTATATTGTCATTTATCACAGGAAATGGAGTCCTATATAAGAGGCCTTATTCCTAATTTGGCACAACTCAGGGACACGCCCGAAGCCTTTATGGAAATGTACGGTCGCATAGCTGCACATAAATTTTTCTTCTTCTGTGATCCACATAGACGAGGTTTGTGATTGTCAAACTCTTATTCTAAACTTGTGCCGATATTACAGTATCTAATTAATATCGGGAAAATAAATTCATTCGTCCCTAAACTATTGGTGTTTTATTGTTTTAGTCCTTGAACTAAATATTCCAATATGCGGGTCCTTCAACTTTTGATTTTTCTGATTGAAGTCCTTCCGTCCAAATTTGACTTAACGGACGTTAGTCAATGCTGACGTGGCAGTTACGTGAAAATCAAAAATTCACCGATTGAATTCAAATTTTGATATGTTAATCTACGAGTGATTACAAGAACACAGGTGGTAAAAGTTTTCGATTTCGAGTTCACTAACGTATAGAAGTTTGCACTTTAATCTCAAGAACACGAAATAATAAGTTTTTTCCATACAGATTTCTATACGTTATTGAACCCGAAATCGAACAATTTTACCACCTGTGTTCTTCTAATCACTCGTAGATTAACATATCAAAATTTGAATGGGAAAATAAATTCATTCGTCCCTAAACTATTGGTGTTTTATTGTTTTAGTCCTTGAACTAAATATTCCAATATGCGGGTCCTTCAACTTTTGATTTTTCTGATTGAAGTCCTTCCGTCCAAATTTGACTTAACGGACGTTAGTCAATGCTGACGTGGCAGTTACGTGAAAATCAAAAATTCACCGATTGAATTCAAATTTTGATATGTTAATCTACGAGTGATTACAAGAACACAGGTGGTAAAAATTTTCGATTTCGAGTTCACTAACGTATAGAAATCTGTATGGAAAAAACTTATTATTTCGTGTTCTTGAGATTAAAATGCAAACTTCTATACGTTAGTGAACTCGAAATCGAAAACTTTTACCACCTGTGTTCTTGTAATCACTCGTAGATTAACATATCAAAATTTGAATTCAATCGGTGAATTTTTGATTTTCACGTAACTGCCACGTCAGCATTGACTAACGTCCGTTAAGTCAAATTTGGACGGAAGGACTTCAATCAGAAAAATCAAAAGTTGAAGGACCCGCATATTGGAATATTTAGTTCAAGGACTAAAACAATAAAACACCAATAGTTTAGGGACGAATGAATTTATTTTCCCAAATTTGAATTCAATCGGTGAATTTTTGATTTTCACGTAACTGTCACGTCAGCATTGACTAACGTCCGTTAAGTCAAATTTGGACGGAAGGACTTCAATCAGAAAAATCAAAAGTTGAAGGACCCGCATATTGGAATATTTAATTCAAGGACTAAAACAATAAAACACCAATAGTTTAGGGACGAATGAATTTATTTTCCCAATTAATATCTGAAACATTTGTCTTGACGGTTGTCTCCTTGTAGAGTATGTGCAGCACCTCCTATTCATTTGTTATTGTTAACCTTAACTCTCTCTTGCGTTGTTGCTTATTACATACAAATATTGCACATATGCACCTACTATTTGTCTTTTAAGCATCTTTGATTCTAGAGCCTAAAATTACTAACATAAAAGCGCATAATAAATGGATTTTACCAATATGTATAGAAAGTGAAATTTAAATGGCTAGAAATTAAACTTTGCACTTAATCACAGTTGGTACTTCTGGCTGTATATAAGCTTGGAAGTGTTCAACATGGATACACGTCCAAGTGTTGGACTCGGCAATTTTTTCGAAAAGTTCACATGTTTTTGGCCTAAAATAAGTGTCTAAGTGTCTAAGTGTCCATGCCCATGTCCGAGTGTCCGACATGGGTGTTCGTGGCAAAATGAAGAGTCGAGATAACGGAGATTTTAACTATATACCTAATCCTTATTGAGCTGTCAGCTTGGGAAATTTCTACTCTTTTATGCACAGATTTGAGTTAAAGGATCTGATTTTCCTTTGGGATTTTTTTTTCATATTTTCTCATAAGAAATAAGTGGTTCTGTGTCCCTCGACTTGTGGATCTTAGCATGGTTTTGCATACCAAGCCGGTGTTTTGTCACACACAAAAATATCAGCGCATATGTACATTGTACATTAAGACCTCAACATGTAAGAAGTTTTTGTGAGAAGATGTAAGAATAATTTAAGGAAAACAAATAATTTTTGTATTGATTCTTTAATAATATTCATTTTAGCTGAAACAATATGAAAATTGTTATAGCTACTAATGTAGGGAAAGAAATGAAAAATATTCTCATAAAAAATTGAGGAACCTGGTTTCAGAATTTCGTTGAGATTGGGGATTTGTTGGCTACGAAGAATCTCCTCTTATAAGTTTAGTCAGATTAATGCTACATGGGGTTGTTACATAAGTATGGTATTAGCTACCTCTTTTTATGGTCACAACTTCAGTATAAGTTGGTGATTTCCAATCTATCATTTTAGTTCCTTTCTAGGGGTGCTAGAAGTACCAGATATATACTGTCAAGATTTTATTGTACTTGTAAGTAAGGCATGCATAAAGAAAGTGCTGCTAAGTAACGCCCTTCAGGAATTAATGGAGCTGCACCAGGTACTATTTGGTACATGTGATCACTCCACATTCTTAGTTGGATAACTTATTTTAGACTGTTGTGATTCACGTTGCAAGGCCCAACTCGTTCGGAATTAGGGGATAGTTGTGCTCTAAAGTCTTAGCCCTTAGGCCCAACTGCATTTTTACTTGTGTACTAATTAAGATTGGCTATAGGACTATTTAAAGGGTCATGAACTCATGATTGAAATTTTGTATGACAGAATATGTACAGGGTAAACACAATTCCTGTATTAATCGTAGACAATACATTCCTCTAACTATTGTATTGTGATATTTATTAAAATTAGTTGACAAATGACAATTAAAACAACCTTTTTCTCCCAACTGGGTGTTGTAACTCTTTAAATGTGGTGCATGTAAGACATGTCTTCATAGTTAATATATAGAATCATATATAAGTAATATAACCAATGAATTTAGTTGATAGGTCTTTACCATGGTTATTACGGCGCCAAGTCGAGACTTGACGCTCAACTACCTTCGTAAAAACTAGTCGACAAGTCGCTCAACTAATCATAAAAAGTCGATAACTTGTTCATATACATATATTTACTAGATGTAATAAATAGCATTGCTAAACACATCAATTTCACAATTTAATCAAAAGTAATAGAGTAATAAGTTCAAATTAATCATATTTACTACCTAATAACATGTAAATACCAAATATTAAACATTTACAAGCAAATAAAAACATAAGTGATGACAAAAATCAAACAAAGTAATCCATCTCAATATTAAGTTCATCTTTATCCCTTTATTGTGTATTGTCATTGATCGAATAATGTGATTGTACACCATAATCATCATTATCACGACGCCAAGTCGGGTTTCGAAAAATCTCGGTGCCCGAGTATCTTCGTGTTGACTAGTCGTCGACTAGTCGATGACTAGTCGTCTTCGTGATAACAATGGTCTTTACACCAAAGTCTTTTATGACTGCAAGTTTGAAGCATTGTATTATATTAAAAACTGACTTCTGGTTCTTACGTTGCATCATCATAGGAAAGTGAGGAAGAAATCACTGATACTGAACAAGCGGAAAACTGGTTTTCATTGACATCTGCACAACGCATATGTGGTAAGCTTTTCATTTTCTATGCTTCACTGGATCTCAAATATGCTTTTTTTTTTTGCTTTCTTTCTACTGCTATTTTGTTAATTTAATCATTTTCTGCTAAGTAATAAGTTGTTGCATTTTCTTTATCGCGGAGATGGATTAAAACTCACAGTTAATGCATAATTAAAGTTCCTAGTTTTATAGGAACAATGAACGCTGGCTTAGCTGGCCAAGGAGTGAATAGTTACTTTCCATATATATATATTTGTAGATAAAGCATCTTACTTTACAGGGTGCATGAAGGGAAATTTTTATTGTAATATTGCATTACACTGCTGTTGTAAAATTACATTGCCGGTGTTAAGTTTTTTTTTTTTGCTGGACATCATATTTCCCTTTATGGATTGCTACTTGTTTTGAATAAGAAATTTCTAATAAATAGTGTTCTCTTATTACTCTTTTTTTGCTTATATTCTTTATACTAGTTCTGCAGATGTGTTTCTGGCGCTCGATAAAGATATGAATGGTACATTATGCAAGCAGGAACTCCGAGAATATGCAGATGGAACATTGACAGATATTTTCATTGAGAGAGGTATGATTCACCTTGATTGCTAGCAAATTGTCAAGAATGATTCTGAGATGCGGTGCACGAACATTTTCTAGAGTCTTTGGACTGCAGTCTTTCATAGACATCTAAAAAGTAGTATGGTTTATTATATGCTGTGGTTTCCTTGCTCTCGTTTCTATTGGAAAAAGAGTGTTATTTTAATATTTTCGGCCACTCTTAGTGATTTCTTTTTATATGAAACAACTTGTATATCTTCCTGCTTGCTTGTCTCTCGTACATTCTTCAAAGGGCTGATTGTCAAGGAATGCTTAATCTCTATCTTGCCCTTTGCTTGTTGCTCAGAATTTCTGTATAGTGCTTAAATATTACTGGTTGTCAGAGCAAAAGCTTAATCCATTCCTGCAGCCTGACTTTTGTTGTTTTGTAGTCCCCATTTGAATACTCATGACCAGAGGAATATTTAGGCGTTGCAAAATGAAAATTGACCGGCTAGATATTGAAACTATATCCCAGTTTTATTCGATTAAGTTAGTTCCTAATGTGCTGGCTTCAAAATTTTAGACGTATTTGGAACATGTCAGGTTTATGAATGTCATGAAGGTTCTATGTCAGTTTTTGTATATGATTTCACTAATAAATATTATAGGAATTTCTTAGTCATGTTTTATTTTATTTCAGTGTTTCTGATACTAACTTAAGTTCAGTGAGTGGTGACTATTGAAAAATGTGGAATCTTTTTCTTTTGTTTGTTTTCGTTCTTAGTTTTTTACGCATCCCACTTGAATCCTTATTATTTTTTCCGTCATTCTGTGTAATTATTGCGCTATCTGTATTTAACAGATTATGTATCTGTTGTACTGGCATTGGTTAAATTTTCTCTTTGTTCATATTTTTTTGGTATAAATATTAATAGCTTTCGATGAGCATGTCCGTCGTGGCAAACTGGAGTAGGTAATGGTCGTGAGATGGACTTTAAAAGCTTTCTTGACTTTGTTTTGGCCCTAGAAAATAAAGATACCCAAGAGGGTTTGACATATTAGTTCCAATGTCTTGATCTCAATGGAAGGGGATTTCTTACTACAGCTGATATTCACACACTCTTCAGGTTAGCACTTGCAGATTAGTTATTTTAGTGCTAGTCTAGTTGTTCCTTTTTCCTGCTTTGTTTGGTTCATAGCACTAGAGTAAAGTTTTTCGTTTCTAATAATTGTTAACGAGAAATATTGTTTGAAGTCTGAGTGGAAGAAAAGAAGGGGAGCATCCGTAGTCATAGATGTTGCCTGATATAAGCTTCCTATAAAAAATTCTGTAATTTCCTGCCTGTGGCTGTTGAGAAAGTTCACAGGCCTCTAATTACAAGATACAAAGAACAAAAATAAACCTCTCAAGTGGTTGAGTTATTTATATATGTTTGAGCTGAAGAAAGTTATCTTGTGGATGCAATACAGGGACGTACATCAAAAGTGGATAGACGGTGGGAATTATGAGTTATGTATCGAAGATGTATGGGATGAAATATGGGACATGGTGAAGCCAAGTGACCCTTTAAGAATTACATTAGCAGATTTATTATCTTGCAAACAGGGCGGTACAGTTGCCAGCATGCTGATAGATGTCCGTGGATTCTGGGCTCACGACAATAGAGAGAATCTTCTCCAAGAAGAGGAAGAACCAGAAGAAGAATGATAATCTTAATCACGGATGGAATTTAATTTGTACACGTTGTGTTGTACGGTTGCTGAATGCTGATTGACAACTCAAGTTAACTCGTACTAGAAACCACTGTGGCTCCTAACTTAAAACTAAACGTTTTATAATTTTCAGTATGTTGATAATTCCGGAATGTAGTTGGGTGAATGTATTTAGGAAGTGTGTAGATGATGTACTAACAAGGAATTAGATCATTTTTTTATGATGCTAATGCTAAAATACATGTAGCTAATTAACTATTGTTATCTTATAACATCAAATACTGATCTTTTAGTGCCAAAATATGACTCAAATTTGAATGCGTAGATTTAGAAAGAACCAAACAGCTCTAAATAGAACCCAGCAGCTCTGAAGGGAACCAGTTTGTATCTATCCATTGTTTACAACATTGCAGAATTATGTTAGCTTTTGATTATTCATTTCACTCCCTTTTTTTATATATAGTTTTATGATCATATCTATATTTGGCTCTGAAGTGATAGGAAATATAGATTATTAACCTGTAAATGTTTGCTTCCAATCTGTTTAGGTGTGTATTTTCAGTTAATCTAATATAAAAACTTTTAACACTCAAATATAATCATCTTTGTCAGATTCTCCACTGAAGTTAAACATTTCTATTGAAGTAAACAGTGAAAATAAGCCGTCATAAAATAATTACAAAAGACTTTGGCCCTGTCGGGTAAATGTTAAAAAAGTATATGTTTTTGGATTTATAAATTGCTTACTGGTATTTATTTATTCATCAAGTTGGCTAGATCGAAAAAGACGGGATCAGCTAGATTAGGTTATATTAAACCCACATTGCTTGGACTCGTGACCTCGTTGGCTCCTCCCACCAGTTGACCACCAATAAATACGGCAGGTACCACCGGATTACGCCCAAGCATTGCTAGCGCCGTCTCGATTTCACGGCCTCTTGGCATTTCATCAACCTCATAAACAACTGGACTAACTCCAAAACCGTGCAAGAGGGACTCTTGCTAAATATCACTACCGGCTTTTCGGACACCATTTTTGTAATCCTCCCCATTAATGCTTACCAAAATATATGTCGATGGTGTGAAAGTACAGAATTCTAAACGAATTCTAAATAAATTGAATATGGAATTCATATGTAGGTACATGAATATATAATAAATTAAATATGATTTGATATTTAAATAAACGACACGAAAATATACAACAAAACAAATTAAATATGATTTGATATTTGAGTACACAGCAGCACGAAAATATATTAATGATAGATATACAAATAACTTATATATATAACAATCCGTTAAGCATCAAGCCAGGTTTCAGTCAAATTGCGGTTCATAAAAACTTTAGCTGTAGTTTTCGACACATTCATAGTTTAAAAGAGAATGTTTCATCCAATTAAAATTTATATCCGGGACCAATTTATGGAAGTGGTAGCTAAAACGACCAGATAGGATAAAAACAAGAAAGCTTGCGGATAAATTTAAAAGAAGGTATAGTAGTGATGAGCTTTAGCTATTTGTCCCACGGGTTTTGTACTACTCATTTAAACAATGCCTATATTTAAGTTATTAATTTTTCCATCAAAGCATAGTGTTTATTCCTTAATATATATATATATAGCCTCGAAAAAGGATGAAGATGTCCATTAAATTAAGTTTTCTTCTCATACATAAATTTGGATCCTCGCAAATCTGAGTTACGAACCTCTTAAAATAGGAGTACGTATAAATTTCGACACCTATTTTGATCGATCAATTAGCGCAAAATAAAACTGATCGATTTTTATTGCATCCATAAAACTAGCTTTATACCAAAGTTTTGTTCAAGTTACCATATACATATATAAATTACCCCATAAAAATAATTATGATTTTATAATATTTTCTTATGATTAGTATGAATTTTGTATAGTATAATTAATCCTGATCATTACATCAGCAAAATGTGTTATTTATTTCAACCTATACACACACACAGTTACACACACTAACTTTTATGATTTTTATCTCTCTTTTATTCTCTCTCTCTAACGGCTTTGTCTCTCTATCTCTGTCTTTTTTACACACAATTACACATCTTCACTCATGATACAGGATACACGCACACAAACTCACAATAGTAAAGTTTGTGTTTTGTAATTGAAAAGGATTATTGAAGATGATTATTTCAGATTTGGCTAAAATCAATGGCAATTAAGGTAATTTTTAGCTTATTTGATGTGTTTTTGTTAGTTTCTATAATGTTATTTGTATTTTTTGATTGTTCGAGCAATTTTTTGATTGTTAATGGTAGTTATTATTATATATAGTGTAGATTTAAATAGGAATTACGATTTCTTTGTTTGTTTGTGTTATTTGAGTTGTTAATTTGTCGAATTTATTTTACGATTTGTGACTTTGTTGTGAATTAGTTCTCAAATTATTTGTGAATTAGTAGTTTAGTATAGTAAATGCAGTAATATATTATATTGATTAGTTTTAATGTATTTGAGTTTTTGTTATTTATTTGAGTTCCTTTATGTTTTATGTATAGTGTTGTTAATTTGTATAATAGAGAAGGCTACTTGAAAATCATCTTATTTAGTACTTTATTTATGTGGATTAAGCATTACTATAACATGTACTTTATTTACATGATTTAGGTAATAATAACGTTAGTGTTAGTGTTAGTGTTAGTGTTAGTGTTAGTGTTAGTGTTAGTCATGATTATGCTCATGCCAATGCACTTAGTTTGGATGGATTTCTTGCACTAGAGGGATATGACCTGTTATTAATTACATAAGAGGTTGCATTTCTTATTTTATGTGGCTAACTAGGACCTTTAGATATTGCAATCAGTTGTGGTAATTAGGAATGAGAATGTTGTAAAGTTTATAGTTTCTTAATGACATGTCTGTATGATTATTGAATGGATTTAAAAAAATATATTAACTTCTAGAAGTCAGTAAAATAGCTTTCATAATTTTAGTTATGTTTTAAACTCAGTCATTCTGATAAAATAGTGGCTGATTTGGCTATAGTCATTGCAAATTTAATTTACTCACAAGCACACTCAGGTCCTTATGTGTATTTTACTATGAAACATCTTCGGGCTGAGTTTTGCTGGTTGAAAATATTTGCATACTTTCAAAATAGTAGGTAGTATTTTATAGCTTTATTGCTGATTGCAATTTCAAACATAAAGAATAGAGTACTTAATTTAATATTTTTAGTTTTTCCTCTCATTTTGAGTTGTTTTATGTGTCTTAGCCCCAAAGAATCGAATAATAGAATGTTAATAATATTAATTTGGAAGTTGAGCTTGAGCTTGAGAAAGACAGGTAAACAAGACGATGATGAATAATAGAAAATGAAAAGCCAGGTGGTTATTCTAATATAGGTGCTACATTATGTGATTTTAGAAATTTTAATCGGAACCTGAAAGGATTTGTTGGTGAAAGGGATGGAAAGATGATAATTGAAAAGTTTAGAGTTTTGTAGGAGAGTTCGAAATCTTTTTATTTTGTTTATGAATTGGATTCAGCTGGACACTTGACCATGCTTTTTTGTGCTGATGCGGTTGATAGGCGGGACTTTGAGTTGTATGATGATGCGGTCTCCTTTGATGTGACATTTATTACAAACAAGTAAGACATTTGCAATTATTTTTTTCCCATATGACGTCTTTTACTTGTAAATTGTGATTGTGTTGTTACGACGTTTATTTTCTTTTCTATGCTAGTGTGATATCTATTATCTCAAAGTCACAGTCCATACATTCAGTCTTTAAAATACACTTAAGATAAGTAAGGTCAAAATTTAATCAATATGATAAAAGGTTTCGTCAAGAAAGAAAAATGAAACAATGTGAACTGGTCAGATGATCTGATATGAAATTTCATAGGAATAGCTTGGAATCTGTATTTTGCTGGTATTTAGTTTACAATTGTTATACTAATATGTTTTCTATTATTATTGAAGTTGTTTTATATAAATGATTTAACTGGTGCATTTTAGTGATTGAAGTAGTGAAATATAGTGATTTCAGTAGATCAATATAGTGATTTAGTAGTAGTTTGTAGTTTAATTTATGCCATATTAGTTTTTCGAGTGTAAACTCTATTTCACCAATTGTATTAAATAAATTATATGTTTTTTTTATTTTGACAGGTATAATATAATATTCGCTCCATTCACTAACCTCGATAAATAAGGGTATAATATGGCGGAGATGATGTTGAATTTAGTAAGAGAGATCACATTGCAGCCATTGTTGGGGAACAACCTGTTGAAGAGCTTACTATTCTCTCACCAAATATTTCGAATAACAAGGGTGATTACTTTAAGAGATTGATTAGTGATAGAGAGAAAGCAGTGACTAAAGCGAATAAAAGGATTCGAAGATGTAAGGAACGCACTGCTACAACGAATGATTCGAGAACTTGTCCGAAGAAGAAGAATAGAGGCATTAATATAAATTATGGTTAATTAGTTTATTAAATTTGTACTAGTACATTTTTTGTTTTGTTGGATGATTTTTGTGTTAGTACTTGAAGTTGTTAAAAAGAAAAGGAAAAACTAGTTTGAATTTTGATATTTTTTTGAGGAATTCAAGTGTGTTGGTGTAATTTTGCTTTATATATTCTTTTTAGAAATTAAATTTTTTTGATTTGATATTTGTTTGATACTTGATATCTTTTATGTTAAAGGTTGTTTCTACATATAATGTAGTGATTTGTTTTGTGAGTTTTAGTGGTTTGTGTTCCAGATTTTAGAGGTTTGGCTAGTTTATTTTAGTAGTTTTAGTAGTTTTTATTAAACTCTTAATTTTACTATTTTTCTATGGTAATTTACAAGTATTTGTAGTGCAGTAGTTATTGTGAAATTATTGATTTTATTAAATTTAATCTAGTTGCAGTATATAAAAATATATTAAAAATCTTTTAACATTTGATAAAAAATAATTTTATGTTAAAGGTTGTTTCAACATATAATGTGGTGCTTTTCTTTCTGAGTTCTAATGGTTTGTTTTTCATATTTTAGTAGTTAGATTAGTTTATTTTAGTGGCTGAACTAGTTTATTTTACTGGTTTGTTCTACTATGATGTAATTAAAATAATATGCACTGAAGACAAAAGGAAAATTATAATAAAAATATTAACATACTAACAAAAACAATACATATCCTTATCATATCATCAAAATCAATATTTCAATGTTAATAATTCTCAGACATACCATAAATAAATTTACTTGGAATTATAAATTTAATCTTAATTTTGTAACTGGTCAATGGATATATGTCCTATAAATATCCATTGACTAGGGAACCATTTATCAGCTGAAGTTGTTGTTAATCAACTGATAAAATAGATTGTAACAGTTGATTCAGAGTTCCTTACTTACCAATTGATTGTAATATTTTGATGGATGTAATAATCTAGTCAACTGATATTTGTTGGCTTCGATTGATAGCTCATCAACGGATGTGAAGAATGACTGACAAAGTGTAAATATTCTAAGTCAGAATTCTCTCAATTGAAGTGATCAACGAATAAAGGAGTCAATGGATATGGATGTTGGTCGATGGATGAAAGTCAACAAAAGTCAAATCAATGGATCTTCATCAATGGATAAAAGCATCAAGACAATCAACGGATAAAAATACAATCAATGGATAAGGGATCAATGGATATTCAAATATCCATTGATACATCAATTGATCAATGGATAACATATCCATCGATGGATAAGCAAAGAATGATCGACTGATAAGTTTCACAACAATTATCAGTTGATCAAAGTTTTCCAAAACAGTTAAAGACAAATGGAATGAAATCTTTGCAGGAGTCTGAATCAATGGAAGACAGTCTTGTCTGGATTGTAAAGACTTTCAAAGGAACACTGTCTTCAAGGAGAAGATCAAGACAAAGGTTTTTCCAGAACAAGGCAAAGACCTAGGAAGACTGTGAAAGAAACTATATTCTATTTTAGTGAAAACATTGTAAAATGTAATTTGTACTTTTATCAGTTGATAAAAAATAGAAGTAGGAAATGGGCTGCTATATATAGTTTAGCAGTTTATTGTAGAATTGTGTATAAGTTGAACAACAAGAACTCAAGAATAACATAATAGAAAGATAGAAAATATTTGTAGTGCTTTTCTTAGTTCAATTTACATGTTGTAAACAACTTGGTTTTAAGACCAAGGTTCATTAAAAGTAAAAATATTCACTAGTGGAAAACCAATCCACTAGTAATTTTAAAAGATTTGTTTTCAAGTTCTTCAGTTTAATTTTATGTTCTATTTCGTAGTTCTAATATTCCAAACACTCAAACATTTTTAATATACAAACTTAAATCTGTAAGAATTTAATATAATTCTTAGGTTTGTATTCAACCCCCCTTTTATAAACTTGTACTTAAGGGAAATAAAAATTGATATCAAAGCTTAGCTTTCAACATACAGAAAGTTAAGATCTAAGTACATCAAGTATGGGTAAAAAAGACACAGGGGTGAAAATTTCAGTTCTTGAGAAAGATGAGTACTTTTCCTGGAAGGTTAAAATGCACTTGCATCTGCTATCCATTGATCCTTCATATGTTCATTGCATAGAAAAAGGTTTACATGTACCTATGAAAATAATTACAAGTGTCAATGCAGATGGTACTCAAGCACCAGACAAACTTATTCCAAAGCTTGTGAATAAATATACAGATGAGGATGAGAAGGAAGTGCACAAGGATAAGAAGGCCTTAAACATTCTGTTTAATGGTTTTGACAAGGATATGTTTGATAATGTTATCAACTGCACAACATTTAAAGAAGTCTGGGATACTCTTCAAACTCTATGTGAAGGCACTGTGTAAGTAAGGAAGAATAAGATACAACTCTTGATTCAGAAATATGAAGACTTTCACTTCAAGAATGGTAAAATAATTAACGATACATATAATAGGTTTCAAAAGCTTTTAAACGAACTAATACTATATGAAAGAGTATATGATGTTGAGGATACCAATCTCAAGTTTTTGAGGTCCTTGCCCAAGGAATGGAAACCAATGACTGTGTCCATTAGACAGTCTCTTGACTTCAAAGAATACACTCTTGATAAGTTGTATAGAATTCTAAAGACATATGAGTTGGAATTAAAAAAAGATGAAGAGATTGAGAAAAGTCAGAAAAAGGACAAGTCGGTTGCCTTGATGGTGAAGGAGAAACAAGTTGCAGATCCCTATGAAGATGTAGCTGTTGAAGAAGGGAGGAAGGAAAGTCATGGAAAAGATGTAAGTGGGTACATGTATGATGAATCTTCAACTAACAAGAGAAAAGAATTAGTTGAAGATGATGAGTCATACACCAAGGAAGATATTGATGAAATAGATGAGCATCTAGCTTTTCTATCAAGAAAATTCTCAAAGCTCAAATTCAAGAGAAATCCAATGCAAAGGCCTGGATCCCAGTTCAGGAAAGAGAGTCAACAAAACAATAACCTTATTGATAGAACTCAGTTCAAATGTTTCAACTGTGGATTGGCTGGTCACTTTTCCAATGAATGCAGAAAGCCAAAGATGGAAAGAAGTCAAAGTTCAGTGATGGTATTGATTATAAGAAAAAGTACTTTGATTTGCTAAAATAGAAAGAAAAAGCTTTTGTAATATAAGAAAATGACTGAGTTGCTGAGGATGATTCTGAATAAGAAGAATTCATCAATCTTGTACTTATGGCCAATCATGATGACCAAGAAACTAGTTCATCTAGTAATCAGGTAATCTCTATTAATCTATCTGAGTTATGTAAAGATGAATGCAATACTACAATTACTGAAATGACTAATGAGTTGTATAATTTGCATGTCACCCTTAAGTCCTTAACCAAAGAAAACACTAGACTCAAAAACACCATAGATTCTTTAACTGAAAGGAACACACACTTAGAGAGTGAGCTAGTGCAGATGGACAGACTCAGGGTAGAGAACAGAGATGCTAGAGAGGAATTAGTTGAGTGTAAAAAAAAGACAGAAACTTTGAAAGAACAAATAGAAGAAGAACTAAAAACCATTGACAAATGGAACAGGTCTAGTAAAACTAGCAAAAAGTTGAATGACATTCATGGAACAAACTCTTTCATCATGTTGTTTGAATCTCTTGAGAGATTAGCTATTGATGAAAATTAATCATTGGATAAGGAGCAATCGATTGCTAATCCTGAATCAACTGATAAGGATTATCCATTGATTGATAATATTATCTCAACGGATAATTATCCATCGATTGAGAAATCATCAACTGCTAAATAATCTATTTTAAAAACCAAGTTTAACAGACCTGTTAAATTTATGACTGAAGGTAGCTCCTCTAAACCAAAAATCAAGTTGAGAAGGCTAATATAGGGTATTTGTCTAAGAATTAGTTGAAAGATAAATTAGAAAAGATAAAGCCTATTGAGAAAAAGAAAAAGAACAGAAATGGTAAGGTAGGCATAAACAAGCACAATAACTACACACCTGACATGTATGCTCCCAGAAAAATATGTGTAGGTAGTAAAAATCATATATCTGTGCATTGCAAATCTAACATGCCTGCCATACCTAACATGTCTGCAAACTCTATTTTTCCTCAATTAGTTTCTCCTCAAGTTATTCATGCTCAATATGCATCTATACCTTATATGTTTAATCCATATCTTGCATTTGTTAACATGAATATGCCTGATATGTCTTGGAATATGAACACCAATATTCATGCATCAAATTTCTCTGATTCTGCAAGCAAGAATGATCCAAGTACTAACACTGAAAATCCTGAGATGAGGAAACCAACACCCAAGGTTGAAGTGGAATTAAAAACACTTAAACTAAAGGTACAAAAGTTGGAAACCAAACCAAAAGTAGCAACTAATAAGAAAGGACCCAAGGCAACTTAAGTACAAAAATCAACTTAATTGTTTTTGGATGTGTACAGGTAAAAAGAAGGAATCTTTGGTACTTGGACAGTGGATGTTCAAGGCATATGACTGGAAATAAATCTCTGCTCACAAATTTTGAAGAGAGAGATGGCCCTGGAATGACTTTTGGAGATGATTGCAAGGGTTACACCATGGGATATGGCTTTATTTCAACAGAAAATGTCATCATTGAACCTGTTGCACTAGTTGATGGCTTAAGACACAATTTGTTAAGCATCAGTCAACTATGTGACAATGGAAATAAAGTTTGCTTCACAACTGAAGCATGCATAATTTCTAACAAGAAAAATGGAAACCTAGTAATGACTGGGAACAGAAAAAGAAATGTGTACATAGCTGACTTCAACTCAATAAATGCAGATTCAATGACTTTTCTCCTTTCAAAAGCAAGTACAAATGAAAGTTAGCTTTGGCACAGGAAATTAACTTACTTAAATTTCAAAGCCATGAACCAATTGGTCAAGAAAAATTAAATGAGAGGATTACCACAGATGGAATTTGTCAAGGATGGACTATGTGTTGCTTGTCAAAAAGGAAAACAAAGAAATACATCATTTAAGTCAAAATTGGAATCATCAATTGAGAAACTACTTGAGTTGTTACACATGGATTTGTTTGGTTCTGTAAACATCATGTTCATTGCAAAGAAAAATTATGCCCTAGTCATTGTGGATGACTTTTCAAGGTTTTCATGGACTTATTTCTTGCATTCAAAAGATGAAACAAGTGAGTTCATCATCAAATACATCAAAGAAGTAGAGAAAAGTCTTGATTTGGATGTAAAGAAAATAAAAAGTGACAATAAAACAGAATTCAAGAATTCCACAATGAAGGAATTTTGTGAAGCTAAAGGAATCATACATACTTTTTTTGTGCCAAGAACTCCTCAACAAAATGGGGTAGTTGAAAGGAAAAATATAACACTGATTGAAATAGCTAGAATAATGTTGGAAGATGCAAAATTATTAACCTATTTCTGGGCTGAGGCCATAAATGCAACATTCTATATACAAAACATCTCTATAGTGAATCAAGCACAAGAAAAAAACTCCATATCAATTGATCAAGAAAGATAAAAAGCCAAAAGTGGGGTTTCTTCATGTCTTTGGTTGCAAATGCTATGTCCTGAGAAATCAAGGTAAAAGCCTAGGAATATTTGAAGCCAGAGATGATGAAGCTATATTTGTTGGGTATGCACTATCAAACATAGCCTACAGAGTCTATAATCTCAGACTACACATTGTTATGGAATCTGTACATGTAGTCTTTAATGAAGAAAGTGATCAAGTGAAATCTCATATACTCGGAAACCCAATATCAATTGATGTCACAACATAGATGGATAATTTATCAGTTGACAGACATCCATCAACTGATAATGCATTAACTGATAATCCATTAATGGATAACCAACGTTCTACATCAAGGGTATCTAACTCAAGGGGAGGGTTTCAAAATCAATCTTCAAATTCAAACCAACATGAGTTCAACAACAATGACAATGAAGCATCATCATCAAGGAAGAATCTACCTCCACAAAGAAAATGGATAAAAAGTCATCCATTTGAGTTAATCATTGGAAATGCAGAAGATGGTGTCAAGACAAGAAGTGCTACTCAAAATGAGTGCCTATATAACAGATTTTTATCTCAAAAAGAACCTAAAAGAGTTGAAGATGCTTTCAAGGATTCTGATTGGGTATTGGCTATGCAAGAGGAACTCAATCAATTTGAAAGAAATAAAGTATGAAAGCTGATGGCCAAACCAAAAGACAGATCAATAATTGGTACAAAATGGGTATTCAGGAACAATATGGAGGCAAGGCTTATGGCAAAAGGCTATTCACAAGAAGAAGGAATTGATTTTGATAAGACTTTTGCACCAGTTGCAAGATTGGAAGCAATCAAAAATTTTCTAGCCTATGCTGCACATGCAAATTTTAAAATCTACCAGATGGATTTGAAGAGTGCATTTTTTAATAAAAAAATTAGAAGAAGAAGTCTATGTAGAACAACTTTCTGGTTTTGAAGTTTCAAATTTCCTTGACTTTGTCTACTATCTACTTAAAACACTCTATGACTTGAAACAAGCACCAAGGGCCTGGTATGACACATTATCTCAGTTTTTCATTGAGAGTCACTTCACAAGAGGTACTGTAGATAAAACTTTATTTCATAGAAATGTCAATGGCTCAATTATTCTTGTTCAAATTTATGTGGATGACATTATATTTGGCTCAACTGATGAGGGACTTTGTAAAAGATTTGCCAAATTAATACAAAGTAAGTATGAAATGAGCATGATGGGAGAACTTATCTACTTTATTGGTTTGCAAGTCAAACAAGTTAAGGATGATATTTTTATAAATCAAGCTAAGTACATTTATGACTTGTTGAAGAAATTTAACTTAAGTGAATGTTCTTCTGCAAAAACTCTCATAGCCATTGCCACTAAACTTGAATTGAATACTAAGGAAGCTAAAGTGGACATTTCAAGTTATAGAGGAATGGTAGGCTCACTTTTATACTTAACTGCTAGTAGGCCAGATATAATGTTCTCTACATACTTGTGTGCTATATTTCAGGTTGATCCTAGAGAATATCATTTAGTGACTATTAATAGAATTTTTAAGTATCTCAAGGGTACACCAAATTTAGGTATTTGGTATCCTAGAGATTTTGGTTTTGATCTAATAGGTTACTCAGATGCAGATTATGCAGGTTGTAAAATAGACATAAAAAGTACAACAGACACCTGTCAATTTCTAGGAAACAAACTTGTGTCATGGTTTAGCAAGAAGTAACACTCGGTGTCAACTTCAACTGCAGAAGCTGAGTACATTGCTGCTGGAAGTTGTTGTGAACAAATATTATGGATGAGAAATCAATTATTTGACTATGGGTTCAACATGAACAAGATTCATATCTTCTGTGATAATACAAGTGCCATTGCCATAACTGAAAATCATGTGCAACATTCCAGAACCAAGCACATTGACATAAGGTATCATTTCGTTAAGGAACATGTAATGAATGGTATAGTTGAATTACATTTTGTCCCTAGTGAAAAATAACCTGTAGACATTTTTACCAAACCTCTAGATGAATTTACTTTTAATAAATTAGTCTGTGAGTTAGGTATGCTCAATTTTACTTAATTTTGAAAATGTCCAATGAGTTTTATTTAGTTTTTATGCAGCCATTGTTTATATTTATCTGTTGAATCCAAGTGATCAATTGATAAGTATATTAGTTATCAATGGATATTTATCAACCATCGATGGATATATTTGATCAACTGATGACATATATACCTATCGATGTATATTTATCTGTCGACAGATAATTACCCTAGTAATTATTTATCGATTGATAAATTATTTAGTATCAATGGATGTGATTACCCATCGATGGTAATGGATTTTTATCGATTCTAAACATCCATTGATTAACTCTTAGCCGTTGATACTCTATTTTATCCATCGACAAATACATATACATCTATATGTATAAAGTCGATTGCTATTTAGAGTATGTCTCTCTATCTTATTTTCAAACGGTCATTTCTTTTCTTTTCTAAGTAAAAATAATTGGTGTGACTTAGTTTTTAAGTCATTTTATTCTTGAAAAATATAAATAGCAGTTTCATTTCTCATTTCACTTCACCTGTTATTTTTGCTTACCAATTTCTTTGATTTTTACTCTCTAAGAACTCCAAGGCGATTTTACTCATTTTCTTCAAGTCTCTTTCTTTATTTCTCTCTAAGAACAACAATGACACCACAAAAGAAAATCCAATCATCAATAAGATTCATCTATGAGCAGAACAACTTCATTGCCTGCATGACAGTGGAGGATGCCCCTGCTGATTTTCATCCATTGATGAAGTTTCTGAGCGAATGCAAACTCTTCAAAGCACTAAGTGAGGCACCAATAATCGTATGTGAACTGGTGGAAGAGTTTTGGAAGTCTGTAGAGGTCTCAAAGGATGGGAAGGTAATTTCTTACACTTGTATAGGTAAGGAATACACTCTTACTAGCACTATTGTTTCAACATGTTTAGAAATTCCTACTGATAATTGTGATGCCATGCCTAGAGATTAAGACATTAGAAACATGTTAGCTTCTATTAATTATGCTGAAAATGATTGTAATCTAGAAGAGGTAGTTAAAAAGAACTTAAGAAAAAATGGAGTTATTTCTTTGATGCGGTTATCAAGATATTTTCTGGAAAAATAAGCAATTTTGACGCTATTACTACCATTATACAACAAATTGCTTATAGTATCATATTTGATAAGTATTTTAATTTTGGCATATTGCTCTTAAATGAGTTAATTGTTAAGTTAGGTAATTGGAGATTTTGAAGTTACAGGAACCATGGAGACAATGAAGCCATGAACACAGAATAAAAGGGTCTTTAAGGACTTGTGAGAATCAATTTACATCTTAAGTTGTGCCTCACATATCCCCCTTTTGTGCAGGTATTCCCCAAAACTCATAACTTCTCTTTCCTTGAGGTAAAAATACCTTTTTCTTTACCTTCTGCAACAATGGAGGGAGCTGAAAATGCCCCCATCCCTCCTACCCAAGTTACAAAACCATCTAAATTCAAATCTAAGAAAACCACCTCAATAGTTTCTCAACAAACTGTTGTTGTAAAATCCAGAAAAAGAAAAATCACTAAGGGGAGTGTGAAGGTGATTGTTGAAGGTGAGGGAACTGGCCAACATCAAGAAAGCTAGAAGAATAAGGTTGGAGAGAGTGAGATTGTCCAGCCAGCCACCAATTCAATCTCTCAAAAGATTGAAACTGTGATAGAGGAATTAAACACATCCTTAGTTGCACCTTCTCAACAAAGTGTAGTTATTGAAAAGAGGTCTCAACCAGGACAATCTGTTGGGCACAAGGGACACAAGGTAGTTAAAGCCTTTAAAAGGAGAAATAAGAGCAATGTAGATGCACAAGGGGCACACACACCTGCAAAGCCAAATGAAAATTTGGTGGAGCCTTCAGTTTCTTCTATTGATGTGTCTCAGGTAAATGATGAGACACAACCTCACTCTTTATTTATTCCTTCTCCTCAATCTCATTCTAAATCAATTTCTTCAGAAACTTTGATGATAGATAAATTCAATGTTTCAAATTCACCCTCTTTACAATTCAGGGTGGAGCCAACACTCTCACCTGACTCACCACATAAGGGTAACACCTTGGTTGAGCAGGATAAAAATGAAAATTCTCCTAAGTCAATGGATATTTCTCAATCAACATATAAAATCCAACATCCATTGACTTCAACTCATCCATCGATGGATATCCTCACATCCATCGACGAGATCAAATTAACTGATATTCATCAATCGATGGATATTTCTCATCCATCGATTGACACTTCTATTCAAAATGATGAGACGATAGTTGAGTTGCACAAATCCTTCTAGGAATGAGTGGAGTGGGTGAGGTGTGTGAGAGGCATGATTTGCTTATCCTAGCAAAAGGAGAGTGAGTGAATGAGTTGAGATGGAAAAAGGAGAGGGTGTGAGAATTGAGAGTTACACCTTCATAGATAATGCAATATGTGAGCCTTGTGAGGGAGATGTGAGATTCCAGGATGAGATCCTGATGAAAGAAAAGAAAGAAGAGAGTGAAATAGAAAAGAATAGAGAGAAATCAATTTCACAAATCCATGAATCTTTAACTTCTAAAACTGAGCATTTTACAGCAGAATTCACCCAGGAGTTTGGGTCAGAGTTAGGGGAGATGGAGAGAATGGAGTTCCTGCAGGAGTTGCAGATGCTCACACGATGGAGGAAGATGCAATTGAAGTTAATTTGGATGCTGACACATTTCAACATAAAGATCCTCATTATCAGAAATTGGCAGCAGCCACTAACCTAGAGGCTGAGAAGATTTTGGTGTTGGTGCAGACATAAGAAGAATTCATGAGTGGGAAGGAGAATCTATCAAGGATTCCTGATGATGTCTCTCATATGAATCCTGAAGACTTTGAGTCTGATGAGGATGATGACACATTGGAACTAATCATGAGAGATGATGAAGTCACTTTAGCTGATACTGAGAAGGAGATTATGAGTCAGTACAGGAGATCAATGGTTGAGGTTAACATTCAAGATCCTGTCCAAAGAAGAATTCTCAACTTCTACAAGGACAACCTCAAGATTCAGAAAATGTACGTCACGGCAACTAAGAATGAATTGAAGTGTATTAGAGATGATCTTGATTCCAACAAGACTCATTATGACAATTACATTGATTCAAGACTCAATCTCACAACCATGCACATAATCAAACAAAGGCTTGACACTAAATCTATAGCCAAAGACAAAGTTGTAGACTTAGAGAAAAAGGTCACTGTTATGGAAGTTAGTATGCAACGAATTTTAGCAAACCAAGTCACCCAAGTCAAGCTTCTTAGCAAACTTTTGGAAACTCCCTCATCTTCTCAACCCTTAGCTATTATTGCTGATAATAAAAAGGAGGAGAAAGAAAATGCTGATGATGAATTAAGGAGGGAGGTAACAACTGCGATCAAGGCATCTAGGATATCCAAGAAGGATCCAATGGCTCAGAAAAGGGAGATAGCTCAGAAAATTGTTCAACAATTTGATGTCATTGAAAGAAAGAACAAAGCCATAGATGCAGAGAAGCCCATTGAGATCATAACAACTACTTCATTGCCAACAAAGTCACATTCTGAGACTGTAGTTGTTGGATCTTCTAAATCTCTTGAGGCTGGAGAAATAAGAATGGATGAAGGAAGCTCATAGCTTGGTGATAGGAAAGGGAAATGAATATTAATTGAAGATGGAAAGAAGAAGAAGTCTATCCCAGGTGGAGGTGAAAAGCTATTGTATAAAGTAATAATTGTTGGTATTAAAGAAAGAGAGCAACAGGAGAAGAGCTAGCCATTCAACTACAAAGGCAGTTTGATGGAGAAAATGAAAGGATTTTGGAAGCAAGGAGGAAAAAGGCTAAAAAGAAGCCAAGAACAAAATAAAGGGCAAACAAA
The DNA here is from genome assembly GCA_028671895.1 of Oenanthe sinensis. Lineage (NCBI taxonomy): Eukaryota > Viridiplantae > Streptophyta > Magnoliopsida > Apiales > Apiaceae > Oenanthe > Oenanthe sinensis. The sequence continues at coordinate 28,907,395 of CM053813.1, read as the reverse complement.
TCTGCTAAAACCTCTAGTGTAAAAAGGAAGTTGAATGTTGATGAAGTAGACGTGGCTAAGGATGAATAACCAAAGAAGACAGAGAATAAAAGTCAAGCATCTAGAAGTGGCCAATCCAAAGAGGTAGAAGTGTTCAAGTCAAAGCCAAGCAACTACATTCCAATCAAGACTGTGGGATTGATAGTTGTTAAGGACCAAAGGAAAAGGGATGTGGATCTCCTCCATGCTAAATATGAGAATGGTTCACACTCATCTTTTACCTTCTCTCAAGTCATGGAACAAAGGACCATGGAACTCTGAGAAAAATCTACACTCTACTCAACAGGAAATACTATTTACTCAATGAACTTGCACAAGATATTCTACAAAGAATGAAGGACATGAGAGAGACACATGTTCAGGAAGAAAGGGAAGACAAAATCAAAATATGAAATCCTGAATGGAAGAAGGTCCTTCATGAGCCTTTCTACATGATGATCTACAAGGACAGGGAAGGCAAATAGAAATGCATTGATATCTGTCATGAGATTGACAAATTGCCCAACCTGGAGCTTAATTATCTTGCATGCTGTTAGGAATATATTCATTTGATGATGTACAAAATACTAGAATAGAGTCTAGCATAGAGATATCTGTAATAGAATAAGTCTTTTTAGTCTCTGATCAAATATAAATCAGAGTCTAGTTATTCCATGTACAGGTATCAAGAGTATTTGTACTTAGAAGATTTTCTGAAGAAATAAAACCAGAGTCTGGATGCAAATTAGAGTCTGAAGTTTAATCAGAGTCTATAGACTATCAGAGTCTATAGTCTGTTAGAGTTTAAAGGTTTTCAGAATCTATAAAGCTGAAGCTGAATTTGGAAGATGATCATAGTAATGGAAAGTCTTCGATGATAAAGATAAATATATTGCAGATATGCTATAGAAGGGAAGGAGAATTACAGAAAGAAATTGTTAGCTAATAATTAGGAATTTTATTTCTATTATAATTTAATTTTCTGTTATTAGTTGATAGGCAGCTCTCTATATAAACACTCTATGTAACCTAATATAATGGTCGAAGTGTTTGAGAGAATAGAGATAGAGAGAGTTGTTGTGAGAAACACAGAGAAGTTGCTAGAGTTTGTGTACACCCTAAGAGAGTTTGTATTCATACATCAATAATACAAACAATATTTATTCATATCTTTGTGTTTAATCTTTGTTCTTAATTAGAAGTTTTAATCTATTGTGAGTGAATTTTAATCAGGCAAAAAGAGCACACAAGTATTCAACCCCCCTTCTACTTGTGTAACTGGGAAAACACAAGCCAATTGGACTATAGTGTTGATGATGAGAAGATTTTGAAAGGGTCACTTTACAAAAAAAATGAGAGAAAATGAAGATAGACAGAATGAGGAGTTTAGGGGAAGAAGAAAGAGAAGACACTAAATCAGAATCACTTACTTCTCAGAAAGTCATATGTCATTGATACTTAAATTTTTTGTCTCAGAATTGTATCACTTGTCAAATTTATAATTCATGCCAGAATGAAAATGTTTAGGGTTTTTGTTATCATCAACATTAGATTTATGTCTATTTCTCATATTCATAAATAGGGGGGATTATCATGTAGTGTGATGATAACAAATTTACTTGGAATTATAAATTTAATCTTAATTTTGTAACTGGTCAATGGATATATGTCCTATAAATATCCATTGACTAGGGAACCATTTATCAGTTGAAGTTGTTGTTAATCAACTGATAAAATAGATTATAACAGTTGATTCAGAGTTCCTTACTTACCAATTGATTGTAATATTTTGATGGATGTAATAATCTAGTCAACTGATATTTGTTGGCTTCGATTGATAGCTCATCAACGGATGTGAAGAATGACTGACAAAGTGTAAATATTCTAAGTCAGAATTCTCTCAATTGAAGTGATCAACGGATAAATGAGCCAATGGATATGGATGTTGGTCGATGGATGAAAGTCAATAAAAGTCACATCAATGGATCTTCATCAATGGATAAAAGCATCAAGACAATCAACGGATAAAAAGACAATTAATGGATAAGGGATCGATGGATATTCAAATATCCATTGATACATCAATTGATCAATGGATAACCTATCCATCGATGGATAAGCAAAAAAGGATCGACTGATAAGTTTCACAACAATTATCAGTTGATCAAAGTTTTCCAAAACAGTTAAAGACAAATGGAATGGAATCTTTATAGGAGTCTGAATCAATGGAAGACAGTCTTATCATGATTGTAAAGATTTTCAAAGGAATACAGTCTTCAAGGAGAAGATCAAGATAAAGGCTTTTCCAAAACAAGGCAAAGACCTAGGAAGACTGTGAAAGAAGCTACATTTTATTTTAGTGCAAACAGTGTAAAATGTAATTTGTACTTTTATCAACTGATTGAAAATAGAAGTATGAAATGAGCTGCTATATATAATTTAGTAGTTCATTGTAGTAATGTGTAAAAGTTGAACAACAAGAACTCAAGAATAACACAATAGAAAGATAGAAAATATCTGTAGTACTTTTCTTACTTCAATTTACATGTTGTAAGCAACCTGGTTTTAAGACCAAGGTTCATTGAAAACAAAAACATTCACTAGTGGAAAACCAATCCACTAGTAATTTTAAAAGATGTGTTATCAAGTTCTTCAGTTTAATTTTATGTTCTATTTCGTAGTTCTAATATTTCAAACATTCGAACAGTTTTAATATACAAACTTAAATCCGTAAGAATTTAATATAATTCTTAAGTTTGTATTCAACCCCCCTTCTACAAACTTGTACTTAAGGGAAATAACATATACTTTGTCAAATGTATCAATCATTTGTTTGCTCTGCAGCTTGTTCAAATGTTGTTGTGAGATTTGCCGCAAAGGTAACTGTCTTCTTTGTTGAATATGTTCCCTTCTTCTGTGATATTGAACTTTTCAACGCAGTTGATGTTGATTTCACCAACTCGGACAAGTTTCTTTCGGTTGCTTTAGTGTAGAGAATGGATGCTTGTTTCATGATTGGCTCTCGGTGTTCATTTAGATGTGATGACAACATAGCAGTAGCATATTTCACATTAAGCCTTTTTACTTGTTTATACTGAAGAACCTGTAATTGAATATTTAATGTATCGGTTGAACAAAATTATTATACTATCAGTTTAGAAGTATCTTAAGAAAAATAAATATTTCTTACCCTTTCCTGCACCAACTCAGAATTCCAATTTTTCGCATCCCCTTTAAACGTTTCCATATACCTCACAAGGAAAATTCCACAATCAGTAGAATTGTACATTGTTTGCCAAACCATTTTCAAATATGTTGGCTTTAGTTTTCGAATTCTTTTAGAGAGACTATTACTCCCTTTCTGATTCAAGAAGTTGTAGAAATGTGAATATTGTAATATAAAAGAAAAAATAATAATTAAAATCATGTTCGAGAGTGTTTAAATGAAAAGGTAACGTTTCTGCAATATACGAAGAAGAAGTGCAATAAAAAAATGTTTAAATAAGATCGTTACTTAGACAGACTGCAATGTGGATGGCTACATGCATACTACACAGCTGAGTTTTTAACTCCAACAGCCATCACTCACTTTCCAAATTTTGTAACCAGGGTTAACAAAACGAAAAAGTTCCAAGGCAGCTGATAAGACCGTAAAGAAGGTTCATGAAGGTGGATTGGGTGCTTGTTATAGAGGATTAGGGTCAAGGTGGGCTTCTATGTCTCCAATTATTGTAGTAGTTTATTTATTTATTTATAGTAAGGTTTATGGAAAAAATGAATAGCATTGGGAATAAATCATTCATAATTAAATTGGTGAAAAATATATTTTACCTTATAATATAACTCCAGAATGACAAACAATTAATAACCTAAATTCAACAAAACAAGACATGTAGTACAAAAGACTTTTATTATCTCTGATCACAAATGATAAGAAACTACGATTTACAATATCAACCAGGAATAGCTACTACTAGCACTACGTACTTAATTGAATCATGTAACTTCTTTGCACTTGTAACTGGAATCCTAGTAAGCTGCTTAGCTCATCACACAATTCACACCTATATTTACAAAAGACACCACCTTTCAATGGGTGAAACAGTAGCTGCTAAGGGCATCAGTGAATTTTTGATTGTTAAAACTAGCAACACAATTAGTTTCCATATTGTTAATATCAGAGCAACAAGCAGAATCAAACTCGACAGTACTAGTAGTAAAGGCAGACACAATGTCGTAAACACAATGTTCTACCTGATGATGATGCAATGTAAATGACAGAAATTCAGAAGCATCTCTATAAATATGAGTAAATATTTGAATATATCAGACTTGCGCCTGTCCTAAAATAAATAAATTCCACCTACTTCAATCCTCAATATTGATTCTTATACTATCCTTACCAAGTGATGCTACGATACAAAACTAAGGATCCATGTTAGATATGTATCTATCCATTGAATAGTTGTCCAATCTAGTCCAATCAACACAATCGAACCTCCTTACAGCAAACCAAATCTACAAATGTATGCAACTCATTTAAATTTATGTTACCACTTGTCCACTTTTCATTTTGCCAAATGGTTCCTTCCAAAATTTCCAACTCCCAACCAACCACATATTGCCACGTCTTCAAACTCCCGTTAAAGGAATCATCAATAGAAGAGAAAGCAGTGAGAGTGCCCACCTATACCCTTACAGACTTATATATACCCTTACAGACTTATAACTAACCGAACTTACAGAGTTGTTAACTTGTTATATATATCCTGGACTCTAACTAATTAACTACTAAAACACAACACACTCAAAAAAAAAGTTGTTCTCTTTACTACTACACATAAACAGAAGAATGCAATGGAGGAGAGGCCAAACTATTGGTCGTGGAACCTCTGCCACTGTCTCTATCGCTACTTGTTTCAGTTCTTGCAACATTTTTGCTGTTAAATCGACGGAGTTATCAGAGTCAGAGTTGTTGCAAAGAGAGGAGAAGATTTTGTGCACTTTATCAAGTCCGTATATTGTTAGCTATAAGGGGTATGATATTTACTAGTGAGAACAATAATACATGATATGTCTCTTGGCACATGTATTATTAGTTAACAATTAATAATCCCAAATTCTGGTGAGAGAATCATCTCCAAACCCTTGAAGTTCATCTTTAAATCCTGAAGGAGGAAGATTATTAGTAATAAGCTTTTGCACAACCTTGATAAATATGTCTGAATTATATAATAGAAGCGAGCAAGACAAGAAGGTGGAACATAGCAATATAGTTGCGCTTTGAATGGTAAAATAGAGTAGGATTACAGATTATGCTCACAAGTTGAAAACTTTTCTAATGAACCCTTCCACGCCGGTCATCACTTCCCCCTAAAATTTTAAAGCACAGGGATACAACAAAGTGTGGAGCATATGCAAGCTTTAACAGGGAAAAAGATGATGATTGACAAATAAAATTTAAGCTGCTAACAAGGGAACATAGAAATCAAGAGGTAGCATCGTCAATTAACTGTGTCAAAAATCATAAGAACTGAAAAACAAATTATTGAATATCCACAGGACAGACATTGGTCAAGTTCACAATGTCAACGCATCAGAATAATAACTATTAGAACCAAAAGATCAGCACTAATAATACATGATGCACCTAAAAATTATACCCCTTGATCAGCAACTAATAATACATGATATGTCTCTTGGCACATGTAGGCTGTAAGACAATGATCTAGCTTTTGTTTAGAAGTTGTTTAACAGTGTCAATTTACGGTGTGCAGATACAAAATTTCTCACTAACTAGTGTTAGCAACACATAATTGAAACAAGAAACAAGAAGAGAAGAACATAACATAGAAGTTCCCTACATCGATCTATCAAATACTTTTGATATTCTTACCATTTCCTACATCAAAAACCTTCAAATAGGCAAGTTTCAAGAATCGAGGCTACAATCTGTTGTTCAATAATTAAATCATCTCTCATTGTCTAAGAGTGTTCACAGCTCATGTTTAATAGTTTTGGTTAAATATTCGATACTATCAATCTACACAAACATGAAATCACAATTTGCATAAAATAAATTGGAAACTATTTGCAGACTAAATTCAAATCCATTAGGACCATGTAAATCACAAAATAATCCAATCAAATCATCATCTCCATCCTTGACAGGAATTTATTCATTAATTGTTAACTAAATCAAATAAATCACTAAATTCAAATACTTAAATATACTGACAAAGCATAATATCTCAAATTCCTCGTAATATCAAATAAATCACTAAATTTATATAATTAAATCAACTGAGAAAGCATAATATCAAAGCAATAATAACAGATAATTTCAAAAAATTAAAAAACCCTAAATTAACATACCTCCTCTAGTTCTAGCCATAATTTAAGCTTTCACAGTGATATTAGATATAATAAATAGCTGTTATAGAACAATAATAACATATAAGTGTTAGTTTTCGGTGTATATCATTACAAAACCCTAGAATCAGTAAAATATGAACAGTCAACCAATATTTAGAGATGTATTCAACTCAAAAACAAGTAAAAACAATATAAAACCAAACGAAAGTACCTAATTGAAGAAATTTAATGATTTATTGTCTCCTGAGCTTGTTCGCGACAATTTCGCTCCAATTGGCTCAAATTTGTTACTGAAACGTTGCAAATAAGTTACTTATTTTATTTTTATTTTTTACATATTTTTATTTTTTTAAAAAAAATAAATATTTATTTTAGAATTTTAAAATTAAATATTATTTTCAAAATAAAAAATAAGTTACTTATTTTCAAAAAAAGTACCTACATACTTATTTTTTTCCGAAAATAAAGACTTATTTTCGAAAAATAAGTACGGCCAAACAGGCCCATAAACTTGAGCTTGTAAGCTAACAAAAAATGATCAAAATATGTATATTATAGTGATTTGAAGTAACATAGATCGAAGATGATGAAGCGGAGAGAACGGTTAGTGAGATGTGCGTGTATCGTGTGTGTTTTTGTTTTTTTAATTTAAAAAGGCCGGGTTTTAGATTGTATCTGGGCCGGGTTTTTTGTTTTTATTGGGTTGAGTTTTTTTTCTATTTCTCAACTAAGCTATTTTCTATTTGAGTAGTAATATATATATATATATATATATATATATATATATATATATATATATATATATATTAAAATATGTTCTATTTTGTGTAGAACATACTTTCAATATTTTTATTAAATTATTAACATATATTAACATTCAATTAAATATTTAATTCAGATAATTGAACCTTAATAAATAATTAGGTCAAGTTAAATTGAAAAAATTAAATTATTTGAAAGTAGTTTTCATAGTTCTCCGGCTAATTATAATTTGTTATCATTTCAACCTTAGCGTGTATATATGTATTTAGATTTTTATGTTATGATATAAGTTTTTCCAAATTTTTACTACATTATTTCATCATTAACTTGGTATATTAAATATTATTAAAAAAAAAAATTAAATAAATCCAGAGGTCCGATCTGATAATCTAATAATTTGTAATTCTAACCGATTGATATATAATAATATAATCTGATAAAATTAAATAAATGTGATGAATGTGATGAAACCCAATCCAAACACAACCAAAGACTTGCCTAGCTGTGACCCCAAAGATTTGCATTTCGGTCCCTATCTTGTTTTATATATATCTATCTATTTCATGCAATATTCTTTATAAGTAATGAAACATGTATATGATAAAGAATCGAAATTATAATTTTCCAGGTAGATTCACAATCTAAAGGGTTTAATCTACCACGCATCAAGTCATTTTTTCCTCAAAAATAATAGAACCTCTTCATCTTTTACCCCAAAGTGAATGTGTATATTTTTTATGTATTATAAAATTTTGTATTCAAACTTAATCCCATCGGCTTATTTTGCTTTTGTGTTCGACACTAGCTATAAATGATACGAAACGGAAAAGCTGGTAGATGTATCACGACTGGTAGTGCAGTTATAATCATAAAAAAGCCGTCACTAGCCGCAGTTAAAACTACTCATGTTATGTAACATTGTATAAAAATTGTCTTTTATCATAGCCCCTCGTAAAATATCTCGGCGAGATAATCATATTCGTAGCTTCTAACTGTAATTATCAGGTCGACTTGTACTTCATATATATTTAATTTAATATTACCAGATCTACCAATACATTAATTTGATCAAGCCGATTGTTCCAATATTAGAAGCCTGCAAATAACTAAAAACGAGCATATATAAGTACTTTTCTATGGATTAAGACCATTTTAAGTAGGCCATATATATATATAGTCTATAGATGGAGGGAAGCTTATACAAAAAGCTGACGGTTTCATATAATTTGAACCAACCAGCAAGCCCCTCTAAATTTGTAAAACAACAAAAAGACACTCTCTAGATCACTCACCCTGACATTTGTAATATATTATTGCTTTATTTATTATAGCTATTGCAAAATCTTGATTTCAAACCCACATAGCTCCAGCTTGGGTAAGCATGGGCCTTAAGTTGCGTTGGAGGTGAAGACTCATCACCTCAGTAGCTCCTCCTACAAGTTCCCCATCAATAAACACGGCCGGCACCACCGGGTTGTGGCCAAGCCTGGCTAAAGCCGCTCGTAAACAACTGGACTAACCGTTGGTATAATGATATTTCAAAAATAATGTGACTAATATTTTATATTGGTAGATATATATTATTCTCCACTTAATTATATATTTATTAGTTTTATAATATTATATATTATAGACATATATATATATATATACACACACATTGGAAGTTACATATGTTAGAGATTTAATTTTGATTTTAATTATTTATGTTGATTATTCATAGACCAGGCAATTCGGGTAAACGGTTCGGTTTCGGATCGGATTAATTTCGGATCGGATCACTTTTCGGTTATAATATATTTTTATTCGGTTCGGATCGGATGAGATTCGGTTTGGATCCAGTTTCGGTTTTGCATAAATTGAATCAGTTTCGATTCGGATCGGTACGATTTCGGTTTGGGTCAAAATCGGATTAAAATTCAGATAAATTTCGGATAAAAATCGGATTAAATTCGGTTTGGATATTTTAGGATTTCTTATTTTAAATTAAATTTTGTTTGGATTTAAAAGTTAAGTTCGGATTAATGTTAAATTAATTTGAATTATCGTTGAATTTAAATAAAGAACATTAAGTTAATTTGACAAATTATAGTTAAAATTCGATAAAATAATACTGAACAAAATAATTATCTCGATTAAGTAATATATTTCTTCATTTCAGACTTTGATCAATATGATAAAATAAATGTTCCCTAAATTTTGTAATATAACAATATTTAAAAAAATCTTGTTGTCCAAATAAAAATATAAATAAATTTTATATGTACATATATAATATACAATATTTATTTCTTATTAAAATATGAATTTATATATGTATATATTATTGCTTTATTTATTATAGCTATTGCAAAATCTTGATTTCAAACCCACATAGCTCCAGCTTGGGTAAGCATGGGCCTTAAGTTGCTTTGGAGGTGAAGACCCTCATCACCTCATTAACTCCTCCTACAAGTTCCCCACCAATAAACACGGCCGGCACCACAGGTCTGTGGCCAAGCCTGGCTAAAGCCGCCTCGATTTCACGGCCTCTTGGGATCTCGTCGAGCTCGTAAACAACTGGACTAACTCCAAAATTCTGCAACAGAGACTTGACGGTGTGGCTTATGTAACAACTAGTCTTGCTAAATATCACCACCGGCCTTTGGGACACCATTTTTGTAACAGTTTCCATTGCTTAATTAATAAAAAAAATAGGAAATTGATATAATTAAATGGAGCTAGCTAGGTTATATGTATGAATATATATTATAATATTGATGACTCGTTGGTTGTGTGAAAGTTGAAGACCCCAAGAGGGGTTTATATAGGATTGGTGGCCCGTGGCCGATCCAAGTGGTAACTATTTGTAACAAGAAAAAAGAGAGTGTGTTATTGTTGATATTTTTTGGTTGGTTTTATTTGATTAAAGGGCTTGCACTAGCTAGCTAGCTACACATGCATTATAAGTTGATGGCGATGGATTGGTTTGCACAATATTCACATAACAAAAGAAAATGCACGATAACGAATCTTTGCATACATAAATGAAGACGACGTGTTGATGGTACTTCTCAAAATGTACAGATATATAATTTCATTCTCTAGCTAGCTATCCCTGCATGATTTGATCTAGGATAACTGCCCTATCTGCTACTTGCGCGAGGTTTATACATCTGAATGTATCTATCCATCTATCGCACTCCCTCCGTCCCAAAATAAGTCATTTTCACTTTGTACATGTAATTTGAAGTGTAAAACTACTAGAAAAAAGAAAATTCAAAAAGTAATATATTCCATGCAAGTATGGGTTTTTATACCTTAAATTATATGAAAAAAAGTCAAAACAACACTTATTTTAGGACGGGATGAGTAATTAATAATGATTAGAACCAGGGTTTTTAAAAATTATGGTCCATGCATGTGATCAACTTTAAGCTACATGTAGTTTTCGATGTAGCTAGGAGGTATATATGCCGAGCTAGGAGGTATATATGCCGAGTTTGAAATGGAGAAAGAATGATTCACCCATTTCAAAAAGGATAATAACAAACAAGATCAGGAGAAGGTGCAAAGGGATAAGATTTCGAAATGAAGATATCCGTTCACAATTCCTAACTTATAACCCATGCATTTAATGGATATTTTTATATATTTTATTAATGATTATATTATTTTTACATTTTACTGTCTAATTCCTTGTAAATTTATTCAGCATTAATAATAAGATTTAATTCATTTTCTTACAAATAATAATACTCCTTCCATTACAATTTAGATATCATTTTTGAAAAAATTATACTTATAAAAATTATTTAACATAAAAATTATTTTTTATTTGTATCCATATTAATTGTAATGATACAAATAGTTTCAATGCATAATTTGAATGATAATTACTCCCTCCGTCCCAACCAATTCTTTACACTTTCCTTTTTGGGACGTCCCACCCAATTCTTTACATTACTAAAAATAGTAACTTTTAACAATAAATATATTATTACATCCACTACTTCACTCCACTTTTTCAACACTTTACACTATTACACCCACTATTTCATTTATTTTAACAATAAAATCACTATTACACCCACTATCCTTGGTCTCCGTGCCCGGACCAAATGTAAACATTTGGCCGGGACGGAGGGAGTATATTATATTAATTAACAGTGCGAGTATCAATACTATAATCAAAAGATTGTTTTGAAAATTTACCATTGAAAAAATAGTACTTCATGTACGTATATTATGGGACAATTTTTTATCTCATGATGGTAGTTTAGTAATTTTTATATCGAGTAATCGAACATATGGACTTGTTTGGATAGGAGATAAGGATCGGGCCAGGCTGGGTTAGATTGGGATGGGTTGGAAATTTTGACACTGCGTTTGATAAAAAAATTAGAAGGGTGGATTGGGTTTTAAAGGGTTAGCGAGGGATGGGTTAGCACGGATTAAAAAGGAGGGTTTTCTAACATCTCAATATGGGGTGTGGGGGAGAATAGAAATTCTCCATTATGAGATGTGTATTAGCATTTAGCGCGCGACTCACTGTTACCAACAAGTCTCTTCTCTCCATTCACTTTCTTTTTAATTTTTTTTTATAAATTTTTTCAATTAATCCATCTCTTATAATTACCCCTTCTAACCATTTCGATGTGTATATGGTTATAAATTGATTTTAAAAATCAACTGGCTATTGAACCTGAATGGTTTTATTTATCTTTTTTTAATCTCATATGTCTACTTTTGTAAAATAATTAATTTAAATGTAAATGTATATATATAAATTAAAAAAAATATTTTGCAATCATATATTTAATATTCATACATATTTTATTTTTAAATTTTCATATACATTACGAAATAAAATTTTATTAATATTTATTTAAAAAAATATTCAAATTATATTTACTAAGCCTTCATTCCTATCAACCCATGATCATAAGAGTTGAACCATTTCTTACTTAATCATTCTATCCAAACAAGATAGAGGTTCAACTCTACTCATCCCCTTCCAACCCAACCTGTTACAAAATAGAAAATTTAAGACATATTTTATATATGTTCTTGATGTAATTTCCGGAAACTAACTATTGAACTATTGGAAGTAGTTCCTTGTTATGAGGACTTAAACTTTCATGTTTGGATCTAAGACATTTTCTTAATGTAATCCATAAATAAATTGAGTAGAAGTTGTTAGTCTGAAATGGGTTAAAAGTGTTTGTCCCACATAGAGAATATAATATGGGTGTAGGTGTTTTATATGCATATATGTGCAAGAGTAGTGTCAACTACTAAGGCATATGAGTGTGCATAGTGTACTAGTGTGCCCCCGCGCGCGCGCACACGTGCGCCGCCTCGCCACGCCACGCCACGACTCGGGTCGGGTTGAAGGGCGATTTGGGCAAATGTTTCGGCGTCTCGCATACGCGAGACAACCAGGGCGAGGAGTTTTATTACATGATTAATTAAATTAATTATGACTTTAAATATTATTTTAATATGAATATTGAATCAAAGTTACTGTCATAGTATACCAAAGTTACTGTCAGCATAAGTGTATACAAAGTTGCTGTCAGGATCAGGGTATGAAAGTTACTGTCAGTGTTTGACAGTAAACTCATATCAAAGTTACTGTCAGCATAAGTGTATACAAAGTTGCTGTCAGGATCATGGTATGAAAGTTACTGTCAGTGTTTGACAGTAAACTCATATCAAAGTTACTGTCAGTGTTTGACAGTAAACTCAGATCAAAGTTATTGTCAGTGTTTGACAGTAAACTCTGATGAAAGATACTGATTCTGATAAATATTCTATTAAATGCTTTTTAAGTCAGAATAATTATTTTAATTAATGTTTTATCTATTGTTACATTTTATTGTATTATATATACATAAAAATATTGGAGATAGAAGGGACGGATTTTGACACAAGTTTGAGAAAATTCTAGTAGTCATACTCTGTATCTCCCACATTCATATTATACAGATTGCACATAGGTTTTCTGGGCGAACTGAGATGCAGGTCGCTGTTGAGTGCTACATATCTGTGGATGAAGTACTCTGTGCTGTTTTATCCTAGAAGTGATATTGCTGCAACCCAACACAGCGTAGTGGGGCAATAATCTCTTCAAGAACAGTCAAGACTTCTAGCAAGCCTTAGCGACTCAGCTGTTAAATTAGTTCTTTCAGTGTATGCGAAAAAGCTTCTGTTAACGCTAAGAATTCTATCTTTTCTCTTGTCTTTACAGTTACTGATTTCTATATCTTGTTTCGACCTTCATGCTTTGTTTTGTTAATTGGTTTAATCTGCCTATTCTTGTTAATTGTTCATATAACTGCCCTATTGTTACTGTGTAATTTTTAATTATACCCAACAATCTTGAAGAGATTACCTGTGTTATATATTGAAATTAACAAGATGGTTAACGAAACTGAAACTCCTGTTGTTGATGCTACTGGTTCTGGGACTGGAGTTACTGCATCCACCATTGATTGGACCACGTACCGTTTCCCACAGCCCATTGATTTGTCGGGCATGCCTGATAAATTCGGTGGGGGTGTTGGTTTTTCTCGTTGGTAGAAAAAGATGAAACTGTGACTAACGGTAAAGGGTCTATGGTCGGTGGTGCAGTATGCTTCACCAGTTATTGATCAAGAGAAGGCTGACTCTGTTAAGGCCTATACTATGTGGGAAGAAAAGGATGGGGTGGTTAGGGCTGCAATTTTGGCAGTTTTAGCGAACACTATGTTCGATGTTTATTCATCGGATTCCTATACTACTAAAATCTTATGGGAGAAGCTGGACCAGTCATATAATACTGACTCCCAAGGTCTGGAAAAGTATTATGTGGCTTGGTTCCTTGATTTCAAACTGGTGGATACTAAATCCATGATGGAGCAAGTGCATGAGTTTGAGATGTTGGTACATACTTAGAAAGAGTCTGGAATGGACCTTCCTGAGAAGTTTCAGGTTATGTTAGTGATTGAAAAGCTCTCAAAGTCTTGGGAAGAGTTTGCTCTCTCCCTGAAAAGACAGAAAGGAGATATCACATGGACTAACCTGATGTTGGACATTCTGTGCAGGAACAACACAAGTCCAAACAGGGACATGTGATGCCTGTTGACCATGGGAGTTCGAAGGTGAACGTAGTGACTGTAGGACAGAAAAGAAATTATGTCACTAAGAAGGAAAACACGAAGCCTAAAAATGACAAGAACAAGGCTAAGAAACCAAAGGCAAACAAACCATGTTGGTCTTGTGGACAGGTTGGTCACTGGAGCAAGGACTGTCCTACAAAGAAAGCTAAGAAACCTAATGTGGTAGCACAAACTAATATTGTGCTTGGAACCACTTGTGGGCTTGTGGTTAACATGATTGTTGGTGAGGCTAATGCTTCTGAAACCAATGACGGGTATGTTATCTACAACCCTACACTACTTTCCACTTATATGTCAAATGAATGGTTGATTGATACTAGAGCTAATGTACATATTTGTATTGATATTACTTTGTTTGTATCTTATCAACAGATTCAAGGAATAACAGTGACGATGGGGAATGCTAGTGTTGCTCAAGTACTTGGAGTAGGAAACGTGGACCTGAAGTTTGCTTCTGGGCGTATTCTATCCCTTACTAGAGTGCATCATGTTCCTGACATTTATAGAAATATAAAAGTGAAAGCTGTTTAGTTAGAAATGGTTTTGAACTTTCTTTGAAATGTAATAAAGTAGTTATTACACATAATGGTGTATTTTTTGGCAAAGGTTACTTGTCTGATGGATTATTTTTAATAAATATGGAGCCTATTTTGGGCAGTTTTATTAATGATAATGTTGTTCCTTCTGTAAATTGTGTTTAATCATCTGATTTATGGCACTCACGTCTTAGTCATCTAAATTTTGGTGCTCTAAAGAATATGATGAATTTAGAGTTGATTCCAAAGCATACCATTGAAAAGAAATCTAAATGTCAAGTATGTGTGACTGCTAAACTAAATAGGAAACCCTTTCATAATATTGTTAGGGATTCAGAAGTTTTATAATTAGTTCACACAGACATATCTGAATTCGGTGGTGTTTTGACTAAAGATAATAAAAGATATTTCATTACTTTTATTGACGATTGTAGTAGATATTGCCATGTTTATTTGATTAAACATAAAGATGAAGCACTTGATAAATTCATTATGTATAAAAATGAAGCTGAAACACAAACTGGTAAAGTACTTAAATGTTTGAGATCTGATAGAGGTGGAGAGTATACGGGTATGTCATTTAATGAATTTTACAGAAGCAATGGTATAGTTCATGATGTGACTCCACCATACACTCCTGAGTCTAATGGGGTGGCAGAACGAAAGAACAGAACTTTTAAAGATATGATTAACAGTATGCTTATTAATTATAGGTTGCCTAAGTACATGTGGGAAGAGGCTCTAAATACGGCTTGCCATATTCTGAACAGAGTCCCTCTAACATATATGGACAAGTCACCTTATGAATTATGGAAAGGAAAGAAGACTAGTTTAAAGTATCTTCATGTGTGGGGCTGCCTTGTCAAGGTACTTGTCCCTGAACACAAGAGAAAGAAACTGGGACCGAAAACTGTTGATTGCATCTTTCTGGGATATATTGAAACCACTACCGCTATGAGATTTTTAGTGTTAAAATCTAACATAAATGGTATTGTGGAAAACACTATAGTTGAGTTTCGTGATGCAACATTCTTTGAGAATGTGTTTCCTATGAAGACCGGTATACCTCATGATATTTATGATGATGATCTCACTCGCACATCGAGTTTCATTCCTGATCATATGGAAAGGATGACAAATGTGAGGGTGGATCCTACTAGTAGCTCTACTCCTAACGAAGTAGAGGAACCTAGAAGGAGTAAGTGTGAAAAGGTGGTCAATGACTTTGGAAGTGATTTTATCACTTACAATGTCGAGGACGAAACTTTAACTTTTCGGCAGGCCATGACTCTTCAGAGTCAAGGCACTGGAAAGGAGCAGTAAAGAGTGAGATCGAATCTATTGTTTCTAATGGAACATGGGAGTTGGTTGATCTCCCTCCAAGGTGTACTACTGTAGGATGTAAATGGATCTTCAAAAGAAAAATGAACATAGATGGCTCAATAGATAAGTATAAGGCTAGGCTGGTAGCTAAGGGTTTTAGGCAAATGGAAGGCATTGACTATTTTGATACATACTCACCTGTTGCAAGAATGACAACAATTCGAATACTTATAACATTAGCTTCCGTACATGGTCTTATCATCCATCAAATGGATGTAAAGACAGGTTTTCTTCATGGTGATCTTGAAGAAGAGATTTATATGGATCAGCCTGAGGGATTTGTTGTTTCTGGCAATGAGAGGAAAGTTTGTAAGTTAGTCAACTCTATCTATGGCTTGAAACAAGCTCCTAGAGACTTGCACAAAAAGTTTGATGAGACTGTTTTGACTTCGGATTTTTTAGTTAATGAAAGTGACAAGTGTGTCTACTATAAGGTTAAAGGAAATGAAAAAGTGATTTTGTGCCTGTATGTGGATGACTTACTGTTGTTTAGAACCAATATTGAGATTATTAATGAAATAAAAAGTTTCTTGAAAAGGCACTTTGAAATGAAGGATATGGGTGCTGCTAATGTGATTCTTGGTATCAAGTTGACTCAGTCAGCTGATGGAATAACCTTGTCACAATCTCATTATATAGAGAAATCTATACTTGAGAAGTATGGTTATTCAAATTATAGAATCGCAAGCACGCCATATGATTCAAAAGTTGCTCTTGTCAAGAATAAGTCAGGAGTTCCTGTGCCTCAGTTAAGATATTCTCAGATTATTGGGAGTTTGTAATATCTTGCTAATGGTACTAGACCAGATATTTCATATTTTGTGTCTAAATTAGCTAGATATACAAGTTGTCCAAACAAAACTCATTGGGATGCTCTTGATAGAGTGCTTAGATATCTGAAAGGCACCATCTACCTTGGTTTGCATTAAATGAGGTTTCTTGGAGTGCTAGAGGGATATAGTGATGCAAGTTGAATAGCTAAGAAATCTGGTTCCAATGAAGTGACTGGATATGTGTTTACTCTTGCCGGTGGAGCTATATCCTGGAAGTCTGTTAGATAGACTATTGTAACTCGGTCTACCTTTGAGGCTGAGTTGTCTGCATTAGATGCCACGGGGACGGAGGCTGAATGGTTGCATAGACTTATGTTTGTGATTCATGTAGTAAGCCAACCGCTTTCTGCTTTTGCTGTTCATTGTGACAGTCGTACAACTATCGATAAGATAAACAGTAAGAAGTATAATGTGAAAACAAAGAGACACGTCTAAGTTAAACTAAAGTCTATAAGGGATTTGGTGTCTGACGGGATCATTGCTATTGAGTTTATTGGAACTCAAGACAACATGGCTGATCCTTTGACTAAGGGACTTGAGCATGTTATTGTCCTTAAGTCGAGGTTGGGGATGTGACTAACAACCCATTTTGAGTCATCAACAGCGGGAACCCAATAAACCTAAGAGGAGATCCCTCGAAGTGTATTCAATGTGATAATAACAAGTTATGAGGGTGATTCGGTAGTACATCTACTACAAATATATAGATACTCACGTATCTAAGTCTTTCCCTTGTAAATCTCAAGAGGTACTGTAACTGCTAGTTAGCAAGAGTTTTAAGAACTCTGAATGGGGTCAAGTCGTGAGTCGAGATGTTGGCAGTACATCTTTGGAGATGCCTAGCTAAGTGAATGTTATTGTGTGATCGCAATTAGATGATAGGGTTATTCCTCGAATCATTCGACGAACGGGATCGAGACATGACCATTAACGTCTCAAAGCCGTAGATCGGCACCATAGCCTTTGACTTGTCGTCGTCTATAGAGTGTGATTACACACAAACGGATAAAGATTCAAGGTGAAATATTCCATCTATATCCGGTAGCCAACGAAGTAGAGGACTTAGGAGGGAGGGTTCAAACCTTGACTGGTACTAACTCTGAAAAGCAAGTCATGAGTAGAACCTGATATGCATTTCTGTATGGATTTGTGGGGGATTGTTAGAAAATGGAAAGTTTAAGACATATTTTATATATATTCTTGATGTAATTTCCTGAAACTAATTATTGGAAGTTGTTCCTTGTTATGAGGACTTAAACTTTCATGTTTGGATCTAAGACATTTTCTTAGTGTAATTCATAAATAAATTGAGTAGAAGTTGCTAGTTTGAAATGGGTTAAAAGTGTTTGTCCCACATAGAGAATGTAATATGGGTGTAGGTGCTTTATATGCATATATGTGCAAGAGTAGTGTCAACTACTAAGGCATGTGAATGTGCATGGTGTACTAGTGTGCCCTCGCGCGCACACACACACGCGCGTGCCACCACCGCCTCGCCACGCCACGCCACGACTCGGGTCGAGTCGAATGGCGATTTGGGCTAATTTCTCGTCACCTCGCGTACACGAGGCGAACTGGGCGAGGAGTTTTATTACATGATTAATTAAATTAATTATGACTTTAAATATTATCTTAATATGAATATTGAATCAAAGTTACTGTTAGAGTATACCAAAGTTAGTGTCAGCATAAGTGTATACAAAGTTGTTGTCAGGATCAGGGTATGAAAGTTACTGTCAGAGTTTGACAGTAAACTCATATCAAAGTTACTGTCAACATAAGTGTATACAAAGTTGTTGTTAGGATCAGGGTATGAAAGTTATTGTCAGTGTTTGACAGTAAACTCATATCAAAGTTACTGTCAGTGTTTGACAGTAAACTCTGATCAAAGTTACTGTCAGTGTTTGACAGTAAACTCTGATGAAAGTTATTGTTAGTATTTGACAGTAAACTCTGATAACTGTTTCTGATTCTGATAAATATTCTATTAAATGCTTTTTAAGTCAGAATAATTATTTTAACTAATATTTTATCTACTGTTACATTTTATTATATTATATATACATAAAAATGTTGGAGATAGAATGGAAGGATTTTGACACAAGTTTGAGAAAACCCTAACAGTTATACTCTGTATCTTCCACATTCGTATTATACAGACTGCACATAGGTTTTCTGGGCGAACTGAGGTGCAGGTAGGTGTTTAGTGCTATGTATCTGTTGACGAAGTACTCTGTGCTGTTTTATCCTGGAAGTGATATTGCTGCAACCCAACACAGCGTAGTGGGGAAATAATCTTTTCAAGAACAGTCAAGATTTCTAGCAAGTCTTGGCGACACAGCTGTTAAATTAGTTCTTTCAGTGTATGCGAAAAATCTTCTATTAGAGCTAAAAATTCTATCTTTTCTCTTGTCATTACAGTTACTGATTTATATATCTTGTTTCGACCTCCGTGTTTTGTTTTGTTAATTGATTTAATCTGTCTGTTCTTGTTAATTGTTCATATAACTGTCCTATTGTTGCTGTGTAGTTTTTAATTATACCCAACGCAACCCAACCATTACCGTCCCAACCTCAATCTAAACAAACCCTTAAGGTCGCCAAGAAGAAGAAGAGTGTGCATTGGTAGGCTGACGTGAAGAACCCCTGCAAGTTGGTCGATGCAGATAAGATTAAAAGTATTGCGATGGCCGTTCGTGGCATAGCCGGCCAGGTCATGAGTGAGGTACATGAATGTTGCACTCTCTTACCTCACACGCGTATATAAGAGAAATTAGAAAGGTCGAGGAGCATATTTTTTATGACTTTGCACAATCTTTTTCATGTATATAATACAAAACTTAAAAGGTGGAGAAAATATTCTGCTAAATCTTTCTTGTAACACATATATATTTAGCAGATTGTATATGTAGCGAAACGGATCTATACTATATTATTATAAACGGTTTTATTAGGTAATTTGATTGGTTCAAGACTTCCAAAAAAATTATTAAGTACTTTCTAAAAAAGATAAACATATATAATTTATAATATAATAATTTAGATTGAACACAATTCTAATCAATATAATTGACTTATTTATCTCAATTTTATCATCACTTAAACTCTTTGAACTCTATTAAAATTATAAATCATTATTTGTTATAAAATCCTATTAAAAATCTAAAAAAAAATAAAACATATAATTTATTTCATTTATAATATAATAGTATATTAGTATATCTCGTGCCATGCACGGATCGAATTATTTTAGTATTTTTATATTTTTATATAATTTAAATTTAATTTATTTTTATAATAATAATTTATTTATTTTTATAATGTTATATCTATATATTTTTATATAATTTTTCATATACTTTAATTGTATTTATGTTTTATGGAATTATAGGATAATGTTTGAATGTTTCGTTTAAAGAGTGTTTTAGTTAGAAGATTAAAGTTATATATGTTTAAATTAAGATATTAATATTTAAAAATTAGGCTTTTATTTGTATTTATATTTTAATATGATAATGTTGGGATGTTTTGTGTAGAGATGTATTTTAGTTAGGAGATTAAAATGATATGTGCTTTAATTAAAAAATTAATGTTTAAAATCAGGCCCAATAATAATTATACGGTCCAAATACTGACCTCTGACTATCAAATTTTTAATGTTTCGTCTTTAATATTATAGTATAGATTAGTATAGATCTACAACAATTATAATATATCTCAATTTCAACATTACTCAAATTCTTTAAACTCTATTAAAATTAGAATATATTATTAATAATATAATACCAAAAAAGTGTAATTTTAATAGATGTAAATTATTTATGTCAATTTCATAATATAAACTAATAAAATATAAATAATAATAATAAAATATTGAATAAAATAATATTTAAAATTAAAACCACTTTAGAACAAATTCAAAAAAATATTTTATTTATGAACTTATTTAAATTTATCATATGTTCTAATTAAATAGATATAGAGATATGTACCAAAATTATGAAATATTAATAATAATATAAATCACTTTTTTAACAATATCACTAATTTCAATATTAATATTAGAGAGTTAACATGTATCATTATAATTTATAATAATAATAATAATAATAATAATAATAATAATATTACAATATCTTTTTATCCAATATTTTTTATGCAAATATTATTAAAATTAGTTTCACATGTTCTTTCAATTTGTTAATAATTTGAATTATGTATTAGTTTTGTTAATTATTGGAGTAATAAAATATATATAATTTATTTTAATATAAAGTAATGAAATATTAAAAAATCGTTTATCCGTGCATCTCACGGGTTATAAGCTGGTAAAAAGAAAACAGTTAAGAGAATTTAGAAAAAGTTGCAAAACTTTTAATCTCATGTTCTAATGAGAACTAATAATCAAATTATCAAAGCATGAAATAAATCATCAAATTATATATCAAAAACCTAGTTATTTGACATCAAATCACCCGATAATTGAATAAATCACCATGTTACCTATGATTACCACTTCAAATGATGATTTTTAATTTATGTTTATAAATATATTATGGTAATGAGTAATAGCATGCCTAATGCAATATTTAATAAATGTTATATTTATAATATAGTATTAATTGTAAAATATACTTTTTCAAAATATAACGCTATACTTGGTTGTAAAATAGAGAAATATTATATTTGATCCTATATATATTTAGAACCATATATAAAGGTTATAAGTGGTGATATAATTGTCATATAGGAATGAAAGTGAAAAAATGCACAATTCAAGCCACACTGCGACCGTGACAAATTTATTGTACATTTAAATTAAGGTGATTGAAAATTTAGTTTAATTTTGATCTATTTAGTGTTATTTTAAAACTATACATTTTTATTTTAACAACAAAATTCATTTTTTAGTTTCATAATATAACGATAACTATATGAATTTTAGCATGGAATGGTCAACCCCAAGTCGCTGGCGGAGGAAAGGTTGTATTAAAGTTTCGATCGGTTAATAACATGGTAATTGCCCCTGCCAGTACCGGAAGTGATAATAAAGAATCACGGCTCTCAAGTGGCAAAGGTCTTCCTTACCTTACCGCTTTCCAGTTTGGATAGTTTGTTTGGATAGTTGGGGTTTTATAATAATGATGTTGATGCCTGTGGGAAGAAGTGTGGGAAGAAGCCTGCTTATGCTGCTTCGGCGGCTCTCACGGCTCTCTTCTTAATGATTGCCGTGTTTCGCATGCTGGATCCTCTACTATTCTATGTTTTTCTCGAAAGCTGTCAATCCCGATATTGTGGTTTGCGGCACCGAATGTAGTTTGGGCCTCATGTCGATGCGGCCTTGGGAGTATGAGAATAAACTCTCAGTGCAATAGAAGGTTTTCGCACCTAGCAATGGCAACCCCTGTGAGAGCCCGTTTTATGAGATTTCTACTAATTACATTAATGTTAAGTTGGTCCCACCTTTATAGTGGAAGACATAAAAGTCCCCCGACCGCCCGGATATCACGAATGAATCGAAAGTTGGATCTATATATTGAATCTCACCTAAACCCCAAACCCCATCCAGAAACTATATAGGTATATAAGCATGTATAGCTACTTAAAGCAGCTGGTTACGTATACTTCGCTCGTTAGCGCTTGACTAATAGAAAGTAAAGGGCTTTCTTGTTTGTTTAGTAAAGTCTCGTTTTATAGTAGGTGCTTGCCAGGGCGGGGCACTCTTCATTCGAAACTAATGAATGTCGGGGGTTTCAGCTGAAACGCCCGTTATAGTATTGAATTTTGAGGTCAGGGGTGTTTATTGAATTTTGAGGTCAGGGGTGTTTCTAATGGGCATCAGCCCAGGGTTAGGGGCATTATTTGTAAGGGAATTTCATGAAGTAGGCTAGGTAGTATTGGACCTTCAATCACCGGTTCAATTTTAATCTATTTGGTGACATTTTAAAATTATACATTTGTATTTTAAGAACAAAAATCACTTTTTAATTTCATAACATAATGATATAGTACAAAAATCACTTTTTAATTTCATAACATAACGATAACTATATGAATGATAACTATATGAATTTTAGCACTAGTATTAGACCTGGGCGGAAATTTGGTATGTGGGAGAAATGAGGACCGTAGTTATGGAGTAGAGGATGAACACAGAAGTTGTGGAGCAGTTCGGCTCATGTAAGACGTCATAAGAGATCTACAGGTGAACACCAATAATAATGGTGGTTATCAGACTGATAGTTTTTGTTACTCAGCTGTGGGAACTCGCTTCATCGTATCTGGTCTGATGATTTCTGTGGATTATAAATGTTTAATGCCTGGTTGTTGCTTATTTTTGACACGACTGGAGATGATAGTGGAAAAATAGAAGCCGAGTAGCAGAAGCGAATAAATGCTAGAGAGTAGAGAATTGCATGGGTTGCTTCTGCCTGCTTACTATGCTACTCTTATCGAAATTGACTTTAAAATATACAATCTGATGCATGTTGGACTACTTTTTCTGCAACAATAATCCATTCCTAAAATATTTACATAAAATTAACAAAGCTGATCTTAAGAGAGTGTTAGAATTTGCAAGAGACCATATGGAGGATCAACATATAGCAGTGGGCTTGCGGCATTTGACCAATAACTACAATTCTGCTACTCTGTAATCCTATATGTAGGTTGCTGGTTCGAGCATCCCATTTACAAATGTAACCATGTGTCTAGTCAAGTATAACAGATATATAATCTGAAGAAGCCAATAGCAATTTATTTTTATACATATATGACTTAAGGAACTGAAACCAGTTTAGCTGCAACAGAAAGAGTAAAATCCCATTCGCAACAGCAAATTTAATCATATGTTTCTCATTCGCTATTCATGTAAATAGCAAGTTAAATGCATATAACACCAGCAGAGCAACACAAATTGGGAACACAACTAGTACAAAAAGTTAAACTCTGGTAAAATGTTAATCATCTTAATTAATAATACTCAACTAAATAATAAACGATAATAAGTTTATACTACTACATCCGGTATTTGTCATTTATCCAACAAACTGAAATACAACATACATTAGCCCATCTACATTTAACCGACAACTAAGTTCTTCTTTACCTGGCCGATAGTAGTTCACAGTAGTTCAACAGGTTCTGCTATTTATGTGCACTTCATGCCAACAACATAACCGCATAGACAGGACCTAGTATCGTAAACAAACATTTAGCAAGTAGTCAAGTACAAGACACTGAAACAGGTAAAACAAACTACTTGGGAAACTGACTGGTACTTGTTTGTTTAAACTTTTAATATCTGAACCGAGAGGAACCCTCTAAAATATAAATACACCCAGCACAAGATGGGATCAAGGGAAGGTGAACTCTTTATAAATAGCTTAATAATAATTATTGCTCAAAGACATGTTTCCTGTTAATATGTAATTAATGGTTACAAATTGTTCAAATATTATACCAATAAAGTAATTCTGTTAGTAAATTCAATTGCTTAAATGTCGGAATTTTTTTATTTATTTATCTAAGTTAGCTCGTTTTATATAACATTCTTAATTTCTGATGGTAGACAGTAGTCCCTGTTAACATATCTACAGGGAATACAAGAGCTCGGCAAACATTTTGTTCTCAATCACAGAGACTTCTCTAATATATTTGTGTCACAGGAAAAAGCAAAAGGTAGGTACATCTGCAACACTATCTTATGAAAACTAAAAAAACTGGGGGCATGAACCAGCCCACGATCTCTCTAACTAGCACCTACAAATCAGTCATAGTTTGTGGGACTTTATTTTAGTATATAATTTTAAGAAGACTGTGTATGCAACATTGCAACAATATGTTAAAAATTGAAATATAGAAATTGTTCAATCAACAATATAAAAAACTTGCTCACCTACATAATTGTTGCTCTTCACCGCCTGCATCACGTTAGCAATCATCTATCACTTCTACCTGTGCAAAATAACAGAACTATCACAATCTATAAACCCTTATAATCACATCATCAAGTAATAGATATATACAGATATAACTGACTACTTATTTTCTTTCTGCTCAATGATCGTAATATCCCTATTCCCTATGACTTGTACTAAAAGGAACAAGATACTTTTAATACCCATAATATATACAATTAATGTTTTAATAATCTTAAAAAACATCATGAAGGCTGTTGTCAATACATGATGAAGCCTGTTGGTGATACCAGATACAATATAAGCAACACAGGAGATAATAATTATAAGATTAAAGCCTCTAATCTCTCGACTAGTCAAACAGATCCAGCTTATAATCACAATTGGCTTGAAAAAATACAGAACAGCTCAGTTTATACCAGACCACATATTCACACAACCAAGTTTATACATTAAAGAAGACAACCTATACACATGCAGGTACCAACTACTACTCGAATAGTAGTTTAAACAACATTTAAATCGCCAAGACCCCCCAATAAGTGGCCTAGTTGTTGAGTGGACAATTGAGCGTTGTAGAGTTTGTGATTAGGGGGTCAATCCCCAGGAGCCGCAAATATTTCTTGTCAATCCCCGGGAGCCGCAAATATTTCTTGGGGGCCACCTACAGTGCGCAAGGCACAAGCCCTCGATTTACCTGGTGTTGGGTTTAGAGGGTGGTCCTCACCCAGGTTTACTTGTAAAAAGGTTCCCCAACAAAAAGAAAACATTTAAAACGATAAAGATAGCTATTTTAATTAAATGTTGGGACTTACGAGCTTGCAGCTTCATACGCTTAAGACCACCAATACCGGACGTTGAAGCTTCATGCTTGCGAACTTGCAGCTTCATATTATCTTGCTGTATTTCCTGCTGTACTAGTTGCTCATCCGGTGGCTGCTCTAATGGTTTCTTTGGTGGCTGAGGGGGAGACGGAGTCATTTCAGAGAAAGTTGGATGAGACAATGGCGAAATAGGATCGATCTCTGCCTGCTCATGTGGAGGTGAGAGTTGAGGCAAATGGTATGTAACAACAATATCACTGTCACTGGACATCAGTAAGTGATCATTAGGAGGCAGTGATCCCGAATTAAGATAGCACGATTGCTGTGTAGGATCACCAACTCTTGCCTCCAACTCATGATGCTCCACCTCATCCTCCTGGATATGAGTCGATGTATCACCAATATGCATTAAATCACCTGCCTCATCATCCAAATGAACAACTCCTTCGTCTTCGTCATGCTCATGAACACCTCCTCCGTCATCTCCATGAACACCTCCTTGACCATCAGGCTGTCTTCCCCGTCTTCGAGGAGCATTAACCCCTCCACGACCTCCTCTATGACCAACCCGTCTTGTCTTAACTTTAAACACAGCTTCCTTAGCACGCCGGTCTTCAATTGGAAAATCTTGATAGTATCCTGAAGAAAACTTGTCTTCTAGAACCCATCTAGCATGAGCAGTAATAGCAAGTATATCTCCATCTCTCTCGCCCTTGTGGACCGAATCTATGCGATCCAATAAATCCAGCTATAAAAAACAAAACAAAAAGATATGGATCAATACAATAAACTATGGAGTAACAAACAGTACATACATGATACATGACATTCAATTATAATTACCATATAAGAATGACCACCACCAATCCGTGTAAGATATCGAAGAGTAATGGATGAGTACCATAGGTGGTAACCATCGGATACACCAACACCTACATGTCCAACAAATACATGTTGCTCCCGTCTATTCCAATGAGCTAAATGATCATGGTGCATAGCAAGCCAATTACTATCTGTCTTGCCCTTTAAATCAATTTTATGAAGATCATGGGAATAAGCAGCAGGAGATGGTATGTCCTGTATCATGCCAAACTGGCGTAGACATCTGTCTGGATGATGTGGCTCCACAAAACAAAAACAGATCATAGGTCCCTTGTAAAACCAAATACTACTACCTTCTCTACAATGCTCAGGTAATGTGGCAAGGATTGCATCAGTATACGGTTGCCATGTAAAGTGAGAATCTGCTAGAACATCTAATTGAAGTCGATAAGTGGCTACTGAATGTGAACCACTATTGGTGAACGAGAGATGAGCACACCACCTATTAAATACACGAAAACATAAAACATATTACAAACTATTTTAAGGTATTACTAAACAAACCTATATTCCAAAATTCGAAATAAAATCATCCAACAAATCCATCTACAAAATTGTAACATAATTACCTCAAACCATATGGCCCTGGAAGATCACCCCAAATCTGTGGGTTATTTAAAGATGGACCACGAGGAACAGGAGCCAACGTATGTAATCTGCTCCAAGCCCATAGCTGCAGCAACAGAATGCATCCAGCAGTCTCTTCTCTATCTTTCTGACATGACTTACATAATTCCCTATATAAGTATGTAAGAACAGCGGAACCCCAAGATAAAGTTCCACAACGATCAAGATCCTGGATTAGGTGAATGTACATACAGTGAACCTGACCACCAGAATGATCGGTGAACAAGACTCCGCCAATTAGTTGCAACAAGTAAGACTGTGTATATTGTCTAAGCTGCACATCAGAAGCATCATTTGGAAGTGAATGGAACACTGAATTCAACCAACTAAACTTCAACCTACCACCAACCAACCCTGATTCACCAGGGATTGGAGAAATGGGGTTTGCTCCAAATACACGTTCAATTAAGTTGCCCCATCCGTCACGAACTGCGGTGACACCAATAACTGCAGGACCGTCAATCCGTAAGCCAAGGAGAATACTTACATCCTGCAATGAAATCATACACTCTCCAAGCGGCAAGTGAAAGGTATGGGTCTCAGGTCTCCAACGCTCTATTAAAGCAGTGATCAAACTCCAGTCAATCTGAATGCCCGTCAATCTAGAAACCCCATCAAATCTCAAATCTGTGAGAAGAC
Source organism: Oenanthe sinensis (assembly GCA_028671895.1). NCBI lineage: Eukaryota > Viridiplantae > Streptophyta > Magnoliopsida > Apiales > Apiaceae > Oenanthe > Oenanthe sinensis. The sequence goes on along the minus strand of CM053813.1, from coordinate 28,879,455 downwards.
GAACCATCCTCGGATGTAATGGAGGGAGTCTAACACTATTAGGGTTGCGACGCCGCGATCTCAAACTATCACCACCACCAGCCTCCCATACAACAGATGACCTATGAACCGTCTGTAAATGCAACACCGAAGGATCCCTGGGTCGAGGGTCCATATGCAACTCATCATTAGGATCCATAATCTGTTAGAAAACAAATCAAATAATCAGACCAAAATATAAAATTCAAAAGGAAGGATACAAATATACAAAATTCACAAATGCTGCAAAAGAATCGTCACAAGAAACAAGTACATATAAAATAAAGAAACAAATAACGTATTTATCAAATTCATAAGTTTAATTAAAAGAAAATGTTAATGTTGCATATTTTTTTTCCTTTTAAAACTTTGGAACAAGAAATTAATTATCAAAGTCTTACCGCCAGAAGCTGTGTTACTCCGACTCGCCTATTCTGGTCGTCGACACGACACCGGATATGCGTCTGATTCTCCGATTTGAAATCGGACACGACTTTTTTGCAAATCGTCAGCAAGATGAGTGTTCTTACAACAAAGAGGTTAATAACAGAGAAGATGGAAAATGCAAAGGTTATAAGGGAAGGAAGAAGAAAGGGGAAAATTGGGGAGGGGTATTTAGGGTTTTAAGAGGAAGACAACAACATAAGGTGTAAATTTTGGGATAATGAATGAGTGAACACATAAATGAAAATTATATTTGGACTCCTTTGGTGTCTAAATTCATTTATAAATTATTTTTTACGTAATATTCCTGCCAGCTGTTTCCGCACTTGCCTGTATGTGAAAAAATTAAGCCAAATATAAGTAACATTGTATTGTATATTAATTTTTATACAAATTAATCTACAATAATAAAAGTGGGTAGTATTTTATTTTGTTATATAAAATTTATTTACTCCATAATAACTGAATTAATTTCAAATTATTCTAATAGTAAAAATTGAAAAATATAACAATATATATGATTTATTTATAAAATTTTATAAAAGAATATTTATATCAATATAAAATTAGTTAAATCGATTCAAATTAAACCGTATCCCCGTATCCATGCCCAAAGTGTCCCCAAACTTTTAAAATCGAATCCGACACATGGATACGAGTGGTGCCGGACAGTTCGTACTCGAGTCCGAGCAAGATAGGACATAAGTGGGGATCAAGACATAAAACAACAATTAACATAACAAGTAATGACAAAATAGTGTGGAAGCGAAAGGCAATTATACCATTATTAACACAACTATCAAAAGCTAACACTAAAGCAGTAATATAGTATATTTTTATAGCAAACTGGCACTAATTAAGTTATTCCCAATCTAATTTTCAGTGAAATTGAGGTTAGTTATAAACAACACTAGTGTGAAGGGTGTATAATGGCTATGTAAACGATAATAAGTTTATACTAGTACATCCGGTATTTGTCATTTATCCAACAAACTGAAGTATAACATATATTAGGCCATGTACATTTACCCGACAACTAAGTTGTTCAATAGTAGTTGTTCAACAGGTTGTGCTATTTATGTGTGCACTTGATGCGAAGAACATAATCGTAAACAAACAGTTAGCAAGTAGCAGTCAAGTACAAGACACTGAAACAGGTAAAACAAAATAGTTGGGAATTTTCAATCTCTAAAATCATGTTAATGGAATTAGTTTAAAACACATATATACCAAGAGCGTTCAATTTTCAATCAACAAGTTTAAAACTTTGGAAGAAGAAATTAATTATCAAAATCATACCAGCAGAAGCTGTGCTACTCCCACTCGTCTGTTCTGGCCACCATTGACACGACACGGGATATGCGTCTCATTCTCCGATGGGTGTTGTTACAGAGATCTTAATAATAATAGAGAAAAACGGGAAATTATAACGAACAAAAAAGGGGAAAATTTGGGGAGGGGTATTTAGGGTTTTAAGAGAAATACAAGGTAAGGTTAAAAAACAAGGCTCCTGTAACCGTGTACACAAACATGAGCATAATGCACTTCGGTGCGATTTTCATCTTCAACGTCACCGAAATCACCTAATTACGGTTTTAAAATTTTGAAATTTAAAATCGAATTTATTCGGATGGGTTTTCCTTTATAAAGCAAGTGTGATATTAATGTTAAAATAAGTGTAATTATTATTATAATATAAAATTAAAAATACATTTTATTATTAAAATAATTTTCATATTTCAATGCATTAGTTTAAAATAGAAACAAGTATTCAAGTAAATGTACAATTAACTAATATATAACGAGTATAACATTTTCTAATATGAAATTTTTCTTTATATTCATTTTCTTTCAATCTCCCACTTACATGCCCATATGGTAATTATAGTTACATCTATACTTGATTTTAAATATATGATTGAATATAACACCTTTTTTTTAATATTGTATGGAGTGTTAAAGTTTCAGATTTGTGATTTCGTGATTCAAATCGTTTCACTTCACATTGTTCAGGTATAAAAGCAGTCTTTCAGACCAAGCAGTTCCCAATTTGTCTTCTTTGCTCCGGATACTTTAGGTGCTTTGTGAGAAATCTAGGGTCGTTTCTTAGATACTTGCTCTTGGGGCTTTTTCTTAGCCTGTACCTCTGAGATGAGAGGGCCCTCTGGGATCTTAGGGCTTCACAACTTCTATTTTATATATTCAAATGCCAAGTATATCAAAAAATGGAAAGAGAAAAAAAATCAAATACCAACATTTTCATTTTTTATAAATAAAGCATCTTCTTTTTAAGTTAAAATATGATACGTTGTACAAAAGCCAACTCATCGTAGATGCTTTTCTAATTCAAAACCTAGTCCATGCATACATAGCTCATAAAACATAAAACATATTACAAACTATTTTAAGGAATTACTAAACAAACCTATATTCCAAACTTTGAAATAAAATCATCCAACAAATGCATCTACAAAATTGTAACATAATTACCTCAAACCATATGGCCCTGGAAGATCACCCCAAATCAGTGGGTTATTTAAAGATGGTCCACGAGGAACAGGAGGCAACGAATGTAATCTGCTCCAAGCCCATAGCTGCAGCAACAGAATGCATCCAGCAGTCTCTTCTCTATCTTCCTGACATGACTTACATAACTCCCTTCTATATAAGTATGTAAGAACAGCGGAACCCCAAGATAAAGTTCGACAACGATCAAGATCCTGGATTAGGTGAATGTACATACAGTGAACCTGACCACCAGAATCATGGGTGAACAAGAATCCGCCAATTAGTTGCAACAAGTAAAACTGTGTATATTGTGTAAGCTGCACATGAGAAGCATCATTTGGAAGTGAATGGAACACTGAATTCAACCAACTAAACGTTCAATTAAGTTGCGGTGACACCAATAACTGCAGGACCGTCAATCCGTAAGGCAAGGACAATACTTACATCCTGCAATGAAATCATACACTCTCCAAGCGGCAAGTGAAAGGTATGGGTCTCCGACGCTCTATAAAATAAAGAAACAAATAACGTATTTATCGAATTCATACGTTTAATTAAAAGAAAATGTTAATGTTGTATATTTTTTTCCTTTTAAAACTTTGGAACAAGAAATTAATTATCAAAGTCTCACCGCCAGAAGCTGTGTTACTCCGACTCGCCTATTCTGGTCACCGGATATGCGTCTGATTCTCCGATTTGAAATCGGACACGACTCTTTTGCAAATCGTCAGCAAGATGGGTGTTGGTTAATAATAGACGAGAGGGGAAATTTGGGGAGGGGTATTTAGGGTTTTAAGAGCAAGACAAACGACATAATGAACGAAAATGTAGTAGTTGTTCTACTTGTTATATAAAATTTATTTACTCCATAATAACTGAATTAATTTCAAATTATACTAATAGTAAAAATTGAAAAAAAACAACAATATATATTATTTATTTATAAAAGAATATTTATATCAATAAAAATTAGTTAAATCAATTCAAATTAAATTGTATCTCGTATCCATGCCCAAAGTGTTCTCAAACTTTTAAAATCGAATCCAACACATGAATATGAGTGAGTGGTGCCGGACAATTCGTACTCGAGTCCGAGCAAGATAGGCCATAAGTTGGGATCAAGACATAAAACAACAATTAACATAACAAGTTATGACAAAATAGTGTGGAAGCGAAAGACATTTATACCATTATTAACACAAACTATCAAAAGCTAACAATAAAGCAGTAATATAGTATATTTTTATAGCAAACTGGCACTAATTAAGTTATTCCCAATCTAATTTCCGGTGAAATTGAGGTTAGTTATGAACAATACTAGTGTGAAGGGTGTATAATGGCTATGTAAACAATAATAAGTTTATACTAGTACATCCGGTATTTGTCGTTTATCCAACAAACTGAAGTATAACATATGTGAGGCCATGTACATTTACCTCACAACTAAGTTGTTCAATAGTAGTTGTTCAACTGCTCCTGTGAAGTTATTCGGATGGATTCTATGTTTTCCTTTATTAAGCAAGTTTGATATTAATGTTAAAATATTATAATATAAAATTAAAAATACATTTTATTATTAAAATAAATTTCATATTTCAATGCATTATTTTAAAATAGAAACAAGTAGTCAAGTAAATGTACAACTAACTAATATATAACGAGTATCACATTTTCTAATATGAATTTTTTTTTATATATTCATTTTCTTTCAATCTCTCACTTACATGCCCATATGGTAATTATAGTTACATCTATACTTGATTTTAAATATATGATTGAATATAACACCTTTTTTTTAATATTGTATGGAGTGTTAAAGTTTCAGATTTGTGATTCCGTGATTCAAATCGTTTCACTTCACATTGTTCAGGTATAAAAGCAGTCTTTCAGACCAAGCAGTTTCCAATTTGTCTTCTTTGCTCCGGATACTTTCGGTGCTTTGTGAGAAATCTAGGGTCGTTTCTTAGATACTTGCTCTTGGGGCTTTTTCTTAGCCTGTACCTCTGAGATGAGAGGGCCCTCTGGGATCTTAGGGCTTCACAACTTCTATTTTATATATTCAAATGCCAAGAATGTCAAAAAATGGAAAGAGAAAAAAAATCAAATTCCAACGTTTTCATTTTTTATAAATAAAGCATCTTCTTTTTAAGTTAAAATATGATACATTGTACAAAAGCCAACTCATCTTAGATGCGTTTCTAATTCAAAACCTAGTCCATGCATACATAGCTCATCACTGCTTATATCTACCTCTATTTAGTTGCATATCCCCTCCAGCAAAAATAACCCTCTTTAAAGGGCATCCATCAATTTAGGTATTTGTTCCAGTCTCATTTTCTCTTCTTTTCCTGGAAAGAAACCAATATAAAAATATAATTGTCATACTAATTCATTCCATAAAAAAAGAACTTTAATATTGGAGCACATTCTGGAAGAAGGAAGCAATGGAAAACACACCGAGGTGACATAATCATCCATTGACAGTTGCTTCCTCTTCTTCATACCAGATGGCGGGCTCTCAGCAGACTGCCTTCCCAGAGACCTTTTTGAAGGTGTCAAGTTCTGTCATACAAGAAACTGTTGTTAATTACTAGATAATTGAGATAAGAAAATGATCATGTGTTGAAAGTTCATGTATATTCTCAAGGCGCAATGGCATCAACTTGGAAAAAACGCAGGCAATGTAAAAGTAACAAGAGAACTACTAGAAAAATACAGGGGAATTTCTTTGTCAAACCTTGGCAAGTTTCTTCTCTTTACGAGCCTGTCTTTCCCGCTCATCAAATTCTTGGTTTTCCCTCTCCACCAATCGAATGAGTGCATCACATCTCCTCACAAGCTCTAGAGTAGTACGTGATTTGACAAACCAATCAAAGCGAAACAAAGGCGAAGTCCGGAATGCTGCTTTAAGCTCATCCCAGTTCCCATACCCAAGTTTGTGAGTCATGCACAACTAGACACAACACATAGGGAACTATAAAAATATCACCAAGTAAAAAGCATCAAGTTCTATAAACTCCATCTTGCTCACCATAAAGCGATCACATTCTTCATTGTATAATTTTCCTTTGTTCTGACCATACTGGATCTTCAGTTCCAACCAAGGATTCTTGTAACGATCCAATTTCTTTCCAATGGCTTTCATGATCTCATCCTTGCGGGAAATTCTAGCCTCTCCTCTTTCGATATTCTTAATGATCTTATCATAATCTGGAGAGGATATTTAACAATCAAGAGACTTGAATGTCGATAATATTAATAAAGAGCTGTATAGTATCTTTGACCTTAGAATATTGGGACTCTAATAGTAGTTAACATTATGCACAGCCCCTGTAAAAATTGCAGGAAATAACTTCTTACCCTGATCTTCCGATCACTTCCAGGACTTTTTTTTTACTTGCGTGTTATATTAATGCATACATATACATTTATTTCTAAACAATATTACAAGGAATCAACATGGTACGCAAGGCAAACTCACTTACCATTTAATTCTTTGTATCTTTTTTTAAAAACTTCTGCATATCTCTCAACTTCTTCCTCTGATTTACTTTCCATTTCAGAGGCAATACCTTTCACATCATTTCGACCAAACTTCTCACAAGCCCTGATGAAACTGCCGAAGTCTCTCTTACTCCATGTTGAAAAACCCTGCAGTTGTAGACATTTTCTATTAAAAAACTGTCTTGAAATAAAATTCAACTTAATATAAAATGCTTGCAGACATCTTCCAGCAACTGCTCCTTTTCTTCTTGCTCTTCAGCAGTCAAAGGATCGCCTGCATCTAGACAATTCAAACTAGTTAGAATCTTATCACAGTAAAATATTGGTCAACTAAAAATAAACATAAAAACAAGAAGCTTACAACCTTCCAGTTCATCAACTTCTACAGAATCTTTTGTCTGATTCTTCTGATGAGCTTGCTACACAGCATTATAACAACTATATCAGTCGGAAAAAGTAACCAGAAAACGCTCAAAACATACTAGTAGTCTATTTTGTTTACTGTAAGAAAGCATATTACCCACCATGAGAAAACGAACTTCTTTTTCATATAGCTCACTGAGCCTTTGACTATTAAAGAATTGGAAGTCATGCCTAAACAAAGGAAAATGAATTTGGTTTAATTCTTTAGCAAAAAAAAAGTGGTCCAAACATGATTAACACAAAGAAATATCTAAAGCCAGAAAGTCAGAGGAAATATCCAAAAAATACTTACAACTGAGGCATGCGGGGAATACGAGGCTCTTTTGGTCTTGCAGGACCATTCTGCCGCATTGTTTGCTTGAAGTACTCTGATTCTGAGTAACTGTTATATATAAAGGAATTAATTTTACAATTTCATGTGTTAATATCGCACTCCTAAGAACACAAGTAAACCCATGATGTAAGCTACAAAAAAGGAGTGAAGATAACAATTACTTGCGCTTCCTTTCTCTTCTTGATGGTTCAACCCAATTATCACTAACAATCTTCTTGAAATCAACCTTGTTCTCTTCCTATCAACACAACAGATAAATTTTAGGAAAGCTACCGCATCAAATTAAATTTCAAGCAAAACTGAGAGAAAAAGACAGCAAATCAAAAAAATGTACTACCTTGTCATCTTCAAAATCATACAAATCAGCAGCTGCATAAAAACAGAAATGCACATTAAGTATTAATCCAATATGAAAATCAAATCACCAGCAAACATTGAGAAGTTGTAGAAACAATAGATCAACATACTATCATCCATTTTAAATTTGATTGCATCTTCTGTGAATTTCTTCATTTTAGCATCAAGTTCCGCCGTTGCTTCTTCTCCCTTTGCAATGATTCTATCTATATCTTCATCTGTAATTGTGCTATCCTTGGAACTAAAAACCATTTCAGCACCAAATCGAACCATTTGCAAGAGCTCATCTTTGTTAACAGCTGTGCAACCATTGAAGGAATATTTATTCTATTAGCAGGTATTAAAAAATATATTATGATGCCAATGTAGTCAACTAGTCATTACTTTTTTGCTCAGCTAGTCGCCCTTGTTGGATAACCAAAGCATCAAGCGCAAGTTTTTTATAAGCTCTTTCAATAACCTTCTCCTCAATAGTATACTGTTCATGCATATTAAAAGAAGCATCATATTAATTGGTATACTTTTTCAACGTGCAATGTAAAATGCAAGGAGATAGCAGAACCTCGGTACAAAAACGGAAAACTTGAACTTCTTTCTTTTGTCCAATTCTGTGGGCACGGTCCTGAGCCTGCAAATCAACTTGTGGGTTCCTTCAATGTGAAAAATCAAAATTTAGATTTATGTTCCATCTATGATAAAGTTAAACAAACTTCATATTTGGAAGGAAAAAAAGATAGAATTAATCACCAGTCACTGTCATATAAAATAACTATATCGGCTGTTGCAAGATTAATTCCAAGGCCTCCAGCTCTTGTTGACAATAAGAAGACAAATTTTTCACTTGCTGGCTTATTGAAGGCCTCGATGGAAGCATCACGATCTTCACCACTTGTGTTTCCATCAATTCGACAATAAAGATATCCACGATACATCAAGTAGTCTTCCAAAATGTCCAAAAGTCTTGTCATCTAAATTGATTAATCCAGAATGTAAACAGATTCTTTACAAAGGAGGGAGTGAGAGAGAGAGAGAGAGAGAGTAGTGGTTTTCATCACAACACTTGTAATATATCCTTAGATATCAAATTTATTTTTGATACACTAGAACATCACAGAACATCACTAATAAATGCAAATTGAAGGAGGGGAAAAACCTGTGAAAAGATAAGAACCCTTGAATCGCGTTCCTTCAGCTTCGGGAGCAACTTATCTAGCAGAACCATTTTACCTGCCCATTTTTTTAGATTAAGATTTGTGATCTTTTGTAACAATTGAATGGGAAAAATAAATATCAACTTCAGTTGAAAAGATTATGTTACCGGCATTTGTTACAAGATGATCTCCTGTTGTATATGGAGGACCGGGTTCGGCTCCTTGAAAAAGATATGGGTGATTACAGCATTTACGCAGCTGCATTGCTATATTTAGTAGGCGCTTGCGCTCACCGCCAGCGTTTACAACCTCAAGATCTTTCTGCAATAAAGCCTTGTAATACTGTTTCTGCAGTTGGGACATCCCAACCTTGAGTATAGTTTCCTTTTTAGGAGGCAAACCTTTCTCCACATCTGATTTTAACCTTCGCAGAAGGAAAGGTCGGAGCACCTTAGATGGAAAAACAAAGTCAATCATTTATGTGATTAAAAGGTGAAATAAAAGACTGGTAAGGACAAACAGAGAATGAGATTCACCTTGTGAAGCTGTTGAACAACCTCCTCCTGGTCATTTTCACCAGATATTGCAAACCATTCATCAAAAGTTTCCGCAGAGCTGAAAATCTCTGGTAGTAGAAAGTTCAAAAGAGACCAGAGTTCATGGAGATTATTCTGCAACATTAGATTGATACAGAATATCATAACTCGTCTGCAGCAAATGATAATAACTGCATATAATCAAATCTTGCAATAAAATGTGAATTAAAGTGGCATCCCCTTAATTACTTCTGAAATGAGTTGTCTAGAAGATACATATTAAGACATATATGATAACAAATTTCTATACAGAAACTCCTAAATATTGGGTAGTGGCTCTTATCCAAGTATACACTATTAGCCTTTAGTGATAAAGTAAACATTCAAAAGTCACATCTGCCGCACAGGAGTGAAGACACAAGTCAAATATCACGTCAAGAATACATGAAAGGTAATGGGAGTACCTGAAGTGGAGTACCGGTGATCAGTAGGCGATAATTAGTGCTAAAGAGCCTCATGGTTTTTGAAAGAAGTGAATTCTCATTCTTGATCCGGTGAGCTTCATCAATTATTATGTAGCGCCAACTAAAGCGGCGTAAGGCATTCTTCTCTTTAATTGCCATTTCAAAACTGGTGACACAAACATCAAACTTCCCAGCAGCTAGTAATTCTTCGCGTATGTATCTCTGAAAATTATATATTTTGCATACTTGATTGAGGTCCGGTAACAATAGAAGAAGAGAAGGAAAAATAATTGACAAGGCTCAGAGAGAACAATTTACTCGCTCTTCAGGATTTCCTAAAAATTTGACTGCACGAAGTGTAGGACAAAAGCGTCGAATCTCATTCATCCAATTGCCAAGAGTTGACTTTGGAGCAACAACCATGTGGGGACCAGTAATGCCTCTAAATTCATGCAAATAACCAAGCAAAGAGATGGTTTGCAATGTTTTACCGAGCCCCTAAATTGCAACAACAATACTATGTGATACCACAAGCAGATTTAAATGTGACCATAAAGAAAGATAACTGATTATCTGATTATTTTCAGGACAGATATTTGAAAGTTGTAACGTCAGATCATACCATCTCATCAGCGAGAATTCCATTTATACCATTCTCATATAAACGTATTAACCAATTTAAACCTGCGAGTTGGTAATCCCTCATCTTTCCCTGAATACCTGCAGACCAAAAGTTAAGGAATAATAAACTTTCTGCCACCAATCAGAATAACACTTGCACTACCTAAGATTAGTTAGTTCAAAGACAACTTCTCAGAAGATGTTTGGCATCCAAGTTTATTTCCATACTGGTGTTTATAAGAGACAAAAGATCACCATATTCAAATAAATCTTCAACAATGAAAAGTAAACGGAAATACAGAAAAACTGAAGACATCATCAACATGTAACAAAAGTACATTTCATCTGCAAGCTAAGCTTCACACTTCTACATCGAGACTTCCACTGTGATATTCAATGCAATGTGCAGAATAACAGAAAGTCACATCAATCTTCAACATAAATTTTGTTTTGGGATCAACTTTAAAAGAATTATAACATAAAAACTTAAGAAATTTAAATGATAATAATAATAATTGATTTTGGAATTTCAAATTAGAAGCAAACTTCTAAAAATTAGAGGTGCTGAAGTGAAAACAGGAGAGAATATTATAAAATCAAAGCTTTGACAAATTATATTTTATATAACTGAAAGATAAAAAGTAATTAAACTATAGGAAGCACAATATTACAATGATATAAGCAAAAAATCTGAGAGGATGCTTCATGGAGGGGATGATAGCATAGTAATTATTCACGATTCCTTAAAACTCCAAAATTTGAATTCACTGTAGATGATAAACCATCCACCACATGCACTGCCCTGCTGAATCATGGAAATATAAAACTTACAAGAGGGCTGCACGAGTAGGCGTGTGCTTCCTCCCCCAGTAAGTCCATCTTCTTCCTCCTTGAGATATTCCTCATCTTCTTCTTCTTCAGTAACTTTTGAAGCATGACGACCCCTGAATTATAAAGTTATTAAAAAAAATACACCACGTTTGAATTTAAGTAAAATTAGATTCATATTCCATGGTATGAATTTATAGTTTCTAGAATCACATGGTAGGCGTAGGATGTATTGAAAATTGAGTACTAGAAAACTAAAATTGGTTGAACTCTAAAAGGTCGCCACTTAATCAGAGTGATTAATAGTCATTAGTTGGATACAATTTGATATTATCTAAAATTTCAAAATATTTATATAGATTTTATAGTGAACTAGTATATTTTATATGTTAATTTTGAAGTGGTTTGAATTCAATTTTTTAAATATAGATATTTAATAATACATATTTTAATCAGTTACTTTTTTAGTTTTTAATAATTTAGGGTTAGAATTTGTCTATCCAGAAATCAAAAGGGCATCATAACAAGTGGTAAGGACTAATGAGGATAAATGGGTATATGCAGAGACTTTTAGAGCACATTCGATTTGACGACTTGTAGGTTATGACCAAGTCAGTATGTAATTGCTAATTATTTGTGTTGACTCCACCAGCCTAAAACAATCGCAAAGTCTTGGGTCTCTTGCATACAATAAGTAGTTTAATTGTCCCTGACTATATACAACCTAGATTTGGAGACCAAAAACTGATATTTACTACGATAAGCTTAAATAGACCATGCCATTGGAAGCAATTTTGAGGTTGACCCCGGGCTTGGTTGCCAAGGTGGAATACTGGGACAAGGAAGGAGGTGTACAGACTACAGAGCCCTTGCCCAGTATACACATTACAATATCACATGCTTATTATGAAAATCCCTTCATTGTTGTAACCTTGGCCTCTTACTTTATATTGGCGAGGCCAGATTGGCAATACCCTCTCTCAATAGGGTGACTCTTTTATGTGAAATTTGTTCATAGCATCAACAATTGATGCTATGAAAAGTCACTCATATACAGTATAGTAAGTATATTAAATGTAAATGATTGCAAGAGACATACTTTCCCTTTGTCTTCTTCTGTGATGCCTGGTCACTCTTGGCAAAGTGTGCAAAGATCTCTGTTTGCTGCAAGAGATACTTCAACCGCCCCTTTCCCTTCTTGTTCTGCAAGAAATATAAATATATATACAAACACACACACATACATATATCAGACACTTCCACATCACCAATGCACACAACTACATGAATGGTCTTAAGATACACACAGTTTAGAACTTTAATTCCAAAAGATAAAAAGTAACAAGTTCCATAATACACACCATATCAGCATCAATAGCAGCATTTTGAGCATCCAAGAGCTCTTGAATCTTTTGTTTCTTCCGTCTCTGCAAATCTCTTAACCTTGCTTTCTCACGCTTGCTAATTTCACCATTACCCTCCCCATCACCTTCCTAAATCACAAACATACCGTAAACTAACAAACAAACAAAACAACCCATAAATGAACACACAAAAACAAAACAATAGCTACAAAATCTAACATGTTACACTAATTCTGAAAGTATATTCAAACACCCAAAAAACAACAAAATTAGCAGAAAAAAACAATTCAAACACCAAAAAAAACCTAGCGCTTAGGCATCTCTACAAAATCTAACAAATTACACTAATAATGTAGGTAATGCACATACATTCACTCCAAAACCAACAATATTAGTAACAATAACAATCAAACCCTAACAAACAAATCAAAACACTTCAGATCCAAAACTTAACCACTCAAAAATGAAACCTTTACCTCATCCTCGTCTTCCTGCTCATCTCCGGCAGCTTCGACGTCATCCTCGTCGGAATCGGCGGCGGTTCTCGCAACCGCTTGAAGCTCCTCCTCGTCTTCCTCCTCGTTCATCTGAGCGTCATTCACGTGCTCTTCCTCCGACGAAGAATCGCTCGGTTTCGAAAGCTTCGCCATGGCTCCTCGATTTCAAAAGCTAGGGTTTTAAAAGTGAAGAGGAGAAGCAAGTGTAAAAAATATAAAGGAGAGGGTAGTGAATGTAACTTGTTAAAAGAAAATGATGATACGTACAGGGGTATGTATGTATATTTGTTAGTGGGAGTTTTATATAGGGTTTTCTCAAAAGTAGTGTTGGAGGGATTTCCCGCCTCTAAATTGTGAAATTGGGGGTATTTCCCGCGGTGCGTAGTCCGGTTAAGTTATACAGTGATTTGATTTTGGCTTTAAAATTTTACTTTTTATTTCAACTAGTTCTACAATTTGTATGTAAAAATATAATGAAATTTAAGTTAGGTGTACAATATCAATTGCATATCTAGTTTAATCGATATTTTAATGTAAGAAAATATATTACAATTTTTATAAATTAAATTTATTATTAATTTTTATTTTTTAAAATTGAAGGTATAAAGATTTAAATTAATATTGTGCATGCATTAGATAGGTTATATAAGGTAAGTTACTACTTTTTACAACAACAAAAAAAAATTCGAAAGAGATTTTTAGATCTTAATTTTCAAAAACCTAACTTCTGAGTAATAAGATAAGTATGTTATATGCGCCTCTTTTTGGGTTGCTTAAAATAAAAAATAAGTTATTTAGTTTTAAAAATATATATTTATATATTTTTTGAAATCACATCTAATTCTTGATTTTTGTAGAATTGTGATTTTATCTTATTCTTTAATAATAATAATAATATTTTTTCCTTTCTCCCAATTTGATCCTTTTTCAAAAAAATTGTTTATTTTTTACTTCCCTATTCAATTCTAATTATCAATACACGTAACTACTGTAATATCAAGTTATTTAATCATATAATTAAATTATGTGAACGAGTTTTTGAGTATAATATTAGAAGAATAACTCAAATTTCAGCGAATCAAATTGGTTTCATGACAGTGCCTGGAAGGTCGATGATTGAGGCAATTTATCTCTTTCGTAATTTCATGGAGATATATCACGAGTGTCGTATATATCTTCATATAGTGTTCATAGATCCTGATATGTAGTCAGGAGTAGGTACATGTGTTATGATATGAGTGGGAGATATTTAATATTTTTCTATTGAGATAGGACTAAAATTTGATTACTCGTGATATTCAATATAATATTCCCCGGTGTATACATTTTGCTGATCATGTTGTCTTAATGGCTAAGTTGAGGAACGAGGTTAATGCGAAATTAGAACAATGGCGCGTAATATTTGAGGCGAAAGGCTTGTGTCTGAGCCGTTTTAAGATTGTATATCTATATGTTAATTTCAACCCGAGGGGAGGGGAGAGTTGAATAACGAGGATGATATTATAATTTGTATTGTTGATGATAAAATTCCACAAAATGATCATTTCAAATACATATGTTATATTATACAGGACAACTGAGATATTGTTGCGGATGTTATGTATAGTATTAATGCAGGATAGCTTAGATGAAGAGCCAATACAAGCGTATTGTGTGACAAAAGTGTATCACTGAGATTGAATGATAGATTTCATAGAGTGACAGTCAAACCAACATTATTTTTATGGTTTTAAGTGTTGCATTTTGAGGAATGCTAAAAAACATAGGTTAGAGACGATGAAAATGCATATGTTGTGTTGGATTTGTGGCCACACAATAGTGGATTATATATTGGATTATGTACTGAAATCTGGATGATGTTTTTATATAAGTGTTAGGTGTAGAGTCTATTTCTAAGAAAATAAGGGACGGACGATAGCGGTGGTTTGGATACGTTCAACGTAGATGAATATCATCTCTTGAGAAGGGTTTGGGACATTTCTTTTATGGAGAAATGACAGACTGAAGAGAACGTGGGCTGATTAAATAAATTTGGATATGAAGGCATTAAATCTTACATTGAGATGAGATCTGATTGGGTACAACACATTCTAGTGGTTGAAGTTGGGTCTTAGTGGACTAATATATATATATATATGTGTGTGTGTGTGTGTGTGTGTGTATGTATGTATGTATGTATGTATGTATGTATAGGCTAGTGCTCTAGTAGAAAGTAAACTTAGAATAGAAAAATATAAAGTACTTTTAAAAATTTACATTATTCTTACTCTATTTTTAAATCTTATATTATACCCCCTAGTTTACATATTCTTTGGTAAGATAAGTGTTGTAGAAGAGGGGTGTTG
Source organism: Oenanthe sinensis (assembly GCA_028671895.1). Lineage (NCBI taxonomy): Eukaryota > Viridiplantae > Streptophyta > Magnoliopsida > Apiales > Apiaceae > Oenanthe > Oenanthe sinensis. Next base: position 28,864,061 of record CM053813.1, on the reverse strand, counting down.
AATGCAACTTGATTAATTATGCTAGATTATTGCTAACAACAAATAAGAATAATAATTAACAAGTACTAAGATGCAAACAATAAAAACAGATAACCAGGACAGTGTTTAAACTTTAAAAAATAATTTTATTATTTTTTGTTTTACTACAATTGACTGGAAAATAATTTCAGCTTCGATAGATACAATAGCAATGAATTTACTAATGTTTCTATACTTGAAAAAATCTAGCTCAGTTGCATAAAGAAAAGTATTGGTGATATATGTATATTTATACTGAACACATATCTCACTTACAAGTGTACTTTTCCTTGTTCCTAGAACAGAGATTGAAATAAAAACGTTGCTTTTTCCATTCAAATTTGTCTTCATTCCATTTGTAGATAAAACAGCTCGGAGATATGCAGAAATCTTTGACTCTTTGAGCACGCTTTAACTTTTACTTGTTTCCCCCCAAATTACAGTAGTAGACTTGACAGACTAGATTGAAATGTCCGAATCATTCATTATATTTTCACTATCTAGTCTGCTACCTAAAATAGACTGTCAAATTCATTAAAAGTTTACTGTCAACTTTTAGCTCATCTATAGTGACAATATATTCGGCTCCGCATACTTTGTTATCAAGCTTGATAGTCTTCTAAAACATACTGTCTCCAAAGCTATTGTCAACTATTCCCACCAATGTTATTATCAACTACTCCGCCAAAGTTATTATCAGTAAAACTTGTTGTCTTCAATTCTTCATTCTCCGCCAAGTTTACTGCCAATGGAATAGTTGTTATCAGTAATACTTGTTGTCTTCAAATCTTCATTCTCCGTCAAGTTTACTGTTAATGGAATAGTTGTCGTCGTCTGTTCCAATTATGTTATCACTTGTAATATACTGTCATAGGCTTGAGTACTTGAAATATTATTTTCTGAGTTTTGAATCATGTTGTGCATAAACACTTAGTAAACTTATAATACATGACTAATTTTTATTCTTTTATACAAGACAGTAACTTTTAAATGTATTATCTACAAGTAACTACTAATTATACTATCAATATACATATGACAGTGTGTTTTACTTAACTTAATTATACTTAAAACTAAGTATATTAGTTGATTACATCACAATCCCTAACACATATTTTATATTTAACCCCTACCACATCATCATGGGTCTCGCAACCACGCGGTACTGGCATCCACTACCACGTCACCGCCTATTGACATGGCATTGTCACGTGGTAGTGTGGTCCACTATCACGTCACCACCTACTGATGTGACACTGTCATGTGGCAGTGTGTCCATTACCATGTCAGCAAGTGGTGACGTGGCACTGCCACGTGATAGTGGGCCCCACTACCACGTCATCACCAGTTGATGTGACATCGCCACACGGTAGTGGGGTCCACTACCACGTGAGCAAGTTGTTATGTGGCACTGCCATATCAGCATGTGATGACGTGGCAGTGACACGTTAGCATGATCTTAGCATTGTCACGTGATTTAATGATTTTTATAATATTAAATAGTGATTTCTGTAATATTAAATGTGATATGTAAACATTTTTTACCAGATTGACATGTAATCACTAATTTATATTAGATAAATTATAAATTTGTATTATAAAAATCACTAATTTGTATCATAAGAATCACTAAAGTCACCGATTTTGTTAAATAAATACACATGGAAGCCGTCGAAAAAATGAATGTCACAGGAATATAACACATATGGTATGTAAACTGATCGTTGAGAGATGGATAAAAATGTGGTGAAGTTAGATTTGGAAAAAAGTTCACCAATTTGTGGGAAAAAACAAATTAATAATGGAGGGATTTAGGTGGGGTTGTGTGTATTTAATTAATGTGTGAGTGTATCGATATTTGGCTTACTTTTTATTTTCCACTTTAATTTACTTCCTACTAGAGTAGAATGTTAGGAATGAGTTTGTTCAAAACTATACAGAGGGGGGCGAGGGGTGAATGTATGGGTTGATATCTCTTTCTCGAATGCATTTGATATTAGAACTAAACTAGTATTGTAGTCTTGTTTAACCTTATCAGTGTTTATATAAAATGCAGAATTCAAATTAACGCATCACATGTAAATATCAATCTAATCTTTTATTAGAATGATTTGTTATAATCTGATAATTTTTTTGGAATTCTCAGCTTCTTGCTCTTGAAAGAAAGACAAGGAGAATAGATGAATTATAATTTTTTTTTCACATTTTCTAGTGAAGTTGTCTTATATACTATATAGACAACAAGTCTTGTTTGCACATGCTCTCGCCAGATAGGTATGCTAAAACTAGAAACAAATAAAAGATACTTTACATTTGACTACCATCTATTTATAGCTAACACAAATCTATGACAGTCTTTTCATTCTGCTTTCTTTCTTCTGTTTTTGTCTTCTCTTCTTTTCAAGCTTCATTGTAGACTTTTCATTATCTTCACAGGATTGACTGTCCTGGTTATGACAATGCTTTAGATTACTTGTCTTATACTTATGTAAATTTCCTTGAAAATAGTTGTTTGAATCAATCGAATACTCAACTCATTTGTGCTTCGATAACAAAAGTTATATGGAAAAACTTAAATGAAGTACTAATCGGAGAACATATATGTCGTGCATTATATTTTACTTATAATATATTGCAGAATATAATGCACGACATATATGTTCTCTAATCAGCACTACATTTAAGGTAATCCATAGAAAAAACCTATATATATATATATATATATATTATAACCGAAAAATTAAAAGTTTTGATTAGTCGATTGGTCGGTACTGTGCCATGAACATAAAAAATATACATGTATTTATAATACGGACCCTAACTATATATATATATATTTATATTACCTAAAATTTTACCTTTAGGCCCATTTATATATTTATAAAATTTTAATTTTTAGGCCTAATTATATATTTACTATAATACGGGTTCAGATTTTAATATATTTATATTTAAAATAAATTTATATAATATAAGAGAACATATAATATTAACAGAAATTTTTAATATTATAAAATTTTATATTAAATATTAATAAAAGTATAAATAAAAAATTAATTTACTTAAATGTTAGTTAATCTGTTTCGCATGGGTTATAAGTTTTTATATATATAACACTCGTTATATCATTGTGCATCAAGTCGTAGTATTTCAGTAAACCAATCTTTCTGTTTTTTTGGAAAAAGGGTATAGTGTGGTGACATTTTATAAACCCTACTCTAAACAGGATATATTAATATATTTAATTTAATTTTATATTAAAAATGACAATATATCCAATTACCTCGGTTAAAATACGAAAAAACTAGAATATAATAACAATCTTTTAGTTCGAAATTCGTTAAAAAAAAGTCCCCACTTTACACAAATACAGACTATAAAACGAATTCACTTTTACAAGCCATGATACTATTCTTTGTTTAGCTAATAAAGATAACTATCCCAGCAGTATCCTAGTCCGAGTAGTTTATAAAGTCGCGGACCATGCCCGATTTTTGGGTAGGCCTCATTTGTCCATCATTATTTCCCGGAAATAATTCCTTATTTTCGGGAAAAAAATAAGTGTATATGTATTTTTTTTAAAAATAAATAATTTATTTTTTATTTTGAAAAAAATATATGATTTTAAAATTTTAAAATATTTTTTTTTAAATTATAAAAATATATAAAATAAATAATTTATTTTAAATTTAAGTAACTCTAATGAGTCACGGAGCTTTGTTATTCCGAAAGAGTTTAGTTTAGAAGCCATTACACGGATGATCAGATCATCCAAATCCAAACAACTCCTTAGCTCTCCCCTCTTTTCCACTGCTCTTATCCAATCCACGTGCTTATTTCAACTACACGCTACACCCATGTTCCATTAATGCCCTTATAATTGCTAAATTACCTACTTAAAAACCCCGCAATAAATACTCAGACTCCATATGTAAATATGACAAAAACAAGGGCAATCTGGTCAAGTAGTTTAGATATATAAGGGCTTAATTATTATAAATAAATATATACATCTACTCGTGTTTCCCTCTCACAAGTTTATTTACTAGTCGTGAATTTCCAACGCCGGCGTCAATTTTAGGCTTCGCCGTGAAATAATCTCGCCGGAAAGTTGATCGGACTGTCGCCGGAGTCATCGAGTGGTTTCCACGGTACTAATTTTAAAATTAATCATTGTATATGTGTGATTAAGTTTTTTCAAAACCCTAATTATGCATAAGTTTGACTGCGTAATTTGATACGTATATATATATATGTATGTATATTTGACTTGTTAATTGCTAGTGCAGATCAATGGAAAGAAGGAGGTGCTTGACAGGCGTGATCTTAATTTGTTTAATTTCACTTTGTGTCGGCAGAGGTAAATAATTTTGTTATATTTACAATGTTGGAGTCTATTTTAGTGTAATTGGAATGCATTAGACTTGTTTTTCATTATTCCATATTTGGCTTTTTATAAAGTGATGACGATCGACTTACAAGTTTATATTAATTGAGGATTCTCCCGGAACCTTAAGGCATTATAACGAGGACAAGGATTTAACGAGTGTCTATGGTTGGAAGAATTTTTTAACCCGGTTTCCGATATAGGCCTTGTTTGGAAGTTACAGGTTTGAGAGAAATTGGAGGTTTGAGCCAAATTATAGGTTTGACAAGATTAATTCTGAGAAATGGACCCCTTTAGCACAATTTTAAATAAAAATGCCCTGAATGGCACAAATGAAAGAAAAGGCCCTAAATAGCAGTATAGCACTCATAAACGTTGATTTGTATAACGTTTTTTGCTTTTGAGCTTGCCGCCTGTGGACTTGAGTTTTTTGTTGGTGAATCTTGCTGTTGTAGTCCAATAACGTCATACGAGGTCACGTTTATACACAAACAAGCAAAGCAACAGAAACATAGGTGCTGCTTTCCAGATTGATATGCGTGCCAGGGATTAAACACATCTACACATTACGTTTTTTTTTTTATTACAGTTTTTCTTCTGAAAATAATCATTAAAAACATAACTTAAACTTACGTTTTTAGAAACATGACTTAAAAATGCGTTTACAGTACTATTTGAGGCCATTTTTTTGAGTTGTGCCATTTGAGGCCATTTTATTTTAAATTGTGTCACAAAAGGCCAACACCCATAAATTCTCTAATATTAGTGTTTTGTAGTTAGTGGATTGAAATAGCAGTTTGCACTCAATAAGTTAATTTTAAAAAAAGCTACTTAGAGGAGTTTTGCTTTTTTAATTAGATGATTGTCATGTTTCTACTTAAAAGACAAACAACAGTTATTTACCAAACCATATTATTCAAAATAGTTAATTCAATCTGCTAGTCAAAACATCTAATTCAATCAGCTAGTTAAACCAAACCAATTCAATCCACTAACAGCTAACCACTAACCGGCTAATACAGGGCCTATAATTTTGAGAATACTAGGTAAATTTTACTTATAAGTTATTCAAGTGTTTGGATAATTTTACTTATAACTTAATGAAGTGTTTGGTAAATTTAACTTATAAGTTGGTAATTTTTTTTAATTAAAGTATTTAATTATAGAAGGTTTTGGATAATTTTTTTAATTAAATTATTTAATTAAATACAAAATTTAATAATATAGATATTATTGAGGGACAAATTAGTAGAAATAATTAATTAAGCAAAAAAAATAGAATTTATGGAATAAATTAAGAATGCAATTAATTAAGTAAAAAAAATAAAATTGGTAAGGCTTGGAGGAAGTCGCCGCCGCTGCCAGGGTTCGGGGATGAGAAAAGAGAAATGGAGAAATGGGTTGGATAGAAATAAGTATATGGGCTATTACTCGTAACGTATGTAAAATAAGCTCCATATAAGTTCCACCTTACTCAGTTGCCAAACGGTCCAATATAAGTAATATGGGCTTATTTCATTTATAAGCCCATTATAATGATAGCCAAACACACACTTAGTAAAGAGTAAAAGCCACTCGAAGGATAATGTATCATTTATCTAATTACTTCTCTGGATTTTCCACACATATAGTTATACATGTTAGTATGAATAGGAATGAGTGAGGGTCAATTGGATGGGGAATAAAAGATGACATATAGTGTGATTTTATACACGTTTAAATTACTTGAGTATAGTACTGCATTTGATGAATGTAAGGCCATCTCATATCACTATTTCATCTCCGATCATTACCGTAAATATCTCTTCAAATTTTAGTTTAAACACAAATATTATTTAGCTATATATCCGGTGTTTACCCTTTTAAACAGTGCTATTTTTATATATTCACCCATCGTCTTCTCTATTGTCTTCTCTAGGCATATATTTCTTCAGTTTTTCACATCTATCAAGACCCGGCCAATTTCTCCTCTCCTTTAAACCCCATCTCTTCAACCACCAATGTCATTTTCCACTAGGGTTGTAATCCAAATCGAGGAGTTCGAACTCGACTCGATAAGTGGGCTTGAACTCGACTCGAACTTGTTTTCGAATTCGAGCAAATTTTTAGGCTCGATAAGCAACTTGAGTCAAGCCGAGGTTTTTGAAACTCGACTCGAACTTGGCTCGTTAAACTTGAACTCGATAACCTTTTTACTTTCAATGAATATTTTTATAAATATTTATATATAATCAAAATTACATTATTATTAGTTACTATTTTTTTTACATATTATTATTGCTTATTAGTCTTATATATATTTTAAATTATTAAATTAATTTTTTTTTGAGAAATAAATCACAATTCGATAAGCTCAAACAAACTCGATAAGTACGAAAACTCGTTAAAAAACTCGATAAGCTCGAAATCTTGTTAACAACTCGAACTCGACTCGTTTATTATAGTTTAATGCGAAAGTAGACAATTAGGCTGCTTAATGAGATACCTAAATAAAATGGGTTGATAATGATCAACTTCCATTAAAATGCTGCTGTATGTTTCATATATAATTTTGCCCTTTTAAATGTGCATAAGTTGAAAAATCATTATGGTTTGTGTATTTGTGAGAAATATTTTCAATTGTTCTACCTGTTGGTTCTATTGCCTTTTCCTGATCCTACTCACTATAGAGTAAAAGCCACTTGTAGGATAATGTTTTATTTATCCATCTACTTCTCTGGATTTTATGCACATATGGTTATATATGTTAGTATGAATAGAAATGAGTGAGAGTCAATTAGATATGGAATGAAAGATGACATATCGTGTGATTTTATACACGTTTAAATTACTTGAGTTATAGTACTGTGTTTGATGAATGTAAGTTTAGGCAATTTAATGAATGAACAACCTGACAGGATACCTACCGACACTCAACTATTAAAAGTAGACACTTGGACTGTTGGACATGAATAACGAGAAACATAAGAATTATTAAAGCTTGGTCTTATATTCCCAAACCATACGGTGCATCCTAACTTTAATTTTTTGATGGTTGCAGAACTCAATATCAAGAGCAAGAATGCTTTACCAATTTACAATCACACTCTCGCGACAATACTTGTGGAATATTCTTCTGCGGTCAGTAACGTTCCTTTTTTAACATTATTTTATAATCACAAGGTGGATGTGGGGCCAAATGTTATATTTACCAGGGTTATAATCATTAAAATTTTCTACTGGTCTATACTCTATACTTTCTGGGGGGAAAACATATAAACACGGTAAAAGTGTTTGCCATCTACAAAGGAAGTAGGATTAGGGTGGGGGGAGGGGTGGATATAGCTGGTGTTGGTCGGGAATACTGTGTTTCAGAGGTTATGGTACTTTTCCTGGAAGGAAAAGCGGAGGGGGAGCTTATGAATCTGGACTATTTTCCTAGGAATAATGCATTTCATGAGTAATAATGTGGTGAATTTTTCTTAATTTTAATCTATCTGCATTTAAGATTTATATAATTAGGTCATCAAGTAGCGGGTAATCAATTACAGCTCTGCTCTTGCAGGTATACATGTCAGACTTGACAGAACTATTTACTTGGACATGCGAAAGATGTAATGGCCTTACAAAGGTATCCTGACCACTGATTAGTACAAAAATGCATGGTCAAGTTAACAAGTATCTATGGTAGACATGATGTTAATACTGACATTGATTATACCTTTTTTTATGTTAAAGGATTAACAATTGCTATTATTGTTTATTGTAAAACAGGGATTTGAAATGATAGAGCTGATTGTCGACGTCCAAGCCTGCTTGCAGGTGCATATTCACACCATAGCGTTGTAGGGGAGAAGAAAATAAGCCTTCAGTTTTTATAGAAATCTTATGAAGTCTCACTCTTAGATATTTCTTGCAGGCATTTGTTGGGGTTGCAAAGGATCTCAATGCTATTGTAATTGCATTTCGAGGCACTCAGGAAAGCAGGTTGGAATTTGTGGTAATATTTTTATCATTTATTTGCTGCATTGTTTTCGAAAGAAAATTGTTTAGATTTATCATGAGCTGACAAGTTGACTAAATCACAAATATGTGATGAAACACGAATGTATTTTTGGCTTGACATATTGTAATTGGTGTCTTGCACCTTATAAGTGTGTAGCATGAAATACGAGTTGATTGACTGAGAAAAACTATGCAGCAATTTCATCTCAGTAGATTCATTTTAAATGACATATAGTGTTAAGAGTATTAAGGACATACAAAAGCAGACGTTAACACGAGAAGAATAAAGTAGTTAACAGAATTTAAACTATAAAGAAAAAGTACATTATTTCATGGTGCCTTTGCCGTCAGATCAATATTAAGAATTTTATGTTGATTTGTGTCTGCAAAATGTGTTCAGTATACAAAACTGGATTGAAGATCTATATTGGAAGCAGCTAGACTGTAATTATCCTGGCACCTCTGATGCAATGGTGCGTGTTGCGGTGAATTTTGTTTATGCAATTCTTTCTGGTCAAGTAGTATTATTGTTTTGATATATCTCACATGTTTCAGGTGCATCATGGATTTTATTCTGCTTACCACAACACAACTGTGCGCCCAGCCATTCTAAGTGCTGTTGAAAGTGCAAAGGAGTTATATGGAGACCTCCAGATCATGGTCACAGGCCATTCAATGGGAGGGGCTATGGCCGCTTTTTGTGGATTGGATCTCAGGGTACTTATATCTGATCCTTCTTTTATACTTTCAATATATATATTTTAAATTTGTGGCTTTGGGATCATTTGCCACAATCTACTATTTTAAATTACTATTTGGTAAATCAAGATTAGCATGATAATTAATCTAGTTACAATCTACTATCCCGGTGGTTGCTTCAAGGGCCCTGTTTGATGGGCACTTAATGCCTCTGTAAGAAGATGGCCTCATACCTATTCAAAGTCATATGTTGTCCGGGAAGAAAATTATAACATCTGAATTATGTCATGACCTCGGGACGTACCTGGATTATAATGAGTTGCTGGATGTGTATCCATAGGCTATAATAGCAATGTTTTCCTTGGCTCAGACAAGACCTTCATTTGTGTATAAATATTAATGTCCACCCAATTTACTTATCAATAAATAGAAAACACACCTAATATAACAGATATACTTATTAGTTTGGGAAAAAAAATTGACTTAAATTTGTACCTATCAACATATTGTTATTGATATATTACTGTACTTGGGGGATAATATTGTTATTAATTTAAATTTAAATAAATATAGTACTTGTAATATAATGTCTTGAAAATTGAACAGAGGATGTTTCAAGTTATTACAATGATATGATTCGGATAGTTAAATATTTAATTATCAGATATTTTTTTTCTCAATAAACTTGTATATTACACATAAGCTCAATGTTATTATGTAATTATTTTTTTTTACTTTATTTTTAATTTAAATTAACAAATATAATATTGTTTTTTAAATGTATTCATTAAAAATTGCATCTCTGAATAAAAAAATCATAACTTTCAGTATATAATTTTCATTCATAAAATATTGTCAAACACGTGTCTAATCCAGCAACAAGTTCATACAGAGCCACTGAATAATTTAAAGGACTGAAATATTCAGCACATATTTAGCAGAGTTAGCACTGTATTGATTTAGTTTTATCAAACATCCCCTAAGATTACCGGTAACATATAAGCTCAATGTTATTACGTGATTAGTTTTCTCATTTTACTTAGATTTACTTTAAATTGCTATAATATAATATATATTTTTTGAAATGTATTCATTAAAAAACTGTGTTTTTCTGAGTAAATAAAATTGTAACTTCCAGTAGTTCAGAAGTTTTATTCAGAATATTGTCAAACACGTCTCATCCAGCAACAAGTTCATACCGAGCCACTGTATAATTTAAAGGACTACATTATTTAGCACTGTATTGATTTAGTGTTATCAAACATCCCCTAAGATTACCAGAAACAGTTGATAAACTGTTGATGCTGTGTATAACTATTTGATAATGAGATTCTGTTATGCTTATTTGATTTGAGGTCTGATAGGTAGCCCTTTTCCCCTTTTCATGGTTCTATTGCATGTTAAGTGCGGGAGATGCAGGCAATTGGAGCAGTTGTCTTGTTTTGGATATTTCTTATAAGTAACTATGCAAGATGATTGCATATAAAGTTTTCCTATGACCTATTGTGTACGTATAACTCTGGCACAATTAAGTACTGACGATCACAAGGAATTCCAGTACTCAGAGAACTCCTCTATAGAGCATGTAACCATTACACAACCGATGTAGTACTTACGAGTTTCAGACCTCCTGCGTATGTTCTCAGACACTTCGTCCCCTCAAGTTGTTACATATATGTGTTACCAAACAACAGTTTGGAAGAAAGAATTAGAAAGAGAAAATTGTTCGTACTTCGTACCAAATAGTATAATGCTTCGTATCTACTATGTTATCATCCGAATTAACTTCTTCCACTCTTATTTGAGGTTTGAGAATGTATTAAAATTTAAAATATTATTAGTTTAGTGGTGTCATGTGATATATTAGATCAGTCGTTACATATGCGATACACTAAATCTTATGATTTTAGTGAACACATGTTAGGAACTTAGGATATCTAGGACTGGGTGAGGCTATGTGCCGAGGCCGTCACTAGAAGCTTATCTAACGAGACTTGTTAATATAACTGCACAAATCTGATACAAGTTGGGACTGCTGCTATTTTCATTCATCACAATTTTTATTTACTCATTAATGCATCTAAGAGTCATAAACAAATGTAACTTCAGCCCCGTAATATGGTAAACATTGTAATACAGAAATCGTGTGCGCACACACATTAATATACATTGATATTATGCCATTTGTTTTGTTGTTTTCTAATTTTGAGTCCAGCAGAATCCTTTATTTAAATATGCATCTGCTTCCGAATCCCGACATCTGTGCCCCGGCACAGCCTAAATCATGCACTGGTCTGATCCTTTATGTTTTTAACTTTTTATAATCTTTACCTGGGGTTTGACTGTATGTCTTCACTCTGATATTTTTAAGTTGTTTTTTTTCTTGCTAGAAATATTTATCTCGAGATGCTCCTGTCTCTAGTTGATCAACTGTAGTGGAAACAGTTTTGTGCCATTGTTGACGGGTTGTTGAAGGACTGTTTTACTTGCTTTGCAGGTCAATTTTGGGGTTCACAATGTTCAGGTTATGACATTTGGACAACCTCGTATAGGCAATGCTGCTTTTGCATCGTATTACAGCGAACTTGTTCCCTACACCACTCGGGTTACAAACGAGCATGATATGGTGCCTCATTTGCCGCCTTATTTTTATCTATTTCCTGGAAAAACTTACCACCACTTTCCACGAGAGGTAAAAGTTGATGTTTTTTTGTTTGTTCGGTAAAAGTAAGATTTGTGCATAATTAACTTCCTTTCGGCTCCGCTCTTTTGGTTTAGGAATGGCCAATTATTTTAAAAAAAAATTAATTCAAAACAACCTTGCATTGGTTAATGATGTGCTAGTACGTTATTTTTCACATAATAACAGTAGGGCTTTTGTTGATTGGTTGCTCACTTCAGTTTGTAGGGCCTTTTTGTTCTGAAGCTCTCTTGAGTCAATAGGTGTTTTCACAAGCTTCTCGAGCCCATTATATATTCGAGCTATTCCTTTCACATTTATTCTTACATAAAAGCTCATTTTTTAAATTATACAATAGATGTGCTCCATTACACATGCCATATTTTTCATTAAACGATTTAGTAACTTTAGTATTTTTCACCAACTCCAAAGCCATGCAGAGACGAGCTTGAGTAGTTTTCTACTCGGCTCATTTCACACTTAGAAGTCTAGAATTCACTATCAATTGAGCAGGCAAAATGGTTGATTTGAGCTGAGTTTATGTATCTCAAAACTAGAGAAGCTAATGCTATTGGACATGGATGCTCTTCATTAATTTATACATGTTTCCCTTCGTATAATTAATTTAAATCCACCGTTTTTACAAAATGTAGGTTTGGCTTCATAACCTTGGATTTGGAACTCTAGTTTACCAAGTTGAAACAGTTTGTGATAGTTCCGGTGAAGACCCAACTTGTAGCAGGTAATCTATAACAGTATACTTACTCTTTGGGTTGTACTCATTCCCATGGTATCTTGTATTTGAGCACGGGACAAACAAAATCTATCATATAACTAGATCTTATATGTTTTTGCTTGAAACAAAATTTCTCAGACTGATAGTATTTTACAGGTCGGTTTCGGGGAATAGTATAGCAGACCATCTAACATATTACGGAGTTGAGATGGGATGTGATGCTGAGGTTGCTTGCAAAATGGTGATGCAACCTGCCCTAGCGGCATATAGCAAGACAGATGAAGTTGGAAATTTCATACTGTCCAGAGATCGTGCAACCTCCGTTTTGCAAATCAATAGAGAGTCGGATTCTCAGAGTACTGCAACATAACAATGCCAACATAGGTCTTTCAGTATCCGATCTAGCATTGGCATGTGGAGAATGCACATAGAAGTTGTCACCAGAGGGCAGCATATTGATACACAAACACCCAAGTCTTAAACCTTTGTATCTTGCACATATGGATAGTATAACAGGTGTAAATAAAAAGGAATCGTATATGTTATGTTCAAGACTATCAAGTTATATAGTTGTGAATATTTTTTATCATTCGAGTAAAATGATTCCATGTTTGTTTAGAATTTATAAACGGAGATAAGACACGGATTACTCGAGTATATTGTACACTTTATAAATTATAACAATGATAATAATCAGATACTATTTTTAAAAAAATAATCAGATACTATTTGTTACTCTCACTCCCTTCTTTGTACTTGTTATGTTAGTGAAAGGCATTTTTTTGATTAATATATAATTTATTCTGTTTCCGATTAATATATAATTTATTCTGTTTCTGGTTAATATATAATTTATCCTTTCTCAATTTACCTTTTGGAGCTGATCTTGATGCATGTTCAATTTAAAATTTTAATTGAGCTATATGTTATATCAACTCTATGGAGATGATTGAATTACAATTTTCACTATGAATATGAAATTAAAATTTTAGAACGCACTTTTTTTGCCACTGTATTGTCATTGCTTCACAATGGCAGTGCTGGAACGTCCTGTATCTTCCTCCTTTTTAGCTGCATCTTGTGATTGTACCTCTGTCAAGCTTTCTAATTCATTCACAGGAGTTGTGTAACCAGCCTCTGCTTCTTTCTCTGGAGCTTCTTCAGCTTTATCAGCAACCAACACTTGATTTTCTTGATTAGTTTAATGAGAAGTTTCAACTTCTTTTACAGGAATTTCTTCAGCTTTGCCGGTCACTCCATGAATTTCTTTCACCCCGTTTTCGACAGCTTCCCCGCCATCTTTTATCAGAGTGTCTCCAGTTTTGTCAGATTCTGTCACCCCATTTTGAAAGGTAGCATCGGTATCCTTGGTTTCTGTTCCTCTAATTTCTACAGATTTATCAGTATCTTTTACTGGATTTTGAGGGGTTGCATCAGTAGCCTCAACTTCTGTTTTTCTGATTTCTTCAGATTTATCAGCTTCTTTCTCAAGAGTTTGAAGGGTTGAATTAGTAGCCTCGACTTCTTTTACATGAACTTCTTCAGCTTCTTTCACCGGATTTTGTATGGTTGCAGCAGGAGGCTCGGCTTCTGTTACAAGAATTTCTCCGGCTTTGTCAGCTTCTTTTACCAGATATTCCAGAGATGCAACAGCAGCCTCGGCAGCTTTAATTTTTTCTTCAACCTCGGCTTCTCGTAGGTGATTATCTGGATTTGCAACAGCAGCCTCGGCTTCTTTAATTTTTTCTACAACCTCGGCTTCTCTTAGGTGATTTTCTGGAGTTGCAACAGCAGTCTCGGCTTTTATTTTTTCATCAACCTCAGCTTCTCGCACATGATTCTCGGGATTTGCATTAACAATTCTGGTAAGATTTTCTTGTAGGAAGTATAATTTAGTGTCATACCTGAAATCAAGAAATCAAGAACAAAAATACCAAGAATAGTTCGAGGCACGTGAAAACCACGCTATCCTTAAAACAGATAAGTCCCTTCCTTATGGTGCTTGAAGGTGTGATGACCTCTGTCTCCCAGGATACAACGAACAAAGGTGATTTGAAGCACTTGCAAATCCGCCTTCTACGAACTGAACAAACACCGCTGCTATCTCACAGAACAGAACCTAGAGATCTAAGATGAGAATAACCAGAAAATGAAGAAACTTGTAACCTTTTTTTTCTTTCCTCCCTCCCAAAACCATGGAGCCCGTCCCCTCTATCAAGGAGTAGAAGATATGTAACTTATCCCATTAATCAAATTGTAACCTCTACCATAATGAACTAACATAAAGAACACATCAATATTTAGTCATTATGGAGGGAGTTACAAAATTAATTTATAAGTTACAAAATTAAATAAAAGAATACAATTAATTTTATTCATATAGTCTAACAATCCCCCACATGAATAAAATTGATATTGTAAAACGGAAATTTTGACACGGAGATAGAGCGACGGTCGATACCAGCATAGGATAGGTAGGCGTTACCCCTTGAACCTTCCCTTGTAAGAACATATTTACATTTCTAGAAAATCAGTAGTCGCATTGACCTTGAACTGTTTTCTGTATTGTGAAATGATGATACATACCCCACTGGAGTCTTTCCTATATTTGTTCAATTCTCACTGTTAAGCCCATTTTGGTCTTGAGCTTTAGCCTGGTTCTGTGAGTTTTACCCAGAATTAGCCCCATAATTCTTTCTTGAAGCGACCCCACTTCACTCACATAGGTGATCTCTTTAAATAATACCATTGTATTATTTTGTTCGACTTATCGACACACAAGGATCATTAAAAGCATTGCTTAGCCTTATCCATATTTTATCACTGTTTTTCATCATAGGAATGGATCTGGAAGTAGAACCCCCACAGTGATCTCACTAAGTCTTTACAATTAGGTTGTCCCATTGAACCATGATCTTGGGATCGCCAGTCAACATGGTTGGGTTTCTTTTGTATCGACTTTTATTATGGGCTTTAGTCTCATTCCTTTCGATGATTTCTCAACTAACTCTCTTGTTAACCCTTTGATTAGCGGATCCGCAGTGTTATCTTTTGATCTGATAAAATCAATAGTGATAACTTCAGTTGAGAGTAGTTGTCTAATGGAGTTACGAGTATTCATCATTTTAAGATATAGTTTCACCTGTCCTTTTCGATTAACTTACTTCCTTTGGACTTACGTGAAAACACATGTTCAAAAATTGAAACATTTCTCGATTCCATTATTGTAGTCTTGTGTATATCAAGTATTTTTGACTCATGCACAAGACACCTATATACATACCTAAAAAAAAATACAATCCACTATCTTTGGACCAATTTTCACTATTTTTGTTCTGATACTAGAACCCTTTAATTGCAAGGCACCCCCACAATTATAAGAATTTATAGGAAGCATTCTTTCATTTCCATAATTCATAGGGTGTATGCTCTTCATTTTTTCAAGGGTATCTTATTAAATAGATAATTTACTGACAAGACAGCATATCCCCACATATTCTCAAGCAACCCTGAACATAGCAACTTGCATTGCTCACTTCTTTCAAGGTACTTCGTATAAAATTCACCAAACGGTGATACATATTCATGACCTCGGTCACTTTAATATTCTCGTTAAATTTCAACTTTCTTTTTATAGAGTTCAAACTTCTCTATAATTTCATCTTTGCTTTTTAGGAAATAGACATAACAAAACCTTGTACTATTATCCACAAATGTGACAAAGTACTTGTTACCGTCTCTCATCATATTTTTCTTGAAATTCAGTCCACTGAATTTTTTCGATTTTTCCGCGTGAACGGTTATCGATACAGCCATATCAGGCACCACAATGGTCACCACATTAGGCACTCGCACTGCCTCAGCAGTCACATGGTCATCACCATACATGAATTATTTTTAATAATTCATTTGCACAAGTAAACAATTTCAATAAATTATTTACTATATTCATTGTTTTATGTTACAATCACAACATGAGTTACACAAATGATTTTAATGCTCCAAAATTAATATGAGCAAGTAAATAAACAATCACAAATAATACATAACTGACCTGCGTAATTACTCTATAAACAGTCAGTTAATATATTAGAAATATGTCATTTAAATCCAATTAACACGTGAGTTACCAAAAAGACTTACGCCAATAAATAAATTAATGCAATGTCTATAAAACATGGCTAATCAGTAGCTCGGATTTAATGGACCATTAAATAGTAAATTAAATCTAGGAGTTACAATCGATTACACTTATTATGACAAAAAGTAGACTAGTCTATAAATTTAATACTGAAAAGCATATTCAAGGTGTCTAGCAAATCAGCACATAATTCTAAAATAAACTAGAACAAGACTAATCTTAAAGAATAATGAAATATATTGGCATAAAGCCACTGCAAAATAATTGAAGGAAAACTACAACACTTTTCTCCAAACCTGGACCAGAAAAATCTCATGCACACATTGAAATCAAGTGCCAAAAAAAAATCTCAAACCAAAACCTGCATGCAAGTAGCATTAGTGAAGCCACCTAATACAAATAGGCAGGTGAGACACCAAATATTAGACTCAGAGCAAGATTCGGAGAAAAAGAGAAAAAATTTAATCTCTAAAAAATATATAAACCTTTATATCAAGCACATAAAAGGCGCATATATATATATAGAGAGAGAGTGTGTGTACTCATTCAATTAGCCAAATTGCACTTAAAAAATAATATATGTTCATGTAAAATTGAATTCATATAATTCACATATTCACATGGCAAAAAGGATAAACTAATAACTCTGCATGTGATCGACATAATCAAATCATATATACATGATCTTGAAATAAATCAAATGTAATACCTAAATTAAAAAATAGCATGTGATGTAAATTTAACCACTTATTAGGAAAATTGCCTCTAATTACAAAATCTAGCCGTGTAATCATCATATACATATAAGACGAACTACAGAGTTAGTATAAACCAGACATGCATGCTAGTACATAAAACATTAAACATGTTATTTAACAACAATTATGTACCAAAATTCATGCACTCTAACACAATACTATACTCCCATGTAAAAAATTCAAATAAATTAGTTTATTAACCAAACCAATCCATATGAATTATGGGATCTGTTTTAAGCTTGTAGGAAGTATAATTTAGTGTCATACCTGAAATCAAGAAATCAAGAACAAAAATACCAAGAATAGTTCGAGGCACGTGAAAACCACGCTATCCTTAAAACAGATAAGTCCCTTCCTTATGGTGCTTGAAGGTGTGATGACCTCTGTCTCCCAGGATACAACGAACAAAGGTGATTTGAAGCACTTGCAAATCCGCCTTCTACGAACTGAACAAACACCGCTGCTATCTCACAGAACAGAACCTAGAGATCTAAGATGAGAATAACCAGAAAATGAAGAAACTTGTAACCTTTTTTTTCTTTCCTCCCTCCCAAAACCATGGAGCCCGTCCCCTCTATCAAGGAGTAGAAGATATGTAACTTATCCCATTAATCAAATTGTAACCTCTACCATAATGAACTAACATAAAGAACACATCAATATTTAGTCATTATGGAGGGAGTTACAAAATTAATTTATAAGTTACAAAATTAAATAAAAGAATACAATTAATTTTATTCATATAGTCTAACATTTCTTTAGCAGTCTCCTCTACTTTGCAAGAAAAAGAACAAGCTTATTAATTAAGGGATTTTTTTTTAAAATTAGCATAAAAAAATGCTAGCTTAATTACATTACACAGAGGGCAATTCTTATAAAACAAATTTATTTTTCAAACCATATGTTGAATCTGGTTTCAAACAATTTAACTAATCTTAAATAATAAATTGACATACGTTGAGTACCTGCTTTTGTGTCCTTGGTTTTTTCAACTGGTTCTTTCTTCTCCTCAGCGCTCTCTGTTTTGGTGTTGTCAAATGCACTAGCAACCTCCGTTGGAGTACAATATATGTTATCGACTGCCACAATGGTTTCACCATCTTCCCTTGACGCGAAAGGTAAGTCTTCCTTAGGATTCAAGATACTTTCTTTTCCTCTGTTGTCCCCCTCATTTCCATTTTGATCTTCCTTCTCATTTATAACTGCTTCATCACCAACATTATCATTATCTTTTTTCGAGTCCTTGTCACCTTTTACATTTTGATGATTAATTCCTTTCAACTTTCCACCCTCCTTCTCTAATTCTCCATTGACATTGACTGTACCCTTATCATAACCTGATTTTTCATTTTCATTTATCACATTGTTAGCCTTTGAAGCTCCTACATTGGTCTCCTTGAAACCTTCTTGTTTTTGCATCGTAGATCTCCCGCTTCTCGACTTTTGAACATAGTTCTTGCAGCTGTCATCCTGACCGCGATTTGTTGATTTCACGCTGGAGCTACGGGTGATGATTGTATTATCTGTGGCAATCTGCTTTGATTCCTTGCATCCCATTATTCAATTGTTGAAAGATATTTAGGTGGTGGTAGGGGAAGAGAGGATGATCAATCAAATCCTTGGTTCCATAATCTAATCTATTAATATGAGGAAGGCAGATACTGATCGAGTTTATGATAATTAATGGAATAATGGTTATGTACTTAGTTTGATTTATCAGATTTATTACATAGATTATGGAGGGCTTGTATAGCATGTCAGCTCATGTTGGAGATGAGAATCTTGTATTTCGTTATAGTTTTGAAGGCCAAGATTTGTATGTGTGCTGGCATGCAAAACAGCAAAACAGATGCGTTGAAGTCTTTTTCCTGAGGACCGGACGACATGTAATTTATGCATGGCTTGGGTTTTCAAGATCTAGTCAATTTTTAATCACATATTCGACTCAACATCTTTAATTAAACGAGCTCGATTCATATATAAATTTGAGTAGCCGAATCATAATAAATGCGAGCAATTCTGTTCGAATTACAACTCTACGCATTGCTGGTTTAATTTAAATCAGCCTATGCATTCAGAAAATCTTTATTTCTATATATTTTGAATTTCTAAAAAATTATTAATTCCAAGCTAACGGTGATATTGTAAAAACATAATAAGACTTTTCATGAAGTTACACCCTAGCATATGTTATGACAAACTTATATTCAGTTTTCACAAATAAAATAAGAAAAAGAAGAACAGAATTCGACAATGGACAATAGAAGAACAACTTAACTAACATATATATAGATGGGCTTCGAAATTTATTAAAAAAATCATCCAAAAAACTGACCTGCATTTTATGCAACCCACCACTGTATCGGATTCACTTTCTGGATATAAAATTGTTTGACACACACAAGAAATTCTAGACCCTTTAAAATATTAAGAATAGACATCTACTTGTACAACTTGCGAGTATCCTATATCCAATTGTCCGACTCAAAAAATTTTAAATTTCATCGAATTTATAAAATCTAGCAATTTACTCCCCTCCCTGCTCTATAATCTATACATGTATGTACTACCCAGCTTATAAATATACATAATATACATAACATATAATATTCTTTATTCTTTATTTTTTTTAAAATATAAACTAAAATTATGAAAAGTAATTTGCATATATTTTCAACTCTGCAATAATGTATCAAATGACATGCACTCTATATTTTTCTTTATATCCAACACAACTTATTTTTTCCCTACTTTTCTTTATGTCATTTAAATATTTAAATCATAACCAAGAAAAAATTACAATTTTAATTTTTTAGTGTCAGAATGGTCGGTAACTACCTCATCGTTTTGACATCACAGATATACAATTCATATCTTTTAGGAGCTCCATAACATTGACCCTTTTTCGAAATATGTTCCAATTGATTGACCATACACAAGTGGCTTGTTTTGATGTACAAGTAAAAAAAGAAAAGGAAAGAAATAGAATTCTATTTATTAATATTAAGAGTATATGTTTAGTGGAAAATTCTGATTATTTATATTTTTATGACACATTTAAGATTCTGAATTAGTACGTGCTCTACTTGAAAAATTGAAACAAATAGTAACTACTTACTACCAGTTTACCACTTATCAAATTAGTATTTGTAATTTATTTTAATTTTTTAGCATTTCTGATTAGTAAATTCGTCAGTTATTTGAACTCTAATTCATCAAAGAGCCAAATTTGAAAAATGTTACAATCTCTACCATAATTTTAATATTGATGAGATAAGAGGGGAAATCCCATTTCGTTCCATTTTTTAAGAAAAATTTTCAAATTAAATATAATAATAAAAATAATTTATCGATAAATAATGGGAAATATAAGTCCTGTATTTTTTACTGAACTAGAAAAGATTATCGTAGGAAAAATTATATTTAAAATTTTGATTTTTTAAATACAAAAATGGCTTCCGGGCCTAAAATTATATGCATGTTCGAAACGTATATTTCAATATACGTATATTGTGTGACACATGATTTGGTTACGTGTTCTTAAAAAGTTTACACAGACACGGATGCCTTGAAAAATCATCAACATGACATAATAAAAAAACTACTCCTAGATTGCGTAAACTTAAACCAACAACTGAGTGTAATAATGCAAACAAAACAAGAGCCTGTTACTTTCCCGCTGTAAATATGTCTCAAGACTCAAGCTAGAGTTCCTTGCTTTCGCTCATAATAAAATATATACATGGCCCACCTTATCTTCTTTATTTGTCTCTGAATATCATAATTATTGTCACCTTATCATATTATACTATACTTAAAATTTAATAACTCAAACTTGTTGATAATGGAGACTCCTACATCTAATATACATTCATTTGTTTATAAATACACACTATTCTTTTTATTATTTTCCTCTGGAGTTTAGGACACACCAGCAATAACCCCGTCTTCCCAGATCACTCATTTCTGTGCCTTTCCATCTGTTTCTTGATCACTTTCATCAATGGAAGGCTCCACAAATGATAGACTTGATTTTGGGAAGATGGGTTTTGGGTAATTCTCTCTTGTTTTTCTTGATTTCTTTCATTGGATATTGTCTATTTATATGTATTATGTTGTTCTCGTTTTAATATATAGATATAGTAATTTATAATGATGTTTGGATCTGTGTTGGTTTATGCATTTTGTAGCGGTATCTGTTGTAGTATTTGACAGTGTGATTGATCTGTTATATAGATGTAAGCATTACAGCAGAAGATGCAAAATTCGAGCTCCCTGTTGCAATGAAATCTTTGATTGTAGGCATTGCCATAATGAAGCCACTGTATGTTATTGCTTGTCTTTTTTTTTTTTTATCATCTCTTTCCTTTTCATCTACATGTATGTCCTCCAAAGTTGTTTGATCTGCTTTTTTGCTGTCATTGATTTTATTAATAATTGAACTGAGGCATTGTGGAGCAAGCTATTTGATTGATATGAGCTCTTTTGATCTTGTTCTCTGCACCTGAATCAATATCTTATGTAACTTTCTTCATTTACATGCCGGTTGACCTTCATTTTTTTATCAGGGCATTTTCAGCAACCCCTTTGATATACACGATTTGGTCCGGTCTGATGTGAAGCAAGTATGTTTGGATCTACTTTTGTTTATTAGTCTCGTTGCAATCCTAATTTTTTCCTACCTTTGTAAGTGATGACTAAGGTGCTTACAATCAAATGTTTGTTGTAGGTTATTTGTTCTGTTTGTGACACAGAGCAGCCGGTATGTGTTTCTTGAGGTGACATGTGGTACTGTTTGTTCTATAAATCTAGTCTGTAGCTCAACAGTTCCGTTTGTTCTTCTGCTTATTGTTACTAGGTTGCCCGCACTTGCACAAATTGTGGCGTGAATATGGGAGAATATTTCTGTGCTGTGTGCAAATTTTACGATGATGATGTAATTGACCTAGTAGTATTTCATATCTATTTAAACTGTATTTATATTATAGTTTATTCAGTTCTCCTTCTTTACAAAAACAATAGTGAACTCTTGAACAAGTTAGTCATCTCAAACTTGGGAGTAGGACCCCAGGATGTTATAGTTTGGTTTCCCATTTTCATAATGTACATACAACCCATTGCAGATAGACAAGGAGCAGTTCCATTGTGATGATTGTGGAATCTGTAGGTCAGTGACTGTTATTTCTTAAAATTTCTTTCTTATTCTGTTTGCGTTGATCTTGATTAAAGTAATGAAAGTATGTGCAATGATGGTCTGCTAATATCCATTTTCTTTTAATGCCAGAGTTGGTGGCCGTGAAAATTTCTTTCATTGCAACAAGTGTGGTATGCATTTCATCCCATTTTTGCTTTTAAATGCATCTCATCTAACCGTTACAGGATATTCCTAGTAAATGTTTCAATATGGTGTCAATCCTGAATGACTAACGAGAAAAATGACAGATATCATATTCATTTCATACTTTAATTTAGGTGTAATTTTAATAGCCACTTCCCTGAGAATCCTGTAATCAGAGAAATTGAAATTACATTCACATTGTCCCTTAACTAAATGTGGTCAGGTTTTAGATTAAAAACTTAAATTAGTGCAGATTACCTAATTTCCTAGAATTTAGAATGTTTTAAATGCATCTGCCTGCTTCCATTTAAATAGAAAATGCAGTATTATCATGGTTGTGGGATACTCTCAAAAGTCAAACCTTTTGCTGATGGTGTTACAAAATCATATTTTTAAATTTTATCTTTCTCTTCAACCATTCCTATTCTGAAACTTTTTCTTTCCCATCTTGTTTTGTTTTATATTCCTTGCTTGGAGCATAATCATCTAGAACGTAAATTTCCTTTAGAGTTTCATGTTTTGATATGTACGCATTCAGGATCTTGCTATTCAGTAAGCCTGAGGAATAACCATTCATGTGTGGAGAACTCCATGCGTCATCACTGTCCAATATGCTACGAGGTTTGGTCCATGACTCTCTAGTGTTTGTCTAACTGAAAATTTTGTAGATTTTTAAGATGTAGCATATGTGACTTTACAGTATCTTTTTGATTCGCTGAAAGACACTACTGTTATGAAATGTGGGCATACTATGCACTGTGAATGTTACCATGAGATGATAAAGCGTGACAAGTAAGCAATGAGATAGTTGTACGCTACATATATTTTTATATTACAAGTCATTTGTTTTTTCTAACTATCTAAAACATGTTATTGATCAGATACTGCTGTCCCATTTGTTCAAGGTCGGTAGTTGACATGTCTAGAACTTGGAAGAGGATAGATGAAGAGGTGGGTCAACAAGACAGTGCCTGTTATTCTTCCTGTCTTAAGCTTGGTGAAAACATCTATTTAATCAGGAAACGCTTCATTGTTTGTAGTTTAATTATTACTGTAAATTATTTATTTTACTTGCAGGTAACTATACTATAATTAATATAATACGTCACCACTACAGATATGAGATCATAGTCGGCCTACCTAGAATAATTTTATGGCCTTGTTAGTCAACTTAGTACACTTTGCTCTTCCCTTTCGGGCCGAACAAGAGTTTTGCAATACTAGCGTTATCTTCAGTGCTATTTAAAGTGATGCATGATCAAGCTCATTTAGAAGTATTATACATGATTATAGTGAACAGTTTTAAATCATAAGTTTGATTTTCTTAACTATAACCTTATATATACTAGTATCCTATTCACACATACATTTATTAAACATGGGAACTATTTTGAGAGTTCCATTATCGTAAAATCACCCATTACACAATTTCATAAAAAAGGGAACTGCCAGGTGCTCCACCATTTATATATGTATGTTAGTTTATATGTACTTCTCTCCAGCGTCATTAGAAATCGGTCAAGTGGATCAGTACTTGTATCTAAGCAGTTATATATGTGCATGATACTAAGGAATCAGGATTGCTTTACGTGATCATAAGAGTTGGGAATTCACTGTATGTTTTTTCTGAAGTGTCACACCCCTCTTGCGTGAATGCATTATAGATTTCTGTAATGTTAAAAAACAAATCTGGCTATATATTGGGAAAAGGTTTCTAGCATCATTTATAGTTCACAGTACCATAATTTGTTTTAATTGATGAAAGTTGTCAGGGAACTTGTGTTGGTTTCATTACTTTGGGTCGTATTTACGATGAATATTAACAAGTATTCTTCTTTTACATTTCTAAAATCTTGCTTAAATATCTTTTAGCTGTCCCAAAATTGAGGTGCTTTTCGTCAGTCTGCTGTGTGCATATACCCAAGTGCATGTACAATTTTCAGTTCCTGATTTTCTTTGGGAAGAGTACAAGGATGATCATGCAAATTCTTTTGGCTATAATAATTTAGATTTTATAAAAAGATTCCTATGCAATTGTACAGTGAATCATGTTGATTTTCTCACTTCATGATTTTCTTTCGCTTCTACTTACCCATCAGATTGAAGCTACTGTCATGCCCGAGGATTACAGATATAGGAAGGTACTTCACTTCTATCAGTATATCTCAACTACTTTGAATGTTGGTATATGAGTCTCAGAGTAGATGTATCTATAAGTTGTTTTATACCACCCCCATTTACATAATGTACTCGAACAATCATCTTTCATAGGTGGTACACAATTTTGTTTTATCTTGTCATGTTCTTTTGTTTGAGATTTATCCTGTACATTCTGTCCTATTTTTTTCTAAACTCATGCACATCGTTACACTAAAAACATGCAGACCAAGTGCCAACCATCCATTTTGAATCCTATTTATTTTGACTTGTCACAATTGCTAATGTTTTTACCTAAAACAATGCTGAAACACACATTTTTACAGGTATGGATCTTATGCAACGACTGCAATGACACAACAGAAGTTTTCTTCCACATCATTGGACAAAAATGTAACCACTGCAGATCGTATAATACACGCACAATAGCCCCTCCAGTTCTCCCTCAAGGATGAGGTATGCATGAATTTGCATACACATTTTTCTGTCAACATGTACATTGGGAATGGACTGCAAGGCCCTTCTTGCTGCGACTTAACAATTGGATTTACATAATTTCTCATTTATTGTTATATGGATCCATTGGAAGTAGCACCGATTTGTGCTTGCTTCAGAAATCATCTTCATCAATCTCTTATTGGACAAAACCTAGTTAAAAGTATTCTAGGTCATTGTACAATATATCCTGTAATCCTGTAATGTGAATCGGAAAGTCCTTTTCCATAAGGAACAAACAAATCCTATAAAATGTCCACATATAGATGCTAATTGTGAGGTCTTTCTTGGCTCCCATTTTCCCCCTCATATTATGCATTTTTCTGTGCATTGCGTATCTACAAGTACAACCTTCATGGATGTGATTTGTAGAAGGCTGATAGGCCATCAAAGAAACGCTTGGCTAAAAAATAGTTAAAATTAGTCATGAGAAGGCATGATAGGAGTTCAATATTAGTCATTAGAAAAAAATTCTTTACCCTCATAGGTGAACCAAGGGACTTTTATGGTTATTAGATTAAAGTTATTGCTTCCGAGTAGTCGAGTAGAACACATTCGATATGGTTATTGAGTTAATGTCCTCTGTAGTACACAGGAATATATTCAAGCTATTGTCTTGAGAAGCAGGTTTTTATTTATTAAAATCTCCATCAACATGAAATTTGGTCCGGCCAGTTTTTTCGGCAAGGACTGGTTGGACTAGACATTTGAAATAGAACAATTTATGGTAGGACTTATACCCAAGCAAGGATATTCTTAAAACACACAGGTAGAAGATGAACTATTGAAAGCCATAGGTTATTATGCCCTGTTGTTCTGGACAAGAGTTTTGAGCTGTTTAATTGCACTATCAATTTCTTCTTGTCCCCTCAGTTTCATTTCTTCACTCAACTGCTGTGCCTTTTTCCTCACATTTTCCCCACCTTTCTCCACTACAACTTGTTTCACAACTCTTGCTACTTCTTCTCTAACAAACTCAGCCTTCTCATCTTTCTCAACCTCTAATCCAAACCCCAACTCTACCGCAAGCCTAGCATTCAAAGGCTGGTCATTTTGCAGCGGCATTGCTATAATTGGAACCCCAAAACTAAGACTTTCCATGACTGAACTCCACCCACAATGACTCACAAACCCTGAAATACTTGAATGTCTCAATATCTTGGCCTGTGGAGCCCAGCCTTCTACAACCCTACCCTTGTCTCCAGCCCTCTCTAGAAACCCTTCAGGCAGAACCTCCAAAGCCTTCTCCCCTTCAGGAAATTTGAGCACCCATATGAAATTCACATTGCTAAGCTCAAGCCCATAAGCTAATTCTTCCACTTCTTTCTTGCTTAAGTAACTCTCAGTGCCAAAAGATACATAGACAGTTGAGGGAGCATCTTTTTTGTTAAGCCATTTCAAGATATCCTCATAATCATTTTCTTGATGATTCACACCAACATCTTGAACAAGCGGACCAACCGGTGCAATCTTCTTGTTGATCAACTTGGAGAGACAATCAAGATATTTCCCCTCTATTTTTCTACTACTTTTGATCAATAAGATATCTTTTGTGCCCATAATGCAATCAAAAATGCGATCTTCATCCTCTAGGCTATCTCCTCTATGAGTTTCAGACATTTTTATCAACTCAGAGTACTTGAGACACACACTTGTGGATGGAAATGGGGTCTGGAGATTCTTCACAAGGCGATACATGTATGAAACTGTAGCGGCTCCAGATGTTAAGAAATGAACCGCAGGAATCTGATAAGCCGCAGCAAGTTTAGGCACCAATGGCTGATTAATATCATATATAATTAAATCTGGACTTGCAGAGTTTATGATTTCCGAAAATTTGGAGCTGGCTAATTGAAAGGCTTTTGTAAGAGTTTTCATGAGATGGGGTGGCAAGCCATTTGTTGTGTGATAATGAGGAGGAAGTTGTGGGGAAGATTGCAAAGTGAATTCAATTAGCTCAATATTGGAATGACAATCATATATTTTATTTTTGATGGGCATGAGATTTATAGGCGTAGAGTAAATGTAGATTCGGAAGTTTTTCCTTGAGAGCTTCTTGGCTAGCTCTAGAAATGGTGATATGTGACCATGGCCAAGCCATGGAAACATCACAACTTTTATGCAAGTATCTCTATTGACATTCATCTCTGTTATGGCCTTGTGGGGAAGATAAGATGAATATGAGGGTTATTTATGTATACGAGACACTCAAGGATGACAACGGATCAGACGGGTTCTGTGAAATCCAAATTCATATATTTTCGGATTTAACAATTAAATTTAAAATCAAAAATCAATATCAAAATACAAATCCATCGGATTTCAGATCTGATCGGCTTTTTTCAGATATCCAAAAATTGAAAAACAATATAATTAATTTAACTATCAATAGCGCATATCAATAAAATTTGTTCAAATATTCATTCTATTTATACAATAACTAGTAAAAAAAGCCGCGCTTCGCAACCGCCTCATAATAAATTTTAAATTTATTAAAATTATTTTTGATATTGAAAATATTTAATAAATATATAATTGTAATATATTATAAAAATTTATTTGAAAATACTTATTAATTTTATTTTTAAATGAATAAATATTAATTTATCATATATAACAAAGCTTTAAAAATTATATAAAAATAAGTTGTAATTTGTAAAAATTATATAAAAATAATGTGATTATTTTAATAATTATTATATTGATTACAATCATATACTTACAATCTTAGATTGATTAGATGCGTACTATTTTAGGCACATGAAAAAAATACGGCTTTGTTCCGAAAAAGTTGATACTTTTTTTATAAAATTTAAATAATAATAAATTATATGAACATTAATAATGAATAAATTAAGATGTATCCAACTACTAAAATGATTTATAGTTATGTTCTTTAATTTTAAATTGACTGATGCACAACACAACATGTTCCACATCGCTGCATTTATCTATTTCTCATTCGTCTAAAAAATACACAAACATACACCAGTGCTTTTAAGCTGTGCAAAATATATAAGGATCACCATCTTCTTTGTATAGATCTTGATCAAACGACTCGCCAAAGTTACATTACTGGTAACTGAACTGCATATGATAAAATTTGATATAATAAAATTATATTAAACCAAAATAGTAGTATTAAATTTATTAATATTCTAAAATTAAATAATAATTTCAAAATATATATGCGTATTATAATTCACAACTTACTAATTTGTTATGATTCTGAGATCTTTTTTTTTTTTCATTTCCATCTGCCGCTAACAATATCAATGTCACCAATGTAAGTCAAGTAGCCCACGATATCTAGATAAGTATTAGTCAAATTATGTAAATATTAAAGAGTGTAATTTAAAATTATATATGTATGTGTGACTTATAATATCTTATTTTAACAAAATATCTGACAATATATTGGTGTCATTAACAAATGCTTCAATTATATCGGGACATATGAACTTAAATCCATGGAGTGGTATGTTGATGATTCCTTCTTCCAACTTTTTTGGGGCCGTTGTACGTAGAAACATCACTTTAAACTCACATGATAGTGGTCTATATCTATCGGTACTTGCAAATACTTTTAAGTTTTTAATGCTATATAAAGACTCTTCTTCCAAAATATGTTTGAATCGAAAAAATAGATGGTTTTGAATCATTGCATGGATAAGATTTTTCTATCATAAATTAAAGCATCAAAAAGTTAGTATGAATGCATAATTGTAATAGATTAATAAATAATAAAAATTTATTAACCTTTTCATCAATTAAAATCACTAAATTGGTCGCTTATTTGTGTATTGATTGCCTCCTATATCCTGCATACTCTCACTCTTATCATCCAATGGTTTCTAATGTTATTTAAAGTATTCAAGAGAGTGTAATCCATGATATATTAATATGAGAATAATATGACTTGAATGTTGTTATTATGTTAACCTAATTATGTGTTTATATAGACGGTTACAAATCCAATTACAAAACAGATAATGATAAGAATAGCTTTCATAAGGTAAATAGAATTGAATTTGAGTTCTTTCTTCACTATCCAAATCATATTATGATTGTCTGTTTCCTTCACAAACTCTGATAATAAACTCTGTCAGTTTGATAATCTCTGATAAAACATTCTCTGTTAGAGTAAACTCTGATTGAGTATTTTTTTGATAGAGTAAACTCTGACCGACAGTTTCATAAACTCTGATGACGTCAACAACATAAACTATGTTCTTTGATATTCTTTGACAACATCAGTGTTTGTTTTTCTAACATTATAAATAAAAAAATCTAAGTTATTTTATATTCTTCTAAACTTTCTCCTCAAGTCAAGTTACCATCTTAATATTCTCTTAAAATTTCAATACCATTTTAATATGTTCCTACACTTTTTATTTTAAGATTTTCTTACAATTCTCATTAATTTAAATTATCACCTTATTTTTTTAAATCAAATTACCATACTATTATTTTCTTAAAATATAATTTATAAATTAAAAATACTAAAAAGATAGTATAAATTAAATTAATTTTTAAAAAATTTAATTTTAAATTTTATAGATAATGTAATTTGTTTATGTTTAGTAGATTCATTCTGAAAAGTTTATTGTAAAATTCGAGAATAAAAAGAGACAACTCAATGGAAAAAAACAAGTTCAACGAAAACCAGCTCAATGAGCCACCGCGAAGCGTGTGTAATTTTTTAGTAGATTCATTCGGAGAAGCATGTTGTTTGTGAAATTTGTTTATTAGATTCATTCTGAGAAACATGTTATTTTTAAAATTTGAGAACAACAAGAGACAATTCAATGGAGAGAAATAAGTTCAACGAGAGATGGTTTAATGACCGCCGCGAACTGCGTGTAATTTGCTTAGTAGGTTAGTCGTGAGAAACTTGTTATTTGTAAAATTTGAGAACAATATGAGACGACTCAATGGAGAGAAATAAGTTCAACGAGAGAATGGTCGTCACCAAGCGCGTATTATATTTTTAGTGAATTCGTTTTAATAAATATGTTATTTGTAGAATTTGAGAACCATGAGAGACCGCTCAATAGAGAGAAACATGTTTTATGAGAGACGGTTCAATTGTCGTTACGAAACGCGGCTTAGCAAACTAGTCAAATATTAATATAAGAATTTATATGATATTTTTTGTGTTTTAAATAAATAATAGATACATAATTAACAAGTTAAACAATTTTCTTCAATATTTTAGTTATTAAGATTTGAACAAATAATTGCAAGTTCCGATTATCACTATATATGACAAGTAACAAAAGTTTTGGAGTTAAAAACCAGTAAACGGTAATACAATTAAGATTTAAGAGTGAGTTTAATATATTAATTTCTTTTAAATTCAAAAATTAAAATAATCTAAGTGTATATATATTATAAATTATTATTAAATGTAAATTCAATCCAATTAATCTAATTCAATATGTTGAATTAGAGTTTGATGTTAAGGGTGTACAAAAATTCCGCTCAGCCGCATCAACTGCTCAAACCGCCCGTAATCGAATCGCATTTTGTTGATAACTGCAAAACACAGATGGTTGCGGATTCTTATAACCGCTCATTTGCCGTTGTGGTTTTAAATTTTGAAAAATCGCAAAAACCAAACCGTAATCGCAAAACATAAAATTAAAAACATAATAATTAAATTTATAGATTTCTATAAATTAATAAATTATATATACATTTACATATATTTTAGTTATTTAAAATATAAAATATATTCCAAAATAAAGTTATTATTTAATACAATTGAGTATATAGAATCGTGATTGATATATCGTTTTATTTAATCGTGATTTCTATACCAACTGTGAATTCGTGGTTGAAAATATTGCGGTTAACAGCAATCGCATTTGCGGTTTGGTTGAAGATTTGTTAACCGCAACCACATTTGCGGTTTGGTTGGAGATTTTTTAAAACTGCTGCATGCGGTTTTTGGGGCGGTTTTTATTCCAATCACACCAAACCAAACCGCGTATGTATAAATTTAGAGCTTCTCAGCGAGCTGGCTCTGTAAATGAACATATACATTATGTGACCTTGTTGGCACGGAGCCATCACTTGTTACATCAATATCAATATACATCTAGTTGTATATTATTTCTCTGGTATGAGGAATCAGATAAGGAAATTAAAAGAAAGGAGCAACTTGCCTTATTTTTAGGTATACATAAAGACACAAGGAAACCCAAGACAGGCTTGATTGTCATACTCGTGCATTTGGAGTTAAGATATTATTAGACAGTGAACACTCGTGAGAAATATTATTACTATGTAGCACATACAAAATTAAGTTAATCGGTTGATTATCTAAAACTCCGTCCTTTAAGAAAATTGAAAATCATGCATGAGTATGAATTTATTGTTGTTACCCCAGATACTGCCGGTTTTTTGTTGACGTAGACAATACAAATAAACTTTGATCACATGCATTCTTAATGATCTTTAGTTGCGTCATATATATAGCAACTAAAACAGAACCGTAATAATAGATAGGGAATATGAGCATTAAGGCTGCCGTGAGGGACAAGTAACTAAATAATTACTCCAAAACAAGTTTCTGTTCTTACACAAATTCAACGATCA
The DNA here is from genome assembly GCA_028671895.1 of Oenanthe sinensis. Lineage (NCBI taxonomy): Eukaryota > Viridiplantae > Streptophyta > Magnoliopsida > Apiales > Apiaceae > Oenanthe > Oenanthe sinensis. Next base: position 28,832,065 of record CM053813.1, on the reverse strand, counting down.
CGGAAACAAGTTTCTTGTAATGAGTATATAGTTAAATCACAAATTACACACCAACATAATTTAAAGTACACTTAGGTCTGATTTAGGTTTAACTATTGCTGCAACAATATTAATTAATATAATTAAGAAAAAAGAACCTAATAAGAATTTTTCTTCTGGATATCAAGAGCAGCAAGCACTAGTAGAAATAGAAAGGCTAGTGAACCAAGCAAAGAAACAACAATCGCACCCGAAACTTGATGGCAGAATTTCTCGAATAAATGACAAACTTTTTCCCAGTGCACATGTTTATTCCCGTTGTAGCCGAGAACGCCGACGGCAGAGGCGGCTCCGATGCCGGAGGCTAGTAATGCCAACATTAGTATGTCAAGGATTATTATTGTGGTGGCTAAACCTCCAGTTCTTTTGCCTCTATTAGCCAGAACGAGGATCAGTGAAATAGCTCCATAGGAACATGATATTGAGTTTGTCACCACAAAGTACCTGTACATTAATTAATTCATTCCAATTAAAGACTTATTATATTATTATTATCTAAATTAATTACATAAAAATGTATATACTTTACTAAGTATTGACATCTTTGAGTTTTCGATGAGTATCCAGGTAGGGCATGTCACAATATAATGAAATAATGAAAATATACACTCCGTTTATGTATGGAACTGGAGGGAGATCTAGCTAGATATGGTTGTTTGTTGAGTCATAAATGTACTAGTTAGGACTTAGGAGTAGCTAAGGTCTTACTTGCAGAAATAATAGAGTGAACATTTATGGGAAGTTGAGAGTTTGATATGGTAGCTAGGTCAATTTAATTATTTGTTGTATTGTTAAATGCGTACGTAGGGTACATAACTCAATTGTGCCAATTTGCCAACCACATATATAAAAGAAGGTTGACTATTAGTAAATTATATTATATATTATTAAAAGTATTTCTATTTTTTGTATTTCTTTAAAAGTGAAAAATAATATATACAAATTAAAATGCAAGATATGTGTGTTTTAGACTTTTAGTCTTTAAATGTACGTAGAATAATTACCTTTATCATAAAATCTATTTTTTTAGAGGACGGCCCGTAATACATATTCAGTATTGTAGTTATTTAATTAAGTTTATATTATATACAACGTGGCGGTATTATAGCCTTAGAAATGAACTCCATATGGCTGTAATATAGACTCCTAAAAAAATGATGATGATAATCAATAATAATAATAATAATAATAATAATAATAATAATAGTCGACTCCATCGCACGATGAACATCACACACTTAACCCTTATATTTTTTGTTTACAAAATATATAACAGTTATTTTTCAAAAATTTAGAAAAATAATGTATTTTTAAACTTAAAAGATTTATTTTAATGTAACATATAATATAATAGGATATATTGAAATTGATTATATAGAATGTAATTTTTACATCAGTTTTTTGCACTATTTTAGTACTACAGGTTGGGATTTTTTAATGATTCTTTTGTATAGCCCCGTATACCCCTCATTAGGGGTGAGTATGGTTAACCGAAAAAACCGTCTGAACCGAACCGACCAAACCGAAAATTTAGGTTTTTTAACGATTTGGTTTGATTATGGTTTTAAATTTTAAAAACCGAAAGTTTTGGTTTGGTTTTGGGTTGATCTAATTTTCCACCCGATACAACTGAACCGAACCGATATATAATATATATAAATATATAATATATATTTATAATATTAATTATATATAATATAAAAAAATAATTTATAGTGTTACTATATATACATACAGTGAGCAAATATCTAATATCTTACTCTCTTACTGTTTTAAAAGCCCAGCCCAAATGAAGAGTAATAGTCCATACTCCAAATTATATACAGACATCTATTCTTTTAATTTATTCTAAATCCTAATCAGTTTACCCTGAGTTGAGAGACATGAGACTTGAGAGATAGATACACTCATACACCTTCAATTCCACTGAGTTAATATTCTTGTAAGTTTAACATTCTTGTTCTCTATTTCTGTATGTTATTGTCAATCGATTCATTATTATTTTTTTTGCTAAATATTTGATTCATTGTTATTTAATGGAGTATGTTGAATGAATTAATTTTATTAGAGCTTTTCTAAATTTGGTTTTTGTTTTAGGATTGAAACTTTGAAGCTTGAAGATATGGCATCGGTTGACAAAGATCTTACTGGAGAAGCATCAGTTGAAATTTTATCTGGTGTACCCCATGATACAATCGGTGAAGAGCATATAGAAGAGCATCAACAATCTGAATTAAAACCTCAAGGTACACAACCTAGAGGTGAAAGATCAGATGTTTGGAAATTGTTTACAAAAGATCCTAATAATAAGAAAATGGTTGTTTGTAACTTCTGTAAAAAACAATACGTAGCTTCTTCAGGAAATGACACGAGTTCTCTATGGAATCATTCCAGAAAGTGTTTCAAGAACCCTAACAAAAGAGCCAATAAAAATCAGCATATTCTTTCTTTTGAAAAGAAAAGGGAGGGGGTAGTACTCTTAAGAGTCATACCTTTAATTATAACAAGTGTAGGGAAGTTTTGGCACAAATGGTGATTTTAGATGAGCACCCTCTAGGATGGCAGAAATTGTAATCTAATGTTCTATTAAATACGTTAGTTTATTTTGTTTTATTTTATAATTGAACTTTGTAATAGTTTTAAACCGAAACCGATCCGAAACCGAACAGAAACCGAACTTTGTAATGGTTTGGTCGAAATGTTTTTTGGTTTGGTTATGGTTTGAAAATTTGAAAACCCGAAATTTATGATTTGGGTGGTTTTTCCGTCCCAACCCGACCAATCCACCCGATACTCACCCCTATCCCTCATTAGATGCATTTAAACTTAAACTTCCATTCAAGAAGGATAAAAAAACAATATAAAAAATGAAATTTCCAGTCCCATCCAATATTATTATAATATTGCCTTTGGTTGAGAAAAAAGGAATGTGTGAAATTTAAAAAATAAAAATGAAGATTTAAGGAAATAATTAAAAAAATGAGAGTGCAAATTTATTATAATAAGAAATGTGAAGGAAATATGTATAAAAAGAAATGGAACATTAATTCTCAAATTGTGAATTTCAGTTATAGTTTATATTGTTAGAAATTGAATGAAGGGATGAATGATTTTTGAACAATTTCTTATATTGTAATTCAAATTTCTTTCATCCCAAACCAAAAACAACATAAGAATTTCCTAGCTGGTATCTTTCTTTGACATCTCAATTTATTGATATAAAATATTCACATTTTCTAGGTTAGGGTTTCAACTAATATTCATATATACATACACAACGAAATGCATGCATATTGTATGCATTAACATGTGCGAGTGTGTGAATATATATAAAAATTATAACTTAGAGTCGAGAGAGTAGGGGGAGAGAAATATATAACTCACGTGAAGGAAGTCATGTCAGTCCATGTAGCAGTGACCGGAACATTTATCGGCGGCAGAGTGGAAACCAAAGTAATGGGTACGATGGAAGTCTGTTTATTGACCCCAAGAGTTACTGCAGCAGAGAGAGTGAGTGCCACAGCCATCAACCTCAAAAACAAATCTGAACATCTCACACTTTTCTTATCTGCCACTACCAGTGCTTTACTCTCTCTATTACTCTTTTCTGTTTCCATTGTACAAGCTAGTATATATTAACTAAGAGAAAGCTAGGGGTGACGATATATTTTTCAAGTGATCGAAAGAGATTTATATTGGAAGAAGAAAAAGAAAGTATTGATTGTTGATCGTCAAGCTCATCTACTTGTTAAAACTATTAAATGCAGCATATTTAAATTTATGGGTTGGGGTTGTTTCTAACTCATCTACAGTACGAGCTGCATGTCGGTTAATCTTTATTTTATTTATATTTTTTGGAAATGAAATTAAACTAATTACAAGATCTAGCATTTACATATAGATGTAATGAGGGTCCACGTCCAACATTAGTTAGCCGCCAATTTTTTTTGCAGATTTACCATTTTCTTCACCAAATAAGTCTTATTAATTCTCACAAATTCGCTTTTGTCTTTTTTTCTCTCATCTTATTATAATAGTTCTTATTTTTCATTCAATAATCATCATTCTTTTGTGAGGATTGTTGATGTACCCAATTTTTTGGGTGTTTTGTTTATCCTCCTTTTGGAGTGGTTGATATATTTTGGTTTGTTGTTTTGTCTCTTTCATAATGATTCAATTGATGTTTTGGGGATTTGGAAACCCGGCATCGAGGCTGGATCAGTGATGAAAATTACAAAAACTCACTTTTCACAACGGAAGATTGCTCATATTATGAGAGGGCATCAGTTCCTTCGATTTTAGTTGGTACAACGGAAAGTTTTGAACATTGGACTACAACTGAAATTAATTGTGTGGAGGTCAATTGTGATGCTATAGGATGGTGTATGTTGAATTTCTCAAAAACCCATTGTATCTTATTTAATTCAAAGAATATTTGTATTATGTATGTTAAGCGATCTTAAAACAAAACGGCTATTTATTTAACTTGTTTATTTGTTTCTCAACTTGTACAGTCTTTTCATTGAAATGCATAATATTTTCATAAAAAAATTAAAAAAAATTAGAAGATCTAACTATCGTAGAAAAGAAATACGGAGAAGTGAAAAGCGCTTACTTTCAAAGATAAAAGAAAGAAAAATTACACAATAACCAATACGCACAATTAAGAAATGATGAACTTTTTAAGCTATTATAGTTCAGAATTTTGGTCCAAAATATTAAATTAGATGCGCATGTGAGAATTTGTATACAATGCAAGGTATTATTTCTAAGTAATCAGCACATTGTTGTTTTATTATATATACTACGTGTACAAGTGATCGATGTAATGATTTTCTCCCTCCTGAATCGAGGTTTATATTTTAATCACCAATTCTCCAAATTTTGATATTTAGAGCATTATTCTATTCTGTACGAGATCCAAATAAATTGGATAATACTGGTATTGATAGCTAGGAAGAGTATTTTTAACATAAACGTACTTTAGGGGCAACAAATATATATAAACGAGATGGCTAACATATGCCCTCAGGGCACCGGATAATTAACATTAATTACAATCAGTTGCATAAATACAAGTGCATTCCTTTAAACTTCTAACTAAATTAAAACTTGCATTAACTATTTCATTGTTAAAATATCACGATTTATTTTTTGGGCTAAAATTAAATCAAAATACTTTCTAAATTTATTATTCTTTAAAAATAACATATTTTCTCTCTTGGGGCTTATTATTTACATTTATATAAAAATTAAATATCATAACCTATAAAAAAGGTATAATATCATAAGGCTTTTATTCGTTATATTAGAAAAGTCCAAATATTAATGTTGATGTAATATTTTCATATTTCCTAAAATGTAAAGGTATACATCGATCTATTTTACTTTAAATTTAGATCTTTAAAAAAAATTGTATTCTTATTTTGTAAGATTATTAATACATTCATTTAGTACAAAACTCAAAAAAAATATAACTATAACGAACTAAAACGAAGAAAAAGAAGTGGCCGATGCATTCTATTGACCACATTTCACAATTAATTGTTGGGTCATTCTAGGTTGGTCTTATGTACTACGGTCGGGGTTTCTCCAAAGTAAATGTTGTGGGTGTTAGTACATGACTGTTTGACTTTTCGATGAGGTACTCACTGATTTTAAATAATTACTCCTACTGTATTATTTATTTTTCTTGCACGTGTCTAATTATATACTTAAAATTATTATTTTTATATAATATTATACATTTTAAAATAAAATTATCAATTTTTTTTAAAATACGTGCAAAAAAATTAAACATAAGTAGTGAACAAAAAGACAACACAAGTAAAAAAACAAAGTGCTAAAATATGGCAATAAATGACACTTCTTTAATTAATTTATTTATTTTGACAAGGACACTTCTTTAATTTCTTTAAGTTATTTAATAAGAACTGAATTAGATTTTCTTGAATTATATATCGCAAAATGAAAAAACTCTCGCTTGTATGTATGGCAGATCGCACCTTAGAGCAACTCCAACGTTGAAGAGCTGCTAGCTAAACAAGCCCATGTGGCAGTGAACAGTAAGAAATATACCTATCTGCTATCAATTTGGACCGCTCCAACCATACCGAACTGTTAGGTAAAATTATACCTATCAGATAATGAACAGCCATTTCTATTGATTGTGAATTTCATCTTCTATATCTGTCACATCATCTCCCGCTCAATTCATTACCTCTCCCGCTTATTCTCTTCTCTCCCGCTATGTCTGTTTACATTTGCAAAGGTATGTGTCATCTTTAATTATTTAAATTATGTTGTAATTTAAGGTTATTGATTTTCTTTACTCCATTTAATTATATCAAAATCTTGTGTTTTTGTGATTGAAACACTATATATATAATTAGGGTTCTAGTTTACAAATTTGGGAATTTTCCAGAATTGTGATTGAATATATATTTTGTGTTGTTGTAGAAAATTTGCGAAAGAAATCAAAGTGGAATAAGCCAGAAATGGAAGGTTCTTTTATCTCTTTACTTAATGAAGGGTCATTCCCAGAATTTGAAGTATTTAATCAGCCAATTGGATCCCAATCACAACCCCAACCCCAGCAATAAGAGGCTCCAAAACAGAAAAAGGGTAAAAGGTTGAAGAATTTTTTGATTGAAGAGGACATGTTGGTCATCTCCGCTTGGCTGAATGTTAGTATGGATCCGGTGCAAGGAAATAATCAGACACATACATGTTATTGGGATCGGATTTGGAATTATTAGGAGGAAAATAAGCAAGGGATTGCAAGTGATCGAAGTGCTAATTCGTTGTGTAATCGTTGGTGCACAATCAATGAAAAAGTGGCCAAATTTATTGGATTTTACAATCAAATATTTGGAAGAAATCAGAGTGGATTGAGTGAGCAAGATAAGGTATGGTGTTTATTTTACTTGATGCTTTAAATTTTTAAGTGTTTGTTATAAAAAATGATGAATATTGTGCACTATACAAACTGAATTTGTTGGGCCTTTGCTAATGTAATGGTGCTGCTGCTGAGTTCAAATTGTTATGTTCTGTTCTTATTGTATTTGAATGTGTAAGGTGCTGTTGTGAATGACTTTCTAGAGAGTAATTGATATTGGTTTTGTGAATAGATATTGGTCTTACAAGGTTTCTCCCCAATAAATGTCTGCATTATCTAAGTTCTATAATAAATAAATGAACAAAGAGAACAGAGAATTTAAATGCTGCAAAATGCTTCAGGAAAACTTAATGGAGATGGAATGGTTATGAATGAAAGATTGTGTAGTTCACTTCTGGCGATGCAATCTCTGCAAATATGAATCACACGAATGAGCAACATCTGTATTGAGTGAAACAATTTTGTTATAGTTAAAAACACAAGGGATAATGATACTTGATGAGAAACAGACTGATCAGATTCGAGGGGTTAAATTAGGAAGACAATCAAAATGCTGCATTAGAAATTCTAAAGAATTCAGTATTTCACCCATATATTTGATAATTAATTCCGGTTCAAATCTGAATGGTGCATGGTTAAGTTGAAAAATAAATGTTTGAGGACCAGGTCTTATTGTGATAAACACAGTGCAGACCCCCGAGATGCAACTATGCAAATGTTGATGTAACTGCTCATGTTTTTCACATTTGAATGACATGTCGTAGTAGTTTAAAGCATGACTCTTGTATCAAGAATGGCTACAAAAAGTGGTCCATGTTTCCTTACAGAAACCAATACCTAATAGGGTTTTACAATGCAGGTAGACCAAGCTATAGAGATGTACGAGAGAGTAATGAAAGAGAAATTTATGTTCATACGCCATTGGAACGCATTGAAGTTTTCCCCAAAATATCAAGCTAGTTTGGCAAAGAACAAGCCAGTAAAGAGATATGTCTCTTCCCAATCTATTGAAGGTCCCAAAACTATAAGCCTAGAATCCGATGAAATGATGGAACGTCCAATTGGAAGGAAAGCTGCAAAGAAATTGAAAAGAGCTATAAATGAAGCAAAAGATGAGGAAGGCTTTGAAATTCTTAAAACAATGCAGAAAGATGCATTGGCCATTGCAGAATCAAGAAGTGAATCAATTCAAATGAGCTTACAATTGCAGAAGGAGATGATGCAATTACAAAAAGAGGAGTTGCAGCTCCGGTTAGCTAAGGAGGAGCGGGAGAGACAAAAAGAGGAGCGAGAGAGGTTGGTTTATGAAGCATCCATCATGGCAATGGACACTAGTAAAATGTTACCGAATCAAGCTAAATATTATGATGCACTCAAAGCTAGGATCATGAAAAACTTGACTTAATTTTATTTGTATGTACTTGACTTTTTAATGTGCAAATATTATGTATTAGACTTAATTTTACTTATTTTATATATCAGTGTTTCTTATCGTTCCAAAGCATTTGAAATAGTATTAGCATTCTATAAAAATTATGATATTGTATCTTTTAGTGAAGGCATACATATCATTTGAATTCATGACAGCGCTGAATGCTCCCTTTAACCAATATCATTTGAGTCTTAGTGATTGTATGCAAAACTGTTGGAAAGATTGCAATTGTTAGATGGACTTTCAACATGATTGAAGCTGTTGATTTCGAGAATCAGAACTACAAAACTATAAACATTAAATCTCTATGAATTAAACAAGTTGACTGCTCTAACAAATTAGATCTCTGTGAATTAAACAAGTTGAATTAAACATTAGATCTCTGTAATTTTATAAAAAATTACATAACAAATATGAAAGAAGTGTGAATAAATTTGAGTTTGTCTGCAGTTTGTGTTCATTTCAGTTCTGAATTTCTTTATTTATAACCATAAAAATATGATCGTTGAAATATAGCCGTTGGAATTTGAAAATAATAATAAAATATTGTTCTTGAAATATAGCCGTTGGAGTTTGAAAATAATAATAAAATACTATTTCTGAAATATAGCAGTTGGAATTTGAAAATAATAATAAAATACTGTTTTTGAAATATAGCTAATCATTATAGCTAACATCATTGGAGCACAATACCTTACAAGTTCAGCAAATTTTACATAACCATTAATTTATATTATTTTAGCTAATCATTTTAACTATCTCCTTTGGAGATGCTCTAAGAAGTTAAATTATTTTATCAGAGTAGTTGAGACCGTTGAGTTGCAAGTTGCTACTTGCGAGAGTAGTTGATTTGATGGCTAGGACAGTTCAAAATGATTTTATTACGTGAACTCACCTACTTGAATCTTCCGGCAACCATAATATTGAAGACATCCAACCAATGACAACTTTAACCATCCAATATATTTAGGGCTTTCTATCCTAATTTCTTTTCTTATCACCAATTAATATTATATAAATATGATCTTTTAAAAGGTATTAATGCATTACAAATTAATATATATATATATAATATCAATTTTAATCTTAAAAATAATATGTTGAAAATAATGTTAAAGTGGAGACTTTTCTCTACACACAAAAATATAGGTTAAAAAAATAAGATATACTATAAATCGATGTCAATTAATATTTTTAGTTGTGAAGAAAGTTGTAAAAAGTCATGTGGTGTATGAAAATGAATATGAAAAATAATATTTCTGGTAACGCGTGAAAGTTGTCCCTCCTTAAATGAGACTCCTTAGAGCAATTTGAAGTATATATGTGACATGATATCGCATGGTATCATTTTTAACTCTTCTAGTGTCAATGAGTTGTCAATACATGGGTGCCAATTTGGAATATTAAAAGTTAGTAATACTTGAGTAAGAGTGTTAATTTTTTTTGTGAGGAGCGTTGTGAATAAAATATTAAATATTAGATATTAATTTATTGATATTAATAGTAATATTATATTAATATTTTTATTAAATTTATTAATATTATTCTCTTACCATATATATTATATGTATATACAATTTCATATATAAAAAAGTATATTATTTCATTTTTCTAAAATATTATTTATTTAAAAGCTTAATTTCATTTCTAAATATTTTAATTTAAAACATTAATTATTTATTATAATATGGATGATAATTATTTTATAATATAACATGACACTATGTAACACCTCAGTCCCACATCAAATAAATTGAGATAATTTGTTCAGTATATAAGTAAAAATAATATTACTAAGTGCACCAACAAATCATGATCTTTTGGGAACCTATGGTGGGCTTGTGGATTATCCAAGTTGTTGCATTTGGGCCAGTTTACTTTGACTTATTACGGATTCAGAAGTTTGAACTTGACCCGATCTTCGAAAAAGACTCAGAATTTGACTTGGGTTGTCACATATGATATCAGAGACAACTCTCGAAAGCTTGATTCATCAATTTGTCGGGGTGGGTATTCGAAAGCTGGTGGTATTATCCACAATGGACAGAGGTCCGGTGGTGGGGACACGAAACTAGCCGGTATTATCTCACAATTGCTAGAGAGGTACGATATGGGCATATGGGCTATCTGTTCGGCATGACGAGGACGTCAAGAATTTAAGTGGGGGAGTTTGTAACACCTCAGTCCCACATTGAGTAGATTGAGATAATTTGTTTAGTATATAAGTAAAAGTAATATTACTAAGTGAACCAACAAATCATGATTTTTTAGGGGCACATGGTGGGCTTGTGGTTTACCCAAGTTATTGCATTTGAGCCAGTTTACTTTGGTTTATTACAGATTCGAAAGTCGGGACTTGACCCGATTTTTGAAAAAGACTCGGGATTTAACCCGGATTGTCAGCCCCAGATTCTTCGGATTAAACCCCATTTTACCGAGTCTACCAAAAAGTATTAAATATAATTTCTTGGTTTACTTTGGCTTATTACGGATTCAAAAATCGAGACTTAACCCGATTTTCGAAAAATGCTCAGAGTTTAACCCGGTTGTTAGTCTCAGATTCTTCTGATTAAGCACCATTTTACCGAGTCTACCAAAAAGTATCAAATATAATTTTTGGTGATGCGTTAAAATTAACCTCCTTTAAGTGTGCCTACTATTAAAGCGGTCAACTCTGGACTAATTTTCCGTAGCACTAGGTCAAAGCTGGACTATATATATACACGTATAAAGGGACATAGAAGCACCGAGTGAATGTTGTGATTCGGGTGTTTCACATGGTTGGCGAATCGTAGTTCAAATACAATCAGTTACGATACATATTGAGATGATAAGAAAGTCGTTTAAATTGAGATGTGATTCGAGATTTAATGGAATCCCTATATTGTTTAGTCATATATATGTCTAAAACAGTGATCAGTAAAATACATATAGAAAAGGTGAAAAACATTTAAAACAGTCGTGGAGCTGCCAAAAACGAATCAATATTATACTTTAAGTGCGTACATCTTTTACCATGTACTCCATCTGTTCCAATTTAAGTGCATTGTTTGATTTTTGGGGTCAATTTGACCAAATTTTGATCGAAAATTAAATATTATTCTTTTATAATTTTTAAAAATCAAAAGTTACATTTTAAAGTAAATATAATATATTTTCTAATAATATTACTTTTAAATTTTTATATTTATATTATATATATATATATATATATATATTCGATCAAAACTTAGTCAAATTGACCTCTAAAAGTCAAACAAGACACTTGAATTGAGACGGAGAGAGTAATTGTTAAGTTATCAATTCTCCTAAAACTCATTTATGGGTCGAGAGTGGATCATGGACGCTCATCTTTGAAGCAATAATAAGTCTTTTTTGTCTATAATAAATTATGAAAATATTGGGGTGACATGGAGTCGAACCTTAGACCTCTGCCGACCGGAGTTCTTAAGTTATCAGTTCTCCTAAAATCTCAAAATATTTAAGATATTAGGAAACTGACTTATCAAGATCTTATATTATATTCTAACAATGATCACAAAATTGAATAAGTTTAAACTATTTTGTGACTTTACAATAATAACATATAAAACATTCATTTAAATGTGTTGGCTTGTACATTTGAACTCCAATGCCAAAGTGCCTCTAAAAAGGCTCTATAAATAGTGATTGCATAGCTCCAGTAATTATTCACAAATCTTTCGAAAGCCAAGTCAAAAATTATATATATTAACCGGACACACCCACACACAATTATCAATTGGGTGTCTCCATCAATGGCACTCGAGCTTGAAAAGAATACTAGTCCTTCGGTTACTAAAAGTAGTAAAATGGTGATGGTTGATGTGATATTGAGGGTCTTCTTGTTTGCAACAACCCTAATTTCACTTGTTGCCCTACTCACTAGTAAGCAAACGGAGATGATTCCGATACCTTTCCCTCCTTATAAAGCTTCTGTTTCAGCCAAATTCACTGATTCACCTGCCTTCATGTAAGTATTTATATACTATGTTTTTTTTGCGTGCGCGTACCATGTAATTAATATGTAAAAATTACTTAAGAAATATTCATGCAACTACTATTTCAGATATTCGTTAGTGGCTCTATCGATGACGTGCTTATACAGCATAATCACTACGCTCTTATCTTTCTTCGCTCTTATGGAGCGATCTGCTACGTCAACAAAGTTGATGCTATGTGTTTTTGTTATAGACGTGGTAAGCTTTAGAAACCTGCATCTCCTTTTTTTACACAAACACATACATGCAAATCGAATAATTAATTAATCTGATAATCTGACTTGTATATATGTCATATATTGTTCGTGCGATCAGTTACTATTGGGGATCGTAGCTTCGGCAACAGGAGCGGCAGGTGAAATAGCATACTTGGGCATCAAAGGAAACTCAAATGTAGGGTGGCACAAGATCTGCAACATCTATGATTCGTACTGTCGACATGTAGGATTCTCAGTGTTAACGTCAATCTTTGCCTCCATTGTGCTAGCGTTGCTCATCATCCGTGCCATTGTCACCCTTTCTCGGAGATACCAGAACTAGATTACATATGGTACTACCACAGTATGTACGCTTTTCTGCTTTGCTTTCGATCTGGAGTGTTTTTTTTCGTGAAAAAGAGTGTCACAATTATATATAGTTCGTTTTTTCTAAGCTTAGTTTAGAGATGTTGTAAATTAATGTTTGAAAAGAAGGGAAACAAAATAAACGTTAACTTATTAGACTTTCTAAATATTTTTGCCGACGTAGAAGACATAAAAGATTCGGTGAAAAAAGAAAAAGAATAGTGTATAGAATAAAATCAAAAAAATTATGGTGATACTTGTTGATGGAGAAATCTGGTAATCAACAAAGATCGAGGTTTTTTGCCGGAAAAAGATTTGACGAGGCTCAGATGCGGTGGTGCGTGGTGGTTTGTATGAGATTGGGAGCTGAGATTGCTAGGTTTCAGAATAACTAGAATTTTGTGTTTTCTAGCGGCTGTGAGCTCTAATAATTCTCACCCCCAATAATGTACCTACGTACCTCTATTTATAGGGAAAATAGAGGATCAAGCTCACGTAGTTCTTGGTGAAGCAGAGGCCCGTTAGGAAACCTGAGTTTCCTTCTTCGAATCGAATGCATAAAAGGCAAGTGGAACCTTCCTGGAAGAGGACTCTACATTCGGGCTTGTTTGGATAGGTCAAAGCCTAGTATAAGGTCCAAGGACTTCATGAATCCGATATTGACCCGAAAATTGTGGGCTCTAGTTAGTCCAATACAGATATTTCTAAGGATATATTGACTGGAGGCCAACACTAGATCCACCACAAATTGACCGGAGGACAACCCGTCTGAGTACAGGGAAATGATCTTCCAAGATAAGTCCAAATAATAATTCATAACTCCCCTACGGGAGCAACCCGAGGAATGTGGAGCTATGCTCTTCAATAAGTATAAATGCTGACAATTGATTAGATCAAGGATAACAGCAAGTCCGGCCGACCTCCCATGGAGGGCGCGCCCTACCACCAACCTTAGACAAGGCGCACCTTGATTTCCTCCGAAATTAGTCATCACACCAATCAATCCTTGAATTATCAATTTCCATCTTTGTCAAACTCTAATAAACTCTGTTGGTCAGTAAATTCTGATTGAGTAAACTCTGATGATGTCAGCTTAAACTCTGATTGACTTCATTAAACTCTGACGAAGTAATCTCTGACAGCATCGATCGAGGGCGCGCCCTACTTTGTCGGCGTGGTAGGCGCGCATTCTTTACATAAATTCATAAATAACAACTACCCCCCAAGTCTTGAAATCATTGTCAATGTTTGCAAGAGTTCATCCTAGTACCTTCATCCTTGGGCATGCCCTGCCCTAAAGTTTCGAATTGGACCACCTATTTGCTTATTTAGGAATTCCTCAATCCTTACAAATTGAATTGACCATTAGTCAAATATTCTGGCTGATATAGGCGCACCCCAAGCTCAAGGCACGGCCTAAGGAAGTCCATTCGTCAATTTATACATACATATATACGGACATGACAAATGATGATGTTTTTCTCGATCCTCGCATTGAGAACCAATATTCAGTCGCCACGTGTCTCTCATGTTTTCACTATATATACCTTTTACCCTATTTTAATTTCACTAATTCGAAACTTTTACTTCTTTTTCAACCGCAACAACTTCTAAGGACTGTTCAGGGCGCTTTCTCCGTTCAAACATCACATTTCGGAGCTCAAAAACTCATCACTTCAGTAGGTATGCAATGCCACCTTTTTTGTTCAATTACATCCAGTATTTTTCTTTAAATCTTGAAGAAACTATTCGTATACCATCATGTTCTTCATGTCTTAACCGTGTATATATTTGTATGTATCATTGTTAGATCTTATTTTACCATGATAATTAACCTAGATATGTTTTTGGAATTTGTATAGCTCACAGAGTTAGGGCGCGCCCACTTAGTAATTGTTTTAAGGTGCCTCTTCCCCTATTCGAAAGTTCTATACCCATGGCATCTAGTTACTTTTATTCTTAGACATATGTAGTTGTGACGACCCTTTAACAATCTCGAATCTTCTATCTGGGGCGCGCCCACTAAATACCTTTTATCCCTAATATTACTTCAGGACACGTCTTTAAAAGGACGTACTAAGTGGATTTATTTTCTTCATTTCAGATGGTCCGTGAAGGTGGGTCTGAATTACTCTTTCATTCTTTTCGAGAATTCGTTTTTAAGAGGTACGGCGGGACCATCACATCTACACCAATTCCTTAACCTCTGTCCCCAAAAACTAAGAGAGAGGTTCGAAACTTTATGGAGCATTTAAGTAGGAACAAACATAAACTAGGCTTCAACGGAGAAGCGCCCGATTCACCTGTTATTCCTGATACCATTCCTCAAGAGATGGCGTCTCGTAGTGAGGCGCCCCCTATCTCAGTGAACATAGACCCTGAAACCGAAACAGAGGAAGAGGAAGTAACAAAACTTAACAGGAAAAGAAAAAACAAGAAGCCCATGGAGGAACCGGCCGAGACCTCCCTTATAAACCAGGGCGCGCCTGATGAAGTCAGTTTGATTGGATGGTTCTTGTGTGGCTGGGGCCTTGACAACTTCTTCAACCCTTTGAGCTGAAGGTTCTTGTGGATTGTACCCCTGATCAATGCTGGCTTCACTTGCTGGAATTGTGGCTTCTGTTGAACTTTGAACAACAGGTTCTTGTGTGCCTGGCCCTTCAATGACTGCTACCTCACTTTGAGAAGTAGGTTCTTGTGTGTCCTGGCCAAAAGTGACAGACTTCCTCTTCTTTCTTGAAAAATGTTTTGGACTGAGAGATGCTGAAGATGACTTTGATTTCTTTGCCTCCATTTCTCTTCTTACTTCTTCAGCCAGTTCCCTTGCTCTTTCATAAGATATCTCCTTTATTACTTGCTTTGGAGACTTTGTAGGAGAATCAGATACTGGTATAGGACCAGCTTTCTTTGGAGACATTTGTAGCTCCTGTTCCATTCTCTTCCTTAGGGCTTCATAGGTTGTAAGAAAATCCAAGACTTGAGATTTAGTCTGATATTGCCCTGGATCTTCAACTGATTCCACCAAAGGATATAGGAATAGCAGTACCTCATCACTTGGAATAATGATCTCATCAATTAGACTTGAGGCTGCATCCAATGGCATTCCTTCCCGAAATGTGTCATGATCAGAGTCTAAAGGCAGTCTAGACTCTGACTCAACATTAGACTCTGGTTCAGGTGTTTTCTTGATTTCAGAGTCTGGCTCTGCAGGAGCTTTGGGAGCATCTGTTTCCTGCAAAACAGGGTTAGTAATAATAACAGGCTTGTGTGTGTGTGCAGAATAAGCCTTCCTTAACCTTCTGTACTTCTTAGCAAAAGATTTCTCAGGAGACTCAATATGAGAATCCTGAGGTGCTTCCCTAGGTTTTTCAGAGTCTGTAGCCTTTTGAGAGTCTACAGACTTGGCTTGAAAGTTAGATTCAGGTGCATCATTACTTTCCTTTAACAAAGAAAGTCCTTCAATAACCTGTCTCTCTAGAGGGTTGAGCTTCTCATCACTTTGCTCATCTATAAGCCTAGTTTGTACCAATCTCCTTCTTTTTGCAACTGGTGCCTTTTGAGAGACACCAGAGGTTGGTTTTCTAGATAGTGATTTCTTAGATTGTTTAGTGGAAGGTGATTTGGCTACTTGGGTAGGTGCAGGGGGATTCTCCAAAACTTGTTCCTGCACCATTTCACCAAAAAAAATGAAGCATTGTAGATAGAAGGTTTGTAGGTGGAGAGTTTTACCTGAATTACCTGTTGATATGTCATGGCAGGTAGACTCTTCTTCTTGTCATCAATTCTCTTAATGTCAGAGAATATCCTTCTTTGCTGTTTGTATTCCCCATACTCGGACATATACTCTGAGTGTCTAAAACTTGCTAAGTTGAGCCACTTGTCACCATCCCTAATTCAGAAACCAGACTGTTAAATGTTGCTTCAGGCAAAGGCTTGGTGAATATATCTGCTAATTGTTGATCTGTAGGAACAAAATGTAATTCAATTGTGCATTCCTCCACATGTTCCCTTATGAAGTGATATCTGATACTGATGTGCTTTGTTAGAGAATGTTGAACTGGATTTCCTGTCATTGCAATAGCACTTTGGTTATCACAATAAATAGGAATATTTGAAAATTTCAAACCATAGTCTAGCAATTGATTTCTCATCCATAAGATCTGTGCACAGCAGCTTCCAGCAGCAATATATTCAGCCTCTGCTGTTGATGTTGAAATCGATTTCTGTTTCTTGCTTTGCCATGACACAAGTCTTTCACCTAAAAATTGACAACTGCCACTTGTGCTTTTCCTGTCAATCTTGCATCCTGCAAAGTCAGCATCTGAATAGCCTATTAATTTGAAATCAGATTCTCTAGGATACCATAAGCCAAGATTAGCAGTGCTCTTGAGATATCTGAAAATCCTTTTCACAGCAATCAAATGAGGTGCTCTTGGATTTGCTTAAAATCTAGCACATAGACATGTGACAAACATGATGTCTGGTCTACTTGCAGTCAAATAAAGTAGAGAACCAATCATTCCTCTGTATGCAGTAATATTAACAGGTTCTCCAGTGTCTTGATCAAGTTTTGTTGCAGTAGCCATGAGAGTTGTAGCAGATGCAGAATCTTGCATTTGAAATTTAGTGAGTATATTCTTTGTATATTTGGACTGATTAATGAAAATGCCTTCCTCAGTCTGTTTCACTTGTAAACCTAGAAAATAACTCAATTCTCCCATCATGCTCATTTGATACCTGGACTGCATTAACTTTGAAAATCTTTCACAGAGTTTCTCATTAGTGGAACCAAATATAATATCATCAACATATATTTGAACCAATAATAAATCCTTACCTTGAGTTCTGTAAAACAAGGTTTTATCAATTGTTCCTCTAGTGAAACCATTTTCAAGTAAGAATAGAGCCAGAGTTTCATACCAGGCCCTTGGTGCTTGCTTTAGTCCATATAGAGCTTTATCCAGTCTGTAGACATGACTTGGATATTTTGTATTGACAAAGCCAGGTGGTTGTTCAACATAGACTTCTTCTTCAAGTTCACCATTTAAAAATGCACTTTTAACATCCATCTGGTAGACCTTGAATTTCTTATGAGCAGCATAAGCAAGAAAAATTCTGATTGCCTCAAGTCTAGCTACAGGTGCATAGGTTTCATCATAATCAATCCCCTCTTGTTGAGAATAACCTTTGGCTACCAGTCTTGCCTTGTTTCTTGTAATTATTCCATCAGAGTCTGTCTTGTTCCTGAATACCCATTTTGTGCCAACAATAGATCTGTTCTTTGGCCTTGGGACTAGGTTCCAAACTTCATTCCTTTCAAACTCATTCAATTCTTCCTGCATTGCAGTAATCCAATCTGCATCTTTCAAAGCATCTTCAACCTTCTTTGGTTCTGTTTGTGAAAGAAAACTATGAAATAGACATTCATTTTGAGTAGCTTTTCTTGTTTTTATTCCACTTTCCAAATCACCTATAATTAAATCAGGTGTGTGATCTTTGGTCCATTTCCTTGGATGTGGAAAGTTCCTTGAACTAGATGCTCCCCCATGATCTGTGCCTTCATAGAATGATCCTTCTGTAAATGATGATCCTCCCCCTGAAGATATGTTTCCATCAGTATTTGATGTCTTAGAGTTTATGTACTCAGAGTTTGAATTATCAGAGATTGAGGTATCAGTGTTTGTGGTCTCAGAGTTTGAATGATCAGAGTTTAGGGTTTCAGAGTTTGTGTTGTTCAGAGTTTGGTCAGACTCTGATATTTCAATAGTTGAATCTCCAATGTCAGTATTTGATTGATGTTGCTCCCCCTCAACATGTGCAGTTTCTTCAATTTCTATTTCAATCATTTCTGAATCAGAGTTTAAAGAATCAGAGTTTGCTTCTCCAGGATTTGGTTGATCAGTGTTTATCTCGTTAGAGTTTATTTTCTGCAGTTCATTCTCAAATCTCAGAGTTTCCTGTGCATCTTTATCATGTAACCCATCTATCTTCCCTTCATCAAAGGAGACATTAATTGATTCCATGACTGTCCTTGTCCTTAAGTTGAATACTTTGAATGCCCTTGAAGAGGTTTTAGAAGTTGTTGCATATCCAATAAAAATTCCTTCATCTGCTTTAAGTTCAAACTTCTTCAATTGTTCAGGATGTGTTTTGAGAATAAAACACTTGCATCCAAAGATGTGAAAGTACTTGACATTTGGCTTTCTTCCTTTCAAAGATTCATATGGAGTCATTCCATGTTTGTTTATTAAAGAACAATTCTGAGTGATGCATGCAGTGTTCACAGCTTCTGCCCAAAAATAAGTAGGTAGTTTTGCTCCTTCTAGCATTGTTCTGGCAGCTTCTATTAAAGTTCTGTTCTTTCTTTCAACTACACCATTTTGTTGAGGTGTGCCAGGTGCTGAGAATTGTTGAGTAATACCTTTTGTTGAGCAGAATTCCTCCATTGTTGAGTTCTTAAACTCTGTTCCATTGTCACTCCTTAAATTCTTTACTTTGTGAGTTGATCCATTTTCAATCATTGCAATATGATCAATGATTGTTTCTGCAGTTTCATCCTTCTTGTGCAAAAAGTACACCCAAGTAAATCTAGTGAAATCATCAACTATTACCAGAGTGTATTTCTTCTTTCCAATGGACATGATGTTAACTGGACCAAATAAGTCAAGATGCAATAGATGAAAAGGTTGATCAATAGAGTTTTCAGTTTTGCTCTTGAAAGATGTCTTCCTTTGTTTGGCCTTTTGACATGAATCACAGAGTCCATCAGGATGAAATTGAACTTTTGGAAGACCTCTAACTAGGTCCTTCTTCACTAACTCATTAATGTTTCCAAAGTTCAAGTGACACAACTTTTTGTGCCAATTCCAGCTTTCCATTGGTGATGCCTTTCCAAGTAGACAGGTTAAGGGACCATTAGAATTAACATCCAAGCTAGCTTCAAATAGGTTATTATGTCTGTGGCCAATAAGAACTACTTTTCCATTCTTCTTGCTTTTCACTTCACAATGAGTTCCATGAAATTCCACAGAGAAACCTCTGTCTGTCATTTGACTCACACTGAGCAGATTATGTTTGAGTCCTTCAACCAGAGCAACTTTCTCAATGATGACATTTCCAATCACAATGTTGCCATATCCCAGTGTTCGTCCTATGTTGCCATCTCCATAAGATACTGCTGGGCCAGCCTTCTCCTCAAACTCTGAAAGCAGGGATTTATTTCCAGTCATATGTGCAGAACATCCACTATCAATCACTAGAATGTTCTTTCTGTTTCCCTGCAATCAGTAAATGCAATTTAATTAGTAGTTATGGGGACCCAAACTAGTTTGGGTCCTTTCTTTGAAAACTTGTTAACTTTTGCAGCAGAAGTTCTTTTGTCAGAGTTTGTGTTAACAGAGTTTACATGATCAGAGTTTGCATTCACAGAGTTTGTACTGTCAGAGTTTACACTCCTTTTATCAGACTTTATCACATATATTTGCTTGACAGTATGTTTTAGAGAATTACTCATTCGAGGCTGTGGTTTGTAAGAATTGTAATACAAATTATGATAATCTTTGCATGTATAAATGGTATGCCATAAACTACCACAATGAAAACAGGGATTGTTTCTTGTTTGTTTTCTAGCCTCAAACATAGGTCTTTCAGGTTCTTTCTTTTTCTTGTGTTTGCAATCAATAGCAAGGTGATTAGAATTACCACAAGTAAAACAGGTTTTCCTAGGAGCATCAGGGATATTCATGTAATTATTCTCCTTAGTAATTCCTACTTTACCATTCCTATTTCTTTTCACCTTTTTAGATTTCTTAGTGACTGCCTTCAACTTTTCTTTAAGTTGCTTCTGAGAAAGTAACCCTACATTCACCTTTTTAGAGTCTAGCACACTATTGTTTTTAGAGCATTCAGGGAGAGTTTTCTTATTATCACTAGCTCTAACAAACTTCACAGGTTCACTCAATGTTCCTTTTGTGTGTGAATTAGTGTGAATTTCTTTATCAGATTCATAACCTAGGGCAGATGTCCAATTCTTTTCAGAAAGCATTTGTTGGACCTTCTTACCAGAGTTTGTCCAAACTCTGAAGGTCTCTTTTTCCTTAGCTATCTCAGATTTCAAATATGTGACTTATATTTCCAACTGAGTTTGCATGTGTATAGCATTCTCACAGTCTTTCTTAAAGCTAAGCATGTGTACAAGTTCAGTTTCAAGAAAGTCATTCCTAGCATTCAGAGTTTGTATTTCAGATTTTAATCTTTCATTCTCAAGAGACTGTGACTTAAAGCTAACATGCAAATTTCTAAGAAAAGACTTTAATTCATGAATATCTTCAGTATCAAAATTGAAAACAGAGTTTGGTACCTTGTCAGAGTTTAAGATGGGAGAATCAGAGTTTGCCATGAGAGCATAATTAGTTTCTTCTTCAGAGTCTGAGGAGTCCATCCAATCTTTCTTTGATGTGATGAGAGCTTTCCCAGATTCCTTGCTTCTGCACTCAGTAGCAAAATGTCCCATCTTGTTGCACTTGTAACACTTGACTTTTGATTTATCAAGAGTTTTTGATTTTCCATCTCTATCTTCTCTTCTTCTGAATCTGTCTTTCTTGTCTGACTCACTATGCTTCTTCTGATAGTTTCCTTGCTTCCTAAATTTTCTGTATTTCTTGAAGCTTTTGACAAACATAGCAAACATCTCCATCATGTCAGAGTCTGAAGAATTATCAGAGTTTACATCAGAGTTTGCCTCAAACTCTGATTCACTGCTATCTTAGAGTACTACTTCTTTCCCTTTCCTTGTTGAAGCCTTAAGCACCTTTTCCTTTGGTTCTTCAATTTTTGCTTCAACATTCAAAGCAATAGGTCTTGCCTTGTTACTCTTTCTGTTTCTTCTTTGCTGTAACTCCAGATCATGAGTTTTCAATTTGCCATAAACTTCATCTAAGGACATCTCATCCAAATCAGCCCTGTCTCTAATCAAGGATGTCTGCAGATCCCATTCTTCTGGAAGAGCCCTCAGAAATTTGGTGTTTGAATCTTCATTGTCATATACTTTATCCACCAAAGCCAAGTTGTTCAACAGAGTTAGAAATCTGTCATAGATATCTATGAGGGACTCATTCTGCTTAGCCTCAAAGTATTCATACTCTTGGATTAGAACAGATCTTCTATTTTTCTTTATCTCCTTGGTTCCTTGACATTGAACCTCCAGTGCATCCCAGATTTCTTTGGCAGTTTTGCAAGCTATTACCCTGTTAGACATTACAGAGTCAAGACTGTTATGCAGAATATTTCTTACCTTTGCATCTTTCAAGACTTCCTGTTTTTCTTCATTAGTCCATTCTTTCTTGTCCTTCAGGGTGTAATACTCAGGGATTTGTCTTCCTTCCACAATTGTAGAAGGCACCAGTTTGGTTGGTAGGTACTGACCTGTATGGATTATATCTAAGTAATCAGGATCAGTTGCTTCTAAGAACATCATCATCTTCACCCTCCATGTAGGGTATTCAGCCTTCTTCAATATTGGAATTCTGATGCTCTCATACTTGCTTCCAGACATGATTATTTGATCTTTTGAGTTGAAATTTACAACCTGCTCTGATACCAATTCTTTCCCAGAATAATCAATCTATTACAGAAGGGGGGTTGAATGTAATAGTGCCTGTAAATCGATTATGAACACAAGTATGTTGAATGGAATACTGTTTTGTATTAATAATAAACTTGAATACAAAACTCTCTCAAGACATAAAGTTCTTAAGAGCTGCTAGGTTACAAGATATTGCTTTTTTATAAATTCTTAATTCGATATAATTCGACATTGAATTATAACCTATCTCTGTGTTTATATAGACACAGCTACAAATACAATTACAAAACAGATTATGATAAGAATAGATTTAATAAGGTAATTAGACTTGCACTTGAATTCCTTCTTACTATCCAAATCAGACTCTGATTTGTCTGTTTCCTTTTCTGATAAACTCTGTCGGTTGATAATCTCTGATAGAGCATTCTCTGTTAGAGTAAACTCTGATCGAGTATTCTCTGATAGAGTAAACTCTGACCGACAGCTTCCTTAATTTTCTCTTTCCTTCCCATAGCATATCTGCAATAAATTTGTTTTGATCTTCGAAGACTTTCCTTTAAACTAGCTGTTTGAATCAACCGAATACTCATCTCCTTTAAACTTCGAGAAGTCAGGCTGTGAGCTAATCAATCGAGTACTTGTGAGACTTCTCGATTGGTAAATATCCGTTGATGACTTCTCGATCAATAAATATCCGTTGATGACTATATATCCGTTGATGAGTTCTCGATCAGGAAATATATGTTGTCCAGTTCTCGATTGATAAATATCAGTTGATGACTTGAGTTCTCGATTGATAAATATCAGTTGATGACTTGAGTTCTCGATCGATGACTTCTCGATTGGCTTTATCAGTCGATGACTTATTATCAGTTGATGACTTATCGATCGATATTTATTAGTCGATTGCTTCTTGCAGATAGATATCCGTTGATTGATTCTTGCAGATAGACTGTGCTAAATCCTGTTCTAGTATTTTGTACATCATCAAATTATTATATTCCTAACACAGTTGGAGAAGAATGAAGAACTCCGTCAGACGGAACTGAAAGCTGCGACCCAGGTTAAGGCGCGCCTAGAGGCTGAGTTGGCTTCTGCAAAGGCCAAGCTTTCTGCATCTGAAATTAATCTTTCTTTAGCTAACACCTCCTTGGAGCAGGTTAGAAGGGATAAAGAGGATATGGTGAAGATCATAGATGGTTTTAATGTTGAGAAAAGTATTTGGCAGGAAGAAAAGGAAGCAACCAAGGAGGAGGGTAAGGAGGAAGGCAAGGAGCTGGGCTTTCATGATTTCTTGCACGGGTTCATGGCCTTTGAGCCAAAATTTGATTGATCCAGGTGGCACCCTTCTACAAAGACTTTAATAGATGAGTTTAAGGCCAAGGAGGCGGAAGCCATTGCAGCTAAAAAGTTAAAGTTGAAAGAAGATATTAAGGCCCAACTGGCAGAGGCCTTCCAACTAATGGAAGAAATTACAATTGAAGAAGGCTAGGCACACCCTGTCCAAGGTGATGCCCCAATCACAATCATTGCTCTTCAAGTTTCCCCCATCAACTCCTTTGCTCTTCTGAAAGAATGAATTTTTGAATTTCAAGGTGTGGGTCCTCTGTAAAACCCTACACATCATAAACAACATTTTGACTTGCTTATTTTGAATGATTTGCATCTATGTGGTTGGGCACGCCCTACCATCTTATGGTTTAAATACTTATATTTTTCTATTATTTGGTTTTCTGCTTTTTTATGTAAATGTTACTGTGTAACCTGTGCGTAGAAGTTGAGGGTGCGCCATATGCTTCTTGCTTGTAGTTAGTCACTTAAATATCTTGTTATCACCTTAATGCATGTACGTTTGTTTATGTTTTCATGTCGATATGTGATTGTGGGCGCACCCAATACCAATCGTTGCCCACTTTTCTTTTACATTTATGAAAATATTTGTACATTCTAGATATTCCTTGTTAATTTTTTTAACGCAATATGTTCTTCATGGTGCGCCCTGTTCTTTTTGCTTGTAATTGTATCAAATTTTGCCTGTAATGCAATTTTCAAAAGCTGCTACGTTTCGTAGAAAAGAGGGCCTACTCGATAATCTTGATTCTTGTGGTAAAATTTGGTAAATCATGTAATTATAATACCCGGTGCATATACTTGCACTGACCAAATATGCATAGTTGTAAAGGTTTTCAAAAAATTGCACACACTATTCATCTGCCACCCCCTAGAGTGGGAGTGAATTTGAGTTTTACTTCTACTGCTATTGATAATTATAAAAATTGTTCTGAAAATATAACATGAAAACGTATAGGGCTTGCCTTACTGAAAGTATCTCTTCAAATGTTCCCCATTACATACTCTTTGAATGGGTTTGCCCTCCAAATCTGCTAGGTAGAAAGTACATTTCCATAATGTTGCTTTGATTTTGTATGGTCCTTCCCAGTTAGGTCCAAATACTACATGGCCTGCCGTCTTGGCGTGGGGCATCACTTTCCTCAGCACCAGATCACCTACTTGAATTGGCCTTTCTTTAACCTTTGAGTTATAGTATCTTACCGTTCTCTGCTGATACGCTGCTAACCTCACATGAGCATTAGTTCTTGTCTCTTCAAGTAAGTCCAGGTAGAGCCTGTGATTCACCTCTTGGACTTCTTCCTGAAAATTATATCTCCTAAAGGACCTGGCTCTGATCTCAACTGGTACCATGGCTTCACAACCATATGTTATAACGAATGGTGATTCCCCTGTAGTACTCCTAGGGGTAGTGTTGTAGGACTATAACACCTGGGACAATTCCTCCGGCCAACTTCCCCTGTTTTCCTCTAACTTGGCTTTCAGGGTGTGCTTGATGATTTTATTAATGGCTTCGGTTTGCCCATTACTTTGGGGGTGGTATACTGCTATAAAATCTTTCTTTATAGACAAGTTCTCACATAGGGTCCTCAACTCCTTGTTGTCTAATTGCTTCCCATTGTCGGAGATCAGTTTGTATGGGATACCAAACCTGCAAATAATGGCGTTGAATACAAAGTCTGTTATCTTCTTGGTTGTTATGGTCGCAAGAGGGGCGGCTTCTGCCCACTTTGTAAAATAATCTACCGCTACCACAGCATATTTGATTTCTCCATTTCCTCTTGGTAATTCTCTTATCAGATCAATCCCCCACATGGCGAATGGTTATCAAAGTTTGAACATGTTGAGAGTCCCCTCCTTCTAGCGCCAATTTGTTGATGGAGAAATCTGGTAATCAACAAAGATCGAAGTTCTTTGCCGGAAAAAGATCTGACGATGCTGAGATGCGGCGGAGCGTAGTGGTTTGTATGAGATTGGGGGCTGAGATTGCTAGGTTTCAGAATAACTAGAGCTTTGTATTCTTTGGCGGCTGCAAGCTCTAATGATTCTCACCCCCAACAGTGTGCCTACATACCTCTATTTATTGGAAAAATAGAGGATCAAGCCCACGTAGTTCTTGGTGAAGCAGAGGCCCGTTAGGAAACCTGAGTTTCCTTCTTCGAATCGAATGCAGAAAAGGCAAGTGGAACCTTCCTGAAAGAGAATTCTACATTCGGGCTTATTTGGATAGATCAAAGCCCAGTATAAGGTCCAAGGACTTCATGAATCCAATATTGACCCAGAAACCGTGGGCTCTAGTCATTCCACTACAGCTATTTCCAAGGATACTTTGACTAGAGGCCAGCACTAGATTCACCACAAATTGTAGGTCACGTCCTAAGCCCCCATACGAGGATAACTAGCCTGAGTACAGGGAAAGGATCTTCCAAGATAAGGCTAAATAATAATTCATAACTCCCCCACGGGAGCAACCTGAGGAATGTGGAGCTATGCTCTTCAATAAATATAAATGCCAACAATTGATCAGATCAATGATAACAGCAAGCCCGGCCGACCTCTCATAGAGGGCGCGCTTACCACCAACCTTAGACAAGACGCGTCTGGCTTTCCTCCGAAATTAGTTACCACACCAATCAATCCCTGAATTATCGATTTTCATCTTTGTCAAACTCTGATAAACTCTGTTGGTCAGTAAATTTTGATTGAGTAAACTCTGATGACGTCTGCTTAAACTCTGATTGACTTCATTAAACTCTGATCGAAGTAATCTCTGACAGCATCGATCGAGGGCATGCCCTACTTTGTCGGTGTGGCGGGTGCGCCTTCTTTACATAAATTCATGCATAGAAGATTCTGTGGAAAAAAGAAAAAGAATAGTGTATATAATAAAATCAAACAAATTATGGTGATACTTTAATAATTCAGTCCATGACATGTGAAGATTTTAGTGTATATAAGATGGTACTATATATGATGTGTATTAATAAATTATGATAATTGAATGCTTAAAATTTGACATGATTTTGAAAAGGATTCGAGAATTGACCCCAGTTATCAGGCATATTTTATATATTAGTATAAAATTTGATCATAAAATGAGTTTAAAAAATTGAGAAGAGGCTCCACAATAGTGTAAATAATAATAAAACTCATAAATCAAATAAAATACTGAAACTACGTAGAAAACTAATTTTAACCAATGTCTGTAGTCATGCTACGACTATCTAGGTGCTCCTATGTATCATCTACCTGAAGTCATCTACAAGCCCTAGCCTCTAAAATGATCGAGCACCCATCAGCCTTTCACGTACTGCTCTCAACAAATCGAGTAACTCTCAGCTTTTGTGGAGTCAAAAGAAATCAGTTGAAAATTAATTAAGAGTCATCATATATGATGTCTAAAAAATGTTTAGTGCATTCTTCAACAGTGAATTCCATTTGAAAGAAAGTCTTATAAGGGCAATTGCTCTTTAAGTAATCATTCAGGCATCGACATATATGTTGGGTTTTTAGGCCAAAAATTGAGTTCCTCACTTTCACTCTTTGTCCCATATTGATAAGGAAATGAAGCACTCACTTTTTTCACCTATAAATAAGTTTTTTCCCCTCCTTTACTAGAAACACCTTTCTTTTCTCTTTTCTTTATAGCTGCTAGATAGTTCATCTAGTAGGAAAGCTGGTTTACCCCACTTTCAGGAAGTGTCGGGATAGACGGTACTCGTGCCTAAGCTACCCTTAGTAGTGTTCGGGTTTTACTGCAGTCATCAAAGGTGGTCCCGCTGCAGGGGTCGTTCTATCGGGTTGTGTGACACTGTCCGTTTTGGAAGATGGAGAGAAGGAAAGGTTGTCGAGAAATAGTAATAGGGGAGGTTTAGAGGGAAACACTTTAGTGAGTGAGGGATATACATAATAGGTATGTTAGACTGAATTTGTGTATAAAATTCAGAGTCGTATACCCGGATATTGTAACCTCTTTGTTCTAGTGAAGTTATTATCCTTGTGGATGTAGTCTTGTCGAACCACGTAAAATCTCTTGCCTTTTATACTGTTTATTATTGGTTTATTGTTTCCATTATCATCATATATATATTTGTGGGTCCAAGCATACAGATAAGTATATAAATACGCTTTTGCATATGTCGAGAATCAGGTCAAATTACCAACAAGTGATATAAGAGCGAGGTTTGGACTGGGCATAAATTATTGGTGTCGAAGGGAAGTCATTAAGAAAAGTGGTTATTTAATTGGCACTGTTTCGACGGAAGTGCTCTCACTGTTTCTTATACTTACTTGACCAATTGATTTAGCCGTTTAACTTGTTTTGAGTGTGCAAGTGGTGATCATGGCAAATATTGGAGGATTCAGGGTGAATCCGTATGATGGTAAGGGAAATTTTACTATTTGGCAGAGAAGGGTAAAAGATATCCTAACCCAACAGAAGCTAGCAAGGGATTTGAAGGGAAAAGAGAGAAAGCCAACAGAGATGAGCGATGAAGATTAAGAGGATGTTGAGTCGCAATGCATGAGTACCATCAGACTATGTATTGCTGACAACATTATCAATAATGTTGTGGACAAAAGCACGCCGAATGAGTTGTGGTCAAAGTTGGAGGCATTATATCTCGGGAAGAATTTGACTACAAAGTTAAACCTGAAATGCGAATTGTATCGGCTGAAGATGGCAGACCATGGCAATATTATTGAGCACATGGATGTGTTTAATGGTATTGTCGATCAACTTCAAAAGGTTGATGTAAAATTGGAGGAAGAAGATAAGGCCCTTATTCTTCTTACTTCGCTTCTAGAGTCATTCGAGAATTTGGTCAGTACCATATTGTATGGGAAGGACACCGTAAAGATTGAGGAGGTTTAGTCAGCAGTTTTGTCAAATGCTAACAGGAAGAACCAAGATGGTGACAAGGAAGGAATGACAGCTTTGGCCTTGTGTGATCAAAGTGTTAGAGGAATGGTGTTGTGAAAGGATCTACCAATGGCAGGGGTAAATTCAAATACAGTGAAAAGTCCAAGCAGTGTTTTGGTTGCAAGGAGTGGGGGTCATATTAGGCCGAATTGTCCGCTTAATAAAAGGAACCCAATTGCATCATTGACTGTAGTTATTCTCGATTGTGAAGATGTTTGCACTGTCTTCAATCGAGACACTAGTTCTCTAGGGGAATGGATATAAAATTCAGAGTCGTATACACGGATATTGTAATCTCTTTGTTCTAGTGAATTTATTATCCTTATAGATGTAGGTTTACCGAACCATGTAAAGTCTTTTGTCTCTTTTACTGTTTATTGTTGGTTTGTTGTTTTCATTATCATCATATATATTTATGGGTCTAAGCACACTAATAAATATATAAATACGCTTTCATATATGTCGGGAATCGGGTCATATCCCGCAATATAGAGAGGCAAGAGATGGTATCATTGAAGTACTAAATGTGAACTCTAGCATGTGTACAAGAACCATTCAAAACAGGCGCAAGAGCTAAGATAAATTTGGGCCTAGAATGAGTAGGGCTTAGACCCAAATAAATTACGCATACAAGTCTGGTTGTCATAGTGAACAATCATCTCTAAAAAGTTAACAAGATAACCAAGGCTTCAATGGACCAATAGATAGCAAGTATTTCAACCATCTTGCCTCAAACACAAGTAGATTTTCACAGTAATCTTAAGTGGAAGAAATATTGCTTCAGATATTATTTATAAGTTTTACAATTTTATTTATTATATCAAAGTACTCTGAAATATTTAGGATATTTTTTTAATAATTTTTATCAATTGTATACCATATCTAATTTTCAGTTAAAATTTAGTTAATTTAATCATAGAAAAGTCAAACATGACACTTAATTTGATACAGAGGGAGTAAGGGTACTGAATTATCATTTAATTTCTAATCACTAAGAAGCAGGACACTTGGTAGCTATATGTCGTATACCCGTACATGTTGGATATTTGGACATGCGTGTTTCCGTAGGACATACGGATTCTGCCTCGATCATAATTAAATTATTTGTTTATGAAAATTGTGGTTGGAAGTTGGGTTAACTAATTACTTTCACAAAATTAAATTAAGTATATGTGTATATTAGTAAATATAAATATTGATACTCATGTTCATTTTGCACAAATGAATATAGTTTTATTCTTACATTTTCAATGATTACATTATATTTTTAATTTGATTTTCATATATCTTTTATTTTTATTAATAGATTTTGCTACGTAGAACACAATATATATGTATATATATATATATATGAAAATTTATATCCTTATACACCATGTCTTCCGCACCCGAATCCTCGTGTTATTATATTTATCGAACTCTAATATCCCGTCATACGCCACCCACACTCATGGACCCGTTTCTTACTTCATAGTCTAGTCATGTGTATTTTATTATTTATACTAATAAAAATGCACTTTTACTACACTGCAAGTACGTGTGTCCAGTTGCTCTCTTTACCTATTTAACACGTACTATTAACATTAATACATTATTCGTGTATCGTATGCATGGTGAAAATTACTCCCGTTGGCCATAATTGACTTTACAAATTACAGTAAGCTGAAAATGTAACTTTACTGCTCCCACGTACGTCTCTGGACATCATGCCTTTCACTAATTAGAATCAGATTAAAACTCCCTTTTTTGTCAGCTACAAAGCCGTGACTGTATATCTAAATATATATAAACGTGTGTGCGGATTTTGTTGATTGTTGTAAGAAAGTTTTACATCTCACCTTAGGAGTAGACTAAGGTAAAGTTTATGCACATTTTGCGTGTACGTGTATACAGGGTTTTACTTGGTGGACTATCTATGTATCGTGCATGTTCCAGTAATTTTATAGTATATTATAAACAAAATATACAGTAAAATATATAAGTTTTCAATTAATACTTCATTAAAAAATATTTTATATAACTTTCACCTGTATATGTATATATACTTTATAAGATGACATGCAAATTAAACACATTAATTTCGGTTAATTTGGTTTATAAGCAAGTGTTACATTGGCTGCGGTCTGCCAGTGCTATGAGCTTCCTGGTCTACATTTCGTCCACATAAATTTGCAAAAATCACTTGATTATCATAACTCAACTGGCACAAATTTATTTGAATCAAGTTGTGCATTTGCCAAAAGCTGAACTTGTAGTGTTTATTGTATGTACGATCTTGAAAACAAGAACTTTTGCAATTTCAGTCTAGCTAGTTAGATAATTTCTATTAAGTTAGAATTCCAGTGAAGTGGGGAAACTTTGTACCATACAAATATGATTAATTTTGTGAACTTCGATTAGAATGTGAATCAACTAATTGAGGAATTGCAAGAAATATACGGATATGTCAGGTGCAGGCTCAAAATCGATATATCCTTCCGTTAATTGAGGCCAATGATGATCATATCTTCATTTAAATTTGTCCATATATATAATATATTATAACATTATTTTAATTTTAAATTTTTAAGTATATATTAATATAATTGTATTTTATAAATTTTTTATTATATATTTTCTTATTAATTTATCAAACACTTTATTAATTTATAAGTAAAATTATCAAAACAACTAAATAATTTATAAATAATAACGTACTTATACATTTATTCACTTAAGTTAAAAATAATTTTTTTTAAATAAGCCAAACGGTCCCAAGTACATAACAATTTTAAAAATTTGAAGTTCATCCATTACACAAAAATAGAAAAAACCTTTAGAATATCCTAAATAACAAAGTTTATTCATCTTTCAGATCGATGACGGCAGAAGGGCCGGACCATAAAAATCTACTATATATATATAAGCTTAACATTACAAATTAAGAAGAATAAATTATAATTGATCAACTAACATATATATCGATGGCTTCGATTAACACAGAGTCCCAAATATGGGAGCTAGAGCATACAAAGAGTGGTCACGGTGCTCACAACATCATCAAATACTCGGGGTTTATTGATTTGGTATTAAGAGTGAACTTGTTTGTAACAACCTTAACTGCTGTTATACTTCTAGCAACTAGCAAACAAACCGTGTTTGTCAAGACACCATTCATTCCCAACGGCGCTTCTATTACAGCCAAGTTCACTGACGAACCGTCCATGATGTAAGTAATTCGATACGATTAGTTCTAAAACCTGAGAACTATGAGGTACATGAGCAGAATCCATGCATGTATGTAGCAAGTTAGATATTGATGAAGTTTTAAACGAGACTGTATTAATTATCTAGCTTGTTAGAGAACTTTGGAAACTAAAATGGACTAATCTAAATGCATGTAATTCCCAGATATGCAATAGCTGCACTATCGGTGGCTTGTTTGTACAGCATCGTCACAGCACTCTTATCCTTGTCCGTTCTGATGAAGCAAGCTGCCCCATCAACAAAGTTGATGTTTAGCATATTTGTCATAGATTTGGTAAATTAATCTTTTTCGACCATTTATATTAAATAAAAAAACACTCTTTCCCAACTCTATTTATCTGCGATTGAATTAATGCAGTACGAGGATGTTTTTAAATGAGCTTATGATTTGTTGTATAAATGCGGGAGTTGCAGCTACTGCTGGGGATGGTAGCAGCAGCAACAGGAGCAGCTGGTGATACCGGTTACATAGGACTCAGAGGAAATAAACATACAGGGTGGCAAAAACGTTGCAATATATATGATACGTACTGTTTACATATTGGATTCTCTGTCCTTTCCTCGTCTGCTGCTGCCATGACCCTAATTCTTCTCATCCTTCTCTATGTCTTTAAACTATCACTCAAAAACAACAGTTGATACTCTATATATTTATATTATATTACCTGAAAATAAATCGTGTCATCGGTGTGAATAGATCACTATATATCTATTAAATATGTCAGGATGTAAATCATGTAATACACTTTATGTCATATACATGTGTCTTGAACAAATAAAAATTACTGTATAAATTAAGCTACCCGTTAAGCATGTAGGAGTATCTTATATTTCGAAGATTTGTTGCTACATCGATTAAATAATCACTCGACACAAAAAATAGACGTATCGATGTAACTTTTTTTTTACAAAAAAACTGATAAAGTATCGTCATTTTATTTATTCTAAAAGGTAAATTTGAAGAAAAATTCGATCCAATTAATCAAATTGAAGAAGAAAAATTGTATATTCAGAACATCCGGGGTTTACAGCGGGGAGATTGCTTCTGTTGATTATTAATCTTATATTTTATTCTATATTTTCATCTTATATATATATATATATGCACGAAGATTTTGAGAAAAATATCGGTTATAATGACGGTACTTTTTTTTTCAGCATGACGGTACTTAATTAGACGTAATGATTAGTGACCCAGTCTATTGTATTTCGTGGAGCGCAGCAGTAGTTGTGTCTATGGAGACCCAAGGCTCTCACAAACAAAATATATGTTTGGCCTCCTTGAAATCACATAAAAATATGACAGATTTAATGTGAAATTTAGTAATTTGACCTTTATTATTAATATTCTTGTTAAATGTGAACCCTAACAACACAAAAAATAATATTAAATATGCAATATTTGCTTCATTTGTGAATAAATAATCAATATTAACAAATTTGGAGAAAAATAAATTGAATTTGTTCCTGCACCTAAACTAAGTACATGTATTTTTCAGCCATAAGAACATCTCCAAAAAAAAGTCTTTACATAGGCTGTTAAGTTAAAAAATAAAAAGTCATTTATAAATTAGGGTTTTAAGTGACTTTTAAAGTATCTCCAACAACTCCTCATTTCAAGCTCCTAATCCAAGATTTGAAGAAAATTCTTTAAAATCAAACTCCAACAATCTCCTAACTCTTCCTCAAATGTTTAGAAACCAATTCATTCTCCTCAATTCTAAGAATCTCTCACCTCTCCTTATCTCTTCTATTATTACTAATATACATTACATATTTAGTTTAAGAAATAGGATAAAGATGTTGCTGGAGATGATGACTAATTTTGTATCTTAAATAGCTAAGAGACAATTTAATTATATTATTATTAGAGAAAAAATTAGAAACTTATTGGAATTGCTCTTAGAAATTTTAAAAAAAAAATTAAGAGACTCTTCTCTCTCCTTACATGGCTCTTAACTTATATTTATTAATAAAATATTTATTTCTTCCTATTATTTTCTCACTTTTTCCTTTATTGAAGTTCAAATATGAATAAAATATAAATAAAGAGTGATTATAAAAAGTATTGTTGAAGTTGACACTCTTAAAAATGTGAAAACTTTTTAGTAAACTAATTAATATTTTATATTATATTTAAGAGTTTATTATGAAATTATTAGAGATGCTGTAACCCTTTAAATTATTTATAATATTTTGTAATATTGTTTTGATACGTTAGATTAAATTTGGATAAAATATGTGAACCATCTGCTGTCTGAGTGTGAACGGAAACACCATGTTGCGGGAATTGGTGAGCCTAACATATCGTTTGGTCATCCATATATAACCCTCTGTTAAAAAATCACTATTGTGTTTGTAAAATAGTATTACAATATTATCATATCTGTGGTTGTATATTTTAAATTGTATTTGTTTATCCTGAAATGTTGAGACAACTCATACATGTGTATTTTATCAAACAATGGTAATCCTACACGTTAAAACAATATAAACAACTACTGACGTCGTCGCACTAAATTAATACATTGGATGGCCGCAAAATCTGAAATGAATCAAAATTATCGGGGACATGGAACAAATTAATGGATAAGCTACCAGCATCTAATATTTAATCCATGACGTTGATGTATATATTGTTATCAACGTTTCGTATCGACTTTTACAATTATTTTTTTCATAAATAAATTGTAATATCAACTTTTACCTCCGATTATTATTTAAAATTAAAAAAAAATCTGCAGCCTTCTGTCCAATTATATTATATATTGTTGCAGGTTTGAACACAATTTTGATTTCTTAACTTAATTTTCAATTGACTCACTAATTTTTTGTGTTCTTACTTCTAACACAATAACAAGTAAACTTAGGCTTGTTTGTTTATAGGGATTTGTAGTTACACAATAACTTCAAATTCCTAGGAAATATGTTACAGTCATAAAATTCCTATGTTTACTAAAAGTTAACGTTTGGTTTATTATTATAATTCAAGTTACATAGTTATTTTTATTTAATTAATTACACATTTTCAAAAACTTCAATTTTAATAATAATATTAATATTAACTTTATTAATAAAAAGATATGTATGAGATTAATTATAAACCTTTATAGAGATATTAAATGAAAACTTAAAAATTAAAACATTCAAATTTGTGATTTAAAATATTTATATCTATTATAAAAACAAATAAATTTTAATTATAAATTACTGTAAATATAATTATAATTTTAATTATAAACTATTAAAAAAAATATAAAAATTTTATAAACATTGAAAATAAAAAATATAAATATTTAAAATTTCAAAAAAAAATATTTTATTTTTAATGGCGATAATAATTATATTGATAGAAAATTAATTAAAAGCTAATTAAAACTATTTTAAAAATTGTGTATAAAAGATTAAAAACATATATATATATGATACCATTGTTT
Organism: Oenanthe sinensis; assembly: GCA_028671895.1. Lineage (NCBI taxonomy): Eukaryota > Viridiplantae > Streptophyta > Magnoliopsida > Apiales > Apiaceae > Oenanthe > Oenanthe sinensis. The sequence goes on along the minus strand of CM053813.1, from coordinate 28,796,577 downwards.
AAAAAATATATGTGTATTATAATTTATTTTAAACATAAATAAATAAAATAATATATATTACTGTAAAAATAATTAAAAATTTAATTATAAAATATTATTTATAAAAATAAAATAAATGAAACATTCTTATACTATGTAACTGCGGTGACCACGTATGGGTTAGGAAGTATAAGTTACTTCGTTGAATTTAAAAACTATACAACCACACGGTAATCATGCAAGTTCATGGAAGTCTGAGTTATACAGGTGGGGTTACATTGCAACCAACCTAGGCCTTAGAGTAAGTAATTGAGCATAAAATAATCCATTTAAACCATTTAAATCTGACTCCAATGAAATACAAAGCTGGAATACGAAGGCACTCAGACTTTGTACTCGATAGGTTTGTTTTATGCTTTTATTAATTTGAGCGTACAAGAAATAATAGTTTTATACAAAAATTTGATAAAATAAGAGATAAAATAATTTATTTTTGTACTTTATACTAATTTGTATAAATTTTTAGTTTATAAATTTATTTTTATATTTGTTTATAATTTTATGGTGTGTATTTATGCTATATTGTGTGAGGATTTTATATGTTAGTAAATCAGTGTGTTGTCGAATATTTCAATACATGTTAGAAAAATCTTAGAATATTTTTAGTATTAAAATTTTTATTATATATATTATTTATACAATATTATATTATATTAATAAAATATCAATATATTTACATTATAAATCAAATGTCATAAACTCATAATAATGATCCATTTTTAATTTACTTCTTTTTTCTAGGTAAAGCGCATCTCTAAGGATATTAGATAAACCGATTATCAGTCCTTAAAAAAGGTAAATGATTATTTATTATAATATAAAATAAAAACTATCTAAAATTTTATAATGAATAATTATATTTAAAATAATCATAATTTATGGCCGGTAACGATATGAAATAGTAAGACAAATTGGAGAAATTTGAACTGTGGATATATGTAGAGGACTAGAGGATAGGTAGATATTTAATTAACAAATACAGAAGACTAATATAATATATAACATATAAAATTATAAATAATATTTGTACTCGAAATGATAAATATTTTAGAACACGTCCATATTTTATGGCACATATCGATATAGCAAAGAGGACCATGATCGGAGATGGTATAAAAGGAAAATAAAAAAAACCTAACGTGTAAGAATAAATGAGCAGTTAAGACTCGAATGAGTCTCTATAATTTAAATTATTGACGCAACCCCACTTAGCCACTTTAGTTGGTTTATTCAGATAGCATAAAGCTACAAGTGTGTTTGTATATATTGCACCTTATACATATTTAATTAATTTAAATTTAAATAAATAATATATAATTAATACACATTATATAATTTAAATAATTAATACTCCGTATCATCTTATTGCATTGCATTTCAACTAACCCATGCACTTGAATGAATTCCAGCATCATGTACACATTTGTAAAACAGTCAAATCATATATACAATTATATATATTCATGATTATGATTAAGATAAGATGAGATCAGTTGACGTGTTAGTAAAGTTAATGCCAACCAACAGGGGGCAGCCACAGTACAGCAATGCACATTATATATATTAGCTAGCCGCTACATGCAACGTGTCTAACTTATTATCTGTATGACTGTACGTACTGTCTTTGTATAAATTCAATAGCATAGTACTCAAATAATTATAACGCATGGCTTCTACAGATGTGGCTGAGGTAAAACATGTTGCAGCACCCGTGGCACCACCGCCGGAAACACGCAATCCAAGTACTAGACACTCGGCAATGGTTGAAGTTGTACTGAGAGTGTTATTGTTTGCAACAACAGTAACATCTGTGGTGGTCATGGTGACTAGCAAGCAGACAGAGTGGATTCCAGATCTGGTACCACCTTTTCGGAGACTCAATTCTTCTAGGTTCACCGATTCACCTGCTTTCGTGTAAGTCGATCATTACGGTGTTCCCTCGGTGTTACTCGTGTTTTTACTCATCATTTATTCTCATCTCTAAAGTATATATGCATGGTTTTACTAGAAAACTAGCTAGCCACTTCTGCATAACTCAAAATATCCTCAAATTCTTCGTTTGCAGTCAAAAAATTAAATTATTGATAACAATTTATTTACAAATATAAATAATTTTTAAGAAAGCTGCTTTAGAATCGATACAGTAGTCGGATATTTGATTTAAAAATCAATCAACGAACGATCGTTTATGAGTGATTTCCTAGCATGAAGTGTACACATATATATTCGATCAGTTGAATTCGATCTTATCTCTAATAATATTTAAATATGGGTACTATTTGTAGATATTTTTATGTGATGAACAAATACTACAAGATAGACCCGAGCCCCTTCTTAATAGATAGTCACAGTCAAACAATTTATAGTTTTTTTAGTTTTCATTCGGTCTTTCTCCTTCTCCAAAAATAATACCCAAATTTCAAATGTTTGAACATTTTCATGGAAGAGAGAAGGCACAGTCGGGCAACCACCACCCAATATTAGTAATTAGTAATGTTATATAGATACGTAGAATAGTAATTACTTGACATATATATATAATATTTTTTAAAAGACTTAATTTTGGTCATACACCCATCTCAGATTAGAGGTTTCTGCTTCCGGATTCTTAAAAGACAAGTATACTTAAAACTAATAATGTTTTTAAATTTGCAATTGTTCAGATACTTCATCGCAGCACTCTCGGTGGCTGCTCTGTACAGCATCTTAAGTACTCTGTTAAGCATCTTAGTTCTATTGAAGCCCGGTAGCTGGAAACATTTGGTATCCCACTTTGTAGTTTTCGATGTGGTAAGTATTCCAAGTTCTCTGATTTGCTTTTAAAAGAGATATAAAAAAGGACTCGGGAAGTAAACAATTTGTAACTCATGAATTCTGTCGCCAACTACTGACTAACCGTAATAATTATTGGCAGCTGCTGTTGGGGATTGTTGCTTCGGCAACTGGGACATCCGGTGCAGTTGCTTACATAGGACTGAAAGGAAACTCTCATTCACGCTGGATCAAGATCTGCAATATTTACGATACATTCTGTGCACACATAGCAAGCGCCACTGCAGTCGCATTGGTTGCCTCCATTGTTCTTGTTTTGCTCATCCTCCACTCTGTTTTTGCCCTTTCCAAGAAAATCCCCAAGTAAATAGTCATAAATTTATATTTTTATTTCCGCATAAATTTGTTCTGATCGATGTTGTTGTGCTATACATACTACTGTACATGTATGTAAAACGTCTTCATATATGTTTAGTAAATGGAACTATACCCTGTTGTTTTGTACAAGTCATCGATAATGCAACATTTCTGGATTTCAAATTTATGTTAAATGCACCAATTATGTACTAAGAGGACCCAAACAAGAGCTATAGAAAAGTAGGGGTGATAGTTTGTTAAATGCCCATCTATTTATTTAAACCTGCAATTATTCGGGGGATTTAGTTTAAAATCTAACTGAACTGAAGAAAATCGAAAATTGAATATTTGGATTTATATCGAACTGAATTATTTTATAAACTGAACCCAAACCGAGTCGAAAAAATTTTAAAAACCGAAATTTTAAAAAATAATTATATTTTTATTTTAAATAAATATACATTATATAATATCTATTAAATATACATACAAATATAATATATATATATATATATATATATTAAATATAAATTATATGTATATATTTATATTTAATAATATAAATATATAATTTGGTCAGTTCAGTTTAAACTAAATCTTTTTTACTCAAAATCGAATTGAATTGAATTAAAATTTGAACCGATCCAATTTTAAAAAAATAAAACATAATTTCAGTTTGGTTTAATTTTTCAGTTTCAGTTCAATTTTATTAAAATTTAATTTTTCAACACCTTTTAAAAGCATGAATATCGGTCCATTTTTTCTACTGTAAGAACCTGGAGACGCTACCCTTTGAGGCGAACTCACGCAATACCCGGATTCGAACTTATGGCCAAGAGAATGATATTTCTCTTTTTAACCAACTGAATCAACCCGTGCGGTGAGTATCGGTCCATTTTAAACGATAACTGGATTGAGTTTTTTGATTTTCAATTTGACCAAATGTAAACTGTTAGTATTAGTACAGAACCGATTAAATTATACTATTACTTTCCTCCATTTCCGTTTTAATTTTTAACACACATTTCAGTAGGGGTGAACAAAAATCCGATTAAACCGCCAATCCGAACCAACCCACCCCTTTTTTCGGCCGAATAAACCGAACCGTCCGAAACCGAAATATAAATGGGTTAATTTTTAAAAAACCCGAACTAATTGGGTTGGGTAAGGGTTTAACAAATTTTAACCCTTACCCAACCCGAACCGAACCGATTACATAAAATGCAGAATTTTTTGCATATTTTCTGCATATTCTATATATTTTTTACATATTTTCTACAAATTTCTGCACTATATAAATTTTCTGCACTATATAAATTTTTTGCAACACATTCTGTAACACTTTCCGGCTCTTGCAACATTTTCTGCAACAAGCAGAATTTTCTGCAACAGTGTAGAATTTTTTCTACAAATTTCTGCACTATATAAATTTTCTGCAACAGTACAGAATGTTTTCTACAAATTTCTGCACTATATAAATTTCTGCACTATATAAATTTCTGCAACAGTGCAGAATATTTTTTACAAATTTCTGCAACAGTGCAGAAATTTCTGGGTTGGGTTGGGTTACGATTATAAAAAACCGAACTAATTGGGTTGGGTTACGATTTTTTTTTACAATTAATGGGTTGATTTTTTATAAAACCGAACTAATCGGGTTGGGTCGAGTTTTGACGAAAACCCGACCCGAACCAACTCATGTTCACCCCTACATTTCAGTGCTTTGAGCATTTGATTGTATAATAAAAATTATTATTTTTAATTAAATTTTTTATAAATTAAAATTTGGATTATACTTTTAATTTGAAATTTGAAAATTTTAAAAATAATAATATTTACTATACAATTAAAACATCTAAAAATATGTGTTAAAAGTCAAAACGCCCTCTATAAAAAATAGAGAGGGTAATAGTTTAATTATAAATTATAATTATAAATATTATTATATACAAAACATTAAATTCAACAATTATAAATATATGCTGACAAATAACAACAAAATTTGGATACAAACAATTAATATACAGATATGTGAGTGTGATTGGTTTAAAACATATTAAATAATTTTATGATACATACAAAATAATATTTGAAATAAATTATTGTACAATTAATATATAACAACTATGTTTATGAACTATGATAAAAACAAAATTGAAAAAAATAAAGTAAAAGTAAAATTATCACATGAGGCCGTCAGTTTATAAATATAAAAATATAAAGCAAAAAAAAAAAAAGAATTGTAAAAAAAAGGAGCAGAAACAAAACAGTAGACTGATTGCAGATTGGCGCCTGGGTCAATCTCTCACCATTCACCAACATCTCAAAAGTCAAAACCCAATTCTTTATTTTTAATTTCCTTTCAAATATACGGTACTTATATCATTTATAAAACACGGATGTTATTAATAAATTATATATTAATTATTTTATATAATTTAAATATTTTATTTAATATGATAATTTTTTTTATTATTAATTTCTTTTTACATTTTTTATATAATGATATTTATATATTAATATTCATAAAATTTAATGATAAGTCATAATTTTAAATAAATAAAAGAGTTTGAATGATGATTAAATTGAGTAAACTGTATTAAATAAAAATTATAGGATAAATAGGATTCTTAAAATAGAAAATATAGAGTATAATTTAAATATAATATAATATTATCCGTAAGCAGTTGTATAAAAGGAGGACTATCGAGATAGAGTTGTATGTATTATATATATCCTTTTTAAAATTAAATTTTATTAAAATTGGATGGTTATGATCGTTTTAATGATAACTTCAATGATAGGATAAATGCTCTTAGAAACTCCTCAAACAGAGATTCTAGGAAATTTTATGAAGCCATGAGGGAGTCAACAGTTGGAGCTGCTGTCATGGTTTCAAAGAGCAACAAACGAGTGATCTCTGTTAAGACTGAGGTGGTTTCAGTTGCTATATTAGCATGTGATATTTGAGTAAACAGGAGATTGCAGTAATTGAAGCCATTAAACTCAAAAACAAGACATATAAGTCCCGACTCAATGTAAATTTGAAGAGAGTCCTGCAAAGAATGGTGGTTGAAAAATTACTTGAAGTTACTGTCAATCTACTTTGTATCAATTTCAGTAGCTCAATAGATGGGAAATACAAATCAATGAACTTGGACAAGGTCAGTTTGTGTAGGCCTATATCAATTAAAGAAGCTTTCAACTACTTTAACCAGTTGTCAAGAATTGAAGAAAGAATTGAAGTAATAAGGGTGTTGGCTGAGGAATTAAGAAGGTTGGAAGAAAAGAAACTGAAAAAAATAGGGAAGAAAGATGAAGGGAGAAAAGATGATGATGAAAAGCTTGATGGAGGTGCAGGTAGTTACAAGTCCAACAACAACAATAATGGTAATGTAGTGACCTCTGGAACTGGTGATAAGGATGGAGAGAAAGTTGGTGAATATGAGAAGATAGTAGGAGAGATTGAAGGAAGGGTTATGAAGGCTGTGATGCTTGGTTTTGAAGCAAATAAACAAGATGATGTCAGGAGGAATAAGGAGGAGTTTAATGTCAAGGAGCCTGAACCTGTTGTCAATCCTGTATTGACAGTAACTTCAAAGTCACTGCCAAAAAAAGTGAGGGAAAAGTTACTATCAAGGAAAATTTCTTTATCTAAAAACTATAGGAAGGAAAAGGCTAAGAGACTAAGACCACATTCAAGCAGGAAGCCTAGCAGGAGAATGTGGATGCTAGTAACAGAAGTTCTTCATGAAGAATGCCTTGATGTTAGGAGGCCTACAATCAATAACTTGGCTCAATCCAAGGCAGAATATTTGATCAAGGTGGATGTTGAATGGTCTGAAGTCAACTCTTTGAGTAAGATATTTCTTCACTACTCAAATGGAGAAATAAAGGAGATGAAATATGAGATGAAGAATGCCAGCTACTTTTTGATCAAGAAAATGCTATTAATCATCAATGACATAGATATAAAGACTCAAGTCTTAAGGGGGATGCTAATCAAGAAATTTCTAGATCTAAAGGACTCATTCAAATCTCACCCCTTGGATTTTGTTGATGATGAAGAACCTGAGACTGTGGTGTACTCAGATGGGGTGATATTTACAAATGAAGACGGAGTCAAGGAATTCTGGAGTATTGGATACCTTGCAAGACAAGAATATGGAACTTATAGTGAAGCTGGTGGAACAATTGGAAGAGTATCTCTATCCTGAGGAGCAGAATTTCATCCCCACAATTAAAAGAATCATTCAATCCAAGAAGAAACAGGAATTTGAAAGGAAGGTTGAGTATGAGAGGACTCAAAAATGTCTTCTCAGAAATCCTAAAAGGATAATCTTCTACAATACTGGTGGATTTGCAGAAGAGACCACTTTTGATCAATTGAGAATTCTGGCTGAAAAGGAACCACAAATCACTGAACTCATCAAGAGACAACTCCTCAATATTACAAATTTTGAGGTGTTTGATCTCAAGAAGAAAGCTCTAGAAATCTGTGATTTAAAGGAGAAAAAGAAGAAGGTGGAGGAAGAGAAGAGGAGAAAGGTTGCAGATGATGTTGAAGCCACAAAAAAAGAGTTAGACAGGATCAATAGACAAATTAAAGAAGATGATATTGATCTGAAGTGTGCCAAGCTGAATGATCAATACTCCAGAAAGCCAAATAATGTTTATTCTGTTTTAACAAATCCACTCAGAATCATCATTAATAGGATTGAAGTCAATTTTGAAGATTTTTGAGTACTCACACTACAAACCTCATAAGAATTTTCAGATTAACCACAGGCTCTCTTCTAGAAGTTGAAAGAAATCTAAGTACAAAAGCTGGAAAGATTATTGATGCAAGGTCCAAGTAAGATGATGAAGTAGACAACCTAAGGGTGAAACAAGTGTACACATCTTCCAAGGACATGTTTCTTTCTGATGACTGTGGAGTCAAATTTCTATGCATCTCCAAAGGACATGTGAAAGCCTATTACTCTTATCAACACTTGAAGAACCTTTCTCATAAATTGGTGTAGCTGGTTCTTGACTATGTGTCCAATCATGCCAAGAAAACAGAAGAAATGAGGGCCCTAAGAACTTTGGAGTTGACGTATGAAAGGAAGAAATCAAGTCAAGGAAGCTCAAACACTAATTGAAGATCTGTTCAGTCTCGAGGAGTCTAGTTTGAGAAAACTTGTTTTATTTGTACATGTAATTTTATGTATACTTTTCTTGTACAAACACTTCAATTTATGTTAGTTGAGTTTGCATCTGCAATTAACTTTTAATTTGTCTTTATTTTACATAAAAATAAATTATGGGAGATTGTTAGGGATTGTGGTGTATTCAACTAATGTATTTAGTTTAAGTTTAATAAGTTAAGTAAAACATACTGTCATATGTATATTGACAGTATAGTTAATAGTCACTTGTAGACAGTACACTTAACAAGTATTAATTAGGTGACAGTACATTTGAAAGTCACCATCTTGTACAAAAGAATAAATATGAGTCATGCAGTAGAAGTTCACTAAGTATTCATGCACAACATGATTCAAAACTCAGATATCAGCATTTAAAGTACTCAAGCCTATGACAGTACATTACAAGTGACAATACAATTGAAACAGACGACATAAACTATTCCATTAACAGTAAACTTGACGGAAAATGAAGATTTGAAGACAACAAGTATTACTGACAACAACTATTCTACTGACAGTAAACTTGGCGGAGAATGAAGATTTGAAGACAACAAGTTTTACTGTCATCAATTTTGGCGGAGTAATTGACAGCAAAATTGGCGAGGATAGTTGACAGCAGTTTTGGAGACAATATGTTTCATGGATTATCTAGCTTGACAGTAAAGTATGCGGAACCAAAGATACTGTCACCACAGAGGAGTTAAAAGTTAACAGTAAACTTTTAGTGAAATTGACAATCTGTTTCAGGTAACAGACTAGATAGTGAAAATACAAGGAATAATTTTGACATTACTATCTAATCTGTCAAATCTACTACTGCAACTTGGGAGAATACAAGCAAAAGGTAAAGCATGCTCAAAGAGTCAAAGATTTATGCATATCTCAGAGCTGTTTTATCTACAAATGAAATCAAGACAAATTTGAATATAAAAAAATATTCTATTTTAAGCTTTGTTCTAGGAATAAGAGAAAGTATACTTGTAAGTGAGATATGTGTTTCAATATAAATACACATATCTCAGAAGTACTTTCTCTAAGGCAACTGAGCTAACATTTCTCAAGTATAGAAATATTATCAAACTCATTGTTATTGTATGTATCGAAGTTGAAATTATTTTCCAGACAATTGTAGCAAAACAAAAATTAATAAAATTAAGTTTTGAAGTTGAAACACTATGTCATTTTATCTGTTTAGTTTGTTTGCATCATTTACTTGTTAATTATCATTCTTGTTTCTTGTTAGCTAGAGTCCTTCATAATTAATCAAATTGCATTCAACCCTCCTTCTGCAACACTTATCTTAACTAACAGGTACTCAATTTTTTTTCCAAATGATATGACATGACACATGACAAATGACAAAGTTTTGATTTGTATTTGGAAAAAAATTGAGAAATTTTTTGAATACCTTTCATTTCTTATAAACTATATTAAAAAAAGGAAATAAGATGAAATCCAACAAAATCCTAAAAAATGCTTTATAAATATAATAAAATATAATGTCCTAGTGATTTAGGACATTATATCAACTTCAATAATTTACTATATTTTTATATCCTATTATTAAAATAATACTATATTTGAATTACATTTATATTTAAAAAAATAAAAGAAAAAAAATTATTAAAAAAAAATATTTTACCTTAAAGGCAACACTTTAGACTTTCTGCTGCTCTGTTCCTCAGTCTCACGGGACTGTGTCAGTTAGCTGACAACATCGATCAGCACAACAATATATGTATACAACATATACATACACACATTTTTTGACTTTATAGAACACGCATGTAATATAAACATCACAAATTTGCCTTCACTTTTTTCACTTAAAAATATCCAGTTGCTACATGAGTGAATCAAAGTACATGGATAGCTCTATTCCAGATGATATTGCCCTTAAATTGGTTTCTTCTCTTCAGGTACTTATTTTCTGTAACATTCTTTAGTTGTTTGTGTCGTTTTCTTGATTATTTTTTTTGAACTATTTATAATACTGTGTTTTGGATTTTGTATGTGATTGTGAATTGAAGGTGCGGGATGTGTGTTCACTTGGTAGCTGCTCTAGATTTTGGCAGGAGCTATGTGGGTTGGATTGTGTTTGGTCTTCTCTGTATAGAGATAGATGGCCACAGTTACTTTTGAATAATATTCAAGAATCTTCTGTTCTTGATGTTGATCATACCCATCTGCTCAATCAATCTGAAACCAGCTTTAAGGTTATTACTTTTTGTTGTGTGTATGAAAGTTTCGATTTTTTTTACTTTTCGAGTAGAAGTATTCAGTTTAATTTCTAAAATGATTTGAGTTACCGGTTCTCCCGGAAGCTCTTGTGTGTTAATACGCTCACATGCTTATATGTCCCCTTTCTGGAAATCATATATTTTAGATTGAATGATGGATCACTAGGAACTTATCTATTAGCAATATTTCAAACTAGACTATTTTAATATCTGCATATCAAAATAAAGTAATTTATTTGATAATGTGTTTAAGTGAAGCCGTTGCTATGTTCTGCAATTGGGTATGATGCAAGCAAGAACCAACATATTGGATATAAACGTTTTTAGTTGATTAATGTTGGTTAAGAGTTTATGGCTTGCATTGTGTGTATAATGTAGGGATGGAGAGGCTTATACATCAGCAAGCACAGTGAAATGGCTAGTAAGGCAGCTATTGTAGTCGAATTTCTTGAAAAATGTCTGAACTCTGAATCAATTGAAGTGGGTCAATATCTTAAGGCAATAAAAGACCTATACACAATGCAGTTTGGATTTAAAGATGTCCAGATGTTCTTTCTTAAAGCAGAGGCTAATGTGTTGCTCAACTTGGTTGGCCTGCACTATTGCATTAGTTGGCTCAAACTTCCGGTAATTACTTTAATCTCATATATGTTACTCATATCTTGTGCACATGTTAATAGGCAGTATAGAAGCTTTTGATACGATTCTACATGTCTCCTAGAGAACTTTTTCCTGTTACCTTGTTGGGATACGATGATTATGGCAGAAAGAAGGATATACAGAGTTCAGTAAATGAGATTAAATTAGTATATCTGGAGACTTGCAATTGCATAGAATTATAGCATTGTTCCACCCAAGATATAGCACTGGAGTGTGGAACATAGTTATGCGAGTAAAAGATCCAAATACTCCTGATCAAAAGCTCTGCTTGGGTCGATATTATTTTCAGGTTCCTGTTTCTAAAGGTTTAGCATAATTATATATCGTTGCACCAAAAATTATTTGTTTTAGAAATGTTTCTTTACGGCATATTTGTGCTTGAATAGATTGGAACCTTTTGTCAAGACTCAATGTAAACCTCAGATGTGTAATTTAACCATACCAATATGCTGAAAGCTCTTGCCTCTCCAATTATTAGTGTTGCAACTAACATAAACTTGCTACATAGGCAGTTGTGAACCAATTTGATGTCCACTGGGGTTCCTTCAGTATTTTTCAAAAAAATAACGGTCACTCTTATTAGTGCATAAATTGTTTCTTGAAATTTTAAAGGCCCAATGGTGTTGCATTCTGGACGTACGCAATCAGCTCAACCATTAACTTTTATGCAGCTGTACCTACATATGAAAGTCTGACAGCCTTTGGCCTTTAAATTCCAGGCAACATAGTTCATCTTGTAAACTTGAAAAGTTTTGAACTGATAGACATATTTTATAATAATTAATTTGGCTGTTGCATGGTTTCTATCAGCCAGAGCATATACTGGAAGCACCGGGAAGCTGCAAGATATTAGAGCGGAAAGTGTGTGTCCAGTGGTGGACTTTAGGCCGGTGGTTTTATGGTTTCCGCATGCGCGATGAGTCCCATTCTCGTGAAGTCTCTCTTGGAGATCTTGCTAGGGCCAAAGAGGAAGAAGTTCTTGCAGTGCTCTATCGAGGTGCCATATATGAGGTGTTACGTGTACGTATTTCTGTTGCAAAGCCATCAATTACTCACTGAACATGCCAAAACCTAAATACTTGTCACTAGGATAGCTTTATGTATGATCATGTATATGTATAGTGAGTATATAATTTTATACTTTGTGGATAGAAAATGTGCTAATGCCATTATCTGTGCCTCACAAATCCTCTGCAACCTGCAGGATATAATAAATTGACATGTGTAATATTCTTGTACATATGTGTGCCCGGTGTAGGTGTATTGTACAATATGTGAAGTTTCACTAAATTTAAGTTGCCTCTTTTCTGGATCCTCTGTCCATCCATCGTCTTGTTTATCTTTGGATGAAATTCTGATGCATAATATGAATATCAACCACGTTACTTTGGTATGCACATCGGTGGGCCTGTGACTTGTTAAAGAACACGAGTGTTTTTATTGAATATTCCCACTATAAGAGTAAAACGACTTCTAAACTGGTCAATTGGGTGTTATTAGGTCTGTCTCAACGCAAAACTTAGCTTCGAAACCCACATAATTCCTATGTACGGTGATGAGTATACATAGTTCCTCACATAGTCACATGCCATGTGACCAGGCTCCTCTGAGTTCATTTGGAAATTGGAACTCACCGCGGATCTGTTTGACCTGGGATCTGATACAAGTTTTGGTGTTATTGGATCTATCGCAATCCAAAACTAGCTTGCAAGTTGGAAATTTCTCCTACACTTGTCAACCACCAGCATCTTACTCCTTTGAAAGCCAATGCAGGATCAGTGTTGCACGGTTCACGGGTCGTTCAGGTACGTGGTACGGGGTCGAGTACGTGTAACGTTAATTTTTATGAATCGGGTACGGTGACCCGCGAATCGGATACGCGGGTCAATATGAGGATCCCTTTTATAGTTATTTCTTTAGAAAATATTATGTATATTTGTTATTGTATCTATGTTTCAGTTACTATTTTATAACTAAAATATATAAGTAAATTAATCGGGAAATATAAAATTTTAAAGTTACTACACATAATATTAAAGGGATTCAAATATGTTCAAGTAATCGAGGTTATCTTCCTATTTTTTATTCTTTCTCCTTTTTACATAATGATTTTCGGAGTTAAAAGGGAGATCGTCGGAGTTGGCAAACTGGAGCATGATCCCGAGTGATCCGGGTCGAAAAGGAATCGTGTTCCGAAACGAGGGAACTGGATCGCGGTTCCATAGGCTGACCCACGAACCATGCAACACTGTGCAGGATACACCGAACAAATCTATTAGGATCTAATTATTAAGTGATAATGTGGAAGATGATGTGCCCAGATGGCTCCGCTCTGTGCTTGGCAATGGGGATCACTAGCGACAAGGGCCAAGGGGCATGAGTCATATGATCACTTCAGTGAATCCAAAGGCATTCATTTTTTAATACACTTATCGAGAAAAGATAGCTAATAACCATTTGCTCGATTTAGATTGAGAAAGAGAACATCTTATTAGGGGAGGGGGAGGAAGCTCGGATCAAAAGATTAAAAATCATACTAACAAAAAGTTTGCGAGATATTGCTTATCATATAATCTGCCTGTAACTCTTTGGCATTCTATTTTGGAAAAAAAGACTTCGGCATATAACTTCTTAAATTGGTAGTAACACTGAATTTGAGTTTTGAGAAAGATTAAACTATTATGTGGGTGTTTGGGGTTCCATAAACTTAAAATAAGTAGCTTATTTTTTATTTTTTTTTACATATTTTCATATTTTTTTTAAAGATAAATATTTGTTTTAGAATTTTAAAACCAAATATGAACTTACTTTTTTCTGGAAATAAGAGCTTATTTCTGAAAAGTACATACATCCCTACTTTTTTCCGGAAATAAGCCCTTATTTCCATAAGGTCTGTTTTGCCAAACAGCCCCTATATAAGAAGATTGTGACCCAATACTTTGTTTCAAAATTTGCATGTAGCTCTTTGGGAAATTCACCTTTAAAGCCAATTCAGCAGCAAAATTGTAATTTGAGAATTACAACTTTGTTGCTTGCAGAAAAGCAGCAGTTAGTTTAAATTGGCAACACATAATACACGTTGATTATTTTCTAAAGAACGCAGGAGGTCCGATTCTTTCTGAAACATATTACATTTTCTGGATATTGAATACGAAACTAAAAAGAAATTCAGAAACAAAAAAGAGAAAAGCACAGCGAAAGAGATATGAGAGATATGTGTGTTTACCAGCAACAATAACGATGAACATGAACATGTCGTGGCCTAGGTGGCGGCATGAAACATTGAATGAAGACAAGCACAGCGACAGTTATAAGGATCAGATTTATCGGATCCAAACCTTTGTCATCTTCACAACAAAAACATTTTCCCATCTTCACCGCCGACAAGAGTTCTAGATATATGAATTGTTTTATTCTTACTCTGAAAATATTCAAGTATGACATGCATATATAGAAGTGTTGACAAATTAGAAAGCAAGTGGAAGGAAGGAACCACTACAAAGTACAATTATGTTACTGTCGGTCGTCTTTTTTTTTTGCCACTCATCAAGCTTCTGACATTTTCAACACCAACTGTTTACCATACATCCATTATTTTGATTGTTTAGCATCCATTGGGATGATATATTAATGTGACTGTACATCATATTTATGCAATATTTGCTCAACATAAGTAGATATTTTGTACATTTATTTTCAAGAACACTAATTTGTTTCTCCTTCCAACTTTAAATCAAATTTCTCTCATGTTGAACAAGATTTTGCAATAATCGAACTGCAATTCTTTTAGCTCACACAATTTAGAATTTTATTTGTCCGTGATGTACATGCTTCTGAAGACTCAATGAAGAAAACATAGAGAAGGAAGATCGCAAGGTGTTTGCATCTATTCCTTTACACATTAAGGTCAGTCCAAAACAGAAGCATCATTCAGCCATTTCCGAAAATTGAGAAAAGCTTGGGTACTTGTCTAGCGAGTCTTTGAGTTGTCTAATTTTTTGCCCAAAGGATCATTAGTTCCTGAGCAGCATTATTATAGAACTACTTTAGATTAAATTTGTTGTAATATCTCATTTTTTTAATATTAATTCTAGTTATTGAATATATATATGTTAAATTATATATATATATATATATATATATTATATATATATATATGTGTGTGTGTGTGTGACTTTGTATATTATATATAGTTAAAGATATGATTATAAAAGTATTAGAATAGTTATTTTTGTTTTAATTGAAATAGATATGGCTATCTTTTGTTTTGGAAAGTTTTTTAAATTTGAATTGGTTGTTAGAATATTATACTGATATTATGAGCTTTTAATTGATATCAATTAGGGATTGTGTTAAGGGTCAGAAATATTATAAATATAGATTCTGGGTTAAAGAAAAAAAATGCACACAAAAAGTTAGTCAGAAAATTTTCACTCTAGGTAATATATCATTTCTCTAGCAATATTTTTTATGTAGCAATTTCTCCATGTGATATATAATTCATATATATTACATTGAGTTTTTGTAAATAAATCTAAGTTATTGCAATATGTTTTATTTCCTTATCAGTTTCTTGATGTGATATATACTTCATATATATTATATTGAGTTTTTGTAAATAAATCTGAGTTATAGCATTTTGTTTTATGTTCTTAGCAACTTTTTGATGTGATATATAATTCATATATATTACATTGAGTTTTTGTGTAAATATTTCTGAGTTATAGTATTTTTATTATATATATATATATATATATATATATATATATATATATATATATATATATATATATATATATATATATATATATATATATATATATATATATATATATAGTATTGATTCATTTACACATCAATGGTATTGATAATTGTTTTCAAGATTTGGGTGTGTCAAGTTTTATTTATAAATGTAAAGATTGATGGAACCTTATTTGTATATTGTATTGTACTCCCTCTATCCCAACCAATTCTTTACCCTTTCCTTTTTGGGACGTCCCACCCAATTCTTTACATTACTAAAAATGGTAACTTTTAACAATAAAATACATTATTACATCCACTACTTCATTCCACTTTTCAACACTTTATACTATTACACCCACTACTTCATTTATTTTAACAATAAAATCACTATTACACCCACTACTTCATTTATTTTAACAATATTACCCTCACTATCCTTGGTCTCCGTGCCCGGACCAAATGTAAACATTTGGCCGGGACGGAGGGAGTATATGTTATGAATGACTATGGTGATATATACTCACCAGTATAGTATGTATAGTATCTTAGTCATTTGGGTCAAAACCCTTTTTGTAAATTTTATTAATGATTATATTTTCCCAATACTATTTTATTTTACCATTATTTTATTATATTATCATTATGTTAGTACAAATATTTGTATCAAATATCTTTTTTGTATATTATTATATTCATTGATTTTATCATTTAGTTGTAGTTTTGTAACACATATATTTGTTAATAGATTTGGTCAACAATACTGATATATTATTTTTCATTGTTATTTGTGTTGAATACGTGATTAATTCAGGATCTCTTTGTGAATGGCTTGATTGTTGATTGAGATAAGTTTCTTTCCACACCTTTAGTTGATTTTCGAAACGTATATCTATATGTTTCAACTCTGAAAATATTGTTTTTATGTCATGTTTTACTTTATTAAAATATGGTCTAAGTCGTATTATTTTAATTTTGTTATCGTTAAAATGTAATATTTTAGTAACCCAGTTTAGTTTTTATATTGGATCCGTTAGTACTTGCGTTATACTTCCGGAACTAGTATTCGATACATTACTATGACGCACCACTTTTGGGCCCTTCGGGGATATGCATTTTTATCTTAGTAAGGGGCACAGTATTAGCAATTTTGTATTAAAGACCATATCATCGGTTAAGTGACCTGAGTATTAAACTGTGGGGATAAAAGTGTTTTCAGATTTTGTATCGAATATTGTTATCGTATTGCACATCGAAAATTGTTTCAAATTGATATATTCAGGTTACTTATTTTTTAACTTGTACTTACTTGATCAGACTAGTGGCGATGTTAGTTACTTGCTGATTTTTATAGCTCACTCATTTCTAATATTTGAGGTTATATTTGGGATGAATAAAGACGCCTCAAACATGCTATGAGATATTTTAATTTTATCTCTAAGATTCAATATTATTTATTGTGAGAGCTGCGCCTCTTATTTGTAAACTTCAATTTGTGTTTGACCTTCAATTGTACTTTGACTTGTCTTTTGCATCAATAAATATGCATAGTTCCTTTTATTGGGTTTTCGATATAAGTTTAATATCTCAAAAAAAAGTCAGGAGGTTACTGTCGGCAAATGAGATGAATAAATCTGGAGACTTGTAATTGCATAGAATTATAGCATTGTTCCTCCCACGATATAGCATTGTAGCGTGGAACTTTAAGTTACCACTTTTCTGGATCCTTGTCCATCCATCGACATGTAGTTTATCAACCATGTCACTTTGGTATGCATATTAGTGAGCATGTGACTTGTTAAAGAACATGAATTTATTTATTTGATAGTTTCACTCTTAAGTAAAAAAAAACTACTACTTGCAAACTCTTCTTGGGCGTAATAAGGTCTATCTCAATGCAAAAATTAGCTCCAACACCCATATAATTCCCTGTACGGTGATGATTATATGTAGTTCCTCAGTCACATACCATGTGACGACAGGCTCCTCTGAGTTCATTTAAAACTCACCCCTTATCTAATTTGACCTGGGGTCTTATACAAGTTTTGGTGTTATTGGATCTATCTCAACCCAAAACTAGCTTGTTAATTGGAAATTTCTCTTAACCATCACTATAACTTAACATAATATCATAGGGTTGTAGTTGTAGAAGGTATTAAGTTCGAGTCCTTCATCTCCCAATATTCTTATTAATAGTTAGATTATTAAAATTGTACTATAATGAGCCTAAAATAAGACGAGATCCTCACCAAATAATTAATAATTAAAATTTTAGTTATACTAAACCAAAAAAAAAGAGAAGGATGTTAATGATATAATATAATCATGATAAATCCGCTTCCTAATACTTAAGGTTTTAAAAGAACGAATAACTTAACAAAAATCATACTAACAAGTTTTGTGAGATATTACTTTTATCTTATAATCTGTCTGTAACTCTTTGGCATTCTATTAAGAAAAGAGAAAAACTTTGGCATTCAACTTTTTAAATTGACAATAAAACTGAGTTTTAGTTTTGAGAAAGATGAAACTATATAAAGAATATTGTGAGCCAATACACTTTTAAAGTCAATCCACCTTTAATGTTGGAAATTCACCTCTCTAAAGTCAATTCAGAAGTCAAATTGTAAATTGAGAATTGAAACTTTGGTGCTTGCAGTTAGTTTAAATTGGCAACACACAAAAAAGACGGTTGTTTAATACGACAATGCAACTCACATCAGTCCTGAAACAAGATCGAATCTCCCATATTTGGGTTACTGATTTTCGCACAAGTCCACATGATCAAACACCAATTCCTCATTCTTAATATTACTTATTTTCAAAAAAAACACAGGAGGTCAGACTCTTTCTGAAACATATTACATTTTCTGGATATTGAATGCGTAACTAAAAAGAAATTCAGGAACAAATAAGAGAACAGAAGCAAATTTAACGAGAGAGATATGTGTACTTACTAGTAACAATAACGACGAACAACATGTCGGTGCCTTGGTGCCATGAAAATTTGGATAAGGACAAGCACAGTGACAATTATAATGATCATATGTATGAGATTCAAACTCCAATCCTTGTCATCTGCACAGCAACCTGCACAGCAACCTACACAGCAACATATTCCCATCTCCAATGCCAACAAGAATTCTAGATATATGAACTTTGTTATTCTTACTCTGAAAAATATTGAAGTATTACATGCATATATAGAAGAGTTGACAAATTAGAAAGCAATAGGCAAGGAGCTACTTCAAAGTAAAAACCAATAAACAACAAATGAGAATTCTAGTCAACCCATAGACAATCTCTTTTGAGCTTCTACTTTTCAATCCGTCAGGTTTTTTTTCTGCCACCCATCAAACTTCTTACATTTTCAACACCAAGCCGGTCCTGAGGTTTGGGTGGTCCCCAGAGAAAACAATTAGGCCCTTAAATATATAATAATTATTATTATGTCTAAAAATTAGATAAATTAGGAACAATGTCAAGTTACGAGTGGCTTGAGAAATTAAAATTGAAATTTTATATTTAATAATTGTTAAAAAATATTTTAAAAATATTTTAAAAATAATTTATACTATTTAACTATGCACATGCAAAATTTCAAGAAAAATATAAATATATTATATTTTTATTTGTGCATCAAATTCGCAATAAAAATATCAATAACCGTTAATATAATGGATAAGGAGTGGATTATTTTATTTAGGTTCGAGGCGGATAACCGATACTATAAAACTTACCCGAACTCTATCCATTGTCATCATGACTTACACTTTAGTTCAAAATAATACTTCCTATTTCTTCCAGGAATGAGAGTGAAACACTTGAAGGCCCCACCTTAGAAGGTGCACAAGATATGAGTGAGGGAGATGTGAGATTCTAGGATGAGATCCTGAAGAAAAATAGAAAGATGAGTGAGAGTGACTTCAGGATTCTACAATATGCTCAGGAGCTGGAAAATGAACTTATGTCTGAAGGAGAAGGAGTTCAGGAGATAGGGGGAGTTAATGATTTAGGGGGAGTTCCTACTGTCAATGAAGCTGGTAGCAGTGGAGTTAACAAGGAAGCTGAAGGTGTTGATATGGTTATTGGTGAAGCTGAAGAAGATGTTGATGTAGGAGAGTTGGATCCAAGGAACTTTGTGCATCCTGATCCAAGATATCAAGGATTGGCTACCTCCACAAACAGGGATGCTGAGTCAATTCTAGGATTGGAGCACACTAAGCAGAGAATAAGAAATTTGAAGGAAATGATAGTAAATGTTGAAGATGTGTGTCATCTAGTTCTAGGAGATATTGACAATGACAGTGATGAAGAACCCTGGATGAGCACAGTGGATGGCAACTTAGCAGATGCAGAAGAAGAACTTCTTTCTCAGTATAGGAGGTCAATGATGGAGGTGGAATTTGCTGATTCTACACACAGAAGAATAGCTCACTCCTTGAGGGACCAACTCAAAGTTCAGAAGATGACTGTGACATGAGTTAGACAGGAATTGGTCTCAATCAAGGATTCTATTTCTTCTATAAAGGATGTGCTAGAAAGAAGGTTGGATGAGAAATTGCCTCATGGCACTCTCCATAACATTCAACAAAAATTTCTCAAGGATGCTAGAGGTTTCAATGATTTGGAAAAGAGGGTCTCTTCTCTGGAATCAAAGATGGATGACATAATTAAGGGACAGACCCTCCATGCACAAATTCTACAGAAATTTCTTGACAAGATGCCACCACCTCCCTCTTGTGATGATAACAAAAAGGGGGAGAATAAAGATAAGAAAGACAAGGACAAAGATGGCAGTGGTAGGAATGGAACAGGAGGAGTTAGAGCTAGTAGTAGTAGTAGCAAATTTAAAGGGGTGAGTAGGAGCAGGCAAACAGAAGGAAGCAGGAGCAAATCATCAAATTATTCCAAAGATGATTTGGAAAAGAAAAGAAGCAATGCACAAAAATTTGATGCTGACTTGGAAGCTAGGAAGATTTCTAGGGAACTGGAAACCAAGGAGCTAATTGAAAGAGAAAGGAGAAAGTTTGAGCAATTGAAGCAGAGCACAGAGTTAATGAAGAAGGCTGCTCAAACAGGCAATTTGGATGATTTCATTGTACAGTCCAAGGCTGTAAATGAAAATGCAACTGAAGCTGGAAATGAAGTAAATGTTCATGCAGAAAAGTTTCTTCAACTAGAAGAAAAGAGAAAGGGGAAAGCCATTATGATTGATGAGGGGAAGAAGAAAAAAAGATTTTCAGGTGAAAAATTGCTACAAGGAGCCATTTCTTCAAGAAGTGCAGATGCTGCTAGGAGAGAAAAGGAGGATGCTGAAATGGCAATGCAAATGTAGCTAGAGTGGAATCAAATGGATGCAATTCAGGACCAATCCCCAAAGCCAAAGAGGCAAATTAAAATGGCCAAGAAAAGGATAGTCAAGCCCCAAGAATCTATTCAACAGAAACAATCTTCAATGAAGGAAAAATAAGAAGATTCAAAAGAAATTGTTCTTGAAGGATATGAACTGAAGGAAGTGCCAAGAATAAATAAAAAAGGATTAATAGGTTACAAAACTCATTTAACAACTTTAAATCATGAGGAGTGCATGAGTTTGGAATATGAAGATGGACACAAAGCAACCTACCCAATGAGGCTGATCATGAAGCAGGGTTACAATACATTGAAGACAATTTTGCATCTACTCAACAAAAGATACAAGTTAAACATTGCAGTTGCTCAAGAGCTGCAACATCAGATCACAAAGCTGAGGAGATTGCCTGCAGAAGCTGATCTAGATCCTCCATTAAAGCTTTGGGAGTCACAAGTGAAGACTGTAGTGCTGGAACCAGTTTATGCCATGATATTCACAGATGTTGAAAGAAATAAAAAGTACTTTGACATTTATAAATATCTTGACAAAATCACAGATCAAGAAATCATTTATCTTATGAGGCAGTTTGGAGATTCAAACAGAGATGAGCAGATATTGAGAGGCTCATTCATAAGGCAACTGAAGGAGAATGTTGAGATGAGGAAGAAGATGAAAAAATGAACCTTGGAAAGATAGAAGCAGCCTGTAAAGTTCATAACAATGGTACTTCTAAATTTTAAGTGCTATTTAATTTCCTGATTCTATATGAATGCAATTGTATTAGGGGTTTCATTATCATCAAATAGATTTACGCTTGTTTTTGTCACAAACATAAATAAGGGGAGATTGTTATGAATCTATGTAACTTTGATGATAACATTAAATCTTAGAATCATGAAATTATACTTTTATTGTAATTGATCAATTGATATTAAATCTATAAATATCGATTGATCAGGAAACCATTTATCAGTTGACATGTTTATGTTAATCAACTGATAATATGGATAGTAGCATAGGTGTACTTAGTCTACTTCAATTGATATGGCTTTAGTCGATTGATAAACTCTTGTCGATTGATACTAGAGTCGATTGATATTGATTATCAATTGATGTATAACTTAGACTGTTAAATTGTAATTATTTGAAGACAGAAAAATTGTACAAGTGAATGATGATCAATTAATATGGAGGCATCAACGGATAGAAGATCAATTGATAAAAAGTCAAGTCAAGAAAAACGAAGACCATCAACTGATATGAAGACCCATCAATTGGTATATCGATTGATAACATTTATCAATCGATAAGTCAACAGCTATTATCGGTCGATGGATATCAAGATCAATCAAAGAAGAATATCAGTTGATGGATACAAGGAAGAATCAATTGATATGTTTAACAACAAATTATCAATTGATAGGGACAACTCGACAAGACATAAAACATGTCTATGGAAGACAGTCTATACTGACTGTGAAGACTCAGAGTGAAGCTGTCTTTCCAAAGTCGCGGACCTTTCTCAAAATAGAAAAAGGCAAAAGGAAATATAGATAAAAGTCAATCTTAGAATAGATTAAATGTTATATATTCTTTCTAGAAATTGTAAACATACTTGTCATATATAAACAAGTGTGGTAGCATTGTTAGAGAATAAGTTAGACATTATCAATCGATGGGAACAACTGTTTTTAAAAAGCACTTGTAAAAAACAGTTGTTCAACTCTCTAACTTTGTAATCGCAGTTAGGTTTCTTTAACCTAGATCATTTGAGCAAAAATACACACCGATGGATAAATCAATCCATCAGAAATTTTAAACATCTTGTGTTTGTTCAAATACTTATCCTAACTTTAATTGTTCTTATTTTAAATATTATCAAGAAAATTGTTAAAAGTTTTAACATGTGAAATATTTGTATTCAACCCCCCTTCTACAAATATTGACATTGTTTAAAGGAATAACACCCTTGTATTTTGTATAATTATATATGTATCATTATTTTAAAATTTTGGTTAAAAAAAAGATAGAATTTAAGTTATTATTGGATATCGAACTAGTAATCTCATGGTATATAATCACTGTCATAGATTGCGGGTGTGACCAAAAATGAATATTTTCGAGATGTCGTAACAATGATAAAAAAATCTACAAAAAATTGTGGGTGCAAGAAAAAAATTCACGAGATTTCGTAAAATGTAACTAGACAAAATATAACAAACAATCATTTATGATTTGTGCAATTAAATAAATGGGTTTAGAAAATTATATTTAATAATAAGATATTAGATTGTATATACAATAATTTAGTAAATTTGGATAAAAAATTAGAAAATTTGTAAAATATAAATTTTTATAATATATACATTAAAATTGTTAAAAAAATAATTTAGTGAGAAAATCAAAATTAAAATATATAATAATGCATAGATATAGTTGCATAATATATGTGTGATTTATTAATTGTGTTTTAAGTAGTAATTTAATATTTATAAACTAAATTTATATCGGTCATTAAATATTTTAATGAAAATATATAGATGTGTTTAAACTAAAATTTAAAAAACAAATAATAACAAATAAATAATATAACTAAAAAAAATTTAATTTTACGAATGGTCCGTGCAATGGGCTTTTACGTTAGTTGTATTTAAAGTTAATAACTTCTACTTTTTCCTCCTGTTTTCTTCATTTTAGTTGATCTGGAAATATTAGAAAAATCATCAATATATCTATATCTATTCTATATATATAATAAAGGAGAAGACGGAGACGGTTAGGTGTCGCTCCAAAATCGTCTTAATGTATTTTTCTAATTTTTTTGAATTAGTAAATATTACAAATTATAAAAAAAATTTAAATTACTTTATATTCTCCTAAACTTTCTCCAAATTATAAAAAAAAAATGTAAGTTACTTTATATTATCATAAACTTTCTTCAAATTATAAATAAAAAATCTAAGTTACTTTATATTCTCCTAACCTTTCTCCTAAAGTCAAGTTATCATCTTAATATTCTCTTAAAATTTCCATTCAAACTAAATTACTATCTTAATATTCTCCAAAACTTTTTTTTCAAATCAAAATTACCATTTTAATATTCTCTTACACTTTCTATTTTAATATTCTCTTAAAATTCTCAACAATTTAAATTAACATCATTTTTTAAATCAAATTACCATACTATTATTCTCTTAAAACATAATTTATAAATTAAATTAAAAATACTAATACTAGTAAGAGAATAAGACAACTCAATGGAGACAATGAAGTTCAACAAGAGACGGGTAAGCCCGTCACGAAACGGGTGTAATTTGTTTAGTGGATTAGTCCTAAGAAAGGTGATATTTATAAAATTTGTTTAGTAGATTCATTATGAGAAACATGTTATTTGTAAAATTTGAGAACAACAAGAGACAATTCAATGGAGAGAAATAAGTTCAACGAGATACGTTTCAATGGGTGCCACATAGCATGTATAATTTATTTAGTGGATTAGTTATGATAAACGTGTTATTTATAAAATTTGAGAAAAATAAAAGACGACTCAATGAAGAGACAAGTTCAATGAGAGATGTCTCAATGACCGCCACGAAACGCGTATTATTTTTTTAGTAAATTCATTTTAATAAATGCATTATTGGTAGAATTTGAGAATCACGAGACCGCTTAATAAAGAGAAACAGATTTTACGAGAGACGACTCAATGTCCGCCGCAAATCGCGGCTTAGTATACTAGTTATTTTAAGAGTTCAATATCATACATGCATTATATTACTCATTTTTCATTTGAAGGTAAAAGTAGTACTAAAATGTTAAAAAATGATGATTGAAAAAAATTGTAAATATATTACCTGTCAAAAATATGCTATCTTATATAAAATGACTAACTATTCATAAATCTCATAACCTTATATAAAAAATATAATTGATTTACATTTCCGGTACTATAAAAAATACCGGATAAATTAACTTATAAATTTTATGTAGTGTTTTATTTATATTTTATTATTTATGATATTATTTTTAAAAATTGGATAACCATACATTTTATTCCTTGTCCATATCAAAATTCAAAAATAAAATTAGTTACTAAGACCCCAATTCTTAATCAAGTAATATATAAGATGATTTTTAGGATTAATTTGTATTAAACTCTTATCAATTAATTTTTTTAAACAAGTCTAATTTTAAAATATATTTTAAAATGTATATAATGTCAAATACATACTCATATTCTAATATATTTTATATTGTTTATATTCTAAAATATAATATATGATCTTTTAGTTTATTAATTTCTTAATAATTTGTTAACCAAAATTCATGGTATGTACATTTATATTTGTATCAATAATGAGTAATTCATAATATATATTTTAAAATTTAAAACATTATAGGATTTTTATTAAATATTATTAATAATTCTCTGTAGAAAATTATAATTATATAATGGGATTTTTTGAAAAAAATCTAAGGATAATTTTTTTATTGCAAAAATATGATTTTTTTGACTTTTATTTTGTAAAAATACGGTTTGCAACTGAAATAAATCGAAATCAACCACAAATGCAACTTTAATAATTAGTAAAAATATTTATTTTTTAGTTGTATTATGAAAAATAAGTTGCATCTGGTTGCATACCATATTTTTATAAAAGAAAATTAAGAAATAGTAAAATTGCAAAAAAAGTTTCAAAAAATAGTATGTTTGGCATATATAATTTAGGTTCAACTTATTTTTAAATTTTTAATAAATTTTGGGGTCATTTAACTTATTTTATAAATAACTTATAAATTAAAAAATATATATATATATACGTTAGTCAAAATAAAATTTTATATATATATATATATATATATATATATATATATATATATATATATATATATATATATATATATATATATATATATATATATATATATATATATATATATATATATATATACACGAGTATTTGTTAACATAGGTTATAAGGTGAGTAGATATATATGGAGTGTGTGGGTCGAATATATCCTCGTTAACCACAAGCCCCAATAATTATGATGGTACAAGTCGGTCCAATAGCATAGATATATGATGAAAAGAAAGCGTGGGTTAGGTTAAGAAGATGAGGTTGATGGAGAATCGAATGAGGCAAGTGATGGTTATTAACAACTTGATGGATAGCAATTGTCCTCGATTGAATAGTAATGCTGCGGTTGTAAGATGTCGCTTTCGTGAGTATTGGCCCGGGGTAACGAAGATGAAGGTCTATCCAAGGATTCCTCCAAAGAAGACGAAGATGAAGCAGCTGCATAGACTATCAGGCTTTTTTCAGGCCCAGCTTCGAATGATGAAACATAAGAAGAAAGGTAAGTTAATTGCTTCGAGTAGTAGTAATAAGAGTTCTCTTATCTCAAAAAAGCTGACCAGTAATTCTTTTCAATTGCGGACCTTGGAGAAATGTAAGACTGGCTTGATTAGTTATCAATTTACTACGAATAGTAGTAGTTTGAAAAGGCACCAATTGAAAAAGAATAGGCTGAGTGACTTACCCAAGGAACTGCTAGCAGAGATTCTGGTAAGACTGCCTGTTAAGTATATCTTACGCTGCACGTGCGTACTTAAATCATGGAATTATTTCATCAGATCTCCTATGTTTGTCACCCTCCAATTAAATTATCAGAAGCAAATCACTACAGCCAACCATTATCATCATTATCCTAAATATCTCCTTTTCCAAAATCAAAATAAATTTGGTTTAACGCTACGTTTTGATGACATACAATGTGAAGAATACTGCACACTTGAATTTCTTCCCAACTTTCCCGGCCATGCCTGGTTTGCACTATCCTATGGTTTGATCTGCACCTCGACCATATTTTTGACTCATTACAATGACGCTTATAATCGCAACATTTATCTATGGAATCCTCTTATTAAGAAATACAAAACTCTTCCCAATTCACCTCTTCCTTCTATACAAAATTTGGAGGCTTGGGAGGCTTTAGCTTTTGGCTTTTTACCGGAAGACAATGATTATGTTGTGATACATATTATCAAACCTTGTTTACCTCCGCACCCTCACTCAGTCATCATTGGTGTTTATAGTCTAAACACTAATTCTTGGAAGAAATCAAGTCAAGATAATGTATTTATATCTAAAATCAGCTCCAATCATGACAATGTTGTTTTCATTAATGGGGCTGCATTTTGGGTAGGGTTTTATTCGAACCAGCAAAAAATACTTTTGTGCTTTGATACCAAGACTGATATACTGTGTGAAATCTCATTACCGGACTCGGTTGTATCTCGACCACAACCACATGTTCCTGTTATTCATGCATTTGGTCAATCTAT
Organism: Oenanthe sinensis; assembly: GCA_028671895.1. NCBI lineage: Eukaryota > Viridiplantae > Streptophyta > Magnoliopsida > Apiales > Apiaceae > Oenanthe > Oenanthe sinensis. The sequence continues at coordinate 28,768,872 of CM053813.1, read as the reverse complement.
TGCTTACTTCATTTGGGAAGATGAAGTAATTCATTTTGATATGTGGGTTTTGAAATATGATTATATAAACGAGTTTACGTGGGAGAAGAAGATGTGTGTCACTCCAAGTGAAGATGTTGAGGAGGAAGTTGTGGGTGTAAGGAACAATGGTGATCCAATAGTCGCAAAGTTTAAACATTTGATTTCATATAATATTGATAGCCATCAAGCAAATTGGTTCGTTACTTCATGGGATCGTTGGACTCCCGGTTCCCCTTACCGCTACGGATCACCTTATGTCATTAGGCCTTTTGTCGAGAGTTTGGTTATGCTTAATAATGATTGAAATAATTGAAAAGAAATGTCAGGTCCGAAGCCTTGTCACTCCAAACACAAAGCTATTGAATTATGAATTTCGTGGATTATGCTTTTGTTTAATAAATTCCATCATTTTAGACAAATGATTTATGAATGTTGTGGATCATGTTTTTTTTAATAAATCCTCGTTATATGTGGTGGTTTTGCTTAATAGAACTGTTAGGATTTTAAAGTTAGTTATTGACAATTGTGAAGTTGTTAGTGACAGATTATTACAATGGTTTAGTGATGATGGTTTTGAGGTTCGACATTTGGTTATTGATCAACAGTTGGTGTAAAGTTACATGTTTTGCAATTTGGTTTATGTATAACTTTTATGCTTTCGTGATATTGTTGCACAAATTAGAATTGACGGGATAAGAAATTGACGATTGTGAGGTTTTGTTTTGTAGTATTAAACTTTACTACTCTAAGTATCGAAATTTTTATATTCAATTATTATAACTGTGATGTTGTATTGTTTGTCCTCTCTTTTTAATTGATATAGTATGTTTGAATGGGGAAGCTAAATTTGTTTGATGCTAAAACTGATTTTAGCTCTTTAGGTAAAGTAGCAAACCCTCGTGTGGGGAAGAAAAACAGTAAATATCTGGACAGTATAATATAACCGAAATATTGTCTAGCTTAATTAAAGTTTTTATGCTATTGTTAGTCTTGATTCAATATTATAGACCTTTGGGCCTCTCCTATGGGAATTTTGGTGTTATAATATGTACCCTGTTGAAAGAAAGAAGACTTTGTAAGAAGAAAAGGTGATTTTAATGTTTTTGTATTGAGATTTACAAAGTTTGAGTGTGGAGTATTGGTATGGTGTGCACACATTCTATAGTTACCCTCTCTCAACTTCCAAGTGGTACATACCGTGTATTTTTGATTTTTTTTATCTGTAGGTATCATATTTACTTGTGCTCATTATTTACTCTGGTGACTTCTATTGATTTATTTGGTATAGGAATAGGACCGATAATATTGTTATTCTTAGAGTATACAAGATTAAGTTTGATTAATTTTGAACGACCTAGGAGTTGATCATTTCAATTTTGGGTCATATAAATGTCCTTAAATGTGTTCAACCATCCGTTTCCTGGCTTATTTCCGAGCGTTTGAGTTGTAATTTGGATAAGGGAAATTGTAGAATCCAAATATGAACTGTTTTAGAAACTGAAATAGTGAACTTTTTGCTAAATTCTATGATTTGTCTTTTACACTCATTTCTCTCTTGTTTGGGCTCTGCTCTCTTTCTATAAATATGGTTGTCTAAAAGTGTTATTGTTTTTTAACTGTTGAACATTCAAATATGGACTCCAGTTGATATCAATGGCCATGAACTGCGTGTTTGCCGTTACTTTTGCCCTGCCCGAATCTGGTAACACCTTTTTTTACTTGTTGACTGTAGCAAGGAGCGCTGATTGTGATTTATGTGATAAATGATATGGGATGATGTCATGCCTTGACATGTAATTTTCCAGATTTTCTAACATTTTTGTGTTTTTCTATGTATTTGAATGTGTAGAACAGTAAAACAAGCAAGGAATTAGAGAATTCTAGGCTAGAAATGCAAGAGATCAGGTGAGATATGTTGAGTTTTAGAGAGATATAAACCCTAGAGAGAGAATTCAGTTAGAGAGAGAGAATAACAGAATCTAGAGAGAGGGAGAGAGACTTGTGGAACAAGTTCCATTTTCTGATAATAGTTCAAACATATCTGAATTACAAGGCTAAGGCTATATTTATACTAGACCTTCTCATATAGTAAATGACTACAATACCCTTACTAAAACTATTCTAACTCCCCTGTCCTGACAGATGAAGAGGGGCACTTTTTAACAAACAACCATGGTAAGAACTCACTGAACTAATTTGCTTAAATTTGCTCTCAGAAAAGTTGTTTGCGTGATCTTTGTATTAGCAGTCCTCGGAAGTGATTTCTTTCTAGGCACCTGTCGGCCAAAGTATCATCACAAAGCCCATGTAAGTTAGTCATAATACTCTGTTTGCATGTTTGCAGTACTGGTCTGATTTATATTAGACGTGACAAATAGTTTGACGGCTGCATTATTTTTGCATTCAAATATAAAAATATTTTATGAGAATATTGATATTATTAAAGTTACGTTCCATACTAAATAGTGGATTTGTTGAACTTGTGTACCATATGAACATATATATAATTGATAAATGAATATAAAACTTTGTACTTTATAAAAAGTTTGTATATATATTTTCTTACTTTTACCTACAACAGTGTTTGCCGACAGTTAATACAACCATAAATTAACTCAAATCTTATCTTTAGCCTACAGTTGGGAGAAAATAGAAGACAAATTTCTAAAATAATAGAAATGAAATTTGAATACAATTTTTTTTAAAAATCTTACGCGTCTATGTGATTCAATACTACTGATTATGTGGTGGAATATGAGCTGCTTCTACATTTTAATCTTGGTGAGAGTGTAAGATTTAATTTTCATTTAATAAGTATTCTTAACTTTTTTGTTGTTAAGGTTATTATGTAGTGCTGTGTGTCTAATGCTTGTAGAATAGGTACCCAATATTTGTGTTAAGCATTTAGGTATGCCATTTCTTTCACTGCTAATGACACTTGATGTAATTTACATTAGGTAAAATAGATATATATATTTATATATAATGATTAACATTTTAGGACAGTTATATGTATTTTTACCCTCTCTTTACAGGAGTGCTAGCTTTGGAATCTATCTATTTTCTATATATAATAGAGCAACATACCTTTTAGTGAGACATTTTATTCCACTTCAGCGTCCTGTGCCTCCATTTCAGCAACCACGTGTGAATTACTAATTTGTATAAATACAGAATACCAAAACCCTCCATCTCAAAACCAAATGTCAGTTTCAGAATTTGGCTTCCGTCTTAGCGCAGCACTTAGCAGTCGCGACTCCGTCATTAAAGCCTCATACCGATTCCTTCTGTTCTCTCCAATTGCTACACTGTTCCTGAGGAAGAGGCTTTAATAATTGCTGGCAAGCTCCAGAAAGAGGCATTTGTAACTTCCTGGGTTCTGCGTCTTCTTGCAAGTGCTAGGGGCAGTGGGCGTCACAACATTATGCTTCTGTTCCCCTCAAACAACATGTTGATATTTTAAAGCATCCACTTGATAAAAGGTTCCCTTCTCATGATTTTCTCTTTATTGTATGCTATAGTTGTGGTCTGGTAATATTTAACTTTTTTGCACCGGTTTGTATTGGGTGTTCCATATACACACAAAGTTGTGAGTCCGATAGAGTTTACGTGAAATAGATACAAATTTTAGAAAGTAGAACACAACTGATGAAATTATAAGATACCAACCCAACACAACTTTTGGTACAAATTTTTCCCCACCTTAATTAACTCCTTTACATTATTTTTTGTTTAGATTTTTGATATATTCATTTACAATATAGTTCATTATTATTTTTTGGTTAATAATTTAAACTATGATGTTCACTTGTAGGACGGAAACCAAGTGCTGCTAAATTCTACCTAGTTTGGCAAGTACTTGTCTGCTGAACCAGTTGGAGAAGCAGCTTTGGTTGCCACTCGAATTTCAGCTAGTGTCCTGGAAACTTTCAGGGTACTTGCTGCAGCTGACTGATTTTTGGTGATTTATTATTGTACATGTAGTTGGGTACCGGACGAGTTACTATGTAATGTACAACTATGCAGAATAGAAGACTCCACCTTCAAGTTCAGGCTGCAGCAAAGGAAACAATTTATTCTCCTGTGCATTCCAATGACAAGTATCGATGCTGTTGGAAAATCACGATTTTACCCAACCTTAAGCCCAGTGAAATTGTCCCTATAATTGGTACATCTTTTGAAATGTTCTTCATTGGTACTGTCATATCTAAGATGTTAACTTTTCATTTATATCATACTATTATGTCTGCATTAAAAATCATATTGTAGCATGAATATTATAAATGGTTAGTAAGTTGGTATTTGATAATGATTAATGATTTTATATTGCATTTTCCTCTCTTTTATTTGATATCTCAGGTAAGTTGTACCTGTACCTTTAAGGTACAAAGCGAGAATCATCTTGTCAAAGATTGCATTATTTGGTACAGAAATTTTTTGGAACAGATGGTAAACATGTAAGACTAAGGAATGTCGACAGTTTGTTTTTTGTTATATTATTTCCTTCTGTTTAAGCTCCCCCAAAGGATACATTGAAACTGTTTTTATTGTTCCATTTACCGGGTGATGTATTTGAGTTTGATAATTATATATATAATTGTTTAGACGAGCGGTTGATTTCACAGGATGATTACGCTGCAAACAGTGACGAGTATGAGATTAGCGGCATTAGCCAAAGACGTAATTTTTACATTACAAGGGTATGTTCTATTTCACACTTTTTTAACATTCAGTGTGTCTTTTACTGACTTCATATGTAGCATATGTAGCACAGCATATTTGTGAGATAATAAAGCTCTCAGTGTTGTCTAGCACAAAATCTAAATTCATATTGAAAAAGATATGTGAGAGGTTGTCAGGGTTACTATATGTTAGTACTACTAATATAACTAGTAAGAAGGCAGTAGTAAGTCATTAAGGGTACTACAGTCATTAGGCAGTAGTAAGTCATTAATATTGAAAAATTAATGTTTGTTTTAACCCTGAACTTTTTATTTATTATATAATTTAGAATATATAAAATTTAAATAGGTTTTGAGAAGATTTTAAACTATAATTTACCAAAGATAATTTTACTACTTCATGTACCATCATATTTGATTTTCAATTAATATTTTTCAAACAAATATATATTTTTATGATGGTATATGAATCATTTTATTACGAAAACTAAATTTATATTATTTAATAAAAATTCATATTTTCATCAATTTAAAATTTACCCTTAATTATAATAATAGGATATTAATTTTATTTAATGAATAGTGATAGATATTTTTTTAATAAAACAAATGTAATCACTTTTAAATGATTAAATATTTATGATTTATATATACATGACAAGCCAAAAAGGCAATTATGTTAGTAGAAGTGAGCAATAGCATAGATATATTATCGAAAGAGAGCGTGGGTTATCTAGGTTAAGAAGATGAGCTCGATGGAGAATCGAATGAGGCAAGTGAAGATTATTACCAACTTAATGGATAGTAATTGTCCTCGATTGAACAGTAATGCTGCGGTTGTAAAAGGTCGGTTTTGTGAGTATTGGCCTGGGGTAACGAAGATGAAGGCCTATCCAAGGATTAGTCCAAAGAAGACGAAGACGAAGCAGCAGCGTAGACTATCGGGCTTTTTTCAGGCCCAACTTCGAATGATGAAACAGAAGAAGAAAGGTAAGTTAATTGCTTCTAGTAGTAGTAATACAAGTTCTTTTATCTCGAAAAAGCTGACTAGTAAGACTAGCTTGATTAGTTATCAATTTACTATGACTAATAATTTCATGAATCAATTGAAAAAGAATAGGCTGAGTGACTTGCCCAAGGAACTGCTAGTAAGACTGCCTGTTAAGTATATCTTACGCTGCAGGTGCGTACTTAAATCATGGAATTATTTCATCAAATCTCCTGTGTTTGTCACCCTCCAATTAAATTATCAGAAGCAAATCATTACAACCAACCATTATTATCCTATGTTACTCGGACTCGGCTAGAAGTGTCCAACATGGATACGTGTTCAAGTATCGGACTCGGCAATATTTTCAAAAATATACATGTTTTTGGCTTAAAATAAGTGTTCAAGTCCGAGTGTCCATGTCCGAGTGTCGAGTGTCCGACACGAGTACTCGAAGGTAAAATGAAGAGTCCGGGTAACATTGCTATTATCATTATCCTAAATATCTCCTTTTCCAAAATCAAAATAAATTTGATTTAACGGTAAGTTTTGATGACGTACAATGTGAAGAATATAGCACACTTGATTTTCTTCCCAACTTTTCCGGTCATGCCTGGTTTGCACTATCCTATGGTTTGATCTACACCTCGACCATATTTTGACTCATTACAATGACGATTATAATCACAACATTTATCTATGGAATCCTCTTATTAAGAAATACAAACTCTTCCCAATTCACCTCTTCCTTTTACAAAAAATTTGGAGGCTCGGGAGGCTTTAGCTTTTGGTTTTTTACGGGAAGACAATGATTATGTTGTGATACATATTATCAAACCTTGATCACCCCCGCACCCTTACTCTGTCATCATTGGTGTTTATAGTCTAAACACTAATTCTTGGAAGAAATCAAGTCAAGATAATGTATTTATATCTAAAATCAGCTCCAATCATGACAATGTTGTTTTCATTAATGGGGCTGCATTTTGGGTAGGGTTTTATTCAAACTAGCAAAAAATACTTTTGTGCTTTGATACCAAGACTGATATACTGTGTGAAATCTCATTGCCCGACTCGGCTGTATCTCAACCACTAATACTAAAAGTAGATTGACCACCGACATTGGCTCTGAAAGTCGCACGTAGGTCTGAGTGAAATCTTATGTGAGTGTTTTAAAGAGTTCTTTTGTAAATTAATGGAGGTCTCAAATTCTTGCTTGGTTGGCTAATGAGAGGCATATGCTTCATTGGTTAATGAGCTGGTTGATGGGGAAGGCAGGGGATTTTAGGGTTTATGGGGGAAATTTCTCGCAAGAGAATTTTAGAAAACAACTCAATATATTTTCAATAATATTAATCTCTGTTGAATTACAATGATTGAACTCCTATATATAATAATCTAGTTTCCTAATTAAACTAAAACTCTAATATATAAATACTATTAATAATATACTAAACATATTCTAATAAATGGGCCTCCAAAGTCTATTATATTGCTCCTAAATACTTTCTTTGGGCTTTTTAACCCGTTGTCCTGCATCAATTCTCCTCCGTTGAAAAAAACTCGACTCCATCGAGTTAATAAAATTAGGAGTACGATAGAGCACCAAAGAATGCTGCATAACTGGCAAATGAGGACGATTACAAGAAAGAGTATATTGACGACCCCCCTTGACAACTGTATATGTGTTAGCACGTGCGACATGATAAGCATCTCGATCAACAAGCCATGGACGTCCCAAAATAACATCACAAAGTTTCAATGGAAGAACATCACACATAACCTCATCATTAAACTTCTCAATCGAAAACTTAACCAAGCACCTTTTAGAGACCCGAAGCTTCGCATCATTAATCCAAGATATATCATAAGGATTTGGATGAAGCTCCATCCGTAAACCCAATCTTTTAACAGCATTGACGGCTATAACATTTGTGCAATTACCAGTATCAATGAAGAGAGAACACAACTTACGAGCACATGTAACTCTAGTGTAAAAGACTTGCTGACGTTGTACATTTGGATTGTTCGCACCCTTCTGTAGAACTCCAAGATTTGCTGCTTTTTCTAAATGATCTTTCGCCTCTAAATCTTTTTTAGTCATCTCAACATATAAATTGTCAGGATTTTCTTTTTCCACCACATTGACTCTTTTTTTAAGGTTGTTTTGTTCAGGAGGACACTCAAACGTCTTATGTCCAAATCCCTGACAATTAAAGCATCTACCAGTGTTACGAGCCTGAGATGAAATTGACGCATGATTATATTTGTTAGTAACTGTTTGTTGGCCTTGATTAAGGTCCGAAAAAACATGTTCATTCCTTGAAGGATTAAAGAATGAACTCCTCCCAATGCTTCTCCTTTTCAGATCATCCTCAACGCAATGTGCAATCTGAATGGCATCCTTTAGAAGAAAACATCGACTACCAGCTACTGACCAGAAATATCGTGATTCAAGCCTCGACGGTACATAGAAATAAGAACATCTTCATCCCAAGGAAATTCGGATTGTGCTGCCAAACTATAGAATTGTCGAGTGTAATCTGCAACTGACTTACTTCCTTGCACAAGCTCTGTAAATTGAAGTGAAGCACGTTGTTTGTAATCTGCAGGCTTAAACTGACGAACCAAAGCAGCTCTCATGTCTTCCTATCTTGCCAGATGATTATAACCAGATTTCTGGTATTGCTCCCTCCCACCAAATACGAGCAATTCCTCTTAACTTTGCTGCGATGAAAACAATTTTCTTATCCTTGGCCAGATTATACCACTGAAAGAAGTTGTCAACACTATGTAGTCAATCCAGAAAAACATCCGGTTCTTGATCTCCACGAAACTCTGCAACTTCAAGTTTCATTGTGTTGATTTTTTGTCCAATAGCATTAGGTTGAGTTTTAGGTTGAGGTTGTACCCCAAGGCTCTCGCTAATTACTTTCAACATGGCTAGCATGTCTTGCATTTGCAAACTCAATCCTGCTACTGTATCCTCGAGATTCTGAAATCTCTTATTATTTTCCTCAATATGTGCATCAAGACGGCTATTTACCTCTCCGGCATTAACCATTGTGTAAAACTAAGGCTTATTTACGATTTTCAGAAGGGTTTAGGGCTGTTCTACAGTTTTCAGAACGGGTTAAGGGGCTATTCTGCAATTTTCAAAGGCTGTTGGTGGTTGTTGGCGGCTTCTGGTGGCTGCTTTGTTTTTTTGTTAGATTGTAAGTAAGGTGTTTGATAAAAGTTTTGAATGAGATGTGTATAAATATATAGGCTGGGATGTGCAGCTAGGGTTTGCAAATGGATGGGGGAAGGTGTAACACCCTACTATTATCAATAATAAGGCTACACAATTTAACAAAGTCTAGATAATATCAAACTGCCATAAACGAATAATCCCGCTAAAGTTTAAGTACTAAATCTCAATAACAATAATACTGATAAAATCTGAAATCATCTAAAATAGTTCACGAATTTCTTATTAAATCTCTTAAGCAGAAAGCAGCTAGAAACTGGGTAACGCTCATCACTCTCCCCGCTTTACCCCTCATTACCTGCGGAAAGGAAATAATACGAGTGAGCCAAACGCCCAGTACGAATATATATATATATATATATATATATATATTAACAAAATGCAGAATTTTAGAAAATACAATGGATTGTGTCTTACCAACACAAGAAGACAATAAAACGATACAAATGGAAACAATATAAGGATCACGAGATATCTCAAATCATATACGATGTTTAACAAAATGGTACCACAATAAATAACTCGGATCCAAAACAATAACCATAAGGCTGAAAAGCAAATAAGGTGAGAACAATAAGGGTCTCTTACACAAAACTGTACTCGTGAAACTCCACTCACCAAGTACAGGACAATGGTTTCTTCCTCGGATATCCATAAGAAGAAATAATAGAATGTATAAAACATCCCAATACAATATCGATTATGATCTATTCACGTCTCATACTCCAGAAACGCGCTCGTACACTCAAAACACTGATACGAGTTAGTGTCTAGTTCACCTTTACTCCGAACTCCATGTGAACATTGTCCGTGATTAACCCACACAGATCGGTCTAAGAGCCCAATACGTAGGTTACAAAAGTTGCCAACTCTTTAATCAAATTAAAATAATATCGCAATAAAAATGCGAGACAAAACAATTATAAAGAATCAAGGCAACAATAATTCCAAAAATAAGGAATTTGAAACGAAATAAAGAATGCGTACAAAGAAGTACACATAAAGTACAAAAGGGGTCACAATTTTATAAAAATGTCTCAACAATAAATATAATGAATTTTTAATATTTAAATGGAGAACGAGAATTAAGGAATGTTAATAATTACAATTTAAAATTGAGAAAAAGGAATAGAATTCGTACCTTAAATAGATGGTAAATTAACTCAAGATATCACAAGGTTCCACTAAGTGACCACAACCACTACTTCTCAATCAAATCTAAAAGTCAATTTAATATCATAAATTAGTATAAAATATAATTACAGTAATGCACATTCTAGCGCTTCTAAACTAACTCTTATTATGCAGCACCAACTTAATAAATAACTCATCCTAATTTTACTTATACATATAAACTGAATACCACTTAACTGGCATTGACCGAAACAAGGTTAGACACTAATAGAACATACACAATTAGGCAAACACATTTTAAGGAAAATATTAATGATAGCATTTAATAATAACTAATGCATGCATATAAAATAATTATTATGCTAAAAGAAACAACTTTCTATCTTTAATAATAAAGTATTTTAAATCTCAAGTATAAATATATATTTTTTAACCAACCCGACAACTGTTAGCATTAACAAATAATTTAATTAAATAACAGATAAGTACAATTAATTAATATACCATATAGTCAACTGAGTGAATTGAAAACTAGATAAGGATATATAAATAAAATATGTCGTGATTACAGATTTAGAATAAATAAATTAATTATTAATATAAGATACAAACATTCAGTAAATAACACCGTTATGAAAATATGCACTGGACTTTCAATTAGCCAAGAACATGCACAGTGATATTAAATATTTAGATAGCATAACACACATGCGTAACTACACATGCGTAACTAGTGTTTGAAATAAAGTGCAGTAACTTTAAATAAGCAATTCATGAATGCCTTGAAGAGATGACCAAGTCCAATACATAATCTATACATTGGTGCATGACCAAAACTAAATAACAAAATTCATGATTTAATCACTAAAATATCATTTTGGGTACTACTAAGATAATATAAAATTCAATCACAAAAATAATATTAGTCCTTACGTCATTATAATTCAAAGATCAACCAGTGCACATGCTAGCCAATCATAAAATACAACCGGTGCTTGATATGATATACAAGATTTAATAAAATATATAATATATCAAAAATTATAATACGATGCATGGAGCTAAATTAATCATACAGTTTAATTAATTAATATCCATATATTCATAACATGCACAATCGAAATAACGGGTTTAAATTATTTAATCATGAATAGAATATACACCATACAAGTAAATATTTATATATCTTGCAGACAACCAAATAAAAGCTTGCAACGAGCACTTACGATAATAATGTATTCAAATAGTGCTAAGATGACACATGACCACTCTCCAGAAATTTATCATATCAAAACCTGCATAAGGATGGATAGGTCAGGTCACGTACTAATAGATTAAATTATATCAACATATGAACTAGCAGTAGTATATAAGTATAATATAAACCTTTACCCAGTTCGTTCGTTGGCCATGCACTACAGACGGGTTGAGTCTTGTATTCTTGTATTGTTATATAGAGAGAATATAATAGACTCCTATCTAAATAAAAGATCCTATTTATTAGGATTAGAGATAAACATCAAAATAAATTCTATCATATATTTGATAGAATATAACCAAGTTTTTAACTTATATCTTATCCTAGCCAACAACGAATAACAAAGTATAGAATTAATAAATATCTAATCTAATTAGATATAACACGTACAAATGAGTAAAAATAAATAAATAAATACTTTTAAATATAATACCAATATCCATATAAAGTAATTATGTAGAGATACCACTTGATGGGGAAGGCAGGGGATTTTAGGGTTTATGGGGGAAATCTCTCGTAAGAGAATTTCTGAAAACAACTCAATATATTTTCAATAATATTAAACTCTGTTGAATTACAATGATTGAATTCCTATATATAATAATCTAGTTTCCTAATTAAACTAAAAATCTAATATATAAATACTATTAATAATATACTAAACATATTCTAATAAATGGGCCTCCAAAGTCTATTATATTGCTCCCAATTACTTTCTTTGGGCTTTTTAACCCGTTGTCCTGCATCATCGGTGAATGATGGGAAGTTGGAGACGACATGTCATGGGACTTTCTTTTGCTTATGATTTTGTGTATATGTGTGTACTAAAAGGTTTTAGTTTTATTTGGCTAAAATAAAGATAAGAAAGTTATATATGTTGATGTTAACCATGTAGTCATTCATGAAATCAGGATAGGAGAATACCACCAACGTTTTCATCTTGACAAATCTGTTGAAAGGAAGACGCTGCATGTAACTCGCAGAGTCGCTGCGAAAGATTCCTCTGGAGTATCATACAGTTAAATCGCATAGCATTTGGTTTGTGAGCCAATACCCTACATGTTTTTAAAGCATTTCATTAAGATAAGTTTGGTGCTTGTATTTGATAACACTACGTCACTACTCATAAGTGGATGTCGATAATTTTTATGGCAAGAATCCATATATCTTCCAAGTAGATTTTAATTGTCGATTCTGCTCCCCAAAAATCAAACTTGTATTCAGTTTGAGTATGCTCGGGTGTAAAACAGTGGCTGTTGACAGGTTTGATATGTTTTTGAATTGGGTAAAAATCAGGCTATGTTTGTTTGGAATTGAATTATAGCGTTTATATCATTTTTTGAGCTGTGTTATGCTTGTGAATTGTGTATACATTAAGAGATGTTTATTTTTAAGTGACTTAAATTGGCATGTATGGTTAAGTTGTAGTGTTTATATTGTTGTTTGAGCTTGATATTTGTAAATTGTGCGTAATTTTATGCGACGTCTGTTTGGAATTGACTTAGGTTGTGGTGTATCTTCTTGTTTCAATTTTTTTTTGTGAATTGTGTATAAATATAAGTTTGATTTTCCCGGGATACACATACACTGTATAGGATTAGGCTCCATGTCTGCTATAATTATTCATATAGGTTCCAGCTTAGTGATAGTCATCACGAACTCCTAACTATAGTTTAATTTTCTTTTTGGGGCTAAAAATCCTTTTGGTTGCGTTTGGATTAATTAGGATGCCTATATCTTTACTGTGCACTGATATGTTTCCATTAGTAACTGTGATTTTCAAGCATTATTTGACAGGGATTTGACAAGTCATTTTGCTTTGTCCTCTTTTTAGGTGGACTATGCATGCACCTGAGGAGGTTCAGCAGCATTTCCAATCATGCGGAACAGTTAACAGAGTGACCATTCTAATAGGCGAGTTTTTTTAATTGAAAAGGTTTTGCTTATGTGGAGTTTGTCCAAGCCAAAACTATCAGAAATGCCCTCCTTTTGAATGAGTTGGAGTTGCATGGTCGCCAATTAAAGGTTCTTTTAACTTAGATTAGTGTAAATTGCAAGCTTGAGACATGTTTGTTTCCTCTTTTTCAGTGACATCATTGTGCTGTGCAAGAAGCCTATTAATGTACCAGGCATGAGGCAGTTTTGAGGCATGCCGGCCATCTAATATTTTCCCACTTATGGTTGTGGGTAAGTATCATAAATACTTCATGTGTTAATTGTACGCAACGTGCCAGTTGTTACAACTGAAATGATCCTAAAGATGAAACTTCTTTTATGAATTGGTTTGACATCACCTAAAATATAAGTGTCTAGGTGGCTGTCATTTTGTGTTACCAAAAGTTGCAAAATTCTGCTACAGAAGTTTTAGACACCCTTCCTCGATAAGGGCTGTTGGCTGTAACACATCGGTCACCTGGCACTTGGGATCTGTCTATAAAAGAGATGAAATGATTTTTAAATTTAAAAATATATAAGATGTACTCTCAATCACATCTATATGCTAAAATTCTATTGCAAGATCTAATAGTATCATACAACATAACAATAAATGGAGGCAAACATATAGGTAGACGTGGGAAGGCAATGATTAAGTTAGCTTAATTGTAAAATAATTGAGTGACATGCTTTTGATGAGGAGTACTATCTATAAGTCATGGTACTTTCAATTCATGTGACTGACAAATTTGACGTTAGCAAAAATGCATTATCTTCTAGACAAGAGATAGCACTACTGAAGTAGACGCAAAAGTATGTAGTTGGGCAACAAAATTTGATTCGAGTAAGTATATTGCAGGCCGGGACTTCAAATTAGTACTCTCAAAGCCTCAAGCAAGATTGCTAGAAATCAAAGTGAGGACTGATTTGTTGCAGAATGTTGTCAAGTGATTCCTGCTTATTTAATACTGTTTCCCCCAATCTAGGATAGAAAAGAAAAGAATGAGTAACTTTTCATTCTTTCCAAATCTTTCCAAAAGTGGGAAAGAGATTTTGGAAACAAGTATATAGAGAGCTTCTTTCCTATTCTTTAGCTTTCCTTCGTTACCTTTCAAAAAAGTTATTGAGGAGCAAGTTGGGGAAATAAATTCTCCACCTTTCTTTTCTTCCCAGAAAAAGTTTCTAGAATACAGTGTAAAATACGAGTCAATTTATCCACGGTACTCCTCTGCATGTCACCAGTAAAGTGCAGATTTTATGATTGTATGATTGGGTTTCCGTTCCGTTATCTCAGTGTAACAGACGTTACTTTTGCAGGGGTATTGTTGGCAAAACCGTTTTCAACTGCTATTTGATACAGAATGGGTGTATATATAACTCCTGTCTCCAAATATATATTACCAAACCCTAACCCCAAATTTAAATTAATAACCCCAAATATATATTACCAAATCCTAACCCCAAATTTTCAGCTGATGACTGGTCTTTGGTGGTAGCCAGTAGCTTATTTCGATGTCAGTGCTAGCATTTTCTGTTTTTCGCAGAGACCTTTAGGCTTTAGTATACTTCTCCACCGAGTGCCACTTGATGATTTTTGCTCTTACTCATTGAAATCTCAAAATCCATTTTAACCATATGCAGTGTGCATATTCTGATTTTTACATGCTCAATGGTTCTCTAACGCCTGCCATTTGAAGTTTATTCTAAGGAGTTCTCCAAGGTATTAATGACTAATGTTACCTTGTTATGCAGAAAGTTCCAAATATGATTTGTTATAATCTTAATTAGCAATTCACTTTTCTTTTCCTTTCGTGATCCGTTCAAAGCCCAAGTAGTTGAAACTTTTTAGTCCACAAATTTGTATTGTATAGCTGTTACCTGTTATAGAGTTTTGGCTCACATATAGGTTTCTAAATTCCTATTTTATTCAGAAAACTCATGCAAAGACGCATTCTAATTATTCTATCTTTATTCTCCAGATATTATGAGTAAATAAGATATTCAACAGGTAAATAAGATATTCATTTATGTTTGTGGCATTTTCTTGCTTCTAAGAATATTTATACAGTTGCTTGCAATTATAGTATCATTCATTGTACTTTAAATGTTTAATATCTTGGTTTCGGCCTTTAATTCTTTTTAAGCAATTCTCTGATACGAAAAAAAAGAATCCTATTTTGTCATGGTTCTCAGCTTACAAACTGGACTGGAATATTGAAATAAGGTAATCCTCTCAACTTTTTCTATTATTCATTTGTTATTGAATGCAGTTTTTACACTTCAATTTACCCCAAATGTAACAATAGTTTTGCGCATTGCCCATCCTAAAGCACCCGTCACTCGATACATGTTTGGAAAGGGTGTCTATTTTGCTGACATGTTCTCTAAAAAGGTTTGCTAATGAAATATTAACGTTCCATAACGAGAAAACACATTTTCAATCTGCAACAATAGACT
Organism: Oenanthe sinensis; assembly: GCA_028671895.1. Classification (NCBI taxonomy): domain Eukaryota; kingdom Viridiplantae; phylum Streptophyta; class Magnoliopsida; order Apiales; family Apiaceae; genus Oenanthe; species Oenanthe sinensis. The sequence continues at coordinate 28,753,147 of CM053813.1, read as the reverse complement.
AACCGATTACCACCACACAAACTATAGGTGCTACAATGATGTGTTCATTCGTATGTGTGCGGAATTATATTTCTCATCCATCACATATATCTACTACAATCTTATGCAATTCCATTTCCCTCACAGTATGTATCCTAACAGTGGCTATTACCTCAATTTCTACCAACAAATATGTATGACAAAAAATGCCTCTTCCATATTGTCATGATTTTGGCAATGCATCACTAAGATGCATGCGTCTTTATATACTCGGAATATTGGTATGGCCGTTGCATCTTTCTTCGTTATTATACAACAAAATACAATTCGTGTACTAACTGAATTGGTGGTATGAACAAATATTGGTTAGTTGTTAAAACTCATATTATCACAATGCTAGAAGATAACCCGTACCTCGCACGGGTTGTTATGCTAGTATATAATAATGCCCTTGCAGACTGGTCTAGAAATTCAAGAAGTTTGAGTCTTTACATTGCCTTCTAATTAAAAGCAGAGCACAAGTGTACTAAATATTTGTAGAGCCATAAAATTTCGAAACATGTCAGGAAGTGTTTCATCAAATTTCTTTAAGCTGTCAAAGCGTGTAGGCAATGTTCAGTATATGCCACAGTTTCTCTATTTACAGTGCTTATTGAATAAATTTTATGAGTTTTTAGAACTGTTTCAGAATATTTCTTTGCAATGTTAGCATACTTTCTGTTGCCAACAGCAGTGTAACTCTAATTATGTATTCTTGCCTTTCCAGGTATTTAAGCCGCAACTATCTATATGGCTATTCCCCTGAGATGGGCGACTATGAACTCGATTGGCCTGTATGCACCATGTCACCAGTATCACAGTATTGTCTTCCTCTTCCTGTATAAAGTTTACGTGATTAAATGTATTGGTGATCAACTCTGCAGCTCTTTTATTGGAAATTGATTTGGTCCATTTCCAAAAGCACTTGTGAGCATTACCACTCTACCAAACCTGTATGTTGAATCTCTTCAAATTTACACCATGTCTTTTGTATTTGGATAATCTAGTATTACTGATATGACTAATTTACACGAGTATCGTAATAATACTTTGGACCGTGGGACAAAGATGCTTAAATTTGCCCGCAAAATATAAACTTCTCAAATTTACCGAAGCTTTGTAGGAATCCACTAAATTATTAATTTAATCATATCATTTACTAAGTTTCAATGTTTTCTTTTGCAATATTGATAATTATTGGAAAGGAAGTGGAAATCTATTAGTATTTATGTTGTTCAGTTCACGGTCCACTTGTATGCTCATATTTCAATTCACAGTATTATTCTTTAATTTACAATTAAGAATAAGTTTTGCGAGGGCTATTACTGATGCAGGTAACATCTTTAGTTAGTTTTCAGTGTGAGGTTGTTTTTATTAAATTTGATGTTGAATACGACATGGAAGTTAGCATGGAAAGATTATGGAACTGAGGTTGGTTAGAGAATAGTGCAATGTAATATGTGGGGAAAAAAAAATCCATTGTACCCACTGGTTCTTGCACATTAGGGACTGAGAATGAGTTGCACATTTATTGTTTCTTTGAGAGGCTTTCTTGAGTTTTATTGAATTTGGTGTTATGTTTTGCACAAGATGTGGGTTGTGCTTCTCATTTTTGATGTGGTTGTGGTTCTCATTTTTGAGTTTGGTGTTATGTTTTGGACAAGATGTGGGTTTTACATCATTATTTGACAGCATTTCATATTAGTGTCTGTAGTGTACCTAAATTTGACAACATTTCATATTAGTGTCTGTATTGTGCTTAAATTTGACAACATTTCATATTAATGCACAAAAATCTTGAAGGACCAGCTGTTTTTGAGATGCTAAATAAAGCTCTTGAAACTGCTCGTCGTTGTAAAAGAGTAATTCAGGAGAGAAACATTAGAATAATGATAGCTATCAGATGCATGTTGTCAAGGTTAATGTCAGGAATTGATGAATTCCTGAACGTTTGAGACTTAGTTTTTGGTGTTTTCTAGTTATAATTGCAGAATTAACAAGTAAACTAAAGAAATTAAGGCAGATACAGAGAGTTTAGAGAGATTCCAGAGAGAAATGAGAGATAGACAGAAAAGACAGAGATTTAGCAGAGAGAGACAGAATTAGAGAGATTAGAAGTAGAAACCCTTGAGAGAGAAAGTAACGGTATAAGTTAGAGAGAAAGAGAGAGAGAGAGGTTTGGTGGAACAAGTTCCATTTTCATAAATTCATTGCATAACTGAAAATACAAACAAGTCTTCCTATATATAGGCTACCAGACTAACTAAATGAGTAATGATACAAATACCCTTACTAATTATATTACTCAATACTAATGTATTGCAGTTCCTAACAGTTAAAGTCCGGAATGTGCTCACTAATTTTTTGCTTAAAAGTTAAAATAAGCTTGCTTTGAAGAAAACTGAGATGCACATGGAAATTAGTTACAATACTATGGTTGCTAACCATTTAACAGAAGCAACCAGCTTTTAGTACATACAAAAGGTTCTGAAGTCATGGCATAAAAAACCCGAGAGGAGAAATAAAAAAGTATGAAATGTAATGATTACAGACTGAGAAATTTCGTTTGATGTTGATTGATAGTGTCTCGTAATTCAGCTCATGGCATTGTCTGCGTCTTGCAGGGAGAGTTTGAAAATATTTCAAGATCTTATCGATGAGAACCCTACTATTTTTCGGCCTTATCTTTGCCAGGTAAGTTACTTGCAGTTTTCTTTGTGATGATTACATGTGTAGTTGTATTTGGAGGAAGTAGACCCAAAAGAGCAAGAATGTACAAAAAATAGGAAGTCTGGGTTATTCTTCATTCATTTTCCTGGACTTAATTTAGTTCACTTATGTTCCATAGCGTGTTACACACAACCTGTATACGAAAGAATATGGGTTCTTGGTAGTAAAGATAATCCTCAAGTCATCAATATTTGTTGCCCTCTAGACCATGTCATGTACCCAGGATGTACCACTGTACCCGGCCTTGGCCTACCAAAAACACCTCTTATTATAGCATCTATCGTATTTGTACCTCCTAATAAAACAAATTCTGTGCTGCCACTCGCTTCTTATTGGTGAAGTTGCTATTGCACAAGGAGTATGATGGGATAGTATAGCAAGAATGTACAAAAAATAGGAAGTCTGGGTTATTCTTCATTCATTTTCCTGGACTTAATTTAGTTCACTTATGTTCCATAGCGTGTTACACACAACCTGTATACGAAAGAATATGGGTTCTTGGTAGTAAAGATAATCCTCAAGTCATCAATATTTGTTGCCCTCTAGACCATGTCATGTACCCAGGATGTACCACTGTACCCGGCCTTGGCCTACCAAAAACACCTCTTATTATAGCATCTATCGTATTTGTACCTCCTAATAAAACAAATTCTGTGCTGCCACTCGCTTCTTATTGGTGAAGTTGCTATTGCACAAGGAGTATGATGGGATAGTATATCAAGTAAAGTGCAGGTAGTAGGCTTGGATTTTGTTGTAAATTACGAATTACCTCATTTCTATCTCAAAATTTTGAGGGTTTTATACTCGCTCAAAAGTGAGTGCAATGTTGCTCAACCACCGCATTCAAGTACAAAAGTAAGTTTGATTTTTCAGCAAATCTAACACCGCATTCATCATGTCCAGTCATCAACCACCCCACCAATCTTTAGGTTGGTCATTGCCTTTATTGAATAAAGATGAATAATTTCTTGTCATCCTTTCAATTTGAGAATAACTGACTGCTACTAAGTACTAAACTTAAATTAAAGGCTGAAGTAAGATGGCAAAACTCTACCATCTGAATATTGTAAGAATAATCAATGTTGATGAATTTCATAAGAAAATTGTGAGATAAAAACAGATATTGTAAAGCAGAAGAAGCTGGCATTAGCAACTTGGCAGGTGCTACGTTATGCAAGTTGGATAATGTTGTTCTCTGTGCTCATCTGCTCTTTTCCTCCTCTCTCGTTTCTCTTCTCTTTCTCTCTCTTACTCTTCTTGATTTTCATATTTTCATATTCTTAAAATGTTCATCTCTTTCATAATCACGGTTATATCTTTTTTCCAATCTCTCTGCATAGCTATTGTACTGCATATCACTCTTCTTAATTTTGAATTATGTTCTTATGAGCATGTTTCTGCTGCTACATTATATAAGTACTCGTAATTTTTTTGCAGGAAGAGGATGGTCTAGCAAAAGAACCAGGGATCAAACCTTTTAATAGCCTGACTCTACTCCAACAAGCATATGACAGTGACATTGATGAAATTATGGAGTATGATAAGTAGAAATTGTATTGTGGTCATTATATGTATTAGCTTATGGTCCTGCAATGCATGGGTTTCCTTTTTAAAAGTAATTTATAATAATTTTATAGTCAAAATTTATATTTTTAATTTTTTTAAATTCAATTTCAATATATTTCTTTTAAAATAATAATACTTTAGTTATTCGTATTGGTTGATAATCGAACATTAATCATTTTATTTATAAGTAATATTAAATTAATTCTTGTACTCGTGGGGAATCGAACCTTAATCAATTAATTAAATAGTTAATAATACTTATGAAATTTACACATATATCCTGACGATCAAATCACATTAAGTCCTTTATTTCAATTATATCCCTTATTCCAATTATATATAGGATATAATTCAAGAAGTATTTGGTTCCACGCGTTTAGGATTTGGTTAAAATTTAGTTTGGCATTAAGCGTGATATTTGTTCATGGAGGTGTTATATTGTAATATTTATAATGTTTAAAGTGTAATGTGTTATATTGAAAAATCATTATCTTATTTTAATTAGTTCAAATTTTATTTTATATTACAAATGTGAGGAGGGGATGAAAAAATTTTAAACTTTAATTTATTAATTTATAATTTCACTAACCTACATATTTTTTTTTTGCCAGAGAAAAAGATTCATTAATAAATCAGGTCGTTCGCCAATACATGACTGAACTCCGGGTGAACATCACTTACCCTCCAAATACGATCAGTTATAGAACTACTATACCTCGCTAAATAGTGAGCTGCGTGGTTCGCAAACCGCTTTACAAACTTAATTACCACTCTCCTATCTTTTAATTCTGCCATCAAACTCTTACAATCTTGAATTATTCTACCAAAATATGACAGCAATGGACAATCGCTACGAATTGCTTAGACAACAACAATGCAATCTGTTTCGACTGTCACAACCTCTCAGTTTTGTTCCTTGATCCAGCTTAGCGCCTCCCTAATGCCTTTTGCTTCTGCATCTTCCAGATTGACCTCACTTGAGCAACACTTCGATCTAGCTTCTACCAATCTCCCAGCAGAATCACGAACCACAAAAGCATAGCTAAAGCAATTAAAGGCTTCAAAAATCGCAGCATCTGAATTAACCTTAATCATATCACCTGTTGGACAAACCCAGTGCTCATCACCGTCTATTGGATTCTGTTATTTCCCAGAACTATGCCAATATTTGTAGAAGGGGGGGGGGGTGTTGAATACAAATATTAAAACTTTTTGCTTCTTTTAATATTTGTTTCTTGATGTTTGAGAATTAGAGAGAATAAGTTTGAAAATCTTAAACTGAAAATAAAATATGAACAAAGAGATTTAAAATTACTGATGGATTGAGTTTTCCATCAGTGTATATTTTTGCTCAATGTTCCTAGGTTAGAAGAAACCTAGCTTCGTTTTTACAATGTTAGAAAATAAATCAACTGATCTTACAGAGTGCTCAACAGCTAATCAGTTGATTAAGAAATATTGTCTAACTTGTCTATTTTCTAACAATGCTACCACACTTGTTTATATACCACAAGTGTGCTTTTATAATTCCTATTCTAGGATTGTTTCTACCTACCTTCCTTTTACCTTTTTCTACTTTAGAAAAAGGTTTGAAAGACAACTACTGATTGAGTCTTCACAGCTATCCTAGACTGTCTTCCATATGTGTGCTTTTGTCCTCTGGATCTATAACAGATTGTCTTTGTGTGTTGTCACAATCAATTGATAATTTGCTGTTAAGCATATCAATTGATCTTTCCTTTTTATTCATCAACTGATGTTCTTCTTCAATTGATTTTTATATCCATCGATTGATAATTGATGACATATCGATTGATAAATATTATCAATCGATGTATCAATCGATGGGTCTTCACATCAGTTGATGGTCTTCAATACTTGACTTGGTTTCTTTAATTGATCTTCTATCCATTGATGCTTCAATATCAACTGATCATCTTTCACTTGCATAATTTCCTGTCTTCAGATAATTACAATTTGACAGTCTAAGTTATACATCAGTTGATAACCTATATCAATCGACTCTAACATCAATTGATAAGTATAATATCAATTGATTTACATCTTATCGATTGAAATAGACTAAGTACACTTATGCTACAATCCAAATTATCAGTTGATTAACATAAACACTTCAACTGATAAATGGTTTCCTGATCAATTGATATTTATAACTTTCATATCAATTGATCAGTTACATCAATTAAAATTTCTATGATTCTAAGATTAATGTTATCATCAAATTACATGTAGATTCCTAACAATCTCCCCCTATTTGTGTCTGTGCCATGAACATACATAAATCTACTTGATGATAACAAAACCCCTAATTATTTTCATTCAGATAGAATCAAGAAATTTAAATACCACTTTTGAATTTTGAAAGTACCAGTTTGATGAGTAACTTCTGCAAGCTGCTTCATTGTCTTCACCATCTTCATAATCTAATTAGTTTCTCTTTCTTCTCTTCTCAGCATTGTCCTTTAATTGCCTTATGAGAGAACTCCTCAAAATTTCTTCATCTCTGTCAGTTTCTCTTAGTTGTCCCAAAAGATAATGTATTTCTTCATCTGTGATTTTGTGCAGATATTTGCAGACATCAAAGTACTTTGTGTTGCCTTCCACATATGTAAAAATCATTGCATACTTGGGCTCCAACACTACCTTTTTGACTTGAGACTTCCATAACTTAAGGGGTGAGTCAGGTTCAGCTTCTGCCTTTGATCTCCTTAGCTTTGAAATTTGTTGTTGGATTTCTTGAGCAATTGTTATGTTGAGTTTGTATTTTCTGTTGAGTAGAGGAAGAATGGTCTTCAGAACACTGTAGCTTTGCTTCATTATCACCTTCAATGAGTAGATGATTGTCACTCCATTTTCATACTCCAACCTCATTGATTCTTCTTGGTTAGAGGTTGCAGGATGAGTCCTGACTCCAATCAACCCTTTTTCATTGATCACTGGAATTCTTTCCAAATTATATCCTTGAATAGTAACCTCCTCCTTGATTTCTTCTTGTTTTTCCTGGAGGTTTTCCTGAACCACTCTTTCTTGAGAAGGAATTGTCTTTTTCTTAGCCATGGCTATTCTTCTCTTATTCCTTAGTGGTTGCTCCACTAATTGATCTCCCATGTTCCATTCCATTTCCATCTGTCTTGCAATTTCTTCATTCTCCTTCTCCCTTCTTGCAGCATCTGACATTCCTGATGAAATGGCTCCTTGAAGAAGCTTCTGGCCAACTGGCTCTTTCCTTTTCTTATCTTCTTCAATCATAATGGCTTTACCCTTCCTCTTTTCTTCAAGGGCTTCAAGATCAATTGATAGAAAGGCTTCTGCATTTGAGTTGCTTTCTTTGACAACCTTCTATGCATCTTCATTGACTTTTCTTGTTTGAGCAATGAACTCATCCAAGTTTCCTTTTTCTGCTGCCTCTGTCACCAACTCAGTGCTCTTCTTCAACTGTTCAATCCTTTTCCTTTCCTTCTCAATCATTGACTGAGTTTTTCTTTCCCTAGAAATCCTTCTATCTTCTAGATTATCTTCAACCTTCTTAAAATCTTTCTTTTTCTGGTCTAAATCATCTTTGGGAGACTTAGATGACTTAGATGTCTTTGAAGATTGATTGTCCCTGCTACTTCTATAGTCACTCCTCTTTGCTGCTGCAGGACCATCAATACCACTTGATTTGTCCATTCCAGAACCAGCAGCACCACCACCATTACCTTTGCCATCACCACCATCACCAACATCTTTCTTTGTATTCTTCCCCTTTTTGTTATCATCAATTGGAGGAGGTGGTGGCATTCTGTCAAGAAACTTTTGAAGAATGGAAGCATGAAGGCTTTGGCCTCTAATAATATCATCCATCTTCTTTTCTAGAGACCCCACTCTAGCTTCCAGAGTTGTAAAGTTCTTTGATTCCTTGAAAAGCTTATCCCTGACTTGACCCATGGTATTAATTGGTAGCTTCTCATCCAACCTTCTTTCCAATGCATCCTTATTTGAAGAGATAGAATCTTTGATAATGTCCAATTCCCTCTTTACTCCTGTCACTGTGATCTTTTGAATCTTTAATGAATCCCTCATATAGGTAACAATTCTTCTTTGATTAGGGTCCACAATGTCTCCTTCCATCATTGATCTCCTATATTGAGAGATAATCTCAGTTTCAGCATCTTCGAGGGAACCATCAATTGTGCTCATCCATGGCTCCTCATCATGATCTTCTTCTAGCTCCTCAGGTGCCATATGACATGTGTCTGTTGTATTGACAATGCTCTCCTTCAGATTTCTGGTCCTTTGTTTCGTGTGCTCAATCCCCAAAAGGTGTTCTGCATCCCTGTTGCTGGAAGCAGCCAACCCTTGATATTATGGATCAGGATGAATGAAGTTCTTTGGATCCAAGTCACCAGCATCAACTTCCTCATCAATTTCTTTTTCAACTCCACTACCACTAGCTTCAGCATTTGAAGCCCCCCTAACTCCTTCACTCCTTCTTCTTCTGACATCAATTCATTTTCCAGTTCCAGTGCATATAAAAGAATATTTTTATCCTTCTCACTCATCTCTCTATTTTGCATCAGGATCTCATCCTGGAATCTCACCTCTCCCTCACTCATATCCTGTGCACCTTCTAAGGTGGGCCCCTCAAGTGTTTCACTCACATTCCTGGAAGAAATAGGAATATCTTTGCTCACTTCCTCTCCTTTTGCCAGGTTGCAATCCTGCCTCTCACTCAACTCACTCAATCCTAAGAGTGTTTGTGCAACATCAATTGATTGATTATCAATTGATGTGAAAATGTTATCAGTTGATGTATTTGGCATATCCATCGATTGATGCATATCCATCGATTGATGCATACCCATCGATTGATGTTGAATATCGATCGATGGCTGAATATCAATTGATGGAGTAGAAACAGTTGAGGTATTGATTTGAGAAGTAATATTTGAAATGACATGAGATATGGAATCCTGAATTTCCTGAGAGGAAAATTCAAGAGGGAGTGTTGGCTTCTCCTTGAAAAATAAAGAAGGAGAATCTGAAAATGTCTGATTATCTATCAGAACATTTTCTGAAGAAGTTTGGTGAGAAGGGGAAAGAAGAAGAGAAGGAATTGGAATTGATAGAGAATGGGGCTGCATCTCATTATTTATATGAGATGCATCAAGCTGACTTTGTGAAGGCTCCACCACAGTTTCCTGTGATTTTGCAGTGTGTGATTCCCCATGTACAAATATGACTTTCTTCTTTCTCCTTTCATATGGTGTTACTGGTTTGGTTTGTGTGTCCCCAACTTGGTTCTGTGCCCCTAGTTGTGGGCTATTTTCAATACTGTCATCCTTTTGAGAGGATGCCAATAGAGATGTGGTGTTTTCCATATTAACATCCACAGTCTTTTGAGAGACCGTGGAGTGGCTTGGCTTAGGTTTCACACCCTCACTCTCCTTATTCTTCTGGGTTCTTTGATGTTCTCCAGTTCCCTCACCACCTACATCCTCCTCTAATCTATCTACCATAGTAGGTGTTTTTCTTTTCTTTGATTTTACAACAATAGGTTTTTGGGAACCTGTTGAGGTTGGCTTGTTAGATTTGGATTTGGAAATTGGATGTGTAGCTAGGGTAGGAGGGTTGGGGTCATTGCTAACACCCTCCATGGCCACAAAAGGCAAAGAAGATTGGGGATTAGAAGAAGTTAGGGTTGAGACATATACCTGAACAAAAGGTGGATAAATCAATTCCACGTTACTGTGAAGATTGATTCTTACCAAGTCTTTGAAGACCCTTTTGTTTTGAGTCCAACACTCAAGGGTTTCAGTTTCCCTGTAAATCTCAATTTCTTTGACAAAGTGGTTAATAAAAATTGTGATAAATCTAGCATAATATATATGATTATACCTATCATGCTTCTTACCTAACTTAGCAGCAATCTCAGATAGCAATATAGAAGATAAATTATGATATTCATCAAACAGAACACTATATGCTATTTGTTGCATGCTTGAAGTTATGACATCAAAATTACTAATTTTACCACTAAAGCATTTTATTATAGCATCAAAGAAATAAGACCATTCTCTCCTAAGATGTTTTCTAACTACTTGACCTAAATTAATGTCAGGATTTGCATAATTGACAGTCCTAAGCATGTTTCTAATATCTGATTCACAAGGAACATTATCAGTATTATTAACAGGCAAATCTAAACATTCATTTAAAATTAAAGTAGTAAGAATGTACTCTTGTCCTTTGCAATTGAATTTGATGCTTGAAAAGTCATCATCAACTTCTGCAGAGGTCCAAAACTCTTCCACCAGATTGCAGATTATTGTTGGTGCTTCCTTCAACGCCTTTTGTACTCTACAGCTTTCCAAGAATTGCATTAAAGGATGGAACTCTTTTGGAGCCTCTTCAACCACAGTGCAAGCCATAAAATTATTAAGCTCGTAAATGAAACTGGTTTGCGAGACTTTCTTGGATGAAGATGCCATTCCTTAGAGTAGAAATTTAGTAGAACAAAGCTTTGAAGATGTAGTAATTTTAAGTATAGAGAGAAAAGGGTTAGGGATTGAGTTCGAAGATGGAGAGAGAGAAAGAAACAGAGAAGTCGTTAGTAAAAAAATTGCAAGTAAGATTTAAAAGATATTTTAATCTCACTATTTATATTTACTGAGTTCCCAATCAATTTCTTACTCAAAATAGAACTTAATCGACCGTTGGAAGAAAAATGAAAAGCAGAAATTACCAGTTTTAGCAATTGACTGTTATACATACAAGAATGTATGTATTAATCAATTGATAAAATAAGTAATCAATGGCTAGATTTTATACAGATCGATTGATGACATGGACCCTTTAAATTCCAGGTCATCGATTGATAATTAGCTTATCCATCGACAGGTACATTTATCCATCGATAAATAAATATATCATCGATTGATATACTTATCTGTCGATAACTACAGATATCCATCGATAAACAAATATATCATCAATTGATATATTTATCTGTCTACAGCTTCAGAAATATCCATTGATATGTTAAATGTTTATCAGTTGATTATTGAAAAATAAATAAATTAACATAGTCAATGGCTACAATTTATAAATACATAACTTGTCAGACATTTGATGGATTAAACATAATTAAGCATACCTAAATCACAGACTAATCTATTGAAGGTAGATTCATCTAATGGTTTGGTAAAAATGTCTGCAAGTTGTCTTTCACTAGGGACAAAAATGTAATTCAACTGTACAATTCATTACATGTTCCTTAATGAAGTGATACCTTATGTCAATGTGCTTGGTTCTGGAATGTTGCACAGGATTTTCTGTTATAGCAATCGCACTAGTGTTATCACAGAAAATAGGAATCTTGTTCATGTTGAACCCATAGTCAAATAGTTGATTCCTTATCCATAATATTTGTGCACAACAACTTCCAGCTGCAATGTATTCAGCCTCTGCAATAGATGTAGACACTGAACTCTGCTTCTTGCTAAACCAAGATACAAGTTTACTTCCTAGAAATTGACAGGTGCCTGTAGTACTTTTTCTGTCAATTCTGCAACCTGCATAGTTTGCATCTGAATAACCAATTAGATCAAATCCAGAGTCTCTAGGATACCAAATTCCAAGATTTGGGGTTCCTTTGAGATATCTGAAAATTCTTTTTATTGCAATCAAATGAAATTCTCTAGGATCAGCCTGAAACCTAGCACAAAGACATGTAGCAAACATTATGTCTAGCCTACTTGCAGTTAGATAAAGTAATGAGCCAACCATGCCTCTATAACTTGAAATGTCCACTTTAGCTTCCTTAGTATTCAATTCAAGTTTAGTTGCAGTGGCCATGGGAGTTTTTGCAGAAGAACATTCATTTAAATCAAATTTTTTTAATAAGTCAGAAAGGTATTTAGTTTGATTTATGAAAATACCATTTTTAACTTGTTTGACTTGCAAACCAAGAAAATATGTAAGTTCTCCCATCATGCTCATTTCATATTTACTCTGCATCAACTTAGCAAACTTTTGACAAAGTTTTTCATTAGTTGAGCCAAATATAATATCATCTACATAGATTTGAACAAGTATACTAGAACCATTGACATTTATATGAAAGAGAGTTTTATCAACAGCACCTCTTGTAAAATGATTCTCAATCAAGAATTTAGACAGTGTGTCATACCAGGCTCTAGGTGATTGCTTCAAACCATATAGTGCTTTGAGAAGATAGTCTACAAATCCAGGATGAACAGGATCAATAAAACCAGGAGGTTGTTCTACATATACTTCTTCTTCTAGTTCTCCATTAAGAAAAACACTTTTCACATCCATATGATACAACTTGAAATTAGCATGAGCAGCATATGCTAGAAAGATTCTGATTGCTTCCAACCTTGCAACTGCTGCAAATATTTCATCAAAATGTATACCTTCTTCTTGTGAATAGCCCTTTGCCACTAATCTTGCTTTATTTCTTGTCACAGTACCAGATTCATCCATTTTGTTTCTGAACACCCATTTTGTACCAATGACAGACTTGTTCTTTGGTTTGGGTACCAGCTTCCATACCTTGTTTCTTTCAAACTGATTCAACTCCTCTTGCATAGCAATTATCCAATCAGGATCATTCAAGGCTTCTTCAATCCTTTTTGGTTCTTCTTGAGACAGGAAGCTACTATACAAGCATTCATTTTGAGTTGCTCTTCTAGTTTTGACACCATCATTTACATCTCCAATAATTAATTCAAAGGGATGGCTTTTTGTCCATTTCCTTTGTGATGGTAAATTTGTTCTTGAAGATGATGCTTCATGATCATTGGTATTATTATGATCATTGTTATGTGATTGGTCATTTGGGAACCCTCCCCCTGAGATGGACACTCTACTTGAAGATTGTTGAGCAGAGTTGTTATCCATTGAATGATTATCAATTGATGTATTATCAGTCGATTGATGATTATCAACTGATAAGTTATCTGTTGATGCATTGACATCAATTGATGGGGAGCTTCTAGGAACTTAAATTTTTGAAATTTTCACATCCTCATCACTATCTTCATTATTGCTTGTAGATTCATTTTCAAAATGCAATAGATCATGAAATCCTTCATCAAACAACCCTTGAATCTTCTTATCATCAAAGACTACATATATAGATTCCATAACAATGTGCAATCTAAGGTTGTAGAATCTGTAAGCTTTGGTTGTTATTCCATATCCAACAAATATAGCTTCATCAGCCTTGGCTTCAAATTTTCCTAGATTTTCACCTTGATTTCTCAGTACAAAGCATTTGCAGCCAAAGACATGGAGGAAGTTAACAATTGGCTTCTTGTCTTTCTTCATCAACTGATATGGTGTTTTGCCTTGAATTTGATTGACAATGGAAATATTTTGAATGTAGCAAGCAATATTAATTGTTTCTGCCCAGAAATATGTAGGAAGTTTTGCTTCTTCTAACATAGTTCTAGCAGCTTCAATCAAGGTCCTATTTTTCCTTTCAACTACTCCATTTTGCTGTGGAGTCCTTGGAGCAGAGAAATGATGAGTGATACCTTTTTCTTCACAGAATTCTTTCATTGTGACATTCTTAAATTCAGTACCATTATCACTTCTAATTTTCTTGACCTTCCATTCAGTGCCATTGTTAACATTCTTCATATGATTGATAATCAATTTGCTTGCCTCATCCTTAGAGTGTAAGAAATATACCCATGAAAATCTTGTGAAGTCATCCACAATGACTAGTGCATATTTCTTTTTGGCAATTGACATGATATTGACTGGACCAAATAAGTCCATGTGCAATAATTCCAAAGGCTTATCAATTGATGATTCAGACTTTGACTTGAATGATGCTTTCCTTTGTTTTCCTTTTTGACAGGCATCACAAAGTCCATCCTTGGTGAATTCCATCTGTGGAATGCCTCTAACCAGATTCTTTCTAACCAATTGATTCATGGCTTTGAAATTCAAATGGGCTAGCTTCTTGTGCCAAATCCAACTTTCATCTGTATTGACTTTGCTAAGTAGACATGTCATTAAATCTGCCTTTACAGAGAGAAAATCAGCCACATAGACATTTCTTTTTCTTTCACCAGTTAAGAGAATTTCACCAGTCTCTTTGTTGGCTATGATGCATGATCCAGTTGTAAACCACACACCATTTCCATTATCACACAGTTGACTAATACTGAGCAAATTGTGCTTCAATCCATCAACTAGTGCTACAGGTTCAATGATAACATTATCTTTTGCAATTGAGCCATATCCCAGAGTAAAACCTTTGCTGTTATCTTCAAAAGTAACTCCTGGGCCAGCCTTTTCCACAAACTTTGTGAGCAGGGACAAATCTCCAGTCATGTGCCTAGAACATCCACTATCCAAATACCAGAGATTTCTTTTCCTGTTTCCTTGCACACAATCAAAACAATCAAGTTGCTTTTGGTACCCAAGTTGCCTTGGGTCCTTTCTCATTAATTGTAGCCTGAGCCTTGGTTACCAACTTTGGTTCCTTTTGTTTTGGTGAATTTAAATCCACTTTAACTCTTGGAGTTGGCTTTTGGGGCTCAGACACCTTAGAACTCATGTAAAAATTTCCATGCATATCATTATCTACATTAGGCATTTTCCAAGGCATACCAGTCATGTTCATATTAGCATATGCAAAGAAGGGATTGTACATGTATGGAAATTGTGCATATGGTATGTGAGCATGTGATGCAACTAAATTAGAAGACATGGCATTCATGAGCATAGGATTGGTAAGCATGGCATTTGCAGACATGACACGTGTGTTTAAATCATTTGAGTGCTTTTCTTTCTTGCATTGCATAGACAAATGATTTACACTACCACATTTAGCACAAACCTTTCTTGGTGCATACATATCAGGAGTATAATTGTTGTGCTTATTTATGCCCACTTTTCCATTTCTATTCTTTTTCTTTTTCTCAGACTTAGGTTGGATAATTTCCACAGGTGCTATCTTTTCTAATTTTGCTTTCAATTGTTTCTTGGATAAGCTACCTATGTTGATATCCTCAACCTTAGCCTCAACTTGATTTTTGGTTTCCTTAACAAACTTGATAGGAGTGCTAAATTTGTTCTTCTTATTAGCCATTGATGATTTACTTGTCGATGGATGCTTATCAGTTGATTCAGCATCAATCGATTGATAATCCTTATCAGTTGATGAGGGATTAGCAGTCGATTGATCTTTATCCATTGAAGTATCAGCCAATGGCTTGCCTATTGATTTAGGGGATTCTCCTAGAATATCTAATCCTTGAACATCAATAATTTGTTTGGCAGTTTTAGCAAACCTATTCCATTTATTAATGGTTTCAATTTCTTCAGCCAATTGTTCTTTTAACAATTCTTCTATTTTCAAACTGTTTACTAGTTCATTTCTAGCATCCTTACTTTCCTGCTTGAATCTATCTAAACAAATAAGTTCATTTTCAAGAAAAATATTCCTTTCAGTTAAGACATCAATGGTGTTCTTCAACTTGAGATTTTCTTTGTTTAGAGATTTTAAAGTGACATGCAAATTGTACAATTCATTAATAGTACTATTGCATTCATCAGTTGTAAGCTCAGAAAAGTTGGTAGCTAGTACCTGATTTGATGATGAACTAGCTTCTTCATCTTCATGGTTGGCCATTAGAGCTAGATTGATGAACTCTTCAGAATCACTTTTCTCAGCAGCCCAGTCCTTCTCCTCAGTAACAAAAGCCTTTTCTTTTTGTTTTAAAAGGTCAAAGTATTTCTTTTTATAATCAATATCATTATATGACTTTGCCTTTTCTTGTTTTGGCTTTCTGCACTCATTTGAGAAATGACCAGCCAATCCACAGTTAAAGCACTTGAATTTAGATCTATCAACCAAATTTTTGTTTTGATTATTACTTCTAAACTGGGATCCAGGCCTTTGAGCATTTGGATTCCTCTTGAATTTTAGCTTTGAAAACTTTCTTGACAAAAATGCAAGGTGCTCATCAATCTCATCCAAATCATCCTGAGAGCATGTTTCATTATCCTCACACTTGCCCTTTCCTTTTCCTCTGAATGATTCTTTAATAGCATCACTAGCCAGCATGACAGAATCTTCTACACAACCACTTTTCTTCTTCTCTTCACTTCCCTTGACCATCAAAGCCACACTTTTCTCCTTTCTTTGACTCTTCTCAATCTCCTCATCTTGTTGGATTTCCAACTCATATGTCTTGAGAATACCATAAAGTTTCTTAAGAGTATAATCCTTGAAGTCCTGAGATTGTCTAATGGAAACAGTCATTGGTTTCCATTCCTTTGGAAGAGATCTAAGAAATTTTAGATTTGTATCCTCAGTTGCATAAACCCTACCATATAACTTCAGTCCATTTAGCAACTTCTGAAATCTGCTATAGGTGTCATTGATAGATTCTCCACTCTTGAAATGGAATGATTCATATTTTTGAATCAAGAGTTGCATCTTGTTTTTCCTCACTTGTTCCGTCCCTTCACATAGAGTTTGAAGAGTATCTCATACTTCTTTTGATGAAGTACAGTTTATTACATTATCAAACATATCTTTGTCTAGACCATTAAACAAAATGTTCATGACCTTCTTGTCTTTAAGAACTTCTTTTTCATCCACTTTTGTGAACTCAGTGATGAGTTTTGGAACAAGTTTGTCAAGTGCAGGAGTTCCATCAGGGTTTATACCTGTGACTATCTTCATGGGAACATGAGGACCCTTTTCTATGCAGTTAACATAGGAAGGATCAAGAGAAAGTAGATGCAGGTGCATTTTAACTTTCCATGGAAAATATTCATCTTTCTCTAAAACTGAAATCTTCACACCTGAATCTTTTTGGCCCATATTGACTGTTCTTGATCTTTAAACTTTCTGTATGTTGAAAGCTAGCTTTGATACCAATTGTTATTTCCCAGAACTATGCCAATATTTATAGAAGGGGGGGTTGAATACAAATATTAAAACTTTTTGCTTCTTTTAATATTTATTTCTTGATGTTTGAGAATTAGAGAGAATAAGTTTGAAAATCTTAAACTGAAAATAAAATATGAACAAAGAGATTTAAAATTACTGATGGATTGGTTTTTCTATCAGTGTATATTTTTGCTCAATGTTCTTAGGTTAGAAGAAACCTAGCTTTGTTTTTACAATGTTAGAAAATAAATCAACTGATCTTACAGAGTGCACAACAGCTGATCAGTTGATTAAGAAATATTGTCTAACTTGTCTATTTTATAACAATGCTAACACACTTGTTTGTATACCACAAGTGCTTTTACAATTCCTATTATAGGATTGTTTCTACCTACCTTCTTTTTTACCTTTTTCTATTTTAGAAAAAGTTTTGAAAGACAGCTACTGATTGAGTCTTCACAGCCATCCTAGGCTGTCTTCCATAGGTGTGTTTTTGTCCTTTGGATCTACAACAGATTGTCTTTGTGTGTTGTCACAATCAATTGATAATTTACTGTTAAGCATATCAATTGATCTTTCCTTTTTATTCATCAACTGATGTTCTTCTTCAATTGATTTTTATATCCATCGATTGATAATTGATGACATATCGATTGATAAATATTATCAATCGATGTATCAATCGAAGGGTCTTCACATCAGTTGATGGTCTTCAATACTTGACTTGGTTTCTTCAATTGATCTTCTATCCATTGATGCTTCAATATCAACTGATCATCCTTCACTTGCATAATTTTCTGTCTTCAGATAATTATAATTTGACAGTTTAAGTTATACATCAGTTGATGACCTATATCAATCGACTCTAACATCAATTGATAAGTATTATATCAATTGATTTACATCTTATCGATTGAAATAAACTAAGTACACCTATGCTACAATCCAAATTATCAGTTTATTAACATAAACACTTCAACTGATAAATGGTTTCCTGATCAATTGATATTTATAACTTTCATATCAATTGATCAGTTACATCAATTAAAATTTCTATGATTCTAAGATTAATGTTATCATCAAATTATATGTAGATTCCTAATAGATTCATCAAACCCAAATAGTGGTCAAAAGTATTGTCTTGAGCACATCTCCACTGATTAAGGACCACCTTCGCTGATTCTACGACATCTATAACCTCCATACCTCGCTGATTCCAAACTAATTCATTTCTGCATCTCCAAATCGCCCAGCAGATCATGGCTCCCATATTTCTTTTATCTGTATCCCAATTATCAAACTCATTTGAAAGCCATGCCACAAACGAAACATACTGGTCTGACCTGTCACTAATGCCAAGCTGCTGCCAACATGAGGCAATAAAAGTACACTGTAAAAGAACATGATGAATGGACTCAGGTTCGTTGTTACACATGGGGCACAAATGATTCACATTCATCTTTTTTTGCCGCAATTGCACTTTCGTTGGCAAACACTCAGTCGCTGCCCTCCAAACCAGATGCTTCACCTTAGGTGGAACTTTGAGATTCCACATCCTTCTCCACACTCTATGACTCACAATAGTGTTCTGCATTGCTTTATTTTCTTGAATTGTTACATAGGCTGATTTAACTGAATAAAATCCTAACTTTTCTTTTTTCCAGTATCTATGATCAGCCTCAGCGTGATTTAACGGTATAGAGAGAATGAGATTAGCATCTCTAGCATCGAACATATCGTATATCAAGTCTACATCCCATTGATTCTCACCTATAACCATCAACGAGGACACTGTTTTATTTTCTAGAGCAGCATTCTCTGTTACAATGTAAGGGTTTTCTGTACTTGGAAGCCATGGGTCAGACATGATGTTTATAGAGGCCCCAGACCCAACTCTGCATAAAGTGCCCTGCTTTAACATATCCTGGGTTGCCATTAAGCTTCTCTAGATGAAACTGGGGTTACTGCCCATAGTAGCTGCAAGAAAAGAGGTTCGAGGGTAATACCTTGCTTTATATACTCTGGCCACCAAACTTTCTGGATTACGCATAAGGCGCCATCCTTGCTTACCCAACAATGCAATATTAAAATCATGGATGTGCCTGAAACCTAATCCACCCTTCGTCTTTGGAGCACACATTCTGTCCCAACTCATCCAATGAATCCCTCTATTTTTCGTAGTGTTACACCACCAAAACTTACACATTACACTCTCCATATCTCGACAAAGTTCGAGTGGGAGAAGAAAGACATTCATTGCATAATTCGGAATAGACTGAGCTACTGATTTTATGAGAATCTCCTTGCCTGCCTTCGTAAGAATTTTACCATCCCAACTTCTAACTCGGTCTTGAATTCGATCCTTCAAATATCCCAGCATTACCGATTTATTCCTCCCAATTATGTTAGGTAAACCCAGATAGTGGCTGTTGTTATTTGCCTCACGAAACCGTAACACCTCACACACTTCATGTTTTGTAGCATCATTAACATTTCTACTGAAGAACACACTTGATTTGTCCACATTTATCTTCTGTCATGAGGCCCTCTCGAATACCTTCAACAAGTGTGTGATACGAGTTGCCTCTTCCTTATCAGCTTTACCAAAGATGTAACAATCATCCGCGAAGAACATATGGGATATAGTAGGAGCTTCCCTAGCCACTTGAATCCCCCTTAATAGACAACGATTTTCATATTTCTTAATAAGAGATGTAAATCCCTCAATACAAACAAGAAATAGATATGAAGACAGGGGATCAGCTTGCCGTAATCCATGTTCCGGGACAATATTGCCAAACTCCCTCCCTGCATGAGTGATTTGATACCTGGAAGATGTTACACACTTCCTAAGTAAAGTAACAACAATGTCATCAAAGCCCATCTTTTGAAGAACTGCCTTGAGATAATTCCATTCTACACGATCGTACGCTTTACTCATGTCGAGTTTAAGAGCCATCTAACCTTTTTTGCCCGATGTTTTCCTCTTCATATAATGCATCAATTCATATGCTATCATTAAATTGTCCATAATCAATCGCCCTGGAATGAACGCACTTTGAGTTTCCGAGATTAGCATATTCACTACCTCTTTGAATCTGTTAGCAAGGACTTTTGACACTACTTTATACACTACATTGCAAAGCGAAATCGGACGAAGTTCTGTCATGAATCTCGGATGCTGTTTTTTAGGCACCAACACAATATTCGTGTTCGTAAGCTGATTTAGAAATGCACTAGTGACAAAAAACTCTTGAACTAGCTTGACAATATCCTCACCCACAATGTTCCAATATTTTTGGTAGAAGGCTGGACTCATACCATCTGGGCCCGGGCTCTTCTCTAGATGCATATGAAATAATGCTTTCTTCACCTCCCCACTTTCAACAGGTCTTAATAGACTCTCATTATGCCCTGTTGTGATAGTTCTTGTAATGCAATCTACTACCTCATCCCATTCAGTACCAGTAGCTGTGAAGAGATTTTGAAAATAATTGACCATCGTATCTTGCAGTCCTGATTCCCAATCTACCTCCCTCCTGTCATCATTCTCCAGGCTTTTAATACAATTTGTTCTCCTTCTTGCTTTAGCCGATGCATGGAAGAATTTGTTATTTTGATCCCCCCCTGCATATTTATTTAGTTGATAATATATACTATATATAAGAGTAACATTTTGCTTTTAATGAGAGACCAACACACTATTTTTATTAAAATAATTTATAAATCTAAATTAATTAATAATTTTAATTAAAGACATACATAAATAATTTTAATTATGTGTAGAATCAATAATTTTCCTTTTTTTAAGAAAAACATATAATGCAAAACCAAATTCATTATATATGGATTTTGCAAACAAAAAAAAATTCATCCTTTTATGTGTAAGTTTTTGTGTTCAAAATATCAATTTTTGGTTCAGCAAAATAAATTATGTTTTAATTTAGATATTTTTATTATAATTTCATTAAAATTTAAATTTTAGCATCAGTAATTTATGTTTATTTTAACCATGAACTTTTTATTTATTATATAATCTAAAATATATAAAATTTAAGTAGGTTTTGAGAACATTTTAAACTATAATTTTTAGTTATTTACTACTTCATGATTTTCTGTTAATATCTTCTATATAAGTATATTTTTATGGGGTACATGAATCATTTCATTACGAAAACTAAATTTTTATTATTTAATAAAAATTCATATTTTCATCAATTAAAATTTATTGTATGATCTTGAAATTTATGTAGGGTATTAATTTTATTTAATGAATAATGATGGATATTTTTTAATAAAACAAATATAATCACTTTTAAATGATTAAATATTTATGATTTATATATACATGACAACCCAAAAGGCTGTTTATGATTTATTTCTTATTAAAAGATATATTTTTCCGTTGTATATTTTTAAATTTGAGTAATGAAAAATAAGTGGTAGAATTTAGTTTGTTGTTAATTTAGTCTGTAATAAAAATAAATACTATATTTTTAGAATAATTTCTTATTAGGAATATATTCATTTGATGATGTACAAAATGCTAGAACAGAGGTTAGCATAGTTTATCTGTAATTAGTCTTTCTAGTCTCTGAAATGTATAATCAGAGTCTAGATAGTCAACATTATTTATTTCTGTACTTAGAAGAATTTCTGTAGAAAGTGAAACCAGAGTCTGCATGAAGATCATAGTCTGGAAGGTTATCAAAGTCTATAGACTATCAGAGTCTGTGATCTGTCAGAGTCTACAGATGATCAGAGTCTATAATCTGTCAGAGTCTGAAGATTCCAGAGTCTATGCAGTTGTAGTTATATTTGGAAGATGATCATAGGAATGGAAAGTCTTCGAAGATCAAGACAAATATTTTACAGATATGCTATAAGAAGGAAAGAAAATTTCAGTAGGAAACTGTCAACTAATAATTAGGAATTCTATTGCTATTGTAATTTGTTTTCTGTTATTAGTTGATAGGTAGCTCTCTATATAAGCTCTATGTAACCTAATAGAAAAGTGACGAGCCTTTGTGAAAGCATAGAGATAGAGAGAGTTGTTGTGATAACACAGAGAAGCTACTAGGGTTTTTGTACACCCTAGGAGAGTTGTTATTCATACATCAATAATAAAAACAGTATTCATTGATATCTCTGTGTTTAATCTTTGTTATTAATATATATCTGTTAATTCATATTGAGTTGGTTTTAATCAGGCAGAAAAGGAACACAAGTATTCAACCCCCCATTCTACTTGTGTAACTGGGAAAACAATTGGTATCAGAGCCTAAAGTTTAAAATCGATCAAAGATGTCTGGAAACAAAGATGGCAATTCTAAGATTCCTTTGCTTAAGAGAAATGAATTCACCCACTAGAAGGTTAAGATGCTTCACCATCTGGAAGCTACAGACCCTGACTATCTTGACAGGATTCATGAAGGACCCTTTGTGCCCTTAAAGCTTGTGCCTCAAATCATTGAAGAAGGTAAAGTAACTGAATAACACTTCATTGAAAAACCAAAGGCTGAATGGACAAAAGAGGACAAGGAGAATGTCCTTAAGGAGGAAAAAGTCAAAAACATTCTCTTTAACAGTTTGGATTCTGTTCTTACAAACTGTGTTATATCATGCACCACTGCTAAAGAGATGTGGACAAAACTTGAAGTGCACTGTCAAGGGACTAAAGATGTCAAGAAGAATGCAAGGTCTCTGCTAATTCAGGAGTATGAGTATTTTGAAGCTAAATCTGGAGAATCTATCACTGAGATGTATGATAGGTTTACAAAACTCCTGATTGAGATGGCTATGCTTGGTAAGGTTTATGATTCTGAAGACACCAATACCAAGTTTCTGAGAGCACTTCCTGAAGAGTGGGACAATAAGACAACAACCATAGGGGAAGCTAGAGATTTGG
Organism: Oenanthe sinensis; assembly: GCA_028671895.1. Taxonomy (NCBI): domain Eukaryota; kingdom Viridiplantae; phylum Streptophyta; class Magnoliopsida; order Apiales; family Apiaceae; genus Oenanthe; species Oenanthe sinensis. Next base: position 28,729,982 of record CM053813.1, on the reverse strand, counting down.
ATGACATAACTCTAGAAGAATTGTATGGAAGATTAAACATATATGATTTAGAGATGCAACAGAGGAAGAATAAGAAATCTGTGAAGACAAAATATGTGGCACTCTTAATGGAGTTTGATAAAGAACAACTGGAACAACCCACAGAAGCTAAAATCAAGGATTCAAGGAAGAAGGGTAAAGCTGTTGAGGAGTCAGAGTCTACTGACACAGACTCTGATTCTGATGAAGAGATTGATCTAAGTCAAATGATGGCTATGTTTGCTAAAAATTTCAAAAGAATGAAATTTAACAAAAGAACTGGTAAATTTAGCAAGATGCCATCATTCAAGAAGGAAGATGAAAAAGTTGAGAAGAGCAAGAGCACTATAATCAAACTTGACAAAGAAAAAGTCAAATGTTTCAACTGTGGAATACTGGGGCACTTTGCTAGTGAATGCAGAAAATTAAAAAGTCAAGGAAAAGGAAAAACACTTCTATCAACAGGAAAGGATTGGGCAGATTCAAGCTCAGAGGATGAAATTGATTATGAAAATTTAGCATTGATGGCATCCTCCTCAAGAAAATCACAATCTCTCAAAGAACACCCATCTCCTAAAACTCAGGTATCAATCTTCACTCCTGAATCCTTACTTAATTTAGACTCTAATGGTATGTAAATTGTGCAAAGTGAGGTTAATAAAATAATGACAAACTGTAGGTCTCTCACTAGTGAAAGTGAAAGGTTAAGAAAGGAAAATTTAAGCTTGACAAACATGAATAATCATTTAGAGTCTGAGTTAATATTAATGGAACAATACAAAAAGGATTTTGAGAAATATAGTCATAACTACACTGAGATCTTGAAAGCCTATGACTATGTTAAGAAAGAACTAGAGGAAGAAAGACTTAAGTTTAAAGTCTGGACAGACTCTGGTAGAAAAGTTCAGGAAATTCTCAATAATCAAAATATATGTCAAACTGCTGGTCTAGGCTATGACAAGAGTCAAGGCAAAAGACCTACTGTGGAGAATGATGACATAGAAGAAGCTATCCAAGTTAATAAGACTAAAGACAAAAGTACCTTTGTTCCTGTTAAATTTGTGACTACAAAAGAAAAGACTGAAACCACAAACTCATCTGTCAATAGTCCCCCTGTTATTAACAAAAAGACAGATGAAACAGGATTAAAGAAGACTAAGAAAAACATTAACATAGGGTACTTGTCTAAGTCTAGGCTAATGGAAAAGCTAGAGAACTTATCAGAGTCTACCAAAACTAGGAGAAATAGGAATGGTAAGGAAGGCATTAATAAGGCCAATAATTATCAAAAGGATCCTAATGCTCCTAGAAAGAAGTATTATAGATGTGGCAACCACAATCATTTAGCCATAGGCTGTAAAGAAAAAATTGAGAAGAAATCAGAGTCTAGCCCTTCACAGACTCTGAAAAGTCACTCCACTCCACAGAAACCTTGTTATCACTGTGGCAACATATTTCATTCTATTTATATGTGTAGGGACTATCATGATTTGTATTACAATTTTTATGAGGTAAAATCTTCTATTGATAAGAGTTGGTATGACACTGTTAAGACTCCACCAGAGTCTAAGGCAACAAAAGAAACAGGTAAATTCAAAGAAAAAGTTGCTAAACCTGTTTCACCTAAAGTTAGTAAGAAAGGATCCAAAACTGTTTGGGTCCCCAAAACATCTAACTAATTGCCTTATGTATGCAGGGAACCAGGGTAAAAGAAGTAACCCTAATCCTGGACAGTGAATGCTCAGGACACATGACTGGAAAGAAATCCCTGCTTACAGACTTTGTGGAAATGGCTGGCCCAGAAGTGTCCTTTGGAGATGGCAACAAATGACAAACACTGGGATATGGCAAAATTGTACTTGAGAATGTCATCATTGAAGAAGTAGCTCTAGTTGATGGCTTAAAACACAATTTAATAAGCATAAGTCAACTTGGAGATAAAGGTTACCATACTGCCTTTGACAACAAAGAGTGTCTTGTGACTCACAAAGAAACAGGCATTTTGGTTTTCAAAGGACACAGACATGGTAACATTTATAAAGCCAGCTTGGAGGATTGCATACACAGTAAAGTCACATGTCTCTATAGCAAGGCCTCAACAGAAGAAAGCTGGAAATGGCACAAGAAACTGTCTCACATCAACTTCAAAACACTCAACAAGTTGGTTAAAAAGAATCTTGTGAGAGGATTACCACAGGTTGATTTTGTGCAAGATGGTCTCTGTGAAGCTTGTCAACTTGTAAAGCAAAAGAAATCATCCTTCAAGAGCAAGACAATTAACACCATTTCTGAACCCTTTTATTTATTGCATCTTGATTTATTTGGTCCAGTAAATGTGATGTCAATTAACAAAAAGAAATATACTCTTGTTATTGTAGATGATTTTACAAGGTTCACATGGGTTTTCTTTCTACATTCAAAGGATGAAGCTCCACAACACATAATAGATCTTATCATTCTTCTGGAAACAAAATCAAAGAAAACAGTTAGAGTTCTAAGGAGTGACAATGGAACTGAATTCAAGAATTCAATGATGGAGGATTACTGTGCATCAAAGGGAATTACTCAACAATTTTCTGCACCAGGAACACCTCAATAAAATGGAGTTATGGAAAGAAAGAATAGAACACTCATAGAAGCTGTTGGGTTCCGAGGCATAAAACGCAGCGGATAAACGTAAATATAACGAAATTTTCGGAACCCAAACGCAGGATCATGTATAAGATTAGACGGATTATGGTGAAATAGAATCATACCTATTAAGATCTTGAATGTCACGAACTCAACGGAGATCCTTGCTATCACGACTTGTGTCTTCTTCTCGAAAACACCTCTATGGTATCCACACGAACACCTTCAAGAACGTCTCACGATCTTGAACACGGAACGGAAGTACTAGCCTCCTTTGATATGTTTCGAATTATCTCTGCCTCTTGCTGGTTGCTGCCTCTTCTTCTAGGGTTTTGTTAAAAACGTGCAAGCCATTTAACCTATCATTATCTATTTATAATGATTGGTTAATGGGCCTTTTTAGCAAAAACCTAACCCATGTAGGCATATGATTAAATAATAAAACATGCTTCTATTATTTAATTAATAACTAAGTCACACTTAATTATTATTGGCAGAAATACAATTCTTCAAATTCGAATTTATTTCAATTAATTAAGTCTCACTTAATTAATATAATAAAATTCAAATAATCATCAATTAATTTAAATCTATAATTTAAATTAACTATTCCTCTAGGTGCTCTATGTGTGTGACCCTATAGGCTATTATTTAATTAGCAATAATTTTATTCTCCAATAAAATTATAAACAATGAGCGGTATCTAGTAATACATCATTGCTACCCAATTAAACAATAATTAAATCGTGATTTGATAAAACCTTTCATGATTAATGTTTCCGTGTAATATAATCCCTTTAACCAAATATATTATAGATTAAACTCGAGGCATGTGTTTAGTCATCCTCTTCAACATTTAATCCGGGTTTACTTGATCCATGAGTAGACTATGAAAAACAAATCATTATTTGAGCACGGCCATGCATTTTATAGTCTCACTCAATCAAGAGGCCAATAATATCTCTCCTAATTATAGGAGGGTTAAATCCTTTATCTATCATTCATATTTCTCATACGACTCATGATATACCCGATGTCCACTTTTATCATCACCCGGTCAAAGGTAACTTTTAATGTAGTCAGAGTATATTAATCCTCGTATAGAAATATAATGATCTCAAGTCAGAGGATCATTACACCATTATCATTGTGAGTCTTTCTTATGACTTTATTAAACATGAAGAATCTCACTGTGGGTCTGTCCAGTACCATGTACTCCTGCATGTACCTATGTGTTGACTTTAGTATCCCCATACTTATAACCAATGGGATGTGGTTATCTGTCAAACAACATACTAGTCTATTTATGTATTATTATTGTCCTATAATAATAATACTCGACTAGGGACATTTAAGAATATGATATATTATATAATCTCAAGTTCAAGTCATTTACTAAATTATACAATGTGTATCATGATTCTAAGGACATTTATTATGCTAACAAATATATCGCAGTAATTAAAGTCATAATAAATACGTTTATTGAATAATCAAATGACATAAATGTTTATCAAAAGAAACATTGTATTGCCTCTAGGGCACCTACACCAACAATCTCCCACTTGCACTAGAGCCAATCTCCCATGTATCTAATACCCATGGAACTAGTGTGACCGTCGTGCTTCGTCTGCGATAAGCCTTTAGTCCGTGGGTCTGCAATGTTATCATTTGTGTGCACTTTACATATGTGTATGTCACCCCTTTCATTAATCTCTCGAATGAGGTGATATCTCCTGAGTATATCTTTGGTTCGGGAGTGAGCTCTAGGTTCTTTAGCCTGTGCAATGGCTCCATTATTATCGCAGTATAGATCAATGGGATCTGCGATCGATGGAACCACTCCCAAATTAGTAATGAATTTTCGAATCCAAACAGCTTCCTTAGCCGCTTCACAAGCTGCAATGTACTCAGCCTCCATTGTAGAATCAGCTACTGTTTCTTGCTTTGAACTCTTCCAGCTTACAGCACCTCCGTTTAGACAAAACACAAAACCAGACTGTGATACAGTATCATCCCTGTCTGTTTGGAAACTTGCATCGGTGTAACCTTTTACAACCAGTTTCTCCTCTCCTCCATACACCAAGAATGAATCTTTAGTCCTTTTCAAGTACTTTAGAATATTCTTGACAGCCGTCCAGTGACCTTCACCTGGATTAGATTGGTATCTGCTCGTCATGCTTAAAGCATACGAAACATCTGGGCGAGTACATACCATCGCATACATGATGGATCCAATTGCTGAGGCATATGGAACCTTACTCATGCGGTCCTTGTCATCCAATGATTTCGGACACTGATCTTTAGAGATCATTATCCCTTGAGACACGGGGACATATCCCCTTTTTGCATTTTGCATACCAAAACGATGCAAAACCTTATCGATGTATGTACTCTGACTTAGACCGATCATCCTTCTAGATCTATCCCTATAGATCCTCATTCCTAGAATGTAGGATGCTTCACCTAAGTCTTTCATAGAGAAGTTGCTCCCTAACCAAATCTTAACAGCCTTGAGAGAAGGTATGTCATTCCCCATTAGTAGTATATCATCAACATATAGTACTATGAATGCCACATGGCTCCCACTAACCTTCTTGTAAACACAAGGTTCATCTTCGTTTTGAACAAAACCATACTCCTTGACTATTTCATCAAAACGGATATTCCATCTCCTAGAGGCTTGCTTCAATCCATAAATGGATCGACGTAATTTACATACCTTGCTAACATTCCTTGGATCGACAAAACCTTCAGGTTGTGTCATGTACACATCCTCATCAAGGGTTCCATTAAGGAAAGCTGTTTTGACATCCATTTGCCAAATTTCATAATCATGGAATGCTGCAATAGCAAGCAAAATCCTTATGGACTTGACCATAGCCACTGGTGAGAAAGTTTCATCATAGTCTATACCATGAATTTGTCTGAAACCTTTTGCAACCAGCCTTGCTTTATAGGTCTGAACATTTCCATCCATGTCAGTTTTCTTCTTGAAAACCCACTTGCACCCTATGGGTTTCACCCCTTCAGGTGGATCAACCAAAGTCCATACTTGGTTTTCATACATGGAATCCATCTCGGATTTCGTGGCTTCTAGCCATCTCTTAGAGTCTGGACTGATCATAGCATCTTGGTATGTGAGAGGCTCATCTTCATCTATGAGCATCAAATCACCACATTGAGTCAAGAGAAATCCATATCTCTCTGGCTCATGGCGAATTCTACCAGTTCTACGAACAACCTGTGTTTGTTGAGCATTATCATTATCCTGCTCTTGTTCCACTTCAGGTTCAATGCTATTTTGTGATTCTCGATCTTCATCGAGATCTATAGTTCTCCCACTGTTTCTTTTGGAAACAAAATCTCTTTCCATGAAAACAGCATCTCGAGCAATAAACACTTTCTGCTCGGAAGGACTATAAAAATAATACGCCTTTGTTTCTTTAGGGTATCCCACAAAATTGCACTCTTCAGATTTAGGTCCAAGCTTGTCAGATACTTGACGTTTCACAAATGCCTTGCATCCCCAAACTTTCATAAAGCTCATGCCTGACCGTTTCTCCTCCCATATCTCATATGGAGTCTTTTGAACCTTCTTAGTAGGAACACGGTTAAGTGTGAAAGCCGCTGTTTCTAGAGCGTAACCCCAGAAACTAATTGGAAGATCTGCATGACTCATCATCGATCGCACCATGTCCAACAAGGTGCGATTTCTCCTCTCTGAAACTCCATTCCATTGAGGTGTACCTGGTGGAGTGAGTTGTGATACAATACCACACTCCTTTAAATAATCTTTAAATTCTGTGCTCAAGTATTCTCCTCCACGATCAGATCGTAAGACTTTAATACTTGCGCCTCCGCCAATTTGCTTCTCTACTTCAGCCTTGTATTCTTTGAACTTTTCAAAAGAATCAGATTTATTCTTCATAAGATATACATATCCATATCTACTGAAATCATCAGTAAATGTTATGAAGTAGTAGTAGCCTCCTCTCGCCATTACACGCATTGGGCCACATACATCACTATGTATTAGCTCAAGTCGTTCAGTGGCCCTTTTACCCTTACCAGTGAAAGGGGCTTTAGTCATTTTACCAAGCAAACAAGATTCGCATTCTTGGTATGATTCAAAATCAAACTTATCCAAGTATCCATCCTTATGTAATTTGGATATGCGTTTCTCATTTATATGGCGTAGACGACAATGCCAGAGGTATGTTTGATTTGAGTCATTAACTTTAAGTCGTTTGTTTTCTATATTACAGACAGGATTATCTAAGTCAAGAACATATAAACCATTAAACAAACGCGCAACACCATAGGTTAAATCATTCAAAGCAAAAGAGCAACTGTTGTCCTTTATTGTAAACGAAAAACCTTTCTTGTCCAAACAAGAAACAGAAATAATGTTTCTGCGAATCGCAGGCACGTAATAACAATTATCCAGTTCTAAAACTAGCCCAGAGGGCAAAGATAAATAATAGGTTCCTACAGCTAAAGCAGCAACTCTTGCTCCGTTGCCAACTCGTAGGTCCATTTCTCCTTTAGCCAATGTCCTACTTCTCTGCATTTCCTGCACATTTATACAAATGTGAGAAGCACATCCGGTATCCAATACCCAAGATGTAGAAATAGACAGATTGACTTCTATAACATATATACCTGAATTAGAAGCTTGCTCAGCCCTCTTCTTCTTCAGATCCTCCAAGTAAACTGAACAGTTTCTCTTCCAGTGACCAGTTTTCTTACAGTAGTGACATTCACCCTTAGCGACCCCACCTTTAGGCTTTAAAGCCTGTTTAGGACCTGACTTTGGCTTGGGTGTAGAATCAGAACCTGTCTTCTTCTTACCCTTCCACTTGCCTTTCCCTTTGGCCTTACCTTTATTGCCCACCATCAGTATGGGAGCAGGTTCAGCCGTCTTCATGTTGGTCTCATATGTTCTCAACATAGCCAACAATTCAGTAGGTGTTTTGTCAAATTCATTCATATTGTAGTTCATAACAAACTGAGTGAATTTGTTGTTCAAAGAATTCAAGATTAGGTCAATACCAGTTTCCGGACCAATCGGGAAACCCAAAGTATCAAGATACTCAATGTGACCAATCATCTTCAGAACATGTGGGCCAACTGGTTCACTTGCCCCTTGTTTGCAATTAAAGAGTGACTTACTCGTGTTGAACCTTTCTTGACGAGTTTGGCTTGCAAACATGCTTTGCAAGTGCTCATTGATAGTATATGCATCCATATGCACATGCTGTCTCTGGAGCTCAGCACTCATGGTTGCCAACATAAGACATGCAACATCAGTTGCATCATTCTCATCCTTTGTGTGGGCCGCTCGTTCCTCAACAGTAGCGCCCTCAGGAAGGGGACCTGCCGGAGGAATATCAATGACATGAAGCTTGCGCTCCTGTCTGAGGACAATCCTCAAATTCCTCTGCCAGTCTAGGAAGTTGTTTCCTCCTGTCAGCTTATCCTTCTCAAGGACTGATCGTACGGATAGTGTGTTTGTGTTGTTTGTCATTTCTTGGTATCTACAATGATTAAAAGCACAAAATAAACATTAGATTGTCTGAGTTATTTATTATGTTCAAATGATTATAATATATTCATAATATATCTCCCACTATTTTTATCAAATTAATAGCCCTTACTATTAATTTAGAAAGTATATCCCATAATCCTTTCTAGTGAGCCAAGATCCATATTTCGTCATGTCTAAAGTCAACCACTGGAAGTCCTTAAAAATGATTATTTAGGTAGACAACAGTTGTCAATTATATCATATATAATTCTTGGATAGTTTGGTGAACAACGATTGATCTTATCTATCTAATAGACTTTTATCCAAACTCCATGCTTCTAAGTTCATAATAGTTGAATATAACCGTTTATTTTCACCTTATTATGACGACTTAGTTAAGTTAGACCCAATGATACAACGGCCGAATATAACCGTTTACATTCGTCGCATCTCACCACGATAGATAGGAGTCCCCTGCCACTGACAGTCTTTCCCCTAATCGATCTAGGATTCGATGAGTGTTCATTCATTGGAAAGCATCCGATTAAAACTTAATATTTTGTTAAGGGGTTTAGAAAATTTACGACGATCATGATCACATCATGAAGAGATCCTCAATTTTTCCTTGAACTAAATATTTCAAATTGACATCTTAAATTGTTCATTTCCCAGGTAGATGGAGGATACCAGTGGTCACACTTAAAACCCATCAGCCTTACGAATACGCATATCCGTTTTTGTCAGAAAATCCCAATTATAGACATCAAAATCCATATTCAATTCCGTGTTTTAAAAATCCATATTTCATAAACACAAGAATCTCATGATCGTTTGTTAATTTTAAAATCTTAAATCGTTACAGATTTTATCTTGTTTAGCATGGCAAGCATGGCATGGGTGACGTATCTAATACATGCATACATCATTAATCTAATTAAAGCATGCATCTTCTACTCTACACATACATTCATACATCAATATGTAAAGTGCAGTATGTAAACGTGCTTGGTTATGGCCCCTTTCCTATGTGATCCTTTCGAGCTAATGAAAGGATCAAAGTCAATCTATGGTGGTGAAATATAAATACAATTACATGTCTTCATTCTTCTTGTATCCATGGGTGTTTGCTCCTCTTCTTGGACCATCCTTCAATCTTCAAGTACATTACATGGAATAATTGAATACAACCTATACTAATGTACTTACATAAGAAAACTCGAGTTACATTCGAGGTTAAACAATTACAAGAATGAAGAAAACGACATGCAAGTCGTATTTATAAAACCAAAACCAAAACCATTAATCTAGGGGTCTAAGGGCCATAACCAGCACCATGCTCAAGTACGCAAAATAAAATATTGCGGGGGTCCGGGGGCGGCAGCCCCTGGGCGGGGGTTCGGGGGCGGCAGCCCCCGGGCGGGGTCTGGGGGCGGCAGCCCCCAGCTGGGGTCGAGCTGCCAGGTCAGCTTGGAAATTTTTTATTTTCGAAGACCAGTCCTATTCAGAAATCATCAATTTCTGAACTACAGATCATATCTGTTGGCCTTTTTCCCCACTGCAATTTATACAGTTTCAGAAGCATGTATCATATACATACTTATCATATCCCAGTTAATAGATCATGTCCAACATAATCTGTCCACAAGTTTGTATCATATACAAACTGACCCTCATGCAAAATATACAAATCGCAATAAGGCATATAAATCAGTCATGACAAATCATTAACATGCTAGTATCAGAATCTATATACTCATCATATGAATAACAATTCGAATATACATGGCAGTAGCATGGCAGAAGCATGGCAGTATCATGGCAGTCATCAAACAGGCATGACAGTTTCATAACAGGCATGACAGTAGCATAAGCAGTGGCATGGCAGTTATGACAAAGCAGTAGCAAGGCATGGCAGTCACCAAAACAGGCATGTATGCATCAAATACATAAAACACGTAACCAAATCAGTCCCTTATACACGTAGCTCTGATGCCATTGTTGGGTTCCGAGGCATAAAACGCAGCGGATAAACGTAAATATAACGAAATTTTCGGAACCCAAACGCAGGATCATGTATAAGATTAGACGGATTATGGTGAAATAGAATCATACCTATTAAGATCTTGAATGTCACGAACTCAACGGAGATCCTTGCTATCACGACTTGTGTCTTCTTCTCGAAAACACCTCTATGGTATCCACACGAACACCTTCAAGAACGTCTCACGATCTTGAACACGGAACGGAAGTACTAGCCTCCTTTGATATGTTTCGAATTATCTCTGCCTCTTGCTGGTTGCTGCCTCTTCTTCTAGGGTTTTGTTAAAAACGTGCAAGCCATTTAACCTATCATTATCTATTTATAATGATTGGTTAATGGGCCTTTTTAGCAAAAACCTAACCCATGTAGGCATAGGATTAAATAATAAAACATGCTTCTATTATTTAATTAATAACTAAGTCACACTTAATTATTATTGGCAGAAATACAATTCTTCAAATTCGAATTTATTTCAATTAATTAAGTCTCACTTAATTAATATAATAAAATTCAAATAATCATCAATTAATTTAAATCTATAATTTAAATTAACTATTCCTCTAGGTGCTCTATGTGTGTGACCCTATAGGCTATTATTTAATTAGCAATAATTTTATTCTCTAATAAAATTATAAACAATGAGCGGTATCTAGTAATACATCATTGCTACCCAATTAAACAATAATTAAATCGTGATTTGATAAAACCTTTCATGATTAATGTTTCCGTGTAATATAATCCTTTTAACCAAATATATTATAGATTAAACTCGAGGCATGTGTTTAGTCATCCTCTTCAACATTTAATCCGGGTTTACTTGATCCATGAGTAGACTATGAAAAACAAATCATTATTTGAGCACGGCCATGCATTTTATAGTCTCACTCAATCAAGAGGCCAATAATATCTCTCCTAATTATAGGAGGGTTAAATCCTTTATCTATCATTCATATTTCTCATACGACTCATGATATACCCGATGTCCACTTTTATCATCACCCGGTCAAAGGTAACTTTTAATGTAGTCAGAGTATATTAATCCTCGTATAGAAATATAATGATCTCAAGCCAGAGGATCATTACACCATTATCATTGTGAGTCTTTCTTATGACTTTATTAAACATGAAGAATCTCACTGTGGGTCTGTCCAGTACCATGTACTCCTGCATGTACCTATGTGTTGACTTTAGTATCCCCATACTTATAACCAATGAGATGTGGTTATCTGTCAAACAACATACTAGTCTATTTATGTATTATTATTGTCCTATAATAATAATACTCGACTAGGGACATTTAAGAATATGATATATTATATAATCTCAAGTTCAAGTCATTTACTAAATTATACAATGTGTATCATGATTCTAAGGACATTTATTATGCTAACAAATATATCGCAGTAATTAAAGTCATAATAAATACGTTTATTGAATAATCAAATGACATAAATGTTTATCAAAAGAAACATTGTATTGCCTCTAGGGCACCTACACCAACAGAAGCTGCCAGGACAATGTTGGCAGAGTCCAAGTTACCAGTATATTTTTGGGTTGAGGCAATCAACACAGCATGTTTCACTCAAAACTGTACTTTAATTAATATGCATGGAAAGACTCCCTATGAGATGGTAAAGGACAAGAAGCCAAGCGTGAAACACTTTCACATATTTGGATGCAAGTGCTTTGTACTGAAAGTACATCCTGAAAATTTAAGCAAATTTGAAGCCAAGGCTGATGAATCTATCATTCTTGGATATGCATCAAACACAAAGGCATTTAGAGTGTTTAATCTCAGAACCAGAATTGTTATAGAATCTATTCAGGTTGCATTTGATGATAAAAAGTTTACAGGATTGCAGGATGAGTCAGATTCTAATACTTGCGGGTGGAGCTATATCCTGGAAGTCTGCTAGATGGACTATTATAACTCGGTCTACTTTTGAGGCTGAGTTGTGTGCATTAGATGCCACGGGGACTGAGGCTGAATGGTTGCATGGACTTATGTCTGTGAAACCTGTAGTAAGTCAACCACTTCCTACTCTTGCTGTTCATTGTGATAGTCGTACAACTATCGACAAGATAAACAGTAAGAAGTATAATGTGAAAACAAAGAGACATATCCTGTAATAACCCGTATTTCTGACGCTTGGGGTTATTAAGATTTTTGGATAATTTTTTTTTATTTTATGAATAAATGATTTTATGGATTTATTTTCTTCATAAGGTACTTGAAATGTGAGACCGTATTATTAATATACGGGATATTCGAAAATATGCGTATCGGTGTTATGGTAGCATACGCAATCAATATAGGACTTATAATTATTTTTGGTCCCACAAAATAAATTTGAAGTCCGGATGAAAGTCGTAACAGAGTTTGAGAGACGGTGTAAGTTATTAGTGTTTATTCGGAGAATTGTTTGGTAAATTCTCGAAACAATTAAAAAGTATTAATTTAATCATTCTAAAATATATTAGAATCATAATATGAGATTTTAAGTTTTTATAACTTAGGTGGGACGAAAGAAAAGAGTAACTTAATAATTATCTAAAATAATTATCTTCTTTATAAGAACAGCGATGAACACATGAAGAACACCACAAACCAAAGTACCCAGTTTAATTCACAACAATTATCTAAAATACACCCAAGCTAAATAATTACACCTGGAGTATTTAAATAATTTTAGGACGAGTTTTCACTGTTTAATTAATTTAAGTACACTTTTCAAGAAAATCTTAAAAAGTAGATCTGGACTTGAAAACTCCCTAATCTTCTACCAAACACAAGGATCTATGTTTTGTATGTCAAACATTAAGCTCTGATACCAATTGTTAGGTCCAAATGTGTTGTAGAGGGGGGCTGAATACAACTTTTTACGATTTAAGGAATTTGAGAAGCAATGAGAAGCAATAAATATTATGTAATAAATCAACACAGAATTTCAAGAAAATATCATTATATTCATTGAAGGATTTGCTACAACATTCATTACAATAGTACAACAGAAGTAAAGAGAGAGAAGTAAATGATACTAAGTTCTGTGAATATACTCCCTCTCTATTACAAGTGTTTTTCCCAATATTGCTTTACATTGCGTTCTATGCTCTCTTTTGAAATGTTACACAAGTACTTCTATTTATACTACTTTGTAATCTATGACTTGTAGACTTGATCTTGTCCTTTTTGTGTACGTGGCCCAATCAGGACTCGTTAACAAAAAGTACTTTCCCAACCACTCTGGATCAACCGCTCACAATAAGCCACTTGTCCCTTGAACATTAAATGCTACATATCGACCCGCATCTCGATCTAGGCCTGGACCCATCTCGATCTCGATCTTGGTTGACAATCTCGATCTCGATCTCGATCTGTGAAAATCTCGATCTCGATCTGTGAAAATCTCGATCTCGATCTATGAGAATCTCGGTCTCGATCTTTGAAAATCTCGATCTCGATCTATGAGAATCTCGATCTCGATCTGTGAGAATCTCGATCTCGATCTCGATCTCGATCTGCCGTGGACAGAGATTTGCCTTGCAATGTTTTACTTCAATTGTAAATCTCGACCCGCATCTCGATCTGTGAAAATCTCGATCTCGATCTGTGAGAATCTCGATCTCGATCTGTGAGAATCTCGATCTCGATCTGCCGTGGACAGAGATTTGCCTTGCAATGTTTTACTTCAATTGTAAATCTCGACCCGCATCTCGATCTGCTGTGGATCGACATTTGCCTTAGCAAATATGCACTCATCCAATGTTGACCTTCTTTAGTGACTAATTGTGGATTAACCTTTATGAGCAAGTTTCCCTAGCTTCTTCAATATTCTTCAACAAGCTCTTGAACATGGATCTCTACTACTGACATAAACTTGCTATCAATGTCCTGACACTTGATGCAACGGTCTGGTTCATAAGTGACTAGTCTTGATAGGGTTCTTGCTTCTGAATAGATTACCATGTTCAATTGGTAATGTGGTTTCCCAATAAGTGGTTCGAACATTAACTGTCAATAAACAATGTAACTTCACTAGAATCTTTTCTGGTACTTCGACAACGTCTTCATTACTACTACAATCTTGAATACTTCATTCTCTGTTCTTCACTGATTATCAGTGAGTATAACTTCAAGACTGTAGCTGTCTTCTTTAACCTTTGTCTTTACCATGTCTTCAATTCTTCTAGATTCCTATGCTTCAAACACTGTCTATCTTCAATCAATGCTGTTACACTGAAATCTTTTAGTGGCACTGCTATACTGAATCTTCAACACTTCTGAAACCCTGAAAGTCTTTAAACATTATTCTTCACTGAGGCATGAACATATAAATGAACTTCTTTCAGTGACCTGTAGTAGACTTCAAAACTTCTTCTAATGTTTTGATTCACTGTATTTGCCTTGTCTTCATGTCTTGCTGATTTCTGTGTAATCGTAGTATTATTTACTTGTCCTGTTCTAGTGTTGAGTTATCACGATTACTATTTATACAGCTTCGCCATTTCCAACATAGCCTTTGATTTGTCATCGTCTATGGAGCGTGGTTACACTAAACGGATAAAGATTCAAGGTGAAACATTCCATCTATATCCGGTTGCCATCGAAATAGGGGATTTAGGAGGGTTCAAACCCGGAAGGATACCGACTCTGAAAAACAAATCATGATGCAAACTGATATGCATTTATGTATGGATTTGTGGGGGAATGTTAGAAAATGGAAATTTTAAGGCATATTTTATATATGTTCTTGATGTAATTTCCAAAAACTAACTATTAGAGGTTGTTCCTTGCTATGAGGACTTAAATTTTCATGTTTGGATCTAAGACATTTTCTTAATGGAATCCATAAAGAAATTGAATTGAAGTTACTTGCTTGAAATGGGTTATGTGGGTTTGTCCCACATTGAATTTGTAAAGGAAAGATAATGAGTTTATATAGCATCTTGTGTTAGTATTATTTACAACTACTAGTGTAAGTGGAATGCTTATGTCGCATGATGCTATTGAATACTATATATCTTTTAATTGCAAGTTTATTTGTTTTATTTATATTGATTATTTAATATTAATATTAAATATATTGAGTAAGGATTATTTCAATAATCAGATTCTAAATATATATTACAATATTAATATTACTTAATTTGAATAATATAAGTAACAAATAAAACCCACTTCTTTGTAAAACTTTATTTATTTGAAAAACTCTATATCCCACATCGAGTAGAATAAGAGAAGAGGAACTCAAGAAACCTATATATTGAGGTGTGCACATCTAGTTGTGGTGTGCCTCTTGCTTGTACCTTGCATACAATAAAAATTGCATAGGTTGTCGGGCAAATTGAGGCGTGCCTCTTTCTCCTACCTCGCATATATATAAAATTGCATAGGTTTTTGGGCGAATTGAGGTGTTAGTCGCTGTTGAGTACTACGTATCTGTGGACGAAGTACTCTGTGTTGTTTTATTCTGGAAGTGATATTGTTGCAACCCAACACAGCGTAGTGGGGCAATTATCTCTTCAAGAACAGTCAAGACTTCTTGCAAGGCTTGGCGACTCAGCTGTTTATTTTTGGTTCTGTCAGTGTATGCATAAAGCTTCTGTTAGAGCTAAGTTTTCTATCTTTTCTTTCATCTTTACAGTTACTGAGTCATATTTTGTTTGCCTTCGTGTTTGTTTCGTAATTGGTATCTGTTTGTTCTTGTTAATTATCATCATATAACTGCCCATTATTGT
Organism: Oenanthe sinensis; assembly: GCA_028671895.1. NCBI lineage: Eukaryota > Viridiplantae > Streptophyta > Magnoliopsida > Apiales > Apiaceae > Oenanthe > Oenanthe sinensis. The sequence continues at coordinate 28,714,023 of CM053813.1, read as the reverse complement.
GTTTAGAAATAAATTATACCCAACAGTAATACAGTAACTTTTAAACCTACTGTCATGAAGACCAAGAAGAATAGAAATGGGAAGTTAGGAATAAACAAAAAGAATAATTCTTGCTACATTCTTAATGCTCCTAGAAAATTATGTAACAAGTGTGGGTCTTCTAGTCATTTTACTCATGTATGTACCAAGAGTAAGTCTGAAGAAGAGAATGCTACATCTGTTAATGGGAATTTACATAGCATACCTTTAAAGAACAGACAAGCATCTCACTGTGGTGATTTTGATTACATTTCATGTAGAATGAATTTGATGAGTATTTGCTTTAACATGCCTTTTTCTAATAATCAAGTATGTCTGCATAAGAATGTTAAAACTGAAAAGGCAAAGACTCCAAGTCATCCTAAAGTTAGGATGGACAAGCCACCCAAGAACAAGGCTATTAAACCAGTTATCAAAACTGAATGGGTAGCTACAGGAGTCATGCTCAAAGAAAAAGAAAGAAAAGTAACTGATCAAGATTTAAACTGTGAACTGGCTAAGCAAAATGGACCCAATAAAAGTTGGGTACCACAAGAAACTTGAAATATTTGCTTTGCAGGGCAACATGATAAATAAAAGAATCATGTGGATCATTGACAGTGGATGCTCAGGACACATGATAGGTGATAAAGCCTTGCTATCACAGTTCAAGGAAATGATCGGCCCTTATGTAACCTTTGGTGACAACAGCATTGGTTTCACAATGGGATATGGCATTCTGGAAGTTGGAAATTTAAAGATAGAGAAAATTGCTCTAGTGAATGGTTTGAAGCACAATCTATTGAGTGTTACTCAATTTTGTAAGAAAGGTTTCAAAGTTGAGTTTGATCAAGACAGATGTTCAATTGTCAACAAGAAAACAGGAGAAGAAGCACGTCAAGGAGTAAGAAAAGGAAGCCTATTCATTGTTGATCTTGATTCAGTAAGAAAGGACAAAGTATATTGTTTTTACAGCAAAGCTTCATCTTCTGAAAGCTGGTTGTGGCACAAGAAGCTCTCTCACTTGAATTTCAAAGCAATGAATCATTTGATGAAGAGAGAATTGGTGAAAGGACTTCCTCAACTTGAATTCTGTCAAGAAGGATTGTGTGAGGATTGTCAAAAAGAGAAGTTAAGGAGAGCTACTCACAGAATTACTCTTAGTGGCTCAATAAATGAAGCATTTCAACTTATTCATTTGGACTTGTTTGGTCCTGTGAATGTGCAGTTACTAGCAAAGAAAAGATATGTCCTTGTAATGGTTGATGATTTTTCAAGATACACTTGGGTGAGGTTCCTGGCAACCAAGGATGAAGCTGCACAAGAGATTATTGATCTAGTAAGAGTTCTAGACAAGAATCCTAAGTTCAAAGTTCAATCCTTGAGAAGTGACAATGGTACTTTATTCAAAAATAGTATCATGAATGACTTCTACAAGGACAATGGCATCACTCAACAATTCTCTGCCTCAAGGACACCTCAACAAAATGGTGTTGTGGAAAGGAAAAACAGAACTCTCATTGAAGCTGCAAGAACCATGTTGAGTGAAGCAAAACTCCCTACTCATTTCTGGGGTGAAGCAATCAATACAGACTATTATACTCAAAACAGGACTGTAGTCAACAAGGCCTATGGAAAGACACCCTATGAATTGCTCACAGGAAGGAAACCTACTGTCAAGTACTTTCATGTGTTTGGAAGCAAGTGCTACTTCATGAAAGATTCAACTGAGATCAAAGGAAAATTTCATACTAAAGCACTTGAAGAAATCTTTATGGGGTATGGAATTGACAGGACTGCATATAGAGTCTACATCATTGATCACAAGACTGTGGAGGAGAGTGTAAATGTTACCTTTGATGAAACAAAATCTCCTGGAGTTGAAGGAACTGGAAGAGATTGATGGAGACTCACCAAGAGTCGATCACACAATTTCTGGTCCAACAATTGTTCTTATCCAGTCTGGAGACAATGAAGGAACTGCTCAAACAACTGATCTTTCTGGGAATGTTCCCATGAATAGTGGACTTGAAGAAATTGATGTTGTCAACGGTGCAAGAGCAAAAGATGCTGTCAACCAACAAAGTGTTGAAGACTCTAGTGACTCTTTAAGAGAAACAAAATGGAACAGAGATTACACTAATGATCTAATTATTGGTGATCCAGGAACTGGAGTCAAAACAAGAAGAAATGTTGCCAATGAGTGCATGTACTCATTTTTCCTTTCTCAAAATGAACCCAAAACTCTAGAAAAAGTATTGTCTGATCCAGATTGGATTAAGGCCATGCAAGAAGAGCTTAATCAATTTGAAAGAAGCTGTGTTTGGGAATTGGTACCTAGACCAAAGAACAAATCAGTAATAGACACCAAATAGGTTTATAGGAACAAGATGGATGATTGTGGTACTGTCACAAGAAACAAAGCAAGGTTGGTAGCAAAAGGTTACTGTCAACAGGAGGGAATCGATTATGATGAAACATTTGCCCCTATTGCCAGACTTGAAGCAATAAGAATCTTCTTAGCCTTTGCTGCATTCAACAACTTCAAGGTCTTTCAAATGGATGTAAAAAGTGCTTTCCTAAATGGAGAACTAGAAGAAGAGGTGTATGTTGAACATGACTGGGTTTCGGGCATGTAAACGCAGTGAAATTAACATAAGAAATAAAAAAACCGAAACCCTATCGCAGGATCCATGTATGACGCATGAATGATTATGGTGAATGAATTCTATACCTTAGAAGCTTTACGAATAGCTTTTTAATAAGAGGTCCTTGCTTGATGAATCACAACAGTCCTTTCATCAAGAACCACTCTCTAACGGTATCCACACGAACGTCAATTCGTCTAACGATCAGCAGAGATGGTACTTGACAAGAACAACCCCGAATTATCTCTTCTCTCTCTCTCTCACTTGCTAGCCTTTCTTGGTGTAGAGCTGCTAGGGTTTTTCTGATAAAAATGAACTATCAAGTGTGAGGCTCCTAAACACATTATTATGTATTTATATGAGCTTGAGATAATTTGGCCTAATCCTAATCCATGGGGTTCCAAAAACCCATTCTGATTTTGATTTATTTACTAATTCGAATAATAATGTAATTAATTAAGTCTCACTTAATTAATTCAATAATTAAATTCGAAGTAATAATAAAATATCTAAATTCGTAATTTAAATAAAGCTCCGTTTAGACGTTATTTGTGTGTGACCCTTTAGGTTATTATTACGTTGGCAATATTTTAATATCTAATAATAAAATTATAAACAATGAGCGGCATCTAGTAATACATCATTGTTACCCAAGTAACAATAATAATTGGTGATTCAATTAAACCTTTCGTGAATAATGCACACTGTAATATAATCCCTTTAATCTTATATTATAGATCAAACTCGAGGCATGTATTGTGTCATCCTCTTCAACGTTCAACCTTGGTTTCCTTGATCAATGAGTAGACTATTAAACAAATCAATATTTGAGCACGACCATGCATTTCATAGTCTCACTCAATCAAGAGGCCAATAATATCACTCATAAAATCGGAGGGTTAAATCATATATCTATCATTCATATTTCTCATACGATTCATTGCATATCTAATTTCCACATTTATCATTACCCGGTTAAAGTTAACTTTGAGTGTAATCAAAGTATATTAATTCTCGTATAGAAATATAATGATTTCAAGTCAGAGGATCATTACATCATTATCACAGTGAGAATTTCTTATGACACTTATTAACATGTAGAATCTCATGACGGGTCTATCCAGTGTCATGCATTGAGACATGCACTTATGTTCTTGACTTTAGTATCACTATACCTATGACCAATGAGATGCGGTCATCTGTCAACAAACATACTAGTCTTATTACATTATTATTGTCCTTAAATGATAATACTCGACTAGGGAATTTTAGAAATAAAATACTATTCATATAATCTCATTTTTAAGTCACATACTTAAAGATATATAATACGTATTAATATTTCAAGGACATTTATTATGCTTTCAATTTATAACGCAGTAAATAAAGACATAATAAATATTAATTAAATAATCTAATAAAATATAATCCTTAATAGTTTTCAATAAAACATTAAAAGTATTGTCTCTAGGACACCAATACTAACAATCTCCCACTTGTACTAGAGCCAATATCTCATGTATCTAATACCCATGGAACTAGTATGACCTTCGTGCTTCTGCTATGACAAAGCCTTGGTCAGTGGATCTGCAATGTTATCATTTGTATGCACTTTACATATATGTATATCCCCTCGATTATTAATCTCTCAAAGAAGATGATATCGCCTGAGTATATGCTTTGTTCGGGAATGAGTCCTTGGTTCCTTACCCTGCGAAATGGCTCCATTATTATCGCAGTATAAATCTATCGGATCTGCGACTGAAGGAACCACACCAAGACCTGCAATAAATTTCTGAATCCAAACAGCCTCCTTGGCTGCTTCACAGGCAGCTATATACTCAGCCTCCATTGTAGAATCGGCAACCGTCTCTTGCTTCGAACTTTTCCAGCTTACAGCACCTCCATTTAGACAAAACACAAACCCAGACTGAGAAATCAAATCATCCTTGTCTGTCTGGAAACTAGCATCGGTGTAACCTTTTACAACCAACTTTTCTTCTCCTCCATATACTAAGAATTGACCTTTAGTCCTCTTCAGGTACTTAAGATTATTCTTGACAGTCGTCCAGTGACCTTCACCTGGATTAGACTAGTATCTACTCGTCATACTCAAAGCATACGAGACATCAGGACGAGTACATATCATTGCATACATTATAGAACCAATTGTTGAAGCATATGGAACTTTACTCATACGGTCCTTATCATCCAATGATTTAGGATTGTTTTCTTTCGAGATCGATATCCCATGAGACATCGGGACATATCCCCTTTTAGCCTCTTGCATCCCAAATCGATGCAAAACTTTGTCAATGTATGTACTCTGACTTAGGCCGATCATTCTTCTTGATCACATCGCCTAAGTCTTTCATTGAGAAATTTTTACTCAACCAAGTCTTAACAGCCTATAAAGAAGAAATGTCATTCCCTATTAATAATATGTCATCAACATATAATACTAGGAATGCCACATTGCTCCCACTAACCTTCTTGTAAATACATGGTTCATCTTCATTTTGAAGAAACCCAAACTCTTTGACAGTTTCATCAAAACGAATGTTCCATCTCCTTGAGGCTTGTCTCAATCCATAAATAGATCGACGCAACTTACATACCTTTCCAGCATCCTTTGGATCAACAAAACCCTCAGGTTGTGTCATGTACACATCCACATCTTCTTCAAGGCTCCCATTTAACAAAGAGGTTTTGACATCCATTTGCCAGATTTCATAGTCATGGTAAGCAGCTATAGCAAGAAAAATCCTGATGGACTTGACCATAGCCACTGGTGAAAAGGTTTCATCATATTCAATACCATGAATTTTCTTGAAACCTTTTGCCACCAATCTGCCTTATAGGTTTGTACGTTACCATCCATGTTGGTCTTCTTTTTGAAAACCCACTTGTACCCTATAGGTTTTACCCCTTCAGGTGGATCAACCAAAATCCATACTTGATTAGTATACATGGATTCCATCTCAGATTTCGTGGCATTCAGCCATATCTTAGAATCTGGAGTGTTCATAGCTTCTTGGTATGTGAGAGGCTCATCTTCGTCCACAAGCATCACATCACCATCTTGAGTCAAGAGAAATCTATAATATCTCTCGAGCTCATGACGAATCCTACCAGACCTACGAACAACCTGTGTTTCTTGAGCAGTATTGTTTTCTTGTTCATTCTGCTCAAGTTCCTCCATTGATTCAATGTTATCATATGGGTCTCGAATTTCATCGAGATCTATTATCCTCCCACTATCTTTCTTAGACAACATTTCTCTTTCAAGGAACACTGCAGTTAGAGCAACAAACACTTTGTTCTTGGAAGGATTATAGAAAGAATAACCCTTTGTTTCAATTAGGTATCCCACAAAGTTACATTTTTCTGATTTAAGTCCTAGCTTGTCAGAAGTTAGACGTTTCACAAACGCCTCACATCCCCAAATTTTCATAAATGACATGTTATGATGTTTTTCAGTCCATATCTCATACGAAGTCTTCTGACCTGTTTTGGTAGGAACTCGGTTAAGTGTATAAGCAGCCGTCTCTAGAGCGTAGGCCAAGAAACTAATTGGAAGATCTGAATGACTCATCATTGATCCCACCATGTCCAACAAGGTACGATTCCTCCTCTCAGAAACTCCATTCCATTGTGGTGTTCCGGGAGGAGTGAGTTGTGATACAATACCATACTCTTTCAAGAAACTCTTAAATTCATGGCTTAAGTATTCACCTCCAAAATCAGATCATAGAGTCTTAATACTTCCGCTAGTTTGCTTCTCTACTTCAGCTTTGTATTCTTTGAACTTTTTAAAAGAGTCGGATTTATTCTTCATAAGATACACATATCCATATCTACTGAAATCATCAGTAAACGTGATAAAGTAGTAAAAACCATCTCTTGCCATAGTATGCATAGGACCATATACATCACTATGTATAAGTTCTAATCGTTCAGTGGCTCTTTCACCTTGTCCAGTAAAAGGAGCTTTAGTCATTTTTCCAATGAAACAAGGTTCACATGCTTCGTATGATTCAAAGTCAAACTTATCCAAGTATCCATCCTTATGTAACTTGGAAATGCTCTTCTCATTTATATGGCCTAAATGACAGTGCCAGAAGTATGTTTTATTTGAGTCATTAGTTTTAAGACGTTTGTTATTCACATTATAGATAGGAGTATCTAAATCAAGAACATATAAACCGTTAAATAAACGTGCAACTCCATAGGTAACATTATTTAAAGAAAAGGAACAACTATTGTTCTGAATTGAAAATGCAAAACCTTTCTTGTCCAAACAAGAAACCGAAATAATGTTTCTACAAATTGCAGGCACGTAAAAACAATTCTCAAGTTCTAAAATAAGCCTAGTGGGCAACGATAAATAATAAGTCCCTACAGCCAAGACAGTAACCTTTCCTTCATTGCCAACTCGTAGGTCGACCTCTCCTTTATCCAATGTCCTACTCCTTTATAGTTCCTGCACATTTATACAAATGTGAGAACCACATCCAGTATCTAATACCCATGATGTAGAAGTAGACAAATTGACCTCTATAACATAAATACCTGAATCAGAAGCTTGACCAGCCTTCTTCTTCTTCAGATCCTTCAAATACGCATGACAGTTTCTCTTCCAATGACCTGGTTTACCACAGTAGTGACAATTACCCTTTGCAACAGCACCCTTAGGCTTTAAAGCCTGTTTGGGATTAACCTTTGGCTTGAGACCAGAAGCAGATCCAATCTTCTTCTTTCCCTTCCATTTGCCTTTCCTTTTAGCCTTACCTTTGTTGTCTACCATCAATATGGGAGTAGGTTCAGCCTTTTTCATGTTGGTTTCAGCAGTTCGTAACATAGCCAATAATTCAATGGGTGTTTTGTCTATCTCATTCATATTGTAGTTCATAACAAAATGAGTATAGTTGTTGTTCAAAGATTGCAAGATCAAGTCAATCTGAGCTTCCGGACCAATCGGGAAACCCAAAGTATCAAGATACTCAATATAACCTATCATCTTTAGAACATGTGGTTGAACAGGTTCACGCTCTCCATGTTTGCAAGCATACAGTGCTTTGCTCGTGTCGAACCTTTCTTGACGAGCCTGTCCCTCAAACATTCTTTGAAGGTGTTCAATCATCTCATAGGCATCCATATGCTCATGTTGTTTTTGAAGCTCAGCACTCATGGTTGCTAGCATGAGACATGCAACATCATTCGCATCATTAATATGCTTCTGATAAGCATTTTGTTGAATGCGAGTTGCATACTCAACAGGAGGAGCAGGTGAAGAAATTTCAATGATGTGGAGCTTACGCTCCTGCCTGAGGACAATCCTCAAATTCCTATACCAATCAAGGAAGTTGGTTCTTGTCAGCTTGTCCTTCTCAAGAGTTGCTCTCACAGAGAAGTTGTTTGTGTTGTTTGCCATTAAATATCTACAATGTTTAAAATGCATATTAGTTAGTCTGCAGAAGTTTTAATTACGTTCAAGTGATTATCATATACATTCATAATATATATCTCCCACTAATTTTCATCAAATCAATAGCCCTAACTATTAATTCGGAAAGCATTTCTTTAAATCTTTCTAGTGAGCCAAGATCCATGTTTTAAGATAGCGTTGGCTAATACACCCAAAACACGACTATTTAGGTAGACAACATTTGTAGATTATATCAAATATAACTCTTGGAAAGTTTGTTGGAACAACCCTTTGTACACATTTTTCCAATAAATCTCACCAAACTCTATGCCTCTAAACCCACAATCCTATTGTGATGATTTAGTTAAGTTAGACCCAACGTTTCAATAAATTAAGTACATTTACTTATCACATTTTCCCATGATTGATAAGAGCATTTTACTTTGGCAAACCCAGTCCTTCTCAATCTAGATCTTGATGTGTATTAACATTGGAAGGCATCTTTTATTAACTTAATATTTATTTAGGGATTTATTATTCAACGATCATGATCCCATCATAAAGAGATTCTCAATTTTTCCTTGATCAAATAATCCATTTCAATATTCATCAATGGTTTGATTTCCAGATCGTTGGAGAAGTCACAAGCGGTCTCACTTAAAACCCAACTTTCTTACGAATTAAACTAATAATTCGCTTTTGACAAAATCTCCCCATATCAGAAAAAGAAAATTCATATTAAATACCGTGTTTCATAAACACAAGAATCTCATGATCCTTTGTTTAATTTTAAAATCTTGAATCGTTACAGATTTTATCTTTCTTATGCAGGCATGGCATGGGTGTCGTATCTAATACATACATTATTCTAACGCATACATATCTACACATGCATTCATATACATATATGTATTGTGCGTAATCTAAACGTGTTTGGTTATGGCCTAATCCTATGTGATATTTCCAAGCTAATGGAAATATCAAGGTCAATCTATGGTGGTTTCAAATACTACACAATTACATGTCTTTATCTTCTTCATTGCTCCATCATCTGGATTGCCTCCTAGCTTCCTTGCTTCCAAGTCTCCATTGACAATTACATTGAATGATAAATAAATCTATTCTAATGAAATTACAAGAAAAACTCGAGTTACATTCGAAATTAACAATTACAATGAATAAACGACATGTAAGTCGTATTTAAAACCAAAACCATAAAACAAAACCTCTATACTATGGGTCATTAGGCCATAACCATCCACCATGCTCACATAACAATTACTGACATCTCAGAATGCATAATCATATCATCATACATCATATATATCATGATCATAAAATTACACAAAATTTAAAATTATGATCTAAGAACAAAAAATTGTATTTTTAAGGCCCTTAACGATGTCAAATGGCCAAAAAACACCATAGGTCATGGCAAAGCGGTGATTTTTACTCGTGGTGATTTTCCCTTTCCAGAAAGAGTAAATTCGACCCATTCTAACTCCGTCGAAAAACACTATTCATCTGCAATTCTACAATTCACAAAAACTACATCTTATGCAGTTGTGTTTCTTACCGCTTCGGAACAATTCCGATGACCTTCAATGGACTGTATCTTGTATCACATACATACAGTTCATCACACACATCATGTCCTAACAGATTATAACATTGCAGATCACATATAATCATCTTAACAGATTATCAAACGAATATACATGAAAACATAGCATGGTAGTTTATCAAACAGGCATACTTGCATCAAATACAGAAAACACGTAACCAAATCATCCCATTATACACGTAGCTCTGATACCATTGATTGGGTTTCGGGCATGTAAACGTAGCGAAATTAACGTAAGAAACAAAAAAAAACCGAAACTCTATCGCAGGATCCATGTATGACGCATGAATGATTATGGTGAACGAAGTCTGTACCTTAGAAGCTTTATGAATGGCTGTTTAATTGGAGGTCCTTGCTTGATAAATCATAGCAGTCCTTTCTTCAAGAACCACTCTCTAACGGTATCCACACGAACGTCGACTCGTCTAACGATCAGCGGAGATGCTACTAGCCAAGAACAGCCCCGAATTATCTATTCTCTCTCTCTCACTTGCTGGCCTTTCTTGGTGTAGAGCTGCTTGGGTTTTTCTGATAAAAATGAACTGTCAAGTGTGAGGCTCCTAAACACATCATTATGTATTTATATGAGCTTGAGATAATTGGGCCTAACCCTAATCCATGGGATTCTAAAAACCCATTCTGATTTCGAGTTATTTACTAATTCGAATATTAATATAATTAATCAAGTCCCACTTAATTAATTCAATAATTAAATTCGAACTAATAATAAAATATCTAAATTCATAATTTAAATAAAGCTCCGTTTAGACGTTCTTTGTGTGTCACCCTTTAGGTTATTATTAGGTTGACAATATTTTAATATCTAATAATAAAATTATAAATAATGAGCGGCATCTAGTAATACATCATTGTTACCCAAGTAACAATAATAATTGGTGATTCAATTAAACCTTTCGTGAATAATGCGCAATGTAATATAATCCCTTTAACCTTATATTATAGATCAAACTCGAGGCATGTATTGTGTCATCCGCTTCAACGTTCAACCTTGATTTCCTTGATCAATGAGTAGACTATTAAACAAATCAATATTTGATACTAGTGTTATTGCATTATTATTGTCCTTAAATGATAATACTCGACTAGGGAATTTTAGGAATAAAATACTATTCATATAATCTCATTTTTAAGTCACATACTTAAAGATATATAATACGTATTAATATTCCAAGGACATTTATTATGCTTTCAATTTATAACGCAATAAATAAAGACATAATAAATATTAATTAAATAATCTAATAAAACATAATCCTTAATAGTTTTCAATAAAACATTAAAAGTATTGTCTCTAAGACACCAATACTAACAGAACAGCCCTTAGGCTTTGAAGATCCAAAAATGAAGAACTTTGTGTACAGACTGCTCTAGGCATTGTATGGTCTAAAGCAAGCACCAAGGGCTTGGTATGATACTCTTTCCAAGTTTCTTCTTGATAACAACTTTACAAGAGGGATTATGGATAAAACTCTTTTCTACAAAAAGCATGGAAAGGATATCATTCTAGTCCAAATATATATATTGATGACATCATTTTTGGCTCAACAAATGAAGGACTATGCAAAGAATTCTCTGAATTGATGTATAACAAATATGAGATGAGTATGATGGGTGAATTAGTATTCTTTCTTGGACTTCAGGTCTATCAAAAGAAAGATGGAATATTCATTTGCCAATCTAAATATGTCAAAGATCTTTTGAAGAGATTTAATATGGAAGACTCATCACCTGCAAAGACTCCAATCTCAACAACAACTCAACTAGACAAAGATTCAAAAGGAAAGAAGGTGGATAATAAGATGTATAGAGGAATGATTGGCTCTCTCCTCTATCTAACTGCTAGTAGGCCTGATATCATGTTTGCTACAAGTCTGTGTGCAAGGTTTCAGTTTGATCCAAAAGAGTCATATTTGATGGCAGTTAAAAGAATCTTTAGATACTTGAAAGGCACTCAAGATTTAGGCCTTTGGTATCCTAAAGAATCTAGTTTTGACTTGGTTGGTTACTCAGACTCAGACTATGCTGGATGTAGAATTGACAGGAAAAGTACAACAGGAAGCTATCAATTTTTGGGGGAAAGATTGGTTTCATGATTTAGCAAGAAGCAACATTCAGTGTCAAATTCAACTGCAGAGGCTGAATATATTGCTGCTGGTAGTTGTTGTACTCAGTTACTTTGGATGAGGAACCAGCTATTAGACTATGGGTTGACTCTGCAAGGAATTCATATCTTTTGTGACAACACTAGTGCCATAACAATTTCTGAGAATCCTGTTCAACACTCCAAGACTAAGCACGTTGACATCAGACATCACTTCATTAGAGAGCATGTGGAGCAAGGCATAATCAAGGTAATCTATGTGTCCACAGAGAAACAACTTGCAGATATTTTCACCAAATCATTGGTTGAAAAGACATTCAATAGGCTAATAAGTGAATTGAGTATGTTAAATTTATCTTGTTAATGTAATTCTGTTTGGTTGATCAAAAAATTAGTTAACTGAAATTCACTGTGAATTAATGGCCTCTTGAGGTGTTTTGATTTTTTATCAAAATGGATACACATGATGATATTTTACTGAGAGGTTAACTAATTTATTTTTAAGTAACTTATTTCATATGAGGTTAATAAAAAGTACTGTCAAGTTTCTTGACAGTATGTTTTATCCATACTGTTATATAGTAATAAGTTATTGTCGATCGTTTGAGAAGTATTGACAGCATAGTATGCGGGACTGAAATTTACTGTCAATAATTTACTGTCAGTATTCATTGACAGTATAGTTTTCTAAAATCCCTGCATAACATACTGTTAACAGTTAATATTAGGGTTATTGATATCGGTAAAAATAGCCCTGAAGAAATAATAAATATAGCATTTATTATTTCATTAATTAAACCTGATATGGTTCAAAGGCTCGGGCCCTTAAAATAAATAAGCGAAATAAACCCAAGGATCAACTGGATTTATAAGTCCAGCCCATAAGCTCTGTGGAAGCCATAGGCCCAATAAGCCCTTGTTATTAATTAATTTCGTAATTAATTAATAAAGGCCCGATAGAGGCCCGATAAGCCTGTTGAAGGCCTTCATCCTAGAAGGATCTAGAAACTGAAACATGGGAAGAGTCCGACAAGGACTCTCATTCCTACAAGGTTAGAACAACCCTATCACTAGGAGACTGGGCCTCCAAGGCCTTCAGGTCTCCTAACCCTAATCTAATTCCAAGGCCTTCGTACGCCTATATAAAGGGCCTAACCCCTCAATATTAGAACTACGTTTTATTGACTTGATTCTCACACCCATTGAGATACGTAGGCAGTTAACGAGGACCCGAGTTAGTCAGGAAACGTTAACGCAGTCATAACAGCTCGAAGCTCTCTCCCAAATCCTAACATTAAGTACACATTAAATTCGTCTGATTTTGATCCATAACATTTGGCGCCGTCTGTGGGAAGCGAATAACAACCATGGCAAGAACACAAAGTACTGCGAGCACCCTCGAGGGAGAGATCCCTAACACCGCTGTTGACACCAACGTTCCCCCCGCTACTGCGCAGGAGCAAGAAACCATTGTTCCATCCGCCGGTGACGGAGGCCCTGAAACAAGTACTCAGCGTACCGGACCTCTTAGCATCGTTGTTCATCCTTCCAACCCTGATGTATCCATCCATGCCTCGGCCCCTCCACTCCAGGTGGTTCCACCCATCCGGACAACTTTTACCGCTCCTCCTACTATGCAAGTTTCATCTGCTGTAACACCTGACCCCCGCTATGGGCTCCCGAGAAATTACGAACCCTCATACGAGCAAGGGCTGTTGCCCCACTATATCGATAGGCGGACGAATCAGGACTTCTCTGGACCTTACTCTACGGATGATGACGAATCATCTGACGAGGATGTCAACCCCCGAAGAAGGCGCCCCGATAAGGAGCCCCTTGGAGAGAGGAATACTCATCCCCGAGGGCCTCAAAGTACTGATTCTGCATCTCTCCAGGAAAGAATTTAGGCTCACGAAGCTGAAGCCCAACGATTGAGGCAAGACCTGGACCGGGCACTAGCAAGGCGCCCTCACCCAAGAGCTGAAGGGGTTGGAAGATTTGCCAAAAATATATCTGTAATAGACCTTGATGAACCCCCAATTAGAAGGCGCACCAGAACAAGGGCTGACCCCCTGGACTTGCTACCCCTTGAAGATCCTGATGATCCTGTGCCCCCCTTTACAGTAGAAATCATGAATGTAAAGATCTCAAGAAAGTGGAAGATGCCCACCATCAGGGCGTATGATGGGACTGACGACCCCTCAAACCATGTTCTTACCTTCACCAATGCACTGCTGCTGCAGCCAGTGAACGACGCTGTCAAGTGTAGGGCGTTCCCCCAAACCCTGAGTGGCATGGCTCAGAGATGGTTCAGCCGCCTGCCCCGAAACTCCATAGGATCATTCAGAGACTTAAGCAGAGCCTTCGTAGGCCAATTCATCAGCAGCAAAACTCACGAAAAAAGCTCAGCCTCATTGATGAACATGCATCAGGGAAAGAATGAATCTTTGAGGGACTACATGAATAGATTCACCAAAGAAGCCTTGAAAGTCCCTGACCTGGACCAGAAAGTGGCCATGATAGCTTTGCAACAAGGGACTTCTGATGAGAACTTCAGGAGGTCTCTAGCCAAGAGGGCTCCAGAAACTATGAACGAGGTCCAGGAGTGAGCAAGAAAATATATCAAGGCTGAAGAAAGTATGAGGAAAGCCCAAGGGTTCCAAGCCTCGAGCGCTTATTCTAAAAAGCGATCCAACGATACTGAATACACAATCGATACCAAGTATGCAAAAAGTAGTGATGCCAGCGACTCCAGGAAAAAAGGGGGCGCCAGGTTCGCAGAGTATGCAAGGCTAAACACTGCTCGCAGCCAGATACTGATGGAAATTGAGAAGGACAAAGACCTTCGATGACCGAAACCCTTAAGGACCGATCCTGAGAAAAGGAACAAGAGTGCATACTGCCGGTTCCATGGAGACACGAGACACGACACCGACGATTGCCGTTAGTTGAAAGACGAAATTGAGTTTCTGATTAGAAGAGGAAAGCTGGAAAAATACACCAAGGACGGTACCAGAGACAACAGGGAGTACAATGACAGACGAAGGGACTCAAACCCCAAAGAAAGGAATAAACAGCCCCAAGGGCCTGTGATTAATATGATTTCAGGGGGACCAACCGCGACCGGTAACTCCCGGAACTCCAGAAAGGCTTATGCCCGAGAGGTAATGAGCATTGCAGGAGAACCTCCCAAGAGGGCAAGAACTGAGGTCTCACTAACGTTCGACGATTCCGACCTGGAAGGGGTTAAATTCCCCCACGATGATCCTTTGGTGATCACTCCCACCATAGGGAATTCTCCTGTAAAAAGAGTCTTGGTAGACAACGGATCATCTGTGGACATCCTGTTTTACGATGTGTATGTAAAGATGGGGTATAATGACTCACAACTGACCCCCTCCAACATGCCAATATATGGTTTTAACGGAGTGGAGTCTCGGATTGAAGGAATTATTCAACTACTCCTGACTATAGGCGAAGAACCTCGACTGTCCACTCAAATGCTGAATTTTTTAGTCATCAAAGCCAGCACAACCTATAATGCAATCCTGGGCAGGACAGGTCTTCATGCCTTCAAGGCCATAGCTTCTACATACCACTTGAAACTCAAATTCCCAACCAGGAACGGAGTGGGAGAAGAAAGAGGTGATCAGAAAATGGCTAGAAGCTGTTATGTGGCCGCTTTAAAGCCTGATGGCACCGGGGGGCAGGTTCTTCCCATTGAAGACATGGATATCAGAGATCACGAAGAAAGAAGAGGAAAACCTGCAAAAGACTTGGAGTCCATCCCCTTGGATTCTTTGGATAGTAAAAAGGTGACTTATGTTGCGGCTTCACTCCCCAAGGACCTGAAACAAAAATTGGTTCAATTCTTGCAAGACAACAGAGATGTCTTTGCATGGACAGCAGCTGACATGCCAGGGATAGACCCCAAACTCATAACTCATCAGCTGAATGTGAATCCTAGCAGGACAGCGATTAAACAAAAGAAGAGAAAATTCGCTCCTGAAAGGCAAGAGGCTATTAAAGAGGAAGTAGAGAAGTTGCTAGAAGCCGGTTTCATTGAAGAAATCCAGTTCCCCGAATGGTTGGCTAACCCTGTGATGGTCAAAAAGGCTAATGGAAAGTGGAGAATGTGCGTACACTTCACTGATCTGAATGATGCCTGTCCTAAGGACTATTTCCCCCTACCACGGATAGACATGCTGATAGATGTCACGGCTGGGCACGAAATGCTTAGCTTCATGGATGGTTTCAGTGGCTACAACCAAATCAAAATGGACCCTGGAGACATCCCTAAGGTATCATTCATCACTGACTTTGGTGTTTTTTGTTATCTGGTTATGGCTTTTGGACTTAAGAATGCAGGAGCAACGTATCAAAGGCTTGTAAATAAAATTTTCAAGGCCCTCATTGGCAAAACAATGGAGGTCTACGTTGATGTCATGTTAGTCAAGAGCCTAGACAAGGCCGACCATCTTACACACCTGAGTGAGGCATTCGAAGTTCTGAGAACCCACAAGATGATGTTAAACCCAGCCAAGTGCGCCTTCGGCGTAGGGTCTGGAAAGTTTCTAGGCCTAATGGTTTCAAAAAGAGGCATTTGGCCAATCCTGATAAGATTCAAGCAATCTTGGACATGGAGCCCCCCAAGACTGTTAAGGAAGTCCAGAAGCTCACTGGAAAGGTAGCAGCCCTGGGACGTTTCATATCCAAGTCTGGAGAAAAATGTCTGCCATTCTTCAAGGCCCTCAAAAAGGTCAAGAACTTTGAGTGGAATGACGAGATTCAAGCAGCATTTGAGGAACTAAAAAAGTATATGGCTGAGCCACCGTTGCTTGCTAAGCCAAGGCCTGGAGAGGTCTTGTTTCTTTATCTTGCCGTATCAAGCTCAGCCCTAAGCGCAGTCCTTGTGAAAGAGGAGGCTAAGATTCAGAAGCCCATCTATTATGTTAGCAAAATTCTACATGGTGCAGAGCTGAACTACTCGAAGGTAGAAAAGTTTGCCTTGGCGTTGATAATGGCTTCAAGGAAGCTGCGCCCTTACTTCCAAGCACATGTTATTGAAGTCTTGACAGACCAACCCCTGAGAAACATACTGCATAGCCCCAAGGCCAGTGGAAGGCTGATCAAATGAGCAGTAGAACTGGGAGAGTTCGAAATCAGATACAAGCCGAGGACGGCCATTAAAGCTCAGGCTCTGGCTGACTTCGTGGTTGAATGCACCATTCCAAACCAAGAAGTCGGGGGGCAAGAAGAGGATAAAGAAATGGAGGAAAAGAAAGAAAAAGAGGAGGGACTCAAAGAATACTGGGTTCTCTTTTTTGACGGAGCTTCAAAAACAAAAACTAGTGGAGCTGGCGTAGTTTTACAGAGCCCGGATGGCTTCATTGTCGAATACGCAATCAAATTGGATTTCCCGACTACAAACAACGAAGCTGAGTATGAAGCTTTGATAGCTGGGCTTGGCCTGGCCAGAACCTTGAGGGTGAAGAACATAAAGGTGTGTGGAGATTCAAGGCTAGTGATCTCTCAAGTAAATGGGGAGTTCGAGGCCCGTGACGAAACTATGGCAAGATATCTGAGGATTGTTAAAGCTCAAGCCACACAATTTGAAGAATGCCACTTTGAATACATCCCCAGAGAGGAGAATATGAAGGCTGATGCCCTGTCCAAGTTTGCATCGTCGGAGATTGAAAGTTACTCTGGCAGTGTCTACTTTCAAGTCTTGAAGACCCCTAGCATTGATGCCAAGTTAGTAGCCCCGATTGGGCTGGAAGTATGCTGGATGGATCCCATCAAACTCTACTTAGAAACAGGAAAAACGCCAACCGACCCAGTGGAAGCTCGCAAGTTATCAGTGAGGGCCTTGAGGTATGCCCTCATAGAAGGTATACTTTACAAAAAATCATATGTGATACCTTATTTGAAGTGTCTGAGACCTCACGAAGCTGAAGCTGCCCTAAAAGAAGTACATGAGGGTGTGTGTGGCCAACACCTTGGAAGCAGGGCTTTGGCTCATAAGGTCATAAGGCTGGGATTCTATTGGCCCGAGATGCTTAAAGATGCCAAAACATACGTTAAGAAGTGTGATCGCTGCCAAAGGTTTGCACCCATCGTTAGGCAGCCCCCAGAGATGCTGACATCCATCAACTCTCCACTCCCATTTGCTATGTGGGGAATGGATATATTAGGCCCGTTTCCTATGGCCAGTGCACAAAGGAAGTTCCTCATTGTTGCCATCGACTACTTCACTAAGTGGATAGAAGCCAAGCCCTTGGCTAAAATTGATACTAAAAACGTAACTCAGTTCTTCTGGGAGAACGTCATATGCAGGTATGGGCTACCTCGAATCCTAGTAACGGACAATGGAACTCAATTTAACAGCAAGGACTTCATAGAATACTGTGGAAATTACAACATTGAGCTACGTTTTACTTTAGTGGCTCATCCACAGTCAAATGGACAAGCTGAGGTTGCTAACAGGATTATCCTGGACGAACTCAAAAAGAGGATTGAGCGCTCCCAAGGAACTTGGGTTGATGAAATACTCTCAATCTTGTGGGCATACATAACTACCTGTAGAACCTCAACAGGGGCTACTCCCTTTCAGTTGGCCTACGGGGCTGAGGCAGTAGTGCCCGTGGAGATTACTCAAACGTCTCCAAGAATACAAGAGTTCCAGGTTGAGACCAACGAGGAAGGCATGAAGTTGGCCCTCGACTTGATAGATGAGCTACGTGATGAACCTAATGCAAGGATTGTAGAAAACCAGAAGAAAGCTTTGTTCTACTACAACCTTCGAGTCAAGGAAAGGTTCTTCCGTGAAGGAGACTTAGTCCTGCGAAAGATCGAGGCATCTGGAGTTGGTCCCAAGGGCAAGTTAGCTCCAAACTGGGAAGGACCATACCAAGTAAAGGAAGTCACGGGGTAAGGAGCGTACAAACTCCAGACCCTCGAAGGGGTTGAAGTCCCTAGAAGCTGGAATGCAGCCAATTTGAGAGTTTATTATGTTTAGGTTTTTGACTTTGGTTTTCAAAGTCATTCAGATATCGATTTATTAGCCATGTTGGCACGACATATATTAGCCCCGAAGGCCTGACATTTATTAGCCTTGAAGGCATGACACATTTTTAATGTCAAGTTGTATTAAAAAGCTTGATTAATTTATAAAGAATATTTTTACAAAGTTTGCCACTTTCATCAAATCTTTTACTAGCCTCGCAAGTATTTGTTGTTTATGCTCAAGTTAAGCACGAAAAACAAACAAAACAAAGGAAGAGAGAAAAGACAGCAACATGAAAACCAAGACTGCATAAATAAAGCCCCGGGGGGCGGAAATTCTTTACAAGGCCACTAAGGGCCAACATAAACACAGAAATAAAAACCTAACTACTAATCTGAGGACTCCTCCTCGCCGGATGAAGACGAACCTTTTTCACTTTCACCGGATCCCTCCCCATCTTCATCAGACTCTTCTTCCTCCCCAGAAGAGCTCTCTTCCACTGGCTTTTGAAGGATAGCCTCTGGAACAATCTTCCTCGGAGTAACTCGAACTGGGGAAGGAGTAAGCGAAGGCTCACGCGCCCTGTCTGCTCTAACATCCGGACTGTCTTCCCCTTCTGTTTCCTCATTATCCTCGAACAACCGTCTCAAGGCCTCAGACGATTGGGGACACTTGAAATCAACCCTCGGGTCAAACAATCCCGGATGTTTTCCCAACACTTCCTTGAGGGCATCCGTCCAACCGCTAGTGTAGTTAACCGGGAAGACAAGGTCGTCATGAGCCTCTATCAAATCTTTATACTCATCTGAGGCCATATATTTGTCAATAGTAGCATCTTTGTCGGCCCTCAGCTCGACCACCTCAGCTTGAGCCTGCTTAAGGAGCTCCTCCTTCTCAGCAAGCTTCTCCTCCAAGTGCTTAAGCTTGGCATTGGCCACGGTAAGCTCCTTCTGGTGCTTTCCCGCCCGAGTCTTCCATGCTTCGGCTTGGTGCAAGGAAGCCTGAAAGTAAGCATTGGCCTGGAAAGCAACAAAACAAGTTAGCCATATGAAAAGTCCAAAACCTAAATGAAAGAACTTTAGAACACGAAATAAGCAAGTAAAGAAACTTACCGATGCCAAGGCCTGTGCTCCCAAGGCTTTGACGCCCTCCTCGTCACTTCCCAAAACAATGTCCTTGTAATCACAAAGAGTTAAAGAATGAAGGGACCAATCCCTGGCATGGTCCGTGCAGCCCACAATAGTGTCAGACTTCCTGAAACCCCATCCTGGCTTATACACCTGAGATTTAGGAGCTTTGACAGGCTCCCTGCCCTCAGCCTCAGTAGGCCCAGAATGCGGCTGCAAGAAAGCCGGCAGCTCCTTCACCTGCCTGGGATCAGTCATCAACTTAAGCCGCTTCATACGGCCAGTTTCTTCCGTGGGTGGAATGGTCCACTCGTTAATCAAGGCAGCGGCTGAAAAGAAAACACAAGAGCGTTAGTAAAACACCAAATCAACAACCAAAGCACGGCCGAGTAAAATGTATACCTTTGTTCGAGGCCCGGGATAGGCCAACTGCTTTTAGCTTATGCTCATTAAGAAGAGCCCAAACAACCTGCTTGGTTTCTCCCTGAGTCAGCTTGGCATAAGCTTCCTCCTCCTCCTCTGAGAGCCTAATGGCGTCAAAGCTCCCATCTGACACCTTGCTAAAAGTGCGCCTAAAGAGGGTTCCCCAGTCTCCCCCTTCCCATTTAACTTGAACAAAATTTTCCTTCCAGTGAAGGTTGTTATCAGGGATAGAAGAGGTGTCAAAAATATGAGGTTTGTGAGGCCTGTGGGCTATTTGAACCCAACCCAAAGAAAGACTCGAAGAGTTCTTGAATTGAAAAATTTTACGGAAGAGAGGGACGGTCATTTTTATTTTATTTTCCAAGCATAAAACTATGAAACAGTGGATGAGCCTCCACCCGTTGGGCATAATTTGGCAAGGGTTGATTTGAACGTCGGCTAAAAGAATGGGGATAAATTCGTGTAAGGGAAACCTAAGCCCCGCTAATAGGTCATCTACATAAACAAACAAACGACTGGGATCCCAATGACAGGTCCTGTCGCCAGGCTCTACCAAGGAGATGGTATATCTAGGAGGAAAGTTAAAAACCTTGTTATAATCCTCTACTACATCACTATCGAAAAACTTACTGCTACGACTGTACGAATCTAAATGTGATTGGCTCGGGTATTCATCCCCCCTTTGATTGATCATATCTATTAAAGACATGTAAGTCGAAAATATGGGGATACGATTTAGTGGTGTACCTCGTTTGGCCGATCCCGCACTCATAGCTGCCAATCTTGAAGCTCTCTTGTCTGCCATTTGACCTTCGACTTGATGAGTATCTACGAGGGAACTAGTGTAATATCCCTAATTTCCAGGTACTTTTAAAACTTTTGTTAATATTAGTAGATACGCATTATAAGTGATAATGACTGCGTCACTTGACTTATGTATCGGAAAGTAGAGTTTTGAAGTCGTATTATTAAAGTGTGATATAAATGAGTGTATGTAAATCTCACCAGAACTTGGAGATTCGTAACTCAAAAATATTGAGTAGCTCGTATTTTTAAGTTAGTCTACGTATTATACGTAGTACTTCCTTAGTATATTTTACCCGGAAAATCGCATCCGAACCCTTTCGAATAAATAGGACGGAGTTTAAATAGTAGTATATAATAATAATTAAGGATGAGGTTTTGGTGGGTATTCCAATTATTAGAGTTTCCGGAACGAGTTAAGGAATTAGTTTGTCGTCATGGATCATTACGAGAACGAGAATCGAATCGTTTCCTAATTAATTTTTAGGAATCAAGCTTTATTATTACATGGGTAATTAGCTAAATATACTTGTGTTAATTAGTGGATAAAGAGCAAGTGTTGTTGACTAAGTCAAGAAGACTTCCTTGACTTGCCCTTTGACTTATCCAAGAGCCAAGCTAGTTAAATATCTAAGTAACCTAGTAATTAATTCATAAACACAAAAATCAGCAAACACCACCCCTAGCAAGAGAAGCATTCGGCCAAGAAGAAAGGAGGGAGAGAAAAAAATCCAAAACTCAACAAAGCCTTGATTGATCATTGTGTTTAGTAGCTTAAATCAAAGGTATGATCCTTACCTAGCTTCTACATGAATTTCAAGCTTAGTTATCCATGAAATCTCTTGATTTCTCATGAAGAACAAGAACATGAATAGTACTTATGACTTTGATTAAATTCTTAAACTCTTGCTTTATGGCTCCTTAAGCTTTGCTAGTGTTTGTTAAGTGATAATTAGGCTATGGGTAGTAGTAATGAAGCATGAATGGCTTGAAAAAAAAAACTCAAGCCCTAGTTATATGAGATTAATGTGATTTTAAGCATGCTATGTAATGAGCTTGATCATATGTTTAAGTGCTTGTTTTGTTGGCTATAGTTGTGTAATATAGAGATGATTTGATTAAGGCTTGTGGATGTTAAGAGGATGAAGAGAATTGATTGTTTGTGAATTAGTAAAACAGTTTTAAAAAGCTAACTGCAGTGGTGAAGGAGTTGGATAAATTATTGGTAATGTTTGGAGTATTGTTAAATTGTGTTTGGGCTTGGGATGTCTTGAGTACATTCCCAAGTAGTAGTGTAAAATATATGGAAGTCATTTGAGTTGAATTGGATGAGTTTAAAACAGGGAAAACGATGAACGTATAAACGGAACTATGCCAAATTTCCTACTGCCTGCCAACTGTTCACCACTTCCGAAGGGTCTAGCCTGTGTTGCTGGATGATTTCTTTATATGGTTAGATAGATATTAGTCTCTAGATCGTTTGCGCGCTAATTTTGCGTCAAACGGAATTGTGAGCTAAAAGTTATGGCTAAAATGGTGAAGAGATGCAGAAACCATGACTGCCCTGTTTTTAATCAACTTTGAGGAGATGATCAGCCTAGTTAGACTGTCTTATAAAATCTGAAACTTTTACACAAAATACTAGGAACATCTGGGAATACTTGGGAAAAGGTTTCGGATTAAAATGAGTAAAATCTGATTTATGATAATTGTTGGAAGCAAGTAGGTGCAGTCAGGACACCTTGCAAAAACTGTTTGCATTGTCTTTGCATAAACTATGTTCTTAGTAGAATTCGAGGCTAGCCTAGCAAACGGACTTTTAACGAAATGTGTTGGTAATACTTATAAGTTCATAACTAACTAAAATCCGCGCTAAAACTCGTTAGCAAGATAAGTTAGTATGCATTCATGAGTAGCCATAAATAGCATTAAAAACCTTTGTGACTAATTAGGACCCGTGTTTTCTTTCTTATAGAGACACGTGCCAAGGAGGGACAAGCGAGCTACCACTTCAACAGTAAAGGCAAGTTCTCTAAACTCTGACCTTATAATATGTTTCTTGGTTATAAGGCTGTGGTGCTTGGAATTCGTTCTGTCTTTGAATTGTTTATTCGACTGAATTGTTTGCTCGCGCCTCTGAACTCTCAAAAGTTAGAGGACGCTTCCTGTCAGTTTTGCATAACTGATTTCCGTGTTAAGTACATTTCTTTGGTACTTGACAGACGACCGGGAGTAGTGTATTATCTCTCGACTATTAGTCGATAATATCTAGGGATTCTCCCTGGAATATAAGTTTTGGGATTAATCAAGTTGATTAATATCCCTTCGATATTTTAAATAATATTGGGTTTTATTAAATATTATTTAAGATTGATTAAATATTAATTAAATATTTTGGGATTAATTTAAAGTATTTATTCTTGATTAAATACTTTCAATTCTTTTTGGATTATTTAAATATTATTTAATAGTGATCAAATATTATTTAAATATGTTGATTCATTTAAAAACTATTTAAATATTAAATAGTCTTGATTAAATCCTAATTAAATATTTTAAATATTTTAAAATATTTTCAGGGACTATTCAAGGTCTCATATTTATTGATTATTTATTTATTGGATCTGTAAAAATATTCTGGAGTTATCTAAAACTTTTTTAAATATTATTTTTCATTAAATAATAAATACTGAGCTATGACTCAAATATTTTGTACTTATTTTGAGTCGATAACTCCATGTTAGGGAAGGAATATCCCACTTTAACATTCTTTTCATTTAAACTGGTGCCCGTAGGGACCATTATTTTACCTAAAAGTATTATATTTTCGTGGGGTTTATTTTATCACCTAGTAGCGACTCCCCGGTCGTGATCTTGATTCGAACTATTCGTTCGTGACTAAAGGTCAACCCACACATATAAAGAGATTACTTCCACCTCGTTTCGGGAGTTAATCCGCTATCGAACATTGAATTCCTAAAGAGCTTTGTTGTTGTTCCGGAAGGTTGTATTAAATTCCCTTCCACGCTTTGAATTGAATATTCCCAGAAAGCTTTGTTGTTATCCTAGAAGGTTGCATTAAATTCCCTTCTAGACTTGTTGATTGTACTCAAAGGGAACTGGAGATATAAAGTGTAAGAGGCTTGTGTGCGGCACAGTCCATCTAGCGTAAGAGGCCGAGTGACGCCGGTCCAGCATTTAAAGGCCCATGTGTTGCCTAGGGTGATGACCAGTTTAGGATCATCCTTCTACTAGTAGTAAAGGTTACTTAACTATTGTACTATGCGACTGATCATCGTGTACAATAGGCGTGGTGGATGCTCCAGTATCTTCTTTTCTTCCAATTGGAATTTGACGTTGCACTGTAACGAGATCCCAGGTGCTTAGTTACCGATAGTGTTAACGAGGATTATGGCAACCTATTATTCTTTTGTCCAGTATCTAGAATTGTTCACCATTTCCATACAGGTTGCATTTTATTACTCTGATACATGTATTGTTGTTGTTTCTTTATTATGCCATATTGATTGATTCTATACTTGCTGAGCATTGTAGCTCATTCTTGCTTTCTGTTATCTTTCCACCATCACAGCTGCAGACCATGCCACGAGGGGTACGCAGGACGTTGAGAAAGACCGTGCGAAGGGCAAGGACCCCTTATGACCGACCCCTTGGCCCTATTCCCGAGGTAGGGAGATTGAGCAGGATAGGATGGCAACTTCTGCTAGTTAGATTTATTTATAAACGCTGTTTATGTAAATATATGTAACTTAATGAGATTTAATCTAACTTTTGGACTGCTATTATAGTTTCAAACAGAAGCTATATTTAGTAGTACGAACTCAATCTTTTGATAACTAGTAATGTAATGATGAAGATCCAAGTTTGTATATTAATGTATGCTCGTTTCCTGAGACTATGGCTCGTGTGTGTGTTAAAGTGTGTGGGGGTCACCAGATTGTTAATTACCTTAGAATGATTAAATTTTATTATGATTATCAGTGAACTGTAAGTGTATGAATGGTGGAAGTTGGACCGTGACGACCTAGACCTTGGACCCCGGGTCTGGGGGCGCCACAACTAGCGACTGAGATTATGTAGAAGCCTGAGAGCTCGAATACAACAGAGAAATTTGAGAAGTGAGAAATGAGAGATTTGAGAAATGAAGTCTCACACCACTCTTATATATAACCCCCAACCGGTCACATGACCGTTGGGATTCACCTTTTAACAGTTGTTTCTAAGTCACACGACCGTTAGAGGGAATGGCAACTGGTATGGTCGGTAAATGGGCTCAAAGCCCATGATTCAAGGCCCAAATGTCCGTCACCCATAAACGAAGAAGATTCTAGAACTTGGGCATGCAAAGACCATGGTTCTCAAAAGCCATGAAGGCCCGCTATACAATTTATGAAGCCTCGAAGGCCTATGACACAAAGAGTCCAAGGCCCAACAAAGATGAAAGGCCCATAAGATAATTAGTTTAAAGTCCAAATCCAAAAGCCTTGGAGAACATTTATTTTGTGAAATATGTCATACTCCTCGATGAAGGGCCAAAAGTACAGCCCACTTTGAATAAAGCCCACAAAGCCATAAGGCCCCCAAAAGTTTCGACCTCAAGGAGTTTTGGAGTCTAATTCGACTCCAATTCTAGTCGAAAATTATGAAGCCATGAGGCCCCAGGAAATTTCGACTTCAAAGAGTTTTGGAGTCTAATTCGACTCCAATTCTAGTCGAAAATTATGAAGCCATGAGGCCCTAGGAAATTTCGACTTCAAAGAGTTTTGGAGTCTAATTCGACTCCAATTCTAGTCGAAAATTATGAAGCCATGAGGCCTCAGGCAATTTCGACTTCAAAGAGTTTTGGAGTCTAATTCGACTCCAATTCTAGTCAAAAATTATGAAGCCGTGAGGCCCCAGGAAATTTCGACTTCAAAGAGTTTTGGAGTCTAATTCGACTCCAATTCTAGTCAAAAATTATGAAGCCGTGAGGCCCCAGGAAATTTCGACTTCAAAGAGTTTTGGAGTCTAATTCGACTCCAACTCTAGTCGAAAATTAAGAAGTCGTGAGGCTCCAGGAAATTTCGACTTCAAAGAGTTTTGCAGTCTAGTTCGACTTCAATCGAAGTCGAACAGTATAAGGCCATAAGGCCCTCAACGAGCTTCGACCTCAAAGGAAATTGAGGTCTAATTCGGCTTCAATCGAAGTCGAAAAGAACGCAACCTGTAGGCCCTAAGATATTTCGACTCCAAGGTATTTTGACATTTAAATCGACTTCAATCGAAGTCGAAAAACGACCTGAGACAAAATTTCCGACTTCAAAGCATTTTGAGGCCTAAATCGACTTCAATCGAAGTCGAAATCGACCTCAATTCAGGGTTTCGACTCCAAAGCATTTTTGAAGCCTTAAATCGACTTCAATCGAAGTCGAAATCGACCTCGATCGCGGATTTCGACTCCAAGTATTTTTGAGGCCTTAAGTCGACTCCAATCGAAGTCGAAATGGACCTCAACCAGAAAAGACATTCAATAGGCTAATAAGTGAATTGAGTATGTTAAATTTATCTTGTTAATGTAATTCTGTTTGGTTGATCAAAAAATTAGTTAACTGAAATTCACTGTGAATTAATGGCCTCTTGAGGTGTTTTGATTTTTTATCAAAATGGATACACATGATGATATTTTACTGAGAGGTTAACTAATTTATTTTTAAGTAACTTATTTCATATGAGGTTAATAAAAAGTACTGTCAAGTTTCTTGACAGTATGTTTTATCCATACTGTTATATAGTAATAAGTTATTGTCGATCGTTTGAGAAGTATTGACAGCATAGTATGCGGGACTGAAATTTACTGTCAATAATTTACTATCAGTATTCATTGACAGTATAGTTTTCTAAAATCCCTGCATAACATACTGTTAACAGTTAATATTAGGGTTATTGATATGGGTAAAAATAGCCCTGAAGAAATAATAAATATAGCATTTATTATTTCATTAATTAAACCTGATATGGTTCAAAGGCTCGGGCCCTTAAAATAAATAAGCGAAATAAACCCAAGGATCAACTGGATTTATAAGTCCAGCCCATAAGCTCTGTGGAAGCCATAGGCCCAATAAGCCCTTGTTATTAATTAATTTCGTAATTAATTAATAAAGGCCCGATAGAGGCCCGATAAGCCTGTTGAAGGCCTTCATCCTAGAAGGATCTAGAAACTGAAACATGGGAAGAGTCCGACAAGGACTCTCATTCCTACAAGGTTAGAACAACCCTATCACTAGGAGACTGGGCCTCCAAGGCCTTCAGGTCTCCTAACCCTAATCTAATTCCAAGGCCTTCGTACGCCTATATAAAGGGCCTAACCCCTCAACATTAGAACTACGTTTTATTGACTTGATTCTCACACCCATTGAGATACGTAGGCAGTTAACGAGGACCCGAGTTAGTCAGAAAACGTTAACGCAGTCATAAAAGCTCGAAGCTCTCTCCCAAATCCTAACATTAACTACACATTAAATTCTTCTGATTTTGATCCATAACAGTTATTCATTTATTTTATATATTCTCTAACCGCTAATGTTACTGTCAAGAGTGTTTGTGATTTCTAGCATAAAAGTTACTGTCAAGAAGCGAATGGATTAATAGATACAACTGTCAAATCAATCGATTAAAATTTAGCCTTGACAGCTACTTTTTCACATCATATATATACAAATAGTTAAAATCTCTCTCACTATTTACTTCTCTTTAAACTCTCCAAATTCAAACGCCCTAAATCCCACTATTTTCTCTATAACTTTTTCTCTAAACTTCTCAAAATCTCTAAACCTTCAAACTCTGAACCATGTATGGACCTCAAATCATTTGTTCTCTTGCTCAAACCAACTTCACTATAATGGCTTCTGTGGGAGAAGCTGGTGAAGCCTTCAAACCTTTCGTTGGCTTCCTAAACAACTCATATCTCTCATATACTCTAAACTATAGCCCAATGCTAGAAATCCCAAGGTTGTCACAGTTGTGGACCTCTGCAACTTGTGAGGGGGAGCAAGACTCAAGCTCCATCCAGTTTGAGATCAATGGTACCTCTTACACCATTGATTCAACTCATGTCAATGCTGCTCTCCATGTGGAAGCTGGTGAAGGTTCTCTTTTTCAAGAGCCTGGAAGTGATGTTCAACTTGCGAAGTTTTTCAAGATGATTGGGTACACTGGACCCAAGACAAGCCTCAATTCTGATGACTGGTATCCATCTGGTGGAATGGATAGAAAATATCTGGTGAAAGAGTGGAGCGTGATGCTGGATGTTATCACAAGAGCAATGTCAAGCAAAACCAGTGGCTGGAATGAGGTCCCAGCTTACATCAGGAAGGTGGTGCATTCATTAGTGCACAACTACAAGATTGACATTGGGAAGCTCCTGATGCCACTATTCAAGCTGGTACTTGGCAAGAAGGAGACCAAGAAACCGGTAATTTACTATCCTAGACTCTTTATGCTTATTGTCAATTCTATGGTAGGCATAATTAATCTAGATAATGTGCAATGCATGGAGTCCCCAACATTAAAGAAAAACACCCATTATATGTTAGTCAGTAAACCTCTTAACTCTGAATTGAGATTCTTTATTACTGACTTCATGCTTTCAATTATTAAAAGATTGAATTTAAACATTGTTGGGGACTACAATGTATTTTCCCTGAGTAATGAGAATGGTGTTGACCTCACCATTCATAACCCACACTCCAAACCATTTAAAGATGCTAGACCATCTAGTGTCTCCAAATCAATTAGCCAAGAGCCTGATTCCTCCCAACATGATCAGGTTTTTAAAAGGAAAAGGACCCCTACCCCTAGGTTAGAAGCCATTCCATAGATAGGTGGTGAAACTGCACAAGATGCAGTAAATAAGGATGGTAGTCAGACCATAGAACCCACAGAGGGCCCTGGTGAGCCTAGGAGAAAGAAGGCAAGGGTACCAACCTCTGTAAGCCAGACTGTGTCCTCTCAAAAGGGCACAGATCTTAATAGGGAACAAAACAGATCTCTAGATGTTTCCTCTCAAAAGGAGGCATCTATTGAAATTGGCCAGTCTCCCATGGCACCTTGTAAAGTGTATGCACACCATGTTGAACCCACTCAACATGAGCCCCCCACTCTTGAAGATACACACACTATATGGCTAGAAAATGTGGAACACAACTCATTCAACTATGGTGTATCACATTTTGCTACACATGAAGTTCAAAATGTTGATTCACTGTTCCCAGAGTTGGATGTGACTGATCATAGCAATCCACAAGAACCTTCTACTCAAAGGGTAAAAGAGATTGTTGTCACATCCTCTGTAGCTGTTAATGACACAGTTACTGTCAATCCCCATGACAGTAACCTCTCCACAAAAGATGTTGTCAACATTCCCGATCTTGACAGCAACTCTCCAATGGTTGCAACTCCTCCAACTGATGATGACTCTACTCTCATTTCCACTTTACTAAAGGTAAAATCTAAACCTTCTATGCAAGATGTACCTGCTCAGTCTCTTGCACCTAGGATGAGTGAGGGTGTGAAAAGAAAAAGAGGGATAAAAGAAAAGAGATTTGAGCATAAAAATGAGGGTGTTGGAGATTACGAAGCTGTATGAATAGTAATCATGATAACTCAACACTAGAACAAGACAAGTAAATAATACTACGTCTACACAGAAATCAGGAAGAAATGAAGACAAGGTAGATACAGTGAATGAAGACATTAGAAGAAGTTTTGAAGTCTACTACAGGTCACTGAAAGAAGTTCATTTATATGTTCATGCCTCAGTGAAGAACAATGTTTAAAGACTTTCAGGGTTTCAGATAAGTTGAAGATTCAGTATAGCAGTGCCACTAACAGATTTCAGTGTAGTAGCATTGATTGAAGACGGACAGTGTTCGAAGCATAGGAATCCAGAAGGGTGAAGACAAAGGTTAAAAAAGACAGCTGCAGTCTTGAACTGAATTGTAGTAATGAAGACGTTGTCGAAGTACCAGAAAAGATTCCAGTGAAATTACAGTGTCTATCAACAGTCAGTGTTCGAAGCAATACAACAGTCCCTAGCTTACTCAGCTGAAACAGAAAAGAAATCAAGGGAATTTAATTCAGTGTTAGTCGTTTGTGAACCAGACCAGTGCACTAAGCGTCAGCACAAAAAGAAGAGAATTACCTTGATTAATCAGTAGAAAATCAGTTGATCAAGCCAAGCCAAAAGAGTGAAACCAAGTGGTAATTACTTCAAGAAATAGGCTAAGGCAAGTATTACTACAAATGGTGGCAGTAATACTCTTGAAGCAATGGAGAGGCGCAACTTATATTTCCAAGGTGCAAGAAATGTCTAAGAGAAGCGTTAGTGGCGCCTGCACAGTGCAATGAGAGTGTAGGCGCAACTAATCTACCAAGGCACAGGAAATATGCCTAACTTAGAATCTAAGGCATGAGTGGCGCCTATACAGGGGAAGCACTGTATAGGCGCAACATACCTTGTCCAAGGCACAAGAAATTCTAAGGCAAAGTCTGTGTGGCGCCTATACAGGGAAACCACTGTATAGGCTCAACAAAGATCTATTGGTGCAAGGGAAAAGATTCTAAGTAGCAAGTGGCGCTAACACAGTGAAGCAAGAGTAGAGGCGCAACACACCTCTCAGGCGCAACTCAGCTGCTCCAAAGTTTCTAAGTCAAATACAGTGTGTGAGTGGCGCCTACACAGTGCAACAACAGTGTAGGCGCAACACACATACTAGGCGCAACAGGCAGTTGAAATTACTAAGGCATGAGTGACGCCTATACAAGGAAACCACTGTATAGGTGCAACTCACATGAAGGAGGCGCAACTCAAGCATACAGGCGCAACAAGCTTCAAGTGGCGCCTATACACCATAACCACTCTACAAGCGCAACTTGGGACTTAACAATTGTGAAGCAAATCAATTTAATTGATTTGAAAGTCTACACTATATTAAATAAAATGACTTGTTCATTTTTTAATAATAATGTGGTTGGTGGAGACACAGCTAACCACAGAGAGATAGTGAGATATTGAGCAGCCGGAGAAGAAGAAGTCACCATGATAAATCTATACCTTCTTCACTGGGTTTTACAATCTAGCCGGTTAATCATGTCACAAATACTTAGGGCTATTGTAAAACACTCACTGTGAGTTTGATTCTAGTTACTACTAAATACTGTTAAATATTGTAATAGGGATTAAGCTCATTCTCTCTGTAGCAGCAAAGAACCCAGTTCTTTGGAAGCCGGTTATTAATTTAATTGGGTGTAGCAAAACCTCAGGTATTAATACGAAAGTACTATTCCCCGAAACCTGTCTCGCATTTAATTACATGCTAATTTTCTAGAACATTGTTGTTTAAATCCTAAACACAGAAAATTAGTAAGTCAGCCTCCTAAACACTCCTAAACACGAACCAATGACCGAACTCTAAATCATATATCCGCAAAAGATTCGAAAGAATTTTTTGATTTAGTGAGTATCGTATTCAACCCCCCCTTCTACGATACTTTTGGGACCTAACAATTGGTATCAGAGCTGACTGATTGAAGTTACAAATCAAGATTCGTATCTCAGTGAAGCTCGCCGTGCCGAAGCTGTGTGGACTCAAAATGAAGGCCGTGTTAAATAAATTTAATTTTAAAACTTTTTAAAAGAAAATTTATTTTATAAACTTTTATAAAATTTATTTTGTAAACTTTTATTAGTTAATATTATAAATTTTAATTAGTTTATTTTATAAATTTTAGATAAAATTTATTTTATAAACTTCTATAAAATTTGTTTAACAAACTTTTATTAGTTAATATTATAAATTTTAATTAGTTTACTTTATAAATTTTAGATAAAATTTATTTTATAAACTTTTATAAAATTTGTTTAACAAACTTTTATTAGTTGATATCATAAATTTTAAGTTAGAATTTATTTGATAAACTTTCATAAAATTTATTTCATTAACTTTTATTAGTTTATGATATAAATTTTAATTAGTTTATCTCATAAATTTTAAATAAAATTTATTTTATAAACTCTTATAAAATTTATCTTATAAACTGCTATTAGTTTGGTTTATAAATTTTAATTAGTTTATCTCTTAAATTTTTAAATTAAATTTATTTTGTGAACTCTTATGAAATTTATCTTATAAACTTTTATTAGTTTGGTTTATAAATTTTAATTAGTTTATTTCATAAATTTTAGATAAAATTTATTTTATGAACTCTTATGAAATTTATTTTATAAACTTTTAATAAGTTTGTGTTATAAATTTTAATTAGTTTATTTTATAAATTTTAAATATTAAAGTTTATCATTTAAATTTATTAAACATTATACGGCTCATCTATCAAAGGAAGCAGCGAGTCACAATTATTAATTTGAAGGTGCTCAAGTTAGTAGATGAAGATTTTTCTGGGTATTTGAAGACAACAAAGATTGACTGAAGATCTGGTTGATTCGATTTGTATTGTTTTGATGAAAAATCTTAGAGGTTAAAGAGTTGTGAAGGAGAACAGACTGGATTACCTGGCATCTCTGTACAAGCGTTGAAGTTTTCTTTCTACAGGGATTACATGAAGTTCGTGCTAACACTGCAGATCATCTAGAACACAGGGTTACAGCCATAGGGAATCTAAGGGTACAACCACATTATCTTTAGATGAACTATTTGTGTGCTGAAGGCCTATGAACTGGAACAAGAGCTGAAGCAGATAATACTTGGTAAAGCAGGTTGTTAGCATATCCACTGTATTTGTGACCCAGGAACCAATTTGATTGAAGTCAAGGTTGAGAACCTCTGAACAGAAGTGAATTGATCCTAGAAGCTGAATTGAAGATGTTGAAGCTCAAGGTAGTGGTCAAGGTGTTATATATATTTTGACACTTTGGAATAACCTGAGAACTGGACAACTAGTCAAGCCTGCAGGAAAACTGGAAGTTCAGTGACGTCAGATTCAGATGGAATCCCAATTCTATATCTAAGGTCTTTACCTATAGATTCTATTAAGGAGATTTTCAAGATCAGTTCAAGAGGTGGTTGAAAAACAGGGATGGTTTAAATTTGTAGACAAGTTTTGGGTTTGCTACACAGTTTGGAGAAGCCTGTACAAGCAAAAGATGACAAAGACTATTTTGGGTTGAAGCAGGAATCTCAGGCATTAGTGAGGATGCAGCAAGAGAAAGCAATTGTTGATGAAGTTAAATGCAAGGATGATTCTATCAGTGAAAGTGATGAACCAAATGGATATCTGGCATCAATGACCAACATTGGAGATGAATCACTAAGCACTTCACAGGTATATATTTTAACTAGTATACGTTTATCTAATTCAGAACTGCATGATTATTAGGTTTTGAAATGTATATATTCATGATAGCATGTTAGCATCTTAGGACTTAAATGCTTAATTGATTGCTAAGAATAAGATTGCATGCTAGGGATCATGAGTTTAATTAGTACATTTCATACTTAATTTTATTTGCAGTAAAATGAATATCAAGAATTAGATAGGGTGTTCTAGACGGTTAGGTGTATCCCAAACATTTGCTGGAACTTGAGTTAAATCTTATGTGATTTAATATCTCTGCTAATGTTGTGAAAATTGCTAATAGACAAACAAGTCATAGATCAGATTTTATTTGTTCTTAATGACAAATGACTTGTTAATTGTTTATATGCTTATTTTCATATGATTTGTTTTTACTCACATAGTTGCACTTAAATGCTATATCAGATCATGTATTGCTTGTTAGGGTTAAATGGTTAAAAAGATGGTAGAATTATCTCAATAGTCAGTAAGTCATGTAGATTCGAAGCTTAATCTAAAACTGACTTAGGTAATTAGAGATAGTTAAAAATGTTAGACAATGACAGAATGGATTAGAAAGAATTAGTAATTAATTTGTTAGTTCTTCTATCCATGTGCTTTTAGAAAATTATCGAATATCTGTAAATCTGCTTTATATATGTTACACTTGTGTAGAATGATTAAAGTAGATAGTACTGAATTTTCTAATATGCATAACATTCCTGAATTGCATAATTCTTATCTTTAATGCTTTGAAGCTAAATGTTTACCATGTGCTCTTATTTCCATGCTTGCTTAGTTATTTGAAAATGCATATCTTAGGACTTGCTTAATCTTAGACAAAGCATGTATAAGAATCACAATAGGGTAAAGACTGCTAGTCCACCTTAAGCTAGGTTGGAATCACTAGTCTCATAGCCTAAAGACTACTTTGTCAAGGCTGCTGTGTATGAGAAGTGATCAGTCAAAGATAAGTTTTGCATGTTAAGGTTGAAGCTGTTATTACCTTTGATAATATCTCTAACCCATCTAGACTCAATTAAAGTTGAGTACCAAGAAGCTTGATCATTTGTGATTGCAGAGTATGTTATGAAAGACAAAAATTATGTGACTTCGTGACATTTATTGTTTGAGGCATATGATTAATATTAAAGCTCTACTATCACAATTGGTTGAGAAGGCCTCTCCGATGGTAACCTTTGGAGATGACAGCAAATGATGTACAAGGGATATGGCTATCATGTTTTAAGAACTGTCATCAGTGGAAACATCTTTCTTGTGAAAAGACTCAAGCACTATTTGAAGAGCACTAGGGAATTCTTCGTCAAGGGTTTTCTAGAAAAGTGTTTGATCTCAAATAAGAAGGTTGGAAGCTCGCTCAACTAAGAGTGAGGAAGTTTGTTCGTAGCTGACATGGAATTTGGATGCAAAGGTGAAGTCAACTTTTCAGAAAAGCTTTATCAATGAAGAGTTAGCTATGGCAAAGGAAGCTCTCACACTTGTTAGTCAGCAAGGCAATGAATTCTTTGTTAAAAGATGAAATTGGTGAGAGGACTGCTTCATGTGAAATTCTATCAAGAAGGACATTTTGAAGTATGTCATATAGGGAAGTCAATGAAAACATCACACTAAAAAAAAGTCATAAGCTTAGTGGTGATTGAAATTGGTAACCCTAATTACAGATTGGTGATGTTCAAGCATTCAACAGACAAAATGTCACAATTGTGATTGATCAAAGAAGGAAGATCAAGTTGGAAACAATTGGTAAGCTGTGAGAACTTTGAAGTCAGATAATGGAACTGCATTTCGCGAGTGAAGTTCTAAATGAAGTCTGTACTGAAAAAGGGATTTTGAAGCTGAAGCAATTAACACAGCATGCTGCTTTATTCAACAAGATCGTGAAAAGACATCATTTGAGTTAATGGCCAACCAGAAGCAAACATTGAAGCTCTTTCGTGTGTTTGGAGGGAATTGATTTTTAATGAAGATTTATTTGAGTAACTTGACAAGAAGTTAGGGCTCATGGAACAATTCTCCTCGGCTACTCAGAAGTGATTAAAAGTCTGAATGTAATGAATATCTACACCAAGCTCCCAAGCATTCAAGTGAACGACTATTCTGAATCTTTGACAAATTCAGATACTGATGTAGAAGCTGAGGTTGCAGAAGGAATTAATGTTTAGCAGCAACTCAGGGGAGCAAATAAAAGAAGGATCTACTAGTCATGCTCAACAATGAAGATCAAAGGATTTCATTAAGAACATTTCTGCCAAGACAAAAGGTTTGAAGTTAAATTCTATCATGGAGTCTCGTTCTTAGTGATTCGGATTCTTGTGTACTGGCTAGAAGTGCTAATCAAGATGGACATATATTTTTCGGGACCAAGTTGGGAAAGAGAAATTGTAAACGTACAATTGGTATCAACAATTGGTATCACCCATCAATTGGAATCCCAAAGAATACTGAAGAAGCACAAATTGATCCAGATTGGGTGATTGCAATGCAAAATGATCTCAATCAGTTCGAAGGCAGAAAACACTGAAGCTGGAACCCAAACCACTAAAGTCGAAGCTGAAACCGGTACAGTAAAGGTTCACAGAAACTGGATGACTATTGGCATTGTTATGAGGGGCAAAGCCAAACTGGTTGCTACAGGACTTTAAAGCAGAAGGTATCGACGATGATGGAAACAGAATCTTCGGGACTTTCAAGATCAAGCAGTAAGCGCCAGTGATGAGACTTGATCCTTTGGGACTCTTCAATGGGGACCTAACAATTGATCATCTGGGACCCTACCTTTAGGCCTGAACAAGTTGAAGACCTAATAATAGGACATCCCTAAAACAATTGCACTCCTGAATGGTGAGCTAGAAGATGAAGGTGCAGATCTATTACAGTTTGTATTTCATCCTCTTCTCAGGCCTTGCTATGACGGAGGTAAGGACTCAAGCAAAACGTCAGGGACATGGTATGACACTCTAACTATTAATTACTTAAAAATGATTTTACATTAGAGTTGTTATACATATCTCTCTAGAAATGCTAGGCACACACAATGTCATATATATGTGCAAGTATACCTTAATTCTCGATATGCCTATGTGCAAGTTTCCAAGTGAAATCTAGAGAATCTTATCTTATAGTTAAGTTATGAATTGCTAGATATCTTAGGGGATCACCAATTTTTGGAATCTGGGACTCTTAAGATAATAGGTCTAACCTAATTGGCTATATAGATATAGATAATGCAGGTTGTCAGAAAGACAGGGAAGTCATTCCTAGAAGCTGTCAATTTCCAGCAACTCTGTTGAAGCTCTTAACACCACTGAAGGAACAAGCACATGGACACCAGGTATCATTTCTTTCGAGAGGTGTCCTTAGTCGAATAACTTGCAGATTTTTGCTAAATGACTTGATGAATTTATTTTATCTAAGTTGGTTAGTAAACTTTGGATATTATTTATATGCATATTTGTTAAAAATCCCATCTGCAAGGAATTCTCAAATGAGTTCACAAGTATTACTTTTTCCCGATCCAAAGGACTTGTGAATTTATTTTAAATCCAGATCCTCATACTTTTTGCTATTAGTTTAATTATCATGCTTTCAATGTATTATGCATATGTGGTAGTTAAATTTTTAGCATAAGTAAGAAGCATAATTATTTGTATGTTTTAAATATTTAATGAGTATTAGTCAATGATATCTTGCTTAATTGCTCTGATATTTTTAAATATTTTATTACAAATAATTGTGATACTTTTGATATTAGTGACATTATTTAGAATTTTTGTTCTAAATAAACAATGCATATTTTAAAACTCACTAATATTGAAAGATGAAATATTTTCTAAGTTATGTGTATGAAATTCTCAATATTTTATATACTTAAAAAATATTTCTAAAAATAAGTTTGGTTGCGAGGAGTTGGAATTAGAATTACAAGTATTACTTTTTCCCTATTTAAAGGACTTGTGAATTTCTTTTCAACTATATCCTCGAGCTTACGTATATCAATTAATAATTGTTATGAGCATGCTTACAATGTGCAAAGTAATAATTATTAGATATAGCGTGGGAAGTTAGATGCTAATATTCAATCTAATGAATATTTTAGTATTTAGCGAATTTATTTTATCTTATTAAAATTATGGATTGAAGCAATTCAATGATTATTAGTTTCATAATTTTAATTTGATAAAATAACAGAAGCATAGTTTCTTGCATCCGTGTAATTAACTGTGATATTTTTAATATTAGTGATAATACAACATAATGTTTATTTGAAATCACTAATAATAAAAATATATATAACAATGCTTATTGTTCTACTGAATAATTGTCATGTATAGTTTATATAAATGCATGTGTTTGGCAATTGCTTAGTACAACATAAGTATTTAATTTATTTTGATTTATTTAAATCATGATGTTTTAAAACAATTCAGTGGAATATCTGTTCCATGATTTAAATAAATTAAAATAAATTTGAAGCATAATTATTTGTAGTATATTTATTATCTTTTATTACTTTGTGATAATTGAATAATATTTTATTACAAACTAATTGTGATATATTGATACTAATGGATTTACTTAGTTTTTATTCTTAGAAACAATTGGTATCAATATATTTAGTTTTCTTTCTTTGACTGGTTTACGATTCTGAATGTATTTAAAAGAAATTTTTGTCTATTTCTTTTTCAAAACGTTTTATTCAAAGATACATTTATTTCTCTATCAGTTTTAGTTAAGAGAACTTAAGAATTCTTTTTCAAAACTTCTCTTTTGAAAAACTTTTCTTAAGGATAATCTTTCTTTATCTCGAAACTTTATCCTCTCCCAAAAGCTTGTTTTAAATGTTTTATCTAACAAAGCTTTTTCTCTCTTTTGAAAATCTATTTTAACTTCGAGGTATCAATCACTTGTAAAATGATTTGTTTTAAAATACTTGTTTCGATGTATGTTTCACATTGACTCATAGTACCAAAACAGTGATTGTTGTTTTGAAGGCCTAGTACTGTATTGTTAAGCATCCATCCAACCCCAATTGTCATGTTTTTATTTTAAGTCGGGGATATTATCAGGCAGACGAAAATGATGTAAATCATAATTGCATTATGAGTCGGAATATCATTCTCTTCTATCTGATAAGGATGTTTTGCAAAACTATTTTCAAAACATACAGTGCTTAGGTTTAATGGAAAAGAGTCATTTTTAATAAGATAAAATTTGGTAAGAGAGTTGAGTTTCTTATTTGTTGTAAACTCCTGCGTTTTATTATGGGAAGTTTGCCATATAAGAAATTCATAAGTAATAGAAACTTTTTCTCTGATACTCCCGCGTTTTATTATGGAATAAGTATCTTAAGGAAAATTTCCATTGGTGTCAGGCTCTAATATGATAAATTTTTCAATCTGACAAAACTCTTTTATTAAAAGTGCTTTAATGCAATCATTTACCATTCCTTCATATATTTTTCTTTCTCCTTGAAATGAAAACTATGTTTTGGAATGTTAAATTGATTATCTTGTTATCTTATTTAAATTGATTTTTTTTTCGTTTAGCCCCCAGTGGCTACAGAAGCTGGCCAGGAGGTTGAAAACCCATCAATCTCTGACCCAGGCCTTAATACCAAACACTCATTCATCCACTTCCATATATTAACCCTTGGAGTTATAAGGAACATATGTTTGTTAGAGGTTGATAAGGGAGAAACTGCACTTGATGCAGCAAATAACGATGAAGTCGGCAGTGCACCCACAACTCTACCTCCAGCGAAGTAAAGAAGTATATAAACTGAGGTATCTATAAGCTTATCTGTATCTTCTCAAAAAGATGCAGAGCTGAAAAGGCAATAAAACTGTCTCTGGAATCATTCTCTCAACAGGATGAGTCCTTTGAAATTCGCTCGTCAGCCAGAGCATCTTGTAATGAGTCAAGCACACCACTGGCATTCACGCTGATGGTAAGCCTAAACAGATATATACTAGAAACCTTATACTCCCTCCGTCCCACCCAATTGTTATCACTTTTTTTTCACTTTCTGACACGCATTTTAAGGTGGATTTTAAGGATAGTTCCATAACTTATTTTTAAAAATTTCTTTTTTTGTATAAAAATAGGATTGTTCTATTTTTATACAAAAAAGGAAAATTTTAAAAATAAATTATGGAACTATCCTTAAAATTCACCTTAAAATGCGTGCCAGACACCCCATTTTGAAATGATAACAACTCAACGGGACGGAGGGAGTATAATTTTTGGGACCTAACAATCCTAACAGTTATACTAGGGGCCTAACAATTGGACACATTGCAAGACGTGCACAGTGTGAGGTATAGGCATGTTAACAAACACCTCTAATTTGCCATTCATTACATTGTCTACTACGTCGCCCCTTCTGGAAGGAACATTTCCAGATCCTAAAAAGGAACGTCCACCTCCTGTTTACGGAGAAGGTGTGAGGCAACTCCTTGATAGAACAAGGCAGGATTCCCAAAAAGATTTTAAAATCTTGGGATAACCCATCTCAAAGAGGTGAGGCTCCACTAGACAGTGATTTAGCAATTGCTATTGAGTCTGGTGTGAGACAGTGCTTATGCATGATAGATCAAGAACACCTCTACGAGGCAATTCTCCACTTGATAGTGATTCAGTTCATTCTGATGAATCAGGTGTTGGAAATGCATTAATTGACGGATTTCACTTGCAGGTACAGAAGGCTATATTTGGAATGCAGAGTGAAAGTGAGAGAGAGAAATACTTGAGTGAAAGTGAGGGAGAGATACACTTGAGTGAGAGATAGGGAGAGAAAGAGTGAAACACTTCTAAGTGCTCGACACTTGAGTGTAAACACCAACAGAACGTAGTAGAAGTGAGGAAATCTCAAGCTAAACACGAACCACTGACCGAACTCTAAATCATATATCCGCAAAAGATTCGAAAGAATTTTTTGATTTAGTGAGTATCGTATTCAACCCCCCCTTCTACGATACTTTCGGGACCTAACAAGCCAAACACTTACCCTTGCTACTTGCTACATCTGGAAGAAAAGTTACTATATTTTTCTCGGTCAACGACAGACGAGAACCTTCTTTGGAAGACAAACCATTTAAAAGAGGACCTAACAATTGGTACTAACAATTGGTATCTTCAAAAGTGGGCCATTGGAGGATTCCTCAACTAAGGGGGAGAAGTTATAGTGTTATAGTTATAACAAGAAAAAGGATAAAGGGGGAGAAGTTATAATGTTATAGTTATAACAAGAAAAATGTGAAGTTAATAAGTCTTATCTTCGTATCCTTCGGAAGAGTTAAAAGTTAATATCCTAAAGGGGTTCGTATCCTGGACTCTTAAGGTAAGTTCCTGGATCCTGGTTTTATAAAAGGGTAGTATCCTGGAAGATCCTTGGGAAAAGGGGTTCGTATCCTTGGGAGAAGTTAATATCCTTAGGGGGAGATTTTAGACAAGAAAAAGAAGAAAATCTTATCTTCTGATCCTGAGGGGAAACAACAGATATATGGGAGAATCAAGAAGCTGTATCCTATTCTTGAAAGAAGTGGGAAGAACAGAAATGACTATTCCATTGATTTTCT
The DNA here is from genome assembly GCA_028671895.1 of Oenanthe sinensis. NCBI lineage: Eukaryota > Viridiplantae > Streptophyta > Magnoliopsida > Apiales > Apiaceae > Oenanthe > Oenanthe sinensis. Next base: position 28,672,877 of record CM053813.1, on the reverse strand, counting down.
AAAGGGAGAAGAAGTATAAGAAGGAGAATCACATTCGGAGGGGGAGAACATTATTTGAGCGATGTTCAGTATTGATTGAAGACACACCCAGGAATTGATTCTTATGAAGCTCTGTTCATGATAAGTTCTTTAAGTTCAAACTGAAGGATTTTGAAACGGAGAAAGCTCAAACAGACAGAAATGAAGATGATACAACTTGAATATCAGTTCAGCATCAAAGGAACAAACATCTTTCGTTTCAGTCAAACAAGAATTCTGGAAATGCAATATCTGATCCAGAAAAACCAGTAGCATTATTTACAAGTCTCGGACGATTACTTTTTCTAGGTGTTAGTTGAGTTATCCTCCCTAGGTGATTTGTTTGCTAAAGTTTAACAATCAAATAGGGGGAGATTGTTGGAGATTACGAAGCTGTATGAATAGTAACCATGATAACTCAACACTAGAACAGGACAAGTAAATAATACTACGCCTACACAGAAATCAGGAAGAAATGAAGACAAGGCAGATACAGTGAATCAAGACATTAGAAGAAGTTTTGAAGTCTACTACAGGTCACTGAAAGAAGTTTATTTATAAGTTCATGCCTCAATGAAGAACAATGTTTAAAGACTTTCAGGGTTTCAGATAAGTTGAAGATTCAGTATAGCAGTGCCACTAACAGATTTCAGTGTAGTAGCATTGATTGAAGACAGACAGTGTTCGAAGCATAGGAATCCAGAAGGGTGAAGACAAAGGTTAAAGAAGACAGCTACAGTCTTGAACTGAATTGTAGTAATGAAGACGTTGTCGAAGTACCAGAAAAGATTTCAGTGAAATTACAGTGTCTATCAACAGTCAGTGTTCGAAGCAATGCAACAGTCCCTAGCTTACTCAGCTGAAACAGAAAAGAAATCAAGGGAATTTAATTCAGTGTTAGTCGTTTGTGAACCAGACCAGTGCACTAAGCGTCAGCACAAAAAGAAGAGAATTACCTTGATTAATCAGTAGAAAATCAGTTGATCAAGCCAAGCCAAAAGAGTGAAACCAAGTGGTAATTACTTCAAGAATTCAAGAAATAGGCTAAGGCAAGTATTACTACAAATGGTGGCAGTAATACTCTTGAAGCAATGGAGAGGCGCAGCTTATATTTCCAAGGTGCAAGAAATGTCTAAGAGAAGTGTTAGTGGCGCCTGCACAGTGCAATGAGAGTGTAGGCGCAACTAATCTACCAAGGCACAGGAAATATGCCTAACTTAGAATCTAAGGCATGAGTGGCGCCTATACAGGGGAAGCACTGTATAGGCGCAACATACCTTGTCCAAGGCACAAGAAATTTTAAGGCAAAGTCTGTGTGGCGCCTAGACAGGGAAACCACTGTATAGGCGCAACAAAGATCTATTGGTGCAAGGGAAAAGATTCTAAGTAGCAAGTGGCGCCAACACAGTGAAGCAAGAGTAGAGGCGCAACACACCTCTCAGGCGCAACTCAGCTGCTCCAAAGTTTCTAAGTCAAATACAGTGTGTGAGTGGCGCCTACACAGTGCAACAACAGTGTAGGCGCAACACACATACTAGGCGCAACAGGCAGTTGAAATTACTAAGGCATGAGTGGCGCCTATACAGGGAAACCACTGTATAGGCGCAACTCACATGAAGGAGGCGCAACTCACATGAAGGAGGTGCAACTCAAGCTTCAAGTGGCGCCTATACACCATAACCACTCTACAAGCGCAACTTGGGACTTAGCAATTGTGAAGCAAATCAATTTAATTGATTTGAAAGTCTACACTATATTAAATAAAATGACTTGTTCATTTTTTAATAATAATGTGGTTGGTGGAGACACAGCTAGCCACAGAGAGAGACAGTGAGATATTGAGCAGCCGGAGAAGAAGAAGTCACCATGATAAATCTATACCTTATTCACTGGGTTTTACAATCTAGCCGGTTAATCATGTCACAAATACTTAGGGCTATTGTAAAACACTCACTGTGAGTTTGATTCTTGTTACTACTAAATACTGTTAAACATTGTAATAGGGATTAAGCTCATTCTCTCTGTAGCAGCAAAGAACCCAGTTCTTTGGAAGCCGGTTATTAATTTAACTGGGTGTAGCAAAACCTCAGGGATTAATACGAAAGTACTATTCCCCGAAACCTGTCTCGCATTTAATTACATGCTAATTTTCTAAAACATTGTTGTTTAAATCCTAAACACAGAAAATTAGTAAGTCAGACTCCTAAACACTCCTAAACACGAACCACTGACCGAACTCTAAATCATATATCCGCAAAAGATTTGAAAGAATTTTTTGATTTAGTGAGTATCGTATTCAACCCCCCCTTCTACGATACTTTCGGGACCTAACAGAGGGGCTGGGAAAATCCCAGGTAAAAAGAGAGAGCCATGAGCAAGGCCAAAAGAAAAAACAAAATGTGGGAGCCCAAATTTCTAAGGCACTAGGCCTTGAGAGTGAGATGGTGAGGGATGATGAGATCATCTAGAAAAAACCAGAGGGTGTGAGAACCACAATAGCCCCCAAACCTTCCAAACAAGTTGCTGAAAGGTTGAAATCTCTTTCTCATAAAGTTTCAAAGCTCTCCAAGAATCTGGACACAGTTGGTAGAAATCAGGTGAAATTGGTGAATAAGATGGCCAGTCTAGAACAGACCATGGATGATGGTTTCAAGGCCATTTTTGACAAACTTCAAGAGTTCAATTCCAAATTTTTAAACCCTGCAATTGCTACCTCAACTAAGGGGGAGAAAAGTAAAGGCGCTGAAGTGTTTGTTGATGGAAGTAATAAGACTGAGACTGGGAGTAATAAGGCTGATAATGTTGAGACTAGGAGTGATAAGTAGAAAACTCAAGCTGCACCTCAGGGGGAGAGTCAATTAGCATTACTATCTAGTGTGGTTGTTAAGATTACTGCAAAGCTTGGAGGGAATAAAGTGGAGAAGGGCATTGTGATCAGGGAGGGTGTTGTGAAGGCCCATGTTCATGTAGCTGGTAAAGGAAAGGAGAAGCTATTCAAGGATGATGCTGATGATTTCATTGTTGAAAAAAAGGAAGATTTAAATGATGATGAAGCATATCTGCTAATAGTGGATGAAAATGAGAACGGCAAAGTGTTTCAAGATGCCAGCTTCAATGATAGAATCAATGCACTAAGAAACTCTTCCAACAGAGATCCCAAGAAATTTTCTGAAGCCATGAGAGAGTCAACAACTAGAGCAGATGTCATGGTTTCTAAGAGCAACAAATGGGTGATCTCTGTTAGGACTGAAGGAGGTCACAGTTGGTACATCAGCATGGGATACTTGTCTAGACAAGAGATTTCAGTAATTGAAGCCATTAAGCTCAAAATCAAAACTGACAAGTCCTGGCTCAATGAGATCTTGAAAAGGATTTTGCAGAGAATGGTGATTGAAAAGCTGCCTGAAATTACTTTCAATCCTCTCTGTATCAAGTTTAGCAGTTCAACATATGAAAAATACAGGTCAATCAACTTGGACAGGATTAGTTTGTGCAGACCTATATCAGTAAAGGAGGCTTTCAATTACTTTAATCAACTACCAAGAACTGAAGACACGAGTGAAGTGTTAAGGGTGTTTTTTGAAGAATGGAGGAGGTTGGAAGAGATGAAATCAAAGAAGACTGTGAAGAAGAGTCATGAAAGAAGAGATGGAGATAATGATGATGAAAAGCCTGAGGATGGTGCAGGTAGTTCCAAGTTTAACAACAACAATAATAGTGATGCAGGGACCTTTGGAACTGTGAATAAGGATGGAGAATATGAGAATATAGTTGGTGAGATTGAAGGAAGAGTTATGAAGGTAGTGGTACTTAGTTTTAAAGCTGATAAGCAGGATGCTGTCAGGAGAAATAAGGAGGAGGCTGCTTTCAAGGATTCTAAACCTGCTGTCAAGCCTATATTGACAGTAACTTCAATGTCACTGTCAAAAGAAGTGAGGGAAGAGTTATTGTCAAAGAAAATTTCTTTACCTAAAAGACACAGGAAGGCAAGGGCTGAGAGACCAAAGCCACATTCTAGCAGGAAGCCAAGTAAAAGAAGCTGGAAGCTAACAACTGAGGTGCTTCATGAAGAATGTCTGGATGTCAGGAGACCCACAATCAATAACTTGGCAGAATTAAAGGCAGAATTAATCACCAAAGTTGTTCTTGAGTGGTCTGAGCTTAATTCTTTGAGCAGGATAAATATCTTCTATGCTACTGGTGAAGTTGAAGCTTTGGGACATGATCTAAAGGAAGCAACCTACTTTATGGTGAGAAGAATGCTACAAATCATCAAGGGCCTAGATATTAGGACTCAAGTTTTCAGGGGAATTCTGATTAGGAAAGTCTTGGAACTAATGGAATCCTTCAAAACTCATCACTTGGATTTTAATGATGCTGAAGAACCTGAGACTGTGGTGTACTCAGATGGGGTGATGTTTGCCAATGAAGATGGAGTCAAGGAATTCTGGAGCATAGATTCCCTGCAGGATAAAAATATTAAACTCCTAATGAAGCTGATGGAGCAACTTCGAGAACTTCCATATCCTGAAGAGCAAGGATTCATTTCCAAACTCCATAGAATCATCTCAACAAAGCAAAAGCAGGACTATGAGAAGAAGGTGGAGTATGAGAAGACCCAGCAATGTCTTCTAAGAAATCCTGAAAGAATAATATTTTATAACTCTGGTGGATCTGCTAAAGAGATCACCTTTGAAGAGTTGAAGACATTGGCTGAGAAGGATCCTGAAATAGTCAGACTCATCAAGAGACAACTCCTCAATATCATAAATTTTGAGGTGTTTGATCTCAAAAGAAAAGCATTAGAGATCTGTGACTTGAAAGTAAAGAAGAGGATGGAAGAAAGAGAGAAGAATAGTAAATTTACTACTGATGTTGAGGCAACAAAGAAGGAGATAGAAAGAATCAACAGACAAATCAAATAAGTTGAGATTGATCTAAAATGTGCTAAGCTAAATGATCAATTCTCCAGAAAAGCTGATTATGTGTCTCATGTCTTTGTTAATCCACTCAGAATCATCATTGACAACATTGAAGTCAAGGTTGAAGATTTTGGAGTTCTCAACACTACAAGCCTCAGAAGAATCTTCAGATTAACTACAGGCTCTCTTCTAGAAATTGAAAGGAATTTAAGTACAGAAGCTGGAAAGATAGTTGATGCTAGATCCAATGAAGATGATGATGTGGACAAACTCAGGGTAAATCAAATATACACATCTTCAAAAGCCAAATTTCTTTCTGATAAATTTGGAGTTAAATTTCTATGCATCTCCAAAGGACCACTGGAAGCCTATTATTCTTATCAAGACTTGAAGAACCTATCTCATAAATTGGTGAAGCTAGTACTTGACTGTGTGACTGATCATGCCAAGACCACAAAAGAGAAGATGGCCTTGAGATCCTTGGAGTTGCTGTATGAAAGGAAGAATCCACAGAAGAAATCATATCAAGGAAGCTCAAACAGAAATTGAAGATTTGCTCAGCCTAGAGGAGCTTAGTTTGAGAAAAAATTGTACTTGTAATTTTTCATGTACAAACACTTAAGTTATTTTAGTTGAGTTAGCATCTGCAATTTACTTTGAATTTGTCTTTATTTTACATAAAAATAAATTGGGGAAGATTTTTAGGGATTGTGGTGTAATCAACTAGAATTACTTAGTTTTAATTTATAAGAAACCAAGTAAAAGGTACTGTCATATGTAATTTGACAGTGTGTCTTATTGTCACTTGTAACAGTATGTTTTAAAGTCAAGTAGGTGACAGTAAGTTTCAGTAGTTATTGTCTTGTACAAATACAATAATATGATCTATAAAGTAGAAGTTCACAAAGTGTTCAGGCACAGCATGGGTCAAGTCTTTGACAATAACATTCTACAACTGAAGCCTACGACATCATATTCAAGTGACAGCACAATTGGAACAGATGACAGCAACTATTCCATTGACAGTAAACTTGGCGGAGAATGAAGATTTGAAGACAACAAGTTTTACTGACAGCAACTTTGGCGGGAATAGTTGACAGCAACATTAGCGGAGATAGTTGACAGCAGCTTTGGAAGAAAGCATGTTTCATGGACTATCAAGCTTGACAACAAAGTATGCAGAGCCGAAGATACTGTCACCAAAGAGAAGTTAAAAGTTGACAGTAAACTTTTAGTGAAGTTGACTGTCTATTTCAGGTAGTAGACTAGATAGTGAAAATACAAGGAATGATTTTGACATTCTTATCTAGTCTGTCAAGTCTACTACTGTAACTTGGGAGAATTCAAGCAAAAAGTAAAGCGTGCTCAAAGAGTCAAAGATGTCTGCATATCTCAGAGCTGCTTTATCCACAAATTTGAATGGAAAAAGTAAAGTTTCTATTTCAAGCTTTGTTTTAGGAACAAGGGAAAGTACACTTGTAAGTGGGATATGTGTCTCAGTATAAATACACATATCTCACAAGTACCTTCACTTATGCAGCTGAGCTAGATTTTCTCTCAAGCAAGAAACATTAGCAAATTCATTGTTCTTGTTTCTTTGTAGCTGGAATTATTTTTTAGTCAGTTGTAGCAAACAAAAAATAATAAAATTATTTTTTGAAGTTAAACACTTGTCTTTATTTGTTTGCTTATCGTTGTCTGCATTTCATACTTGATATTATTACTTCTTGTTTGTTGTTAGCAAGATTAGTGATAATTTATCAAGTTACATTCAACCCCCCTTCTGTAACACTCATGCTGTTTAACAGGTTCTCCGTATAAAGTTATCATAATATCTTATATAATATATTAAATATTTTTATAGAAAAGATTTGGATAAAAAAAACTTTAATCCTCCCTCTCACAAGGAAAAATTCACCGCATCCCTCCATTTATCTGTATGTAAAACATTAAAACTATCTCTACAATAATCTAATAATAATGCGTAATAATGTATTATATATGATATGTCTATATATAAATCTAATATAAAAAGTATTTTAATATTTTAAATCAATTATAAAAAGTTTTCCTAAACAGAATAGAATTCTTTGATAAAAATTCGTAACTAACTTTTCTGTCTAGATTACAGGCTGCTCCAGTTGAATTTCGGATGTTGTACTATCTTAGAATTAAAGATAATTTTATAAGTTTCGTGTGGGCTGTAAAATCGTCCAATTCTGACTTGTGAAACTCAAAATATGTCTCAAACAATGTATGCCGTATAAATAGCACAATAATTACGAATTTTCTTTTTAATTTAACTCCAAAATAGATCTTTAAATTCACATTTATATATTACCAAGATATGTAATAAAGTTTGAGTTATAATCTCAAACGAGGTAAGAAAAATTATAGTTGTTAGAAATCTAAATAATTATAACTTATAAATAATTAGTATATAATATTATGTAGTTATTAAGAATCGATATTTTGACTTTTGGTAGTATTTGAATATGATCACTCTTACTCTTATTATATATAGGATATAATGTGACACACCCATTACAAATAAATGAGATACACTTTAGTACTATATTATAATTTATAGAGTAAATTGCAGTTTGGTTGTCTGAAATAAAATGTTTTTGCATTTTGATGGTCGATATATTTGATTCAACACTTTAATAGCTAAACAAAATGGGAATTCCACTTGAATTCACACTGACGGGGTTAACGGTGTTGGTAATTATTTTATAAATATAAGGACAAGAACGTCTTTTAAGAATAAATTAGAAGAGATAGAGCATTTTTTGATTATTTTTTTTTAAGAAAAGAACTAACGTCATTAGTTTCGTTGGTGTGAATTCGAGCGAAAGTCTCATCTTATTTTAAAATATTTTGTTTAGCTATTAAAGTGTTGAGTCCAATATATCAATCGTCAACTAATGGCAAATTAGAGTCTACATTTCCAATATATATATATATATATATATATATATATAATTTAATCAATTAAGATAACAGCATCATGTATACAACTAATGCATGCGTGTGTAACAAACTTTAACTACCTTACCAATACTCTTATTACTTATATTAACTAAATTTATAATATAAATATGGTCAGTTTGTATAAAATGAGTAAATGAGTAATGCCACGTGTCTCAAAAGTTATCCCAAACTTTCTCTCAAATGACATGTATGTCTTATTTTAATTCGTATGTCGCGGGGTCTCATATTATTATAGTAGGAAAATTACCGATTACACACAGATGACAACTCAGCATTTGGAATAAATTTTAGAGTAATTTTTGGAATTCCTAACATTTTTCTAAAATTAATATTTATTATATTTTATTTATCTAGATATTTATCTAAATCCTAATATATAATATATCAAATCTTAATATATAATTATAAGCTTGATGTTTACCATCCATAATTCAAACCCTAATATTATATATATGATTCATTAAATAATACAACGACAGAGCTACATATGAGTTAGTGTGATCTAAAATTTCCGTTAAGATAAAAAAAAAGTTAAGTATAATATTTAATATTAACTCTTTAATCCCCACTAAAATTAAAAAATAATCCTTAATAATTTTTATACTTTATATAAAATTAAAATCTACTTAAAATTTATTTAGCATCACATTAAAAAAAAATACTGTATTTAACATAAAAAGAAGAGTAGTTTTTTCATGTTAAAAATTGATTTTAATATAACTGTTTTTATTTCAAATTTTTTATTTTAAATTAACCCCACAATTATATTTTTCACATGGCATTAAGGGAACATAGAAAAACTTCATAAGCAAATTATCATACCTCTGAATACAACGTTATATTTACATAAGTAACAACACAACTCCTGTAATCTGAATCATGTAGTAACTTATTTAGATTAATAATTGTCAAAATTATAATGTCAGGAACAATTATACATCTTGATATGATTATTACTCGCAAATCAGAAACAATAAACATAAGATTAAGTGCCCGTTTGGCTTAACTTATAAGTAATGAGTTTTTTTTAAAAAAAAATATTTTCATATTTTTTTTGAAAATTAATATTTATTTTAGAAATTTAAGACCAAATCTTATTTCCAAATCTAAAAATAAGTCACTTATTTTCAGAAAAAGTACATATATACCAACTTTTTCAGCTTATAAACAGTTTATAAGCTGCGCCAGACGGGACCTAAATTATACATACATATCAATTTTGTGTAATAACGGATGAATTTTGTGTAACTTATTTTCAAATATTTGAAGGATGTCAAAGCTAGCAGTTTAAAGAAAGGCAATGATGATAATATACACATTATATTTAAAATTAATAATAAATATGAATTATTATATTAATATGAGGTGTTTCCATACGTTTATACATACATCTATATTAGTTTTATGATTTAAGAATATCATTACTTATTTACGAATGTTAATAATAGTATTTCGATTACAGACTTTATATACATACATATATAGTATGACTTTATATGATTTCATAAACAAATTACCATACCTCTCTAAACATATACCACACTATATTTACTAGTCTGTAAAATGACAATAAAAGTTGTGATATATCATTTAACTATTTTCCTCAATATAAATGATTCTCAACTGTTGGGTAAAAAGCTCCTAAACTTTTCACTAGACAATTAACTTTCAGACAACAGAACTATATTTTTTCCAGCTTTGTCAGTTGATTGAGTAGTTGTATCAAGAGAACTTAGTAAGTAAAAATTTACAGATGTCAAATGTTTGCTACTTCATACCGGAGACATGATCACTCAAAATCAAATGGCTGGAACAATCGTTCAAGTTGACTTCCAGAATCCAGAATTTTTAGGGCATGCTCAAACACCTTTACGATTTTGTCTAGCCCCGTGGCATTAACCCTACTACCAGCATTACGACCACTAAATGGGTCCACAATTGCCAAGTAATATCCCTCTTCTTCCTCCGGCCAACCAATGGATTGTTTACTAGAAGAAGTGACAAAAAACAACATTATAAGTAATAGCATAGTTAAAAAATGCACTGAAACGCTATGATACTTACGTTACCAAGCAGCGGCCTCGAATTGATATAGCCATTAGAGTGTGATTAAAATCTTCAGAATAGTATTTGAAATAATCACGGAGAAGGCTAGCTACTGTTGCTGATGATTTGGAGAAGTTTTCTGGACCACTATTATAGTTCTCTGATTCTTTTACAAGCTCGTCAAGATCGGTAATTGCTTCTTTGTCCAAAAATTCAGGAATGAATTTGTTTATATGCAATCTATGAAGCACCGACTCGGATACGGGGACACGGGACTCGGGTACGGGGACACGGGGATTCGCCAAACTCCAAAGAGTCCTGGATACGGGACTCGGCAAATTTTAATTTTTTTGCAATAAATATATATGTCAACATTCAACAAATTCATAAATAATAGTTCCATTCAAATTTGATAATAAGTCGAGCAAACTTAGTACAAAATAAGTAGTAAACTACTAAACTTTTAGCCCGTAAAAAAAAAAATAGAATCTGCCTTGTTCCCATATATTAATTTATTTGGCATAAATCATTTTATTTAGTTATCTACATGTTCTAAATCTAAATTTCTCTACATTTTTTTAATAAAAAAACACATATAAAGAAACAAAAGGGATACAGAATTTAAAATTAAATTAAATATATAAGATAAGGCAACAACAACAGAAGGTAGGTGAAATTTATTTAAAAGAAAAAGAAAAATTAAAAGGTTGGTGAAGCGTACGGTTATAAATAGCCTATGTTAGTCAGACTCGGGTACGGAGTGTCGAATACGACACATATCCGAGTGTCGGATTCGGCATTTTTCAAAATTTAGGATACGGGGACACCGTCCAAATTTCGGACACGGGTACGGGGATACAACATTATTTAATTTAAATTAGTTATATATATTATGATTAAGCAAAAAATATAAATTTTTTGTAACAATTACACTTTATATTTTATAAATAATCATCGTAAAGTCATGAAATTAATTAATTACTAAAATTAATATTACTTTTTTTTTTGTCAGAAAAAATTAATCATAATAAAATAAGCATTGTAAAATTAATATTACTTGACATAATTATATATCAAAATTATAAAATAAGCATGGTTGGAAAATTAAAACTGAAATATCTTACCCCACTACTAACAAAAACAAATAAATGCATGCGGACAACATTCTGTCCAGGTTCATTCCACATAGATTATAGATGGATGATACATATCTACTCATATTATATGTATAGTTTGACTTTTTCATCTCCGATAAACTCGTACTCTCCCACTTCGTCTCTCCCACCCCACTTCTTCTCCCCCACCACACTATCATTCTATTTTCATCAGATCTGTCACTGCAAACATATACATAGGTGCCTCCAGATTATTAATAGATCTGTAATTTTCACCGGCGATATGCAAGTTTTCCCCGACGGCGATATCCGAATCCGTCATGCGTCTAACCCGAGTCCGAAGCGAGTCCGCTGCCGAATTCGTCTTGACTCGCCACTTGGCGAGTCGGACACGTACTCAGCCGAGTCCGTGCCGAGTCGCCGAGTCGGCCGAGTCGGACTCGCATACGGCACCGATTTTGCCGTGTCCGTGCTTTCCAGTATGCAATATATGTACACCAAGATATACATGTCCAAAGTTAGGAAGTCCTCCTCCTCTTTCATTAAGGTAATGACAAATTCCAAAGTACTTTACCAACAGCAGAAACATTTTACTAATGAGATGAAAGTCAGTCACCGCTTTGAAGAAGGCAGAAGTTAACGAGCTCATGGGATTGTTAAGAGAGTAATCAAGTTTAATGTCTGAATAGAGATCCACACCAGCAGCAGAATACACTATTACAGTAGTATTCTTGGGGACAGGCATATGGAACTTTATCAGCTGGCAACAACAAAGTTTCAAAAAGGTAATCAATTATACTTAATTATTTCTAAGGAGAGCAAAGCAGGACTACATATAATTATTTTGTGATTTTACACAAAAGCACCCCCCCCCCCCCCCCCCAACACACACACACAATTCTGTCAATACTTTAGTTCATTTCATCCAGAAATTCAGCAATTAGCATTTTCATCAATTCAACATCTCTCCCCCTCCCCCTCCCTCAGTTGAGATTTTTTAATTCATTTCAACCAGCGATTCGGAGATTATTATATTTATCAATTCATACACCTATACATACTTTAATTTATAACTCTTATACCCAAAGTCACCCACCCCCCAACGATGTAAGCATGTTTAGATTCAGGGAATATCAGCGAGTAATATATTACATTTGGCAATCTGTACCCAGTTGTGCATGATTAATGACTTTCTATAAATCTAACACAGCTAAATACAAGATTTAGAAGCTTTGAGCACACATCAACTTTCTAAAGAAGCAAAACCTAACAATTATGAATTTACCGCCCGTAATTTTATCTCTTTCCCACACCCGCACACACAAAAAATCTCCAAGAATGTTAAATATAAGCTTTGACACTTTGGAACAAATGTCGCCTCAAGTCAAAAGACATACCATCATTTTCGAACAGCATACTGGTAAAAACAAGAAAATCGAACCACATAAAGTTAAGTTTCTTGTCTAATCCCCATAGTTATTCAAGAAATTGCAAGTAACATTAAATAAAGAAACAAGAAAATCCACATGCACGAAGTTCAGTTTCTTGTCTAATTTTCATCAATTCATACATCTCTCCCCCTCCCTCAGTTAAGACTTTTTAATTCATTTCAACCAGCGATTCGGAGATTATTATATTTATCAATTCATATACCTATACATACTTTACTTTCTAACACGCATACATACTGCATCAATATATATAATCAGGATGACATTCAAAATTTACACACAACCTAAAATCATCACATGGAATCACATACATGATAAATAACACAATACCTCGGGACTCGGAACGATGTCAATATTCAGGAGAATGTTTGTAATCTTTCTAATCGTACGCACAGCATTCTTCGTCTTCATTTTAACAGAAAAATCAATATCGCTATTTGATGAAGCGAGACCCGAAGCATGAGAACCATGCAGAATGACCTCCGATTTCTTGAACTGTGATTTAATTGCATACCGCACATTATTCATCAATTGTTTGCTTCTTTTCTTGTAGCTTTTATTGGGAACAATGGCGTAGAAAGTTGATCGCAGAAATACATCGACATCGCGAAGAGGATTCCTTCGCTTCCTTCGCTGATTTGCCTTGCGATTTCTCTCTCTCTTTCTCTCTCTCCTTCTTTCGTCCATCAAGAAGATACTTAGGGTTTCTGAACAGAGAATGAATGACAATGTATTGAAATTGTTTTGATCATCTGCGAATTGCTTACGAGGACACCAGAAAAGAGTTCCCTCTTTTTTATGTTCGCTAGTTTTAAGACCCGTTTTCAATTTATTTGGATTGTTGTTGGACTCGGCAAAATTGATTTGGATCCATGAACCGATTCCGATTTTATATTTGAAATTACATAATTCAATGAATATTCGGAATTTGATTTGATCCGAATTTAAAATTATCTTAATCAAAAATTTAATCAAAAATAATTCGAAATACTAGAACCCGATAATAACTTGAAATAGATTATAGCCAAATATGACTCAAAATACGAGACCTGATTCAATATAAATACGAATTACATCGAATTAGAAAAGAAATAAATTGAATTTACTCTAAATTTTTAGTTATATTTTAATTATTCATAATATTTAGTATTAACCCACCTTTTATTCACTAAATTAATCTATTTTTAGGCAAAATTTATATTTAAAATAATTTTATATCAAAAAATTAGAATGGTTGTGCAATCAAAATTTTAAAAATTTATAGTATTTTATATTATAATTAATATATTTAATAATATGTTGATTTTTTAAAGTCTCGCAAATTAAAAAATAGAATGAGGAAGATAATGAATAAGTTATTATTTTAACAAACTTATTTAACAACATTTATTTTAGTTTTATTATAATTAAAAAACTAATTCAAAATTAATTCAGGCAGTATTTTTCCGATCCTAAATGATCAGAATCGAATTTAATCCGAAACGAATTTAATTTGGATTGTACAGGTAGGATTCACATTCCCCCGTTTTCAAATACTTGTTTGTCAGCTACAAACTCTTGCTGCCGTTGAGCAGATATACAATCTTACTAACATCTTTTGCAATATTATGAGTTGACAGAAAAGAAATTATGAACAATTAAACATTATTCGTCATCCATCTTAAAGCATAATCTGCAATAAATCAGTATGCTGATTGTTTTCTACAGTCCAGTGCTGTCTACAAAAACACTTTCAAGACATACAGCAAAGGCAGCATCATCCCATAATCTTAAACTTCATGTATAGCCTTGTTATAATGCAGTTGTGGAAACTTTCATGACATACTGCAAGACAGCAGCCTGCAGTAAGTATAAACTTTTTTAGCCTCTTCTTCACTGTAGCAAATACCACAAAAAATCGATGATTTTATTCAGTGCTTTACCATGTCCCCCAATTCTATCACTTTGTTTTCACGAAAGCAAACTTCGCTAAGAAACAGAGTCCTTCAGTGGATCTAAACAAGTAAATATAATATTCCAGAGAGAGAGAGAGCCCTCGACAATAGTAGCATGCTCTTTTATCTGTCCCATGATTACAGAGTACTAAGAACGTGAGAGAACCCCTTTGGTGCTGCAAAGAGATAGAATGTGATACCATTTCGGGGGGGGGGAAGCAGAATGTAATGTAATATAATAACGTACACGTCTGCAGGCTTGGCTAAATTTAAGGTAGTTCTAGCTCTCAGACTGAACAATTATTTCAAAACAGAAAATTGGCATGTTCAGAAAATTGGCAAACGTGTCCCTCAAAACTTCATTTTACTTGATAAAAATGCCTTCATAATATAAAAAGACAAAAATGAAGATAGGTAGCCAGGTACTGTCGTGCATTGACTAGGCCATGGAGTTAAGGAGCTATGGTCCTGATTTATTACTTCTATTACTTTAAAAGGAAAGTGTGATCAAACCTTGGCACAGTTCCACGACGACATGGATCATATTATGTTGCTTGGTGAAGAGCTCTTGCAAAAGCCTTGAAGGTTGCCTCAATAATATGGTGAGAATTTTTTCCAGATAGCTGATCTCATCAGAAGAACATACGACATATAAGAAGTGGTCATGCAAATTCAAAACAGAAATGTTGTTTACAGGACTGTTCTGACGCGTTTCCAGATTCATAAAAACCTAATTCATTCCATCTTTCAAGTAACCTAATCTTTTAACAATTTTATTTATGACAATTAATGACTTCTAATATCTTGGATTATAGCCGAGCACATACTATCATTCTTTAACATTTGGTGCTAGATTTGGCTCTAAAAGTAGCATAATTATACTATCTGAATGACAAGTTAATGACTTCTAATATCTTGGATTATAGCCGAGCACATACTATCATTCTTTAACATTTGGTACTGGCAGATTTGGCTCTAAAGTAACATAATTATACTATCTGAACATATAAAGGTATGAAATTGTGCAGGAGTTGCCAATGTAGCTTGACATGTGTAGACTATAACATCATTTTCTTCTTACCCGAGAAAATTAATATTGCAACGAAATGATTGCATACCTGCCTGATGTGAAGTGTCATACCAGATGTATTGACCAAAGACTGAAAAAAGTGGTCCACTTACAGGATATCAGTTGGGCACAAGGAAAAAACATCGAATTAAATTAAAATAAGACAACATAAATTCATATATCGGCAGATTGTTATTTAGTTATAGACCAAATGTTATTAAGCGAAAACATGGAATGAAGACAATTGCTCAAAGTTGGAGCATGCCAATTTATGTCTAAAAAATTTAAGTCCACCCCACCCCACCCCACCCCCCCAAAAAACGAGTTAGTGCCCATGGAGGAATCACAATTACTTGGTCATAAGTTACCAGCGTCAACTCCACGCAAAAAACAAAAATCAGTACTAGTACGAGAGAGAGAGGGCAAATTCAAAGAGGCATGGATTCTTGTTCTCCACTAGAAGATTTGGCTGCTAGGCTATTCTTATTTACAAATATATGCTGAATCAACACATAGATTAAAGTATACAGATAGAGAATTAGAGATGTTGAAATAATCAATAATACATAATTGATATATTAGTTTCTTAACAAAATATTAATAAGTATGTATCAATTATTTACTCTATAATTAATAACATTAAACTACTTGTATAACTACCAGTAAGAAGTAGGAACATGACAAAGATTAGATTCAAGGATAGAGTCCTAGATAGTAGATATCACCAGTTTAGCGCATAAGAAAAAAAAGCTCATAGAAACAAAATACCTGGGTATCATATGTTCCAACCCTCTCAGTTGGTATACGTAAATCACAGCTCAAATGTGGCCGTCAAGATAAATCCTAGATTACAAAATCAGCAGAAATCAACGTTAAGACCACTTAGGCACCTAGTATTGCACCAAATTTGTGCATACAAAATAAGCATTATTACACGTAAATGCGAACCTGCATTCTACATGCTGCGTCACACTTTGTTACGAAGAACATATCTAGTGATTATAGTTTTTATCAAGTCAAAAACGAGCAATAACATGTTTACGGGAAATCTTTAGTAATGAAGGTAAAACTATACATAATTTCACCAATTATTATTGCCAATACAAGTTTTGCTTCCCAAAATATTGTAAAATAAATGGAATTCATTTTTTTAATTACTAGTTAGTGTGAGATGCTGCAAGGTATGGATCTTGGGATAGTTCACTTGGCATATGCCTCCTCTATACATGCAAAATCGATTACCATTCAGTATCAGTAGAGTTGCGTGAAGCCTTGAGCTCTGGAAATATTAGAGAAATGCCAATATATATGACCAACCACAGATATACAATATTTATGGTCAAGTACAAGCTTTAATTTCTTTTCTATCACCGAGTGCTTGCAGCAAAGCCTGCAGAACAAATTAAGTTAAACCTTGTAGTGTTACTATGCACTGAACAGTTTCAATAGGTTAGATTCATCCGAACCCTTGCAAAAAATAAATCTCAATATAATCCCAATTTAGTGACTGATTAGAATTCCAATACAATTAAGGATTATTCTGTATTGGGTAAAATTGTATTTGCATTACCTCCTTTTTTTGGCGAAATTATTTTACAAGATTTAGAAATACTCATCCACTCATGCCTATAACGAGACTCAAGCAGCCCCCTCTTATTGTTACCAAGTGGATAGAGGCATCAACTAGGCTTTGTCTGATTCCTTGGAGTCCCAACTTAGTCAAATGTTACCTTGTTTGCATTAGTGTAATCAACTTGTTTTTATATATAATAAATTTAGATTCTGACATAAATTTAATATAATCTATTCTAAAAAGCACAAGTATTCTTTTTGTTCTTCCGCTATATTCGAAATCTATAAGTTGTCTGAACTAGGGTCAAAGTATATAGATTAACAACCTAATCCAGATCTATAATAGTATCTGGAATACTGTTTAATTTGGACTTGAATTTTATATGGAAAGATGAGCCTACAATTGCTCCAATGATAATGCCCTAAATACAATTTAGGACTTTGCGGTTATTGAGTATGGTAGAAGCCTTTTAATGTCATGTGTCCTTCATGCGCATTGAACAAATACAATGACGATTGACATCTAAACAAGAGAAAAATGCTGAAAAATTGAACAGTTTGGAAATGGAATAAAAGACATAAACAGGTTCCCGTTCCAATGGCCAGTGGCCTTTACATGAACGTCAAATAGGCCATGTGAAGCAAGTTGCTATTACAAAACTAGGAAACATTAATTAGTGCCAAAAAGAGACTAAGAGCAATCAATAATACATACATTATTATAAAATATATACAGTACTCATTATCAATATTCATTTTAAAACAATTCACAATCATTATAACTGTCATTACATAAGCAATTGTTTGTTGTATTATTCATTGAAAAGCATAAAGCTAGTAGATAAATTCAACAGAACAGTTGAGATTTTTGACTCACTTGTCTGTCTAAAAATTACAACAATTTGTATAGAATAAAGGGACTCCAGTGAACAAGTATAATTGACTGGATGTATACAAGAGAAGCATAATCACTAAAATAGTTGAAAGCGGTAACTTGATGATTGTGTGATGAGCATCCCTTCTATGCTCTGTTTAGCTGGAACGAGAAGAATGGAATGATCTATTTAGCCCAGAATCAAATTATAGTGTTTGGATAGTGCAAGGAAATGGAATGGTCCATTTATGTTAGTCCAGATATTAAATATTAATTCCTTTAAAAAAACATGGGATACTGGGATAGATAATTCTACCCCCAGCAGAATGATATATTTATTCAGTTCTCCTGCAAACATCCAAAATTCATTTAAGTTCGATAGCGCTGAGTTTTGGTTGAGTTTTGGTTTCAATCTTGAACACGAGCACATACATGTATAGTTTTTGCATTATTGGTTCGTATTTGTTCTTCAGACTTCCAAATCAATTTGTACAAGTGCTTTTGATTCTGATTTTGCTCTTCAGATTCATAGAAATCCTTAATGTTTATTTCTTGCTCCCATAACAGATATATAACTCATAATTAGAATTTGCAGATTGTGATTCTCACATGAAAGATCCGATTTGGACCATGAATTTCTTAATAGTAATGTATCTTGTGGATATTCCAATTTGACTGAATTATTGTGGTCACGGTATGAGCAAGGGTCTGCAAAAACTATGCATAAACTCATAAGGGTTTGTAAATTTGCAGAAATTGAATCATAACCAGCTACAAATATAATTCTTACATTAACGGTTATCATACATTTAGCATGCACTAAGCTGGAAATATTATCAATATCATAACATGCTCTAAAAGTTGATTACAAATTTAATTTATAAACTACAAATTTGTAATATTACAAATCAATTTTACCGAGATAACTAGGATTAAGCATCATTTACCAAATGATTACTCAATGGAAAAACAATAACAAAATACAAATCACATGACAAAATATATTATAGTTAGATAGAAATCACATTATGTAGAGAATCACAACATGCCAATCAATTTTCATTGTAGGGTTACATATGTGCACTACGCTAACCACTAGGAGAGTAAGGAATAAACTATATGGATTTTTATAAAGCTCATGAACCAAATAAAAGCTATAATAGTAGATAATTTGATACTAAGTTGGAAGGCTTAAAAAGAACAAACAAATTGAAGGATTATGCAATTCATACAAAATTATCCGTCTTGTTTGATTTTTGCGGTTAAATTGATCAAAATTTGACTAAAAATTACATATAATATAATTGAAAAAAATTATATCTAATTTACTTTAAGGTATAATTTGCAATTTTTTAAAAGTATAAAAGATATAATCTTGATTGATTGTAATCAAGGTGAAGAACAAGACTTACAAATTAATTTAGATGTTTGAACGGAACAGATTATATACATATGAATAGAATGGATCTATCACATGGTTTTGTAAAAGAAATAATACTAAAATTTTGAACAGAAATGCATGGGTTTCAACTTAGACTAACCAAACAGTCAAATTTAATGGGCTCAATTGTCATTCCAGTCTATGCTAAATTCATACATTCAACCCAAGCAAACAGAGCACGATCAAACATACAGATACAACTAAATACACACCTTCTCATTATACTAGTCTACAAGACAAATTCAAAAGAGTCTATAGCAGAATATGGATAGTACCGGCAACAAAAGAATGACAATCATGGTAACCAATGACGATGGAATCGATGCTCCTGGACTGAACTCTCTTGTTCGTGTCCTTGTTTCTACCAATCTTTACCGGATCCTCGTCTGCGCTCCTGATTCGTACGTACTATCTCATCTCTCTCCACATACTACACATGCATGCATGCACTACTTGAATATAACTTGCAATATGATTATTATCAGTGGATATCTAAAATATAGTTGATTAGAACTATTGGTTTTGGTTCAAATAAGAATAAAAAAACTCTCTGAACTGTGATAATCAATGGTTTTGCAAAACCACTATACAAAAAAACAAGGTACAACCTTTTGGTTCTTTTGCAATCAGGTGGTTTTCCATTGAATCTAGCTCTAGAAATATAGGTCAATTTGTAGGATCAACGCGATTTTAAAATCAAACAAGGGAAATACTAAATTCAGATGACTGAGAGTACTAAGTCGGCGTATCTTGTCTGTTTTGTCACCTAGCACTAAATAAGTATCGATGGTGGGCAGCAATTGCATTCATAGATTAGATTAAATGTCTTAACCTCGTTGACTTCTTCCAGCGAACAATCAGCTGTCAGTCATTCTATTACATGGCAACATGGTCTCCACGCCAAGGAAGTAGCAATTAGTGGAGCAAAGGCCTTTGCAGTATCTGGTTTGTTCTTTCCACCTAACAATTTTATTTTCTCGATCTTTCATATAACAACATCATGTTATGGATCTTCTGCTGTTTTACTCTGAGCAACTATTAGTACAATGTCCTCCACATGTGTTTTTCCCTTCATCACTGTACTTACGTTTAGAGATGCATTTGTGGATTTGCATGTTATAAAATACTAGATTTTCAGTTTATGTATATTCATAACAACAATATTGGGAAGAATGTTAGTATATAGAGTGTATATAACATTCAATGCACATGGTACAAAGGCAGGTTTGATAATATATCTTCATTATTGAGGATGAGTATTGAGGCATGTAACACAAACAGTAAATACCCTGACCATCTTCTTGTTGTGGAGGCATGTAAAGGTTGTTGATATATGCATGCCATATGGATTGTATGTGCATCTCATTTACACATTATTGGTGCACACTTTGCAGGAATCCCTGCTGAGTGTACTTCTTTAGGAATCTCCAAAGCTCTGCTTCCTTCGGTGCCTGATCTGGTAATCAGACTTCAGTGTATGTAGTATATTAATGTTACCGGCAGTATTACCTTATTAAATTCATCTTGGAACAAATAATGGTAACTGTGGGTCGTCTTTGTTCCTGAAATTTTTGGTTGATATATGATCAACTCCCTTCTATTTCTGGTGCAGGTTATCAGTGGCATTAATATGGGCAACAACTGCGGTCATCGCATGTTAGTACCATTCTTTCTCTGTTCTTCCTGCTTTCCTTTTCTATGTTTAATTATCTTATACGGTTTACTTAAGATTTAAACACTTCATTAGAACAAAAAGTCACTCTCATTACTCGTATTCTGGACAATATGTTTTGTAATTATATTAGCATCCCTTTCATTACCAGTCATCTGCAAGCACACTAAGTTGCCATGTTCACAATGAAGAGTATGGTGTGCGGAAATGTTAGATCAGAAACCTGCCCGTCCAGTAGGAGTCATATTTTATGACTTTCAGGTTGAGCCTGGAGCAGCTTTGAGCTGTTTGGTTGGCTCACTTTAACAAACTAAGCATTTTGTGAAAACTTGCATTTGCAAAATTGTTGCTGAAGGATGTGCTTGTTTTGCTTATTTGCCCTTAGGAGTGTATCTCCTTAATTTTTTGGTTTAGTACTTTTGTAAATGAAATTAATTTGGGCAATGCTCTCGCACTCAAGTTATCTGTTATCTTTGGCTGACAGCTGGTACTCTGGGACAGTAGCAGGTGCCCAACAAGCCTTTCTACAAGGCATACCCTCTGTCTCTATATCTTATCACTGGTATGCTGTGGCAGAACCAGGATTTGAAGATAGTCGGGGCTCAAAATTTTAATATAAATAAAATTTTCTTTGTCGAAAAAACTTGAAAACTCATTGTAAACTCAAAAATGAGGTTCGTGTTATAAAATAAAGAATCACAACTAAATCTATATTCAAACGTTTGTAAAACTTAACCTTAGGATAAATATGTGATAACTTTTGCTTTTGATTTTACTTAAGAAATTTTCTTATACCTTGGTTGTGAAATCAATCGAAAGAACACTTATAATGTTTTTTTCTACTTTTTATTTTTTATAGAAATATAGATAATGTGCACTTTCCGACTTCAGAAGATAACACTATAAACAGTATGACTCCCCGATACATAACATAATCCAAACTAATCCACTTAAAATCTTTACTGAACTATGACCGGACCAGGCATCCATATTAGCAAATAAACGTATTAGCTTAATGGGCGGAAAAAAAATGAGAAATGGAAATCCATTTCTTTGAAATCCCACGAGAGTAATGTAATAGTGTACTCTAACCAATCATGCTATATAAATCAATTTAATTAAAATTTTATTTTAGTTTTATTGTATATTACTTATTTAGAAAACTGTAATCAAACGGTTGTAAAATAATGAGTAAAATCAAGAAATTTAGATAAATGTATAAAATCTTTTTTGTGAGAATTATAATTTAACTATCCAAGAACGAATGGTGTGATAGCTTGAGAAATAACGATAACTAACAAGTACTAGAATCGTAAGTAAAAGGCATTAGAATTGCAAAAAATAGAAGTTATTATTTAACGGAAATTTTAAAATGATTAAAAATAAAAAAAATTATATTGATTATTTTGAGTCTAGCCGGGGCTTCAGCCTCCCCTGGTTCCGCCCCTGCTGGTATGCAAACTAATTGACCATGTAGTACATATCTTTACCTTGTTCTCATCTTATGATCGTGCATCGACTGTTTGGTAAGTATTCAGTTCTCTTTATAAATTATTTTTGGTGGTTGCTTCAGGTTCAAGGGTATGAGCAGTCTTAATGACTTCACACTAGCTGCCGAGGCTTGCTTACCCATTTTAAGTGCAATTCTTGTTGAAATCAGAAAAAACGAATTATCTCCACAAGTGCTATTTGAATATAAATTTGCCAGCTGATGTTACAAATCATAGGGTGAGTTTCGGTGACTAGCTAAGTATGTTATTGTTTGGGTGATTAAGATTAGATCGCAAATTAGCAACACAGCAGTCATGTCTATCTGCTGTTGGTCTAAAGCATTATATATTGATCAAGTTATAAGCTGGATTATTAGTCGATACAGACATCTATTTGGTTGAATTTATCAATAAATGAGATTCAATATCCTTGCTACATGTAATCAACAGTGGTCATATCTGAAGTGACTAATGGACATGCCAGTATTTTCCAACACCTGTTATGTACTTCTTAATGAAATGCATGCATCTGTTAGTTTATATCAACCAAAATTGGAATGTATAATCATAGACTGGTCTCGAATTTGTTTATTTTCTACTAGATAGAGTTAGGACGGCTTAAGTATAACCAGTGGTGTGATATTTGTCCAACACCTATTATGTACTTCTTAATGAAATGCATGCATCTGTTACTTTATATCAACCAAAATTGGAATGTATAATCATAGACTGGTCTCGAATTTGTTTATTTTCTACTAGATAGAGCTAGGACGGCTTAAGTATAACCAGTGGTGTGATATTTGTTTTGCTTGATTTTATAGGGGTATAAGCTAACCAGGCAGTGCAAGAGTATTGTCAGTATGGACTGGAAGCAAGTTACTTCTGATGCACAAGGAGGAATTATGTTACCACCAATGAATATGAAGACAAAATCACAGGAACAACTCCTTTTCAAAAGAGTGATAGTAAGATATTGCTCTTTAATTTGTTGTCAAGATTCTTGTTACAACATTTCAACCTAGAATAACATGAGACATTCTTTGTTGCGCGATTGGGGATACATAATATCTAGAACAAAATCACACATCTTCTTGACTTAATTTATAATGTGGTTGACATCTTGATTCTTTGTTGTGCACTAAATTACTTAAATTAAGTTGAGTTTCTTGTACAATTGTGGCGGGAAGAGTTGAATGCAGATTAAATTAAAGGGCATTAGTAAAACTGTTATACACGAATTTGGCTGTAAATACTATTCTAACTTAAACTTTTGTTTGTCGTGAGTAGAAATAGAAGGCCGGGTGATCCTCTAACTACTGTTGTCTGTGTTTAAATTATCTTTATCCAGTCTCCAAACTCACATTCATAATTCATAAATTGCATGCATTGGCAAATGATAAATGTTCGCTGCTGACTTTGGAGTGAGGTCAGGCATAAAAAAGATCGAATAAAAACTGTCCAGCTATCATCCCTTTGACACTTAGGATGACTGCATATTTTTTTAATATGCATAAAAAAAGGCACCAAGGGCATTCACCCTATTAAGTATTCAGTTATGTGTTTTTGTTATCATGCATCATATCTTATGAGCCTTTCTTCACGGTTAAGGTGTTTGAACTTAAATTCATCTGATAGTGGAG
The DNA here is from genome assembly GCA_028671895.1 of Oenanthe sinensis. Lineage (NCBI taxonomy): Eukaryota > Viridiplantae > Streptophyta > Magnoliopsida > Apiales > Apiaceae > Oenanthe > Oenanthe sinensis. Next base: position 28,648,639 of record CM053813.1, on the reverse strand, counting down.
TTCACTAGCTCAGTGCATTGATGGAGTTAAGTGCATTAATAAATAACATCACGGCTTTCAGAAGTTTTGAATAGCATCATATCTTAGTAGTCTTGCTTTAAATCTTTTTCACTCTTTATTAACATAAAATATGATTAATGGTCTAGCGTTTACTTTTTCTTTAGGGAGGAAGACCACCAATGGGAGCACAAGTTAAGGACAAAGATTCAGAAGACTATGGCTTCCTCAAAGAAGGATATGTGTGTAGCTTGCCTCATATAATGAAACTAACAAGAGTGATATATGACATCTAACATAATACATATTCCATTTCAGATAACCGTCACACCTCTTGGTGCTTTAACTAACGCAGAGAGTGAATGCCAGTCCTACTTCAAAGAGTGGCTTCCCGTGGTAGATCCTACTCATCAGTGATGTTATGCTGATTCCAGTGAAGTTAGAACCTTAATGATGCCCTATCTATAGTAAGGGCTTAACAAACAGTAGTATTGACTTTATTCATACATTTACGTCCTAGGCATTCTTTAACTGGTCCACAATTTTGTGAGATATTACTAACCAATTCACTCACCACATTTAATTCTGCATTTTCAGGAAAAATAAAGTAAGATACAAACTTTGTCTTCTGTTGATGTTTAATAAGATATGTTTCAAACTGAGACAAGCTAGACGCTTTATAAAACAAAGTATATTTTTCCTTTAATTTCCACGAGTGTAGTAGCACCCATTTGCCTCCCCTATATGCAGTGACGAGTTATATAAAGGTTACTGCCTACTGGAGTTTATAGCCCCTCCGCAGACAAATTTTTTTTTACAGAAGAGCACTTGATACTAAAAGAGTTAACCATTATAAAGACATAAGCTTATAAAATTTTAATTTATCTTAGCCTCCATAGCTAATATTTCATGACTCCGCCCAATGCTTTTATGTGAAATGTTTCCTAGAGAAGTGAAATATACTAAAACACTGAAAGTGAGGTTGTCTCAAATTTGTTATGTTCTCATGACTCCCTTTTTATGCATGCAGGATGAACACTTCTAAGGTGACTCGACCAATTCTTAAACTGTTTTTATTAGCCAAGTCTTGCTGTAGTGCTCTTATCCATGGTATTATTATCCACCTGATCACTAAGTGTAATATATCATGTATAGGCTACAGTGTCAAGAAGTCAGTTCTAAAGTTCTGAACTTCTTAACCGTAATATGTTCCATATTAATAAGATTTGATATTTGTAAATAATTTTATCCAGTTGATACTAAGGAATGATTTGGAATTACTGCTCATTAGAATTATTGATTCTGTATGTGTGTCTTCTTCTCCGGTTATTCCTTCTCACTCAGGCTGATGACAAAATCACACTTGTTTATGTCAGAGATATTTAATATCACCGTGAAGGAACTGAACGCACTAGGCCTTATCATTGTTGTTCATTTTAAATATAAAAAGAAACTTGGTCATAAAGACGTGTAAATACGAAGGGTATAGCGGAGGAGGAAGAGTGGTGATTTGATTGTGATGGACTGGCACAGGTCGGTGGGGGTAGGGGATGTGGAACTTGTTTTGTAGGTTTGTTTAGATAAAAATCAAAAAACACTTACATTGATACTTTCATTTACCAACTAGTAATTTCAAATAACTTTTGACTAATATAAAACTTCAATGAGTTTCTCAGTAAAGTTTACTTCAAAAGGTTAGATTTTGCAGAGTGAATAGTTGGTTACTTGGTTGAGGTATTTGGTAGTTGGGTCTAATTTTTATACCATAAAATGTTTGTTAACTTTGATTTACCGCATGGCATATGAATATTTGTAAACCCAGAACTGTTTTCTCTCCCTTTTATTTCAATGCTTTGCGGATTTTTGGACACAGTCTGCAAACTTCATAATTGATGCATATAGTTTACAAAAAGAATATAATTATGTAATGATAAGATTAAAGCACCACCTCAGCAGCTAGACACAAACTAAGTAACCCAGAAGTATAAGGCATTAATCAAACTAGGAAGAGTCACACCTTCCCTCTGAATGACTCCCCGGCCCTTCTCCTCACAAAGGACTTTTTTTGATATGTAGACGATATATTAAGAGGTGTGCAGAACCTGGAGTGTATTAATGATCAGTACTTCAATAATTTATACCACAATTTTAAGCGAGGCACTCTGCTCGCTGAACCTTATGCAAAAATAGAGTAGAAAAGGAAAAGAAATCTGGAAAAAGGTTCCCTCGTAATATTGTGTAATTACAGAGCATAATATAGATGTAAATTATGTGCATGCAGAAAACTTGTCCGACCCTCTAGTATGTTTGTGTTTTTGTGCAACCGTAAGATTCTCTATTTGATTGGTGGCAAAGCAGGTGCATGAGATTCCACCAGGATGGACCAAAGCACATGTACATCTTCATAGGGGCAAGACTTGACATCTTCATAGAGGATGTAAATTCCGTTGCCTGAGAAATGAAGATTATTATTCAACTGAAATGGGTTTACATATATGTATATTCAGTGAAATGGAGGAGTTCATTGGTAGCTGTTGTTGTGGCTATTACATCTCAAGTGTGATTGTGACTCGGAAGAAACTATAAAGAATGCTCAACTGCTATGAAGCCGTGCAATCTGTATAGAGGAGGTTCCATGCACAGAAATATAATAACAAACATATGATGTTGTTTATATTTACAATATTTAGATGATTAATCGGAGTAATGCATCAGACATATGAGACTTACTCTTCCTGCGAGTTGTGTTAAAACGAAACCAGAGCTTCTTCATCGGGGAGAACAGAGGATGCAGCCATCCCATTTGGAGAAGATGGTTTGGCTTATGGAGGTGAAGTATGGGGTAAAAAAAGGAAGCCAGTAAGGCAACGGAGAGAGAAACTAGCGTTTTTCTTGGACAAGGGTGAAGTTTCAGTCTGAGTCCTTGTTCTTGAAAGCCTTTTACATTGCCTTGGAGGCTAATCATCCGTATATCACAAATTCTCTTGCTCTTGGTGCACTGTCAATTTCACACCTTTTCCCTTCTAGCAAAAGAGGCTACTTTACCAGTCACTGCCCCTCCTTAGATTTCGTATAAAACTTTAGTCGTATTGCATACATAAATGTTTGTGTGTGTGTTACAAGGGTCACTTGTGCCTTAAGCTATTTTTGTTTTTAGCTACTAGATTCTAAGGTTATTGAATACCTATACATGTTGGATTTCGTTACCATTTTCGGATTCCTATTGTATTTTAAGTTTTAAGTTAAGCAGTACCCTTTAGAGTCTGCTACAAGTATACTTCTTCTAAGTTCTATCTTTACAAATGTTGACTGAGGGTTCAATATCCTTCAGAATTGAATGTCTAGTTATAATTTCCTGGTTTAGATTTAGGGACTTGGTGAAGGGGTTTTGCTCTCTAGTTCATAACTTTGATTTGAGCACGCGGTGTTGGGTTATTTCACATCGATTGTGAGAGTGACAGAGGGTTTTAATAAATGTGAGGAAATTCCACCCGCTACGAGATAGATTTTTGAGTTGAGATATATAAATTCAATCGCATCCAAAATGTGTGGTGATTGTTGAAAACTTCTTCGCTTGTTCTACAATACTTGCCTCTTGTTGTCAATTTGTTCTTGCTTGCTACTATGGTGAAATCCAACTACTCTCTCTTTGTATTACTCAAACATGGAAAATGTGAATGTGGTGTAATGAACTAATCAAATATAGTTAATAGCGTGCATCAGTGTATGCTGTTTAAACAAACAAATAGCTTCTTTTTTGACAACCAAACAAATCGCTTTCAGAATATGTGTTTCTAGAAAAAGGGTGACGCTTGCTAAACTCACAAATTCGACAGATTTGCCTCTGTATAAATACTGTAATGTTTATGCTTGGATCTTCGAAATTAAGGAGAAATCCTTTCTTCTTCTTTTTTACGAAAAGAAGGGAATTTTATTAACTGATCAAATCCACCTCGATACAATAACTCAGCTGGAACAAATCTCCAAACTGTCAACTACAACCTGATTGTGAAACAAAAAACGAGCTAAACGTGAAACCAGTAACATCACAATTGACTTTCACATAAGTATCATCTGTAGCCCAATGTTCAAAACTATCATCAGTTACATTAACTAATATTGGAGGAACAAATATTCTCAAAATATGAACAATTTTTTGTTGTGAAAGGTGAGCTCTTACGATCTCCATCACCATCCCAGATTCGATGCGAGTCTTACAAATCTCCCAAAATATCATATAAATTCTTCTTAGAAAAACTATTGAAACCCATAAGAAGACACACAAAAACATCAAAATATAAAACATTAACATCTCAAAAAGATGGGCACGACTAACAACCTTGATAACAAGGTACCAACAAGACCTTTTTCAAAAAGGATTAGATCTCGATTTTATTAAAAAAACTGGTAAATAGAAGAGAGGATGGGAGAGCGAAGGGGACTTAATCGGTGAAGGGAATGAAAATATGAAAGTGGAGAAGTGGCGGCTAAAAGGCTAGATACGGGAGTCGACTCTCAAAACCCTAGAATTAGAAATCCTTTCTTAATTACTCTATTAGCCCGAATGTTTTGATTTTCTTACTTTAGGATTTTTGCACGTACAAATATTAACTTTCTTTTGGAACAGAATGATTCAGTTATCAAACATCTCCGCTTTTTAACTTTAATTACCAAGTTGGTGCCGATAATTTGATACAGTAACATATTAGGATTCTCTATTTAAACCATAATTCTAGGAAGCTCAGATGGAACTAAATGGAGTATTTTCTTTTGAGGAGGCGATGCAAATTTTCGGAAAATAATAACAAGTTTTATTATCAAAATATTTATATATATATATTAAAAATATTGTTGTGTAACAAATATTTCAAACAATATTTGTTCTGATAGAACAATTTTGTACAATAATTCCAAACAAAACAGAGTAAACTTAATTTTTATAAACGGAAACGTACTCAACAGGTGCACTACTGCAGAGTTTTTTGAGAGTGTTTGTTTTCTCTTATTTTATAAAAATAAATATTTATTTTTAAAAAATAAAATAAACCAAATGAACCATCTATATAATCTGCAATTAAGACTGTATATTCAGATTATTAATAAATATGTAAGTTTGATATGTCAATATATTTAAAAGATAGAAAAAGAGGCGGGTATAACATTTGTTGACTTGTTTCAATAATGTACGTACCTAACTATATTATTTTAGCATTTACTTATTATAACAAGCACCCTAATTATATACATATTTATATTAATTAAAATTTTATTTTTAAATTCAATTATATATTTATTATAACCTACATATTAAATAGAATAAATTTATATAAAATAAAAGAACATATAATATTAATATAAATTTAATATTATAAAATTTTATATTTAATATTAATAAAATTATAAAAAATAATTAATTTATTTAAATATTAGTTACGCCTGCTTCGGGTTATAAGCTTGTAATCTTGAAATTGAAAAGTGATGATTATATAGGATATAGTGCCATAGTGGATGCCTGGATTGTTAGATAGCAAGAACTGGAGGGAGGGTTTTTGTTCAAATTTTAAAATCAAAGTGCATGCGGTCTCCTCAGGTCGGGAAAGAGTTACTCCCTTTATTTTATTTTTTAATTTGTCGTTTGATTTTTTCCAAAAATCTTATTATTTTTGAAAAAACTGAAAATTCTACCCGATTTTATGTTAGAAAATGAAAAGTTTAAAACATATTTTATATATGTTCTTGATGTAATTTCCGTAAACTAACTATTGGAGGTTGTTCCTTGCAATGAGGACTTAAATTTTCATGTTTGGATTTAAGACATTTTCTTAGTGGAATCCATAAAGAAATTGAGTTGAAGTTATTTGCTTGAAATGGGTTATGTGGGTTTATCCCACATTGAATTTGTAAAAGAAAGATATTAAGTTTATATAGCATCTTGTGTTAGTATTGTTTACAACTACTAGTGTAAGTGGAATGCTTATGTCACATGTTGTTATTGAATAATATATATCTTTTAATTGTAAGTTTATTTGATTTATTTATATTGATTATTTAATATTAATATTAAATATATTGAGTAAGGATTATTTTAATAATCAGACTCTAAATATATATTACAATATTAATATTACTTAATCTGAATAATATAAGTAACTAATAAAACTCACTTCTTTGTAAAACTTTATTTCCCTATATATTGAGGTGTGCACATGTAGTTGTAGTGTGCCTCTTGTTTGTACCTTGCATAATTAAAAAATAAATTGCATAAGTTGTCGGGCAAATTGAGGTGTGCATTTTTCTCCTACCTCGTATATATAAAATGCATAGGTTTTTTTGGCGAACTGAGGTGTTAGTCGCTGTTGAGTGCTACATATCTGTGGACGAAGTACTCTGTATTTCAAGACTTCTTGCAAGGTTTGCCGACTCAGTAGTTTTTTGGGTTATATCAGTGTATGCATAAAACTTATGTTAGAGCTAAGTATTCGATCTTTCTCTTGTCTTTGCAGTTACTGATTGAGATATATCTCGTTTCTACCTTCGTGTTTTGTTTTGTTAATTGGTTTAATCTGTCTGTTCTTGTTAAATTGTTTATATAACTGTCCCATTGTTGTGTTTAGTTTTAATTATTCCCAACAATCTTGAAGAGATTATCTGTTATATATTATTAATTAACAAGATGGTTAACGAAACGGAAACTCCTGTTGTTGATGCTACTGGTTCTGGGTCTGGGATTACTGCATCCACCATTGATTGGACCACGTACCGTTTCCCACAGCCCATTGATTTGTCGGGCATGCCTGATAAATTCGGTGGAGGTGTTGGTTTTTCTCGTTGGCAGAAAAAGATGAAACTGTGGCTAGCGGTAAAGGGTCTATGGCCGGTGGTGCAGTATGCTTCACCAGTTGTTGATCAAGAGAAGGCTAACTCTGTTAAGGCCTATGCTATGTGAGAAGAAAAGGATGGGGTGGCTAGGGCTGCAATATTGGCAGCTTTAGCGAACACTCTGTTCGATGTTTATTCATCGGATTCCTACACTGCTAAGCTCTTATGGGAGAAGCTGGACCAGACACATAATACTGACTCACAAGGTCTGGAAAAGTATGGTGTGGCAAGGTTCCTTGATTTCAAGCTGGTGGATACTAAATCCATGACGGAGCAAGTGCATGAGTTTGAGATGTTGGTACATGCTTTGAAGGAGTCTGGAATGGACCTTCCTGAGAAGTTTCAGGTTATGTCAGTGATTGAAAAGCTCCCGAAGTCTTGGGAAGAGTTTGCTCTCTCCTTGAAAAGACAGAAAGGAGAGATCATCTGGACTAACTTGATGTTAGACATCTCTGTGCAGGAACAACACAAGTCTAAACAGGGACATGTGATGCCTGCTGAACATGGGAGTTCGAAGGTGAACGTAGTGATTGTTGGACAGAAAAGAAAGTCTATCACTAAGAAGGAGAATAACAAGCCTAAAAATGACAAGAACAAGGCTAAGAAACCAAAGGCAAATAAATAATGTTAGTCTTGTGGACAGGTTGGTCACTGGAGCAAGGACTGTCCTACAAAGAAAATGAAGAAACCTAATGTGATAGCACAAGCTAATACTGTGCTTGAAACCACTGTTGGGCCTGTGGTTAACATAGTTGTTGGTGAGGCTGTTGCTTCTGAAACCAATGACAGGTATGTTACCTACAACCCTACACTACTTTCCACTTATCTGTTAAATGAATGGTTGATTGATACTGGAGCTAATGTACATATTTGTACTGATATTACTCTGTTTGTATCTTATGAACAGGTTCAATGCATGACAGTGATGATGGAGAATGCTAGTGTTGCTCAAGTACTTGGAGTAGGAAACGTGGACCTGAAGTTTGCTTCTGGGCGTGTTCTATCCCTTACTAGAATGCATCATGTTCCTGACATTCGTAGAAACATAATAAGTGGAAGTTGTTTAGTTAAAAATGGTTTCGAAATTTCTTTGAAGTGTAACATAGTAGTAATTACACATACTGGTGTATTTTTTGGCAAAGGTTACTTGTCTGATGGATTATTTTTAATAAATGTGGAGCCTGTTTTGGGCAGTTTTATTAATGATAATGTTGTTCCTTCTATAAATTGTGTTGAATCATCTTATTTATGACACTCACGTCTTGGTGATCTAAATTTTGGTGCTCTAAAGAATATGATGAATTTAGAGTTGATTCCAAAGTATGCCATTGAAAAGAAATCTAAATGTCAAGTATGTGTGACTGCTAAACTAACTAGGAAACCCTTTCATAATGTTGTTAGGGATTCAGAAGTATTAGAATTAGTACACACAGACATATGTGAATTTAGTGGTATATTGACTAAAGATAATAAAAGATATTTCATTACCTTTATAGACGATTGTAGTAGATATTGCCATGTTTATTTGATTAAGCATAAAGATGAAGCACTTGATAAATTCATTATGTATAAAAATGAAGCTGAAACACAAACTGGCAAAGTACTTAAACGTTTGAGGTCTGATAGAGGTGGAGAGTATACGGGTACCTCATTTAATGAATTTTACAAAAGTAATGGTATAGTTCATGAGGTGACTCTACCATACACTCCTGAGTCTAATGGGGTGACAGAACGAAAGAATAGAACATTTAAAGATATGATTAATAATATGCTAATTAATTTTGGGTTGCCTAAGTACATGTGAGGAGAGGCTCTGAATACGGCTTGCCATATTCTGAACAGAGTCCCTCTGAAACATATGGACAAGACACCTTATGAGTTATGGAAAGGCAAAAAGACTAGTTTAAAGTATCTTTGTGTGTGGGGCTGCCTTGCAAAAGTACTTGTCCCTGAACACAAGAGAAAGAAACTGGGGCCGAAAACTGTTGATTGCATCTTTCTAGGCTATATTGAAACCACTACCGCTATGAGATTTTTAGTGTTAAAATCTGACATAGATGGGATAGTGGCAAACACTATAGTTGAGTTTCGTGATGCAACATTCTTTGAGAATGTGTTCCCTATGAAGACTGGTATACCTCAGGGTATTTCTGATGATGATCTCTCTCGCACATCGATTTCCATTCCTGATCATGTGAAAAGGATGACAAATGTGGGGGTGAATCCTGCTAGTAGCTCTACTCCTAACGAAGTAGAGAAACCTAGAAGGAGTAAGCGTGCAAAGGTGGTCAAGGATTTTGGAAGTGATTTTATCACTTACAATGTCGAGGATTTTGTAGTGTGCCTCTTCCTTGTACCTTACATAGTTAAAAAATAAATTGTATAGGTTGTCGGACAAATTGAGGTGTGCCTCTTTCTCCTACCTCGCATATATAAAATGCATAGGTTTTTTGGGCGAACTGAGGTGTTAGTCATTGTTGAGTGGTACGTATCTGTGGACAAAGTACTTTGTGATGTTTTATCCTGGAAGTGATATTGCTGCAACCCAACACAGCGTAGTGGGACAATAATTTCTTCAAGAACACTCAAAAATCTTTCTCTTGTCTTTGCAGTTACTGATTGAGATATATCTCGTTTCTACCTTCGTGTTTTGTTTTGTTAATTGATTTAATCTGCATGTTCTTATTAAATTGTTTATATAACTGCCTCATTGTTGTGTTTAGTTTTAATTATTTCCAACATTTTATTCATTTCAACAAATCAAAATTCCATTTTAAAATAATAAAAAGTCAAAAAACTAAAACTGTTCTTGATTTCTATCCTCTGCGCGTCTTCAACCAATCCAAACCTCCAATCTCCGTCCAGCCCTAGCTGAGGGCATCCCCAAGTGCGGGGATTTTGTGACATTTTTTTGATCAAATAATTAGAAATATTATTTTTAAATTTCTTTTTAATACGTGTGTCATAAAATTAAACGACAAATAAAAAAAAATAGATACAATTTTTTTTATTGATTTCCTCATGGTTCGAGCCTAGACCGGATACCTAAAATATATTTCGGGTCAATTAACATACTTAGGATTTGAGCTAAAAATCATAATTAAAAACTAAATTCGTGTTTTTTCATATTAGATTTTTTTGATTGAATTAAGGTGGTAATGGGCGTTGAGTTTCATGGTATATGATGGGTTGCTTTGTTGCTGTTTTGTTCTAAAAATGATATTACGATTTTTCAACACAAAGAAACGAAAAAAATAATTAACAATCGAATCTTTTACTAAGTTCAATCATTCGACAATGATAGATAGTCTTTTTTATATTTATTGTTACCAATTATTTGATATTATCTGACCTTTATATTTGTTTTACTAATTAAATTTTGCTCACGTTATTCTTAAAATTATTATCAGTTAAATATAACTACGTTGTCACCTATATATCGCATATAGTTTTCCCACCACTCCAAACGAAAATGTAAACTAATCCCATCTTACTCTAATTACCAGCAACAAATGAATGTAAACATTTTTATGTAGTAATATTTTTACTTATATACTGAATAAATTATATCAATTTGCTCGATGATTTACTCGATATGGGACTGGGGTCTGAGGGTTCGCCGCGGTTCATTGCGTTACACAAATATAGGAAGAAAACACAAAATATGAAAAGACTAAAATTACTTATAAAGGTGGAAAAATTTATATAATTTGGACTGCAGCACCATGCAGTAGTACATGAATGGACATTCAATGAGTTCAATTATAGCCTATACTCAGGTGGTGCTTACGTACGTAATGTCACGGGTTTAATCCATCTGGTGGATCTTCATATAATTTCTATCACTACTCTTACTACACTGGACACTGGTGTAGTTATGTGGAACCTCCTGGTCGCGTAACAACCGTTAATACTACTATAGTAGTATAAGTGTACTGTGTACATTACTGTATTTGCTTTCGGTCAAGACTCAAGAATCAATCTCTCTCAACTTTATGTAGCCCTTATACTATCACTATTTATCCGTTACTACTACTCTAATAACAAAATAGAGTATGATCAGACGTATTCATCCGATTAATCGTTCCAATATTCAGTTAAGCATAGTTTAATTGATCTCGATGAAGTATTCGAGTACTGTCGACCAAAATAATCGAATTTTATAATGCCTAGAGGTGAATAACTGAATATGATATGAAATTTAACAATTTACTGCATTCTCAAATCCCTTTGCAGTTTGCAACACTGTACCATGTAGTGATGCATGTACCACTTAGATATGGATATCAAATGTAGGTGGTGTAATGCAGCTGAGGGTAGTATGGTAGATAGATGTATCAATAGCATCCTACGGCTGTACATATTTCTGCAATTATTATTTTCCATTACTGGTGCGAATTCCACGTAACAAAGTTGAGTATACTAAGTGTAACGTAGATTTTATGCAATTAGTACATGGAACCTAGATGAGTATATATTATGTTAAAGACGATTCTTGTGACCTGAATAATCTATTGAAATGTTAAGATACTGAAAGATCAGAAGAGTGTATTGCATAAGATAGAGACATTGGTGTCCCTGTTTCAGTGCGCCTCTGTCCCAATACTATGAAGGCCCTAGTGGTGGTTACCCCTTTTTTTAGAAAGTCATTCATAGTTCAGTATCAGTAGACGCAATTCTTTAATATGATGTTATTGTTATTTATATCAATTCAAACTAGGATAGATATTAATCCAAATAATAATAGATTTATATTTATTGCTATAATATTGGTGTAGTACAAGGCCTCTAGGTAAGGAGTAGTACTAGGGATCCCAAAATTTTTTTCAAATGATGTGGCATAATACATGACTAGTTTTGATTCGTGGGCGCATATGTATGCACGCGGAGTCTCATATTATTTTTATGAAAGTTACCATTTACGTATGTGATAACTCAGCATTTGAAAAAAAATTTGAAAAAAATTTTAGGCCCCCTAACATTTCTCCCGTATGTAAAATAGAGATCAGATAAAAAACAAAATCGTTGAAACTGAAATAGTAAATATATATGTACATCAAATGACTTGAGAGAACGACCCGTACTACCAAGCTTGTGTAAGTCAAGTGAAGTGATAATAACAATTGCGAAATGAAGCCGAATTGCAAAAGCCTGGTTGAATACCTCTTCACCTCTTCTATTACTTCCTAAAATAAATTCAAATCATAAATACAAAATCATGTAACAATTAACATTATACTGAGAGTCTGAGAGTGTATATAATAGAATCGTAAACATCTTCTTGAATTTTAATATTTATCTTTCATAGAATCACTAAATATTGTTTAAACATGTACAGTACAACAAAAAAAAACCCATGAATGTTCGTGAAATTACTCAGTCAAAAAAATGACTTAAGCTAACGGCCCGTGCTGCCAGGATTTGTGTAAATCAAGAGAAATGACGGTTACAATTGTGAAATGAGGTCGAATGAGCTAAGTAAAGACCTGGTTGAATACCTCTTCTATTGCTTCCTAAAACAAATTCGAATCAAAAATACAGAATCATGTAACAGAAAACTTATACTCAGGGTATATATAATAGCATCATATTCCGGTTCGGACATGTCAATAAATACACATATACTATTTTCATGAAGATGCCTCTTCGTAATTTGTTAATAATACATAATGAAATGATTTCATAAGATAGTGCGGGAACTCAATTATATGGGTGTATTTAGAATTGATCATTTATCATCTTTCGAATCAAGAAATCCACTATTCAAGTAGTTAAATTCTACAATTGATTAAAACAGATCTACGTATACAACCGAGTAACATTCAACAAAGATGCTGTGCATTTAAATTTGAGGAAAAAGACATTGCTCCATTTAAATTTGAGGTGAAAGACATATGGCTAAGTAGAAATTGTGGTCTTTATATGTATTAAGTATTTGTTCCAAGCGTGTAGGATTTGGTCAAAATTTAATTTGGGATTAAGTATGATATTTGTTGAAAGATATTGTAATATTCTTTTTCTAATCAAATTTGCTTATAAAGAAAATGTATATTAATTTACACATATTTTATCTTATAATATTAAAAGTGTAATATGTCATATCAAAAAATCATTATCTTATTTTAATTAATACAAATTTTATTTTGTATTATACAAATATGAGGGGTGAAAAAAACTTTAAACTTTAATTTATTAATTTATAATTTCACTAACTTACATATTTATTTAGTTGATAATATATATTATACTCCCTCCGTCCCATATTTCTTGTCTCATTTTAACTTTTCAAAATCAAATTAATCACTTTTGATCAATAAATTAAACATATTATATAATAATATATATTTTAAAAAAAAATATTATAATAAAATTTAATTATTCTATTTTATGAATCAATTTTTAAAGTCATAAAATTATAAATAAATATTTTTAAATTGTTAGTCAAAGTTAAAAAAATTTGACTTTGAAAAGTCAAAATGAGACAAAAATTATGGGACGGGGGGAGTATATAAGAGTAACATTTTTCTTTTAATGAGAGAACTACATACTATTTTTATTAAAATAATTTAAAAAACTAAATTATTTAATAATTTTAATTAAAGACATACATAAATAATTTAATTATGTGTAGAATCAATAATTTTTCTTTTCTTAAAAAATATAATGCAAAACCAAATTCATTATATATGGACTCCGCAAAACAAAAACAAAAAATCATCATTTTACGTCTAATTTCTTTACACATTAAATCTATTCCTTTATAGTCACTCCAAAACATCAGCATTATTCAGACATTTCCAAAAATTGAGAAAAGCTTGGGTACTTGGGTTCCCATCCTGTTGCCCGGCGAGTCTTGGAGTTGTCTAATTTCTTGCCCAAAGGATCATTAGTTCCTGCAAGCACCATTATTATAGCACTTCTTTGGATTGAATTTGGAGTGTGGTAATGGAACTATGTACATTTAATGATGACAGAGCTTTCACATTAAGAATATAGATATTTACTATTATTTTTTTGCTAATTAATAGATATTTACTACTGCTTTAATTGTGTATACTACATTCCTTCTATGTACGCAAGTAATCAATTAAAACTAAGTAATCAATTAAAACTAACCTGTGAATCCTACAAATTTTGAGCTGAATTTCCCGCTCTTTTCGACAATGTCCATTACTTCCTGCCTGTAATCCATTATAAAGTAAGAATACCACTCTGAATCCAAATAGATTAAAGAACAAATACCTATCACCAATACACCTTCCCAAAAGAACAATACAAAAGTTAGAAAGAGACAAAATATATAAAACACAGAAGAGGGAGGAAGAGAACCTGGACAATGGATGATTATCACAGGCCAAAAAGGTCCGACCACGAAGCTTCTTCTTCAAGATAGCAACTACTAGCGAGGCTGCATCCTGCGTGCCAGAACAATAATCAAGATACAACGTGTAATGTGAGAGCATAAATGATGTTTTATCCACAATATTATACTTCACAAATGAAGCAAAATGAGCAAATTTGCTGAAGAAAGCTATATATATATATATATATATATATATATATATATATATATATATATATATATATATATATATGTGTATGTAGGTATATATATATGTATGTATGTATGTATATATATATGTATGTATGTATTTTATGTAACTCATGACTCTTACATTATTTTCATTTAGGCAACTAATTAAGAATTTGTATTTCTTTATATAACTTGTATTAATGCAATTCAATTACCTGTCAAGAAATCTCGATAGAAAGCTTGAAAGAAAACAGATGGTTAGCTTAACAATAGAAAACAATGTCATTACAATGTGATTTCTCATAATAATCGATCTATAGATTATTTTATAGTGTTCAATTTTTTGTAGTGTTCTGTATGAAATTCTGCAGAAGTTCTTGATCAAAATGTTTTTGGTGCAGGAAAAGATTGTTAACATGGAACCTCGCCTTGAAGATGGAAGGGGAGGACCTTATGAAATTGGAATGGTCGGTGGTATTCTAATGAATATTGGAATCCTGGGACTGAATACTGAAGTGGAGGAGCTGCAGATTCATGATATTATTAATGAAGATGAGCTGACAATGAAGATGAGTTCTTCGATTTTTTCTAAGATGATAAGGTGCAGAGGTCTTGTTCTGGGTCTGCAATGGTTTTAAGGAGTAACGTTACTGCAGTATGTTGTCTAGGTTTCAAGTTGAGTTAATGGTTCATGTTTTCTTGTTGTCTTTGTTCAAGTTCAGCGTTGTCTTAGTTCTATTAAGAGTTGTTATTCCTACGTTTCTCAGCCACGAGGGTTGTAAGGTTAAGGTTCTATTATTAATTAAATTGTTGCAGTATGTGCCAATGGATGTTCCAACTGAGACTGAAATAGAGGAAACAGCAAAGGCTGCAGGAATAGATGTTATGAGGAGTTTGCAGAAGAATATGCTTTTGATAATGACTGTCTTCTAGTTGGTGTAGATGAAGTTGTTAGTCAAGACGTAGTTCAGGTTCAAGAATTAATGAAAAGAAAATGGAAGAGAGTTCAACACGCAATGGAAAGGAGAAATAGAGTTAAGGACATAGAAACTAAAGTTGGTCCTGATTGGGATGAAGCAAAGAGTCTACTGAAGAAGAAGGAGTTAACCCTTACTCAGAAGAAAGACAGAGAAGTCCTTGATCTCTTCAGAATGATGAGGGAAAAATTTGAAGATGTTCATCAACTCTATGCAATGCTATCAGAAAAAATCACAAGCGTGTCAGTAAGTGCGTTCAAATACGGATGGAAAATGTTCATAAATTCTACAACACTGGGATCAAAAATTTTATCGACAAAGAGCTTTGAAAAGATGAATATAGTGGAGTTGTATGTGCTGAAGAGGAAAGTCATCTTTGGGGGACATAAAACAAATGAGATACTGAGAGATCTGATAGAGAAGAAAATTATAGAGATCGGTGTCGAAGCATTTGAGAAGCCTCCGGTGGTCAAGTATTACAAAGCAACAACACTTCATTACCTAACTTTGTTAGATGAATGTTTGGATACGAGCCATGTAATATTCATGCAGTATGTAGAAGGGAGGCTCAGAAGCAAGAAGTATAGAACTGAAAAAGATCTAAAGACTACTGAGTTGATCTATGCATTCAGGCTGAACAGAGCGATTAAAACATCAAGTAGATATCTAATGGAGACCACCAGATATTACCATGATCCAGTATATGTGAGAAGAGATGATGGCACAGAAGAACTCGAAACCATAAAAGATTCTGAACCTTGCATACAGACAGAGCCAAATGGAATAAAATACTTCCTATTCAAGAAGAATAGAGTGGATAAGAAAAAGGAACTATCAAAACTGAAGAGAAATAATTCTGAAGTTATCCGGAAAGTCTTTTCTAGAGTTAAGAGATCCATTGTAAAATCAGACAAGAAGGCCTTAAGGATGATTCAAGATGTACTGATGGAGAAACTGGTAGAAGAGTCGATGCATGACACTGACAGAGTAAAAGGCTTTCCGAAGAGAATAACAGTGTTCGTGTTTTCAAAGAGACAATCTCTGGCCTTTGAGTCAATCTCCAAGACAAATTCAACGACTTTTCTCACTGAAGTTTTGAAGAAATTAGAAGAACCACCTTCTGTCAACACTCTTGAAGTAGAAGCTAGAGATCTAGTGAAAGAAAGGTTGGAGCAGAAAGAAGAAGAGTTGAAAAAGCACTACTCCGAAACAAGAACAAGCAGGACTCATTACAAAGAAGCAGAAGATCATAGAATTATTTGTTTAGGCTAGAGGAACAAACTTCTATTGTACTCAAAGAAATCTGGAAATGTAAAATCTAATCCAGAATGTAATCAATATTATTTACTGTCTTCCTGCACTTTACTTTTTCTTGTAAGTAATAGTTGAGTTATCCTCTCACAGGATTTGCTTGTCGAGCTCTAACAACTAAATAAGGGGAGATTGTAAAGCATAATGTAACGTAGTATGTAATAGTGACAACTATAACTCAACTAAGAAATAAAGACAAATAAATAATACTAATATGCAGCACATGAATCGAGAAGGACATGTAAACAGGAATTATACATACATCATTGCAGAGCATTCAATATAAAAGGCTTATTGAACGTCAGTGAGAGAAGTTCATTAAAATGTTCAGGCCTCAGCAATAAATAAGAGTTCAGAAGATTTCTGACTAAAGACAGTGTAATGATTTAAGTATATATGTCAAAGGGTTTCAGTGATCAGAAGCAATGCAACAGTCCAAAGTTAATCAGCTGAAACAGAATAAAAGTCAAGGGAATTCAATTCAGTGTCAGTCGTTTGTGAACCAGACTAGTGCACTAAGCGTCAGCACAACAAGAAAAGAATTGTCTTGGTTAATCAGAAGAAAATCAGTTGATCAAGCCAGAAGAGTGAAAATTAAGTAGTAATTACTTCAAGATTTCAAGATATATGTTAAGGCAAGTAATACTAACATTTGGTGGCTCATGTACTCTTGAGGTACTCTAGTGGCGCAACATAAAGGCTTAGGCGCAACAAACCAAGATTCAAACTCAAAGAAAATCTAAGTAAAGGCTTGTGGCGCCTGCACAAGGGAATGGGAGTGCAGGCGCAACAAAACAGTTGTGGCGCAACATAACAATGCTCAAGGCGCAACATAAGTTCAATTAGAAGGTTTGTGGCGCCTACACACTGCAAATAGTGTGCAACAAAAAGGCAACAGGCACAACAAAACACTTGTGTGAATGTTTCTAAGTCATTTAGTGGCGCCTATACAAGGAAACAACTGTATAGGCGCAACTAACCTTAGATAGAGGCGCAACTAACCTTAGATAGAGGCGCAACAAACATTCTTTGGCGCAACAAAACATTTATCCGGCACCTACACACTATCAACAATCTACAGGCGCAACATAGGACTTATACATTGTTGAAAATCATTTTCCAAAAAGCCTACAAAATATATATGGGTGAAATCAATTTAGACAGTAGTGATTCATTCATCTTCAAAAAAACGACATATAGACGGGAGCTCCATTGAAGACATTCATTAAACTCACCCAACTGTATATCTATTGTAATATTGATTGAACCCATTGAAACTAATCATTCTGATTAGAAGTGTAGCACTCAGGGATTTAATAACATATCTTTATTTTCCCGAATCATTGTGTTTCATTAACTGCCATTTTCATATCTCAAGAATACAAACATTTAATCCGCAATTAAACGAAAAATCTACCACATCGTATTCAACCCCCCCTCTATGATGATTTTGGACCTAACATGAACTTTTAGTTTATTAATTTCTTAATAATTTGTTAACCAAAATTCATTGTATGTACATTTATATTTGTATTTAATAATGAGTAATTCATAATATATATTTTAAAATTTAAAACATTATAGGAATTGTTTTAAATATTATTAATAATTTTCTGTAGAAAATTATTATTATATAATTTACCCGTTCAACGTATTTTTTTATTTTTAATAAATTTTGGACTCATTTAACTTATTTTATAAGTAACTTATGAATTAAAAAATGTATATATTTGTTAAGATAGGTTATAAGGAGAGTAGATATATATGATCAAATATATCCTCGTTAACCACAACAGGCCCGATAATTATGATGGTACAAGTGAGCGGAGCTTGGTCCAATAGCACAGATATATGATCAAAAGAAAGCGTGAGTTGGGTTAGGTTAGGTTAAGAAGATGAGGTTGACGGAGAATCGAACGAGGCAAGTGAAGGTTATTAACAACTTGATGGATAGTAATTGTCCTCGATTGAATAGTAATGCTGCGGTTGTAAGAAGTCGCTTTTGGAAGTATTGGCCCGGGGCAATGAAGATCTATCCAAGGATTGCCCCAAAGAAGACGAAGATGAAGATGAAGCAGCAGCATAGACTATCAGGCTTCTTTCAGGCCCAGCTTCGAATGATGAAACGTAAGAAGAAAGGTAAGTTAATTGCTTCTAGTAGTAGTAAAAAGAGTTCTCTTATCTCAAAAAAGCTGACCAGTAATTCTTCTCAATTGCGGACCTTGGAGAAAAGTAAGACTGGCTTGATTAGTTATCAGTTTACTACGACTAGTAGTAGTTTGATAAGGCACCAATTGAAAAAGAATAGGTTGAGTGACTTACCCGAGGAACTGCTAGCAGAGATTCTGGTCAGACTGCCTGTCAAGTTTATCTTACGCTGCAGGTGCGTACTTAAATCATGGAATTATTTCATCAGATCTCCCATGTTTGTCACCCTCCAATTAAATTATCAGAAGCAAATCAGTACAGCCGACCATTGTCATCATTATCCTAGATATCTCCTTTTCCAACATCAAAATGAATTTGGTTTAACGCTACGTTTTGATGACGTACAATGTGAAGAATACTGCACACTTGAATTTCTTCCCAACTTTTCCGGCCTTGCCTGGTTTGCCCTATCCTATGGTTTGATCTGCACCTCGACCATCTTTTTGACTCATTACAATGACCACGATTATAATCGCAACATTTATCTATGGAATCCTCTTATTAAGAAATACAAAATTCTTCCCAATTCACCTCTTCCTTCTACACAAAATTTGTTCGCTTGGGAGGCTTTAGCTTTTGGTTTTTTACCGGAAGACAATGATTATGTTGTGATACATATTATCAAACCTTGTTTACCTCCGCACCCTCACTCAGTCATCATTGGTGTTTATAGTCTAAACACTAATTCTTGGAAGAAATCAAGTCAAGATAATGTATTTATATCTGACATCAGCTCCAACAATGTTGTTTTCATTAATGGGGCTGCATTTTGGGTTGGGTTTTATTCGAACAAGCAAAAAATACTTTTGTGCTTTGATACCAAGACTGATATACTGTGTGAGATCTCATTGCCGGACTCGGCTGTATCTGAACCATTTGTTCCTGTTATTCATGCATTTGGTCAATCTATTGCTTACTTCATTTGGGAAGATGAAGTAATTCATTTTGATATGTGGGTTTTGAAATATGATTATATGAACGAGTTTACGTGGGAGAAGAAGATGTGTATCACTCCAAGTAAAGATGTTGAGGAGGAAATTGTGGGTGTAAGGAACAATGGTGATCCAATACTCGCAAAGTCTAAACATTTGATTTCATATAATATTGATAGCCATCAAGCTAATTGGTTCGTTACTTCATGGGATCGTTGGACTCCAGGTTCCTCTTACCAGGATGAGTACGGATCACCTTATGTCGTTAGGCCTTTTGTCGAGAGTTTGGTTATGCTTAATAATGATTGAAATAATTGAAAAGAAATGTCAGGTCCGAAGCCTTGTCACTCCAAACACAAAGCTATTGATTTATGAATTTCGTGGATTATGCTTTTGTTTAATAAATTCCATCATTTTAGACAAATGATTTATGAATGTTGCGGATCATGTTTTTTTAATAAATCCTCATTATATGTGGTTGTTTTGCTTAATAGTACTGTTAGGATTTTAAAGTTAGTTATTGACAATTGTGAAGTTGTTAGTGACAGATTATTGCAATGGTTTAGTGATGATGGTTTTGAGGTTCAACATTTGGTTATTGATCAACAGTTGGGGTAAAGTTACATGTTTTGCAATGTAGTTTATGTATAACTTTTATGCTTTCCTGATATTGTTGCACAACTTAGAATTGACGGGATAAGAAATTGACGATTGTGAGGTTTTGTTTTGTAGTATGATATGAAATTTAACAATTTACTGCATTCTCAAATCCCTTTGCAGTTTGCAACACTGTACCATGTAGTGATGCATGTACCACTTAGATATGGATATCTAATGTAGGTGGTGTAATGCAGCTGAGGGTAGTATGGTAGATAGCTGTATCAATAGCATCCTACGGCTGTACATATTTCTGCAATTATTATTTTCCATTACTGGTGCGAATTCCACGTAACAAAGTTGAGTATACTAAGTGTAACGTAGATTTTATGCAATTAGTACATGGAACCTAGATGAGTATATATTATGTTAAAGACGATTCTTGTGACCTGAATAATCTATTGAAATGTTAAGATACTGAAAGATCAGAAGAGTGTATTGCATAAGATAGAGACATTGGTGTCCCTGTTTCAGTGCGCCTCTGTCCCAATACTATGAAGGCCCTAGTGGTGGTTACCCCTTTTTTTAGAAAGTCATTCATAGTTCAGTATCAGTAGACGCAATTCTTTAATATGATGTTATTGTTATTTATATCAATTCAAACTAGGATAGATATTAATCCAAATAATAATAGATTTATATTTATTGCTATAATATTGGTGTAGTACAAGGCCTCTAGGTAAGGAGTAGTACTAGGGATCCCAAATTTTTTTTCAAATGATGTGGCATAATACATGACTAGTTTTGATTTGTGGGCGCATATGTATGCACGCGGAGTCTCATATTATTTTTATGAAAGTTACCATTTACGTATGTGATAACTCAGCATTTGAAAAAAAATTTGAAAAAAATTTTAGGCCCCCTAACATTTCTCCCGTATGTAAAATAGAGATCAGATAAAAAACAAAATCGTTGAAACTGAAATAGTAAATATATATGTACATCAAATGACTTGAGAGAACGACCCGTACTACCAAGCTTGTGTAAGTCAAGTGAAGTGATAATAACAATTGCGAAATGAAGCCGAATTGCAAAAGCCTGGTTGAATACCTCTTCACCTCTTCTATTACTTCCTAAAATAAATTCAAATCATAAATACAAAATCATGTAACAATTAACATTATACTGAGAGTCTGAGAGTGTATATAATAGAATCGTAAACATCTTCTTGAATTTTAATATTTATCTTTCATAGAATCACTAAATATTGTTTAAACATGTACAGTACAACAAAAAAAAACCCATGAATGTTCGTGAAATTACTCAGTCAAAAAAATGACTTAAGCTAACGGCCCGTGCTGCCAGGATTTGTGTAAATCAAGAGAAATGACGGTTACAATTGTGAAATGAGGTCGAATGAGCTAAGTAAAGACCTGGTTGAATACCTCTTCTATTGCTTCCTAAAACAAATTCGAATCAAAAATACAGAATCATGTAACAGAAAACTTATACTCAGGGTATATATAATAGCATCATATTCCGGTTCGGACATGTCAATAAATACACATATACTATTTTCATGAAGATGCCTCTTCGTAATTTGTTAATAATACATAATGAAATGATTTCATAAGATAGTGCGGGAACTCAATTATATGGGTGTATTTAGAATTGATCATTTATCATCTTTCGAATCAAGAAATCCACTATTCAAGTAGTTAAATTCTACAATTGATTAAAACAGATCTACGTATACAACCGAGTAACATTCAACAAAGATGCTGTGCATTTAAATTTGAGGAAAAAGACATTGCTCCATTTAAATTTGAGGTGAAAGACATATGGCTAAGTAGAAATTGTGGTCTTTATATGTATTAAGTATTTGTTCCAAGCGTGTAGGATTTGGTCAAAATTTAATTTGGGATTAAGTATGATATTTGTTGAAAGATATTGTAATATTCTTTTTCTAATCAAATTTGCTTATAAAGAAAATGTATATTAATTTACACATATTTTATCTTATAATATTAAAAGTGTAATATGTCATATCAAAAAATCATTATCTTATTTTAATTAATACAAATTTTATTTTGTATTATACAAATATGAGGGGTGAAAAAAACTTTAAACTTTAATTTATTAATTTATAATTTCACTAACTTACATATTTATTTAGTTGATAATATATATTATACTCCCTCCGTCCCATATTTCTTGTCTCATTTTAACTTTTCAAAATCAAATTAATCACTTTTGATCAATAAATTAAACATATTATATAATAATATATATTTTAAAAAAAAATATTATAATAAAATTTAATTATTCTATTTTATGAATCAATTTTTAAAGTCATAAAATTATAAATAAATATTTTTAAATTGTTAGTCAAAGTTAAAAAAATTTGACTTTGAAAAGTCAAAATGAGACAAAAATTATGGGACGGGGGGAGTATATAAGAGTAACATTTTTCTTTTAATGAGAGAACTACATACTATTTTTATTAAAATAATTTAAAAAACTAAATTATTTAATAATTTTAATTAAAGACATACATTAATAATTTAATTATGTGTAGAATCAATAATTTTTCTTTTCTTAAAAAATATAATGCAAAACCAAATTCATTATATATGGACTCCGCAAAACAAAAACAAAAAATCATCATTTTACGTCTAATTTCTTTACACATTAAATCTATTCCTTTATAGTCACTCCAAAACATCAGCATTATTCAGACATTTCCAAAAATTGAGAAAAGCTTGGGTACTTGGGTTCCCATCCTGTTGCCCGGCGAGTCTTGGAGTTGTCTAATTTCTTGCCCAAAGGATCATTAGTTCCTGCAAGCACCATTATTATAGCACTTCTTTGGATTGAATTTGGAGTGTGGTAATGGAACTATGTACATTTAATGATGACAGAGCTTTCACATTAAGAATATAGATATTTACTATTATTTTTTTGCTAATTAATAGATATTTACTACTGCTTTAATTGTGTATACTACATTCCTTCTATGTACGCAAGTAATCAATTAAAACTAAGTAATCAATTAAAACTAACCTGTGAATCCTACAAATTTTGAGCTGAATTTCCCGCTCTTTTCGACAATGTCCATTACTTCCTGCCTGTAATCCATTATAAAGTAAGAATACCACTCTGAATCCAAATAGATTAAAGAACAAATACCTATCACCAATACACCTTCCCAAAAGAACAATACAAAAGTTAGAAAGAGACAAAATATATAAAACACAGAAGAGGGAGGAAGAGAACCTGGACAATGGATGATTATCACAGGCCAAAAAGGTCCGACCACGAAGCTTCTTCTTCAAGATAGCAACTACTAGCGAAGCTGCATCCTGCGTGCCAGAACAATAATCAAGATACAACGTGTAATGTGAGAGCATAAATGATGTTTTATCCACAATATTATACTTCACAAATGAAGCAAAATGAGCAAATTTGCTGAAGAAAGCTATATATATTTGATAAAAAAAGGCTATATGGATATAAGCCGGACAGAGATATTCCCCAGATTAGACAACCAAAAGTTCAAGCCATCAAGGTAGGCTATTTCTATATAATCTACCTGTCATGGTGACTTTTCATTACTAGCCAATCTTTACAAAAAAAAAAAATTAACTCTAAAAAAATTCAATTATAATGGGACCACCTTCATTAGATTTAGTTCTCGGTTGCTATAGTAAGCTCCCCTTTAGGATCTCATAGACTGAAAAAGTAAATTTATATAACACTGGAGTGAGAAGAAATAACGATAAAAATTAAAACAGTGGGTCGATGAATACTATACAGTTTCATATAAAATGCATTTGATAAAACTTAGTGCAAATCCAATGGTATCAAAGGAACACGTAAGGAACTTTGGCCTTGTTATGTCAGTTAAAGAAAAAAATATGAAACCCATATCAAACACAAAGAAAATAAGAATGATGGAGCCTGTAATTCTTTGTGATTGGGGTCTACATAAATTCTTTATAAATTATACTATAAATAACATATAAGCTATATCTATCTATATATATATATATATATGGGTAACGTTCAAGTGAAAATTTTTTAGAGTGAAAACCTTCACTAAATTCTGCGGAACCATAATAAAAAAGAGAAATAATAGTACTGAACTATAATTTTATTTGCAGAATCAAAATAAAAAGTTTATTTAATCATCAATTTTCATTTTCTATTATAGTTCTTTATAATTTAGTGAAAGTTTTCACGATTTTCACACTAAAAAATTTTCACTTTGAATGTTACCTATATATATACATGCATCCATACATACATACACACACACACACACACATATATATATGTAGGGTTCTAGGGAGAACCAGACAATCAAAAGAACCGGGAGAACCCATCTAGACCATTGATTAATTATAATCATAATATATTTTATTTCATATTCTATTATGGCAATCTTGTTATTATCTTAAAGAATCGTGGACATTTTTAAAAGGCAAATCAACTAATTATTCAGACTTACCTTAGTCATGTTATCAGCTATGTGATTTAGTGATTGATGCGATATATATATATATATATATATATATATATATATATATATATATATATATATATATATATATATATATATATATATATATATATATGTATGTATATATATATGTATGTATGTATTTTATGTAACTCATGACTCTTACATTATTTTCATTTAGGCAACTAATTAAGAATTTGTATTTCTTTATATAACTTGTATTAATGCAATTCAATTACCTGTCAAGAAATCTCGATAGAAAGCTTGAAAGAAAACAGATGGTTAGCTTAACAATAGAGAACAATGTCATTACAATGTGATTTCTCATAATAATCGATCTATAGATTATTTTATAGTGTTCAATTTTTTGTAGTGTTCTGTATGAAATTCTGCAGAAGTTCTTGATCAAAATGTTTTTGGTGCAGGAAAAGATTGTTAACATGGAACCTCGCCTTGAAGATGGAAGGGGAGGACCTTATGAAATTGGAATGGTCGGTGGTATTCTAATGAATATTGGAATCCTGGGACTGAATACTGAAGTGGAGGAGCTGCAGATTCATGATATTATTAATGAAGATGAGCTGACAACGAAGATGAGTTCTTCGATTTTTTCTAAGATGATAAGGTGCAGAGGTCTTGTTCTGGGTCTGCAATGGTTTTAAGGAGTAACGTTACTGCAGTATGTTGTCTAGGTTTCAAGTTGAGTTGATGGTTCATGTTTTCTTGTTGTCTTTGTTCAAGTTCAGCGTTGTCTTAGTTCTATTAAGAGTTGTTATTCCTACGTTTCTCAGCCACGAGGGTTGTAAGGTTAAGGTTCTATTATTAATTAAATTGTTGCAGTATGTGCCAATGGATGTTCCAACTGAGACTGAAATAGAGGAAACAGCAAAGGCTGCAGGAATAGATGTTATGAGGAGTTTGCAGAAGAATATGCTTTTGATAATGACTGTCTTCTAGTTGGTGTAGATGAAGTTGTTACTCAAGACGTAGTTCAGGTTCAAGAATTAATGAAAAGAAAATGGAAGAGAGTTCAGCACGCAATGGAAAGGAGAAATAGAGTTAAGGACATAGAAACTAAAGTTGGTCCTGATTGGGATGAAGCAAAGAGTCTACTGAAGAAGAAGGAGTTAACCCTTACTCAGAAGAAAGACAGAGAAGTCCTTGATCTCTTCAGAATGATGAGGGAAAAATTTGAAGATGTTCATCAACTCTATGCAATGCTATCAGAAAAAATCACAAGCGTGTCAGTAAGTGCGTTCAAATACGGATGGAAAATGTTCATAAATTCTACAACACTGGGATCAAAAATTTTATCAACAAAGAGCTTTGAAAAGATGAATATAGTGGAGTTGTATGTGCTGAAGAGGAAAGTCATCTTTGGGGGACATAAAACAAATGAGATACTGAGAGATCTGATAGAGAAGAAAATTATAGAGATCGGTGTCGAAGCATTTGAGAAGCCTCTGGTGGTCAAGTATTACAAAGCAACAACACTTCATTACCTAACTTTGTTAGATGAATGTTTGGATACGAGCCATGTAATGTTCATGCAGTATGTAGAAGGGAGGCTCAGAAGCAAGAACTATAGAACTGAAAAAGATCTAAAGACTACTGAGTTGATCTATGCATTCAGGCTGAACAGAGCGATTAAAACATCAAGTAGATATCTAATGGAGACCACCAGATATTACCAAGATCCAGTATATGTGAGAAGAGATGATGGCACAGAAGAACTCGAAACCATAAAAGATTTTGAACCTTGCATACAGACAGAGCCAAATGGAATAAAATACTTCCTATTCAAGAAGAATAGAGTGGATAAGAAAAAGGAACTATCAAAACTGAAGAGAAATAATTCTGAAGTTATCCGGAAAGTCTTTTCTAGAGTTAAGAGATCCATTGTAAAATCAGACAAGAAGGCCTTAAGGATGATTCAAGATGTACTGATGGAGAAACTGGTAGAAGAGTCGATGCATGACACTGACAGAGTAAAAGGCTTTCCGAAGAGAATAACAGTGTTCGTGTTTTCAAAGAGACAATCTCTGGCCTTTGAGTCAATCTCCAAGACAAATTCAACGACTTTTCTCACTGAAGTTTTGAAGAAATTAGAAGAACCACCTTCTGTCAACACTCTTGAAGTAGAAGCTAGAGATCTAGTGAAAGAAAGGTTGGAGCAGAAAGAAGAAGAGTTGAAAAAGCACTACTCCGAAACAAGAACAAGCAGGACTCATTACAAAGAAGCAGAAGATCATAGAATTATTTGTTTAGGCTAGAGGAACAAACTTCTATTGTACTCAAAGAAATCTGGAAATGTAAAATCTAATCCAGAATGTAATTAATATTATTTACTGTCTTCCTACACTTTACTTTTTCTTGTAAGTAATAGTTGAGTTATCCTCTCACAGGATTTGCTTGTCGAGCTCTAACAACTAAATAAGGGGAGATTGTAAAGCATAATGTAACGTAGTATGTAATAGTGACAACTATAACTCAACTAAGAAATAAAGACAAATAAATAATACTAATATGCAGCACATGAATCGAGAAGGACATGTAAACAGGAATTATACATACATCATTGCAGAGCATTCAATATAAAAGGCTTATTGAACGTCAGTGAGAGAAGTTCATTAAAATGTTCAGGCCTCAGCAATAAATAAGAGTTCAGAAGATTTCTGACTAAAGACAGTGTAATGATTTAAGTATATATGTCAAAGGGTTTCAGTGATCAGAAGCAATGCAACAGTCCAAAGTTAATCAGCTGAAACAGAATAAAAGTCAAGGGAATTCAATTCAGTGTCAGTCGTTTGTGAACCAGACTAGTGCACTAAGCGTCAGCACAACAAGAAAAGAATTGTCTTGGTTAATCAGAAGAAAATCAGTTGATCAAGCCAGAAGAGTGAAAATTAAGTAGTAATTACTTCAAGATTTCAAGATATATGTTAAGGCAAGTAATACTAACATTTGGTGGCTCATGTACTCTTGAGGTACTCTAGTGGCGCAACATAAAGGCTTAGGCGCAACAAACCAAGATTCAAACTCAAAGAAAATCTAAGTAAAGGCTTGTGGCGCCTGCACAAGGGAATGGGAGTGCAGGCGCAACAAAACAGTTGTGGCGCAACATAACAATGCTCAAGGCGCAACATAAGTTCAATTAGAAGGTTTGTGGCGCCTACACACTGCAAATAGTGTGCAACAAAAAGGCAACAGGCACAACAAAACACTTGTGTGAATGTTTCTAAGTCATTTAGTGGCGCCTATACAAGGAAACAACTGTATAGGCGCAACTAACCTTAGATAGAGGCGCAACTAACCTTAGATAGAGGCGCAACAAACATTCTTTGGCGCAACAAAACATTTATCCGGCACCTACACACTATCAACAATCTACAGGCGCAACATAGGACTTATACATTGTTGAAAATCATTTTCCAAAAAGCCTACAAAATATATATGGGTGAAATCAATTTAGACAGTAGTGATTCATTCATCTTCAAAAAAACGACATATAGACGGGAGCTCCATTGAAGACATTCATTAAACTCACCCAACTGTATATCTATTGTAATATTGATTGAACCCATTGAAACTAATCATTCTGATTAGAAGTGTAGCACTCAGGGATTTAATAACATATCTTTATTTTCCCGAATCATTGTGTTTCATTAACTGCCATTTTCATATCTCAAGAATACAAACATTTAATCCGCAATTAAACGAAAAATCTACCACATCGTATTCAACCCCCCCTCTATGATGATTTTGGACCTAACATGAACTTTTAGTTTATTAATTTCTTAATAATTTGTTAACCAAAATTCATTGTATGTACATTTATATTTGTATTTAATAATGAGTAATTCATAATATATATTTTAAAATTTAAAACATTATAGGAATTGTTTTAAATATTATTAATAATTTTCTGTAGAAAATTATTATTATATAATTTACCCGTTCAACGTATTTTTTTATTTTTAATAAATTTTGGACTCATTTAACTTATTTTATAAGTAACTTATGAATTAAAAAATGTATATATTTGTTAAGATAGGTTATAAGGAGAGTAGATATATATGATCAAATATATCCTCGTTAACCACAACAGGCCCGATAATTATGATGGTACAAGTGAGCGGAGCTTGGTCCAATAGCACAGATATATGATCAAAAGAAAGCGTGAGTTGGGTTAGGTTAGGTTAAGAAGATGAGGTTGACGGAGAATCGAACGAGGCAAGTGAAGGTTATTAACAACTTGATGGATAGTAATTGTCCTCGATTGAATAGTAATGCTGCGGTTGTAAGAAGTCGCTTTTGGAAGTATTGGCCCGGGGCAATGAAGATCTATCCAAGGATTGCCCCAAAGAAGACGAAGATGAAGATGAAGCAGCAGCATAGACTATCAGGCTTCTTTCAGGCCCAGCTTCGAATGATGAAACGTAAGAAGAAAGGTAAGTTAATTGCTTCTAGTAGTAGTAAAAAGAGTTCTCTTATCTCAAAAAAGCTGACCAGTAATTCTTCTCAATTGCGGACCTTGGAGAAAAGTAAGACTGGCTTGATTAGTTATCAGTTTACTACGACTAGTAGTAGTTTGATAAGGCACCAATTGAAAAAGAATAGGTTGAGTGACTTACCCGAGGAACTGCTAGCAGAGATTCTGGTCAGACTGCCTGTCAAGTTTATCTTACGCTGCAGGTGCGTACTTAAATCATGGAATTATTTCATCAGATCTCCCATGTTTGTCACCCTCCAATTAAATTATCAGAAGCAAATCAGTACAGCCGACCATTGTCATCATTATCCTAGATATCTCCTTTTCCAACATCAAAATGAATTTGGTTTAACGCTACGGTTTGATGACGTACAATGTGAAGAATACTGCACACTTGAATTTCTTCCCAACTTTTCCGGCCTTGCCTGGTTTGCACTATCCTATGGTTTGATCTGCACCTCGACCATCTTTTTGACTCATTACAATGACCACGATTATAATCGCAACATTTATCTATGGAATCCTCTTATTAAGAAATACAAAATTCTTCCCAATTCACCTCTTCCTTCTACACAAAATTTGTTCGCTTGGGAGGCTTTAGCTTTTGGTTTTTTACCGGAAGACAATGATTATGTTGTGATACATATTATCAAACCTTGTTTACCTCCGCACCCTCACTCAGTCATCATTGGTGTTTATAGTCTAAACACTAATTCTTGGAAGAAATCAAGTCAAGATAATGTATTTATATCTGACATCAGCTCCAACAATGTTGTTTTCATTAATGGGGCTGCATTTTGGGTTGGGTTTTATTCGAACAAGCAAAAAATACTTTTGTGCTTTGATACCAAGACTGATATACTGTGTGAGATCTCATTGCCGGACTCGGCTGTATCTGAACCATTTGTTCCTGTTATTCATGCATTTGGTCAATCTATTGCTTACTTCATTTGGGAAGATGAAGTAATTCATTTTGATATGTGGGTTTTGAAATATGATTATATGAACGAGTTTACGTGGGAGAAGAAGATGTGTATCACTCCAAGTAAAGATGTTGAGGAGGAAATTGTGGGTGTAAGGAACAATGGTGATCCAATACTCGCAAAGTCTAAACATTTGATTTCATATAATATTGATAGCCATCAAGCTAATTGGTTCGTTACTTCATGGGATCGTTGGACTCCATGTTCCTCTTACCAGGATGAGTACGGATCACCTTATGTCGTTAGGCCTTTTGTCGAGAGTTTGGTTATGCTTAATAATGATTGAAATAATTGAAAAGAAATGTCAGGTCCGAAGCCTTGTCACTCCAAACACAAAGCTATTGATTTATGAATTTCGTGGATTATGCTTTTGTTTAATAAATTCCATCATTTTAGACAAATGATTTATGAATGTTGCGGATCATGTTTTTTTAATAAATCCTCATTATATGTGGTTGTTTTGCTTAATAGTACTGTTAGGATTTTAAAGTTAGTTATTGACAATTGTGAAGTTGTTAGTGACAGATTATTGCAATGGTTTAGTGATGATGGTTTTGAGGTTCAACATTTGGTTATTGATCAACAGTTGGGGTAAAGTTACATGTTTTGCAATGTAGTTTATGTATAACTTTTATGCTTTCCTGATATTGTTGCACAACTTAGAATTGACGGGATAAGAAATTGACGATTGTGAGGTTTTGTTTTGTAGTATGATATGAAATTTAACAATTTACTGCATTCTCAAATCCCTTTGCAGTTTGCAACACTGTACCATGTAGTGATGCATGTACCACTTAGATATGGATATCTAATGTAGGTGGTGTAATGCAGCTGAGGGTAGTATGGTAGATAGCTGTATCAATAGCATCCTACGGCTGTACATATTTCTGCAATTATTATTTTCCATTACTGGTGCGAATTCCACGTAACAAAGTTGAGTATACTAAGTGTAACGTAGATTTTATGCAATTAGTACATGGAACCTAGATGAGTATATATTATGTTAAAAGACAATTCTTGTGACCTGAATAATCTATTGAAATGTTAAGATACTGAAAGATCAGAAGAGTGTATTGCATAAGATAGAGACATTGGTGTCCCTGTTTCAGTGCGCCTCTGTCCCAATACTATGAAGGCCTTAGTGGTGATTTCCCCTTTTTTTAGAAAGTCATTCATAGTTCAGTATCAATAGACGCAATTCTTTAGAAAGTCATTAATCCAAATAATAATAGATTTATATTTATTGCAATAATATTGGTGTAGTACAAGGCCTCTAGGCAAAGAATAGGACTAGGGATCCCAAATTTTTTTCCAAATAGACACATGACTAGTAGTTTTGATTCGTGGACGCATATGTATGCACGCGAAATCCCATATTATTTTTATGAAAGTTACCATTTCTCTCGTATGTAAAATAGAGATCAGATAAAAAAACAAAATCGTTGAAACTGAAACAGTAAATATATATGTACATCAAATGACTTGAGATAACGGCCCGTACTACCAAGCTTGTGCAAGTCAAGTGAAGTGATAATAACAATTGCGAAATGAAGCCGAATTGCAAAAGCCTGGTTGAATACCTCTTCTATTGCTTCCTAAAATAAATTCGAATCATAAATACAAAATCATGTAACAATTAACATTATACTGAGAGTCTGAGAGTGTATATAATAGAATCGTAAGCATCTTCTTGAATTTTAATATTTACCTTTCATAGAATCACTAAATATTGTTTAAACATGTAAAACAATAAAAAAAACCGTGAATGTTCGTGAATAATACATAATGAAATGATTTCATAAGATATTGAGGGAACTCAGTTATATTACATGGGTGTACTTAGAATTGATCATTTATCATCTTTCAAATCAAGAAATTCAATATTCAAGTAGTTAAATTCTACAATTGATTAAAACAGATCTAGGTATACATCCTTTTTTTACTAATATCAACCGAGTAACATTCAACAAAGATGCTGTCCATTTAAATTTGAGGAAAAAGACATTGCTCCATTTAAATTTGAGGTCAAAGACATATGGCTAAGTAGAAATTGTGGTGTTTATATGTATTAAGTATTTGTTCCAAGCGTGTAGGATTTGGTCAAAATTTAATTTGGGATTAAGTATGATATTTGTTGAAAGATAATGTAATATTCTTTTTCTAATCAAATTTGCTTATAAAGAAAATGTATATTAATTTACACATATTTTATCTTATAATATTAAAAGTGTAATATGTCATATCGAAAAATCATTATCTTATTTTAATTAATACAAATTTTATTTTGTATTATACAAATATGAGGGGTGTAAAAAACTTTAAACTTTAATTTATTAATTTATAATTTCACTAAGTTACATATTTATTTAGTTGATAATATACATTATATATAAGAGTAACATTTTTCTTTTAATGAGAGAACTACATACTATTTTTATTAAAATAATTTAAAAAACTAAATTATTTAATAATTTTAATTAAAGACATACATAAATAATTTAATTATGTGTAGAATCAATAATTTTTCTTTTCTTAAAAAATATAATGCAAAACCAAATTCATTATATATGGACTCCGCAAAACAAAAACAAAAAATCATCATTTTACGTCTAATTTCTTTACACATTAAATCTATTCCTTTATAGTCACTCCAAAACATCAGCATTATTCAGACATTTCCAAAAATTGAGAAAAGCTTGGGTACTTGGGTTCCCATCCTGTTGCCCGGCGAGTCTTGGAGTTGTCTAATTTCTTGCCCAAAGGATCATTAGTTCCTGCAAGCACCATTATTATAGCACTTCTTTGGATTGAATTTGGAGTGTGGTAATGGAACTATGTACATTTAATGATGACAGAGCTTTCACATTAAGAATATAGATATTTACTATTTTTTTTGCTAATTAATAGATATTTACTACTGCTTTAATTGTGTATACCACATTCCTTCGATGTACGCGAGTAATCAATTAAAACTAACCTGTGAATCCTACAAATTTTGTGCTGAATTTCCCGCTCTTTTCGACAATGTCCATTACTTCCTGCCTGTAAACCATTATAAAGTAAGAATACCACTCTGAATCCAAATAGATTAAAGAACAAATACCTATCACCAATACACCTTCCCAAAAGAACAATACAAAATTTAGAAAGAGACAAAATATATAAAACACAGAAGAGGGAGGAAGAGAACCTGGACAATGGATGATTATCACAGGCCAAAAAGGTCCGACCACGAAGCTTCTTCTTCAAGATAGCAACTACTAGCGAAGCTGCATCCTGCGTGCCAGAACAATAATCAAGATACAACGTGCAATGTGAGAGCATAAATGATGTTTTATCCAAAATATTATACTTCACAAATGAAGCAAAGTGAGCAAATTTGCTGAAGAAAGCTATATATATTTGATAAAAAACACTATATGGATATAAGCCGGACAGAGATATTCCCAAGATTAGACAACCAAAAGTTCAAGCCATCAAGGTAGGCTATTTCTATATAATCTACCTGTCATGGTGACTTTTCATTACTAGCCAATCTTTATAAAAAAAAATTAACTCTAAATAAATTCAATTATAATGGGACCACTTTCATTAGATTTAGTTCTCAGTTGCTATAGTAAGCTCCCCTTTAGGATCTCATAGACTGAAAAAGTAAATTTATATAACACTGGAGTGAGAAGAAATAACGATAAAAATTAAAACAGTGGGTCGATGAATACTATACGGTTTCATATAAAATGCATTTAATAAAACTTAGTGCAAATCCAATGGTATCAAAGGAACACCTAAGGAACTTTGGCCTTGTTATGTCAGTTAAAGAAACAAATATGAAACCCATATCAGTCACAAAGAAAATAAGAATGATGGAGCATGTAATTCTTTGTGACTGGGTCTACATAAATTCTTTATAAATTATACTATAAATAACATATAAGCTATATCTATATATATATATATATATATATGTGGGTAACATTCAAGTGAAAACTTTTTAGAGTGAAAACCTTCACTAAATTCCGCTGAACTATAATAAAAAACAGAAATAATAGTACAGAACTATAATTTTATTTGCAGAACCAAAATAAAAAGTTTATTTAAACATCAATTTTCATTTTCTATTATAGTTCTTTAGAATTTAGTGAAGGTTTTCACGATTTTCACACTAAAAAATTTTCACTTGAATGTTACCTATATATATATATATATATATAGGTAGGGTTCTAGGGAGAACAAGCAATCAAGAGAACCGGGAGAACCCATCTAGACCATTGATTAATTATAATCATAATATATTTTATTTCATATTCTATAATGGCAATCTTGTTATTATCTTAAAGAATCGTGGACATTTTTAAAAGGCAAATCAACTAATTATTCAGACTTACCTTAATCATGTTGTTAGCTATGTGATTTAGTGATTGATGCGATATATATATATATATATATATATATATATATGTATGTATATATATATATATATATGTATGTATATATATGTATGTATGTATGTATATATATATATATGTATGTATGTATTTTAGGTAACTAATGACTCTTACGTTATTTTAATTTAGGCAACTAATTAAGAATTTGTATTTCTTTATATAACTTGTATTAATGCAATTCAATTACCTGTCAAGAAATCTTGATAGAAAGCTTGAAAGAAAACAGATCGTTAGCTTAACAATGGAGAACAATGTCATTACAATGTGGTCCATATAAAAGTTCCACTATTATATGTGATTTCTTATAATAATCGATCTATAGATTATTTTATAGTGTTCTGTATGAAATTCTGCAGAAGTTCTTGATCAAAATGTTTTTGGTGCAGGAAAAGATTGTTAACATGGAACCTCGCCTTGAAGATGGAAGGGGAGGACCTTATGAAATTGGAATGGCCGGTGGTATTATAATGAATATTGGAATCCCGGGACTGAATACTGAAGTGGAGGAGCTGCAGATTCATGATATTATTAATGAAGATGGGCTGACAACGAAGATGAGTTCTTCGATTTTTTCTAAGATGATAAGGTGCAAAGGTCTTGTTCTGGGTCTGCAATGGTTTTAAGGAGTAAAGTTGCTGCAGTATGTTGTCTAGGTTTCAAGTTGAGTTAATGGTTTATGTTTTCTTGTTGTCTTTGTTCAAGTTCAGCGTTGTCTTGGTTCTATTATGAGTTGTTACTCCTACGTTTCTCAGCCACGAGCGTTGTAAGGTTGAGGTTCTATTATTAATTAAATTGCTGCTTTTCAAAAAAAAAAATTGATCTGTAGAATATTTTGTAGTGTTCTATATGAAATTATGTAGTGTTCTGTATGAAATTCTGCAGAAGTTCTTGATCAAATGTTTTTGGTGCAGGAAAAGATTGTTAACATGGAACTCCACCTTGAAGATGGAAGGGGAGGACCTCATGAAATTGGAATGGCTAGTGGTATTGTAATGAATATTGGAATCCTGGGACTGAATGTTGAAGTGGAGGGGATGTAGATTCATGATTTTATTAATGAGGATGAGCTGGACAACAAAGATGAGTTATTCGGTTTTTTCTAGGATGATGTCAAGGTGAAAGGGTCTTGTTCGGGTCTGCAATGGTTTTAAGGAGTAAAGTTGCTGCTGTATGTTGTCTAGATTTCAGAGGTTGTATAAGAAGAAAACTGATGTAAGAGGATTGCAGAGGTTTTGCTTCCAGGTAGCTGGTTTGGTTGAGACCTCAGATCTTCAAGGCTTTTGCAAGCCTAGCTATGGTGAATATTTGTTAATTGTTTACGCAGCCGGTGCTATGTTTTTGCAGAATTCTTATTCAAAGAAGTACAGTCATGGTTTGATAGTATTTAGTGTTGTTGAAGTGCTTTGCTTTCTCAGATCTTTACAGAAGTCTGCAGAACAGACTGAGGAGCAAATGGCTTCTGTGTTGGTTGTTTCATAATCAGGGGAGGCTGTTTTGCTGCTGGTTATGGGGAGTCAGGGCTGCATTGCTTCGGCTACATCCAGATTTGGTGAGGCTGTGCAGAATGGAAGTGCAGGTGGAGTCGAGGGTTTATGTAGGAGGAGGCTGTTGTTGCTGGGATGGTGGTTGAAGTTGCTGGTTCGTTGATTTCCGGAAGTTCTAGATGCAGAGTTTGTTTGGTTTTTGTGATGATTTTGTTGCGTTGTTTGTTAATAGTGGTCCCTGCTTTTAGAACTAGTCTATATGGTTTTTTGGTTTTGATTTTGTTTGTGGAATGTTGTTCCACGGATTTTTGTTTCACGGGTTTTTGTTTCTTGAGAGGAGTTCTCTCAAAACTCAAATGTACATTCCGTTTTATTTATATAACACACTTTTTAAATGAAATTATGAAAACACACTTTTTAAATGAAATTATGAAGTGTTCTATATGAAATTATGTAGTGTTCTGTATGAAATTGTAGAAGTTCTTGAACAAATTTTTTAAATTTTTTCAAAGATGAAACTAATACGAATTAAGCAAATTTGTTGCCATTGTACAACACTTTAAGGAATCTCAATATTAAATAAAAATTTTATATAATACTTTGAAGAACCTCATTTTATGTACAATATATTAAGATTCTACTAAATGTTTTTGTACTAGTAAAACTTAAGTCTTAACTTTTGCTACGTAAAAATAATAAAATTCTACTGTTAACACAAAAACACGTAATAGAATCTTAAAAAAATAATCGTGATTAATAAAACATTATATGATAATGATAAGTCAAATTCATCATACTAATTAAAAAACAAATTCATAATAATAATTCAAAAAAATTATTTAATTCCAATTGCTATTAACTAGCAATTTAATTATTCAAATTCTTTTAAGTGTTATATTAAAT
This sequence comes from Oenanthe sinensis, assembly GCA_028671895.1. Taxonomy (NCBI): domain Eukaryota; kingdom Viridiplantae; phylum Streptophyta; class Magnoliopsida; order Apiales; family Apiaceae; genus Oenanthe; species Oenanthe sinensis. Next base: position 28,611,375 of record CM053813.1, on the reverse strand, counting down.
TTCAAGTTTGACATTAATATTAATATTTAATAAAATAAATTATAGTACATTTCATATTATGATGAACACGCTAGAGAATATATTAAAATTTCGGTGACTATCCAATAATAATTTATAGAAGATTTAACTATATATTAAATTATGAATTATGTAACTATATATAATTTAATAAAATTGATTATTATATATATTTGGATGAATATTACAAAAGGGTCGTAATGCTAATTTATTTTCAAAGATTCTATTAAAAGTTCTGATGTTATCTATTTTTAAGTCATTTAAAATTTAGAATATTATTATTAGTGGATACCTTAAAATATTATAATTCTCCTTTTATATTAATATATAAAATAATAATATTATTAAAAGGGTTCTCCAGAAATTTAAAAGGAGGAAATTTAAAATGAGAATTATTAATATATTACTAATAATTAATAAGATTAGTCTAACTATTTTTGCATTAGTAGAATTTTAACCTTAAAATTAAAATAAATATTTAATAAAAAAGATTTTGATTTAGTCTAATTTAACATTATATTTAATTATTATATTTTTTTTAAAATATTAAGATTCTATTAAATGTTTTTGTACTAATAAAACGTTAAGTCTTAATTTTTGCTATGTAAAAATAATAAAATTTTGCGGTTAATACAAAAACACGTAATAGAATCTTAAAAAAATAATCATAAAGTGATTAATAAAACATTATATGATAATGATAACTCAAATTCATCATACTAATTAAAAAACAAATTCATAATAATAATTCAAAAAAATTATTTAATTCCAATTACTATTAACTAGCATTTTAATTATTCAAATTCTTTTAAGTGTTATACTCCCTCCGTCCCAACCAATTCTTATCACTTTTTTTTCATTTTCTGGCACGCATTTTAAGGTGGATTTTAAGAATAGTTCCATAACTTATTTTTAAAAATTTCTTTTTTTGTATAAAAATAGGATTGTTCTATATTTATACAAAAGAGGAAAATTTCAAAAATAAATTATGGAACTATCCTTAAAATCCACCTTAAAATGCGTGCCAGACACCCCATTTTGAAATGATAACAAATCAAAAGGACGGAGGGAGTATTAAATTTCAAGTTTTCCATTAATATTAATATTTAATAAATTAAATTATAGTACATTTCATGTTATGATGAACACACTATAAAATATATTAAAATTTTGATGACTATCCAATATAAATTTATAGAATATTTAACCATATATTAAATTACGAACTATATAATTATATATAATTTAATAAAATTGATTATTATATATATTTGGATGAATATTACATAAGGGTCATAATGCTAATTTATTTTCAAAGATTCTATTAAAAGTTCTGATGTTATCTATTCTCAAGTCATTTAAAATTTAGAATATTATTATTAGTGGATACCTTAAAATGTTCAAAAATTCTGTAAAATGTTATGTATTTTTAAAGATTCTTTAATATGTTTTTTTATGAATTTTATACTTTTAACTAAAATATTTAATAAAAAATATTTTTAACAGTGTAGTATGATCGCACCCGTCATGAATTCGCGTAATTTAACATTTATTACTTATTTTGTCTAATAAGGCAGAGTCTTTATTAAGATTGTTATACATTCTCTCTAGGATACAAGGCACACACATAATGTAATATTAGTACAAGTATACCATGATTATATTATATGACTGAGATTACTTAAGTGTCGATTTTTAGTAAATTGTGATAGAAGGGTTCATCATTGAAATGTTGAAGGTCGTAACTCACTTACCCTGAGAAGCGTCTCGATCTTAGACCAAGCAAAAAAAAATGTCTTGTAGCGGAAAACGAAGACATAGAAATCCCTTGTTTCCAAAGAAACACTTGATTTCTCAAAACTATCCATATATTTATTGTTTCCAAGTTTTAAGTATTTTGAAACTGAAGTATAACTTAATTGCATTATTACTAATTCTGCTCTCCCAACAAAACCTATATCTAAAGTAGAAACTTTCACATGCTTTAATTTTTAATTAATTAAAGCTAGCTTTCTATGTATATGAGCTCATATTTAGTCAATCAATCAAGCTGTTAATAATATCGATTTGTTTAAGTATTTGTTAGTTCTCGAAATTAAGAACTTGCTAACAGCTAGCACTCCATATATATGTTGTATATTCTAGAAGTCTAGCGCTTACTAATTGACACAGCTTGAAATTTAGCAGATTGTTCAAAATTCTGCATCTGGAGAGACCATGAATTAATTTCAGAGGGATAACTTTTCATGTATGAAAAGTTCGAAGTTAGTTTACACTATAACCGTATATCATTAATGCATGTATTTTACATTCCTAAGCTGCCCTTCCACTCTAGATATGGAAAGAAAATAATTAATAACTGAAATATCATGACCATTAGATCAAAAACAGATGAACGGTTATATATATTATAGGTTCTCCCGGTTCTCTCATTTACCTGGTTCTCTCTCGATCACTGGCATATATATATATATATTTAGTAAAGAGGAATGATAAATTTTTAAATAAAGTTTATCGTTAATAAATTTTGTTCAACTTCCAAAATCTTTGTGCTTTATTGTAGAAGCTAATTAATTTCTTATTTTTCAGGTTAAATGATGTCTACTCTTTTGTTTTTATGAGTTGCAATTAAGTAGTTAATTTGTTATTATACTTCCTTTGGTACAGTAGAACCTCGATAAATGAATATTCGATAAATAAATAACCTCATCAAATGAATAATTTTTTCTGGTCCTAACATAATAGAGACAGTGTATTTTTGACCTCGATAAATGAATAATCTCGATTAATGAATATAATTTTCCGGTCCCAAGCATATTCATTTATCGAGGTTTAACTGTACTTGTTATATCTGAATTTTGATTTTCCTTTATCTGCATATAAGCAAATTTCTAATCTGTAATTATGTGCCTAGCTTTGATAAGGCACACACCTCAAAGCTAGGCTCCAGGACAGTCAATAACACTGAGCAAAACGGTGTTTACCTCATAGTGTATAAGATTGACGATGTGATCAGGCCGCGATTCAACAGTCCCTTTCTTCAACCAATAGATATGTGCCCCTCTATCTGCTTTGTATGATAGTCAAGGTTGTGTCCAGTACACATTCACAAAATGCACAAAATACTGCTAGAGCCTCTTTGAAAATTGCAAGTAAAAATGCATGAAGGATATATAGAGTCCCGCCAATCTAAGGACGTTGCCACCAGATTCTATTACAACTTTTTCTGTTTTTAAAAGAAGATCCGTCCTAGGGCTCCTTCCAATTGGCACTACTGGACAGTCCTGTTACATCAATTTATATACACACAAGTGAAGACTATGAAAACAAACACACCACGGAAATTTGAAATAGTCACTAAGAACACAGATCCTATAAAAAATATCACTACAAATTCCTAAAGAAACTGATCAAATCAAGACTACTTGGACTATTATGCTCTTTTTGATATTTAAACATAGTCCCTGATTTGAACACTCGACCTCCCGTAATGGAAGCAGGGAAGATACCATTAGACCAAGAGGCCATTAGTCTACTTAAAATATTTTCCAAGTTGATGTAACATTAAAAATTTAAAGTGATATGGCCTCCTACAGGGAGGAATGCTATGAATTAGTACTCCGTACATGATAGTTATGATGGGATGTCGGACGGAGCCAAGATTGACAGGCTGGGGGTAAATTACATTCTACAATTTCAGAAGGGGTGGCAGCGGCTCCTGCATGCACCCCGTGGTTCCATCCTGATGAGGCGATCATGACATGCGCTTTTAGTCAAATATAACTAATTTGCATATTTTCATAAATAAATGTTAAAAAGGAACACTAGCTTGTGTCCCTCCCCCCAAAGAAAAAAAACTGTAACTAACTTTACCTTGATTAAAGAACTTCTGCTATGTATTCAAACTGCCCTCTTGAGTTAAAAAACTAATCGAAGTTCGCTAGGCCTATAAATGTAGTCCTGCAACTATTTAATTAGAAAATAATATGATGTAGCTTAGCAACGTGTTTATGTATTCGTGCTGAAGGATGACAATTGTCTAGTATACACTAATTTCTAGAATAAAAACGACGGTAATTTGTGTCATGAGATCAAACACATGCAGAGAAGGGAACAAAAACGCCTACTATTTTACCATTCTACCTTGCATGCAATTGTGTCAAAAGTAATTAGTAATACTGCTCTGAAACCAGTGGTCCAGAAATCGGCTGAAGGACAGTAACTTATTTATCCATAATAGGTTCCAGAAAAGGGTTTAGGCAGAACGGCCAAAGTCGCTCAGGAATCAGTCAATATTCGAATAACAAGAAAAAGAGTATCACTGCACATATCTCATGTTTGAAGCTGGGTACAGATAAAAGTCACAGTATGAATAGTGCATCAAACGCTAACAATGATGTGCACAAGCCAAAACCGGAAGGATGCTTGAAGTCTATCGAAAAGTGGAACAAAGACCCTGATATATTGGTTGGACAATGCTAGGCATATGATTAAACCCCACATGTGACATCTGGTACAATAGATCCCACCAAAAATTCCAGAAGTTCTTTTTTTTTGTCGCACCTCTCCTTCAGTTACAGATCAAGAGAACTATAGAGAGCACAATTGAAATATAGATAAAAGTCGGGAACAAAAGTTTGTGAAACAAATGTCTAAAGCTAGAGATCACATTAAACAGATAGATTCTTACTTCAGAGCTAGAACAAGAAAACAAATTAATTATGAGATTATGGCCAGTACAGAATTTGCTATATTAGATGTAACACCTCATCACAGTGGCCATTATTGTAGCAATCATATGGTGCAGAGCTTGAGGTAAACAGGAAAGAACCGTAACCGTTCCAGTTTGATGCTGCTTCCCTGCTTAGCGCCCCATGTCAAAACCAATGACGTTAAACACTTAGAAACATTTGCCTTCTACTACCAAGATTAAATGCATCTAGTAAGATATATTCACATAACAAGCAAAAGACAGTCTGAAACTTTAGATTGATACCAAAAAAATATCAAGTTCATAAGTTCCCAAGATTTACTTCTATTGGTGTATTCCCACTACCATGGATATCACTTGATCTGACTTTTTAAAAGAGTTTACAGGATGTCTTGGTAATGATGTGTTTCAATAAACATGTAGAGAAAAATAGCAAACCATCTATACCTAAATACATGCACCCAATTATTTGTTCTAACTTTTTGCACATAACTGCTATTAACATCTCGTTCTATACAATAGGACCACTTTGGAAACTCCGTACAAACCATTTCCCCGTTATTCCATACAATAACATCAGTGTGGCTTTCACATTGAAGCTTTACAAGCTATTTGCACTTGCTATACAGGCATGTCCTGCACTATTTAGGTTGGGAATCAGCTTTTACTTCAATTTTTAATCTCCAACTTAGCGCAAATAGTTTCCATTCAATGTATTGTTAGACACTGAGGATGCATCAAGGTGTTTACCTCCTCATCTCGTTCTTCACTAGCAGGATAGCTAATTTCTTTTCCTTCAGTTGGGAGATTCAAGATTTATGTAATAAAGACGCAACTTCTATGTCAGGATCTCCGGGTTTTTATAAGTGTTTTTTTATATGTTTTTGGTATTTTCTGGTTTATATGACAGAAACTAACAGTTAACAAGTAAATGATAGAGAGTGCAGAAATAGAGATTGAGACGGAGAGAGATGGAGAAGAAGAGATGAGATACAGAGAAGAGAGAAACAGAATATAGAGAGAGAGAGAGAGAAGATAGCTTGAGGAAGAAGAAATGTAGAGAGAGAGAGAGAAGAGGGAGAGTGGTGGCAAGGCCATTTTTCATATATCAGATAATGAGAATTACGACTATTACTCCTATTTATAATAGGTCCATGACTTAACTAACTCCAGAAATGACTACTATGCCCTTATACTACTAGTATACTATTATATGACTTCCTGACATCCTTTGACAGAGGGAGTAATATGAATGATGTGTTAAATTTATATGGACCATGGTAGAGACTAAGCAAATAACACGAAAAGTGTTAAATGGTTGGGCCATGTAACTCATGCAAATACATAGTTTATTCTATCAGTTAATTAGGTAGCAGACATAGCCTAGTCGGCTTACAGGGAATAAGAGAAGTACTATTTCTACCTCTTGGATAAGAGCTGCTTTATATTCTTGACAAGAGACAAGTACACTGTATGTAACCATTATTTGACAAAACATATAATTAACTTGACTCTTTCCCATAATATCTATTGTAGAAGGAAGTTAAGCTACATAAACCAACAATACCAACCAATTGTAGCCATATCAACAAGCAACAAGAAGAATGCATTGGAGTTTGATACTACCTGACATCACCAGGGTAGTCTGGTGTCCGCGATGGAGGAGCACAGAAAACCACGTAAGGATACTTTTGAGATGCTTTTATTCCCTTCAGAGATGGAGTTATTCCCATCTTAACCAAATCATCATGATGATCGGTAGTAAATGTTTGACCAATAATTTGACATCCCTGATGATCCTGCAGACAATCAACTAGAATTATTGCATTAACACTTTAACAATAGATAGACATGCACAAATACGATTGTGGGATATCTGTCGAGTTCAACAGAACTGATAAATGATGATGCAACATTTCCTTTCTGTCAAATGCAGGTATCAGGGAAGAAGAGAAATGGATCACTCCGCTTTAAAAATCTTAATTCATTAATATATATGGCTGACCCGCACCAGCCCGATAATCAACACAATAAAAGAACTCTCAACTAAAATTTAAACTGCATTGTATGTCCATCTATGTATTCATAATCATACACAACATCAGGATATTTGCAATGGTTGTAAGCTACATGTAAAAAAATTAAGATGCATCTAGCAAAAAAAATATCCACTCCATCCCTCCAATTCTTTAGATTTTCTATTTTATAATGTCCATCCCAATTCTTTACATTTCTAAACTTTCCAAAAGTAGTAAATTTTTAATAATTAAAAAAGCAAAACAAACCCACTACTTCCCTCTACCTTTCTAATCATTTATATTTAATTGGTTGGTCCGACAATTTTAACTACTTTTTATTAACTTTCCTTCTCATTTCTTGACCTCCGTGCCGAACCCAGATGTAAGTAATTGGGAGGGACGGAGAGAGTAACAATATATTCGAGTAAAAAAAATCATTCAGATATTAATAATGCTTACATCAATACAGTAAGGAGTCGTTTGTTTTACAAACTTGGCATTTCCTTCCTCAGATTCAAGTTACCTCTCATAATTTCCATTTTAATTTCCAGAAAAATGTAGATGTGTTTGGTTCACCACTATGTAACTAGAAATTAAATAGTTAATTTTGGAAAAATGTAGAGGCTAACTTACCATAGAACATAAAGCCCCCAGTCAAACTTTTACCAGGTATGAATTGTTTAGATTAAAGTTTTGATATTATTATTAATTAAATGAAATTTAATAAATTAAACACACAAAATAGTAGTTTGTTTATGAAAACAATGAGTATTTATTCCTTAAAAAAAATCAAAATATGTATGCATACTCCTTTTGTTTTTTAATATTTGTTGTTTGCCTCTTCTACATACATTTCAAAGTACTTTGACCGCATAATTAAAATTATTGTTTTTAAATTTTTTTAGTGTGAATAAAAATATATAACTAATATTATAATTACCACAAAAAAGAGATTAAAGATAATAATTATAATTATGAATCAAAACACTTTGAAATGTGTATCGAAAAGTCAAACAGTAAATATTAAAAATGGTGGATTTATATATATATTTGTTTATTTATTTAATTATTTATGTACTTGACATAATTTATAAAAAAATTAAAGTATATACTCAAATAACTAAGTTAAAATAGGGAATTTAATTTTTTATAAGCAAAAACGACAAAAAATTATATGCACCAAGTTAACCTCCACCAAGTGAAACTCCCAAGTCCGACCGAGGTAAAATGGACCATTTAACAACTAAACAACTATGAGTCCGTTTGGGATTGTTAACAATGTTGTGAAAAAAATGATGTTAAAAAAATCATACGACTATTTAGTAAAATTTTTATGATGTGCATGTTTTGATATATAATATAAGAAGTAATGTTTTTTTGGAGGTTTGATAGTGAAACTTGTAGTTACTTAAGCATGCGGTTTGACCAAAAGTATTTTTCTAGATAGTAGCTTTTGAATTTCAACAAACACCTGTTTTACAACAACAATATCACAGGGAGCCTATATTACTCGTGGTGACTATGAGAGGCTTATTTAAGTAAGTGCCTACATTTTGGCCTAAATGCAAGAATATAAAAACTCCAAATTTCCTTTGCCCAACTTAAAATTACTGAACAAGGCATTAGTACTAGTCACCATTGGGTTACATAAAAAGAAATGAAAAAGTAACTGAAGATCAACTACAACAATGCATTGTATTGTATGCCTCTTAAAAGTTCAATTATAGATTAAACAAAGGCAATACCTGACGCCATTTTTGTGCAATCAAGCGGCCAAGAACCCCGGGACCGACGATCAACAAATCATCAGCCCCGACTAATCCAGAACAACAAGTCTCTACTTCCATCTTCGCCGTGCCTTGAGCATACAAAACATTCAAACAACAGCAATTATATACATATATTTTTAGTAATAAAAAACTGCTAATTTGTATGCAAATCACTACAAGTGTGTGTGTGTGTGTGTGTGTGACGAGTAGAGAGTAGTTACATTGGCGGTGAGTTGAAGAGAATGGTGGTGAGTTGAGAGCTAATTTACGGGGTTTGGAGCGCAAGGGAATGGAAATAGAAGCGGTGGCGCGTGTGAATTTCAAATATGACCTCCCGGCGAGTGGGGATATCACCGACGTGGTTTGGGCTGTCACGGCAACACCAGACATTGCTACTGATAAGAATGGTTTTCAACACGTTGGCTTATAAAACGGCTTATAAAGATGTTTTTTTCTAAAAATTGAAATAAATGATTTTATAAAAATATTACTATAATTTCATACTTTGATTTGGACAAACTATAGTAACTTTCTAATTTTTTTCATTTAATATTCGAAATCCCATATTTAAACGGGTGAAGGCCCTAATTAAACTATTTTAAATTAAAAGAAACTAAAATACCTACGGACGTTGAACATGGCCCTATATGTCTGCTGATTACGCATTTATAGAATGCGTAGTCTATATACACATGGCTACGATGCGTGTGCTCATATGCATTTTTTATTTTTTTATTTAGGCTATATGCATGAGATAGTTGCCTAATCGGTATACACGCATGATGAGTATGCACAGTCAACAGCTATACACATTTTGAATGAGCGTACTCCTAGTATTGTATTTTAATTATTACAGTATATGCATTCTTATATTGCGGATGCACTCTATACGCATGACGAATATGCGTATTAGAAGCATTGATTTTTCATGTAAGTTTACCAACTGTTCGGGAACAAAGTAGAGAACTTTGAGTCATATTATATTATTTGTGAGCTGAATTTTTTAATTAAAAAACGGAGCATTATTTTTGACGGGCAACTGATGAAAAATACTACCATCAGACCTTAAAACATAACATCCATTCTCAAAGTATCACAATAACATCCATCACAAATTATCATATTATTCAAATATATCATAAAATTAATCCATTACATAAGTACCAATTAATTTTATTCATTATAACGCATTAACTACATAGTAAGAGTTCCTATCAATGATAAACGGAATACTAGTTGCAATGGAAAGTTAGTCATGCGAGTCTTGTCGTTTGTCATTGTTTTTCCACAAAAATTTGTATGCACAGTCTCGCCTGGTATAACAATAATAGTTAGTAAATGCATATAGATTATATTATTTGGTAACAGAGAATGAAGTATTCAAGATTGTAGTAATGAAGATGTTGTCCAAGTACCTGAAAAGATTCTAGTGAAGTTACAGTATTTATTAACAGTCAATGTTCGAAGCAATAAAGAACTGCAACCTTCATGTCAATTGATTTAATAGAGAATATGAAGATCAATACAGTGTTAGTCACTTGTGAACCAGACCAGTGCACTAAGTGTCAACACAAAGAATTTGATTAACACGTTCATTGTTCAAGAAGAATTGACAGAAGCCAAGTGAGCAAAGATTTAACAACAGTTTGAATTTACTCCGTCATTGTACATGGTGAAGAATTCGACACCAAGATATACATGGTGAAGAATTCGACACCAGGCATACTTAGTGAAGAAATCGACACCAAGCATTACATGGTGAAGAAATCGACACTAAGTAATACATGGTGAAGAAAATCGACACAAGTCATACATGGTGAAGAAAATCGACACCTAGTAGTTTGTGCTTTCAAGTGTTAACCAAGTGTGGAGAATTCGACACATAGGAAATCTATGCATAGAATTCGACACCTAGCTTAAAATCTACTAAGGCAAGTACATCAAGGAAAAACTCGACACCAGCCATACAATGCAGTAAATTCGACACATAGGGTTATTGAAGTATCCAAGGCATGGAAGGAAAGAATTCGACACCTAGTGAATACAAGGAATAGAATTCGACACATAGACTTAAAATCTATCAAGGCATGTACCATGGAGTAAAACTCGACACCTAGCTGTACAAGGTCTAAGAATTCGACACCCATTGATTTATGTTAAGGCAATTACATGTGACTGCAGAATTCGACACACAAGAATATTTTCTAAGGTAAAATACAAGGAATTAAAATTCGACACCTAGAATATATCCAAGGGATTCTCAAAGTCAACTCAAGTCAACATACAGGGGAAGAAGAATTCGACACTCACAACTGTAGTTCAATTATTGAAAAGTCTACACTATAAACAAATGAATCTAATTCATTTGGTGTGTGTGTGTGTGTGTGAAAATATACACACAGAAGCAAAGAGATACAGAGAGAAACAGAAGCCGGAGAAGAAGAGATACAAAGCTATACACATACCTTTTTCACCGGAGTTTTATAATCCAGCCAGTTCATTATGTTGTAAATCTATAGGACTATTATAAAGCACTCTCTGTTAGATTGATTTCTAGTTTGTTCATATACAGATCTATACTTTGTAATAGGAATCAGTCATATCTCTTTGTGGAAGCAAAGAACTATTTTGTTCTTTGGAAGCCAGTTATTTATTTAACTGGGTGTAGCAAAACCTCATGGATTAATATGAAAGTAATATTCCCCAAAACCTGTCTCATTTAATTACTTGCTAATTTTCTAGATCTTTACTGTTCATTCATAAAAAGAGAAAATTAGTAAGTCAGCCTCCTAAACACTCCTGAACTCGAACCACTAACCAAATTCTAAATTATTTATCCGCAAAAGATTCAAAAGAATTTTTTAATTTAGTGAGTATCGTATTCAACCCCCCTTCTACGATACTTCCGGGACCTAACAATTGGTCTCAGAGCAGACTGATTGATATACAAATCAAGATCCGTAACTCAGTGAAGCTCAGGGTGAAGAAGCTGTCCGGACTGAAAATGAGAAGACTTTGTTTAATACAATTTATTTTTAAACTTTTAATAAGTTTATTCTATAAACTCTATAAAATTTATTTTATAAATTTTTATTAGTTTATGTTATAAATTTTAATTAATTTACTTTATAAATTTTATATTAAATTTATTCTATAAACTTTTATTAAAATTTATTTTATAAACTTTTATTAGTTTATGTTATAAATTTTAATTAGTTTATTTTATAAAGTTTGAATAAAATTTATGTTGTAAATTTTTATAAAATTAATTTCATAAACTTTTATTTGTTTCTATTATAAATGCTATTTAGTTTATTTTATAAATTTAATAAAGTTTAAAGTTTAAATTTATTGAACAAATTTCTGATGCTGCCAAGTCATTTCCAAGAGGCCAGGATTTTCGACACCTAGCTTGTTGTTTGCCAAAAAGAAATCTAAGTCATGTATACTAGGTGAAAAATTCGACACATAGTTATACATGGTGGATAAAATCAACACTTAGATTTCTTGCTTCAAAAAAATTATTCTAAGGCATACACAAGGCAGAGAAAATCGACACATAGTCATACAGGGCAACAAAAATCGACACATAGCCTTCAAGCATGCCAAAAAGAATCTAAGTCATTCTACAGTGAAGAAAATTCGACACCTACCTATAAGAGGGAGTAGAATTGAACACCTAGGTTCTGTACTTGATGGAAAATATTCTAAGGCATACTACAGGGCATAAAAATCGACACATGGCTATACAGGGCAGGAAAAATCGACACCCATGGTACATGGAGAGAAAATCGACACCCATGGTTATAGTAGATTTTTCTAAGGCAGTAGGACACAAAATTCGACACCCAGTATCAAATGACAGTTTGGTACCCCAAGTTTTGTACTCTTTAATTTTTATGATAGATTTATTTATTTTTGCAGGAAATTTAAAATTCTTGAAAACTAAATTTTTCTTAAGTATTAATTTACAATATTTTAATTTTTAAGAAAATTCGAAATTCTTGAGAATTAATTTGTTGTAAATTTTTATTTTTGTTTAATTTATTTTCTAAGAAAATTAAAAGTTCTGTAAATTTAAATTTTTCTTAAATATTAATTTGAGGGTGCTCAAGAAGAAGAAGAAGATTTTTCCGAGTATTGAAGACGACTGAGATTGACTGAAGGTTATCCAATGAAGATAATTCTGGAACAGGCTGAAGAAACAGTGGTATTAATTTTCTCAGAGGTTTACTCCATAGGATCCCACTAATATTTTGGAAGCTGCAAAAGAAGAGATTAATTTGGGTACAATTTTGGTTAATTTGGGTTGTATTTTTGGATAAAAAATCTTGGAGGTTAAAGTAGTGAAGGAGAACAGACTGGACTTCTTGACATCTCCAACAAGCAACAAAAGATTATTCTACAGGGAGATTACAGAAAGCTCGTGCTAACACTGCAGATCATCTGGAAAACAGGGTTACAGCCATAGGGAATCTAAGGATACAACCACATTATCTTTAGAGGAACTATTTGTGTGCTGAAGGCCTATGAACTAGAACAAGAGCTGAAGCAAATAATATTTGGTAAAGCAGGTTGTTAGCATATCCACTGTATTTGTGACCCAGGAACCAAATTTGATTGAAGTCAAGGTTGAGAACCTCTGAACAGAAACGAATTAATCCTAGAAGTTGAATTGAAGATGTTGAAGCTCGAGGTAGTGGTCAAGGTGTTTTATGTAAATTTGACACGTTGTAAAAACCTGAGAACTAGACGACCAGTCAAGCCTGCAGGACAACTGGAAGTTCAGTGACGTCAGATTCAGATGGAATCCCAATTCTATATCTAAGGTCTTTACCTATAGATTCCATTAAGGAGATTTTCAAGATCAGTTCAAGAGGCGGTTGCAAGACAGAGATGGTTTTAAAGACAAGTTTAGGTTTGCTACATAAATTGAAGAAGCCTGTACAAGCAAAAGATGACAGACACTATTTTGGGTTGTAGCAGGAATCTTAAGCATTAGTGAGGATGCAGCAAAGGAAAGCACTTGTTGATGAAGTTAAATGCAAAGTTGATTCTATCAGTCAGTGATGAACCAAATGGATATCTGGCATCAATGACCAACACTGGAGATGAATCACTAAGCACTTCACAGGTACACATTCTAACTAGTATACGTTTATCTAATTCAGAACTGTATATTTATTAAGTTTTGAAATGTATTATGTTCATGACAGCATGTTAGCGTCTTAGGACTTAAATGCTTAATTGATTGCTAAGAATAAGATTGCATGCTAGGATTCATGAGTTTAAATAAGTACATTTCATACTTGATTTTATATGCAGTAAAATGAATATCTGGAGAATTAGATAGGGTGTTCTAGACAGTTAGGTGTATCCCTAAAATATTTGCTGGAACTTGATTTAAATCTTCTGTGATTTAATACATCTACTAATGTTGTGAAAATTGCTAAATAGACAAACAGGTCATAGATCAGATTTTATTTGTTCTTAATGACAAATGACTTGTTAATTGTTTATGTGCTTATTTTCATATGATTTGCTCTTACTCACATAGTTGCACTTAAATGCTATATCATTTCCGTAAGGAGGAGCAATTGGTGGAAGTAATTGATAGTATGCATATATATAATATAGGGTTAGGCTCAAATGAGAACTAATTCTCCGGAGAACTAATATGTTCTATACTTCCATGACACGTGTTCTGTAAACATTTTTTCACTATTTTTTTCTCCAAATGCATAATTTAGTCTTCTAGTTGTGTTTTTATTTACAGAACATATGGTTCTTGAGAAAAAATGTGATATTTTTAACAAACTGAGAGGTATAATACTAGTATGTTCTATAAATCATATGTATGTGTTCTGTAAACATTTTTCATTATTTTTTTAAAAATTCAAAAAAAAATCTCATATAAATGTGTTTGTATTTACAGAACACATGTATTTTGAACAAAAAGTGTGATAATTTTAACAAATTAAGAAGTGTTCTTCAAAGTTCTCCAATGAAGTAATTCTCCATAGAACCCAACTCATATAATATAGATCTATCTATAGGGTAGATAACTTATTTCTATTGTCTAAATAGATATATAAATAGTAAGTAATTAAGGTATACGAGACAAAAAAAGATGTAAAAAAGGAGGAATTATTTAGGTAAATCTAACCAAACAAAGCCTTTGTTTTGCAGGTGTTTTTTTTACTCAAACATTAAAGTTTTATTGTCCAAATATTCGATGTCATCTCTGTATAACATATCGGTTAGATCATAAACTTTCTTGAAAGGAACTCGTTGATCCGGCTATTGTATTCCGATACAATTCATCGTATGTTTGTGACAAAAAAAAAATAATAACATAGTTCATAAAACAAACCCTTAATATGCTCAATTGACAAAATGGGTCTATTTAATATCCAACATAAAACTTCCTTTCATTCTGTCTTGAAGAGGAAAAGAAGAAGATATAACACCCAATGGCCAAACACAAATGCTTATAACGGAACGCTCATGGAGTTCAGAATTTTTTTATCCTATTTGATGAACATAGAGATTTTAGATATTTTTGATAAGATACGAGAAATATAATTACTCTCATTTTTTATCAATAGGTCTGTCACTATGTATCTCACAAAAGAGTTCCACAGAGGAGGTAGAATACAAGTGTTCTTAAGGAACATGACATACATATTCCGACAACACAAGTCTAAGGTGTACACAATTTCCATATGCCTACTATTTTAATACCGTATATTCCTCCTCGACTTAACCACTTCAGCAACCGACAGTACCAATTTGGCTGGAGCATCAACATCGATTGAAACTCAAGTCACTCAAAACAAAATTTATTCCTACTTCATTTCAAGTACTGCGGTAAAAGAAAATTAATTCTTCAATCAAAATCCCTTCAAAAATAATCCTAACAATTCATAAATAACAGTGGTCCACACTCCACAATTCACTGTATATATATTTATATAAAATGAACATAAAAATATAGTTTATAAATCACATATATAAGATTGACTAAAACATAAAACAACATTCACAAAAATAAACTATATAATTTGGATTGTATATTAACACAAGCCTGTATATATCAATCTTTCAAACTAAATCAAAGCTTAACTCAACAAATAATCAATAACAAATATACACACAACAAATTATATATATATATATATATGAGAAACCTGCAGATTTGGGATGGCGCTGAGGGAACTTGATGCGAGGGATTCGTTCCATCTTTGTGCGTTTACAATACAAGATTCACGAACTGCGAGGGATTTTAATTTTATTTTGTTCTTTTCAAGTTTCAGCTTCATATACTAGACTGCGGGCCTTAATGTACTGGATCGTTGGGCTTTGTATTTTTAATTGGGCTTCAAATGTAATTATTTCTAAATATTCAGGCTTATTTGCTATGGTATGTGCAATTTGTATGAGAATTTGTTTTTTCTTCTTTACTAAAAACTAAAATAAAATATTTTTCAGGGAAAAAATTGAAAATAAATAATTATTTGTAAGCAAATGAGGTCTTTAGTTTTTTTTTGAATTATAATATTTAAGATTAAAATCATAGTTTTTCATCAGTATTTAATAAATTGATAGTAAGGGCCAAGTCAATACAAAAAAAATTCTGTAATCGTTTTAGACTATAAGTAGCTTGACTAATAAAATAACAAAATTCACATACGTAAACTATATGTAAACTTCTAAACCAGCAGAAGAATTGAACGTACTTAAAATATCTATTATTGGCATTTTGTACAATTTCCAACATAAGTTCAAAAACTGTAGATAAATATGAATAGTTTTTGAAATAAAAATGGAATTGTGGTCTTCTCTTTGTCTAAAAAATCAATTATTTGACTACTATAACAGGACAAATATTAAGAGATTTTGGGTCCTATTGAGTTCCATTTTACAAGTAATTAGCTGAAAATTTGAAAGAAACTCGAGAGAAGCACATAAGTTGCACTTCGAAGTTTGACATAGAAGGGTTTGGAATTTTTTAATCTTTTAATCAGATTAGATAAACGGCTAATAAATAATTAACTTGAGTGTTGTTTTCTAATTATCTTTAGTTTTCAGTAATTAATGTGATTTTATCGAAAATAGACCGAATTCAAAATGAGTTTCCCTTATAGGGGACTATAAATTTGTAAGGGCATTGCTAGTTAAATATCGAGCAATGAGCTGGGTTTTTTTACCCCTCTCGTTGTCTGGGCGTAAGAGCTCCGTCAAAGGTCTATGCTCTCGAATTCTCAATAATGTACATCACTGTCAATTTAGGCAACTATCAAATCTCACGTATTCAAAACAAGTTTCATGGGGATCGAGTAATGTACTACGGAGTGGATTTATATGCGGAATCATATAAATCTGAAAACAATGGCTCAAATTCATTACTAACCACCTCAAGGTCATTACATAATCGAACACATGTTACTGAGTGATTACAAACCAGCAGGCACCTCTAGAAAGTCACAAAATTAAGTAGCATCATCCGTCTGCCGACAATTTATTATTGTAGAACGGAATTTGGATGCTGAAACAAAACTGGAGAACAAATGTCGAATCAAAGATTGTGAATTTTTTTAATTAACTTAAAATATTTGATTTAGCGTTAGAAAAATGTGAATGATTAATGACCGAATGGTACTAATATAGGAGTTATAGACACTAGCTGAAAACCAATATCACTCATAATTTAGAATTATCAGGAACTCTATCATACATTATTCTAATTATCTGGAATCTAATCATACAAAAAAGAAGAAATATGGGAATGACCCATACAAAAACACTTGAGTAGCAAGCAAGAGAAGAAGATTAATTAGTAGATACATTATTATCTTTCCATTTCAAGAACCTCAGGACTCTCCTTAATACTCTCTAAAGAAGGTTTCCAACTAACAATCTTCCCTCTATAACTCTCTCTACTGCTCTCTATCTCATCTAAAATATCCTCTAAACTCTTCTCATTTTTATAATTCTCCAGCTGAAAAACAAGCCATTCCAACTCTTCTTTTGTCAATACTACTTTGATTCTCATCTTTTTTGCTTCTTCAAAACCATTACTTTCCTTGACAAAATCACTTGAATTTTCATATGCTTCCTGTTCTTGATCTTTCTTTGTTTCATCTTTTTCTTGGTATAGTGTGAATGTTTCCATGCAATTTCCCATGATTCTTGAGCTTCAAACCTAGTTTTCTAACAACAAAAAATGGGATAGATATAGATATACAAACCTGTGAAATGTAGATGTGTTAGGTTTGTAATAGATTGTTAGAAAAGGATTGCAGTTTCAACTGCTCCATGTGAGGGTGGGGGTAGAGGGGTTTATATAGATGGCATGCATGTGTAAATTTACAAGGCGAAGAGTTTAAAGATTGTTGACCTTTTCTTGCTATTGTATTAAATTCTTCACTTAATTGCTAAGTGACAAATTACCAGCCATAACGTTTGAAATGTGTACCATGTTGTATACTCTCACGTCCATGATACTATTTCTCACATGTAATCTCCTCTTCAGTTTGACATCTCCATCACCTGCAACTTCATCAAGTTTTATCAACTGTGACTAGTATAGCTGTTATAATACAGTTTACAGTTACTTTTGATGACCAATAAAACTTGTAATGATTACCCTAGTAATTGCAATGATTATTATGATTAATTCAGTTACAATAATGACATTAGGTATTCTAGATTTCCCCAAACCTGGTATAGTAACTGAATGGCTAGTTATATATCCTAACTTATGTGTCAACTGTACACACACATATGGGTCAGAACCAATCCTCAGTAAACAATATACTCTGGTTCAACTAATCGTTAAAGAATCAATTTATATCATCTTCAACAAAAATGAGTATCGGATGCCAATAATATGATTTCCTTCAAGCGTTCTTTGTGTGTGACCCTGTAGGTTATTATTACGTTGCCATCATATCTTTTCCGTTAAATGAGCCAAGGATGATATCCACAAATTTTTGTGGAAAAACAATGACAAACGACAAGACTCGCATGACTAACTTTCCATTGCAACTAGTATTCATGATACTAACCAGTAATTAAAATAAGCCAGAGTAGAAACTATTTGGGACATAATAATGAGTATTTTTAAAATTAATAGAACTCTATAGTATCCTTATCATAACAAAATGAACATTGTAAATACATTGTGATTGACAAGAATTATCACTTGTGTAATCCTCATAGTATGAAGTTATAATACTGTTTAGCCAGTGTAAAGATACTATAGAGTTCTATTAATTTTATAACATAACAATTATCAAAACTAATAGCACAGTACCCGTGATACTGATTTAACCTTGATCATGTAACACTAATCATACAGAAACATGATTACATATAATGGTCATTCAAATACCTCCCCTAGATGCTTGTGTCAATCAAGTCAATTAAAACATATACTAATTGCTTATTAGGAATTAAAATTCATCTGTATTAATGCAAGTACTAGATGATGCATTCATCAAGTTTATGTATGCAGACATGATGTTGAAAGCACATGGCATGCATCCTATTGCTGAAAACCTAATGTCATCAATAATAGATATTAATGTTATTTAAAGAAGATAAAGCTTATCAACTGTTCAGGAATGATTCAAATGTATGTGATTATTATTCTTAGGTATTTTCTTAGTCATTCTTTGTGTCTTTCCAACTTCTGACTTAAATGCCTGTTGAAATGGGTACAAAGGAACCCACTAAAACGAATATTGACTCGTTTGAAGGCTTATAACTTATAATTACTAATAAGTTATATTGTATCATAATCAATATTATTTAATGGGGTAACAGGGTAGTATGATCGCACCCGTCATGAATTCGCGTAATTTAACATTTATTACTTATTTTGTCTAATAAGGCAGAGTCTTTATTAAGATTGTTATACATTCTCTCTAGAATACAAGGCACACACATAATGTAATATTAGTACAAGTATACCATGATTTTTACTATTTATTTTGAAATAGTATGTTAGCAAAACAAAATAGAAAAATCATTTAATTAAAATACAATTGTACAACTACTAAAGAATAATTCTCAAATAAAGAATATCTTAAAAATTTATAATAAAAAATCTCAATATCAGTGAATATATATAATATTAATGATTTTTATAATTAATACAATTAATGATTTTTATAGTAACTAATTTTAAGTCAAGTCAGAAAAAATTAAAAATCCTACCTTTATTTTTATTTTTTATTGAAAACAATATCGCTGTTTTTTCTATTTGCTTCAATAATAATACATCAACAAGTTTCAATAAAAAAATATTTAGATTCTCTTATGTGTTATTCTATTAAATATTAATATAAATTAACTAGGTGTTCTACTATTTTGTAATAATATTGCTCTTGGTTATATTATATTATATTTTTATTGAATTTCAATAGTTTAATAAATTAAATAAAAATTCATTACGATGTTCTCTGGCTTATTTTTAAAAGATTTAATATATTATTTTTACAAAACGTTCAAAGTGTTCTGCAAAAGTGTTTTATGAAGTGTTCTACCTGGAAAAAGGGGGACGAAGATAAGGTTTTATGAAGTGTTGTACGAAGTGCTGGAAAAAGGGGGATGAAGATAAGAATCTGGCCGAGAACATCAAGAGAGGAAACATGGCGATGAAGATGAGGAATGGGAAATAGTTGATATTTTTCAATATCAGCTATCATATAAAATAAATTTTAATTATGCAAACGTTTTGGTCAAATATGATTCAAATCTATTTATAGAAACGTTTTGAATTGATATACAATCTAAGAAAATCTTCATGTATATATTTATATCATTAATGCAAGTATTTTACATTCCTAAGCTGCCCTTCCACTCTAGATATGGAAAGAAAATAATTAATAACTGAAATATCATGACCATTAGATCAAAAACAGATCAACGGTTATATTATAGGTTCTCCCGGTTCTCTCATTTACCTGGTTCTCTCTCGATCACTAGCCTATATATATATATATATATATATATATATATATATATATATATAGTAAAGAGGAATGATAAATTTTTAAATAAAGTTTATCGTTAATAAATTTTGTTCAACTTCCAAAATCTTTGTGCTTTATTGTAGAAGCTAATTAATTTCTTATTTTTCAGGTTAAATGATGTCTACTCTTTTGTTTTTATGAGTTGCAATTAAGTAGTTAATTTGTTATTATACTTCCTTTGGTACTTGTTATATCTGAATTTTGATTTTCCTTTATCTGCATATAAGCAAATTTCTAATCTGTAATTATGTGCCTAGCTTTGATAAGGCACACACCTCAAAGCTAGGCTCCAGGACAGTCATGCACCCAGCACGCCTTTCATGTTAAATAACACTGAGCAAAACGGTGTTTACCTCATAGTGTATAAGATTGACGATGTGATCAGGCCGCGATTCAACAGTCCCTTTCTTCAACCAATAGATATGTGCCCCTCTATCTGCTTTGTATGATAGTCAAGGTTGTGTCCAGTACACATTCACAAAATGCACAAAATACTGCTAGAGCCTCTTTGAAAATTGCAAGTAAAAATGCATGAAGGATATATAGAGTCCCCCCAATCTAAGGACGTTGCTACCAGATTCTATTACAACTTTTTCTGTTTTTAAAAGAAGATCCGTCCTAGGGCTCCTTCCAATTGGCACTACTGGACAGTCCTGTTACATCAATTTATATACACACAAGTGAAGACTATGAAAACAAACACACCACGGAAATTTGAAATAGTCACTAAGAACACAGATCCTATAAAAAATATCACTACAAATTCCTAAAGAAACTGATCAAATCAAGACTACTTGGACTATTATGCTCTTTTTGATATTTAAACATAGTCCCTGATTTGAACACTCGACCTCCCGTAATGGAAGCAGGGAAGATACCATTAGACCAAGAGGCCATTAGTCTACTTAAAATATTTTCCAAGTTGATGTAACATTAAAAATTTAAAGTGATATGGCCTCCTACAGGGAGGAATGTTATGAATTAGTACATGATAGTTATGATGGGATGTCGGACGGAGCCAAGATTGACAGGCTGGGGGTAAATTACATTCTACAATTTCAGAAGGGGTGGCAGCGGCTCCTGCATGCACCCCGTGGTTCCATCCTGATGAGGCGATCATGACATGCGCTTTTAGTCAAATATAACTAATTTGCATATTTTCATAAATAAATGTTAAAAAGGAACACTAGCTTGTGTCCCTCCCCCCAAAGAAAAAAAACTGTAACTAACTTTACCTTGATTAAAGAACTTCTGCTATGTATTCAAACTGCCATCTTGAGTTAAAAAACTAATCGAAGTTCGCTAGGCCTATAAATGTAGTCCTGCAACTATTTAATTAGAAAATAATATGATGTAGCTTAGCAACGTGTTTATGTATTCGTGCTGAAGGATGACTATTG
Organism: Oenanthe sinensis; assembly: GCA_028671895.1. Taxonomy (NCBI): domain Eukaryota; kingdom Viridiplantae; phylum Streptophyta; class Magnoliopsida; order Apiales; family Apiaceae; genus Oenanthe; species Oenanthe sinensis. The sequence continues at coordinate 28,589,418 of CM053813.1, read as the reverse complement.
TCTAGTATACACTAATTTCTAGAATAAAAACGACGGTAATTTGTGTCATGAGATCAAACACATGCAGAGAAGGGAACAAAAACGCCTACTATTTTACCATTCTACCTTGCATGCAATTGTGTCAAAAGTAATTAGTAATACTGCTCTGAAACCAGTGGTCCAGAAATCGGCTGAAGGACAGTAACTTATTTATCCAGAAAAAGGTTTAGGCAGAACGGCCAAAGTCGCTCAGGAATCAGTCAATATTCGAATAACAAGAAAAAGAGTATCACTGCACATATCTCATGTTTGAAGCTGGGTACAGATAAAAGTCACAGTATGAATAGTGCATCAAACGCTAACAATGATGTGCACAAGCCAAAACCGGAAGGATGCTTGAAGTCTATCGAAAAGTGGAACAAAGACCCTGATATATTGGTTGGACAATGCTAGGCATATGATTAAACCCCACATGTGACATCTGGTACAATAGATCCCACCAAAAATTCCAGAAGTTCTTTTTTTTTGTCGCACCTCTCCTTCAGTTACAGATCAAGAGAACTATAGAGAGCACAATTGAAATATAGATAAAAGTCGGGAACAAAAGTTTGTGAAACAAATGTCTAAAGCTAGAGATCACATTAAACAGATAGATTCTTACTTCAGAGCTAGAACAAGAAAACAAATTAATTATGAGATTATGGCCAGTACAGAATTTGCTATATTAGATGTAACACCTCATCACAGTGGCCATTATTGTAGCGATCATATGGTGCAGAGCTTGAGGTAAACAGGAAAGAACCGTAACCGTTCCAGTTTGATGCTGCTTCCCTGCTTAGCGCCCCATGTCAAAACCAATGACGTTAAACACTTAGAAACATTTGCCTTCTACTACCAAGATTAAATGCGCCTAGTAAGATATATTCACATAACAAGCAAAAGACAGTCTGAAACTTTAGATTGATACCAAAAAAATATCAAGTTCTTAAGTTCCCAAGATTTACTTCTATTGGTGTATTCCCACTACCATGGATATCACTTGATCTGACTTTTTAAAAGAGTTTACAGGATGTCTTGGTAATGATGTGTTTCAATAAACATGTAGAGAAAAATAGCAAACCATCTATACCTAAATACATGCACCCAATTATTTGTTCTAACTTTTTGCACATAACTGCTATTAACATCTCGTTCTATACAATAGGACCACTTTGGAAACTCCGTACAAACCATTTCCCCGTTATTCCATACAATAACATCAGTGTGGCTTTCACATTGAAGCTTTACAAGCTATTTACACTTGCTATACAGGCATGTCCTGCACTATTTAGGTTGGGAATCAGCTTTTACTTCAATTTTTAATCTCCAACTTAGCGCAAATAGTTTCCATTCAATGTATTGTTAGACACTGAGGATGCATCAAGGTGTTTACCTCCTCATCTCGTTCTTCACTAGCAGGATAGCTAATTTCTTTTCCTTCAGTTGGGAGATTCAAGATTTATGTAATAAAGACGCAACTTCTATGTCAGGATCTCCGGGTTTTTATAAGTGTTTTTTATATGTTTTTGGTATTTTATGGTTTATATGACAGAAACTAACAGTTAACAAGTAAATGATAGAGAGTGCAGAAATAGAGATTGAGACGGAGAGAGATGGAGAAGAAGAGATGAGATACAGAGAAGAGAGAAACAGAATAGAGAGAGAGAGAAGATAGCTTGAGGAAGAAGAAATGTAGAGAGAGAGAGAAGAGGGAGAGTGGTGGCAAGGCCATTTTTCATATATCAGATAATGAGAATTACAACTATTACTCCTATTTATAATAGGTCCATGACTTAACTAACTCCAGAAATGACAACTATGCCCTTATACTACTAGTATACTATTATATGACTTCCTGACATCCTTTGACAGAGGGAGTAATATGAATGATGTGTTAAATTTATATGGACCATGGTAGAGACTAAGCAAATAACACGAAAAGTGTTAAATGGTTGGGCCATGTAACTCATGCAAATACATAGTTTATTCTATCAGTTAATTAGGTAGCAGACATAGCCTAGTCGGCTTACAGGGAATAAGAGAAGTACTATTTCTACCTCTTGGATAAGAACTGCTTTATATTCTTGACAAGAGACAAGTACACTGTATGTAACCATTATTTGACAAAACATATAATTAACTTGACTCTTTCCCATAATATCTATTGTAGAAGGAAGTTAAGCTACATAAACCAACAATACCAACCAATTGTAGCCATATCAACAAGCAACAAGAAGAATGCATTGGAGTTTGATACTACCTGACATCACCAGGGTAGTCTGGTGTCCGCGATGGAGGAGCACAGAAAACCACGTAAGGATACTTTTGAGATGCTTTTATTCCCTTCAGAGATGGAGTTATTCCCATCTTAACCAAATCATCATGATGATCGGTAGTAAATGTTTGACCAATAATTTGACATCCCTGATGATCCTGCAGACAATTAACTAGAATTATTGCATTACCACTTTAACAATAGATAGACATGCACAAATACGATTGTGGGATCTGTCGAGTTCAACAGAACTGATAAATGATGATGCAACATTTCCTTTCTGTCAAATGCAGGTATCAGGGAAGAAGAGAAATGGATCACTCCGCTTTAAAAATCTTAATTCATTAATATATATGGCTGACCCGCACCAGCCCGATAATTAACACAATAAAAGAACTCTCAACTAAAATTTAAACTGCATTGTATATCCATCTATGTATTCATAATCATACACAACATCAGGATATTTGCAATGGTTGTAAGCTACATGTAAAAAAATTAAGATGCATCTAGCAAAAAAAATATTCACTCCATCCCTCCAATTCTTTAGATTTTCTATTTTATAATGTGCATCCCAATTCTTTACATTTCTAAACTTTCCAAAAGTAGTAAATTTTTAATAATTAAAAAAGCAAAACAAACCCACTACTTCCCTCTACCTTTCTAATCATTTATATTTAATTGGTTGGTCCGACAATTTTAACTACTTTTTATTAACTTTCCTTCTCATTTCTTGACCTCCGTGCCGAACCCAGATGTAAGTAATTGGGAGGGACGGAGAGAGTAACAATATATTCGAGTAAAAAAAATCATTCAGATATTAATAATGCTTACATCAATACAGTAAGGAGTCGTTTGTTTTACAAACTTGGCATTTCCTTCCTCAGATTCAAGTTACCTCTCATAATTTCCATTTTAATTTCCAGAAAAATGTAGATGTGTTTGGTTCACCACTATGTAACTAGAACTTAAATAGTTAATTTTGGTAAAATGTAGAGGCTAACTTACCATAGAACATAAAGCCCCCAGTCAAACTTTTACCGGATATGAATTGTTTAGATTAAAGTTTTGATATTATTATTAATTAAATGAAATTTAATAAATTAAACACACAAAATAGTAGTTTGTTTATGAAAACAATGAGTATTTATTCCTAAAAAAAATCAAAATATGTATACATACTCCTTTTGTTTTTTAATATTTGTTGTTTGCCTCTTCTACATACATTTCAAAGTACTTTACCGCATAATTAAAATTATTGTTTTTAAATTTTTTTAGTGTGAATAAAAATATATAACTAATATTATAATTACCACAAAAAAGAGATTAAAGATAATAATTATAATTATGAATCAAAACACTTTGAAATGTGTATCGAAAAGTGAAACGGTAAATATTAAAAATGGAGGATTTATATATATATTTGTTTATTTATTTAATTATTTATGTACTGACATAATTTATAAAAAACTTCAAGTATATACTTAAATAACTAAGTTAAAATAGGGAATTTAATTTTTTATAAGCTAAAACGACAAAAAATTATATGCACCAAGTTAACCTCCACTAAGTGAAATTCCCAAGTCCGACCGAGGTAAAATGGACCATTTAACAACTAAACAACTATGAGTCCGTTTGGGATTGTTAACAATGTTGTGAAGAAAATGATGTTAAAAAAATCATACGACTATTTAGTAAAATTTTTATGATGTGCATGTTTTGATATATAATATAAAAAGTAATGTTTTTTTGGAGGTTTGATAGTGAAACTTGTAGTTACTTAAGCATGCGGTTTGACCAAAAGTATTTTTTTAGATAATAGCTTTTGAATTTCATCAAACACCTGTTTTTCAAAACAATATCACAGGGAGCCTATGTTACTCGTGGTGACTATGAGAGGCTTATTTAAGTAAGCGCCTACATTTTGGCCTAAATGCAAGAATATAAAAACTCCAAATTTCCTTTGCCCAACTTAAGATTACCGAACAAGGCATTAGTACTAGTCACCATTGGGTTACATAAAAAGAAATAAAAAAGTAACTGAAGATCAACTACAACAATGCATTGTATTGTATGCCTCTTAAAAGTTCAATTATAGATTAAACAAAGGCAATACTTGACGCCATTTTTGTGCAATCAAGCGGCCAAGAACCCCGGGACCGACGATCAACAAATCATCAGCCCCGACTAATCCAGAACAACAAGTCTCTACTTCCATCTTCGCCGTGCCTTGAGCATACATAACATTCAAACAACAGCAATTATATACATATATTTTTAGTAATAAAAAACTGCTAATTTGTATGCAAATCACTACAAGTGTGTGTGTGTGTGATGAGTAGAGAGTAGTTACATTGGCGGTGAGTTGAAGAGAATGGTGGTGAGTTGAGAGCTAATTTACGGGGTTTGGAGCGCAAGGGAATGGAAATAGAAGCGGTGGCGCGTGTGAATTTCAAATATGACCTCCCGGCGAGTGGGGATATCACCGACGTGATTTGGGCTGTCACGGCAACACCAGACATTGCTACTGATAAGAATGGTTTTCAACACGTTGGCTTATAAAATGGCTTATAAAGATGTTTTTTTCTAAAAATTGAAATAAATTATTTTATAAAAATATTACTATAATTTCATACTTTGATTTGGACAAACTATAGTAACTTTCTAATTTTTTTCATTTAATATTCGAAATCTCATATTTAAACGGGTGAAGGCCCTAATTAAATTATTTTAAATTAAAAGAAACTAAAATACCTACGGACTCTGAACATGGCCCTATATGCCTGTTGATTACGCATTTATAGAATGCGTAGTCTATATACGCATGGCTACGATGCGTGTGCTCATATGCATTTTTTATTTATTTTATTTTTATTTAAGTTATATGCATGAGATAGTTGCCTAATCGGTATACACGCATGATGAGTATGCGCAGTCAACAGCTATACACATCTTGAATGAGCGTACTCCTAGTATTGTATTTTAATTATTACAGTATACGCATTCTTATATTGCGGATGCACTGTATACGCATGACGAATATGCATATTAGAAGCATTGATTTTTCATGTAAGTTTACCAACTGTTCGGGAACAAAGTAGAGAACTTTGAGTCATATTATATTATTTGTGAGCTGAATTTTTTAATTAAAAAATGGAGCATTATTTTTGACGGGCAACTGATGAAAAATACTACCATCAGACCTTAAAACATAACATCCATTCTCAAAGTATCACGATAACATCCATCACAAATTATCATATTATTCAAATATGTCATAAAATTAATCCATTACATAAGTACCAATTAATTTTATTCATTATAACGCATTAACTACATAGTAAGAGTTCCTATCAATGATAAACGGAATACTAGTTGCAATGGAAAGTTAGTCATGCGAGTCTTATCGTTTGTCATTGTTTTTCCACAAAAATTTGTATGCACGGTCTCGCATGGTATAACAAATGTAATAGTTAGTAAATGCATATAGATTATATTATTTGGTATATATTTGTCAAGAACTAATAGCTGATAACATATCAATATTACAACATGGCAATTCAAAACATAGAAAAGCTCAAAAGGTTCACAAATCAAACAAATAGAAGTTAGTAACATGTCTATACAATTAACGTAGTTGTTGCATAGTAGCAAAGCTCTTTTCCTCAGATTGAAAATGCACACATCATTCGAGTGTGAATCACTTGTCATTAGCACTTATATAATCACTTTATTATTAGCTAGCCCACATTTGATTCACATACGAAAAATTTAAGGGTAACAAAATCCTATCAATATGCCCTGCCATCCCACCAAAAAAAATGCACCATATGCTCTTCAGCATAGCTAACTCAATTCTCACCTGCTCCGCGTGCTTCATCAGTACAATTGTGTATAAGCACACATGTTGATTATTTTGAAACTTGAAAAAAGCAAGAGCATAGTTATTAATTATAAGCAATTTAACACTTGTCTAATTAGATAAAGAACCATACACGTAATGCTAATACCATAAATTTATTAATGTGAAGACAAGATATGGCACGCGATAACAGATTGAACTTATAATTAATGAATTTTAGCATATCATAATTACCCCTAAGTTGTGGTTCTATTTTTTCGAGTACTTCTCCTTTATATTTAGACATTCGGTCGGTATCCGTCATTATATCTAGACATTCATCTACGATATTCTTGAACTATGAACTAAATTACCCAATTCAACTCATTCTATTTGTTCCACAAAATACAAAACACAACTAAATCTCTATTTTTATTTTTTACAAATCACAATTAAATCTTCTACAGACTCTCAAAGTAACAAGTAAATTAGCTAGGGGTAGCGATTGAAACCTTAGCAAAAATCAAAATCTCAAGAAATCAAAACGCATTTATAGAATTAGTCTTAAATACAAAGTAACCCTAGAATGATAGGAAACTTATAGAAACTGAGTATCCAACCTTCTATTCGTTTAAAGGAAGTATAGATCGGAGAGTCCTGTGATGCTAGCAGTCGCATCCTTCATCCCCAATCACTTCCTATATTTTTATAGTCGCATCCTTCGTTTTCAATCACCGCCTTGCTCTGTATGAATTAATAAATATTATTGTACAAGTCATAAGGTTAAGGGATTTTGATTGGGTTTAGAATACGCATTTTAGGAATGCGCTTTTGATGGTCACACCTAACAACAAACAACATTTTGGGCCAAGTCTAATAAAAAATAGGCATTTTGGTCAATTTTTCTATTTAAATTTATAATATTTTCCGTAAAAATTGAAAACATTTTTTCTAAAATGTTTCCGAACATTGTCTTGCTCGCTCCATCTTGGTCAGGTTGTCATCATTGTAGAATGCTCCAACAAACTTACGGCATCTAATTTAGCATCATTTTTACTTGATTTCTTTTTTATTAAAAATTCGGAAGTAAAGTGAAACTATTTTATTTATTTTTCATTTATTTTTCTCCTTTTTAAAATTCGGGAATAAGGTGTTAGAGTCAAGCGGTGATTATATTCTAGAAAATAATTTCAAGAAATTTGTTATTTTGTTAATAACAAATTTTATAATATATAATATATGAAAATATTAAAATAAAAAAGATATTAATTATTCAAATTTCTGAATATAAACTGGTCCTCAACTTCTAGTATAATATTAAAATAACCTAATATATTAATTTCTTGGTAACATATTATAGTATAGTCTAAGAAAGTTATGAAATTAGTCACTTGTAAAAATTGAAAATTTATTTTGATCATGTTAAAAATGGTGACCGAAAACACATGGAATTATTAGAATATGATTTAACTATATAATCAATGTAGAAGCTTACCTACCTTAACTGTTCTCGTCTCCACATTTTTGTAGTTCGCATAATTAATTTGTTTTTTTCTTGCCTTTTCTACTGCAGTAGAAGTTGACAACCCACCACACCACCAAAAATTATCGCCAATAATAATCAGCCTTACCTGTCGCACCGTTACACATTAATTATTGTTTCTTTAATTGTTTATAACAAAAAAAAATTTATTATCAACTTTTTGTAGCCGAAAAGTTGAGTTAGAAAACTGTTCATGACTTTCTAAACGTAATGAAATGTCTAAATCAGTTCATAAATAATATCTTAAAGATATAACAAAATTAAGTATTAATTTAAAATAAAGATTTTATAGCCCACAAATATCTCTGCGATAATATAACTTCTTGTGAATAAAATTTTAAGTTTGTATAATATTATTCATTTTAATAATTATCGATTAAACGAGTTCGAGCTCATTTTCTACACAAACTCGTTGCAAAATCATAGAAGTTAGAAAGGTGTGGTTTTAATTTCAGGGCAGTGGTCCGCTATTGTAATGAATGCTGAGAGTTTACAATCATTTTCGTTCCCATTTTGCATGTATGCCTTCCAACTCCGAACAACATAACCTGAATATATCAATAATTCAATATTAATTTAATGCAGCAAATTAATTATAGTAGTATACTAGTACTTGTGTTATTTTACTGCGACATGTTTCGATTAATTTAATCAACCCTGCCGAGTACATCAAGCTAGCAAGTACCTATAGTAAACATTAGATATATTAATTTATTTATGTTCATAATTTATAGTAAATAAAATATATAAAACATCTGTATATTAAACATTAGATATATTAGATTGTCATTTGATGCTGCTTTATGAAATTACAGTATAAATTTCACTTAAGTAATTAGTATTTTAACATAACATAATAAAATTGCGTGAGTTTAAAGTAATGAAAATGAATCAGACAAAAGTTGAGAGAAGGATAAAAATGTTTTCCTTGTGGTGAGTTTCGCACTCTCACATCAACTAGATCTCAAGAAACTATTAGTATATGCTACTGGTAACAAAATAGTAATAATATTATACATGTTGGTCCCAATCTCAAAGCCATTTTCACATTTGTAAATATGCAATTGTGCCGATGAGCTCCTGCTGACCAAAATTACAAATTCCTCGAGAATTTGTTCGAACAAATGAGACATATGGAAGGATATAAATTAAATTATTCAAAAAAACTCCTTATGTATTCGATCATCCTCTCTTTCATTTATAATTTATATTACTCATATAATTTATTAAAATAAAATTAATTAATATGCAATTGTAATTTGTGTGTATACACAAAAACCAAGGTGTACTTAATTAACCAACACTGATCATGTAAAACCTTATATGAAAAATTAAATTTAATGAGCCACTTATTCCCCTTTTTTTGAGGTTTTAAGAAAAATATTTTTTATAAAAATATGTTTTTTTATTTTATTAATAAAAATATGATTTTTTTACAAACAATTTTTAAATAAAAACAATACGATTTATATTATATTTATAAAAATATGATTTTGTAACCAAATGAACTGCATGCAGATAAAATTAGACTCAAATACAATTTTTTTAAAATTGAATTCATTTATATTTGATTACAAATTATATATAAAAAGTTGAATTTAGTTGTTTCTGATTGTAAACTGTATTTTTATAAATATTTTTAAAATATAGTAAAAAATAAAAATAAATAAAAAAGGTAATATTTCTATATTTGATGATTTCTCTCTTTTTTAAATAAAGAAATTGTTGGTACCAAACTAGAGGAGAGGAGACAGATGGACTTGCTGCTATCAGACTCTTTATCAATTTATTACTAGTGCTTTTATAATTTATCACCCTGTATGACTGTATCTGTATGTATACATACACATATACATACAATTTCACTTGACAGGGGGGTAACCATTTTATTCTATTATCAATTTCTCTAGTGTATATAATATTGTGTATAAAAGCTATATAGATACAGAAAAATAAGAATTACAGATCAAGTTTATATCTTTACATTTTCACATTATTCAAACTTGTAAGTTCTCTATTTCTTTCTCTTAATTCAACTTCAAGTTTGCACCTTTATTGTATCTGATCTATATTACACCATAATAAAAGAGTGTTATAGCTTGTTTTACTGTACTGTATTGCTACTTTACTTTCCTTTTCTTGCTTTATATGTGTGTGTGTGTTTATTGTTCTTTAAGTAACCACTATAATTTGTGGGGGCTAAACTCCATACTAATCATTGTTGCCTCTGCTTTGTTGGGCAAGAAAGTTAGGGTTCTTGAATTAGCGTATATTTGTTGTATTAATCAAGAAATCAAACCCCATTTGAATTATTCAAGTGATAAGGCATTATTGTATTTATTAAATGTTTTTTTATGATTTGGTTTGGTTAGGATTGTGAATGAAGGTAGTAATCAGTGTAGAATGTGATGAGAAATGAGAGGTAAAGTTTGGGTTTTTGAGAGATGGGGTGTGTGTTTGGGAGAGATTTATCGTCTTCAAGGCCGACTAGCTCTGGGGTTGTAGCTGAAAGGGAAAGGGATAGAGGGGGAGAGACTGATTTGTCGATTGCGTCGGGGAGGAGAGAGAAGGTTGTAATAGAGAAGGGTGAGAAAAGGGAAGGTGTAGGTACGATTCAAAATGGTGGAGATCAGAAGGAGCAGAAAGATGGGGCACGTGGTGAGAGGAGACGAAAACCGAATCCACGGTTGAGTAATCCTTTAAAGAATGTACATGGTGAGCAAGTGGCTGCTGGATGGCCGGCTTGGCTTTCAGCAGTTGCAGGTGAGGCCATCAATGGTTGGACGCCTCGCAGGGCAGATACATTTGAAAAAATTGACAAGGTAAGTGATAGTGATTTGGTTGTGTAGTGTTTTAGTTGTTTAGTGATTTTATGATTTATTTTGTATGTTTCTTATTGTGATTAGATTGGGCAAGGAACATATAGTAATGTGTACAAAGCTAGGGATACAGTAACAGGAAAAATTGTTGCACTGAAGAAGGTCCGATTTGATAATTTGGAGCCTGAAAGTGTAAAATTTATGGCTAGAGAGATTTTGATTTTGCGTCGTCTCGATCATCCGAATGTTATAAAACTGGAAGGCCTGGTGACATCAAGAATGTCGTGTAGTCTGTACCTTGTGTTTGAATATATGGAGCATGATTTGGCTGGACTAGCTGCTAGCCCAACAATCAAGTTTACAGAGCCACAGGTTTTATTTCATTTGTTTATTAGTTTGCTAGTTCTTTGAACTTCTAATAGACTAGTCATAGTTTGATTTGTTTTATGGTTGGGTAGTTTTGTTGATCAGGGACTCAGGGTGGTTGTTCTTATGCTACATCTAAATTTCATGTGGCAGGTCAAGTGTTACATGCATCAACTATTGTCAGGTCTCGAGCACTGTCACAACCGTCATGTGTTGCATCGAGATATTAAGGGTTCAAATCTTCTTCTTGACAATTCCGGGACACTTAAGATTGCTGATTTTGGTTTGGCTTCCTTCTTTGACCCTAAACACAAGCAACCAATGACTAGTCGTGTTGTTACTTTATGGTATCGACCACCGGAACTTCTTCTTGGGGCCACTGATTATGGTGTAGGCGTGGACCTATGGAGTGCTGGTTGCATTTTGGCTGAACTGTTAGCAGGAAAACCTATAATGCCTGGCCGCACAGAGGTACTCCAAAGCTTAAGTCTCTATTTTCGTCTTATTACTGCTGGTGAATTATAATGCTTTCACTTTATTTTGATAAAGTGACTTTATCTATAATGCTATCAACTGAGACTTCTAGCATCATGATAATTAAGTGATGTAGAAGAGAAGGCTTATTAGTGTTTAGTAGGTGGCTTTGGAAAACTCTAGAAACATTTTTCTTCATCAAATTAATAAATGCGTAGTGCTAATGACTTAGAACATGTGCCTGAAAGACACATGACATCTTGATAGGCATTGTAGAGGCGTTCAAATACCAATAAACTAATACCCTTTGTTTATATACAGATTTTTGAAAATCTCTAGCATCATCCTTATAAAAATCGTCTTCAAAGGATGTGATTATGCTGTTTTTTGTCATAAGGATTCTGTAATAGCAAGCTATGTTTTTATATCGCTTAAATCAATTCCACAACGGGCGCTGATGCCCTCTACAATATACCATGTTAAATTCGACCATGACTCGTTGAAGTAGTTTCTTTCTTGTTTAGTTGTTGAGTATCTGCATATCTGGTTCATTCTTTTAATTGTATATCCAATGTTTTGCCGCACTTTAATCGTAAACTTGGAGCCCATTGTATATGATTTTATGTGCACCATATTCCACCACTTTCTAACACAGTGGTTACAATGTTTTTGTCTGTATGCAAAAGCGATTTGATGATAATGAAATACACAGTATAATAGTTGATTATTAGAAAATAGAAATACAATATCTGTTAATAATATTTTTTGTTTTTTCCGTGAAGGTGGAGCAGCTACACAAGATTTTCAAGTTATGTGGTTCCCCTTCTGAAGAATATTGGAAAAAATCAAAGTTACCGCATGCAACCATATTTAGACCCCAGCAGTCATACAAACGATGCATAGCTGATACGTTCAAAGATTTTCCAGCTTCATCATTGCCATTAATTGAGACCTTGCTTGCTATTGACCCAGCAGAGCGCCAAAATGCAACATCTGCTTTGAGGAGTGAGGTTAGCTTTTGTACTCTAAAACGAGCTTGATCTTTTACATTTCATACCTATGCTTACTGTGTCTAAAGCACAAGTGTCCATAAGAAACTGGTTTTCATGCATCTGCAACCAAAAGTATATCTAATTTCAGCAGGCATATTGTTAAAGCAATTACATATTACCAGATTATGTTCTTATGCTTTAGCCAAGTGTTTGTCTGGCTGTGGAGTATATGGATTGTGAACGCGATGTGTTCGCTTGTAATTTTATTTATAGATAACTTCTATCTTGTTTGTATTTAATAGGAAATATCCCTTAGATAAGAGTTGACTAAATTGGACTTTTTGGCTAAATATTAAAATTTTCAGCACTAGCCAGGTATGCTTGAATCCTAAATCATCAGTCCAGGGAATACTGCAATATCCTCCTTGCCTTCATTTTAAAGGATCTTCAACTAGAATTTACATTAGTTGGAACAACATAATAGTGTAACTTTCTGAAACTTCTATGAAAATACTAGAATTTCTATGTTTGAGATTAACGCCTAATAAATTAAACAAATTTAGTGACATTTGAGATTATTGTATATAATCTTTGTTACACCTTGTATAGCAGGAACTTAGTAACTCGCTAAGAATATTAAGAGAGTGCATCCTGAGTAAAGACGCCTGATAAGTACTTTATTTTGTTCGTCAAGATGATAGCTACATGTGATGACTTGTATAGGCCAACGTTTAATAGTTGGATTTGAGATTATTGTATATATTCATTTTTATTTCTAAGAACCAGAAACTAGTTCCATAAACCAACACAAGAATATCCAACAAGAATTTGTTAGACTTTATATAGCAAGAACTCAGTAACTCGCTAAGAATATGAAGAGAGTCCATCTTGAGTAAAGGCGCCTGATGGGTACTCTATTCAGCTTGTCAAATTGATAGCTATATGTGATGACTTTTCTAAGCCATTCCCTAATAGTTGTATCAAACTATGAAGAGATATGCTATATATATGCATCATGCCTGCCAAGTTGTTAGAGATCTTTGTCAAAAAGTGTTGTATTATCTTCACCACCATAAATATCTTCTCCTCATTTTTCAGTTTTTTGCTACTAAGCCTTATGCTTGTGACCCTTCAAGCCTTCCGAAATACCCTCCCAGCAAAGAGATGGATGCCAAATTACGGGATGAAGAAGCTAGAAGGTGTGTATATCATTCAAGATGTACCTATGCTCATATTCATATTCTCATTTTATTTCTCATATTTAAGAAATGTTTTGTTTCCAATCCTTGTTTGATTGTGAATTTGGAATGGTCGGAGAGATTAAATTGTATATCTCACATTATATATCATTAATCATGTATTATCGTTTGTTAACCTCCAAACCTAATCTTTTATTATCGTATCTTTCACTACTTACATGAGCATTTGACTTTTTGCCTGCACTTTTAAGTCGTGTAAAAGAGGTACATGTCCATAATATTTTTCGCGCCTTTTGACTTGAAAACAAAATTCAGTCATACAATTTTACGCAAAACAAAATATGCAAAAAATCATGTATAGATATGTCATCTATAGGCATTAAAGTGTGTGCAAAAAGTTTAAGGCTCACATTTGGGACATCAGGAGCTGTATACAAGTAGATATCGAAGATTAATATTGTATATATTTTGTTTGTTAATCCAATATTCCACTTTCATTGTGACTTCATAATTTTAGACTAAGGGCTACTGGAAAATCCAATACTGATGGTGTAAAGAAAACTCGTACCCGTGATCGAGCTGCAAGAGCAATCCCTGCCCCAGAAGCTAATGCCGAGCTCCAAGCAAATCTTGATGTATGTCCATATAAGCTTTTTCTCTAGTAACTTGTCTCTCTTTGGATTATTCAGTCTGAAAGTTTTGATTCTTGCATAATAAACTGTAGATTAAGTTTGGTATATAGTTTCTTCTAAATAAGCAACGACAGGACTGTGTGATGGATAAAATGTTTTTGGGTCTCTTTTTTCACTGTTGTTATCTTTATTAACATATAAAGAAAATAACTTATGGATCTTGATGTGCAATCACTATCCTTATGACCTTCATGCATATCTTTCACAGGGTAGTTTCGCCATGGTTTTTACTTTATGGTTTGCAGTTGGGAAAAAAAATTCTTATATTTTTTGCACAAACACTTGACATTTTTGAAAAAATCTCACTGAAAACAGAAACTTTATTTGGCAATTTTTCAAACTCCTAATATGCTCTTTGATATGGAGACTAAAATGCAGCTGTATGTCTATGAAAAAAATTGTATTTTATTAAGGGTAAAGCAACAGACTGAATACCCAAGTGTTTGTAGAGATCTTTCTTTTTCAAGTTTGAAGAAATCTTTGATTGCAAAAAGATGCGGGCACACACACACACACATGCACACTCTACTTAGTATACTAGTATTAATAACCAGGGAACATCATATTAAAGTCATCTCACGGATCTAGACATTTCTTTGAATGCAATGTGTTGATCAATCCTTAAAGAACATAATATGCTTCCCCTCTTTCCTACTTATATCTTGGAAAGTAGATGCATGTTTTAGTCATGATGTTTATTTTAATGTTTTATATTGTGTACTTGACTTTGTTTGTTTTTGACTACTTGGTAGTATTAACTCGACTATAATCTTCCCTGATACAGAGGCGACGCCTAATCACACATGCAAACGCAAAGAGCAAGAGTGAGAAATTTCCTCCTCCTCACCAGGACGCAACACTCGGTTATCCATTGGGTTCTTCACACAATATAGATCCAGCCTTTGATCCTCCTGATGTTCCATTTAGTTCCATGAATTTCTCATATGCAAAAGTGCCCATGCAAACTTGGTCCGGTCCATTGCAGGATCCTGCTTCCGTTGGAGCCCCAAGAAAATCTAAGTCATCAAAGAAGGATTCTCAGAGAACTAGACATTCTTCTCGGACCAGACAATAGAGAGAGAGAGAGAGAGAGAGATGCACTCTGTCCGTTCCACAAAAGTCTCATTTGACTTCTAAAAGTCAATTGGCGGCAATACAAACTCTAGAAAACAAGTTTTGCGATTAGTTGGAGTTCCATGGGAAATTCAGTGGTTATAATACTTAACTCGATTGAAATAAATGAAATTAATGCTATTTTTAAAAGTTTAGAAAATGTTGTCATTTACATTTCAAAAGTTAATATGAGATTATTTTCTGGAACGGACAGAGTAAAAAGTACATTTATATCAGTTTTTCATGCCTCTACTGGAGTTTGGTATGCTATACTCTATTGATATTAAAGAAATGCTTTTATATTTGAGCTAGGAAATCTTGAAGTGCATGGAGAGGTAATTTATTAAGTTATTGTGTAGTTCATTCTTTTTTCTTCCTCATATATACAGTATTTATTATTTGGATCACGAGAAGCTTGTTAAGAGTTGTATATGTTATTCGCTTTTCTCCCTCATATGTACTCACTAGTACAATAGTTAACTTTTTGGAATGGTTAATTTTCTTTTTACTGATGAGAAAAATGTTGTGAAACCTGTAGTACCAATGTTGTGACATATATGAACGGAAGAAAGAAAGTTTGATTCAGTGTATCATTATTGTTTGGAGGATTTGGGCAGTGCTTTGGGGCTATTTGTTCATCAGGAGGGCTCGTGTACGTTTCATTTATATTAGATTTTCATTTGCTCCACCGTTCTTTTGATGGTTACAAATTTATGGTCTCCTTGATTGACAAATTTTTACCGGACTTGATCTTGTAACTGAATGTTGATAACAAGTTCATTGTAGAAACAAGGTAATCAAGCCTATGACATTATGCAGCCAATCGTGTAATTATCGTCTCCTTGGCATATGAATGCTCTTTAAGTAGTTTTGTCTAATAATATAATGTAGAACTCATTCATGTCAAGTATGGTATTACAAGCGATAATTCTAACTCTTCTCTGTGGTATCTCTTATCAGAGTTGTAAATGCACAGGGAGGTAGGTAGGGAGGTAGGGAGGTAGGGAGGTAGGGAGGGAGTGGGGGTAAATAGGTGTTATAAAGCTGACTAGGTCCAATTTTAATTTTACCAATTATAATAGTGATTTCTGTTGTGTCTGACCAATGACTTACTGTTTTAAAAATGTCAGAGTGAAATATCAAGCTATTATGTTGCAATGCAATAAAATAGTAAATAGCAATATGTAAATGAGGCAAAAGACGTTTAGCCAGGTTCGACCCCTAGTTCTAATGATCTACACGTTCTGGTCCCTTACCAACTTAGTAAGAGAATATATTATTAATCAAATATCAACCAATTACAGAATAATAATATATCTCCCTTTTTCCCTGTCACTAGAAATGGCCTGTTATAATCCCTAGCAGCTTGAGTACACCAACTTCTTGTGCAGCTTGAGTACATCAGCTTCTTGTTCACCTATTCTCTGACAGCAAGTTGTTTACAGAATCTGCAGAATTTCCTTGAGTCTCACTTCTTGAATTCTTCGTTCTTAAACCTAGTTGCACCTTAGAACATCCGAAACAAAAGTTATCTAACTCCCCCTTACCTATACAAGATCTCAGCCACTTTCTAGCAACACCAAGTTACACTTTGAACAATACAATCGAATGAATAAAGTGATTACAACTCAAAAGTGTATAATCTCTATATAGCACGGATACAATATATAGAAAACACAAATAATATAGAGATAGTGTGATAAAGCTTTTCAAGATCGTAGAGTAGAGTTGTAGTATTGTTAAAATGTATGAAAAGCTATGCCAATGTTATATACGGGATATAAACAACGGCTAGTTTGAATAATAGATGAGATATACGTTGAAAGATAATATTAATTCAAACTAATACATGATTATAGGAGATAAGGAAAGAAGAAAACATTTAAAACAGCTCATATAATAATGCACGATAAAGATAAGAAGTTGTCAAGAGATAATATTTAAAACGAATGCAACTTCTTCTCCTAAAATATAGGAATAAGTTTGTTAAATATATTCTGAGCTTAATATATATTAAAAACGTATTATATAGATATATACTCACATAATAAAAATTGTAATCGAAGTTTAACACCCTCTAAATCCGGGGTCTAGATTTGGAGGTCACCAACCAATCAACAACCAATAATAATAAAATAATAAACCCGAGCCACACTGGCCCGCCAACAACCAACAATAATAAAATAATAAACTAAAGGCACACTGGCTCACCAACAACCAACAATAATAAAATAATAAACCAGAGGCGCGTTGACCCCGCCAACAACTAAGGATCGCTAACAGGTTATAATATAAAATTAAGCAGTTATATCAAAATACTTTATTACAAGCCCACTACTAATCCACAAACTCAAATCCATAAGTCTATATATGTTTTAAGTCTAGGTTCAATTTTATTACAAGCACTATCTACAAACATATTAAAATAACTAAATACATGGGAGGCTCGAGAAGCGAGCGGTCCCGATACCTGTCTCTCGCTACGCCTGCTAGAACTGCTGGAATGGCTCATACTGACAGTGTGACAAGATTTAGATAAAAAGCAAGAGTGAGTCAAAGAAATATTCAGCAATTATATGAATAATTGAAATGTAGTCAATATATGAGATCTGTATAGATAACAGAATATAAAATAGTTTATTATAAAAACTGAACAATAAATAAATCACAGTTTATCTCAATTGAAACAATGCAGTATGTCATCAAAATTAATCAACTGCTCAAAATCAAAATATATTAGACATGCTGGCAATATGGATTGGATACACACAAATAAATACTATTACCCACTGACCAGGTTTCAAAAGCAATAAGACATCTTTATAGCTCATCAGTACATTTCTATACCCATAGATATAACAAGAATTCTCAAAATATAGGTACCAAAATAGGCAAGTAATGTTAGCCTATAGGAAGATGGATTGGTTACCATATCCTCCTTAAATGATGGACTATTATTTCAGAGCCTCTTACGCTAGAATTCCAATCCAAAGGAGCAATCTCAAATAAAATAAGGTATGCTTTGTTTCAACTACAGACCATATCATCGTTATTTATACAATAATTCATTGGATATGATGAGTTTATTATAATCATCTTCCAATATTCGGTGTACGAATAACAAGTAGTTCTGATGCACAGAATAAAACAGGAATCATAAATTGCTCTGAACAATAACTATTTATCATGATATGAATAATAAAAACAGTAAAACAAAAGTGTTTAGGATGATCAAGGAAGAAATATTTGCCTAATAAGTACAAAAGCTTACTCTTACTTGATTGGATGGCTCACATTTTGCTCGTATCTATAAATAAGATATATTATCTTATTTAATTAATCAACTCAAAGTGTCAAATAAACCTTACTGTATCTCTGTGCCTACCAATGCGGTTTATTGATATCAAACAAGTAATATAATTTATTGTAAACAAGTAGGCATGTAAGTCAAGTAGCGCGTAAATCACATAGCACATAAGTCAAACAATTAAAGGACTCATTTAAATATTTTTAAAATATTCTAAAAATATTTTTGAATCGATATCGATCACTACTATCCTCTCCGGATTATTTTTAGTGGTATAGGGCATTTCGTTTCGTTTAAAACGGATACACGGTTTATTTAATATCTAATTAATAAGAATAAATCAATTAATATTTAATCAATTGATTATTCAAACTAATTATTTATTAAATTATTATAAATAAATAAATTATTATTTTTTTGACAGAAAATAAATGAATTATTTTTATTTTTCAAAATAATTAAATCTAAATATTTTTAATTATATTTAAATAATAATTAATTAAATTAAATTAATCAATTAAAAATAAATTAATCAATTAATTCAAATTAATTAAATTATTATCTAAATAAATTAAAATAATTAAATAAAATTAATTTAGAAATTAAAATAATTTATTTTGATTTTTAGAAATAATTTTTTAATTCTAAAATAATTTTAAATCATTTTTCGAATTTTAAAAATGAATAAATAAATAAAGTTTGAAAAAAAACAAATCAAGAAACAATTTTTTATTTTCAGGCTAGGGTTCAAACTGACCAAACAAGGTCTGAAGCCAAGAACATGGCCGGATTTTCTCCCTGGTCCGGCACTGACAGGTTTCTGGTCAAAACTGGCATCAACATCCGGCTGGTCCCCTGCGTTTCTTCCCCAAAGCTCTTTTGTTCCCTTCATTTTTGATGTGTGCGACTTCCCCAGCTAACCAGCAACACTACCCTGCTACGGCCTGAGACCGCAGCTCCGGCAAAACCAGAGTCGTCTCCGGTGACCTTGAACGGCGGCAAAATAAAACCCAAACAAAGTTTGTCGATTTTTATACCAAAATAACGCTAGCCTTGCCAGGAGCGCGTATATAACAATTATACACATAAACAAGAAGCCTTGTGGCCGTAAATTGAAGAAATCCGACGAGCTTTACAGGAAAAATAATTTTCTGACGAGCTCCAAAAATAACCCATAAACACAAACAAAAAATATCACTAGCATGTTCTTTCACTGATCCACGTAACTATGTAATTAGTTTTTGCAACAAATCAACGGAAAAATAAACAAGAAATTCAAGTATAACCCGAAAATCACGAATTTAAAATCGAGAGATTTTTAAATGAAACTAAACACATAAGCATGTAGTACAGATCATTGGATTCAATTTGGTGACTTATATTAAGAAAACTAAGTTTAGGATTACCTTAAATTAACCGATTAAATCAAAGAGCTCTAGTTTTCCCCTGATTAACAAGTAGTGCTAATCAAATTTTTTTAATTAAAAACTATTTGTATTTTTAGGAAAATTAGGGGTTTAATTTTTTGATTAAAAGATATAATATCCCATAATTAAAATAAAATTTCCAAAAAGAATTTTTATGGGATAAAATATAAAATAAATATTTTCGAATAAATACAATATATATGTCAAATTCTCCAAAAATTATGAATGATTCAAAAATAATAAAATAAATTTATTTAGAGGAATTTATCATTTTCATAAAAATAAATGTACCAAAAACAAGGTTTGTAGACTAATACAAGGGTTGGGTCTGATGATTACAAATTGAAATAAATTTATTCTAACTAAACAAAAATTACAGAAAATAAAATAAAATATTCTAAGCTACAAAGAAGTCAGATAACATATAACTGGTAATTTTTCTATTTATATAAAAAAATCTTACACAAATAAATGCATAAAATAAAATAAAAATCTGACACACCAAAAATTATATTAAAAGCATATTTAAATATTATAAAATACAAGCAATTTTCCCGCGTGTTACACAAAGTATATCTCTAATCCTTGAAATCTGGACTTGAGTTATGTTTCTGCCGGACTCTGTAGCAGCAGGTTGTTTTGCCATAACAGCTTACTATTAACATAACAGCTTGTTGTTATGCTGGTATAATATGACTCCTGCAAAACATGTTAGTAACAGATAGAATAACAGGCTATTATCAAACATTCAGAATATGTTAAGCTACAATCTCATAGCAGCTTGATGTTATTGTGTTATCATCAAAATCAAGGTTTACAATCTCCCCCTTTTTATGATTACACACTTTTTTTTCAGGAAAAATTTATCCCCCTTAATATGTTATCTCCTCTGCATAAAACATTAGTAGCAAGTAACAAATAAGGCAAATAATCAACAGGCCAATAAACATAGCAGATAACACAATTAGCATAAAATGCCATATTTGGCATTCATTCATAAATAACCAAATTTAACTCAGATCAACTGTGATGCCCTCAAAATCTGGGGCCCAGATTCGGGGGTCACGTGCGAATCACAACAACCAATATATCAAACCATCCATAATATAATATAAATCACCGCCCATCACCTCAATCAAGGACCGTGAACAGGTTAGGGTAATGAAACAAGATACTCAAATCCAAACTATAACATTATTACATACCAAATTTATTATAATAAAAGTTTAGGTTATCTCACATTCTCTAGTACATTTTATTCCATTACTAAACTACACTAGCCCTGAGCTGTAACTAAAATACCTGAGGCTCGCGGGGAACTATCGCCTGGTGCTCACCTCGAACCCTCATCCTAGCGGTATGACGATATGGATACATGATATCACCTGTCTGAAATGTGTATGATGAAAAGCAAGAGTGAGCCAAAAATATGCCCAGCAAGTATATAGTAAACTCTTAGATAAAAGCAGATAGAGCTGAACAAGATATGTAATCAGTAAACAATAACCAATATGTTTCGTCAACCATTATCAATAGCATATCAAAAGTTGATTGATAAACAAATCTCGTAATAGCCAAACGGGCAGACGGATTGAACGAAGAACACACACTAATATTGCTCCCTGATCAGGTTCAAAAGCAATAGGACCGTATTATGCCTAATCGCATAAGCCGGGATTTCAAATGGTACCGTATCGTAGACAAACTCTAGTCTACCAGAAGCTGGAATGGTTACCGTGGCTTCCAAAACATGCTGGACCTCATACTTGGCCACTTACGCTAACGGTTCAATCCATAATAGAGCATCCAGAATAGTTGGCATGCTTACATTTCTAAAATAATATCATATTCCAATATTATTTATTACTATAATATTGAATATGATATGTTTATTATAATCAACTTCCAATATCAAGAATAATGATATTGGACAGCTCTGTTGCACAATAATAAAAATATTTAAGATTCACAAATAGCTCTGAACAATAACTATCTGTCATGATATGAATAAATGAAACAATAAAATAAAAGTGTTTAAGATTATCAAGGTGAAGATACTTGCCTGATAAATACAAAAGTTTACTCTTGCTTGACTGGGTGGCTCACACTTTTCTCGTATCTATAAATAAAATATATTATTTTAGATACACGGGTCAATTCAAGGTGTCAAAAAAAAACTTACTTTATCTCTAGTGTCTACCCATGTGGTCTATCGATATCAAATAAGTAGTATAATATATCAAGGATAAATAAGCACGCAAGTCAAGTAGCAAGTAAGTCATATAGCACATAAGTCAATCAATTAAAAGACTCGTCTAAATATTTTAAAATATTTTCAACACATTTCCGGACCGACACGGGTCGCTACTATTCTCTCCGGATTATTTTTAGGGCTATAGGGCTTTTCGTTTTGTTTAAAACGGATAACCGTTTATTTAATATCTAATTAATAAGAATAAATCAATTAATATTTAAATTAATTGATTATTCAAATTAATTATTTATTAAATAATTATAAATAAATAAATTATTTTTATTTCTCAAAATAATTAAATCCAATTATTTTTAATTATATTTAAATAATAATTAATTAATTTAATTAATCGATTAAAATAAATTAATCAATTAATTCAAAATAATTAAATTATTATCTAAATAAATTAAAATAATTAAATGAAATTAATTTTGAAATTAAAATAATTTATTTTTATTTTTGAAAATAATTTTCGAATTTATAAATAATTTTTAAATCAATTTTCAAATTATAATTTAGTTTCAAAATTTTCAGAAAATAAATATAATAAAATAAAATTTAATTTCCAGAAACACTTCCAGGAACTAGGATTAGGTTTTTTTTTGAAGATCAAACGGTGGTATGGCTGAGGAAGATGACCGGTGGACAGCGACTTTTCCGGCCACCTTCGCCGGAATCCGGTGACTGTCATTCAACCCCCTCCCAGCCTCCTTTCACCATGACAACCGCACCCACACACTCCCCAGCTTTCCAGGAACATCACCACGCTGCCCAGACCTCCCAACCCGGCCTGAGTCCGAGTTTCCGGCGAAGTCCGGTCCTTTGCCGACGACCTCCATAACCGACGACGAAGAATCAGCCCCAAACTCAAATAATTTTATATCCTAGCATGTAGGCATGTAGTATAGGTCATGGGATTCATTTTGGTTACCTGAACACGTGATTTGGTTTATAATAACACCTTCAAAATAGCTTTGATCCTCAAGAACACCAAGAACCCTAATTGCAAAACTTCCTCCCCAATTCTGGATTTTTTTTCTATTTTTAGTAAAATTTAATGATTTTTAATAATTAATCTAGCTATTTATATTTTTGTAAAAATTAAAGCCCCAAAGTTGATTTAGGGTAAAAATCCCCCATAATTTATTTTAAAAGCCTTAAAAATAATAATAATGGGATATAATTGTTAAAATTTTATTTTTAAATAAATAAAGTAAATATATCAAAATTTCCTAAAAATTATAAATGTTCCAGAAATACTAAAATATATAAATTTGGATGAATATATAAATTTATAAAAATAATTGTATAAAAAACAGGGGCTCCGAAATCTCTGTAAGGCCCCGGTCCGATAAATTTTTAATCGAAATTTCAATTTTTAAAATACATTACCATTTTTAATAAATACTATAAAATATAATAAGGTACACAGAAGTCACAGATCACGTAACGAGTAATTATCATATCTAATAAAAATATTATTAACTAATAATGCATTAAAATTGATATAAAAGACATTTAATCATATTTAACACATAACTAAATATTTTTATTTATTCTTAAATTTCTCGGTCGTTACATCAACTAAGTTAAAAGCATCCAAAAACATTAAACAAATATCCAGATAAAACCAAATTTACTTAGGTTACTAACCCCAACCCAGGTCTAATACTCCTGAAAACACTTCTCCCCCTTAATCATTCAAAATGGGAGTCCATGCCCTTGTCCACCTTCTCTGCAGGAGCATCCTTAGTTGCTGGAGTTCCATCTTTTACCAGTATTGCATCAACCTCTTTAACAGCATCTTTGAATATGAATTCACTGAGCAACCTCCTGAGTTCTGCATTGTCAGACTCAAGTCCATGCATCTCATTTTTCAGAATCTGTAGCTCTGTCTTGATTTCAGCATTGCTAGTCTTTAGTTCAGCATAAGAGAGTTTAACCTCCATGAGCACATCCACATAGTGATCAGGTGAGGCTGCATCATGATGAGTAGAGGAAGACAAATAAGTATGTTGCACTGGGTTAAAAATTACCTGAGAAATCCTTTCAAGAATTCCACTTGCATTCACTCTTAAACTGGACTAAGTTAAACTCAAACCATCTATAAACTTAGTGGCAGTGACTTTATCTTTGTCATCAAGCTTGACCCCAAAATACTTAAAAATCTTTGTTAGCAACAAACCATAGGGCAAGCAAGTTTTCTTCTGAGTAACAGAAGCTAGCATATTCTTCAAAATTAGACCAGAAACATCAAACTTTTTCTCTTTATGAGCAATGAGACAATAATTAGATCTTGACAAGTAAAAATAGACCTATTGCCCTGCATATGACAGATGTTAGACCTGCAAATTTTGAACAACAAATTTGCCATGGGGTCCAACACTGCAGTAGTAGGCAAACTCATGTCATCATCCAAAAACTCATCTTTAACAGGCCTATGCTGCTCAATTTCAGTCAGATCATCAAACAAAGTACACAAACCCTTCTTTGTAAATAGAATAACCAACTCATCAGATAAGCCCTTAAATTTTATCATACCATTTAACATGCTAGAGTTAAGACAAATCATTTGATCCCTAACTTCACTAATGACATCATCATCAGTATCCACATGCAAATTAGCATAAAACTCTTGAACTAGAGAGGGGTAGCATGCATCAGGTAGTATAATGACATGTAAAATACCAAGATTCTCAAACTTCTCGAATAACCCAGATAATTGAAATTCATCACCCAAAACAGTCTTACCAAATAAGATATTTCGATGACCAATGTTGTACAGCTGGAATCGCTTCTCAAGAGCCTTTGACATAAACTTGATAGTCGTCCTAGGTTTCTTTACAATTGGAACTCCTGAGTCACTTCCATCACTTAGAATATCAACCGATGCTCGATCAAGTGAAACCTCTTCTTTAGTGTGCACATCAACAATATATGTTTCCTTATTGTCAAGCTTGGTGCGCTTCTTTGAAGATTAACTAGAAGTTCTAGTTGCACGAGTAAACGCCATTGATAAAAATTTGAATGAAACTAGGATCATCGATGTATAGATAAAGCACCACTTGAAAAATCCTCCAATTTTGCTCTTAACTGGTTTTGTAGTAGGCGAATATCAAAGGTCTAAATAAAATACCTCTACAAACCCTCTTTTCAATGATAGAGAGTGTCTCGAAATAAAAGACCTTATTTTACAAAGTCCAACCCGAAATAATTACAACAAAACATAATATATATATATATATATATATATATATATATATTGTATTTATCTAAAATATCATATCTTATCAGATAAACTTATCATGCAATCAAACAATTATCTAATCAGGCAAGGATATATATAGCATTATGAAATTTAAATTCAAATATTTCACGTAAAAACATGTTAATTAAAACACATAAGCAAGTACTCAGGCACGGTAACAAAAATTAGCTAACCTTCACATAATTTAAACACTGATAATCAAAACATGCATATCAATTTAATCAATTTTAATGGTAATATGAAGAAAAAAAGCGTGCTAAAATTCAGATAAAACCTGGCAGTAGACTATTTTCATAAATAGCTAGTCGTTAAACATTGCACATGCTCAATTCTCTTCTGATTATAGTGAACCTCTCTTCAGCTAAAGGCTATGTCAATATATCATCCAATTGGTACTCGGTAGGAACATAGATCAGATTGATCTTGCCTTTGGCCACATTGTCCCTCAAGAAATGTGCATCACATCTATATGCTTTGTTCTTGAAAGTAGTACTGGATTTTTTGAAATATTTATTGCGCTTGTGTTGTCACAATAAATTGGAATTTTCTCACATTTGATTCCACAAGATTTGATAGCAGCAGCTACTAGCAGCTAAGTACTCCCCTTCTGTTGTAGATAATGTCACAAAATTTTGCTTTTTACTTTGCCAACATATCAAGCTTTGGCCAAGAAAAGCACACAGTCCACTAGTACTTTTTCTATCCGTTTGTGAACCTACATAGTCTGCATCACTATACCCCACAATAACAGCAAGCTGTTATGGGATTGTAGCTTAACATGTTCTGAATGTTTGATAATAGCATGTTATTTTATCTATTACTAACATGTTTTGCAGGAGTCATATCATACCAGCATAACAGCAAGATGTTATGATAACAGTAATGTTAAACAGTATGAGTGTTGTAAAGGGGGGGTTGAATGCAACTTACAAGATAATTACTTTTATTGTTAACAACAAACAAGACAGTAATACTAGTAAGCATGAAATGCAAACAAACTTAAGCAAGCATATGAAAACAGGTGTTTTAATTTCAAAAAATAATTTTATTATTTTTTATTTACTACAACTGACTGAAAAATAATTCCAGCTACAAAGAAATAAGAACAAAGTATTTGCTAATGTTTCTTGCTTAAGAGAAAATCTAGCTCAGTTGCATAAGAAAAATGTTTGTGGGTTATGTGTATTTATACTGAAACACATATCTCACTTACAAGTGCACTTTTCCTTTATCCTAGAATAAAGCTTGAAATAGAAATTTTGTTTTTCTTGTTCAACCTTGTCTTCATTCCATTTGTAGATAAAGTTGTTTTGAGATGTACAGATATCCTTGACTCCTTGAGCACGCTTTATCTTTTTATTTATCTTCTCTCAAGTTGCAATAGTAGACTTGACAGACTAGATAGTAATTTCAAAATCATTCCTTGTATTTTCACTATCTAGTATGCTACATGAAACAGACTGTCAACTTCACTAAAAGTTTACTGTCAACTTTTATCTTCCCTTTGGTGACAGAATCTTCGGCTCCGCATACTTTTTTGTCAAACTTGATAGTCCATGAAATATGTTGTCTCCAAAACTGATGTCAACTATCCCCGCTAAACGTGTTGTTAGTAAAACTTGTTATCTGTGAATCTTCATTCTCCGCCAAGTTCACTGTTATTGGAATAGTTGTTGTCAAGCTTGATAGTCTATGAAACATGTTGTCTCCAAAGTTACTGTCAACTATCTCCGCTAAACATGCTGTTAGTAAAACTTGTTGTCTATGAATCTTCATTCTCCGCCAAGTTTACTGTCATTTGAATAGTTGTTGTCGTCTGTTCCAATTGTGCTGTCACTTGAATATGTTGTCGTAGGTTTCAGTTGTAGAATGTTACTGTCAAAGTCTTGATCCATGTTGTGTCTGAACACTTTGTGAACTTCTACTTCATAGATCATGTTATTAGCTTTTACAAGACAGTAACTATTAAATTTACTGTCACCTATTTGAACTCTGTTAAACATATTGTTACAAGTGATAGCAATCATACTGTCAATATTCATATAACAGTACATTTTACTTAGTTTCTTATAAATTAATAACTAAGTAATTCTAGTAGACTACACCACAATCCCTAACAAGTAAGCTGTTATGGCAAAACAACCTGCAACAACAGAATCCGGCATAAACACAACTTAAGTTTAGATTTCAAGGATTAGATTTATAATTCGATTAGGACTTTTATTATGTGAGTATATATCTATATAATACTTTTTTAATATATATTAAGATCAGAATGTATTTAACAAATGTATTCATATATTTTAGGAGAAGAAGTTGCATTCGTTTTAAACATTATCTTTTAACAACTTCTTATCTTTATCGTGCATTATTATATGTGATGTTTTATACATTTTCTTCTTTCTTTATCTCTTATAATCATGTATTAGTTTGAATTAATATTATCTTTCAACATATATCTCATATATTATTCAAACTAGCCGTTGTTTATATCTCGTATATAACATTGTCATAGCTTTTCATACGTTTTAACAATACTACAACTCTACTCTACGATCTTGAAAATTTTATCACACTATCTCTATATTATCTGAGCTTTCTATATATTGTATATGTGCTATATAGAGATTATACACTTTTGAGTTGTAATCACTTTATTCATTCGATTATATTGTTCAAAGTGTAACTTGGTATTGCTAGAAAGTGGTCGGGACCTTGTATAGGTAGGGGGAGTTAGATAGCTTTTGTTTCGGATGTTCTAAGGTGCAAAAAGGTTTAAGAACGAAGAATTCAAGGAGTGGGACTCAAGGGAGTTCTGCAGGTTCTGTAAATAGCTTGCCGTCAAAAAACAGGGTGAACAAGAAGCTGGTGTACTCAAGCTGCTAGGGATTATAGCAGGTCATTTCTAGTGACAGGGAAAAATGGAGATATATTATTATTCTGTAATTGGTTGATATTTGATTAATAATATATTCTTTTACCAAGTTGGTACGGGACCGACGTAAACCATTAGAACTAGGGGTCGAACCTGGCTAAACGTCTTGTGCCTCCTTTACATATTGCTATTTATTATTTTATTGCATTACATATATAATAGCTTGATATTTCACTCTGATATGTTTAAAACAGTAAGCCATTAGTCAAGCATAGCAGACTGCTTTTAATAACAGTTAGCTATTATAGTTAGTAAAATTAAAATTAGATCTAATTAGTCTTATAACATCTATTCACCCACTCTAAGTGCATTTACATGAGTTTGGTTTTGGTGCATAATCTAAAATTTGAACCAATCTATTTTCACCATATAATGGCGATTGTACTTTAGAATAATGCTCGGTTTTATGCGGAAGAATATTGATCTCACAACGTAAAATAAAGAGACCATAATACCTAAACTAATTAAAATTACCTTAAGATTTCAATAATAACAAAATAAAGCTGCCTTCATTTTATCTCAAAATTGATATAAGACATAGTATTGTAAATTAAATGTTACTAAAACATATATATGTAGAATGCACATCCGGTTTTTAGATAGTAAAATTTGATACTTTTTATTTTTTAAACTAATATTTTATATTTTCATTTGCATTCATGCATCTATTAAGTTATTAATTCTTTTAAAATTTTAAAGTGTTATAAGAATTTAACAAACTTATATAATATTTTAACACTCTCTCTCACCCAGTTAAGTTATAAATTCTCTTAAACCTCGAATTGATATAAAGCGGACTTAGCATCATCATCACATAGTATTGTAACAGCTTTCATGCCAAAGTAATTCTTGGGGGTATATGTTTCACAGTTGACACAATATATTTAGCTGACTACAATATGACGATAGTGCAAATTGAAAACACTGCACTTGGCTGACACGTACGCAAGTATGCTGACTCTTTAAAACTTGATTTCACCAAAGGAAACTACTTGTATCTTGGCAAATAACGCCAGTCTCAAAATGTCATCACATAGTCGTGCTTATCTATTCTCCATCTTTTCCACTGAAACTTTTTTCAGTAGAGTCTTGACAAAGATTCTAACCAAGGATTTTGATTAAGAAGACATGAGACCAGCATATGATCCTTGGGAGGAAGGAAGAAGGCCTGGTTTGTTAGAAACCTTCTGTCGTGGTTTTTGCGACTCCATATGTTCATGGTTTGTTTTCCTCCTCCTCTTCTTCTTCTGTTTATCTAATCATACAACTATACAAGTATAGACATAGGGCAGGGTTACATTTACACAGAACTTATGCTATTAAAACGAATCGAATCAATATACCGTTTTGGTAAAAACATTTATAATTAGTATTTGAGATTTTTCCACATAAAATTGAACATGTTACATGCATTAGCTCACATACATAAGTATCAGTGAATTATTTGAAAGAGTTTTGATAAACTTTCTTTG
The DNA here is from genome assembly GCA_028671895.1 of Oenanthe sinensis. NCBI lineage: Eukaryota > Viridiplantae > Streptophyta > Magnoliopsida > Apiales > Apiaceae > Oenanthe > Oenanthe sinensis. The sequence goes on along the minus strand of CM053813.1, from coordinate 28,559,423 downwards.
ATTATTGCAGTTTCTACTTCTTTTCTTGTTGCTGGCTCTTGCAGGACTGCCTTCCTGGCATTGGTCGTCCTGGTCACTATAGCAATCCTCCTGGGTCATATGCTCCCTCATCTGGGCTACCTTTTGCCCCTTCCTATAATCATCATCACAGGCTCACTGATCCTCTTGTAGGTCCCAGTCCAGCTCCTCGTTTTAGCCCTCCCCCACCTTATGTTCCTGGCCCCTTGGCTGGGCCTCTCGGTGAAGATCCAACCATGTTTGAGCCACCCGGTCCCCCTCTACCCCCTGGTCCACCTCGTCATTAATCTTCGGGCTCTAATGTTCTAGTAGTATCTTGTAATCATGCTTGTCAGAACTAATAATTCACCAATGAGGTGGAAATGTACTGCTTTCATCTAAACAAATTCCTATGTTATTCAATTCCAAACTCTACTAATATTACTTCCTACTAATTGTACACTCATATGTAGACAACAAGATATACGGTAGTAGACATGCTGTACAAAAATATTTGATCTTTCGCCATATATAGCACAAGTAGCTTAAATAGTTAAATTAAATTTGAGAAGATACCTACAACTAAATATTCACAAGAGACCGAAAGGAAGGAAAATATAAAGAAGCAAAACATCAAGGTGGCTACTGCTAATAATAAATTTACAGTTTGTGTCCCATGAATTCCAAAGCTTGAGCAATTAAAGTTGCTGTTCTTAGACACAAGGAAGAACCATCGGGACAAACAAACTTGGATTTTCAATTCTTCTATGCAACACGTACAAATAACAAGCACTGTTCGCTCTATTATGCTTTGTCATATTTGCAAGTTGGCATCTTCATTACCAAGATGAGACCCTTAAACAGATATTGACAGGTTTAGCACACAGGAAATGGTGTCTAAACAGATGACTTGTACAATAAAATTAGGTTTTCACATCTGAACTGTGAACCTTGGATATATTAATTTCTGATGATAAATTACCAAATAGATTGTTTCAATTGGTATCTTTTGCAAAAAAATTGGCGCCTAAAAAATGTGATGTACCCTACTAATTATATGCAAAGACAATGCAAAACTCGAAAAGCTAAAGAGAAAGTTATCCAGCTGAAATTAGTAACAACTATCTATGATTTGAAGTTCAACTTCAAGAAGCTAAAATGAGAAAGTTCATTCAGTAAATTAGCAAAACTCTTGATGATCTCAAGAGTATCAAGTATCAACCTTTAACTAAATAAAAGTCTGATATATCCATTCAATGAAGTATAACTATAACAAAACACAAAGACATTCCACTTTAAATCTATCACAAAACACCCCCCCCCCCCCCCCTCTTTTACTCTGCTTAGTATGACAATATGTGATTATCCCCTTGAAAAAAGCCACAACCAAAGTCGAATCCTCTCTTCATCTAGTAAATACATAACTGAAAACAGGACAGCCAAGCTGAAGCATAAAACATAGGTAGATTTATGTTTGTAATGGGTGGGACTTGGGAGTGGAATTGAGCAATGTAATACATAAGTATATATATTTGTCATCATATCAATAGCTTGAACAGAGATAACAAGAACATAGGCAGTACTGCAATGGTGGATTCAGAAGTGGTAGCATACCACACTAAAATATTTTACTGTAGTATATATTTCTAAGTACAGATAGGGGGAGGGGGAGGTTTGAGTCAAACTTAAGACCACTTATAGCTCAAGGGACTAGGATCACCATTTCCGATGCTAGCTGCTTGGGCACTCCATTCTTCTACATTTTTGTTTTAAAAATTCTTCAAATGTTTTGTTTGTTTGGTCGTAACATTGACACTAGTTAGTACATCATGGTATTATAATAGATGTGTATTGTTCCATTGAGAATGAAAATAATTCATATATGTGATTATTATTTTTAAAAAGAAATACCAGGATAAGAAGTTTTTATGAGATTCAAACCTGCAAGTTAATGTCATTCACAAGCAATCATTGTGTCAAAGCTACCAAGGCAGATGGCAAACACCTGGAATGCGGATATCAAATAGCTGTTATCCTTAGTAAACACATCCTTAAATCCTTATCCACTTTCTAAAATTGTGAGATGACCTCCTCACATTCAGCTGTAATCTCTACACCCTCAGCAACTTGCAGAAAATTCTTCATCGAACAATTGTTACACTTCCATTATAATCTAAACACCAGCACTGTAGTTATGCATCTGGGAGACCTCTTTTTAATATGAGTTGTCTATCTATCTGAACTGACAAAAGTCCAGAAAAGATCTCATCTGTGCCATATGTTAATAAATAATGCTGGGGAATAGTCAATGCTACTATGCCGAAACTCGGTCTGTGTTCGAGCCACACTTCCTGGTTTAATTGCAGAAATGGACATTGTGTTAACCTCAGCATTGCAACCACAATCATAATTCATACCTACTTATAAACCAATTAATGCTAATTATATCCTGTATATAATACGCGTAAGAGGGATCTTATCCAAGTACTACCTAAGGTCTAGGAATCGATTTCTAACAGCTACATAATATTATAAAATTATTTATAAGTTATAATTAATACCAACATTTATAGATCAATTCCTAATAATTACATAATATTAAATAATTATTTATAAGTTACAATTAATACTATTCTAATAAAAAATTTAATGTTTGATACCACACTAATGACATATTTAAATATAATATATATATATATAATTTTAAAGATGCTAATAAAATATTTATTTTTGAATATTATCAACAATATAATAAAATTTAATATATATTATTAGTTCTAAAAACAGTTTCATAGGTTGTAGATTTAAATTGCATTAATAACATATTAAAATTTTAATAATTTATATTATTATTTCTAATAAATAACTATATATTGTATCTTATATAATATAATATTTATCATATCCTATATATAATAAGCGCAAAAGAGATCACATTCAAATTACAATCAAAATTCAAGAATTTGATACTTATTAACAACATATTTAAATATTATATTTATAACTCTAAAGATATTAAACATAAATTTAATATTCGAATCTCATCAACAACATACTAAAATCTAATATTTATATTAATTATTAGTTTTAATAACAAGAGGTTAAATCGTATTAACAACATATTAAAATTTATTACGCGGGTTAAAATCTAGAAGTAGTAGTAGTAGTAGTAGTAGTAGTAGTAGTAGTAGTAGTAGTAGTAGACTAGTAGTAGTAGTGATAATAATAATATAAGACAAAATTAAAAAAAGAATCATTTACTTACATTTGATAATATAAGTAACAATTATATATAAAGAGAGAGGGGAGGGTAATATTATACACGTTACAACTTACTTTTATTACCAATCATGTAACATGCTAAATAGGTTTTCGTTACAAATTACACATGTTATCACCTATCATGTCCGTGCAATAACTTACAAAATAGATAATAGGGATATTCTTATTGGTACAATTATAATGGAAACCTGTTTGGTAGCTATCATTAAATATTTTAACATATTTAATGACAATTAACCAGTTTCTTACTTTGATTAACTGCAAGATTATGCTCCAAGAGGGTGATGACTCTTTGTATCACAATTTGTAGGAAAATGACCCAAAATATCATAGTTTTAAAAAATGGCCCTTTTTCACTTAAAAATGAAAATTCATCTTGGATTTTTTTTTAATATAATTTTATGTTACGTTTTTACTGGATTTAAAAAAATAATTTAAAAACGCAACTTTAATTTGAGTTTTTGAAAGAAAAAAAGAGGTTGAAAACGCATTTGAAACATGTGTTGCTAAAAAAAATTACCAGCCCAAACATGCCCAATAACAAAACTGGTGAGTTAAAAAAAATTATAAACGCTTTAAGTTACATTACTTAGTGATAGAAAGGGTCATTTTGGTGAGGAGTGATATTTTGAGCATTTTATCACCAAATTATGATTAAAAGGGCCTTTTCTCCAAGATTATCAACAAAGTCAAGAGTTTGTATAACATCAGCAAGTCAAAAATAGAAATAGCCAATACCACAGCGGTACGATTGAGAATATCCCTAGATAATGCATATGTACCAAAATTAAAGCTCCAGGTTTGGCCACAACGTTTGGCTACAACAGTAAATAATATATAACAGATCTAATACCCGTAACATCTTAACCTCAGGTCCCCAGACCCGGGGCGTGATTTCTAATGTATCATCTTATATATAACCCAGTTTGCCTTTAATTTAAGAATAACACCAATAAAACTTACATCGCGTTGTGAATGAGACACAGACCCGCTTGAGATGAGATGGGCAACACGCCTGTGATGAGAAGGAAATGCAACAATGAATGTGATGTGAGAACCCCAAAATTTATAAAGCAAAAGAGAAAATCTACTGCTTATGATCATTTTCTATAAATTTTATTGATTTTGAGTCTTTATAATTAATCATATTAATTACAACCAACATAATATTTTTATTAAACAAGGAGACATGCATTTCCCCACACTTGAAACGAAGCAGCAGACTCTGTTTGATATGAGAAAACACAAATTTTCAGAGAACATCAAAACATGCATATGAAAGTTTGTCATATTGAAACAAGCCTTGAATTTAAGATGGAGAATGAACAGACTGACCTAAAAATATAATTGCCTATATAATTGAAAAGACTACCTAAAGAATGGATTAGTTGTGTGCAGTTCATAAGTTTTAATGTATGCATTTCTTAGGAAGTTTAAATGTTTGAATTTCTTATTTATGGAAGATAAGATGAAGTGCATACACTGTGAACGTACGTTTGTATCAGCACGGAGTAGGATGTGAAAAACTTATTCTTTTCCAGATTGCAGGAATCTGTAAAAGGTATAAAGAGGTTGGTCGACTCAATCAACCAAACTAAAAGGACTTATCCAGAAATACCGTCACCAAACTTCCAATTACAGGCTTCATCCAAACTCAGATGACATGACTGAATGTGAGGATAACAAAGTTCTAATTACAGTAGTATTCATTCACTACATATAATTACTGTACTCCTTTTGCATCAACCAAAGTCATTCCAACATTCATAAGTAGATGCCTTGTATAGATCATTGATGGCAGAACGGAGACGCTGATCTCTCTGAGAATAATAAATTTTGGTAGCCAAAGGAACTGGAACACCTGTTTTGTTGCATTGCAGTGACTATCATTAACATTTAAAATTCAAATTCGATGCAATATTTTTAATCACGTCAAATTCAATAATGATCACATATGATACCTCTGGTCGGAATGTAGCAATCATAGACTTGCCTAGGCATTTGATGTCCAACAACATGGTCAGATGTCTTCCCGTTTCCTATTTTTGATCCGTTCTGATACTCGCCTGGCCACAGGAATGAAAAACAATCCAGAGATGAGATAAATTGTTCACCCCAAAACAGTCTGCGCAATAGATATTATTCTGCCGCAATTTAAGGACATCACTTTTTGAGAAGTGAAAACCTTAAGAATGAGAAACTATGATTAAGGCATTAATATTCGGCAGCATTAATTACTGTCTCTCAAATTCTGAAAGGCCCACTGTTCTTTTTGTTTTTCACTATGTAGTATGCACTTAAGATATATGGAAAATAGATTATGTAAGTTAAGAATTTTTCCTTGATGTTTATATACAATTAGGAACTTGTGATATATGAATATATTAAGTATCTATGTACTTGCATATCAAAACACCGTTGCACTATGTAAAAGTGTTTTGCCACCTTTTAACGTGTGATAAAAGCTGCCCAACATCGTGTAAGTAGACATGACGCCTGTCGAAGATAAACATGAGCCAACTCATCCACAATGTACTACCATGTACAATGAGAACAAAGAATAGAATCAAGGAAATGTCTAGTTCAGGACTAGAAATTACATTCCAAAGCCAATCTAACATAATCAAAAGTTACGATCTTCCTCGAAAACTATGTATACTTGGCTCTCTAAATTAAATAGACAATTCTGTTACCTCGACAACAATCAGCTAAAAAGTCTTGAAATTTTAGGGAAATAAGTGAAGGCATGGTGGTGGAAACTAGAAATCTATACCAAAAAACTTCGACTTTTTTCCGTTCTTCAAAAATAATGAAATTCACTACTATATCCCTCCACCTTTGGGATTTTGTCTGTAAATTTAGAAAGGTAGAGTATAACTTATCCCTTTTCTTTCCTTCAAAATATGTTAGCAGGGCAAAATATAGTAAACCACTAAAAACTTGAGTAGTTAAACTTCTGCAACTTAAATGGTCTTATTTGAAATTTTGAAGGATATGAAGATCAGCCTCCAAGATGCATTATGTTAATTACAAAAAAAAAAAATGTGACCTACTATTATAACAAATCTGTTTACATGCTTTCGGTTAACCCTCTTAAATGCCTTTTCCTACCAGACACGCCTCTACCAGACGTAAAATCAATTCCTGTCACTTTCATCCAATCAGCAGCCAATCATACAGACAAGTAAAAAGTAATCTTACTAACAGTTTAGTGTTAGAGAGGGGGGGGAGATCAAAATTAAAATATAATAATAAATAACTAAGCAATATACTGTAACAGATAGCTAAAGAGACTATCATCAGAAAAGTGCGTAGGATTCTGGACAATTATCCACAAGCTGCTATAAAAAGGATCCTGTTAATCATGCTAAGAAATAAACAGAACTTGGGAGATTGGAGTCTGGCCTTACAGGTAAACGCCTCCTGAGTATTTAAAAACAAATTTTTGGTTACACCTTTCGCACTTCCTAAATGATCCAAAATTAGTTGACTGTCGGCAGCTAACCTACAACATACATAAAATTTACATTACACTTGGCAAAAAGGTGACGACAGATATAAGTTTTGCATAAAAATCGATTTCTACTGAACTATAACTTTCCACTAGGTTCCAGGTAATTTTCTGTTTCAAACCACTAACAGTACTTTAGGTCACATAACATTCAAAATCAAAAATAAACATCATCAAGAGAGCACTAAAACCACAAATGAGCAAGTCTTTGTAAAATTTAGAGGGTGTGGCACAAAGCAGAGTATTTACGATTCACCTCAAGTTTCATAGATAACTCCTACGTATAAACTATATTGACTACTGACTTATTCATATTACACAATTAATAGGCTATCCCAAAAGCACTTTTTTGCTTGTTGCATCAACTGTACTGCACTACTGCTTAAGGAGGCAAAAATACAGAATATATAACAAATACATCGATAAGCTCAATAATGATGAAGTGCATTATTTATTTAAATTGTGAGGGATCGTGGGTGGGACATTGGGGACATTGGCGAGCCTTGGGGGGAAAATTTAGCATGAGTTTAAAAAATAAGAAACATAACATCAGTTAATAGAAGCTGAACAGTGAAGACATACAACTTGGAACGTTTTAATGGGGGTTTCTCTGCACCAACCGCTCTATCCACAAGTCTGGCATTAACTCCTGAACCATCCATCATAAGCAGCCCATCTACACAGGGGGAATTCCCTGAGCAAAAAATCAGGAGAATGAACTGTGTGATACGGGACTGCGTAGAGAAAATTACTTATCTACTCATAATAATTAGTACATGAAAAGTAAAAGAATCCTTAACATAGAACATCTAATAAGGGCCTGCGTAGAAAATAACAATCAATCAAGCTAGTACTTGGAATAGTCCCTTGACCTTGGCCTACCAGTCTCATGTTTATTACGATGGTAAAGACTTCATATAAAATCCAATGTCTCGGGTGGAATTATATAAGATATTTATTGTAAGGAAAAAGGGATTTCCCAAAAAAGATTGTCAATTACTTTCTATCAAGTGATGAAGAAGAGGAAAATAAACTTAAATTTCCTTGTTCGATTGGGAGACTGTCAGCTTGGTAGATATTACCATGTGCAGTTTCTACTAAGCAGACATCATAGCATCATACAAAACACAATCACTATAAACTATAAAGAGTCCTTTTTGCCTGAGATTTGAGATCATGCCTTAAACATGGAATATAATATAAACATATATGTTGTCTATATAAAAACCCATAACATTAATAGATGGATGTCCATTTCATCTTGTTAAACATCTTAAACTTAACAAAGGTGGGGATATAAATTTGAAATCAAACTCTTATTTGCCCTTAACTGTATGCCATCTGAATGCAAGGGGCTTGCGGCTTGCCTAAGGCCCATGCCACAGGAAAAGCATAAAGTTTTAATAATGGATAGCCATTCCAAACCTATAATGGAACATTATATTCCACCCAACCATCCAAGATGAATGCATATATTTCACAACAAAATAGTTTGGTGTGATAACTTTCATCCAGGAAACCATGTGAAGAAAACCAGAAGCATACCTTTTGTTTCATTAGGGGAGGAAGAAGTCAATTGCATTTGCTCATTCAAATGGGAGCTTGAAGGAGCACTTCCATGGCTACCTACAGTTTCAAAAGGTTCCCTTTCTCGAGTCAAATTTTGTTGGACTAAGAAAAATTAAGGATTACAAAGCATTATCCACATTTTAAAAATAAATAAAAAATAGTAAGTTTCCATCCATTTCTTAGCGGGTAGCATGCAGGACCGACTTGCTACCTTCGCCTATCTAAGCAATGAATCAATGATTATCAACTTAGTATTTCTAGTTCATAAAAAGTTAAAAACTTATAGTGGTAAGAAAAACATGTTAAAGCTTTATACATCAACAGTTTCTTGTACTTGCTCTACAGTTTGAACAACATTGCGTTATAGCTCCTTGTCAGATCTTAGAAAAAAGATTAGAAAAGATACCGGCAGACACTTTTGATGGCTTTTTTCTCTCCTTCCTTGGAGGTTTCTTGCGTCTGGTACCATGGTCAAGCTTCGGCACAATTTCTTCAACAGTACTCAATGATCTACAAAGCTCTGAAAGATGAGGCACAGATACATTTTTTATGTAAACCTTCTAGTGACCACTAGTTATAATCATAATGACAAAGAACTGGTTCAGAATCCTAATTATATTTAATGCATGCAAGCAAAAGTAGGATACAGGGTCTCCATTAAAGTTAGGTCAATCTATGGCATGAAATCTGGTTGATTCATCCAAGGCAGCACATTAATGTACCCCTCTGGCAAACTACTTGAAACTACAAAGGCAATAGCAATTTAAATAAACATTTCCGTATCCCTAGTGAAATAATCCTTCTCTAATTGGAGGAATCATCTAAGGAAGGTACTAAAGATCACAAGTCATTAATATTGTGTAAGAGAACATAAAAATGTAAGAAATAGCCTTTGACCTTTTTCATTGGATTTGATCCACCCCAATTTCTCGTAACCTATTGATAATCTTGTGGCTGAATCACACTGATTATGAACTCTATGCTGAAAAATATACTAAACAGCAGCACTTGTATATATTACATTTTGAATTCCCTTAGTTCCTCACTATTATGATGAGCAAGATATTTTCTGCTTTGTTTTCACGTTATGCTTTTCTTTTTCTATTGGCATTTAAAGAAGGGGGGGGGGGGGGGGGGGGGTCATGCCATAAATGCTTTGCTTTCACTTTATGTTTTTCTTTTTACTATTAAATTATAAGGGGGCGGGGTATATCATATCATAAATCACAACTGCTTTTTAACAGCCAAGTAGTATAAAAATTAAATAAATAATAAATAAATAAACAAAAGAAAACATAATGCACCTGCATGAGTCGCGAACTGACTGGCCCTCACCGGTTTCTTACAAGCATTGCAACATACCTTCACAAAGATATAAAAGAACAAATAATGTGGAGATAGCAAGAAAAATGTACTTTAGAAGGGAACCAGAAACTAGTGATAACTATCACAGCATAAAATTGGGCAATCGGATTTCTTTTTCGATATAGACAATAACAAGGGATTAGGCAATACAGCAGACAGGACACCTGATGCAGCAGATGTAATGAGATAGATACTAGATAAAGTTCATCATATATCCAACATATGTAAGATATTATTTAAAAGATAACCAACAGGAAGCTTCAACAGTACCAGATTTAGAGGATCTGTAGTGGGCTTTGAACCAAATACATGCATATCTGCAAAAAAAAAAAAAATCATCAAATTCATTGGAAACGAAAACTCACAACACTGTGCTATTCAAAAATATAGGCAGAAAATTGCACATTGTTACATATATTACAAAGGCATAATCTTCTCTATATACCACACTAGAAAACTACAAATCAATAACTTATGATTTATTCATGTTGCGCTACACAAGGATTTTGGCAGCAACTACTTAAGTTGTCAAAAGATACTGATAGAGCTTTAAAGTTTAAGAAAGTGGTTCATGTGTACAGTCACTTCATGTAATTATATTATGTTAAGTTAGAAGCTCTCCTAAATCCAGGGATAAATCCATTGGATCATATATTTTCTTGACACTCCCTTTTCAACATCACTCAAACTTCCATGGTTGGAGAAGTGGATCACAAGGAGCTCATCTTTGGGACAAAAACTAACCCCATTGTCCATATTAAACATTTGACAAATATTGATGGTAGGGGCTTATGAGGGTTCGAACAAGAAACCTCTCTTAAACTCTACTCTCTGCTATTATACCATTTTAAGTTAACAACTATCCTACAACCTTAAAGTGTTATGTGTTATTGCTTAAATCTGATGAAGGAAGATCCCCAAAACTCACTCCCTCAACTACTAAGGAGAACAAGATCGCCAAGAATGCTTTTAAGAATATTTTAGTGCAGCAAATACCTTGACACATGAGAAAGACATTAAAGCAACAACAAAGACTTAACCTCAAATGATGAACATGTCTATTTATACATAGTACACTGCTACAATTGCACAATTACCCAAATAAACATAATAGTTGTGTCCTTTGATTTGAAAATGGTCTTTCATTTTACATGTATTTATCCCAAAAAATAGAAAAGTCAACTGAATAGTTGTGTCCTCAAATTTGAATATTAAATTACACTTCAAGTCAACCGAATAGTTGTGCCCTCGAATTTGAATATTAAATTACACTTCATGATACAAGTTGAGGTATAGTGTGTTGTCTATTTCCATATGTCGATAATTACAACTTCACGCCTATTATTTATTCTAAAGTCTAAACTAGAAAGATATATTTTGTATCATTTCTTGGAAAGCCTTCTATACTAATTACTAACCAGCCGAAGCTAGCTTAACCAAAGTACATACATATGTATAATTTTCTCAATATAAAATGTAAGACATACCATCTTCATCAAGCAAATTTGCTTCGTCTGCCTCCCACAATTCTTTGTGTGTATATTGAGCAGCCAATTTGTTATAGCCTTCATCAAGCAAATTTGCTTTGTCTGCCTCCCACAATTCTTTGTGCGTATATTGAGCAGCCAATTTGTTATAGCCTACATCTTCTGCCATATAAATTAGAAAAGGAAGGTTACATTCGAAACTTATATCAACCATTTTATGGTAAAGGTTGTACAAGAAGCTAAAAGGTTACAGGTACCCTGATACAATTGCAAACAATCAACTATACTTCTATATAACAAGTTTTACAAGCTATCATGCATGCGAAACATTTATGTATACAAACAGAAGAAATCTTCATCAGCAACATATAGAAGCGAAGGGTAAAAAAGATGAGAAACTCAAACTGCATGAAATTTTAGAGAGGATTGGTGCTTTAACACAACAATACCAAAATTGTTGTGCTACCGGAAGTCAAGAGCCTTAAACATGTTCTCTGAAGGCTATTGCTGAAAATTTTACAGGTACTTGCAGAAGGATATTTTAAGTAAATGTCAGAAGCAAAAACCAAATACTCGTTGTATGATACTAAGAGCCTTTTAGCTAAGCTTAAATTTGTGACTTATGACTCAAAGTGGCTTAACGTGATAAGCCGGGAGCTTAAAATGCATGTTTGGGTAATTTTGTATTATGAGTGACTCGTGAGTTTTTAAAAATATAATAATAAAAATAAGAGTGACTTGTGAGTAATTTATAACATATGAGTAACTTCTATCAAAATAGAAAAAAAAATAATAATAATAAGTCACTGAAAAAAGTACTTAATATTTAATTCTGGCTTTAAGTCAGTTTCTGGCTTATTTTTGACTTTAAGTCGGTTTCTGACTTATTACACAAACAGACATTTTTCAGGTTAAAGTCAGACAGCTTTAAACCGGGGCTTAAAGCTTAGTCAAACAGGCTCTAAGTCAGTAAGCATGTTTCAACTCTCATCCTACCTCATTCATAGTTTCAGTTGTACCAATTGCAACAATTGATTCTTTAATGCATAAATTAGTTGGTATTTCATATTTGCTTCATCAACAATGCACCCATTACCTCAAGGTTGAAGCAAAGGTCCTTTTTCAGGGAGTGACAGATGAAACAAATGTATTTTACTATAGCGTCGAGCATTAACTTTTGTTTGTTATTTCATATGAAAACTTACATGTCTTCCACCGTGTCAGAACCTTATATGGGGTATACAAAATTAGGCTTCTTTATTTCGTAAATCTTCTAATTTTTATGGAGAGAGGGAGAGAGACCAAAAAGGACGTCCTGCTAACAAAAAAGTTTAGGATTTGAAAGTAACCACCACCACCCCCATAAGATCTCCACCTCTTAATGCACCCAGGAAAGTATGGCAGAATGGCATGCTATTAAAATATACTTTCAATTTTCTTTAATTTTTCCAATTCATTAATTAAATATCTGACAATATTATCACATGGTTGAGACAATCTTCATTTAGGATGTACAGCAGAGGGTCACTCCAGGACAGGTGATACAACTTTGAAGCATTTAACTGCTGAAACTATTTTAAAGTCTTTTACCTGTAATTGTCTGTGAAATATTTCCGGGCGCCAAAAGCCTTGCTATGGCTGCCATTCTACTACTTACAACCGAGTGAACCATTGTGTTTCAAGAAGCTTGTATACATAGACCAGTCTGAAAGTATATGAACACAGATTAATTACCTGCATTTAGTTCGTTGGTGGTGAAAGAGTGAGCTACATGCAGCTAAAACACCACACGGTGTCGAACAACTACTTGCATGTATACAATTAGCCTGCAAGTAATCTTAATACAAAACAATCAAATAATTTGGAAAACTTAGAACTACTACCATGAACACACAATCTTGAAAATGAGAAGAAAACCATAAACTTGAACATATAACATTATAAACCAGAATTTCCAACACTATACTTATAACTGGAAACACTTTTTGTCCTCATATTATTAAACTTATGTACTTTAGCATCAGAAAAAAAATAGAGAAGCTTGTCTTGCCAAGGAAATCACACAAAAACACTTATATGAACCAAATCAAGGACCTATTCCCCCAATGTTTCTCATCAACTTTTTTCAAATATACCGGCTATTCGGCTATGGGTAGATGAAGATAATATTACCACCATTTATTTTAGCCTCCTTGTATTTTTTTTATTCAAATTGATCAATTTTGCAGTTTATATTATTTGTAATATATGATTGATATAAATTCCAAAAAATAAAAATGTGTACATTATTATACATAAATAGAAAGTATCATAAAATTCAATTTTCGGAAATCGTAAGAATATATAAGCAAAATTTTTAATCTTAATCCAAAAATAAGTGGACCCGAAAAAATTCAAATCAAGTGTTTGCCTGACAGATACCCCTCTACTCGTGGTAATAAGAGGTGAATGGTTCAAATTTTGGTGTAGCCATCCATGAGTGAATATTTAAATTTCTAGGCCAAAATTAACTTCTACTAATTTCACTGCAAATTTTCGTACATACAACCGATTACCATTCAGAAGTAAAAATCGATAGACAATATCATCAATATTCAGCAATGTGCATCAAACGTGTGAAAGTATAAGTTAATAGCTACAACAAATTACATACCTAATCTAAACAATCGTTGAACTTACCGAATAAAGATTAATTAAAGATCCACAATTTAATAAACATAACAAACAATAAAGAAAGTATATAAATAAACAGCATTGGCATTAAATAAGATTCAAATACAAATACATACATACATTACCAAACAAAATCACAAAGCAATCATTAAATATACATACATACATATACATATACATATACATATGTGTATTGAATAAGTTGTTACCTAAAATGTGAACAAGGTTGTGAAATTAGGGGTATAAAAGTGTGTAAATCTATTGAGGAGCCTGATTTTGTGAAGGGGGAACTAGAAGCCCTAGAGAGAGAGAAAATTTATGTACGGAAGCGTTTCTCGCTCTAGAAATTGGAAAATATGAGAGACTCAATTGGGAGTTGTATAAATGGTTTTTCGCCGCGCGGAAGTCCAATTTTGCACATACTTCTTTTCATTCAAAATAAATAATACAAGAGTACACATCATCTCAACGTGACTCAAACTCTTTAAATTTTGTTAAAATTATAAATTATTATTTTTTTAAAAAATTCTATTAAATTTCAAAAAAATTAAATACATATAATCTATATTTTGGTTATCCCTCATTTTTGTTTCACCGAGAATAAAATCATTATATTATATTATATCTAAATAATAACATAAAATTTATACTTATATTAAAATTTATACTTTTTATTTAATGTAGTTGTATTAAATACAATTTATTTACAGAATTAAGTTTCACAACTGCTCAAACTCTTTAATTCATTTAAAATATCAATCAATTAAATAAATTTCATGAATATAATAATAATATTATTATTTTTCTATATTAAATTTTAGTAAAATTATATACTAAATACAATCTAAACACCTCAATTAATTGCTCTCAAACTATTCCATTCATTTAAAATTATCACTCATAATCGAATTTAACAAAAAATATAAAATTGTTATTACTTTATTTATTTTAAATTTTAAAATAACAACTAATTAGTTACATATCAAGAATGATATAATATTATTATTGTTTTATCTATAATAAATACAAATTTATTATCACTTATCTCTTTAATAAATTTATATAAAACAACATAATATATTATATATATTAACATAAGTTCTCAATTTTATAAAATATTAATATAAAAAATTCATATAAAATATATATTTACTTAAATTACGGTCAATCATAGAGCTATAAACTTATATATTTTAAATGGTAATTTTTCTCAATATTTTATATAATAATTCTTGTTTTTCGATCTATATCTGATCAACACGAATAATTTAAAACTATCCAACTAGTTATTTATTTTCAATTTGACATCTCACGTTGTCATCTGACTGATTGATGTATCATTCTTCTTTAGCTCTAGTTCTGTACTTCTGTATACAGGCAAATGGGCCTTTATAAAGTTTGGACCGTCAAGGTTGGCAAATCGCAACTTCGCACAAGCATAGGAATCGAAATTATTGCGTCAAAGTATAGGATAGACTCTATATGTAGAGTAGAGGGATCGACAATGGCCCAATAATAATCTGCACTTATTTCTCACCTCTTACGTGCTAAATCAGCCAAGAGCCTAAGAGTGTAGAATCGATAAAGTTATTCTGAGACTTATTTAAATTTTTATATACTAGATTAAATTTCACATTTTTCTTAAGATTTTTTTTATTTTACATTAATAATATATATAATAATAAATATCTAAACGCGAAATGATAATAAACCAGTCGAATTCACAAAATGTCGAAATATTTTATTAAACTGCACTTAATTAATCATCATTTATTTTATAATATTGTAATATCCCATATTTTTTTAGAATAATAAAATAGATTAATAAAAATAAAGGATTAAAATTGAATAGAAATTAGAATTGAATTAAAATAATGGGCATTTAAATATGGGTTGGATTTGAATCTAGGTTTTGGTTTAGGGTTTTAAAACACTATATATAGATTTAGATCTGCTCATTATTTTATATTCTTTTCGAGCCATCAAGATCAAACAGTTGTAAATCTCTCTCGATATAAATCTTTATTTTTTTCTTCATCTTTGTTATTGAAATTCGTAAGATTTTTCATACACAATTCAGACATCTTGTAAAATTCGTAGTAAATTTATCGTAAGTCAAAATTCAGTGATTTTAGACTTTTTGAAAAGATCTTTTCGTTCTCTACAACTTTATGTTTTAAGTTTTTCAAGAATATATCATTTAGAGGGTCAAAAGAGTCAAATATAGATCTGGGCAGATTCAAAATTATGGAGGTATTCGAAATTTGAGATGCGATGTTTTCGATTGGGTATCAAGAATTGGATATATGTTCTGATATGGTGTGAATTCTTTGTTTACGAGGTTGAGGTAAGTTTTCGATCGATTTTTCTAGTGTTTTCAAAATTATGTACAATATGTGTATATTTGAGTTCACCAGCCACAGTTGAATATCTTTTAATATCCAACTAACCCATCTCCTACCGCTGAAAAAATAAATCAACAGCTGAGATTTTAAAATAAAATATGTTCATACGCTCTAATATAGAGCGTACGTACTCTCTATTATAGAGCGTATGGAAATATTTTTTTAATTCTCATTTTATCCTTTTAAAGTTACACTATATTACATGTCTCCCAAAAATACACATTCTTATTTCTTAGAAACACATTTGTTCTTTTATCATACACTTTTTTTAGATTTTTATGAGCTCTCTAAAACCCATTTCATAACCCAATATACTTTGAGCTATCTAATACCCATTTTTTATAAATTTTGAATTTGGAAAAAGATTCAATTTCTTGAAGATTTCAAAAATTGAGTTTGGGAGAATATTTGATTTCAAAATTGAAGTTGTATTATGGTTTTAAGTTGTTTCTGGTATTTTGAAGTTAGGATTTGCATTGATCTTGATTTTTGATTATATTTTGGAGTTAATTAGTTGGTTTAAGTAGCAAAAAAAATAAAAAAAAAATAGTCCGCTATATAAAAGATCGTATGTACAGACATGTTTAAGCTTTCAAGGCTTTTTTGACTTAGTTCTTTTTTTAGCCATATACGTACGCTATATTATATAGTGTACAAGTTTTTTTTCAAATGTACGCTATATAAAAAAACGTATGTACAGACATGTTTATGATTTCAAGCCTTTTTTGACTTAATTTGTTAACCATATATGTACGCTATATAATATAGTGTACGTACGGTATATACGCTAAATTAAATTATATAGCATACAAGTTTTTGTTTTTTAATTTAATAATATTCACGTGGGCACAGTAAGGGCATAAAAGGGAAAAAAATTAAAGATATAAGCTCTATAATGTAGCGTATACGCTACATTATAGAGCGTACATTTTATTTTTTTATTTTAAATTTTAGCTATTTATTTAATTTTTTAAAGGTGGAAGATGAGTTAACTTGATTAATGATAATATCCAACTGTGACCGTATAAGGAACCTCTATTTGATTATATAAATTTGGATTAAGTGATTATATTTTGAAGTGACGTGTATTATCTATATGTATTGTGTGTCAATAGTAATTTTGGAACTCTGATTTGTGCAATGGTTTGCGAAAATTTAGGACCGAGGTCACACGGTTGTAGTGACAATTTTCTGAAAATTTAGGACCGTTATCACCGGGTTGTAGTGATTGTGGTATAAATTATGGGAAAAAGTTATTGTTTTATGTGTAGTCATTGTGTCGAATCATATCGTATCGAATAAGAATTTGAAATTATATCAAAAAGTTATGTGTATAGTCATCGTATCGAAAATATGTTTTGATATATGTATTATATGTTACTTGACCCGACTAGTTATTTGCTGGGTTGTGTAGCTTATTACTTATAATTTTTATGTTTAATGTAAGAGGAAATTAGAGTGCATTGGATTTCGATGATTTTAGAATTTGATTGTTAACGCGTCATTGATAGCTGCTATTTTGTAATAGTTAACTTTGTAATAGAATTTTAGATTAATAAACTGTATTGTGTTTTAGATTTTGCAAGTTTAAGAGCCCGAAAAGGGACGGTAGTGTTACAAATATTCAGTCTAATACTACATCGATAAAAAAGATTAAGGTGTTTTCTTTATGAGAAATTATTTAAACTTCTTTTGTGATTATACTATCTTTTGAAAATATTTACAAAAATATAGTTTTCAACTAAAATCAAACAAATGTGATTATATATATATATATTTATAATTAAATGCAACTGAATGTAATTTATTTTTTTGGAAAACAATTAAAGTTATTTCCGGTTGGTTTTGGTTACATTCAGTTATAACCCACATTTTTGTCTTTAAAAAAAATCACATTTTAAAAAAAAACTTTTTTATTTTTGATATGCAATCAAATAATATATGAACTAATTAAAGTGGTGAACAAACAATTCACTATAGTAAAATTTTTGTATCCAGTCAGTTGAAAACTCGCAACATAAAACCTTAATTATAGTTTGCATGCGTGTTAATTAGTTGTAAGTGACATTATAATCTTGATTGCATGGATTAGAATGAATAATTAAGCATCCCACAGGAGGAATATACATGGCAGAATTGTTGGAAATATAGGTCATGTAATTATGGCTATGCTTCCCACAAGTGCATGTTTATGATTTTCTGACCTTGAACCACCAACAAACGTATCTTTATACCACTAATCTTTGTTACAACTATAACATTTCAGGGGAATATTGTTAAAGGCTGTACAAAGCGTGGGGAAAAAGATCACTTTTATGTTGGGACTACTTTTTTCCTACGGTGTTATGAACTCACCAAATGAGTTTAGTATAAAGTTTAATGCAGTGGGGAAGCAGGATAGAAGTGCGTCAGGGTTTTAAAAATTTTAAGAGTATGGTCGTACGAGTAATAAAGGTATATATAAATAATATTATATATATATATATATAACAAGCTTTTAATCCATGTCAAACACGAGATAACTAATATTTAAGTAAATTGATTTTTTATTTATATTTTTATTGATATTTAATATAAATTTTTATAATATTAAAAATTTATCCTAATATAATATATTCTCTTATTTTATATAAATTTATTCTATTTAATATAAATATGTTATAATTTGGACTCGTGTTATAATAAATATATAATTGGACCTAAAAAGTAAAATTTTAGTCATATGTATAAAGTTAGGGCACATATTATAATAAATAAAATTATATATGTATATGTATATCTTTTAAGTCCGTGTCCCGTTATCGTACCGACCGATTGATCAAAACTTTTAATCTTTTGACTATATTATTATAGTATATATGAAAATTGAAAATGCATACAAATAATAGGTGACTATAATTACTTAAAAAATCTATACTTATATTTATACCATTTATCTATATTATATTATTATAATCAAATTTGAGATTTTTATAGTCGATTTAGTTAAACATTTTAATCATAAAAAAATACTAATATGTAATTTTGATTTTTTTTCTCTTAATAAATTTTACATATATGACAGCTAACTAAAATAAATACATTAATTATAAAAATAGAGCTTGCTATTGCTCATCATATTTAGGTTGTAAGAAATACTATTTCAGTGATAGAGTCGACCAGTAAAAATAATCAAAATCGGCATTAATTCGACAAGTAACAAAAGTTTTTTAGATAGAATTGCGGTATTCAAAAAGAAAAATTATATAATTGAATCTCTAAAATTAAGAAATGCAGTCCAACAAAGGAGTACTGTTTTTCCCCTCTAAAAAGCGATTAATAATATGTTAAATTCTTATGTAACTCTAATTTTATTTCTTTTTCTAGATTAAATATTAAATTTAAGAGTAGGTACCCAAAAATAATTTCTATTTTTTTTCTAAATAATGTAGCATGATATATATGACTTATTTTGTTTCCTGAATGCGGCTGTCAACCAAGTACACATGTAACAACTCAATAGAACAATATTTCAGGTACCTATCATTTTTCTAAATTTAATATTATTCTTCAATTACAAAGTTAAGTCTAAACTATCTATATCATCACCTTCTGCGAACGAGTGTCAAGATCAGTCAAATTTAAATCATGGCCGTCATAAACGCAATACATAGTCCAACAAAAACTTACGTATTCGATAGAAATAGTTTATCGGTTAATCTCTTTCAAAATATTTTACTAATCACTAATTAAATGGAAAAGGACCCTGAAAAAAAATTGGGACGGTCACCGTCTCTGAGCAAGTATCTTAAACCTATATATAACCGGTGATCATGATCAGTCTCTTTTACGGCGAATAATATGATATCATAAATTAACATTTTGTAAAAAGAACATAAGTTTTTTTAAGAGATACAAATATTTAACGGATAATCATAATTATACTCTATAATTCTATATTTTATATCAAGCATGGTCATAACTCAATCACAACTTAATTTATACATAATCCAACCTTAAGGGTTGAATAACGATAAAAACGTGTGAAGCTGTAATAAATCTGAGACTAGTATACAAGTTCATAATATTTGATTTGATGATGTCTAAACTAAAACTCTTTAAATACGAAAGCAATCGGAGGAGTAGTTGAAAAAGATCACAGTTTCTTAAACCATGAGTATATATAATTAAGATTGACCGATAGAAGCAAAATGCAATCGCAGTTCCAATTAGGCCTCTAAATTTTGACTGTTTTTGTACCGTATTTTATTGAGTAAATTATTGAGCTACTTTATACCGGTTTTTAAAATAGGACCAAACTTTTAAATTTATAAAAGGAAGAAAGAAAGAAATATTGATCACTATTTTGAAAATATGAAAGTTTGACCACTATTTTAAAAATCAGTATAAAATAGAGCCATCAATTTGTAATTTACTCTATTTTATAAACTATACATATATATGATTTATAAGATCTTTCATTAAATTGTGGTGTTTGTAAAACTTAATCTTATATTAAAATATGAAACAAAATGAAGTCTATATTTATTTTGAATTCCGTTTTATTTTGTCTAAGAGTTAATATTCCATGTATAAAATGTATTGAAATAAAATGTTTCGCAAAAGACTATTTTTCATTAAAAAAATTTTATCATCTAATCAAAAAATATGCAGAAAATGTTTTCGGACACTTAAACAACAAAATTTTAATATTTGGAAAAAAAATTAATTTGGTAAAATCTCAACGTATGTTTGGAAAAAATCTTTAAATTTTTTGAAGAAATTTAATATCTTGAAATTCATATTTTCTTTATAGTTATTTTATCAAAATTGGCAAGAGTTCATTAATTATTAAGTCCAGGGGATGGAAAAGAAATAACATGGGATAAACAGAAAGAGAGAATGTAAAACATTTAAATATAATAAAATATAGTTATAAAAAATACTAAGCAACGCCCAAACGGCCAAACAAATACTTTACAAAATCAAGGACTACTTAAGAAACAATAATTTTGAGCAGATTAGATAGCACAAATAGTAATGATTTATATTCTGTTGTTTGAGATTCTGAATTTGGATCTGGCTATTCAGGTCGTGACTCCGACTCATCTTAAAAAAAATTTACTCATTAAAAGAAGACCCAATAATTTATTAGGTATTGTATGAGAAGAAACTTATTTGTAATGCTATAGGTCTAATAATTTAAAAAGAAACAATAAATTTAAATTTTTTTGACAACATTTTTTTTAAAAAATCCTGGAGTCCTTAGTTCTAATCATGTAAGAACTCTAACTATCGTTCTTTAAAAGAAAAAAAAATCTAATTATCCACCGACTAAACTAGTGGTTAATTTTGCAATATGTTAATTTCGCAATCGTATATATGATATATCGTGGGCTAGTTTCCTTTATAATTTGTAGGTTTTGCGCATCATGTGATATGGTTAGTTGGAGGCATAGTATAATGTATGTATCATGTGAAATCAACAGATTTGCAGGAGTTTCCACACCAACATATATACGTGGTGGCCAATTGGCCATCAGGCATCATCAGGCCATGGTCTCGTGCACAAGCTTTAACTTTAATGGAAAGTAGACTACTCAAATAGGATACGTAGCTCTTGATGTTGATGTTACTCTTTTGGGGAAGCACGAATTTGAATTCTTAAAGTAATATTTACTTGACAGATGAGTTGTGATGTTTTTTGTGAATTTATATATTTCTTAAAGTAAGATTTTGCTGTTTTTCTAATGATAGTTGGTCGAACTAGCTCGTGACATCACGATGTTGTTAATTCGAAAATGTTATTGTTATTATACCTAAATTTAATTTTTATAGGAGTGATTGTAACGTTTAATAAATTATAAATATAAAAAAATTATATATATTGATCAAAATATTTTTTTAGAAGAAAAAACGAGAGCTAGTCCATGAATATATTGAATTACTGAAAAAACATTCTAATATGACATTTTAGCATATAAATGAAAATATTGAATTACCATAAAATATGCTGATTAGTCGCCTCTTGTATTTTTTTTCACAACTATATATGCAACTTCAATATAATACTAACTTATATCCCTATATCTCATGTGATGCATGGATCGAATTGTTTTAATATTTTATTATATAATTTAAATATATTTTATTATATAATTTAAATTTTATTCAATGTTATATATATATTTTATATAATTTTTCATATACTTTATTTATATTTTAATAAAATAATGTTTGTGTATTTTGTTTTTCAGATCTGTTTTATTTAAGAAATTAATGTCAGATGTATTTTAGTTAGGAAATTAATGTTCAAAATTTAGGTCCAATAATAACTATCCGCCCCAAATACCGACCAAGGACCATCGACTATCAAATTTTTAATATTTCGATTTTAATAATATAGTATAAATGAGAATTAAAACGCCATATTTTTTTGAGTTAATTAATTAATTAATATATCTAATTTAAAAATAAAGATGTATATAAGTTAATAAAAAAAAATTGTTGGGTTCCAGTGTAAAGTAAAATATAAAAAGGTTACTCGACCCAAGTAATGTTCCCACTTATTTTCCCTTAGAAAATACATGTATGTTTTGAATTAGTAAAATTAATTACTCCGTATTTGACGGCCAGTCAGCCACTTGGCCCACTTTCTCCAACATGTCAAACTGATCATACTCGGTCCAAAATTTGCAATCATTTTTGCATAAATAATTTATCTCATAATACATGTTCATTATCTCTTTTCAATACAATTTTATGAATAAATTTTTAAAATAATTATTTGACTAAAAGTATTAGTACTAATATTTGTAATTAATATAATATAGTTATTATTCAAATTATAAATTGAAATTATTTTAATTAATATGAATATAAATGAAAAATAATTTTTATATTATAATTTTTTAATGTGCATAATGTAAAATGAGAACGAAAGAATATATTCTACTGTAATATTCATTTCACATCATCCATATTTTCTTGTTTCATTTCACATTACCGTCCCAGGCCCCAGGGTAGCATCGGGTCCGTTTTGTTTCTATATTGTTCGTCGATTATTCTATTTATTTATATAAGTTGATGTGACTTGACAAGCTAGTTAAATTTTGGATTTGATGCTACATTGTATTTAATTTACATCGTAAATTCGGGGAAGTGATTTTGCCATGGAAGTGTTTTTATGCTTCCAAGGTTTTTTAGTAATAAGATCAAAATACCCTGCATATCAAATATATATTCACTTCTTATTTAGCTGCACAATCACTTCTCAACCTCTAGTAATGCCATCCGCTCTCCTCGTTTGCAAATTATATATCTTTTTTTAAAAAAAAATTAGTGTTTTATTAACAAAATAGAATTAATATTTTAAATAATATTAAAATTATTGTTTTTTTACATACTCACCCAAATAGCTCCTTAATTTATTTTTATTTATATTTACTTTCATCATGTGTAAACAGATGCAAACAAATTATGCTTAAAATCAATGCCATATATTAGCTACTGAAAACCAGAGTAGTAATTTCACAGAGTTTTTTAATTTGTATTACTTTCCTAGAGAGATAGAAGCCTCACTGTTGTTTTCTCATCCAACCAGCTTCCACAATTTCAAATTGTGACAGATCTCGTTTTGTTGAACTTGATCCATGTCCCTTCTTTGATTTCACCTTCCGTTTTTTCCGAGTTTGAATGTTCGGCTCATTTACTAATGGTTCTTCCATATTCAATATTGCAAAAATTCTTCTCTTCACTTCTCCTCGTTGCAAATTAGGCCACTGTTGATATCTCTCGTACAATTTAGCAAGCAAATCCTTCATTTCATCATCGTCGACATTTGTTTCATCAGCATTTGCTTCATCCAGACTGCCTCAAAAAGTTAGAGAAGTAGTATCGATCCTCCACTGAGGATGAATACGGTGAATTTGCAAACATTCTTCTTTTTCGAAATTCATTTTGTGTGCACAAGGTAGTCTCATAGTTGCTAAAAAGTGACCTGTACATACATGATTTGCAGTTTCCAAACTAGCCTTCTCATACTGACTGTGTAACTTTGACGCATAAAACTTTTTTGCATCGTAATTAATTCTGATCGGGTATTGAAATGTTTGCTAAAGAATATTTCTCCTTCGTCCATTTTAACTTGCAATAATGTAAATCAACACAGAGAAAACAATCAAAAAAAAATTAACCACTCCCAAACTCGGCTTATATGTCAAACTTTGAAGAACAACCGATTCGGGTATTAAGGAAAGTATATGAATAGTTGAAAAAGAAACTTACAAAATTTCAGAAATGGAAGAACAGCCGCCACTTAGGTTATATGGAAAAGGGGAGAGTTTCTGTGTTTGATGAGAGAGATAAGAGAATAGATTAAAATAAAATTAGAAGTGAACATATACTCTATTTAATATGCAGGGGTATTTTAATCTTACTAATAAAAAGCCCGGAAGAATAAAAATACTTTCCTGACAAAATCACTTCCCTAAATTTGTGTCATGTTGAAATGTGTTCAAACTTCAAAATATTGTCATTTACTCTCCGTGGTCCTACTTATTGTGTGTTTGATTTTTTATTAGTAATTTATGTGTTTTGATTACATTGATAGAATTAATATTTTTGTTTTGTGAATTTGAATTTAAATATTATATTTTTATTCGGATTTTTTTTATATAAAATATCAATTCTAACTATATGATCAAAGTACCTAAAATTAAGTATAAAAAATTCAATAACCTATATAAATGACTAGATGGGGTATTTATTAACGATTTCATTATTTTATTTCATATTTAAAATTATGTTTATTGACCATTTGACCTTTTGACTTTGTGACGCTGTAGATTTTGCTACTTGAGTTTGACATTTGAAATTACATTTCACTCGATTCTCTTTTTTGTTTAGGAGATGACCGCGTTTAAATAATTAAGTTTAATACTGTAATTAGATGAAATAAAATTAACAAAGTTTATTGGCAAGCACGAGTGCTAGTTTAATTCTTTCAAAAAAACATGCATAAAGTTCAAATGTTCTTATCTCTGAGCATAGGATATCATAAAATCAAAAGCCGAACAAAAGAGTTACAACTCGCAAGTTCACCAACTATTTGTTGCTCTCAGGGGCGGATATTAGAGCCAACAATCATCTGCTTTCATATTTTCGTGTATTTATAGTTAAAATAAAAAATAATTCAAAATCATTTCATGTACTTATTTAACCAATCTGAACATGAATCGAAATATTTCGTGTTTACACGAAATGAAACATATACGAAATTTTTATATATTTTTTATTTACACGAAACGACTCAAAATAACACGGAACGATCCAAAATAACACGAAACGATTATATCCGAATGAACGAAATAATAATGAATACATAAAATGAGTGAATTGTTATATATTACGTATATATATAATAATATGTTAAAAATATATATTACGTATATAATATATATTATGATATAAAAAAAAATTAAAATTATATATTAATATTTCGTATACTTTCGTGTACTCAAAATGAAACTCATATCTGACACTAAATTTTGGTGTAATTTCGTGTTCATGTACTTTCGTGTTTCGTGTATCGAAAATCAAAACTCATAGCCATTTTTTCGTATCGTTTCATTTCTTGGTCACGTGTCGTGTACCAAATTGTCAGGCCTAGCGGATACAGAGATGGAATCGGGGCTCCAGCCCACTGCTGAGTGAGTATAATACCCTGTTTATATTTATGAATTTATATGTATGTTTATTCGGTTCATCTAAAATATATTATTTAAGTAAAATTAGTTACATATTAAAAGTAGATAGTGAATTAATTTTAGATCATTTTAGTATTTTGTAAAATTCAAATTACCTTCTCGCTATAGTTTTTAGCAATAATTTTACGGATTATTTTGTATGAACCATATTAACTAACATTATAAGATGTTGAAATTTTTTATATGCCCAACATAACTTAAACCCGCCCCTTGATATAATACTAGATCCGTCAACGGGTTGCCCTTTCATCAATTCTTTTTTGCACGCACGCACTAATAGAGTACCGGGAGTCTGACCCAATTCCCGACGTATGTGAAAGCGTATTTATATGTAATCGTGTGTTTGGACCCATAAATATATATGATGATAATATAACAACAAACCAACAATAAATATTAAAAGAGACAAGAAATTTTACGTGGTTCTGCAAACCCACATCCACGAGGATAATAATTTCACTAGAATAAAGAGATTACAATATTCAGGTATACGACTCTGAATTTTATACACAAATTCAGTCTGACGTACCTATTATGTATATCCCTCACTCACTGAAATGTTTTCCTCTAAAACACCCCATATTACTATTTCTCGACAGCCTTTCCTTCTCTCCCTCTTCCAACCCGGACAGTGTCACACAACTTGATAGAACGACCCCTTGCAGTGGGACCACCTCCGATGGCTATAGTCAAACCCGAACACTCTTAAGGGTAGTTTAGGCACGAGTACCTTCTATCACGGCACTTCCTGAAAGCGAGCTAAACCAGCTTTCCTACTAGATGGACTATCTAGCAGCTATAAAGAAAAGAAAAGTGTAATTAGAAATGAGGGGAAAAGGGTTTATTTACAAGAGAAGTGAAGTGAGTTTGTGGTTGTGGGTTCAATGTGGGACAAAGAGTAAAAGTGAGTAAACTTAGTTTTGGCTTAAAACCTCAACAATCTCCCCCTTCCGAACTTCTGACTCTTTCCTTCTTGTTTCTTCCAAAGAAACAAACTCACATATCACAAACATTTTTAAAGCTCCCCCGAGTCAAACACTCCAAACCCTAGCACATTTATTCTTGAATGCCCACTCGTATACACACAAATATACCATTGACTTCTTTTGTTCAAATACATACATGTGAATCAATCTGTTGCTTGAACACATACTTATTTGATTCACGTCGGCCAATCCAATATGTAGTCCATTACACACGCAAGTGTAATCATCGATCTTTCATTTACCCCAACTGCATATTAAACAAATCAATTTGTTGCCTGGTTCCCGGCTCACTTGATTCATGTTGATCGATGTGCATATGCAGCTGCAGCACACCAACTATTCATTGATATCATGGAAGTACTTCGACCAAACTTCTATCCCAACAGTCTTTGCACCATCATCTAGTCTGGAAGACAATACAACCGTAGCAGTATCCTTCTAGTCACTATTCCCTCGTGCACGAGATAACCAGATTTTCAAAGTTCCCGTATGTTCTGGCCGCGTACTAATTAGATGATATATTCCCCCACATAGCTCTACCTTCATCTGAACCACACGGTCTCTTTCGATATTCATAACTCCCCCTATTATAAAATATTTGTAGCCTTCTGAAGCTAACCGATCGATAGATCTTAGATTCTTCCTCAACTGAGGAACATATCTTATACCACCCAAAATGCGAACTACTCCATCGAACATTTTAATTTTCACAATTCCACCTCCCTTGATCTCACAAGTAGACCCATCAACCAAAGAAACTGTTTCATTCTTTGTTTCATGGAATTCGTCAAAATGCCCCCTCTCGGAACATATATGGTAAGATGAACCTGGATCTAATATCCATTCTCCTAGAGAACTAATGTTTCAATTGAAGACGGTGCAAACATCTTTACAATCGAGAGTAACCACAACCAATGATGCATCTGGGTTCCTTTTATTAAGCGGACAATTTGACTTAATATGACCTCACTCTTTGCAACCAAAGCACTGCTTGACCCTTTCAATGTATTTGGATTTACCCATACCATTGGTAGATCCTTTCACAGCACCTTATTTCCAAATTTGAAAATAAGTTACTTATTTTGAAAAAAAGTACATATATATCAACTTTTTCAAGCTGCTTATAAACTGAGCCAAACGGGTCTAAGACATACACAAATGGATCGAGGGAGTGGTCCTGCTCAGCTCAGACGCTTTGTTTATCCATGTGCATAAACACACGATAATACAAGAAAAGAAGCTTCGCTTATATGCATGCGTCCTAACTCAACTCATTGCCTATTTATATAAAACTATATCCAGAATGGTAAAAAACGAAAATCAGAATTAGACGGTAAGACACGAAATAAGGATTAATCGGAATGATTAATTGAATAATCGATAATTTAATCAATTCGGTGATTAATCACCGATTTTTAAAATAATAGTTATATCATATAAACATTATTATTAAATTGAAAATAACAATTATAATAATAACACTAATTACTTTTTGCGAGATTATTCGTCCGAGAATGGAAAAATATAACATACACATGCATTATTAATGATATACTATAATATCACACATTTTTCTATCATATTCTGAAGAGATTAAATTTCAAAATTAGATGAAAACATTAAACGTATGTGCATAATTACGAATATGGTTCTCTTTACAAAACTCCTTATTATGAATTATGTTCTTTTTTAAAAAATGCTAAATATGTCAATAAAAATACAAAAAAAAATCAATAAATCATGGGTGAAAAAAATATGTTCCGTGGAATGCCAATACGACCCCGTAGAGCTGTTTTTGCTAAAATTCGAGCAGTTTCATTAAAACTCGGTTCGGATAAGTGTAACCTCTTTGTTTTGTTTGATAAGGTGGATAAATTATTATGTAGTTTCATTTGGATTTTACTTGTAGTTGTATATATCGATACATACAAAATACATGGTGTGTGATACCGGGATGACCACGTTCCAGCTAGAATAATGCAGTAGTAGAAATGAGTTGATCTGCGCTTTCTGTTCTTATAATTATTTGCTATTGCACATTGTATACGTGCCCTGAATTATACGTGTTTCATTGCGAGTCAAGATCTGACCTATATATTTTCAGGTCAAAGTGATTTGTATTAGTACATGGAAAGAATAAATAGTTTGATTAAATATTTAAATTTCTTAGTAATGTATTATTAAAATGAATAAATGACATTTTTTATAATTAATTTCTTCTTTGTATGATAAATATTTTTCTAGTTCAACAAGTTTATGATAACAAAATTTTGCAAAATAACTGACATGGTCCCGTACATACTATTCTTAAATCTTAACTTAGAAATTACTTATTTATATAAATCAAATGAACCTATAACATGCAATGCAAATTGCCACATTCTTAAGTAAAAACTATATATTGATATTATCTAGAGTCCAAACTAGACTCACCGATATTAATAATCGAGATTAACAAATTATATATTGTATGAGGTTGTAATATTTGTGAGCGAGATAATTACTTTAAAAAATGCGTGGGTATTTAACATCAAATAAAATTGTTATACTACTGATAGTTTAGCATTTTTGCTTTAAATGCCTAATTATTTTAACATAAAAGTACTATACTCCGTTGTGTATAACAAAAATCACCCCAAACAATAAATAAATAAAAGATGATATTGATTAACAAGAGTCAGAATACCCGCATAAAGATATTACTCTGTTATTTGATCAGATTCCATTGAAGACATAATTATTGCTATTTATAGTCAATTTAAAATTGGTGGCCCTTTATTTTCTTCCATCATTACATCCATTTTTCCTGTTTACTATGAATATATACACACATATAACTCAATTTTGATTCAAATGAGTAAAATCAGTAAAAATCCGCCGGAATTCAAAAGAGCAAAAGAGAATACCTAATCCAAAGATAATTCTAAATTCTTTTTATGACATACATGACATATATCTTATTTTAATTTATGACCGTATATGTATATAAGCGGGAACTTATATTATTGTAGCAAAATTATCAATTACACGTGTGACAACTCAACATTTAAGATAACTTTTTGATACTTGACATTTTTCAACTAAAAATCCCGATGCAAATAATTTTACACGACTAAATTTGTAAAATTGCTACAAAAGTATCCATTATTTTTCTTTTCTATTTTAGAGAATCGCTTAAAATTATAACTTAATTAAAAAAAATTATAACTGAAAACTGAAATCATATTATATAAAAATCATTATTTTAAATGAACGTGTTCCCAACCTTTGGATTCACGAATGAGATTCAACAAATTAATTTTATAATCCTGATATTAATAATGTTTGAAATTCTTATTTTAATTGGTTTGTACCCGAATATATATTTTACTCTCGCAAAATATAGGGAGGCAATAGAAATTTAAGTTAAGAACGATATTATTATTAATTAATAGAATAAAAAAGTGTAAAATTATATAATAAGACTTTTTTTATATTAAAATTTAGAAAGCAAAAGGAGGGAGAATAATAGTATTTAAGCAGACTAGTACCTTCTTCATTCTCTGTGTTTTCTCGTTCTCTCTCTAGAATTTTCTCTGCATTTTTACAACGCCCCCAGGAGAATTTTCTTGTTTTTCTAGAAGTGAATTTATTTTTTATAGCTTGAATTGTAAGTACTGCTTGAAAAGCTGAGATCTTTTTGTTGGGTTGTTTTGCATTGCTCCAAGCTTCAATTTTGATGCAACTTATTTCATCTTTCTTAGGTAATTTACTTACCCTTTGCTGTATTTGTATGTTTGGGTGTGTATATGAATGTGGGTATGAAGTTTTAGTTAAAAAGATTTGATCTTGGTAAGTTTTTCAGAAATGTTGGTCAATTTTATTGGAGTAGTTTGACTATTTAGTACAAGAGCAATGAGTAACTGAGTTTTCATTTGATTTCTTGAAGGTTTTGAGGAGTGTGAGATGTATTCTCTCTGCGTGTGTGTGCTGTTTATGCTATCTGTTGTAAAGAAATTTCAAATTTGTAAATGATGTTCAATTTGAATTTAAGATTTGTGTAAGTGGGGTTGGAAATGAGTTTGATGTATCTAAAATTAGGTGATGCAATAAGTACAAAATTGCAATTTACCTCAAAACTAGAATAATATCGCTATGGTTATACACACACAAGAAGATAGGGTGGCGGGTCTAATTGCCAAATCCAAAATTTTAGACTTTAGGATTACAGTACTGAATATGAAAAGTGATAAATTGATGTAAATATATGTATCTCTACAGGTTTAGACCGTTTGAGAATATTGTACATTGAAGTCTTGAGAAAGGTTGGGCCTTGTTTGATTAATTGATTTATGTTGATTGGCAGTATTTGTCAGCACTGATTTATTTGCTGACACGTGGTGGGGAAGACTGATTATTGGTACAGAAGAGGGACTAGTAAGCTGAGATGATGGGGGGTTTTGCTTTAGGGGCTGTAGTGTCAAACATGAATAATTTATCTACCTCTGATCACTCATCGGTGGTGTCTGTGAACTTGTTTGTTGCGCTTCTTTGTGCATGTATTGTCGTTGGTCACCTGCTGGAGGAGAACCGATGGATGAATGAATCCATCACAGCACTTGCTATTGTAAGTTTTTCTTTAGTCATTTCAATTAACCAGTGTGTGTGCAGACGTGCCTCTGTTTTGCACTCTTTGTTGTATTATGTATTGAGTTTCCTGCTTGTTCTTTTTGCAGGGGCTTTGCACTGGAGTTGTTATTCTATTATTCAGTGGAGGGAAGAATTCACATCTTTTGGTTTTCAGTGAAGATCTTTTCTTCATCTATCTTCTTCCGCCCATCATATTTAATGCTGGGTATGTTGTAAACTTCACCTGTTCGATTGTTTTCCTGTGGGCGTGCATGTAACTATCAACGCTGGAATGTGACTCATTTATAGTTCATTTCATTTTAAGTGTATCAATAAAATCTTTTGTTAACTACCCTGAGTCTGAAAGAGAAGGGAGGCACCGAAGTGACTTCCAGATAAGCGTTAATTAATTACCATAATTCCAAATGCAACAACTTTGATTATTTGACTAAAATAGTGGAGGGTAGTCAGACCTTCATGTTTTGATTTTTTTTTTTTTTTTTTGGGGGGGGGGGGGGGGGAGGGAGTGTCAGTCTCCCAAGTTTGTAACTTATATAGTTATATGCATTAAATTATTTAAATTTTCTTCTTAGGCATTTTTTCTCTCTATTGACCTCTGTGTGTCATACACAAACAATATATATTTTTCTACATGCATCTCAATATTGGGCCAGGTGCTGGCAGGCATGGTTATTTGTGTTTTGTGATATGTGGAAAGCACATCCTACATATAAGATACATGTTGGCTTGCTGATGACACATTGATTTTGTTGCTTACATACTGTGCAGATGTACCTTAAGAACGTGAGTAACATTTTTCTTGGCAAATATGTTAATCAGGTTCCAGGTGAAAAAGAAACAATTTTTTCGAAACTTTATGACCATCACTCTCTTTGGTGCTGTCGGTACTCTGATATCTTTCAGCATAATATCATTGGGTATGTAACTATTCGCATATAAGCTCTTCTCCTTTACTTCAAATATTCTGCTAAGAATTCAGTTATTTTTTTTAAAAGAAACATTATTATGCACAGTGTCTCAGATTCTTTGTGTTGTAAAGCCTAGACCACCACATCCCATGCACTTGTATTGGCAACAAATTCACAGAAAAACCAGGACCTTTTAGCAAATTAAGCAACTATAGTGCATGCATTAGAATCATAATTCTTCTATATGGCTATATGTATATATTAGTATATAAATATATCTTCTTCTACCAGGTGCTATCCACTTCTTCAAGGATATGAATATTGGTTCTCTTGAGATAGGAGATTTTCTAGGTAAGATAATTGTCTCTGTCAACATTATATATTTCAATGTACTTTTTTCTCAGCTTATATCACCGAATTCTATTACTTTTTACCCAGCAATTGGTGCAATCTTCTCTGCGACGGATTCTGTTTGTACATTACAGGTATATGAGGCTTCTGACCTTGTAGTCATTCTGGAGTGCAATATCTGTCTGCTTTCTAATGCTCTATCCAATGCTGCAGGTGCTTAATCAGGATGAGACACCCTTACTATATAGTCTAGTTTTTGGGGAAGGTGTTGTAAATGATGCCACATCAGTGGTCCTTTTCAATGCAGTCCAGAACTTTGACTTGTCTCATATCGACGCAGTTACGGCTTTGCAGTTAGTGGGCAATTTCATATATTTATTTATCTCAAGCACTTTGCTTGGAGTTTTTGTGAGTCTCTCTCTCTCCCTCTCCATATCTGAATGTTAGCATCAATACGCTTCTGTTAAATTCTTCTGAATGTTACTCTTTGCTCTCATCTTCTGAAGGCTGGACTGCTTAGTGCATTTATCATTAAAAAGCTCTACTTTGGACGGTTAGTAAATTTGTCTGACATTTTCTTTATTTGCTCTGTACTTTCTCGAAATACTGGTACTGTGAACTTAAATCCGTGCCATTTTTGTGCTTGGCAATTGGTTTTTAAGCTAATTACTTATTAACGTCTGTTTTGTTATGGCTTTCAGGCACTCTACTGATAGAGAGGTTGCTATTATGATACTCATGGCCTACCTTTCTTACATGCTGGCTGAGGTAAAACAAATTGCAGACCACTTCGCCATAAATTGTATATACAACTTGTCAGTACTTGTTTTTTACATTATGCTGTTCCATAATTTGTCTTGCAGTTGCTTGATTTAAGTGCTATCCTCACGGTGTTCTTTTGTGGAATAGTGATGTCGCATTATACCTGGCATAATGTCACCGAAAGTTCAAGGGTCACTACCAAGTATGTCGTAAAAAGTAGTATTCCGTCAGTTGCTGTTAGCATATATCCATTTTTATACTAGTTCTGTTAATTACAAAACAATACACTGATATCTTTCTGTTAGTGATATGTTTGTCTGCACTTCTCCAGGCATACTTTTGCAACATTGTCATTTATTGCGGAGATATTTATCTTTCTTTATGTTGGTATGGATGCCTTGGATATTGAGAAGTGGAGATATGTAAGCGACAGGTAAAGTTTACTGTTACCTTTTGTGCTCAAACCACGCTTGATTTAAATGGATGGCTATTGTAATATCTAATTTTCTTTTTTCCAGCCCTGGAACATCAATTGGCGTGAGCTCTATTCTGTTGGGACTGATTTTAGCAGGCAGAGCAGCCTTTGTTTTCCCTTTATCATTCTTATCCAACTTGACCAAAAAGTCTCCCGAAAATAAAATTGAGCTAAAACAGCAAGTATGGCCTGTATATTCTTCGTTTCGTTCACTATGCATAATCTGATTGGCAAGTGAAGGAAAATGAACACTTTCTATTTTTTCTGATTTTGCAGGTTACAATTTGGTGGGCTGGTCTTATGCGAGGTGCTGTTTCAATGGCCCTTGCTTACAATCAGGCAAGTGTTATTCCTTTTAGGTTTTTATTGAGAGAGATAATTCATCATATCTAGTAACTAGTGATATTAAGAAAAGTCATCCACCTTATACTTTTTAAGCTTTTTAGTCCAATTTATATTTTGTGTGGCTTATGTAGCATAAGTATATGAAGGTGGATTGTGCATGAAATATATCCGGTATGTCCTTATTGAGCTGTTATTTTCATTATGCAGTTTACAAGAGAAGGCCACACTCAACTACGTGGGAATGCAATCATGATCACCAGTACCATCACAGTAGTTCTTTTCAGCACAGTGGTAAGACATCTTTGATTTCACATTTTAACTAATGACTATGGCCTGTCTGGCCATCAAAGCTATGGTTTGGGATGGCAGGAAGGAAATATGAAATGCAATAGTTTGGTTTAGTAGCGAGGAATATTGGAAATAAAAATTATGAAGGAAAATCATCGCATTTTGTTGGTTTTTTTGGAATGAGATGGTATATTTTTCTAAAGAAAATTTGAGGTAGAAGGGGGTGGAAGAAATAAATACTGGCAAGTTGAAGAGGTGATAGAGAGGAGAGGTTGATGAAGTTTATAAAGAATATGAAGCAGGGCTTTAAATCATTAATATAGCCCAAAACATCATTTTCATCCCGTTAAACCGAACTAAGTGAAACACAAGTCACTCAGATTTGGAACAGTTATGCGTGGATAATATCATTCAGGGGAGGGGATGAGGAATAAAGATCATTTACTTTGGCCTGGAAATGAACTCTTTGCTCGAACTCATCATCCTACTATCCTATTTTCATTAAATCTTGACGTGCCAAGAGGGTTTCCAATCAAGTATGTAGAAAACTTGTATTAGACAATTTGAGAAGCTGGTTGAGTAAAGTGATATACAGTCCATTTTTTTTTGGATCAATGCCTAAAGGATTGCGTTATTAAAATTAATGTCCCTTAATTTAATTTATGCAGGTATTTGGATTGCTCACCAAGCCTCTAGTTAGACACTTGCTGCCTTCATCCAAACACTTGATCAACATGATTTCATCAGAATCACTCACTCCTAAATCTTTTGTTGTGCCTCTTCTTACAAATGCTCAAGATTCTGAAGCTGATCTAGGATCAACCATAACCCGTCCAACAAGCTTAAGGATGCTTCTGACAGCACCCTCTCGCTCTGTCCACCATTATTGGAGAAAATTTGATAATGCCTTCATGCGCCCTGTTTTCGGTGGACGAGGTTTTGTGCCCTTCATTCCTGGCTCGCCAACTGAGCAAGATGATTCTCAATGGCAAGCAGACGTGAGTAAGTGACAAAACATAACAGCCTTTTTGTCTTCAGTGTTGCATTGAAGTATGTCATTCTGTTGTGAGGTTTGTTCTTGGGTGGTGATGTTACTAGCACAACAGTAATATCACCATTTCTACAGTGTCATACCGTATATATCAGATTTTGCACGTTGCGCTGGTAATATGACTTGTTTGCAGTTGGTAAGTCTTATATTTCTTGATTTGTTTGCAAAGCGGAGTGTTTTACGGGTTGTAGAGCACGCAGAGCTTGTTTGAGTATTCTATTCATTTTGGTAGCTACCTTTTCCATCCGATCTTGTATTCTTGGTTAGTCTGAGCAAATCCTGCGACTTCCTACCTGACATCAATTTTTTTTTTTTGGGAAAAAAGTGATTAATATATTTTGAATTTTGATAGAGAGCAAATAGAGATTATGAGATTGTAACATATTACCATACGAAACATCCTTCAGTCATTGGATTGTAATGTAGTGTGCAACTAATTTTGTAAGTTTCGTTTATTGATAGGCCAAGGGATGCCTCCAGTCTTTACGTGTAGTATTTTCTGGATTACAGAAAAGAATTCATCAAGTATTTTTGCAATCAATTGTGTTATGCTCTCAGCCAAGTATTGTTCATTTTCACTTGATTATTCTTTTTTGAATTATTGCATGGAATTCACTCTATCAGAGTCAACATATATGAAAATAATACTCCCTTTTACTCTTCTGATCAAGTATCACTGGCCACTGGAATCAAGATTTTGAGTTGGAGCAAATTATTATTATATACATATTGAAAAAAATTCCAAATGCTTTTTTCGTGACCCATGGAAAGATAAGTATTGGGTGTTTTGCTTGAGCTGCATGAGATTTTTATTGAGTTCGTACATGGATTGTTAGTTCAACGTAGGCTAATCCGTCGTTCTTGGTAGGTAGTTCTATCATCTATAATTTTAACCTGATCTGCTGTGTACATGTATATGCTCGCCTAACTGGTTTTATAAAAATTAAGGCTTCAAATCCAAAACTGCGCTCTTGTATTTTTTGATGAAAAATGTGATATATATTTAGTAATATTTTTAATTTCTGCATGTATTTAGATAAAATATAGAAAAATATTTTTAAAGAGGGTTGATAATAAACTTATAATTATTAGCTTCAAAAGATGTAAAATAATTTTTTTTGGAAGTATGGAAATCTGATTTCTTTACAAAAAAACTCTATTGTAACGAAATACATGTGATCCAGGGCATTGGGTTTGTTTTTCGATTTATAAATTAATTATCGGACAAATCAAACGGGCCACAGTAACATAGTTTGGCCAGCAATTTGTCATGTTTTGCATGCAATTCGTAAACAAATTTGACCCCTCAATAGTCAATACATAGTCCTACACCCCGTCTGAGATTTGGAATGTCCCGTACAAAATCTAAAAAAGTGTCCTAATGATTAACAAAACAAAAATACATGAAATAATAAAAATTAATAATTATAAAAAAAATACAACAATTAAAATATATAAAATAATTTTATTACATAATGAAAATTAGCTGAAAATTGTAAAGAAATAAAATAAGTACATAAATTACATAAATTATCTGAAAATTGATCTTCTAACATTTTTTTGAAGCAAATTCACTAATAATATTTAAACGTTAAGTAGAAATTTATCTAAAATAAATAAGTTATACAACATTTTAATATATTATATTATAATAAAAAAAGAAGATATTACATTGATAAGAAAATAATCACAGCAAAACTAATTATATGTAAACTTGTTTAAATTTGTATTATTGTATAAACCCGTTATTCAATTCATTTTATATTTAAATTGATTTGTTTCATATAATATATAAACATTAAAAATTGATATAATTTAAAAGAAATTAATTACGTAAAAGTTGAATTATTACCTATAAATCTTTCCCTCCACTTAG
Source organism: Oenanthe sinensis (assembly GCA_028671895.1). Taxonomy (NCBI): domain Eukaryota; kingdom Viridiplantae; phylum Streptophyta; class Magnoliopsida; order Apiales; family Apiaceae; genus Oenanthe; species Oenanthe sinensis. Next base: position 28,521,717 of record CM053813.1, on the reverse strand, counting down.
GTTGCAGTCAGCATCGCGTCGCCTCCGGGTGTCTTGCGCTGTACGTTTCTAAGAACATTTGTTCCTTGGTTCGGTTTTATTTTATTTTTTTAAATTTTACATCTCGAATTTTGTTCATTATAATTTGATATGCCATAATTTAGTCCTGCAGTATTGCATAGCCTCATTTCTTATGATTAATTAATCCTGCATATAGTACTAAACACAATTAATGAACTGAAATGAATTCCACTGAAAGTTGTGTGATCATTCTAACAACTAGTTTTTCCTTCTTGCCCCCACATCAAGGTAGATTATGATTATGTTATACTAGTTAATAACTTAATATGACCTAATCCGGCTTTGCAGTTCTACTTGATTTTATGCGACTTGTGTAGTTTTCACCGTCCTTGCAAATTAAAATGAATGTTATTTCTTTGAGCAGGCCAAACCTGAGACAGTGGATAAGGTATGTGAAATCGTGAGGAAGCAACTGGCAATACAACCTGATGTTGCAGTCACTGATGGCTCAAAGTTTGCAGCGCTTGGGACTGATTCTCTCGACATGGTATATATTACTAACTTTCAATTTGTTTTGGTGCTTTACATCCTTTTTAAAACACCTACTTGACAAATGACAATTATAGCAGTTAACAGTAGAATAGTTAGATTACTTCAGTCTCCACAATTTTATGAAAGTTATTAACACATTAGCCTTTATGTTTGTCCAAATGATATAATACAAACCGTTGTATAAAATTTCTGTAGTTGTTGTTCTGTACCGTGTACATTATGACCCTTGGTAATACATATATAGAATTTGTAATACAACTAGCACATAATCATAATCACAATCTGTACCCAAGCACATCACGTAATTGACGTGCTCAACTCGAAACTCCATGGCACTACCTTCACTTGAGCGTCAAGATCACGCACCTAACATCTGACGTCCATTTTATTTACGAAAAACTGTGATCCTTGCGTAACCTCACATTTACAATCAGCGAGTGAAGAAACAAATAATAGAGTGGTAGGTGATCACTATTGGGCAGATATTAATATGTAGGGGCACCGCTGTCAATTTGGCCTTCTGGGTCGGGTTCGTGTCGGGTCAGATTGTACTGGTTGTTTCGGGTTGATTTTTTCTTAATCCTAACCCGTACTTACTGGTTCGTATCAGATTTCAAGTCATTTGGGGTTTCATCACCTCTGCTATTTTTTTAGATTGATTGAAAATATCCTCCTATATTATTACTCTCTCTGTCCCGATTTATATGAACTATTTACTTTTGCATAAATTTTAAAATAAAACAGTTTATTTCTCTTTTATTGTACGTGAATATTACAATTTAAATGTATAATATGTATAATACCCATTTTGTCATGGGTAAAAAAGGCAGAACATATATAAAATAATATTATTATTATTAAATAATTATGAACTAATTAACTTGTGTCTATTATTGTATATAAAAATTACTTTATTGCACTTAAATTTAATTATTTTAAATATAAAATATTTCAAAAATAGAATTATAAATAGATGATTCATTAATTTTTGAGTTATTTTTGAATTTTGGGTTTGCATGTGATTATACCGGTCCAAATTCTTATTTTTTCGGGTTATGTTGGTGTCGGATTCGGTTGGGTCATAAATTGACACCGCTGTGTAGCGGCCAGTCATCAGTAACTAGGCTGCTATTCGTTGAATTTCATCTCTCTCTCTCTCTCTGGGGTGCTCTGAGGTGATCTTAAATTCTTCAATCTCTTGTATGTATATAACTTGTATCTATCTCTGATATGTTGTATATATGTAATTTAGATGATGATTTCTAGTATCTATCTTTGTTTTCGATCATCGATGTAAATATTAGACCTGTTGTATTGGAGAATCATTAAGCTTGACAATTTTTTATTTAGCTTGATTTTTAAGCTGATTGATATGATAAGGACTGTGAATTTTGTTGTTATTCTCATCGTATGGATTTATCGCTTGCTTAATTGTTAACACTAAAATGAAAATGATACCAATGAAGTGAGATGATGAGATTATGTAGATTATTTGCTTTGATTGCGAATTTTCCATTAGTTATTGTACTTTATGTGGAGTTTATATTGATTGAGGAGTGATTTGATTATCACCGAGTTAGGACTCGATAATACTAGTTTTTGATTGCTGACTGGAATTGAATCGAACTTTCGATCGATCCGGATACTTGGGGTCTTCTATTAACCAAGTTGCGAGAATTTTTGATGTGTTTGGTGGTTCCTTGGTGGAGTTTGTGTCAATTCGTTAGGTTATAGAATCGTTGGAAGATGTATACATATGATGCATAACCTCTGTAAATTTATAGTACGAAACATTTGTCAATCGAGATCACATTTATCAGTGCGTTGTCAGTTGTCTATTTTGTCTATTATACTTGGAACAGACGGGAGACATTATTTTGTCGAGATATAAAATTGTAAGAGTATTAAACTAGGGAGGTTTATACTTTATACAATGCAATTGACTAAGATGAGCTTTGTGATGTTCGTGGTTAGATCACATTTTAACAATGGCAAAGGGTGTCGCAGTTCTTAGCAGCAGTGCAGGAGTCAGTGGCATCATTTACTTTACCCAGGAAGGAGATGGTAATTTCAAATTTTCTTTTTTGTTTATTATGGTTTGTATGCTACACATACTGAGATTATAAGATAAGATGTATAATATGAGATTGTTTTTTTTATTTGTGTCCCTCAGGTCCAACTACAGTTACTGGAAACGTCTCTGGACTTGCACCTGGACCTCATGGTTTCCATGTTCATGCCCTTGGGGATACAACAAACGGTTGCATGTCAACTGGTAAATTTTAGTCCTCATTTCTTGTATCTTGTACAATGAGATTGGGAAATTGAAAGTAGATAAAAATAACCTTGTTTATACGTTGTTCCAAGTTATTCAATAGTGGTTAAATTAATTTGCAGGACCCCATTACAACCCTGCTGGCAAAGAGCATGGTGCCCCTGAAGATGAGAACCGCCATGCTGGTGATCTTGGGAATGTAACAGTTGGCGAAGATGGTATGCATGTTTCAAATGATATTTGATAGCCAATATCAAACTACTGATTATTTTTTTTTAGCATGTTTCACACGGTGTACTGTTTCCCTGTAATCTTCTTTGTGAAGATGAACTGCATTTTGTTTGAAAAATCGTTTATCATGTAAAGGATGTTAAACATTTAGAAATGTTGTAGGAGTAATGACATTCATTTGTTTTGTATAATTCCAGGTACTGCCAGTTTCACTATTGTTGACAAGCAGGTATTGGATCTAGTCTGATTGCGTACATCTTGTATAACATATGGTTGCCAAGATTTCTTAAATGTGGGTTATATATGCTGCAGATTCCTCTCACTGGACCAGGCTCCATCATTGGAAGGGCGGTTGTTGTCCATGCTGACCCTGATGACTTGGGAAAGGGTAAGCCTTGTATATTTTGTAGCCTTTACTGACCCTGCTTCTGTTTTCACCTAACCCAGATTTCTAAATTTGCAATGGCTGTCTTGATATGCGGTAGCTGTAAGGTTATCACCATAGAAGAAACATTATTGTAATTCATACTGCCTTTGCATGTTTTGAGTATTAACCAATATTAAAGCTCAGAAGCTGATGGTCAAGTCCATATGCAAAGCGACCTAAATGAACTAGTATTTACATTATCTAATTGGGAGGACCTTGGGAGTCGGGGATAAGTTAAATTAGTACAATTTTAACTCTTGTCTATGGTCTTTTTGAGGGGAATCATGGATATATATCACATTTTACTTCTTAAACCATTTTATATATGAACATGTGGTTAATATTAATCAAAATTTTATCAATGTGTTTATAATGGTTTTATAAATTTGTAATTTATAAACACAGTGATTTTATGATGGCCAGTATTGTAGCTAGAGATGTCTATACCTGTACAGTTATCTGACGGACATGGTTGGAGTCTCTTAAATTTTATTCTTTTCTTCTCCTTTATATGACTATGTTCTATTCCCTTGTTTTAGAAATAAGATTTGTTCTAAACTGTAGAACAAAATGTTAGTATGTACCCTAAATTATTTTTGAGTAGTTGGCATTACAAGTTTCTTTACAGTCCCTATTAAATTTGTACTTGTTGAAAGTTGATAGTCATAATGTACCAGACATGTATCCTAGTAAAATATGGATCTGTTTCTAGCACGAGTATGTAACATCTGCAAACTTTGTCGATTGACCTGCAATCCTTCCTATATATGTACAGGTGGTCATGAACTCAGCAAAAGCACTGGAAATGCTGGTGGAAGGGTTGCCTGTGGTAAGTCTTGAGTTGACAACAAGGGAAGCTAAATTGTGAAATGTCTACTATATATTCATGTCCAAGAATCCTACATTAGATACTATTATATATGTAAGGTCATTGTTGCTTTGTTAGTTCCTTTGATATTGATTTATGACCGGGTATCTCTTTTGCAGGTATTATTGGTCTGCAGGGTTGATCAGCTGCCCCTGGGTTTGATCAGGCAGAATTCAGACTCCTTTCTCTAGTTTCTCAGAGTTAAAAACAATTCCAATCTTATTATTAGCTATGCCTATTTTCAAATAAAAGTGTGGTACTAATGAACTTTATGGCCTTTGTAACCTGGTTGCAATTGGTTCCTTTTCAGCGCTAAATGAGTGTCATTTTGCCATCATCCTTGAAATATTTTAGAGGAAGCACTAATCAAACTAATACTCCTATCCAACACATGAAATACTTAAAGAATAAAATCTAGAAATTGTATTTTTACGTCTCAGCCTTATTTGTACAAGTAACACTGCATCAAGCCATAAAGGTGTTACTTCTAAATTTAATTATAAAATATTTAATATTCACGTTGAAGTAAATACTGTACATGTCTACTAAAATATTAAAATTTTAATATCGAATTCGATATGACAAGTGTTTATGATGTTTGAATGTACCTTTTTTTTCAAATGTTTTTTTATACTTTCAATGAAAATTATATTTTTTTTTTGAACTTTGGTATCTGTACCATTTCTCAAATTCAATGATGTAACTTGGAAAATGATCCTCTACACTTTTTAATTTAAAAATAATAATTTAAAAAATTAAATCAGAACCCAGTTCAATTCTAGTAAGTTTGTCTGAAATTGACAGTGAACATAACCTAAAGTAAAAGTATATACTACTAGTTACCTGAAAATGTTTGTTTAATGTTTCACATAGTTAATTGTCGTTGGGAAATGTGATATTTAATTTGTAAAATGCCCCGACTACCATAGAAAAACCACCACCAACAGAAGTATTTTACTAACAGAAGAAATTTGGCATAATCAGATATGAGACAAATTTTATGTGCTAATGATTGAATCTAAAAACGTATCAATTTATTTGAAATGTGATTGTCTTTCATCAAATAATTTTTTTCGATAATCTCGGTATTAACCATTTGTATAATATCTTTCTCGATACATAATAATAAATAATTTTTTAGAAATTCATTTTTCATTTGATTACAAAAACTTATTTTCACAATTTTCGTTGCCGAAAAAATTCTAGAAGTCATAATAAGAGAATACACTTCCCTATGATTGCCAATCCCCGGTATAAATCATCAAACATATACATGTTTTTCAAATCTAAATGAGTAGGTGTTTGATGTAATTAAAAACTAAACACGATAATTGGAGCCGACGAAAGATAACCCGCTTCTCAAAGGCGAGGTTCTGAAAGAAAGCAAGCGGTACACTTAAATCTAAAAACAATTTAACAAGAGTATGCAGATTAAATCAATTAACAAAACAAAGTATGAATGTTGAAACAAGATATACGATTCAGCTGCAAAAACAAGAGAAAAGATAGAAACTTAGCTCTAACATAAACTTTATGCATACACTGATAGAACCAACAAATTGATGAGTCGTCAAGACTTGCAAGAAGTCTTGACTGTTTTTGAAGAGATTATTACCCCACTACGCTATATTGGGTTGCAGCAATATCAATTACAGGATAAAACAATACAGAGTATTTCGGCCACAGATACGTAGCACTTTACAACGACCTGCACCTCAGTTCGCCCAGAAAACCTATGTATAATCTGTATGAATACATGTGTAGGAGATACATAGTATGACTGCTAGGATTTTCTCAAAATTGTCACTTGTCTCTCTTACTTTATCTCTAACGTTTTTCTGTATATATCATAAAATAAAACGTAACAGCAGATAAAATATTAATTAAAATAATTATTATGACTTTAATAGAATATATTTCAGAATTAGTAAAAATTGTAACAGCCATCGGAGTTTAGCTAAAGTCTGATTAAGTCCATCAGAGTTTATAAACTCTAACCACCACCAGTTTCAGAATTCCCATCAGAGTTTATTCGTAAACTCTTACCTGACCATCAGAGTTTATAAACTCTGACCATCAGTGTTATCAGAGTTTGTTAAACTTGTAAACTTTGATAAGTCACATAATATATATACTCTGACAGTCTGTAAACTCTGATATGATATCAGAGTTTATTAAAAAACTCTGATCAGTCACAGAATATATAATATATGTACTCTGAAAGTTACATACTGACTCAATATTCATATTAAAATAATATTTAAAGTCATAATTAAATTAATTAATCATGTAATAAAACTCCTCGCCCAGGTCGCCTCGCGTACGCGAGATGCCAAAATATTCACCCAAATCGCCCTTCGGCCCGACCCGAGGCGTGGCAGCGGCGAGCATGTGCGCGTGCAAGGGCACACAATTACACCATACACACTCACATGCCTTAGTAGTTGACACTACTCTTACACATATATACACATATATGCTTATAAAGCACTCACACACATATTACATTCTCTATGTGGACAATCAAATTTAACTCATTTCAAGTTAACAACTTCTACTCAATTTATCTATGGATTTCACTAAGAAAATGTCTTAGATCCAAACATGAAAATTTAAGTTCTCATGGAAAGGAACAACTTCCATTAATTAATTTCCGGAAATTATATCAAAAACATATATAAAATATGTTTTAAACTTTCCATTTTCTACCAATAAGAACATTTAACCCATAATTTTGTAGTTCACAGTTTAAATGGATTTTAAAAAAAACAAAATATTCTGGACAAAATTTCTGAGCTAACTTGTAAATATTCTCTATATTAAATGAATTATAATTATCCTTATGATTTAATGATGCAGTCAAAATAAGAAACTCCGTTATTTGTTCACTAAATCTATTATTAAAACTGTAATTGTTGATCTATGATAACAGTAAAGATTTCTACTCCGTAATAATGTTCTATTGTCAATGTTTGCTTTTGTTTTCCTTGTTAGTGGAAATTTAAGTATATCAAAATAAAAGCATCTATGCCATGAATTAAAATAGTATATCGATCATAAAATGGTCTCACATTTTCTAAGAAACTTTTTCAACCATTAACTCTTAATTTTCGAATAAATATTATTTAAGAGGCTGATAATTTTTTTTTCAAATAATTTAAATTTTATATTAAAATTTTGTCATTATAACAGAGTTGGGGTGCTGTGAATTAGGGCTATAAAAAAGATTTAAAATATACGATATCCGTTCGAAATATTTGTATTAAATCGGATATTATCAATCCGGAGTAAACCAGATATCATCCATATCCGAATTCGACAATTTCAGAGACAAATATGAATATGGTTATATTCGTATCCGATAATATCTGAATCCGAATTTAAATATATATAATATAAATATATATTTTATTAGGTTCAATTTATAAATATATGTATTTATTTATCTATTTTTAAAATTATATATTTTTCTAAGATATATATAATTATTATACATATATATCACATTAATTTAGAATTTTAAAAATAAAAAAATTATATATAAAAATGATTATTTTTAAAAAAAAATGTAAAACAGTATTCGAATTCAGATATTATCTGGATATTATTCGTCGAATTCAAATATATTATTTTCAAATATTTTCGGATTCGGACAAACATTCAAATTTTTGAATTCAAATCCGAATATAGACAGATCCATCGTCGAATTCAAATATATTATTTTCAAATATTTTCGGATTCAGACAAACATTCAAATTTTTGAATTCAAATCCGAATATAGACAGATCCATCCGTTTGACAACCTTATTCCATCATCCTGGACATGTTAAAATGATTATGTATTAACTTTAAATTAACTCATCCCGGATCGGATCGAGTTTTTTCGGATATCCAAAAATTGAAAAAATAATTTCATTAATTTTACTATCAATAGCGCACATAGAAAATTTATTCAATATTTATTCTATATATACAATAATTTATATGCATTTTTCACCAATTAATACCTTAATATAAAATATAATAAAAATTTAACCAAAAATGTGTTTATCACTTTATTAATTTTTTTGTTTAAATCGAATCACAATCGTTACATATTTTGAATATTTAAATAATATATATATATATATATATATATATATATATATTAACAAATAGATAAATATTAAAATAATTTTATCTTGAATAAAACATAAAAAGAAATATTGAAAAAAATATAATAAAATTCTTTCTAAAAAAATACTGTTGTAAATAATTTAATTATATATGTAATCAATATATATATATATATATATATATATATATGTATGTATGTATGTATGTATTAATCAGATTTTTTTCCTATTTCAGATTTGAATTGGATTTCGGATATCGGATATCGGATTGAGTTTCGGATCAGTAGGCCTCAAATCTAAATTCATAAATTTTCGGATTTAAAAATTAAATTTAAATCTAAAAAACTGGATTCGATAAATTCAAAATTTTGAATTTTGAATGGGATAGATTTTTGTCCATCACCTAAACTGATGGAGGTGGGTAGGTTTAAGGAGACACATATATCTCATATCTGTACTGAAGTTTTGACTGTCAACTTAAAAATGTATGTCCGAAGAAATATATATATATATATATATATATATATGCAGTGTCAACTTAAGATATATACTAGCTATTATTCTATTATTCCAAACAGTTCTACCGGCGAGGATTATGGGAGACGCGTTCCGGTCATCATGATTAACATACTGTTTTAATGCATGATTTTATGTATATATATCACCGACTACCACTATCTATATTTGTTGATTATCTCATGCTAATATGATTATACTATACGTCTAAATTAAACCTAGCTTTCTCCCCACCTCTTGACAGTTTAGAAAGTGCAGAAGAATGAAAAATTTAACATGATTCTAATTATTCTAATATTCTCCTTATTTATGATAAAATTATAAACACTACAATTAATTACATACGCCTCAAAAATGAGCTATTAGTAGTTTAATTTTGATCCAAGAATGGATTCCCAGAGGAGTTTTAAACTTAATATATAATGACAACCTAACATCATGCAAGTAATAATACTGATCGATCTTAATATTAAATATAACTTTATATATTATCTCTATTTTATTACAGGTTCTTATATAACTAACCAATGGTGGTCGGTTATATAAGGTCTTGAATGTTTACGTCACACGTGACATGGTGACTTATAACCCATGGCAATTGATCCATTTAGACATAAAACAAAATGACATAGTTTTGATTATTTCAACTTTTTATTTAATGCCATAACCGACCGAAATCGGTCGGTATAAGTGGTCGATTATGTAAATTTGATTTTTTCGTACAATCTAAAAGCGTCTTAATTTGATCATTTTTATTTCTTGAATGTGGTTGGTTTTGTTAATAGATTGTGGTCGGGTTTATATATTAAAAGTGATTGGTTTTAGGGCATAGTACGGTCAATTTAAGGGTTTGAAGGTGGTCGGTTTTACTTGAATGTGCTCCGATTTAGGCTGAATATATATGGTAAGAATGATTTGTTTTTCAATTGAATTTGGTTGGTTGGTTTTAACTAATTCGGATATGGTAAAGGTGGTCAGTTATAGTTGTAGCTCGGTTGGTTTTCTTGCATTTTTTTTTTTTCTGACTTTGTGCTGCAATTGCTATTACTCCAAATCCAAAAACAAGCAACAAAATCCAAAAACTTGTAAATCAATAACTACTAAGCAACAAAAATAAGTGATTACAATTATGAGAACGATGAATTATAAATTTAGATGACCCTAAATCAATCAATCAATATATTATATAAAGTAAAATAGGAGGACACTAGAAGATTTTTTTTTAAATTGCTTTAAATTTATTTTTCTACCTTTTTAGAGTTTATCCATTAAACAATTACAAAAAATTATTATTTGTCTTCGAATTATTAGCCAAATTATTACTTAATTTATAATTAGGAATCTAATAATAAAATATTAAATTATTCTAGTTAAAGGACTAATCAAATTACTATTTCAATTAGGAATCTAATTAATAACTACTTTCCCATTAGGAGTGAATATTGATTTATTATAATTGGAAGTTTTATAAGAATAAATTTAATTAAATATAAGTTAACTTATTATTTAAGAAAAATTATTCTAATAAAATAATAAAAAATAAATCATCGATTAAATGAAGCGTTAATATATAAAAAATATGTTTAATAATTTACTTATTTGTATATGAAAATAATTTGATTTATTTTATATGATTAATGTATATAATATTTTTGGAATAATTTTTTTAATTACAGTTGTGAGTTATTTACAATTTTTTTATTTATTATGTTAATAAAAATACTTAAGATTTAATATTTTATTATTTGCATTTTAATGTTTATTTTTATTTTACGGTATACATTTATTTCTAATTTGTTTTTAATAATATTTTTATTTTTATTAAATATCATGTATAATTATATTTTTATATTTTAATTTTATTAAATGGAACAGAACTATCATTTTATTTTTGTATTATTTTTTTAGTTTTATTGATTAAAATAAAAGTTGTATATATTACTTAAGTCTTTTATATCTTTTAATAATTTATGTTTATATTTTTTCAGTATTTTATTTTTAGATCTATTAATAACCGAATTACTTAAATTCTACTCGTTATTGTGGCCGTTTGGGGTTTCTTAAACTTAAAATAAGTAACTTATTTTTTTTAAATTTTTTATACATATTTTCATATATTTTTTAAAGATAAATATTTATTTTAGAATTTTAAAATCAAATATTATCTTCAAAATAAAAAATAAATTACTTATTTTCAAAAAAAGTACATACATACTTATTTTTTTTCGAAAATAAAGGTTTATTTTCGAAAAAAATGGATTGGCAAACATGGCCATATTATATATAAACAATGTAATAATCCGTGTCAGATGTTTTGACTGCAATATAAAATTTTTGAAGTAAGTCGTATATGAGAAAGTTAAAATTATTCGTTATATATGCACAAGATGGCATTCCTCGAGTCATGCCTCAAAAGTCAAATATGTGTATAGTTTTGGCCTTTCGGCTCGGTTGAGTGAAGTATATCTTAAAATAGGTCGCTAAAACAATCGATTGTTCACTTTCATTTATTAGTGTTTTTTTTTGAAAGGAAATTTTTTAATAGTATTGCAAGAAACTAGTGCGGATAAATGATTTGAATTCCTGAATTTACAAAAGTTTTGAGTATTAATACTATTTATAAAAAAATTATCGAATAAATGGTTGTGATCCGAACCCATCTTCAATTACACATAATTTATAATTTTTATCTCACGAGTAAAATTTGTTTCCTAATTATTGCACTAAATAAAAAGATTAAAGTGAAAATTTGTAAACTGAAATTATTAAACAAAATATTTTATTAAATATAAATACGAATATGTTAGAGCCGTAAATAACCCAATTTAAGATATATGACTTTTTTTAATCCATGAAAAGTTATCAATTATATATGACAACAGAGATAATTTTTGGGTAGCTATCATTTTTTTTAGAGTAAAGAGCACTTCGTGTACCCGCAGTTTGTGTGTCAGACCACTTGGGATACCACACTTCAAAAAGTACGACTCGCTATACTGCACTTCTTAACGTCCTAGCACTTTGTTGTTTTCCGTTAAATTGGACTAACGCCGTCATCGTCTCCGGTGACTTTGAACGACGGCAAAACAAAACCCAAACAAAGCTTGTCATTTTTTATACCAAAATAACGCTAGCCTTACCAGGAGTACGTATATAACAATTATACATACAAACAAGCAACCATGTGGCCGTAAATTGAAGAAATCCGACGAGTTTTACCGGAAAAATAATTTTCCGACGAGCTCCAAAAACAACCCATAAACACAAACAAAAATATCACTAGCATGTCCTTTCACCGATCTACGTACCCATGTAATTAGTTTATGCAACAAATCAACGGAAAAATAAATAAGAAATTCAAGTATAACCCGAAAATCATGAATTACAAATCAAGCAATTTCTAACGAAAACGGAGCACGTAGTCATGTACTTCAACACATGGGATTCAATTTGGTTACTCATACGAAGAAAACTAAGTTCAGAATCATCTTCAAAAGTTGCTTTGATCTTCAAGAACACGAAGAACATCTTCTTCTCCAAAACAAAAAAACTGACGGCGTTAGTCCAATTTAACGGAAAACAGCAAAGTGCTAAGACGTTAAGAAGTGCAGTATAGCGCGTCGTACTTTTTGAAGTGTGGTATCCCAAGTGGTCTGACACACAAACTGCGGGTACACGAAGTGCTCTTTACTCTTTTTTTTATTATAATATTATTGTACTTGAACTCGCGTTTCAAACTTCAATGGGATTAAAACTTTAAAATAATTGACCGAGGCAATATATGTACATCTTTTTCATGATTATAATAAAATATTGTTAATCAAATTGTCTTTTGAAAAAAAAATATATATTTCAGTGATATAAAGAAGGATGCATCAACACAAAAATCAATAAATGAGAGTCGTCTTCCCTTTTTTTTTACTCTTTTCTCTCTCTTAGTTGCCCAATGGACCAATGAGTTTTCTTTTCAAGTTTTTGACCCTTGGCACAACTCTCTCTTATGTTAATTACTAACATCGCTTCTTCATTTAAGTCTCTTCACTCACCTGCCTCAGTCACGATCTTCACTGATTCTTCTTTTTTCCTCCAGATCTACTAACCTGCTACTTGTTTATGACAAGATCGAGACTACCTATGGCCATTTCTCACAACAAGATCCCCCCATTCCTTCCTTGGGAACCGATACTGAGTGCCGTAACCTGGAGACAAGACATGCTCAAAATCAAGATACTCCTAGCAACGATGGTAAATATTCAAGCCCCTGCGGTAAGATTTCTTCTGTTCTATTTAGTTCACATGAGTTAGCCACTTCCAACAAGAACTAATATGAGCTAAAAATAAGTACTAAAGACATAATTAATGTCGCATTAATTAGGCCTGAATCTGGTCCGAAAATCCTAAGACCAGCCTAGTTCGAGAAACTGGGCATAAGGTGTCCGAAACTAATATAAGATCGTGGTTGGCTCAAAACGCGCCTGTATCGAGGACGCTTGATATATGCCCAAGTCGGTCATGTCGACATGATCCTCAGCCCAGGATTGTCGCTGTCCAGAATCCTGACGATCTAGAACTTTCCTGGAAGGCAACTCCAAGAGTAGTTCCCAAGACACCTTGGTCAACAAGGAAACTAAGTCTATAAGAATGTCTATTAGCCTTAAGAATGTCTATAAGCATCAAGAATGTCTATAAGCATCACACAGGTTTCTTGGTGTTTAAGTTTAAGAATGAATCTACTATGTTTAAACCTGTTGAGTTTAGTCCCTTTAAAATAACTGGTCATTTATTTGATCTTAAGATTTGGTCTGAAGATATGCACATTACTGCTTCTCATACTTTGCTTGCTACTTGGATCAGTTTACACAATGTTCCTTTTTTGTATTGGTCGACACAAGGTCTTTACTTTATTGCTTTAGCTTTAGGTGCTCCTATAACTATGTCTGCTGACACGTTTAAGGGTGCTAGTCACCATGATCCTCAACCCCATACTCTCCTTCTTATAGATATTGCTAATGATAATCCTAGGCATTCATATATATGGGTTGAGATTCTTGAGACCATAGTGTGGGTTCAAATCAATTACCAAGATGCTCAAGTTTATAAATGTCTATCTTCAGTCCTTGCTCGCAACGATTGTGCCTGTATTTGGCAAGCCTGACCAGTTTCTGTGGATTCTAAAGATGATTCGTCTGACTCCAGCAACTACATAGATGAGTCCTCCATTTCCACTTCCTCAGATTCTAATCAGATGCTGATTGATAACGGTGATGAATGTCAAAGTGTCTACTTCCCTTGTCCTACTTTTATTGATTCGTGATGTGGTTTGAACCCTAAACTAAGTGCTTTTTGGAAGCAAACTCAGGGGGACTGCAAGTCTCACAACCAGGACTCAGGAAAGGATTATGCATTCAAAGAAAAAGGCATTCTGGACCAAGCTTCTATGCAGGATATGGAAGCTCGACCATAAGGAAGGCAGGTTTGGAAAGACTTGACGGAAGGCCAAGTAAGGAGCATGATGGGTGATCAAGACGATGTCTTTGCAAAAGATTGAAGTTGGCATTGTTGCCAAGTTGTTTCATTCACAAGTTGTAACATCTAACTCTGTTTAACTCTATTTTGCTATGTTGATTTATCAACAGTTCCATGTTCACTCACTTGTGACTTTCACTCCCTCTGAGAGTAGGGTGCTCTTTTAAGGCCACCCTTGTTCTCTTTTATTTATAAAATATATTAAAATTAGTTGGAAAAAAAGGATGCACCACCATGATAATTTTGATGAAAAAAATTCTTCCTTGATTTATTTTAAAATTTGTTCGTTAGATTTTTAATTTTAATTATTTTTATAATTATTATATAATTTTGAATTATGAATTGCTCGATTATCAAAACAAAGTCTTGTCCATCCCATATAGATCACGAAATACATATTTTGTACTGTACATAACAATTCATGCCCAAATATAGGAAAATTACTCCGGGACTTCTTTACAATCATTAATCAATTATATTTCTCACACTATAAGTGAATAGAGTTTTCTCGATTGAGAGATTTCCAACTGGTGTTCGAAATTGGCCGTCCTAGCAAATTGGTCGGTCACTACAAGAAAAACCGATTGCCACCAATTTTACAGTCGAAAAACGTTATTCGTTTGATTAATCATGAGTATTTATTTTTTATGGAAATTATAATATATGAATATTTAAAATCTTTATAAAGTTCCTTGAAAGTAGATTTTTTTGTTTGGTTGATGGATAGATATCTTCACTTCCTAAGAAGTGCAAGTCACCCTATTTTAAAAACTGGTTGCCCAATTTTACAGTCGGAAAAATATATTTTTCGGTAGTTTTTACTCCATTTCACAATGTATGTTATTTAACTTGGCCAAAAAGTAGGAAACATGCCTAATTTTTTCCTGTGCTCCAAAATTAGAAAAAAAAATTATTTTGGTTCATGTTACAAAAACTTCTCCAACAAAATTGTACATGCAAAATTAAAATAGCCACATGAAATTAGCCATAATATGGAAATAAGTAATATATTAATTTATTATTTTTTGGGCTTACGTTACGTTTGGGACATTTGACTTTCAAGGTCAACTTTTTTAGGTGGGATTATTACAAAATGATGAAGATCGAAAGTGAATTTTATATATTCTCCTAGCTAGCTACCTAGCTGATGAGCAGTCAATGCCCTCAACTATATATGGATATGTATTGTTTTTTTCATATTGTAATTGATTATTGATAGCTTGGTTTACTTGATAAGTATCGATAGCCTATAAAAGGATACGTCCCTTGTTCATTAGTTTGTACCAATATTTCTCAGTTTACTCTTTGTTCGTTTCTTAATTTATTGCCTGTAATCGAGTCTTCATATATTTTTTCCTTCGAATAAACTTAAAACTAAACATGAACTTCCACATTGTTATACTCTTGGTGTTTGGCTTGGGAGTTTTAGGGGCTTCTGGTGCTGATAAACTGAGCAAGAACTTCTACAAGAATAGCTGTCGACAGGCCGAGACGATTGTGAGGAACATTACTTGGAGTAATGCTCAAAATGATTCCAAATTGGGTGCTAAATTACTTAGAGTTCACTACCACGATTGCTTTGTTAGGGTACATATATATTGTATCTTAAACTTTGTTTTTTTTGTTTTTTTCAACATTATATGGAGAATACGTACATAGATGCATGTGCATGTAACATGTTCTTATATATGCATGCATGCAGGGATGTGATGCATCTATACTATTGGACACAGTGGGAACAAATGCAGCAGCAGAGAAGAATGCAAGGCCGAACCTCTCACTGTTAGGTTATGAAGTAATAGATGAAATCAAGTCCCAAATTGAAAAAGTATGCCCTCAAGTTGTTTCTTGTTCCGACATTCTAGCCTTGGCTGCTCGTGACGCAGTCTCCTTCCCAGTAAGCATTATATCGAATTCATCGATCAAATAGGTAGCGCTCATTTATATATGTATATATATATATATATATTCTTAACTTTTCCTCCCATTGATACATTATGTAGTTTAAGAAGGATATGTGGGATGTACTCACCGGAAGAAGAGACGGAAGGACTTCCCTTTCATCCGAGGTCAATGGAAACTTACCTTCACCTTTCTCAAACTTCACCGTGCTTAAGGATTTATTTGCGAAAAAAGGTCTCACCGTCAATGATCTTGTAGCATTGTCAGGTAATTATGTGTATATGTATTCACTAAGTACGCTTCAAAAAATAATAATTTTGTCAACTTTCGAAAAAGGTACTAATTCAGTTGCATTACTACAAATACCTTAATTTGTAGGTGCTCATACCATAGGAGTAGCTCATTGCGGAGCATTTTCAAGAAGATTATATAATTTCACTGGTAACAACGACACAGATCCTTCTTTAGATCCATCTTATGCTGCATCTCTCAAGTCGCAATGCCCGAATCCAGCTAGTGCTTCTATTACTGTCGAGATGGATCCTCAAAGCTCTGAATCGTTTGATACTCATTATTTCACTATACTTAAACAAAACAAAGGCTTGTTTCAATCTGATGCAGCACTCATCACAAATACTGCTTCAACAAAAATAGTGGATTCACTACAAAAACCCAAATCTTTCTTTTCTGAGTTCGGGAAATCAATGAAGAAAATGGGAGCAATTGAAGTTCTTACTGGAAATGCTGGAGAAATTAGGAAGAATTGTCGCATAGTAAATGCATGATTATATATACTATATTTACGTCATATCTAATAAAAGCATTAGTAATTGTTTTTCAATTTCGTTTGTCTCAGTAAGATTGTAATAATTTGCGCTTGAATTGAAATAAAGATACAGAAGTGAATTGTAATTGTAACATTGCATTTTGCTGGAACTCACCCATATATGTTTCATGTATTTGATTCTTTTTAGTGAAAATAAATATTATCAAGTAATAATTTCTTTTTGAAAAACAATATAATTTATGATGGTTTATGAAATCATGGAGTAAGATATATATGATAATTTCTAGTTATTTTGATGAAGAACACGGGATGGAAAATGATGAATTACAAACGGTTAATTATCCCTGCATACCCTAATTTCAAAACACACATTTTTTAGATGGGTTAATTTGGGTGGTGCATTAGGATACAAGTCAGTAGGATGTTTGGGGTCACCGTCAAGAAATACATAACTACCATGATCCAAATCTGCAGGATTAATGTGAAGTAACGTGAGCACGATTTCATAAGAAGTAATATGAAATCTCGTAGAAATTATATAAGAAGTGACTGGCAGGGGTACGTAATATGTAAAGTTGATTTCTCAATAATTTAATTATTAGGAATCTGAACACGATTGGATAGTCAAAATAGTAATGGGTTTATCCTCTGTTGTTCATTTTGGGTTCGACTCTGACTCATCCCAAAAATTTCTTAGAACATGTACACATTTATAAGTCTGGGGGAACTTTTTTTCAGAATAAGTCAACTTATTTTAAGACAAAGTTAGAGATTCCTAACTTTTTTCTGAAAAAAGTTGACTTTTTTTTGCAACTTATAGAATCTCAAATATACATTAAATACTTGTATAAAAAACATTTATCAAAATATGAAATTTTTACCCGAAAATAAGTCCAAAAGGACTTATTTTTAAGTCCAGCCAAACAGACCATCTATAAGCCTAAATATTCAAAAAATAAATAAATTACTAGGAATCTAATTGTGAGGTGTCCTGGTCTCGCAGAAATCTTTCAATATATACATATATATACATGTTGATGAATGATGAGATATGAGTCTGTGCGATTATAAGTTATCTTTAATTTGATAGTTATGAGGTGCGACCCTGCCCGGCCTGCATGAATCTTTTATATATGGTCATCTTCTCGTGCCTTTACACTCATGATTGAATGAGTTCACCCTTCTTGGAAAGAGCTAACAAGAAAGTTCATGCCAATTGAACTCACCTAATTTTTTTTATTTGATTGCGTATGAGTTCAATAAAAATTATGATGCGAACTGGATTTAATCTTGAGGTGGGCTAATTATTCAGAATATTGAATTTATTTAGAACTCAACAAAGTTCTTGCAAGTAATTAATTCGTTCGATTTATAAGGGAAATTTAACTGTAGTCTGGCTAAAATATTGAGAAATCTGCTCCACTTTAAATATATGTTTAAATAATTTTCTTTTCCCATCCCAGATTCCTTATGGCTTATACATCCATCATTACACCGAAATCACTAATCCTTGAACTAAGGGGTATGCACCAAGTAATTATAAATAGTATAGGCCAAACATTTTCGATATTACTTTAATCACGAAAGAAAAAGTTTGACATTATTAATAAACTAATTTAATGATTGAAAGGACAAAGTGAATATCTAATTAACTTAACTATATATATACATGTTTTCTTCATTCATTCCATACATGAATGCATGTAAACATTCTGTTTAAAGAATGAAGTTAGTAGGCTACAACCAAATTTCAATAATTTAGAAAAATATAATTATTTATAAAAAGTCTAAAGCTCCAATTATCAAAGTTGATGATTGAATTTTGCATATGATGCCTATATAAGCAATTTAGGACTGTAATTCGAACCGAGTAGCTCGCTAGCTCGCCCGGCACGAACTCGTTTAATTGAGCTCGATTCGGCTCGTTTAGTGAGTTCGGGCAGAGGTTTCGGCTTGTTTAAATCAATTGAGCTAGTTGAGTATACCCGAAACTCGATTACGCCCTGCTCGAAACTCGTCAGTTCGTCTCGGCTTGACTCGAACTCGAAACTCGAGAGCTCGTTTACAAAAATAATTAAAAAAATAAATTAATTCATATATCCAACCAAATTAATTTTTTATTTTTTTAAAAATTTAGGAATATCATTAAACTAATTAAATTATTTTTTGAAAATTTGGGAATATCATTAAATTTTGAATTTTTTTATTTAAATAAATAAATAAAATCCAAAACTAGCGAGCTACCCGACTCGGCTCGTTAAAGTCCGACTCGTATAACTCGAGAGTATACTCGACTCAGCTCGTGAAATAACCGAGTCGAGTTCGGTTAGAAAATTGGCTTCGTGTATTTAAACGAGTCGGCTCGCCCGACTCGATTAACTCTAATTCGAATTATGTTCGACTCGAAACTCGGCTCGTTCGTCCCGAATTACGGCCCTAAAACAATTGCAAGAAGGTTGAATCGATATATACAAAGCAACATTTCCTATTTTAGAGTCTTTTTTAACTAATTTTTTTAATATTATAAAAGCTAGAAACCTACCATAGCTATATGTTGCCATGGAGAATACACGATGTGATCAAGTTCACCTCCAAACACAAATTATGCCAAAGACATAGCTAAGTTACCATTGTTAGATTACAACTTAAATGAATAGGTAGGCTTTAACTAACTACTCCAACTTCCTGCATTAAGCTACAAGCTGTTGATGTTGCTTGGTTGAGTGCCCATCCGCTGCATTCGTGGGGTGCTTATTCATCCCACGATAATAATAATATATTTAGGTTCTTGATATTGTTCTTCACTAATAATTCATTTAGGTTCTTGGCAAAACATGTTTAAGTAATATATTTGACTATTTATTCATCCACAGATCATGTTTGGTGACTCGGGGTTGCATTTTCTTCTAGCAAAAGTCTACATTATTGTAGACATTATATTTGTTACAAATATCTTGCCTGTAATCAAACTTTCATTTATCAAGAACTAATTAATAGTGCAAAACTAAGCTTGAATTTTACAAGTTTTAATTAATAGCCTACAGTTATACAAACACAAATAGAGTAGTTTACTTTTATCAGCGAGACAGTGACAATTATTGGTACAACTAAATCATCCAAAGAATCGGGCCACGGCAACACTACTAAGAAACTGAAAACTACGAACTTGAGACAAAACACAAATGGTCAAAAAAATTTCATGCAGAATAAAAAGACTTTCAAAACTCAAAAGTTCTTCTTTATCTTTCTAAAGATCCATGTCATTTAATATGATCGAGGCAAATCGGCACATCAAATGTAACATCCAAATTATTTATAATTATTTTTAATCATATTATTTACTATTAATTATTTAATATTATTAATGAGTTATTATTATTATTATTATTAGTCTTATCTATAAATATCTATTTCTTTTTAAATCAATTTATTGATTTAAAATATTAGATATAAGAAAAAGAATATAAAGAAAAGGAGATGAGTTAGGGTTTGGAGAAAAGAAAACTTACTTTAGAAAGCTTTCAACCATGGAGGAGTAGAAAAAGAAATAGGAGAAGATGAAAAAGTTTAAGAGGATGAGTTATGATATTAAACTAAGGTTTTTGTGATTGAGACATCTAGATTTCTTTGGATTCAATTCTTAATATTTGAATTTCAAGGTACAGATATCTTTTCATTACTCTTTGTCTTCGTATTCCTATCATTACTCGAAATTTGTATTGTTGCTTCAAAATTGTATGTATATTGTATATTCATGTGTAGTAGTTTGTATCCATTCTGAATTCTTATAAAATTCATATCTCCTTCGTTATTTATCCGATGTTACGATCTTATTATGTTTAGAAAGATATTTAAATTATCTACAACTTTCGTTCTTTCTGTTGTCTGAAATTCTGCATATAAATATGTTGAAATCTACATTTTGTGTAATCTGATGTTTAATTCAAGTTGATTTGTTGTAACTTCGGAAATTCATAGTAAATTGAATATTTATTCAATAATTATGAGTAATAGCATTCTGAAAATATCTTTTCGAGCTCTTCGTTTGTTGCTTACATTTCGTTGACAAATTCTGTGATTTCGATATCTTAATTATCAAATTACTTGTAAATCAGGGGCTGATTCTTCTCAGGCAGCACACATTTATTTGTTTTTCGCATTCGTCACTTCTCTATTTTTGATGAGTCTTACCATTTTAGAAAGGTCTGAGAAGTTTCTATAAGTTTCATATTTCATACTTTTTCATTTGAGTTCATCTTTATAGAGTAAATTTGACAAAATGAATGAATTTGACAAAACACCTACTGAATTGTTGGCCATGTTGAGAACATATGAGACCAACATGAAGACGGCTGAACCTGCTCCCATACTGATGGTGGGTAATAAAGGTAAGGCCAAAGGGAAAGGCAAGTGGAAGGGTAAGAAGAAGACAGGTTCTGGTTATACACCCAAGCCAAAGTCAGGTCCCAAACAGGCTTTAAAGCCTAAAGGTGGGGTCGCTAAGGGTGAATGTCACTACTGTAAGAAAACTGGTCACTGAAAGAGGAACTGTTCAGTTTACTTGGAGGATCTGAAGAAGAAGAGGGCTGAGTAAGCTTCTACTTCAGGTATATATGTTATAGAAGTCAATCTGTCTATTTCTACATCTTGGGTATTGGATACTGGATGTGCTACTCACATTTGTATAAATGTGCAGGAAATGCAGAGAAGTAGGACATTGGCTAAAGGAGAAGTGGACCTACGAGTTGGCAATGGAGCAAGAGTTGCTGCTTTAGCTGTAGGAACCTATTATTTATCTTTGCCCTCAGGGCTTGTTTTAGAACTGGAGAATTGTTTTTACGTGCCTGCGATTCGCAGAAACATTATTTCTGTTTCTTGTTTGGACAAGAAAGGTTTTTCGTTTACGATAAAGAACAATTGTTGCTCTTTTGCTTTGAATGATTTAACCTATGGTGTTGCGCGTTTGTTTAATGGTTTATATGTTCTTGACTTAGATAATCCTATCTATAATATAGAAAACAAACGACTTAAAGTTAATGACTCAAATCAAACATACCTTTGACATTGTCGTCTAGGCCATATAAATGAGAAACGTATATCCAAATTACATAAGGATGGATACTTGGATAAGTTTGATTTTGAATCATACAAAGAATGCGAATCTTGTTTGCTTGGTAAAATGACTAAAGCCCCTTTCACTGGTAAGGGTCAAAGGGCCACCGAACGTCTGGAGCTAATACATAGTGATGTATGTGGCCCAATGCGTGTGATGGCTAGAGGAGGCTACTACTACTTCATAACATTTACTGATGATTTCAGTAGATATGGATATGTATATTTTATGAAGAATAAATCTGATTCTTTTGAAAAGTTTAAAGAATACAAGGCTGAAGTAGAGAAGCAAATTGGCGGAGGTGCAAGTATTAAAATCTTACGATCTGATCGTGGAGGAGAATACTTGAGCACATAATTTAAAGATTATTTAAAGGAGTGTGGTATTGTATCACAACTCACTCCGCCAGGTACACCTCAATGGAATGGAGTTTCAGAGAGGAGAAATCGCACCTTGTTGGACATGGTGCGATCGATGATGAGTCATGCAGATCTTCCAATTAGTTTCTGGGGTTACGCTCTAGAAACAACGGCTTTCACACTTAACCGTGTTCCTACTAAGAAGATTCAAAAGACTCCATATGAGATATGGGAGAAGAAACGGTCAGGCATGAACTTTATGAAAGTTTGGGGATGCAAGGCGTTTGTGAAACGTCAAGTATCTGACAAGCTTGGACCTAAATCTGAAGAGTGCAATTTTGTGGGATACCCTAAAGAAACAAAGGCGTATTATTTTTATAGTCCTTCTGAGCAGAAGGTGTTCATTGCTCGAGATGCTGTTTTCATGGAAAGAGATTTTGTTTCCAAAAGAAATAGTGGGAGAACTATAGACCTCGATGAGGATCGAGAACCACAAAATAGCATTGAACCTGAAGTGGAACATGAGCAAGATAATGATAATGCTCAACAAACACAGGTTGTTCGTAGAACTGGTAGAATTCGCCATGAGCCAGAGAGATATGGATTTCTCTTGACTCAATGTGGTGATTTGATGCTCATAGATGAAGATGAGCCTCTCACATACCAAGATGCTATGAACAGTCCAGACTCTAAGAGATGGCTAGAAGCCATGAAATCCGAGATGGATTCCATGTAGGAAACCGAGTATGGACTTTAGTTGATCCACCTGAAGGGGTAAAACCCATAGGGTGCAAATGGGTTTTCAAGAAGAAAACTGACATGGATGGAAATGTTCAGACCTATAAAGCAAGGCTGGTTGCAAAAGGTTTCAAACAAATTCATGGTATTGACTATGATGAAACTTTCTCAACAGTGGCTATGGTCAAGTCCATAAGGATTTTGCTTGCTATTGCAGCATTCCATGATTATGAAATCTGGCAAATGGATGTCAAAACAGCCTTCTTTAATGGAAGCCTTGAAGAGGATGTGGATGTGTACATGACACAACCTGAAGGTTTTGTCGATCCAAGGAATGTTAGCAAGGTATGTAAATTACGTCGATTCATTTATGGATTGAAGCAAGCCTCTAGGAGATGGAATATCCGTTTTGATGAAATAGTCAAAGAGTATGGCTTTGTTCAAAACGAAGATGAACCTTGTGTTTACAAGAAGGTTAGTAGGAGCCATGTGGCATTCATAGTACTGTATGTTGATGACATACTACTAATGGGGAATGACATACCTTCTCTCAAGGCTGTTAAGATTTGGTTAGGGAGAAACTTCTCTATGAAAGACTTAGGTGAAGCATCCTACATTCTAGGAATGAGGATCTATAGGGATAGATCTAGAAGGATGACCAGTCTACTCAAATAATGATTTATTTTCATAGTCTACTCATGGATCAAGTAAACCCGGATTAAATATTGTAGAGGATGACTAAATACATGCCTCGAGTTTAATCTATAATATATATGGTTAAAGGGATTATATTACATGGAAACATTAATCACGAAAGGTTTTATCGAATCACGATTTAATTATTATTTAATTGGGTAGCAATGATGTATTACTAGATACCGCTCATTGTTTATAATTTTATTGGAGAATAAAATTATTGCTAATTAAATAATAGCCTATAGGGTCACATACATAGAGAACTTAAAGGAATAGTTAATTTAAATTATAGATTTAAATTAATTGATGATTATTTGAATTTTATTATATTAATTAAGTGAGACTTAATTAATTGAAATAATAAAATTCGAATTTGAATTATACCCTTAATAATTAAGTATGACTTAGTTATTAATTAAATAATAGAAATTCGATTTTATTATTTAATCCTAAACCTACATGGGTTAGACTTTGCTGTTATGGGCCTGTTAACCAGCCATTATAAATAGATAATGTAGGGTTAATAGGGATTACGTTTTTGAGAAGAAAAACCCCTAGAGGCAGCAGCTACACAGCAAAGGCAGAGCAAGGCAGATTCGAAATCATCAAAGGAGCTAGTACATCCATTCCGTAATCAAGATCGTGAGACGTTCTTGAAGGTGCTCGTGTGGATACCATAGAGGTGTTTTCGAGAGGAAGACACAAGTCGTGAAAGCTAGGATCTCCGTTGAGTTCGTGTAAGTCAAGACCAGACAAAGGTATGATTCCGTTTCACAATAATCAGTCTAGGCTTATACATGATCCTGCGTTAGGGTTCCGAAATTTTCGTTATATTTACGTTTAATCCGCTGCGTTTTATGCCTGGGAACCCTACATATTGTGTATGTGTGTTTTGGACATTTAATTAGCATTGTGTTTTGTATCATACAAGCTCCTGTAAGATATTGGGTAACATTTATTTTGTGCTATGCAAACCCTGTAAGTTTTGATGACTACATATTTCTGGTTGACCGAAAATGTAGGACGACATCTTGTATGTGTAAGATTATCTATCATATCAGCAAATAAGTTACTTTGAGTATTATTTATAAGTGCAATGTGTAAGAATATGATTACATTTTATCGGTTATGTCTTCGAGTATTATTATTTGTGATTATCATGTGTAAATGTTAAGAGACTAAGAGTATCTATAAGAGTAAAATTATATTTTGATTTGAAATCTTTTATTATAAAATTATGAGTTGATTATCCATTTTCTAATTGTTTCATTCAATTTGTACTTGTCTTATTGTTCTTTATTTAGATATTCAATTTTATTCTTCACCTCATTAGCTTAATCTTTGTTCAACTATGTATTATTTTATATCTGTATATGAGCCTTTCGTTCATTGTCGGTCTATGTTTCTTTGATTTTCCCTGGCACGCTAGGTGGGTTACTTTATGGAAAAAGCATGACTTGGTGAAATTTGGAGACTTTAGTTGTATTTTTAAATTCATGAATTGTAAATTGTTGAATATGGAGGAGTTGTAACCTTTTATTTGATTTTTGAAATTTTTTATGTAAGTGAATAAGTTCGGGATTTTAAATCAAAGGATAACAAACTCATGTTCGGCTCGTTAGTTTATCATCGAGCCGAGTTTGAAAAGCACTTACTCACTTTTCCTTCGATTTTTTATTCGATTAGAAAGCTCGGTTCGATTTTTTTAAATAAAAAATCAAGATCAAAATTTACAACTCTATTCATTCTTGAAATATAATTACAAAATTACCACTTCATTTTTTAGGACTAAATTTAGTTATTTTCGGTTCTCATTTTTACACAGGTTGTCTGCTACCAGATTTCCTTTCTGCTAGATGCAGACTTTGTTTTTAGAGTTCTTGTGAGTACAAGTTTGTGTAAATATGTGTGATGGTTCTTTTCATTAACACTTATTCTGCTATTGACTTTAGATTCCCAAAATTACCATTTTTTCTTGCAACATTTCTGGACTATTAATATCCTCGGTCCTCACGTCACAAACTGCATGCTCAGTCAGGTTTCATTTATATTTTAAATCACTAAGCAAAATAAAATCTTATATTTTATTTTCAGGAAGCATTTTAAATTTATTTTCAAGTGTAGTTACTATTTTATTGTTAATCCTATTTTAGTCCAGATGAATTAGATTGCTTCAACTTACAATTCAAATGTGCGGTTACAACATACAAATTTTAACAACGATTACTATTAACCGACATCTGAGTGGAACTGCTGTGGAAGCATGCTTATCTATATTTCTGCAACTGAACTTTACAATGAAGATTAATATATAATAATAATTGATAGTCCACAAACTGCAAGAGCCAGGCCCATTATGGAAGATTGGCCCAGAACCCCCTCTAGACCCGGACCCGGCTCCACATGCACCCATTGTCATGACCAAAGAGGAAAGTTTCAAGACTGGCACGCGGGAGTATGTCGACCCGTACCAGCTGTGTGTTCGGGACAAAAACGGAGGAAGCAATCCTGGAGCTACACGTGTCCGGACTGTTACCTCTTAGACGACTAAGATCCCATGTACAAACCCCTAAACTCTAATTCCCACGCCTATAAATACGAGAAGGAAAAGGGGTTTAGGGGTTACACACTTTCGTATTACACATAATGATATACTCTAACCTCTATTTTGTCATTTTATTTTCACACAGAAGATGCCTCTCTGACATTGTTTTGTATAAACCCATACTAAACAATAACATCGCATCCATCATCCGGATTCGGGAAGGAAGGGCACACACGACAGAAGAGTTATCAATAATAACTATTTGAATCTTAAATTTGAAAAGCAAAAATAGCACACAAAGATACAATAAACATAAACAAGAATAAATCATGACAGGTTCTACATAATATGTAACATCGCAATGTATATCAAAGTTGACATGTATTTTTGAGTTGATTTGTGATGAGTTGTTTGGATCGGATACATATGCATTAACTTGTCGGCCTGGTAAATTAAAAATAGTATCATAGCACTACTTGACCCTAAGTGCATTGACACTATCCATGTTCCGCGCCTAAGTTTGTGGCTCGACAAGTCGATACAATAATAAATTAGGGTGTTTGTAACATTTCAACACATACTAAAATTACTAATTCTTTTGGAGTGGTTTATAGCGAATTGTTGGGTAAAGCATGGAGTACAGACTGATTTGTGGGTTTGGTGCATTATTTAATTTTTGTGTTTAAAAAAAATTATATATTATTTACAAAGAGTTTATATGTCAGGAATAATATGTATAATCAAATATGAATTTAAAAATAAATCCTTATAACATAATTTTATAGACATTCTTCCATCTATAATATATTGATATACTTGAATCGAAGATTTTTGTAGTTGGCCATTTAATTTTGATTTTTGGTTAACCTGAAAATTTTAAATATAAATATATTTTTATAATATATATATTTTTTATTATTCTAATATTTCGGTACGTGCCTTGCACAAATTTTATACATATGGGAACAAAGGTCATTGCGAATATATTAACCAAGGAATCAATAATTTAACGAAAAGATCCTTATTTTGAAATTTTTGTTTTACCGGTCTCGCACTTTATTTCATTAATTTTGAATTGTCGTGTCTTTTGGTTTTTGATTATCCCACTCACTTTTCATTTTATCGTTGTTAAATCGTCATATCTATTCAATTTGTTTTGTTAAAAAATATACTTTTATACTATTTTAAGTCGCCGCGTCTTTTCAAATTATTTTTAAATCGTCACATCCGTTACATTCAATTCTTATATATGCACCACGTTTAGAGTCAAATTTAAATATATCATATCTTATACATTCCTTTGTCTTTTACATATATTGTACACTATCTCTTTGTTTTCGATATATCTAAAATGGCTAGAAAGTCGATAGTACGCAAAAGGATTCCAATAAAGAAAATTGAAAATCAAAGTAACCTTCAAGTTACCTTTTCAAAACGACGGTTTGGTGTATATAAGAAGGCCTCTGAGCTCAGCATTCTTTGCGGCACTCATGTTGCTATTATTATTTTTTCGGCAACGAATAAAATTTACGCTTTTGGTTATCCTGAAAATGCTGAACAAATTTTGAATAGCTTCATTGATGGGGATTCTCAGAAAAATAGTACGATTCAGCTGGAAAATCACAAAGTTCATGATCTTTGTGAATTGAATAAAGAAATCGTAGATTATGAAGCAATCATTAAAACTGAGAAACTGCGAAAAAAGACCATCAATGAATCGCAGAGCGATCCTCATGACAAGAATTGTTTCGAAAAATTGTGGTTAACACCTGAAGAAGAACTGACATTGGGTGAAGCTGAAGAAATGTTGGTGAAATTGGAGGAGTTTTTGAATTCAGTCTTTCAATTAATATATTAGCTCGTTGTTTCTTTAATGTTCTATATCGTATTACGATAATAAAATATTTAAATTTTGAAGAGAGTTATTATGAATCAATATTTTGTCATCAATAAAAAGATATATAATTTTTTCCCTAATCAATTATAATTGTAGAATTAAACACTTTGTCTGAACCGATTCGATATTAAATTTTATGATATTTCTTTTTATTTAATGACCAACATTTTTTAAATTTTTTATCACTATAAGAACAATATAATCATTTTTGTTCAATTCAAATTGTTTTTAATGAAATAAACAGAGTCATGCATAATGTTTTTAACTGGACAGTAGGATTAGTAAAAGAACCCTAAAAGTTGAATTCATTCTCAGCGAGAAATACAAGGTACAAATGCTTCATAAATTCAACTTTATACTCCTTAATTTTACTCTACACAACTATATTTCGACGCGGTCTTATTTATTACTCCAGTTTTATCAATTTCTTACAATTTTAAATAAATTGTTATTGATTTGAATTATTAGAATTAGGGGTTAATGGCGAGTATAGTGGATGTTGCTAGTGATCCGATCCTGACGTCGGCTGTTTTAATGGCTACTAGAGTACTAGATATGCCGTGATGCTAATGTGACCTTCCTTAAGTGCAAAAAGAGCGATGCTAATCCCGATAAGTGTCTCGATAAAGGTCAACAAGTTACTCGTTGTGTTCCCTTGGATTGTAAGTACAGATATATATGTGCATAAATTTATGTGCGGTTATGTGTTTGCGTGTTAAATGTTTAGGCTTGTGAATTGATGTATGCTTAGTGTTTTTGTGGCATTTGAGGACAAGTAGTGTTCGGTTATGCTCGAGAAATTACGGAATGAGGTGTATAAATTAGGGATTTAGGTGGTTGATTCATTGATTAAGCTGTGTTTTGAAAAATGATAGTTGTTGGGGCTGATTATTGTTGATTTTCGGTAATTTAAGGGTAGGGTACTTGTATGCGTATTTAAGGAAAGAATTACAAATGATTTTTACTAACAGTTTCATTTGATGTTTTAGTACATATACCCCGAGTGTCCTTACACATGTTAAGAAATATATTTGTTCTTTCTTTCCTACCTTTGTGATCATTACGGTCCTTGATTGCCTGATCTTATTTTCAGTAATTATATTTCTTTAATGGGTAATGATTTAGCAAGGATTAACTTTTCCGATTCCATACCAAGAACATTTAAATACCAATATCAATATACTTGAGAAATGAGAACTGAAATATTAACTTACTGGACTCCTTGTATACCTGGAGAATTCTTATGGTGGAAGCCGGTCTGTTTTAACTTGTCATTAGATATTATGAATGTAGTCCTGTAACCAGGTAGCCATGATTAATCTTTCCTTCCTTCTTTTTCTAAAGTTTAAGATAAATATTTCATATATAGGTGAACTTGCATTTAGATCAAAATTGCCCATTTTTATTTAACAAAACAAAATTTTGCCCATTTTCTGTGTTACAGTGACCTTGTTTGTTTGAGAGACATTGTAAGAAGACTGATAATTTTAGGAGTAAGTACGATTGGACAAACTGATCTTATAATTCATGCTATTCCAAAACTTCAGTAATCAAGACCACAGGACTTTGTCCCAATGTTTCCCTTTAACCAAGTGGCCCCAAGCATCCTCACAGGCAAAGTGGAGTGTGAGAGTTTGATTATCAAAAATACCAAAAATTATTAAAAATGTATTCATAAGCATTAATTGGTACCTGCTTGAGTATGATTTATATAAGAAAAAGGTCAATTAGTGTATGAATGATATATTTCAGTTCAACTTAAGTGAAAAGGGAGCAAGAATGTCCAGCCATGCTGGTGCATTTTCAGAATAAATTATAACAATTTGCATCAGTCCTTTATAGATTACAGTTATTGTTCTTATCAGCTCAAAAGCGCAGCCTGCATTTAAAATTTTTCTGCAGTGGCTAGTTGATGTAGAACAAGGGTAAAATAAGGTTTAATGACTCATCTCGGTAGAGAATTGGCGGTACTCATAATAAATCCGCAGATTTATTATAAATTACTCATCAATTCATATCAACTTTAACAATAATGATTACAATTGTACAATTGTACTTATAGATGTCCTAATACTTTGAGAACAAGATCGATCCTACAAAGTAGGAAACTACTCCTAATTGATAACTATAACTAAATGTTAATCCACTACTCCCTCTGTCCCATAATTCTTGTCTCATTTTGACTTTTCAAAGTCAATTTTTTTTAACTTTGACTAACAATTTAAAAATATTTATTTATAATTTTATGACTTTAAAAATTGATTCATAAAATAGAATAGTTAAATTTTATTATAATATTAAAAAAAAATATATATTATTATATAATATGTTTAATTTCTTGGTCAAAATTGATTAATTTAACTTAAAAAAATCAAAATGAGACAAGAAATATGGGACGGAAGGAGTACTATTTTACCATATATATAATATAAGCGTAAGTGATATCTTATTCAAAATACTATCAAAGGTCAAGTGTTCGACATTCATTAGCAACATATTTAAATCTAATATTATAGCTTCAAAGATATTAACATAGTTTTAAGTTTTGAATCTCATTAACAATATATTAAAATCTAATATATATAGCTCCAAAGAAATTGACGTAGATTTAAGGTACGAATCTTATTAGTAACAAATTAAAATCTAATATCTATATTATTAACTTCAAGAATACTCACAAAAATATAGGTTCAAATCATATTAACAACATACTCAAATTTTATATTTATATTATTAGTTTTAAATATACTATCAAAACTGAAGGATTCCAATTTAAATAACTATAAAAAAACACAGAATAATGTTAGTGCAAAAAGATTTATATTATTATTTAGTTAATTAATAAGTATAAAAAAATCCGTATTTTGCACCTATAAAGTAAGTAGTTAAATTAAACAAGTCCATTCTACCACCACATACATTAGACAAATATTTCACAGACCGAATCGTGTTCCAACGAAGATTCTCAAGTTGAGAAGCAAGAACATGGGTGTTGGAGTGCGAGAGTGCGTACTATGGAGACAGGCGAATTCAAGAAATTTAAAAATATGGGTGCGGGGGACACACCATATATAAATTTAAATTTTCATATATATTTCATGTTTTATATATTAAAACCAACTAACAAAATCAAAAAATGATGCAAACTGAATCAAATGCATAGTTTATTCATCCAAAACACAAACATGTAAGTATAATCTTTTCATTTATGCAACAATGAACATGAGACTCCATACTTTTGTAATTCTTATAGACATTGATACTTACTAATGTGAAAAGAGTTAGTTAATACAAATTTAACTATAAATAGTTATAAAAAAATTGAAGTAGGATTGTGAAAGAGTCCCCGTGTCCGATACGGGGACACACGAGTCGAAGAATGAGACACGGGGATATGGAAGGTTACCCAAGTTGCTTCCTAATAAATCTCAACTATAAAAAAAGGTTATGTTACTTACTCAAATTATATCAAATATGAGATCAACGCAAGTGTGATTTTATTAAAAGTATTGTTAGAACTTCGATACATTTGTAGCATATTTAAATCTAATATTTATAAATTTACTTCAAAAGATACCAACATAGGTTTAAGTGCAAACAAAAGCTAGAAAACTTAAAAAACTTGTTCTTGGACGTGAAACAAATGAAGTCTCGGCATTCTAAATATAGTAATACTATGCACGTTAGCCAACATGGGTGAAATATGCAACTTATTAATCAATCCCTAATATATACATATAATTAGTTGTTTTGATTATCCTCCTTTAAATAAAAAATGTAAATCACTCTCGAATCACTACTAAATTTTACGGGATATGTATAACTATAAATGAGTGTTAATAGAGGTACAAATAAAATTATTATTCAAACTTCGCTAATAAATATTAATAGAGGTGAAACTAGCTCAAAATTATTATTTAACTATAAATGTTATTGAAGATGGATGATTTGATATAGAACACCCTCATATATTCATATTTAACTGCTCCCTTTCTGTACCCTAATAATTTTTAATGTGTGTACATATGTATATGTGAGTATGGTTACTCGCATTAGTGCTACGAATTAAAATAAATATTTATAATGAGACCGGTGACGATTTGGGAATTATACACGATCAATCTATAATTTCATTATGGAATCGAAGATAGTTTTATAACTCAAGATCTCAATATTTTCAATATCATTCTTATTATTTTTTAAAATAAAGAAGGAAGATTATTATTTTTTATTATACCTCTTTTTATGAATTATAAAGAAGGAAAATTATATATATTATTTATATACATATGATTACTTGTCTTGATTTATCTGTCATTAAATAGAGACTGTAAATCACTCTCGAATCATTAATAAATCTTACGAGATTTATATAAATAAAATAAATGTTAATAGCGGTACAAATATAAATAATATTCAAACATTGCTAATAAATGTTAATAGAGGCGAAACAACCTCAAAATTCATCTAATTTTATTTGTTATATTGTATAGTGATGTACGTAACACAAAACAACATTACATATCTAAATATCTAATCTACATTACACTTCCGGCCCATCACAAAAATATGATTTTAACCCACTATGGAAACATATAGCCCAAGCCCACCATTTTGGTTGTAGCCTATATAACACCCTTCACCCCTGCCTTCCTCATATTCATTCTAAACTAGATTGCCTCCCCCCCCCCCCTCGCTCTCTCTCTCTCTCTCTCTCTCTCTCTCTCTCTCTCTATATATATATATATATATATATATATATATATATATATATATATATATATATATATCCTCTATATATATCAAATCTTTATATAACTCGTACATTTTTTGTTGTGTGAATAAATATATATGTGTATGGTTACTTATATTAAATTAAAATAGATGTTTACAATAAGATTGACGATGATTTGGAAAATTTGTGTTTTTTGCTTGTAATTCCTATGAAGGAATTTCAGATTGTCTTATTTTCCCCTGATCTTATCTCTACATATCATTGTAAAACTTTCTATTACATAACCCTTGGAGCATTTTCTTCATTGTTTAGTTTGTAGTTGATCATGTTGGATATACATCAACTTTTGATTTCACAAACTCAACTAAACAGTGACGAAGTGCTCCATGAGTTATTGAAGATGGATGATTTGATATAGAACACCCCAATATATTCATCTTTAACTGCTCCCTCTCTATACCCCAATAATTTTTATTGTGTGTAGATATGTATATGTGGGTATGGTTACTCGCATGAGTGCTACGAATTAAAATAAATATTTATAATGAAATCCGTGACGATTTGGTAATTATACATGAATCATGATCAATTTGTAATTTCCTTATGGAATCGAAGATGGTCTTATAACTCAAGATCTCAATATTTTCAATATCATTCTTATTATTTTTTAAAATAAAGAAGGAAAATTATTACTTTTTATTATACCTCTTTTTATGAATTATAAAGAAGGAAAATTATATATATATATTATTTATATACATATGATTACTTGTCTTGATTTATCCGTCATTAAATAGAGACCGTATAACACTCTCGAATCATTAGAAAATGTAAATCTCTCTCGAATCATTAATAAATAGTATGCGATTTATATAAATATAAATAAATGTTAAAAGAGGTAAAAATAAAATTAATATTCAAACATCTCTAATAAATGTTAATAGAGGTGAAACTAGCTCAAAATTCATCTAATTTTATTTGTTATTTTATATAGTGATGTACATAACACAAAACAACATTAAATATCTAAATATCTAATCTACATTACGCTTCCGGTCCACCACAAAAATATGATTTTAGCCCACTATGGAAACATATAGCCAAAGCCCACCATTTTGGTTGTAGCCTACATAACACCCCCACCCTTGCCTTTCTTGTATACATTCTAAGCTAGATCGCCCTTATATATATATATATATATATATCCTCTATATCTAACAAATCTTTATATAACCCGTACAATGTTTGTTTTGTGAATATATATATATATATATATATGTGTGTGTGTGTGTGTGTGTATGTGTGTGTATGGTTACTTATATTAAATTAAAATAGATATTTACAATAAGATTGATGACGATTTGAAAAATTTGTGTTTTTTGCTTATAATTCCTATGAAAGAATTTCAAATTGTCTTATATTCTCCCGATCTTATCTCTACATATCAATGTGAAACTTTTTATTAGATAACCCTTGGAGCATTTTCTTCATTGTTTAGTTTGTAGTTAATCATGTTGGATAAACATCAACTTTTGATTTCACAAACTCAACTAAACAATGACGAAGTGCTCCATGAGTTATTGAAGATGGATGATTTGATATAGAACACCCCAATATATTCATCTTTAACTGCTCCCTCTCTATACCCCAATAATTTTTATTGTGTGTAGATATGTATATGTGTGTATGGTTACTCACATGAGTGCTACGAATTAAAATAAATATTTATAATGAAATCGATGACGATATGGTAATTATACATGAATCATGATCAATTTGTAATTTCCTTATGGAATCGAAGATGGTCTTATAACTCAAGATCTCAATATTTTCAATATCATTCTTATTATTTTTTTAAAATAAAGAAGGAAGATTATTACTTTTTATTATACCTCTTTTTATGAATTATAAAGAAGGAAAATTATATATATTATTTATATACATATGATTACTTGTCTTGATTTATCCGTCATTAAATAGAGACCGTAAATCACTCTCCAATCATTAAAAAATGTAAATATCTCTCGAATCATTAATAAATCGTACGCGATTTATATAAATATAAATAAATGTTAATAGAGGTGAAACTAGCTCAAAATTCATCTAATTTTATTTGTTATATTGTATAGTGATATACATAATGCAAAACAACATTAAAAATCTAAATATCTAATATACATTACGATTCCGACCCACCATAAAAATATGATTTTTGTCCATTATGGTAACATATAGCCCAAGCCCATCATTTTGGTTGTAGCCTATATAACACCCCCCCTCATATTCATTTTAAGCTAGATCGCCCCTCTCTCTCTATATATCCTCTCTATCTATCAAATCTTTGTATATAACCCTTACAGTTTTTGTTGTGTGAATAAGTATATTTGTGTATGGTTACTCATATATAATTAAAATAGATGTTTACAATAAGATCGATGATGATTTGGAAAATTTATGTTTTTTGCTTGTAATTCCTATGAAGGAATTTCAGATTGTCTTATTTTTCCCGGATCTTATCTCTACGTATCATTGTAAAATTTTCTATTTGATAACCCTTGGAGCATTTTTTTCATTGTTTAGTTTGTAGTTGATCATGTTGGATAAACATCAACTTTTGATTTCACACATTCAACTAAATAGTGATGAAGTGCTCCATGGGTTATTGAAGATGGATGAGTTGATATAGAACACCCCATAGATATTTTAACTGCTCCTGTCTGCCAAAATAATTTTTATTGTGTGTACATATTTATATGTGGGTATGGTTACTCGCATCACTGCTATGAATTAGAATAAATGTTTATACTGAGATCAATGACGATTTGGGAATTTTATGTGATCAATATGTAATTTCCTTATGGAATTGAAGATGATCTTATGACCCAAGATCTTAATATTTTCAATGTCATTCTTATTTTTTTCTAAAATTAAGAAAGAAGATTATTTCTTTTTATTATACCTCTTTGAGTTTACATTGAATGGAATTTTTAGAAAAGTTGTCTGTTTGTTTATATATATATATATATGTGTGTGTGTGTGTGTGTGTGTGTGTGTGTTTGCATAGTAAAGATGAAAGTGATAATAAAGAAACTAATTTGTTTTATTAATAATCTGTTGCAACCGATTTTCTTTCAATTTACCCGTAGAAAAAGTAACGACCGTTAGATTTTTTTAAGGCAAATAGATGAGAACCATTAGACCGTATACTAAAAAATAATCTATAATTTTTTATTTAAACTACTAATAAATGTCAAATGTTCAATCCTGTCAACACCATGTCAAAATTGAAGTAAACATTTATATTATTAGTTATGAAACTAAATTAAACATTTGTATTATTTGATATAAAGATATAAAAGGGTGTGAATCTCATCACTCACATATTATTATATTTTTATTCTATTTAAATTCTCCTAATAATTAATAGATTTCTAATAGTATAATTAGTAGCCAAATAACAAAAATAAAATATATGGTAACAAAAAACATGAGACCACTCAATGAAATGAAGAACCAAATTAAAACAAGATTTATAACATTGTATCTAATGAATATGAATTGTACTAATTGAGATAATATAATTATTTTCATAATACAAAGTTATAAATATTTAACAAGCTCTACTAGCAAAAATATGGCTCAACTTTTGTGAATCCTATTAGAATTATAATATATATAATATTAAGAAATAATATTGGATCAGATTAAATGATAAATTTACGAATTAGTAATTTTGTTGAGACATGTTCAGTTCCTACTTCTTCCGTCCCATTTGATTCTTAACATTTTTCAAAAAATTACACACATAATATGGAAAATATTAAAAGTCAAATGAGATGGAGGTAGTATAATTTAGACTTATTAATATCCCATTAGAACTCTATTAAAAATATAAATTATTATTTATCAAAAAATTCTATTGGAATTATAATATATTATTAATATTATGATCCCAAAATATAAAATTATAACTAATATATATTATTTATCCTAACTTTATCGAGGTCGGGCTTTACCTTCACTAGCAACTCGCTCTTTCTTATGTGAAACAATCTGCCAAAAACACAATTATAAATCACGAGTGATTGTGTGTGCAAACAACAGAATAGTGTATAACAATAAACAAACTGTTAAAGAGAAGGTAAGGAACTAAAGATGTCTCGAGTCCAGTGCGGAACTGTCTCCTTAAAGCTATTTCGTCTCTCATCGTATGTTTGAGTCGATAGCCTCCTAGGATAAAACGAGAACACGATGATGTCACGAAGAACAACACCTTCAGCGAGCTTGAACAGAGCACGAAAACTATCACCAGGAAGAGGACGATTGTGTTTAAGGTTTAGGACAGAAGATTGACTTATGAATGATAACCTAAGACCAAATAAGATGAATATATAGGCTGGGAAAACTTGTACGCTACACAATTTCCTTAATTACCACGCGTTTACCTAATTAATCACGCGTTAAATAATAAAGGCAATCGGTTGTCAAAATTAAATTCGTAATCAATTTTGAATTAATAATAACACTTATTATTAAAACAAAACAACGAACTATAGCCCAATAAAAATGTGACAGTAACTTTATCTGAGTTTACTGTTCATGCCTTGACAGCAACTTTGTCATTATTCATGCCTTGACAACAACTTTGTCACTGTTCATGCCTTGACAGCAATTTTGAAATGCTTTCTGACAGCAGGTTTGAGTTTACTGTCGATCTTGACAGCAACTTTCCTGACAACAACTTTGTAGAATTCTGACAGTAACTTTACAAAACTGGTCCGGATTTATTCACCCCAAATTTTGCGGCATTCGTCTCCGCAGGTCGCCCACGCGAAAATCCCGAAGGATTGCAAAGCCACGAATTTTCCCTAGAAATCCCATGATTTGCATCCCCATGCGCGCACGTGGGTGGTGGAGCAATACCATACTAACACATCTTAAACACTACATAAGTGTTCTACTATATAAAGGCATGCAAAACACTTTTCCAATTCAATGCGGGATTCAAGTTCTCATTTCTATATTTCCATTTTCAAGGTACCAACTTTGGATAATCATATCTCATCCATTCCTTGATCATTTTGAATACTTAAATATGCGTTGGAAAGCTCTCTCGAAGACGAACGTACTCCAACCATAACTTGTTGCGCTCACGCAATCAAGAAGCATTCAAACTTAGGCTCAAAATGACTTGACAATGTGGGGCTTCTACCCACATTTTCCAACAATCCCCCACATGGATGAGATTGATGTTTCAGTAGCACACACCAGACAGACAGACACGGAATTTGACTTGGTGATAGTTTCTTCGATCAGATATAGCATACGATAGGTAGAGAATGCTCCTTGAACTTTCGCTCGAATAAGCATACCGACCTTACTGGTAGACAGTAGACGCGAGTGTCCTTGAACTGTTCGACCGTTTGTGTAAGCGATGATATACTTATCACTACATCCTTTCTGACTCGTTCAGCTCTCATGATTATGTCCGTTTTGGCCATGGACATCGTCCTGGTTCTGCGGGAGTTTCTAAAGAATTGTGCCTCACAATTCTCCTTTGAAGCGGCCCCACTTCTCTCATACATAGGTGATCTTTATCTTAAAGAGTAACCCGTATTTACTCAACTGAATTCCATGCATTCAACCTTGAATTATTCATCTGTATCTAATATTTCTCTCTTTTTCTCTTATTTCGTATAAAACCTAATTTCTTAAACCTGCTAATCTCTATTTTTCAATGGCATCCAAAGGTCTTTATTTCCAAAACTTTAACTTTACTGCTACTAATTACATTTCTTTGTTGAATAAATACGAAGCTCCTCAGGATTTTCATGCTATTCAAGATTTTCTACAGAATAGCTACATTGGGTATGCTCTTCAGGAACCCACGAACTTCTCTGCCCAATCACTACTCAGAATCTAGTCAACTGCAAAATTTAATAA
The DNA here is from genome assembly GCA_028671895.1 of Oenanthe sinensis. Lineage (NCBI taxonomy): Eukaryota > Viridiplantae > Streptophyta > Magnoliopsida > Apiales > Apiaceae > Oenanthe > Oenanthe sinensis. The sequence goes on along the minus strand of CM053813.1, from coordinate 28,482,492 downwards.
TGCTGGTGATGATGAGGAGCCTATTATTACATTCCAATGTAATGGCAAGCATTCGATTACTCCTGCAGTAGTGAGACAAGCCCGTCATCTTCTAGAAGTGACTGAATATGATGATTTAGTTGGTGATGATCAAATAAAGGAGTTTTTCAGAGAAATAGACTATGGTAAAAGCCTATCTAAGTGGGGAGTTTGACAAGGCCCCATTTAAGAGGAGAATGAAGCTTATTTTTTTATTGCATAACTAGAGCCTTCCCAATAAAATGCACCAATTTTGATGTAATTCCACAGCTGTCATAACAGATTGAGTATTCTCTGACCCACAACTTGAATTTTAATTTTCCATGTTTAATTATTAGGCAATTAGCTAGCAAAATTGAAGATGATGTTCATACTTTTTATTTTGCTAGATTTTTATAGTTAGTTTTCTCCTATTTATTACCTGATGTAAATTTTGAGAATGATCAGAGATTAGCTAGTTTTTATATGAATAAGAGGATTTTTGCTGATCTCTCAAGAAAAGACACAAAGAAAGAATCTGCAGGTAATCTCTGTAACTTGTTTTATCCTACATGGGTCAGACTTCTCTTAAATCAGAGAATGCCTATCATGTATGGGAGGGATTTCTTATCTGTGACCATGGATCAGAGTTTAGCACCCTCTGATTCTAACCCAAGCCACCCACCAAACACTGATAAACAAACACACTTGTCAACCTCTACAGTCTCCCAAAAGACTGTAGGTGTAAAAAAGACCACTCAACAAGGCCCAAGCAAGAAAAACAAAGAAAAATCTGAAAAGAAAAGAAAGTTGATAGATGAAAACACTGATTCTGATGACAGTGCTGATGGTCTGGTTTTTCCTGTAAAGAAAATTGTCAAGAAGGCTTCTGAGATTCCTCTAGCACCATTCATGAAGCCATTCACTGTCAATCCTATGCCAAAAGCCAAAAAGAAAAGGAGAAGATTGGTGAATGCTGCAATCTCTGAAGGTGCAAACATTGAATGGATAAACTCTGATGCAACAATAAACTATGAAAATTTGATAAACTCTGGTGCAGTTTTAAACTCTGATGTCTTAATAAATTTTGATGAGTTGGTACAACCTGTATTGGCTGGTGATAATACAACTGTTGGTAATCTTGTTGAAGGTGAAGATGTTTCTATGATAATCTCTGACTCTCCTATTCATTCCCCTGAGCAAATAATCAAGGAAATATCTTATGAAAGGGTGAGGGAGCTGGCTGAAAAAGTTAGAAAAGAAATGGAGGCAAAGAAATCTCAATCATCTTCTGTCTCTCCAAGTTCAAAACAGTTTATAAGAAATAAGAAAAAGAAAATTTCTTTTGGCCAGGACACACAAGAACCTACCTCTCAAAGTGAGGTAGCAGTCATTGAAGGGCTAGACACACAAGAACCTTCAACACAAGGAGTTAATGCAGACACAAGTGAAGCAGATGAAGCCAGCAGGAATCAGGGGTACAACCCATAAGAACCTTCAACTCAAAGGTTTGAAGAAATTGTTAAGTCCCCTGCCACACAAGAGCCATCCAATCAAAATTTGGATGCAGACACAACTACCATAAATGAAGATTCTGCTGTTGCTGATGCTAGTGAGACAAACTCTGAGACAACTCCTGCACAGTCAATGGAGACTCCTTCCACATCAAAAAATACTCAAGGTATAAACTCTGACTTTTCTTCAGAATTTGCATTCTCTGATAGTTTAAGTTCAGATTTTACCTTTTCTATTTTAACTGCTGGGATGACCATGGATAGTCCTGAAAAAGGTACCCCTATTCATGTGACTACAGACCTCCTCTCTCAGCCACCTTTTATTTCTACAGGACACTGTGTTTTGAGCTTTTCATGTGAGAATAAGGTAAAATATGTGAAAAATAGAATTAATAATGAGAGACAGATACTGAATCTGGCAAAAGGAGAGGTAGAATTGAGAAAGAAGTTAGTTACTTCTAGTGATCAAAATCTAACTATTAAAAGTTATGATATATGTGAAGTGAGAAGTAATGAGATTACTTTAAAAAATCAGAGTGATTTAGGATGTTCTGTTATTTTTGCAGGTACTCAGAGTTTATCTGTCACTGCAAACTCTCATGCTTTGCCAAACTCTGATAAAGCCTTAAACTCTGATGAGGAGGACACTGACTCTGATGAGCCAATTTTTGCTGATGAAGAAGTCACAGATCTGTCAATCCCCTACTCATAAAGGTTCAACTCCAAAAGGTGTCCTGTCAATGCCCATGATGCACATGAACGATTAAGAATGGTTTATCCTGATTACATGGTAGTGGAATATCTCAAAGGAGAAATTGAAGCTACCCTAGATGCAGAAGGTGTAAAAAGGGATTTGAGTTCTAAAGCAGGGCCATCTAATGAAGATCTTTTCATCTCTCATAGACAAAAGGTCTGGGATATGTCTTAGAAATATTCAAATGAAGAAATCTCTTGGCCACATGTTCATGAATTGATCAATAAAGCTGATAAGGAAATAAACTCTGAGGAGATGAAAACAATTTTGAAGGCTACTACTGTGTTGTCCAAGGGACTTCACAATGAAGTTTGTGATCTAAAAGAATCTGTAAACAAAACCTCTGCATCTATTCAAACTGCTGTTAAAACATCTCAACATGCTCTGGGATTAAAACTCAAGAATGTTTCAACAAAACAAGATGCATTAGAAGCTAAAGTTGATAATCTTTCCATTTCTGTCAATTCTATGCAGAGTATGCTACACACAATTGTTGAAATTCTTACAGTTAGAAATGGTAATGATGTCAGAAAGGGGGAGAAGGTTACATACAAATGCAATGAGGATGTTATACAAAAATCTGACAAACCTGATGATGAAGATCAATGGAGTCATAAGGATGGGAAACAAACTCTGACAACCTCTCAAACTCTGATGACAACAAACTCTGGGATAAACACTGATAAGAAGATAAACTTTGATAAGAAGCAAACTCTGATGGAAGCTGACGCGGAATTAGCAAAGAGGCTTGAAGAAGAAGAGAAGCCTGAGAAGATTAAAGAGCAAAACTTAATAGATGCAGAACTGGCAAGAAAGTTGTTTGAAGAAGAAAATCCAGGAATGGATCCAGTTGCTGTAGAAGAGGAATTAAAGAAATCTAGTACTGACAATGCTCAAGTCCAGAAGAAAAGGAAGTATGTAAAGAGAGCTCCAGTACAAAGAAAAAATCCTGCACAACAAAAGAAAATAATTCATAAGCCTGATCAAGATAAATATATTGAAGCTTCTAAAGCTACAAGTGTTCAAGAAAAACCAACTTCTACCATCCAAATAAGGTCAACTACAATCCAGCAAAAAGCTCCACCTAAATCAAAAACTCATTTCACTATGTCAGGAACTATATTTCTCCCAGGTGGGTCTAGCTTTGATGATGAAGATGAAGAGCAACAACAATCTCTGATAAAAAAAAAAGGTCTGATCTTCTGTGGACCAAAACTCAAACTCTGACTCTCAATGCCAGACTTGGTAAAAACAAAGGTGGTATTGGAGATTCACATGCCAAAGTCTACAGGGGTGAAGCCAACATTTTCAGAGATCCTTTTTCATTAAAAGACAAGCCTGAGGAAGATTTGTCACAAAAACATCTGGACAAATTAATTTATGTAAACATAGTGAATGATATCTTTGATGGTGCTCAAGCAAAAGAAAAGCTGATATATTTCTTGGAAGATGGAAGAGTATTGAAAATTTCTGAAGAATATCTAATCCACAAGGCATCTAAAGAACTTGAACTAGTTTTTTTTTATCTTCTTAATGATGAAAATGAAGCCACTTCCAGATGAGTGAAGATTCTAGAAGGCATTATAAATGAAAAGAAGAAAAGTGAAAGGCTTCTAATGATAAACTCTGAAGAATATAAGCCAAGCTATCTACTGGAAGATGACTCTGAGAAAGGCATGACAAAAGGTGATGCAAAGGTCAAAATGGTGTTATGAATTCCTACACTTATCTTAAATCCTGATGAAAAAAGACCTGTTGCATTCCCTTAGATGAAAGAATGGAAAGATTATCAATTTATGCTCTGAGGGCTGCTATATTTTAAATCGATGATTCTTATGAGAAAATGAAAGAACTCGAGGAAAAACTGGTTGAATTGCTAAAGAATGCTAAGAAGAAGCTGTTGGATAATTTTCTCAAGGAAGACTTTTCTTACAGAAGGATTTGATTCAAGAATGAAGATTTAAACTCTGATGCATTTGTCCATATTTCTGACATCATAAGTAAAATTTATGTTTTACTTCATAAAACATAAATTGGGAGAGATTGTTAGGAAACAAACACTGATGTTGTCAGAAAATAAAGAATAGAGTTTACACTGCTAACGTCATCAGAGTTTATGAAACTGTCGGTCAGAATTTACTCTATCAGAGAATACTCAATCAGAGTTTACTCTAACAGAGAATACTCTGATACAGAAAATACACAATCAGAGTTTACTCTAACAGAGAATACTCAAATCAGAGAATTAGAATGCAGGAATAATGGCAATATAGATAGATTAGTACCGGTCAAAGTTCAAGTTTTAAAGATATCGATATCCGAATTTGAAGCTTAGAAAAAGGATTTGCACCTTACCACTCGACTATATCGTCAAAATATTACTAAAAAATAGATAGAAAATTTTCCTACTTGAGATTGAATTACTGAATCTCTTTTTTCGTAAGAGGTGCTGATAATTAGAAATACTCTAAATTATAACAACTAATTTATAAGAAATTTCGAATAGTATATTTATAACTTATAAAAAACCCGAAAGAGAATCGATATCCAATATAAATGACAGAATGCCGAGCACAAAAGGATAACTTAAACTAAATTAATAATCACCGAAAATGTTATTATCCATAGCAAACTTATTATCAAGACTAAATTAATATTCTTTACGTTTCATCTAAATATGGAATCGTATGCTCATGTGCAGCAACTGATGTAGGGATGATAACGAATCGGGTTGAGTGAGTTTTATGAAATTTAATTTTAAATTCAAATATTTTGGGGTTTTAAAATTAAATCTAAATCCAAATCCAAATCTAAAAATCAATATCCAAATCTAAATCCATCGAATTTCGGATCAGATCGAGTTTTTTCGGATATCCAAAAATTGAAAAATAATTTCATTAATTTTACTATCAATAGCGCACATAGAAAATTTATTCAATATTCATTCTATATATACAATAATTTATATGCATTTTTCACCGATTAATACCTTAATATAAAATATAATAAAAATTTAACCAAAAATGTGTTTATCATTTTATTAATTTTTTTGTTTAAATCGAATCACAATCGTTACATATTTTGAATATTTAAATAATATATATTAACAAATAGATAAATATTAAAATAATTTTATCTTGAATAAATCTTAAAAGAAATATTGAAAAAAATATAATAAGATTCTTTCTAAAATAATACTATAGTAAATAAGTTAATTATATATGTAATAAATAAATATATATATATATATATATATTAATCATATTTTTTTCCTATTTCGGGTTCGAATCGGATTTATATTGAATTTCGGATATCGGATCGGGTTTCGGATCGGTACAACTCAAATCCAAATTCAAAAATTTTCGGATTTAAAAATTAAATTTAAATCTAAAAAACCGGATTCGATAAATTCAAAATTTTGGATTTTGAATGGGATAGATTTTTGTCCATCACCTAAACTGATGGAGGTGGGTAGGTTTAAGGAGACACATATATCTCATATCTGTACTGAAGTTTTGACTGTCAACTTAAAAATGTATGTCCGAAGAAATATATATATATATACATATATATATATATATATATATATATGCAGTGTCAACTTAAGATATATACTAGCTATTATTCTATTATTCCAAACAGTTCTACGGGCGAGGATTATGGGAGACGCGTTCCGGTCATCATGATTAACATACTGTTTTAATGCATGATTTTATGTATATATATCACCGACTACCACTATCTATATTTGTTATTATCTCATGCTAATATGATTATACTATACGTCTAAATTAAACCTAGCTTTCTCCCCACCTCTTGACAGTTTAGAAAGTGTAGAAGAATGAAAAATTTAACATGATTCTAATTATTCTAATATTCTCCTTATTTATGATAAAATTATAAAAACTACAATTAATTATATACGCCTCAAAAATGAGCTATTAGTAGTTTAATTTTGATCCAAGAATGGATTACCAGAGGAGTTTTAAACTTAATATATAATGACAACCTAACATCATGCAAGTAATAATACTGATCGATCTTAATATTAAATATAACTTTATATATTATCTCTATTTTATTACAAGACCTTATATAACTAATCAATGGTCGTCGGTTATATAAGGTCTTGCATGTTTACGTCACATGTGACATGGTGACTTATATCCGATGGCAATTCATCGGTTTAGACATAAAACAAAATGACATAATTTTGATTATTTTAACTTTTTATTTAATGCCATGACTGACCGAAATCGGTCGGTATAAGTGGTCGATTATGTAAATCTGATTTTTCGTACAATCTAAAAGCGTCTTAATTTGATCATTTTTTATTTCTTGAATGTGGTCGGTTTTGTTAATGGATTGTGGTCGGGTTTATATATTAAAAGTGATTGGTTTTAGGGCATGGTACGGTCAATTTAAGGGTTTGAAGGTGGTCGGTTTTAGTTGAATATGGTCTAATTTAGGTTGAACATATATGGTAAGAATGATTTGTTTTTCAATTGAATTTGGTTGGTTTTAACTAATTCGGATATGGCAAAGGTGGTCAGTTATAGTTGTAGCTCGGTTGGTTTTCTTGCATTTTTTTTCTAACTTTGTGCTGCAATTGCTATTACTCCAAATCCAAAAACAAGCAACAAAATCCAAAAACTTGTAAATCAATAACTACTAAGCAACAAAAATAAGTGATTACAATTATGAGAACGATGAATTATAAATTTAGATGACCCTAAATCAATCAATCAATATATTATATAAAGTAAAATAGGAGGAAACTAGAAGATTTTTTTTTAAATTGCTTTAAATTTATTTTTCTACTTTTTTAGAGTTTATCCATAAAACAATTACAAAAAATTATTATTTGTCTTCGAATTATTAGCCTAGTTATTACTTAATTTATAATTAGGAATCTAATAATAAAATATTAAATTATTCTAGTTAAAAGACTAATCAAATTACTATTTCAATTAGGAATCTAATTAATAACTACTTTCCCATTAGGAGTGAAAATTAATTTATTATAACTGGAAGTGTTATAAGAATAAATTTAATTAAATATAAGTTAACTTATTATTTAAGAAAAATTATTCGAATAAAATAATAAAAAATAAATCATCGATTAAATGAAACGTTAATATATAAAAAAATATGTTTAATAATTTACTTCTTTGTATATGAAAATAATTTGATTTATTTAATATGATTAATGTATATAATATTTTTGGAATAATTTTTTTAATTACAGTTGTGAGATATTTACAATTTTTTATTTATTATGTTAATAAAAATACTTAAGATTTAATATTTTATTATTTGCATTTTAATGTTTACTTTTATTTTACGGTATACATTTATTTCTAATTTGTCTTTAATAATAATTTTATTTTTATTAAATATCATGTATAATTATATTATTATATTTTAATTTTATTAAATGGAACAGAACTATCATTTTATTTTTGTATTATTTTTTTAGTTTTATTGATTAAAATAAAAGTTGTATATATTACTTAAGTCTTTTATATCTTTTAATAATTCATGTTTATATTTTTTTAGTATTTTATTTTTAGATCTATTAATAACCGAATTACTTAAATTCTACTAGTTATTATATATAGACAATGTAATAATTCGTGTCAGATATTTTGACTGCAATATAAATTTTTTGAAGTAAGTCGTATATAAGTTAAAATTATCTGTTATATATGTGCATAGTTTTCGCACAAGATGGCATTCCTCGAGTCATGCCTCAAAAGTCAAATATGTGTATAGTTTTCGCCTTTCGGCTCGGTTGAGTGAAGTATATCTTAAAATAGGTCGCTAAAACAATCGATTGTTCACCTTCATTTATTAGTGTTTTATTTTTTGGAAAGGAATTTTTTTTAATAGTATTGCAAGAAACTAGTGCGGATAGATGATTTGAATTCCTGAATTTACAAAAGTTTTGAGTATTAATACTATTTATAAATTTTTTTATCGAATAAATGGTTGTGATCCGAACCCATCTTCAAATACACATAATTTATAATTTTTATCTCACGAGTAAAATTTGTTTCCTAATTATTGCACTAAATAAAAAGATTAAAGTGAAAATTTGTAAACTAAAATTATTAAACAAAATATTTTATTAAATATAAATACGAATATGTTAGAGCCGTAAATAACCCAATTTAATATATATGACTTTTTGTAATTCATGAAAAATTATCAATTATACATGACAACAGAGATAATTTTTGGGTACCTAGCATTTTTCTTATTATAATATTATTGTACTTGAACTCGCGTTTCAAACTTCAATGGGATTAAAACTTTAAAATAATTGACCGAGGCAATATATGTACATCTTTTTCATGATTATAATAAAATATTATTAATCAAATTGTCTTTTGAAAAAAATATATATTTCAGTGATATAAAGAAGGATGCACCAACACAAAAATCAACAAATGAGAGTCGTCTTCCCTTTTTTTTTTTTACTCTTTGCTCTCTCCTCCCTTTTCACCCTTTATCTTTCTTACTTTATCTTTCCCATTCCCGTCTCCGCCGCTTCGCATTCCCAGAATTTCTCTCTTAATTGCCCAATGGACCAATGGTTTTCTTTTCAAGTTTTTGACCCTTGGCACAACTCTATCTTATGTTAATTACTAACACCGCTTCTTCATTTAAGTCTCTTCACTCACCTGCCTCGATCACGATCTTCACCGATTCTTCTTAATTCCTCCAAATCTACTAACCTGCTACTTTTTTATGACAAGATCGAGACTACCTATGACCATTTCTCACAACAAGATCCCCCCACTCCTTCCTTGGGAACCGGTACTGAGTGCCATAACTTGGAGACAAGACATGCTCACAATCAAGATACTCCTAGCAACGATGGTAAATATTCAAGCCCCTGTGGTAAGACCTCTTCTGTTCTATTTAGTTCACACGAGTTAACCACTTCCAACAGGAACTGATATGAACTAAAAATAAGTACTAAAGACATAATTAATGTCGCATTAATTAGGCCTGAATCTGGTTCGAAAACCCTAAGACCAGCCTAGTTCGAGAAACTGGGCATAAGGGGTCCGAAACTAATATAAGATTGTGGTTGGCCCAAAACGCACCTGTATCGAGGACGCTTGATACATGCCCAAGTCGGTCAACCGACATGATCCACAGCCTAGGATTGCCGCTATCCAGAATCCTGACGATCCAGAACCTTCCTGGAAGGCAACTCCAAAAATAGCTCCTAAGACACCTTGGTCAACAAGGAAACTAAGTCCTAAACGGAAATTGGATCCTAAACGGCAACATCCAACAAATCAGGACGACAGTCTAATTAGGAGACTTGTCCGCCAAGTCTCCAAAGCCTAATCGAATACCTAGATTCTCAGTCATCTATATAAAAGGCCTAACGTCCTTGGTGTGCCCTTGCCACCATAACCCCGAGGGCATCACCAAGAACTACGTCTAGCTTGATTCTCAATATGCTTAAGATACGTAGGCATTTTACTAGAACAGAGATAGTTTTGAAAAGTATGTACATTCATTAAAACTCGAAACTCACCAACCCTAGCATTCAATACACATTAATTATGACCTAGTTTTCGATCCATAACAGGAAACCTAGTGTGTTAACAAGAGCAAATGGATCTGTTTGTGTATCTCCACCTGCTAATTTTCTTAATATTGCTTCTGCATCTTGGAAGAATTGTTGTAATGGGTATGCTCATAATAGTGAGTTTGATTTTGATGTTATTAAGAGCACTACTCTTCGTGTGTACAAATTTATTAGCCTCAAGAATGTCTATAAGCATCACACAAGTTTTTTGGTTTTTAAGTTTAAGAATGAATCTACTATGTTTAAAACTGTTGAGTTTAGTCCCTTTAAAATAACTGGTCATTTATTTGATCTTAAGATTTGGTCTGAAGATATGCACATTACTGCTTCTCATACTTTGCTTGCTACTTGGATTACTCTACACAATGTCCCTTTTTTGTATTGGTCGACACAAGGTCTTTACTTTATTGCTCGAGCTTTAGGTGCTCCTATAGCTATGTCTGCTGACACGTTTAAGGGTGCTAGTCACCATGATCCTCAACCCCATACTCTCCTTCTTATAGATATTGCTAATGATAATCCTAGGCCTTCCTATATATGGGTTGAGCTTCTTGAGACCATAGTGTGGGTTCAAATCAAGTACCAAGATGCTCAACTTTGTAAATGTCTATCTTCAGTCCTTGCTCGCAACGATTGTGCCTGTATTTGGCAAGCCTGGCCAGTTCCTGTGGATTCTAAAGATGATTCGTCTGACTCCAGCAACTACAGAGATGAGTCCTCCATTTCCACTTCCTCAGATTATAATCAGATGTTGATTGATAACGGTGATGAATGTCAAAGTGTTTACTTCCCTTGTCCTACTTTTATTGATTCGTGATGTGGTTTGAACCCTAAACTAGGTGTTTCTTGGCAGCAAACTCAGGGGGACTGCAAGTCTCACAACTAGGACTCAGGAAAGGATTATGCATTCAAAGGAAAAGGCATTCTGGACCAAGGTTCTATGCAGGATATGAAAGCTCGGCCATAAGGAAGGAATGTTTGGAAAGACTTGACGGAAGGCCAAGTAAGGAGCACGATGGGTGATCAAGACGATGTCTTTGCAAAAGATTGAAGTTCGCATTGTTTCCAAGTTGTTTCATTCACAAGTTGTAACATATGTTTAACTCTATTTTGCTATGTTGATTTATCAACAGTTCCATGTTCACTCACTTGTGACTTTCACTCCCTCTGAGAGTGGGGTGGTCTTTTAAGACCACCCTTGTTCTCTTTTATTTATAAAATATATTAAAAATAGTTGGAAAAAAAGGATGCACCACCATGATAATTTTGATGAAAAAAAATTCTTCCTTGATTTATTTTAAAATTTGTTCGTTAGATTTTTAATTTTAATTATTTTTATAATTATTATATAATTTTGAATTATGAATTGCTCGATTATCAAAACAAAGTCTTGTCCATCCCATATAGATCACGAAATACATATTTTGTACTGCACATAACAATTCATGCCCAAATATAGAAAAATTACTCCGGGACTTCTTTACGATCATTAATCAATTATATTTCTCACACTATAAGTGAATAGAGTTTTCTCGATTGAGAGATTTCCAACTGGTGTTCCAAATTGACCGTCCTAGTAAATTGGTCGGTCACTACAAGAAAAACCGATTGCCACCAATTTTACGGTGGAAAAAACGTTACTCGTTTGATTAATCATGAGTATTTATTTTTTATGGAAATTATAATTCATGAATATTTAAAATCTTTATAAAGTTCCTTGAAAGTAGATTTTTTTTGTTTGGTTGATGGATAGATATCTTCACTTCCTAACAAGTGCAAGTCACCCTATTTTAAAAACTGGTTGCCCAATTTTACAGTCGGAAAAATATATTTTTCGGTAGTTTTTACTCCATTTCACAATGTATGTTATTTAACTTGGCCAAAAAGTAGGAAACATGCCTAATTTTTTCCTGTGCTCCAAAATTAGAAAAAAAAATTATTTTGGTTCATGTTACAAAAACTTCTCCAACAAAATTGTACATGCAAAATTAAAATAGCCACATGAAATTAGCCATAATATGGAAATAAGTAATATATTAATTTATTATTTTTTGGGCTTACGTTACGTTTGGGACATTTGACTTTCAAGGTCAACTTTTTTAGGTGGGATTATTACAAAATGATGAAGATCGAAAGTGAATTTTATATATTCTCCTAGCTAGCTACCTAGCTGATGAGCAGTCAATGCCCTCAACTATATATGGATATGTATTGTTTTTTTCATATTGTAATTGATTATTGATAGCTTGGTTTACTTGATAAGTATCGATAGCCTATAAAAGGATACGTCCCTTGTTCATTAGTTTGTACCAATATTTCTCAGTTTACTCTTTGTTCGTTTCTTAATTTATTGCCTGTAATCGAGTCTTCATATATTTTTTCCTTCGAATAAACTTAAAACTAAACATGAACTTCCACATTGTTATACTCTTGGTGTTTGGCTTGGGAGTTTTAGGGGCTTCTGGTGCTGATAAACTGAGCAAGAACTTCTACAAGAATAGCTGTCGACAGGCCGAGACGATTGTGAGGAACATTACTTGGAGTAATGCTCAAAATGATTCCAAATTGGGTGCTAAATTACTTAGAGTTCACTACCACGATTGCTTTGTTAGGGTACATATATATTGTATCTTAAACTTTGTTTTTTTTGTTTTTTTCAACATTATATGGAGAATACGTACATAGATGCATGTGCATGTAACATGTTCTTATATATGCATGCATGCAGGGATGTGATGCATCTATACTATTGGACACAGTGGGAACAAATGCAGCAGCAGAGAAGAATGCAAGGCCGAACCTCTCACTGTTAGGTTATGAAGTAATAGATGAAATCAAGTCCCAAATTGAAAAAGTATGCCCTCAAGTTGTTTCTTGTTCCGACATTCTAGCCTTGGCTGCTCGTGACGCAGTCTCCTTCCCAGTAAGCATTATATCGAATTCATCGATCAAATAGGTAGCGCTCATTTATATATGTATATATATATATATATTCTTAACTTTTCCTCCCATTGATACATTATGTAGTTTAAGAAGGATATGTGGGATGTACTCACCGGAAGAAGAGACGGAAGGACTTCCCTTTCATCCGAGGTCAATGGAAACTTACCTTCACCTTTCTCAAACTTCACCGTGCTTAAGGATTTATTTGCGAAAAAAGGTCTCACCGTCAATGATCTTGTAGCATTGTCAGGTAATTATGTGTATATGTATTCACTAAGTACGCTTCAAAAAATAATAATTTTGTCAACTTTCGAAAAAGGTACTAATTCAGTTGCATTACTACAAATACCTTAATTTGTAGGTGCTCATACCATAGGAGTAGCTCATTGCGGAGCAATTTCAAGAAGATTATATAATTTCACTGGTAACAACGACACAGATCCTTCTTTAGATCCATCTTATGCTGCATCTCTCAAGTCGCAATGCCCGAATCCAGCTAGTGCTTCTATTACTGTCGAGATGGATCCTCAAAGCTCTGAATCGTTTGATACTCATTATTTCACTATACTTAAACAAAACAAAGGCTTGTTTCAATCTGATGCAGCACTCATCACAAATACTGCTTCAACAAAAATAGTGGATTCACTACAAAAACCCAAATCTTTCTTTTCTGAGTTCGGGAAATCAATGAAGAAAATGGGAGCAATTGAAGTTCTTACTGGAAATGCTGGAGAAATTAGGAAGAATTGTCGCATAGTAAATGCATGATTATATATACTATATTTACGTCATATCTAATAAAAGCATTAGTAATTGTTTTTCAATTTCGTTTGTCTCAGTAAGATTGTAATAATTTGCGCTTGAATTGAAATAAAGATACAGAAGTGAATTGTAATTGTAACATTGCATTTTGCTGGAACTCACCCATATATGTTTCATGTATTTGATTCTTTTTAGTGAAAATAAATATTATCAAGTAATAATTTCTTTTTGAAAAACAATATAATTTATGATGGTTTATGAAATCATGGAGTAAGATATATATGATAATTTCTAGTTATTTTGATGAAGAACACGGGATGGAAAATGATGAATTACAAACGGTTAATTATCCCTGCATACCCTAATTTCAAAACACACATTTTTTAGATGGGTTAATTTGGGTGGTGCATTAGGATACAAGTCAGTAGGATGTTTGGGGTCACCGTCAAGAAATACATAACTACCATGATCCAAATCTGCAGGATTAATGTGAAGTAACGTGAGCACGATTTCATAAGAAGTAATATGAAATCTCGTAGAAATTATATAAGTGACTGGCAGGGGTAATATGTAAAGTTGATTTCTCAATAATTTAATTATTAGGAATCTGAGCATGATTGGATAGCCAAAATAGTAATGAGTTTATTCTCTGTCATTCGTCTTGGGTTCGAGTTTGACTTATCCCAAAAATTTCTTTGAACATGTACACATTTATAAGTCTATAAGCCTAAATATTCAAAAAATAAATAAATTACGAGGAATCTAATTGTGAGGTGTCCTGGTCTCGCAGAAATCTTTCAATATATACATATATATACATATTGATGAATGATGAGATATGAGTCTGTGCGATTATAAGTTATCTTTAATTTGATAGTTATGAGGTGCGACCCTGCCCGGCCTGCATGAATCTTTTATATATGGTCATCTTCTCGTGCCTTTACACTCATGATTGAATGAGTTCACCCTTCTTGGAAAGAGCTAACAAGAAAGTTCATGCCAATTGAACTCACCTAATTTTTTTTTATTTGATTGCGTATGAGTTCAATAAAAATTATGATGCGAACTGGATTTAATCTTGAGGTGGGCTAATTATTCAGAATATTGAATTTATTTAGAACTCAACGAAGTTCTTGCAAGTAATTAATTCGTTCGATTTATAAGGGAAATTTAACTGTAGTCTGGCTAAAATATTGAGAAATCTGCTCCACTTTAAATATATGTTTAAATAATTTTCTTTTCCCACCCAGATTCCTTATGGCTTAAACATCCATCATTACACCGAAATCACTAATCCTTGAACTAAGGGGTATGCACCAAGTAATTATAAATAGTATAGGCCAAACATTTTCGATATTACTTTAATCACGAAAGAAAAAGTTTGACATTATTAATAAACTAATTTAATGATTGAAAGGACAAAGTGAATATCTAATTAACTTAACTATATATATACATGTTTTCTTCATTCATTCCATACATGAATGCATGTAAACATTCTGTTTAAAGAATGAAGTTAGAAGGCTACAACCAAATTTCAATAATTTAGAAAAATATAATTATTTATAAAAAGTCTAAAGCTCCAATTATCAAAGTTGATGATTGAATTTTGCATAAGATGCCTATATAAGCAACTTAGGGCTGTAATTCGAACCGGGTAGCTCGCTAGCTCGCCCGGCTCGAACTCGTTTAAGTGGGCTCGACTCAGCTCGTTTAGCAGAGTTCGGACAGAGGTTCCGGCTTGTTTAAGTCAATCGAGCGAGCCGAGTATACCCGAAACTCGATTACGCCTAGCTCGAAACTCGCCAGTTCGTCTCGGCTCGACTCGAACTCGAAACTCAAAAGCTCGTTTACAAAAAAAAAATTAATTCATATATATCCAACCAAATTAATTTTTTATTTTTTAAAAGTTTAGGAATATCATTAAATTAATTAATTTTTTTTTTGAAAATTTGGGAATATCATTAAATTTTGAATTTTTTTATTTAAATAAATAAAATCCAAAACTAGCGAGCTACCCGACTCAGCTCGTTAAAGTCCGACTCGTATAACTCGCGAGTATACTCAACTCGGCTCGTGAAATAACCGAGTCGAATTCGGTCAAAAAATCGGGCTCGTGTATTTAAACGAGTCGGCTCCCCGACTCGATTAACTCTAACTCGAATTATGCCCGACTCGAAACTCGGCTCGTTCGTCCCGAATTACAGCCCTAAAACAACTGCAAGAAGGCTGAATTGATATATACAAAGCAACATTCCCCGTTTTAGAGTCTTTTTTAGCTATTTTTTTAATATTATAAAAGGTAGAAACCTACCATAGCTCTATGTTGCCATGGAGAATACACGAGGTGATCAAGTTCACCTCCAAACACAAACTATGCCAAAGACATAGCTAAGTTACCATTGTTAGATTACAACTTAAATGAATAGGTAGGCTTTAACTAACTACTCCAACTTCCTGCATTAAGCTACAAGCTGCTGTTGTTGTTGCTGTTGCTGCTTGATTGAGTGCCCATCTGCTGCATCTGTGGGGTGCTTATCTTGGTTGGAGCTGGAGTGTCCTCCGTTCTGCCCAACCGTGAAGTGTTTGTCTTGGCTGGAATGTCCTTCGCTTTTCCCTTATACTGTAGTCCTTTGTGACTTCCTCGGTAGCATTCTTATGAAGCAGTCTCAATGTCTTCATCATAATCTATGATATTTTGCGTGCTTGATATTTTGAGTTAGATATTTTCAATTTATTGTGATATATGATTGATTTGAGAAATATTGTAAGACCTCCGTCATGAGTGGAGTGAATCTCGTACTTGGCACCTCCTATGCAGATTATTTAAATAGTATGGGCATGTCACCGGAGTTATCGGACATGTAAAGTCATGACTATTGTGTATGTGTGTTTTGGACATTTGATTAACATTGTGTTTTGTATCATACAATTCCCTATAAGATATTGGATATCATTTGTTTTGTGTTATGTAAACCCTGTAAGTTTTGATGACTACATATTTCTGGTTGACCGAAAATGTAGGACGACATCTTGTATGTGTAAGATTATCTCTCATATGAGCAAGTAAGTTACTTTGAGTATTATTTATAAGTGCAAGAATATGTGTAAGAATATGATTACATTTTATCGGTTATGTCATCGAGTATTATTATTTGTGATTATCATGTGTAAATGTTAAGAGACTAAGAGTATTTATAAGAGTAAAATTTTATTTTGATTTGAAATCTTTTATTATAAAATTATGAGTTGATTATCCATTTTCTAATTGTCTCATTCAATTTGTACTTGTCTTATTGTTCTTTATTTAGATATTCAATTTTATTCTTAACCTCATCAGCTTAATCTTTGTTCAATTATGTATTATTTTATATATGTATATGAGTCTTTCGTTCACTGCCGCTCTATGTTTCTTTGATTTTCCCCGGCAGGTTATGTGGGTTACTTTGTGGAAAGAGCATGACTTGGTGAAATTTGGAAACTTTAGTTGTGTTTTTAATTTCATGAATTGTAAATTGTTGAATATTGAGTAGTTGTAACATTTTATTGGATTTTTGAAGAATTTTATTTAAGTGAATAAGTTCAGGATTTTAAATCAAAGGATAACAAACTCGTGTTCAGCTCGTTAGTTTATTATCGAGCCGAGTTTGAAAATCACTTACTCACTTTTCCTTCGATTTTTTATTCGATTAGAAAGCTCGGTTCGATTTTTTTTAAATAAAAAATCAAGATCAAAACTCTGGCTCTGTTCATTTACAACTCTATTTAGTCTTGAAATATAATTACAAAATTACCACTTCATTTTTTAGGACTAAATTTAGTTATTTTCGGTTCTCATTTTTACACAGGTTGTCTGCTACCACATTTCCTTTCTGCTAGATGCAGACTTTGTGGCCGTTTGGAGTTTATTAAACTTAAAATAAGTTATTTATTTCATATTTTTTTTTACATATTTTCATATTTTTTAAAGATAAATATTTATTTTAGAAATTTAAAACCAAATATTATCTTCAAACTAAAAAATAAGTTACTTATTTTCAAAAAAATTACATATATACTTATTTTTTTCCTGAAATAATGGTTTGTTTCCAGAAAATAAGCTTCATTAACACTTATTCTGCTATTGACTTTAGATTCCCAAAATTACCATTTTTTCTTGCAACATTTCTGGACTATTAATATCCTCGGTCCTCACGTCACAAACTGCATGCTCAGTCAGGTTTCATTTATATTTTAAATCACTAAGCAAAATAAAATCTTATATTTTATTTTCAGGAAGCATTTTAAATTTATTTTCAAGTGAAGTGGTTACTATTTTACGATAAAGAACAATTGTTGCTCTTTTGCTTTGAATGATTTAACCTATGGTGTTGCGCGTTTGTTTAATGGTTTATATGTTCTTGACTTAGATAATCCTATCTATAATATAGAAAACAAACGACTTAAAGTTAATGACTCAAATCAAACATACCTTTGACATTGTCGTCTAGGCCATATAAATGAGAAACGTATATCCAAATTACATAAGGATGGATACTTGGATAAGTTTGATTTTGAATCATACAAAGAATGCGAATCTTGTTTGCTTGGTAAAATGACTAAAGCCCCTTTCACTGGTAAGGGTCAAAGGGCCACCGAACGTCTGGAGCTAATACATAGTGATGTATGTGGCCCAATGCGTGTGATGGCTAGAGGAGGCTACTACTACTTCATAACATTTACTGATGATTTCAGTAGATATGGATATGTATATTTTATGAAGAATAAATCTGATTCTTTTGAAAAGTTTAAAGAATACAAGGCTGAAGTAGAGAAGCAAATTGGCGGAGGTGCAAGTATTAAAATCTTACGATCTGATCGTGGAGGAGAATACTTGAGCACATAATTTAAAGATTATTTAAAGGAGTGTGGTATTGTATCACAACTCACTCCGCCAGGTACACCTCAATGGAATGGAGTTTCAGAGAGGAGAAATCGCACCTTGTTGGACATGGTGCGATCGATGATGAGTCATGCAGATCTTCCAATTAGTTTCTGGGGTTACGCTCTAGAAACAACGGCTTTCACACTTAACCGTGTTCCTACTAAGAAGATTCAAAAGACTCCATATGAGATATGGGAGAAGAAACGGTCAGGCATGAACTTTATGAAAGTTTGGGGATGCAAGGCGTTTGTGAAACGTCAAGTATCTGACAAGCTTGGACCTAAATCTGAAGAGTGCAATTTTGTGGGATACCCTAAAGAAACAAAGGCGTATTATTTTTATAGTCCTTCTGAGCAGAAGGTGTTCATTGCTCGAGATGCTGTTTTCATGGAAAGAGATTTTGTTTCCAAAAGAAATAGTGGGAGAACTATAGACCTCGATGAGGATCGAGAACCACAAAATAGCATTGAACCTGAAGTGGAACATGAGCAAGATAATGATAATGCTCAACAAACACAGGTTGTTCGTAGAACTGGTAGAATTCGCCATGAGCCAGAGAGATATGGATTTCTCTTGACTCAATGTGGTGATTTGATGCTCATAGATGAAGATGAGCCTCTCACATACCAAGATGCTATGAACAGTCCAGACTCTAAGAGATGGCTAGAAGCCATGAAATCCGAGATGGATTCCATGTAGGAAACCGAGTATGGACTTTAGTTGATCCACCTGAAGGGGTAAAACCCATAGGGTGCAAATGGGTTTTCAAGAAGAAAACTGACATGGATGGAAATGTTCAGACCTATAAAGCAAGGCTGGTTGCAAAAGGTTTCAAACAAATTCATGGTATTGACTATGATGAAACTTTCTCAACAGTGGCTATGGTCAAGTCCATAAGGATTTTGCTTGCTATTGCAGCATTCCATGATTATGAAATCTGGCAAATGGATGTCAAAACAGCCTTCTTTAATGGAAGCCTTGAAGAGGATGTGGATGTGTACATGACACAACCTGAAGGTTTTGTCGATCCAAGGAATGTTAGCAAGGTATGTAAATTACGTCGATTCATTTATGGATTGAAGCAAGCCTCTAGGAGATGGAATATCCGTTTTGATGAAATAGTCAAAGAGTATGGCTTTGTTCAAAACGAAGATGAACCTTGTGTTTACAAGAAGGTTAGTAGGAGCCATGTGGCATTCATAGTACTGTATGTTGATGACATACTACTAATGGGGAATGACATACCTTCTCTCAAGGCTGTTAAGATTTGGTTAGGGAGAAACTTCTCTATGAAAGACTTAGGTGAAGCATCCTACATTCTAGGAATGAGGATCTATAGGGATAGATCTAGAAGGATGACCAGTCTACTCAAATAATGATTTATTTTCATAGTCTACTCATGGATCAAGTAAACCCGGATTAAATATTGTAGAGGATGACTAAATACATGCCTCGAGTTTAATCTATAATATATATGGTTAAAGGGATTATATTACATGGAAACATTAATCACGAAAGGTTTTATCGAATCACGATTTAATTATTATTTAATTGGGTAGCAATGATGTATTACTAGATACCGCTCATTGTTTATAATTTTATTGGAGAATAAAATTATTGCTAATTAAATAATAGCCTATAGGGTCACATACATAGAGAACTTAAAGGAATAGTTAATTTAAATTATAGATTTAAATTAATTGATGATTATTTGAATTTTATTATATTAATTAAGTGAGACTTAATTAATTGAAATAATAAAATTCGAATTTGAATTATACCCTTAATAATTAAGTATGACTTAGTTATTAATTAAATAATAGAAATTCGATTTTATTATTTAATCCTAAACCTACATGGGTTAGACTTTGCTGTTATGGGCCTGTTAACCAGCCATTATAAATAGATAATGTAGGGTTAATAGGGATTACGTTTTTGAGAAGAAAAACCCCTAGAGGCAGCAGCTACACAGCAAAGGCAGAGCAAGGCAGATTCGAAATCATCAAAGGAGCTAGTACATCCATTCCGTAATCAAGATCGTGAGACGTTCTTGAAGGTGCTCGTGTGGATACCATAGAGGTGTTTTCGAGAGGAAGACACAAGTCGTGAAAGCTAGGATCTCCGTTGAGTTCGTGTAAGTCAAGACCAGACAAAGGTATGATTCCGTTTCACAATAATCAGTCTAGGCTTATACATGATCCTGCGTTAGGGTTCCGAAATTTTCGTTATATTTACGTTTAATCCGCTGCGTTTTATGCCTGGGAACCCTACATATTGTGTATGTGTGTTTTGGACATTTAATTAGCATTGTGTTTTGTATCATACAAGCTCCTGTAAGATATTGGGTAACATTTATTTTGTGCTATGCAAACCCTGTAAGTTTTGATGACTACATATTTCTGGTTGACCGAAAATGTAGGACGACATCTTGTATGTGTAAGATTATCTATCATATCAGCAAATAAGTTACTTTGAGTATTATTTATAAGTGCAATGTGTAAGAATATGATTACATTTTATCGGTTATGTCTTCGAGTATTATTATTTGTGATTATCATGTGTAAATGTTAAGAGACTAAGAGTATCTATAAGAGTAAAATTATATTTTGATTTGAAATCTTTTATTATAAAATTATGAGTTGATTATCCATTTTCTAATTGTTTCATTCAATTTGTACTTGTCTTATTGTTCTTTATTTAGATATTCAATTTTATTCTTCACCTCATTAGCTTAATCTTTGTTCAACTATGTATTATTTTATATCTGTATATGAGCCTTTCGTTCATTGTCGGTCTATGTTTCTTTGATTTTCCCTGGCACGCTAGGTGGGTTACTTTATGGAAAAAGCATGACTTGGTGAAATTTGGAGACTTTAGTTGTATTTTTAAATTCATGAATTGTAAATTGTTGAATATGGAGGAGTTGTAACCTTTTATTTGATTTTTGAAATTTTTTATGTAAGTGAATAAGTTCGGGATTTTAAATCAAAGGATAACAAACTCATGTTCGGCTCGTTAGTTTATCATCGAGCCGAGTTTGAAAAGCACTTACTCACTTTTCCTTCGATTTTTTATTCGATTAGAAAGCTCGGTTCGATTTTTTTAAATAAAAAATCAAGATCAAAATTTACAACTCTATTCATTCTTGAAATATAATTACAAAATTACCACTTCATTTTTTAGGACTAAATTTAGTTATTTTCGGTTCTCATTTTTACACAGGTTGTCTGCTACCAGATTTCCTTTCTGCTAGATGCAGACTTTGTTTTTAGAGTTCTTGTGAGTACAAGTTTGTGTAAATATGTGTGATGGTTCTTTTCATTAACACTTATTCTGCTATTGACTTTAGATTCCCAAAATTACCATTTTTTCTTGCAACATTTCTGGACTATTAATATCCTCGGTCCTCACGTCACAAACTGCATGCTCAGTCAGGTTTCATTTATATTTTAAATCACTAAGCAAAATAAAATCTTATATTTTATTTTCAGGAAGCATTTTAAATTTATTTTCAAGTGTAGTTACTATTTTATTGTTAATCCTATTTTAGTCCAGATGAATTAGATTGCTTCAACTTACAATTCAAATGTGCGGTTACAACATACAAATTTTAACAACGATTACTATTAACCGACATCTGAGTGGAACTGCTGTGGAAGCATGCTTATCTATATTTCTGCAACTGAACTTTACAATGAAGATTAATATATAATAATAATTGATAGTCCACAAACTGCAAGAGCCAGGCCCATTATGGAAGATTGGCCCAGAACCCCCTCTAGACCCGGACCCGGCTCCACATGCACCCATTGTCATGACCAAAGAGGAAAGTTTCAAGACTGGCACGCGGGAGTATGTCGACCCGTACCAGCTGTGTGTTCGGGACAAAAACGGAGGAAGCAATCCTGGAGCTACACGTGTCCGGACTGTTACCTCTTAGACGACTAAGATCCCATGTACAAACCCCTAAACTCTAATTCCCACGCCTATAAATACGAGAAGGAAAAGGGGTTTAGGGGTTACACACTTTCGTATTACACATAATGATATACTCTAACCTCTATTTTGTCATTTTATTTTCACACAGAAGATGCCTCTCTGACATTGTTTTGTATAAACCCATACTAAACAATAACATCGCATCCATCATCCGGATTCGGGAAGGAAGGGCACACACGACAGAAGAGTTATCAATAATAACTATTTGAATCTTAAATTTGAAAAGCAAAAATAGCACACAAAGATACAATAAACATAAACAAGAATAAATCATGACAGGTTCTACATAATATGTAACATCGCAATGTATATCAAAGTTGACATGTATTTTTGAGTTGATTTGTGATGAGTTGTTTGGATCGGATACATATGCATTAACTTGTCGGCCTGGTAAATTAAAAATAGTATCATAGCACTACTTGACCCTAAGTGCATTGACACTATCCATGTTCCGCGCCTAAGTTTGTGGCTCGACAAGTCGATACAATAATAAATTAGGGTGTTTGTAACATTTCAACACATACTAAAATTACTAATTCTTTTGGAGTGGTTTATAGCGAATTGTTGGGTAAAGCATGGAGTACAGACTGATTTGTGGGTTTGGTGCATTATTTAATTTTTGTGTTTAAAAAAAATTATATATTATTTACAAAGAGTTTATATGTCAGGAATAATATGTATAATCAAATATGAATTTAAAAATAAATCCTTATAACATAATTTTATAGACATTCTTCCATCTATAATATATTGATATACTTGAATCGAAGATTTTTGTAGTTGGCCATTTAATTTTGATTTTTGGTTAACCTGAAAATTTTAAATATAAATATATTTTTATAATATATATATTTTTTATTATTCTAATATTTCGGTACGTGCCTTGCACAAATTTTATACATATGGGAACAAAGGTCATTGCGAATATATTAACCAAGGAATCAATAATTTAACGAAAAGATCCTTATTTTGAAATTTTTGTTTTACCGGTCTCGCACTTTATTTCATTAATTTTGAATTGTCGTGTCTTTTGGTTTTTGATTATCCCACTCACTTTTCATTTTATCGTTGTTAAATCGTCATATCTATTCAATTTGTTTTGTTAAAAAATATACTTTTATACTATTTTAAGTCGCCGCGTCTTTTCAAATTATTTTTAAATCGTCACATCCGTTACATTCAATTCTTATATATGCACCACGTTTAGAGTCAAATTTAAATATATCATATCTTATACATTCCTTTGTCTTTTACATATATTGTACACTATCTCTTTGTTTTCGATATATCTAAAATGGCTAGAAAGTCGATAGTACGCAAAAGGATTCCAATAAAGAAAATTGAAAATCAAAGTAACCTTCAAGTTACCTTTTCAAAACGACGGTTTGGTGTATATAAGAAGGCCTCTGAGCTCAGCATTCTTTGCGGCACTCATGTTGCTATTATTATTTTTTCGGCAACGAATAAAATTTACGCTTTTGGTTATCCTGAAAATGCTGAACAAATTTTGAATAGCTTCATTGATGGGGATTCTCAGAAAAATAGTACGATTCAGCTGGAAAATCACAAAGTTCATGATCTTTGTGAATTGAATAAAGAAATCGTAGATTATGAAGCAATCATTAAAACTGAGAAACTGCGAAAAAAGACCATCAATGAATCGCAGAGCGATCCTCATGACAAGAATTGTTTCGAAAAATTGTGGTTAACACCTGAAGAAGAACTGACATTGGGTGAAGCTGAAGAAATGTTGGTGAAATTGGAGGAGTTTTTGAATTCAGTCTTTCAATTAATATATTAGCTCGTTGTTTCTTTAATGTTCTATATCGTATTACGATAATAAAATATTTAAATTTTGAAGAGAGTTATTATGAATCAATATTTTGTCATCAATAAAAAGATATATAATTTTTTCCCTAATCAATTATAATTGTAGAATTAAACACTTTGTCTGAACCGATTCGATATTAAATTTTATGATATTTCTTTTTATTTAATGACCAACATTTTTTAAATTTTTTATCACTATAAGAACAATATAATCATTTTTGTTCAATTCAAATTGTTTTTAATGAAATAAACAGAGTCATGCATAATGTTTTTAACTGGACAGTAGGATTAGTAAAAGAACCCTAAAAGTTGAATTCATTCTCAGCGAGAAATACAAGGTACAAATGCTTCATAAATTCAACTTTATACTCCTTAATTTTACTCTACACAACTATATTTCGACGCGGTCTTATTTATTACTCCAGTTTTATCAATTTCTTACAATTTTAAATAAATTGTTATTGATTTGAATTATTAGAATTAGGGGTTAATGGCGAGTATAGTGGATGTTGCTAGTGATCCGATCCTGACGTCGGCTGTTTTAATGGCTACTAGAGTACTAGATATGCCGTGATGCTAATGTGACCTTCCTTAAGTGCAAAAAGAGCGATGCTAATCCCGATAAGTGTCTCGATAAAGGTCAACAAGTTACTCGTTGTGTTCCCTTGGATTGTAAGTACAGATATATATGTGCATAAATTTATGTGCGGTTATGTGTTTGCGTGTTAAATGTTTAGGCTTGTGAATTGATGTATGCTTAGTGTTTTTGTGGCATTTGAGGACAAGTAGTGTTCGGTTATGCTCGAGAAATTACGGAATGAGGTGTATAAATTAGGGATTTAGGTGGTTGATTCATTGATTAAGCTGTGTTTTGAAAAATGATAGTTGTTGGGGCTGATTATTGTTGATTTTCGGTAATTTAAGGGTAGGGTACTTGTATGCGTATTTAAGGAAAGAATTACAAATGATTTTTACTAACAGTTTCATTTGATGTTTTAGTACATATACCCCGAGTGTCCTTACACATGTTAAGAAATATATTTGTTCTTTCTTTCCTACCTTTGTGATCATTACGGTCCTTGATTGCCTGATCTTATTTTCAGTAATTATATTTCTTTAATGGGTAATGATTTAGCAAGGATTAACTTTTCCGATTCCATACCAAGAACATTTAAATACCAATATCAATATACTTGAGAAATGAGAACTGAAATATTAACTTACTGGACTCCTTGTATACCTGGAGAATTCTTATGGTGGAAGCCGGTCTGTTTTAACTTGTCATTAGATATTATGAATGTAGTCCTGTAACCAGGTAGCCATGATTAATCTTTCCTTCCTTCTTTTTCTAAAGTTTAAGATAAATATTTCATATATAGGTGAACTTGCATTTAGATCAAAATTGCCCATTTTTATTTAACAAAACAAAATTTTGCCCATTTTCTGTGTTACAGTGACCTTGTTTGTTTGAGAGACATTGTAAGAAGACTGATAATTTTAGGAGTAAGTACGATTGGACAAACTGATCTTATAATTCATGCTATTCCAAAACTTCAGTAATCAAGACCACAGGACTTTGTCCCAATGTTTCCCTTTAACCAAGTGGCCCCAAGCATCCTCACAGGCAAAGTGGAGTGTGAGAGTTTGATTATCAAAAATACCAAAAATTATTAAAAATGTATTCATAAGCATTAATTGGTACCTGCTTGAGTATGATTTATATAAGAAAAAGGTCAATTAGTGTATGAATGATATATTTCAGTTCAACTTAAGTGAAAAGGGAGCAAGAATGTCCAGCCATGCTGGTGCATTTTCAGAATAAATTATAACAATTTGCATCAGTCCTTTATAGATTACAGTTATTGTTCTTATCAGCTCAAAAGCGCAGCCTGCATTTAAAATTTTTCTGCAGTGGCTAGTTGATGTAGAACAAGGGTAAAATCAGGTTTAATGACTCATCTCGGTAGAGAATTGGCGGTACTCATAATAAATCCGCAGATTTATTATAAATTACTCATCAATTCATATCAACTTTAACAATAATGATTACAATTGTACAATTGTACTTATAGATGTCCTAATACTTTGAGAACAAGATCGATCCTACAAAGTAGGAAACTACTCCTAATTGATAACTATAACTAAATGTTAATCCACTACTCCCTCTGTCCCATAATTCTTGTCTCATTTTGACTTTTCAAAGTCAATTTTTTTTAACTTTGACTAACAATTTAAAAATATTTATTTATAATTTTATGACTTTAAATATGATTTTAGCCCACTATGGAAACATATACCCCGAGTGTCACTTGGTCGTAGCTTACACATGTTAAGAAATATATTTGTTCTTTCTTTCCTACCTTTGTGATCATTACGGTCCTTGATTGCCTGATCTTATTTTCAGTAATTATATTTCTTTAATGGGTAATGATTTAGCAAGGATTAACTTTTCCGATTCCATACCAAGAACATTTAAATACCAATATCAATATACTTGAGAAATGAGAACTGAAATATTAACTTACTGGACTCCTTGTATACCTGGAGAATTCTTATGGTGGAAGCAGGTCTGTTTTAACTTGTGATTAGATATTATGAATGTAGTAGTCCTGTAACCAGGTAGCCATGATTAATCTTTCCTTCCTTCTTTTTCTAAAGTTTAAGATAAATATTTCATATATAGGTGAACTTGCATTTAGATAAAAATTGCCCATTTTTATTTAGCAAAACAAATTTTTGTCCATTTTATGTGTTATAGTGACCTTGTTTGTTTGAGAGACATTGTAAGTAGACTGATAATTTTAAGAGTAAGTACGATTGGACAAACTGATCTTATAATTCACGCTATTCCAAAATTTTAGTAATCAAGACCACGGGATCTTGTCCCAATGTTTCCCTTTAACCCTTGTTTACCAAGTGGCCGCAAGCATCCTCACAGGCAAAGTGGAGTGCGAGAGTTTGATTATCAAAAAAACCAAAAATTATTAAAAATGTATTCATAAACATTAATTGGTACCTGCTTGAGTATGATTTGAATAAGATAAAGGTTAATTAGTGTATGAATGATATATTTCAGTTCAACTTAAGTGAAAAAGGGAGCAAGAATGTCCAGCCATGCTGGTGCATTTTCAGAATAAACTATAACAATTCGCATCAGTCCTTTATAGATTACAGTTATTGCTCTTATCAGCTCAAAAGCGCAGCCTGCACTTAAAATTTTTCTGCAGTGGCTAGTTGATGTAGAACAAGGGTAAAATAAGGTTTAATGGCTTATCTCGGTAGAGAATTGGCGGTACACATAATAAATCTGCAGATTTATTATAAATTACTCATCAATTCATATTAACTTTAACAATAATGATTACAATTGTACGTATAGATGTCCTAATACTTTGAGAACAATATCGATCCTAAAAAATAGGAAACTACTCCTAATTGATAACTATAACTAAATGTTAATCTACTACTATTTTACCATATATATAATATAAGCGTAAGTGGATCTTATTCAAAATACTATCAAAGGTCAAATGTTCGATATTCATTAGCAATATATTTAAATCTAATATTATAGCTTCAAAGATATTAACATAGTTTTAAGTTTTGAATCTCATTAACAATATATTAAATTCTAATATATATAGCTCCAAAGAAATTGACTTCGATTTAAGGTTCGAATCTTATTAGTAACAAATTAAAATCTAATATCTATATTATTAACTTCAAGAATATTCACAAAAATATAGGTTCAAATCATATTAACAACATACTCAAATTTTATATTTATATTATTAGTTTTAAATATACTATCAAAACTGAATGATTCTAATTTAAACAACTTTAAAAAAACACAGAATAATGTTAGTGCAAAAAGATTTATATTATTATTTAGTTAATTAATAAGTATAAAAAATCCATATTTTGCACATATAAAGTAGTTAAGTTAAACAAGTCCACTATACCAACACACACATTAGACAAATATTTCACAGGTCGAGTCATGTTCCGACGAAGATTCTCAAGTTGAGAAGCAAGAACATGGGTGTCGGGGTGCGTACTACGGGGACACGCGAATTCAAGAAATTTGAAAATATGGGTGCAAGGGACACACCATATATAAATTTAAATTTTCATATATATTTCATGTTATATATATTAAAACAAGTAACAAAATCAAAAAAATGATGCAAACTGAATCAAATGCATAGTTTATTCATCCAAAACAAAAACATATAAGTATAATCTTTTCATTTATGCAAAAATGAACATGAGAATTCATACTTTTGTAATTCTTATAGACATTGATACTTAATATTGTGAAAAGAGTTAGTTAATACAAATTTGACTATAAATAGTTAAACAATTTTGAATTAGGATTGTGAAAGAGTCCCCGTATCCGATATGAGGACACGCGTGTCGAAGAATGAAACACGGGTATATGGAAGGTTACCCAAGTGTCACTGCTTTCTAATAAATCTCAATTATAAAAAAAAAGAAGTTATGTTACATACTCAAATTATATCATATATGAGATCAACACAAGTGTGTTTTTATTCAAAATATTGTTAGAAGTTCGATACATTTGTAGCATATTTAAATCTTATATTTATAAATTTATTTCAAAAGATACCAACATAGGTTTAAGTGCAAACAAAAGCTAGAAAACTTAAAAAACTTGTTCTTGGACGTGAAACAAATGAAGTCTCGGCATTCTAAATATAGTAACACTATGCACGTTAGCCAACATGGGTGAAATATGCAACTTATTAATCAATCCCTAATATATACATATAATTAGTTGTTTTGATTATCCTCCTTTAAATAAAAATTGTAAATCACTCTCGAATCACTACTAAATTTTACGGGATATGTATAATTATAAATGGGTGTTAATAGAGGTACAAATAAAATTATTATTCAAACTTCGCTAATAAATGTTAATAGAGGTGAAACTAGCTCAAAATTATCATTTAACTATAAATGCTATTTAAGATGAATGATTTGATGTAGAAAACCCCCATATATTCATATTTATTCATATTTAACTGCTCCCTCTCTGTGCCCCGATAATTTTTATTGTGTGTAAATATGTATATGTGGGTATGGTTACTCGCATTAGTGCTACGAATTAAAATAAATATTTATAATGAGACCGGTGACGATTTGGAAATTATACATGATCAGTCTATAATTTCCTTATGGAATCGAAGATGGTCTTATAACTCAAGATCTCAATATTTTCAATATCATTCTTATTATTTTTTAAAATAAAGAAGGAAGATTATTACTTTTTATTATACCTCTTTTTATGAATTATAAAGAAGGAAAATTATATATATTATTTATATACATATGATTACTTGTCTTGATTTATTCGTCGTTAAATAGAGACCGTAAATCACTCTCGAATCATTAAAAAATGTAAATCTCTCTCGAATCATTAATAAATCTTACGAGATTTATATAAATAAAATAAATGTTAATAGAGGTGAAACTAACTCAAAATTCATCTAATTTTATTTGTTATATTGTATAGTGATGTACGTAACACAAAACAACATTACATATCTAAATATCTAATCTACATTATGCTTCCGGCTCACCACAAAAATATGATTTTAGCCCACTATGGAAATATATAGCCCAAGCCCACCATTTTGGTTATAGCCTATATAACACCCCCACCCCTGCCTTCCTCATATTCATTCTAAGCTAGATCGCCCATCTCTATATATATATCATCTATATCTATTAAATCTTTATATATAACCTGTACAGCTTTTGTTGTGTGAATAAATATATACGTGTATGGTTACTTATATTAAATTAAAATAGATGTTTACAACAAGATTGATGATGATTTGGAAAATTTGTGTTTTTTGCTTGTAATTCCTATGAAAGAATTTCAGATTGTCTTATTTTCCCCCTATCTTATCTCTACATATCATTGTAAAACTTTCTATTAGATAACCCATGGAGCATTTTCTTCATTGTTTAGTTTGTAGTTGATCATGTTGGATAAACATGAACTTTTGATTTCACAAACTCAACTAAACAGTGACGAAGTGCTCCATGAGTTATTGAAGATGGATGATTTGATATAGAACACCCCAATATATTCATCTTTAACTGTTCCCTCTATATACCCTAATAATTTTTATTGTGTATAGATATGTATATGGGGGTATGGGTACTCGCATGAGTGCTACGAATTAAAATAAATATTTATAATGAAATTGGTGACGATATGGTAATTATACATGAATCATGATCAATTTGTAATTTCCTTATGGAATCGAAGATGGTCTTATAACCCAAGATCTCAATATTTTTAATATCATTCTTATTATTTTTTAAAATAAAGAAGGAAGATTATTACTTTTTATTATACCTCTTTTTATGAATTATAAAGAAGGAAAATTATATATATTATTTATATACATATGATTACTTGTCTTGATTTATCCGTCATTAAATAGAGACCGTAAATCACTCTAGAATCATTAGAAAATGTAAATCTCTCTCGAATCATTAATACATCGTACGCGATTTATATAAATATAAATAAATGTTAATAGAGGTACAAATAAAATTAATATTCAAACATCGCTAATAAATGTTAATAGAGGTGAAACTAGCTCAAAATTCATCTAATTTTATTTGTTATATTGTATAGTGATGTACATAACACAAAACAACATTAAATATCTAAATATCCAATCTACATTACGCTTCCGGCCCACCACAAAAATATGATTTTAGCCCACTATTGAAACATATAGCCAAAGCCCAGCATTTTGGTTGTAGCCTATATAACCCCCACCTCTGCCTTCCTCATATTCATTCTAAGTTAGATCGCCCCTCTCTATATATATCCTCTATATCTATCAAATCTTTATCTATAACCCGTATAGTTTTTGTTGTTTGAATAAATATATACGTGTATGGTTACTTATATTAAATTAAAATAGATGTTTACAATAAGATTGATGATGATTTAGAAAATTTGTGTTTTTTGCTTGTAATTCCTATGAAGGAATTTCAGATTGTCTTATTTCCCCCCGATCTTATCTCTACATATCATCGTAAAACTTTCTATTAGATAACCCTTGGAGCATTTTCTTCATTGTTTAGTTTGTAGTTGATCATGTTGGATAAACATGAACTTTTGATTTCACAAACTCAACTAAACAGTGACGAAGTGCTCCATGAGTTATTGAAGATGGATGATTTGATATAGAACACCCCAATATATTCATCTTTAACTGCTCCTTCTCTATACCCCAATAATTTTTATTGTGTGTAGATATGTATATGTGGGTATAGTTACTCGCATGAGTGCTACGAATTAAAATAAATATTTATAATGAAATCGGTGACGATTTGGTAATATTCATGAGTCATGATCAATTTGTAATTTCCTTATGGAATCGAAGATGGTCTTATAACTCAAGATCTTAATATTTTCAATATCATTCTTATTATTTTTTAAAATAAAGAAGGAAGATTATTACTTTTTATGATACCTCTTTTTTTTATGAATTATAAAGAAGGAAAATTATATATATTGTTTATATACATATGATTACTTGTCTTGATTTATCCGTCATTAAATAGAGACCGTAAATCACTCTCGAATCATTAGAAAATATAAATCTCTCTCGAATCATTAATAAATCGTACGCGATTTATATAAATATAAATAAATGTTAATAGAGGTACAAATAAAATTAATATTCAAACATCGCTAATAAATATTAATAGAGGTGAAACTAGCTCAAAATTCATCTAATTTTATTTGTTATATTGTATAGTGATGTACATAATACAAAACAACATTAAATATCTAAATATCTAATCTACGTTAATCTAAATATCTAATCTACATTACGATTCCGGCCCACCATAAAAATTTGATTTTTACCCACTATGGAAACATATAGCTCAAGCCCATCATTTTGGTTGTAGCCTATATAACACCCCCCCTCCTCATATTCATTTTAAGCTAGATCGCCCCTCTCTCTATATATATCATCTCTATCTATCAAATCTTTGTATATAACCCTTACAGTTTTTGTTATGTGAATAAGTATATTTGTGTATGGTTACTCGTATGAAATTAAAATAGATGTTTACAATAAGATCGATGATGATTTGGAAAATTTGTGTTTTTTGCTTGTAATTCCTATGAAGGAATTTCAGATTGTCTTATTTTCCCCATATCTTATCTCTACATATCATTGTAAAATTTTCTTTTAGATAACCCTTGGAGCATTTTTTTTCATTGTTTAGTTTGTAGTTGATCATGTTGGATAAACATCAACTTTTAATTTCACACAGTCAACTAAATAGTGACGAAGTGGTCCATGGGTTATTGAAGATGGATGAGTTGATATAGAACACCCCATAAATATTTTAACTGCCCCTGTCTACCAAAATAATTTTTATTGTGTGTACATATTTATATGTGGGTACGGTTACTCGCATCACTGCTATGAATTAGAATAAATGTTTATAGTGAGATCGATGACGATTTGGGAATTTTATGTGATCAATATGTAATTTTCTTATGGAATCGAAGATGATCTTATGACCCGAGATCTCAATATTTTCAACAGCATTCTTATTTTTTTTTCTAAAATTAAGAATGAAGATTATTTCTTTTTATTATACCTCTTTGAGTTTACATTGAATATAATTTTTGGAAAAGTTGTCTGATTGGTTTTATATATATGTTTGCATAGTAAAGATGAAAGTGATAATAAAGAAACTAATTTGTTTTATTAATAATCTGTGGCAACCGATTTTCTTTCAATTTACCCGTAGAAAAAGTAACGACCCTTAGATTTTTTTAAAGCAAATAGATGAGAACCATTAGACCTTATACTAAAAAATAATCTATAATTTATTATTTAAACTACTAATAAATGTCAAATGTTCAATCCTGTCAACAACATATCAAAATTGAAGTAAACATTTATATTATTAGTTGTATTCTTAAGTAGTTGACTGATCCAGTCGCTCCTTAGCCGGAAAGACTAGAATCATTTAACCCTCAGTCGCTTTTAGCGACTCGGTTCCTATTATAGACAGGTGGCAGCTTCCCATGCAAAACTTAATCATTCAGTTTTATCAATAACCGTTTTTACGCCTGGGTGGAAAGCATAGAGCCGCTTTAGGTGGTAACCATACGGGGCACCGCCTCTTGACCTCTCGTGTAGTGAAACTAAATTAAACATTTATATCATTTGATATAAAGATATAAAAGGGTGTGAATCTCATCACTCACATATTATTATATTTTTATTCTATTTAAATTCTCCTAATAATTATTAGATTTCTAATAGTATAATTATAGACAATAACATCTAATATTATTAGTACTATTTGAGATAATATAATTATTTTCATAATACAAAGTTATAAATATTTAACAAGCTCTACTAGCAAAAATATGGCTCAACTTTTGTGAATCCTATTAGAATTATAATATTTATACTATTAAGAAATAATATTGGATCATATTAAATGATAAATTTATGAATTAGTAATTTTTTTGAGACATATTCAGTTCCTACTTCCTCCGTCTCATTTAATTCTTAACATTTTTCAAAAAATAACACACATAATATGAAAAATATTAAAAATCAAATGGGATGGAGGTAATATAATTTATAGACTTATTAATATCTCATTAGAACTCTATTAAAAATATAAATTATTATTTATCAAAAAATTCTATTGGAATTATAATATATTGTTAATATTATGATCCCAAAATATAAAATTATAACTAATATAAATTATTTATTCGGACTTTATCGAGAGCGGGCTTTACCTTCGCTAGCAACTCGCTCCTTCTTATCCTTAATAAATCTTACAATGCCCTGTTGCTACTTAGGATATTGAAGAAGTTTTCAAGTTGCTATGGGATAGTGAATATCTTAATAATGCATTAATAATACAGATGGTAAAGGACTTCCCCCCTCAATTTTTATTTAGTACAGATTTCAGATAAGTTTGTAATTTCTAAAATATGAGTTTGTAATTGTATTTGGTATGTTTTTATTCTATTGGATTCAAATTTATTCAATTTCTTATTGTGTTGATTTATATTTTAGGGGTTGTATTCAATCGGATTTAAATAGATTATTAATAATTTATGAATTTTAATAAATTATAGTTGAATTATTTTACACAGAGTCTACGTCTTCGTTACTCGGACTCCGCTACAAGTGTTCAACATGAATACGTAACATGGATATGTGTTCAACTGTCGGAATCGGCAATACTTTGAAAAATGTACATGTTTTTTACTATTTAAATTCGAGTGTCGAGTGTCCGAGTAACATAGGTCTATGCAGAGTATGTAGAGTTCACGCAGAGTTAAGCCTAAATCTAATAGAATTTCTTGTATTTAGGCGAGATTTCAAAAAGTCTAAAATACACTATAAAATCAAAAAAAAATCATAATTTTTTAAAATCCTTCAAAGTTAATAAGTTTTTTAATATATACCAACAGATTTTGATAGACTATTTATAATCCATAATAACTTGTAACATGTGCGATGCACGAGTTTTTTTAATATTTTATAATTGTTTATATATATATATATTATATTCATCCTATAATTACCACATTCACATACAATATGAATTTCTATCATAATGTGAAATGATACTAAAGAAATATGTGAAACTAATTATAATAATGCCTACACGAAAAAGATATTATTATAGTATTATTATCGACAAATGTTAGTTTTCTAATCTGAAAATTGAAATCAGTGATATTGTTATGGGAGTGATTTATATCATTATTATTATTATTTTGTAATTTACGTTCATATCACTATACTATTTAATTAGATAATATAAGGAAATTATTTCGTTTTTGATATTTAAATGAGTTCGTATAAAAGGCTTCTTTGAATTTCTTCGTATATTAGTTTTAATTCTATTTAATAGATAAAATATTATTATATTGTTATTCGTATTAATTAGTTATACAATAAAAATGGTTTAATCCGATCCAAAATTATTTGTTATTAATATAAATATTATGATTTTAATATGATTCACAAAAAATAAATTAAATTATAATAATGCGTAATTGATGGGATTCAAACCCTTTTACATCTTTAGAATTAAAAATAATATGTTCTTGACGGGGTTTGAATTTTAGACCCTTAATAATATTTTAAATTTTAAAATATAAAATATTCTTTAATGTTACATCTAAAGTTTCTTACCTATTTACTTTAAGATCCAAAGGTCGTCATTCTTTGGTATACCAAGTTAACCAACCAAATATACTCATGTTCGTTTATAATATAATAGTATAGATTGAATACCTTTAAATTTTAAAAGATTTTTTAAAATCCTGATTAAATAATTCCAAACTTTTTTAAATTCTGAATTGAATGTCATTTGGTTGAATACACCCGGATTTTATTGGTTTTTCAAACTAAAATGAATACCCCTAAACATTCGAAGTTCAAAAAAAAATCCATATAATCTAGATTAGTGTGTATCGGTCCAGGAAGGACAAAACATAAGCTGTTACCACTAGGTTATCCCACCACGCTCTCTTTTACCGTTATTATTATTTTTATTTCTATTAACAAATTTATACTCCGAGTTATAAAGATTAAATAAATAATATTTAAAATTGATGGGTCTGCTTGTGATCAGAGTTAGTAGGTCTAAATTCTGTGATCTTTTGCCATGCAGACTAAAAGACCTACATCACAGTTGCACGAAGGAAATGAATTCTTATGCTGGTTGCATGTACTACAATATAGATGAGTTTGAGTTATGCCGCAAAGAACAAAAAGAGTTTGAGAAAGCATGCCATTGTAGTGATGGTCGATTATCTATAACTGTACATGCTCATCAAATAATTTGTACCAGTTTCCTTCTTTGCTATGATCATGCATTGTGTGCATGGGAGAAGGTTTTCAACAGGAAGACAACTTTGAAATTTTCATATTGGTTGAATAATTGGTAATATGTGGGAATCCTGTTATTAGATATTAGAGTGCATAGGACTAATTTACACTTTGCAACCCTTTGATTTTGAATAATTGCACTTTGAGTCTCATAGTTTTCAAATCAACACTTTGCATCCCAAATTTTTTTTAAACTGTCTCAATCTGCACCCCTTAAGCTAACTTCCATCAATTATCAATATTAATTTCATATTCTAGAGGGTTAATATGGATATTTAATATTTAAATAGTTATTTCAGTGTTCATATTTTTTAAATTTTATGTTCAATTCATTCCTAAATATCTAATTTATATGGCTGAAATGCGTTATTACTAGATTATTGGTACAAAAAGTAGAAAGAGTAATAAATAATAAGTTATGATATAAGAACCAGACTTTAATTTGATATAAGAATCAAAATTGTTTATTAAGTATTATTTTTTGTATTAATAATCTATTAATAACATATTTTAGTCATGTAAATAAGATATTTAAAATGAACTAAACACAAAATCTAAAAAGTATGAACACTGAAATAACTGTTTAAATATTAAATACCCATATTAACTCTTCAAAATATGAAATTAACGTTGATAATTGACGGAAGTTTGTTTAAGAGCTACAAAATGAGATGATTTTAAAAGTTCTGAGATGCAAAGTATTGATTTGAAAATTATGTGACCCAAAATACAATTTTTCAAAACCAAAGGGTTGCAAAATGTAAATTAGTCTATTTATAAGTGACATGTTGAGGTTTAAGGTTTCCCTCTTGTACTTTTGTTATTAATGATTTGTTTGGAAGACGATTTGCAATGTAGGGGCAAAAGAGGTCAAACATTTTCAATTATTTGAAATTGTTTGCTGCCGGATCTAATTAGTATAGTTGATTGAACTTCAGCCCATTTTCAGTAAAATTATCAACATTTTCTTGACGAAAGGTTTGCCTATAATTTACTGATAGAAAATCCGTCTGTAATACTGTATTTCTATTGACAACATATATAGGTCAAATTGATCAGAATTTCGTTGATAATCTGTGGATATTCCAGTGGCATATATTCCCAATGAAAATCCGACAACACCGCTTTACCATATTATTATGAGTTATTTTAATAGATTATATTTATGTGAATTTAAGAGAATTCATTTCATTTTATGTAATTGTCATATGATCTCGTGGCATTTAAATTCATTTTAGGATCCGATTCGGGATGGGTTTCATTTCATGTAGTTACATGTAAACATTTTTCATTGGTGTGAAGTTAACTATGTTTAATAAAATTAAATCAATACATTCCAAAAAGATTATGTATTACAATTTTTTGGAAAGAAAATGCAGAACACGTTTCAAGTTAAAAAAATGCAACTACATGTAAATTAAATCTGGTCATAATGGATTATAAAATTCAAACATTCTCACTAAAACTCTTAACATGTTACTATTAAGAGGAGAATTTTCAGTATTCACTTCGTTATGCCTCGTATACTTTTCTTATTAAAAAATGTTTAATTCTCTTCAAAATTCTAAATTATTTTCCTCAAATATTTGGATGTACAAGTTTCGAGAAAAGAAAACTCAACAAAAATTATAGACGCGTAAATTTAATTATTTTCTTATTTAGCACAAGCCGACAGTTTATTCGAATCCATTTGTTTGTGAAAAAAAATTCAATTGTCTAATATATCATTCCATCAATTTAATCTATCACCATAATGGTTTATTTTAAATTTTACCAAAAAAATATACAAGGCCACTTTTATACCAGTATCTGATCCAACAAAAAGAGAAACTAGCTACCAGCCTTTTTACTACAATTGGTGCAATACAAAAAATGGCTCAAAAAACTAGCGAGGTGCCTTTCTACCACGCCTAGACAATTGTGCATGCCCCCCTCTGCTCATATAAATACTTAACTCAAAATACATCTTCCAGCAGCAGCACTACTCCAGATTTCTTATACTGTTTATGTAATAATCTATACAATATATAGATATTATATACACTTAGAAAAATGGCTATTGAGCATGTCAAAGATATTGAGAATGGTGGTAACCAAGAGTTTGAAGATTTGGAACAGCCATTTCTTGAGGCCAAGATAGTTGTGGATTGTGATGATAAAGAGGCTACCAGTGGAGCATTTGGTGTGGTTTCGTTTAGTACATTGGTTTCTGTCTGTGGATCTTTTGAGTTTGGTTCATGTGTAAGTACTCTCTGTTTTGTCTACACATACATTGTTTTATTTCTTCTTGGTTATGTCTATACATGAATTTTTTAAGAAACCCTCCTTATTTTTAAGTTTGAGTTTCTGCAGGTGGGATACTCAGCACTACTGAATCTGGTATTAGAAAGGATTTGGATTTGACACTAGCCCAGGTTTTTAGTTTTACTTCATCTTATTTCATTGCTTGATTTTATTTCTTTCGACTGCATTATGAATGTTGTAGTTTTTTTTCTGTATTCAATTTGTAGTTTTCCATGTTTGGATCATTAGTAACAATTGGAGCTACCATTGCTTCCGTTACATGTGGCAGAATTACGGATTTCATAGGGCGAAAAGGGGTATGTAAAATGTGTGAATTTACTGGCTTGGTTTATGTCCCATTTCATTGCTTTTAAGAGTTTTTCAACCGCTCGTTGCTCATTAGTCCCACGAATTAGGATGCCTGCAATGGGACCTTCTCTAGACCCTTCTTATGCCCTTTGATTATTTATTGATGGTTGATGAAAACAGGCTATGAGAATGGGAGCTGCTTTTAGCACTGTAGGATGGCTTGCTATCTACTTGTCCAAGGTATGTTTGCTTTTTATTGGTTTTTTTTGTTAATTATAGTAAAAATATTCTCATGTCTTAATATACAAGAAAATCGGGCTTGTATGTTTTGCAATTGTTTACAGGGAGCTTTATCACTTGATATTGGTAGATTCTTGACAGGATACAGTGTGGGGTTTTTTTGTTATGCGGTAATTATTTGCTACTCATAGAAATGATTTCTGATTTCAAATTTGTATTTATTAAATTGTTTACGGTGACAATTGAATTTTCTCAGGTGCCGGTGTACATAGCAGAAATAGCTCCTTCCAATATCCGCGGGGGGCTCACTACGCTCAATCAGGTCTTGAAAAATAGAAGTTTTCTGACCCCAATTAGTTTTGGACTAAGTCTTTGTTTATATGAATTTCTACTTACATTAAACCATTGTGTTGCTAAGGTCATATATGTCTGCAGCTCATGATTTGTATCGGCTCATCTCTTGCGTTCATATTGGGAACTGTTATAACATGGCGAAACCTGGCTTTAACCGGTATAATATGTTAGTTTTATAAATTTGCTGTCATAAAAACAGAACTACAACAGAGGTTAATTGATTAAAACTGATTTCTTGATTTTTATGAAGGGCTTGTTCCTTGCATTGTCCTGCTCGTGGGTTTATTCTTTATTCCAGAATCCCCTAGATGGCTGGTGAGGATTGAAACAACATTTCATCTCTTTGATTTCTAAATGAAAGCCTAACTGAGCTATAAAAAATGGGCAGGCAAAAGTAGGGCTAGAGAAAGAATTTGAGGTTTCATTGCGTAGACTTCGTGGAAAAAATGCTGATATTACTGCTGAAGCTGCTGAAATTAAAGTATCATTCTCGATCTCCAAATATATATCCCAGACTTCATATCACTTCGTGTGTGTAAATAAATGTATATTATTGTTTAAAATTAGTCAACTGATCCTTGTTATTCTCATAAACAAGTAGGATAATGTTCAAAGCCTGAGAAAACTTTCTAAAGCTAAAATGACTGACTTGGTCGAGGCCAAATACATACGTTCTGTGATAGTAAGTAAACTTTTTTAATCTATCATTTTAACTGTTTTTTCAGAGGACGGAGATTATGTACTTTATGCAACTTTTTTAAAATTTATTGTTGTTCAGATTGCTGTTGGATTGATGATATTCCAACAATTTGGAGGAATAAATGGTGTGAGTTTTTATGCTAGTGAGATCTTTGTAGCAGCCGGTGAGTAAGGATTTTAAATTTTTATATCACTGTCTTTTATTTGCAAATCCTATTAATAGAGGTAATCTTTGTGATGTGCAGGCCTTACCGGAAATACTGGGACACTAACTTATGCAGTAATTCAGGTTTGTAAACTGTAGTACCTTAATATCTTTTATGTAATTGTAGGTTTAGGATGAAGTGAGAAAAACTGCACTATTGAAGAGGTCAGAGTGCATTCGACTTGATTTGACTGAAGGGGAGTCTATATGAATCCAATCTATTTGCTAAAAAGTATTGTTCTGCAAAAACTGTTTATAGGTTCCAGTAACTATGATCGGAGCAGTACTAATGGACAAATCTGGAAGAAGACCACTTCTTCTGGTATCGGCGACTGGGACATTTTTTGGTTGTTTCCTGACTGGAACTGCTTT
Organism: Oenanthe sinensis; assembly: GCA_028671895.1. NCBI lineage: Eukaryota > Viridiplantae > Streptophyta > Magnoliopsida > Apiales > Apiaceae > Oenanthe > Oenanthe sinensis. Next base: position 28,441,744 of record CM053813.1, on the reverse strand, counting down.
CCTTTTGGAGGTATCTTACGGAAGTACAACTTTTGTAGTTTTTATTACATCTTCATGATTATAATCTTTTTAATGTTTTTCGCTTAATGATTCATTTATCTATTTAACCTTTCTTTTCTAATAGTGGTAAATAGGGTCAAAATATGTTGCTTCAATGGGTCCCCACACTAGCAGTTTCTGGTGTATTGGTATAGTCATAAATCTTACAGAGCTCAATTTGCTGTTGTGTTACATCAAATTTCTGTTTGTAGATTCATGTTTACAACGCTGTTTGTCTCTAACTTTACCTTTTAACATTATCAGATTTACGTAGCGACATATTCAATAGGAATGGGAGCAGTTCCTTGGGTTATGATGTCTGAGGTAATAATCCAATTGACGTACAACATGTTGAGCTTTAGACCTTATATCTAACACCCACTTCGATCACTGGTTCTAATTTTAAAATTTAGGCAATTCTCTGTATTTCTTAAATTTCCGGATATTTTTTATTTGTTGCAGATATTCCCATTACACATAAAGGGTCTTGGTGGTGGCATGGCGGTGCTAATAAAGTGGCTAGGTGCCTGGGCAGTGTCATACACTTTCAATTTTCTCATGAGCTGGAGTTGCCCTGGTAAAAAACAAAATATCTCAATACCAAATATCAGTTTTATGATGCTGTTTACATATAGAAACAATTTTCAGTTGAATCCTAATTGTTTTCAGGTACATTTTTTGTGTTTGCCGGATTTTCTGCTCTTACGCTTTTGTTTGCGGTCAAGTTAGTACCAGAAACAAAAGGAAAAACGCTGGAAGAAATTCAGGCTATTATCAACTCTTAGCTTAATTAACTGGCGTCGAAATCCATAACCCATGCAGCATTTGGTGAATGCATCGACTTCTGTTATTTGTAATGTGATGGTTTGTTAGCACTTGGCAGCAGTATTGTTGTAGTATTTCGTAAGAGAGAAGGTCTAAACATTTAGACACCTTGAGCAATATAATTTTCTACTAAAGATGTCTTGTGTTAGTGACTTGATGTTAATTGTCTGAGCAATAATTTTTGAATTCAGATTTGTAAACAAGAATTACACAAGAGAATGGTACTAATCATTGGTAGCTTATTGTACTGCATGTCTCTATAAACATCGTTTTATTTATTATGTAGTCATTATACTCTCTACATTTCATGCCCATAGGCCATAACACCTTTCTTAAATCAGTTTCCCAAATATTTTTCAAGCAGCTTTTATATTCAATGAACAAGTCTGTATAATCTTAGAAGACGGAACTAAAAAATATTTTATTATATTAATATTTTAGTATTTTAATAAATATACAATATATATTGAAACAATTATATAAATAATTAATAAATGTGATTAACATCAGAGAAAAATGTTCTTCAAGTCAATTTAGGTAACTTATCTAAAGTCACAAGCATTTCTAATATAAAAACTTGATGGCATTTTTATAGACTCTAGGCCCTTGTATTTACAAAAATATTTTTAATGTTATATTGTAATAAGACTTAATTTTAAATAATTACCTAAAGTAATTTTAGGACCATTAAACCCTTAACTATAATATTTTAATTTAATATATAATAATCTATAATACAAGAACATCAAATCCACAAGCAAATTTATAAACCAACTCACATTGCACAAATACCACAAACTGGAACTCTGAGACATATTTTAACTTGTTGCCTTAATTTGTTTCAAATAAAAGAAAACTTATTGCCTTAATGTTGATTACTTGTTGAGCTATTCTACTCGTAATTTCTCTTACGTTTGCCTCATTGCCTGTGAAACCTTTGTGCTTCGGGTTGAGCTAAAATGCATGTGTTTTCACCATATTAAAAAAACAAGAAAAAAATGTTAAGATATGTTTACATTTCCCTAAAATTTAATTTATTGTCTCAAATATAATGATTTTATAAAAATAAAAAGTAGAAAAATACTCTTTCTGTCCTATTTTATATGTTTCTTTTTTAAAAAAAATACATATATTAGAATAGAGCTAATTACATAATTTATTTTATTATCTACTCTTAATAATTACATTAAATTAAGTTAAATTATATTTAAATTAATCAAATATCGATAACATTTAAAATAAATATTTGAAAATTTGCTATGAAAAAAAAATGACACATATTTTAAAACAAATTATTTTTAAAAATATATATATATATATATAATAGGACGAAAAGAATAAATAAAATACCATAAAAGAATAAATTCAAATTTCAATATTATTAAAATATGATATAAAATTTATTTGTGATCTTTCTTTAATATCTAAAGATTGAATTGGTTACTCTATGGTATCTCAAATTCCCCTGATATTCTCATAATTTAAGTTTCCCGATATTTTCATAATTTACAATTGACACGAAGGTAAAACTATGCCCCAAAGCTGGTTACTCAACAAATATGACAGCTGTTGTGGCATTGTGCTTATCTCGTATTCCATCAATTTAATTATGTTACCATACTGATTTATTACAGAAATTTCTAAAAACAAAGTTATAGGGGGCCTTCTAACTAATCTTGTCCAACAAAATAAAGAAAATATCTACCAGCCTTTTTACTATGATTGGTGCTGTACCAAAATATCTACCATCCCCTAGTCCCTAGACCACTCTGCATTCCCCGCTCTACCTATATATATACCTCGACAAATATTTTCTTGCACCCCTGCTTCAAATTTCATTGCTTCCCACCTTATGTCTTGTTAATTTGTCTATACATAAATTATATATAATCATCTATACAACATATAGATATTATATAGATAGTGAAAAAGATGGCTATTGAGAATGTTAAAGAAAATGGTGAGGATTTGGAACAGCCATTTCTCGAGTGTAAGATAGTTGTGGATTGTGATGATAAAGTGACTACTAGTGGATCAATAGGGGTGGTTTTGTTTAGTACATTTGTTTCTGTCTGTGGTTCGTTTGAGTTTGGATCATGTGTAAGTAATCTCTGTTTTTTGTCTATCTAATGATGTTTCATTTTTTCTTTTGATGATGTCTCTATAGATGAATTTTTTAAGAGAGATTTTTGACAAGTTTTTTTTTTCTTTTTTGCCTTTTTATTTTCTTATCAGGAAGCTCCTAGAAATGAACCCTAAAAAATAAAATATAGGAAATAGAAAAAGAATAGGGAGGGTTTGTTTAGGCCAAGTTAATGATTTTGCAGGTGGGATACTCTGCACCTACTCAAATTGGTATTAGGGAAGATTTGGATTTAACACTAGCCCAGGTTGTTATATATACTTGATCTTTTTTCAGTGCTTGATTTTTTTTTTTAATATGTTATGGTTGTTAATTTCTGTCAAAAAATTGTAGTATTCTATGTTTGGATCATTAGTAACAATTGGAGCAATGATTGCTGCATTTACAAGTGGCAGAATTGCGGACTTCATAGGACGAAAAGGGTATGTGAAATTTGTGAATTTACTGGCCTGTTTTATGTAGGGGTGGCCATTTTGTGTTCACATAAGTGTCAATTTCATGTCGTTCAAATTTTTTGATAACGTGTTATTTGTGGTCATATTTGGGTTGAGTCATGGTATTTTCGGGTTTTGATGGTGTTATTATGTTGGTAATAGAGCCGGTCTTGGGCCATGTAGATATTGTCACCCCTAAATTTATGTTTCATTTTATTACTTCAAGAAGTTCTCCAACAGTCCTAATTACTTTTTGCTGATTGATGAATATAGGCTATTAGAATGTCAGCTGCTTTCTGCATTGCAGGATGGCTTGCTATCTACTTATCTATGGTATGTTTGCTTACTTTGTCTTTTAATTAATTCTGGTAAATAGATTCTTATCTTTTTTTATTTGTTTGTTCAGGGAGCTTTGCCACTTGACATTGGTAGATTTTTGACTGGATATGGCATAGGGATAATTTCTCTTGTGTTAAGTATTTGTTATTCAGAAATTTGAGTTTCTGATCTCAAATTGTTTACGATCACTAATTGGAATTCCACAGGTGCCGGTGTACATAGCAGAAATAGCTCCTTCAAATCTCCGTGGGGGGCTAACTACTCTCAATCAGGTCTCGGAAAATAGATGATTTCTGATTCCAAGTAGTTTTGGATTATTAAGTTTTGTTTACATGAGTTTCAGTTAAATTAAACCATTGTTTTACTTGACATCACATATGCAGAGCTTATGATTTGTACTGGCTCATCACTTGCGTTTGTAATGGGAACTATTATAACATGGCGAAACCTAGCTTTAATCGGTAAAATATTTTAATATATAATTTTGCTGTCATAAAAACAGAAGCTAATTGATGAGAACTAATTTCTTGATTTTTTATGCAGGGCTTTTGCCTTGCTTTGTCCTGTTTGTGGGTTTATTCTTTATTCCGGAGTCCCCTAGATGGCTGGTGAGGACTGCAAGACTAAAAAAATAAATTATTTTGCAATCCATATGTGAAAGCCTAACTGAGCTTTGATTAAAAATATTGACAGGCAAAAGTAGGGCTGGAGAAAGAATTTGAGGTTTCACTGTGTAGACTTCGTGGTCAAAATGCTGATATTACTTCTGAAGCTGCTGAAATTCAAGTATTTTCTTCGATCTTCGTGGTCAATATGTATAATATTGTTTAAGAGCTAATTGATCCTGATTTATCATACAAACAAATAGGCTAATGTTCAAAGCTTGAGAAAACTTTCTAAAGCTAAATTAACTGACCTGGTGGAGGCCAAATACATACGTTCTGTGATTGTAAGTAATTGATTTATAATCTTCCAGTTCAACTGTTTATTCGGATGATGAAGGTTACGTATTTCATACAACTTTCTCAAATTTTATTTTGGTTCAGATTGCTGTTGGATTGATGATATTCCAACAATTTGGCGGAATAAATGGAATAAGTTTTTATGCGAGTCAGACCTTTGCAGCAGTGGGTAAGTGGGAGTTTTTTCAAGTTTTCTGAAATATTGTCACGGGTTATTGCATGCGGATCCTTTTTATTAGAGGTAAGTTTGTTATTTGCAGGCATTACTGGAAATATCGGAACACTAGCTTATGCAGTAATCCAGGTTCGCAGAGTGTAGTGCATTTCATTTGATGTGGCTAAAGGGGAGTCTGTATCATTCCAATCTTCTTGCATCAAAGCAATTATTATACAAAAACTGTTTACAGGTTCCAATAACTATGATCGGAGCAATACTAATGGATAAATCTGAAAGAAGACCACTTCTTTTGGTATCAGCGACAGGAACATTTCTTGGTTGTTCCCTAACTGGATCTGCTTTCCTTCTGGAGGTATCTTATGGAATCAACAACTTTATAGTGTTTATTAGTAATTTATGTTTATAGTGTTTTTCACGTTTTGTGCTTCTGCATGATTAAAATCTTTTTTTCTTTTATTTCTTAATCATGGTGAATAGGGTCAAAAATTGTTGCTTCAATGGGTACCTATACTAGCAGTCTCTGGTGTACTGGTATATTCATAAATCCTACAGAGCCCAATTTTTTTGTTGTGTTACATTCACTTTCTGTTCCGAAATTCATGTCTACGATGTTATTCGTCTTTTAACTTATCTATTAACATTCACCAGATTTACATAGCATCATTTTCAATCGGAATGGGAGCAGTTCCTTGGGTGATCATGTCTGAGGTAATAATCCAAATGACATACAATATTTTGAAATTCAGACCGTATATCTAACATCCACTTCCACAAGGATCACTAGATCTATTTTCAATTTTTGAGACGGAATTTTTGATCTGTTGCAGATATTCCCTATACACATAAAGGGTCTTGCTGGTAGCCTGGTGGTGCTAATAAACTGGCTAGGTGCCTGGGCTGTGTCATACACTTTCAATTTTCTCATGAGCTGGAGTTGTCCCGGTAAAAAAACAAATTGTTTCAAGTCCATAAGAGTTAGATGTTCTTTACACATGCAAACACTTTTTTTAACTGATTCCTTGTTGTTCTCAGGTACATTCTTTGTTTTCTCTGGGTTCTGTGCTCTTACAGTACTCTTTGTGGCCAAGGTAGTACCAGAAACAAAAGGAAAAACACTGGAGGAGATTCAGGCTTCAATCAACTCTTAGGTTAAGTGGAAATAATGTGTACCATGACCTGAAGGCAGAATTGTTTATCGAATGCATCTATTCATGTTATTTGGTTTGTAATGTAGCAGCAGATAGTTGTAGTGTTCGGTACTCCGTAGAAAGAACAACTAGATTTTCAGACCTTAAGCAACTGTCATGTATCAACTGTCTGAGCAACTTATCTTTGGTACCCTAGTATTTCCATCGATGTAAGATAAAAACCCAACATGACATGACACTATTTTTAACTCAAATGTCCAAAATGGCACCAGAGAGATAATACAAAATGGCACCCGGAGACGTTACTGTTATTCTTGCCATACACACTACATCGTGTAGCGTTTACAATTTTTTTCCTTACACACTACATCGTGTAACGTTTACAATTTTTTTTACTTTTACTCTTAATAAAATAATAGTAATAACATAACCCAAAACCAAACACACATAATTTAACCGTTTTCAATATTTTAGAATTCATCAATTCCCTAATTGAGTTTTAGAAATATTAAACTTAAATTAAAACTTAAGTATTTGAATTTATAAGTCCGTAATAGAATGTTCAACGATTTAGGGTTTAGGGTTTAAGTTAGGGTTTATGATTTCTCTAAACCCTATACCTTAAACTCTAATTAAAGTTAGGACCCTAATTTAACCTTTTTTAATATTTTTAGGGTTCATTAATTTCTTAATTGGGTTTAAGTTTTAGAAATATTAAACTTAAATTAAAAATTAAGTACTGAATTTATAAGTCTGTAATAGAATGTTCAACATTTTAGGGTTTAGGGTTTAAAGTTTAGGGTCCTAAACCCTAATTTAACCATTTTTAATATTTTAGGATTCATTAATTCTCTAATTGGGTTTAGGTTTTAGAAATATTAAACTTGAATTTTTTTTAAACACAACATCAACTAGCATTTTTGCTTTTATTTTTTTGTAAAATTTTGAGAAAAACATTATATTATCCCACGTTTTAGCATAAAACCCTTCAAGTCACGTTTAGAGTCCAGACGTCAGACGATCTAGCATTTAGAGCTCCTAAACGCTAGATTGTCTGTTTGAGATATTTTTAAAAAATAAATTATGCTCAAACGCTAGATCGTCTAGCATTTTGAATCTACTAAACGCTAGACGATCTAGCGTTTCTAAGTGTTATTTTGGACCATTTTCCAACCCTATATTATTTTGGACATTTTGTATGGAAATTGCCAATAACCTCGATGTAACTGTTCTATTAGTAACTTACTAACTTGCTCGTCTTACCCATAAACATTGCTTTATTTATTATCGAGTTAATCATCCATTTATGTGCACTTTTATTTATTATTATGTTAATCATGTGCATTTTTTTATAACGGAGATAATTAGAATTAGGTTTTTGATATGTGTGTTAGTTAAAAAAAATTATTTTAATTAATTAATTATCTTTCTTTTTCTCAAATAAATTCAACTAATTTTAATAAATTATGGAAAAAAGTTTTAAAAATTAATTATAATTAAATTATCAAAACATATGTATGAGTGTATGACAGGTGTATCATAATATATATAAATATACATTGATTTTATTCTAAGAGAGTACCTTCATATGAAGTACTATATATCCATATTTTCACTGATAATTTTATAATATCATAAACATAATACAAAAATCTTTAATTAATATTCTATTTAAAAATATTTCATATAACTTTTGCCTAATATAAAATATTATATTTTATACAAGTTTACTGATCCGTCATTTCAAGTTTCAACACATGTAACATTAATCTTTCGAAGTAGTCCAGAGACACGATTATAACACAATTTTGCAGAATATATTGGAGGACGGTGAATAATTGAAGTTTATCTCACTTTTTAAATGGACATGCTGTACCTTTCAGAGTACTGGTTAAATTCGGTTAGAATTATTATCACCCTAATGGATTGTAGATTTCCAGTTTGATGAAATGTCAATTCTTGTTCTTACTATGAAATCTAGAAAAATGAAGCCAAAGAAAAGCTCCACCAATTTTTTGAAAAGATATCTTTAAAAAAATAAATCAGGCACACCAGAGAAGTTGTCATAAACCAGAAGCAACCAAGCTATATCAAGCCTCTAAAGCAATCATTAGCAGACAGGGAAAAATAGATATCACGTGATGGAAAAAGAAGATTGAAATTAATTTCCCTCATAGCCACATCCATAAAATATTTCCATCTTCCTAGAAGAAAAGTTAAAGTTACTCTCATTATCTAAATAAGAAGTATACAATTTGCTCTCGATACTGCCTTTTTCCATATATAAACTACATATGAAGAAGAATTACTTATTTGTTTTCATCAATACAGCAATTGGGCATGCATACCAGTGACATTTCGTTGATTGTGCTAACCAGTATTGCAGTTTCTGCTACTTCACAATGTGCCATCCATCCGTTTCAGCTCATTCATGTACAATTATGGTCAAGTTGTGGCAAGAACACTCACCAAATCAGACCCCAGAGCTATTACGCAGCCTGTTATGTTGAGTTTAAATTACCTAGTCATGTACTAGAGTCAACATCGTGATCAGCAGAGACATCCACTGAACTTCCTAGTCTGAATGCAGGTATTTTGTGGAACTTCTTAATGAGTCCTCCTCCATCTCCTTTCAGGATCCCAATAACCTGTTGTACATGCGAGTATTATTTTATACATAAAATCTTCAGCAGACTACCAACATTTGTAGTTCTAATATCACCTACTTCTAACTCAAGGGATTCTAGTTGATATATATCCGCAACAGTACATCATAAAATCAAAACAGAAAAGAAATTCTTCTTTATCGCTTATATGATGCTAACCAGCAGTGAGTCAAACTATTAATCCAAAATCAATGATAGCATCTAAGGTCTTAACTTAAACACCCAAGTCATAAGTACTCCATGCCCTCTAGCGGCTTCAGATTTTCAGATTCATGTCATCTTCGTTTTTTCTCAATGTCATTATTTGCTATACAATCTCTGACTCAATTCCAGCATATACAATAATATAAATCCTTAAAAACTGTTTCAGTGCAGTCTTTGTTAATTAGGAACTGTTAAAAACTACAAGAAGGAACTCTAGGCAAAGTCAAGCAATTGTTATAGTTTAATATCAATTGGCATCTTCAAACAAGAAACATACCTGGCTCATGTGAGGCCTTTCGGTTGGACACTCCTCTATGCACATAGAAATAACTGATATCAGACAAATCATTTGCTCTTTATCATAGACACCACCAAGCAATGGATCAACTAGCTCTTCAATACTTTCATTGGTGATGAAAGGCTTAGCCTACGAGAAATTAATACAAAAAAATTTATTTGATATTCTATCTGTCGGGTGTTTTATCATATACAAAACTAATTCGGCAGTATTGTAGTCAAAGAAAGATAAATAGATCCAACATACCCACATCACAAGACTTTTCTGAGACTTATCCAGTGCAGGACGTCCAGTTATAAGCTCCAATACAAGTACCCCGTAAGCATAGACATCAGTTTTTTCATCTACTACCCCATTCAAGAAAAACTCAGGAGGAAGATAGCTGCCATATAATCAAATGTAAGGTCGTCAAGTACAAAATGGAAACTGGAATTACCTAATTTCCCGACATTTTAGGAAAGATAAAATAAATATCTGAACTCACCCAAATGTGCCTTCAAATTGAGACACAGTAATGTGTGACCATTGATCTGGGAGCCACTTCGCGAGCCCAAAATCAGATATCTAGTTATACTTGACAAAAGTTAGAGATTGACATAAAAAAATTTAAATATGTTACTTTTGTTTTTAAAATGTTAAACTTTCAAATCTTGAACTGAGCTTGATATGGAATTCTTGAAGCAATGTTATTTAGGCAACTGAAACAGCATGTATAGACTACTCATTTCATAGATAACAGTAAGTTAGTAACATAACAAAACAGTATAAAAAATCTTAATTTTGTTCGCCATACAGTATTGCAAATCTTCTTATTAGAATTATGAGCTGCTATAGTTTCAAGTTAATATTTTTCATATCTAGAGCTTACCTGTGGCTCAAAATCTTCAGTGAGCAAAATGTTGGCAGCCTTTATATCTCTATGAATAATTCGTCGCTGACACCCCTCATGAAGATATGAAAGACCTGATGCAATGCCTAAAGCGATATTATATCTAGAATCCCACTTCAGTTTCTCCTTCTCACCTAAAATAACATTAAAGGTTACAAGGATATAACATGGCTTTTACAAATTCAGAATGATATGTATTAACAGAGCAATCGAACCAGAAAACAGACCGGTCAATAGTGAGGCTAAGCTCCCATGGGGGGATAGAGGAAGAACAAGGTGCATTCCACTCTCAACTCCGTAACCAATAACATTGGAAATATTAGGATGATCGACATGGACTAAAATCCCAAGCTCGGACAAAAAATCTGCAGTCATCTCTTCAACTGATCCCCTGGTCAGCCTTTTTATAGCTACAAGTGTCCCATCTTCCAGAACTCCTTTGTAAACTTCAGAATAACCTCCCTCTCCAATTAAATTTTCTAAATATATGCAGATTAAGAATTAATTAAATAATATATTGATCATATTACTTGATTCCAATATAATTTCCTTCAACAAAATTAATATTCAGCAAGTACAGCAGCTATAACTGTTTTATTTTATAGTATGACAAACACAGAACTGAAATACACAAGAGTTTGATGCCTGAAATGATACTAACCACGATTAAAATCATTGGTTGCCTTCTTGATATCAGAAAGCGAAAAATTCAACCAGGAAGACTCGAAACAGTAAAACTCAGAGTCTGAATTGGAAGGCAATTCAGGCACACTCTCCCTCAAATGTCTGCTTTTCTTTTTGGAGAGTTTTTTTATACTAGGGATACTTGGTTTAGGAATATTAGGTTTATGTAAATTAGGTTTATGAATACTAGGTTTATGTATATTATTATGGAGCTGATATATACCCTTGGCTGGTCCTTTTTTCAATTTACTGAGAAAGTGTAAACCTCGCAAGTGAGAACCATGTTTATGATGATACGAGGTGCTTGCATTGGAAGATGCTGTTGCACATTCTGTGGCAATTTCAGGCGATTCATCTACGATATCCTCCTCAGCCTCCTTAATTCCCAGTTCTGGAAAAGCAAGATATAAAATAAATAAGTTCTCCAATGGAGCAAGATTTTGAGAATATATGTACTGAAATGAGGAAATATTTTAGTGTGTAGAAGAAAGATTTTACCTTCAGGAGAAAGTGATATAGATGATGCAGAAAATAAAATTTTGTTTCCAATTACGATAATGTCCCCATCTGTAACTCCTTCACCCATATTACAAGGACTATCACTGGCAAGATATAGCAATCTATGTCATTTGAGCAGATTAAATAATTAAGCTATATTCGAGAAAGAAGGGAAGCCAATAATGAAAGAAGGGAGAAGGATGGAATAAAAAACTGTGAACACGATTAAGAATGAAAAAACAAAGAGATAGCAGATTTTCATGATGAAGTATGTGAAGAAAATGAGTAATAAATAGATATGGAGACTGCAAATTCATGGGATTGAGCACTAGTTTATGTATAATTCATTGTAATGAAGTGGCCTTTGAATATTATATATGTATATTAGTATATACTTACAAAATAGTAAACATTTTCATTTCATTCCTAACTAAAACAGAACATAAGTTGTCAAGGGACAGGGGTTTGATACGTATGCAATGCTTTAAAGGCATAAATGATAAGATGGGGTTTATTGTAATGTTAGCAGAAATAAGATAACATGCATAAATATGCATGCAGCCAAAGTGCCAAACCCTGAACCAGAAGCTGAATTTTACCCTCATAAATAACATAAAAACCCTCGTGAAAAATAATAACAAAACTGATCAGAATTAAACGCTAGCAAGAAATGTTGGCAAGTACAAAATACAAACCTAGATGAAAATGAAGGAGATCCTGAAGCAATAAATCTCCCTTGCGTTCTCTAACAAAGATGCAGCATGCATGCAGAATCAGATTCCTCACCTACAAAATTGAGGTGGTGTCGTAAAAATAATGCGAGATGATGTTGAGCTCTATTGTTTAGGGAAAGAAAGACTTGGGAACAATGGTTGATTGGTTGCCATCATCTCCTATTCTTTCAGCCCCTATTTTTCTTATTTTTAAAATTCGATTAATTGCTATAAATTTTACTAAGCGATATATTTTATAATAAGTTACTAGATTTAAAATCATATTTTAGTTAAATATAAATAATTATAGAATTTGTGATGTGATAAATATATTAAGTAATAAATAGTTAATAAAATAAGACTAATAAATTACATATTATTATTATTACAATATTAAAATGCATCCGATTATTATTTCTATTAATCCCCGATATTCTGATTAATCCTAAATCATACGTTCATTGATTAGTTCTGAGTCACCATTTTTACAACACTTGTTACAAATATAAAAAAATAACAAAAATATTCAATACATCATATTCTATATTTTTAATCATTTTTTTGTAAATTTAATATCATTAATATATTACAAGGCGAAAATCATATTAGTGAGAAATTTATAAGAACTACACTAAAACTACATTTCATTGTAATTACAAATTTAAACCAAAACCATACATTACATTCATCTTATATTCTTTTTCTATTTATGTGTAAATATATCATCTCCTCTAATTCCTCCTTTATTATCCAAAATCAACTCTACCACAAGCCATTAACACATTTTTAGATTTTAAAATTTGAGATTTGCTTTAAAAATTTCAATTTTTTTTACTTTAAATATAAATTAAGGAAAGTAAAGCGATTCATCCCTCTTTGAAGAGAGAGGGAGAGGAAATAAAAACAAAGGCAACACAAGCACATTTTCTCTTCCCTCTTTCTTCTTTCATCCTTCTTTTTTCATGTATACATACACATATACATACAGATAGATTTTTTCTGTTTTTTCGTAAATTTTAGATTTTTTGGAATTGAATAATGGGAACGCAAGTGTTGAGACCTCAGGATTGTTTGACTCACCGGATTGGAGTCCCTCCGCCGGTGTTTCATCGCCGGAAATCGAATTATTATGGATTTAAGAGCGGTATTCCGAAGGTTAATAAGCCTGTGATTAGGTCGGAACGTCCGGATCGGAAGAGATCGCCGGTGCAATTGAGAAAGTCGCCGGAGCGGAGGAAGAGATCGCCGGTGCAGTTGAGACGTTCGCCGGAGGCGAATAGTTTCTATAAACGCTCAGCGAGCGCCGGCGATTTGACGTACAATCAGAATCAGATCGGTAACAACAATAACAACCTTCCTGTCGCCGGAAAGGTGAGAATTTTACGGCGCGGCGAGTCGTTAGTGTCGATAACGGCGGCGAATCAGGATCAAGGCGGCGAAATGGCGGTGTACGGAACCGGAAGGTTAGGTCCGGATCCGGAAACGGTGATGAATCAGGTTCGGGTCGGGTTACCGGATGTGTATGCCGGATCGGCGGTGACGATGTCGCCGTCGCCTCGAGATTTACCGGTACCGTCGTTTTTCAAAAAAGGCGGTGGAGTTGAAAAGTTTGTTGATGATTCGGCGACGAAAGATTTACGGCGACTGCTCCGATTGGATTGAAAAATAAATAAATAATAAAAGTAGAAATACAAAAATGACTAATTATTTTCAGATATATTTAAACAACTTTCCATGTTTTTTTTTGATAAATATGGAGAGTTGTATGTATCTGAAAATGTGGTCTGTGTTTTTAAATCTTCTACTAAAACATTTGTAATATCACACACACACACACACACACACACACACACACATGCATATAATATACATATTAATATTTGTGAGATGTAGTTTGTATTAATTATCATTGTATATGATATGAATTTTACAAGCAACAGCTTAAGAGTTTAATATATGATTTGTTTTTTGTTAGTATTTTATAAATCGATTGTGTTGTGTGTTTGATCTTATAGTTGGTGCTCTTGTTAATGTGGATTTAAAGTTGAGAGGAAATAATGAGAATTTATGGCTTGAACGGTTTTTGAAGGGTGAAAGTTGATAATAGAAACAAGCAGCAACTTAGAGATTGACAAATTGACAAACAAGCTTGCATATGCGGTGGGAGACTGTGTCCCTCTTTCAGGATTTGCATTTGCAATGCAATCATATCAAATCACAGGTTGACAAGTTCATACATTGATACACTAGCTTGAATTATTCATCACATTTACGGTAGGAAATTACGATCCTACTCTTCTGTACGATCATCTACTACTCTACTAGTGTCTTTATGCATTAGATGGTGTATTTAATCACTTTTTTGGGCATTGCGAATTTTCGATCATATCAACTTACAATTTGAGCTAATTCATAAACATTGCGCATGTGATAAAAGACTATGATCCTACAATACTATGATCTCATCACTCTATCGGATCATGTTTTTAGGTACTTTTAGGCATCACAATTAATGGTACTCCCTCTTTGCTGGGATCGAAACACCCGGGACATAACCATTGCATACAAAATATAAGTCAAAAGTAACATGGAAATGACCAAAAGGTAGCAGTTGGTGAAAGGTAACAAGACAAATATAACGGTTTACACGTTTAACCACGCAAGGACATCATGGTGGGTAGAAAAGCAAAAGACAAAGGACGACACTATGGTTGTTTAAAGGACATAGGATAGAACTGTGCCCGTTAAAAGGACAACAGAAACATAAGACAAATAATAAGTAAAAAATGTATGTGTCGCCTGCCCGGGTAATTCTGCTATCTGCTGGACAAAAGTTACACCACATTTTCACAAGATCATATATATACATCTCTGTCACAAACAAAAGGGGCAAGACATTTAAGACTCGGACATACACTTATGTTCTCTGCAATTTCAGACATTAAACACACACATTAAACTCACGAGAGTTTTAAAACACATATATATATATATGCTTCGGTTATTTCCTCCCAATAAACTGTACTGATTCTCACGCTAGATGTGCTTAACGGCCCCACATCCCGTTTGGACATTATTTTGCAGGACCCGGCCCATAGCACACCGCACTACACCTGTCACCAAGCACAGAACGGTTATGGTCACGGGAGGACCGTGGCATTATCAACGATGAAATTGTATCACAACTTAAATAAATTTTTGGCCTGCCGAGTACTATTAGTGGTCCTGCAGGTGCAAAAGTTCTTTGAGTCATAAACCAGTGCACATAGACCCTTTGAGTCGATTATCATACTTTGTCTATTTTTCAATTAAATTGAAAATGTATCGAATTGAGCTGTTTCTTATTTTTCAAACGCTGCATATAAATATCAAGTCTTTCATGTAACGATAATCAACGTTCCAATTACCATGCATTTCATATTACATCATCTCAGAAGCAGGCACAGCTGAACTGAAAACATAAGTCTACAGATTTTGAATTCAATAACTAAAACCTCAAAGGTATACATTTTATTATAGCAACTGCAATCCAGGTTCACTATATAGAACATCAAACTTAAGTGCTTGATTTCTCAGGGACAAACTTGATGGAAATACTGTTAACACAATGGCGTTCATCGGTTGGAGTTGAGAATCCCTCCCCTTTAAAGACATGTCCCAAGTGTCCTCCACAAGCTGCACATGTTATCTCAGTTCTCCTTCCATCTGGATCCGGCTGCACATTTCATCAATCTTTAGGTTATTGATTTATTCGACAAAGTTTCCATATATCAAACAGAATAATACTACAAGTCCCAAATTTTATCCTGACAGAATCTCTGTCTAGCATTACCACGTAAAACGGAACAGAACATAGAAGCGCTTACACTACGGTTAATGGTTCCAGGGAGACCTTCAAAGAAAGCAGGCCATCCACAACCAGAGCTGAACTTAGTTGTAGATTTATAAAGAGGAGTTCCACAACCAGCACAATTATACACCCCATCATCGTAAAACTTGTCATAGTGACCAGTACCCCTAGGCCTGTGAATACAAATATGTCAGCAGGATTGTTGGTAAGATCAAGAATTAAAAAACAAGACAAAGAAAAAACAGGGGAATATATATAGAGAGACCGACTCAGTTCCCTTGTCTCGGAGGATATGGAACTGTTCAGGGGAGAGTATAGCTCGCCATTCTTCCTCGGATTTGTGAACACGCCCATTTGTCGCCATAGCTAGTGACAGTATCCAAATCACACGGAGAAATTGTCCGAGTTAAAAGAGATTTTATATACATTAAAGATTCAAGAGGGGGCAGATGCACCTGGCCTCAAATTTTAACCTCAAATGTATATGACTCGAAATTTGCGTTACATTCAGTCTTTGATCAGTTGCATTTTATTTCTTGCCAGAATTTTATTCTGTTTTTTAAGGAAAAAGAGAGTTGGGTCCGTCTGAATTTGCATATTATCTTACTGTCATATATATACTATCTTATAACTCCGCCAAAGCACAGACTATATTAATAAATTATATATTAATTATTTTATATCATTATTTAATTTAATATAGTAATTTATGTTATTATTATCTTTTATATATTACTAGATTTTAACCAGTACGATACACATATATTTTGTTTCATTAATTAAATTATTTATTTTAAAATTAGTAATACTTTTATAATTTAAAAAAGTCTTAATATATTATAACTATATTATTTTTAACTTATTTAAATTATATTTTTTACATCAACCGAATTAAATATAAATAAGAAAAATATTAAATATTAAAAATAAATATGCACATAGCCCAAAATATAAATTTATTTTATTAATATATAAATATATATAATTTTATGATTCAAAATATTATGAACATGATTTTTTAATATATCAAACATATGTTTAATATATTTAAGATTATACATATTAGATTTAAATATATTTTTGATAATATCTCGATTATGTTTTATATAAAACTTAATAGATATTATGGTATATGAGATATAATATATATGTATCTGTTAATAATATGATAATATAATTATTTATTTGAATAAATTTTTTTTATGTTAACAGATTTTCAGTAATATAGTATTATTTGCAATTTATAAATAATTATATAATATATATAATTTAAACATTGCATCAATAAATAATAGATGTTATTATATATTGCTAATGAGATTTAAACTTTAAATTAATATTAAAAAATAAAATAACACATAACAATTACCGTCATAATAATTTTTACATCCCACTTTTTCATACTAATATATGACAAGTTTTTTATTGAACCAAACATATTACTCCATATTAATACTTAATGTGTATTATGACAATTCAACCCGTGTAATAACATTATTTTAGAAATATTACTACATGTTATAATTAAAATTTAATTAAAAATGTGTGCTTGAAGTTGAGTATGAGAATTATAGCATAGATATTATTTTAATTATTAAATTATAGTGTTAAATAAATTAAAGTGTTTCAACGATGATGAAATTGAAACGGGTTAATTAATAAATTATGAGTACAACTCTATATTTTAATTAAAATTTATTTAGAAGAGTGAATTTGAAGTTGAGTGGGACACAAATAGACTATAACAGCCAAACATTTGTCACTATAAAAATATAGATAATATAGATATAGCATAATAATAAAATTTAATTAATATAAATAAAATATTATTATTATTTAAATATTCATAAAAGTTAATTAATAAACTATGATTTTAAATAAATTAAAAAGGTTGAGAAATGAAAAAATTAAAACATGTTAAGTAAATTATAAGTACAACTGTATATTTTAATTAAAAGAGTGTGTTTGAAATTGAGCAGGAGACATACATGTATATTTGAAGTTGAGTGGGAGACAAAATGAACAAATCGGACGACGGGCCAAACATTTGTTCTTGCAGTTTTAATAATATAGTATAGATATCCAATTGAATTTTCCATTTTTCCTTTCAAATATTATAAATTTTGGGGTTCTTGGATTCCGAAGAATATTTTTGAATTTTAAAGAGTGCAAGTGTATATAATCTGTATTTTAAAAAATTTATTAAAATTTGATGATTTTTAACAAGAATTTCAATTCTGGTGTATTTTAAAATTCTAGTATATTCAATTTCGATTCTAAAAATTCAATTAAAATGTGATAACATTCAATCTGAATGTTTAAATATCCATTAAAAGTTGATGGAACTTTTTCGATTTTATAACATGTTGGGCCTGGATTTTGATGAAATTTCATAATATATTTTAAAAAAAATTGAAATCCATAATAATCACAACAAAATGATGTATTCATAATAATCAAAAATATAGCGTGAGAGATATTGCTAAATTAAGGGGTTCTTAGTTAAATGTAACTTTTCAAACAAATAAATTTAGTCGTTTGAGGGGTTAAATGGCTAATTGGTCATTTAAGTGAGGATCGACTTTCAATCAAGTTATCAAACTTAAAATATCTTCAATCAACTCAGCAAACTTACTATAAAGTGATTAAACCTAAAAAACGTTTCACTGCCATTAAATGGCTTTGACTTTTAACGGTGTCAAATTAAATCCTTACAGATTAGTTGCCACGTTGATTCATTGACTCGTTAATATTTAAACCTGATCCAAAAACATAAATGGGTCATTATAATTCATCTCTAATATCAAATATAAACCTAATTAAAATCTAAATTTACATATTACACTTTATTAACATAACAATTTAATCTCTTTATTAAAAAAATAATTTAATCTCTTCCTCCTCCCGGCTCTCGACTCCTTTCTCGCTCCTCGCCAGCGTCACGGTGGCATGCCACCACAAAATTCTAACCCCAATTCGAAACTCCAACACAACCTCACTTCCAATCAAACTCAAACACCACCACCCCATCCTCGTCTAACTTGCCCGACCTCTCATTCAACCTCCATTATATCCTCAAAGACGCTGTTCCTACACCGGCAACCCTCCAAACACCACCCTTCTCCCCGATTCAACCACACAACATCAAAATCAATACACAACAAGCAACATAGAAGTAAAGACGAAAGTAAAATCATCAAACCATTACCTCAATCCAAAATCATAACCTCTGCCCTTCTTGCCCCCTTCTTCCCCTTCTATTTTCTTTCTCCCTCGTCCCAACCTCCTCTTCTCTTTTTTTTCTTCTTGTTTTTGTTTTGTTTGATTTTGTAATTTAAAAACTGGATTTTGGTTTTTGTAAATATAAAATATGAATTTTTTGTTTACAATTATATATATACAAGGGCTATATGTATATATACGGGTGGGTGGGTGGGTGGGTGGGTTTACGTATGGGTCAAACCGTTTGAACTTGGATTAATTTTAACAACTCAGCAAGCACAGTCACTTTTCCATCCATTACTTAACTTTTTAAACGTAGAAGATCTAATTAAAAGTTTTATATGATCTAGTGAGTTAATCGAAAGTTTTTTCATTTTGATGACCTGATTGAAAGTCGACCCTCACTTGAGTGACCAATTAGCCATTTAACCCGGTGTTTCGAGTTCAAAATACAGCTCCAACTTAAATATTGTCTCTAATCATTTGACTAAAAATATGCATAAAAAGGAAAATAAATAGTTGGCTTTGCAGTTTCCAGGCAACTGTATGTCAAATATATTTGGTCCATTACAAAGTAGAGAGGGAGAGACTAGTGTCTACACTGCTCAAACCAGAGTTCTGGAAAAGATTCAGCATTCGATTTCCACATTTAAGAAAATCAACTAAAATTAGCATATAAAAATATGAACCATATAGGGAAAATCATTTGTAGCCAAAGGTAACATGTTCATAGAACACATCCATATGCCAAAAGGCCCAAAATTCTAGTTCATATTTGATATAGAGCACAACATGGCCCTGTACTATTATGGTAGAACAAAAGTTAAATTATATCCGTCGGTCCCTAAACAGCTAGTTAAGGGTTAAGACCGCGGGGGTTAAAAATTGTCATCGCACATTGTTTTCCACACAGAATCAAAGATCTAAATATTAGAATGACTTTTCTGTATTTCACATTTTCAGGTAGGAAATGAATTGTGTCCAAGGGAAGAAATCAATTGTGCCTAAGGGAAGAAAACAAGTGAAAGTGTTAAACAAGTATGCACAAGTGGCACTCCCATAGTGTAGTGTTAGCTTGTTAGCCTCCCATAACTGTCTTGGATGACTAAACACAGATTTATCATTCAAAAGACACTAATACAGTATCTTACTTGAAATGAAAGTTACAAATGATTAGCCTGAGGAATTAGTCAAGGATCATACATTAGATAAGCCTTCAATGTGTACAACGATAAGTGTTATATCATCTGTTCGGTTCTCAAATTGTAACCACAGTCTGTATGATTCTCCTGCTATTTTATAACATGCATCCCCGCGATGCCTGTCTACCTGTATAAGAGAAAAGAAGGAAAGATCAAGATCAATATTATAAAATTTAAATTCCATGAAAGCTCCATTATAATAATTAATAAAAACGGCTATGTTACCACAATCAGAATTCTAAGGTTTAATATCGATGCAATTAAACATGAAGCAATAATTAGACTGTTTTCAGTTTTGCAATTTAGCTTATTCAAACGATGTCGAAAAACATATTATAGAGGTTAACCTAATTCTGCATTACTGTCTTTGTTGACCAATTTGTGGGCAGAATGCTATCAAGATGTTTCAAACAAGCATGGTTGTCACGACGCTCGACTAGTCGCGACTAGTCGGCGACTAGTCCAGCAGTCGAGATTGGGTTGTCGACTGATGTTGTCGACTAGAAAATTCTGATATTTGGGTCGACTGGTCGACTGACTGGTCAACTAGTCAATATCGATTGACTGGTCGACTAATTTGATTATACTCCAAAAATCAGCCCTAAATCAGTTCTTCAAGTTTTCACGTGGTAAACTTCTTCTCTTTTATATGTATGTAGGCGTACGTATGTGTTTGTATATGTGTATAAGTATACAAATGTGCATAATATTATAAGTATATATATAATGTACTTGTATGTATGTATGTATGTATGTATATATGCAACTTGTCAACTGATCACTAGACCTTCACTAGACCTTTACATCTGCTAAAACTTACTTATGATCGATCTAAGGATCCTAATTGAAAGGCTAAATTCAATGATATTACATAATATATGTATTATATTTAATTATAATAATATATTATTTTTTACCGACTAGTCTACGACTAATTGACTAGTCGACTAGCTAGAGGTCCATCGACTCGCCTCGACTCGACTTACCGCCGTGACAACCATGCAAACAAGTTAACTTGCCTGTGAGGTAAGTTTCAGTGCTTGAATAGGGTTTATTACAAGCCTGAATGAAAAGAACTTATCATGTTTCAATTATGCAAAGATTGCATGTTAATATGTTATGACATTGTTTGAACTTGTAGTTCAGCTTTTAACAATCCATATCTCAGTTGTATATTAGCATGATCACAGTCTAAACAACATTTAAGATAATATTCTTAAAAGTTTAATCCAACATGTAATCAGGATTTGATTTACGACCTTAAAAATATAGGGCTGGCCTTTATGGTTTCCACCACAAATGTTACTTTATATTGAGGCTGAGATAGTATGAAAATAAATTTTCATGATGTTGATGCCTACACTATGCCATAAAAATTCCTTGTAATAAATTAAATCAGACTACTGGCCCACGAAGAGCTATTACTACGTTTTGTAGTCTGACTTGCATGTATATAATGTTGCGTAAGTTTCAATGTACATGAAATAACGTTCATGTTAGTTTAAGAGGAGTGGTTGAGAAAAGACAGATTGAGGAAACATTACAAACATTAGGTTTAATGACACTTATACTTTATAGACATCAAATTTTACTTGCACTTGCAAGAACCTCCACTGCAGTCATTGACACATGATATAGATGCTTAGTTCTCTACTACAATCCACCACTACTAAATTCTAATAGAACCTTGCTGTAAGAAGACGTCTAAGCTTTCCCTTGTTCCATATTATCATTATAATGAAAGAGCAAACTATGTCCTGTGTAGGTGTAAACAAACAAGTTAAATTCCCTCAAGTTCAACGATACTTTCTATTTTCAAGACTGTAAACTAAATCTAAGAAACAATGTGCAGGACCTATAGGTCATTAATATTGTAGACTTGTAAGTAGTTAAAAAGAAAAATTATTCCTATGTCATCATATTTCAAGGTAATAAGACAGATATGCTGAAAATATAATATAAGGTTCAAATACATCACATAAGTAGCAAGAGTAAAGTTGGTTTCAACATAATAACATATCCTTAACTATTTATCGTAAGTGTTCAGATTACCAAGAAATTGACCACAATGTGCACTACTAAACCTACTCCAAAATCAACATTCTTACCAAAGATCCTATAAACAAAGATGTAACAACTGCCACCCCTAAAAGAGGTCAAATGTGGATGTAGTAATCAAAAAAATGAAAATAACAATAAGCAGTTGATAAGATTAGTTACTTTAAAATCAACATATAATTTACTTACCATATCAACAACGGCCTGGCTTGAGAGGAACTCAAAAACCCCATCACTTGCCACAACAAAGAATTGATGATCAGGTGTCAACTTAACAGTTAACACCTCCGGAACAGCAAAGACACCGATCTTTTCGGCCAAAGTATCCCCTACGCTCCGTGTAAATGCAGTTCCAGGATACATTGCATTCTGAACCCACAATCTCGGTGGATCACCACCTTCAGTCTCCTCATCACCCCATGTCTGAACACTAGGATCCTTAAGTCCTTCAACTTGATCAACACTCAAAACCCTGGCCCCCTCAAGCTTAACCCTTTCACATTCATCTTTCCTAAATGGTGTCTGATCAGACGACAAGTCTTCAGCAACAAGTTGATCACCTTTCTTTACAGCAATCACAGCTCTCGAATCACCCACATTGGCCACATAAAGCATATCACCAACAACAAGAACAGTAATAGCAGTAGTACCACTCATTGAATCATCTATTTCACTATCATGAAGTTCATCATTTGTTGCCAAAAACGCAGCATTATAAGCTTTAATAGGATCTTCCACCAATGTAGAATCCCTCGACAAGTTTTCAACCAACCTTTTCTTCACAAAATTCGAGCATTGCCCACCAGTTTGGCCATGCCCATCAAACACGCCAAAGAAATGAACACTAGGATTCCCTTGTACGCAAGTTTTGATACAAAAAGTATCTTGATTTTCCTTATGTAACATATCAGGGTAGTATCCCCTTTGCGTAAGTACCATATAATCCAACTGAAAGTTGTGTGAAGGCACAGGAACAGGATCTATAGACTTTTCTACAGTTATATGTTTCCCTTGGCCATGATTTGGTGAGTCCTTATTATCCGAACCATCCGAAGATGACCGGTGACCATTTGAACTTGGTGCACATCTGCTACAACACTTTGCACAAAAACAACCCATATTTCAATTACAAGTATTCAAGACTCAAAAAGCAAAGAAAATCAACATGCACACCAAATGTTCGATAAAAGTCCTAAAAAAGACATTCAACAATAAAAAGCAAAACTTACAGAGCAAACACAATTCTTGGTAAAAACACTGAAACGGGTCCTCCAAGATTTGATCATTATAGCCTCAACCAAATGGGTTTTTGCAAATAACCCTTAATGATTAAGAAACAACCCAGAAAAAAGGGGGAAGATATTAATATTAATATTATAATATTGTAATTGTTGTAAAAGAGATTCAAGAAATCAAAAGATGAAGATCAAGGAGAAAGGAGGATTTAAAAAAGAGATGTGAATAATGGGGGGAAATCTTTCCATTAAATGAAGACAAATCCCAAAGATTGAAGGCAAGGGATACAACAAACTTTATGGAAATGATGATAACTACTTTTTTACACATTTACCTTATTACCCATGTTTTTTCTTCCACGTTTCAAACCATCAAATTGGACCTCAACTTAGTAGTGGAGTATTCTTTTTGGATGATTTTCCTTTTTTTCTAATAGGAACTTCGGTTACTGGTCGAATTAAACAATTTTTTTATTTTTTTTTACTGCGGGAACGCAGCCGCTATTTTTTGGGTGCGCAAACTAGGTAAATCGCACAAGTACGACAGACATAATCACAAATTCTCCTCTCGAGGGATTCGAACATGTGACCAAGAGAATGATATTCCTCTCTTTAATCAACTGAGTCAATCCTTCGAATTAAACAAATTTGCATATATATTGATAAAATAGTCTCAATTTCTTTTCTTTTTATTTAATTTTAAAGACATAAATCTTAATATTTTTACAATATTACAATTATTTATATAGCAAATATCTAATCAATAATAAAGAAAACTAATATAATAAGGGACTCTCCCTAATAATAATAATAAAAGTAATTGTCATATTTTCTTATAATAATATATTACCATATATTTTAATATATATTTTATTAAACTTTGAGGTTAGAAGGTTTATTAGAATTTTATATTATATTTTTATATAATTAATTTTTTTATAAAATTGATTATAGTACTCGGCGTCTCCGGATATAGATTTTATAATTTGATAGGTAAATTTTCTTCCCATTTTGGAAGAGAGTGTTATAATATAATTTGTTAATAATATTACTTTATCAACTAGCTATGCACGAAGTCGTTAGGATGTCCAAAGCAGGTTAGTGACTGAAATAAATGGATGATCAAATAAAGATTCGATTAATGAAGACAATACAGAATAGAAGAGTCATTGATGGATATATCGATTGGTGGATATATCGATTGATAAGTCAAATATCAATCAATGAATAACATATTAATCAATGGATGCAAAGAATTATCAATCGATAAGTTTAACAACTAATTATTAGTTGATAGTTACTTATTAAGGGAGAAAAAGATAAAATGTTAGAAATTCTTGCAGAGTTTAAGACTACTTGGAAGACAGTAAACCGAATGTGAAGAATCTTGAAAACAGAAACAGGTCATTCTAGGAATTACATAAGACAAAAAGAGTTCCTAAAATACATAATACAAAGGAAATGACCATGTACAACAAATTTCTACCATTAAGAATATTTATTTTATCTGTTAACAATTTTAATTTGTAATACATGTGATATATAAATAAGTAGAGAAACAGTGTTAAGAATTGTTGTCAATTCTTTCTTCTTATTTAGTTCTCAGATAAAAAATGTTGTAAATGTAAGAAGAACACATATTGTAAAGTAAGAACACCACCATTGTCTCTTTCTTGTCTCCTTAATAAAAATTTATATTTCTTCTTTTAGAATTTCAAATCTTATGTTGTAATAAGATAGTCGTACCGGAAGATGCGGCTGGATCATTATCTCCTTTTTCAGAGAATTAGTGTTTGTTAAAATTCTTACTTTGACAATTCAAAAGCTGGAGAAGATTTATTATTGATAAACTGATAATTAATCATTGCATTTGGAACTTTATGATGAAGAGAATGAATTTCAAAAGAATGATTCGGAATTTTTGCAGGATTTAACCGGATTTAACTAATTCAAAATTTTGTATATAACTAAGCTTACAATTATTCAGTTCATTCCCTTGCATAAGAAGACAATACTACCAGTTTAAAGTCTCTGCAACCACCATTTACTAAACATACATTTAAATATTTTGTGGTACCATTTGTTTTTTTGGAAATTCAAATATGTGAAAAAGTTAAAATTTTAAATATTTTGGGACCGAGGGAACTAACGTAAATGAATTAACATTCAACTAAGCAATAACTTAACATCAAAATTCTATGTATTGTACATGTCATCAAAATTCTAAGCAATAACGTAAATGAACCTAACCATTGCCATTTTTCTAACTAAAACTTTAACTATACATGTCGTTCAATTCTACCCGAGGAAAAAGATTTAACTTGCTTTTGTCTTGTACATATTTTACAACTCAGTGGGCAATGCTAACATGATCTCATTAGGCATTATTCCATCCAATTCTTTGCTCGAAGCACTTGGCTATTCCTGCATACTTATGGTTCTTCCTTGGATATCATTTATCATTCCTCCAGAGCAACTCTAGGCGAACGATGCAGATCATATGGCGCCCATAGATTATCAACGGTACATGGCCTTCCAGAATCAAGCCGTAACCATGGTTTCCCCTTGCCGCTCCAATGTAACAAGCTAATAGGGCCTGGATGAAGTGGCCTGCATTTCCCTTGAAAATTGTCACCACCTAAGCCATGTTGATTCCATCTGTGATCAACAGCCTTGATATCACCAGCCAGAACGAGCAAAATTGGTGGCAGAGACCCTAAATGGTATATTCTCCTCTGTTTTTGAACTATCATCCACTCCTCCACCTTGTCTGTATACCTTCCTGCCCTCCATCTATCGACGTCCACCACCATCACTCCAGTATTAAAGTAACAAGGTGTTCGCCCCTCGAAAGTTTTTGAAAGTTTAGGGTCTGCCCAAAAATCATCTGTGAAATAGTAGGTGAAGTTTGCATGGCAGTATTCTGGTGCAGCAACAACCTTATCTTCCATGTCAACTCCATATAGCTTCGTGATGTCATCTACGACGATAATATCTGAATCCAAGTATATGACACGCTTCACATCTTGTGGAAGGATTTCAGATAGATATATTCTGGCATAATTTAAAGGTTGATCCAATGCTTGTCGTATTGACTTGGATATTTTCCCTTGAACCCTAGTTGAATCAAAATAATATACATCGAAGTTAAGGTAAGGAAAAGTTGTTTTAATAGTTGAGAAAATTTTAGGTTGGAAATGAAGGCATAAAAAATGGAAAGAGAGGTTTTCAGGGCATCTTGAATGTTGTAACATTGATAACACAGCTGCCATTGTGCCTCGAATGTAATTCACATCAAGAGTCATTACAATGTGGACATGATTCTTTGAATCCTTTTGCGATGCACAAGAGTCACTATTTCGAAATGCAGGGGCTTCCTGGTAGACAAGGAGGTTCTCTTCTGAAGGCAATTGGATGTTGCTGCCTAAGACACGAATCCCGGTGACAGTGGGTGGGAAAAGAAAGGCAGACAGGAGGCCAAGGAGTAGTAGAGGAAGATGTGGAGAAAAACTCCAGAAGGCCATCCTGTCAAGGTGAGAGATTGTTAGAGCTGCTAGGTAGGAAGGTGATACGAAAGATTTGAATACAATAACTCATCCATTTAATTAGTTAGCAGAATTAGGTAACTCAATTATCTATATCATTATCAGTTTTCGAGGTTTGATAACTGATGATAGTTTGTTTGTGAAGGAAGAGGTGCATGAAATTTTGAGGTTGAGATGAAAATTAGCACAAAGTTTATGACTTCTGAAGACTTTTTACAATTGAGGATACATATAAAGAATCTCCCTACTGATCTCTTGACGTATGTATGAAAAAAAAATGACTGATACCCAAGACTAACTATTTATAGACATGGGGTATTAATAGAATCTATCACGTATGAACACATACATATCATGCACACAGCACATATTCTGTTTCCATTCATTCTTGATCATGAAATCATATATTAATCTCGTCGTAATCCGCAATACTTAAAGTTTTTATTAATTAAGATGTATGATCATTGTCGAATATTAATTTCAAGGCCCAGTTGTGACATACGTATGGACTGTGAATCAGTAGAATTCTTAGAGTATCTCCAACCATATTATGTATAATGGTTAGTTAAAATAATATAAAATAATGATTATCTATATTACAGAGAATGAAAAAGTGATTTGTTAACTATAGTTGTTATCTATATCTTAAAAGTAATTATTATATTATTATTTATAAGAGGTAAGTTATGAGATGATAAAAAAATAAGTCTAAAATATTAATAAATTTTGGAGGGAGATGAAGGGGGTGTTTGGTTTAGTTTATAAGTAATAAGTTACTTTTTTTTAAAAAGTATTTTCATATTTTTTTTAAAAAATTAATTTTTATTTTAGAAATTTAAGACCAAATCTTATTTCCAAATTTGAAAATAAGTTACTTATTTTCAAAAAAAATATATATATACCAATTTTTTCAGCTTATAAGCTGACGGGCCCGAAGTGTATTGACTAGAAAATATAGACAATACATATAGAGAATGACTAAATTTTACCTGTTAGCCTTGGAGTTCATATTTTTGTTCACTGGGTTGGAGTTGCTCTTAGGCGGTATCCTTTTCGACAGTTTTAAAATGACAACAAATCTCAAGAACTCTAAAAAAACCCCATCTCTTTATAAAATCTCAAGTTCGATAGTTGAAACCACAAGCTAATCAAAAACGCAAGATGCTAGATGCTAAATTGCCAATGTACATTGTTCAACATGCTATTGTTAATTGATATTGAGAATTGTTCCATATTGATCTCTATAGAATTTTCTACCCCAACTTCTATTGATTTATTACAAACTAAATGGCAGTCGATCATACAAAAATATAGCTGATATTTTGCCTTTTAACTATTTGTCCCGTATCTCATGCAACTGATAAGATAATTAAAAAAACAGTACAAACAATAAAAAAAGCATATCAAGACATAATTTTTCGCCCCCAAAGCAAGAGGACCAGTAGTTGCCACTTCACTTTCATTTGCATAGCAATACCTGCTTTCAGCCTCCTTCCAAACTCAAAGAATGAAAATATGCATATGTTGCACTACAAACTCCAGAACAGGAAATATGTATTTATCACCAACAGATGCTGGAACACGTTAAATATCAAACAACCTTAAAATTAAAATATAAAACTGTATATCGAACAACTTCTTTCACAACCAGTATCACAGGAAAGGAAGACAAATATACTACTTCATTAGGCGAGACTCAAATACAAATGAGTTAAAAAGGTTTTATTCTTTTATGTAAGGGATCCATGATATGTACAGCACGTCTAGTTATCTCCCTGTCTCAGCATCCGCAAAATGGTAAGGAAGAGATTGAGGATATCCAGATAGAGAGTGACTGTGGCCCATATGTACTCATCATAACTGAATCGCTTAATCAGGTTCTGAGTGTCGTAGACAATGTAGCCTGAAAAAACTACTGCACTGATTCCACCATAAACAGCAGTCGAAGTAGATCCAAGAGGGAAGAACATCTGCACAAAGAAAATGGTATCCAAATTAGCAAAAAACAAAAGCCAGCCCAACTGCACAGGGGATTGTATATACGCATAAAGAGAGGGGAAGGAGGGAGGACCTGGAGAAAACTTGTCAAGAGGAGAACAAAAAGGCTGGTAAACAAAATTGGTCCTAGAAAGCTGAAATCTTTGCCCTTCTTAGAAGCCCAGAAAGTATATGCAGTAAGAGATGCAACAACAGCTGAAGTTAAAATCAATGCTTCAAGCACAATTTTTCCTGCAGAAAATCATTTCAAGAAAATAAGTGATCAAATCAATCTTTTCCAGATGAAGGAACCCAAAAGCTAAGACCACAACAAACCATCAGTATTGGCACAGCTGACACCAACAGTCACGCTGAGGCACGATGTCCAGATTCCAAGTAAAATCAAATTTAGTGGATGTTTCTGTTGATACACGTACAAAGGCCACAACACTGCATAAAACACGTAGTCATTATTTTAACAAAAGGTAGAATATGACTGTCAAAGGCTTTAAGTGCAATGTTCTACAAGAGATAACAAACATTTTCATTATAAGCACAAGTGCACATATGTCGCAAATCTCAGTGTTCCCTCTCCATATATTACAAGATGCAAGACAATAACATAGACTGCAAGTATTAAAGCTTATATAAATATAATATATACAACTTGTAATCTTAATCTCATTCGCTCGTTCCTTTGGTTCATGAATACCAAAGTATGGCAAAGTCAACTAGAAAATGAGCTTTACAATGATCATCTGAAAAGGCACGTGTTATCGAATATAAAGCTCATCAAATAAATTATAAACATACATAACCAGAAAGAGATAGATACATCATCAACACATACATGTAATCACCGACAAGAATCAATCTATAAAAGCCCAACAGCGATGATCACAAATAAACAGATCCACCAAATTGGGCCACAGAAACAAAACCCTAAAACCCAATTGAAACACGGATCCATCCGATCGATAATAAATGGTAATCACAAAAATGAATGGGCTTACAGATGAGAGGCAAGAGGAGGAGAAAGAGGAGGAGGCCGGAGTTTCCACGTAGAGCTTCATTAACGGGAGCGTAAAGAACGGTGACGGAGGAGATGAGAGTGGTGAGAATCATCTGGGCAGCGAGAATAGCGTAGACTTTACGAATGAAACCCCAACGGAGTTGATTCTCGCCATGGCTCAGACCTGGGTACAGAGTTGTTGATGTTCCTGATTCCAAGTCTACATCTTCTTTGCTGCTTATGCTCGTGAATCCGTACATCTCTCTCTCTCTCTCTCTCTCTGTGTTTTTTGAGGAATAGAAAGAGATATGAAGATTGGAATCTAGAGTTTTTAATATGTCAACATGTGAGAAATTCGTCGGACGTTAAGTGATCAAATAATTTATTCTTTTACTTTATAAATTAATTTTAATATATATATATATATAATTAATTTAAAAAATAAAATACATGTAACTAATTCAAATTTATACTATTTATTATTATTATTATTATTTTAAATATAAAATATTTATATCATAAATTTGAATTAAAATTTTTTAATAAATTAAATAGTTATACATTACATCAGAGTATATATATATATATATATATGTATATATATATATATATATGTATATATATATATATATATATGTATATATATATATATATGTATGTATAAATAAGCATCTCTAACCCATACTTTCCTGTTAACTATATTTTATGTTGACAATAATTATAACTAACGGTTTTCATTTTTGCTTCTCCAAGAGAACATTAAATTTTAGATAACTCTAAAATGGTCTTCTGTATTTATTTACAACTTATATAGTTGTCATCTATAATTGTCATGTTAGCTCCCGCCAAATTAAAATGTTAAAATATTATTTTCTTTATAGATCCAACGGTTTCAAATCATCTACGTGATCTAAAATTATTATTTTAAAAAAAGACCTAACCATTATAGCTAATAAATAATACCGATTAATCGTCCGTCCACCGATTAATCGAAAATTGGGTCAAAGAAAAAATCGGTTGAAACGGTAAAAAATATTATTTTTTTCAAAAAAAAAGTTAAAATTTCAAAAAATTTAGTAACAAGTAATATATTGATATTACAAATTTATAATAAATATGGGTTGTATGACCCTAAATCCTTCATAAATTTCAAATACTCTCTTAAATTTCTAATAATTATATATATTTTATGTAATAACTACTAAGATTAATTATTAAATAATGACTATTAGGTAAAAACCACTCAAATATTAATGATAAATAATTTTTTTAAAATCTCTTTTAGAACACTGCTATTTAAGAAAATGGCCATTTTAATCACTCAAAAACATAACTCTAGTTTGGTTTTTAAAAAACGCAAGTTTATATCACGTTTTTAATGAAAAAATATTTTTAAAAAATAGATAACGCAAGTTTAACTTGCGTTTTCAAAAAAAAAAAACATGTTGCATATGCCTTAGTTTATATATTGTAACATTTCCTCAGACCCATGAATCAATGACCCATTAAGAAGAACACGATTTCTATCGTTTTTACAAACTTGTGTATGTGATAGTAAATGACCATTTTCTTGAATAGTGATATTTTGGGTATTTTATCTTCAATTTGTAATTGAAAGGGTCTTTTCTCTATTATAAAGAGTTTCATATTAGTTTCAGTTTTTAGTTGAACTTTAAATCTAGTTAGGTATTATTGTTTCTCTATCTTAAGTTGAAAATCGTAAGCAGGTGAATTTGGTTTATGAATTAATATTAGTTTGATTGTTGTTGTTTATATCAAATGCATTGGAGTATGTTATGTGCATATATAATACGCAGTAGAGCCGTTATAGTATGTTCTAGGGCTAGGTGCCTAGGTCTGTCAATAGATCGGGTTTCGAGTTTGGATCGGATCGGATCAGTGTTGAATTTTTTTTACAGGTCAATCAATTAGGATCATGGGTTATCGGATTAGAGATCCATTTAATTTTTCTATTTAAAAAATATTAAATATATAAAATTATTTTAATAGAAGTACTGAAGTCATAAACAATAAAAATTCAAAACTAAGAAATGAACATAGTTTGAAATGTAAATACATAAGTACTGACAAATACAAATAGTGAAACATGATAAATTATAAGCATTCGTAATATTTGGCAACAATGTGAATCACTGAAACGTGAAAAACAACCATTTTTATGCATTAAAAAATTGTACAATAAAAAAGACACAATCACAAGGGCAGGAAATTTTAAACCTATATACAAACACAGTCCATCGGATACAAATATCATGAATGATTAAAATTAATGATATTTTTATTATATAATATGTATATATACATGTATAGTTTTGGATTGGGTCATAAATGGATCGGATCACCTTAAATCCATATATGATCCGTTTATTTTTTGGATTTTTCTAATCAGATCCGATTTCATATCCATATCCATTTAAAAAGCTTTGAATCAGATCTCCGGTCAATTGAGAAGAACACAGTCCATCAGATACAAATATCATGAATGATCAAAATTATATGATATTTTTATTATATAATATATATAGTTTCGGATCAAGTCATAAACGGATTGGATCACCTTACATCCGTATCGATCTGTTTACTTATTGGAATTTTCTAATCAGATCCAATTTCGGATCAATTTTTTTTTTGGAAAAATCCACATCCATTTAAAAGGCCTCGGATAAGGTCTCTGGTCCATTGACACTTGGCAGGCCTAGTATGTGCTTATCGTATTTTTCTTCTTCTTTTTTCCCACTTTATGCTGCTGGATAAATTTTAACTAAGTAAATTTTATATCTTTGCGGATATTGAGCATAAATGAATAAAAGAATAACCTCGAAAAATAAATAAGTTTCCTTGATACCAACTTGGGAGAAGAGGCTATATTATTATTCTCGCTAAACGCATTAATGAATAAACATTACTGTGTTCGTGAAGGCGTCATGTAAATATAAATAAATATTCACTAAATTTCAAACAATATATATTTATTCATGTACATTTATTGACTGATGATTGAAATTAGCCATTAAATTGATCATTAAGAAAGAGTATGGATTTTTTAACAAGATAAAATTCTCAAACTATATATAGTTTGTAAATAGGTTAAATATATATGTTTAGAGAGAGAGAGAGGGGAACATGAGATAATCTTAGGTTCATTCTCGGAGATTAAAAACTAATAATATGTTGTTTCATTTTCTAACGAGAATAAAATTCCTGAGAATATCTCAGGAAAATTACCTAAAATGTAAGTGTTTTTTAGTATAAATTAGTAATAATATTTTTATAATTGCATATAATCTACTGTAATTATAATAGCACTCTCGTGTATCGTGTATTTATATAAGATTTTTTTTAATATCAAGAAAATTATGTGAGATAATATTAAAAACATTAATCTCTTTTCTAATAAACATTCTCCTGTTTTTGTTTTTCCCTCACTTTTTTTCTTCTGAAAAAATAAATCCTCGGTGGAAGATTAAGGAAGTTAACTATCTTGTATGTGTGATATGAATAGAAATGTTGTGTGTATCACTGTTTCTAAACACACCTGGATTTAATATTTGTTTCAAGTCTAATAATGCCTTGATTCACTTGTAGAATAAAAATGGCAAGATTTCAGAACTAATGCAAAATGAACTGAAAACAAATTGCAGTCGAAAATTCAATTGCATGGTTTGCTTCATTTTCCTGAATCCATGAATATCTAAATCACAGGTTCGAGGTTCCTTTTCTTTTTTGTTTTAGGGCTGAAAAATACGCAATGAAAGAGAGATGAAGGAAGTGTCGGAAAGAGCTCGTAAGACGCTAGGTTAATAATCTATGTACGCAATCTTATTAGTAGTCTCAATACATATTAAATTATACTTAATCCACACGTTGGTACATATATTCCTAATCTAGTAATCGAATCTATAGTATAAAAGAGTAATTGAAGAAACATTATAATCATAAAAAAGTAAAATTATTATCTAAATGTAAATATTCATATATTGATAAATTAATAATATATGCATTTATCGATAAATAAATAATCTCATTAAATGAATATATTTTGTTGATCGGATATTTCATTTATCAAGGTTTTAGTGTATATTCCACCTCTCCTTTGTATGCCTCAGAATGTCTTGTCTACTTGTATGAATAAATTTATCTATCATAATTAGCTTTAACTTTT
The DNA here is from genome assembly GCA_028671895.1 of Oenanthe sinensis. Classification (NCBI taxonomy): domain Eukaryota; kingdom Viridiplantae; phylum Streptophyta; class Magnoliopsida; order Apiales; family Apiaceae; genus Oenanthe; species Oenanthe sinensis. Next base: position 28,407,440 of record CM053813.1, on the reverse strand, counting down.
GATGTTGAAACTCGGTTTAAAGTAAATGTGATGAACTTCGGAGGATCTATTTTCTAGGTGTGATTAGCACTTAATGTAAATATCTGTCCCATGCTTGTGAATAAGTTTTTCTAGGTGTGGTTTGTTTGCAGGTAATTCTGTTACAATTTCAGTGGTGATCACTTCCTCAAAATGTCAGAGAGTCAAGAAACTGATAAGAACATTGAGATCTGAAAAATCAAAAAGCTTATCAAGGCTCTTGAAGCTGTCCGTGGAAATGGAACTAGCATGATATCTTTAATAATGCCTCCTCGCGATCAAGTATCTCGAGTTACAAAGATGCTTGGGGATGAATTTGGCACTGCCTCAAACATAAAAAGTAGGGTAAATCGCCAATCCGTTTTAGGTGCAATTACATCTGCTCAGCAAAGGTTAAAGCTGTACAATAGAGTTCCTCCAAATGGACTTGTACTATACACCGGGACCATTGTAACTGAAGAAGGGAAGGAGAAGAAAGTTACATTTGACTTTGAGCCCTTCAGGCCCATTAACGCCTCTCTTTATCTTTGTGACAACAAGTTCCATACTGAACCTCTAAATGAGCTTTTACTCTTTTAGAGGTTCTTCATAAGTTCACTGTTGACCTTCCAAAGAAACATGGAAGGGGAGGGCAGTCAGCTCTTCGTTTTGCTCATCTCCGAATGGAGAAGCGCCATAACTATGTAAGAAAGACAGCAGAGCTTGCCACACAGCATTATATCAATCCTGCCACCAGCCAGCCTAATGTTGCAGGACTAATACTTGCTGGATCTGCAGACTTCAAAACTGAGCTGAGTCAGTTTGATATGTTTGATCCCCGTCTTCAGGCAAAAATTTTGAATGTTGTGGATGTTTCTTATGAGGGAGAAAATGGTTTCAATCAAGCAATTGAACTATCATCAGAGATTCTTTCCAATGTGAAGTTTATACAGGAAAAGCGCTTAATAAATAAATACTTTGAAGAAATTAGTCAGGATACTGGAAAATATGTGTTTGGTGTGGAAGATACTTTAAAGGCTCTGGAGATGGGTGCCGTTGAAATTCTTATTGTGTGGGAGAATTTGGATATTAATAGATATGTCCTTAAGCACAGCGCTGCAAGTGAAATAATCATCAAACACTTAAACAAAGATCAAGAGGCTGATCAAAGTAATTTCCATGATGCAACAACCAATGCTGAACTAGAGGTTCAAGACAAGATGTCACTGCTTGAGTGGTTTGCTGGTGAATATAAAAAATTTGGTTGCACACTTGAGTTTGTTACAAACAAATCACAGGAGGGATCTCAGTTTTGCCAAGGTTTTGGCGGGATTGGAGGAATCCTCCGCTACCAGCTGGATATACGATCTTTTGACGACCTTTCTGACGATGAAGTTTATGATGATTCTGACTAGCAATCAATCAACTATTCTCATGCTGGTGCAGGGGTAGAGGGTCTGCACCAGGGTATGAGTTCTCGTGCTACTGCTGGTCCTGTGTAGTTCCAAGATGTTTGAAGAGTATCAAGGTAACTCTGCCGATTTTTTAGTTAGCTGTTACTACCCCTCTTTGATGGCATTATATAAATTGCATACCTACACATGCATATAATATTACACAAACACAATATTAGTTTTCTTATACCTCTTTCTCCTTCCCTATCATTACCCCTGTAATATTTTTAACTTGATTATGTGTCTTTATTGGTGACTAGTTTGGATGAATTATCTGGATGGTAGTTTTATTAAAGCCCATATATGTGAGGAGCATCATGATGCCTTGTTCTCGTTCTTGTTGTCTTCAACAACTTGAAGTTTATCTGGAACGCAAGCTTATAGGCACATCTTTATAAAGCATTTTGCAGAGTTTAACATATGGTGGAGAGAGGTGGAAACTTACAACCTGTGCGAAGTGAAGTTCTCTTTATTAAGTCAACTTTATACTTGTTTATGTATGTGAAATGAGTTTTTTCAGCTAAAAACGGCAATTTCATAACTGTTATAGCTTTATGACATCATAATTTGCTGGAAGGAGACCTTGTTGCAGATATTGTTTGAATTTTTTTGATGTTCTCAAGCCTCCCTTTCTTTGACTTGATATTATGACGAGAGTCATCCAGTATTTGATGGAGCTATCTGATGGGCAGTTAAAATATACTGCATTTAATATATATTTTTGCTTGATAAGGCTGTGGCATTCTACATAGCATGGATTTAAAAGCCTCTATTGTTATGCACTTGTTAGTTTGTTTAAATAATTATGGTACAAGTTTTTATAAAAAAGCATGGTTTACGAGGTGCTGATTTTTCGAAGTTCTTGGTCAACTGTTCCAGTGTTTTCTTTAAACATTAGCTGGGTGAATAATGGGTCAATATAGAGTGGTATCGGTTAATAATATGACGTTCATTTTTCTGTTATATGGTTAGGCTTTCATTGGTTTTTCTTGTTTGCTGACAAGTAATGGTCAGATTGATGAATACAGATCATTAGATAGTGGGTATGAGATGATCAACCAAAATCTGTTGATTTTTTACGTGCATGTTTCAAAGAACTTGTAGGAGAATGAAATGCTAAATCTCCTTGATTTCTTGTTGGATTTGCTATATCTTGTAGATAATTCTAGACCTGCAATGGTATTATTCCTTGTTCATATTGATTATAAGGTTTTCCAGTGAATAACATGTGTAGTCGACGTGCAAATATTATATTTGTACAGAATATGACAATTACGAAAAGGAATTCTTTTGGTTATATTTAAACTCTTCCTCCATAGGCCTTGTCTCTTGCAATGACGTCTTCAACACCAACATGAATCGCAGCTGTTGCAAATAATTGTGTCCCGCTCAATATTACCAGCATTGTCTCTAGAGCCCGCTGCACAATGAAACAATAATAAGGTTACCATCCCAGTACAAGTGCAAAGATGTTTCTTAGGTTTATTGTACAAGGAGGGTTTGATTCAACCTACCAAGTTGGAGTCTACCCAACCAATGTGGATCTCTTTGCATGCCAACCTTGGGCATTTAACAAACTAATTAGAAACACCATCTTTATAAATGACTAATAATATCAAAGTTCATGTAAGAAATGATCACCCCATTGCTAGTAGTGTTAGAGTCCAAGTTGCCAGGGAAGAAGCAGCAGCTGCATGCAAGTTAGGAGTATCCCATTGCATAACATTGTTCATTCCCAACAATGAGGCGACGAAGCCTACAACACCAGCTATGAGTGAAAATATGACTAAGAATCCAGTTGCCATGTTCCCCGAGGGGAAATAAATAGGAAATATTCGAGCTGGGATTGTAAGATATGAAGCTGCAACAATATAAAACCAAAATAATTTGTCAGAATATATCGATTTTGATACAGGGATAAATGTAAATCAAATTGCTAGTAACATCATTAAGCAATAAATTTAGTTTATTGTAGTTGAAAATCAAGACGTGCCTGTTTCATGAGTTTTTTCCATTGCATGATTGACGGACCACCCTGCGATTACGATGACAATAAAATAGAATAGGGCATTGATGATCAAGAAGATGAATGCTGCTGATTTTCCTGCTCCAGAAGCCATGGCTGTGTCAAATTCGGGGACAAGAAGATGTTAGGTAATGCTAAAACTTCACATTTTTTATCTCAAGATACAATTGTATATAGAGACCGGAAAGAGTGTATTCTTTGAACAAGTATCAATTCTGTTGTTGCTGATTTGTTTTTGCTTCTTAACTAAGTATGTTCTGAAATGGTATATATGAAGAGTAAGAGGAATGCATACGTTATCTATATATTTACTTTTTAATGGGATGTTTCTTTGAGAAAAATGTGAATTTAAGGACATTTTTTGTAAATATAGAGATGTTAAAAGATATGAACAAATATTTCTTCTAGTTCCCATCTGAAAATTTGAATGATCTTAAAAAACTTGATCATCTGTAACCAGACAGCATAATCCTAACAAAGTGCAAACTGTAGTAATTCTATTGCATGATAAGCAAATCATATCAAACAAGTTAAAACAGCATAATTTTTAGTATCAGGGTTGTTCTTGCTTCTCATTAGACTATATCCTAGAGTAACTTAATTCAAGAATTTTAGCAAAAATTCCTTGCTCTTGTTCTCACTTAGCTTCTCATACTGGGGAAGGATCCTCTTGGCCTCCTAGCTGTAAGAATTAGTATTTGCCATCCATATTATCTGTATCAATTTCCCACTTCGAATAGTCGATGTTTGTAAAATATCCACCAATATATATCCTCTATATCCTAGGATGTTGGCTTCCGTAGCAGAGTTGTTTTGGCAAGTAATCCAGGCACAATATGAAGGTCGATGCTTGAAACCAGTCTCATCTACAATGCATGTATATGTGATACATATGGAAATAAATTATGTCCAGGATCTGAACCTATACCACAGGTGACATGTTTAGCTTGAGCAGTAATAACTTACAATTAGTTTAGGTTCAAATTTTTTTCATGGCATGGCTGGCATAATTCCATCTGTGAAACTAATACGACAGAATGTACATCAGTACTGCTTTAGAACTTACTATTACAATTTAGACACTGAAAATACATATGGACTCTGTTACAATTTAGACACTGAAAATACATATGGACTCTTCATGATGCGGGAGCTAAGATCTTTTTATATACACAATGATGGGCAACATCAACATGTCTCCCTTCATGTAGAATAATAGTTTACCTAATAATTGATTATGAGAGGAAAAGGGGTGGGTTTTGCTGTGCTTCTACATGAATTTAGGCACTTGACAGATATCTAAATCTAAGAAGCATGGGAAGTCTAACTGAAAAGGACAGAAAATTTCGAGACTTTGATGAAGTACTGGTGGCTAGTAGTTTTACTGGTACCCATCAAATACCAGTTTACAAAGTATTAGTCTTGCGGAGCACGAGGGTTTGAGCCTCTAGAGAGTCATGTTTGTGTAAACACTTTGAGGTAGAAAATTTCACTTTGCTGGATAAAAGTGTTGAAGAAATATAACTCAAGGACCCACTGACATACAATTGCTATACATTTTGATGAACATGGGGCACACGAGTTGTTGGGACTTCATATTCTTTATGTTTGGGAAAGAGAGTGCATGTATAAACAGACATGTCCAGGCATAACCTCTCCATTGGACATCAGTGCCACAAATTACAATTCCAGCATGAAAGCAAGCCTTGTAGTGAGAATCTGGAGTTTCTCTACCAAGTGACAATCTTCCCCAGCAGCACATTCATATGGAACCTGTCATCAAGACCAAATCACGAGTCCAAACTCCAAACAGTTATATAATTGTATCTTTGCGACAGATAAATTTATCATGAGTACACCTAAATGATAGATTTGTTGATAAAGGAATGGAAATTTTCCACAGGTCCTCTAGTTATTTCCATAATATGGAAGAAAAAATTGCTGTAGAAAGAAAAGAGTTGACAAAATAACCATTGTTATATATGTAACCTGAGGACCATTATTTTCTTGCACATAAAGCCGAATATCTGAGGACCAGGGTACCTCCATCGGGCAACCCAAAGCCCTTTTTAACACCTAGAAAAAAAATACTATTAGAGAAAATTGTGAAACAATTTGTCAAAAACACAATTAAATAACACGAGTGATTGTGTGTGCAAGCAACAGAGTAGTGTATGACAATAAACAAACTGTTAAAAAGAAGGGATAAGAAACGGAAGATGTCTCGAGTCCAGTGCGGAACTGTCTCCTTAAAACTATTTCGCCTCTCATCGTATGTTTGAGTCGATAGCCTCCCAGGATAAAATGAGAACACGATGATGTCATGAAGAACAGCACCTTCAGCGAGCCTTAAACACTACATAAGTGTTCTACTATATAAAGTCATGAAAAACTCTTTTCCAATTCAACGTGGGATTCAAGTTCGTATTTCTAGATTTCCACTTTCAAGGTACCAACTTTGGATAGTCGTATCTCATCCATTCCTTGATCATTTTGAATACTTAAATATGCGTTTAAAAACTCTCTCGAAGAAGAACGTACTCCAATCATAACTTGTTGCGCGCACGCACCCAAGAAGCATGCAAACTTAGGCTCAAAATGACTTGACAATGTGGGGCTTCAACCCACATTTTCCAACAAAAATTACATATCAGCGGTCCTCTTCTTAATATCAAAAGAGGGAACTATATCTCTATAGAATTTTCTATTAGAGAACAAAAATCTGGGATCTTTATCATTGAACTAAACAAGTAGTTCCTGCAAGTAAAAGATGTGGATGAAGTTCCATGTATGATGTAACACCACTACACGAAGATCTACGAAAGTTACTGTAAAACTTCAGCTGCAACCTTTTGATCACTAAAAATTTGAGCAGTCCTATGGCATTTGTACATATCACACATGACAGTTGAAGCATCCGAAAGATATGACGAGTAACTCTTTAATCTTAAATATTGCACTTCATGCAATTTTCTTCTACTTTTTTGGATGGTGACTTCACAAAAATTTCAAATTACTTGCGCACATCACTAACAAAATAAGGCATTTAAAACTCACTCACCGAGATGTTGCCACCTCCAAATGGGTCCTTACATATTGCTTGAGGGCTTTTGGAAATTAATTAGTCAATATTTTCGATCCAGAGAAAGAATGGAAGTTGTTATGTGAAATTACATCCCTATCATCTCAGGTGTTTGTCCAGTACATAATCCATGGATCAAATTTTCACTTCGGAAGCAGCTCAACTGGCTTTGAGATTGTCTGTACACATACAAGTATTATGTGTAGTAGTCATCCAATAATTAAGTTTAGTGTAACTAAATTAAGCTGCATTTTTTTCCATCCCCATTGCCATCTGGCTAACTAAGGCATATATATAGTGTGTGTTCGTTTCTTTTTTGACTTTTATGATCGCGTCTTTGTGATTTAGAACATGCATAAATTGAAAATATCTACAGACTGAACAGGTGCACTCACAGATACAATTAAATTTTCTAATTTATCAGCATTGATGCACCATCTACTATCTGAATAGGAGCGTGTCGAATTATAAGAAATTGTAACGCTAAAAGAACATATGGTAAAGTGGCTCCTGATGATGCATGTGATCTGTCTGTCTACCTTACCAATTACCATATATTGATCTACCCACTTTAATAATGCAACAAGAAACAAACCTACCACCATACACAAAATAATGATAATTCTCTTTAACAAATGATCATCTGAAAAAGTGCAATCCACTTGATAAAAGGTCATCAAATCTGAAGAGCCTAAATATAAATAGATAAAATTATTCATGCAATCTATATTTTTTATTATATATAAAAAATCACAACTTGACACATATACCAAATAAAGTCATTTGTATATATTTGTGTATACACAAACAAATAGTGGAATCTGTAACTTAGCAAAAAAAAAATATAGTGGAATCTGTAACGGCCAGATTCAGTATTGCAGAGTGGCAGATTCTACCCAGAAAATATAAAAATTCCTCCAAAAAGCACCAAAAGATTTAGTCTTTTGAGGATTCTAATCATCGGATTCTTGTTTTCTTTTTATGTAGTTACAGCCCATAAAGCATCATTAACAAGTTAAATCAAGAAAAGTACCAGGGCATGCACTGTTAACATTTCGGTTGAAGAGCACCAGAAAATGGCCTGGCTCAAACTTGAGAGAGGAACAAAACAGTTGATAATAATTAGCTTTCCGATGTTGAAATCTGTGGCTGAATATTAGAAGCTTTACTTTTCTTTTAACCCTTTTAAGGATTTTTCTATTTTGTGCACACTAACAACTACTTTTTCTGAGTCAGTGGTTTTTATCATCTCCATTCTCAATAATAATAATGTCCTATGTATATATAAGAATTTCCACCAATTAAAATGAATCAATTCATGATACCAGAATGTGCTCACAGACACACATTATAAAAAGGGAAATTACCCAAAATACTATCTTTTTAAAATTATTTTCAAAAATACTACCACTTTTAAAAATAATTTCAAAAATACGGTTTGCAACCAAAAGCAACCAGATGCAACTTATTTTTCTATTTTTCTGAAATATAATTGAAGTTGCTTTTGGTTGCATTTATGGTTGCATTTTGATATTAACCGTGCAACTTGTTAAGCAACGTATTATGCAACCAAAAAAGCAACCAAAAAATAATTATTTTTACTAAATTTTAAAGTTGCATCCGTGGTTGATTTCGGTTGATTTCAGTTGCAAATATGGTTGCAAAGTTGCAAACCGTATTTTTGCAAAAAGAATTCAAAAAAATCGTATTTTTGTAATTTTTTTTAAAAAAGTCAGTATTTTTGTAAAAAATATTTTATCCTTAGGTATTTTTGAAAAAACCCCTTATAAAAACCCTCAAAATTAAGACCTCCAATTTTTTCGTCATATTTTCTCCTTTTTGTTTTCTATATATAGAATCTAATGTCATGTTGCAATTTTGGTGTTGGAGGAGATAACCAGTGTTAAATTTAAGAAGAATACTTTGTGTCCCAGGTCAAGATTCCCCTGCCACGGTTTTTAATAGACTACTACCATTATATTTCAAGGTAATTTGGAACAACCTTCCATGCAGTTGGTGTATATCAATACAAACTTATTGTCTCATTCTAGAGATAAAGTAGTTACTATTAAATTTAACCTACAAGTTAAAATTGTATATATGTATCTTAACTGAATTTTATATGTAATTTGATTAATCTTATATTCATGTATCGCAAATATATTTATGTTCCCTAAACCCTAAACTCTGTGAATTTAGTGTTGAGTTGCTATAATTTGTTGACGACAATTTGACTTCTGACAAAAAATATTATCTGCTGTTACATAATATCAATATATTCTCATTAAAAAAGATGTAGCAACAAATTTCATGTGATTAGTATTGCAATTTTTTACTTGTAGTGTTTATGTTTGATACAATAAATGAAGAAATTATGTTTCGCACGTTTCTATCAAAATGTATTGGGTTGCTTTCTATTATAACGAATACATGAGAAATTTAAAAAAAATTGCACTTATCAAATTATGTACAAACTTCCAAATACCACACTAGATTACTAAAATATATCGAGTATTTAAAGTGTGTTATTTTTATTGAAGATCGAAAAAGTAATTATCGTCAATTGCATTACCTATCATGATCGTTAATTGTCGCAATAACAAATCATAAAGTCTTTCAATGAGAGATTTACTACTTACAAAAAATAACTAAAAAGATAACTTTAATATATAATGTATAAGTAAAATTTTTAAAAATTAATATATAGTTATAATTGTATTTAGAAAAAGTTTATTAACATTAACATTCTATTAATTATTTTGAAAATATTGACGCGGATTTTTTGTGAAATCATTTGAATTTTGTGGATTTCATTTGGTATCGAATGTAATAAATAATATACATGCATAAAATAATATCATCTTGTTGTAAAAGCATTTATATTTAGAATAACATTTTCCTTAGTTTTTTAAATATGTTTACATTTAAGCTGACGTTTGAAGGAAGACTTGTTTTATTGAGAAATGTCGTAGGTTATTTAAGAATCTAAAAAATATGTTTTGTAAAATTAAAAAGACTGTGTAAAATACTTATATAATTAAATGATGGTGAAATTTGAGTCAATAATGATATTTAAGACTCTTTTACATAGATTTGTTAATTTGCACTCTGTAATTTATCTGTATTATTGAATTTAAAATATATTTTCGATCTAGGTTTACATGACAACATACTTATAACCGGAAAATTCATATGCTAATAAATTATACTTAGGTTATATAATAAAGAATAATTTAGTAAGAAATCTATGAGTATAAATGGTTTATTTTTTCAATACTCAAATTGAAAAAATTGAAAAATGTTCAAAAGTTTAAGTTTGTACAGATAATGTCTCACGAAACTTTAAAAGAGTTTACGTAAACAAATTTATGAGAATTATATGATTTAAGTTTTAAATTTTGAAACCTTAAAAATGGAAGAATACCATTTTGTTCATTGATCAGATCATTCTTAGTAAACAAACTACATCATCTATTCTTTCTTTTTAATGAATTTAACTGAAAATTAAAATTAAAGAATAAAATTAGCATGTTTAAAATTTAAACTGTATTATTAAACTTTCCTCAGATCAATTCCAATTATTTTTAAATAAATTTACTATTATATCTTCGAATATATTAAAATTGATAAGTTAACAAAGAATGAATACTGTAAAAATTGAAAATTCCAAAACTTCATTAATATTCAATAAAAATATATTGATAAAATTTAAAATAAATATTATTTTGAAATGTCACCCAAAAAAAATGATTATTAGAAAATTCGCACCCGAATGACATTAGGAAGAAACAACCGGTACCAGCCTGGTGGCTTTTTCGAGTCATGCATTAGAAAAAAATGACCTTAATTAAAATTTAAATCTTCATTTGTTATCATTTTCCAATTAACGCAACGTAGATTGTATACAACCAACAAACAAACAGAACAGACCCCCCTCTCCTTTTCTTTTTTAATTTTCATCTGATTCATCAATTTTCTGGTTACAGATTACTCCTAATTCCACTAGATTATACATACAAAATATTAACATATACACACACAGAGAGATTCATAAATAAGTAATAACTAGTGGGTTGTTTGTTGCTACAGAGACCTTACACCTGAGGGATTCAATGGAACAATTTGTCAACTTTATTATTCGCCCACCAAGGTAAAATACAATACCCAACTCATATTTTACATATATTATTGAATATTTGTATGTATGTATTGATTCTTGTATGTACCATGTACAATTTTAAGTGTGTTTCTTGAAACATCATCATGGTTTGACTTCAAATCTGGAGTTGTCTGTTCTGTCTTTTCTGTTGTATTGTCTTAAATTTTGTACCTTTATCAAATTTTCTTGTTAGGGTTTTGAATTTCAAGTGGGTATTTTGTTTTTTATATGTATGTATATTGCATATGCCTTTTAGATTAATTGTATCGATTTTTGATTTTGCAGTTTGGTCATATAGATATCAACAGGGGATGTAGTTTGTGCTTTAATAAAAATTAAAACTTTGAATTTGAGTAGTTTCTTCGAGCTTCAAACTCTAGATCTTATTGTTGGATTAGTGAGGAGTATGTAACAGTGCCTTTCGTGCTGTAGTTCACGGAGAAATTGGAATTTTAAGGTTTTTGAGGAGTTAATTCATCCAGTCTGTTCATACTAGCTACTAAATGTATATATCAAAAATAGTTATTGGTTAAATGTGGTGTGGATCTAAACTAGGTTCTAAAAGATATTAATTATAGGGGAAAAAGTAGTACTTGTGTTCTGAATATATTTTCTTAGAAGCTTTCTCTAGTTTTAATTGTTAAGATACACACACGCAACCACAACTTTGTCTGGTTTTTTTTATGTGGGTTATTATGCTTAATTTTAATATAAGTGATGATGCACTCACTTGTTTTCCTGCAGAGCGGAATACGACCCAAAGAATGATTTGTTAGATCAAGAATTCATGCTTAAAGGAAAATTGTTTCAGAGAAAGGATTTGGAGGTGAGGTGTAACAAATTATTTGGAGGCAAATTTATATTTAGATTTGCACTAAAATTGTCGGGCTGCCCAGCTATTTGTGAAATTATACACTTGGATAATATACCTCATTTTAATTCTGAATTTATGATAATAAGTGATCCGTTGCATCTAGACAACTATCTAGTAGCACTATAAATAGAAGATATGTTGCATGATATTAATTTTTATACACTTTCCATCTGCAAAGAAGTATTTTGGGTGTACAACTTTTATTATCAAATTTTACCTTAAGAAAATACAAGTAATAGAACTAATCTTTATTAATATGTCAAGTTTTTTCTTACTATAGTAAAAAAGGTAAATCATGTTTATATTGGGAAAGCACTGTTGCAGAAAGCTTAAGGCATTAAACTGCAACTTTAATATCTCTACTGTCCAAGTAGTCTACAGTTGTGTAGGGAAGATTGAAAGAAGCCTATTACTTTCTAAGATGATCATTTCTTCTACCCAAAATTTTTATTTGATAAACTGTTCCTTGAAATTTTTTCAGATAAAGAACAGTCGAGGAGATGTTCTCCAGTGTAGTCACTACGTGCCTATCATCCCACCTGAAGAAAAAGCTTTACCCTGTGTTATATACTGCCATGGAAATAGGTGAGTGAGGGTTCTAGATTTTTGTGTCATCTTATAAGTGCTGACCCTGTGGATCTTGTTGTCGATATTTCCATTATTCCATATAGTAAACAGTTTTCAAAGTTGAGTTCTTGTACTATGATCATAATTCTTGCTCGACATTGGTGTATAGGTATAACTGAAATTTTATGTTGAATGATGCGAGTTCAAAAATGTAAAAATGATTGCGGTAGCGACTAGACGGTGAAGTATAAAGTTCAATTTATTGAGTAATTTATTCAAATATTTTATGAGTTGCGTAATAATAGTCCTTTCAGCTTCATGCACATGGATTACGGAAGTCACTGAATACTATTGTATGATAATGAAGTTTGTATGAACTTCCACTTTTATCCATTAAAAGGAAGTTGATGTTAGTAATTTTGGAGAGACTTCTTGGAATACTAGTGAGTTAGTAAATCAATCTCCTAGAGAGTTGTAGTGACAATTAAAATTGGAATAAGCTCTTTTGTCTTTCGAGCAAGTATATAGCAGAGTATATGACATCTATGTTCAGTTGAATATATATTAAAAGAGGCCAAGATTCTCTTCCTGAATCTTGTGATAATTTTAAAATTTTAAAAATCTTGCCGTGTCATCCTTTAAGGAGCCCTGACAACTTGTTGGGAGCTGATTTATTTGGTAGTTGCCAAAGCATGTGCTGTAAGTTGCCTATAAATTGTTCATTGGAGGATCCTGAGTTCCTTTGTTTTCTGTTCTTTCAAACCAAAATATAGAACAGATGATTATCTATAGCCTTGTCTTTTCTTCCCTAGCATAGCCACAGTTTGATTGTTTGAGGTCTCGACTATTGTCATTGATCTGAGTGATCCATATAAAATTTTTGTTTTCTAACAACTTCTTGTCTTGATTCCATGCCAGTGGGTGCAGAGCAGATGCCAGTGAAGCAGCTATTATATTACTGCCTTCAAACATCACAGTTTTTACACTTGATTTCTCTGGATCTGGAATATCAGGAGGAGACCATGTCACCCTTGGGTGGAATGAAGTAAGCACCCAATTAATTTGATTTCCCATTACTTTAGAGATCACTGCTTCAGAGTTTTCCTGTTATTCTTGCATAAGTCACCTATTTTCAGCTAATAGACCCACAAAGCTTGATAAGACAAGGAAACTATGTATTTCGAATTCCATTTTGGGAATCCGTAAACCATATTAAACCCTTAAGTGCTTTAAGAGAAATAACAGTTGAAGTTTGGAAGCAGCAGTCAGATATCGTAATATCATGCTGATATGAAATAATAAAGGGCTACCTTATTTAGGCCGAATATCAAAGCTTTAAATGTTGCTTATTCATATATGCATAGAGAATATGATTTTCAACTTGTAATTTTCCCAATTTTGCTGATGGGTTAACTGTTAATTTACCAATAATCTTCTTAAGATTAATTGACAAATAAAAAAAACTACCTTTACTTTTTATATGCAATTTTATTAACGAATAAAAAAAGAATACTTTTTATCAATTAAATACATTTCATTTTCTAATATGAAAGGAATAATATGAGTACGATATATCTCGAGTATGATATATCTCGAGTACGATACTTGTATCCTTTTCGCGTGCACCACCACCCGACTCAGATCAACTTAACACAAGAATGTAGTCATATATATATGTATTGCTCTGAATAGGGGGATATCCTTTACTAAGTGCTACCTTGAAAAATCCAAAGAATGACCAATTATACGTGGATGGAGGTATTAGAGTTTTTTGACATGGAGAATTTCTATTTTCTTGGAGTTCTAAGGCTAGTATTTTATCAGTGTAAACTAACCTAGAATAGTTATGCTCTCCCAGAAAGATGATTTGAGAGCTGTTGTCAACTATTTACGGGAAGATGGAAACGTCTCTTTGATTGGCTTGTGGGGTCGCTCAATGGGAGCTGTGACTAGGTACACATGCTTCCTTTTAGTTATGTTATGTAACTACTGTAAAATTTTCTTATGTGCCACTAGTTTAAAACTTTGCATTCACAGATATATACAGCAGACATGACCTGGTAAAGATCTTCCTACGATAAAGTTCTCCCTCATTCAATATTTTTTACTTTTGCTTTTGCACCCACTTTAAGGCATATAAAAAGATATCTATATGTTTTTTGTTTGTCATGTTTTTATTTTGGGTAAAAATTGCAATAAAAATATTATGTATAAGCACCTTTTTTGGAGTCCTGAAGTGTGTATAAAAGGTCAAGTTTCACATAAATAGTGATGGAGGAGTATGCCTTTTTCTATATATTACATTCCGTAATAGATGACCTTTTGTGTTAAATCTCAGTCAACAGTCATCAAGTATGGGACTATGGAAGTATAAAATTTAGTGGAGTCAAATCGTTCATTTGTTAAGATCATTTGATTAGCTATTATTTTGGGCTGCATGAAACAAATCATACCTAAATATGACAATAAGTTCTTGAAATATCATATAGCAATTGCTAAACTTCGCTTTCAGGATAGTTTTCTGCTTCAATCTTACTTTTATGTCTTGTTGGGGCGACAAGATTTACTAGCTACTTTAGTTATATAATAAATCAGAAAGTGAGATATATATGACTGACTTTAAATATTGCTTATGCCAGCTTAATGTATGGAGCTGAGGATCCTTCCATTGCAGGGATGGTTCTCGACAGCCCTTTCTCTGATCTGGTTGATTTGATGATGGAACTTGTAGATACTTACAAAATTCGCCTCCCTAAATTTACTGTGAGTAATTGTATGAGGATGCTCAGACGTTTTTTTTTCCTTTTGCGTGTATATGTGTGTGTGTGTGTGGCCTTTGTACATTTTGGTCCATGTGTTTGGTGTCTTTAAGCATCTAACATCAGAACGCTCATAAAATACATATAGGGCCGTATCATATATTGAAATAGAAAAGTTGAATATTCCGGTCACATCTTAAAAAGAAAAATTTGCACTTGATATAAATTCATCTAGTTCCTTGGCTTTTATTACACTGGTCTTTAGTCTTCAATAATAGTTTTGGTATCTCAATTTCTTGTTTATATTTATTAATTTCACTACGTTGTAACTGTGTGATTCCGTCTTAATTCATTGTCCGCTGCAGATACCCCCCCCCCCCCCAAAAAAAAAAAAAAAAAAATTGGTGCAATTTTTATATTTTATATTCGGTAAACTTTTTGGATGCTACATGTTCAGATACTTTGAATACTAGGGTCAATGTGTAGAAGTTTTTTTGTTCTTCCAATTTAACTGTTCCTCCGTTTTGGGGATAGAATGTAAAGGCTTAGAATTCCAAAAGATATAAGGGTTAGAGTATTTTGGTGCTCGATGTTTGAAACGCCAAACACAAGGGTTAGAGTGTTGACAGTCCTTTTGATTTCTCTTTCGGGCTTTGCTGGTGAAGGAACATAGTTAATAATAAATTCTTCCCTTACCTATGGTATTATAATGTTTTTTGTTCTTATTCTTGTCCCAAATAGATCAAGTTTGCAATCCAGTACATGCGAAGAACAATTCTGAAAAAGGCAAAATTCGACATAGAGGAACTGAACACTATCAAGGTTTTAATCTACTGTTATATAGAAGCTTCTTCCAGACTCAAACTTCTTTAGCAGGATTTGCTGATATCTAGTCTCGATCATTTATTCTTGTCTGAGTACCTGTAGTTGATATTGGTTCATTTTTGATTGACAGCATAGCTTTTCCTCTTGTAGGTTGCAAAGTCTTCCTTTGTTCCAGTTTTATTCGGACATGCCATTGATGACGATTTCATTCAACCACACCATTCTGATCGCATATTTGATGCATATGTGGTAAACATATTTAGATACCCTTATTGGCATTGCTTGTCTGCAGCTGTGTTATACTGGCACCTTTACCCCCCCCCCCCCCCCCCCCCCAACAAACACAAAGTCTTATTCCATGTCTAGCATGGTGCATTAATTTAAGTATATACTTATTGTATAATACAAGCACATGTAGGGCTTGTGTTAAATAATATAATTGTTGAAGTTATATATTATTTAATATTCAAATAGGTTTATAATATAGAAGTAATAGATTGCAATTCTTATAGAATTCTAATTGTTGTTAAATATTGCTATGTTCTAATTAATATATTGGTCCATGCTATTAAAAAACGCATTGGGCAAAAGTACAGACCGACAGATTATTTCCATTTTGGCTTTCATAGTATGGTATAGATATAAAGCACAGATTTTTTTCTTCCCAAATGCAAGGAATCTTCCACCAAAACATTCTAGTGAAGGAAAATACTGTAGAAAAGTTTCGCTGGCTGTGTATCTTGTCATCAATTGTATATTAGAGGGTGCTAATGAAAATCAAAATGCATGACTTTAAGATTTGATCATGTTACCACATGAATACATATTTTTCTTGCAATTACTAGTCGACTGCATCAATGCCCCTGTATATATGTAATCACTTTAATTCACTGCAATTGAGAGAGTTTCCACTCGTATTCCTCGCTGGAGCTTGGGCTGAACACCTGATTTTGGCAGGGAGACAAGAACATCATCAAATTTGAGGGTGATCACAACTCACCTCGTCCCCAGTTTTATTTTGACTCTGTCAATATATTTTTCCACAATGTTTTACAACCTCCAGAGGATGAAGTTGGAGCAGCCTTTTCCTATACATCTGATGATTATTTTGGCAAGGTAGCTTCTGCATTTTCATTTTGCATTTCTAGCAGAAATTCCAAATATATTTCTAAGAGCCAAATGTATAATAATTGACTACTCCTTGTACAGGGTAGTTGGAATGCCATCCATGATTTAGAATATGCACATGACTTTTTAGCTGTACCCCCAGGCATGAAATAAGGACTCTTATCCCTGTATCAATTTAGTGATATCATATCCTTAGAAGAATATTCTAGTTATTATGTGGTATTGTGGTCTTTGTGTGCAGCTCCAGGAGCAAGTAGTACTGAAGGTGCCATTAATCAACTAAGATCCAAAAGGCCTATGAGTAAAATGGAGGTTAGTATTGATTGCCTTTCTGTGGTTTAACAAAAATTGTATTAAGGCTTACTTCTGATACTTTGATCGAACAAGTTCTTTATGTGTTGACATGCAAGAATGTTTCTTTTCTGAGGTATAAATAGCAGTGGACAATTTCGGTTTTTAAAGAAAATAGGTTTTGAACTTCTGCCACTGGAGAACTTGTTTGATCCATTTCTCCTTGAGAGATTTTGTATAAGCTTTGCTGGTGATTTAATGCTTTTTTCATGTTAAACCTTATATTCTTTAATCTCCTTGTTGAATTTCTTCAGGTCCCATGTGATATGTCATCTAAAGATAAGCAATCTGCAGCTCAGGTATCCCCTTGTATTAATATTTGTTGTGTAGTTCATTGATATATAATGAATATTATATAAATCAAAATAATCATTATTCCTCAAGCTTCTTATGTCATGCTTCTATGTTACTAGTACTTTCTTATATAGATAATTTAGAAACCAAGGAAGTAAAGAAAAAATAGGGTTTATATTGTTTCGGGGTAAATATGATGACAACATTACATTCGAGAGGTGGGACTCTCCACAGAGCATATATTGGCAAAAATCTGGGTGCCCCTTTTCCAAGTCTCCTTGTATATATATTTTTTCCAAGAAAACTCTCAACTAATAGTCAGCGTTTACTGCATATTCTTTTCTTCCCTTGTTGTGGGCAAGCCAACTGGCTCTCCACTGAACTTGTCATTTATTCTAATTTATATCTCCAATGCAGGAAGAAGGATCTGGAACTCAGCCTAGCTCAACATCCTCTAGAATGATTAACTTTGAACTCTCGAATGGTCACCTTAATGGCCCTCATGTCCCAGTTTCAGTAGATGACGATGATTACCTCGAATACTCATTTGATGACATGCCAGATATCCCAAGCAATGTGGATGAAGAAGAAAGGGTACACTCTCTGCTTAATTTAATCTATTGAATTTATAAAATTTTTAATCATCTGACTATCTGAGTACTGGGTTATTCTTTACTTTACAATTATATGGAACTTCAGATGTTCATGGAAGCGATAATTGAGTCTTTAAAAGACCTTGAGATGAGACAACCTCAGAGTGAAGAACAGCAATCTAGTGTCAGCAACAAACCATCTGTACCGTCTCTGAGAGATGATCCAGGTGATGCTTCTAGCATGGAGCATAGGATGTTCCCAACTGCAGAAACTCCCACGGTCAACACTTCATCTTCCACAGTCGATGATATGACATCCGAACTTCAATCTCCTGATTCTAGCTCATCATCTTATCAAACTCCAGTAAACCACGAGTCAATGGAATCAGGAAGTACAGGAGGTTCAACTGATAGTAATAACTTAACAAGTTTCCAAAGCTCTTCTGAGTCTCATGTCACTGATGGAACGAAAGCAACTGTGACAGTCGTTAAAAACCCAGCAAACAATATCATGGATGGCTTGTTACGTCGTTGGGATCTCAATTTCTTCAAAAGCAGATGACATCAGATGGTTTTGATATTATTTTTCTATACGTTAAGGCTGTTTTTGCTCGTGATAAAGAGATATCAGATATGCAGTGTCGTGAAATAGTTTGTGGGGTAAAAAAAAGGCATGGAAACAAGAATTGTCGTATATTTCTGTTGAAGTGGGCATCTTAATCAAATGAGTCACGGGACAAAAATTGTGAAAAGTTATAACTTGTAGAGTATATGTTGCAGTTATAGTTGTAATACTTACTACGCCTTGTTGGGGAGATGGGAAGTGAAAATCTGGGGGCTAGAAATGTTGGCTGTAAATTACATTGGTTTTTAACTATTGTGTTCAGTTGGAGATGTAAAGTGTGAATAGGCATGTATTCAATATTTGGTCTCTTGGTGTCCAAATGATATTATTATATGTTATCATTTCACGCAATATGTTGAAAATTGCATAAGATATATTGTATCTACAAGTAAAAGTAAAGTTGAATGGGTCAAGCTGATTCTCGTTGAGTTTGCTATTTTGGTTGAGGGTCCACTCTAAAATTAATTTACTTGTGAAATCATTAAGAAATCGAGCAAATAAGTGCAGGGCTTATTCATCTTTGACCATCAAAATTTAAATAATGGGAAATCATAAACATTTTGGATCCTAACAAATGGCCCGGTCACACTCCTCTAAAACCCTTTGTAAAGTTTCTGTAGCTGCTGCATGAGCTTCTACGTGAATAATACTATATACATACGAGCCCACAAAAATTGCCATTTTACAACTGATCGCTGAAATGGCAGCGTTTCTGATCAGAAGCAGTCACTCCAAGCACCTTCTATCAATCATCGCCAGCTCTACTCGATGTTTCATCTTCAATAACTCTCCGGTTTATGGAAATGTGGCAACCTCATCGAGGATCTTATGGCGATCTATGGCCACCTTTGAACGAACGTACGTGAGAAGATATAATGTATTTTAGTAATAAATATAGACAACAATACAGCATATATACTCTTTGTGTTCATGTTTTCATTTCGCATTTCATTATGTGAACAATATTGCATTAGAGATTAATATATGGATTAGTAATATTTCATTTTTAATGTATCCCTTCACAAAATTTCTGTTGGTCCAGGAAGCCTCATGTGAATGTCGGTACCATAGGCCACGTCGATCATGGAAAGACTACCCTTACTGCTGCAATAACAAAGGTACTCTATGATTCTCAATATTTCAACTGTATGAGCATTAATGTTTCTAAATAGGTGTTTCTATGTTCGAGTACTTGTGATTGGTTATAGCTTAATAACAATGTTCACTTTACATTCAATGTAGGTGCTTTCTGAAGAAGGGAAAGCTAAGGCTATTGCATTTGATGAAATCGACAAGGCTCCTGAAGAGAAGAAGAGGGGAATAACTATTGCTACAGCTACAATATGGCTTCTGGTTTGCTTGTGTTTCTTTCATTCTCATCACTTGTGTCTTGTCTTAAGTTGTCTCATTCTTGCTTTTGCATGAAAAATCAGGCTCATGTTGAGTATGAAACAGAAAGGCGACATTATGCACATGTCGATTGCCCAGGACATGCAGATTACGTGAAAGTATGTTTTCCAAATAACAATATTTCTTGTTTTTCTTTTCCTAATTAAGCCAAAAAGAAGATCATAATACAGTGAGTTTTAAAAACATTTCGTACTAGACAATGATCTGGCGTCCTTTATTTAGGAGCTGAAACAACAAATTCTTCAGTCTAAAACTTAATATCTTCGTTTCTCCATGATGCACTTTCTTGGTTGCCTTTACCTTTTTTGACTGAATTATGTGTAATTGTTTAAAATTTTACTAAATGTTTTGACTAACCTGCTATGTAGGTATGTACTAAAATTGTAGAACATGATTACTGGAGCAGCGCAAATGGATGGAGGTATCTTGGTTGTATCTGCTCCAGATGGGCCAATGCCTCAAACAAAGGAACATATTCTACTTGCTCGTCAGGTATGCAACCTTTCAATAGTAGCTCATAAGTAGATTGTCTTTGATGCTCAAACTTTTGTAGAAATAAGATACCATTATAAATCTTACAAGTACCCAATTTTGGTCGAATTTTCGAATAAAATCGTATAAGGGTACAATGTGCTGTCATTGATTGTGGAGGAATTCAGGTTGGCGTGCCTTCTCTGGTGTGCTTTCTCAATAAGGTTGATGCTGTAGATGATCCAGAGCTACTTGAGCTTGTTGAGATGGAACTCCGTGGTATACATTATATATATATATATATATGGTTGTTGATTATTAGACTGTGTTAATCAGAGTATCTACCTTCTATTGCTTCATTAGTAAAATAAGATTAAAATACAATCTCATGAACATGTTACAGATTTGTTAACATTCTAAAAATTTCCTGGAGATGAAATTCCAATTGTTCGTGGTTCGGCTCTGTCTGCTTTACAAGGAACAAATGAAGACCTCGGGAGAAAGGCGATCCTAAAATTAATGGAAGCTGTGGACCAGTACATAACTGACCCTGTTCGTCAGCTTGACAAACCTTTCTTAATGCCAGTCGAAGATGTCTTTTCGATTCAGGTTCTTGGACATATTTCTTAACCTTCTGTATATTGAGTTTACAGTAAGTGTGAGATGTTACCCTTTTTGCCACTGCTTTATGTGTTGATAATTTACATTTAGTTCAAAAGGGCTATTTCTATTATAACATCATTTTCTTGCGTCGAAGGAGAAGATGGAACATTACTAAATAGGTTCAGTAGTTGAAATTTTGTTGTTTCATATATTTCGGCATATATGTTTTTCTTGTTTGCTTAAAGTTGGGTTGGAGTTGCGCTACTAGTTTGGCGATTTAACCTGACTCTTTTTTATCTCACCTCTTGTTTTTCTTGGAACTGTTGTCACTGGGCGTATTGAGCAGGGCACCGTCAAAGTTGGTGAGGAGGTTGAGATTTTAGGACTGAAACAGGTATATTTGAACACTTGGCATATAACCTACATAAATCAAAGCATGCATTTGCCACTTTACTTTCACCTCTTCATTCTCATTTTGTTAGAATTTCCCAATTTTGTTATTGTATTTCATCTGTACTGTTGTATGTCCTTTGAAGGGTGGGCCATTGAAGACTACAGTTACTGGTGCTGAGATGTTCAAGAAAATTTTGGATAATGGCCGAGTAATGTACTATTTTCAGACAACTTTCTGATAATTTCCACATAAGTGTCTAAATTTTACACATTCGTCAATCATCAATCGTCAATTTTCTTTTAGGCTGGTGACAATGTAGGCCTTCTCCTACGAGGTTTAAAACGTGACGATGTACAGCGTGGACAGGTGAGATGAGATGTTTGATGTTCATGCAATGTGTCAATTTTTGGCTCATCCAAATAGGATTCTTTGTACAAGATGTTATAAATCTAGGCCATTCTATGTCTCCTCTTTATAGACAGACAGGTCAACATTTTGTATCTTTTGTGTCTATACAGGTAGTCTCAAAACCTGGCACCTTAAAAACATCTAAACGGTTTGAAGCGGAGATGTATGTTCTTACAAAAGATGAAGGTGGTCGCCATACCTCATTTTTCTCAAATTACATGCCTCAGTTCTATATGAGAACAGCAGATGTCACTGGGAAAGTAGAGTTGCCTGAAAATGTTAAGATGGTGATGCCTGGTGATAATGTGACTGCAACTTTTGAGTTAATGTCACCCGTACGTACCCCTTGAAAGAGGTCTGTTTGGCAGATTGTTTTTCCTTGATCTATATTTAAATGTCAGTTTGACATCTCATAGACTATAATAAGCAACACATATGCATTATTTAAATAGTAAATTGCAAAAAGGTGGCTGAACTTTACACTCATTTTCAAAAAAGTGGCCAGACTTTCAATTTTGCAAAATGGTGGCCAGATTTGCCTTTTTCCTTTCAAAAAGGTGGCCGGAGCGATTTTCAGCTTTTTGGCAGGGGTAAAATGGGGAAAAAATGCTAGAGATTCTAAAAATTATCCAAAAAAACCCCCAAATTAATATGTGTCACCTTATGATTGATTATATTCGTAATAATAATAATAATTCGCCTCCAGCCACCATTTTGTAAAATTAAAATTCTGGCCAGATTTGTCTTTTTCCTTTCAAAATGGTGGTTGGAGGCGAATTATTATTATTATTACGAATATAATCAATCATAAGGTGACACATATTAATTTGGGGATTTTTTGGATAATTTTTTACTTTTTTTTGGATAATTTTTAGGGTCTCTAGCATTTTTTCCCCATTTTACCCTTGCCAAAAAGCTGAAAATCGCCTCCGGCCACCTTTTTAAAAGGAAAAAGACAAATCTGGCCACCATTTTGCAAAATTGAAGGTCTGATCACTTTTTTAAAAATGAGCGTAAAGTTTGACCACCTTTTTGCAATTTACTCTTATTTAAATACTAACAAGCATATGCAAGAACTTCTAACGATAATTAAATGTCACAACATATATACATGAAAGGATCCTTGACTAAGATAAACGCTTAATTTGGTCCTGTTACATCATAAAAATATATTTAACTGACCGAATACTTTTATTTAATGAAACCCTCATGCATGTTATTATGGAGTATCTGATTTAATGTAGATATATATGGCTAAACAGGACAAAGATTTGCTTTGAGAGGAGGTAGAACTGTTGGCACTGAGGTGGTTTCGAAAGTAATAAAGTAGATGCTGGATATTATCCTCCATTTGGGTCAATGTTCTATAACTGCAACAAAGGTTAACATGGTGCATATACTGTAAGTATCAACATCAACATGTAACCATTACCAGATGCTTCTTTCAGGAGAACTTTTGCATTGCGCTACTAGAAGTTATATTTGTTCCTTTTCTGTTATTTGAAAAAGGCTTAAGATGTTTGATTTCTAAGTGCAAATTCATTTCTTTCTTTCACATATGGTTTTTGTTTGTCTTAGGCTCATAGGTAATAAATGGCATGTGAGTGAATTTCCTCTGTTTTTGTATGAGAGTGTTGAAATTTATTCTTAGTTTGCGAATAAATATTGTTCAGAATACTGTTCATAATCTCGTAC
Source organism: Oenanthe sinensis (assembly GCA_028671895.1). Classification (NCBI taxonomy): domain Eukaryota; kingdom Viridiplantae; phylum Streptophyta; class Magnoliopsida; order Apiales; family Apiaceae; genus Oenanthe; species Oenanthe sinensis. The sequence goes on along the minus strand of CM053813.1, from coordinate 28,383,725 downwards.
TTGTTAGAAGCGATATTTCAGAATATGCGAATTTGGTTTTACCAATATAAACATTTTCATCTAACAAAATAACATGATGACGTGCAATCTGCAATCAAATAGAAATATATTTGTTTGTGCCAATTAGTACCTGAAGATAGTTAGAGGGTACAAATCTTTGAAATGAACTTTATACGGTAAAACCTCTATAAATTAATACTCGATAAATTAATAACCTCAATAAAATTAATAATTTGTCTAGTCCCAACTTGGGATCAGTACAAAATTAGACCTCAATCGATAAAATAATAAGATAATAACTTTTTTGAAATCTCAATGTACATATATTGGTTCCAACGAAATTATAAATTAATAATTACTAAAAGATTTCATATATATGTGTGATACACGTCAAAATTCTAAGATTGTTTAGTAAAAAATGAATCTATAGTCACTTGTTTTTTGTTAAACTTTAAATCTATATTGAGTTCATCTTTAAATCTTCTCATTGCACTTAAGAGTTGGAGCATTGTCTTCTCGTATTGCAACAAAAAGTTGTGAAGAGTTCATAGAATGTTAATTGAAACTTATTTTTGTAATTTATTTTTCATCTCTAACTAATATACAATTTAACTAGTATATTGGACTTGAAAATTTAAAGGTCACACGTAAAATCTCTTAAAATTAATAAATTATTAATTTATCAATATGATAATATCTCGCTAAATTAATAAAATATTCCGGTCCCAAAATTATTAATTTCTAGAGGTTTTACTGTATGTGGATTCAATGTGTATAAATGTTAAAGGACGACTTTTTTTAATCCTTTCTTTTAAGAGAAGTTTGGACAAGTTCTTAGAACATGCAGGGCTACAGTGTTTCTCCAGGTGTAGTGATACCGAATTTATTCTTTGCTTGAGAAACTCAGGGAAGATATGGAATTTTGACAGTTTAATTTCAACAGTAAAAGGTATATATTAGAACATAATTTGTTTTACTTTCCTTATGCACACTGAACTACTGTATGAAATATGAATCACATGAAGAACTGAAACAATTCTATAACTGGATCAATTTTTAAACCTATACTTTAGTTTTGTATTAGCTAATCGATCCTCATTCAATTGGATAGCAAGATAGCTTCAACTGTACATAAATAAACAAAATGACCTGTGTTGCAAAACCAAATACTTCAGATCTGTAATTTACTTATCTGACAGCAACTGCGTAGCTGTTTGAACCGGTGATTCAATTGTTGTGCTGAGACGGGTCATGGCCTTTGGCCTACTGCCTACTGGTTCAGAGAAATATTAAAGTATTCGAGGTCTGAATGTCTGATGCAGGCTGCATTGTAGTATCCAGCTCCTTTTCTGGTCCAAAATTCTTGAACATTTATATATTTGTTTCATTGTTTTGCATTATCCACGTTGTTAACTCTATTACAAAACTCCAGATCCTTGTAACCTTAGTTGATACTAACACGTCCTCCGAATTTGGACAGGTGTTCTAGTGAATCGCAGTTTCTTGAACTTAGCTCTTTTACACGTGATGCTCAATTGTTGTCTTATTGAGATGTTTTAAATTTGGAAACTTTTGGTGCCAGTCCAACTATGACTTCCTGCAACTTATTTAAGACTGAAATAGAAATAACACAGATTCTACTACTTTGGAAGATGAGAGACTTAACGGTAGGTGCATAAATTTAGATAATACTGTATAACTTATTGTAGTTGCGTAAACTTTGATAATGTTCGTGGTGTATTTACGTGGAGTGGTGGAGTAATAAAAAATTTAGCGGTCCAACAAACTCTTAGAAGTGCCATCAATTTCGAAATAAGATGACGATTATTTCTACAAGAGCCTAATTGATTAAAAAAATTAAAATTAAAATTCGAACTTAATCAGTTTTATCCTGATATGTGTGGAAAATAACCCTAAGGAGTAATAAATATTACATTTATTATTTGATTATTTAACCTCGAATGATCCGAAAGCTTGGGCTTTATTAATGAGGTCCACTAAGTCCAAGCTACATAGGCTATGGATCAAACGAGCAAGGGACAATAGTCCAAGGATCAACTGGATTTGTAATTCAAGGATCAGCTGGATTTGTAAATCCTATTCATGAGCCTCGTTGAGGCCCATAGGCCCAATAAGCCTTCACCATTAATTAATTACAAAATTAATTAATTATAAAAGCTCAATTAATGGCTTGAAGAGTCCTGTGAGGGCCTTCAACCAAAGACGGTTCCAGAAATCTCATCACAAGGATAGACATCATTTGTAAGAGTCCTACTATGGCTCTCATTCAAGGAAGGTTCTAGAAACCTTATCACTAGGAGACTTGGCCGCCAAGTCTCTCAACCCTAACCTAACTCCTAGGCCTTCGAGTGCATATATAAAGGGCATAACCCCTTAATATTAGAATTACGTTTTTGGCTTGATTCTCAAACACTCTTGAGATACGTAGGCAACTTGCGAGGACCTGATTTAGTCACGAAATATAAGTGCAACCATTAAATCTCGAAGGCTCTCATTAGTCATTAATTGCAATCTGATTTTGATCCATAATATTTGGCTCCGTCTATGAGAAACGAACATCAACCATGGTAAGAACACGACGTACTGACGGAGACAACACCCCTATCACGGGAGACACGACTGATGTCATTCCACATGAAGAACTCAACCCACCGAGGTCGTCCCTGCTGCGACGACGCTCCCCACCAAGACTTAAGGAACAAGAACTTGACGAACAGGACCTCTGAGCGTCGTCGTTCACCCCTCAAATCCCGAGATATCGATTCATGCTTTTTCCCCTCCATTACAGGTAGTTCCATCTCTTAATACTACGTTTGTTGTTCCTCCTTCATTGCAGGTCTCGATAACGGTGTTTCCCAATCCTTGTTACGGGCTTCCACCAAATTATGAGCCCCCGTATGAACAAGGGCTGTTGCCCCGACTTGGCTCATGTCAGGGAAATCAAGATTTCTCCGGACCTTACTCCACCGATGATGAATCGTCGGATGGGAACGTTAACTCTAGAAGGAGGCGACCTAGCAAGGAGCCTGTTGAGGGAAGAAGTACCCATCCCCGAGGTACAGACTCTCAATCCTTGTAGGAAAAGATATGAGCTCATGAGGCCGAAGGCCAACGACTAAGGAAAGACCTGGACAGGGCACTAGCAAGGCGACAACGCCTAAGAGCCGAAGGGGCTGGAGGGTCGGTAAGGAATTCACATGTGATAAATGTGGACGTGCCCCCATCAAGAAAACTAGGAAGGTCGAGCAATACCAGGGCTGCTCCTCAAGACTTGTTGCCACTTAGAGATCCTGATGATCCAACATCTCCTTTCACTGAGGAAATTATGAATGAAAAAAACTCAAGAAAGTTCAAGATGCCCACAATCCAAGCCTACGATGGAACTGAAGACCCCTCAAACCATGTTCTTACTTTCTCGAACGCACTGCTGTTGCAGCCGGTGAATGATGCCGTCAAGTGTAGGGCGTTCCCCCAAACCTTGAGTAGCATGACTCAAAAGTAGTTTAGCCATCTACCCCGAATTGGATCATTCAAAGATCTAAACAGGGCTTTCATAAGGCAGTTCATCAGTAGTAAGACTCACGAAAAGTGCTCAGCATCATTAATGAATATGCACCAAGAAAAGAATGAGTCCCTAAGAGATTACATGAACATGTTCACCAAAGAAGCTTTAAAAGTCCTTGACTTAGACTAGAACGTAGCTATGATATCCCTGCAGCAAGGGACCTCAGACGAGAACTTCAGGAGGTCTTAGCCCAGAGGGCTCCAGAAAGTATGAATGAGCTCCAAGAGCGGGCTGAGAAGTATATTAAAGCTGAAGAGAGTATGAGGAAAGCCCAAGGATTTCAAACCTCAAACACATAGTGAAGCTAAGTATACAGTTGATACTAAATATGCAAGGAGCGACGATCCTGATGACTCTAAGAAAAAGGGTGGATCAAGATTCACTGAGTATGCAAGGCTGAATACAACCAGGAGCCAGATATTTATGGATATTGAGAAGGACAATGACCTTCATTGGCCAAAGCCACTAAGGACTGATCCCGAGAAGAGAAACAAGAATGCTTATTGCAAGTTTCACAAAGATGTGGGACATGACACTGATAATTGTCATCAGTTGAAAGATGAAATTGAGTTCCTAATCAGGAGGGGAAAGTTGAACAAGTACACCAAGGATGGTGATAGAAGCGATATAGGCTATAATGACAAGCGAAGGGATTTTAATCCTAAAGAAAGGAACAACCATCCTCGTGGGCCTGTAATCAACGTAATCTCTGGGGGACCAACCGCTGCCGGTAACTCTAGGAATTCAAGAAAGGCTTATGCCCGAGAAGTAATGAGCATTATTGGAGAAGCCCCTAAGAGAGTAAGAACTGAAGTTTCTTTGGCCTTTGATGATTCTGATTTGAAGGGATGAAGTTCTCCCATGATGACCCCCTGGTGATCACCCCTATCATAGGGAAATCTCCAATAAAGAGAGTCTTGGTGGACATTGGGTCGTCGATGGACATCATGTTCTATGATGCTTTTACAAAGATGGGGTATAATGACTCACATCTGACTCCATCCAACATGCCCATTTATGGCTTCAATGGGGTAGAATCTCAAATTGAGGGAATGCTATAACTACCTTTGACTATAGACGAGGACCCTCGACAGTCAACATAAATATTGAATTTCTTTGTTATTAAGGCAAACACTACCTACAATGCAATCCTTGGAAGAACGGAGTTACATGCCTTTAAGGCAATAACTTCCACATATCATCTGAAACTCAAATTCCTAACTAGGAACGGAGTAGGAAATCAGAAAATGGCCAAAAGCTATTATGTAGCTTCCTTGAAGCCCGATGGCACATGGGGAAAATCATGCCTATTGAGGACATGGATGTCCGAGATAGTGAAGAAATAAGGGGGAAACCCGCAGAGGACTTGGAGCTCATTCCCTTAGATCCTCGAAATTCTGATAAGATGACCTATGTTGGTGCTTCACTCTCCAAGAACTTGAAACAACAATTAGTTCAGTTCCTGCAAGACAATAGTGATGTATTCGCTTGGACAACTGCAGATATGCCATGGATAAACCCTAAACTTATTACACATCAGTTGAATGTGGATCCTAAACGGACATTTGTCAAGCAAAATAAGAGAAATTTTGCTCCAGAAAGGCAAGAGACCATGAAATAAGAAGTTGAGAAATTATTGGAAGCCGGATTCATTAAGGAAATCTAAATTCCTGAGTGGCTAGCAAACCCTATAATGGTCAAAAAGGCCAATGGAAAGTGGAGAATGTGTGTGGACTTCACGGACATGAATGATGTTTGTCCAAAGGACTATTTCTCCTTGCCAAGAATATACACGCTAATTGATGCCACGGCTGGACATGAAATGCTTAGCTTTATGGATGGCTTTAGTGGCTACAACCAAATCAAGATGCACCACAGTGACATTCCTAAGGTATCATTCATCACTGATTTTGGTGTCTTCTGTTATCTAGTTATGGCTTTTGGTCTAAAAATTCAGGATCAACATATCAGAGGCTTGTGAATAAAATTTTCAAGCTCCTCATCGGTAAGACCATGGAGGTCTATGTTGATGACATGTTAGTCAAAAGTCTGAATAAAGCTGATCACTTTGAGCACCCGAGGGAGGCATTAAAAGTTTTGAAAACCCATAAAATGATGTTAAACCCGACCAATTGTGCCTTCAGAGTTGGATCTGAAAAATTTCTAGGCTTGATGGTCTCAAAGAGAGGCATTGAGGCCAATCCTGATAAGATTCAAACTATCTTGGACACGGAGCCCCCTAAAACTATAAAAGATGTTCAGAAACTCACGAGAAGAGTAGTAGCCTTGGGGGGTTTCATCTCCAAGTCTGGAGAAAAGTGTTTGCCATTTTTCAAGGCCCTCAAAAAGGTTAAAGACTTTGTATGGAATGATGAGAGCCAAGCAACATTTGAGGAATTGAAGAAGTACATAGCTAAGCCACCCTTGCTCGCTAAACCAAGTCCTGAAGAGGTACTATATTTATACTTGGTTGTCCCTAGCTCAACTTTGAGTGTTGTTCTTGTGAAAGAATAAGTTAAGGTTCAGAAACCCATCTACTATGTCAGCAAAATTTTGCATGGTGCAGAGTTGAACTACTCAAAAGTTGAGAAGTTTGCCTTAGCATTAATAATGGCTTCAAGAAAGCTACGCCCTTACTTCCAGGCACACACCATTGAACTCTTGACACACCAACCCCTAAAGAACATATTGCACAGCCTCAAGGCCAGTGGAAGGCTAATCAAATGGGTGATTGAGCTTAGAGAATTTGAGATCCGCTACAAGCCTAGGACGACCATCAAAACCCAAGCTCTAGCTGACTTCGTGGTTAAATGTACCATTTCTAACCAAGAAGTCGGGGGGCAGGAAGAGGCTAAGGAGAATGAGAAAGAAAAAGATGAGGAAGTAGTCAAAGAATTTTTTGTGCTCTTTTTTGACGGAGCTTCAAAAACAAAAACGAGTGGAGCTGGTTTGGTTCTGCAAAGCCCTGATGGCTTCATTGTGGAATATACAATTAAGCAAAACTTTCCAACTACAAACAACGAAGCAGAGTACGAGGCCCTGTTGGCTGGACTCAGTCTGGCCAGAACCTTGAGGGTAAAAAAATACAAAAGTTTGTGAAGACTCGAGGCTCATGATTTCCTAAGTAAATGGGGAGTTTGAGGCCCGTGATGAAACAATGATGAAGTATCTAAGGATTGTTAAAGCTCAGATGACACAATTTGAGGAATGCCACTTCGAATACGTCTCAAGAGAGGAAAATGCGAAGGCTGATGCCTTATCTAAATTTACATCTTCAGAAATTGAGAACTACTCCGGTAGTGTTTACTTTCAGGTCTTGAAGACCCCGAGCACTGATGCTAAGCTAGTAGCCCCGATTAGGATGAGAACATGTTTAATGGATCCCATCAAGCTTTACTTGGAAACGGGAATGACACCTACCAATCCTATAGAAGCACGAAAACTATCAGTGAGGGCTTTGAATTATGCTCTTATTGAGGGGGTACTTTACAAGAAGTCTCATGTAATACCATACTTGAGGTGTTTAAGACCTGATGAGGCTGAAGCGGCCCTAAGAGAAGTTCATGAAGGTGTGTGTGGCCAACACCTAGAAAGAAGAGCTCTTGCTCATATGATTCTGAGGTTGGGATTTTACTGGCATGAGATGCTGAAAGATGTTAAAGCCTATGTTAAGAAGTGTGACCGCTGCCAAAGGTTTGCACTCATTGTCAGGAAACCCCCTGAAATGTTGACATCCATCAATTTACCAATCCCCTTTTCTATGTAGGGGATGTATATTTTAGGCCCGTTTCTTATGGCCAGTGTACAAAGGAAGTTTCTCATTATTGCAATTGACTAATTCACTAAGTGGATAGAAGCCAAGCCCTTGGCTAAGATTGATACAAAGAATGTGACCCAGTTCTTCTGGGAGAATGTCATATACTGGTATGGGTTACCAAAAATCATGGTGATGGATAACAGGACTCAATTAAGCAACAAAGATTTTACAGAGTACTGTGGAAAGTATGATATGGAGTTGCGCTTCACTTCAGTAGTTCATCTTTAATCAAATGGACAAGCAGAGGTTTCCAATAGAATTATCCTGAATGGACTTAAGAAAAGAGTTGAATGCTCTCAAGGGACTTAGGCCGAGGAGTTGTTTCCAATTCTATGGGCGTACATAACTACTTGCAAAACTTCGACATGTGCAACACCATTTTAACTAGCCTATGGGGCGGAAGCCGTAGTGCTTGTGGAGTTCACTCATACATCACCAAGAGTGCAAGAGTTTTAACCCGAAATAAATAAGGAGGGTATGAAACTTGATCTAGACTTAATTGATGAAGTACGCAATGAAGCTAATGCTCAAATTGTTGAGAATCAAAAGAAAGTTTCGTTCTACTACAATCTTAGAGTCAAGGAAAGGTTGTTCCATGAAGGAGACTTGGTCCTGCGAAATATCGAGGTGTCTAGAGTTGGTCTCAGGGGCAAGCTAGCCCCGAATTGGGAATGACCGTATCAAGTTAATGAAGTTACTAGGCAAGGGGCATCAAGCTCCAAACCTTGGAAGGAGTCGAGATCCCAAGAATCTAGAATGATGTTAACTTGAGGATTTAATATGTTTAATTGATGACATTGATGCCTAAGTGTTTTTAAGTATTATTTATTGGTTTAATAGCCTTGGGGGCTAAATATTTCTAAGTATTGCCTACGAATCGAGAACTTGGTTTTTCCTATTATATAAAAGGATGGTTTCCCATTTGCTTCATTTTCATTCTGATGATCTTGTTAAGTTTCGTTAAACCTTTATATGTCTCGTGAATGTTTATTGTTTATGTTAAACACGAAAGCCATTAAACTAAAGAAAAGTAAAGAAATAACAAGAAATGTAATATGACAAATGAAAGGCTCGAACGCCAAAATGAGTTTATAAAAAACCACAAAGGGCCGAGATAAATAAGTATAAACTACCAAGTAGAAATCCTAAACTACTCAGCATCTCCGCTCCCAGAAGTTTCCTCACTAGAGCTGCTGGAAGAATCTTCCTCTGACGAGCTAGAGTCCGAAGAACTCTCCGCAGGCTCATCTTGAGATTTTTGAGGAGTTGCCTCAGGAGTAATCCTCTTAGGAACAACTTTCGTAGAAGGCGGAGTCTTGGCGTGAGCTTCCTTTCGACGAACCTCGGGACTTTCCTCCCCGTAAATTTCTTCCTCTTGTGTGTCAATCAACCACTTTAAAGCATCAACAGACTGAGGACTTCAGAAGTCCACCTTAGGGTCAAACAGACCTGGATGCTTCTGTAGCATGACCTTTAGAGCCTCGTTCCACCCGACAGTATAGTTGGCAGGATAGACCCGGTCGTCATGTGTCGTGATCAACTTATGGTATTCCTCAGAAGCCAGATAAGAATCTATGATAGCATTCTTATCCGCCCGGAGTTCAACCACCTCTGTCTGAGCTTTCTTCAGAAGCTCCTCCTGCTCAGCCATTTTTTCATGCATCTTCTATAGCTTGAGCTTAGCTATAGTCAGCTTCTTCTTGTGCTCCTCGGCCTGAGTCTTCCAAGCGTCAGCTTGGTGGAGAGCTGACTGAAAGTACACGTTGACCTGCAAAGCCAACAAAACAAAATGTGTCAAGACAAGTTCTAAGTCGCGAATCGAGAATAAGAAAGAATGCAAAGTGCAAAAGAAAAAAGGCTTACCGAAGCCAAGGCCTGACAGCCCAATGCCTTAATTCTTTCCTGGTCACTCCCCACCACAAGATCTTTGTAGTCACATGGGGTGATGGAGTGGAGTAACCAATCCTTTGCATGATTCGTGGACCCCACCACGGTGTCGGTTTCTTTGAAATGTAGGGTTTCGTGACACAAACGCAGCAGAATAAACGCGAAAAATAAATCAAAATAGCGAAACCCTCCGCAGGATCCATGCGAAAACAAAAGATTTAATTCTGAGATAAAGAATAAATACCTTTAGAAGCTTTAACAGTTCATTAATGGAAGATTAATGGAGGTCCAAAGCTTGTTTAATCACCACGTATCCCGCTCTCGCGATCTACGCTCTACGGTATCCACACGAACACTTTTCATGAAGGATTGATGTGTAATAGCACCCGAAAACTTCTTCTCTCTCTATCTTCCTCCTCTCTCAGAGCGGCTAGGGTTTTTGTAAAATCTCTATTTTATTAAAGCAGCCCATAAAGAGATTATATAGAGAGAGGAATAAGTTTTCTAATTATAATCCAATTATAATTAATACTAATCCAAAATTCTAAATTATTTAATTAAGTCTCACTTAATTAATTAATTATTAATTTTGGAATTAGTTTAAGTAATTCATTTATTCTATTTATATAATTAATTAAGTCATACTTAATTAATATCATAAATAAAATAAATTACTTATTTAATTTAAATTCATAATTTAAATTATTTCTCCTTCAAGCGTTCTTTGTGTGTGACCCTGTAGGTTATTATTACGTTGGCAACAATTTTAATATCTAATTAAAATTGTAAACAATGAGCGGCATCTAGTAATACATCATTGCTACCCAAGTAATAATAATAAATCGGTGATTCGATTAAACCTTTCGTGAATAATGTTCCATGTAATATAATCCATTTAATCTTGATATTATAGATTAAACTCAAGGCATGTCTCGTGTCATCCTCTTCATAATTTAATCTTTATTTTCTTGATCGATGAGTAGACTATTAAAATCAAATCAACATTTGAGCACGGCCGTGCATTTCATAGTCTCTCTCAAACAAGTGGCCAATAATATCACTCCTAAAATTAGGAAGATTAAATCTCATCTAGATCATTCATATTTCTCATACGATTCATAATATACCCAATGTCCACTTTTATCATCACCCGGTCAAAGGTAACTTTTAATGTAATCAAAGTATATTAATTCTCGTATAGAAATATAATGATTTCAGGTCTAAGGATCATTACACCATTATCACAGTGAGAATTACTTATGACACTTACTTAACATGTAGAATCTCACGGCGGGTCATTCCAGTGTCATGCATTGATACATGCACTTATGTTCTTGACTTTAGTATCCCCATACCTGTGACCAATGAGATGTGGTCATCTGTCAAGAAACATACTAGTCTTTGTGCATTATTATTGTCCTTAAATAATAATACTCGACTAGGGAATTTTAGGAATAAGATACTATTCATATAATCTCATTTTTAAGTCACATACTTAAAGATATATAATACGTATCAAAATTCCAAGGACATTTATTATGCTTTCAATTTATTACGCAGTAAATAAAACATAATAAATAAATAATAATCAATAAAACATAATCCTTAATAATAAATATTTTCCTTAAAATATAAAAAGTATTGTCTCTAGAGCACAATTACTAACAATCTCCCACTTGCACTAGAGCCAATTACCCAAGTATCCAATACTCATGGAACTAGTGTGACTTTCGTGCTTCTGCTGCGACAAAGCCTTAGTCAGTGTGTCTGCAATATTATTATTAGTATACACTTTACATATATGTATATCTCATTGATCATTAATCTCATTAATTAGGGGATATCTCCTAAGTACATGCCCAAACAGTCTCCTTGGCTGCTTCACAAGCATCAATATACTCAGGTTCTATTGTAAAATCAGCAATTGTCTTTGCTGTGAACCATTCCAGCATACAACATCTCAATAAAACACAAAGCCAAACAGAAACATTAAATTATCGTTATCTGTCTAGAAACCAGTATCACTGAAACCTCTTACAATTAGCTTCACATCTCCTCCATATAACAAGAATGAATCTTTAGTCCTCTTTAAGTACTTAAGAATATTCTTGACTGTCGTCCAATGACCTTCACCTGGATTAGATCGGTATCTACTCATCATGGTTAAAGCATACGAGACATCAGGACAAGTACATATCATTGCATACATTATAAAACCAATTGCTGACGCATATGGAATTTTACTCATGCAGTCCCTATCATCCAATGATTTAGGACAAATTTTATTTTGAGATCACTATCCCATGAGACATTGGGACATATCCATTTTAGTCTCTTTGCATTTGAAATCGATGCAAAACTTTGTCAATGTATGTACTCTAAATTAGGCCGATCAATCACCTTGATCTATCTCTATAGATCTCGATCCCTAATATATATGTCACATCGCCTAAGTCTTTCATTGAGAAATTATTTCTCAACTAAGTCTTCACAGTCTGTAGAGAAGGAATGTCATTCCCTATTAGTAATATATCATCAACATATAATACTAGGAATGCCACATGGCTCCCACTAAACTTCTTGTAAACACAAGTTTCATCTTCATTCTGAATAAAGTCAAACTCTTTTTGACTGTTTCATGAAAACAAATGTTCCATCTCCTCGAGGCCTGCTTTAATCCATAAATGGATCGACGCAACTTACATACATTTCCAGCATCCTTTAGATCAACAAAACCCTTAGGGTGTGTCATGTACACATCCATATCTTCTTCAAGGCTCTCATTTAAGAAAGCGGTTTTGACATCCATTTGCCAGATTTCATAGTCATAGTAAGCAGCTATAGCAAGCAAAATCCTGATGGACATGACCATAACAACTGGTGAAAAGGTCTCATCATAGTCAATACCATGAATTTTCTTGAAACCTTTTGCCACCAATCGTGCCTTATAGGTCTGTATATTAGCATCCATGTCGGTCTTCTTCTTAAAAACCCACTTGCACCCTATAGGTTTTACCCCTTCAGGTGGATCAACCAAAGTCCATACTTGATTAGTATACATGGATTCCATCTCAGATTTAATGGGATCCAGCCATCTCTTAGAATCTGGAGTGTTTATAGTATCTAGGTAGGTGGGAGGCTCATCTTCATCCACAAGCATCACATCACCATCTTGAGTCAAGAGAAATCCATATTATCTCTCGGGCTCATGGCGAATCCTACTAAACCTACGAACACATGTGTTTCTTGAGCAGTATTATTTTTCTTGTACATTCTACTCAGGTTCCTCCACTGGTTCAACGTTATCATGTGGGTCTCAATCTTCATTGAGATCTATTATCCTCCCACTGTCTCTCAGCAGTTCGAGCAACAAACACTTTGTTCTCAGAAGGATTATAGAAAGAATAACCCATTGTTTCAGTTGGGTATTCCACAAAATTACATTTGTCTGATTTTGGTCCTAGCTTGTCAGAGATTAGACGCTTCACAAATGCTTCACATCCCCAAAATTTTATAAATGACATGCTGTGACATTGCTCAGTCCATATCTCATAAGGAGTCTTTTGAACCAATTTAGTAGGAACACAGTTAAGTGTATGTGGAGCCGTTTCCAGGGTGCAACCCCAGAAACTAATTGGAAGATTCATTGACTCAACATTGATCGCACCATGTCCAACATGGTGTGATCTCTCATATCAAAAAAACTTTCTTTGATATTTTCTACTTCATCTTTATAGTCTTTGAACTTTTCAAATGATTCGGATTAGTTCTTCAAAAGATACATATATCCATATCTACTAAAATAATTAGTAAATTTTATGAAGTTAATAAAATCTACCTTTTGTCATCGTACACATATGACCACATACATCACTATGTATAAGTCATGCCCATTCAATGATCCCTTCACCATGTCCGGTAAAAGGAGCTTTAGTCATTTTACCAAATAAACCAAGATTCGTATCCTTTGGTATGATTCATAATCAAACTTATCCATGAATGCATCCTTATGTATTCTGGAAATGCGTTTCTCATTAATATGGCCTCAGCGACAGTGCCAAAGGTAATATTTGATTTGAGTCACTTTAGAACATATAAATTGTTAATTAGATGTGCAACATTATAAGGCTCATCATCAAAAGAGAATAAACAACTATTGTTATAAAATGAAAAAGCCTTTCTTGTCCAAACAAGAAACTGAAATAATGTCTCTGCCAATTGCAAGCACGCTATAACAATTATTAAGTTCTAAATTTTCCTTATAGGCCAAAAATTAAGTAACGAGTTCCTCAAACCAGAGCAACTATCTTTACTCCAATTCCAACCCGATACCTTAAGCTTGACCCTTATAGATCATCATCTTCCGATCTTCCAATTAAGCATGACAGTTTAATTTCCAGTCTCCCAACTTTCCACAGAAGTGACAATCGTCTTCTTTATCAACACCTCATTCAGACTTTAGAGTCTGCTTTAGGGATTGGACTTTGGTTTGACAACGGAACTAGATCAAATCTTCTCCTTGCCTTTCCATTTTCCTTTCCCTTTGGCATTCCCTATGTTTACCATCAATATAGTAGTAGTTCATGCATTTATCATATTACTTTCAGCAGTTCTCAACATGCTTAGCAACTCAATGGGTGTTTTACCAATCTTATTCACTTTATTATTCATAACAAAATAAGAATAATATTTGTCAAGAGATTGTAAGATCAAATCTAACTGTCTCCAGACCAATCTGGAAACCCAAAATATCAATGGTATTCATTATACCCTATAATCTTTAGAACATGTGGTGTAACCGGGTCTCACTCTCCCTACTTGTAAGTGTATAGTGCCATTTCAAATATATCTTGTGCTCAATCGTTTCATAAGCATCTATATGCTTGTATTGCTTCTTAAGCTCAGCACATATATTTGTGAGCATGAGACATGAAACATCAGTCGCAACATCAATTTTCTTCCAGTAAGCACTATGATTTGCACATGTTACATTCTCAACTTTAAGAGTAGGGGAAGAGATTTGACTAATATCGTGGTGCCCGAGGACGATCCTCAAGCTCCTATGTCAGTCAAGGAAATATATTCTCGTCAACTTGTCCTTCTCAAGAACTGATCGCATAGAGAAGTTGTTTGTATTTATCATTTGATATCTACAATATTAAAGTGCATAAAATAAACTAGATTGCAAATTTAATATTAATTATGTTTAAGTGATTATGGTATATCATCATATACCTCCCACTATTTTTATCAAACTAATAGCCCTTACTATTAATTTGGAAAGTATATCCCATAATTCTTTCTAGTGAGCCAAGATCCATATTTCGTCATGTCCTAAGTCAACCACTGGAAGTCCTTAGAAAATGATTATTTAGGTAGACAACAGTTGTCAATTATATCATATATAATTCTTGGATAGTTTGGTGCACAACGATTGATCTTATCTATCTAATAGACTTTTAACCAAACTCTATGCTTCTAAGTTCATAATAGTTGAATATAACCGTTTATTTTCACTTATTATGACGACTCAGTTAAGTTAGACCCAATGATACAACGGCCAAATATAACCGTTTATATTCGTCGCATCTCACCTCGATAGATAGGAGTCCCCTGCCACTGACAGTCCTTCCCCTTATCGATCTAGGATTCGATGAGTGTTCATTCATTGGAAAGCATCCGAGTAAAACTTAATATTTTGTTAAGGGGTTTTAGAAAATTTATAACGATCATGATCACATCATAAAGAGATCCTTAATTTTTCCTTGAACCAAATATTTCAAATCGACATCTTAAATTTTTCATTTTCCAGGTAGATAGAGGATACCAATGGTCACACTTAAAACCCATCAGCCTTACGAATACGCATATCCGCTTTTGTCAGAAAATCCCAATTATAGATATCAAAAATCCATATTTAATTCCGTGTTTTAAAAATCCATATTTCATAAACACAAGAATCTCATGATCGTTTGTTAATTTTAAAATCTTGAATCGTTACAGATTTTATCTTATTTAAGCAAACATGGCATGGGTGTCGTATCTAATACATACATGATTAATCAATATTAAGCATGCATCTCAATTATATCTACGCATACATACCAATACATGCAATTATATACATATATGTAATGTGCGTAAATTAAACGTGTTTGGTTATGACCCCATCCTATATGATATTTCCAAGCTAATGGAAATATCAAGGTCAGTCTATGGTGGTTTTAAAAATACTATCTATTACATGTCTTCTTTCTTCATTGCTCCATCATCCCCTTTTGGATCGCCTCCTTGCTTGCAAGTCTTCATTGATAATTACATTGAATAATAAAAATAAAACTATTCTAATGAAATTACAAGAAGAACTCGAGTTACATTCGAGATAATTAAATTACTATGAATAAACGACATGCAAGTCGTATTTAGAAACCAAAACCATAAATCAAAACCACTATCCTATGGGTCTTTAGGCCATAACCATCCACCATGCTATCATATAACATATATAATATATCTCATATTATATAATCATATCATATAATCTTATATAACAAATTTTGAAATTTCAGAAAATTAAAAAACAGATTTCTGAAGATAATAAATCGCTATTTCAAGGCCCTTAACGACGTCAAACGCCTTACAGACCCGTCGGTGATAGAAAAGCTATCAGTTTTGTTCATTGGCCTGATTCCAGTCAGAAAACACATATCGTTTACGAAAATCGGATACAGCAGTCAGATTTCTCTAAATCTGACGGTGTTTCAGAAATCGTATCATATACAATTCCCATAACAAAAACAAACATATATCATATATACATATACAGAGATACATACAATCATCATATGATTATACATTACATGAATATCATATATTCATAATATATACATACATATACTCAAAATTTTAGAAAATTAAATAATTTTCAGAAAATAATAAATCACCGTTTTGGAGGCTGTAACGACATCTAATAGCTTAAAGACGCAGAGCTGACTATGTCAGTATTGCTCAGTGACCCGATTCCAGTCAGAAAACACATATCGTTTGCAAAAATCGGACATTGGAAACAGATTTCAAAAAATCTACGGCAGCCGTTTCAGAATTCGTATCGAATACGATTCCCATAATAAGAACAAACATGTATCATATACATACATCAACACACATAATGATCACATGATTATACATCATATGAATATCATATATTCATAATATATATAAACATATACATATTATATCAATATAAAATCATGATAGATCGCATACATGCTTATATATCAAAAATTGTTAAGCACATAACCGAATTAAAACGTTTCGCAAGTAGCTCTGATGCCATTGTAGGGTATCGTGACACAAACGCAGCAGAATAAACGCGAAAAATAAATCAAAATAGCGAAACCCTCCGCAGGATCCATGCGAAAACAAAAGATTTAATTCGGAGATAAAGAATAAATACCTTTAGAAGCTTTAACAGTTCATTAATGGAAGATTAATGGAGGTCCAAAGCTTGTTTAATCACCACGTATCCCGCTCTCGTGATCTACGCTCTACGGTATCCACACGAACACTTTTCATGAAGGATTGATGTGTACTAGCACCCGAAAACTTCTTCTCTCTCTATCTTCCTCCTCTCTCAGAGCGGCTAGGGTTTTTGTAAAATCTCTATTTTATTAAATCAGCCCATAAAGAGATTATATAGAGAGAGGAATAAGTTTTCTAATTATAATCCAATTATAATTAATACTAATCCAAAATTCTAAATTATTTAATTAAGTCTCACTTAATTAATTAATTATTAATTTTGGAATTTGTTTAAGTAATTCATTTATTCTATTTATATAATTAATTAAGTCATACTTAATTAATATCATAAATAAAATAAATTACTTATTTAATTTAAATTATTTCTCCTTCAAGCGTTCTTTGTGTGTGACCCTGTAGGTTATTATTACGTTGGCAACAATTTTAATATCTAATTAAAATTGTAAACAATGAGCGGCATCTAGTAATACATCATTGCTATTCAAGTAATAATAATAAATCGGTGATTCGATTCAGCCTTTCGTGAATAATGTTCCATGTAATATAATCCCTTTAATCTTGATATTATAGATTAAACTCAAGGCATCTCTCGTGTCATCCTCTTCATAATTTAATCTTTATTTTCTTGATCGATGAGTAGACTATTAAAATCAAATCAACATTTGAGCACGGCCGTGCATTTCATAGTCTCACTCAAACAAGGGGCCAATAATATCACTCCTAAAATTAGGAGGATTAAATCTCATCTAGATCATTCATATTTCTCATACGATTCATAATATACCCAATGTCCACTTTTATCATCACCCGGTCAAAGGTAACTTTTAATGTAATCAAAGCATATTAATTCTCGTATAGAAATATAATGATTTCAGGTCTAAGGATCATTACACCATTATCACAGTGAGAATTACTTATTACACTTACTTAACATGTAGAATCTCACGGCGGGTCATTCTAGTGCCATGCATTGATACATGTACTTATGTTCTTGACTTTAGTATCCCCATACCTATGACCAATGAGATGTGGTCATCTGTCAAGAAATATACTAGTCTTTGTGCATTATTATTGTCCTTAAATAATAATACTCGACTAGGGAATTTTAGGAATAAGATACTATTCATATAATCTCATTTTTAAGTCACATACTTAAAGATATATAATACGTATCAAAATTCCAAGGACATTTATTATGCTTTCAATTTATTACGCAGTAAATAAAACATAATAAATAAATAATAATCAATAAAACATAATCCTTAATAATAAATATTTTCCTTAAAATATAAAAAGTATTGTCTCTAGAGCACAATTACTAACAATCTCCCACTTACACTAGAGCCAATTACCCAAGTATCCAATACTCATGGAACTAGTGTGACTTTCGTGCTTCTGCTGCGACAAAGCCTTAGTCAGTGTGTCTGCAATATTATTATTAGTATACACTTTACATATATGTATATCTCCTTGATCATTAATCTCATTAATTAGGTGATATCTCCTAAGTACATGTCCAAACAGCCTCCTTGGCTGCTTCACAAGCATCAATATACTCAGGTTCTATTGTAAAATCAACAATTGTCTTTGCTATGAACCATTCCAGCATACAACATCTCAATGCTGACATTTCTGTCATATGTCATAGATCATGCTTAAGCTTAAGCTGCTTCATATGGCCAGTCTCCTTCACGGGTGGAACTGTCCACTCGTTGATTTATTGTGCAGCTGAAAAGAAAACACAAAAACATTAACGGATAATCAATACGAAATTTCGAGAATAGAAGCTAAGTTAAACTTGAAAAGGCCTACGGCCTTTAGCAGAAGCTCATTCAGGGGAACCCAAAATAATTCCTTGGTTTCGCCCTGAGTAAACGCAACATAGGCAGCTTGCTCCGCCTCCGTGAGCACTATTGTGTCAACACTCCCGTCGGCTGCTTTTCCAAAATTTGTTCTAAAGAGGGAACCTTAGTCACCCCTTCCTATCTTATTTGGACAAACTCGTCCTTCCAATGAGGATTGTTATCTGGGATGGATGAATTGTCGAAAATATGAGGCATGTTGGGCCTATGACTGATGTAAACCCAACCAAGGGACAAACTAGAATTTTTAAATTGATAAAAATTTCGAAACAGAAGAACAATCATTTTTATATTCTTTTAAAGGTAGAGGACCATAAAGCAATAAATGGTCCTCCACCCATTGGAAACTATTTGACAAGGATGGATTTGTACGTCGGCTAACAAAGTTGGAATAAACTTACGAAGAGGAAACCTAAGCCCAGCTAAAAGGGCATCTACATAAACAAACAAAAAGTTGGGTTTCCAGTGACATGTTCTGTCACCAGGCTCAACCATGGAAATAGAAAAACGAGGAGGAAAGTTAAAACATTTGTTATATTTCTCAATAAGAGCATAATCAAAAAATTTATTGCTATGACCGTAGGAATATAAATGAGCCATACTTGGGTATTCATCCCCCTTTTGATTGAGCATATCTATTAAAGAAATATAAGTTGAATATACTGAGATACGACGAAGGGGGTTACATCTCTTAGCCGCCCTCGCACTCATGACTGCAAGTCTGGAAGCTTTATTATCGACCATTTCTTTGAAAGCTCTGAGAATCGAACTTCTTAAGTTACTGAGAGAGGTTTGGGAGCTAGTTTGCTGAAAGCTTGGGTGCTCGAATGAAGTGGAAGTTTAAGAAGAGTGAGTAGAGAGCTCTCTCACACAACTCATATATAGGAGTCCTCGCTAGTCATATGGCCGTTGAGAAAACCTAATGAAGGGATGTAGCAGGTGAAGTGACCGTTGAGGAGCCTGGTAACCGTTATGGCAAAAATTGAAGGCCCTTGAGTTACAAATGACAAAAAAATAAATAAAAATATTATTCCAGAACCCTGTGAAAGGATCTGGAACCTGGGCATAGGGATTGGGTCAGGCCCATTAGCCTAAAATAGGACCAAGAGCCCATGCCAAAGGTCGGGAACAGTCCCTTGAAACCATGGCTCAACACAGGCCCACATAGTCGAAGGCCCAAAAGTTGAAAGAAATCAAGGCCCACATTGTCGAAGGCCCAAAAGTTGAATGAAATCAAGGCCCAAAGGATTATGCAAAAACATTTCAAATTCAAATTGAGTTTAACATAAAATTTGGAACTCATATGATGTCGTTCTACAATAATCCTTGAAGGAACCGAAAATCGAGCTGGGAGGAAAACTGAGGTTAATTCGATCTCAAATTAGAGCGAAATGAGTTGTGCAACAAAGTATGAGGATGGACCCCCAAACCTCAAATGAGGCCGATAAACTCAAAGAAATCGACCTGAGGCCTCTTTTGAGGTCTTTTCGACCTCAAACCAGCCCTTGGACAACACAATTCGAGCTCAGGATAGAAATGATCTATATTCGGCCTCAAATGTGGTCGAACCACTCCTTGGATGATCGACTTCGAAGGCATGATGGACTATGATCGAGTTCAAATGAGGTCTATTCGACCTCAATCCAGCCATTTCGACCTGGGGCCAAAATTAAGGTATATTCGACCTCAATCTAAATCGAAAAGAACCAGGGACATTGAGACACTATCGACCTAGGTTCCGTTCGACCTGGGGCTCATTTTGAGATCTATTCGACCTCAATTCAGGTCAAACTTACCTAGTCAATATGAATTCCTCCCCATTTATTAGTCAAAATGGTATAAAAATTTGAAAAAATCATGTGGGATCATAATTATGTGAATTAATTCTTTATAAAAGTTTTAAATATACCAAAGGCATAGACCCAAAATTAAAGTGAAATTCTTGAAGTTTCATTAGCCAGGCAATGAGTCAAATGACCGATAAGGCGCAAAAACTCTTGGTACATTTTTTACGAAAACTCATGAAGTTTTACAAAAGTTAGAGGACAAATGATATGGGTAGAAAATAACCGTAAGGAAGTAATAAATATTACATTTATTATTTCATTTATTTAATCTGGAATGTTCCGAAGGCTTGGGCTTAATTAATGAGGTCCACTAAGCCCAAACTACATAAGCTATGGATCAAACGAACAAGGGATAATAGTCCATGGATCAACTGGATTTGTAATCCATGGATCAACTGGATTTCTAAATCCTATTCATGAGCCTCGTTGAGGACCATAGGCCCAATAAGCCATCACCATTAATTAATTATAAAAGCTCAATTAAAGGCTTGAAGAGTCATGTGAGGGCCTTCAACCAAAGAAAGTTCCAGAAACCTCATCACAAGGATAGACCTCATCTGTAAGAGTCCCTACGAGGACTCTCATTCAAGGAAGGTTCCAGAAACCTTATCACTAGGAGATTTGGCAGCCAAGTCTCTCAACCCTAACCTAACTCCTAGGCCTTCGAGTGCATATATAAAGCGCCTAATCCTTCAACATTAGAACTACGTTTTTGACTTGATTGTCAAATACTCTTGAGATACGTAGGCAACTTACGAGAACCTGGTTTAGTCATGAAACGTAAGTGCGACCATTAAAACTCGAAGGCTCTCATTAATCATTAATTGCAATCTGATTTTGATCCATAACATATTCTAACTTGAAATATCTCAAATTTATTGAAGTAATAGTTCAAATAAATTTATCTATTAACCAGAATAGTAATATTTTAATAACAAACTTTATACAAAATTTGTAAAAAGAAAAATTAAATTTTTTTGAGCATTTAACCTTATTCTATTTGGACCAAAAAAATACAATTACTTTTCTTTTTGAAATCAAACTTTTCAATTTTTAAATTTTATTTTTGTTGAATCTAATTCAAATTGACATATTTTTTTTAAGATAATAAAAGATTCGGTAGAAATATAACAATTCTAAATTAAATCCAATTATTTTGAATAATAATGAACAAAATTTTCGATATAATATTTTTTTGCATAAGCAAATGACAAATTGGCCTTGAACGGAGACAAAAGGACAAACAAAAATAAAAGAGGAATAATCGAACGGGTCGGGTCGAGGTCTATAAATATGAGTTTATATCCTCATCATTCTTCTCCATTTCTTCCCCAAAACACCTCTTCTATCAATTTCTCATCCTCTACGAGGACTCTCATTCAAGGAAGGTTCCAGAAACCTTATCACTAGGAGATTTGGCAGCCAAGTCTCTCAACCCTAACCTAACTCCTAGGCCTTCGAGTGCATATATAAAGCGCCTAATCCTTCAACATTAGAACTACGTTTTTGACTTGATTGTCAAATACTCTTGAGATACGTAGGCAACTTACGAGAACCTGGTTTAGTCATGAAACGTAAGTGCGACCATTAAAACTCGAAGGCTCTCATTAATCATTAATTGCAATCTGATTTTGATCCATAACATATTCTAACTTGAAATATCTCAAATTTATTGAAGTAATAGTTCAAATAAATTTATCTATTAACCAGAATAGTAATATTTTAATAACAAACTTTATACAAAATTTGTAAAAAGAAAAATTAAATTTTTTTGAGCATTTAACCTTATTCTATTTGGACCAAAAAAATACAATTACTTTTCTTTTTGAAATCAAACTTTTCAATTTTTAAATTTTATTTTTGTTGAATCTAATTCAAATTGACATATTTTTTTTAAGATAATAAAAGATTCGGTAGAAATATAACAATTCTAAATTAAATCCAATTATTTTGAATAATAATGAACAAAATTTTCGATATAATATTTTTTTGCATAAGCAAATGACAAATTGGCCTTGAACGGAGACAAAAGGACAAACAAAAATAAAAGAGGAATAATCGAACGGGTCGGGTCGAGGTCTATAAATATGAGTTTATATCCTCATCATTCTTCTCCATTTCTTCCCCAAAACACCTCTTCTATCAATTTCTCATCCTCTGCCCTTCTCAGATACCCCCCCCCCCCCCCCCCCCCCCCCCCGATTTCTCAGCTCATATAACCCATCAACCTGTACATACAACACACAGATATATATATCTATACAATCCCCAAATCCCTTATCATAAACACAGAACCCACAAAACCCAAAGATCCAATCTCGCAAAACCCCTCAAATCAATTCAACCCTTCATTCATCAATTCAACACCTCAAATTGAAAACCCATTTCTCCGATTCTCAAACAAACCCTAGAAAACAAAACGCCCAAATGGAGATAACTAGGGTTTCAAAGCAAAGCCAAAAACCCAGCACCCCCAAACCCTCATCCATATCCTCCCACACCTCCACCTCCACTTCACTCACCGACACCACAAACGGCTCTCATGACTTCAAAATCAGCGGCTATTCGTTGTCGAAAGGGATGGGGATTGGGAAATATGTGGCCTCCGATACGTTTTTTGTGGGTGGACATTTGTGGGCCATTTATTTTTATCCTGATGGGAAGAGTACGGAGGATAATGGGACTTATGTCTCGTTGTTTATCGCGTTGGCGAGCGAAGGGACTGATGTTAGGGCGTTGTTTGAGTTGAGTTTGATGGATCAGAGTGGGAAAGAGAGGCATAAGGTTCATTCGCATTTCGGGAGGGTGTTGGATAGCGGTCCGTATACTCTTAAGTATCGCGGAAGCATGTGGTAAATTTTTCGTCTTTACTAGTTTTTCATTGAATTTTGTGTGTGATGAGGGAATTATTAGGATTTTTTAGTGAATTGTGTTTGTTTAGCTTCTGTTGTAGTGAATATTAGCTGGATTGATACTTTTATATGTTTATATGTATGGATCTTGAGTAGTTTTTGATCGATGTGTGTGATTGGTGAAATGAAGATAAATTTTTTGTTTATTATGTTTGTGTATTTTGGTGGATTCGTTACTCGTATATGTATATATGTGTGTGCCTTAAATTTTACTCTGTGTTTGTGTGTTTAATTCCAAGTATGCAAAATATTTATGTTGTAAATGATGTCTTTTGCATTTTACAATGATTTGAGGGAGGTTGTACCATTTGATTTGTTTCGTAATCCCGCAAGGGACATGAAGTTGTATGTATAGTTAATGTGATTAGTTAAATGGATAATCATTTTTTTTATTTAAAGGTTTATTGGAGATTTTATTATTGATGTATGATCATGACCAACCCCCCCTTGAGAATGAAGCTCCATGTCTTGTGTGCAAGTTGTGACTATAAGAATTATGATGTATATTGCAGTTCATCAATAATTTTATAAAATACTTAATTTTGTTTTTATGAGCTATTTGAGAAGGGAATCTATTATTCTATTCTATGTGTGTACTCTGTAGGTAAAATTTAATAACTGTACATGTTTTATAGCAACATTTTTCATGCTTCCCATGGATTAGAAATAATTTACTGGGTTCTCGTGAAGGCACAGGCTAGAGCCTTGAAGTGTTGCACTATTTGAATTAATTGTGCAGTCGGTGTTTGTGGTTGTAGTCTACCAACGTTTTCTGAGTACAAGTTGGGAATGAAGAAAAAAAATTTAGGGTGTTCCTATCTGGGATGCAAAAGAAGTGACAAGGGATATAATAGCTTATTTGGTCCTACTGCTCTTTGATTATATTCAAGTTGGATACTAAATATATTTATTTAATAAGTCTTTGGGTTTAGATTGCCAATGTGGTCCTTTTCTTTTATCTCTAATTAGCTGACAGCGCATTTATATATCATGTGTCTTGGATATTGTGATAATTTTTTAAATGTTTTCCTGTGCGAGTCTAGTATTTGAACAGGACCTCGGTAGCTAACATAGATGATATACATGTGACATCGGGTTCAAATGAGTATCCTTTAATTATTGCAGTCACATAATTCTCTGATTCAATAATGTTACTTGATAATATACATTAATTAATGAAGGTCACTGAATTAGAAAGGTTAGGGTCTTCAGCCTATCCACTCATGTGAGTAGGTATTAGAGTCTGCTACTTTAGTTTCAACTGGTAAATACATAATTTGTTTGGGTTGGGTTAAGTACATATCCTATTTTCTTCTAATTTGATATTGATGGCTCCAATTACTTGTGTGCAGGGGTTACAAACGTTTTCTAAAAAGAAGTACTCTTGAGACATCGGATTACCTCAAGGATGATTGCCTCTTGGTCAAATGTACTGTTGGGGTTGTTAAATCACAAACAGAGGGTCCTAAGATTTACTCTATATCCCCACCCCCTTCGGATATTGGTCAGCACTTTGGACAGCTCTTAGAAAGTGGAGAGGGAGCGGATTTGAATATTGAAGTTGATGGGGAGATTTTTGCAGCTCATAAGTTGGTTCTTGCTACACGTTCGCCTGTTTTTAAGGCTCAACTTTTTGGTCCAATGAAAGACCGAGACACACAATGCATCAAAATTGAAGAAATGGAGGCTTCAGTTTTCAAGGTTAGTAAAAACCTTTTGCATTGGCACATTTTGGAATTTTAAGTTGAGAATGTGATACACACACACACAGTGTAATAGCTGAACGGGTAACATTAATTTTGCTTGTTGAAGTCCTTAGAGTATGTTTGTTTCACAGGATTACTCATGGGTTTGCGTTAACAAATAAATTATCCCAGGATTTTGCAATTTTATTCAGAAGATTATAATCCCAGGATAAACGAATGATTAAAAAAATAGTTGTTACTTGGGATAAAATAATTCCTACACAAAGCAGGTATTAACAAGGATTTTAATTTTTGGAGAAAAACGCCCCTAATTTGTGTTGTGTTGAAAACCTACTGCTTTCACGCGTTTGACAGCACACTTGTTTTTCAATAACAATATTACCACTATTAATATGCATGTTGAACTTATCAATTATTCTTCCATAATTGTAAAAATTAATAATTCTGTATACATTTGAAATAATGTTTTTAAAGTATTTAAAATAAAAAATGTTAATAAATTATATTGATTAAAAAACATTACTTTAATTTTTAAATAGAAGTTATATTTTCTCAATAACTTAAAGATAATTTGGGGACTACGAGATTATTTTGCTGTTTCTAAACATTAGTTGTGACATTTATTTTTTATTTTCATTTCTCTATTTGAGCCTGGTGGGTAGATTGATGTTGGTTTTTTTTTTTTTTTTTTTTTAAAAAAAAACTTTCTCCTGTGTAGAATAGCAGCTTAGTAATGACACAAATAAGACTTGGTTGTATATTGTTTTTGATTTTTTTTTTAGTGTCATTGATTTTATAGAAGAAAATTTCTTAACCGCATCATATAATATGACATTCTTTTTTGTTTATTATAATAGATGTTATTATAGAGAAATAAATAAAATAATTTGAACTGTGTATTGTATCCCGTGCTGATTAGAATTTCTGGCTACTCTGCTACTTACCTCTCCCTTGTCTCTTGTATTACACTTACTTTAAGATGGCTTCTTTAGTCTTAAGATATTCTTTATTGTTACATGGATTTTTTTAGTTTTATTTTTCGATGCTTAAATTAAATTGCATGATATTTGACCGAGCAAATGAGATTGTGTGACCTGCTATTTATCTTATAAATTTAATGGCAGGCATTACTTCATTTTATATACTGGGATGCTCTTCCTGACATGGAAGATCTTGGAGATTTAACCACCAAATGGGCTTCTTCTTTAATGGCTCAGCATTTGCTAGCAGCCGCAGACCGATACGGACTTGTTAGGCTCAGGTTGCTCTGTGAGGCTAAGCTTTGTGAGGATGTTGCAATTAATACCGTAGCCACAACTTTAGCTTTAGCAGATCAGCATCATTGTTTCCAGTTGAAATCTGTGTGTCTCAAATTCGTCGCGCTTCCTGAAAATTTGAAAGGTTAGTTTTTTCACTAGTCTTATTGGCTGCAAAAGCCTGCATAAGGTATGATGGAAATAAGGTTGACTGGTGGGTTATTGTGAACTTAGATCAAAGTAAATGAAGAGATGCAGTCTAGTTTTTTTTTAAAGGAGATACAAATTAGTTATTATATAACGAAATGAAAAAGATATCATCTATCTAGTCATGATAAAGAAATTAACCATTATTTTGAAGAAATGATAATTATGTGTGGAACCTATTGTGCCGCTCTCATTTATGCATTAGCTTTCTGGTAGCTCCATTGTGTTCTGTAGTTTTGTTCTCAATGTCTGAATTCTGATACTTTGTTGCTTGATATGGCATTAATTTTCATTATTTGGTTAATTACTACTTTAATATTTATGACCTGAAGAGTTTTATTTTCATCTTTCAAGTTTTTGTGGTCTGAAAATTGTTTTAAAAATTATAGATTGTGTCATGCTAATTGAAGCATTTTGTTGTATTTCAGCTGTAATGCAGACTGATGGGTTTGATTACTTAAAGCAGAGCTGCCCTTCTGTCATCTCTGAATTGTTGGAGTGTGTGGCAAGGATCAGTGAGCATTCTGTTATTTCATATGGTTACAGGAATGAAGCTTCCCTTGACGGTGTTGACATGAATGGCAGGCGAGTGAAGCAAAGAATCTACTGAGGAAAGAAGCAGCTAGTTGACTCAAAATTTTTATCCAGTAATGATTGTAATCTCTAGAACTTGGTAACTTTTGGATGGTGTAACAGCTTATCAATCATATATATATATAGCGTTAATGGCTTTCAGCCGAAACCTTTTAATTGGTATGTCAATAGTAAAGGGCCTTTGTCTGTGCGTGCCTTTTCCCTCTTGCATTATTGTACCTAGTGATCTTAATTAATATTTGTTACATGATTTCTGTTTACTGTCATTCTTCTTCATTCAACTGTGCCTATTACAGTGAATCTTGTTCCTGAACTCTATGTTTACCTTGTTCCTGAGCTCTATGTTTACTGTAAACTGAAACTGCCTATACGGTGTGGTACTGTTTGAATCAAATAGGCACATGCACAAGATAAGTCGAGATGTATATTGGAATTGTTCTGGAATAGATCAAAATGGTATGGTTATATGTACTTGCAGATACACCATCTAAAGATAGAAAAACATACAGATTAAAGGGAAAACTTGAAGCTAAACGCTACTTCATAACTAATAGTTGATACAGCCTTGCAATATTTATTGAACACTAGAAGCTAATTGCTAGTCAATTAAGTATCCCCTCGTTGCATATTTAGTTGTGGGCACTACTAGTCAGAACAAAGTAATGGCTCCAAGTACTGCATCTTGCTTCTTATTTTCGCCAACTAATGGGATGCTACCCCAATGTGCGGAAACATCATCACCCTTTCTGTTATACCGTAAAGTATTAAAACTGCATGTCATCTATATCAGCAAATGCACTTCCAGAAAATCTTCAAACTTGAATTGGAGTATGGTAGACTTTCCGAGAAGTTCAGGTGATATTGCTACTAAGAAACATCGTGTTGTAGCCTCTCCAACACTAGCATAGTTGTTGGTTACGATCTTACCAGAGTCAGAAAATGTGATGTGAACAGCTTCTTGTACAAATGATGAGAAAATATATACATCAATACCACTGATTTCCGGGAACGCCTTGAGCAGCAGCCACTTTTCTTGATGACATGAAAGCAGGTTTAGGCTGCAAACCATTAGATCCTTCAATTGTATTCTCCACCCTTTCTTTATAACCTGGGTTCCTTCTCGGGTAAGAAGAGCTAGGAATAGCATATTGAGTTGGAACAGCAGGACTTCTAATGCCTCGTTTTTGTTCAAGAGACTCGGCCTCTGCAGCTCCATAATTGTTGTACCGCAACGCGGAACCCACAACTTTTCCAGGCCTTGCAGCAGCTCCTGCTGTAGAGAAGGCATATTCATTGCAGTGATGTGAACTTACAGAATTATGCAAATGACTGTTGAATTTGAAAAAATGTAATCATTTAACCGCCATATTTATGCAAATGACTGTTAAATTTTAAAAGATGTAATCATTTAACTGCCCTATATTGGATGCAAAATACATAATATGGCTGGGGAAGGGGGAGTTTTATTTTTTGCATGCAGCTCCGAGACTCGGCTCTTTTCCAAATATATATTCAACTCTGAATATCACACCTTAAGGAAATATGCGAAAATTTCAGATTTGGCAATTGACACTATCTGTATATTACTCTGGTGTAAGTTGAAATAAATCTCCCCACTATAACATTTTCCAAAACTCGAGTTGAGCAGAAAAAGCTGTCAAGCATGTATGGTAAAGAAAACTGGTTTCAAAATCAATTGACAGCCACTATTAGCATTGGGAACAATCAGCCAGGAAGTATTTGAATTCAAACAGTCAAATACATGGTGCTGGCTGAAATAAAGAAGCAGCTAAGCAATTCACACCTTGAATATTTTGAGGCATCTGAATGGGTAGTCTTGTTACTGGGATGCTGGAAGTCTTTTCAATATCTGCATGTGATCTCTCAATGTCTTTGATACAACATTTGGCCAGATCATTTGTTACTTCAGCAACACTATGTGCTGAGTCATTTGAGTATAACACACATTGCCTGCAACCAAATATCTATCAGCATACATTGAGTCAAAAACTGACATTTTCAACCTACTAGCAGTGACAAATTGGAAGCAATAAGTAAGTAGAACCGCAGATCAAGCTGCAGAATTTAGACAACCTGGGTAATGATGCATGCTGCCTTTCAGGTGGAGCAACAGTACCACCCTTTCCATAGTGCTCCTCAAGATAAGCAAATTGCTTCTTGAATTGGTCAACAGCACTGCAAGTAATAATGAAAATAATAATTTTTAGCTGATTTGCTTTGCAGAAAGACATATTGATTAAGTTGCAAGTTACTGGTAATAAACTGGACCTACACGGTGTGTTGGAAGATGCACAACAATTAGATCTTGCGGTAATTCAAGATATTGTAATAGTGACATGTACTGTTAAACATGAAATAATGAAGCACCTCAACATCTCGAAATAAGGAACTTAACGTGTTCAGAGTGGGCATATTTTATTTGAAGTATGAACTAAAACCTCAAAACTTGAAGAAATTCATAAATTGTAATATATTATCAAAATTAGGTAAAAGAATCAAAGCTTCCACTACACCTCCAAGTTGGCAAGTTGCATAATCCAATGAAGGAATTTGCACCACAGGAGAGCATTTCAATATGCAGCATGCTTAAATTTATGCAACTTGCATAATCATCAAAGGGTGCAAGTAACTACCACCTTACATTGTTCAGTATCATAACAAGCTTTGTATAATATAACAGCCAACTAATTCAATAGATATATATGGTCTGGAAACTAGCTCAAGATTCTCAGTGCAATCTCATTAGAAGTGCAGGTTTAAGATAAAATATATTAAGATTTTTACCATAAATCATTTTAGGCATAACTAGAGCGTAGCAACTTTTTGATTCTTAAAGTCACCAATAGCACATTCAGCCTTCCAGTTTACATCTTGTTACAACGAATGTGATAACTTAGGTGAGAAATAAGTCCGAGTGCGGACTTGAAATCGGCCAACCACATAACCAATGAGATTATATACCCAGAATTAGTTTAAATACGAGCGTTTTTATTGTTCATCACATTATATAAAAGACAGCCACTAATGACTCAGTTTATCTTCTGGTTAAGTGCATCTAGTGACTGAACATTTAAATATGAGTAGCAGGTTTCCTCCAATAGAGGTTGTATTACACAACTAAAGCAAGCACATTTAATAAAAATGGTATAGTATCTTAAATACAATTTGGAGATGGTCACCTCGGATACATGAAGCCGGTAGGCTCTGAACCCTCCAGAAACTCCTTCAACATCTTTGGATGGTATTCAAGAATCTCCCGGTATATTAGTTCTCGAACATCTTCCTTTGTTATCCTCCTTTCAAATTCAAATTCCATCTTTGTAACTGGTTGAGCAGAAGGTTCTCTCTCAACCTTAGCTAAGTTCTTGAAATATGGATCTGAAAGAGCCTAGAAAGCTCAAAACACCACATGCTCTAAGAAAACATTGGTAAATTGACAAATTCATATATAGCAAGACATATAATAAGATAATTTTTTACCTCTTTAGCTGAAAGTCTATCTTTTGGTTCAAATGCAAGCATTCTTTCTAGCAAACGAAGAGCTAGGGGGTCTGCATTTGGGAACTTTTGGGAGAATGGAACAGGCCTCTTCCTCCTCATGCTGCGTAAGTATCTTTAGGCCTTTTCATTTCGTATCTGTAGACAAAGATAGATTTCTGAGAAAATGTCTAGGCACCATTGATGCAACATGCAATAAAATGGTAACCCCGCTCTTTTAAAATAAAATTCATATTCAAGAACATAAACCTACCCTGGCTATGGCTTCAGGAGATGGAGTTCCTAGAAAATCAGTCATCAGGTCCAACTGACGGACTACATTTATCCCAGGAAAGAGGGGTTTCCCAGTCAAAAGTTCAGCGAATATGAAACCAATGCTCCAAATGTCTATTGACAATTACTCAATAATATAATCTTCAAATGCTCTGGTTTGGTTATAATAATATATATAAGTATAAAAGTTCAGAGAATATGCAAACAATGTTACAAATGTCTATTGACAAAGCCATGAATGAATACTGTTTTATTAATGGTATATGAATACAAACTCTCCTAGTTTGTACACAAAACCTAGTAGTTTTTATGTGTTTATCACAGCAATTCTCTCTATCTCTATGCTCTTCAAAAACTTCGACAAAATAAATTAGGTTACATAGAGTGTTTATATAAAGAGTTGTCTATCAACTAATAACAGAAAATCAAATTACAATAGGAATAGAATTCCTAATTATTAGTTAATAGTTTCCTTCTGTAATTCTCCTTCCTTCTCATAGCACATCTGCAATATATTTTCCTTTATCTTTGAAGGCTTTCCATTACTCTGATCATCTTACAAATTCAGCTTTAGCTTTATAGATTTTGAAAACCTTCAGACTCTGATGATCTACAGTCTCTAACAGAATATAGACTCTGATAGTCTATAGACTCTGATCAACTCTCAGACTGTGATTGGCATCCAGACTCTAGCTTTATTTTTTCTAAAAATCTTTTAAGTACAAATACCCTTGATACATGTACATGGACTAATTAGACTATGATTTACATTTAATTTGATCAGAGACTAGAAAGACTTATTCTATTACAGATATATCTATGTTAGACTCTATTCTAGTATTTTGTACATCATCAAATGAATATATTCATAACAATTTTGACTTGAATGATGTTTTTCTTTGTTTGCCCTTTTGGCAAGCATCACACAGTCCATCTTTGACAAATTCCATCTGTGGTAATCCTCTTACTTGATTTTTCTCGATCAATTGATTCATGGCTTTGAAATTTAAGTGAGCTAATTTCCTGTGCCACGGCCAACTTTCATTTGTATTTACTTTTGAAAGAAGACAAGTCATTGAATCTGCATTTGTTGAGTTGAAGTCAGCTATGTACACATTTCTTTTTCTGTTCACAGTCATTACTAGGCTTCCATTTTTCCTATTGGAAATTATGCATGCTTCAGTTGTGAAGCAAACTTTATTTCCATTATCTTAAGCCATCAACTAGTACAACAGGTTCAATGATGACATTTTTTGTTGAAATCAAGCCATATCCCATGGTGTAGCTCTTGTTATCATCTACAAAAATCAGTCTAGGGTCAGCTCTCTCCTCAAACTTTGTTAGCAGAGATTTATCTCTAGTCATATGCCTTGAACACCCACTGTCCAAGTACCAAAGATTCCTTCTTTTTCTCTGCACACATCCAAAAACAATCAAGTTGATTTTTGTACCCAAGTAGCCTTGGGTCCTTTCTTATTAGTTGTCACCTTTGGTTTGGTTTCTAACTTTTGTACCTTTGGTTTATGTGGTTTTAATTCCACCTCAACCTTGGGTGTTGATTTCCTCACCTCAAGATTCTCAGTGTTAGTACTTAGATCATTCATGCTTGCAGAATTAGAGAAATTGTATGCATGAATATTGATGTCCATATTCCAAGGCATAACAAACATATTCATGTTGACAAATGCAAGATATGGATTAAACATATAAGGCATAGATGCATATTGAGCATGAATAGCATAGGGAGCAACTAATTAAGGAAAAACAGAGTTTGCAGTCATGTTAGGTATGGCAGGCATGTTGGATTTACAATGCATAGATAGATGATTCTTACTACCACATTTAGCACATATCTTTCTGAGAGCATACATGTCACTCTATAAGTGTGTGTTCTTTTTAGTTAGAAAATCTATGATATTTTTTAGTCTAGTGTTTTCTTTGTTTAAGGACTTAAGAGTGACATGCAAATTATACAACTCATTAGTCATTTCAGTAATTGTAGTATTGCATTCATCTTTAGATAACTCAGATAGATTAGTAGAGATTACCTGATTGCTAGATGAACTAGCTTCTTGATCATCGTGATTGGCCATAAGTGCAAGATTGATGAATTCTTCTTCTTCAAAATCATCCTCATCAGCCCATTCCTTTTCTTTGGTTACAAAAGCCTTTTCTTTCTGTTTTAGCAAATCAAAGTACTTTTTCTTGTAATCAATATCATCACTGAACTTTGATTTCTTTTCCATCATTGGCTTTCTGTATTCATTTGAAAAGTAACCAGCCAATTCACAGTTGAAACATTTAAACTAAGTTCTGTCAACAAGATTTTTATTTTGTTGACTCTCTTTCCTGAACTGGGATCCAGGACTTTGCATTGGATTTCGCTTGAATTTGAGCTTTGAGAATTTTCTTGATAGAAAAGCTAGATGTTCATCTATTTCATCAATATCTTCATTGGTGTATGACTCATCATCCTTAACTAATTATTTTCTCTTGTTAGTTGAATATTCATCATACATGTACCCACTTACAGCTTTTCCATGACTTTCCTTCCTCCCTTCTTCAACAGCTACATCTTCACAAGGCTCTGCAACTTGTTTCTCATTCACCATCAAGGCAACAGACTTGTCCTTTTTCTGACTTTTCTCAATCTCTTCATCTTATTGTAATTCTAACTCATATGTCTTCAGAATTCCATACAACTTATCAAGAGTGTATTCTTTGAAGTCAAGAGACTATCTAATGGACACAGTCATTGGTTTTCATTCCTTGGGCAAGGACCTCAAAAACTTGAGATTGGTATTCTCAATAACATATACTCTTCCATATAGTTTTAGCTCATCTAGAAGCTTTTGAAACCTACTATATGTATCATTAATTGTTTCACCGCTCTTGAAATGAAAGGCTTCATATTTCTGAATCAAGAGTTGCATCTTATTCTTGCTTACTTGCTCACTGTCTTCACATAGAATTTGAAGAGTATCCTATATTTCTTTTGTTAATAATTGTGTCCTAGAGACAATTACTTTTATATTTTAAGGAAAATATTTTATTATTAATGATTATGTTTTATTGATTATCATTTATTTATTATGTTTTATTTACTGCGTAATAAATTGAAAGCATAATAAATGTCCTTGAATTTTTTATACATATTATATATCTTTAAGTATGTGACTTAAAAATGAGATTATATGAATAGTATCTTATTCCTAAAATTCCCTAGTCGAATATTATTAATTCAAGGACAATAATAATGCATAAAGACTAGTATGTTTGTTGACAGATAACCACATCTCATTGGTTATATGTATGGTGATACTAAAGTCAAGAACATAAACGCATGTCTCAATGCATGGCACTGGAATGACCCGCTGTGAGATTCTACATACTAATAAGTGTCATAAGTAATTCTCACTTTGATAATGATGTAATGATCCTCTGACTTGAAATCATTATATTTCTATACGAGAATTAATATACTTTGATTACACTAAAAGTTACCTTTAATTGAGTGATGATAAATGTGAATATTGGGTATACTATGAATCATATGAGAAATATGAACGATAGATAAAGGATTTAACCTTCCTATTTAGGAGTGATATTATTGGCCTCTTGATTGCGTGAAACTATAAAATGCATGGTCGTGCTCAAATGTTGATTTGTTTAATAGTCTACTCATTGATCAAGGAAACCCAGATTAAACGTTGAAATGGATGACACGAAACATGCCTCGAGTTTGATCTATAATATAAAGTTAAAGGGATTATATTACATGGAACATTATTCACGAAAGGCTTAATTGAATCACTGATTTTATTATTATTATTACTTGGGTAGCAATGATATATTACTAAATGTCGCTCATTGTTTATAATTTTAATTAGATATTAAAATTGTTGCAAACGTAATAATAACCTACAGGGTCACACACAGAGAATTCTTGAAGGAGAAATAATTTAAATTATGAATTTAAATTAAATAAATAATTTATTTTATTTATGATATTAATTAAGTATGACTTAATTAATTATATAAATAGAATAAATGAATTACTTAAACTAATTCTAAAATTAGTAATTAATTAATTAAGTGAGACTTAATTAAATAATTTAGAATTTTGGATTAGTATTAATTAAAATTAGATTATAATTAGAAAACTTATTCCTCTATCTATATAATCTCTTTATGAGCTGATTTAATAAAGTGACACATATTTTTCTAAAACCCTAGCCATTTTGAGAAAAGAGGAAGATAGAGAGAGAGAGACAGAAACAGTTTTCGGGTGCTAGTACACATCAATCCTTTATGAAAAGTGTTCGTGTGGATACCGTAGAGCGTAGATCGCGTGAACGGGATACATGATGATTAAACAAGGTTTGGACCTTCATTAATCTTCCATTGATGAACTGTTAAAGCTTTTTAAGGTATTTGTTCTTAATCTCCGAATTAAATATCATGTTTCGCATGAATCCTGCGTTTGGGTTTCGATTTATATTATGTTTTATATTTATTTTCGCGTTTATTCCACTGCGTTTGTGCCTCGAAACCCTTCATCTTTAGAGATTGTGCAGTTGATAACATTATTAAACATATCTTTATCAAGACCATTAAACAGAATGTTTAAGGCCTTCTTATCGTTGTGCACTTCATTCTCATCCTTATCTGTGTATTCAGTCATAGGCTTTGGAATAAGTTTGTCTGGTGCTTGAGTATCATCTGCATTGACACTTGTAACTATTTCCATAAGTACATGTGGACATTTCTCTATGCAATGAACATATGAAGGATCAATGGATAGCAGATGCAAGTGCATTTTGACCTTCAATCAAAAGTACTCATATTTTTCAAGAACTGAAATTTTCACCACTGTGTCTTTTTGACCCGTACTTGATGTACTTAGATCTTAACTTTTTATATGTTAAAAGCTAGCCTCTAATACGAATTATCATTTCCCTTAAGTACAAGTTTGTAGAAAGGGGGTTGAATACATACTTAAGAATTATATCAAATTCTTGCGAATTTAAGTTTGTATATTAAAACTATTTGAGTAGTTGGAATATTAGAACTAAGAAATAGAACAAAAAATTAAACTGAAAAATTTGAAAACAAATATTTTAAAATTATTAGTGGATTGGTTTTCCACTAGTGAATATTTTTACTTCTGAATGAACTTTGGTCTTAAAACCAAGCTGCTTACAACATGTAAATTGAACTAAGAAAAGCACTGCAAATATTTTTTATCTTTCTATTGTGTTATTCTTGAGTTCTTGTTGTTCAACTTCTATTTATTGCTACAATGAACTGTTAAACTATATATAGTAGTCCATTTCCTACTTCTATTTTCTATCAACTGATAAAGGTACAAAATACATTTTACAATGTTTGCACTAAAATAGAATGTAGCTTCTTTCACAGTCTTCCTAAATCTTTGCTTTGTTCTGAAAAAGTCTTTGTCTTGTTCTTCTCTTTAAAGACTATGTTCCTTTGAAAGTCTTTACAATCCTGACAAGACTGTCTTTCATTGATTCAGACTCCTGCAAAGATTTCATTCCATTTGTCTTTAATTGTTTTGGGAAACTTTGATTAACTGATAATTGATGTGAAACTTATCAGTCGAACCTTCTTTGCTTATCCATCGATGGATAGTTTATCCGTTGATCAATTGATGTGTCAATGGATCCATCGATCCCTTATCCACTGATTGTCTTTTTATCCGTTGATTGCCTTGATGATTTTATCCGTTGATGAAGATCCATTGATTTGACTCTTGTTGACTTTCATCAATCGAATAATATCTATATTCATTGACTTCTTTATCCGTTGATCACTTCATTTAAGAGAATTCTGACTTAGAATATTTATACTTTGTCAGTCATTTTTCACACCCGTTGATGTGCTATCAATTGAAGTCAATAAATATCAGTTGACTAGTACATAACATCCATCGAAATATTACGATCAACTTATGAGATAAGAACTCTGAATCAACTGTTACGATCCATTTTATGAGTTGATTAACAACTCCAACTGATAAATGATTTCCTAGTCAATGAATATTTATAAGTCATAAATTCATTGACCAATTTCAAACATTAAGATCAAATTTATAATTCTAAATAAATTTATTATCATCAATTACTAGCGATCTCCCCCCTACTCGTGAATACGAGCATATACACCGAGGGTTGACACGTCAAGTTGTCAACATCGCTACCTATCATCGACCACTATACCTTTGTTAGTTGTTGCATCCTTATCTACAAATAAAGTAAATAAAATAATGAAAGGGAAGCACCTGTCTTTTGTCAATAATTGTTACACTACCTTGTTTCCCACCTCCTATGCAACAGCTATTTCAACTATTTCTCAGGAGTCAAGAGATCAAACACCACATATATAATAACAATAATAATAATAATAATAAATAAAGTAATAATATATATATATATATATATATATATATATATATATATATATATATATATATAATTTTAGAACATCTCTCGCAAGTCACAACTAAGCGAGATTCTCAATTAATTTCAATAAATTCCCAACAACAAGTTCTTTAACAAAAAACAAAATAAAACAATTAATTTTATATGAAAAAACAGAATAAAAACCAAATTTTTAATTAGAGATTCGAAATTTTTAACAAATAAAATATAAGCATAATATGTGTATAAAATAATATATTTCATAATATTTTACGGGCAGTGTAAATGGTTTCAGAAAATAAATTTTACCATTTTTTATATATTTGGATTTTTAACTTTTGACTTTATTGAATTTTTTTAGAAAAATTCAGATTTTTTTTGGAAAAAACATAATAATTAAAAATTTAACAAAATATATATTTAAAAAAATTAAATTTACTGACATAATTTATTTCTCATATAACTTGTACATTTATATAATTATACATATTATCCTTTTATTTTAGTCAACCTTTATTACACAAATATTTATATAGTTAAGAGTAAAGTGCACTTCGTGTACTTATACTTTTTGTATCAGATCACTTTAGATACTGACCTTCTAAAATTACCATTTTATATACTAAAATTTAAATTTTGGTCATAAAATGTGTATCCCGTCAATTCCAGACACATTTATATGCTTTTAAATTTAACACAAAATTGACGGAATACACTTTTTATAATAAAATTTAAATATCAATACCTAAAATGGTAGTTTTAGAAAGTGAAGTAGTCTGACACAAGAAACAAAAAATACAGGTACGTGCACTTTACTCTGTAGTTAAATGCAAGTAGTGTTATTATTTTAAACGTTTGGTCCATCGATCCGATCAAGTTCGTTATACATACACTGCAATACATATATATATATATATATATATATATATATATATATATATATATATATATATATATATATATCTATTGGCACCAAGAACATAAACCAAACTCTGTTCTTTCTCACACTCTCAGGTCTCATCACCTGATATAATTATAATGGCTGTGATTATAAATTCTAAAATCTTTGAAAGAGTGCTAGAACTAACAAAAATGGCAGAAGGCAAGGGAAGTGATCCAACTATGTGGGCAATTGAGGTTTCATCTACATTAAACTCAAGTGGGGTGTCTTTGCCTTGTCAAGAACTAGCTTCCCTTTTGGTTTCTTACATTTGTTGGGACCATAATGTTCCCATTTCTTGGAAGTTTCTTGAAAAAGCTCTCTTTTTTAATATTGTGCCCCCTGTTCTTGTCTTTGCTTTGCTCTCCACAAGGTAAATCTTGTTTTTTCTTGTTATGTTGTTTTCTTTTTTCCATTTGGGTACCTCCTGTTTATGTTATTGTGTGTGTGTGTGTGTGTGTTTACTGGTCACCACTGTTTGATTAAAGTGGACTTACTTTCCCTGTAGAAAAATCTGGTGTTTTTTGAGAATAGACATGGATTGATACATTTAGGTGTTAATTTCATTATTATTATATATATTGCAGATCATGTGTTTTGAGTTTTGGTCACAATTTATATTGGTGTAATGGAGAAATGACATGGATGGATTCAGATCAGATGTTCATATGTAAATTTATATTATTGATAGTCTGATGCTGCTTCATGTTTTTGATATAAAGATGATATGTTAAGAGCTATACCATGTTATTGGTTTTGTCAAGGTTTGTGTATTGAATAATTTTATATAATTGGAGTAAGTAGTCATAAAGTAAATGGTAGCGCATAAGATCATGCATGACATTCTATTTGTTTATATGTGTAAACCATCTTAATCATGATTGATATGACAGTAGGTTACCAATTATTTGTTATAATTGTAATGCAGTAGGTTTAGAATTAACTTTAATGTCTAAACTACATAACATATGTTGTACCTTTGTTACCTACAGGGTTATTCCGGTTCGACGGTCTGAGCCAGCAGCTTTTAGACTGTATATGGAACTACTTAAGAGACATGCAATCGAGCTTACGTCTAATATACAGACATCAAATAATCAAAAGTGAGCTACTAGGTTTTTGTTTATATTTTATTGTGCAACGGGTATTTGTATTTATTGGCTCTCTTCTACTTGCAGGATCATCACTACAGTAGACAAGATTCTCCAACTTTCTGAATTATTTAATATTCCAGCCAGTGAGCCCGGCATTTTTGTAGTGGAGTTCATATTTGCAATAGTTTGGCAGTTGTTGGAAGCATCAATACATGATGAAGGGTTATTAGAATTTGTCCCAGAAATCAAATTTAAATGGGTGTCGGAACTTCAGTCTATGAACGTAGATGGTCATGATAATTTTGATGATGAGAAGAAAACAAAGCATCACAAGAGATTGCAGAGTGCAAATACTGTAATGGCCATAGATCTGATTGGTCAATTTTTGCAAAAGAAAGTGACTTCCACTATTCTTCACTTGGCACGCAAAAACATGTGAGAACCTTATGTTTTTTTTCACTTTCATTTTGATTTTGACGAAGTGAAAACTAACCTAATTAAGGCAGATATTGACACATGACAGTGCTTCACATATGGTTATTTCAACAAAGTTGCCGATTTTACAAAGTTTCC
Organism: Oenanthe sinensis; assembly: GCA_028671895.1. Classification (NCBI taxonomy): domain Eukaryota; kingdom Viridiplantae; phylum Streptophyta; class Magnoliopsida; order Apiales; family Apiaceae; genus Oenanthe; species Oenanthe sinensis. Next base: position 28,343,670 of record CM053813.1, on the reverse strand, counting down.
GTTCCTCAAACTCTGTATATCTTTGACGTTATCATTTCACTTGCTTGCCACTTGTTCAGGTCTGCACATTGGAGGTGTTTTACCCAGTGTTTACAGATTCTTGTACTGAAGTCATCAGCATTAAGAAGGTCCCAGGTTATTACACCAGAGGTTCTTGTTCAGTTGATAACGGATACTCGAAAAGTTATGTTTCCGGAATGCAAAACAATGTACCTGCAAAAGTTCAACGAGGTATTAATGTATGGTCCTATGGCTTCTTCTGCCAGTCTGTGTCGTGGAACAAGTTGTTCCAGTATTTGGCTTCCTCTTGATTTGGTTCTAGAAGATGCAATGGATGCTTCCCAAGTCAATGTAACAAGCGCCATAGAAATCCTTACTGGTAAATGCTGTTTATATGATCAATTGTCTCAAACTCCTCAAAATAAAGATAATACCATTTGATGAAACCAGTTTTTTTATCTAATATTATATTACAGGCTCATTGAAGACCCTTCAGGCATTTAATGAAACTACTTGGGAAGATAGTTTCTTAGGTCTTTGGATGGCCGCTCTACGCCTTGTTCAAAGGGTATGTTCTCTTTCCATTTTGTTCTGCTAGATTTATGCATACTTTACAGAATAAGTAGTTGGAGTAAGTATAGTTCTGATCCAGTCCACTCTCCATCTTTAGCTGTTCTGCAGACCTATTACCCAGACTAGTTTCAATGATATTTTTACCTATTTATGTGTATGTGTCTTTTGTAAATATGGTTTCTGTTATGAAATTCTTAATATGGACCTTGTTTAGTTTGATAATTCAAGGGTAGTAACTTCATAATTTGGAAAAGAAAATTGGGAGCATCCATGTTGACGATCAAATTCATACAACAAATGTATGCCATCAATAAACTAACCCTTATTTTTCTATAATTTCATTAAATTAGGAAAGGGATCCCATTGAGGGCCCTGTGCCTCATTTGAGTACTCGATTGAGTATGTTATTGTCCATTATACCCCTGGTAGTCGCTGATCTTATAAAAGAAGAGGAAAATGCACCGAATGCTGAGATAGAATGTAGGAATGCAAAAGAGCAATCTCCTAGAAAGCGCAAGGGAGAATTGATCCGTTGCTTACAGAATTTGGGTGATTACCAAGCCTTGCTGAGTCCACCTGAAGAAGTTATTTCTGCAGTCAATCAGGCTGCTGCAAAAGCAATGATATTTGTATCTGGCATCAACATGGAAGAAATGCCAATTAATTGTTGTAAGTAACAATCTAAACTCAAAGTCACATAGTTATTGATGTAGTTATAGGGACTGCATTATATTCTAGGACATCTGATATGCATGTATGGCATCTTGTACTTTGCTAAAGTTGGTCCAAAAGTCTCATCAATAGTGACGATTTTGATTGAATATTTTTAAGCTGCTCCCTTTGAACCATCTGCTTTAGGTCCTCTATGAAGACAATACTTATGCATCTGAGGACAGATGCATTCTTGCAGATGTGTCAGTTTGTTACTGTGTGTATGATATGTAACAGAGAAGGTTGTAGTACCTAACAGTAAATGTTATTTACCACTGGTATTAGTGATATGTAGTTGTCTTATTAACCTATGAATTGTCTAAGATTAGGCTAGTATATATTTCTCGGTAGAAATTTGAAAACAAACAGCTTACATAATAAATCAAGTTATGAGGATTGTTATAAAAAATTGAGTCTAGAGCCTGTCCATGTTTCCTGCCACCTAAACTGACACTACTAGGTCGTTGGCATGATTTAGGGGCCAGTTTAGTATTAATCAATTACTCCCTCTATCCCAACCAATTCTTTACACTTTCCTTTTTTAGATGTCCCACCCAATTCTTTACATTTCAAAACTTTCTAAAAATAGTAAACTTTTATATTATAAAATTTACTCTCACCCACTACTTTACTCCACTTTTTCAAATCTATCAATTAAATATCAATTGACCCCACCACTTTTACCCTACTTTTCCTTCTCTTTCATCCACTTTTCCTTCTCTTTTATCCACTTTTCCTTCTCTTTCATAATACTTTATATAATTTTCTTAACCTCCGTGTCCAACCCAAATGTAAACAATTGGGTGGGACGGAGGGAGTATAATGATATTGCACACTATGAAATGGAACGAGATATAAAATTTCATTCCCCTTCCAACTGAAGGGAGGGTAAATGACTATCATATTAATATTTAGTGGTGCTAAATGATACTCTTGATGCTAGAGACTCAACAACATTGAAAATAAAAATTATTAGCAAATGATGGGTATTCTCTAATAATATCAACCATAATGTGGATGATTATCTACGACAAACAGACAAGAACAAGTGAAACAACATATTATGGTTCATATTTTATGGGCGGTGGTATATCACTGATTCACTTAATGGACAAAATGATTAAAAATTACAGGATGTACATTGAGTTTTTTTTCTCAATCCTAGTTGAAGCATGTGAATTATAGATAATTAGGAAAAAAACAATTTGCAAATGCCACTGAACGTTCCAATAATCGTTACTTATTATTGTTTATCTATACCCTGTAAACACGAGACTAAGTTTGATTACTTCATATCCTTTTTGCAGGTGGAAATTTGCATCATTTGGTAGTTGAGGCTTGTATTGCCAGAAATCTATTAGACACATCAGCATACTTTTGGCCAGGCTATGTAAAAGGACCCAATGACCAGTTATCTGTTAGCGTTCCTGCCCAAGTTCCTGGTTGGTCTTCATATATGAAGGGAAGCCCACTCACACCACTGATGATTGATGCTTTAGTTTCCTCACCTGCGTCAAGGTATACATACTTTTATCACTATCAAAAACAATATCTGAGCCACTCGATGTGTTTATCATGTATATGTTAATATATATGGATACATTAGATTTGTAGCTCTAATTAAGGTTTTCACTTCACTCTGGTGAGAAGCTACAGTCATAGTAATGGGAAACTGTGAATATCACTTTGCAATATATATCCGCACTCCATTCTTAAATATATATATATATATATAATTCATCTTGGACATGCGGTAGTTTTGTTGATAGATTCGGGTCAGCACCCAGCTTTTGTTATTTCCTCGATGTTATTTCAGAAAGCAGGAATTTTAAGTTGTGATTGTGGTGCTATCTAGTAATGTGAAAGGAATGGAGGATGTTTATGGTCAAGTGATAAATATACTATTTTCCTATATTAAGACTAAAAGTACTTCCAATTTTAAGTTATGATGCTTATGAACATATATACAGTGTTCCAAATGTACAGAAGTATAGTGGTGCTACTGCAATAAAATATTATTCGATTTAAATTTTGTTGCTCTGTTTTCTGCTCTGAGGCCATGTAAATCCAATGATGTTTTGATTGATTTAAAAAAGGATAAAGGAACTGAATTTAAGCTAATGGATTTGATGGAAGCTTAGCAGAGATTGAGAAAATTTATGAGATTGCTGTCCAAGGATCCGACGATGACAAGATAGGTGCTGCTACTATCCTTTGTGGGGCCTCATTAATTCGGGGTTGGAATATACAGGTAACTATATAGATATTTCTGGGGTTCAGCACCTGTAATTACTAATTAAGTATCCAAGAAAACTAAAAGAGTTTGAGAGAGAAGGCAGTATGTGATGAGTTTTCTTGCATATGATAAATAGATACAACTACTGAGCAGCATTACTAATTCTAAGTTGGTAGTTGAATAGCTTAGTTTAATTTATTTATTTTCATGTCATTTGCAGGAACACACTGTCTATTTCATAATTAGATTACTGTGTCCACCAGTTCCTGCTGATTACTCCGGAACTGAAAGCCATCTGATCCGTTATGCTCCAATGTTGAATGTTCTCCTTGTTGGTATAGCGTCAGTGGATTGTGTTCAGATATTATTTCTGCATGGGGTGGTATGCTTAGTTTTATACTAATTCATACACTTCCAGATTAATATAAAATGTACCATTTGTTTTCTTCTTTGAGCCTACATTTAAAGTTTTCAATAGTTAGGCAATTTTGGGTTCTTGATACTTAACTAATTTTTTAGTTGGACACATCTTTCACTTCCTTGAGTGGGTTATCACTAGAATACATCAAGTCTGAAATAATTATTTTTTTGTTTCACTGTGCCAGGTTCCACAACTTGCTGGTTCACTGATGCCAATTTGTGAAGCATTCGGGTCATGTGTGCCTAATGTCATGTGGACACTAAAAACTGGAGAAGAAATTTCTGCCTATGCAGTTTTCTCCAATGCATTTGCACTTCTTCTTAAGTTATGGAGGTTTAATTCACCACCTCTAGAACATGGAGTAGGAGATGTACCTCCAGTAGGATCCCAACTGACCCCCGAATACCTCTTACTAGTACGGAACTCTGCCATAGTAGCTTCAAAAAGTGTTTGCAATGATAAAAATAAAAGTACTCTTATTACTAATGCTACTTCATTATTTTCAAAGCCTGTATTTGTGGACTCCTTCCCAAAATTGAAAATATGGTATCGACAGCATTTGGCATGCATAGCTTCTCCGCTTTCTGGTCTTGTTCATGGGACCCTTGCGCATCAAATTGTGGAGGAACTTCTTTGCATGATGTTTAAGAAGATCAATGTTGGAAAGCAACCTATGGCGTCTGCAACATCTGGCAGCAGTGCCTCCTCTGGAACAGGTGAAGGGATTTGTTTGAGACCCACTTTAGCTGCTTGGGATATACTTGAAGCTGTTCCGTTTGTGGTCGATGCTGCTTTAACTGCATGTGCTCATGGAAGACTTTCTCCTCGTGAACTGTGTACAGGTTGTTTATTATGATTATTCATTTTGTGTCGGCAATTAATTATCTATGTGCAGTTACTGACTTACTGTATGAAAATTACAATGCTTCTATGGATCATACATATTATGCTGAGTACCCTTTCAACAAAGAGCCCTTGGCATCCTTTTAAGTTTTTAGAGCTGCACACCTTATTATACTAAAATACTTGCACTGTCTTTAGAGTTTGTTGTAGTTTTGGTTAATGATTCAGTTTTAAATATTTTGATATTTTCTGTTATTTTGATTACAGGGCTTAAAGATTTAGCGGATTTTCTTCCTGCATCCTTAGCAACCATTGTTAGTTATTTTTCAGCAGAAGTAAGTCGTGGTGTTTGGAAACATGTCACTATGAATGGAGTGGATTGGCCAAGTCCAGCTGGAAATTTATCAAATGTTGAGGAACAAATCAAAAAGATCCTAGCTGCAACTGGTGTAGATGTCCCAAGCCTTGTTGCAGGTGCTTCCTCTTCTCAATAAAAGTTGTCAAACATATATGACACTTCAATATGAGGATAAATACTCACTTGCATTAGAAGACTGGTTTCCACATTTACTGTGTGTCATTTAATAATGTTTATTAAATGATGTCTAAATCTGTATTCCTTGCAGGAAGAAACTCTCCAGCGACCCTTCCACTTCCCTTGGCTGCTTTTGTAAGCCTTACTATAACTTATAAAATAGACAATGCATCACAGCGTTTTCTCAATTTGGCTGGCCCGGCCTTGGAGTCCCTTGCAGCGGGTTGCCCATGGCCATGCATGCCAATTGTGGCTTCCTTGTGGACCCAAAAAGCCAAACGCTGGAGCGATTTCCTTGTCTTTTCTGCATCGCGTACAGTATTCCTCCACAACAAAGATGCAGTGGTCCAGCTTCTCAGAAGTTGCTTCACTGCCACACTTGGGTTGAAAAACTCCCATATTCCCAGCAATGGAGGTGTTGGAGCACTGCTTGGTCATGGATTTGGACACAACCTTTATGGTGAGATAAATCCGGTTGCCCCAGGTATTCTGTACTTGCGCGCTTACAGGTCCATCAGAGATATCATGCTCATGAGAGAGGAAATTGTTTCTGCATTAATGCAATCTGTAAGTGATATAGTCTGCAATGGGCTTCCCAGACACAGATTGGAGAAGCAGAAGAAAGCCAAATTTGGGATGAAATATGGTCAGGTCTCACTTGCCACTGCAATGACAAAGGTAAAAGTTGCTGCTTCCTTGGGGGCTTCTCTAATATGCTTTGGTGGCTTGGCACTGGTTCAGTCTTTCATTAAAGAAACATTGCCATCTTGGTTTATATCTGTTCATAATGCTCCGCGTGACGAAGATTCAGGAGCTGTTGCAACACTTGGTGGATATGCACTAGCATATTTCTCTCTTCTCTGTGGATCTTTTGCATTCGGAGTGGATTCATCCTCATCAACATCAAAGCACCGTAAAAAAATTCTACGATACCACTTGGAGTTTATAGCAAGTGCCCTTGATGGGAAGATATCACTTGGTTGTGATCCAGCTACTTGGCACGCTTATGTTATAGGTTTCGTGAGTCTTATGGTAAGATGTCTACCAACATGGGTTTTGGAGGTGGATGCAGAGGTTTTAAAGAGGGTTAGTAATGGGTTGAGTCACTGGAATGAGGAAGAGATTGCTCTTTCTTTGCTAGTGGCTGGTGGGGTTGGTACAATGGGAGCAGCAGCAGAGCTACTGCTAAAAATTGGCAATAGGAGTGCAGAATTTGAGTTCCCCTCTTGCTAAAAGATAAACCTATAGGTTTTTCAGATGAATTCTTCTCTGATTGGACAGGTTTGTAAATATATATGGTTTAGAGTGTAGCTGCTGATAGTTTGCTTGTTGATTTTTCTCTATTGTTTTCTATACCTTTGTTTCGAAGAAACACTTGGACTGGACAAATATAAAGTCTATATATGAGAAAGGTTTAGAAGCTTATTTCATACAATACTTTTTTGCTGTATAACCATAGTAACTTTATTTGTTCTTAATTCACTAGATGACTTTTCATTGAAAAGGTCCAAAGCTAAGGTTGCCTGCTCACCCTGGAAGCTCTATGAAAACACATCTCTTCAAGGCATCTAGCTTATATATTATTCCATCTCTAATGAGTCCTTAAATAAGGGCATTCCATCAGTGTAAATGATAACTGGCACTTGACTCTTACTACAACCTGCTGTTGTGCAAGATTATCATCCTGGCAAGCTGTATGAAATGTATAATTGTCGTCAACATGAAGTCATGATTAATGAAAGCTAGCTTCGACAAATACACCATGAAACTGCTGGCCTGCACCAGGCGATATAGTCGGTAAGCTGAAATGCGATCTACAACCATCGGTTGAGTAGAACCAAACTCACTCATGAACATTGCACAACGCATTGACACATTGTTAAACCTTCTTTAATTTTTCCTACTTGTGCATTGCCATAGATCATACAGCACCCCTTGAAACCACATCTTTAGCAGGAGTCTGTTAATAAATTTCTAAAAATTACCTGGTCTAACGATTATTTGAAGGAGCATTAATGTGTCATTATTTTTTAAAATTTACAAGTTTTTAAAATATTATATAGATAAATAATTGTAATCAAAATTTAGTTCGTTTAATTGAATCTTTATCGAAAACAAGATTTAAATGAGAGTGGATGAAATATTATTTATACATTAAACTAAGGTTGATGAAGTATATATCACACGAGGGTGTTTCAATTTAGATTATAAAGATATTTCTTAAATTTCTAATATTTTGCGATTTATTAATAAAAAATTAGGTGATTTTAATTTTTTTTTAATGTTAAGCAAAATAGACACAGTTGATGTAGAGTTTGTGAGGGTTGACCGGGACCATCTCCTGTGTATAATATTAAAATATTGTAAAGATTACACTATGTTAGTATAAAAATTATATTATTTATATAAATTAACTCTAATTATGTTATGTTATATATGAGAATAAAGTTGCTGAGCTCAGGAAAATTACGTAAGGTACTAGTATTTTTTAGTGTGGGTATTTTTATAATTATATATGATTCTCTGTAATTATAATTAAACTCTCGTATATTTATATGAGAATTTTTTTTAATTTCAGAAAAGTAAGGTACGTGAGTTAACCTGATAAACATTAATCTCTTTATATATTACACTAAATGGAAACTTTTGTTTGTAATAATACATATATTAAAATTTGGAGAAGTGATTATTTTGTTTGTATACGAAAGGAAATAAATTTATTTTGTTAACAAACATGAGGTAGATTTTACACCAATTTTGACGTAATACTATTCATTTGTTATAATTCTTATACTATTATAATGTTCTGAACATTTTATATTAAAATAATGTAAAAATTACACTATTTTACCATTTTAGTGTTCCATTATGATGCTCCGAGTTTAAAAGAGCGGAAAACTATCAAAAATCTATTATCCAAAGTTTTGAAAAATATGAAACCCTTATTAATCCAAAAAGAGTAGTGCTAGGGATCCCAAAAATTGTCCCAAAAATTTTCTCAAATGATGCGGCATAACACTTGACAAATTTTGATTCGTGGACGCATATATATGCATGCGGGGTTCCATATTATTATTAGAAAAGTTATTATTTATCTACATGACAACTCAGGATTTGAAAAGATTTTGGAAAAAAATTTGGGTCTCTGGCATTTCTCATCCAAAAATCCACAAAATTTTAAATTTTAAAGAATCCGTATTTAAGTCAATCAATTTCTTGATACCAGCGGATTTTTAAAAATCTTGATTGCCAAATTTAAACCTTCTCAAATCTCAATTAAATACCTTTAATTTTAAAAAATATTAAAATGTGATCTAAAATTTAAGTACTTTTGTAAAATCCTGACCAATACCATTAAATTTTTATTAATTTTTTGAATTATAATTAAACACCTCCCACTTGTGCACCCAAGAAAGTATTAATTGAACACAGCACCCAAGAAAGTATTAATTGAACACAGCTTCCCCCCTGTATCTAGAGTACTTCCGTGGAGAAATTTAAGACCAGTTTCCCTAACAGGGAAAATAAATTCATTCGTCACTAAATTATTGGTGTTTTATTGTTTTAGTCCTTGAACTAAATATTCCAATATGCGAGTCCTTCAATTTTTAAATTTTTGTGATTCAAGTCCTTCCGTCCAAAAAAACTAACGGACGTTAAAATCCTGATGACGTGTCACTGATGTGACATAAGAATTTCTGGTTTAGGTCCCTGAACTTTTCCATTTCCTGGTTTAGGTCTTTAAACATAAAATTTTGAAAATAATTGAATATTTATAAATTTTAAAACCATACACAACTCTAAACATCTAAATTTATGGTTATCAAGCCACTTTTAATGTCAATTACAATTAGCATGTCAAAAAGTACTGGGGTAAGATTCTTCTGGGTGTAACTCTAGTTTTGAGATTTTGCGAATATCCCTTTACTCATGTATCGGATCATTTTACTTTTATCGTATTTATATTATGTTTCATCGAATACGAGTCAAATATAATCCACTAACATTAAGTATTTTTTTTTTGAACTATATAAAAAACTATTTCATCGAAGAATAAAACAAATCTGATATGCATATCATATGTTCGAGCCGGATACGAACCAGGTTGACGGATACTCCGAATCAATTTACAGCCCTAGTCATGCCAAGCCGAAAAGCTTCATACAATAAAAATTTAAAAATAATTGAATATTTTTAAATTTTAAACATAAAAATCTTAACATAATTTTTTTATGTTATCATTTATTTTTATTTTAAAAATAACATTTTAAAAATAAACATGATTATCGTTAAAATTTATAAATATTTAATTATTTTCAAAATTTTATATTTAAGGACCTAAACCAGGAAATTGAAAAGTTCAGGGACCTAAACCAGAAATTCTTATGTCACATCAGTGACACGTCATCAGGATTTTAACGTCCGTTAGTTTTTTTGGACGGAAGGACTTCAATCAGAAAAATTCAAAAATTGAAGGACTCGCATATTGGAATATTTAGTTCAAGGACTAAAACAATAAAACACCAATAGTTTAGTAACGAATGAATTTATTTTCCCTTCCTAATATGCTTTCCTTAAAAGCACTAAAAACTGTGATTAAAAAAAAAAAGCACTATAAATTGTAGTTCCTCTTTTCCTAAGAACACTTCTTTAAGCTGCTGGAAAAGCTGTTTTTAAAATCTAAAAAGGTAATGTCAAAATGAGGACTAAAAAGTTGATTAGGGCCTGCTTACAAATCAATTCTCAAGCATCAGCTCCTAGCATGAAATTCCACGCAGGAAAACAATATAATCCCAGTGCCACGGTAAAAACACAAGCAATGAGTACAGAAAAAGCTATTGCACATTAAAGTTCAGAGCAGTGTTATTTTGGATATACATAAACTTTATTTCTCATTAAATATGGTATACCCTCCAGGAAAAAAAATGTACCAAACCATCTTTTCTTAATCGAGATTAAAAATGCCACTGGAAATAACTCAAAATGGAGATGTATATATGAGATTTCTTGGCACAGCCATCATGTGACCAATCAGCGGTGATCTCCTCCACCTTTCAACGTCAGAGCTCTGCATAAAAAAATATGAAAGTTAGAATCACACCATTGATAATGCAAAATTAGAAAATCCTGCACTTCGAATCAACCGAAATTTTGTACAACACGAAGGTGTAACTGTGTAAATATCCAGCTAGTTCTCTTATTCTTTCTTCTTTGACCTGGAAATTTGCACCTAATGTTAAAGAACAAGTTGCTACCAACTCAGGTCCCAAGGATTATAGATACTAAATGACACTCCAAAGGAAAACCAGAGACTTTCCTATATACAAGTTCATCATAAAAGTTAAATCAGAAGAGGAAAAAGTAATTATCCCAAAATTAATACTAGCTAATACGTAAATTGAATGTCATGTATTATTAGTGACTGAAACTGAAGCATAACCCATTATAAGTTTTGTTAATTATTTGCTCCAGGACTGCATATGTTTTTTATTTTTATTATTTCTGTTAGTATACTTAGTATACAACAGCTAGTATACCAAGTCAATAAGTAGTTCCTATTATCTAGGAAATAGTTAGTATGTTATCTTGTTGATAGCATTTGAATTGTTTAGTTGTTTTTCTGTTGATTCCTAGCAGATATATAATGTTGTTAGCTGATGAATAAATTACTACTCCTATTTTGCACCATCTCCATACATATATAAACTTTCAGACTCAATTTACCTGTGTTTTTCCATTAATAAAACGGGAAAATAAATTCATTCGTCCCTAAACTATTGGTGTTTTATTGTTTTAGTCCTTGAACTAAATATTCCAATATGCGGGTCCTTCAACTTTTGATTTTTCTGATTGAAGTCCTTCCGTCCAAATTTGACTTAACGGACGTTAGTCAACGCTGACGTGGCAGTTACGTGAAAATCAAAAATTCACCGATTGAATTCAAATTTTGATATGTTAATCTACGAGTGATTACAAGAACACAGGTGATAAAAGTTTTCGATTTCGAGTTCACTAACGTATAGAAGTTTGCACTTTAATTTCAAGAACACGAAATAATAAGTTTTTTCCATACAGATTTCTATACGTTAGTGAACTCGAAATCGAAAACTTTTACCACATGTGTTCTTGTAATCACTCGTAGATTAACATATCAAAATTTGAATTCAATCGGTGAATTTTTGATTTTCACGTAACTGCCACGTCAGCGTTGACTAACGTCCGTTAAGTCAAATTTGGACGGAAGGACTTCAATCAGAAAAATCAAAAGTTGAAGAACCCGCATATTGGAATATTTAGTTCAAGGACTAAAACAATAAAACACCAATAGTTTAGGGACGAATGAATTTATTTTCCCTTAATAAAACCAACAAATTGGTATCAGAGCTATTATTCTTAAGGGACCTGTGTCATGGATCCTCAAGTTAATTTTTCATCAATTGCTCCTCCAATCTTTGATGGAGAAAGTTATCAGTTGTGGGAAGTGAAGATGAAGACTTATTTGGAGGCTTTAGATTTGTGGGAAGCGGTAGAAGAGGACTATGAAATACCTCAATTACCAAACAATCCAACACTTGCTCAGATCAAGCATCAAAAGGAGAAGAAAACCAGGAAATCAAAGGCGAAAGCATGTCTATTTGCTGCTGTTTCAACAACAATTTTCACGAGAATCATGTCTCTGAATTCAGCGAAGGAAATTTGGGACTATTTAAAGGGAGAATATGCAGGAAATGAAAGAGTAAAAGGTATGCAGGTACTGAATTACATCCGAGAATTCGAGTTGCAAAGAATGAAAGATTCTGAAACAATTAAGGAGTATTCGGACAAATTGCTTGGGATTGCTAACAAGGTAAGGTTACTAGGTACCGAGTTTACTGATAAGAGAATCGTAGAAAAGATTCTTGTAACGGTGCCAGAGAGATATGAAGCATCTATAACCACCTTAGAAAACACTAAGGACCTAACAAGCATGACCTTGGCGGAGCTATTAAATGCACTACAAGCCCAGGAACAGAGAAGACTCATGAGGCAAGATAGTACAGTGGAAGGAGCATTGCCAGCCAAACATTATGATGCTCGAAAGAATTTCAAGAAGAATTTCAAGAAATTCCAGCCACAAAATAGTGGTAATTATGCGAGTAATCATGTCCAAAACAAAGGTGGGGACCCAAGGAAGAAGTATCCACCTTGTCGGCACTGTGGCAAATTAGGTCATCCACCATTCAAGTGTTGGAAAAGACCAGATGCGAAGTGTAACATCTGCAATCAGCACGGACATGAAGCTGTAATTTGTAAAAGCAAATTTCACAAGCACGAAGAAGATGCCAAAGTTGCTAATGAAGATGAGTCAGACCAGATGTTTGTAGCAACTTGTTTTTTAACAAAGAGTTCCTCAGAAAGTTGGTTGATTGATAGCGGTTGTACAAACCACATGACGTATGATCGGAGTCTTTTCAAGGATTTTGTGCCTACAAATGTCTCAAAGGTTAGAATCGGGAATGGTGTTTACATATCTGCAAAAGGAAAAGGAACTATCGCGATCACAACGTTTTCAGGTACCAAAACAATCTCCGATGTCCTTTACGTACCTGATATTGATCAAAATTTACTCAGTGTGGGACAACTTATTCAAAAAGGACTCAAAGTTTCATTTGAAAATGGATACTGCCTTGTTTTTGATGCTACTGGTCAAGAGATTTTAAAAGTTAAAATGAGAGGTAAAAGCTTCTCATTTGATCCAACCGATGGAGAGCAAATGGTTTATTACAATGAGGTGGACACCACAGAAATTTGGCACAAACGACTTGGTCATTGTCATCTTCAGAGAATGTTGAAATTGAAGAATATGGACATGACTGGAGGCAGCTTACCAGTTTTTTCTGACCACTTGCCAAATTGCGATGCCTGTCAATTTGGTAAACTGAATAGGTTGTCATTTTCAACATCAACATGGAGAGCTTCTCAAAAGCTACAACTTATTCATACTGATGTAGCAGGTCCTCAGAGAACACCTTCTATTAATGGTAATTTGTACTTCATTATCTTTATTGATGATTTTACAAGAATGTGTTGGATTTATTTCATGAAATTCAAGTCTGAAGTTGCTAGAGTTTTTTATAGGTTCAAGAAATTGGTTGAAAATCAATGTGGCTGCCATATTCAAATTCTGAGATCCGATAACGGAAAAGAGTATACTTCAGCAGAATTCAGTTCCATTTGTGATGAAGCTGGCATAGAACACCAGTTCACTGCGCCTTACACTCCAGAACAGAACGGGGTTAGTGAGAGAAGGAATAGGTCAATACTGGAGATGGCTAGATGTATGATACATGACAAGGGGCTACCTAAAAAGTTCTGGGCAGAAGCAGCGAATACCGCGGTTTATCTACAAAATCGACTTCCGACAAAGGCCTTGGAAAATAAAACTCCATTTGAGGCATGGTTCGGATATAAACCTCAAATGGACTCTCTTAAAGTGTTTGGTTGTGTTTGTTTTGTTCACGTTCCACAGGTTAAGCGTGATAAACTAGACAAGAAGGCAATTCCAGGAATCTTTGTTGGTTACAGTCTTTCTAAAGTTTATAAAATCTTTCATCCACAAACTGAAAGTATGTCAATCAGTAGGAATGTTCGCTTTTATGAGGACAAACAATGGAACTGGGAGAACTTACAGGAACAAAGTCAATTCAACAACTTCTTTGAGCAAACAAATCAAGTGGAGAATGAGATGATAGATGATCCTCCAATTAGAGGCACAAGAACACTTTCAGACATCTATAATAGATGCAATGTGGCGATATGTGAACCTGCTAGTTGTGAAGAAGCATTCAACAATCCGAAATGGAAGGAAGCAATGGAGGAAGAAATAAGAATGATCCAGAAAAACAGAACTTGGGTTTTGGTTGACAAGCCAAAAGACAGGAAGATTATTGGATTGAAATGGGTGTTTAAGACGAAGCTGAATCCAGACAACTCAATAAGCAAATATAAGGCCAGACTTGTTGTTAAAGGGTATGAACAGATTTTTGGTGTTGATTATTCAGAAACATTCGCTCCTGTTGCGAGGCTAGAAACAATAAGATTGTTGCTTGCTATTTCGGCACAAAAGGGCTGGAAAGTGTTTCACTTAGATGTCAAATCTGCTTTTTTAAATGGTGAGTTGCAAGAAGAAATATACGTGGAGCAACCGGAGGGTTTTATCGTAGAGGGTGAAGAAGATAAAGTCTATTTGTTATTAAAGGCTCTTTACGGTTTAAAACAATCGCCAAGAGTTTGGTATGGCAAAATTAATGATTATTTGTTGAATTTAGGCTTTGAAAAAAGCTTATCTGATTCCACTCTTTATGTTAAACATAATGGAACAGATATACTTATTGTGTCCATCTACGTTGATGACATTCTTGTGACGGGAAATAATTCGAGGCTGGTTGAAGAGTTCAAGCAGGACCTTATGCAGATTTTTGATATGACAGATCTTGGTTTGATGACTTACTTTCTTGGAATGGAGGTCAAACAAAACAAAAATGAGGTGTTTATTTGTCAAAAGAAGTATGCAAGAGAAATACTAAAGAAGTTTCATATGGAGAATTGCAAGGAAGTGAGCACGCCAATGAATCAAAAGGAGAAGCTGAGTGAAGAAAGTATTGCAGAAAAAGTCGATGAAGGTTATTATAGAAGCATGATTGGTTGCCTAACGTTTCTTACTACAACAAGACCTGACATCTTTTTTGCTGTAAGTCTTTTATCCAGATTTATGCATTGTGCTAATGAGATACATTTACAAGCAGCGAAAAGAGTACTGAGGTATATTAAAGGCACTGTTAATTATGGAGTCAAGTTTGAAAAGTGTCAAGAATTCAAGTTATTTGGATTTTCAGACAGTGATTGGGGTGGATCAGTTGATGATAGGAAGAGTACTTCAGGTTATTGTTTCGGTCTTGGTTCAGGCATTTTCTCATGGTGCTCAAAGAAACAGGATATTGTGACTCAATCAACTGCAGAAGCGGAGTATGTGGCAGCTACTGCAGCTGCGAATCAAGTGTTGTGGCTCAGAAAAATATTTGTTGATGTGCATTTGGAACAAACAGAGAGTACTGAAGTGTTTGTGGACAACCAAGCTGCAATAGATATTTCACACAGTCCTGTCTTTCATAATAAGACTAAACATTTCAGCATCAAGTTCTATTTCTTGAGGGAGGTGCAGTAGAATGGAGATATATTTTTGGTTCACTGCAGGTCTGCGGATAACTTGGCTGACTTGTTCACTAAACCACTTCCAGTTGGCATATTTCAACTCTTAAGGCAAAAAATTGGGGTTTGCAGTTCCTACAGCAAGGAGGAGTGTTAATTATTTGCTCCAGGACTGCATATGTTTTTTATTTTTATTATTTCTGTTAGTATACTTAGTCTACAACAGCTAGTATACCAAGTCAATAAGTAGTTCCTATTATCTAGGAAATAGTTAGTATGTTATCTTGTTGATAGCATTTGAATTGTTTAGTTGTTTTTCTGTTGATTCCTAGCAGATATATAATGCTGTTAGCTGATGAATAAATTACTACTCCTATTTTGCACCATCTCCATACATATACAAACTTTCAGACTCAATTTAACTGTGTTTTTCCATTCATAAAACCAACAAGTTTATAACTACTCTCCTCTGAAGAGATACAGTCTCTGCATTTTTTCCTTTCAGCTTCTGTAAGGTGCATAAACTTAAAGCTCCAGCAATAAAATTCCACAGCAGAAAAATTTCAACTAGCGTGCTTAATACTTTGATCTGAAACACGTAGAGAATTATGCTGAACAGACTTGCTTAGTTTAAGATAAGGAGAAAATTATGAAAGCCAATACTTTTCTCTATTATGGCTGGCATAGGTGCACTCATACAGTTACAACTATGTTGCAAATATCCTCCTAATATAAGTGGGAAGAAAGAGTTGAAGACCAATTCCTGAGTCAAATGCATACTGATAAAGAGAAGGCAAAATAGAATAGATGAACAGTAACTGTAAATACAAGTGCTAAGATATGTCAAAAGTCTGAAAGAATTTCTAGTAATGACTGAAATAAAACTATGGTGACACAATAATAAGTGAGGAAGGGGATTTTTTTCTTGACATGTTCAGGTGAGTAATTGGTACTACCCAACTACTAAGGCCTAAAAGCACCCTAAAGTACAAACAGTTGTACCCCCAAACCAATAATTCCCTCATGTTGAAACTCTCAATGCTAACGTCTCCACAGAGAAAAGGGAGGAAAAAGACAAACATGAATTAGAGCTCACAAACAACTTAGCTCAAGAAAATATAAAACAATTCACTATAATGATAAATGAAAACATAAAAGTACATCTTCAGAGGAGGGAAAGGGACCAAGGAGAATGGCTATTGAGTTATTTAAGTAAATGACAAAAATAGTCCAATGGCAAACATAAAATCCAAGTCATTTATTTACTTAGAAAGTAAAAGGCATGCGATAAAAATTTTATAACAATTTCCGCTTATCACTAGATTTCCTTGTAAAGATTGTCCTACATAAACATCAACAAGCAGACTTTATGATCTAATAAGATTCCAACAGTGCCTTTATAGAAGCATAGAATGTTTCACATTAAGGATTATGCAGTGTGCATAAGAAAATACTTGGTACTCACAAGACGAACAAGTTCTACCATACTATGGGATAGAAATTAGGGACAGAATACTACTAAGCCTATGCCAGGACCAGACAAGTCCAGTAGCAAGCTAACCTAAAACTCTGACTAGTTACCACTAACGTGCTCAGAATTATGTCAGCAATAGAGTAATTAAACAATATAATTTATGTAGACAACAATAGGTGTCAGTAGTGTGTAGTTGACTCCTACAATAAG
Source organism: Oenanthe sinensis (assembly GCA_028671895.1). NCBI lineage: Eukaryota > Viridiplantae > Streptophyta > Magnoliopsida > Apiales > Apiaceae > Oenanthe > Oenanthe sinensis. Next base: position 28,326,479 of record CM053813.1, on the reverse strand, counting down.
GATATGCTTCAATTTTGACTCCTATAATTAAGTTATGCATCAATTTTAACACTGTATGGTGTGCCCAACTGCCACCCCCATACTCATGTAAACTATGTCGAACACAAATACTTCACCGGTATCTAAACAACAAATACTTCACCGGTAGCCAAACAACAAAGAAACCCCAGGTCTTATGTATGGGGGGAAATGTACTTCAAGAATAATTATGACAAGTTGATTAAGGTGAAATCGGTTGTAGACCCAGAAACTTCTTCAAGCATGAGCAAAACATCCCTCCTCTTTGCATTTGATCCAACATCTGTGACGTTTAAATCTCCTTCATTTCTAATACATTATTAACAAATTACCTTTAGTATGTTCTTGTTAATAATCAAATGTCACTGACATCTGACACCTAATAGCATGAAAGATGCTTCAACACAATGCCAGACCTTGAAGTTATTAACAAGCATTGGCATGCCTAGAAAGCTTAGTATCGACCCGTTAAACCTGAGACCATGAAGTCCTATGTTTTTCAACCTCAATAATTCAATCTAAAACGGAAGTTTAATCTGATATCATATAATATGGGCGTCTTTGTGGCATTAATTTTGCAATCATCATGATCAAACACACAGCGCATTACATTAATATCCTCCTTGACTGTTTTCAACTCTAACACATCACTCCGCTTCTTTCCCAAACTACAAAGCTGTTAGCGGTGCACACAACATACAAATAACATAATTATAATGAAATGCTCATTGGTACTTCATCCATCCCTTTTTTTTAGTATAGCTTATAAGCTAATAAATAGTATCCATTCTTTAATAAATTTCGGGGTGAGCGAGAATCGAACCCAAGATCTCGGACGACTTTTGGAAAAAAATGTATCCCATATTAGTTGTCCACCTCTTTATTCAATATACATTTATTTACAATTTCCCAAGATTACCCTATTTTATTCTCATTTCCAATGTAGAATTTTTCCATATACACACTCAATTAATGTATTAAATATGACAATGAAAGTTTCATAATATGAGTGAAAATTTTAGAAGAGAGTGGTAAAATGAGATGGAGGGAGTAATAAATTTCACATCCCAAAAGTCAATTCATATCAACAACAAACAAATCAATCCAACCGAAAATTCATTAAACTCTCAATTCCATAAATCCATCTCACTTGGTAATAAATTACTAATAACTTTGTAAGTTGATAAATTACGAATAACAAGGTAATAAATCACGATCTCAAAGATGAAATGAAAAAAGCTCAAAATCTGTGAAACCAACTCACTTGTTATTCTTGCGAGCGCGTTTAAAACTCCATCCCTCGAGCTTGGCAAACGCGCAGCCACACTTATTCTGAAACACCAACACGGCGCGACCATTAACAGGCGCCATTTTCCTCAACTCATTCCGCAAACACTCGTAATCCTTACTCCCCTCACCCCCTGCCTTGCACGGCAATGCATCCACTTCCAGCACCGCCTTGCCACCAAAATTATAAACTGCATCGTAAAATCCCGTTGAATTATAAAATTGCTTTCACCAGAGTCGAACCCGGGTCTATTCCTTGCAAGGCAATTATTCGACATACTCAGATTTCTTTTTTAGGGTGTGTATCTATAGGAATCATTGTTTATATTGTGACTCATTTTAAATCTCGATTCAATTAATTGTATATTACTTTTTGTAAGTGTTCGATTCTGTACAGCTGCTCTTTACTCAGTTTTCAAGTAATTAGAAGACCGAGTTAAAAAGATAAGAATATTCAATACACATAACTATGTAAGATAATATAGCGTGCTTGTATCATTGGAGATAGAACAGTATTGATACCTTACTTGTTGGCTAACAAAATCATCATTAAAGTCTATGTGATCCACCTTTCATTAGCCCAATTTCAGTAAAGGCAGGCATTTAACCATATTATGGTCAGCTGCTCATTAACTTGAAACAAGAAACAAGTCTTTCACATTCAGTTTATAAATACTACTACAAGTCTACAATAGATCCATAATATTATTTATACATAATATATATTATATCTTACTGATTACTGCAGAACTTGAATCTTTAAGAAAACATACTTGGATCATATTTACATATTAACATGTTAGAATTCGCGGTCCGGGAAGAGTAAAGGAGCTACAAGGGACCATATATATAATCCAGCAGTGACCCATTCGGTGCAGATACGAACCCAAACGGATGTCCATCCAACATCTATTAGGTCAGAATTCTCTGCATTGTCAGTCCATCCAGAAAGTAGCATGGCAGAGTACATACTAGCCAGAGCAAATATCATATGGAAAAACATGTAGGAATAAGTGACTGGCCGCGCTTCCTTTTCATTCTTTTTGTTTCCCGATTCCAACTCATCTGCTTCTAGAAAAGGACTTCTTACACCTGAAAAAATGGAATGAAATGTTGCAACATGTAAATGAGCTTTATATTAACTGACTTTAAATACCAACTTCCCACATTTCATCTACAAGTTGTGACATTCAAGAAAGCCAGATATCTTGACGAATTCTTGGTAGACACTGGAAATAAAAAGAGATGAAAGAGAACCCTTCACAAACTGAATCTTCTAAATTTGTTATAAATTAGCTGCATGAAGCAGGATTTGTAAATTATTTGGAGGGGCCATTTTTTCTTTTAATACTTCAAATTCAACATATAATCACTTCTTCTCTTTACAAACTGAAGATTTGATAGTTTAGGTATGCATTTTTTTTTGTAATCTAGAAATAATAATCTCCGCAAAATTGAATATACATGCAGCTTTATTTATTTAATTTGAAATAACTATTATTATAATGTATATAAAATAATTTCACTATTATATACCAAAATTTCAAGACTATGATAATTACATAAAGAATTAGTAGACTTATAATTTCTAAACTAACTACTAGAGTTTATGAAACTAAACAGGACAATTTTTTCTAGGTAAATATATATAGGAAGAGTGAGAGAGACACTCCATGAGAACCAATTTTAAGATTATAACAGACAATCGGGTGTTATAAGTACAATTCACAAGCGATTTGTAGGATTGTAAGGAGTTATTTGCATTCACATCATCATTAGTGATTTGCATCTAAATTTTCAGTTTCAGCTATACAAATCACCGGTTCTCAATTCTCGATTATAATTTCAATATTAGTTCTCATTTCAGCACAAGCCTGTATATAGATTATAGACATAAATAAATTATCTATAAACTTGGCTTTTGAAAAAAAATTAAGTCCAGACTAACTCCTCTCATAATTTGCCTATTTTAATTAATTTTGTGGGAGTGTTTTCGTCCAATTCATATTTTGACGACTATATTTGTATTATCTATTTGCCCTGAACCACACAAATAAAGTCACTGAAATAAGAATTTAACTTGAAAAAAACAAATATTACATATCAAAGTCAAGTGACTAAATGATATATACTGTATAGGAGATTGCAAGTACCTGACTTGGGAGAAGATGGTGGAGATAAGAATGTTGTTGAGGATCCAGCACGAAGAGCAGAATATAGAACTGAAAGGACAGTCGTGAGCATGCCGACAACAAGGGTTCCTGTTGTAACCACTTTTGATTTGTTGAGGCCATTGCACTCATAGTCTCGAGGTTCAGATGATAGACCAGTGTAACACACGAACGCGCAATAAACAGATATCACAGAAGCAGGCAAGAGACTTCCATTAACCTGTAAACAATCACAAAACATATACAAAACAAACTTAAAGGTTACATTTAACCAGTTGAAAAGCTAAGGAGAGAGGAAAGGTTCTTGTGTTAACCAGATACCAAAATTCATATGACTTAATTCTACGTTAACTTAAATTCATCTTACTATTCCATCCAAAAAAAAATTCATCTTGCTAAGAAAACATTTCAGTATAAGAACTTGTTTGCTTCTGACTGAAAAAATTGGATAGCGGTGTTTTGATTACTTCTGAAATTTAAGGAAATGTGTAATCTATTATCTTTTAACACCAAAAAATATCTTAATCATAAAACTGACTGTTAAGGGTACAACTCCACGCCTGTGCGTACAGAGAAACTAGGTAGTCATCTTGCTTCTTTCTATTTGTTAATTCTAGAGACCAACAATTGTTCTAGAATCCCTTGGTTAGTTATAAGTTATGCCTTAAACATTCAAGAATAGAAGATCAAAATATATCCTTAGGTTTCAACAAGATTTTGCATGAGCATGCAAGTTCCTAAAATATAACAAGATTTAAATATTTAATAAAAAACTATATGGTATTCATCATTGTCGAGCCAACAATAAATTATGACTTTCAGGAATAAAAGCGTGACAGTTATAGAAAGAAATGATCATTTACCTTTGGATGCAATGCGATAACAGCAAATGAAAATGCTAGAATCATGGTCATGACTAGAAAAAAGACATTTAACCCGCAGTCTTGTCCAGAAGGATTGAACCAGATAAAAAGAAGTCCCGGGAAGACAAATGCAGCAAGATAGCACAACACTGATACAACAAGTAAAGCAATATACCTGAAATTTTTACATCAGTACATTTTTAGTATCTTGAGAAAGACATAGGTCAGGAAAATATGAGGGAGAGCATCTTGAACCAACCATTTCTGTTCGTCTTTGCCAACCCAAGAATCATTCCATGTGTGGGTAGCATCTAACAATATAATCACTTGAACCAATAAGAAAAACCCGGCCCCAAATTTTGATAAAATTCCTGAAAATTGAAAAGTTATTGACAGTAAAACTATGATATCTGAGTATAATCTGAGTTGTTGAAGAAGACTTTCGAAATTGGACTCTCTTCTTGTGTCTATCCTTCAAAAGATTTTTTACCATTCAGGCTACTCTGAAGTATCCTTCGGCCAAACTTAAACCAACTCTTTGCCCTGATTTAAATGTCAGTGTAACCACATGAAACTAATCAAACTATGAAGATATGTGAAATCGACACTCTTTTACTGATATCCCCTAATTGAATCCCCATGAATGAGTTCAGAGGTGCCACATATCAGAATGACAACATTCTCATCGTAAACTAGCTTTTGCCTTAGAGGCATCTTGGTAGACTAGACTTGGACATGCATATAACTTCTTTCCATGAAACTAGTGGCTAACTTTGATTTTGAGTTTTGAAACAAATGCAATTTTATATTTCTGTAGTTCTTTACTCGGGATTAAACAATGAACTGCACATACAGAGTGCTCGTAGTTCTCACTTCTCACACGGGTACAATGTATCACTTAGAAAATTCAAAATTACACAAACTAACCGTAAACAGATGTCAAAGCATTTGGGAAGAAAAACATGAGGATAATCAGCAATGCCCAAATAATAATCTTGGCCATCCATCCACCATGCTGCCAGGAATCACGCTTGTCATTTTGATCTTTTACTCCAATCATTATTAGAGAAAGTATAGCAAAAAACAAAAAATTCCCCAAGCTAACACGAAGAACTGCTTCTGTACGAAACCATTCATCTGAGTAATTTTCAGAATCATTTATCCCTGTTCATATATGAAAACGCTCAGTCACCAAATAAAAATAAATGAACAGATCTATAAAAATATATCTATCCTCAATTCAGACAAGCAAATGACTATCGTGAATAAAGCAACTGAAAGTTTATCTATACACAGACTTCAAACTATATCTACTTGTCTTTATTCATCACGAGATGTTGCTGGAAACATCATTTTAATACTATTGAAATCATTAAATAAATACTCTTTCTTTCTTAAGTTATACGTGCAACTTAGGATTTAAAATCATGTTCTACAACTGGTATTTAGGTCAGTTATTGATGAGATCCAAATGCAGATGTATGTAGATGTTCGAAGTTACCTTTTCTTTCTAACTATTACCCAGCTGGGTATGATAGCACAGTATTTTTCTTGTTTTCAAACAATAATAAGTAATGATGAACATCAAGTAGAAATTATAAGCTCGATTACTATTTACTAACATATGAGGCATGATTGAGCTTATAAAGCACTGATTAACTGAACTAGAGATCCACCAAACATGACATATCCTCTTCAGATAATGCAACAGGGTTCTTTCATGTAATAAACAGTTCGACGAAAGTTACACAGATTGACAGATTCACTATTAAATTGCAAATTTCACTAAAAAAAGAACCTTATTTTTTTATGTTGCTTTTCTCATTTTTATGTGGAATCACAAAGTAAATCATGGAGGACTGGCATGGGACTATACAGCTAATCATTTTCAGTTGCAACTTCTTCAAATTGTAAACCTCTTAACTCTAAGGCAAGCAAGTAGACATGATGAGATAAATTAAATTTCAGTCAGTTATTTTGTTAATTTTCATTGATTTGTAATAATACTCTGTCTGTTTCTTAATATAGGCTTTTGATTTTTTTGCACACACTTTAAAGTTCTTTGATTGCATAGTTAAAATTATAATTATTAAAAAAATCTTTTTGTGAATAAATAATATATAATTAAGATTTAAATTCAAAAAAGAATAATTTTAAGTATATCACCGCCAAAACACTTTGAAGTGTGTGCAAAAAAGTCAAAATAATACTAGTGAGAGGACCGTATAATAGGATGCTGAAAAATGAATAAATGAGCTACAAAGTGATACAAAATGGTAAATATAAGTGTGATAAAATGAGTAGAAATCGTGAATTAAGGGATCATAGTCCTTGCAAACCAACACTATACAAATTTTGTATCACTACCAAGTAGCAAACAAACTACCACAAAAACATATAAATTAACTAAACATCTACAAATCAAAATTTGAGATAAATTTCAACACACACACACACACATAAATATAAATCTAATTATAAGAAACACACCAAAGAAGAAAGTAAAAGAAACCCAAATTACATATAAACATCAAAAGAGATCCCAAATCAAGAAAAACTATATAATTTGAATTAAATAAAATGAAAAGGGTTGTGAAGAAACAAACATGGGAGTTTCTTCAAAAGAGGAGCACCAATCTCTCTAAGAAGCCATGAAAGAACAAGTGAAACGCCAAAGAGACCACAATAGCCGAGTCTAGCAGAGCGTTTTGTGATCCCAGATGCTACTGACGTGCAGAGCCCGCACGTCAGGGATGCGCAACACCCAGCTAAGCACGACATCCTCTCCTATGTAAATATGTGTGTGTGTGTGCGTGTGTTTCTCGCTCTGTGTACACTAACTAGGATGAGTTCTTGGATCCAAATTACATTTACGTGCTTCTGTTTCCTACGACAGAGACACACACGACTAGGGGTGAGCACGGTTCGGTTCGGTCCGGTTTTTGACCGGAACCGGAATCGGAACCGGATATTTTCGGTTTTAAAAATTGAAAACCGCAACCGCAACCGAACCATCGGTTTCGGTTTCGGTTTTAAAAAGACCGGTTCGGTTTTTATCGGTTCGGTTTCGGTTAAAAAACCGGATAAATAAAAATGAAAAAAATATATAATTTAAATCATTATATTTTTACATTCAAATTTTATACAATCAAATATTTGATCACATTCTGCATAATAACACTACAAAAGAAAGGTAAGAAACTTTAACAATCAAATTTTAAGGTTGAATCAACAAAATGTGAATGTCCTTTATCGTAGTATGCAATCTAAAAAGCACATAACCATGTTTAATGATATTTACTCCTGATTATATGTTTTTTAATTGGAAAATAGAGGAATAAAATGTTGTAAAGGGGTTGTCATATTCCCACATTCAATATTAGTATAGTTGATGTTATAATATGAAATATAATTGAAAAAACTATGTTCTAGGGAAATTTAATACTTAAATTATATATATATATTATATAATAAATTTATTTATTTTAATGATCGGTTCGGTTCGGTTTTTTTCGGTTCGGTTTTGACCTATAACCGGAACCGGAACCGAAAGTCTCGGTTTTTAAAAATCAAAAACCGCAACCGCCGGTTCGGTTTCGGTTTCGGTTTTTTCGGTTCGGTTTTCGCCGGTTTCGGTTCGGTTTCGGTTTCAATTCGGTTTTTTGCTCACCCCTACACACGCCCATCACTTGTCCGGATTATTATTATTATAATATATATACGACTAACCATTTGATTTATTTATTGAGATTGAGTATAATATAAATATTTAATTTGAATATTTGCATTTAATAGTAATTTGGATAATACTGTTTTTTTTTAACTATATTTTGATATTAACACTATAAAGTCAAAACTTTATAGTATTTCCATGTTTAATTAAGATGATATTAGTAGTAATCAGTATCTTCTTAACAGAATATGCGTCAATCATCAATTCGTCACACAGCCCAGCTGCCCCAAACACTGGCGATGACTAATTATTGATACCTGCTTTATTACTCATAACTCAAACCATCACCATCTTGAATTAACTCATGGACTAGCACTTAAAATTTATTTAAAAATCTATTTAATTTTTTGTTTGATACTGTAACCTCAATAATTATAAATGTTAAATTTCAATTTAAACTTGATATAATTTCAAAATATTTCAGGCTAAGCCCTAAGCCGATCCAAATTTATTAGGATGATAAATATTAATAAATGGGTTAATAACTTATTTATAATCAAACTCGTCAAAAAATAAAATTTGCATTTAATAACTGTCGTTAACATTATTAACAAAATAAAAACTGAACTTACAACTTATAAAACTGAAATCAACCTCAACTTGCATTTATATTTCTAGATTATTAAAACCTTGCAACCGGATACTGAACAAAAATAAACTTGTAACGAGGGTATTAAACAAGAATAAACTTACAACTTACAAAACTGAACTCAACTTTCTTCTGTGCCTCTCTCTTCTCTCTCAATCTCCCAAACTCTCACAATATCTTTCAATCTCAAATAAGTGATTTGTCTTCCTTGAACCCCTATAAAAATAAAAATAAAAATAATTATTTATATAATTTAATGGGATGAAATTAAGATTTATTAGTAAGTGATGTCCATATCATAAAATGAATAAAAAAATTAAATTTTAAATTAAACTAATGATTATTGTTAAATTTAATATTAAAAACGTTTATAATTTTGAAAATTTAAAATACTATTAAAAATTATTCAAATTATTAAAGGTTTGGGATTTGAATTTTATCATCAATATATTAAAAATACATATTTTTCAACAATTAAAAATACATATTTATACAATAAATTTAAAAATTAAAAATTAAAATCTCATCAAACATATTTTAAATTTATTTTTTTATATTATTAACTCTACAATATTAAATATATTTATAATTCGAATTCAACAATAATATTTTAAAATTTAATATATATTATTAAAGTTATAAATAATAATGAATAGAAAAAATTGTTGGATTCTAAAATATAGATGGAACCGTGTTATAATATTAAAATGATGTTATTTATTTTACAAATTTATAGCTAAAATATAAAAATTAACCGATCAAAATGAAGCAAAACTTCAAATTTTTGTCATAAACAAAGTTGATTGAGATTGGCCACGTTTGGCAGTCACATTTTTTCCGGAAATAAGTCCTTATTTCCGGAAAAAATAGGTATGTATGTACTTTTTCTGGAAATAAATAATTTATTTTTTATTTTAAAAATAATATTTGGTTTTAAAATAAATATTTATTTTTAAAAAAAATATAAAAATATGTATAAAAAAAATTAAATAAATAACTTATTTTAAGTTTAAGGAAATCCGTTTGAAAAAAACTGAATGCAAATTTATAATTTTATATTCACCACTTGAAATTTTATTTCAATTAATCAAAATGATTCACAATGTACACAACATTGAGATGCTAATATTTCCGATCAAGAAACATAGAATCGGAAGATGAATATATATATATATAGTGTAAGTAGTAGAAATTGTTGTAATGAGTAATAAAATATCTACACCTGATTCCCCCGGCGGTTGATGGTTTTCCGGCATTTTTAGCGGCCGTGTGGATAAGTCTGCTAGCCCCAAAACGCCCAACGATCCGGCCGAGCTCGCCGGAATTAATGTTGGCCCAGTTAACAAAAAGAAGCAGTTTCAAGGTGTTTTGTTCAAGTACGGTCCCAAACCAAAACAGGTATCATCTCTCTATTTATTTCATCTTAACTCTGTTTTTCTAATGATTTTTTTTTAATGCATATACATGTGTGTGTATTACCGGAAAGTCATATTAATATGTAACTTGGATGCATATAGGTATCTATCTTCCTTGTATGTGTTTTTTATCTGCACGTTTGGTTATCATTCTGGCATTAATATCACAGATGGTTTGTGTTGTCTACTACGAAAAACTGAAACCTTAAACTTGATGAATATCATGTCCAAGAATAGAGATTGGAAATGCACCTAGAGGGAGTGAATATCTGTATTAGCCTCACTATGTCCAATTTTAAAATTGTTACCGAGTATAATAGGTGACTTTTATTAAAGCATTTGCTACGCCTAGTATAATGACTTGTTGATTTCAATCTGACAATGTGTTATAGCAAGTTATTATGTTTGTAATGCAGAATAATGTAATGCAAAGTGCAGTAAAGAACACACAAGACGTTTATCCCCTAGTTTTAATGGTTTACGTCCTGATCCCTTAGCAACTTAACTTGGTAAGAGAATATATTATTAATCAATATAAACCAATTACAAGATAAGAATATATCTCCATTTAACTCGATCACTGCTTTTATCCCCCATTGTTCTCTCTTGGCAACCTGTTCTTCGAACCTTTGAGTTCCTTGAGCTTCGTTCCTTAAATTCCATTGTCCTTGAACTCCTTGCACCTTAGAACTGATGAGTACTAAAGCTATCTAGCTCGCCTGCTCAATGATCAAAGACCCCTTGCCACTTTTCAGCAACTGATCGTTACAACTTAAACAATACAATCAGAATAGAATGAATTACATCTCAGAAGATATTCTCTAGATCGTATGTAGATAATAATCAAGCTCGATAAAATAAAGTATTAAAAGATTTACAAGATCAGCGAGTACAGAGTAATGTTAATTTCAATGAAAAGCTAATCCAAGTTATATATACACATGTATACAATGGCTAGTTTGAATTTTGTTAAAGAATTAAACATTGGAAAACAAACTGATCTTCAAACTAAATTTGAATTAGGAGATAAAAAATATAGCAGGCTATTATAATGTTAATAGTAAAAGTTAAGCTATAATAAGCACATAGCTTGCTGTTATGTGTGATCATCAAAATCTTTAGGGTTTCAGAGATAATGTGTCTATTGATCTACTACTGTTGACTACTTAAGTTCTGGCTATGGCGAGCCTCTCAAATTCAAAATATAATGGGAAATTATGCTGGTTCCTCAGTTTATTTATCTGGTGGTTAAGTTTACTCCAAGTATGGGAATCTGAACCAGTGAATTTTTCCGCCTCTGGTGGTTAAATTTATTCCAAATATTAAAATTTTGAGGCGTTTTTATATACTATTTTATTCTATATAATACCCCATATCTGATTCTTAATGTATAATGCAGGTTGCATTTAAAACAGGTGACTATAAACAGCAAGTCATATTTATTGGCGGATTGACAGATGGATTTTTGGCTACTGAGTATGTCAATATACTTGATTTCTATACATTATCATCCATTCATCCTTCTTGCTATATTAGTGTTTGATAAATTATCATCCATTCATCCTTCTCTTTATATTAATCTTATTCTTATCCCACTCTACACTTGATTTCTTTTATATTCACATCAAATACTCATCACCATTCCCATCTTGGGCAGAACAAACATACAGTTCATTATACATGCTTCAAGAAGTGGATATGAAACATACCGAGCTTTAATTTTTAAGTATCAAGTTATAATATGACACTAGTTGGGACCTTATTTACAAGTTTAATAGACTGTGCATTTGCAATTTCCTGAAACCACATCATATAAGCAGTGTCTAAGATATAAATGGATCTAGTTGTAAATTGGGGGGTTTGGATGGTTTATAAGGGAAGAGATGGCCAAAAATATGCATGATTTGTTACAGTAGCAATTGGAAGATAATAATTTCATTGTGTAAACATTGGATAAGAATATTGCTTTAGACTAGAACCTTGCTGCATCCAACATAGTTGAGAAACAATAGCGATGAAGAATAAATAAGGTGAGGTTCCAAGCAAAAGATTACAACTAATAAAAAAAACCCGAAAAATCAAATGGGAAATAAGGTATCGAAAAAATTCCAACATGTTATGCATGCACATAAGCAGACACAATTGTTTTATAAAGTGCAAACATAAATAAATGAGTTGTCTTTATGCTGGGAGCTTAAGTGATTTACTTTTAACAGATACTTAGAACATCTTGCGGTTGCTCTTGACAAAGAGAAGTGGACACTAGTCCAATTTTTGCTTTCATCTTCTTATAGTGGATATGGCATCTCAAGTTTAAAAGAAGTAAGCCACTCTTTTCCTTGCACTATCTTGACCGTGATCTTCGGTAGATGCTCTACTCCTACTCCTTGTTTTGAAATTGTGTAAGGTTGAATTATATCAAAAAAATAATGTGCCTTTTATGTAATTTGGTATATAATAGTACTATGTATTAGAAACGTAGTAGTAGTAGTAACATTTTGCTAAAGATTCATTAATATTAAGGGCATCTTCAAGCCGAGTCAACTTCTCGTGTGTGTACTTTAGGATGCCATGGAGCTTGATCAGTTGATTAGTTACTTTATAAATAAAGAAGATTCTGAGGGCGTGATCTTGATTGGACATAGTACTGGTTGTCAAGTAAATTATTTTCATGGGGCATTCAGTGTATATCACTGCAATCGGAAAGATTAAATTTTATCATTTGTTGTTGGTCATATATAGGATATTGTATATTATCTGCGGTGAAATTTCGCATGCTCCAGAGCGGTCCGTGGAGCCATTTTGCAGGTATGTACCTGCGTATATATTGATGTATACAATATTTGATTCTTGCAGAAACTTCTTAGCCAGTTCTTATTTCTTTTTAATTAAGCTGTCAGTTGATATCTTGCTCCTTAATTTGTGCTCTCTAGAGTCTAGACCACTGTAAGATTGAAGAAATGGATAATGCAGGATTCTTATAATCTTGCAATTGTAAACATATTTATGGAAATTAACATTTTATTAGTCGGCACTTAAACTCATCTTACAGATCTTATGATTTGAGTTTGCATCACATACTCCAAATAATTACTTTTTTTTTGGAAAGGTCAATTACAAATAATTTACATACCCATGCTCACATTTGCCTCAGTTGAGGCTCGAATTCTCGACCTTTGGTAACAAGGAAGAAAGATATTCACTACGCAAAGTTTTGCAGATATTCAAATTAAAAAAGAAAAAGAAATTGTCAACGGTAAACACAAAAGTGGGTGGTCACAAAGGGATCAAGGGAGGAGGGGGTATAATGGAGTTACAATACTAGCTCGGTTATGGAAGAGTTGTTATGGTGGCGAGTTAGTAATGTGAGAAAATAGGAAAGAAAATAATACATAGTAGTGTGCAATGAGCAAAAAAGGATTTCCATTCATACACAAGTCGAGCAAGGGTCCCAACAATTTCCCTAAACTGGTTACCAAACAATTAATTGAAAATTTAATTTGGTTGTACTGGGATGCATAGGGAATGCTACTACATTAAATATATTGGAAACAGATAAATTTTACACAATCATTTGCGATCTGTTTTCGAGAAAACTTTGGGAGCCTTCTTCATCTTTCAAATCTTATTCTCATTAAAGTAGCTCACTGCAAGTGTTGAATTATTAGGAGGACAGTGAAGGCTCCACCTCCGGTGGCCCCATTGGTGTAACATCCGGGTCATTAGGTGGAAACACATTCGGTGGCGGTTGAATATCAGGTCCAGGAGGCGACATGGTAGGCAGTTTAGGAGCGTCAGAGACATGCTGAGATCTTGTTGGTTGGACCGGAAATTCTGGTTCAGAGGGTTCAAGACTTGGCTTAGAAAGCTCTTCAGGTGGGACTGGACCAAAGTCTGGGTAGTTTGGAGTTATTGGAAATTATTTTGAGCTATGTGGCTTTATTTGACGCTTGTTTGGAAACTCTGACGGTGCCCCAATTGAATCATTCGGGTTGTAGATGTCATAGTGCTGTGTTGGAAGGCGGGCCAGGCGGCGATGTTTTTTAGGGAGATTATTGGGTTATAAGAGAAGAGCTTGACAATGTTATTTGACATAGTTAGACTAGATGACTCAACCTTAAATTACTAAACTATAATTAAAAGAAAAATAAGATAAAAGAGATATATATAGACGATGAGATTTATTATATAGCAGCATGCATGACGACACGTTGCATTTGGAGTGGACAGGTATCTACATGCATGGTAGCTCTTTTTTCTTTTTGGTATGTTTATTAGCATGACCGTTTTATATCAAACCATTTCAAATTTAATAAGTGGTGTACGGAGATGGTACAAGTCTTTGAATTTCAAGAAAACATTTATGCAAGAACACAAATAAAAGAACAGGGTTGCAAGAGTCATTCAAGGAACTGACAACGAGCTAATTAGTTAAGAAAGACTTATTAGGGTAGTAAGTAGTTTGATTTGTAAATTTATACTAAACGTTTGGTTGGAAAGTTCTGAATTTTAAAACTCAAATCTGAATGCCAGGAGATGTCGATTTTATAAAATGAAAAATTTGGGGGAGGGGCTTGGCTTGCTGATCTCAGCTACTAAAATAAGAGTCCTTTCCCTTATGGTCAAGCAAGTCAACTACCTTTCTTTTGTAGTACTCTTAAGAAAAAGGTCCTTTACCTGGTTGTCACAAAATGTCATCTTGTCTGCTTATCTATTTGTAATGTGTATAATGGAGTCATATTACTGGCATAGTCATGGAAGAGTTACGCTGGCAAATAATTGTAGGGTCCTTGCAATTTCTAACATTTCTCGGCCTTTGGTTTCTCTATAGGACATGATATAATCTCACATAATAGTCTTAAAATATCCATGGCCTTGTGGACCCTTTATGTTATGCATTATAGATAGAATTGTGATTTTTTTGGATTTTTCAGGCTCCAGTCAGCGATCGGGAATATAAAGCAACTCTCCCTGAAACTGCCCCTATGATTGATTTGGCCTCGAAGATGATTAGTGAAAGCCGGGGGTCTGAATTAATGCCCAGGGAAGCAAATCCAGATTCACCAATAACTGCCTATAGGTAGGTGAATCAAGCATTGATTCTTCGAAGTCTGAAATTGGCCAACCATATTATTAAGCATGTACAATTAAGAGAAATTACTTTTAGGCATGTCTAATTAAAAGAAAGTGATTTTTATCAGTCAGCATTTTCGTTTTTCACCTTTTTAATCCTCATGCTTCGATGGGAAGTTCATTAATGCCATGTCACCTGAAACTTAGCTCCGCTAAAGTTGTTGTATCTGCTTTTTTGAATATCAACTTGAAACTCTCTTTACCATTTTATTAGGAGTTCTAATGTACTAAGAAGCTCATAGCTTACACAGTAAATTATGCTTAAGTTGAGGTAACATGGTTCTCTATTTCTTGCATGTTAAATTACAAATGCAAAATTATGCCAATCACAAAGTTGGAGTTGTAATGGTGTTTTAAGTGAAACCCAAACTGTTACTACTGATATAACCCAAGGGTGTAACTTAAATTTATATAAACTTGATATCTATGTTGATTGAAAGTCATCATTGTGGTCTACGTTTATTAAGCTACCTCTTTAGTTATCACAAAATCAAGCAAGGAAACTATTGTGGACTATGTGCCAATCCCTTGTCTTTAAAGAATTCAGCTTGAAGATGCGGCAAAGACATTTAATTGTATTTCTCTTAAAAGTTTAAAATTATATATTGTGTCACCTTTTTAGTTTTCACTAATAAATTGTTTAGCTGAAAATTAATAATTGTGCAGATATCATTCTCTTTGTGCATACATGGGTGATGATGACTTGTTCAGCTCTGATTTTAGTGAAGACCAGCTTAAACAGAGACTAGGACACATGTCAAACACACCGTGCCAGGTTACTGTTGCCATCTTACCCTTCTTCATCTTTTTGATTGACAGTTTGAGCATGGACAATTAAGTTAATCTTTTGGTAGGTTATGTTCACTATGGGTGATGAATACATACCAGATTATGTAGACAAGAAAGCTTTGGTTGACAGGCTAGTGCGAAAATCCTCTATCATTTATACATATATTTATTGACGCACGGGTGGTCGATGTTACAATATATTCCAACCCAATTTCAATGTCCTACACTATATGTACACCTGCACATGAATAATTTTGTTCGGGGCAATGACTATTTTATTCTGGTTCAACTCATGCAGATTGTGTAGAGCAATGGGTGGTGCAGAGAAAGTCGAGATTGAATATGGAAACCACTCGCTGTCTAACAGAGTTGAAGAAGCTGTTCAAGCAATAATGGAATTTCTAAAGAAAGAAGGACCCAGTGGGTGGGACGATCCCTGGAGCTAAACTCAAATGGTCACTTCTTGTACTTGAAGCGACTTGTAAATCTTCTCTTGCTCATATCATTTATTTGCGCGCTCCCACAAATTTTGGTTAATTTTTTGTGTAGGTTAGTTTTAGCTGCAGTGTTTTGTCCTGAGAAGAGCTTACTCGAATTAGTAAATAGTAAGAGGTAGATTTTGGTACTTTAAATGGCTAGAAAATTCAGCACGTTGGTTCTATATATATGCATGCATTTAACAGCTTTGGGTTTTATTTCGATATTTCATCCGGAACCATGGCAACATTTTCATCCGGAACAGACGATAAATATTTTGGAACCTCTAGCATTTCCTCGCTGTCACAAATGTTATGATACATTAGTGAGGTTGTCTGATATAGTGATATGTGTGTTTGAGACATTTGACCTTGTATTTTACGGATGATATAGTATAGTATAGTATAGTATGAATATATATTTGCCGTTCCCTTACGCCTCAATTCTCATCACCCCAACAAGTGTAGTAAGCCAAAGTTGGCAGTAACCAAGGGGGCATGTGCCATGATTCGCTCTTGCCTTTGACTTCTTTCTGTCGGTGCTACTACCACTCTAAACGTAGTAGAATGCATCACGATCTAATTAATTTTTTAAGCATTTTGTTATGTTGTAATTACTTTATACAGAGAAAAGGCCCTATATGTCACAATTTGAGGTGGAAATGCCCTAAATGGCACAACTCGTAATAATGGCCCTAAATAGCACTCCAAAACGCTACATAGTGTGGCGTGCTGGAAAAAAGGTGAAAACGCTGTTTCGTGTAGCGTTTTGCACTTTTTTTTAATTTTTTTCGGGGAAAAACGCTACTTCGTGTAGCGTTTTGTATTTTTTTTTATTTTTTTGGGGAAAAACGCTACTTTATCTTGGGTTTTGGGCTAAAAAACGCAACTTAAAGTAGCGTTTTTGGGGAGATTTTTTTTTTTTTCAAAACTCTACACGATGTAGCGTTTTGGAGTGCTATTTAGGGCCATTTTTTCGGGGTGTGCCATTTAGGGCATTTTCTCCCCAAATTGTGACATATAGGGCCAACACCCCTTTATACATTTATTCTAAACACGAGAGGGGATGCACATAAATTAAACGGTGAACTAAATTAAATCCAAATGCCGCTCCTTGAATCTCATTAATTGGACTCTCATCTGGAGTTACCATTAAGTAACATATGCTCCCCTTCATCAAAGTCTTGCCGACCCAGCCGCAGCAGCGACAGATCAATTGCTACGGATTATGAATGCAAAATTTATATATACACATGCATTCGATTCTAATAAAATTCACATTTATTTCGAAATTAGAACCCACAAAACTATATATGGAAATAATATAGGGTACTGGTTATTTATTGTCTACTTAAATTATTTATCCAAAATTTTTCTTTATTAATTAAAGATTAAAAACATTACGAGTGCGGGAATAATAAATTGAGAAAAAGGTTCCTAAAGTTAACTATAGGTAAATTACTTAAAGTTAATTGCATTTTTAGTATTAAAATTTAATGACATTTTTATAATAATAGAATTCGTCCTCATATATTTACAAAAATAGCTTTAACAGTGTATTATATTTTATATTAAGTTTAGATAATTACCTAAAGGTAATTTTATCTGTTCTAAAATATGTATCCCTTATATTTTTTACAGTTATTTTAAAGCGTACATAAAAAATAATTTAATAATTTTTTAGATAAATATTTATTTTAAAAAATTAATGTAAATATTTATTAGAACGGTCTAATAAAAAGTAGAGGCGCGCATGTTGCAACTTTCCTCTGTTGTTTCGGAGGTTTGTACTACAAGTCCATTCCATAGTATGATTATGAATTATGAAACACCACACACTCCCCTATCTCCTTTTTCTGCTCTACTTCTATCAACCTATACTTACATATCTCCTATATATACACACAATTTCACTTTCTTCATTACCAACTTATTACCATTGCCCCACCTAACCACCTTCTTCTGTAAGTTTATACTGATTCCTTAAATTTTTATACTATTTTAGTTGCAAAGTTGAAGTCTTTTTTATTGCAATTTGATTTTTACTAGATTTTGATTTCTGGGGTAGCTTCATTGTTAGTTTTTTTTTAAAATATGTCTCAAAAGTCTTTATTTAAGGATTATTCATGGGGGTATCAGATTAATCATATGATTCATTTGTCATTTAGGGTACTAATGTTTGCATCTTTTCTTGGATTATTGATTATTTATGGGTTTGATTGTTTGGATTCTGGTAGTTTTCGTAATGATTTTGTTGCTATTAAGCTCAATAATGCCCATCAATATTTGACACATACCCATGAGTATATGGATCACTATAATGCATCTAGTCTGTCTAGGTTAAGTTTCCCAGAAAATTTGACACAGCCTGTTGAAAATTTTGAGGGAGGTTTTGAAGCAATGCCCTTGGTTACCACTCGTAATCAGCTTGATGTTAGTAATTCTAGTTTGGAAGAGGCCCTGAGTTTAGAATGGATTTCGGCAGAGGAAGATCGAAACTTTACATCAAATCTTTTATCTGCTTGGTTAGGTAGCGGTGTTGCGCCATGTAGTGATTCTCAGACGGTGGGAATCACGATCCCTGAGTTGGACGGTCATGATTACATTGAGTTATCTACTGGGAAGATTCATGAATTTGTTTTCCAAGCAGTAGATGAAGTGGGAGAACCTCATTGCCTTGGTGGCGATTATTTTGAGACTGATATTTCGGGTGAGTTGTGGAAGTCTAAGCCTCCAGTCAAAGATTTAGGCAATGGTACCTATACGGTTTCTCTGCAAGTCCATCCAGATTTTTCTGGGAATTACAATCTTACTATAATCCTTTTGTTTCGGCACTATCAGGGATTGAAAAATTCCCCCGAAAGATTCGCAATTGATAAAGTGCTTCGCACAATCCCAATTAAATTTGTCAAGTCTTCTGCACAGTTACCAGAAATACGACAATGCATGAAGTCTGATTTCACGAGAGACATCTGGTCAGGTAGATGGACTCGGCATGCCAATAATGAAAGCTGTAGAATTAGTAATGATGGTAGATATAGGTGCCAAGAACCAGACTTTCCATGTCAACATCCATGGTGTGATGGCTCTTTAGGTTCACTAGAGAGTAATGGTTGGACATACTCAACTCATTGTTCGTTCAAGTTATTTTCTGGGGAAGCAGCTTGGAATTGTTTGAATAATCGTTGGATTTTCTTCTGGGGTGATTCGAATCATTGTGATACAGTTCGGAACATCTTTAAATTTATCTTAGATCTGGATTACAAGGATGTCCCTAGACATTTTGATATGAATATCACCAACCCGGATAATCCAATGCAAACGGTCCGAATTACTAGCATTTTCAATGGCAATTCGAATATAGGTGGGAACTATCAAGGTTTGAGTTCTCTGTACAATGCAACATATAGAGAATTGTTACAGAACTATTTCTCACAAGAAATTGTCCCTGACACTGTGATCATGAATTCGGGTTTACACGATGGGGTTTTTTGGCCTACTGTTAGGAGATTCACAAAGGGGGCAGAGGATGCAGCAGCTTTTTGGGCAGACGTGATTGAGGGTGTCCGTCAGAAGGGGTTGGTGTTGCCAGAGATTATATTCAGGAGCACGATTGCAACTGCTGGTTATGCAAGAAGAATGGCTTTCAATCCAAGCAAAATGGAGGCATTTAACGGGATTCTTTTGGACAAGCTAAGGCAATTTGGTTTGGTCAGTAAGGTGATCGATGACTTTGACTTGACATATCCATGGCATTTTGACAATCGATGCAGTGATGGGGTGCACTATGGCCGTGCTCCAGCTAAGCTGCAGTGGCGTGATGGTCAGATTGGGCACCAGTACTTTGTGGACCTCATGTTGTGTCATGTTCTGCTAAATGCTCTATGTCAATAACAATAGGCTATCTAGTTTCTACTCAAATTTTGCACGAGAGTCCAAATTGTAATCTAGTATGCGGCAGCTCAGAAACTGTATTGCACGGAAAATTAACAGTGGCTATGGGATATTGCAAGCTGAGATGATTTGTAAGAAACTGTAAGCAGATCAGGTCTTGTGATGAAGATATAGCTGAGGATAGATATAGCTGACAGGGGTCCAAATATAACATTTACCGAAGAATATTACTACCTCTGTCCCACCCAATTGTTATTCTTTCGGAGAGAAGGTCCGGCACGCATTTTAAGGTGCATATAAGTTATGGAACTATACTTTATATGCACCTTAAAATGCGTGCCGGACCTTCTCTCCGAAAGGATAACAATTGGGTGGAACGGAGGGAGTATCATTTATATTGTACCATGATTTGTTTGTATAATTTTTCTTTGGAATTTTACCACTTAGAATTCAGAATTCAAAGTTTGCTATGATCTAATGGCATATGCAATGCCCCACATAACACAACAGTATAAAATGTACCTTTCATGTGAATAGATGTGTCAATTCTTATATTTTTGTCTACTGAGCAATAAATTCTTGGATTTCCATGCTGTTAAAAAGGCGCTCTTCATAAATACAAACTACAAATGCTTTCTTATAGATGAGAGTATCTGCGTATATCTCACTATGTTGATTCATATTTTAAATCCTATTTCTAAGTTCTTTTGGATCATATTTTTATCTTACTGTATTTCGAACTCATGAGCGAGACATGATTCTTAACCCGAGTGGTAATGTTTGATTTACTTCGAGTAAATTGGATTATATTGCAAGGTTTTTACTTGTTAGAGCATCTGCACCGCAGCAATTTTTTTAGTTGATTCAGGGGTTCTATTAATGGACTGATGGAGTAGGTCACATGCACCGGTCCTTCTTTTGGGCCATCAATTATCAAAGGAGCTTTGATTCAACATCATAAACTTTAAGTGGTAATGTTTGATTTACTTCGAGTAAATTGGATTATATTGCAAGGTTTTTACTTGTTAGAGCATCTGCACCGCAGCAATTTTTTTAGTTGATTCAGGGGTTCTATTAATGGACTAATGGAGTAGGTCACATGCACCGGTCCTCCTTTTGGGCCATCAATTATCAAAGGAGCTTTGATTCAGCATCATAAACTTTAATAACTAACGGAGCAATTGATGGGCAGCAATTGGGGGGTCCACCTTATTTACACAATTAACTAAGCAAAATAAACAGAACGGCTACAAACAGTAGTAATTGATGATATATAATATAATTATTTATTTGATGAATAGTAATTGATGGATTGATGGAGTTATATGAGTGTATAAAAATTAAGAAAAAAAGTGATTCTAGCATGAATAGTAATCAACTCCATTGATTGAATTGATGAATTAATGAATTGATGGACTTGAGGGGTGCAGATGCTCTTAGTAACGGTGGCTTGTAGTTGCAGACTTGCAGTACTTTTTACTTTCTACTGTAAAGATACTTTGGGAGGAGTTCCATGCATTAGAGCATCTCCAAGGTATAATGGTTGGTTAAAATAATATAAAATAATAGTTGGTTATATTATAGAGAAAAATAATAGTTGATTATATTATAGAGAATGAAAAAATGTTTTCACTCCGATAGTGTTATCTATAATATTAATATTTTATCATTATTAATAAAAGGGAAGATATAAGGTGGAACACTATAAATCTAGAAATATTAATTAAAAATGATAAAGTGATGAGGTAGAATATTATAGCCAACCATACTCATTCTACAAATATAGTCAACCATATCACATTATGTAAAAAAAATTGGTAAGGGCACATGGTTGGAAACCATGATTATGCATATTGGTTGACTATATATATTGACACATAGGATATAATTAAAGTTGTGTTCACTTGGTTGGAATAAAATGAAATTTATACTATTATTTGGGTGAGATTAGGAAAAATATTTATAATTTTCATTCCTTCCTTCATTTAATTCAAGTTATTTCATTTCATTCTCACCGATTAAACACAACATAAGGGTTTTGTATGGGTAGGAGATGCAACTCATATCGTGAAAGGGGTAAGTCTTCTTACTGCACACAGAGAGGTCAAAATCAACAAAACATGTGGTACTAGAGCTGTAAACGAACCGGACATGTTCGGTAAGCTCGGTATGTTCGTCCGTGTTCGAGTTCGTTAAGCTCGTCCAATAAGCTTAACGAACTCGAGTTCGAACAATAAAATATGTTCGGTAAGGTTACCGAACATTGTTCGGTTCGTTAAGATTTTCGTCCGAGTTCGTTAAGAGTTCGTCCGAGTTCGTTCGAGTTCGGTAAGCTCGAGTTCGTTCGATAAAAAATAATAATATTTACATTTTTTTTATTTTTCAAATTATTATATTTATTTTTTTTACAATATTATATATATAATTACCGAACTGTTCGTGTTCGGTTCGGTTCGGTATGTTCGCGAATTGTTCGTGTTCGTTCGGTTCGTTACCGAACTCGAGTTCGGACAAGAAAAATTGTCCGATAAGCTTACCGAACATTGTTCGGTTCGTTAAGAATTTGTTCGTGTTCGTTAAAAATTCGTCTGAGTTCGTCCGAGTTCGGTTCGTTTACAGCTCTATGTGGTACTAATGTGATGAATCCAACCTAAGAAAAAATAAGACAAATTATATATACAGTAAAATATTTGAAAATTTAAATCTAAAGATCAAAATGTACTTGGTGGGATATTCGAAAACCTCAAAACAGGAATTCAAAATAAAACCAATTATAGGGGGTGTTTGGGGGAACTTTTTCCCAGAATAAGTCAACTTATTTTAAGACAAAGTTAGAGATTCCTAACTTTTTTCTGAAAAAAGTTGACTTTTTTTTGCAACTTATAGAATCTCAAATATACATTAAATACTTATATAAAAAACATTTATCAAAATATGAAATTTTTACCCGAAAATAAGTCCAAAATGACTTATTTTTAAATCCAGCCAAACAGGCCAATAATAGGAAGAAAGGGGTTGGTTCTCAAAAATTAGTCAAACTCTCCGGTCTCCACCAATAAATCAATAATTACTCTACCATCTAACCACCCCTCCAATTAGACTAGCAGTTTCAAAAATGAATTCCCGCCAAAAGAAATTGAAAAAAATATCAAATAATTGATTGACACCACAAATTACAGACTTGAATATTCTAAATTTTCAGTAATATAAGTTAAGAAAAAAAATTATATTTTGTAATTTATTGGTACTTTATTTTTAAAATTATATATATATATATATATATTATAATGTATGTATTACCCACAAAAATCTTGATTGTCATGGATAAACTTTAGCTAAGCTTTGTCCATGTTAGTTTCATTTGCTCTAAAAAGAATCTGTGTGAATAGCGTTTAATTGGTTTTCTTTTTTGAGATACACCCTTATTGTTTTCTTTATTGCTGCCACTGCTACAGCATTTATCACCCTCCCAGTTGAAAAGGTTTGATTTTTACTTGTGGGTTTTCTTTATAAAGCATTTTTATAGTTGTTTGCATTAGTTTTAGTGATTAAGTTTGGTGTTTTTATGAATTTCATCAAATTTGGAATTGCAAATTTTAATCTTTTAGGGGTTTGTGTCTTTTAATTGGAATACTATTAAGTGGATGATTCTTGATTAGTTAGTTGCTTATGAATTGGATACATATGTTAATTTGCAAATCAATGTAAATGATGCTTATACGTTAATAGGCACATTGTTAAGTTACCTGCATCTGTGTTGATAGCTAAGCTAGTTGTCATGAAAGTAGATTATGATTGTAACATAAAGTTTTATGCAAATATTTATCTTGTATCTGGCCCCAGGGGTGAAAAAAATTTAGAGGACGTGAGGATAAAACTTATGATTTTTGGTTCTGTTTGTTATAATTGGAGATGAAGTTAAGCAGTAAAACTGAAAAAGAACAAGTAGAAAGTTATATAAGCTGTATGATGCAACTCTTTCTGAAAAAAAATATTGTTTCACAGATATTGAAGGACTTCTTGATGTGGGTTGAGAAAGATCTTGGGCGCTGGGGGCCTCTAGTATTGTAAGTAGAGCTTTATCATTATGCTACTTACTGTACATAGTTGAACATATGTTTTTTCTTGATTTTATCATTCTGGAGAAATTGTAGTCAGATTAGTCTCTCTTTGCCGGATAGCTTGCTACAAAAAAATCTACACCTTTTGCTTTCAATGCATGAAGCACCACATGTACTTAAATAGACACATTTTCAGTAAAATTACCATAAGAAAATTACTCATTTATCATTTATGACCATATAATTTCCCGGGAATTCTATTTGTGATGCCCATTTGTTTATACAAGAGATGCAGACATCTCCATTCTTCTACCCTAACTACAGATTGTTATTGATTTCCCCTTTAGTCTTGGTAATTTTCAGTAAATTTTATATCTAGAAGGAAAAGGGACCCGTAAAAGGTATTCCATGAGGTTTTATGTATTAAAAAATATATTTTTCTGGACCAATCTCAGTTATTTTTGGGTGCGTGCTATCGAAATTTCTGGAAGTTCTTTCCTGTTAGGATAACTGGCTATTTTAGAGAAAAGTCTTCTGCAACCAATATTCTTCCCATCCAATAAGTAGCTGGTCTAACACATAGAAAGCTCACCATTCTAGAAATCTGCAAATATTAAGTATATAATGAGTAGTTTGTTTCGGTGTGATGCCATGATAGCAAAATCATAACAATATATATGAGAACAATGTGTCCTTTGAGAGTAATCCAACAAGATTGACTCTTTGTAAAAACAACAGCATAACCACTTCTTGCTTAACATTTTGTCTTCGTAATAAAGTACATTCTTTCTGGCATCAGTGCTCACAGTAAGAACTGCTCCTGTTCAGCTACATGGATTAAATCTTTTTGGAGTATAACACTGCAATCTTTAATATTTATCATTAGTACTCAACTACTCATTAAGCTGAACATCCATGTTTATAAAAATTGTGCATCGTCACTTGCAATGTTCAGGTTGTGTTGTGATCTATAATTGTATATAAATCTGTGCAATGCTCCGATTCAAGAAATTGTGCATGTCATGATCATTTGTCCCCAGATATCTGTGTGTGTGTCCATTTAGCGTGGCATTGTAACTAAAAAATAAGATCAATCTTTTATACTCCGTAGTTTATTTAATTGAGAAAATTTTAAACATAGCTGACGAAGTGGTTAAAGTTTGATATTCTTCATTAGCACTTTAAGTACTACATATGATAAAATTTGTTTCTTCCCTTATGCTATATATTCATAGAAACGGGTATTAAGTAGGTTAACTGTTATTGGAAAATTGCAATGTACTAGTTGAATATCGAAAGGAATCCCAAATTTGAGAGTAATAAAAAAGTGGACAGTTCTACATTAACATACCATTGCTTCAATGCATACAATGAAAATTAAAACACATTTTTAAGTATTTGTTTTTCTCTATGCAAAAGACAAAATAATTATGCTTCTTTTAGGCAAATTGCGATTCATGAGGGGTGAACTTGGTTAGTCTGGAACACAGGCCAAGGTTTGAGTAATTAGTTTAGAACATGATAACATTCTAGAACTAATATGTAAGATATTTCTAGCCTCATATGAATTATTCAAAAAAGAAATAGAGACACATTGGCCAAAGTGTTGCAATACTTGGGAAATTAAGCTATACATTTTGCTCTCGCAAATATTCTTAGTTCATCTATCTTTTACTTATATTTTTTTTTCTGTAATGGTCTCTTTTTACTTTCTCATTTAACTTTTTTAACTTCACAGTTTAATGGGACTCAATGTTACCATTATCTTCTTAGCGTCATGTGATTATAACAACCAGCGTCTCTCTTCCAGCTGGGTGGCGGCTATCTCTTTGGCTTACCTGTGGGTTTTCTTGCGGACTCTGTTGGTGCTACTGCTGGAGCAGCTGCGGCGTTTCTTCTAGGAAAAACAGTAAGAGTTAAAAAGCACATTCTCTTTGGTAAAGTTTTGAGAGAAAAATGAACTTTGGAATTTTGGATAAATAGCATTATTTCATCACCCCAAAATAAGATGTCAGTCTTCTTTCTGAACAACAAAAATATATAGTAGAAAGTGGATGTTTCGATTTGCAATATTTTTTTCTAGATATGACTCATTGAAGGCATTCTTTTTCTTTTGCCTTTGAATACCTGTTCTTATAAACTTGTTATATGCTGTCACTTGAATACTTTTTTAAAAAATAATTGTTGTATATTGTTGTTTATACAAGTAATATCTTTTCAGATTGCTAGGTCATTTTTTATTTCCAAGGTAAAAGATTATCCGCAATTCCAGGCGGTTGCAGTAGCCATTCAAAAATCTGGATTTAAGGTTGGTGTTTTTGCTTGTGAATGTATCTGTGTACACATTTATAATTAACATCATAAATTCATATTCTTTCATGTGCACATGGTGCATTGTTGCATTTTAATGAGTGCATTGAAACATTCAAGCTACTTGCCCTAAATAAAACTCAAGCTAAAGAAAAATCTCTTGGTTGTGTTCTATATATATATATATTTATTAGAATATGAGCTGATTTACTTGATTGCACCAAGTATACGCTGTTGACATGAACTTGGAAGTCCTCAAATTAAATTTGATTGAAAACGGTTTTGTATAGTGGATTATTACGAATCCTGTGATTTCAAATGACAGCTCATTTTACTAGTTTAAAAAAATAAATAGGCGTTTAATTTGGAAAGAAGTCTTAGTCAAAATATTGATGCAGTGGCAACAATCATCAGTTGTAGATATCCGAAAGAAGGAAAAAGGTAGGCGGTCGGGCGATGTAGGAAAGTAATCTAGTTAAGTAGCATAAATGTTTTTAAATTATTTCAAATGTAACTAGTGCTCTGATTGAATTGTGAAATAGTTTATCTCACTGCTGATTGTTTTCACTTCAACAGATTATCTTGCTGCTTCGGCTTGTTCATATACTTCCATTCAGCATGTTAAATTACCTGTTGTCTATGACACCAACTTCAATGGTGGAATACATTCTGGCTACATGGTTGGGAATGATGGTATCTTCATGAGACTTCATCTTCTTTTAATCACCTTTTTACGTAAATAAGTTCCCTGTCGAAAATATATTAATGTATATTACCGGAGCATATTCTCTATTTGATATGAGCCTCTTCTTTTGCATGTCAGGGTAACCATAAGATCTATAAGTTAAGCCTCTAATTGGTATATATATCAAACTGATTTCTTGTACAGCCAATCACTCTTGTGCTGGTATATACTGGAACCACTCTCAAAGATCTTTCTGATGTAACTCATGGATGGCATGAACTTTCACAAAGTCGCTTTTTCACAAAGTCGCTGGGTAAGAGGTTTAGACTTTATTTTTCAAAGTTCATTAGTTTTTTTTCTGAGGTCCTTGACGCTAACAAAAACACGATTATATGAGTGACTTGTGAATAAATGTCTGTTATAAAATTTTATATTAAATGATTTTAGCTACTAAATTGTATCAAAATCCACCATTTTTATTATGGGATGGCTAAACTTGATTTTATTAGTGATGCCTTTTGCTTTTTCGTTGTTAATGCAGGCACTTCTTGTTTTGAGTCTACTGGCGTCTGGTGAGTTTATACTTGTACCTATACTTTAGATACACAGTTCTTAAGTGGTGCTATTAAGTCAAAGAAACTCTGATCCTATACTTTGTTTGTAGCTCCTCAAAACAGAAATCTGCAACACATTCTTGATAATGCTGCATATAGAATGTATACAACGCACTACTGCATATAATAGTGCACTTTTTTAACCAATTACCATCAATAGACCAATAGTGCACTTATATTTATATCCTTTAATGACACAATATATGTGCTACTGTTACTCTCTCTATCAAAATTCAGTGTATCCATTTGTTCATAAGTTGAATCATGTATGGTTCCTTACTTTAAATTTTTATCATAACAAGCAATTTGGAAGAAAGAGTAGCATAAACCATGCATTTTCTTAGAGTAATACATCTTGTAATCCGAAGCATGTTTATAATTAACATAACATGACATCTTCCTCTTCTGCCTTCTTTGTGCATAGTATTTTAGTATACACAGTTCTTAAGGGATGCTATCAAGTCAAAGAAACTCCGATTCTATACTTTGTAACTCCTCGATACAGAAAGCTGCGACACATTTTTGAATTATGCTGCATATAAAACGTATACAAAGCACGACTGCATACAAAAGTGCACTTTTTTGACCAAGCATCAATATACAGATAGTACGCTTGTATTTATATCCTTTAATGACACAATCTATGTGCTACAGTTACTCTTTTTATCAAAATTCAGTGTATTCAATTCTTCATAAGTTGAATCATCTATGGTTCCTTACTTCCTTTCAATTTTTATCATAACAAGCAAATTTAGAAGAAAGAGTAGCATAAACCATGCATTTTCTTAGAGTAATACATCTTATAATCCGAAGCATGCTTATAATTAACATGACATCTTCCTTCTCTTCCTGTGCATAGTATTGCCGTTCAGTTAATTTGTAACTCACTGTAACCTTCCCTTCCCTGTCTTTGTTCACAGTGGTTCTGATATTCTGGGTTACTAAAGTGGCAAAGTCTGCTTTGGAGAAAGCCTTGACTGAAAACGAGGATATCCACAACTTTTCCGCCTTCATTGATTCACCTGTAGATCTCGAGCGGCCATTAGTAGTCAAAATATACATCTAAAGACAATCATGAACCTAAAATCGTTACTCAAGTCGATTCTTCAACTAACTTATTAGGATGTGCATACCATCTACTTGCATTTAGCATTTGTATACCCATGCCTAGCATCTGTATAGTTACATTATCATTGTACATGAATTTTAGATAGGCCATAGTTACATTATCATTGTACATGAATTTTAGATAGGCCGGAATTTAGTCGAGTGCATTCGTGAACAAGTATAACAATGAAATTGATTTTTAGTTAGAATTTCTTGTTTTCCTATTTTTCGCCTTTTTAGTTCCATGCAAAAGCCCTTTTATGAGTTGCTATATATATTTACAATCTGTTGTGATGTGAATTAGTTTATTTACCACCTGTTGTGATGTGTTCAGTTCGTGTGTTTGTTTCTTTTTGTATGTTGTTACTTACTGCCACTAACATACAGTTTTGTCAAGTTTTTAGAAAATGCATTTTACTTGCGTTTTTTTTGTTTTAATTTTTTTCTGAAAACTAACTTGGGGTTTCTTAATGGTAACAACGCAATATTATTTTGAGTTTTTGAAAAATATGGAATATAATTACATTTTTCTATGATACAAAGACCATTTTTTCCCAATTATTTTGAAAAATGTTATTTTAAATTTTAACAAAAATGGCCTACACCCCCTTCTCTGATTTGTTTGTTTAATTTTTCCTTATGAATTAGAAATTTATATATAAGTTAATATTAAAAAGTAGAAAATAGCTACATATGATATTATCTAAATTTAAAAGTTCTATTTGATATTATAAAAGTCACTATATGTTTTCTCAAGACATGCAAGTTTTAAAAAAAGAATTATTACATTTCACTTTTTAATATCATGTAAAGTACTTGAACAAATGATAATTAGTCAAGAAAAAATTATTTTTTATAATTATATATTCATTTATAATTTTCCGGCCATCAACTTTCTTTCATTTTCTTTTCACATTTCCTCCTTACTACAATAATAATAAAAAAAAAGACTCCATTAATAAAATCTCCTTTGGCATTTTTTATGCAATGTCCTCTCCTTTATAATAATAACTTATAAAAATAGACAAAAATAAGCAATATTTAATTGCAAGTTTACAACAACATATACACGTTATATTTAAATCATGAGCCTACAAAATTCTCGATTGTTGAAATGTTGTGTGTTATGTTATTTTAATCAAATGAATTGTCCATTTTTAAATTTGAAACATCATATACAAAATCTGTTGCAAGAACAATTCCATTTTAGTGTTAAAATTTATCACACAACGATCCGATGACAACCTCATGAATATTCTGCATTTTAATTTGAGCTCGTTTAGGTGACATCGATGTAAACTGAAAAAGATCTCTGTGTCCACTGTCCAGTCACTTGTTTGAAGTCATCGAGGCTTCAATCAAACAAGTGCCCAATATGGGAGAAGCTGAAAGCTATATTCTTTTTTACGATACTGTTTCATTTTTATTCCTTTACACAATTTTTGGTATAAGTTAACCAAATATTTATATGCTCCAAATTTATCTTAGAATCTGCTCTACCAGCGGGATATACTTGGTAAGTGCTTAAAAGTGGTCTAACTCGGGTTCTCTTTTCAAAAATATGAATTTGACATGATCTCTTCACTTGTACAACTCTTGCTTCTAGTTAGAGAAACACTTACCTTTCCTCTGTGGATATGACACTCTTTGTTTGCTTACACAGTTAGTTGAGTTGGCATCTGGTATTTATATTTTTGCTAGTCAAGAAACTATCATATATCTTTCTTCTCCTTGCTGTCTTTATTGACTAATCAGTGTTTCATATAGATGAATAGCTAATCTGATTACAGTTTTGAACTATTTGCTTTTCCTTTATTTGTGTTCCCTTTTGGTAACCCTTGCTTGCAGCTCAGTTACAGTTTATTTTCACCTTTTTGTAAGATAGAGTCATGAAGAAGATTCAAAAAGAGAGATGTGGGGTTACAATATATATATATATATATATATATATATATATATATATATATATATATATATATATATATATATATATATATATATATATATATATATATATATATATAATATGAACATTCTAGGTGCAAGTTTGTAGTATTTACCATTTTGTTAAATGTTACTAGAACCCAAAAAGAGTGTCTGAAAAAGAATATTTGTTATTCAAGACAGCATGCAGCAGCAAGAATATATATAATAGTATATTTTTTGTCTTCATGTTTGTTAAAATATATAATTTTTTTATATGAATATATATGTTTATATCTTAAACATTGTTCGTTAAATAATTTAAAAATTAAATTGAATAAATTACATTTTTTATATTAAAATGTTAAGTTATATATATTAATTATTACTTTAACTTATATATATATATATATGCATATATTTATTTATGTGTGTGTTATTTTTTTATTAATGATTTAAATAGGTTATTTAAATATATTATTTAAAATGTATTTTTTTAATTTTATTTATATTAATTTATTAAAGTATTACATATTTTACAATTGTATTTTATTTATTTAAATAAATGATATTTGTTATAATGCATAAAAAAATTAAAGATATATTTATAGTTATATACTTGTAAACCAAACACATGTTCTTTATTTTCCCAGAATTATGTAAGTGTAACCTAATTTTGAAGAAAGGCTGAGTTACACCGCAACCACAAAACTTGAACAATAAATGAGACCTGGTATGTCTCTTGATAATAATGCTCTAACATATTTTCTGAATTAGCTATTTTTACATAGGGGTTATTTCTGAGATTACCTAAGGTAAAATTATGTGAGATACAAGTAATTTTTAATATAAAATAATGATGACATTTTTTTTAATTTTATATAATCTCTTGTAATTATAATAGCATTCTCATGTATTTATATAGAATTTTTTTAACCTCTGAAAAGTTATGTGAAATAATCTTAGAAATATATATATATATATGCTTAGGTTTGATCAATAAGTCCTTTATTTGAAAAATTGAGGAATCAATAAAAAATATAATTACAGAATACAAGAAAAAATTATTGAACATAAAGAACATAGAAAAAATTATAAAACATAGAAAACAATAAAAAAAATATAGAACACACAATTACAAAACACTATTCAGTATTAGTGTTCTGTAATTTGTGTTCTATATTTTTTGTATATTATATAATTTTTTTGTTTGTTTTATAATTATTTTTAGAATATTATAATTTTTTGTATGTTTTGCAGTCTTTTATAATTATTTGGTAATCAAATTCTTATAAAATAGGAATTGGTTTCTCAGTTACTTAAATAAGTTAGTTCATCGCTAGAACTATCTTTTCTAATTAATTTATTATTAGTCACCTCTTAATAAATTTATATAAAATAAGAAAATATATCATATACCTTAATATAAGTCCTTAATCTTACAAAACAAGTTAAGGGTTATTACTATTTCGACCCTCAAAATTTATACTATAGTATACAATAGCCCTCAAAATGTAAAAACATATTTTCGCATTCTTGAAATTTGACACTTATATATCTCGACCCTTGTTGGTCCCTGATATTGTAGAAGGGGGTTGAATACAATATCTATAAATTGCCGCGAAAACTTGGATTTAAAATATTGTTTTAATTAAACATGAAATATTAATCTTAATGAAATAATGTTCAAGTAGAAGATATAATTTTTTAACTTGAAAAACATTACAAAAATTATCTGATGAAAAGTGTATATAATTGATAAAATAATCTAGTACGAATTCGACATAACGTATTCGGGTTTAACAATTATATTTCAAATTTTGCACAGAAATCTATGAATATTACAATGCATACAAATTTCTGAATTTGAATGTTTTTCAACGAACGACAATATGAAGCGGAGACCTCATATTTATAGAGGTTTGTAAAGTTTAACATGAATTATCACTATGCCTTTATTTAATGGAAATTAAGCCTTGTATGACTTCTCAAAAGGCTGGGCATGACTTACAAAATTCGGTATGACTCTTAGCAAAATCGGTATGACTTTTCTAAAGTCATATTCAACACAACCTTTAATTAAATAAATCAAAATGACTTATTTAAAATCGGTATGACTTTTCCAACCTAGAGCTCGATATGACTTATTCATAAAAAATCGGTATGACTTTTTATTAATAAAATTCAGTATGACTTATTTTATATAATTCGGTATGACTTATTTTATATAATTCGGTATGACTTTTATTAATAAAAATCGGTATGACTTTTTGTTAATAAAATTTGGTATGGTTTTTATTAATAAAAATCGGTATGACTTTTTATTAATAAAATTTGGTATGATTTTTATTAATAAAATTTGGTATGACTTTATTAATAAAATTCGGTATGACTTATTAAGAAGTCATTTGAATTATATTAAAAATCAGACTAAGTCATATATTTAATAATAAATTAATTCTACTTAATTTAATTAGTTAATTTATAAATTAAATTAAATTCAACTTCAATTAATTTAATTAGATAAATTAAATAATCAATTAATTTTTTATAGTAGAATTAAAATACTATCTTGACTTGTATAACCGTATAGTCAGCTCCAAAATCTTTCCGTATTTGTTTTGTCTTCTGTCATAAAACCACTTGAACTAACTGAAGAATATATATTATTTTAGTTGACACACAAATGTACTGTCTGGTTCATTTGTGTCATACTAATAAATATTCTCCATTTATTAACTTTTAAGCTGTGGCCTTTTATCGTTATTTTGCTTTACTGTATTTGCTCTTCTTCTGAAATCTTTCTGTAGTAACCACATGAAATCTTTTATATCTTCTGAATTCTTTAGAAACACTACCTCTTTATTCTTCACTGATGCTTGAACATATTAATGAACTTCTTCCAGTGTTGAGTAGCAATCCCATAAAAATACTTCTAATACTTAGATCTTTTGTGATTAGTTGACTGTCTTCGTCTTGATACATGTTTGATATTTATTATTTAATTCTATTTATAGTTAGAGTTGAGTTGGGTCATCTAATTATTACAAATAGGCCTAATCATATGCCTTTCAACCATTTTTCATAATTTTCTTCCAATTTTACGTTTGTATTATTAATTTTAGACCTCAATTTTTTTCGAAATTTACGTAATAACTCTCAAATTTTGGTATTTGTACATCTTAATTCTTATATCGAATTATTTTTTTAATCTTGTCACGTGTAGTTTATTGATTTTGTGGATAAATTTCATGTAATTAATATCGAAAGGGTAATGATGGTCGATGGGTGTAATACATTATCCATTAATAATCAAAGGTTAGTAGTAGTAATTGAAAGTCAATGAAGATGTTTCAAAAACCCATTTTGTATATGTCATTAATACACTCGATTTGAAGAAGTAATAGACCAGATAATATAGAACCCTTATATAATGATTTGTAATTACAGGTACAAGAAAGAACAAAAACAGTTTCGAAATAAGGTCATAAATATATATAATAGAATTAAATCAGGAAATAAATAGAAAAAATTTATTAAATTACGATATTTGAGGGTCAGGATGTAAAAGTAACAAATTTTAAAGATGGGAATATGTGTTTTTGTAATTTGAAAATTGATATATATTTTCGTTAAAATTTTAAGTGTTAGAAGGATTATAATTCAAAAATTAATATAACAAATTTACATTAAAATATATATTTACTTAACACAATCCTTAATGTAATTGTATAAAGAATTTGTCAGCAAAACATTAGAATGGATAACCATCTTACTATGAAATTATTTTTACAGATTTATCGTAACATCCTGTATATTTTTATATTATATTTAATTATAATATTTAATATTAAAAATAATATTATTAGTGAGTTATTATTGATATTATTTAAATATGTATATATTTATTTGTATAATTATGATATTATTATACGATATCCTTAGTTAAAAGGAAAAGAAAAAAAAGAGGGAAAAAAGGAAAAGGATAGAGGGTTTGTGAAAGTTAGTTACTTCTAAAAGAGAGAGAGGAGGTGGAGAAAGAGAGGAAGGAAGAGAAGGAGAAGAAGAAAAGCCTTAAGAGGATGAGTAATTGTATTAAACTATGGTTCTTATGATTGAGATATTTGGATTTCTTGAAGATGATTTATAATCTTTGAGTTTTAAGGTACAGATATCTTCATTACACTCTTTTTATGTTCGTAACACTCTTTTTGTTCTCGTTTTGTTATTCAAAATCGTATGTATATTGTGTATAGTTCATATCTATTCTGATTCTTGTTAAATTCGTATCTCCTTCATTATTTATCAGATTGTTACGATTTTATTATGCCTAGAAAGGTATTTCAATTATCCACATCTTTTGTTCTTTACGCTTTGTGAAATTCTGCCTACAAGTATGTTGAAATCTGACTTTTTTATAATTTGATGGTTTAATTCAAGTTAATATGCTGTAACTTCGAAAAATCGTTGTAAATTGAATATTTGTTCAATAATTATGAGTAATATCATTCTGGAAAGATCTTTTCGAGAGCTTCATCTTTGGTTTAAATTTCTCTGACAAATTATGTGATCTTGAGGTCTTAAATCTCGAAATACCCCTGTGATTATGTGCTGATTCTGTTCCAGCAGTTCATATTTATTTATTTTCTGTATTCATTACTTCTCTGTTTTTGACGAGTCTTACCATTCTGGAAAGGTTTCGGAATCGTCTACAAGTTTTGTGTTTTGCGCTTTTTCATTTGGATTTATATTAATAGAGTTAATTGGCTTTCTTTAGAACTGGTCAGGTTTGATTTTGTTTTGTATAGTCTAATTTATATGATATTTGGGTTGGTAATATTCAAACAAGTTATTTGCGATTGATTTATGATATATGTATTATTATTAGACTTCTTTTCGAGTAAGTTATATGTAAGACTTACATAAGTTATTTATGATGTTATTTTAATTTAGGAGATTTTGTAAGAATTCGTCATGAGTGGATAATCTCATGCTTTGGCTCTTCCTATGCAGTGTATTTAAATAGTATAGTCGTGTCGCCGTACTTATGGGACACATCGAGTCATACTTATTGTGTATGTATGTTTGGTCATTTGGGTAGTATTGTACTTTGTGCCGTGCAAGCCCTGTAAGATATTAGGTAACATTTGTTATGTGTTATGTAAGCCCCTATAAGTTTTGATGACTACATATTTCTGAATGATCGAAAATTTATAGCATCCTGTAAATGTAAGATTATCTCTCATCTCAGTAAATAATTTACATTTCAGTATTTGGTCATTATAATATGTGACTAGTAAGTGTATGAGTAAGAGTAAGAATATTTGTGATTAAAAAATATGTACGTTGAAATTGTAAGATAAGTATATGTCGTGTCTTTTTATTTATTTATATTGTGAGTTAAGTATGACCAGTATCTCTTGTCTTTTTCAATTTGTTTCATCATTCTTTATTCAGATATTTTATTTGTTCATATTGTCGTCGTTCTAATCCTTGTACTCTTTGTTTATTTTATATCCGTATATGAGTTTTTCGCTCACTGCCGGTCTATGTTTCTTTGATTTCTCCCGGTAGGTTATGTGAGCTACCTTTTGGGAAGAGTGTGAGTTGCTGACTTGAGGAGTTTGTTTAATTATTAATTTTTATCTGTTAGAGTTAATAAATATGGATTTAGATTTGAATTTGGATAGTTGAGTTGTATTTTATTAAATTTTGGATCGTAAATTGTTGGATATTGAATAATTATATATTTTTAATGAATTATAAGTGGTTTTTATTTAAGTGAATAGGTTTGAGGATTTTAAATTTACAGGTTTCTTATACTAATATTTCCCCAAATCCATATTACTTTTTGTGTAAATCATGTATAGTATGTGTGGCCTATTGCAAAGCACTCTCTCCAAATAAATTTAGATAGTCAAATCACTTTATTAGCTTAAACTTTACCAAATTCTGCCATAATTTCTGGAATAAGTTAGACGCAGGTTACCATTGTGCTGATTATATTCTCTCTATCAAAACTTTGTTCACCTATTCATGTGGGTACATTTATAAAATCGTCACGCAGAAAAAAAAAAGACATATACTTAAACATACTTTGGTTTTCGTCCAAATAAATATATTAATTAATTTTAATTTGTAACACTGTAACGAATGGTATGATACTATGATTGATGATTTTTCAATTAAACATAAATTTAAACAATAATATATATAAATATAATTTGTATAATTGTAACTACGGACCAAATCTGGTGCAACAGTAACATGAGCCTTTGTTTATGTATGTATTGTGTGTCTGTCTGTACAGTTTCTGTAGTGTGTACCCTAACAGAAGTCAGTGTCCCTCATACATGATTCTTTTCTATCGAACACTAACATGCAGAGATGTGAATAGTCGTAAGCTGCAAAAGAGCATGTGAGTAGAGTATTGGTTGCAGAGTATAGAAGTCGATTTTGGAACTTACAACACACTGCATTATTTTTTAAAATCACACTATGAGCATGTATAAAAATGAACCAGGTGACACACTATATGTAGTCTAGGCTAGATCCATACAAACAGTATAACTTTACACATGACCAAAGACTAGTGATAATATATGGGATAAATAAGGTGTCAATATTGTGATTTCTTTCCTTAAAAGTGCCAATAGCCTATTACATACAAGATTAAGGCATGATCAATACATGAAATACTCATGAATGTGGCTTTCTTGAAGATTGGTAACAGTTTCTTTGGAAGCACAGGCTTAAAATAGCGGGACCCACATCAAAATACAAAATGTGGGACCCACTAGAATACATTGAAAAATGTGATTAAATGTAGACAGAAAGCACAGGGGTTTCATCATGAGTCGGGCTTTTAAAGGCGACAAAACTTTTTATTTTGTTACGAAAAGAAACGGCTTGTGTGTGTGGTGTTTAGTGTGTGTTCACAAAAATTTACGGGGGTTTTCCTTGTTTTTTGTACACACCACCCGAGTCTTGTGTAGGCATCTCATCATTTTACCACAACAGAAGTCCACATTTGCAACGCGTTTCCTGTTATTTTCATGAAAAATGCTACGCACTCTAAAAATTATTTCAAATATTGTCCAAAATGTAAACTTCCTGTAATAATAGAAAATTCTGCGTACATACATATGCGCCTATTAATTAAAATAAGTCATATGTCATGCCATGTAATTTGAGAAAAAAGTTTGGAACAATATTTATGGTCTCTAGCATTACTCTATTTTCATATACTAGCTTGTACCCGATGCGATGCATGAGTTTTTTTTAATAATAATTTTATAATTAAAATTTTAAGATTTTGAAAATTTATATTTATTTAATTTTAATATATTTTCTTCTAAAATAATATTAAATTAATTATTGATATTGATTGATAATTTGATCATTTTATTAACAAATAAATCTAAAAATATTATTAAGTTAACTTTTGTACTCGCAGGGAATCGAACCTAAATCAAATAATTAATTAATTAATAATATTTAAAAATTACATCATTATCTCTGACGACCATAACATATTATCTCACTTATTTCAATTATATATAGGATATGATTCTCTCGGTTTCAAACTGATTGTTTAACCCGAGGTTAAATTAATTAAATTTTGATTAATATATATATATATATAATTAAAAATATTTATAAATTATAATTAAAAATTATATGTAATTTACTTTAATCTGTAGAATTATTTAGCTGGATATCATCTAATCTAATCTATATAATCTTTTTTTTTTTGAAAAGCAATCTATATAATCTAATGTATCTTGAGGGTGCATTAATTCAGATGAAGAGATAAATAGGTTGCAAAAACAATATAGCAAATATGGTTATAATAAATGTTACTTTTAAAAGATAATAAAAGAAATTTGAATTTAAAATTTTAATAATATAATAAAAACGTTAAAAATTATATTATAAATAAAACTTTTAAATCTAAATTATGTTATGCATAATTTATACCGAATTGGACTTGTTAGTATGGTTGTAAAAATCGGGAATCGAAATTTATCGATTAAGGTACTGATTTGGGATTAATTAGGGAATTGGAAGGATTAATCAGAGTAATAATCGGATTTATTATGTTATTATATTAAAATTTAATATATTTATATAATTTATTATAGAATATATTATTTTAAAATATTTCATAAATATAAATCGGATTTTATAAATTATATTAGTCAAATATTTTGTGATAGGGGGATTTTTAGAACATTATGCTCGTTGTTAGTAATATACTACTCGCATAAATTATTTATGATTTTTTTTAAGAACTTTAAAATATTACTAAAAAATAGGATGTCGAGGGTAAATTTGCAACTACAAAATGCTACTCTGATCTGCTCGAACTGTATGTGCAAGATGATGAAAGAGAACATTAAATAAATAGAATTTATTACTACCTTCCTTTCTCTTTAAGCTGAGAAAATCTGACAACAAACATGATGTGGTGTAATTAATTTTTATATCTCTTGCAGATAAGATTTCGTAAACGACTTCTATTTATTGCATTTTAATTCCCTATGCGTTATTAAAATTTGGTATTTGTTGCATTTTGTCATGTATCAACTATTAAATGTTACTCCCTCCGTCCCGGCCAAATGTTTACATTTGGTCCGGGCACGGAGACCAAGGATAGTGGGTGTAATAGTGATTTTATTGTTAAAATAAATGAAATAGTGGGTGTAATAGTGTAAAGTGTTGAAAAAGTGGAGTGAAGTAGTGGATGTAATAATATATTTATTGTTAAAAGTTACGGAGTACTATTTTTAGTAATGTAAAGAATTGGGTGGGACGTCCCAAAAAGGAAAGTGTAAAGAATTGGTTGGGACGGAGGGAGTATGATGCAATTGAGATTTATCTCTACCCCATTTTTAAATTATTTTTATTGGGTGAATAATTGCACCTTTTTAAAATTATTAAATTTCGAAAATTTATATTTTTATTATTGCTTAATGATAAGAATAGAAGATTAATAATTGTAATAGAAAAATCATGAATAATTCAGCAATAACAAACCTCTTTCGATAAAGTTTAGAGTTCGAATTCCATTTTGTATAAAAGATTTGAATTCTTTTTTAATATGGAATTTATTTAAAAATGATATATCACTAATAAAAATTTCATAAATACCACAATAGTCTCGTTTGGATTACTTAAAATAAGAAATAAGTTATTTTTTCTTCTAAAAAATACATATTTAAATACTTTTTTTAAAATAAGTATTTATTTTAGAAATTTAAGGCTAGATTTTATTATTTTTTAAAAATAAGTACTTATTTTTTGAAAAATACACATTTATGTAAGAAAAAACATCCGTCACTGCTATAAAAACTGATTCACAGACAGAAATATTTATCACATATTGTTCACTATATAAATTGGGTCGTTTGTTGATTGAGTTGTTAAAAATTCAAAATTACGAGTTTATTTTATAAATTATGGAATGCGATGATTTTGTACTGAAAATTTGATCACGTATTAAGCAGAGTAGCATCATGTTTCTCGATTTTGACGTCCCTTTTGAAACTATTTATGAGTTACCGCTGGAATCGTGTCGACAAAAATTGTCTAATTCTATGTTGATATATCAAATGTGTTTAGTTCTACTAAGTCGCTTTTGCAACTGTATGTTGCCTGAAATTTTGATACCATGTTAATTTATCAGTTCTCCTATTTAGGAAACTGACTTACAGAATCTTATATTATTCTAACAATATATCAAAGATGTTTAGTTTTACTGTGTCACTGTCGAAACTGTCTCTGAATTAGTACCGGAATCGTGTCTGCAGAAATCGTCTAATTTTACAGGTAAATTAGGGTATTATTTTGATATCAATTGAATTTATTTATATTTTTTCCAAAATTTGATCGATCTAATTATCCTAAAACTTTAAATATTATCATCCATATTATTAGTTGCTTCTATGATCCAAATTGTTTAGGTAAATTTGCTTCAAAAAATTTCTAACCCATATTTTTCTTTCATTCAACTTTACCTAATTACCCAAACAAAAATCAAAATTATTTTTCTCCACATTTCCAAAAGGAAATTCACCAATTTCGATTAAATTACTAGAGAGTTGAAGAAGCAAAATTGAGACACCACAATATCAATATTAAGGAGAATCCAAATCAATGTAAGAAAATCTTAAAAAGGGAGTTGGGGGAATGGGGGTATTAATTAATATTGAGCTTGAATTACATGTAAACAAAAATTATATAAAGGGGCCAGACCAGAGTGAGTTTATGCATTGAAGATTGAACTCCCCTCCTCTCACTTTGTGCCATAACCATTCCTCACTTTCTTTGGTATCTCTCTCCTCTCTCCTCCTCTCTCCTCTCTCCTCTCTCCTCTCTCTGAAATAATAGTTGAAATAAGTAGAAAGTGAAGTTTATTATTCACCCACCTTCTCTAAACTTACACCAACTTACTTATACATACATATACTTGTAAAATATATGCATATACATACATGATGCATACACTTAAATATATATCCTCATTGTATTCTGCTAAACTTTCTTCTCACCTGCACTTCTTTTAATTTTTTACCCATTCGAGTTTTATTTTATTTCTCAATCTTGCCCCCATTATAATATTAATTTGTAAAGGTCCCAAAAGAAAGAAAAAGAGGATACTAAGCCTTTTTATTATTTGTATTTCAGTATAAAAGTCACTTGTTTAACAGTTCTTTTTTCTTTTTGTTTTATTAGATCTATCAGCAAGAACCACCCCTTTTACTCGTTTTATAACTCTGTTTTTGTGCTTTTTTTTTTCAGGGCCCAAGATGATGAGTAAAGAAGAGTTTGTGAAGATCAAGGTTATTCTCATTCTCTGTCACTGTTTCACATGTGTGTAAATAATTATATGAGTATGTGTGTGTGTGTGAAACAGAGTGAATTAGTTGCATTTATTTTAATACTTCAAATTTTTTTACATAAATTCTTGCATTTTAATTGATGGTAAGTTTATTTATTTATTAATTATTGTATCTTCTTACTAATGAAGTAGTAGTATTTGTTTTCTTATGTTTTTATTTTGTGTGTGAATTTGTGCATGCAGATTTGTGCCTTGAGAGTGAGCATACACTGCGATGGGTGCAAGAACAAGGTGAAGAAAATCTTGCACAAAATAGAAGGTATAATAATACTCATTTCAGATTGTTGAAAAATCTTGACTTTTTTATGTATATTTGTTTTAAAAATCATTAATTTGATGAAACTGGCTTGAATTAATGATAAAGTTTGAATGTTTATAGGTGTTTATACAACTGCAATTGATTCAGAACAAGGGAAGGTTACAGTTTCTGGAATATTTGACCCTGAGATACTAATCAAGAAGCTTACAAAGCAGGGAAAGAGAGCCGAGCTATGGGATGCACCAAAGTCTAGTGACAAAAATGATCAAAATCAGCAGATCAATAATCAAGTCAAGGACATGCAAGCTGATGGTGGTAAAGAAGGAAAGATGGGTCCGGGTCCGGGCCCTGGCCAGAAGGGTGGAAATAACCAGCAGCAACAGCCTCAGAGAGGTGGACAACCTCAAGCTGTTCCCCATCAGCAACAACAAATGTCGATAATTCCGAATCAGCAACAAGTCCCTAGTCAGCAACAGATGCAACAAATGAGAGGGTTACAGGATATGATGAGTATGCCTCCTAACAGGAGCATGCCATTTGGTAGAGGGCCGAACCCGAACCCGAACCCGCAGGCTGCAAAATTGAATGGGCCTAAAGGGGGTGATGATTTGGATGACTTTGACGAGAATGATGATGAATCCGATGAAGATAATGTTCTTCTGCCACCACAGCCTAGTAAGATGAAACACATGATGGGTAATGGTCAAGGCACTAGTCAGATGCCTCCAGACATGATGACGAATCCGGGGTTGAATCTTGGCCAACAATTTCCACCTCATATGATGCGAGCTGCTCCCCCTGGAAATGGCGGTCCAAATGGTGCTGCAAAAGCAAAGAAAGGTGGCGCTGGAGGTGGAAATGTTCCTGGTCCGATGAATGGTAGTAGTACTAGTAATGGAGGAAAGAAAGGCAGTGGTGCTGGTGGAGACGGTGCCAATCAACATTCAGGAACCGGTGGTGGTGCAAACATTCCTGTGCAGATGAATGTTGGGAATCGTAGTAATGGAGGACAGAAAGGCAAAGCTAATGCAGGTGGAGATATTGCTGCCAATCAAATTTTAGGAAGCGGTGGCAAGCAAGCCAATGGTAACAAGAATGGCTATGGAGGTCACACCAAAAATGGTGGTGGTGGTGGACCTAGTACTGGTGGTAACAATGGCAATGGAGAGAAGAAAGTTGGAAATAATGAAGTTGATGTAATGCCAAACATTACGGGGATGAGGGCCGAAGCTGGTGGTGCGGCTGGCCAGACGGGAAGTGCGAAGCCAATTGGACAAAAAGGCCAAATTGGTAACAAGCCCATGGAGCAAATGGGCGAGAGGGGTCCAAGGGTAGCAGCAGTTGGTCTTCCCGCAGCAGCACCTGGTGGCAATTACTTTC
Source organism: Oenanthe sinensis (assembly GCA_028671895.1). Taxonomy (NCBI): domain Eukaryota; kingdom Viridiplantae; phylum Streptophyta; class Magnoliopsida; order Apiales; family Apiaceae; genus Oenanthe; species Oenanthe sinensis. The sequence goes on along the minus strand of CM053813.1, from coordinate 28,282,869 downwards.
CGGAGGCTGGCACTGAGGCCATGCAACTCAACACTTACCCGCAGCAGCAACAACAATTCGCTGCACTGATGATGAACCAGCAGCAGCAGCAGCAGCAAATGCCTGGAATGATGATGAGCCATCAAGGGTTCCAGCCAATGATGTATGCTCGTCCTCACCCGGAAGTCAACTACATGCCACCCTACCTGCCTCCACCAGAGCCACACACCAATTACTTCACTGAGGAGAACCCCGCCTGCAGCATCATGTGAAGTTTGCTCATTTTCTGGTGCTGCTTTGCTGATGACTTCGGTTGCTGCAATATTATTACACACATGTTTTCTTTTCTTTTTTATCTTTTTGACCTTCAGTTGCACATCTAAAAGCTGCTGCTTACATTTAATATCTTTTGTCTTTTATATAATGCTACTCCAGTATATATAAGCTCTAGGGAAGAAGAAGAAGAATTTGGGTTTTTTACTCCAGGAGCTGTTGAATGTTCATAGATGTGCTCTGTAAGCTGTAAACACAATTATTATTATTATAATAAAAGAAAGAGCATGGGGATTTAAAGGGAAAAAGCCCCCCATCTCTCTTCCCAGTTTTCTTTTGTGCTTAATTTCTTCAATCTTCCTATCTTTCAACAACACAAACCCGACCCGACCCGATCCCCCACCCCCCAAAATCTTTTTTCATTCTACATTTGTAACTCAGAACTGTAGTTCATGCGTTACTGTGATTTCTTGACATTTATAGGACTGCAATCTTGTACACCGTGCATGTGTAATGTGATTGAGCTTATGGAGACTAGTGTCACTGGGCCCCACATACTCATGACTTTCGAGGGAAAAATCCAAAGCTCCACATATCAACCACATCTGGTCAGTCCAGTGGATCCTGTTTTAAATATTTTAATGGTTCCTCTTTAAATTAATTGCTTTTACTGTCAACATAATACGTTTTGTCTGTACTCAAAGGCACGAGACTATTAAACAATAGTAAAAAACTAGTACATGATTTCTTAATTCTTACTCCACAGAAAATTAAAAAATATTTTTTTTATAATTTTAAAAACCCAAAAATATATTTATAATAAAAATTATTTATTTTTTAATAATATGAAGTTTTAAATTATATTATATATATATATATATATATTTCAATTAAAATTTGATTAATTTAACTATAATAAAGTTAAATAAAATAGTAATAATTAGAGATAAAGAGAGAGAGTATATTTTATCTATAAAATTTGATTACAGAGTTTATATACTCGCTTTTCGCATAAATTTAGTCTTATTTAAAAGTTAATTTGATCAATTTATTTAAAAGTCTTATTATAAATATTATACAATTAATATAAAATTTTAAAAAATATTACTAAAAACTTTACTCAATTTGGTTTAAGGAGAAAGTTATAAATTTATAAATAAATAATATATAATTGATGATCAACTTAAAATAATTTTTTAAAAATCATATAAAATGAAAATTATCAAACACAAAGAAATATTCTTTACTAAAATAAAATAATTTATTTTATTTTTAAAAATTGAATAAATGATTCCTGATGACAATCGACAGTAATATCATTGTGCATTTTTTTAAGTGATTAATTAAATTTCATTATAAACATGCGTAGCCGTCTCATTTTATGTGAATTCTTTCGGCACATTTTTCAATGTATTTATAAATAATATTTTTTTAATTTTGTATAAAACTTTAAACTTTATATTTTTATATAAAATAAAAAAATTAAAATATTATATACAAATAACTCTAGCAGACGTATTGAAATGCGTTTAAAAAACAAAGAATCACGTAAAAATGAGACGGACAGAGTATTACGGAGCAGACAGTCTTATTCCATAAATGTATAAAGTGAGGGGTAGACATATATGTCTAATCAAGAGGTATGACAGGTCGAGGGGGTCGCTTATACTTAGTGATAAAAGTACAAGTATGGTTTGGTGAGACCCAATAATTTATTAAACGACACTAATTAAACTTTTTGTTTCTCGTAGATATGGAACGAAATTAACATAACGTGAAAATGATATGAAAATTGTGTTTACATTTTAAATACATAACACGAAAAAATATATGAATAAAAATGTATATAATCGATATTTAGTATCGGTTTTGTATTTACTTTTTAGTTATAAGACACGATACGAAATACACGAAATAAAATAAATAGATATTATATATATAATATTTTTTAACATAGTATAAATTTTTATATGCAATTTCATACATTATATATATATATATATATTATACATTTTTAATATTAAAAAGTATAAGAATGGTTAATTTGAAGATGTAATTTAAATTTTAAAAAATTCTGTGTACAATTTGTGCACAAGTTCGTTTAAATTTTATGTTATTTTCATTTCATTTCGTGTACACGACTTAATTTTGTGTCGTGTTGTTTATTTACTGTATCGTATTCATGTACAGATTTTAAGTACACGATTTGATTTCATACCGTTTTCGTGTCAGCTCTGCAAGTACACGAAATACGAAAATACACGACTAGTACGATTTTTCAGTTCTAGTTTTGCTATGTTTACGAAAATACACGACTAGTACGATTTCATAATTTCATACTATTTTTTTAAAAAATTTATCAAAAAATTTCACGATTCTCACGATAAAAAATTTGTTACGTAACAAACATATACCTAGAATGGACGCAACCAATAATCACGGGTGTATTAGGACACTATTTTCGGGTAATTTTTATTTTAAAATAATATAAAATTTATATTATATTTAAATTTAATTTCAATTCGTCCTATACAAAAATACTTTATTGTTTAAAGTAATAAAGTCAGTAGTAAAATAAATAAATTGTTTTAGTTGGTAAATATATAGTTAATGTCAGAATTTATAAAAAAAATAATTTTTTTAATAAGATTAAAATTCATTTTCAAATCAAAATAATTTAGAAGTGAATTTATTCACTTGGACGGATACAATGCCACGCGAGTTGTGCGGGTCGTAAATCGAAATTTAAACTATGTTTAGCTTATTTAAAATCTTTAAACAAGAGTTTATCTCTTGTGGTCCCATGTCATGTGTTCGATTTTCACTCATTCCCGAGATTTGTCATAACAGATACTCACATTGTAAGGCATATAAGCTAAATTATTCAAAAAAAAATCTTTAAAATTTGAATTCAAACTTTTATCGAAATGAATATTTTATTTAAACTTAACTCACTATTAAAAAATATTATTCGTAAAAAATTAAGCCAAACCATATATATATCTAAGGAGGAGAATGTTCTCTACGCCTGTCTCAGGTTGTATTCACTTGGTGAAAATGAAATTAATTAAATGAAAAATAATAAAGAAATTATATAAAGAAATAAGAATGCATAAGTGAAATTTTAAATGAATATGAGGGAGTCTAAATTTTCTATGATAAGAATCGCAGTGAAAATAACGAAGAAATGGAATGAAGTATTCTTCCAAAACACGTGAGTTATAATTTTAATATAAATAATTTGGAATGAAATGAAAGAACGAATGAAAATTAGTAAACATTTTTTCTAATCTCACCAAAATAAGAGAATAAATTTTATTTTATTTCCCTCAATTCCATTAAAGTGAGGTCAACACATTCTAGTTTGCCAAATCAACAAATAACAGTCAGTCCAAACGACTTTATATTGATACGTCCCTTGATAGTTGCGACACTAAAGAAAACGGTAAATATATTCTAAATTTTCTTTTAACACACTTTTAAGAATAAAACCATTGCTCAGTAACCTTGCATATTATATAAAATCGCTTTAATAAATTGCATTCTCTCAACTTGATTAATGAATTTGCAAGTCTAACGATCAATTATATGCAGAAGGATCCAATATAGGATCACTATTTGTATTCGCTTAGGTCTTAAATTTGATTAAGATGGTAATTGTTATGCATATCATTGTTTTTGATATGTATTGCTTTTCCATAAGAATCAGGTAAAACATATATATGACCTGAAAACATGATTTCAAGCAACACGAGTGTCTATAAACTACGGAGTATAAAATTTACCAATACTACCGGTTCACACGTGTAATATCTGTAATTATTTTATAATAATAAGGTATTAATTAATTAGAATTAAATTAGAATTAAAAATAGGATAATATTTAGAATAATAATTGGAATTAGAATAATATTTGGTTATAAGAATTTGATTAGAAATATAAATTGTAATTTATTAATAATTAGATTAGAAATAGGATAATAATTCATAAATGTCTCTATATATATTAGGTGTAATACACGTCTTAATGAACACTAAAAATTTTATTGAGAGAGAAGTACAGTAAATGAGCCGCAACATGAACTAGGTGAGGGAGACGAATTTTCGTTAAAGAGAAAGTAGAGTTCGAGATCAAGTAAGTTATTGTATAATTCTCTTTGTTTTTTATGTCCGTAGTTCGCAACAATCAAAGTTATACATGTGTTAGATTCTAAATTATTAATAGTATCAATATGATATCATGTACTTGGTTTGGTTATATAATGCAAGATATTGCACCTTAGTTAAAAGTATTAATGTAGGATAACTGGTGTAGTTGTATTGGAGTTGGTGTTTCTGTATAAAATTGGTAGAGTTATTAATTAATTATATAAGTATATATTTATGCATAGTGTTGTTAAGACGCATGTCAAACGCAGGGATTAGAATTCAGATTAGTCGACTTTTCATGTTATATTAATATTTTATTAATTAATAATCATGGTATTGAGTTTACTTTAGTTAAGAGCTAATCTTATATGTAAGATTTATTAATCACTGGATCATGTAAACATTGGTACATGCTAGTAATGTCCGAGCGTGTATAACTGATCGTATGATATTGTTAGGGATTGTGGTACTATCAATGTAATCAACTAATACTTACTTAGATTAATTAATAATGAACTAAGTAAAACATAATGTCATATATACACTGACAGTATGTTTACAATGTCACTTGTAATAGGATGCACAAATAGTTAAGTAGGTTACAGTAAGTATCAATAGTTATTGTCTTGTACAAATGTAATAAATGATCCATGAAATAGAAGTTCACAAAGTATTCATGCACAACATAGATCAATTCATTGACAATAATATTCTACAAACTGGAGCTTACGACATCACATTCAAGTGATAGCAATTTTTGGAACAGACGACAACAACTATTATTTGACAGTAAACTTGGCGGAGAATGAAGACTCTATGATAGCAAGTTTTACTGACAGCAACTATCCTTTGACAGCAAGTTTTACTAACAGCAACTATCCTGAAACACATATCCCACTTACAGATGCACTTTTCCTTAGTTCTAGAATAAAGCTTGAAATAAAAACTTTACTTTTCTCGTTCAATCCTTGGCTTCATTCCATTTGTAGATAAAGTTGTTATGAGATATGCAGAAATCTTTGACTCTTTGAACCATTTTATCTTTTTACTTATTTTCTCCCAAGTTGCAGTAGATGACTTGACAGACTAAATAGACATGTCCAAATCAATCCTTGTATTTTCACTATCTAGTCTACTACCTGGAACAGACTGTCAGCTTCATTAAAAGTAACTGTCAACATTTAGCTCTTCTATGGTGACAGTATCTTCAGCTCCGCATATTTTGTTATCAAGATTTGATAGTCTACTGAAACATATTGTCTCCAAAACTACTATCAACTATCCCCGCCAATGTTGTTGTTAGTAAAACTTGTTGTGTTCAAATCTTCATTCTCCGCCAAATTTACTGTCGAGGAAATAGTTGCTGTCGTCTGTTTCTTTGTGCTGTCATTTGAATATGTTGCCATAGGCTTGAGTGTTGAATGTTACTGTCGTGGATTTGAACCATGTTGTGTATGAACACTTTGTGAACTTCTACTTCATGGATCAACTTATTACATTAGTACAAGACAATAACTATTAACTTATTGTCGCCTATTTGGCTTTGTTAAACATATTGTTTCGAGTGACTATCTAAACATACTGTCAATATATATATGACAACACATTTTATTTAGTTTATTATAAATTAAGACTAAGTAACTTTAGTTGATTACTCTGTTAACAACATAATCTCTAATACATAATCAACAAATATTCTTTATGACATGGAGTCATGGACACATTAGACATGAACAAAAAGACTGGGCCTTAAAAGTCTGTTTGGACTATCCCGGTAAAAAGACCACCCCTAAAAAGCCTGGTTCGGTCTTGGCCTGGCCTGCAAGTCCCTGCAAGTTCTTCATTTTTTTTATCAAAAATCTAGCCCGGCCCGGCAAAAAAGCCTGGCCCGCCCCAATTATGATAAAAGACCGGATCAAAACTCAGATAAAAGACTGAATAATCTGGTCCGTTTATATCCTTTATACTATTGTTTATATATATCTGTTTTATGCCGACAAGTAGTAATGGATTAATGAGTATGCTTTTAGACTTTTGGTCTATGTATCAATCTTGTGATTCGCGTGAGTATGTTTTTTAAGTTTTTTATAATTAAAAATGTATATATATATATATATATATATATATTATTTCTTCTTTGATAGATGTTGACAAGAAGTAAAGGGCTTAAAGGCATACTTTTGGTCTTATCAAAAACTTTTTGTCAAAAAATAAATCTTATATGTATAATATATAGACACAAATAATAAAAGAATTATAAAAAAAATATAATAATAATAATAAAATCCCCGTCCAGCCTGTCCCGCCCTGCCAGGCTGGAAACAGTCCCTCATTTTTATCGAAAATCCCGCCCGGTCTGACCTGATTTGAGAAAAAGACCGGACTAAGCTTTTTAAAAAAGACCAGACTTTTCAAGGACCGGTCCCGGTCCTAACATGCCGGTCCTTTTGTTCAAGTCTAGGACACAAACAGCCCGGTAGTAACTGTCACGATGAAAAACCATATTCCTTCTATACCTAATTATTTGTTCATCTTTAATTATTTATTCATTTTTAACTTTAAACAGTATTTTAAAGTACATTAAGTGCGTAATTTCATTTCATAAATTATTTCTGTACATAAAAAATTGTATAAAAATTTATGAAACTATATAATCAATTTATTTTAAAATACATATTCAAAATAAAAAATGAAAAAGTAATTATGGACGGCCGGACGAGGGTACTATTTGGGCAGCATTATTACTCCTTCCGTCTCAAAATAAGTGTCGTTTTGATTTTGGGCACGTACTTTGAGATTAAAAAAAAATCTACTTGCATATATTATTTTTCCAATTTTTTTTTGAATAAAAATATAATACCTAAATTATTATTAGAAAAAAGAAAATTAAAAAAATAATATATATAAGTATGTCTTTTTATGTCTTAAACTTCGTAAAAAAGTCAAAATGACATTTATTTTAGAATAAGAGAGTGTTATATCATGCACATTGACAATGTGTTTAAACAGCGAGAACAAGAACGCAAATTCCAAGAATACTAAATCTGAATGCTGAAGGCCTTATCCTCATTTGTTAAATCTGAATAATAATTTTTGAATAATTAAGATTTTTGAATGAATACTAAAGCTGAATGCTGAATGAATAATATTATTTGATAAAAAATAAATAATTTTGTTTGAATAGTTATAATTACATATTTGATTCTTATAATGACTAATAATGTTTAATAAAAGATTATATAATTAATATTAAATAAAATTATATATTTGAAAAATTATTATATAATATTTAAGAAAAATCATAAACATGACACAAAACGTGAAAATTTAAAAAATATTAATTTTAACAAGTCAAAGCACTTAGAAATACGTGAAAAGAGTCAAATCTCATTATGGACAGGAGGGAGTATAACGCGATTGCTTTACAGCTTTGGAACACAAAAAAAACAGGCATCTTATGGCCTGTTTGGCCTGCCTTAAAATAAGTCTTTTTGGACTTATTTTCGGGTAAAAATTTCATATTTTGATAAATGTTTTTTATATAAGTATTTAATGTATATTTGAGATTCTATAAGTTGTAAAAAAAAGTTAACTTTTTTCAGAAAAAAGTTAGGAATCTCTAACTTTGTCTTAAAATAAGTTGACTTATTCTGGAAAAAAGTTCCCCCAAACACCCCCTTAGTCACACGTTGAGTGATACATATATGAATCAAGATTCAGTATGTTAAGAAATAAAAAGTGCAGAGATGTAGTAGCATTGAAATTTTTTCAAAAATATTGCTTTTAAAGATTTATTTTATAATTTTACGATTTTCTGATTTTTTTTTGTAAAAATGCGGTTTGCAACAAAAAACAACCAGATGCAACTTATTTTTCTATTTTTCTAAAAAATAATCGAATTTTTTTTTGTTGCATTTAAGATTACTTGGAATTGTTTTTGGTTGCATTTACAGTTGCATTTTAATTTTATTCGTGCAACTTGTTAAACAACGTATTATGCGTAATTATTTTGACTAAATTTTAAAGTTGCATTTCTGATTGATTTCAGTTGATTCCAGTTGCAAAACCGTATTTTTACAAATTTTAAAAAAAAATCATCATATTTTTGCAATTATTTTAAAAAAAATCATATTTTTACAAAATATTTTAATAAAAGTCAATATTTTTGTAAAAAAAATTTACCCTTAAATATTTTTCAAAAAACCCCTATTATTTTTTCACTAAATTTTCAGGTTTGAGTGGACTTTAAATCTATTATAGCTAGGCCTTTCGTCCACAGTTGACTAGTAGTAATTTTCCCCCCCACGGAAGGTGACTAATGATGAATCATGGGAGAAAATGACCGGGCATATAAATTATCGAGATTCGAATTGAGTCGGTTTATTTAGGGCCCATACTAAATAATTGAAAAAGAGGCCTATCAGGTAAAAACAATAGATCCAGTAACTCTGAACCATCAGTGTATTGTCCCATCAAATGATTCCATATATAATTTAGCATTTGTTTGTTTTCATAGGGTTCATATGATCCATCTTTTTGCACTTATATAATGTTTCAACTTATATCAAAGAAGACAGGACAGTGTCTTCTATGGTACTGAAATTTAATTGGAGAATCTCAAAATAATGTTTCTTCAACACCCTGATGATCTTCACAATCTATCCTGGAATTCTATCGAATACTGTTCTCAAGATAACATTTGACCAGATATCTCCGCTTCAACATTTGCTGCAGGAGAGTTACGAGTTGCTTCAAGTGCATTGACCTAGTTTATGACAATGACTGTAGATGAATACTATATAAATGTACAAATGAAGTTCTTCTTCACGGGAAAAGCCTTTAGTGCTCAAAAGTAGATGAGCTTTCTGTACACGGACCTGTATAGAGAAAAGTGACATGTCACTATTTGAATAATGGAAGTGATAAACATATACACCTATGTAGAGGAGTATAACAACCACCACAGCTAAAGTTTAACATGAACAAATTACAAAGATCATGAAGCTGTCCAGATGTAACGATTTGGTAAGACATCCACAATTTGATGAGCAGAATGGATAAATTCTATGACGACAAAACCAGCAGCCACTTGTTCCAGAAGAAAAATAGTCAAGTTCAGCATGCATGTTTCATTCGAGCATGGAAGACTGGATTATAACTAAGATACATGGCACCAATGTTGTCACACCATAAAACATGAGAAGCTATAGGGGTACTAAGTTCTTTAAGGAGAGACCGAAGTCAAATTAATTCAAATGTAGCATTGGGTATAGCTTTGTATTAACTTTCTGTAGAAGAACAAGTAATGATTGCTTGTTTGACCTTATTTTTCTGACATTCAGGAGACTAATCACTTCCCAAGGAAGATAACATACCCATTGGTGGATCGACAATCATTGGGACCCCCGTCCCCAAATCACTATCTGTATAGCACTGAAGACTGAAATCATGAATATTTGAGAAAGACAAGCCAAGGAGTGTCATTTCCTTGAGGTATCTCAATACACGCTTTACTGCTTTCCAATGTATATGAGCAGGGAATACATGAATTGACATAACTTGTTGATGCTAAATGATACATCTGAACGAGTAATTGTAAGGTATGGAAGACAAACAAGTATCCGAATCATATGCAGGTGCTTGACTGTTGTAGTTGGATAAAGGAGAAGCTGATGTTAAAGGTGCGTGGCAAGTCTTTGCATCACTCATGCCGTATCGTACCATAAGTTTTTTTTTACTATACTTTGTTGTTTCAGATGATACTTGACCCGTTGTGTTGAACTTCAAGACCAAAAACCTCAAGGTGTTAAATTACCAATTCTCATAAAACCTCAAGGAAGGCTTAGAAATGAATCACTTAGGGCGATCTTTGGGGAGATAATTTCCCTTGGTGTCCATATAAGGTGGTGTTTGTGGTGACACCCCCTGACCCGGGGTCGGAGATCCGGTCCAATTACATATACTTGTATACTCAATAAATAACAATGTTGATGACCCCAATCAACAATAAAACTCGAGCCATAGTCTCAGAGAATGGAATTATTATTGTAATTCCGTTCTCTGAGACTATGGCTCGAGTGTTATTGTTGATTGGGGGTCACCTGCATTGTTATTTATTTTATTTATTGAGTATGCAAGTATATGGTGGTGTTTGTGGTTGCTCCCACATTTGAATGATGAAAGTAGTAGTTAGTGTTGTATTCCTCTTTGAACGAGTATAACAATATAGAGGAGTATAAAAACTTCTGGTACTTAAGATAAACATGAAAAACTAATAGGTATGAAAATTTAGCAAAAAAAAAAGAAGGTATAAACACCCCAGACAAGATAATCATGGTAACAAACATTATCAATAACCATAGTCCTAACAATTACCACACAATTACACAAAAAACAAGAACTATATACACTAGCATGTAAAGTACAACACATCATTAAAGTGTCTGTTTGTGTATCTTTATTAGGTAAGAAGAGAAATGAAGTTTCCCACTTGTATATTTTATCAGCTTGTAATTACATGTAAAACAATGTAATTTTAATATTGAAATTCCTTAGCATGAAGTATGAACTAAATTAAATGGGCATTTCACTCATTTGTATGATTTTTGAAAAAGTATCAGTAGCATACAATGATATCAATTGTGATAGAAGTAATGATATCAGCGACAATTAATTTCAACATTGCTTAAAACTTTCAGATAATTAATGCCTACTCAAGTTTGGAAAATGAATGACGAGAATGTAAAGTGGAGATTTTGTGAATTCATATACTGTTTGGTCAGTAGCAAAATAAGCTGGTGATGGATGCTGTCACTAAAAACATCTTCTACAACTGAATTGAGAATCAAGTTCAATATTTTTGTTCACGGAAGACTTCACAGCTGAGTTAATTTCTATGGCACTATAATAACCATAATATAACAAGTAAGATCTGTAGGCAAGTTCAATGTCTTTGAGTAATTACCACTCCTAGTTCCTGACTGGTTTCGGCAAAAAGCTCGATATTCTACTTCATTAAATCTTATTAAGGAGTTAAATTTTCTTCTTCCTGTGCAATGAAATAGGAGAGTGGGAGGAGGGAGAAGAAATAAAACAAACTCTAAGGTAGAAGTTGAACTTAAAAGACTACCTATCAAATCTGCATCTAAAGCTGCATGTAGCTTAATAGTTTAGTTCTGAGGAAATGTAGACAATGAAATTAGTAGCTTCAACAAAGTGAATATTTGACAGTCGGCAGTACAATTACAAGTAGGAAGAGCTGTCATGTATCAACTACAGTTTAATATCATAGCAGATAGCAGTAAGAAAGATAATCTTTGAACCGATGAAGAATAATACTAAGCTAAGGTGACTGAAGAAATGATCAACTGAGAAGGCAGGTCCAGAAAAGGGTCAGTAAAGTGACGTATGCAACTAAAAGTATATATTTCAAGATTGATTGGTCAGGAAGAGAGAAATGTGAGGTAGAGATTGTTTGAACGAAAATTATTTATAGGAATCCATCAACCATTGAGCAAATATGAGTGTTTCCTACAAACGCGGACATTAATCTTCCACAAGACTTTTAAGTAAGTTTATTTGAATGCAAGAGTGCCAGCTGAAAATATATAAAAATTCACACAAGTTCAAGATAGTTCAATTTTATTTTTTGAAGACACTAAGACAATGTCTTTCAAAAGGGGACAAGTGGCCAACATTCTCAATAACCAGCATACCACAAATACATATCCAAATTTTAGAATTTGAAACTTAAAGACACCTCAGACAGAATAAGATAATTAAAAATCTCAAATATTTCATTTATGTACCTCTGGTAGTTTTTTCAAAGTTCTGTAACTGAAATAAAAAACCAGGATTCGGAGATGCTATAGCTCGTTTACTCTTCACATGTTCCAAAGCTTCCGAGCACCTAAGTCCACGCTTCTTTATTAGATAAGCAACAATGATAGTCACACTGCAGTAATGAGTTTATGGTGGTAAGAAGAAAGGGAAGAAATATTATACTGAAGAAAAAAATTTAATGTAAAGCTTAGTAGTTCAAAGCCTAGAAAGAAAAGTAAATAACATGATCTTCCTATTTTAGATCATGTTATTTTAGAAAGAAGGTCATCCAATATATGGCTTCCCTACTACTTCCAGTCACACCAGTTAGTATGCCAATGCAGAATTTGCGTATCAGCGAACACATACCCATGTGCTGTGTTTGGTTAGTTCCAGTGGAATGGAGCTTAGACTAGAAAAAACAATGTGAAAATAATAAGAGGAATAAGAGAAGGATGGAGGTGATGAGAGTTATCAAGAAAGTGATGGAGTTTATATTTATTGTAAGTGTGAAGATGTGAGTGGGAGAAAGGATTTCACATTGATTCATAAACTATGGGGAATGTAGTTAGATTTAAACTTGTAGTGTGAAATGGTGTAAGGACTGAATGCTATGCATAACTGGTGACAAAACATTGCGTAGATTTTATTGCATATGGCAATGTACTTGAATACTTGATAACATAATGATCTGGCTAATTAAGCTAATAACTTTCATCCTAAGACATAATTAAAAAAGAACACAAATAAAAGGAACTAAAAGATGAACCATAATATCATAATATAGCCACTAGCTATATGTTTTGCATTTTAGGAATGGCTTGAATGGAGGATGTACAACAACCTCAAATTGAGATTTTACTGAACTGCTGTACTGATGAAAAAGATAGGTTAAACCTGTTCTATGCTATATATCTTTCAGACCTAGATACTATAAGAAATATAATAAATTATGGTTATGGCACGAATTACACCTTCTGGATATTCCTGCAAAGCAGTGAACCAAAACTTTACCACCCAGTTGTTTAGCTTCGTCAATAAAACCAAAGCAATCATCAAAATATTGAGAGATGCTTACATCATGTCGGTCCTGAACTGTGTTAACAAACATAAAAGTGAAAATAAAATAAAAAATTTATTCCAACTTCATATGTTGTAATAGGCAGAAAGTTGAAGCCACATATTAGTTTTATAAATTAGCATTTTAAAATGTTTTAAGTTGCTGCATAACTTTATCAATCCGATTGGAGTTTTATAAATGATACTTCCTATCCAAAATAGACGACTCCTATCGTAGATTAAATAGGAACCAGTCATCTACTTTGGAACAGAGGGACGATGATACATCGACAGACCAGGTTCAAGGGACGATGGCAAAAAGAGAGCTGCACAATGCAAAACTATCTAATTATTTTATTTAATTACAAAAATAATGCACAGAGTTTTGACGACACCTTAACATCAGAGATATTGCACTGAATATCATACGCCCTGTAATCTTTGTTCTTTCAAATATACAGTTACAGATTCTTGTCACCAACTAGCAATTAGACACTATCACCAAAATTAAATAGCTTGTATACAAGAAATGCATTATGGATCAAGCAAAAAGTGCCTACCATCGACAATTTTGTATTTGAACTCGTTTGGATAAGGAGGCATTAAACTTGCCACAGTTAGAATGTGTGTAATATTTAAGCTTCTCAATGCACTCTTATTATTTGCAGCTCCAATGGAACCCAAGTAGAGACCCTAAAATTCGAAGAATTGATGACAAATGCAAAATCAGTTAAGAAAATAACCATGATAATTATTACCAAATATACTTCTCTTTACCTCTTCGATTTGGCATGGAACATCATCATCTCTTACACCTTTTGCCACAGACATTGCTCTCAGGAGCGCTGTAAGTCGTCCCCTATAGGCTTCATCGAGCTGATCCATTCTAAGTACACTTCTGGATTGTGGCCCTTATACTTCCGATTAACTTACCAGTCCTCTGAAACTTTTACACCTTATTCCTTATTCAATAAGTATTGTAAAGGTCTGATATTACCCTAAACAGAAAAAGGCTAAAATATAGTGGCGTGGAACAATTCAGATGATGTCATGTCATAATAATAGCAATCAAGCAGCATCGGCATAAATGGCTGGATAACTAATCTTGGAATGCATCACATGCAATATCCAATTTTTACAAGATTAAAACGAAGTAATGCAGACAATTATTACAATACTACCTGACTTTCATATTCAGCAAGATATCAATATATCCATCTGGGTCATAACATTCAACATCGCTTACCAGGAAAAGAAATTAAAAATAAAAAAAGAAGCAAATTTAGTTGTAATTCCAAGAATCTAAAAACGTCTCTACCTAAGTTATTTAAAAAAGAAAACGGAACTACTACCAACTTCAAAGGCACTTTCTTTTATTGCAGTTTGGTACAAAAATGTTCAAGTTTATAGGGTTCTTGTTTGACAACACATGACCATATGCTACTGGCGGAGGCAGAAACATAAATTACAATAGTTAAACTTATCCTAATATTGCTATTCTATCAAAAATATTAAAAAGTTGTTAACTTTACCATGACATATCCATATCATTTCATCACTACTAAAGTAAAACACCATTAGTCCATTATTTCATTACAACTAGTAATTTAAAGCTACAAACTTTAATACTTGTCCTAGCACAAAAACTGTTATTAGCAAAATAATGATATGGGTATTTGAGCAAAGATATAAACAATCAAAATCAAGAGCAATAACATAAAATATATGATTATAAATCAAGTGGGTCAAAATGAAAATTTGCAAAATACAAACACAGTAGGGAATTAGATACAGAATAGATATGATTACATACATGTATCAGTGTACAGACAGAAACTGAGATTACCTTGTTAGTTAAATCACTCCTCTGATTGTGTCTGCCCAGACTCGGAAACATTGTAATGAAGAGTTATTTGATATATACGTTTTACAGTGGAATTTCAATATCTGCTGGAATAGCTCAGTTGGTTAGAGCGTGTGGCTGTTAACCACAAGGTCGGAGGTTCGACCCCTCCTTCTAGCGTTTTTGACCCTGAGATTTTTTTTTTTTTTTTTTTGTGAAGGGTTGAACTATATATACATGGCCAAACCGGACCGGAACCGGACCGGGTCAAAACCGGTCAAACCCTGAACCTGAACCGTTTGAACCGGAACCGGCCGTTTATATCTTGTTAAGGTTCAGGTTCCGGTTCAAGATTTTCACGAACCAGAATCCGCGGTTTATGAACCGTGGTCATGTCTACTGATCAACTGTTGTGGTGGAACAAACATTCAGCATATGAGGAAATATTTTGAATCCAAGGAGATCAAGATTGGCTCCCGAATCTTTAGAAACACAAGTTTGTGTGAATGATTGGAAAAATGGTAGAATTAAGAACACAATCCTCATCCGACGAATATTGTGGAGATCCTACAACAATTCTCACCACCTCCGAATCGGGTGGATCGAGTTAGTATATGTTATAAATATTATTGTAATAAATTATATGGTTGGTTGTATTCTTATAAGTTGTAAAACATATAAAATTTATTGTAATATATTTACTTGTTTTTAATAAAAAATGTGAATTAATTTAACGATATTTCTTATATAAATTATTTTTTTATTTATAAGGTTCGAACCGGATCTTGAACCGGGTCAAACCTGAACCTGAACCGTTTGAACCGGAACCGGCGGTTTATATTTTGTTAAGGTTCAGGTTCCGGTTCAAGATTTTCACGAACCGGAACCGGCGGTTCACGAACCGTGGCCATGCATAGGTTGAACAACCATTTATATAGAGTAATGTTAAAGTCTTAAATTTGTTCCAAAATATTTCGTAAATGTTATGTATTATATTTTTATTGGTCATAATAATTTGATTAATAATAATGGATCTCCTTCTATTTGCATAAATTTTACTAATTAAAATATTTAATAACGATACATCATCAAATACACGTCATTTAAAAATATTTTTTGGAAATAAAATTAAAATCTATAACATTATTCTTTTATATAAGCATTTTTATAATCAAGTTAATAATTAACTTAAGCGTTCCTTGTGTAAAATAAAAAATTTAACTTATAATTATTATTTAATAAACACTTTAAAACGTAAAAAATAATAAATCCATTCATCTTTAAAGAGATTTTTTGAAAAATATATTTTAAAAAAAAAATTTAAGCTTACAATTTCTTATTTGAATACAAATTTTTAATATTAACTTAAAAATTATTTTAAGCTCCTATTTTAAAAATGAAACAAACCGCCTCTAAGAGCATTCGCGATGGTAATATGTAAAATAATTAGTTAAAATGGTTAGATATAATGATAATATAAAATTTTAGCTAAGTGGAAGAATATGTTGTTGGATCAAATCAAGCCAACCATTATTGTATTTACTTGTCATATTGTAACATTCTAGTACTTCTTGTATTAAATAGTGATTTAGTTTATTTTAAGTATGTATTTGCATTTAGAAGCTTGTTTCTAATGCATTTCCAAATGTAAATGAGTAATATTTAGAATAATTGTACTGATAGAAGATTCAATGAATCATGCATCAGGAGAATAAAAATTACATCAAATAAGGAGTTATAAAAGAAATTATTTCTAAGGTAATTGATCAATATAGAAGTCACATTGATAGAGAAGTCACAAGTACAAACTAGTAGAGAAGTCTCAAATAACTCAATCGAAAAGTCTACTCAATCGAGAAGTCTACTCAATCAAGAAGTCAAGGACATGAAGTCATTCGAGAAGTGCAAAGAAATGATCAATCGAGAAGTCCAGTTAAACAAATCGAAAAGTTAGCTAAGGAAACAATCAAGAAGTTAGCTAAGGAAACAATCGAGTAGTCTGTGAAGTGAGTCAGTCGAGAAGTGTGTGAAATCAAGCCCAATCAAAAAGTCTAGCCCATTCGAGAAGTTTAGCCTGATCGAGAAGTCATCAAAAAATATATGAAATCGAGAAGTCTCAAGTCAAAGACCAATCAAGAAGTCTCACAGGTACTCGATTGAGCAGCTCACAACCTGACTTCTCGAAATACAATGAAGCTGAGTATTTGGATGTTTCAAATAACTATTTTCAAGGAGATTTGCAAAAGAATAAGACAAGTAATCTGAAGCATTTTCGTGATCAGGTCAGTCAAAAGGAAAAAAGCAGAATGAAAAGACTGTCAAAGAATTGTGTTAGCTAGAAATAAATAGTAGTCAAATGTAAAGTATTTCTTGTCTGTTTCTAGATTTAGCATAACTGTCTAGTGAGAGCATGTGCAAAATGAGACTCGTTGTCTATATAGTATAGAAGACAAGCACTAGACAATGTGAAGAAAATTGTATTCATCTATTTTTCTTGTTTTCTTTCAAGAACAAGAAGCTGAGAATTTCACAAAGATTCTCAGATTGTAGCAAATCATTCTAATAAAAGATTAGATTGATATTTAACTGTGAAGTGTTTATTATTTAAACTCTGCATCTCTAAGATAAACACTGATAAGATTAATAAAGCTACAACACCAGTCATCAGTTCACACAGAAAAGAAAATCAAATATATCAATCTATACATTCACCCCCCTCTGTATAGTTTTGGTTTAACTCATTCCTAACACATGTACTCCAAAAATGTTATTCATAATTATAATAATGTAAAATTATATCTAAAGGATTTATTAGTTCAAAAATATATTTTACCAAATATGATTATCTATATTTTTATATTTTTTGGTAATGAAAATGGAAGATTGAGCGAATAATTTTTATATTTTCTTTAAAAAGTGTCATCTGGATGTCACATATATAATTTAGCTAACTAATTTCGACAAACTCAAATTAATGCTGGCTTGATGGCACATAAATATTAGAGCTCGGTTTAATTTTTGGATAAAACAGGAATCGAAACCGGAAGTCCTTGATTTTTAAAATCGATAACCGACACCGGAACTGAAGTATCGGTTTCGGTTTCAAAAATTCTGTTTCGGTTTTTATCGGTTCGGTTTCGGTTTTAAAACCGATTAAATGAAAAATATTATAAATTTAAATAAAAATAATTAATAAAATATTTTATTTATAAATGTAAATTGTTAAATGTGACAAATTTATTTGGCAGCATCGATATTATATACTGGGAGTCTATACTGGAAGTACTAATGAGTCATACAAAGATAGTTTTACTTTATCCTAACTAACAACTCAACACAAGCCTAATGCATGTTTTTTTTTGGATAAAACAAGCCTAATGCATGTTGTTTGTATTTTGGATAACAACAATGTTAGCGGCTAAAATAGTTGTATAAAATTTGGAAAATAGCCCTGCTATAACCTTTGGGATATAATCTGCATTTATGTGTACAGACCACCCAAATGGTAAGAAATTGCGTTGTATGCAGTATGCTTAACAAATAACTGAAATAAACAGTAGGCTTACAAAGAAACATAATTATATATATATATATATATAATTAATATAAATTATATAATATATTTATATATTTATTATTTTAATAATCGATTCAATTCGATTTTTTCGGGATCGGTTTGAATCTAAAACCGGAACCGGAACCGATTAAACGGTTCGGTTTTAAAATTTTCAATCAGATCGATTTTATTCGAATCAATTTTTATCGATTTTTACCTGTTTCAGTTTCGGTTTCATTAAGTTTTTTTCCTCACCGCTAATACATACCATCTAAACCAAACTATACCAACCAAAAATTTGAAGTTAACAAATTTAGAGCCTGTTTGAGTTTATTAGAAATTTAAATTTTAACTTATAGATTATTTATAAAATAAATTAAATAGACTCTTAATTTAATATAATTTATTTGACATGAGAAGGCCAAATATCTAAAACAATGTATGTGACTTTAATATTTTTATTAAATGTGAATTGAACCTATTCATTAACATTTTAAGTTAAGTTGAAGTTGAATCTTAATACGTGCAACATACTCGTTTGGGGTAATATTAAAAATCCCAAAAATGTTTTTTTTTCCGAAGTGGTTAATGTGAATATAATAAGACCCATCTCATTTATTATTTTATAATTAATTAAAAAAAATTATTCTTTCATGTTAGTATTGTCACATTATTTGGAAAAAAAGATTTGAGAACATTTTTGAAATTTATAGCATTACTCATTTATATTTTTTCTGTTCAAAATTGCATTTAAGATTAAAATCAAATTTCTTAATAATTATGGGAGTCAAACTCATCTGGACAAAATATCTTACTTGGATTTTTAAGTGAGATGATATATAATTTGATAACAAACAAGTTTAGTTAGTTAATGAATAAATTTATAAAGAAATTAAATTATTTGATAAATATTTGAATTCGAGTTTGATTTTATTCAAATCAATTCATTAAAAAAAATTCAATTTCAATAAGAAAAAAAGATTCAATTCAATTCATTTACAAACTTTGAAAAATGTGGATAAGATCGAATATGCTGTTTTTGTAAAAACAGATATGCCAGAATTATTGCAAAATCGAAAGAGGACATAAATTAAGAAAAAGAATATCCCATGTGCTAGTGGGCTGTGGGCAGGCATGAAACAGCTACAATGCATTAGAGTAATCTACTTTATACCGTACATGTAACAACTCTACAAAATATATATTATATATAAAGTTTGTGGAAAATCGATGGTGCTCACTGCTCAGATCTGTACATTATTGTGAGTAATATAAAAGGGATCACACACGTATCATATTGCTATTATCAAAATCAACTATCACCTTCCCAACTCAACAAGATAAGAGCAGCCACAATGCTGCATACCATTTCACCAAATCCAACTGCACCTTTAGCTGCCACATCAGCCGCAAATGGGTTGGCCTAAAAGTTAGTCAAATTGGTCCAATACAAGCCCACTTGCCACATTTTATAGGACCCACTAATTTCTTATTATATTATATATTTAATAAATTATTTTAGAATTTAATTACTTAATTTAATAATATTATGTTATTAAAATTAAAATGAATAAAGATTTAAAAATAGTATTAAAATAATAAACATGCCTCGTAATTAAAATGCATCATATTATTAAAAAACATGAAATTAAAAGAGACCCCACACGAGAAAATATTAAATTTAAACGTTACAATATGAAAAAAAATCAACGATTATTGTGAAAATGCGAGATATGCTCAACTAGGTCATTTTGTAGCTGACGATGTGAAAATAAGAATTTGAATATGGATATGGAAATTGAGGGTTTGGATTTTGAGAATTTGAAGGTGGGATATTATTTGGATTCATCTTTTGGTAGAGAAAAAATTTAAAAAACAAAGAGTATGAGTAATGAGATATGAAAATTTATATTTATAGGAGTAGAAATTATAGCCGTTGCTAAATTATATATGTTATGTAACGTTAATATTAACGTTACAAAAATAAAGTAAACAGAAGCATGAATGAACTAATAAAGCAGTACATATGCTGAGTAATAACACAGTTTACGAGACAGAAAAGTGATAAAAATAATAAAAAGCTGTCAAAGTGGCTCTGCCCACCATGGTGGGACTAACCATTTTTTGAGTGTCTCATACAGTGCTGAAACCATAAAAAATACATGACCGGGGTCATTTCACGTGGATCAATGTAACAAGTAGGCCTCCAGTGGAGGTACTCTAACACTAAACATTGACTTTGACACTTGCAAATATCTAGTCATCTCTTGCTCATCTTCTTATCCCTCTGCCCCAATATTAACCACCTGCGTCGCCCCTCCGCTTCTCATACACTCAAAAAAAATAATCAACTAATCTCTCCCCCCCTCTCTCTCTCTCGATCTCTCTCAATCTCTCCATGGCTTCTCCTCTTACTCAACTCCTCTTTCTCATTTTCTTCTCTTCCCACATATTTTCTTCATTATCTCAACAATCCATTGTGCCAAACACTGCCTTAATCTTTCCAGTCATCAAAGATTCATCAACTCTTCAGTACACTACCATGATTCAGATGGGCTCTCCCGCGGTTTCCAACAAGCTTGTTCTTGATCTTAATGGTCCATTTCTCTGGGCTGATTGTGCTTCCTTATCTTCTCATAAGCCCATCAGATCTGGTTCACTCAAGTGCTTATTAGCAAACTCGTGTGACTTGAGCCCACAAAACACCGTCACTAAAATCACTACACCTGGCCATCTTGCAGAAGAAATCATGACCGTTGATCATGTAAACTCACACAACTCAAAACCAATCTCCACCGTCCAAACATTATTATTTTCTTGTGCACCAACTGTTTTGTTACCTGGCTTAGCTAATGGTGCCAATGGCATGTTGGGCCTCGGCAGGTCTAAAATTTCATTAACATCACAATTATCAAACACTTTTGGAACTCACCGGAAATTCTCTATGTGCTTGTCGGAATCTGATGGCGTCATGTTCTCCGGTGATGTGACGTCAGACATTTTTAAGTCATTGATGTACACGCAACTTATTTCTAAAACTACATCAACGGGTTATTACATTAATGTGAAGTCAGTTAAAGTGAGTAACAAAAGATTAGCCCTGGGTACAAATTCTATAGACACAACAATAAGTACGGTTGTTCCGTACACAACTATGGACACAACAACGTACGATATTTTTGTACAGGCCTTTGTTGTGGCTGCAAGACATGTGAACATGACTAGGGTTGTTGCACCCTCCACAACAACATTCGGGGTGTGCTTTAGCGCACAAAACTCGTATCCAGTGCACAATACTCTCGTATCTAAAAAAGGTTCCGACGCAGTGCCGACAATTGAGCTAGTGTTACAAAGTGAGATGGTGAAGTGGAGGATTGATGGGAGGAATTCAATGGTGAGGATTAGTGATGAAGTTGTTTGTTTGGGAATTTTGGATGGAGGGTCTAACGTTAATAGAGAAATAGTTATAGGGGGTTATCAATTGGAGGATAATCTATTGGAGTTTGATTTAGGTACTTCTATGCTTGGATTTAGTTCTTCTTTGAGGCAAACTAGTTGTTCTACACTTAATTTGTATACTAACCATGTAGAGTGATCACTACTTAATCTTCTTTTTTCAGAAGATCAGATGAGGATTAAGATCCTTGTAATTGTTCATAGGATTGTATAGCTACTTCCAGGTTTATGAAACGGGATGTATGACAACTGATTTTATTTCATCAAATATACAGACAACTGAACTTGGACTTTTTTTTTTATATTTTATTTAATTTTATAAGCTATTATTACTGTATTCGTGATTTATTAAATCAAGAATATAACAGTAATAACTTATCAGTACAGTTAACTAAACTAAATTTATTAGTCAAACGTAGACATTCTAATTCTAACAAACTCTGTATATATTTTAACAAAGTATAAATCGACATATATATTAATTCAAGTCAGAAATTAACTGTAAGGATAGTAGTGAAAGCTCATGCACTATTTTCACCATTTCTTACACTGTTTCGTAGGTGATGCTGTAATGGTATAAGATCTTGCAAAATAACGTCTAATCGGAGGTATTGATCATCGAGCACCTCCAACTTGATAATTTCTTTTTTTGATATTTACATATCACATTATGGACAAGCCAAAACATCTTTACAATGCTTTTCAGAAAAAAAATATTTTAAGTAATAAAAACCGCAAGTGTACGGGTGTACGTGAGTACAAAAACAAGTACGAGTCTAATTACAGAGAACACGAATCAAGTTTTTAATCTATAAAATAAATTAAACTAGTATTCAAATATATCAATAATCGAGTTCATCGGCTAAACACATAAAAATCATGGTGTAATTTAAATATTAATTTTTACTAACAATTAAACACATAAGTATTCGGAATAAAGACAACCAATGATTCCAAATCAAATATTATTTAAAAGTGGTAAAAACTATTTAGTAAAAATATTACAAATTAAATCAATTCTCAAAATCATATGGATCCTAACAATACGAACTCACAACTCTACTTGTGTTGCTCGCATGAAATTACTCACATAAACATGATATTGGAGATAATTAATAAGATAAATACATCTCAATTAAGCACATACACCACGAGATTCATGTTTGTTCAGCCCGACTACATCGCCCTTTAGAAAGAGGTTTTAGCCTAACATCATTGAGACAATCATGATAAAAGTAAAGAAACTCATATCAATAATTGAAGATGAAACTTGGATTTTATTGAATAAGTTTTGAGTACATGGGAGAAAGAACAACTATGCTAGAGAAGAAGGACAACAATACAATGCAAAAGATCTCTGGATACAAGAGGCCTAGCCTATTTATTTATACTAAAATAATTACAAGGAAAAATTAATTATAAAGATATTTTTATTTATTTATAATAATTCTTGTGATTATTTGTTTGCTCAGCTTTCCCTGAATAGATGATTCTTGCTTGATTTATGATGATTCGCTGACTTATCATGATATGCTGTGATCTCTTAATATTAGTGTAAATATCTCATTTTAATTGACAAATCTTTAATATTTTTTTTAATATCTGCACAATCAAAATAAACACAAACCAAGCATAAAAAAGAAAAATAAACTTAATAAATATATAAAATTATACAATAATATTATACTAATAAAATGTATTATCAGCTGCAAAAGCAAAAGATGAAACAGTTTCCAAAACATCAGTTTTAAATTAAACATCAAGATAAATTTGGCAATGAGATGCACCACTTCATTAGTAGACCTTGGTTTATACTCAATATTCAGCACATTCACTTCAGAAGAAGAAGCTTCAATATCTGCCACGAGAAAATCCAAATCTTCATTGCATTATGGAGGGACTATAATTCGTAAAGATCATACAATTTTTTAAGCTTCATTGATTTCTTTAATAAGTTGAATTCCCTCCTTAATAGCCAGAAGTTCTGCACAGAGGCGAATAAGGTTTATCACCAATATACCTTTTGACGCCAATACCTTCCCTTCATGTTTTCGAGTTATAATTCCTCTGCAGCGATTCCCTTACGACTTGGGCAAATTGCTGCATCTACATTAAAAGCTAGAGTTCCGGGCTTAGAGCATATGCGCCGGGGTTACAGAACAAATTATTCAGTAGTTTTTTTGATTGTATCCTGAAAAGCTAACATGCAGCGCTGGTAAATCAAATGCATCAAAAACTGATGCTCCTTTGATTCATCAACCCCTCCTTTGAAAATTAAAGGTGTGTTCAACGGCCATCAATTGATGGGTCCCACACAATTATAACAATTTTACACCACTTGTTTGGTCCTTTGTTTTAGTTCCTACAACGGCTAGCTGCTGCAACAGATATATAATGTGCTGCAACAGATATATAACGTCTATATAATTCTATAGCAGCTATAATTTTAAGTTTCAACAGTTATTAGAGAGCTCTACACCGAGATGCACGAGAAAATGTATGATATGAAGGAGGAGATGTGGGCTGTGTACCAGGAAAGGTTGAATAAGGTTCGTGCAAGAGCCAATACAAAACAGTTGGAACTTCTGAAGAAGGTACGGGAACTAGAAGCCGCTATCAATCGCAATAACAATTCCTTAAAGTAAGGGTTGGGTATAGCTGTTATGCGGGCTTGATCCTTGTGTAATAATTGAGCATTTATGAAATTATTAAATAGTAACTAATGAATCAATAGACTTTTATGGATGTATAAAAAGTAACAAAAATAGTTGATTTCTCATGAATAGTAATCAACTCCATCAATTTAATCCATGAATGGATGAATTAAAGGTCTTCATGGATGCATATGCTCTTAAGGGGAATGCCAACTAACACCAGACTTGATTATTTCTTTTATTAGATTTTCTGGAGTTCTCGTCATAATATTTATGCAAAAACTCTGCAATCAAAATTCAAATTTATCCTGAAAAAGCCTTCTCGAAATTTTACTAAGAAAGGAGTTAGGATCCTCTTCAATGTCTCTCTAATGAACCTTTTTGAAACCACTTAAATTCCACAACTTCTTAATTTTATTACAACTCCAAGAGAGTATGATACCAATTTTCTTTGTTGCATAGTTACCCCTTGAGAATTTTGCATCATCCTTTATTCCTCTGCGACATAACTCAGAATTAGTTGGAATCCAGCCAACTAGCTTCCAGATGAAATATGAATGTTAGAATTGTTTATTTTGATACTTTAATGGTTTGTGTACAGGAATAGGATTCAAATTCGTGTTTTTGAATAAAAAATATGCCCCAGATCTTATTCGTCCCAACTCTTTTGTTGAACAGCACAGAAGTTCTTGCCATAAAATTCTTTCTTTCTTTATTTTTATTTTTATTAAAGATATACGTTAATACTCTATTATTTTGATGCAGCTGGATCCAAAGTCAAAGTCAGATTCTGTATTCTGATTACTTTATTGTAGATTCAGATATACTTCATCAAGTTTAGACGTGGAACTGTGAAGAGTAGACTTAAACCAAATGCTACCAAGTCAATTATAGGTATTGATTAATAAGTTTATATCTTGAACATAGTTTTTAAATTTTAATGTAGCTGCTGATAAAGGATTACTCTATTTTAGTAACAAGGTCTACAACTTGATGATATATATTAAATGATATGGATAACACAGTATATTATATTATCTATACATAATAGCTGTCTGTTTACTTGATTGCTTGGAATACATTTTGATTTTGTACAATCTTGTGTGCCAACTTATACATTGACCAAAATTTAAAGAAATTTTGTAAGTCAAATCTTTTAGGTTGTAAGTTCTAATCCATCTTACTACATATCCTTTGTTTCTTCAGATATATAACACAATTAGAGTCTACACATCTTAACACATTCTGATTAACAAATTTTTTCATGGCTTCTCATTACTTTAATGTCACTTTCTTTTGTATATTTCTCTTAATCTTCTCAGCTAAAGCACAATCATCTTTTCGTCCGAAAGCTCTGATTCTCCCAGTCACTAAAGATACTGCAACACTTCAATATCTTACCTTGATAAAACAGAGAACTCCCCTGGTTCCCATCAGCTTGACCCTTGATCTTGGAGGCCAATTCTTATGGGTCGAATGCTACACCAGCTATGTCTCCTCCACTTATCGCCCTGCTCGTTGTCACTCAGCTCAATGCTCCCTTGCCAAGGCAACAAGTTGTGTCACAGAATGTAATTCTCCGCCTTCACCAGGGTGCAACAACAACACATGTGGTCTCCTACCAGGCAACCCTATAGGCAGACTCGCGACATTTGGAGATGTTGGCTCGGACGTTGTCTCAATCCAATCCACAAATGGCAGGAACCCTGGTCCTTTTGTTTTGGTGCCTCAGTTGCTCTTTGTTTGTGGCTCAGAATTTCTCTTAGGTGGTCTTGCTAATGGCGTTAAAGGAATGGCAGGCCTTGGAAGGGCTCGAATTTCGCTCCCTTCTCAGTTCTCGGCTGCTTTTAGTTTCAACAGAAAATTCGCAGTTTGCTTAAGTGCTTCAACATCAGCAAAGGGTGTTGTAATTTTTGGGAATGAACCGTATGTATTCCTTCCAAATGTGGATGCTTCAAAGTCTCTCATTTACACCCCACTTTTCATAAATCCTGTGAGTACCGCATCATCTTACTTTGTAGGTGACCCTTCCACTGAATATTTCATTGGAGTGAAATCTATCAAGATTAATGAAAAACTTGTCCCGATAAATTCAACACTGCTTTCTATAAACAAAGAAGGTTACGGAGGAACAAAAATTAGCAGTGTCGACCCGTACACAGTCTTAGAAACTTCAATCTACAATGCTGTCACCAACGCCTTTGTGAAGGAGATTTCTAGTGTCCCAAGAGTTGCGTCTGTGGCGCCTTTTAGTGCATGTTTTAGGTCAAAGAACATCGGCAGCACACGTGTGGGTCCTGCCGTGCCTCAGATTGATCTTGTTTTGCAGAGCCAGAGTGCGTATTGGAGAATATTTGGTGCAAATTCAATGGTGCAAGTGACCAAAGATGTTATGTGTCTAGGCTTTGTGGATGGAGGTGTAAATCCTAGGACTTCAATTGTGATAGGCGGGCATCAAATTGAGGACAATTTGTTGCAATTTGATCTTGCAGCATCAAGATTAGGGTTCAGCTCTTCGCTCCTCTTCCGTCAAACAACATGTGGAAATTTTAACTTTACAACTTCTACTTAGAACAAGAGTGTTTACAGTCCACATGCAGCCAACCTATGAATAATTGGCTGTTTATCTTGAACCAAATACATGTAACTGTTACTTGTGTTCTGTCAAGCAAAACAAAGCATTATGCTTCGATCTATATTGAACATTCTCCTGATTGATTCTATTCACATAGTTAGCAAGTTCATTAACAGAAAAAAAGGATTAAAAGTCCTGAATAATAACCTGCATGCATTGCTTAAAAGGAAGAAAACCACTTCAGACTTCACTAGTTCATGAATTCCACCAAGTAATCTATTTACGTATTCGAATTCGGGCAAAAAAAATAGCAACAAGAACTTTAACATTCCCATTGTTAACAAAGCTGACGCAAGTCACAAGCATTTTTGTTCTGTACGAAAAAGTAGAAAAAACGGTAAAGATATATTAGAAGTGTGACTATAACATAATTTTATTGGTATGAATTCTCTCAATAGTACTGTGTATTTTACAAACAATTACAGTTCTAATGTGTGCCAGGACATCAAATATAACATGGTGTTCCATCAAATTGATGCAAAATAATATTCCATTATAAAACGTAAGATGTTCTTCTTATTCATTTTTATTGCATAGTGAATGGAGTAAAGAAAATGCATATTGATCTATACCTATATGAAGATAGTTATATATAATGCTGTCAACTGCTAACCAAAATTAGCGGTGTTGACCCATACACCGTCTTAGAAACTTCAATATATAATGCTGTCACCAAGGCATTTGTGTAGGAGCTTTCTAGTGTCAAAAGAGTTGCATCCGTGGAGCCTTTTGGCACGTGTTTTAGCTCAGTGAACATTTGTAGCACACGTGTTGGACCGACTGTGCCTTCGATTGAACTTGTTTTGCAGAGGCAGAATGTGTACTGGAGGATAATGCTAGCCTATTCAACCAACATGTCATTACTAGATTCAAGCAAAGATAAGATCAAACAGCTACTTCTAGTTGATTTATAATCTAAAGATGAAACTAGTACCTCTTCTAGCTAGACGCTAGTTGACATTGCCATCTCTTCATGTGTCACGCCATTAATATTGAACGGTTTTGCCGCAAGGTTGACGGTAAAATAAGAAACCATTAAATACTTTACTAGCTATGCTGTGAAGTTAGACTTCTAACACTATCAAGACTAATGAGAAGCTTCAATATCTCCTTCCTAATTTTTCTGTTGACTTTGTGAAAGTCACCATTACCATTAGCTTCCAATCCATTTTCAAGACCTTATATATTACAACCAAATCTTTCCATAAACAACACCACAATAATTTTTGATCAATCTCTAATGGCTTTCCCTTCTTCTATATTTTTATTTGCACTCTGCTTGTTTCTTTATACGTCCTCCTCACTAGCAAAAACGAAAACCGTGCCCAAGCAAATAGTCCTCCCAATCTACAAAGATGCATCTACACTTCAATACCTCACACAAATTAAACAGAGAACTCCCCTTGTCCCCGTTCACTTAACTCTTGATCTCGGAGGGCGTTCCTTATGGACCGATTGTGAACACGGTTACATTTCCACTAGCATTCGCTCAGGTGGATGTGACACGATTCAATGCCGTCTGGCTCAGGCATCTAAAAGCTGTGAACCTTGTCAAGCCACGTTCCCGGTTGGGCCTGGGTGCACTAACACTAGCACGTGTTGGAGATTTCCTCAGAACACTGTCACACGCAGTGCTTCTGGTGGTGAGCTAGCTTCGGACATTATTGCCATTAATTCCACGGATGGAAAGAGCCGTGGAGATGTTGTTGTTGTGCCTCAATTCCTCTTCTTTTGTGGATTGACAACAATTGTTGACGGTCTTGCTAAGGGAGTCACCGGTATGGCTGGTCTTGGAAGGACTAAAATATCATTTCCTGTTCAATTAGCCTCTGCTTTAAACCTCAAAAGAAAATTCGCTCTTTGTTTGAGTTCTTCAACAACATCTAACGGTGTTGTAATCTTCGGTGATGAACCATATAATTTCCCTACTACTTCGAATAACTCTAGCTTTCTTACCTACACATCACTTATTCTCAACAAAGTGAACACTGAAGTTCGAGTTCTTCGGGGTGAAGCTTCAGCAGAATACTTCATTGGAGTCAAGTCAATAAAAATCAACAACAAAACCGTCAAACTGAACACCACATTGTTGAAGATCAACAAAAGTGGATACGGAGGAACGAAGATTAGTACTGTGAATCCATACACCGTCCTGGAAACATCCATATATAATGCCGTGATCAAAGCTTTTGTCAGTGAGCTTAAAAATGTGACTAGAGTCCCTCCCGTGGCGCCTTTCGGAGCATGTTTTAGCTCAAAGAAGATAGGCAGTACTCGGGTTGGTCCAGCTGTGCCCAATATTGATCTTGTGATGGAAGAGAATGGTGTGGTTTGGAGGATGTTTGGTGCAAACACAATGGTTAGGGTAAACAAGAATGTTTTATGTTTAGGATTTGTGGATGGAGGTGAACCTACTTATATTACATCAATAGTGATCGGAGGACATCAAGTTGAGGAAAATTTATTGACGTTTGATCTTGATAAATCAAAGCTTGGGTTTAGTTCTTCACTTTTGTTTAGACAAACAACATGCTCAAACTATAGGGTTCGTTCCAATGCTTAATGCTAAGCAAGTCTTTTTTGTCTAATAATACTTCCTTGTCGTTGACTTTTGCCTGGAGTGATTGTCATTTGGCATGTATGAATCTGTGTTTGACTGTTCAGTTTCTTGTAAGCAATACTGTATTCTTTCCTTTAACTAAAACTAGCTAATGGCCGGATAAATTTTAAAGATTTTGGAAATTATTTCTAATTATAAAAATTAAACAAAAAAAAGGAAAAATAGGTTGTGCTAAACAAAAAAACATTGTGTACTCCTTTTATATTCCATATACTAGATGCTTGCTTCTAATCATAAACATTTGGTGTTCATTTTTTGATGCTGTCATATTTGAGAGGACATGCAACCAGTAAGCTTTTAGCCAGGCTTGGAGGTTTGGGCACTAGAGCTTAAAACAAAATCATGTACTTCTCCTGCTTGCCTGCAGCTTTCCGAGTCAATAAATTATTTTAAAATTAAGTTTTTAAAAAAGTGGGCTGGTCTTGTCATTTACCGATATGTATAAGAGAGCAAATCAGTTGTATATGTGTTTTGTGAGATTAGCAATAAGTTGCATGATTATTTCCCCGTTTGACGCAACTTATAAACTGCTTATAAGTTGAAAAAGTTGGTATATATGTACTTTTTTTGAAAATAAGTAACTTATTTTGAAATTTGAAAATAAGATTTGGTTTTAAATTTCTAAAATAAATATTAATTTTCAAAAAAAAATATGAAAATACTTTTTAAAAAAAGTAACTTATTACTTATAAGTTAAGCCAAACACCCTCTATATGTTTTTTTGTGAACATTTTGAAGTTTTAAGTATGGCGTATTATTTTTTCTTATTCTAACATCTGTATATTTGTCTTTTGAAGTTTAAGAGACTGTACACAGAGATACTAAAAGATCTTGGAACTGAAAATGGACCAGCAAAGACATGGAAAACCCCCGAATAGGGCCCCCTATCAAGCTAACCAGATGATGGGAGCCTCTACTCCTGCACCAGCAGGATTAATTCAGTCTACGCAGACTCCAGGTCAAATGACACAGCACCAACTTGCTTATCAGCAAATCCATCAGCAGCAACAACAACAGTTACAGCAACAACTCCAGAATTTTTGGGCAAATCAATATCAAGAAATTGAGCAGGTAACAGATTTTAAAAACCATAGTCTGCCATTAGCTAGGATCAAGAAGATCATGAATGTAGATGATGATGTGAGAATGATATCAGCTGAAGCTCCCGTCATATTCGCCTGAGCCTGTGAGATGTTCATCCTTGAGTTGACTATGCCCTCTTGTTTGATGGAACAAGATTTCTTAAGCGATCTGTGTGAAATTGATTAGTAAATGAAGTGCATCCATCCATGAGTTCAAACGCTTATTCTCCCATTCCACCCCTTATTTTCATTGGTGAAAACTACCAGTTGTGGGCCGTAAAAATGACAGCAAATTTTGTGGGCTGTCAAAATGACAACAAATTTGACAACGTATTTGCAGGCATGGGATCTCTGGGAAGTAGTGAATGAAGATTTAGTTGTTCCATCAATAACGGAAAATTCCACGGTGCAACAAATTAAGATTCATAATCAGTGGCGGACCCAAAGCATTGCCAGAGTATGCTTTGGCCTATTCTCAAATTTTTGGGCCTGTTAATTGTTTTTAAAGTTATACCATATTAAGGGCCATGTTCAAGTTGATACAAGTCACAGCCAACCCATTTGCTTAATGTCTGAACTAGGAATCAATTAGTTTAAATAGTGTACATAACATCACATGTTGTCTAAAAGAAAAGAGAGTTAGAGTCTCTGATGTGAGTGCACATATGTCTGAAGAGTGAAGTCTAAGTATGAAGAAAAAACTTGCAAATTATCTAACGAATAATTCATAGCATTAGTGATTAAGAATACTTCTTGATTTTTATCCTTTTACTGTGCCTATTCGTTTAAAAAAATCTAACGTATTTTGGCCCCTCCTAGATTAGATTTCTCGGTCCGCCACTGTTCATAATGAGAAGCAATCGAAGCTCTATAAGGCCAAAACTGTTTATTTTCCATTGTATTTGAATCATTGTTTACCAGAATTATGAATCTGGAAACAACCTTCAAAATCTGGGAGTATCTCAAACAAGAGTTTCAAGGAAATGCAAGAACAAAGAGCATGAGAATCTTGAATCTCAAAAGAGAATTTGAGTTGCAGAAAGACTCAGAGACTGTCAAAGAGTATGCAAATAAATTGTTTCAACTTGTTAATAAACTCAGGCTCATTGGTGAAGAGATGCCTGATAGTAGGGTGGTTGAAAAGTTATTAGTAACATTACTAGAAAGATTTAAGGCCAAGATCTTTGCATTGGAGGAAAGTAAAGACCTCACAACGATAACTTTGACATAACTTCTTAGTGCTTTAGAAGCTCATGAACAAAGGAAGTTGATAAGAGATGAAACCACTATTGAAGGAGCAATGCAATGAATATTGCAGATTCAATCAAACTTAGGTAGAAAAAAAGATTGCCGCACAAACAAAGGAAACTCTAGTAACAACGAAACCCTTCTTGGAGTAACCAGAAACGATTTGGGCAACAAAAGAGTTCCTTATTCTCCATTGGGCATTATGGCAGAACAAATCACCCTCCATTTAAATGTTGGAGCAGATATGATGTAAAGTGTAATAAATGCAATGAATGGGTCATATTGCAAGAATCCGCAAGAACCGAGAAAAACAAGTAAACGAAGCCCAATTTGTGAATGAAAAGGAAGAAGAACAGTTGTTCGTGGCATCATGTGATGCAAACATCAGTCAAGGTGAAACATGGCTAGTGGACAAGGCCCAA
Source organism: Oenanthe sinensis (assembly GCA_028671895.1). NCBI lineage: Eukaryota > Viridiplantae > Streptophyta > Magnoliopsida > Apiales > Apiaceae > Oenanthe > Oenanthe sinensis. The sequence continues at coordinate 28,250,072 of CM053813.1, read as the reverse complement.
GTTGGGAATGAAAAGGAAAAAAAATAGTTGTCTATGGCATCGTGTGATGCAAACATCAACCAAGGTGACACATGGCTAGTGGGCAGTGGTTGTACAAACCACATGACAAATAATGTGCGACTCTTCAAAGAAATTGATCGGAGTACAAGTTCAAAAGTAAGAGTTGGAAATGGACAATATATCTCTATGAACGGTAAAGGTTCCATCGTTATTGAAACTCTCACAGGTACTAAAATTCTTACTAATGTGATGTATATTCCTGAAATTGATCAAAATTTATTGAGTGTTGGACAATTACTTGACAAAGGTTTTAAAGTGCATTTTGAGGACAAGAAATGTGTGATTAAAGATGCAGAAGGTCTTAAATTATTCTGTATTAAGATGAAGAGAAAAAGATTTCAACTTGATCTCATGGAAAAAGAGCAAGTTGCATACCAAGCTTCTATGAAGACTACTGAACTTTGGCATAAAAGGTTGGGGGATTGTCAGGTTGGATTCTTAAGCGGGTTCTTAGATGAAGAAATCGAGTTGAACAAGAAGCATTTCTTGTGCAAGGTCAAGGAAAAAAAGGTGTTACCAGTTAAAAAGGCTTTGTTTGGACTTACACAGGCACCAAAGGCCTGATACAATCATATAAATTTGAATCATGAGACATATGTTAGAGTTTGCAACATCAATGACAAAGAGGAGTGTTAACATATGCCTTAGCTGCTGCAACAAATTATGTGTGAAGTGTGTGTGTTTAGTTCAAGTGTATGTGATTTGTTGCTAGAAGTTAAGTTTTTTTAAATAAGATAGAATCTATGGTAGTTATTCAAGGAGTTGCAACTGCAAACCTGATATTTAGGATTAGTATGATTTGAATTAGTAGTTATTGTGGTGGTTATAACTTTCACTATTTAAGATAGGTTATGTTTAGTATTGTATTATTATGTTTTGTGTAAAGAAAATTATCAGTTTGTGTTGCTATATTATACATCAGTTAGTTTCAAATCCAACACATTTCTTAAGAAAACCACTTCACTAATTCATGAATTCCACAAAACAATCTATTTACGTATTTGAATTCGGGAAAAAAATAGCAACAAGAACTTTAACATTCCCATGGTTAACAAAATTGACCCAAGTTACAAGTATTTTTGTTTTGTACGAAAACGTAGAAAAACGATAACGATATATTAGAAGTGTGACTATAACATAATTTTATTGGTATGAATTCTCTCAATAGTATTGTCTATTTTACACACAATTACAATTCTAATGTGTACCAGGACATCAAATATAACTTGGTGTTCCATAAAGTTGATGCAAAATAATAGTGCATTATAAAACGTAAGATGTTCTTCTTATTCATTTTTATTGCATAGTGAATGGAGTAAAGAAAATGCATATTGATCTATACTTATATGAAGATAATTATATATAATATTGTCAACTGCTAACCAAAATTAGCAGTGCTGACCCATACACCGTCTTAGAAACTTCAATATATAATGATGTCACCAAGGCATTTGTGTAGGAGCTTTCTAGTGTCAAAAGAGTTGCAACCGTGGAGCCTTTTGGCACATGTTTTAGCTCAGTGAACATTTGTAGTACACGTGTTGGACCGACTGTGCCTTCGATTGATCTTGTTTTGCAGAGCCAGAGTGTGTGCTGGAGGATATTTGGTGCTGATAATGCTTTCGGTCCTTCAGTGGTCATAACAGTCTCTTACCATGGTGATTTGATAGGCTAAATGTGATGAGATGTGGGTGCGGGTCCTGCAAAACCTGATTGGGAATCTGTGGCCATCAAGCACCTCTGGCGTGAGAATCAATACGGTTTATTGGGAGAAAATAATCGAAGCATATATCAAAAATTACTTGGTATTCCACAAAGCACATTTCTTAAAAAAACCACTTCACTAGTTCAAGAATTCCACAAAGGAATCTGTTTACGTATTTGAATTCGGGAAAAAAATAGAAACAAGAACTTTAACATTCCCATTGTTAACAAAGCTGACCCAAGTTACACGTATTTTTGTTTTGTACGAAAAAGTAGAAAAAGTAGAAAAATGGTAACGATATATTAAAAGTGTGACTATAACATAATTTTATTGGTATGAATTCTCTCAATAGTATTGTCTATTTTACACACAATTACAATTCTAATGTGTGCCAGGACATCAAATATAATATGGTATTCCATCAAGTTGATGCAAAATAATAGTGCATTATAAAACATAAGATGTTCTTCTTATTCATTTTTATTGCATAGTGAATGGAGTAAAGAAAATGCATATTGATCTATAGCTATAAGAAGATAATTATACATAATGTTGTCAACTGCTAACCAAAATTAGCAGTGTTTACCCATACACCGTCTTAGAAACTTCAATATATAATGATGTCACCAAGGCATTTGTGTAGGAGCTTTCTAGTGTCAAAAGAGTTGCATCCGTGGAGCCTTTTGGCACGTGTTTTAGCTCAATGAACATTTGTAGCACACGTGTTGGACCGACTGTGCCTTCGATTGATCTTATTTTGCAGAGCTAGAGTGTGTACTGGAGGATATTTGGTGCTGATAATGTTTTCGGTCTTTCGGTGGTCGTACTAGTCCCCAGCCATGGTTCGGTGGTCGTACTAGTCCCCAGTCATGGTTCGGTGGTCGTAACTGTCCCCTGTCATGATTATTTGATAGGCTAAATGTGGTGAGATGTGGGTGTGGGTCCTGCAAAACAATGCTGAACCGGAGGTCTGTGGTCGTCAAGCACCTCCAGCGTGAGAATCCGTACGGTTTATTGAGAGTAAATAGTCAAAACATATATTAGAAATTACTTATTATTGACTGAGTTTGAGGGTGTTTATTTGTCTGAATAATATTGTGTGAATATGTGAGAGTATGAATCTGAGTATGAGTATGTGTGTATCCTCCTTTTTTCTGTATGTGAGATAATACCTTGGTATTTATAGGGTTTAGTGATACCTTATTCTTTTTTGTTTTGTGAGAGAGTTTCTTCTTTATCCATTGGGTGTATGCTTTACCCATCTGTCACCTTTTACTTTCTTCGTATCTTGTCAGTTGTTATGATGTGTCCCTGCCCACCCCATGCCTCTGTCCATACTTTCATTCTTTTGGGCCTGTCTTCATTACATGTCTACTTTTGCCTTTATGTCATGTCGATTACGGACATCCATGAGAGCTCACTTTTGTCTGTGGGATGCATCTCTAACCCATTTATCTTGTAGCATTGTTAAAGGAAGATGAACTTGGCACAGAAGATAAACTGATGTGTTGTATTACTTTTCTATTTCAATGAATGCGACATGTATCTTAACAACGGCCTTTGGCGAGTAAAGTGTTTTCAGAGACAGAGCGGGTAAAGTGTTCTCGACGGTGGGTAAATTGTTCCTAGCGATGGATAAATTGTCCCCGGTGGTGGGTAATGTGTTCTCAAAGGCATGACAGGTGTTCCGGAGATGGGTGAAGTGTTCTTACATGAGGGTATTATCATTGCCCCCATCTTACTCCTTCAATTCACTTTAGTGGGTTGAAGGAGTAAATAGTGATGAAGCAGTTTTATGGTAGAATATAGAAGTTTGAAGTTGTTGGTGTCCCCCGACATTGTTGGCGGGTTATTACCCGATAATGATGACTTTGTAGTTGTATCAAAACTTTTTAGTGGTGGGTTGAAGAATTTGAAGTGGTGCCCCCCGGCATTATTGGCGGGTGATTACCCGATAATGATGACTTTGTAGTTATATTAGAACTTTTTGGTTGTGGGTTGAGGAATTTGAAGTTGTTGGTCCCCTCCGGCATTATTGGCGGGTGATTACCTGACAATGATGACTTTGTAGTTATATTAGAACTTTTTGTTGGTGGATTGAGAAATTTGAAGTTTTTGGTGCCCCTCAGCATTGTTGGTGTATAAGTACTTGAAATTGAATATACTTGAAGTTTTTGGTTGTTGATGCCCTCGTTTGATGTAGGATGACCTAGATCGAAGTTTTTAGGGACTTTAAAAATTTTCAGGTAAAAGCAATTAGATTGTTTATTCCTTTGTTGGTAGTTGATGCCCTCCTTTGATGTAGGATGACCCAGATCAAAGTTTGTAGGGACTTTAAAAATCTTCATGAAGAAGGAATTAGATTGTTGACTCTGTTGTTGGTAGTTGATCCCTCTTTTGATGTGTGATAACCCAGATCAAAGTTTGTGGGGACTTTAAAAATTTTCATGTATAAGGAATTAGATTGCTAACTCTGTTGTTGGTAATTGATGCATTCCAGACATTGTTCTCCCCAGAAATTGTTGGTGGGTAAGTACCCGGTAATGAGATAGGGAAATACTTTGTTTCTGTGTGACTTTTGACATATTTGAGCATTTCTTCGTGTCTTGTGACATAGTTGAATGATGCCTTGTGACTTGTGATATAGTTGAATGCTTCCTTGTGACTTGTGATATAGTAGAATTTTGCCTTTGTGACTGAGTATTGTTATTTGTGACTGAATGATTTCTTTTGTGACTGATGATATAGTTGAATGTTGCACTATGACTGATGATGTAATTTGTGACTGAATGTTTTCTTTTGTGACTTATGATGTAGTTGGATGTTGCATTGTGATTGAATGTTTCCTTTTGTGACTGATGATATTGCCTTTAATGACAAATGATATTGCCTTTTGTGACTAATGATATTGCCTTTTGTGACTGAATATAGTGCATTTGGTGACTTAATATTGCCTTTGTGACTAAATATATTGCCTTTGGTGAAAGATTACATTGCCTTTTGTGACTGATAATATAGTTGAATGATGCCTCCTTACCCGCCAAGGAGGCATGTGGGGTGGAGGGTAAAAATTTAGAGATAATTTTTTTCCCTTGGTGATCCTCTTAACCCGCCAAGGAGATTACATGGATGGTAGAGGGTAAAAATTTTGAGATAGAAAAGTTTTTGTTTGGTGACCCTCCTTACCCGCTAAGGAGACATGAAGGGTAGAGGGTAAAAATTTTGAGATATAAATTTTTTTGCTTGGTGGTCCTCTATCCGCCATTCGCCAATGAGGCTAAATGAGTGATAGAAGGTAAAATTTTTGAGATAATTTGTTTTTTCTTGGTGACCCTCCTTCCTACCAAGGAGACATTGGGGGTGGATGGTAAAAAGTTTGAGATATAATTGTTTTTTCTTGTTAACCCTCTTTACCGCCAAGAAGGCTATATGGGTGATAGAGAATAAATTTTTTGAGATAGATTTTTTTTTTGCTTGGTGACCCTCTTTACCTGTCAAGGAGGCTACATGGGTGGTAGAGGGTAAAAAGTTTGAGATATAATTTTTTTTGCTTGGTGACCCTCCTTACCCGCCAAAGTGACATGAGGGTGGAGGGTAAAATTTTTGAATGAGAATAAATATTTTTTTTTGCTTGATTACCCTCTACCCACGAAAGACAGAGTGTAAAAATTTTGAGATAGAATTTTTTTTGCTTGGTGACCCTCCTTACCCGCCAAGGAGACCTGGGGTGTGGAGGATAAAAATTTTGAGATAGAAATTTTTGTTTGGTGACCCTCTTTACTCGCCAAGGAGACTACATAGGTGGTAGAGGGTAAAAAGTTTTGAGATAGAAATTTTTTAATTGATGACTCTTATCGCCCAGGAAGGAAGTAAAAGTTTATTAGTTTCAAGTATTTATGGAGCAGGAACACATGACAAATGAGATGTATCTTGACAAATAATATGCTCATTATCATTAGGCGAATGGATTTATGTAAAGATGCTAAAGAAATATAAATATACAACTACAAGTTATAATTGAAAGTTTTCATTCAAGCATAGATGTTGCAAATAAAACTTCATGAGAGTAAATAGTTGACATTTCTACCATCATACCTTATATGTGGGGTTTATACACACATCTCTTACCATAAGGTTTCAAAATAACCAAAAAAATTTAGTGGTTGAAGTATGTAGTTGACCGATGAGATTGTTCACTGATAGAGTATATATTTATATATATTTTATAGGATTTTATTCTCATATTTCTAGTATTTTGTACATAATTGGATATTTATTAATTAGAGTTTAATGTTTTATTGCAGGAAATAAAGAATTCCTAAAATTGGAAGAATTGAAAAATAAAGACTCTAATTTGGAGATAAATTAGAAGGAAATTCGGAATTGATGGGCAGCTCACACACAGAGCACTGTTTGGGCCATAATTTGAGTTGTAGAAGTCAGAATTTGGTGATTTTATAGCCCACATGAAGATAATAGAAAAATATATAATTCAAGTGGTTCAATACACATATTTCAACTGGAGCAGCCCAGAAACAGGCCTGAAAAGCAGACTATAAATTTCAACATTACAATCCAACTCATTATAGGAAATTGTCTGTGTTTCCTTGTAAAACATTAAAACTCTTGTATATTAGGGTTTTATATTATTAGAGACATATACAATACCATCATAAAATACCATCATATCATATCATATCATATTAGTTAGCCGTACTTTTGGGAGAAGAGAGCGAGAAACACTTTGAGAGGGAGATTGGAGGAAGGAGTGAATGATTCATCCAGACTTCAAACGAGTTCTTCAAGTTTTTGTACTTAAACTCTTATGCTCATGGTTTGTGTTATTAATATATATATGTTTTTATCCATTATGAGTAGCTAATTCCTTAATCCAACAATTTGGTAGTATTCGTTGGTTTATTATGTTTGTTTGATTATATTGTGATTTCTCTTGGTTTGCTAATCTATCATTCATCGCTTAACATAATTACAGGATTCGTGAACCTTTATTTATATCCATAAGAATTTTTAACGAATCGGGAGATGAGTTGTAATTCTAGTACATGATATGATAGACATGATTTAAGTATTAGATCGGGAGATCGATATGCGAATTGTGAGACTTGTAATTCTTGGTGCTTAAAGTCTATGGATGTACTTTGTTTGACCATGGGAGTGGTGTTCAAGGGATAATTCTAGACATTATAATTTACATTGGGAGATGACTTTATAATCATTAGAATGATCGTTTTTAGCAAAATGAGAGACACAAATTAGACATTCATGATTGTCAATTGAAGAATCGCTATTTCTGGATTGGCTTCTCTCATATTTATTATATAGTTGTTTATTAGATTAATTTAGTTGATCTCAAAGGAATAATAAATATGTTTATTAATAATTATCAACTAAATTAATCTAATAAACAACTATATAATAAATATGAGAGAAACCAATCCAGAAATAATGGTTCTTCAATTGGCAATCATGAATGTCTAATTTGTGTCTCTCGTTTTGCTAAAAACAATCATTCTAATGATTATAAAGTCCCATCCCAAGGTAAATTATAATGTCTACAATTATCCCTTGAACACCACTCTCATGGTCAAACAAAGTACATCCATAGACTTTAAGCACCAAGAATTACAAGTCACAATTCGCATATCGATCTCCCGATCTAATACTTAAATCATGTCTATCATATCATGTACTAGAAATACAACTCCTCTCCCGAATTGTTAAAAATTCCTATGGATACAATTAAATGTTCGCGACTCTTGTAATTGTGTTAAACGCTGAATGACAGATTAACAAACCAAGAGAAATCACAATATAATCAAACAGACATAATAAACCAACGAATACTACCAAATTCTCGGATTAAGGAATTAGCTACTCATGATGGATAAAAGCATATATATATATATATATATATATATATATATATATATATATATTAATAACAAAAATCATGAACATAAGAGTTTAAGTGCAAAGAATACAACTTGAAGAACTCGTTTAAAGTCTGGATGAATCCTTCACTCATTCCTCCAATCTCCCTCTCAAAGTGCTTCTCGCTCTCTTCTCCCAAAAGTACGGCTAACTAATATGATATGATGGTATTATATGATGGTATTGTATATGTCTCTAATAATATAAAACCCTATTATACAAGAGTTTTAATGCTTTACAAGGAAACACATACAATTTCCTATAATGAATTTGATTGTAATGTTGAAATTTATAGTCTGCTTTTCAGGCCTGTTTTTGGGCTGCTCCAATTGAAATATGTGTATTGGACCATCTCTGAATTATAAAATTTTCTATTATCTTCGTGTGGGCCGTAAAATCATCCAATTCTGACTTCTACAACTCAAGTTATGGCCCAAACAATGAACTGTATATGAGCTGCCCATCAATTCCGAATTTCCTTCTGATTTATTAACAAAGTAGAGTGTTTATTCTCCAATTCTTCCAACTTTAGGAATTCTTTATTTCTTGCAATAAAACATTAAACTCTAATTAATAAATATCCAATTATGCACAAAATACTAGAATTATGAGAATAAAATCCTATAAAATATATATAAATATATACTCTATCATTCACTAATTTGAGCCAATTAAAGTTGTTGAATCCTGACTGAGTTATAGCTGGGCTGCCGAGTCAAAAATGAGTTGGACATAAAATCTATATTATGCTTAGATAATTGTGCTTGATTTTTACAGATCTGGAAATCTATTGTTGCCTATCTTGTTGTGGTATGGTGACTTGTTGATTGGATCTCAGTTTTTCAGTTGCTGGAGATCAAAGAGAAGCCCTCCTTCTAGGCCAAATAATAATGCCTTCAGTCTTCTGGTGGTCATAACAGTCCCTTGTCATGGTGATTTGACAGGCTAAATGTGGTGAGCTGTGGGTGCGAGTCCTACAAAATAATGCATGACTGGGGGTATGTGGCTGTTAAGCACCTCCATCGTGAGAATCAGTATGGTTTATTGGGAGAAAATAGCTTAAACATATATCAGAAATTATTTCTTATTGACTGAGTTTGAGGGTATTTATTTTTCTGAGTGATATTGTGTGAATATGTGAGAGTGTGAATCTGAGTATGAATATGAGTGTGTATGAGCGTGTGTGTATCTTCCTTTTTTCTGTATGTGATAATACTTTGGTACTTGTACGATTTAGTGATACCTCCTTCTTTTTTGTTGTGTGAGAGAGTTTCTCCTTTATCATTGGTTGTATTTTTTACACATTTGTCACCTTTTATTTTTTCTTATCTTGTCAGTTGTCATGGGGTGTCCCTGAGCACCCCATGCCTCTGTCCTTACTTTTGTACTTTTGGGTCTGCCTTTATTACATGCCTACTTTTGCCTTTATGTCATATTGATTACGGACTTCCATGAGAGCTTACTATTGTCCATGGGTTATATCTCAAACCCCTTTATCTTATAGCGAAAGAAGATGAACTTGGTACAGAGGATAACTGATGTGTTGTATTACTTTTCTATTTCAATGAATGCGGCCTGTATCTTGACAAAGGCTTTTGGTGGGTAAAGTATTCTCAGAGGCAGAGCGGGTAAAGTATTTCCGACCGCGAGTAAAGTGTTCTCAGAGTCAGGACAAGTGTTCCGGAGATGAGTGAAGTGTTCTTACATGATGGTATTATCAGGTGCAAATTTAATGGTGCTAAGTGAGCAATGATGTGATGTACGTGTCTAGGCTTTGTGGACGGAGGTGTAAATCCTAGGACTTCAATTGTGATAGGTGGACATCAAATTGAGGACAACGATCTTGCAGCATCAAGATTAGAGTTCAGCTCTTCACTCCTCTTCCATCAAACTTGCGGTAATTTTAACTTTACAACCTCTACTTAGACTAGAGGCGCTTGTTGCAATAATAGTGTCTAGATACTCGACATTGCTCTTAAGTCTTAACCCTTTTACAATCTGGTTTCTACTCTGACAATACAAAATCTGTATAAATATATTAATAGAACGAGCACAATAATGTTTGTAGTATATCGACACATTTCCCTGGTAGTAATGTGAAGAACGGTCATCTCCGTTGTTTTGAAAGTTTCATGAGGTTGATAGTTTAATAGTCACTGCCAACTGGAGTCGTACATGAACTGAACTTTATCTTACAAGATCGAGTCAAAATCGATAAATTTGAATCGATTTAATAAGCAAAACAATTTGAGTTAGAATATAAAATTGTTTGTTCAATAAAGTTAACCAACAAACCGAGTCGAGTTTTATATAATTTTAATTGGAGTTCGAATCAATATTAACTCGAAGTTACCTTAACTCGTTAAACTCGAATTAGACTCGTTTCACAGATCATCTATGTTTAAGTGTAGAGGCTCGACCCACTTTAACAAGACAAAACCTGACTCAATTCTGTTCGGTTGGATACGATATGCTAGCCCTATTCAACCAACATGTCATTACTAGATTCAAGCAAAGATAAGATCAAACAGCTACTTCTAGTTGATTTATAATCTAAGATGAAACTAGTACCTCTCTAGCTAGACGCTAGTTGACATTGCCATCTCTTCATGTGTCACGCCATTAATATTCCACGGTTTTCCCGCAAGGTTGATGGTAAAATAAGAAACCATTAAATACTTTACTTGCTATGCTGTGAAGTTAGACTTCTAACACTATCAAGACTAATGAGAAGCTTCAATATCTCCTTCCTAATTTTTCTGTTGACTTTGTGAAAGTCACCATTGCCATTAGCTTCCAATCCATTTTCAAGACCTTATATATTACAACCAAATCTTTCCATAAACAACACCTCAATAATTTTTGATCAATCTCTCATGGCTTTCCCTTCTTCTATATTTTTATTTGCACTCTGCTTGTTTCTTTATACGTCCTCCTCACTAGCAAAAACGAAAACCGTGCCCAAGCAAATAGTCCTCCCAATCTACAAAGATGCATCTACACTTCAATACCTCACACAAATTAAACAGAGAACTCCCCTTGTCCCCGTTCACTTGACCCTTGATCTCGGAGGGCGTTCCTTATGGACCGATTGTGAACACGGTTACATTTCCACTAGCATTCGCTCAGGCGGATGTGACACGATTCAATGCCGTCTGGCTCAGGCATCTAAAAGCTGTGAACCGTGTCAAGCCACGTTCCCAGTTGGGCCTGGGTGCACTAACACTAGCACATGTTGGAGATTTCCTGAGAACACTGTCACACGCAGTGCTTCCAATGGGGAGCTAGCTTCGGATATTATTACCATTAATTCCACGGATGGAAAGAGCCGCGGAGATGTTGTTGTTGTGCCTCAATTCCTCTTTTTTTGTGGATTGACAACAATTGTTGACGGTCTTGCTAAGGGAGTCACCGGTATGGCTGGTCTTGGAAGGACTAAAATATCATTTCCTGTTCAATTAGCCTCTGCTTTACACCTCAAAAGAAAATTCGCTCTTTGTTTGAGTTCTTCAACAACATCTAACGGTGTTGTAATCTTCGGTGATGAACCATATAATTTCCCTACTACTTCGAATAACTCTAGCTTTCTTACCTACACATCACTTATTCTCAACAAAGTGAACACTGAAGTTCGAGTTCTTCGGGGTGAAGCTTCAGCAGAATACTTCATTGGAGTCAAGTCAATAAAAATCAACAACAAAACCGTCAAACTGAACACCACATTGTTGAAGATCAACAAAAGTGGATACGGAGGAACGAAGATTAGTACTGTGAACCCATACACCGTCCTGGAAACATCCATATATAATGCCGTGATCAAAGCTTTTGTCAGTGAGCTTAAAAATGTGACTAGAGTCCCTCCGGTGGCGCCTTTCGGAGCATGTTTTAGCTCAAAGAAGATAGGCAGTACTCGGGTTGGTCCAGCTGTGCCCAATATTGATCTTGTGATGGAAGAGAATGGTGTGGTTTGGAGGATGTTTGGTGCAAACACAATGGTTAGGGTAAACAAGAATGTTTTATGTTTAGGATTTGTGGATGGAGGTGAACCTACTTATATTACATCAATAGTGATCGGAGGACATCAAGTTGAGGAAAATTTATTGACGTTTGATCTTGATAAATCAAAGCTTGGGTTTAGTTCTTCTCTTTTGTTTAGACAAACAACATGCTCAAACTATAGGGTTCTTTCCAATGCTTAATGCTAAGTTGCTAACCAAGTAACCAAGTCTTTTTTGTCTAATAATAGTACCCCGTACTTCCTTACCGTTGACTTTTTTCTAGTAGAGTGAATCTGTGTTTGACTGGTCAGTTTCTCTAAGCAATATTGGGTCCGTTTGGGATATATTCGCACTGTTTTGTTTCCTTTATAAGTTATTTATAAGTGAAAAATACATATATTTTTCAATTTATAAATAATTTATAAAAATTCGAAATGGGACCATTTTTTTACTATGAATATACTTTTGAATATAAATAACTTAGAACACTACACAAACAGGGTCATTATTGTATTCTTTCTTTTGAAGTGTGAATTGTGCTGTGGGGTGTATTCATTTCGAATTTTAAAAGATTATTTTGTATTTGAAAAATTCTAGTATATTTAATATAAATTTTAAATTAGTTTTTAAAATTTGGTGTTATTTAACTAAATTTTATATAATAGTTCTATAAAATTTGATAGTATTTAAAATCTCATTAAATTTTTTAAATTTACAAAATGATTAATTTTTGTATTGCCTTTTTTAGATTTATCTTCAAAATCTATAAAAGTTTATAGAATGTGTTTGAATTAGAAAGACTTTACCTTAATTTTAGGAAATTCTACGACAATTCTATCGAACTTAAAGTAAAATAGAATAAAATAAATAACAATGTTTAATAATTCAAAACTTATTTTTAATTTATTAAAATATTTAAAATTTAAATTGAATATCCTCATATAAAGTCTTTCCGATTTAAGTAGAATATTTTCAAATTTTTTTAAAATTTCATATATTTAAACCGAATTTAAAAAAAACAGAAAAAATACAAAATTTATTATTATTATTTTTGATAAGAAATAAAAAAATTGTTAAAATTCATATTTTTATCAAATAAAAAATCCATTATTTATCGAATAATATTATATTTTAAAAAATTATATGAAATTGTCATCAAATACCGCTAAATTTTTAAAAATTAATATAAAATATTAATTGAATAACCAACATTTTAATTTTTTTAAAATTTTAATTAAATACCATCAAATATTATTAAATTATTTAAATAAACCACCTCTACTTCCCGTGTCAGCCTAGAATACAATTCCGATATCTTTAAAACCCTAGTTAATTTCTTTCCCTATTTAGTAATCAATCCTCTTCATCAACAACCAAGGAAAGGTACTACTACTTGTATTTATATTACATACTCACGTTGTTTATTTAGAATTGTAATTTGAGCTCAATTTTCAATTTAGGGTTTTCATTGTAGATAAAGATCACAACTTTACTGTGATTAAGCTCTATTAAGCTATGGATTTACCTCCACTTTTGCTACCGTCTCACTTTTCAGTTAAATTTTATGATCTTTTTGTATTTTTTTAGTTTAATTTTAATTTTGTGCCTCAAGGCCTAAAATATAGGAGTATTGTTTAGATCAGTAGCAGATTGAGGTAATTTGAGCTGCTCTTGATTTTGACGAATTTTAGAATGATGTGAGAGTGTAGGGCCTGCGGCTGAGTTATGTTTTTTGTCGGAAAGTGGTAATTATTAGTATGCGTCATCTGTTTGGATTTAGGTTTGATGATATGATATCTTAGCAAGAAATTGGAAAATGTGTGATATACACATAGCCTTGGGGGGTTAGTATAAAAGATGATTTAATTTCCAATGTTCATAGCCTTGGGGGGTTCGTATAAAAGATGATTTAATTTCCAATGTTCATATAAAAGCTAGGTACGACGCGCAGAGAATTTATATGGAATTTGAGACGATACTATGACAGAAATGATGTATTAAATATGTTTGTGGAATATCAATTTTTTGTTATAGTGTTGAGAATTTGCAGGTACACGGGTCCTTCATTTCATTGTCATTCTTTAACTAATGATTGGTTGAGCATCTGTTCAATTTAATCGTGCAAATCTCTGCACCTCAAAATATCGAATGCAACATTATACTTTTTTAAATTCTTGGAATTTGGGGGGGGGGGGGTTACTTTATTCCCCATTACTCATTTTATGTTCCATATACTAGATGCTTGCTTCTTATCATAAACAATTGGTGTTCATGGTTTGACGCTGTCATATTTGGAGGACATGCAACCAGTAAGCTTTTAGCCAGGCTTGGTGCTTTGGGCACTAGAACTTAAAAGAAAATCATGTACTTCTCCTGCTTGCCTGCAACCTTCCGAGTCAATAAATTATTTTAAAATTAAGTTCTTAAAAAAGTGGGCTGATCTTGTCATTTACCGATATGTATAAGAGAGCAAATCAGTTGTATATGTGTTTTGTGAGATTAGCAATAAGTTGCATGATTATATGTTTTTTTGGTGAACATTTTGAAGTTTTAAGTATGGCGTATTATTTTTCCTTATTCTAATATCTGTATTTTTGTCTTTTGAAGTTTAAGAGACTGTAGCACAGAGATACTAAAAGATCTTGGAACTGAAAATGGACCAGCAAAGCCATGGACAGCCCCCAAATATGGCCCCCTATCAAGCTAACCAGATGATGGGAGCCTCTACTCCTGCACCAGGTCAAATGGCACAGCACCAACTTGCTTATCAGCAAATCCATCAGCAGCAACAACAACAGTTGCAGCAACAACTCCAGAATTTTTGGGCAAATCAATATCAAGAAATTGAGCAGGTAACAGATTTTAAAAACCATAGTCTGCCATTAGCTAGGATCAAGAAGATCATGAAAGCAGATGAAGATGTGAGAATGATATCAGCTGAAGCTCCAGTCATATTCGCCCGAGCCTGTGAGATGTTCATCCTTGAATTGACGATGCGCTCTTGGAATCATACAGAGGAGAACAAAAGGAGGACACTTCAAAAAAATGATATTGCAGCAGCCATTACAAGGACTGATATATTTGATTTTCTTGTTGATATTGTTCCAAGGGAGGATTTGAAAGATGAGGTACTTGCTGCTTCAATTCCAGGAGGGCCCCTTCCTGCAGGAGGTCATGCTGAAGGCTTTCCTTACTATTACATGCATCCACAGCATGCTGCACAAGTTGGGTCTTCAGGTATGTACATGGGCAATCCTGTGGATCAAGCCCTTTATGGTCAGCAGCCTCGTCCATACATGGCTCCGCAGTTGTGGCCACAAGAACAGAAGTCTCCTGAAGACTCTGAGCAGTAGCGACTCTACTGCAGGTCCTCTGAGCCTGAGAAGGTGAATGTTCTGATATCAAGGTGTCTTGATGAAAATCTAACATTGACTCTTTCCATTTGTTTTTCAACTTGTTTTGAATGTTTCTACCCGTTATTAATAGATGATGTTATGTTGTTATACATTTTTCTTTATCTAACTCTAATGTGTTACCGAGTTTGTAAAGGGAAAAGAGAGGAAACAAAGGGAAAGGATTGTGAATATTTATCATTAGCGTGCTTCCAAGTTTTTTGTATTAGGGAAGAGGAAATATGGACATATGAAGAAACTAGTAAATTTCTACGAATATAGATAATTGTATAGTGGAATATTAAAAAGATTTTGAATGCCTAATGGTATACCATTTTAACTTGGAAGGCACCTGTTTATGATTAATATGTCAGCAGCTTAAAGTATTGCCTCCAGGCTTCAATACAAATCTCATAATTAGAACAGAACCGTTCTTCACTCTAATTTCAAGATTGAGGATTTCTAAGCTGGAGTGAGTTGTTTCAGAGAGAATTTCTTGCATTTGATTTCCAGTTTCTTCTGTGTTCTCGGTGGCTTCCATAGCCTGATATATCTTCTCCCACCAGGAAATTTTCAACCACTCCAACCCCCCCCCCCCCCCCCCCCCCCAAAAAAAAAAATCAACAATAACAGTGTTACCAGGGCTGTAATTCGAGCCGAGCTCGGGTTCGACTCGATTAACCCGACTCGAATTCGTTATCGAGCTCGAGTTCGAACAGACTTTTGGGCTCGACTAAATACTCGAGTTGAGTCGAGTTTTTACGGGCTCGACTCGGTTCGGCTTGGACTCGACTCGATTATATTTTTTATTTTTTTTTATTTTATCATTTATAGCCTTGTGTATTTATATTTCATGTAAACTCAAAAACATTATATTGAAATAACAGCCAAAATATCTAATTAGTTTCATTGTTAATTGTTACTCCCTCCGTCCCACCCAATTGTTATCCTTTCGGAGAGAAGGTTCGGCACGCATTTTAAGGTGCATATAAAATATAGTTCTATAACTTATTTTTAAATTAATTTTTTTCTGAATAAAAATTTAATGTTTAAATTTTTATTCAGAAAAATAATAATTTAAAAATAAGTTATGGAACTATACTTTATATGCACCTTAAAATGCGTGTCGAACCTTCTCTCCGAAAGGATAACAATTGGGTGGGACGGAGGTAGTATTTTTTTATGTAAACTTCAAATTGCTCTATAGGGAAGTAAATTGAAGCTTGTTTCATGTTA
This sequence comes from Oenanthe sinensis, assembly GCA_028671895.1. Taxonomy (NCBI): domain Eukaryota; kingdom Viridiplantae; phylum Streptophyta; class Magnoliopsida; order Apiales; family Apiaceae; genus Oenanthe; species Oenanthe sinensis. Next base: position 28,233,729 of record CM053813.1, on the reverse strand, counting down.
TTACTCCCTGATGAATATTATTACATAAATAAACTAGGGCCTGTATGAGACAAAGTAGAAAAGGAAACGATTGGATTTACTAGGTTCTAATTTCTAAGTTTCATTTTCTTATATATAATTAAAATTTATTTAAATAATTTAATTGTAATTTATTTTTAAATAATTTTAATATATGATACTTTAATTGCAATTCATTTCTAAATAATTTTAATATATGATACTTTATTTATTAAAATTTAATAAATTTTAAATTTAATAAATTTTTTGTTGATATTAGAATATATATATATATATATACATTATATTTAGTTTTAGAATTTTTATTATATAACTTTTTAATATAAAAAATTTATAACATAAATTTTTGCAGTCATTACTCTTACAAACACAATTATATGCATATATCATATTCTAAGACAAATAAAAAATAATTATGTAAATTAAAAAAATGATTATTATAAATTGTTTTTTAAGAGTGTATTGTACAACAAATCCAGTTATACAGGTACAACTAATATAATTTAATAATTTATATTATTAAAAAATATATTATATTTTCTGATTAATACTTTATATTTATCACTTGTAAATTTGTGATTAATTGTTAATGGATACCTTTCCAATTTTACAATAATATAATTTATTCAATTCTATTAAAAAATGCACCAAAACAAAAATACATTAAAATCATAGTATCGTAGTTTGTTATATTTCAATTAAATTAAAATTAAATTTTTTATAATTGTTAATGATTTGGTACTTATTGCATAGCATACATTTGTTTTGTATTCTTTCCCCAACAAAAAAAAGAGAATAATAATATTATTATTATTTATTTATTTTTATCATATATTTAAGATATACAACTTATAAAAATAAAGTGATATTAAGTATGAGTGTATCAGTGTATGACTATCAAAAGTTAACTATCAAAATATTTGAAAAGTTTTTTTTTGATAAAATATATTTGAAAAGTTAACTATCAAAATAGTTCAAATCATTATTTAGATTATTCGAAAAGTTAACTATTACATTATTATTGTCATTAACTCACAAATACAACTAAATTATATTTGAATATATGTTATTTCACATAATATAAGTGTATTATTTTAAAATTTTATTTATCAGGTTTAATAGAAGGAAAAATATTTTTAGATTTAAGTTGAAAAAAATAATTGGATAATTTTTATGAATATTAAGCTAACACTCGACAAGCTCGATAAGAACCCGAAAATTCGATAAGCTCAATAAGAACCTGAAAATTCGAAACCTTGTTAAAAATTCGATAAGCTCGAAAACTCGTTAAAAAACTTGATAAGCTTAAAAACTCTTTAAAAATCTCGATAAACTTGAAAACTCGCGAACAACTTGAACTTGACTCATATAATAATTGAGCCGAACTCGAACAAACATTTCAGACTCGATTATTTTTAAGTTCAACTCGAATTATTTTTAAAATTTTTTTTGGTCCAAACCGAATAGACCAAATTACTTATATTATAATTTACACATATCATGTTACAGACTATCACATTCACATATTCAATTTCAGCCGTCACGACCTATTCACAGAAACCCTAGAATCTAAGAATCCAAGAATTCGAATTATTTTTTTAAAAAATTTTGGTCCGAACCGAATAGACCAAATTACTTATATTATAATTTACACATATCATGTTACAGACTATCACATTCACATATTCAATTTCAGCCGTCACGACCTATTCACAGAAACCCTAGAATCTAAGAATCCAAGAATTCAAGAACATCAATCGCTTATTCACAGAAATTGAATCCTAGATTCCAAGAACAACAATCAGGTTTTAAGAGATTCGGTCATCGATTCCTTTCCTGTTTATTGGTATGTTTATCGTTCTCTAATGAATTAAAACTTGATTTTAATTTTTTGTTTTTGAACTAGCAGACTACTCTGTAATTTGTAATGTTGACATGTTTTAAATTTTGTAAACTAATGGTGTTGTACTGCTTGCAGCCTGCAGACTCGTTTTTAGTTTGAATATTGTGTTCTAACAGGCTGATTAATTTTTCTCTCATGATTTTTGCTTTATTTATTGTATTTGTAAAAAAATTCGGTTTTTCAGGAAAAGAACCGAACCAAAATTTTAATTTTCAGTTCCGATTCGGTACATATCAAAATTTCAGTCCAGTTCGGTCCGTAAAAAATTAAAATTTCGGTTTTCGGTCCGGAATGCTCAGCCCTAATTGCAGCAATGACATTTAATTGAAGTACAAGAGATCAAGAAAATGCATAAATGAAATGGAAACTTAGAAGTCAGAAATTTAATATATGAATTTCCTTCCATAAAATTGTTATACAATTAAGGTTTTAAAGTCTTTCTTAGTTATTTAAAATTGGTTTATATTAAATATGCGTTAATTAACTCAGCTGGTGAAACACTAGCACACCATTCATGTCGCTACATGGTATAAAATTGATAATTTTCATTAACATTAAAAACTTTAAAACAACTAGCTATAATTCTCCATAGACTGAAATAGAAGCAAAAAATGCGAATGGAAATACAATGTAATGACATCTGGGTAGTAGTTTAAGCAGTGATACACTGCTGCAGGATCAGTTCACTGGGGAAATATCTTCCATACTGCAATAGATAAGCCAAGTGTTGTTAGCATAATAGCATACAAATAATTTTAGATAGAGATTATCATAGTTATGCGACACTATCCACCTTTTTCCTAAGCACTCGATGATATCACTGGTGAGCATTGATCTTTTCTTGTTCTCAAAAGCAAATGATGCTGCCTTTCGCATTAAGATTGACCCGGCAATGCAACCCAACATTGTAGGATTCATGCTCAGTTTAGATTCCGCATCTTGTTGGCGGGCCCAGGAAAGAAATAATGCCACACTACCAGCAATCATAGGGATGAATCATTAAATTTAAGGAGTTTCTACATCTATGAATACATTCCGACTATTTAGCAAAATAAGCATTGGTGACATCAAACAAAAGATAACATGTTTGCACGTTTACACCATATAATGTCATCATACTTATCCACAGGTGGCCAGTCTTGGAGCATCTAACTCATACCAAATTTAAAACCTATATTCATCAGCAATATATATTTAACCACTCATGATAGGATATAAATGAAATATTTATTTGGTTAATCTTTTCCAACTGCTAGATTAAGTTTCATTACTCAATATGTCCAACAAAGAACTTTTATGTTTCAAGTTCCACATATAAATAATAATTTGCAAGGTAATTAAATTAATTTAGTTAGTAAGCACGGGCAATACATGTTGTGTATGTTTTGTATCCTCTAATATTTCATGTCTTACTATTCAAGTGGAAGAAGTCAAGAAGTCATCTTACTATTCAAGGTACTAGGCCAAGTCAAGAAAACTTGAAATGCTTCAGCCTCAAAATAACATTTTTAACACAATAAGAAAAGGAACGTAACAAAAAGCAAATGAAATTTTATTGCTTACCTTCCAGAGAGTATATCGCCCTGACCACCACATCGCCTTGGAGATCCATAGATGCTTACTGACCTCACTGCATATATCATAAAGAAGTAGATTAGTTTTTGACTGTGACCCAGGGGGCAAGGTACATATTAATTTGCTCCAGGAGAGAGCACAAAATGCGATCATAAACACCTCGAGTTTAATGGTCCAGTAATTAGACACACAAGGTCTCAGGTCTGCGTGTATGGCTGTACTGCAAGGCCCAATCAAAGCCCATATCGTCCATATAGCTAGTGAGGTTCACTCTCAGTAGTCAGGTCGACAATACAAGATTAGGCAGTAGTCAGGTCGACAAAACAAGACTAGGTTCAGGATTCAGAAAAAAATTACAGGCAGATAACATGTTAAGAATATAACATGACATAATTGTGTAATATAAACCTGTTGCAAAATGATAAACAAAATGCAGCTTTTATATACTGGGTGCTAGCTAATTAATACAACTTAAGTTGCTCCTCCACAATCACAGGTCATGAATGCTTGCCACATAATAACTATCCAATTGACATCAAATGCACGCCAAACATAATGGATAATATTAAATGAAAACAATAAGAAATAAATGTAATGTGATACAGAAGTTACGTATTTGTTGAAGTCTTAAAGATTAACAATATCATAACCAATTCGCATTCGAATTATTATTCTTTTTTTAGTAGATATAAATTCATTAACGTCATGCAACAGAATTCTTCACCGGCGGATATCCCTCATCCTTAGTAAGCAAAGGTCCAGGGAGGCAAATGTGTGCATGCATATATAAATATCTTGTAAATGACCAAATAAAAAAAAAGGAAAAAGAAACCTTAAATTGCACACATCAACATGCAAGAAAAAGATAAATGAAATGAATTTTGAGATACCTGTTTCACCATTGCTGATGAGATCAGATTTTCCTTTCCTCAGAATAGTTACGCCACCCATCCTGATCAAGAAAATCCAATGTGTTCACAACACATTAGTATAAGTGCTGGACTACATGTAGACAACTAGGCATCTAAATAACCGCTTTTTGATATAAAAGATTCTACAGTGCTGAGCACAAGAATGAAATATCATATCCTTTTAACACATTGACCTTGTTATATTTCAGCCTTAATTTCACATATTTCCACCGATTACCATGATACGATATTGTTCATAAAAAAATTGTTGAATAAACCAGTCATTATCATTATATATGCTTATATGAAATCTGGTGCCTACTTCACAAATGTGTAAATAAGTCTAATTGCCTAACATGATAGAGTATTTATTTATATATATTTTATATAAATATATTCCTCATATTTATTATATTTTGCATTAATTGGATATTTGTTAATTAAATTTTAATGTTTTATTGTAGGAAGCAAGGAAATCCTAAACTTGGAAGAATTGGAGAATAAAGAGTCCAATTCGGAGATAAATTAGAAGTAAATTCGGATTTGATGGGCAGCTTAAACACAGTTCACTGTTTGGGCCATAACTGAGTTTTAGAAGTCAGAATTGAACGATTTTACAGCCCACGCGAAGGTAATTGAAAAATAGTCGTCCAACACACATATCTCACCTGCTGGATCAGCCCAGAAACATGCCTGGACAGCTGGCTATGAATTTTGTTTTACAATTCTAACTCGTTTAGGAAAGTGGGTCTTGTTTTCTTGGAAACCATTAAAAACACTTTTATATTAGGCTTTGTATAATCATTAGTGGCGGCTGTGTATTACATAGAGAGAGAAAAGAGAGCTTTGAGAGAGAACTTGAGCAAGGATTGGTTTGAGATGTTTGTTTAATATTGTATTGTGATCACAATTGATAGACATTCATCAATGCCAATAAAGAACTCTATTTCCTAGATTGCTTTTTATCATCGTTAAATTACAATTTTATTTGTTCATTAGTTTAATTTAGTTAATAAATAAAAAACCCAAATCATTCTTCTACACTTCTAGATATTAAGAAATAATATACTTGAGCTTATATTAATATCAGTCTTTCCCTGCGAACGATACCCTACTCAAATACTCGACAACATAACACAAGGCTAAAGTACTATAATTGAGAAAACTTCCACATATTTTTCATTCTTATTAGAGAGAAAAAGAATCAGCTCTTGACTGAGAAAGTCATATTTATTACCCGCCTACTGGTAGGGATGACAGAAATATCTATCCCGATGGATACCCGATTGGATTTTCCTGAATCCAATTGTTTGGATTTGGATCTGGATTTGGATCTTATATTTAGATCTGAAATAATTTGGATATAGATTTGGATATTAGGTATTCCGAACCGATATCCGACTCGAAACCCGAAACCCGATCCAAACCCGATATATATATATATATATATTTATATATATATAGGTTTTATGGGAACCCCACTTACATGGAGAATTCGAGGTAAACATAATATTAAATAATAATTTTTATAATATAAACATGTTCTTTATAATGGCTTGCGTTGTGTGTGTGTAATGGCTTGCCTAATAATCAGTTTTAGAATTAGAAGTAATTACAGTGATGTCCACATCGTAACCGACTTCATCCTAACACAACAACAGAAGCTATGTGTGCTCAGAACACTGGCTATGGGCTGCTGAAATGAATGGTAACATATTTTCTTATATCTCTATAATTCGGGTCTGGGTCTCGGGTAAAATCCAATCCGGTCCAAACTTTCGGGTTTTACCCAATCCGAAATCCGTTGGATCGGGTTCGGATCTCAATTTTCGGGTATTTTTCGGGTCCGGGTCGGGTTCGACCCAACCCGTTGCCATCCTCACCTACTGGGGAATAGAGTTGTAATGCGGTCCGAGCCGAGCTTAATCGAATTCGAGCATTTTCTTATCAAGTCGAGCCGAACCTAAAAATAATCGAGTATGAAATGTTTGTTCGAGTTCGGCTCAATTATTATACGAGTCGAGTTCGAGCCATTCGCGAGTTTTTGAACTAATTAACTAGTTTTCGAGCTTAACAAATTTTTAACATAGTTTCGAGTTTTCGAGTTCTTATCGAGCTTATCGAATTTTCCGGTTCTTATCGAGCTTGTCGAGTTTTAGATTAATATTCATAAAAATTATCCAATTATTTTTTTCCAACTTAAATCTAAAAATATTTTTCCTTCTACTAAAAATGATAAATAAAATTTTAAAATAATACACTTATATTATGTGAAATAACATATATTCAAATATAATTCGGTTGTATTTGTGAGTTAATGTCAATAATATTTAATAGTTAACTTTTCAAATAATCTAAATAATGATTTGAACTATTTTGATAGTTAACTTTTCAAATATTTTGATAGTTAACTTTTGATAGTCATACAGTTACACTCATACTTAATATCACTTTATTTTTGTAAGTTGTATAACTTAAATATATGATAACAAATAAATAAATAATAATAATAATAATATGATTCTCTTTTTTTTGGGGGGGGATCCAAAACAAATGTACGCTATGCAATAAACACCAAATCATTAACAATTATAAAAATTTTAATTTTAATTTAATTGAAGTATAGCAAACTACGATACCATGATTTTAATGTGTTTTTGACTTGGTATATTTTAGAGTAGAATTGAATAAATTATATTATAGTAAAATTAGAAAGGTTTCCATTAACAATTAATCACAAATTCACAAGTGATAAGTATAAAGTATTAATCAAAATAATAATCAAAAAAATTAATATATTTTTTAGTAATATAAATTATATTAGTTGTACCTGTATAACTAGATTTGTTGTACAATACACTCTTAAAAAACAATTTATAATGATCATTTTTTTAATTTATATTTACTCTTAAAAAACAATTTATATTTTTTATTTGTCTTAGATTATGGTACATGCATATAATTGTGTTTGTAAGGGAAAGGAATATACTGCAAATATTTATGTTATAAATTTTTTATATTAAAAAATTATATAATAAAAATTCTAAAACTAAATATATATATATATATATATATTCTAATATCAAGAAAAAATTTATTAAATTTAAAATTATTAAAATTTTAATAAATAAAGTATCATATATTAAAATTATTTAGAAATAAATTAGAATTATTTATCAGAATTAATTATTTATCAGGGAGTAATGACATGAAACAAGCTTCAAATTACTTCACTATAGAGCAATTTAAAGTTTACATAAAAAAAATAACAATTAACAATAAAACTAATTAGATATTTTGGCTGTTATTTCAATATGTTATTTCAATATAATATTTTTGAGTTCAGCTTATGTGAAATATAAATAAACAAGGCTATAAATGATAACATAATAAAAATATAAATATTAAAAAAAATTAAAAATATATTCAAGCCGAGTCCGAGCCGAGCCCTTAAAAACTCGGCTCAAATCGAATATTTAGTCGAGCCCAAAAGTCTGTTCGAGATCGATAACGAATTCGAGCCGAGCCGAGCCGATCCGGGTTAATCGAGCCGAACCCGAACCGAGCTCAAAGAAGCTCGGTTCGAATTACAGCCCTACTGGGAACACACATCCGGGAGGGGGTAGGAGGGTGCTCTTTTTGATTTTTGAGCGCCTAAATATACAGTCTAGAGAATCTTTGATTCTGAATGCATCTCTTGTTTCCCCTAAAAATATGATATGGTATAAACTTATATACTTTAAAAATAGTTGAAGTAATATAATGTAGGCAGAAGCAGTAATTCTGCACTGTTTAAGAGTACTGAACAGTGAGAACAGTTCTCACTGTAAAAACTGGGTCCGTAGAGTGCGACCCATAAAATATAATTTTCTTCATAGAGCATGACCCATATAATATAATTTTCTCTACCTTGAGAAAAGTGAAGTTTAAGGGGCAACTTCCCGAAAGAGTTCAAAGAGAAAGGCAAGTAAACCAATTAATTCTCTAAATTCAAACAGGTAAAGAGTGGAACTTGTAATATATTAACAACACCGAATGAATAATGATGCAAATTGACCAAAAAGTTACTTCCAGCAGAACTGGAAGTATAATTTTTATTTTTTTTCCCGTATCATATTATGATGATATTAATAAAGTGTGAAAATCATAGAGTATTACCCCTTGGAAAGCTTTATTAATTGCTGAGGTCCATTTTGATCATCTACTTCACCACTTAGTACTTTCTGAACAAGACGTTTGTATTCATTCACATTTGGAGTAAGGACTGCTAAGGGATATCCACTTACAAGATCAAGACAGTTAGTAACAAGAAATAGTCCGTCCTGGGGAAAAAAATAACAAGATTCAAGCTTAGTAGCAAATTAATAGAAAAAAATAAGCGCCAAATATATATATATTTTTTTTGGTGGTTGCATACCCCATCTATGACCATTGGTACATTGGACTGCCTTGCATGCTTAATGATATCACTGACACAATCCTGGACATGATACACAACTCAATAAGGTTTCATGTGGCAACTAACAAACAACGAAGTATCTTCAGATGCTTTTGCATCTGAAGGTGTTTTTCTAGTTTGGTCACCGGAAGAGATAATCTTTGCTCTCTGCCCATTAATGACATACTAGAGCCGCATCTAAAACTGAAGTATCAAGACTTAAGTACTTAACAATGAAGGCAGGCAATTACAATGTCATTTACGCACTAGGCTGTGTTCACTTTGATGGAATGGAATGAGGGGGGAATGGAATGAAATTTGAACTATTATTTGGGTGATCTTAAGGAAAATGTTTAAAATTTTCATTCCTTCTTCCATTCCATTCTAAACTATTTGAACTAGAATTCTAACCCACATGTTTTGGAAGGAATTCTCATTCCATTTCTACATCAATTTTCCTACAATTCTCATCATGGAAAATTTAGACTACCTCATATTCATTCATGATATCACTCCTATATTCTTCTTTCTTCATAAATTTTGTATATAATTTTCATTCATTTCCTTCCTCATTCCATTCTCACCAAGTGAACACAACCTTAAAGTAACATAAATTTGTAGGAAAAGGAGACAAGTGACACTCTAAGTCTCTAATCAGCCTTGATCTCTTTTCCATTTATTACCCATTGCTTACAATGACAAGACCATATTTATTTATAAATATTTATTTTTAATGTCATTTATATTAATGCTAAAAACACTACTCAGAAACTAAAAATTACAGTACTCATGGACTATGTAAACTTTCCACTTGATCATTTTTTGGATATCATTTAACAATGGAACTTATGTTCAAAATTTTTACTGAAACATGCAAGGTGAAGAGTTTAATTCTCATACATAAATAACGAATATAATTTCATGAAGTAGTGCCCCTTTTCAGGAAATAAAACTATAACCATGCCTGTAATATTAAAATTCTAGTCATTGTATACACAAGGGAACTGGGTTCTGATGATACAAAAACAAATACTGTTTCTTACTTGGGAAGTAAACATCACAATGTTTTCCTCCAAGGTTAGAGCTGAAGCCCGAAGCCCGAAGCCCGGCTGGGCTCTAAGTTTGTGCATTGTTTTGGAAAATCCCATTTACTTTCAAAAAGAGCCATTTAAATGTTAATGAAGCGCTTGTTACAACATTTTTGAGAAGACCAGATTTGAATCACTTAATTCGCAGCCATTAATTTTAATCAACAAAAACTAGAACATTGCAAGCAAGATTTTGTAGAACCATTTAGCAAAAAAAAAGATTTTGTAGAATCATCTAGAAGAAGATGATGGTTGAAGAATGAACACAATTTATATTATTAGTAGTGATGTTTTTTTCAATTAAAATGAATGGTGGCTTGTTGACCAGGAGTTGTTTCTCTTGGACAACGTTATTATTTTTCTTACTTGTATTGACATTTATCATTTAGTCATTGCATGTGTGTGTGTGTGTATGTGTGTGTGTTGACTTTATTATTTAATGCGTTAGGCCCCTTGCGCTTTTAACAACTACTGTAAAATTTAATAACTTCATTTTGCAGCCAAATAGATTAATATATTATATGAATGTACAGCTAAAAAGCAAGAAACAGACTTGTGACAAGACATTGAGCAAGCCTAATGCATCACTTTCTGGGTGCTGATGTCCTATGTACTTGTAATAATTCCTCTCCAAAATATTGTAGATACCAAGCAAGATAAGACCGTCTTTTCTGATTACCAGATTCCAACTTTAGGTCAATGAATTTTATCTATCATCTTTAATGCAACCCTGCTTAGACCATACAACTTGAATTCCTTTGCAACAAATTTCTTAATCGTGCATAAAGTAGTAGTGTATGTGACGGAGGGAGATCAGAAGTATTCTAATTAAGTTAATCGGTAATAGAAAAGAGGACTCGAGAGTAAAAATGCACACCAGAAGATATGGGTCTCTCCCAAGGCCTGGGCCAATAACAAGACAGTCGAACCGTTCCATCCACTTATCAACCTCAGCGAGAACCTTGGTTGCTCTTGATTGTTTTTCATCATCACTGAAAACATATTCTTACAAGAATAAGCAAATTGGAAAATTTCTAACACAAAAGATTAAAGATAAAGAGGGTCTTGACCTAACACTGTATGATTCTTCCAAAATAGGGTGCACTATTAACTCAGGGCTGTAACATTTTATAACAGGAGCGGCATCTTTAGTACAGAATACATGTGATAAATCTGCACCCTAAGGGAAAAGTAAGAAAAAATTATGTACTCAGTATGAACACTTGAACTAGGCACGCATTAATGAGAAGAAAACTTGTCCTTGAAATAGAACTACAGATAAGTTGATATGAAAATTGAACAGATATAAAATTTAATCAATAAAAGAAGCTCCTGAAAGAGAGAGTACTAACAATTTTCAGAGCTGAAATTGCAGAGAAGTATGGAGCTCCTGTATACTCGCGGCATCCGCCTACAACAGCTATCTTGCCTGATATATAAATAATCATTAATCATTACTATGTTGAAATAAGTACAACTAAATATAAATTTAACAGAGGTGGTTATTATCTTTTGAGGGATGAGATAAAGAGTTCTGCACATCAACATGCTAAACTCGGCATAAGCTATTCTCTCAATTGGCAATACGTGGACCAAATATATGAAATATGCAATATTCTGATGCCAGATTGCTTAACTAATTTTCAAATGACTCGTGATAATTAGAAATCATCTTATACCTGCCCAGAATTTACATATGTTTCAGCTACATAAAGAAATGAATTGAAGTATACTTAGCAGTGGTGACCACTGACCACTCAAAAGGTCACGCAATCCACCTAAATGAATAGGAACTTGGGTTACTAATCCTGATGTCAACTTAGTGGAGTGATAATATAATATAGAGGTTAAACCTGGTTTCAATGAACAGACCTCAAATGTCATTTCACTTCTAGGCACAATATCGAATATAAATTAGCATCTTAATACAAATGGAGTAAAACATACGCTTTCTTCAATTAAAATGATCAAGAAATCAAAGAAGCAAGTACATAAAGATCATGAATGTCACAATGTATAAAGTATAAACAAGCAAACAAATATTTAGTTTATAATCATTGTATTTTTGTTAAAATATAAGTCAATAAAGCATACACCTTTAATCCATTCAAGGACTTGTTCAAAATTTAAATAATCGAAAAATAAAAATTTCATGAAAAATGTGAAAGAGGGTTTTTATTATAAGAGTCTACCTGCTTGGCCCTTGTGCCTGGAAGGGTCAAGAGTTGGAGTAATTGACTTAATTATACTGGCAGCATCAGCTTCTAAAATAGGTGTCACAGACTGCATTTTGCTCTTCTGATGGTGATTATATAGTGTATTTGTGTATCTATAGTTGTTAAAACCTCCCAAACACCTAATCAAGTGTTGTTGCCTTCTAGTTACAGATGAAAACCCCAGCATCCATCCAATTCTCTGAAAATTTCCACAAAGTTTCAAACTTTATTAAACCCCATCTAATATATGTACTAATAAACATACATAAACATAAACATTTACATAAAAGCTCAGTAAAAATTACACACACACACACACATAAATTGCTGAAAAGGGTACTTACAGTTGAATTTAATGAGGACAAAACTCCAATGGATGTTGAAATTTTGCTGTGATTTCCTTCCTAATGATAAAGAAAGCCCTTGAATTCTTGAACTTTGTAATCTGCTGCTGGGAGGTGCATGGTAACACTACATAAAAAAGTCTGACGTGTCTATCCAAAATTACACGTGTCAAATATATGAACCACCACGTATACCAAGTTAAAGTTAATCTGTCCCAAACAAACCCCAGTTAATTTTAACTCAATATTGACTTGCTAGTCAGTTGCCAAACAGGGCCTATAGAAAAGTGAGAGAACACTTCAGTGTGTGACTTGTGACTGTGGGAAAAAGAGAAGAGAATGAAAGAATCAGTGAAGAATGCTTTGAGATCAGGAGTGGTAGTGATTGGAGCTGTGGCTTTTGGTTACTTAACTTTACAACTTGCTTTTAAGCCTTATCTTGAGAAAACTCAACAACAATTTGAAGCTCTTCAAAATCAAGAAGCCCATCAATCTGAGTCAAATAATGAGGAGTTTGATGATACCCATATACTAATGTCTGATGAGGGTTTCAATAATACTGATGATTCTTGACTTCCCAAGTATGTATTTCAATACACATGTTTATGTATATCAGGATATGTATGTATGGCTGTATGCACCTTTTGTACTGTTACTTCAAAGTTTGAACCTTTTTGGTGTTCTTTTTAGTTTTTTGTTTGGTTGGTTACTAGACTGTTATCTGTGTTTGTTAGTTATATAGTCTGTGTATGTTGAGTTATATAGCTATGGTTAATAGTCACTTAAGAAATAGGGTTTTTTAGGGTTTGGAAGATGATTTTTGGGAAGTTTTTCGCACCCGGAGTATCATTTTCTTTGGCAATTATAAAGATGTTAACTTTGTTTCATTTTTTTTAATGGAGGAAGTGAATGTTGGTACTTAGACCGAATTTGAATATGAGCCTGTTGTCTATAACGAGAGGGGGGAGGGGGCAGAGGGGCACGAAGCCATGAAAATCTGTTCAGAAAGTGATTGTTAGAATTTAATAACTAACCAATGTAGTTTAGTGTTGGGTAGTTTTGTTAATATAAACTCGGTGGATGAGAAAAGAAGTAAACAGGTTTTATGTTTATATGGTGTATCGCAAAAAGATTCGGTAAAAGTTCTAGTAGCGATTCTTTTGTTAATTCATACTGAGATGACAACCAACAGGGAAGCGTCCGCTCCCATTTCCAGTAATGTTTAACGGCACGGCCCATCCTCATAAAAAATCGGCCAATAGAGGATTTGCATATTATAAACTTGCTGCAACGGTTTCATGTTAGATGTTCATAGTATGTTTAGGACTTCAAATTCTAAACACTTGTAAAATAATCTGAGTAGATTCTAGGGGTTCTACGGAGATAGCTAATTCATTAATAGAGAATAATTGTGGCATATGTGTTGGTCTGAACTGAATGATTTGTTAGGTTCTTTAGCCGTGCACTACATGTATGTTGTAACTTATAAAATGAGGAAGTGTTTTAGAAGCAGATTTTGTTGTTTTGTTTCATATTTTGGGCTCTATGTTACTTAAGTTTTCCTTTTAGGTCTGTTTTTATACATACAGCTATAAGTAATCAGTGTTATATGGTCAGTAATTTATATGATTATTCTACCTCTTAGACCTACACTAACATAAAACTCAATGTACTTGCAGTTGAAAAACATACTATGATTATCTCTTTCTGTTCTAGGACACTAGAACCGACACTCTTTTAAAGCTATACTGGAGGTTGATATCCTTGTAGTTGATAGCTGTAAGAAAATTTTAGTTAAGACATAAAACTTCAATTACACAGCTCTTAATAAAAGATTACTGTCTTTCAACGATCTCAGTACTTTCGCAATTCGGGTTTTCTTTTATCATCTATCAATAGGCTTTTAGGAAGTTACTTATATTGATGTTTATGGGACACTATGTGTTTGTTGAGTATATAAAAAAACATGATTTTTGAGTTCACTTAAATATTTGCATCAAGTATGACTTGCCCAAGTAGTTGAAACTATATATTGAAACATTCAGATTTCAGACATTCAGTTGTGTTTGTGTGAGATGGATGTGCATTATGCCATTACTTTTATCTATCAGAAAATGCCAAATGCTGCAAATGTTACTAATTATTTTATCCCGAGGGTGGGGTGGGCCCTACTAGACCTGGTACGACCACTGTAGCGGGGAAACTTGGGATTTATCTAGCAGAAAATTGGGAATTAGTATTTCACTATTTCTTAGTAGCGAGAGGCAAGCCCCTGTTGTCATCCTGAACAGTGAATATTAATGCATAGGACACATATTCAAGGAGAGAAAGATCTTTCTTCTGATCAAAATAAATCAGGGTTGCTAGGACAGAAAGTCATTGGTACAGACACACATAAGGTACTAAGCTGGAAGTGAAACGTGAGTATTGATGGTCTGTCAAGTTGAAGGGAATGGAATTAAATTTATTTTATTTTGTAGGTTAACATTTATGATTATCATTCCCTCATCCATTCAATTCCCAACCAATTGAACGTAGAGCTCAATTTGAGGTTGAATGTTTATTCTAATCTCCTTTTTGCTTATTTCCTCTCTATCTTATCATAGAAAATTTAACTCTCATTTTTTTTTCACTATACTATCTTTCATCATTTCTTTCACCTTAATTTTTATTCCCCATTTTTCATTACATTTCTCCCCAAACAAACAGACCATATGTGTATTAATTGCATATTTATTAACCAGAGTGTATCTGAAGTAAATTCACATGAACGAGATGAGCTCTGTGAACTAAATTTGTGTACACGAGATGAGCTCTGTGAACTAAATTTGTGTGAACAAGATGAGCTCTCTCCTCCTGTATATTTGAAATCCTTCCATATAATTTTATACTGATTAACAAAATGAACTAGTTACATCTTTTATGGAATCAATATAGCTGCAGAAAATCTCCTAGAGTTTGCTTTTACTTATTTGGAAATAACTAGGCTAACTAAAAAACCCAGCTGAACTTGTATAACTCTAAAGTAATTTAGCATTTTCTGTCTAAAGCTGACAATAATAAGTGTTGCTATATGAAGATTATAATTTGTGTTGCGGTCTATATAAAGAAAATACTGCACGACTGCATCTGCCTAAGCTTGGCTTGTTCAAAACACACAGCAGGCCTAGTGATATTATGGATTATACTGTCTTGATGTGTACGGCTAATTATACCATGTCATATGTTCCTACTAAGATGCTGAAGAGACAACAAATTGCCAAGATCAATTGGAGCTCAACCAGTTGGATATGTGCTTAAAATTTTACTTTGCTTTGTTCAATGTCTGTCTTGTTTGTTGAACCTTGCGAAAAAAACTACAGGATTGTTTGCTTACAGTTTGGTGTACCCAATGGAGAATCCAAAGAGAAGCTAGTCCAAACTCTGGTCCTGATTGACATTTGGAAATCAATGGAACATATCACGAGCTCCAGCCTATTTTTAAAAATTACTGAAATGTTTCATTAATGTTAAAAAAAAATCAGTCTGAATGTTGCTGGATTCTGCCCCTCTTATAAAATATAACATCTACATGTGAACCCAGAGTGTTCAACCAGAGTGTTCATAAATCCTATTTCTCTCTAATACGTGCAACTAACATTGTCTTGCACGATACGTACAGGCATCCCATAATACAAACAGGTATCCCCTAATAAACATGACACCTATGTTTAAGAGAGAGTTGGGGATGTAAGCAAATCACTACACAAAATTTGTAATTCATATAACATATATGAAATTGATTTGTAAACCTTCTCTATAGAATAGATCGACAGGTTTTCAAATCACTCGTGTGAAAAAATTCGTTACTTCAACAAGATACAAATATCTTTTCCCCTCCTGTCACACAACAGACATGCATAAAAATATAATTTTTATTAAAGTTATTTTTTCTTTCTCTTTTCATTTTTTCCTTAACATCAAACAATGAAAAAAATAAAATCTTTCGAGCTGGAATTCAAATCAAAATTTGTTTACGATGTCAATTGTTTTTTTGTTGGGTTTGGTGTTACTAAGGGTAACATCATATACTTATATAAGATTAAATAAAATTTATAAAAGATTAAATAAAACTTTCATATGAATGTGTGAAGGTATAATTATTAATGTAAAAAGTAAATTTCAAATTTATAAAACTATCATTAATATTTATCTATAAAATACTTATAATCTTAGATATGTTCTATGAGAATGATCTCTAGAATATTTTTTTCTCTTCTCCTCCGTGAGAATAAAGCACCTAGATAGCAAGTAATTATTGTCAACTCGTTATGTAGGCTAATTTGCACTTGATCCTGTCCTACAATTATTTATGTATGAAATCTATTTTAATATGAATTTCATGCTACTTTCTGTAATCAGCGGAAAGGTAAATTGTCGTACTCAAAACTCAAATATCATGCCAAAAAAATGTCACTGAAAGCATAAACTAACAAACGACCCTGCTATCTGTTCAATTTTAAGTTTTTATCTCTGTTAGTTGTGGACAAAGTCAAGGTAGATGATAGAATACATAACCATCTACACTGTTACAGGGAGAAACTGGTATAACAATAATTTGAAGGTTTGTTGGAATCACGGAGGAAAATATGATGATTTTGATGATGAACTTGATGAAGAACGCGAAGAACACGGGATGAAAGTGATGGATTTTGGTGGCCGATCTTGCTGTTGATTCGTTAGAAAGTCAGAGAAAATGTTCGGTCTCTTGCTGCCAACTGTCAATTCAACTGAAACAAGAGGTCTACGTATCCTGTTTATAGGGGTTCAAACTACATGTAATTCTTAGAGGACAAGTTACCTATATGAGCTACGTATTGGTCCGGTCCATCAGGCCCAAATCCTCAGACGTGAAGGGTTTTGGCCCAAGTCTGTGCGGATGTGGAGGGCAGACTTCCCAGATGTCTGTAATGGCCATGGTCCCCGTAGGAAATTGTGCGCGATGTGGCCTCGTGGGAGCAGTATGTAGAGATGACCCTTAATGGATCTCTTGTTGAGATGAGAGTCTGTAGGGTTAGTTGTCTTCAAATAGATAAGTATGTTAAGATATTACCCCGGGAGGCCTTCTATAGTCTTCAGATTAACAAATAATATCAAGTGAGGTGAACCCATGAGGCTAGGATCTTTTCAGCTAGTTATGAAAAATCCGTGCTAAGTACTCCGAGCTAGCGAAGCGACCCGGACAGAGCGGTCCGGACGAACGACCCGGGTTGAGCTCCCTTTTCTGTCAATGACCTTTGCCTTAGTATTTTTACTCGGGCTCTCTCCAACTTCCTCCTTAGATCATGTCCTGTTAGTTTCTTTCCGACCCTATCAAAAACATTGGTGGACCTCGCCTCAGAAGGGGCTGACCCATGATGTGACCTGAGAGGGGTGTAACATCCCACATCGAATAGAAAGAGTATGTTTGGGCCCTTTATAAGGACAAGTCATACCGAAAATTACTAGCTTTTATGGGTTGACCTATGGTGGGTTGTTGGCTCGGTATACATTCAGTCGTGAGCTTGGGTTGTTATAAATGGTATTAAAGTCATGCCCGGCCAGAAGTGCCAAGGCACTGCACATGTTCCGTAAGTTTGTCCGTGGGCTCGACGAGGACGTCGACCCAATAAGTTGGGGTATTTATGTTTGTAATATCCCACATCGAATAGAAAGAGTATGTTTGAGTTCTTTATAAGGATAAATCAACAACTAATGTATACCAAAAATTGCTAGCTTTTATGGGCTGACCTGTGGTGGGTTGTTGGACTCGGTATACATTCAGTTGTGAGCTTGGGTTGTTATAAGGGGTTTCACGGGCCTGATGCACCTGACTGGGGGGCACCTCATACCATTCTAAGGACTCGTCATTTTCTTCATCTTCGACCTCATTATCAAAGTCTTTCATGAGATCACGAGGCTTCACAGTTGACTTCAGGTGTTTGGACCTGTTGAACCTCCTCATCTTTCGCCTAGCGCTCATGCTGGCCTTCCTAGGCGAGCTCTTCTTTTCTACCCAACTTATCCTCTTGTTCAACTTAATAATCTTCTAGCCGAGCTCATCCAAAAATTCCAGGAGCTTGGGGTCAGTTTGAGGTGGGTTCTCGCTGGTGTTTCTCGGGGTCTCGTCATCCCCAGTTCTATCACTTTCAGAGTTATTTTCGGTTCCTCTAGAGTTAGACATCCTTCTCCCTCAGATGTCAAGATCCTCTCCTTTTAGCGCCAATTATTATAGGGAGAAACTGATATAACAATAATTTGGAGGTTTGTTGGAATCACGGAGTAAAATATGATGATTTTGCTGATGAACTTGATGAAGAACGCGAAGGACACAGGAGGAAAGTGATGAATTTTAGTAGCTAATCTTGTTGTTAATTCGTTAGAAGGCCAGAGAAAATGTTTGCTCTCTTACTGCCAACTGTCGGTTCAACTGAAACAAGAGGTCTACGTACCCTATTTATAGGGGTTCAAGCTACACGTAGTTCTTGGAGGACAAGTTACCTATATGGGCAAGGTATTGGTTCAGTCTATCAGGCCCAAATTCTCAGACGTGAAGGGCTTTGGCCCAAGTCTGTGCGGATGTGAAGGGCAGGCTTCCCAGATGTCTATAACTACAATGGGCCCCGTAGGGAGTTGTGCGCGATATGGCCTCGCGAAAGCAATATGTAGAAGTGACCCTCATCGGATCCCTTGATGAGATGAGAGCCCGTAGGGCTAGCTGTCTTCAAATAGATAAGTATGTTGAGATATTACCCCAGGAGGGCCTTCTATAGTCTTTAGATTAGCAAATAATATCAAATAAGGTGAGCCCATGAGTCTATGAGCTTTTCAGCTAGTTATGAGAAATCCGTGCTAAGTATTCCGAGCTAGCGAAGCGACCCGGACAAAGCGGTCCGGACGAACGACCCGGGCTGAGCTCCCTTTTCTATCAGATCAATGTGACTTGAAAGAGAGGTGATGAGAAGTGAACCGGGCTAGGAGCCGGTTCTCCTCTCTCTGTATTCTTGAGATCGAATGAGTCTAAGGCTGACGGGATAACGTTGAGACCTCACGCTAGGCCAAGTCTCTTAGAATATTTCAAGCGTCAAGTACTCTAGGCTAGTTGTAGCTATGAGATCCGGTCTAGTGATTCGGGCTAGAACCATGCTTCTAAGAATGCTATGCTAGCTGAGAAGATAAAAAGTAAGAATCGGGTTAAGGCCGATTCTCCTCTCCTCATGTCCTTAATATTGATAGAAGATAGTGAACCGGGATGAGGTCAGTTCTCCTCTCGTCTCGCCCGGTTCTCGTCTCGCCCTGGTCGGTTCTCATCTCCTCCTATCCGACTCTCTTGCCTAGCTCTCCTCTCGCCCGACACTCCTCTCATCTCGCTCAGCTCTCATCTTCTCCTTCCCGGCTGTCCTCTCACCCGACTTTCCTCTCATCCTGTCCAGCTCTCATCTCCTCCTTCCCGGCTGTCCTCTCACCCGACTCTCCTCTCATCCCGTCCAGCTCTCTTCTCCTCCTTCCCGACTCTCCTCTCGCTCGACTCTCTTTTTTCCTCCCGGCCGGCTCTCATCTCCTCCTATCCGGCTCTCATCTCCTCCCGACCTTGAGATTCAAATTGAACTCTTTATGAGGATAAGAGAATGAAGCGAATCTAAGGCGGGTGGGCTAGCGTTGTGAACTCACGCTAGGCCAAGTCCCTTAGAATATTTCTTCTTGTTCTAGCGAAGCAAACTCAACACTGGTCATGCATGCTAAGTGAGCCCAAATATGATATGGGTTTGTCGATAATGATATTGGGCCTGTATATGACTCATGCCCGAATATTGGGCATAACATACACCAAATATTATTATTCATAACACTAACTTAAACCCTTTCATGGTTCAAGTAACTTTTTACTATTAGTTTGAAACTAGAGGTGGCACGAGCTATGAACTCTATCATGGCTTCAATTCCATTGTTATTGCAAGAGCACTTGATTTTTCTGAGCACCGACCAATAGTTTAGGGTAACAGAAAGATTATGTGCTTCATTTTTGTGAGATGGTTAAGTGGTTCTCTTTCTCCATCTTTGTCCAGGTTTAAAGGTATTCAAGGTCAGCCATAGGTTGCGAATTTTTACACAGACTCCAGATTAACGCTTAAAGGGCAGAATATGTATTTACGATTGTATAGCCGATCCAGTATGAACTCTGAACTGTTCCAAAAAAATGAATGAAATCCTCATCTTTGACATTGCCCGGGGCATGCCACCCAGGAAGTAGGATCAGGGTGGCCGGGATGTAAACACATTGTACCTACTTCTAACTGCACAGGTTCAGTACTAAGGCTACCCAACTTTTCGTAAAAATCTTTCAAATTAAAGAAAAACACTTGGAAAAAGAACCTTATTAAAACCAGAGAATCTCCACATATTCATATAGCAAAACATATACAAAACCGGTATACACCAGCATTTCTTTGCATTAAAACTAACAAAACCAGTATTATACATAAACATTAATTACCAATTAAGTGCCATCGTATCCAAAAGAGACAACAAATCACTGGGAGAAGATATTACATATGCATATTAATTTAACGAAAAACTTTAAAATTTAGATAAGAGATTCCAGCAATCTTCTTGACGCCACATTGTCTCCTCTGTGCAATAACCTTAAAATCAGACCTGAAATTTAACATCATTTGGCAACTTGCATTTATAAACCATTAACAATTTATGCCTCGCTTAAAATATAAAACAAATACACTTGATGATAAACAAGTTACATTACCTTAATCTCCCATTATTGCTAATGGCCAGTGTCTCGTAACACTAATTTGAATCCCTTTGAAAGGAATCCGCCTCTACAAAAAATAACGTCCGTAATTTTAGCTAACATACTACTTCTCGGTTATTCATGTGACAAAAATAGAGAATGACACTAATGTCCGTTTTAATGAGAGAGATTTAGTGGAATGAAAGAGAATGAAAGAAAAAATTAGAGAATAAATTAGAGTAGGATACATAGGCACCAACTTGAAATGATAAATTGACAAGTGTTATATTTAATAATACAGTGACATGTGTTTGTTTACAATGACATGTGTTTGTTTTAGTACAGAGAAAGATGTGTCAGTCAAAATTATTATACTCTTATTGAACACAATAAAGATATATTTTATTAAAACGGTTAGATAAATTAAAAAAATATCTATAAAATGATAATAATTTATTTACATATATTTTCTTAATTTTTAGTATTTTTTTGAACGGGCAAAATACTAGTAATACAAAAGTACCAAAAAAATTATTTTTACTTTCTAAAATTGTAGTCCCAAAGATATAGGACTTGCGAGTACTTTTTCCTTGATGATGACCACTCAAGATAATAGGATCAATAGCATCCAGAAACCTACTTGAACAAAACAAACATTCCCCCAGGAGAAGGATCAGGTAAAAACAACCTACTTGCACTTGTTTTTTCGAAAGAGGGAGTCGAATGAAAAGCGAAAAACACTTGTAGAAAGATATTTCAAAGAGAAACTCATTGAGAAATTTCATAGAACCAGCCAGATAGTGCTTATAGCAACATTTTTTCCCAACAGAACAAGTATTACAGAACATAATGGCATAATTCTGATTACATGCCCAAACTGCCAGTCTGCCAGCATTTTTGGAAGATAGAAGTAGAGATAACCCGATGAAAATACTATTTATAAGTACTAAAGTACAGAGTTCATTAAAAACATTCGTAAACTAATTAAGATGGCAATTCCACCAGCTAGCATTTAGCATTCTTCTTTCTGGCATATTGTACCTCCATGCAAAACATTCAGAAACCTGGAACAATTTTTTCCAAATAAATCAAAACTTGCATGTTATCACAACTAATGTAATATAATTATACAAGTCACTTCAAGTCTTCCACTCTTCAAATAATAGAGAAAATAACAGGACGATGAACAAGCTGTAGTACCTTCTTTAGTTATCTTTAACTTCCTAATTTAGTGATACTTTCTCATAACATCAACTTGAATCCCTTTGCAAGGAATTCATCCCTGAAAACAGAAATTTATTGAGTTGTTACTTCAATACTGGTCACTAAACAAAGATCCAACTAGTAGATTTAAGCTGGAAATGAAGATCCAACACATCATTGCCTCTGTATATAATTAATTATAAGAAACTAGTTAAGATACGTAATGAGATATTTGATTACCTATTGTTCTTCTTTAGCTTCTGCTTCTGTTTCTTCTTCCCTTTTTTTTGGTTCGGCAGATGCTTTCCATCACAACTAAAATTATACTCCAGTGAAACAAGACTCTGAGAGTAAACATCCAAATCAAACCTATCTGGGAGATTAGCAATCTTAAGGGTCTTCACTTTCTTCTTTTCAAGGTTACACCATACCACCTTGTTGTCCAATTCTAAAAGAACATCCCTCCGGCTCTTTGATTGGCCTAACAGCCATACAAGATTTGATCACTTTTGGGTGTTCCAGTGAAAATAACTTGCACCATGAGTTTCCAACCTGATAATCATTCATCACCCATACATCTATACGAACAAAAGGGTTGCATTCAAGCATGCAAAGGAATTCCGCAAAGATAGCTAGCGTCAGTTGATTACAATGCTGACTCTCAACCTTGGGCGATGGAACCTCCCTGTAAGTTTCAACCCCAAGATCAAAAGCAAGAATTACTAGGCAGTTTTCTAGAGTCTTGAATGTAACCCAGTGCAGAGCTCCACACATAAACACCCCCCATGCTTCAATGAGGTGGAAGTGACTAGAAATATTTTCAAGCCGTTTCCATGAGTTAGATTTTAGGCCATATACTGTGACCTTGGAGCCAGACATATTAACACCACCAGGCTGGGAAATTCTCAGAACCTTGTAGTCATCATTAACAACATCATACCCAAAGCCACACAGCTCAGAAAACCGGTCAAGGTCGAAAGGACCAAGAAAACCATTTGGTGCAGCAGGTAACTTCTTGCACTTTCTTGTTGCCGGGTTCCATAAGAAAATGTTTGGCTTCTGATTATAAAAGCAGAGCAAGCCATTGCATGTACCCACAAGTCTAGTACCGTAGAGAAGCGATTTCAACGGCTCATCAATTTCTTAAGCAGTAGCATTATATTGAGAATTAAAATCCACCGAACAAATAACAAAACCTCTAATAAGAAGACTAGTATCGGCATTGCATTCAACAGATCTCTTGAGATGTGCTTTGAGAGCTGAACGAGTCAGAAAGAATACGATCATCTTTGAGATAATTATGAGAGGATGTAGTGATAAGTATATCATCGCTTACACAAACAGTAGAACAGTTCAAGGACACTCGCGTCTACTGTCTACCAGTAAGGTCAGTATGCTTAATCGAGCGAAGGTTCAAGGAGCATTCTCTACCTATTGTATGCTATATCTGATCGAAGAAACTATTACCAAGCCAAATTCCATGTCTGTCTGTCTGGTGTGTGCTACTGAAACATCAATCTCATCCATGTGGGGGATTGTTGGAAAATGTGGATAGAAGTCCTACATTGTCAAGTCATTTTGAACCTAAGTTTGAATGCTTCTTGGGTGCGTGCGCGCAACAAGTTATGGTTGAAGTACGTTCTTTTTCGAGAGAGTTTTTCAATGCATATTTAAGTATTCAAAATGATCAAGGAATGAATCGTGAGATATGATTATTCAAAGTTGGTTCCTTGAAAATGGAAAATTAAGAATGAGAACTTGAATCCCACATTAAATTGGAAAAGAAGTTTTCATAATTTTATATAGTAGAACACTTATGTAGTGTTTAAGTTGTGTTAGTATGGTTTTGCTCCGCCACCTACGTGCGCGCAGGGGGTGCAAATCATGAGATTTCGGGGGCAAATTCTTGGTTTCACAAGTTTTCGGGCTTTCCGCGTGGACGACTGGACATGAATGCAACAAAATTTGGGCCGAATAAAAACATAACAAAAGAGACAATTATTATTACATCCCTTTTTCTATTTCTTATCAGTTTTCATTAAAACTACTTGATTATCGAATTTTTAGAAATAAAAACTTGCATGTTCAGTGATTCATGGTACACAACTTTCAGATCTGCATTTACCAATGCAACATAAGGTAAAAACTTGCATGTGCAGTGATTTATATTACACAACAGTCAGATCTAAATGCACCAATACATTTGTGCCTCTTTGCTTGTGTATTTGTGCCTCTTGTTCTACTTCTGCCTCTTTGCTTGTGTATTTGTGACCAAATAGTGATTAAAGGCACCAATATTTTATAGCATTAATTCTGAATGACGTTTGAGCTCAGTCAACTTTTTATGAACTACACTAGTGTATATTCTCTCTTTTTTCTTTGCCAAATGATATTTTTAGAGCATTATTTTAATTTCTAATGCAATTTATTTTAGAATTGTATATTTTTTTTATTATATGTCATTTGATTTTCGCACACATTTTAATTTGTTTTGACTGGGTAGTTAAAAAAGTATTTTTTAAAACTTTTTTGTGAATTATTATATTATGAGTCTTTTAGGATTTTGGTTATGTCAGGAAAAAACCAACAATAAACTTCTTGCTTTTGATTTTTCACGATTATGCTAGTTTCTAAACTAAGCCTCTTCTCACTTATGATTTTTCACGATTATACTAAGGCTTCGCTTGCCTAAAATTTACCCCACTCCATTTTTGAAAAACAGGTTCTTCGAACTTTCCATTTTCAGAATGGAATATTTACGAAATCTCCATAAATAAGACCAAAACTTTATTAGAAGATGTATTCAACTCCACTACTAGTCAAGAAATAAGAAAGGGGCCTTATAAAATGTAACATCTACAAGTGAACCCAGGGTGTTCACAAATTCATAAATCCTATTTCTATCTGATATGTATAAATCGACAATGCCGAGTCTTGCACAATACAAACAAGCATCCCATAACACAATACAAACAGACATCCCTGATAAATACTCTTCCCGTCCCCTTTTAGTTGTCTACTTTATTTTTAGTGCGATTAAATTGACCGATTTTTTATCGTAATTTAAATATAATATATAATTGAAAAAATTTAAAATTTTATATTGTTAGAAAGTATATATAATCTACTTTGAAATGTATTTTTTTAATTTTTTAAAATTATAAAAATAATTTTAAATTCTTAATCAAAAATTAGTCAATTTGATAAAAAAAGTCAAAATAGACAATTATTGAGGGCCGAAGGGAGTATAACACTTAATCGTCACTTGTGTTGAAGAGAGTTAGAGCTAGGACTGTAAGCAAATTACTACACTAAATTTGTAATTTAAAGCAAAACTGCAAATTATAGTTGGAGTGTTTGAGTCGTGTGAATATGTGATCTTGGGCGTAGTTTGGGTGTCACTTCTCGTGTGATCTTGGCGTGTAGCTTGGGTATGAGTGTATGACTTCTTTATTATAAGGTTAATATTAAAATTACATTGGGTTTAATATTTTTAGACTTAGTTGAGTTATATTTGTTGATTTTGGTTTGGTTGGGAAAAAAAACATCAATTGTTTACGAAAAACTCAAACTCGAATCAGGTTAATTTTTTTTACAGAATGCAATCAAGTGTTAAAACACAAAAAATTTAGCCATCAAACTGACAAATTTTATAATTGAGTCATTTTTGTACAAAAATATTATAGTTCAGGTCATTAAAATGTAAGTAAGTTGAAAATGAATTGGTTTTCTTCTTTGAAAAATATTAAATTTTTTATTATTTTTTACCATAATACGTTTTTTTTAATTTTATATTTTACAAAAATACGATATTTAAATTAGAGATTAATGTTTCTGAAATTAAAAAATTCTCATATAAATATACAATGGTGTTATTGTAATCACATAAAATTATATACAATTACAAAAATACTCAAACTAAAAAACACTAGCACCTTAAGTAATTTTACTGAGATAATCTCAGAAACTTTATTCTCTTTAAATTATTGTTTTTTGAAAAAATACGATTTTACGATCAATGCAACCTGATTCAACTAAAATCAACCTCAAATACAACTACTAGTAATTTCAATTTTTTCAAAAAATAGTTACATTTATTTGCATTTAGTTACAAATTGTATATAAAAAATTGAATTTTGTTGTTTTTAGTTATAAATAATATTTTTGTAAAAAAATCAAAAGATAATAAAATAATAAAAAAATAGTATTTTTGATAAATACTTAAATAAAATTTAAAATTTATATAAAATATTTGTAATTTTTAAGTATCTTTCGTGGGAATGTTCTCATAAACATTGTCCCTCTTTTGCTTCACAAGTACGAATAAAGCACCTAGATAGCTAGTGATGCCCAACTATTTTGCTCTAAGAACACCTAGATTGCAAATTGCAAGGTGAAGGAAATTTGTTCGAATAATATACTATAATTTAACAAAAAAATAAATATATTATATTATGGTATTTTTTTCCAAAATTAATATTTGATGTATTTATTATTTTCTCTGTTCATTTTAATAGTTATTTGACTTTTTAACGCATAGTTTAAAGTGATGTGACCACGTAGTTAGTGTAAGTATTTAATAATTTTTGTTTTTATGAATTATAATATCAGTTAAATATTTTTATTTAAAAAAAATTAACAAAATCATTTCACCTATAAAATCAAAATTTTTAAAATACGTATAAAAAGACTATAAAATAAAACGGCAAACCAAGGTGAGAACCGGATAAAATGGGGGGCTAGGATATTATGCTACTCCGTCCACATAAACAATGTCCACTAATTATTTTGATCAATCAATTTCTCCTTTTTTGCGACATTTTTCTTGAACTTTTATATCTACCGACTTAAAAAAAATCGAATAATAAAATTCAAATACCGACAAATGTATGGTAGGATTTGTATTGATATATTTCTTTAATTATATAGCGTATAGATAGATATTTTGGAATTTTTTTTATCCGTTCATCATTCTATCTATTGGTCTATAATAGTACCAATGGAATTTTAAAATTATTGTTATACATTATTTAGGGTAATTTGGAAAAACTATTAATTATAGAGTATGTATTAAATGATTTTTTTCTTGGTTTATTAGTTCCAGTTTATAGCAAAATAATTATTTTTTTATAAAAATTAAATAACCGAAATTAAAGTTTATCTTTAGTCATAAATAAATTTAACTGGTGCCATCGTTTTTCATTTGAAGTAGAAATGGTTGCTTTCTTGTATTGCTCGATGCAGCGATGCTTGTTAATATACACAATTGATAATGAAGTAAGAATGCTAAAATTGTACGTTTGTTTTTTCTATAAAATTTGACTCGAAATTTAATTATTTTAAACGATTATCAATCATATATATATATATACATACATATATATATATACATACATATATATATATATATATATATATATATATATATATATATAAAGGAGAACACGGAAACTGTTAGATAACGCTCTCAAATCGTTCTAATGTATTTTTCTAATTTTCTCGAATTTTTGAATTAGTAAATATTAAAAATTATAAAAAAATCTAAATTACGTTATATTCTCCTAAACTTTCTCCTCAGGTTAAGTAAATTATTATTATCCATAAAATAAGTTTCAAAATTTTAGAAAAGACGTTATTATATGTTAGTGAAGATGAGTGTTATAGAAAAGGGGTTGAATGCAACTCAATTAATTATTAAAGATTCTTGCTAACAACAACAAAAATAATAAATAACGAGTTAGAGATGCAAACAAACTATGCAGATAAAATAATAAAGTGTTTAAACTTCAAAAATTAATTTCATTAATTTTTGCTTCGCTACAACTGTCTGAAAAATAATTATAGCTTCGATAGATACAATAACAATGAATTTGTTAATATTTCTATACTTGAAATTTTTTTAACTTAGTTGCATAAGTGAAAATACTTGTGAGATATGTGTATTTATACTGAAACACATATCTCATTTACAAGTGTATTTTGCCTTGTTCCTAGAACAAAGCTTAAAATAGAAACTCTACTTTTTCCATTCAAATTTGTCTTCATTCCATTTGTAGATAAAGTAGTTCTGAGATATGCATAAATATTTGACTCTTTAGGCTCCGTTTGAGAGTGCTGTTGAAAACTGTTGTGCTGTGAGAAAAAGTGCTGGTGGAAAAAGTGATGTTAGGAAAATCATATGACTGTTTGGTAATTTTTTTTGCTTTATGCATATTTTGAGATATAATATATATAAATAATGTTTTTGAGAAGGTTTGATAATGAAACTGATATCTACTTCCTGCAAAAACTGAAAGCAGATTTTTCCAAAAGTATGGGGGACATGTTTTGCTAACAACAGCTTTTAGACTAAAAGCGCTTTTCCAGACAATATTTTTTAGAATTTACCAAATACAATTCTGACAGTTTTTCAGCAAAAAGCTATTGTCACCAAACGGGGCCTTAAGCACATTTTACCTTTTGCTTGAATTCTCTCAAGTTGCAGTAGTAGACTTAACAGACCTGATAGTAATGTCAAAATCATTCCTTGTATTTTAACTATCTAGTCTGCTATCTAAAACAGACTGTCAGTTTCACTTAAAGTTTACTGTCAACTTTTAACTTCACTTTGGTGACAGTATCTTCAGCTTCACATATTTTGTTATCAAGCTTGATAGTCCATGAAATATACTGTCTTCCAAAGCTGCTGTTAACTATTCCCACCAATGTTGTTGTCAACTACTCCGCCAAAGTTGCTGTGAGTGAAACTTGTTGTCTTTAATTGTTCATTCTCTACCAAGTTTACTGTAAATTGAATAATTATTGTCAATAATACTTATTGTCTTCAAATCTTCATTCTTCGCCAAGTTTAATGTC
Organism: Oenanthe sinensis; assembly: GCA_028671895.1. NCBI lineage: Eukaryota > Viridiplantae > Streptophyta > Magnoliopsida > Apiales > Apiaceae > Oenanthe > Oenanthe sinensis. Next base: position 28,204,414 of record CM053813.1, on the reverse strand, counting down.
CATGGAATAGTTGATGTCCGTAATACTTGTTGTCTTCAAATCTTCATTCCCTGCCAAGTTTGCTGTCAATGGAATAGTTGTTGTCATCTGTTCCAATTGTGTGTCACTTATAATGTACTGTCATAGGTTTGAGTACTTCAAAACTTGTTGTCTGAGTTTTGAATCATGTTGTGCATGAACACTTAGTGAAATTCTACTACATGACTCATTTTTATTCTTTTATACAAGACACTGATTTTTAAATGTACTGTCACCTAACTAACACTTTCAAAAGTACTGTCTACACGTGACCACTAACTATACTATCAATGATTACATGGCAGTATGTTTTACTTAGCTTTTAAACTTAAACTAAGTACACTAGTTGATTACACCACAATCCCTAGCATTATACATAAGGTAGTTAGAAATTTTAGAAAATGCATTAAATTATTAAAAATCGAAACTATTTTGATTTTTCAAAAAGACTATATCTACGATACAAAAGTTAATTTTATTCTTTTACCTAAATTGAATGTGTTTCCATCTAAAAAATAATAGATCATCACTTATATAAATTAAAGATCAAACATCAAAAAATAAATCACAACAAATTTATCACAGAACTATTTACATTCAACGTCTAATACATCATAAATTACACTCTCTTGAATGTTTTGAATAACAATAGAGACGATTGGATGATAAGAGTGAGAATATGCACGATGTGGGAGGCAACCAATATACAAACATATGATCAATTTAGTCTTGACGTGATATTAATTGATAAGAAGGTTAGTAAATTTTTGTTATTTATTAATTGATTACAATTATGCATTCATACTAAATTTTTGATTCTTTAATTTATGATAGGAAAATCTTTTTCATGCAACGATTCAATAACATCTACTTTTTTTATTCAAACATATTTTGGAAGAAAGGTCTTTATAGCATTAAAAACTTAAAAGTAGTTGCAAGTATCGACCGATATAGACCACTATCATGTGAGTTTAAAGTTATGTTTTTACGTACAATGGCCCCAAAAAGATTGGAAGAAAGAATCATCAACATACCACTGCATGAATTTGAGTTCATATATCCCGATATAATTGAAGCACATGTTAATACATTTGTTATGCCCAATATTTGGGGCATGGGTCTTAAGCAGACTCAATGACATAAATGGGCTGACTCACCTCACATCTAGGCTCACATGGCTTCACGGCCCAGCTCGTTTCTCATCATCACCTCCCGGGTCGCATAGACTTGACAGAGAGGCATTCAGCCCGGTTCGCTTGTCCAGGCTCAATACCTCCAGATCGTTTCGCTAGCCCGGAGCACTTAGCATGGATTTCTCATGGCTAGATGAAAAGCTCCTAGTCTCATGGGCTCACCTCACTTGGTATTATTTACTAATCCCAAGACTGCAGAAGGTCCCTATGAGGTAATATCTCAACATATTTATCTATTTGAAGACAGCTAGCCCCACGGGCTCTCATCTCATCAAGGGATACGTCAGGGTCACCTCTACATACTGCTCTCGCGAGGCCACATCACGCACAACTCCCTACAAGGACCCCTTGCTCTACAACTCCATGACAGCCCCCAAAGCCGAATGGGCTTGGGCCATGACAATAACAGACATCTGGGAAGCCTGCCCTCCACATCCGCACAAACTTGGGCCAAAACCCTTCACGTCTGAGGATTTGGGTGTGATGGACCAGACCAATACCTAGCCCATTTAGGTAACTTGTCCTCCAAGAACTACGTGTAGCTTGAACCCTTATAAATAGGGTACGTAAGACTCTTATTTCAGTTGAATCGACAGTTGGCAGGAAGAGAGCAAACATTTTCGCTTGCCTTCTAACGAATCAACGGCAAGATCAGCTACCAAAATCCATCACTTTCCTCCCGTATTTTTTGCGTTCTTCATCAAATTAATCAGCAAAATCATCATATTTTGCTCTGTTATTCCAGTAAACCTCCAAATTACTGTTATATCAGTTTCTCCCTATAACAACATTAATATACTATAAGGTATTTTTTTTAAATAAGATATTATAAGTCACACACACAGATATATAATTTTAAATTATATTTTTTAATATTTACATAATATTACTAATATTTATCTAGATGTCGTAGGCTGCTTGACCTACATTGGTGGTATTGATATTGTTAGCGGCGTATGGAAAAAAGGAGATCTCAGAATCATAACAAATTAGTAAGTTGTGAATTATAATACACATATATATTTTGAAATTATTATTTGATTTTGTAATATTTATAAATTTAATACTACTATTTTGGTTTAATATAAATTTGTTATATCAAATTTTATCATATGTAGTTTAGTCACTAGTAATATAACTTTGTGAGAAAATTTTGTTTAGTCATTTGATTAAATTCTATGCAAGGAAGATGGTTAACCTTATATATTGATCGTTACATCTGCACAAATTAAAAAGTTCAAATTTAGATAATAATTGTTGCTTAATGTTCGTAATAATTTTATTTTTAATATTTGTTATAATTGTTGCTTAATGTTCGTAATAATTTTATTAATTATTTGATTTATGTTCCAATTTATTTAAATCTATCAATTGACCAATGTATGTATAGTTGGCTTTTAATAAATTAATTAATATTTATTCATTTAAAAATAAAATTAATTAGTATTTTTAAATAAATTTCTATAATATATTCTAATTATATATTTATAAAATATTTTCAATATCAAAAATAATTTTAATAAATTTAAAATTTATCATGAAACCACCGCGAAACGCGATTTTTTCCATTAGTTAAGATATAAAATACTACCATTCAAAAAAATATATAAAATACTAAATTAAAAATGGCATCATGACATCATATAGGGCATCAAACATACAAGTTACTAAGAGCATCTCCAAGCTTAGCAATCTGTTAGCTAAAAGCTGATGTGGCCGGCATTTTTAGATAATGAGATAGCAAACTACTCTCTCTAACGGTAAGAACTGTTAGTTAAAATTTTAGATAACGGTAAAATGATTCTCTATATTAGCAGATTGGAAAGTGGTTATCTATAATTAAAATATAGATAAAGTACAGCTCCATGTCAGCTCCCATCAAATTAAAGTACAAAAATTATAATATACTAATATATTAAAGTACTAAAAATAATAACAAAATACAGTTTTTGAAATATAGCTAACCATTATAGCTAACACCATTGGAGCACAACACCTCGCAGGTTCAGCAAATTTTACCTAACAATTACTTTATATTATTTTAACTAACTATTTTAACTATCCCCGTTGGAAATGCTCTAAGTTAGCCATTCTAAAGTTCTCGATTTGATTGATTTTATGGTAACATATTTTTTCCTATTCAATATTTATTTGTACTTTTTTTTTAAGAAATCTTTTATTTGTACTTAAGTGCTGTAAGAAGTTTTTCTTAGATTATTTGATTAAGAATAAATTACTTAATATACTTATATTTTAATTAAACATAACTTACGGTAAAATATATGATAACTAATAAATTGCTCTATATAACTAGGGTCTAGTAAACGGTTCTTTTTAAATGGTTGGATTTTTATCGATTTTAATTTGGTTTCGATTTCGTTTTAATTTTTATACTCCGCCTTAAATTAGACTAGTAAATTTGTATGACACTCCTATTCGTATTTTAACAAACTCCTGAGAATTAATCGGCAAAATTCATTATATTTGTTGAATTCAATCAATAACTTTTACAACATATAAGTCGGCTTGTGAAGTTCTTGATTTATCAATTTAATTGACTCAATTGTGATTGCAGGCGTCCTGCATGTTTCTCTAACATTTGACCATCATAATATTTTAGAAAAATAAAAGTTGTCCATTTTATTTTCCTTTCTTCAATTTTTTAGGATCTGATTAATTGAATAATGAATAATTATATATTTTTAAACTTATAAATTATTTATCAAAAAGTAAACCGGGTATCAGCAGGTCGATAGGAAATAGAACAGTGATTTGTTGCAGACTTGCAGCATGAGAATCCCACTGCAAGCAACTAATGTCGAACACACGGCTTTTATAAAAAAAAATATTAACGTTAAATTAAAATATGTGATATCATGATTAAAGTCTATTTATTATTTCTTCTGTCCCATAAATCTTGTCTCAATTTGACTTTTCAAATTCAAATTAATCCAACTTTGACTAACAATTAAAAAATAATATTTTTTATTTTTTAAATCTGCAAATTGATTCATAAAATAGGATAATCAAAGTTTGTTAGGATATTTTTTTAATATATATATATATATTATTTAATATATATTATTTATTAGTCAAAATTGATTAATTTAATTTTGAAAAGTCAAATAAAGACAAAATTTATGGGACGGAGGGAGTAATTATTATAACAATATTTTTTATTCTATTTTTGATTACGTACGGTGGGTCGAGGACTGAAACGTGTCACACACAAAATATACAAAATCATATTATTGATTGCTGCAAGTTGTCTTTGATAATTAAACTATATAGTTATTAATATTTAATTATTGTATGAGAGATTAAATAATTTAATTGAAGAATCTGCGGGCATGAGGCGGGGATGCTTTGATTATATTAGACTCATTCTTAATTCCTTTGTTATAAAAATATTATATGTAATCATTTTATTAATTACAAGTCGGCTTAAGTGCTTAACAATATCTTGTTCTCAATTTCTTATTTCTTATTATTAAATTAATCTATATATATCGTTTTATTGTTTTAATAATAACTCGCTAGTCGCTACAAAAAAAAAAGTATTAAGTTTGCGTAGAAAGAGTTAAAGAGGTGAAATGGATTCATATATAAAATAGGCTTCATGGCTCATGCTTCAAAATTTTCAAGGTATAAGCGGTTAGGGCACTTTTTATATTAATATGTTTATCATTAAAATATGCAAAAATAGTTATTTTGGACATATTTTAACTTTTGTGTATAATATTTTATAAAATTTAAAAATATATAGGAGCATTTTCGAGGAAATATTAAAATAATATAAAATAATAATTAGTTAAAATTTACTGAACCGGAAAAGAATTATACTCCAATGAAATTAGTTATAATGGTTAGTTATATTTAAAATAATTTTAATTTATAATAAAATTAAATGAGATAGCAAAAAAAGTTGGAGAAATTTGAGCGGATGAAAACTAACACGGGATATCTATAACTATAATTCTCCTTTAATAATAAATATTTATTATTTACATGTATATTTATTTTTTATTTTGTCTGCTTCAAAGGAATTTTTTTAAAAAATAATCTTGTTTCCGAAACTTTAATGATAAAATGATAAAACAAACAATTTCGTACGAAGAGACCGCTTGAAGAATCACCTTTGTTGTGTATGCACCAGCTTATTTAAGCTAAAATTAGATTATAAAATTCCAACTCGATTAATTAAAAAAACGATACAGTATTAAAATTTCAGTATAGAAGCTTTAAACAAAGGATTTGGACGAGTAATTTGACTCGTGTTAAAATACAAATTAATTTGTTAAAATTCAGAACAAATGACAAGGAAAATTCTGAATATATGAGCTTGCTCTCTTTGCACAAACATCCATGATGCTACTTCCATGAATCCTACTTTGCTTAACACCCATCTCTTATTTTTCACGTACAATCCATTAAAAAGGTCCCCAAAAATGTAGTAAAGTATACTCACTCATCAAGTAAAGAACCCAACCAAAACATGCACAATAACCCCCCACCCCAACACACACACAACAATCTCTCCCGTTAATGTGCCTTTGCTTCCACCTCACACCTCTTTAATCATTCTTGTTGAAATTATTCAACCATATTTTCTAAATATTTTTTATTTTATTTCCCTCTACTTATTTTATAAACCTTAAGACTATTTCATTCGGGTCTGATTTGTTGTACATATCTTAGTACTTGATAGCTGTCATAGATAAGCATACCACGTACATATATATAACATATGTACAAATATACTTGCATTTGTTAAATATTTGCATATAAATGTACATTTTGTGTGGATGAAATATAGTTAGACAAGAATGTCTGAGAACCAATCTCAAGCAGAGGTACATAGAATGTCATGTACAGATACTATAAAGAAAATTAAGGGTCTTGGATTATTAGAGCTATCTTTTAGAATTCTTGGTTTTGTGTTTCTTACAATTTTAGTTACATGCTTCTTTTTTTACTTTGATTATGGGGATTTAGGTAGAAGTTTTCGGGTTTCGGTTCAATCTGGGACGTCTATGGGCTTAAAATTTAATGCTTCTAGCAGAGGATATGAAGAAAAAGTTGAGTTTTTGAGTGAAAATGGTGGTTCTTGTGATGTGTTTGAAGGTGATTGGGTATGGGATGATAGCTATCCGTTGTATGATTCTAGAGATTGTAGCTTTTTAGATGGAGGGTTTAGGTGTTCTGAAAATGGAAGGCCTGATTTGTTATACACTAAATGGCGGTGGCAACCTAAAGCTTGTAACTTGCCCAGGTGATTTTACTTGTAAACTAGTATTTTGTTTGCTGATAATTTAATGGTGCAGTTTCTTTAGTTTAGTTTAAAGTGATTTGCTGTCTGGAATTGATATCTTAAGTTATCAGGTTTCGCAGGAACTGTTTTTGCAGAGTCGATAAGTTAACATGGTAACAGAAATATATTGATACTTGAGGTTTTAATCATGATAATTCCGATAGTTTCCAAATGATAATTCCGATAGTTTCCAAAATATAAAGGAGTTTAATTTAGATGCTATGGTTGAAGGAAAAATTTCCCAGTGATGAGCTCTAGTCATTCACTCTTCTATCGAGCTTTTTTTTGTATTGCAGGGAAGAGTTGATAAGATAAGTTAACATTTTATGTTTGTACCGGTGAAGCTTTTCTGATGGGGGTACCTATTTGTCTGCTAGTACATCTGCTTTTTTCAAGTCGATTGTAGTGGCTTGGCAAATTCGTCTGGATACTAAAATTATTCATGTGTGCAATATGCAGTGTGCGTGTATATGTTATATGTTTGTATGGATTGCTACTACATGTTAGAAACAGAATAATCACAAGTTTTGCTCTGTTATTCCTGGTGGCCTTTGTTTTCTCTTTTTGGTTTTGAAGTGTTTGATTTCTTGTTCTTTTCAGTGTCTTTTCCCAAAAAAAATCATGTATGATGCCTAGAAAATAAATCGATATATCTAACTTCCTGGCTTTGTATTTACTGCTTTAGTTTATTTTAAAGATCTAGAATTTTATTAACCATAACCAGTTTACTTTAGTTTTCCTCAAATTTCTATTTTTTTATTGGAAAAACGAAATAAATTCATGCATAAACTTTTTCTTGGATTGAGCTCGCTAATCTTAGATTGAATGGTAATATATTTACAAATTTGTAACATGTTGTAGTTACCCGAGTTAGATGAAACTCCGATGAACTTTAACTTTCTCATATAAATTGGTTGGAATGCATGAACTAATGGACTAATTTGGTATATATCCTGTTTGACGAAAAAACAGGTTTGATGCAAAATTAATGTTGGAGAAACTGCGGAACAAAAGGCTGGCTTTTGTTGGAGACTCAATTGGTAGAAATCAGTGGGAATCACTTCTCTGCATGCTATCTTCTGCAGTTTCCAACAAGAATAATATATACGAAGTGAACGGCAACCCCATCACAAAGCATAAAGGGTTTTTAATCTTCAAATTTGTTGATTATAATTGTACTGTGGAGTACTATCGCGCTCCATTTCTTGTATCACAGGGCAGACCTGCTGCTAAGTCTCCCTCGGGTGTAAGAATAACCCTCAAGTTAGATATAGTTGATTGGAGTTGTTTGCGATGGAAAAATGCAGACATTCTGATTTTAAATACAGGACACTGGTGGAATTATGAGAAAACCATTAGAGTGTAAGTTGAACCTGAAGTATATATTAATACATAAATTCTTTTACCAGCTGCAGCTCAAATTTATTTGTTGTTTTGAAATTTGATACAATTTTGTTCAGTAGTTTTATGTGTCTTGTTATCTCTCATTAAATGTATTGCATTTAAATTCTTATCATATCAGGGGTTCCTACTTCCAAGAAGGATCAGAGGTGAAGATGGATATGCAAGTTGACACAGCTTATCACAAAGCCTTAAACACTGTTGTAGACTATATACATCATGAAGTCAATACAAACAAGACTCAGGTCTTTTTTCGCACATTAGCCCCAGTGCATTACAGGTTTGTTCAATCTTCTGTGATCAAAGTTTCGAGTGCATGCATATAATTTTCTTTCAATCTTCATTCATCAAAGTTTTGACAATCTTCTTTCATCAAAGTTTTGAGTGCATACATATTCTTTTCAATTAATCTTCTTCCAGAGCTGCCTAATTTGACAATATTTAGATCATCATAGACTTTTGGTTTTTATTGAACTTGAACAAATATGATATAGTAAAAACATACAGAGGTGGCAATTGGAGAAATGGTGGGGGCTGTCGCATGGAGACATCACCAGAACTAGATGCTTCCTTAAATCCGTCAAACATCAGAAGCAGCTACAGCGCACTTGTTGATGCAATATCAGCTCAATATTCAAACAAATCAAATGAAAATCCTATAGACGTATTATATATTACTAATATGACATCAAGAAGAAAAGATGGACATTCATCAATATATCAGAGTAATCCTCCGTCTGCTCTCAATAGGCAGGACTGCAGCCATTGGTGTCTTCCTGGGGTGCCAGATTCTTGGAATGAGCTACTTTATGCTCTATTTATGAAGCGCGAAACAACTTATTCTACAAATTCATCTACATTCTATACGTGAAATCATGAACATATAATTTACCTGTGAATAACAAATTAATAAATTCGTAAGAAACAGAGCAAAAGAAGTTGCTGATTTGCTGAATACTTTGGATAGATTTTTAGAGACTTTTTCTTAGCATCACAGAAACATAGAAAAGCAAATATATTTTTGACACTTCATGGCCCCTTTTTCTTCAATCTTTTTGGGTGGATATTTATAGAATACAGTCATATGTGGAAAGGACAGTGGTGGATCAATTTTGTTCGGAGTTATTTTCTGCATTCTTCATTTGCTACTATTTTTTCCAATAATAATATTTATTTTAGAAAACAGTAATACTTTTTGTAATTTACATATGCTTTCACCTTTTGTTAGAAAAACAATATTGTAAACTTACAATAATACAATATTAGAGATAATATTATTGTATCTAATCATGCTTTGTACAGACAGTCAAACAATCACATGTTATACTCATTTACACTCGTAGTCACAATCTATACACCTGTTAAACTTATTCTCCCATTAGTCATGTGATCATACGTTGTGAACGTATGAGAAATCATTATATATATGTAAAGTAATAGTTAGTATATTTGTTTCTTTTTAAAGAAAGGGTAATAGTTAGTATATATAGATATCCTTGATCAAAAAATAATAATAATTTTAAATGATGATTTGACAAAAAAAATTATGACAAAACAAACAAAATACTATATCTTCTCCTTTCGGTTATGAGAAACTGATGCTAGGCAGGCAGACTGGTAGTTGTTTTCGGTAAAAACTAAATTTGTATCATTTTCAAACATAACTTCAATATGAGAATACAGTTTTTTACGCATAACTTAATAAATCATCAACATTCAACATTTCAATTCTTAAGTTGTGTAGGACAATACTGACCTCTGTTAAAAATATAACTAATGTTATTAATAAAATTAATTGGTCCAATAAAGAAGTCAAAATAATGAGATTAGAAATTTTAATTATTTAATTAAAAGGCTAAAAAGACAACCTATAAAATAAAATAAATGAAATACGACCACATAAATTTCATTCTTTTTAAATACGAACACAAATATAATAAATAAAATATTATATAAAAATATTTCCACATATAACATTAAATAAAATTAATATTATTATTATTTAGAATAATATATATATATATATATTATAAAATAAAATATAAAAATATAAATAATAAAATATATTAAGAAAGTCTGTTGCATCGCAGGGGCCACGGAATGTAAACTATTTTTTTCAAAAAAAAACAATCAGGCCCCATGCCGTGCAATTGCATGCCCTCAAAACAGCCATGATTCTGGCCATTGATCCAAATGAAATATGACATGTATCATCAAGTTATGCCACTGCTAAGCAGATTTTTGTTTGCATTTATGCCGGAAGGAAAAATATGGAACATGAAATGACATTCGACAAAGTCACTGTGATGTATAAAAACGACATTCTTGAGGAGGCAGCATATTACCGGGACACTCCCTAATGGACTGGGTCGTCTCAGGATGAAAATTTAAAATGAGTCCCTAAAATTCACATAACTATAAAAAAAATTATATAATATAATAAAAGTTGACGTTAAATTTTTTCAAATCTTCACTTATTTTTATCAATTTTGATTGAAAACTCTATTTTTTCGATAACAAAATTATCCATAATTTTTCAATGTGACTCTTCTAACTTGATCAACTCATTTTTTTTCTTTTCACATCTAGATAATTACTTTTTAGGTAATATCATATAAATCAAAATTCAAATAATTAACTTATAAAGAAATAATAACACCTGAAATAGATAGCTCGAATTCAAAATTCTCACTGAAAATTTAAAAAAATAAATTTTTACATCAAAATAAAGACAATATATATATATATATATATACACGAGTATTTATAAGTTAAAGACAAAATTTTACGATTTTTCAATCCTTTTGATCAACTCATTTTTTTTTTTCATATCTAGATAATTGCTTTTTAGGTAACATCATATAAATCAAAATTCAAATAATTAACTTATAAAAAAGTAATAACACCTGAAATAGATAGCTCGAGTTCAAAATTCTCACTGAAAATTTTAAAAAAATAAATTTTTACATCAAAATAAAGACAATATATATATATATATATATATATATGAGTATTTATAAGTTAAAGACAAAATTTTACGGTTTTTCAATCCTTGCACAATGTTCTCATTGACCCTAAATTAATATATATATATATATATATATATATATGTATATATATATATATATATGTATATATATATATATATAAACAAATACCAGTTCAACTTTATTTTTTTTAATAATGAATTATCTAGTTTTTTAGAATATATATGTATATTATATATATATGCAAGTGATCTATTAGAAAGTAAGTTTAGAATAGAAAATAAAAAGTAGTTTTAAAATTTTATATTGTTTTTATTCTATTTTTAAATCTTGCATTATGCCTCCTAATTTACATATTTTACATTTTAACCCCTGCTACATCATCATGGAACCCCCTGCTGATGTGGCATTGTCACGTGGCAGTGAGACCCACTACCACGTCAGCAAGTGATGACGTGGCACTGAAACCCACTGCCATGTCATCAGGGTCCTAAAATTAGTATATAATTTAGTGATTTTTATAATATTAAATAGTTATTAGGCCTTGAATCTTTCTTGTGAGATGGACGCTTAAAACTTTTCTTATCCAAATCTTTTCTATAAAAAAATTATATTATATAAGATATTATGGTAACTTTACACGGAGAACCATTTACACTTACACGAAAATTATTATATTAAAAATTCAGAAACCTTATTAATTCATTGATTTGGATCAAATTGAAGAAATTAGGTTTTTTTTTTAAAAATAATTATTTTTGAGTTCCCCGACTAAAAGTTCAACCTTAGCGTAAGATATTAAATACACATTCTATTTTTTATAATAAGATATAATATAATACTATATCAAAAATACGTTATCGCATACATAATAAAATAAAATAAATAAATAAATCATGTTATTTGATAAATAAATTAAATTAATATTGAAATAATATAAATTAATAAATATTAATATTTTTTTAAATTTAATCAATTTATATATGAGAAAATTATATTGGATTATTTTTTAATAACTTAGGACTACTGTTAACTAATTTTATAATTAAAAGTCATTTATATTTCTAAAAAAATGTTATTATACATGTTGAATTTTCACAACATGCATTAAGTATTAATATAGAGTAATATAATTAGTTCAATAAAAAACATGTCATATATTAGTAAGTGGGATGTAAAAATTATTATAACTGTAATTGTTATATATCATTTTATTTTTTAATATTAACTTGAAGTTTAAATTTCATTAGCAATATGTCATAGGAACATCTATTATTTATTGATGCAAGATTTAAATTGTATATATTATATAATTATTTATAAATTACAATTAATACTATACTAATGAAAATCTAATAATATAAAAAAAACTTATTCAAATGAATAATTATATTATCATATTATTAACATATACATATACAGGGTTTAAGGATCCTAAAATTGCTTCTAGATAACTATCTAAATTTAACCTCTATTATAATAAAATATCAAGGTTATTTGTGTAAATATAAGAGAACGGATTTTATTATTATAAAAATATCATCTACTTTTTATACTCAAAATGCTAGTAACTTTAGATAAATTATCTAAATTTAACTTTAGATACATTTTTCCCTACATATATATTATATCTCATATACCATAATATTAATTAAGTTTTATATAAAAAAAACATAATAGAGATCTTATTAAAAATATATTTATAATCTAATATTTATAATCTTAAATATATTAAACATATCTTTGATATATTGAAAAATCATGTTCATGATATTTTGAATCATAAAATTTTACGTATTTATATATTAATAATATAAATTTATATTTTGTGCGATGTGCATATTTAAATTTAATATTTTATAATATTTTATTTATATTTAATTCGGTTGATGTAAAAATATAATTTAAATAAGTTAAAAAACTAATATAATTATAATATATTAAGACTTTTTAAAATTATAAAAATATTAATAATTTTAGAATAAATAATTTAATTAATAAAGCAAAATATTCGTGTTAAAATCTAGTATTCAAGAATATATGGATGCAGATTCTGGTATGCTAGATAAGAGTAACTTTGTTGAAGGTCATGCTGGCCTTTACACAGTTGCAATGTCTAAATTATGTTAATTTATGTGTCACAACTCACAAGGACTACTTGGGCTCTAGCTCCGTTGGTAGTATCTTGCCTTGTGTAGTTGTGTTTCACAAGATCTAAGGGTTTGATTTCTCTCAAATACATAAAATGTTCGGAGTGAGATTTATGTGGTTCCCTCGGAAGGGTGTTGGTCCGCTTGGTGATAAAATATATAGTGGATAGTGTCGTGGTTCCTTGGAAGGGTGTTGGTCCATTAATACTCTTAGTGATAAAATATATAGTGGATGGTGTTGTGGTTCCCTCGGAAGGGTGTTGGTGTGGATGGTGTCCTTGTGATCTTGCAGGTGGTTCCCTCGGAAGACTGGAAGAGGGTGTTGTCCCTCTTAGTTATAAATATATACCTATACTGTTCACCTTTAGCTACACAATGTAGTTTAAGATAACTTCTACACAAGGCTAAAAAAAATAGCCTAAGATAAATTACACATTTTTAATCTCATCTTTTCATTGCACCCACAATGTAGAAAACAGTTTGAATAAATTGAAAACTGGGCTCCAACTCAACTGCAACGATACAACTGGCCCTTAATGCACTCATGTGTATATAGTATATGTTTCAAAACAGAACCCCGGAAACATTTTTACAGTTAAAATTTATGTGGTGGTTGTTTGTTGAATCTTGCTGGGAAGATCAGCACCACATCTCCCTTTGTTAATTTTAGACAGGACTTTTAGTCTTCTAACAGTATTATTTTTTAGTTATCCTCAGAGTTAAATTGGTCCTACAAGACAGTGGGGGTTAATATTCATATTCAATAAGCTACTACTGCAGTGAGCTTAAAACTTGTGTATGTGGGTGTTGTATACCATTTTATGCGGTATGGAGGCGCGCCCTCGTTTACTTTCTGCAATGGGCGCGTCCTCTGGTAAAGTCGATCAGAGCTGATGTCGAACGAGGTTCAGGCTGATGTCGTTGGAGCCTATGATCATCAAGGTTTGGTAGGTGGGAATCGATAAAGCAAGGATCAATTGCTGGTGCCTAATGTCGGATAATATCAGGCGCGCCCAAGGCTATAGTGTATGCCGGAGGCGCGCCCTATATGGAGGTTGGTCGAGCTTTGCTGTTCCTAGTCCGGTCAATTGTCAGTGTTTATATGTATTAAAGGTCATAGCTCCATATCCCTTGGGTTGCCCTCGTAGGGGAATTATGAAGGCATATTTGGCCTAATCTTGGAAGATCCTTTCCCTGTACTCAGGCGGGTTGCCCTCGTCTGGGGGCTTAGGACGTGACCTACGATTTGTGGTGGATCTAGTGCTTGCCTCCAGTCAAGGTATCCTTGGAAATAGCTTAGTGGACCGGTTAGAGCCCACGGTTTCCGGGTCAATGTCGGATCCATGAAGTCCTTGGACCTTATACTGGGCTTTGACCTATCCAAACAAGCCCAAAAGTAGAGTCCTCTTCCAGGAAGGTTCCACTTGCCTTTTCTGCATTCGATTCGAAGAAGGAAACTCAGGTTTCCTAATGGGCCTCTGCTTTGCCAAGAACTACGTGGGCTTGATCATCTATTTTGCCTATAAATAGAGGTACGTAGGCACATTGTTGGGGGTCGGAAAAATTAGAGCTCACAGCCGCCAGAGAACACAAAGCTCTAGTTATTCTAAAACCTAACAATCTCAGCCCCCAATCTCATACAAACCACCACGCTCCACCGCATCTCAGCCTCGTCAGATCTTTTTCCGGTAAAGAACCTCGATCTTTGTTGATTACCAGATTTCTCCATTAACAAATTGGCGCTAGAAGGAGGGGAACCAACATCTAAGGAGAAAAGATGTCTCAACCGAAAGATCATCAGACGAAAGATGGAAGGGAGCAAGAAACACGGTCGCCTGGCCAGAGTCGGGGTCCGAATAGCAGGAATTATCATCACCATGATGAATATGTTCTTGAGTATACGGATGTTGGGCGAATTGTGGGAGGACCTCCTCCCGTTATGATGACCAACTCTGAGATAATGGAGCAGCTGTTTCTGATTGGTGATACGGTCAGGAACCTCCATGAGAACTTCAATGGATTTGGCGAGCGCCTGCGCACCCTTGAGCGGCGCCCTGGGAAAGAAGTACTGATAGAAGGGAGGAGTCATACCCTTGTTGAAAGAGGCAGAAGGCTCGAAGATAATCGGGATGGAAGGTTTCACGGAATCACCCCCAGGAGGTTAGAATTTGGGAGCAGTGCAACCAATCAGGATCATCAGGAGAGTGTTGAAAGGGGTATAGTCCTAGCAGGAGAAGTCCAACGTCCTCCACACCCACATCGCTTGGGTCATGCTATCAATCGAAGACACAATATTCAGGTAACCTCGGAGCACCGTAGACCTTTTATTCGTGATAGGAATGGAAGATTGGTTTTGCAGGGAGAAGAGGAGAATCAACCTCACAGGACAGGAAGGCAGACAAAGGGAGGACCCGTCATCAATCCTCTACCCCTAAGGTCAGTCCATCCAGATGAGGGCTTTCCACGAAGAATAAACCCACGTAATCGCGAGGCTGTGTCAAATCGGCAAGGAAGGAGAGAGAACGGTTACATGAGTGAGAGGCCTCTCCCTCATTGGAGGCGCCACAACGCCGAACCCATCATCACCCCTGTCTATTCTGAAGACTCATCCGAAGGCAGACATCACACTCCTCGGGGGCAAAATACCCAAAGCAATCGAAGCATCCTAAATCCCAGTAAAAGCGCGCCTCATAATACTCAATTAAATCAAAGTATGGCTCCTCCTGTTGGCCAAGTTCAAGGCGCG
The DNA here is from genome assembly GCA_028671895.1 of Oenanthe sinensis. Taxonomy (NCBI): domain Eukaryota; kingdom Viridiplantae; phylum Streptophyta; class Magnoliopsida; order Apiales; family Apiaceae; genus Oenanthe; species Oenanthe sinensis. The sequence continues at coordinate 28,188,608 of CM053813.1, read as the reverse complement.
CCTACTCCTGGTGCAATACCAGACTTCCCTCCGATACCTGTCACTCAAGTCACTCAAGTTCAAGGCGCGCCCCTTCCCCTCCATCAGGCCACGCCTATACCTCAGGGCGCGTCCACCGTCTCTCCCCAGGTAAGCCTTTTATCTCAACTTTCAGGAATGCAAAATATCCCTGGTGTAGGTTGCATAAATGTTGACGAGTTAAAAAAGCTTCTCACACTCCTCGACGGGGGGAGGCCTACTACCTTGATGCAAGCTCCATCTCCTTTCTCTCAAGCAGTAAGGGATGCCCCACTCCCGCAAGGCTATCGAAGTACTACTGATCTCCGCTACCATGGAAATTCAGACCCGGTTGAATATCTGGGAAAGTTCAATACAGACATGGATGTTTATCAGGTACAAACTCTGGCTAGGTGTCGGCTCTTGGCTGCTACGCTAAGGGATAGCGCTCAAATATGGTTTCAGAAGTTGGGAGCAGGAACAGTCACAACCTGGGACCAGATGCAACTTCTCTTCCTAACACAGTTCCAAGCCGCAGTGAAATATGCTCCCCCGGTCACAACTCTAGCTAATGTCAAACAAAGGGACGATGAATCCCTCCAGGCGTATTTCAAAAGATTTAATTCTGAGGCTACAGGAGTTAGGGGAGCGACGGATGATACCTTGAAGAGTTTCCTCATTGCAGGTTTGAGGGTAGGAACAGATTTCTGGAAGCATTTGCAAGGAAAGGAGCCACCAACTTTGGCCTCCTTGTACGCCGAGGCAGAACCCTTCAAAAGAATCGAACAATCATTGGAAGACAACAATCAATCGAATTCAAAATCCAAAAATTTGAAGAAAAGGGACAGAACTCCACCATCCAACTATAGAAGGAAGCCTACAAGTCCAAATCGGTTGAATATGATGGATAGTCGAAGGAACTGGAGCCCTCCGCAATCCTATGAAAAAGGGAGAGATGGATATACTCCCCTGGTAGCCGGAGTAGAGCATATTTATGAAGTCAACAAAAACAAGGGGCTGTTCAGAAGACCTCCTCCTCCAATGGCTTGGCAAAGCAAGGATCAGAATAAATACTGCGAATATCATGAATCTGCGGGGCACAACACTCATGAATGTCGGCAACTGAAAGACGAGATCGAAATGCTAATAAAGGAAGGGCACCTCACCGAGTGGGTAAAGAAATACAGAGTTGATCATCTCGTTCCAAGGAAGGAGAGTAAGCCCGGCTTAGGATTAAATAATGAGAAACCAACTTCAGAATCCGCTTTTGTCAGAGCTGACAGCATACACACTATATTCGGCGGACACCATATAGCAGGTGATGGAAGAAACGCAATGGAAAGGTACGCGAAGGAAGCCAAGTACCGACCTCTCACTAATGTCAACAGCCTTTCTTCAAGGCCAACAAAGCTTTTCAAGGGAGAATCCACAGACATTACCTTCACGGAGGAGGACGCCAAGTGGGTTACATCACCCACATAATGACGCCCTAGTAATAGCGGTAAAGATCGGGACGGTGAATGTCCATCGAGTCTTCGTGGATAATGGAAGCTCAGCAAACATCCTGTACTACAGCACATATAGAAAAATGGGACTTCTTGACAAAGACATGACTATGGAAAACATCTTCCTATATGGTTTTGGAGGATAGTCTATCCCCGCTAAGGGAACCATCCGTCTGCCTGTTACTCTTGGAGAAGGAGCGCTCTCATCAACCCAGATCGTCGAATTTTTAGTAGTGGATCATGAGTCAACCCACAACGCTCTGATTGGGAGACCACTCCTGAAGGAGATGAGAGTCATCACTTCCATCTACCACTTATATATAAAGTTTCCCACACCTGCTGGGATAGGATGTGTGAAGGGATGCCAATTCGATTCAAGGGAATGCTATAACAAATCACTAAAAGTGTTTGAGAAAACAAGAAGTCTAAGACAACATCAGTCAACCAACATGATGGAAAACCAAGGAAAAGCCATAGTGAATGTTCTGTATACTGTGGAATTCCCCAAAGAAGAAGAGGCCTTGTACCTCGAATACAAACCATGTCCTCAAATTCTAATGTTGGGAGCACCTTCCACACCGGAGCCCGTGGAAGAGATGGTGGGAGACACTAACGACGAGGAGACTAAAGAACAAACTTTGGCCAGAAAAAAGAAGGGCAAAGCGGTAGTACCCGAATCTCTTCCCGTCATTGAGTTAGAAGAAGATTGTCTCAATTTTCCAAGAAAGGAGGGCGCGCCCTCTAAAGGTGAGAAGGAAGAAGATGACGCCAACTTTGACCTAGACCCTCGAATGCCTCTTACGACAGAAAGATCAGGGCCAGCAGAAGATACATTATCCATCCCAGTAGATATGAAGGATCCTTCAAAAGTTTTGAAAATTGGTTCACACCTTGAGCCTGCCTTACAAGAAGAGTTGATAAATTTCCTAAGATCTAACCTGGATGTTTTTGCATGGAGTCATGCTGATATGGTAGGGATAGATCCTAAAGTAATGTGCCACCATCTTAACATTGATCCCACAAAGAAAGGGATGAGGCAGAAACGTCGCCCAGTCAGTGGTGAAAGAGCTCAAGCATTGCGGGAAGAAGTGGACAGATTATTGGAAGCTAGCTTAATTAAGGAATCCTACTACCCTGAATGGCTGGCGAACCCCGTCTTGGTAAAAAAGCCCAACGGGAAATGGAGGACATGTATTGATTTCACTGATTTGAACAAGGCCTATCCTAAGGATAGCTTCCCTCTCCCAAGAATTGACCAGTTGGTAGATGCGACGGCTGGCCATGCACTCCTTAGTTTCATGGACGCATATTCGGGGTACAATCAAATTCCAATGCACGAGTCAGATCAAGAACATACCTCCTTTATCACAGACAGAGGACTATATTGCTACATTGGTATGCCTTTCGGTTTGATCAATGCTGGGGCGACCTATCAAAGGCTAGTGAACATGATGTTTAAAGATCAAATTGGTAAGACAATGGAAGTGTATGTGGACGACATGCTGGTGAAATCTAAAGAAGCCAGCACTCATGTAAGACACTTGGAGGAGATGTTCAATATTCTCAGGAAGTATAGAATGAAGCTTAATCCTCAGAAGTGTGTGTTCGGGGTGGAATCAGGAAAATTCCTTGGGTTCATAGTCAATCATAGGGGAATTGAAGCAAATCCTGTCAAAATCCAAGCTCTACTCGATATGAAGTCACCAACCACCGTGAAGCAGGTACAGAGCTTAACTGGAAGGGTAGCTGCTCTCAACAGGTTTGTGTCAAAATCATCAGACAAATGCAAAGAGTTCTTCCAAGCCATCAAGGGAGTAGCTAAGGACTTTGTATGGACTCCAGAATGTGAAGAAGCTTTCCAGAAAATAAAAGAACATTTGGGGAAGCCGCCTCTATTAGCTAAGCCAACTGAAGGGGAAACATTAATTCTCTACTTGGCCATTTCTGAATACTCAGTTAGTGCTGTCCTAGTAAAAGAAGAAAACGACTTGCAGTTCCCAGTCTACTATGTGAGCAAGAGACTTCTCGACGCCGAAACAAGATACTCTAACATGGAAAAACTGGTCTATGCCTTGATACTGGCAGCAAGAAAGCTAAGGCCCTACTTCCAGGCTCACAAAATCGAGGTCAGGACAGCTTATCCACTCAAACAAGTCATGCATCGGCCAGAGACATCAGGGAGAATGCTGAAATGGGCAGTTGAATTGGGGCAATTTGACATCGAGTATAAGCCAAGGAGTTCTATTAAAGGACAGGCTCTAGCAGACTTTGTTTTAGAATTTCCACCAGACTTTGAAAATTATGAACGAGCCATGATTCCGGTAGAAGCGGCACACACTTCTCTAAGGAGAAAAAGGGAAATTCCAAAGGCATGGTGGACATTGCATGTTGATGGAGCAGTGAATAATGAAGGAGCCGGGGCCGGCATAGTCCTCATCAGCCCTGAAGGACATCATCTTATGAGCGCAATTCACTTTGCCTTTCGAGCCACTAACAACGATGCGGAGTATGAAGCCTTCATTGCTGGAATGAAACTTGCCCTTGAAATGAAAGCAACTCACTTAATTGTCAAAAGTGATTCGATGTTGGTAGTATATCAAGTGAAAGGAGGGTATCAAGCAAGAGGTCCCAAGACAGAGATGTATCTCGAATGTGCCAAGCACCTGATAATGAAATTTACAGAGGTTCGCATAGAGCAGATCCCCCGAGGTCAAAACTTCGAGGCAGATGCCCTGGCAAAACTGGGATCACAAAAAAATGCTACAATGTTAGGAGTCATCCCCCTGGAGATTCGGGAAGCGCCAAGCATTTCAAGAGAAGAGGTTATGGCAATTGATGGAGAAACTCTAGAAGAAATCTCATGGAAAACACCTATTTGGGAATTTTTGAAGAAAGGAAAACTTCCAGAGGACAAGGGAGAAGCTAGGAAACTTCGGTACAAAGCAGCCAGGTATGTGGAGTATGATGGGGCATTATATAGAAGAGGATTCAACCAACCCTTACTTAAGTGCATAGATGGAGAAGAGTGCACTTACATCATGAGAGAGGTACATGAGGGTATTTGTGGCAACCACTCGGGGGGTAATTCCCTAGCCATGAAAATTCTCAGGCAAGGATACTATTGGCCTACAATGAAGAAGGATGCCTATGAATTCGCTAGGGCATGTGACAAATGCCAAAGATATGCCAACTACATCACAAGCCCTGTGGCTTCTCTTACCTCCATGACAAGCCCATGGCCGTTCGCCATGTGGGGGATCGATCTAATAGGAGAATTACCAAGAGGGAAAGGAGGAGTCAAATACGCCGTGGTAGCAGTGGATTATTTTACCAAATGGGCGGAAGCTGCTCCTCTTGCAACCATAACAGCCAAGAAGATAACAGACTTTGTATTTAACGCCATTGTTTGCAGGTTTGGCATCCCATACAAGCTGGTCTCTGATAATGGAAAGCAATTCGACAGCAAGGAATTGAGGACCCTATGTGAGAACTTATCTATAAAGAAAGATTTTGCGGCAGTATACCACCCTCAAAGCAATGGACAAACCGAAGCCATCAATAAAATCATCAAGCACACCCTGAAAGCCAAGTTAGAGGAAAGCAAGGGAAGTTGGCCGGAAGAACTACCTCAGGTATACAAAAAATTTTCAGTGTGCGTAATTTATGGAAGGATGGTGTATGTTAAACCCTTTCAAACTCCAGGTGTTATGGTCTTACAACACTACTCCTAGAAGTACCACAGGAGAGTCGCCTTTCGTCCTAACATATGGATGCGAAGCCATGGTGCCAGTTGAGATCGGAGCCGGGTCCTTGAGGAGGGATAAATTTCAGGTAGTAAATACAAAGTTTTATTTGAACTCCACTGAAGAAATCATGATTATTATAGTAGTCGAACCCCATAATTTTTCAGGAAGAGATCCAGGAGGTGAATCACAGACTCTACCTAGACTTGTTGGAAGAGACAAGAACTAATGCTCAGGTGAGGTTAGCAGCGTATCAGCAGAGGACGGCAAGATACTACAACTCGAAGGTTAAGGAAATGCCAATTCAAGTAGGTGACCTGGTGCTGAGGAAGGTGATGCCTCATGTTAAGACGGCAAGTCATGGAGTATTTGGACCTAACTGGGAAGGACCATACAAAATCAGAGCAGCATTATGGAAGGGTACTTTCTACCTAGAAGACTTGGAGGGCAAATCCATTCCAAGAGCATGGAACGCGGAGCATTTGAAGAGATATTTTCAATAGGGCAATAGGGCAAACCCTTTATATTTTTGTTTTGTGTTTCTAAAGACAATTTTTGAATTATCAGCATTAGAAGTAAAACTTAAATTTACTCCACTCTAGGGGGGTAACAGGCATATGGTGTGCTAGTTTTGATGTATGGTAAACTATTTTCTTTGAAAGACCTTAACTATGCGTGCTGGATTAAGGCAAATATGTGTGCCAGAAGTTGTTACATGCCTTGTCAAACTTTACCACAGAAATCAAAGGGAGAGAATTATCCAAGAGGTGCGAATATTTTCATGATAATCAGAAAAAGGTAACAAGAAGGATAAGGCGCGCCCTAAGTCATAAATCGATGAACAAATTTTAAACAAAGTATGCATTAAAGTGACAATATAATGTCCAATTGATAAACTACGTGAGGAGGGCGTGCCCTCCACCCTTCTGCACAAAACACTAACACCTGCATGAATAATAAACGAGAAGAATAGTAATTTGACCACAGGGAAATAAGGCGCGCCCAACAAAGTAGATAAAAATCATTCATAAAGATAAACGAGTCAAAATGTTTACAATTTGTAGGGTTTTACAGAGGACCCACACCTCAAAAAGTAAATGTTTTCATTCTTGTGGAGCAAAGGAGTTGATTGGAGAAACTTCAAGAGCAGTGGTTATGGGGGCGTCGCCTTGGTCAGGGCGCGCCTTACCTCCTTCAATTGGAATTTCCTCAGTTGATTGAAGGGCTTCCGCTAGCTGGGCCTGGACGTCTTCTTCCAACTCTGATTTCTTGGCTGCGATGGATTCAGCCTCCTCCGCCTTGAACTCCTCTATAAAGGTCTTTGTAGAGGGACCCCACCTAGACCAATCAAAGTTTGGTTCAAAAGCCAAGAACCCGCGTAAAAAGTCGTGAAAACCCAGCTCCTTGCCTTCCTCCTTGCTTTCTTCTTTAACTGCCTCTTTCTCCTCTTCCCAGGCGCTCTTCTCTATGTGAAAACCGTCAATGATCTTCACCATATCTTCCTTATCCTTTCTAACCTGCTCCAAGGAGGTGTTTGCTAAGGCAAGGTTGGCTTCAGATGTGGAAAGCTTGGCCTTGACGGAAGTCAACTCAGCCTCTAGGCGCGCCCTAGCCTGGGTTGCAACTGTCAGCTCTGTCTGACGGGTTTCTTCATTCTTCTCCAACTCCGTGAGACGCGCTCTGTCCTTTTTCTAAGAACGTGACCTGTTCATCACATGGAAATATACTTCTCCAGCCGAGCGGATAAGGGCGTTATCAGCCTCATCTTCCTTCAGAGAAGACCAAAATGACAAGTCGTCATCCGTTATCAGAGGGTGAGCCAATTCCCCAACAACCGTTGAAACTAGCAGACTGGAGGCCGAACTTTCAATCCTCTGCTTCTTCGAAGAGGGCGCGTCCTGAGCAGGTGGTGCCCTGAGAGAAGTCTGGGCTTTGATAGGGGACTTTTTCTTGAGGATTGCAGGGGGATCAGATTGTTTCTTTGAAACCTCAACCTTCTTCGGCTTCGAGGAGCCCCAACCCCGTGGAATTTTCGGCATACCTGCAACACAAATGGAAAATGTCAGTAAAAAAAACGTGTAAAGAAATAAATACATGACTCTAGGCGCGCCATGAAAAGAAGAATACAGGAACATGCAGCATTAAAGCTGAGATGAAATTTATGAACGCGCCCTAGAAACTACAGAAATTTATGGACCTTCTAGATCGCTGTCATTTGAGGAGACGCCTTGGGAATCATCGTCACCTGAGGACGCGTCCTCAACATACGGAACAGGCTCTATTGAACCCACCTTCTCGGAAAGAAACCCGACCTCTTTTAGTTTGTCAAGAGTGATTAAATTCTTCAAATATTTTTGGTCTTGGGGAAGGCTCAAGACAGTTTCTGCCCTAATAAGGGCGGCGCCACTCAAATGGACTTGTGTCCTGGTAACTAAGGAAAAAGAAATATGTTAAAATAAGAAAATAAAAGGGCGCAAACTGGTATAAGTAGGGCGCGCCTACAAGACTTACTTGGGACTCTGTTAAAGCGAACCCGGACACGCTCGGTGTCATAGACGTAAAAATAGGGTTCCTTCCATTTTTTGACATTCGAGGTTTTTCCCTCAGAAAAACCTCGTTTGTTATGCTTCTTCCATACCACCAAAAAGAAATATCCGATACTGCTTTGCCTCAAGGAAAAGAAGTGGCTGAATTCTTCCATTGTGGGCGCGCCAAAGTTGAGGGAATGATACATAGTATATAAAGCAATGGCGAATTTCCAGCCGTTTGGAGATAGTTGGATAGGAGCTATGTCATATCATTCGCAAATTGCTCGAAAGTAAGGATGAAGGGGCGCGCCAATTCCCAACTCGACCAATTTTGGCGTGATCACCATCCTGGGGATCTTCATAGGTTGAAGGTCAAATCTATGGGGACGCATTCGTCTTGAGGGGATCGCCCACATACCTTCTTGATCAAAGTACTTCATGGTCCAATCAACTTCAACATCAGTGACTGTTGACCTTAGTCCGACGCATGCCAACTTTCCATGGCGCGCCCTAATTGCGTCCTTCTCTTTTTCAGTCGCTTCTCTCCCGGCCCAATCAAGATCAATCTCGTAATCTGCAACTTTCCAATGACGGAAGGGGACGGGCGAAGGAGGAGGAGAGAGGAGTGAGTCATCCTCTTCAGGCGCGCCTTGATTTGTAAGAGAGGTCTCTGCTGGTTCCCCTATTGGCTCCTTGTTTTTTCTTCTTCTGTTGAGTTTTGCTACTTCTTCTTCCTCTATTTCGGTTTCAGGATCTATGTTCACTGAAATAGGGCGCGCCTCATCACGGGACGCCGTCTTTTGGGGGACGGTCTCGGGAATGACTGGTAAAACAGAAGTCTCTTCGTTGAAGTCTAACTCGTGTCTGTTCTTACTTAGGTGCTCCATGAATCTTTGAACCGCTCTTTTTGTTCTCGAGGAAAGAGGTGGGGGAATTCGTGTAGGTGTAATGGTCTCGCCGAATCTTTCGAAGACAAATTCGCGAAAAGGGTGGAAAGGGAGTTGAGACGCGCCTTCACGGACCATCTGAAATGAAGACAAAATCAACACTTAGTACGTCCTTGAAAAGGCGCGTCTCGAAGGTAGGGTAACAGGAGCCAATGTGGTGTTGGGCGCGTTATAACAAAAGTTAAAAAAGGAAAAATAGGACGCGCCTGGGGCATACCCGGCTATACTCCAAGGGTAATTGGGCGATTAAAACTATAATAGGTCTAAATCGATGCAAAGGTGCCCTCGTAACATGTAGGGCGCGCCCTAACTCTATGACTTAATTCCAAGAACATATTCTAACTAATAGAATAGTGAGTAAATAAGATCTACGACATATATATACAATTATACACACGAAGAACACTGATGAACATGCAAGAACTCGAACAGACCTTTTTGAATTCCAAGAGCAATACTGGGTGGAATTTAACAAAAAAGGTGGCATTACATACCTACTAAAGTGGCGAGCTTTTTGAACCCCGAATCGTGATTTTTGAGCGGAGGAGACGCCCTGAATGAGCCTTAGAAGTTTGTTGCGGTTGAGAAGAGAGTCTTGAACTATGAGGAATAAAGAAAAAAAAAAAGAGAGAAGTAAAACAATATATATATAGACAGGACAGGAAGGACACGTGGCGGCTAGTTATTGGTCCTCGAATCGAGGATCGAGGAAAACACCATCATTTGCCTTGTCCGTGTATATGTATGTATAAACTGACTAATGAACTTCCTTAAGCCGCGCCTTGTTCTTGGGGCGCGCCGTGATCAGCCAGAATAGTGACTAATTCGAGTTGAGGATTTCCCAAGTAAATGTATGTCCAATTTAGGGTATGGCGCGCCCAAGTATGAGGACATGGGGAAATTCTTTCGAACATTTACAATGATCTCAAGACTTGGGGGGTAGTTGTTGTATACCATTTTATGCGGTATGGAGGCGCGCCCTCGTTTACTTTCTGCAATGGGCGCGTCCTCTGGTAAAGTCGATCAGAGCTGATGTCGAACGAGGTTCAGGCTGATGTCGTTGGAGCCTATGATCATCAAGGTTTGGTAGGTGGGAATCGATAAAGCAAGGATCAATTGCTGGTGCCTAATGTCGGATAATATCAGGCGCGCCCAAGGCTATAGTGTATGCCGGAGGCGCGCCCTATATGGAGGTTGGTCGAGCTTTGCTGTTCCTAGTCCGGTCAATTGTCAGTGTTTATATGTATTAAAGGTCATAGCTCCATATCCCTTGGGTTGCCCTCGTAGGGGAATTATGAAGGCATATTTGGCCTAATCTTGGAAGATCCTTTCCCTGTACTCAGGCGGGTTGCCCTCGTCTGGGGGCTTAGGACGTGACCTACGATTTGTGGTGGATCTAGTGCTTGCCTCCAGTCAAGGTATCCTTGGAAATAGCTTAGTGGACCGGTTAGAGCCCACGGTTTCCGGGTCAATGTCGGATCCATGAAGTCCTTGGACCTTATACTGGGCTTTGACCTATCCAAACAAGCCCAAAAGTAGAGTCCTCTTCCAGGAAGGTTCCACTTGCCTTTTCTGCATTCGATTCGAAGAAGGAAACTCAGGTTTCCTAATGGGCCTCTGCTTTGCCAAGAACTACGTGGGCTTGATCCTCTATTTTGCCTATAAATAGAGGTACGTAGGTACATTGTTGGGGGTCGGAAAAATTAGAGCTCACAGCCGCCAGAGAACACAAAGCTCTAGTTATTCTAAAACCTAACAATCTCAGTCCCCAATCTCATACAAACCACCACGCTCCACCGCATCTCAGCCTCGTCAGATCTTTTTCCGGCAAAGAACCTCGATCTTTGTTGATTACCAGATTTCTCCATCAACAGTGGGCAAGTGTTAGACAAGTCTTTTGTGGTGGAGAAAAAGGGAAGAATAGGCTTGTAAGTCACAACCAATAATCTGTTGAAGATATGAATCTATCTATCTTATTCTTGGATCAGATATCTGGGAGTTGGGAGCTGTTTGTTTCCTCCTCATCTCTTAAATATTGGATAAAATCTTAACATCACAATTCATGATTCCCAATCTTTGTGGGGACTTTGTTAGACAGATTGGCAAACATACCCTACCACCCCACATGTACTCCAACTCCCTCAACCCATCCCTGATTTCTTTAATAATTATTACTTCCTTATTTATACCCAATCTATCTATTTTAACCAAATAACAGATAAGAAAAGTACAGGACCTTAGAGGCAAAAAAATACCGACACTTCTCTAGTTCTGTTGTAAAAGTTTGTCTCCATGGAAATGTTGAATCATGATGATATCTTCTATGCAGACATAAGCAAACAGATTTCTCTGCTTATAATGGAGGACGATGACGATATTCATCTCCCTGTCTATGGCTATCAACATCCTTCTGCTTCTCTTCAGGTTCTTTCCATCATCTTTTCATTCCTTGTTAAATATACAGAATTTCGTATAGTCTTCTATTTTCTTGCATTTTCACTTCATGCATGAAGTAAAAGGTTATTAACACGCAGGCATGATATACATATCAATTCCTTCTAACACATCGGAAGAGTTGGTAACTTAAAATGATATTAGTATTCTGTTAAATATTGTAACTTAATAAACGAGTTAATTCATAATTTTTGCAGCCATTTTCTCGAGTTATTCATCCAAGGCCAACAACACAACCACAAATGTTCTACGAGCAAAGTTGCAGAAAAGAACAGAGCAAAGGAACGGGTGTTTTCATCCCTCTTTCCACTCAACCAAGAAGAAAGAACAAGCAAGGAAGGTTTACTAATGCACCATCAAACATCAAATTTCAGAAGCATTCTGATGATAACTCAAGAGGGCTTCCACAGTGCTTGGCTTCCAACAATTACTATTTCTTAAACCATAAAAGAAGTTGAAAATAGATCATATATAAAAGGCCTAAAGTATATATTACTTATGCTAAATCAGTGTGCAGCCAAATAACTCTCTACATTTAAGGATCAACGTACGAGATTACATGGGGATCATGTAGATCAATGCCATCCTAATTCAGAATTAGTAGCTTTTGCTGTGAAGTTTTTATAGAAGGTTTGGAGCTAGCTTCATTCTGATGATAGCATTGTATGACTGGTTAATGATAATAAGTGTGTTAATTATGTAATTTTCATGTTACACATTGTTTAATTATTTCCTTAATTCAGTAAATTTCTTATTGGACACCTGTTTCTTATAAAAATATATTGTCAGTTTTGTAATAGTACAAAATTGGGTAGTATTATAATGGTATTATGGTCCTAACTTCCTCTGTTTCTATCTAATGATCCAACACATAATCAATAATGTAATGCCAGTCTGCCAAGAATATATTTTTACTGTATACACAATGCACAAAACTTTAACAATCCAAATTAATCAAGCGGGAATGTATGTATTTCCAAGATGCTAAAGGTAATAAGTCATGAATTTCTACTTTAGTTCATACTTGTGTTTTCAAACTTTTAGATGTTTCTTCTAGGTGAAGATTGTACTGTCTGTTCCCATGAAACTCTTTGGCGAGCAGTTTATGGTCCCGTTAGGAGAAATCTATGTAAATGGGAAATTTCATAAAATTTTCCATGTGACAACACATCTGAATTCACAATGTAGCACTTTCTCACTGGGACATACAGCTGTTCACAAGTACAATATTCAAACACCGACAATCAATAATTTAACAATGATATAGAGGAAAAGCTACCGTGGCTCCCCGCCCAGGATCAGGTAAAAGACCCATCTCTGATTCAAATATGCAAGAAATCAGTCGTTTGAACTAGTTCAGAAATAGTCACAAAGTAATGTTTAGTTTTAGCATATACTCCATATGAAAATCTTAGTTAATTTAACAGTTAATAAGTAAAGACAGACATATAAATAACAAAAAGAATCACTCATGTATTCAGACATTTTTAAAGTATTGCTCGATCACAAGAATCAGATATGCGTTCTAAGTGGTCAAGAACTTGTAACATCAATGGTCGCTTACTAGGATTGTTGTCTATACATTTAGTAATAAGCGAAGGCATGTAGTGCTCCAGCTCCATACCTTGAGGAAAACTGTCTTCCAACCAAGAATCCAGATAATTAAGATTACATGCATATCCTAGCAAACTCTTCTCTTGGTTTAGCATTTCAGCTGCCCGTATACCTGTCATTAGTTCCAGCATAACCACTCCAAAAGCATAAACGTCCGTCTCAAAACTGATAACACCTGCGAATTGATTGATTTGTTATTGACCAACTGTCATCTAACATATATATTAGTATACTCTCATACTCATTATTTTAGATACTATATATTAATGTCAAACATATATATAAGTAGGGCTCTATAGAAAACGGCTTTTTGCCTGTAATAGGCGTGGCGTGGACAATGAATCCTGGACAAGAACTTATCTACCTCCAAATAGGTACCAAATAAATAACGCATCCTGGGACTTATTCTTGGCACCTATTAGGTGTACGTGTATATAACTTTTCCTTCCGAACCTATCAGTCTAAACCCTTCTTCCTACTACTCCATTTGCACTGCATAGGGTACGTGATTCCATGGGTGGAAAGAAAGACTAAAGAAGTTTGATGATATGTCTTAGTTATTCAGATAATTTCATGTAAAACAATTATTAAACAACATTTAATATTCTGGTAGTCTGTACAAAACATCTACATGATTTATAATACTTAATAACGAGTTGTCATATTCGGATGGATGACCTTCTCTATTCAAAGAATAAACATTACATTGATCAATATATGCGGTCCTCATGAATGTTTAGTTCTACTGTTTGATTTGTACCATTGTTTGTCGAAAATCTTAATTTATGCAGTCTTCACCTCAAGAACAATTTATGTTACATGCAAAAAAGTTAAATACAGCTTTTTGGAATAGCGGACTGTGAGATTTATAAAAGAAATCAAACAGTGACCCGGTTTGGTAAAACATAAAAATTGTAAAGTATACTGTCAACTACAATTGATTATATACATATATAGAAAGTTTAAAGGGAACTTACCAGACTTTAGATATTCGGGAGCTGCATAACCCAGAGTCCCAACAATACGTTTCTTCGCATTTGTGTTGCTATCGAATCGTGTTAATATTTCAAATCCACGCGGTGAAAGTTTTGCATTAAATTTCTGGAAAGTTAAATTTTAGAAACATGAAACAAGCGAACTGTTACTGAATAGCACAGGATATGAAAGGCTTCAAGTTAAGTATAATTGTAAGTCGGAAACAATGAGCACTGCCCCATCAAGTAATATACAAGATGTCTTAATATCACCACATATGACACTCTGTTTTGCTGTGTGAAAGAAAGCAAGGCACCGAGCTGCTCCGATCATTATATTTAGCCGAGCGTCCCTGCGAAGTGCTTTTCTCATAGTTTTATTTGCTTGGTTTGGTGATTCTGCAGTTTTACAGCATTATTATTTGACAAAATTCCTGAAGTACAGATGTAGTCTATAAATTTCTTTTACCTATTTAACTCCAGTAACAGATGTAGTCTTTAACTACAAATCTTGCCTGAGCTTCAAATTTCTTTTGCCTATTTATGTGCATGTATTTAACTATTTATATAAATTCTTATATATAGAAAGAAAGAGGCTACTGAACATAAGATTGACCTCCTTTATATCTAGTGCTTTGAAGATGTTTCAGGCGACTTTATTGTAGTGAACATTTTATAAAACAGATATATATTTGACCAAATGTTACTACTACAATTTTTGGAAGTATTGCTTAATGAAAATATGAGAATCCAAGTCACCATTTTGCATATACTCGTAAACAAGGAGACGTTCTTGGCCTTCTGAGCAATATCCTAAAAGCTTAACAAAATTGGGATGACAAGTCTCTCTGGAGAGGTCTATCTCCATCTGCAACCAGAAACAAATATTATGTACTAAAAAAATTACAACACGCAGTCCAAGAGAAGCTAATCACGCTACAGCACTGACACATATTCATAACAAACATCAATTAACTTTCTTTCTTTACACTGCATTGCATGAAAATTATCTCTATATAACAAGAAAAGGTTGAAATTGATTTGTTGGTTCTTTATCTTATCTCTTGATACTTTGCTCATTACAGCAAGCGGATTTCGTATCCCTCCCTCCTTTTGATATAATTTACAAATAATATGTGTTAGAATTTTACGATCTTGCCACACAAACTAAATAATAAGGCCTTTCTGCATGAAATAGAAACTGTATAAATTCTACTTTGTTACTCTGACATAATCTGAGGGACCTTTGATAAACATAGAACAGATCCACAACTTGGTCAACACCTCAACTTTTAAAATCTACAAAACATTATGGATGCTCAAGAAACATAACTTGGTTGTAGACTTGAGGAGCTCTCAGTAAGCAGTTCTTAAAAACTACATCGCGACACTATCGCTGGCCTGGTAAGGATTACAATTACCTGTAGAGGTTCCCTCACATTTCAACCAAGCCAACGATTTTTTTCTTGTGGCAGATTGTGATGGCCTATCTTTAAAAATATAGGGGAATAGGTAAATATAACATGGATGTAAAATTACCTGCCACTTTTTATGTCCGTGTTCGCACCCTGAAACGAATCTTGTAACAGCTATGGGGACTCCGACATCAGGCGTAGAGGGGTCATAGAGTCTTGGTGTTCAATGCCTGTCTCCTCACAAAATTTGTTAAATTCATTGGAGGTGTACTCTTTGCCGTTATCTCTGACCTTAAAATTTGAATCTTGCAGCCACTTTGGTTCTCAATCCATTTCTTGAATTTAAAGAACACACCTGCAACTTCTGACTTGAACCTGAGAAAATAGATCCAACACATTCTCGTGAAATCATCAATAAAAACAATGTAATATATGTTCCCATTAAGAGAAGGAGTTCTTTGAGGTCCGCACAAATCTGTGTGAATGAGTTGCAGCTTTTCGGTGACTCTCCATGTTGCTTGTTGGAAAGGAAGTCTTGCATGTTTACCATATTGACATGTCTTGCAATTTGGCAATTCAGACTCTATATGCGGCAATCCAATGGCCGAGTCTTTTCTTTGCATATTTAATAATGCTGCATGATGAAAATGGCCCATCCTCTTGTGCCACAATTCTGCACTAGTTGTGATAGTTAGATATGCAGCTTGCTCCTCCTCCATTGGATCAAGCGAAAAACTCTTTCCTTTCATTTTAATTCTGAAAACATCATTATTGTTGTCATCTTTGATCAAGCATTGTTTGTTCTCAAATATAACTTTAAATCCCTTCTCCGTCAACTGGCCAACACTTCAAAGATTTTGATCAATTTCAGGAACAAACAGCACTTCAGAAATTAATTTTATACCTCTACAGCTTTCAATGGCTACTGTTCCCTTTCTTTTGACAGCAATAGATGCACCGTTGCCAATTCTAATCTTTGATACTTGTGATCTGTTCAGCTCTGAAAAGTTCTTCAACTCCGGTCATGTGGTTAGTACAACTGTAACACCCCTGAATTTCAAAGTATATTAATATATTTATTTTGGGAAATGGAGTTTGAGTTTTTAAAATTTGGAGAAATATTATGGAGATTTGAAAAGAGAATTTTATGTGTGGATTAATATTTGAGAATTTTAGAATATTATTTTAGTGGTGAATTTTTTTTAAACAATATCCACAGATGCCACTAAGATTTATTAAAGTCTGAAAATGGAGATTTAATTTATATTTCGGAAGAGAGAAAGATACTATAATTATATTGGAGGTGAATATTATTATGGGAGCAAGTGAATTATTTTGGTATGTATATTGCGAGATTTATTTTAGAGATTATTAAATAAAATATAGTGGTGGTATTAAATTATAATAATGCCAAGAGACCACTAAAATTTAATTGGATATATAAGTGGGATTTATTTTGAGGAAATATAGATTATTATTTATTTTTGGAGGAAGAGAATTATTTTGAAAATTAGAAAATGAGATTTAAAATCCTCTAAATATATTATTTTAAGGATTGTACTTCAAGGTTACCATTTATTATCATTATTGATATTTAAAGTGGAGAGTTGACATTTCTTTTATTAATAAAGAAATGAATATGGAATTTTGGAAATTATTTTTTAAATTAGAAATAAATTAGCAAAAGACTATTGTACCCTTGGCTATAATTATAAAAGCCAAATAAGACATTATTTTACTTCAATTTAGTTCATCTTCTCCAACATTCTAGAGAGAGAGAGAAGTGTGGGTGAAAAATATAACATAAACTTCAAAAATTTCTAGAAAATTAACGGAGACTCGGATTTGGCATGCAAAGGTACCATCGCGATTGTGGAGAAGAGAGCTTCGTAACGCACCCCTTGATCGTTAATCCGAGCTATAGTTTGTAAGGTGAGTTTTCTAAAAATCTCAAGTTTACATAAATTTCATGAGTTTGAGTTTGCCTAAGTGATTTGATGTTGGAATCATTATATTTTAACTGTTTCATGCCATGAGAATGCTATATGATATTGGGTTTGTGAAATATGCAAGTTTGATTGAGTATTGGGGTATTGTAAATTGATTTTATGCTTGGAATATGATAATCGGAGATGGGGTTTATTGTTTGGTCTTGGTTTGAACAACCGGGGAGGCAGGAGGAGCAGGCCCCACCGCGCGGTGGTAGCGTTGGTTGTTGCAGTGGGATGAAGGAGGGAGTATGTATATACGGTGGTGTGTATATTTCTATGTATGTGAGTAATGATCCATATGTGTGTGTGTTGTTGAAGTCGAGGAAAAAAAAAGAGAGGGACGGACAAAGGGAGAAAGAGAGAGTGGGGAAGAGAGACGACTAGAGATGGAAGAGGAGCGGGGTAGGTGACTGGCAACGCCGTTGACTAGCCACCGTGAAGCTGATAATGGTGGTATATGTATATACATACATATACATAATTTAACGGAGTTTGTTAAATTGATTAAAACTAATTACTTTTGGGACTAAATGTTTTTATTGTGATTGGTGGATTTAAAGTGAATTTTGGAGTGCTATAAGTTTAAAAATATTTTATTGGTACTTTGTGAGAAATACAAAATGGTGGAGTACTATTGGGATATTAAAAATATTTAATAGATTAAATTTGAATTGAGAGAATTGTTTTGGTGATTAAAAAAAAATATTTTTAATATTTAATTGGAAGTAGTTTATTATTTTGGAGATAATAAATTGAGAAATTGGAGTTGTGGGTGAATATTGGAGATTAATAAAATATTTTGGAGAGTTGGTTTTGGTTAATAAATTGAGTTGATTTTGAGATGGATTGATCATTTTACAAAAGAGAATATATTTTTTTCGTTGGAGATAAAATCAGTGGATTATTTGTGAGAATAAAATATTATTTATTTAATTATATTTGAAAAGAGAGAAATGGAAAATAATAGAGTGAACACAATTGGAGACCGGAGTTGAATTTATCGGATTACATTAAGTGAGATGAATATTCAGAAATCATTCTTTTTAATAGTGGAATGAAACGAGTGTGGTTAATATTTCGAGATAGTGACTTGAATTAGAATATATTACTCGAGTTGACTTCAAGTTATTCAAGAAAAGTCGAATATTATTTTTATGATTTAAAGAGTAAGAGTTATGTCATTAAAGTGGGTTGAGATGAGATTATAATTTAGAGAGTAAAAATGGATTATTTGGTGAATATTATATTATTTGGATATTTATAAATCCAAATAAATATGAGTTTACTAAATGATTATTTATTTATTTGTTAAAGGATGATTTGGAGTTGCGGCTAGATTAATTTCTGAGCCAGCACTGCGTTTAAATTTATAGCTTGAGTTCGACGGACCTGAGGCAAGTTCCCTACTATCTCCACTCTTGAGATATTTATGATATTTTAAAGAGCATGTTGATGAGTTTTGAAAAGAGATTTGATTTTTAATTTCTTTTATTCATTTTAAATTTAAATTCTGATTCTATTTCTAATCATGAGAATTATCCTGTTTTCGTGAACTGCGTTCTTTTATTTGAGATGACCCTGTGAATATTTTATTTTTGTGAATTACCTGTTTCTCAGACACTATTTAAATTATATTCTGGAAGATAAGAGTTCAAATATTGCTCATGTCCTACATTTAGTTAGCTGTTCTTTTCTATCTCTGAACTGTTCTCATTATTTCGAGACAGCTTTATTTTTTTAAAAAAAATATTTATGTGTTGATCGTTGGCTGTGCGTCATTGTGATCAGGTAAGTTGTATACTTATCCATTTTGAGTTTGAGATGAGATGTGCCGTGACACCTGAAACCGCCAGGCTGGGGTTTCGGGCTGTTACAACAACCACTATCAACTAGCCAGCAATCACTTGAGCTGCTGCTTGCAAAACAAGATGCAACAAACAATTGTTCTTCCTCCTGCTCGTTTGCCATTTGAGCATTCTCTTGATGGTAATAATCACTTCTGCATATTCTTTCGTCGTGTCCCATCTTATTACACTTTCCACATTTCACATCGGTCATTTTCCAACATTTGAAAGGAGAATGACCTTTCTTTCCGCAATGTTTACATGAAGAAAATTCTTTGTATCTTTCCCCTTTACTGCTGCTTGCATTTGTAAAAGAATCTCGTGGATGAAAATTCCTTTTTTGGAATTTTTTTTCTTTTATCTTTCTCTCCATGATTGATATGTAACTTGGCTTGAAGTGTTCCTTCCACGAAGCCTTCATCTTTCATCAATCTTCTCTGTTCTTGAGCCTGAGCCTGCAAAGCATTACTTATCTCAGCCAATGTAACAGTTGACAAATCTTTAGTACTCTTCAAAGATGAAATTGTGGCATCAAACCTTTCGGGAAGAGTAACAAGTAGTTTCTGTACTATTCTGGAATCAGAAAAATCAGAACCAAGCAACCTTATCTTTTTGGCTATGCTAAGAAGTTTACATGTATACTCCTTTATTGTTTATGACCCATTCATTTTCTTCATCTCGAATTCTCTAATCAAAATCATGACTTGCATTCCTTTAATTCTAGAATCTCCTTCATATTCAGTTTTGAGGAAATTCCAGATCTCGAATGTTGATTTTTTTGTCATGATTCTTGTAAAGACTTCTGAGACCGCTGCAAGTAACGTACCTCTTGCCCTTGACTTCTTTGATTTCCTCTCTTTGTGATTCCTAATCTGAGCTAATGTAGGATTGACTGTCAATTGAAGATCTTCGTTGTCCTCTTCAACAGGTTTCCAGAGATCATTTGCCTCCAGATGTGCCTCCATTCTCGCTGCCCAGAGTTGGTAATTTTCACCATTAAACACCGGTGGTGCTAGAGATGTGAATGGTTTTTCGAGATCCATTAAAAATTAAAAGTAAGGTGCATGAGGGTTCTATTGATTCAATCACAGGTCCCTCAAGAAGAGGGGCTCTGAAACCAATCTGTTGATTTATTTGTTATAGAAACAACATACAGAGAAGAATATAATTTCAGAAAACAAGCAGGAGATTGATATTTTTATTGTTCCAGAATCAAGCCTGTAAAACTGAAATACAAACTTGAATGAAAAAGTTAACGTTCAACATAAAATCAGTGCTGAAATTTATTTGGAATGATTTACGCCATAAAATTAGCTTTTGCAATTACTGAGGCAATATTCAAACAGCTTCACTCTTGACACTTCTTCTAGTTCTTTAAATTTTGCAGCTTTTCTAATGCTTTCACCACATGGTTTGCATCAGGTCTTGATTTAGGATTTCCTGTGATGCATTTGAGTGCGAGGGAAGAAACACTTAATGCTTCTTTGACAGCATATTGGCCTTTAATGCGTCTATCCATGACATGCAAAATCTTACGCTTACTAGTAAGGTAAGGTTTAATCCAAGAAACAAGGTTCTCCTCCATTTTTGGACGATTGGAATCAATTACTCTTCGTCCTGTCAAAATTTCTAAGAGAACAACTCCAAAGCTGTAGACATCGCTTTTTGTTGTGAGATGACCTTCATAAGAATAAAATAGTTTAAGATTAGAAGAGATACGAGATGAGAATGGAAACAAATGAATGCTTATATCGATTATACAAAGAAAGGAGCCTACACTTCCTAATACATGACATCTTCAATAGTCTCAAGTTTGTTGAGAAAAGATAAAAAAATGTACATCATGGACAAAGCCTTAAAACCTAATAGATCCGCTTGGGGATATATTAGTTAGCTTAAAAGCCTGAAAGGTTTCCAAACCTATGATTTCGACGCAAAGAAGCAGACTTCTTATGTCCATGATGAATCGATGATTGCAATCTACTAACCTCTCATCTTCAAAGGAGAGGGGAAAGGAGTGCCTACTATGGTGTGCAGCTGGTGAAGCCACACATGGCGTGATCAACCTTTTCAGGGACAGTATAAAATATTTACATTATGTTGAACCACTTTTGAAATTGTTTTTTTGTAAAACAATACCACTTTTGACATTTGATAAGGTGGAATAATAACCTGTCGTCAAATATTCTGGAGCTGCATAACCAAGTGTTCCCATGATTCTCGTGGACACGTGGCTTCTATCATGTTCTGGTCCGACTTTTGCCAGCCCGAGATCTGAGAGCTTTGCGTTGAATTGCTGTAAATTAGGAACAAAAAGTTTACAAGAATAAAATATAATTTTAATGGGAATACTAGTAGTTGATATTTTTTTTAACAGTCAGGTTTTCCCACTTACAGAATCAAGCAATATATTAGATGTTTTAAAATCACGATATATCACTCTTGCTTCTGGACTGTGAAGATATGCAACCCCCTTTGCTGCACCAAGAGCTATCTTCATACGAAGATTCCAAGAGAGAGGATCAAAGTCAGAGCTCTCTGTTTCAAATAAATCAAGATGACATATCAGTTAATCTACACAATCATAAAATATATTATACAAACTTATATTCCAATATCTGAGATGCGTGTGAAAGACAATGGCATTGGAGAATAACATTGAACTAGCCAAATAGATGCTTCAATTGGATAGCTACATCACCAATCAATTAATCTACACAAGCATAGATTAATTTCATACAACATTACCTCAAACAATGGACAAGTACACATTTTACATTGATCATACCATTAGGCAGCTGGTCATAAATTTCGACTGTAATTTTTCTTATAAAGTTATCTAATAAATAAATAGTATCTACATTAAAAAAAGTTTGGTATGTAAATTGCCCTCAAGCCCGCCAAGATGGCTACGCCTTCGGGTTTCTAACAACAGTCAACAAAAACAGAAAACAAATCTACAGTCAGAACTTAAAGAAATTTTATCACTTCCATAGACCTTCTGAGATGCTAGTTAACCTTTGCAACATCATAGTATGCATAGCAGTGCTCCAGTAGTAAACATTAGACTAGACTAGAGCTATTATACTGGAGAAACTCACTTTTAAACAGTTGTCTGTCCAAGCTCCCCTTATGCATGAACTCATATACTAGAAGTCGATGCTCATCTTCTAAGCAGTACCCGATCAGTTTTATAAGATTAGGATGACAAAGTTTCCCCAGGCTGATTTCTGTCTTTAGTCAAAGAGTTATTTCAGTCAGCATAACTTACATTTGCAACACATTAATTCAAAAAATAGAACGGGAAAAGTCACTGTAAATTTAGAAAACTTAATACTTACCAACCACTCATTGTGACCTTGTGATCCTTCTCGATTTAATTTCTTTACTGCAATGACCAGACCATTACCGGTTTTTGTAGCAGCAAATGTTTTCTCATCAATCCAACCCTCAAAAACATGACCAAAACCACCTTCCCCTAATACACTGGAAGGACGGAAATTCCTGGTAGCTACTCTAAGAACGTGATATTCAAATCTCATCAACTTTGTTGACTTCAGAATTTCTTCCTGTCCCCGAGGTGTTGGTGGCACCGATAGAGATACTGGGATGAAGGTCCGACTATTGGCGGCCTGTGTTTTATTACTATTAATAAATGACCGTAAACCAGTACTATATCTTGATGTCTTTGCTTCTCTATTACCTGATAATTGGAAATATACTTCTAAGCATAAATCATAATTAAATGGTAGAAACATTATAATGACAAGTATATGAAGAGTGAAACTGATATTTACTTATTCTAAAAAGTTCTTATCATTAAGAGTAGAAAATATTCCACAACTTACTCATGCGATATTACTTTGGTTTAAATTAGTTACACATGAGGAAGGAGAAAATGGTTTCTTGTTTGAAGTAGTTTGGAAAGTATTACAAGATAATCTTATTCAACATTCATAACGAGTTGGTTTCTCAACTACACCATCTCCTCGTATAACTATAACGAGTTGGTTTCTCAACTACACCATCTCCTCGTATAATTACACAAGAAACGTTCTCAGAGCAAGAAATATCATTATTTTCTTCAATGTACTAATGATTTGGGGTCCAGGATGACCTTGGCGATTATGCCATTTAGTAGTATAGACAGCAGCATATGTGGATGGAAATGATTGAGGAGCAGAAAATGAAGCTGGAGTGATACTAGTAATAGGATATAGATCTCTGACCATGCTATCACACCCTAAAAGAGATGTCCCAGACTCCTATTATGTAGATCCTTGACAGAGAAATCCAACGGGTCATATGAGATGTGGCTCCTGAGTTGAAATACCATTTGTTATCTGTTTGTGAAGTAGACAGCGGTATATGTGGTTGGTAGAGATTTCATTAGAGATGGTTTATTGACCATGAGCAGTCATAGCATGTGTTTTAACGTAAAAGAATAAACTGAAGGTATTGAAAGTATAGAGGTGACTGTGTTCAGAGAGAAAAAGCAGAAGGAAGAAAATCACAGGAGGATTTTACCGCTCTAATACCATGCAAGAGAATGAGACTCCCTGACCATTAATTTGATACGAATAAGAATATAATAATAACTAAATAGCCCAGCAATTACAGAATATTTACATATTAAATTATGGGATTATGATAATAGTATATATTCTAAATATATCTTCTAACAGAACCTATAACATTTCTTGTGTGTATATTATTATATGAACAGATTCGGTTTACCTGAAAATGTCAGAGCTGTAACTGAAAGCAGAGCACTGACCCTTTTTGTGAAAGTCATTCTAGCAGAAGGCTGCTTACTGTGATGTAAATCATTTGAAACATTTACAATACCATCTCCTGTGTTTTCATGTTCTTGGTTAAGGTCAGTATCTTTCACCATAAGCGTGCAAGAATCTCGATCTTCTCCCGAATAATCATTAGGTATTATCTCGACTAAAGAATAATGTGTACTCTTCTCTTCCAATGCCAATGCAGACTCAAGACCTACCACAATCTCAGCCATAGTAGGACGGAGCTTGGGTTGATTATGCAAACACTTTATAGCAACTTCAACATATAATCATAAACCAGGATCATCTCCTCATTGTCATCGCAATAACCAACGAGAGAGACTAAATGACTGTGTTGAAACTGGGAAAGCATCTTAATCTCTGTGAGAAACTCCTTGCTTCCTTGCTTGGACATGGATTTTGACCGCTTTATAGCAACAATCCTCTCTTTAAAATCAATGATACCTTTATAAACATTTCCAAACCCACCTTTTCCAATCACAGATTCTTCTCTGAAGTTGTTTGTCGCTGATTTGATTTCTCCGAGTGAAAATCGACGGCATAACTGTCGAATAGACAATGGTATGCGCTTTTTTTGCTGAGCTTCTTGGAGTTTCTGGAGCTTATAAACCAAGATATTCAATAAAGTGATGAGAATCACCACCCCATTTGATTTCTCTGTCATTAAGACAAGTTTAAGAGGTGATATAACTTTCTAAACTGATAATAATGTTATTACAAGTTAGAGTAATAATTGATGACCAGAGTACAATTCAGAACAGATAACAGAGGATGAGAATTAAGCTTATCAATATGACCAATCTATAGGAACCCAAATTCAAAAGCACAAAATTAACAAGATAAGAAAGCGTATGTCATGAATATAACAGATTGAAGGCAATTCTTGATGAGGGGGCTGACTTGAATTGGTTGACTTACTCAACAAAGTTGGAGGACAACAATAGATAAGTTTTTGATCCAGAGCCTTAATCGTAAATTATGAATAACAATGTAATAGTTGTATTAATGTGACTAATAAAGGTTCACTATTTTCTTAGTAAAAGTCAAGGATACATGCAATGAAGTTTCCAAGTTCTGAATGAGATTTACTATGTTCATATATCTAAGTCAAAATTTTAGGCTTGCAAGTTGTAAATATTTGCAGCAAGTGTGTACCCTATTTTGATTGATTGGGTTTGATGGTGTTATTACTGTTAGATGATTTGAAAAGGTAAACTCTCTAAATGTTACTCCATTGTTATGTAACAAAAAACTTTTCTGCGCTTATTATTTGCGAAAACGAGCAACACCACCCATGTTTTTGGTAAAAACAAATGCATGCACAGAGTTGTTGAAGAAACTAAAAACAGGTTACTATAATTGTTGAACAGAAGACAGCAAACTTTTATTTTTTGCTGAGATTCTGGAGCTTATATTATAAACCAAGATATTGAATAGAGTGATGAGAATGACCACCTCATTACAGTTCTCTGTTGTTGATCCACATTGTTCAGAGGGAAATTAATACAAGGCAAAAACGAACTTGATTTCTTGCCGATAATAATGTTTTTATTAGTAATATAAGTTGTGTAATCTGGACACGTTAAACAGACTTAGAGTACAAGTTACAAGGGTTGGATTCAGAATAGTAATTGGATTAAGGCAAGTCAAAATAAACGGAGGACAGCAGAAACGATTTATGAGCTGAGCGTCTATGAGCGTGTGAACCCACAAAACTAGTAAACGCGAATTGTCTTTCTGAAATACTCCCTCCGTCCTGTGATAATTTTTTCACACGTGCATTAAAGCGTAAAAAAATAATAATGATGTATAATTTTCTACTAAAAAAATGATGTAAAATTTTAATTTTTATATTTTAATGAGAATAAAGTTCTTGAGACTTAGGAAAATTATCAAAGGTACTAGTATTTTTTAGTGGGGATATTTTTGTAATTGTATATGATTTTCTGTGATTATGATAACACTTTCGTGTATTTATATGAGAATTTTTTTTAATTTTAAGAAAGTTACATGAAGTAACTTCAAGAACATTAATCTCTATTTTAATATAATTTTTTAACACTTTAAATTACGTGTTAAAAAATCAAAAACAGTTAAAATAGAAAAGATTATTAGAACAAACTAGTAAATTGTTACTCACTCGTCCCATATCTACTCCAACTCCACATGTACTCCAACTCCCTCAACCCATCCCTGATTTCTTTAATAATTATTACTTCCTTATCTAGGCCCTTGCTTCATAAATAACACCCTTATATAAAGAAGACTTTAGAATTTTACATAAAAACTCATTTAGATTCTAAGTTTAACATCAATTATGTTTTTTATGAATAAAAATAGAATTTAACATGAGATTAACAAAAAATTATAACATGATTATGTATAAATTTCATTTTTACAAAATGTATATAAGATTATATGTTGGATTCTATGTTAGATTCGTTAACATTTGATTTTTAAAATTTAAATGAGATTCGATGTTATATTCGATATGTTAGGATTTATTGTAGAACAATTTTATGATTCTAATCTTAACAAATCATTTCTCATAAAAAAAATAAGTGTTTTGACGGTGTTTTTACATGTTCTTTATATAAGGATGTTCTCTACAAAGTGCAACTCATCCTTATTTATACCCCATCTATCTATTTTAACCAAATAACAGATAAGAAAAGTACAGGACCTTAGAGGCAAAAAAATACCGACACTTCTCTAGTTCTGTTGTAAAAGTTTGTCTCCACGGAAATGTTGGATCATAATGATATCTTCTATGCAGACATAAGCAAGCAGATTTCTTTGCTTATAATGGAGGACGATGACGATATTCATCTCCCTGTCTCAGGCTATCGACATCCTTCTGCTTCTCTTCAGGTTCTTCCCATCATCTTTTCATTCTTTTTAAATATAAAGAATTTCATATAGTTTTCTATTTTCTTGCATTTTCACTTCATGCATGAAGAGAAACATTACTAACACGCAAGTATGATATACATATCAATTCCTCTTAATACATTGGTTACTTAAAATGATACCAGTGTTCTGTTAAATATTACGAATTCATAATTTTTGCAGCCATTTTCTCGAGTTATTCATCCAAGGCCAACAACACAACCACAAATGTTCTACGAGCAAAGTTGCAGAAAAGAACAGAGCAAAGGAACGGGTGTTTTCATCCCTCTTTCCACTCAACCAAGAAGAAAGAACAAGCAATGAAGGTTTACTAATGCACCATCAAACATCAAATTTCAGAAGCATTCTGATGATAACTCAAGAGGGCTTCCACAGTGCTTAGCTTCCAACAATTACTATTCCTTAAACCATAAAAGAAGTTGAAAATAGATCACATATAAAATCCCTAAAGTATATATTACATATGCTAAATCAGTGTGCAGCCAAATAACTCTCTACATTTAAGGATCAACGTACGAGATTACATGGTAATCATGTAGATCAATGGCAACCTAATTCAGAATTAGTAGTTTTTGGTGTGAAGTTTATATAAATGGTTTGGAGCTAGCTTAATTCTTGTGATAGCATTGCATGACTGGTTAATAATAATAAGTTTGTTAATTATGTAATTTTCATTTTATACATTGTTTAGTTATCACCTTAATTCAGTATATTTCTTAGTGGACACCTGTTTCTTATAAAAATATATTGCCAGTTTTGTAATATTACGAAATTGAGACCCCATATTTTAGCCCGAGATTTTAGTTTCTATAATTTAAAAGAGGAAAGTTCAAATTATATTGAACTTACTTATATCTAGAAGTTAAGGTGAAAAATATCATAAATTTATATTGGGAAGATTTATTATATCTCCATGTCACGGATAATATATATTATCTCTCAATATTGTAAGATGAATTGAATTATTATTGATTGAATTAAAACCCTAGATTCAAGAATTTTTCCTTGTATATTCAAGGTGTTTGAGTATTTCTTGTGTAAGAGTCCTTTGTTTATCTTATAAGGATTAACATTTGTTTTTCCTTCGCGCTTCCGTTCTGCGTCAAGTGGCATCAGAACAAGGATTTGCCTCGTTCTACGATGACTAGATTTTAGAGACCGAAGATTTCTTAGATTGGATTTCAGACGTTGAGCATTATTGTCAGTTTATGGATGTGACAATAATGCTCAACGTCTGAAATCCAATCTAAGAAATCTAGATGTACACACCCTAGCATATAATAATGAAATTTAAAACATATGATCCCATGCTAACCTAGATCGTTGATAGGTAATGGTATGAAACAAGCAATGAAACTAACCAATTTAATATACAACTGAAGCATCTAATTTACAAACCCAAATTCTCAATTTACATCTGTCCAAAATAAAACTTGCTACAAACTGCTATTACATTCCCTAGCCCTGATAGTCAATCTCCCACCATGGACCTGTAGCTCCTGGGAAGTCACGACGGAAATTCTTTCTAGCGTTTCTCCATAACCGAACCATAATTTTTCTTAGTTGTCACAGTTCAGTTTGGTGGTATACAAAAGAATAATGAACCAAAAGTTTCTCAGCAAGTAATGAAATGATAAAAACAATAAAGTAGATAATCTATTGGGTATAGAGGTGAAACTGTGAACAAAGAAGGTGTAATACAAATCACAATTTAAAAGGGTAAACCAGTCATGCAATAAAATAATCTTCTTCAACATTTTTTAAACCATTTTCAAACATTTATCCAAAAACTTTTTCCATAAAATCATTTAATAAAACTCATATATGTGATTGGAGGTTTTTCTCAACGCAACGGACAATACAGGTTATTATTCACGTAGAGTCTCTATACCGGACACAAAATCCTTCTGGACTTTAAAATTGGGTTCAGAATAGGCACATATTAGCCTTTAGTGTTGAACTAGTCCTACTAGCCTCTTATGTTATAAAAACAAAAATATTGGACCAGCGTCAGCCTCTTATGCTACTCCAATTTATAGGAATCCGTAGAAACCATAATACAGAATTCTTATCTCAAAACAAATCTTTTCATTTTAAACATTGCCAATCCTTTGTGATGAAAAGACTCATTGAAAGTAATCATATTTAAATTCATTTTCAGAAATCAATTTGAAAATACATTCGGGTGGAGTGTATATTTGATTCAGAATCAAAAATCAAACTAGGTGATCTATAGGAAAAGTATCAAGGGATAATCAAAGTATCAAAATAGATTCAAATATGAATAGGCTATAAGTTCAGGACATGTATAAAGGAATGGTAATCAAAAACAGTTATGAATAGGTTTACTGAGAGTAAAGCATGGCAACAGTCGTATACCAATATATATTAAATGTAGTTTACAAGAGATGAGGAGGTATGGTTACTTGCCTTTAACAAAAGTTTTCTAAAAGTATTTAGGATTATCTACTTCAAGATTCCTCTGCTTTAGCTTGGCCCTTACTACGCACGTCTATGACCTTCGAATCTAAATAAAAGAAATAAAGATACTATTTTAGTATCTTTCTATTACTATACTACCTCCCTATTTACATGTCTAACTACCCTTGCGTTATCCTAATATAAATAAATAAATAATCACATAACATATATGGTAATATAGTGGTAACTTTATCGTATAAAGTTAGATATATTAATGAAATTTTGACAGAGTCTCCACAATATTATGTATTACGATGCTACCATATAAGCAGACAACTAACATTAAAACACATACACATATAATCCAAATATCATATCACCTCCCTAAGCTATATATACATATACTGGTTATTTGATAACACATAGCACATAAGCAAATGACTCACATAACCAATGTAGTTTGGACAATTTGAATTACTTTAGATTATACCTTCGAGTTAAGAACTAGTTCAAATTTATTCTTATAATTTGAAAAAAAAAACTTTTAAGTTACTTAAATGATTCGAACTAATCCTTCAACATTCGAAATAGACCTAAACAATCTCAACGAAGTCCAAATTACATATAAACTCCCAAAATAAAGAATGTACCTAGTTTATAAATCAAGGATTTCAAATATTAGGCCTTCCTTCAGGGGCGCGGCCTGAGTGATGTGGATGTGGAGGTCGTTGGGCTTCTCCTACGAGAATCATTCTCTTCTCAAGATTCTCACGATGGTCCTGGTTGGTAGCACCGCTCCCAAATTCTAGCCATCTAGGGGCGACTCCATGGAACCTATCATCTCGAGCATCTTTCAACCTTCCTATTTCCTCATTATGGATATGCCTCCCCCCCTTTTATCATTGGCTCGTTGCCAGAACGACGCTTGATAGTGCGCAGGTGATCATCAAATCCTTGAAAGTTTTCATGGAGGCTCCTAACCGTGTCTCCAATAAAAAACAACTGCTCCATCATATCTTTGTTAGTCATCATAATGGGAGGAAGTCCTCCAACGATTCGATGAACATCGGCGGGATTGTCCACATGCTCTGGAACGTAATCCTCATGATCATGGTAGTTTTGTTTGTCCTGACCATGGCCCCGGCCAGGTGACCGTGCTTCTTCATCCCTCCTGTCATTCATCCACTGATCTTGTGATTGTGACACCTTTTCTCCTTAGATGATGAGATCCCCTTCTTCTAGCGCCAATTTGTTGATGAATAAATCTGGTAATCAACAAATATTGAGGTTTTTTACCGGAAAAAGATCTAATGAGGCTGAATTATCACCAGAGTGTGATGATTTATATGAAATTGGGGGCTGAGATTGTTAAGTTTCAGAATAACTAGAACTTTTGTTCTCTGATGACTATGAGCTCTAATAATTCTGACCCCCGATAATATGTCTACGTAGCTCTATTTATAGGAAAAATAGAGAATCAAGCTCACGTAGTTCTTGGCAAAATAGAGACCCGTTAGGTGAACAAAACCCTAATTTAGATCAAATTATGTAACTGGAAAGAGGAACCTTCCTAAAAGAGGACTCTACATTCAGGTTTATTTGGATAGGTCAAATCTCAGTATAAAGCCCAAAGATTTCATGGATCCGACATTAGCCCAGAAATAGTGGGCTCTAGCCGGTCCACTACAGTTATTTCCTTAGATACTTTGACCAGAGGTCAGGACTATATCTACCGCAAATTTAGGTCAGGTCCTAAGCTTTCAGACGAGAGCAACCCGCCCGAATACAGGGAAAGGATCTTCCAAGACGAGATTAGCAGCACACCATAACTCTTCTACGAGGATAACCCGAGAAATATGAAACTATGACCTTCAATCTGTATCGTCGGGCATAAGTGACAGGAGTATTTAACGGAACAAAGTATAAAACCCGGCCAGTCTTGCACCTAGGGCGCGCCCACCCTGAAGGAGGGGGAAGGCGCGCCTGACTTGCATATTGAAATTGATGTACAACACAAAGGCTTGAAGTTAAGTATAATTATTAGTCGGAGACAATGGTAAGTACCCCGTCAAGTAATATACAAGATGTCTTGATATCACCACATATGACACTTTGTTTTGCTGTGCGGAAGAAAACAAGGCACCGAGCTGCATCCATCATTATATTTAGCCGAGCGTCCTAGCGAAGTGCTTTTCTCACCGTTTGTTTGCTTGGTTCTGCACTTTTACAAGAATGTTACTCCCACGGTTTTATAATTATTGACGGTTTATAAGTATTTGACAATTCCTGAAGTATACAAATATATACAAATAAGCCGTTTTAAAGCATCCTATTGCATTTAATACAAGGAGAAAAGACCCAAACTGACACAATTTCATGCATTTTAAATTTATAAAAAATATAATTACATTCAATATTTTATTTTTTATATAAATTAAAATTAATTTTTCATGAAAATTTCAAAAATATTTTTTTAAATATTGATATAAATACAAAAACTAAAATGACAATAATTATGAAACAGGGGAATAAAAAAAACTCCATATATATTAAGAGATATTAAAAGAAAGTATAAAAGTTTTATAAAGATATACACATCAAATTATTAAAAGTTAGTTTTAAATTTTATTTTATACTAGAGAAACTAAAAACGAGATTTTTATGCGAAGTATGTATCCAAAATTATGTTGTTGGAAATAGATGCAAATGTGTGAGACAAGTATATCATCTACGTAGATTCGATTGTTTTCCAAGAAATGTCAGTGAAGTTTCTATGGTGTTCTACCTGTATAAAGGAATAAATTCAGACCTCTACATCGGGAATTTAAACTATATTCATGTATAGAATCATGTTATCGAAAGCATAAAAATCAAAATTCCTAAAATTAAATATAATAATATATATAAAAAGGGGATGGTGATTTACTGATTTGTAGTTTTCATTCAAAAAAAATCTCATAGCGAACAAATTTTCGTACAAGAGTAATTGTTCAAAAAATAAGAAAAATGTAGAAAAATAAAATAAGAAAAATGCAAGTTATAATTATTGTGCACTTTTTAAAAATACAGAACAATTGATCTCATAATAAAAATAAGCTGGGTTTGAAAGAATGATAGTCAAGCTTAATAACAGTCGTTAGCAGAGTTGCAAGCAGCTCAAAAGTAGTCAATTGAACAGAAGTCAGGAGCCGGAAGTTTACTGTTTAATTGAAAGTGGCAGTTTTGGCTTAGGGACACTCATAAGTTGCTCTTTTTTAATTTGTTGTTGTCGCAACTGACATGTGTCAATTAATGTTCTAATTTCATTTTTAAATATTTGTTTGTGTTCATGGCAATCGATCATCTATCCATGTTTTTTTTATAGCGCATGGATTAAAACTAGGATTTTGACGTGAATATAGGGGTCACATCACTCTATTCGCACTTTTCAGAAATATTTTAAATTTTTCCTTATCTATTAGTATAATAAAACGTGGATAAATGATTACTAACAATCGCTTGTCAGGACCCGCACCTTCAAATATTACAATCATTTTTATTCCATGTAAAATTTAGAACAATTACTTTGCAGGCTTCTCTTTCCCTCTTGTATGACCCTCTTCTACAGCCTAATTCACATTAATATCATCAAGTTTAGAGAGTTCTGCAACAACATTATCAAAGGCATATTCCTTCCTGCTAATATATATATCTATAATTCCGTACCAGCTAATTACAGATCTGCTAATCTGTACTTGTTACAGATCGAAGTTCAAGCATGGCTATGCATCTGGACCTTCTGTAAGGCTTCACTCATGACATCTTCTCTAGTTTTTAAAATTCTGAAGCTGCTCTAGTGCCTTTACACAATGGTTTGTGTCAGGTCTTGATCTAGGATTATTTGAGAGGCATGCAAGTGCGAGGGAAGAAGCACTTAATGCTGCTTTGTCTGTATATTGGCCTTTGATGTTCGCATCCATGAAATGCAAAATTTTATCCTTGCTGGTAAGGTAAGGCATGGCCCAATCAACAAGGTTCTGCTCTTTTATTGGACGATTGTGGTCAAGTACTCTACGTCCTGACAAAATTTCTAGAAGAACAACTCCAAAATTGTACACATCGCTTTTCATTGACAGACGACCTTCATAAGAAGAGCACTGCTTGGGATTAGAAGATCTAAAATATGAGAATGCGAAAAAATGAATGCATGTAGATTGTACAAAAGCAAAGAGTCTGCGCTAGCTATGAAAATATGAAAACTTTATATCATAATCATGGAGATTACCCTCTTACTACCCCTGCTTGAGTGGATACAGTACTTAAACCATAAAGCCTAATATAGTTTCTCAAACCTATGATATTGACACAAATAAGCGGAATCTGTATGTTTATGCAATTGCAACTACTATCCTCTTATCTTTAGGGATAGGGGAAGGAGTGACTACTATGTTATGTAGTTGGGAAGTGTGATCAACTTTCTCTGGGAGAAGAATATTAGTATTATATTTGCATTATGTTGAACCACTTTTGACATTTGATTATGTGGATTAAATGAATAACAACCTGTAGACATGTACTCCGGAGCTACATAACCATATGTTCCCATAACTTGTGTGGTCATGTGGGTGTCTTCATTTTCTCGATTGCTTTTTGCCAACCCGAAATCCGAGAGCTTTGCATTATATTCCTGTACGTTACAAGTAAGTTTGCACTGAGAAAATATAATTCTAATGGGAACACTAGATGAATATATGTCACAATCAAATTATTTCACTCACAGAATCAATTAATATATTTGATGTTTTGAAATCACGAAATATCACACTTGCTTCTGGACTGTGGAGATATGCAAGCCCCTTTGCTGCACCCAGAGCAATATTTATACGAAGATTCCAAGAGAGCGGTTGTAAGTGTGGATCCTCTGTTTCATTTAGAATTTAATAGTAGCCACATCAGCAATCACTTAATCCAAGTATTTGAGATAACATATTAAAGACAATCACTTGAAAATAACTTTGAACTAGCCAGATAGATATCTCACATAGCTTTTATTCAAGAAAGTCTTCTTGAAATCTTTCTTCGGATTCAAAATTAGTTTGTGTAGTTTGCAGAAATTACATTTGAGCATTTCTAAGAGCTTTCTAATTTACAGTAATATATATAACAGACTTTTTAGTTAGTACATTAGTTTATTTGTTAATTCCAATAATATTCCTTAATATTTTATTTATATATTTTAAACTCAATTACGATAAAGTAGTGAAAAAATAGAGGGAAATTATTATTTTATTAATTAAAAATAAATTAAGAGCACTGGGTGGTTTTTTAAAAGAGAGTAGAGAAATCAGATTCTTAAATTTTAAAGAAAATTTTATGAGTCTTTTGGAACAATAATTTAAGGTATTATCTTTACTACTCCGTCTATTTCATTTTAATAGTCGTTTGACTTTTTAATATGTATTTTAATGAGTTTTCATTGCATAGTTAAAATTATTATTTTTTTATTTTTATTTTTGTAAATTATAATACTTATTAAATATTTTTATTCAAATAATGAAAATTTTAAAAAAAAAATCTAACTATTTGATAGAATATATTTATATATATATTCTATAGGATTTTTATTCTCATATTTATTATATTTTACATTAATTGAATATTTATTTAATAGATTTTAATATTTTATTGCAGAAAAGATGGAATTCCTAAACTTGGAAAAATTTAGGTTTAAGGAGCTATTTTAGAGTCAAAATAGAAGAAAATTCGTATTTATTGGGCTGCACGCACTACCTACACTGTTTAGGTCATATCTTGAGTTCCAGAAATAAGAATTGTTTATTTTTATAGCACACGCGAAAGTATGGAATTCTTTTTAATTTAAAAGTGAGCCAACAAGCAGAATTCAACTGGATCAGCCCAGAAACTGAGGAGGAAAGACATCTACGAATTTTACATGGAGAATTTTACTCGGTTTAGGAAATCTACTTGTATTTGTTTTAAAACATTAAAAAACTTTTTATATTAGAGATATATAGATACATATCAGATTATGTATCATTAGACATATTATTATTATTATTAGATTAGAATAAATATAATATTAGGGTTTTACATACAGAGATGGAGGGAGACCATGATTTTTCCTTGTGATAAAGTGGATTGAAGGTTTTCTTATCCAAATCTTTTTTTATTCTTATTAGTTTAATTATGTTTCTTTGTTATCTTAGTTATTTTTTTGTTTAATTATTAGTGAGTAGTAGTTTCTAGGGCTCAAGGGGAAACGATGTTTGCACTATAATATCGGCATGATTTTCACAGTGATTTGATTGGTCATGGTTAATTCTAGTTGATTATGTTTGACTGTTTAATTTGTGTAATCGGCTGATATCATGGATTAACTTTATGCAATAGGGGTATGATCGAGGGATATACTTACTAGAGGCACACATATGATTAGCAAAATTGAATTTCAGTGCCAGAGAATCATTGAATTTCTGAGAGCGTTAATATTCAAGAGAGATTAACACTGCTCTAATTACCTAATTAATTGAATTATTAAAAGTTATTATTTGTGTAAGCATGTTTCGAGAGTGTTAATACTTGAGAGAGATTGACAAACTCTGGTTATATGACCACTTTAATTATTTTAGCTTAGAAGTCAGTTATTCTGTAAGTATGGTGGACCTAATTGCCCTAAGTTTTTAATATATTAATTTAGTGATATTTAATTAGTGTTAGTTTAGTTAATTATTATTGTCATATACTCGTTTTTGTTCTTGAAACAATTTTTGATAATTGACTTAAAATCGATAAAACATGATCCTTGTGGATACGACCTATTTACTAATCTTTGATAACAATAGATATTATGCGTTTGGGGTCATAAAATAAATGAAATGCATCATTATTCGATCAGACCTTCTAAAGATATGTGTCAAAAAGTCAAGCAGACAAAAAAACATAGTGTATATATTTTACTAACCTAAAAACATGGTTCAGAGTTTATTGGAAATTGAATAGAGTAATGCTAGGGAATCAAACAAATCGTCTAAAAACGTTTCCCAAAATGACGTGACATGATGCATATGGTAAGATGTGTAGTTTTAATTGATGTGATTGATTTGAATGTACATGAGTTCATCTCATTAATTATTTTCACAATCAATCAGAACTAGACATGTGACAATCGAGAAAGTTTTTGGAAAATTTGTTTGGTTCCCTAACATTACTCAATTGAATATGCTCTTGCATGGATTAGAGATGCACAAAAATTCCGAATTCAAAAAGCTTGTCCGGTCTGATCCGAAAAAAATTGGAAAAAATCTTATCCGAAAAAGTCCGATCTGGCCTGCGGGCCTGAACGGGCCACATATTTTTCCGAAAAATATGGCCCGATCCAATCCGAAAAAATATGGATTTAGGCCCGGCTCGAAAAAAATCCGGATTTAGGACTAATCCCAATAAAAATTTGGGTTGGCCCGGATTAAGCCTAGTCCGACCTGATTTTAGCCTGGTTTTTCTCAGATTTTATTTCAATATTTCAAAAAATCTGGATAAAATTTCAAATATATTTAAATTTATCTATTTTTATAAAAATATTGAATTCAATATTGGATAAAAGTATACATATTTCATGAAATATTAAAAATACTTGGTAAAAATAATTATTTTTATTTATAAAATTAAAAATATTAATATTAAAATATTAAAAAAAATCTGGTCTGATCCGGCCCGATCCGCGGGCCTAAAACTGGTCAACTATTTTCCTTCAAAATCTGGCTCAACCTGATTTTCATAAAAGCCCAGCTCGATCCAGTTCAAAAAAAAACTGATTTTTTTATAATTCGATCCAAATCCGGACCGATCTAGTTTTTGTGCATCTCTAGGACGGATAACCCTGCTAATATTTTGTGCAAATTTATGAATTTTTTTGACAGGACAAATTTATGAATATTGAAAGAATTAAATATGCTATATTCTATTAATGTACGCAGTAATTATAAAACATTGGTGATTACACTTATTTTTTTTAGATATGCGTATGCTCTTATTTTCTTAATTTTGTGTACGTACATGGAATTCATATTTTAATCATGATAAAAACAACACTTATGTTATTAAAAAATAATAATAATACTAAACTCTTTAACAGTAGTGTATATTTAAAAAAAAATATTTATTATAATATAATATTAATATATTTAATGTTCATGAATTTAAAATTTTATCATATAACTACACGATAATATTATTATAATTATATAGAATTATATAATGTAATATCTCAACCCCCAGAATACTATTAATCCGACATAATACCTCAGTCCCCACATCGAGTAAGAATAATATTACTGATTAATATTAAGTGAATCAACAATATGATCTTTTGAGCGGCTTGGCTTGTGATCCCAAATTGTTATATTTGTACCTTTGGGCCAGTTTATTTTAAGTAATTTCAGGAATTTTATTATCATAATATATTATAAATTTTAATTTTATTTAATATTAAATGTAAAAATATTATTTTATTCTTAATTACTTATATAACTGTTTTAATATATTTTGCATATTTATAAAAACTATTGAAATAATGATATAAAAAATATTTTTTAATTATATATTTTTATTTTTATATTATATAAAAAAAATTACTACTTTTTATATTACTTTTCAACTTGTAAAATTAACTTCCATGTGTTCACCGGACCGCCCACACCGCACAAACCGCCCACACCGCACTAAACCGCACCACAAAACGCGGTTTTTAATTTTCGTGATGTGGTTGCGGGTTAGATTTTTATCAAACCGCGCCGTGCGGATTGTGGTTTTATATTTAACTAGTGCGTTTCAAACCGAACCGTACTGCATATAATATTATAATATATAATTTATATATTTATATTTATATTTATATAAAATATATTAATTTTTATGCATATATTATTATATTTACAAACTAATTTAGTAACATAATAGTTGATATATAAAAATTATGTTGGGTTTCTAATCTTTCATATGGTTGGAACATCTTTAATAGGTAATTGAAGTTAATTTCATTTCTATTAAATGTTTAACTTTATTTGAACTACTAATTATCTAGTATTTATTTTAATTTCTACATTAATATATTAGACCACATAAACTGCACCGCACCGCATTTATGTGCTATGGTTTATACGGTTTTTGAGTTCCGCGGTACGATTTATACGGTTTTAAAAAAATCGCACAACTCGCACTGCGAAAACCCCTATCCATTACTATCCTTCTTTTTTTTAATTTTTTTTTATTTCTTGAAACCCGGTTAATAACAAATCATCCTAATCTTCTTATCTTTTAATATTATTTATATTTAATTTAATTTTCTAATTTATATATGTTTTTGTTCTTCTACCCGTGCTTTTGTAATTTACCGATGTTTTTATATCTTAATTCAAATAAGGATGCCAATGTCGATGCCAATGTGACTGGCTTTAAGGTTCAGTCAGTAGGGGAAAATTCTCGTGCAGAAAATGTTTATGCTAAAGCTATTACTATCTCTATTTCATCTGCCCATGCCCATGCCCATGCCCATGCCCATGCCCATGCCCATGATTCTAGTTCTGCAGGAGATCTCTACCGCCCAGGGACTGAAAAAGGCTCTTTATTCATGAGGGTGCTGTTGAGGAGGGAGGGAGCATTCCAAATAAGGGTGGTCTTTGGGCTTCGTGCTTGGCCTTTACACGAGCAAATTTTCCAATGGCATTTAAAAAGGGAGGAAAAGAGACACCTAGAACATCTAACCAATACCAAGATGCTAATTCATGCAGCACCTAATGACGCTGAACTCCACAGGATAACGAGGAAATGCGACACAAGAAAACGAGGACTATGGCACAAGCAAACGAGGGCAGGATGAGCGGATGTAGATTTAGGAACTATTCTAGTTTGAGTCCGTTTTTGTTCAATCACGTTTGTGTTGGGCATAGCCCATGTACTTTGATTTGTAAGCTCTTTGAGCTTATTTACCTGTGACCTTACTCTATGGTAACATAGAAATGA
Organism: Oenanthe sinensis; assembly: GCA_028671895.1. Taxonomy (NCBI): domain Eukaryota; kingdom Viridiplantae; phylum Streptophyta; class Magnoliopsida; order Apiales; family Apiaceae; genus Oenanthe; species Oenanthe sinensis. The sequence continues at coordinate 28,149,440 of CM053813.1, read as the reverse complement.
AGCATGTCACTAGGCATGTTTCATTTATTTATAAAAATATACAAACTTAGGTAAAAAAAAGAATAAGAAAGAGAAACTCACTCCTCCATAGTAGCTCGTCCAAGCTGCCCCGAGGCATGAACTCGTATACTAGAAGTCGATGTTCCTCTTCAGCGCAGTAACCTATCAATTTTATAAGGTTGTGATGACAAAGTGTTCCCAGATAAACGATTTCTGCCTGTAGTCAAAGAGTTGTCAGAGTTCTTTAGCCAGCTTACTTGAAATTTTAGTAAGAATTTCTTTTAGGAATGAATGTAACAAGAAAAACGCCCATATGTATGAAAAAAGAAAATATTTACCAACCACTCCCGGAGGCCTTGTGATCCTTGTAGATTTAATCTCTTTACCGCAATAACCAGACCAGTACCCCATTTTGTAGCAGCAAATGTGTTCTCATCAACCCAACCCTTATAAACAAAACCAAATCCACCTTCCCCTATCACACTGTCTGGGCGGAACTCCCTGGTAGCTACTTTCAGATCATTGAATTTGAAATTCTTCAATGCTGATGACTGTAGAACTTCTTCCTGTATCCAATGTGCTGGTGGCACCGATGGATATACGGGTATGAAGGTCCGAGTCTTGGATGCCTGTGATTTGTTAATATTAACAGACTGTGCATTGATCCTGTATCTTGATGTCTTCGCATCTCTATTGCCTGACAGATGGTAATAAACTTTTAAAATTAAAATCATAATTAAATGATAAAAACATTATAAAGACAAGTAGAAAGAGGAGAAAACCATTACTATTCCACACAAAAATTGCAGATTAATATCATGCAAAATATCTATGTCATACAACAAAATTGATGCACACACAATCATCTTGTATAATTATAAAGAGCCAGATCATTTTGTTTCAATGTTTAAAATCCTATAAAACTGATCATCATTTAATTTTCAAGTAACTTCTCGAAGATGTCACGACAGGCTAATTGACCTAAGCCAGTGAAATTGCTTTCACCTAGCATAGATGTGTGTACATATTGATACATAGAGAGCTTAAGTTTACCTGATAATACCCGAGCTGTAACTGAAAGAAGAACACTGACCCTTTTTGTGAATGTCATTTTAGCAGAATGTTGCTTATTGTGATGCCAATCATTAGAAATATTTACAATCGCTTCTCTCATACACCCATGTTCGCAGTTGTGGTAAGTCTTTCTTAGGTCGAGTGTTGCAGAATCAACATCTTCTTCGGTATTATAATCACTAGGTATTATCTCGACTAAAGAATAATATGTACTCTTTTCTTCCAGTGCCAACGCAGACTCAAGACCTACCACAATCTCAGCCATAGTAGGACGGTGCTTGGGTTGATTATGCAAACACTTTATAGCCACATCAACATATGAGCTTAATGAATCAGAGGAAATGTTTTCCTTAATACGTGGATCAATTATCTGTTCCAAGATTCCCTCTTTATAGCAGTGTTGTGCCCATCCAGCTAAACTTTGTTGCTCTTCCTCCAGATTCGTATCCACTGCTGGTCTTCCACACAAGACCTCAAATAACACCACACCAAATGCATAGACATCAGATTTTCGGGTCAATCTGTGAGTGGCAAAATAGTATGGATCTAGATAACCGCGTGTGCCTTTGACTCGAGTGCTTACATAAGTACATGTCTGATTTGCTGGACCTGTTTTGGCCAATCCAAAGTCTGAAATTTTAGCTGCTAAATTCTCATCCAGAAGAATATTTGAAGTCTTCACATCTCTGTGTATGACTCTGTCATCAATCCCTGTACCGGTGTGAAGGTAATCTAGTCCATGGGCTGCTCCAATGCAAATCTTGAGGCGCTGCACCCATGATAAAGAAGGCAAATAAGTATCACCTTTTCTGACCCTTTTATGCAGATGATCAGCAAGGCTTCCTGAAGGCATATAATCATAAACTAGTATCATCTCCTCATTGTCATCGCAATAACCAACGAGAGAGACTAAATGACTGTGTTGAAACTGGGAGAGCATCTTAATCTCTGTGAGAAACTCCTTGCTTCCTTGCTTGGACATGGATTTTGACCGCTTTATAGCAACAATTCTCTCTTTGAAATCAATGATACCTTTATAAACATTTCCAAACCCACCTTTTCCGATCACCAATTCTTCCCTGAAGTTGTTTGTTGCTGATTTGATGTCGTTAAGTGAAAAGCGACGACATAACTGTCGAATAGACAATGGTATGCGCTTTTTTTGCTGAGCTTCTTGGAGTTTCTGGAGCTTATAAACCAAGATATTCAATAAAGTGATGAGAATCACCACCCCATTTGATTCCTCTGTCATTAAGACACAAGTTTAAGAGGTGATATAACTTTCTAAGCTGATAATAATGTTATTACAAGTTTGAGTAATAATTGAGGACTAGAGTACAATTCAGAACAGATAACAGAGGACTAGAGCATATCACATATGTCATGAATACAACAGATTGAAGGCAATTCTTGATGACGGGATTGACTTGAATTGGTTGACTTACCCAACAAAGTTGGAGGTAGTCGTCACCCTAAAAATTAAAATATATATATATATATATATATATATATATATATATATATATATACATGTATAAAAAGAATATTATAAATTAAAATAATTAAAAATATAAAAATATATTTAAATATAGAAAAGTATTATACGGAAATTCCTTTTTATATATTATATGTAACAAAAATATTTTATTATATTAGTATATTTCTATAAAGGGAAAATAAATTCATTCGTCCCTAAACTATTGGTGTTTTATTGTTTTAGTCCTTGAACTAAATATTCCAATATGCGGGTCCTTCAACTTTTGATTTTTCTGATTGAAGTCCTTCCGTCCAAATTTGACTTAACGGACGTTAGTCAACGCTGACGTGGCAGTTACGTGAAAATCAAAAATTCACCGATTGAATTCAAATTTTGATATGTTAATCTACGAGTGATTACAAGAACACAGGTGGTAAAAGTTTTCGATTTCGAGTTCACTAACGTATAGAAATCTGTATGGAAAAAACTTATTATTTCGTGTTCTTGAAATTAAAGTGCAAACTTCTATACGTTAGTGAACTCGAAATCGAAAACTTTTACCACCTGTGTTCTTGTAATCACTCGTAGATTAACATATCAAAATTTGAATTCAATCGGTGAATTTTTGATTTTCACGTAACTGCCACGTCAGCGTTGACTAACGTCCGTTAAGTCAAATTTGGACGGAAGGACTTCAATCAGAAAAATCAAAAGTTGAAGGACCCGCATATTGGAATATTTAGTTCAAGGACTAAAACAATAAAACACCAATAGTTTAGGGACGAATGAATTTATTTTCCCTTCTATAAATAAGTAGTATATATTAAATTAATTATATTATAATTAATCTATATGTTTAGTAATAAAATATTATTTTCACACTTAATATTATATAAAACTAAAAATATTTAGAAAGTCACGCGTACATTGAACGAGATTTAAGCTAATTATTAATAACAATGTAATCAATTGTATTAATTAACGTGACTAAGAGCAAGTACAAAAGTTTATGTAAATCATGTCATAGGTTAAAATATAAGGAATATAAAGAAAAAAGTTGCCCGAACGGCTTTTTAGTGATTAACTAAAATGTTAAGACATCTCTCTTATTCTATATTTTTAAGGATATCCTAGAAAGTACTTAGTTCGTTATAACATAATATAAATCCAGAAATAAACTCCAAAAGTGATCACTGTTAGGTCCATCCCTACTTAGCAATTGTAGAATAGGCCCAATCATCTATTAAAGTATGTAGCTCTTCTACACATTAAATTAATATGAAAGAAAAAAAATAGACTACAAAGTGAATCAACTCCAGTGATAACTTCGAAAGGAGACTGGTTTTTGAGACTTTTGGTCAGGTGCTCCACCTCTTGCAAGCATAGCTTGCCTTTTTCCTGAAACAAGATTTAGTTAGTATATCCAGTAGTGTTCCAGAAATCACAGTAAAATTAAATCTGATAGACTGCAATTTATGTTACAAACTAAGGATTAATTTATGACTAAAACAAAAACTTTATTAGTGTTTAATCCAGGTAGGTGTTTCCTGAAAATCAAATGGTTAGTAGTAGAACAAGTATAACTCAAACTACTAAATAATGAGACTACTAGAACTGTTAAATGACAGATATTTCATTAAAGACCATCCCATTACACTTTCATTCAACTGACATAGATAAATAAAAGTAGTATTACTAAGTTGACCAACACATGACAACTTGGTCAAACTACATACTACCAGGCTGTAACCATACTAGCAAGCTAGACAAAAGTAGAGTACATGATAATAACATGATTATCTAAGTACTACAGCAAAAACAATCACAAGTGATTGTGGCAGCAAAGTAACCAAGCACAGAAGCAAATAACTTAAACATATAAAAGATGCAAACACACTCATGAAATCCTAACACCACCACCAACACAGAACTACTCCATAATTATCATAAATCAGACACAAAGTAAGTTCAATCCATGACATCATAGTCAGGATTGTTGATTACTGCAAGATTAGCCATATCTGTCTCCATGTCTTCTTCTCTTCCACCAACTGGAGCATCAATCAACTGTACCATCCTTGGAATTGGTCCCATTACATCCATCCTAGGCAACACTGAGCCATCAGCCATGGCCATTTGCATGTAGAGATAGTGGGACAAGCCAGTTTCAAGCATTCCATCCCTTTGAAAAGTGTGGCTTATGATGTTAACAAGGAAAAACAAGTTTAGCCTCAGTAAGCTCATGTTTTTCCACTAGAAGTTTGAAAGAATTTTGAAGTTATGAGACTAAGGCTTCTAGTTCATTGTATTTGGTAAGAAGGATTTTAAGTTCTTTGTCAAAATCAAATGAAGGTTCAGATGGAAGGGGTGCAGGTTTGGGTGGAGTTGATAAAAGAGGAATAGATGAATCAAGTACATTTGGTGAAGAAGGATCAAGATCAATAAAGGGTGCACCAATGTAACCAATTAAAGGGATTCTCTCTCTTTTTGTCTTGTCAGAAATAGTGCGTTTTTATTAATAGAAAAATTACTTTCCCTCTTTTTTAACACTCTTTTTCCTTTCACTCCTTATTTACAATTTAAATATATTATTATGTTAATAATAAGGAAGAAGTATAAGGAATGTTATTGGAGTGTATGTAGAAAAGTAATGTTCTAAATTATTATGACACAATATTTTACGAGGAAGCTGAGCTGTTGACTTGCTCTAACAGGGTTCACTGTTCTCTCAGTAAAAGATGAGGATACATGCATTATAGTTTCCAAGTTCCAAATGAGGTTTCCTGTGTATCAAATATCAGGAGTATTAGAACAAAACAGTAAGGGGTCATTTAGTTCAGGACTTCTAGGTATCATCAGGTATGTGTTTTGTTCATTCTAGACTCATACATGATGTTTGGTTGAAATTTTTTATTTTTAAAACCTATATCTCAAACCCATAAGATATGGATTTCTGATATCTCAGGGAGAGGTGGGTATCAGATGCGGTACGAGGAATCAAATCAAAACATTACTATTTTTATGTTAATTTTTAAAATAAAAAAATTATAATGATATTTTTTAATATTTAATAAATAATAATAATTTATTTTTCATATTAATTGCACATATTTTTTTATTTATTAAAAATATATATTAAATTAATAAATTCATTTCACCATTCAACCAAACACGTGATATCAGGAATGATATTTCATCCTCATATCACCTTAGCCCGATTCCTAATTCCAACATCATAACACTCCATATTATGATATTTAACTTTAACTTATAAACATTCAATAAAATTTATTAATATTCAATTCAAATTTAAGTTAACTATGTAATGTATTTAAGCTAAACAACTATCAAGCTATTGTATAGCTTTTAAAAAAAAAATAGGAGTATTTCCGTATTATGTTCGTGTTTAGGTTTCGAACAAACTTATTTCATATAGGTTTGATATAAAATTAGAGGTTTGAGCTAAATGAGAGATTTGACCAAATAAATCCTCTAATATTAATGTTTGGTAGTTAGCGGATTGAAATAAAGGTTTAGACTCAATAAGCTAATTTTCAAAAAACTATTTAAAGGAGTTTTTTCAATTAGATGATTATCATGTATCTATTTAAAATACAAACAATTAATTTAACGGCTATTTACCAAATAATTTTATTCAAAACAGTTAATTCAATCCGTCAATTAAAACAACTAATTCAATCATCTAGTCAAAATAATAAATTTAATCCACTGATAGCTAATTGTCAAACAGGCCATAGTCTTTATATATTTGAGTTCAAATGCGTAAAACAAGAAAGTATATAATACGAAAATACAAGACGTGACACGAATCGTCATATATCCGGTCAGTCAATCAGCAGTCGTTTATTTTGATTTGTTGTTGCCACAGTTGTGAAATGACAATTAGTTAGTTACTCTGCTTTCATTTCTAATTTACATATTTTTACACACAGTGGGGAACTTATGATTCAGCTCTATTTATATGAAAATTCAATTCACTTTCTGTTTCTTCTTCCTTTTTTTTTATATAACTTTTTCATCTAGTTCTCAAATTCTGTTATTTCCCACTTATTCATCCCTCTTCTCCCGACTCATTTTCCGTTAGGCTTATTAAGTTTAGAAGTCCTGTAGCAAGCAATCAGAGCATCTCCTTTCCTGCTAACTCTGTATCTTGATAATTTCATGTCAGTTGATTACAATTCTGCTGATTTGTACTCTAACACCCCATTCCCAAAATGAGACAAGAGGTTACCTTTCAAACCATAAACGTGTACACAGAACTAAAATCCAACTTAAAATAATAAATAGGTCCAACGAGTTTCAAAAATAATATTAAAACCTCCAAAATAACTCAAAACGATAAATGCGAATAAATCCAAAATCTCTAATAATAAATAATATCTAATAATACGGAAAGTTCAAACGCCCTAATAAGTAGAATAAGAGTAGCTCTCCATCACACAGCCCAAGATTCCCTTAAGTACCTGCCAGAAGAAAGAATACGGCATGAGTCAAATGCCCAGTACTGATTGGAATACAATTTATAAAACAAGAAACAAGATATATAATTTGATAATTATAAATAAACATTAATTTTTAAAAATAAGGCTGAAGCAAAGACGGGTTACAATATTTCATACCGACATCAAATTAGATAACAGATACACACAGGGGTACCTAATGCATGCAACAAACCGGACAACGTGTACGGCATATACAACATCACCGTCAAATATCAAATCACAAATCAAATCAAACTTTGGGTGCACCCACATATCCTCAAACAAATATCAAATGCGCAAAGCTCGCCTCCTGAGCTATCAGAAGGATACACCGTAACCAATCACACTGCAACGGAAGTGTCATGCCACTGGTGCCACAATGACATGGCTGTAGTACCCCTACAGCTGGTTAACTCGGTATACCCTATATCACTCTAAGTGTTCAAATAAAATAATTTCACAATTTTAAAATCACCTGAAACAGATATTTCAAATATTTTTCACAAATAAGTAACATACATAATTTTTAAAAATCGCAGAAACATATATTTAAATATTTTGAAATAGATTTTAAAATAACTTTCAGAAAATCAAAACAATTAAAATGGATAATAACGAATGGAACAGATTTGGGGACGAAACGAATCAAATATAATTAATCTTAAAAGAGTAGCACTGAATAGAAAGAATAGAAAGAGAATGAAATCTGTACCTTAAAAATAACAATCTCAAACACTACCTAACTCCATAAAATCCGTAATTGACCCGCTAAATACATGGCCCCCAATCTAAATACAAAATTTAATATATCATTATCAATACAAATGATTTATTATATACTAATAAACATAATTAGTTACACAGTTTATATTATATAATTATCCACGGATTAACTGATGACACCAAATTTTAAGTAAATACTCATGTTATAAAAACTATAGTGATCATCAGATTATGTTGACATGTTAACGTGAATTATATAAATACATTAAATCTCATTAAAACATAACTTGATTTCTAGCTTCTGTAATAATAGATCGAATACAAGAACATATGTGTTGATTAACTCTCGACATATACATGCATAATAATAATAATTAACCATGATAACAAACTAGCTATTTAAATATAATCAACTAATGTGCAGACCACACCACAATATATTAGTAATACATGTATTAGCTTACTAGTTTTTGAACTTTTGTTCCCAGGAGTTCACGCCTCTCTCTCTCTCATGTGTTTCAAGCTCTGCTCTGCCTCTGTGTCTGTTTTTAGGGTTTTATAATAATAAAGTGGATATATTTCTAGAATTACACCCTATATATAAACACAATTATTATTCTATTTTAAATCTAATTACTAATTCTTTTCTAAATCAAATATAACATAAATAAATATTATTAAATAACCTCACAACCATAATTCTAATTCTAATTAATATTATACTAAATAAATAGTTACGGATATTACATATATACCCCATTTTCCAGACGAATAGTTCGCGGAAAATACTTGTCTTCTAAAGCCTTCTTAAACTTTGTCCATGTGTACGGCTCCTGGTTTCCATCAACGTTTGTTCCCTCACTCTACTCGTTCTTTCTTTTCTCCATGAGCCACCAATCGTAAGCACTTCCTTGTAGTTGATATATAGCTAATGTGACCTTCTCATCTTCATTGCTTTTTAATAGCGCGAATGCTTTTTCCATCTCTTGTACCATATCTCGACTACAGCTGTATCAGTTGCTCCATCAAAAGTTGGCGGATTCAAACGCTTAAACTGCGAGACTAACACTCTGTTGCTTTGGTTGTTGCTTTACGAGTACGGCTAGAGTTTGAGCTAGTTGATCGAACACATTCTCACCTTCATTGTTGTTGTCGTGATTGCCATTGTTGTTATCCTCGTTCTCTAGATTGTTCGCATTTCCACTTTGGTTACTCATTCTTTCTAAAACAATAAACCAACTTCTTATACACATTAGAAATATTCAAAGAACTAAAACATCCAATTTATTCCAAGTGAAATCAATTATCAAACCAAACCAAACCAAAACAATATTTTATTATCACTGAATAGTTTACTCAACTCACAGGTCAAGCCTAAAGGCAGTCTACAGGTTTTGAACCTTGAGCTCTGGATACCAACTATAATAGCCGCTCTTTTTGGGCTATTAATACATTATTCGAAACCTTAATAAAATAAATTCTTATTCCATAAATTCCATATTTTCACGAAGGTCAAATCAAAATCAAACATAATATCAAAACGATTAAATCCAGGGACGCAGTTCCACATGCTCAATGATTAATGTATAACATATGCAACAAAATTAATTCTAATAATACGATAAGTCTTATCAAAATTCACTTAATCAAATAGCACAAAATTTCACAAGTTCACATCTTTAATTTCTTAAGCTTCCACAACGTACGAACCTGAAATATAGGGAAAGGAGTGAGCTACACAGCTCACAGCTCAGCAAGTAACAAATTGACTAACCATTATCCTTAAAATCAGTGGGCGTTTTATTAAAATAATTTTCCTTCAAAAATAATATCAATTTTTTGAAAAACACTTTTGGAAAAAAAAAACAATACAACCCACAGTTTTAATATTTTATAAATTCTTTAATAAAACGGTACGATAATCTTATAAAATTTCACAGTCTTGCTCTACGGCTACACTTTATCGGTGACCGGCATCTTATTCTTATTCTTATTTTTTTACCACACTTTCCCAGTGGTCGGAATCTAAAGTTCAATAATCACGCGCCCTTATCAGGTATCTAAGAGTGCACACTTGTGCCCCTAATAAGAGTATCTAAGGCTAGTTCCGGAACTATAGCGTAAATTACGAATGGATTCGAAATGTAGAGACTGAGTTTCAAAGATTCTCATATCTTATATCTTATACAATTCGAAAACAATATTCTTATATCTTATACGAAATTTGAAATCAAAGTATCAAAAAAAAAATTGAAAAAAAATGTAAGTCAAAAGGTACTTACCTCAAGATCGACACTTATAAATCAAATCTTAATTACACGAACAGACCCTATAATTAAATCAATACATACCGATTTATTACTTATTCTAAAATTTTCTATGACAAATTTCAATAAACACGTATGGCACAAATTGTACATATATCGCATGCATGGTAATTAAATTAACTAACCAATTAATATACTATGAAAAGAAATTTGAAAACCACCGGCTAAGTACATATAATCATGAATTCAAGTATCAATTTTTATAATTAAAACTCGAAACTCTGCATGTCAACTTTAACATAATATACATGATTTAATCAACATGCTCCTGTGATTTACATATTATATGTACTTTTCTTCTTTAAACAATTAAATCAAATCGAGAACTATATAAATGAGCATATATTTAATCACAAATTATTTAATCATACATAAACTTTTTCACATCATAAAATCTAACATAAGTAATTAATTATTTTCGAATAAAAGCAATTTAATATACATGTGCTTAAACATACATGCATAATTAAAATAATAAAATACAGTAAGTTTTTAATCTCATGTTTTCATGCAAACATAAAGTAAAGTATGCAGAATGCAACATGTATACGATTGCAGCACAAAACATGAATGGGGATCAGTAGTCACATAAATTAACATGATCATATTAATTAATAAGTTAAAGACAACATGTATTATCATATTGATAAAATAAAAAACAGGGTAGACATGTAAAATATGTATATGAATCAAACACATAAATTGCACGTACCTCTCGAACGAATTAGCTTGGCGGCTTATTTTGGGTTGCCAAGGGGTCTTTATATAGGCACACAAAACCTAATTCAATTATTTTAATCTAAAACTTAGTCCTAAAATTTCTACACCTCCTAAATCAACTTCTAAAATAAAATTATTCTAGGACTTGTATAAAAAGATTTCTATTTTCTAAAATATTCTTATGCTTCTTTCAATTAATAACAAATCTTTTCTTTTTCGAATTAACTTACCCAAAAAGAAATTCTAGAAGCTTCTAACTAATACTATTATCTAAAAAAATCTAAATCTAATATCCAATTAAATAACAATAAATTAAATAAAAAAATAGGATTTTACATCACCCGACTCAAATCCACCAAACTTCCTCTTTTGATCCGCATAGCTTTTTTGACGCGATTGAGCTTCCTTCAAGTTTTCTTTAGCCTGCCATATCTTCTCGTTAGTTACCCGAACCAACTATATCCCTTCAATTACACTCCCTCCAACCGTATTCCAACAAGTCAGTGCTTTACATTTTTTTCTCATACAACGCCTCAAATGGTGGCATGCCAATGCTCGATTACCAACTATTATTGTATGCAAACTCCACGAGATACAGATACTTGTCCCAATCACCGGATCACTCCAAAACACAAGCCCTCAACATATCCTCCACGTCTGAATCGCCATCTCTGACTGTCCATCAGTTTGTGGATGAAAAGTTGTGCTATAATTAAGTCTCGTACATCAAGCCTGTTGAAATCCCTTCCAAAACGCGATGTAAACCTTGTATCTCTATCTGAAACTATCGACACAAGCACACTATGAAGTCTAACAATATCCCGCTGAAATACCTCTACCAAATCATGAATATGAGTAGTCTCTCTAATAGGTAATAAATGAGCTGATTTTGTAAGTCTATCAACTACTACCCAAATAACATCATTTTTCCTGAAAGTCCTCGGTAAACCGGTCAAAAAATCCATGGTAATATTTTCCCACTTCCAAACCGGGATATCCAACTGTTGTAACAGTCCACTAGATCTCTGATGTTCAATCTTCACTTGTTGACATGTAAGACATTTCCCCACGAACTCTGCTATATCTCGTTTCATCTCACTCCACCAAAAGTGCTTCTTTAAATCTCGATACATCTTAGTAAAACCCGGATGAATAGAGAATGAAGAACTATGACCCTCAGTCAAAACTGCTTCATGAATCACTACGTCTGCAGGTACACACAATATACTACCCAATCATACCACACCGTGATCATCAACATGAAACTCCTTTTGCTTACCATCTGCCACATTCGATCTAATAGCTTCTAACCCTGTATCATTTTTCTGAGCTTCATTAACCCTTGAGACTAGATTTGATTCCACCTTCAAATTTGTCATGCTTGCAGCTGATCCTCCAACATACAGCTCCACACCCAAGCACTCCATATCTGAAATAAGGTGCTGCTGAGTAATAAAAGATGCAACACTTTCCAAGTTCTTCCTACTAAGAGCGTCTGCCACTACATTCACCTTCTCTGGATGGTACTGAATTTTAGCATCATAATCTTTAACAAGTTCAAGCCACTGCTACTAACTCCAAGTCATGGGTAGGATAGTTTACCTCATAAGGTTTAAGCTACCTAGAGGCGTACAAAATCATTTTCCCATACTGCATAAGAACACACCTCAATCTTCTCTTAGAAGCATCACTATAAACTTGATATCATCCACTCCCTGATGGTAAAATAAGTATAGGAGCTGACAACAAACTCTTCTTTAACACTTAAAAACTCTGCTCACAATCATCATTCCACTCGAACTTAACACCTTTCCGCATTAGTTGAGACTTCCGAATCCGATATAAGCCAAAGTAAACTTGCCCAAATGCAACAACTTGGGTAGTCCACAAGCTCACCACAAGCCCCTAAAAGATCATGATTTGTTGGTGCACTTAGTAGTAATACTCTTCCTTATATACTGAACAAATTATCTCAATCTACTCGATGTGGGGCAGGGGTGTTACAAACTCCCCCACTTAAATTCCTGACGTCCTCGTCAAGCCGAACAGATAGCTCATAGGCCCAGATCGAACCTCTCTATAAAGCGCCTATAGTAACCTGCCAAACCCAAAAAACTCCTCACTTATGTCACAGTGCTAGGTCTCGACCAAATTGTGATAGCCTCGAATTTCGCAAGATCCAACTCAATCCCTTTACCAAATACAATATGCCCCAAAAATGCAACCTGCTTCAACCAGAATTCACACTTCAAAATTCTTGCAAACAATTTCTTCTTCCTCAAGATTTCAAGTACAATGCACAAATGCTCCACATGTTCTTCCTTACTCCTAGAGTATATCAAGATATCATCAATGAAAACCACAACGAACTTATCCAAGTAATCATGAAAGACCCGATTCATCAAATCTATAAACACCTTTGGTGCATTCGTCAACCCAAAGGACATCACAAGAAACTCAAATGACCAAATCGAGTACGAAATGTTATTTTCGGAATATTCTCATCTCTTACTCGTAGCTGGTGGTAATCCGATTTCAAATCTATCTTCGAGAAATAACTCGCCCCTTACAATTGATTGTAAAAGTCATCAATATGTGGCGAACAATACTTGTTTTTAATTGTAACCTAATTCAACTCCACATTGTTAACACATAATCTCATAGACCCATGTATATTCTACAAAAACAATACTAGAGCATCCTATAGAGACTCACCAGACCCGTTAAATTTCTTATCCAACAACTCTTACCACTTCGCTTTGAGTTTCCACAACTTTAATGATGTCAGCCTATAAGTACCTTTAAAATAACTATAGTTTTATCAACAAGTCCAAAAATAACTTATACATGTTTTTACGACATACACATCTTTTCGTCCTTTATGAGCTTTCTCATACCTAACACCCTAAAGTCCATCCATTCCCTTATTTTTTTATACTTCAACATCTCTGATTATATCCGCCATAACATTTAGAAGGAAACGATAGAATCACTTAGATTAAGTCTCAATTCCTATTATATATCTCATTATTTTAAAGAGGTCTCACCAACCCTCCGAACAATCCAACTTAACAAACCTTCTCGTGTAGTTTAAAATGTTCATATCATAGTTTTACCTAATTATATACAACACCCTAAGGTAAGTTTTTTCTGCGAAACTGAGGAATATTGTCAAACGAACACATTATTAAACCATTTTAGATTCATTGTCATCTTGAAATCTTTTCATCTAGTCGCATTCACATTTCGGCACCACATTCTAAATTCTCTCTATATATCTGATTTCACGTACTGTCGTCTTTACATTTAACTCATTTATAATCAATAATCCTTAATATGTAGTTCATCGCATCTGTAGCTGAAGTCTAAAAGGCAGCATAGACATTAGCCAAAATTTGTCTTACTTGTAAAGACAAAGTAATTCTAAATACTCCTATTAGTTAAAAATCTTGATCTATAATTTCTAACTTACTTGCATCTTCATAGAACATTCGTTTTCCTTGCTCCAAAATGTTAAATCAATGAATCCGTAAATATTTAATATCGAGGTTATGCATCACTATCGAAAATAAGCTTGCCTAGATAAGTATATCTTACAAATTCTTAACACTCTTGATAATTAACACGAAGGCACGTAAATGGATTCATTTACGAAGACCAGACTACAAGATTCCATATAGATGAGAAGGAGATAACAAAATGAGTTTGAACATATTCAAATAATGTTGAAGCTCTTAGTCTAAAAAGAATTCAAAATATCAAACACGGATACGAATGAAGTTCGCAGAAAGAAACAAGCCGAAGTAGTTTATAAAATTTTACAAGAGTGAAATAATATTAAAATGAACGCAACTAAATGAAATCTCAAAATTGAATACCCATCATAATGTCTACCCAAACTCACAGGTCAAACCTAAATAGGTTTTCTACAAGAAAAAACTTAAGTTATAATATCATCTCTATAACACCCTCTTCCTAAAATGAAACGAGAGGTTACCTTTCAAACCATAAATGTGTACACAGAGTACTAAAATCCACCTTAAAATAATTAAATAGGTCCAACGAGTCTCTAAAATAATATTAAAACCTCCAAAATAACTCAAAGCAATAAATGCGAATAAATCCAAAATCTCTAATAATAAATAATATCTAATAATATGGAAAGTTCAAACGCCCTAATAAGTGGAATAAGGGTAGATCTTCATCACACATCCCGAGATCCCTCTAAGTACCTGCCTGAAGAAAGAATACGGCATGAGCCAAATGCCCAGTACGGATTGGAATACAATTTATAAAATAAGAAACAAGATATATAATTTGATAATTATAAATAATAATTAATTTTTAAAAACAAGGCTGAAGCAAAGAGGGGTTGTGATATTTCATACCGATATCAAATCAGATAACAGATATACACATCATAGGGTACCTAATGCGTGCAACAAACCGGACAACGTGTACGACATATACAGCGTCACCGTCAAATATCAAATCACAAATCAAATCAAAAACTCTGGGTGTACCCACGTATCCTCAAATAAATATCAAATACGCAAAGCTCGCCTCTTGAGCTATCAGAAGGATACACCGTGACCAATCACACTACCACGGAAGTGTCATGTCACTGGTGCCGCAATGACATGATTGTAATACCCCTACAGCTGGTTAACTCGGTATACCCTATATCACTCTAAGGGTTCAAATAAAATAATTTCACAATTTTAAAATCACCTAAAAAAGATATTTCAAATATTTTTCACAGATATGTAACATACATAATTTTTGAAAATCGCAGAAGCAGATATTTAAATATTTCGAAATAGATTTTAAAATAATTTTTAAAAAATCAAAACAGTTAAAATGGATAATAACAAATGGAACAGATTTGGGGACGAAACGAATCAAATATAATTAATCCTAAAAGAGTAGCACTGAATAGAAAGGGAACGAAATCCGTACCTTAAAAATAACAATTTCAAACACTACCTAACTCCATAAAATCCATAATTGACCCGCTAAATATATGGCCCCGATCTAAATACAAAATTTAATATATCATTATCAATACAAATGATTTATTATATACTAATAAACATAATTAGTTACACAGTCTATATTATATAATTATTCACGGACTAACCGATGATACCAAATTTTAAGTAAATGCTCATGTTTTAAAAACTATAGTGATCATCAGATCATGTTGACATGTTAACGTGAATTATATAAATAAATTAAATATATAAAATACATTAAATCCCATTAAAACATAACTTGATTTCTAGCTTCTGTAATGGATCGAATACAAGAACACGTACTAATTATGTGCTGATTAACTCTCGACATATATATGCATAATAATAATAATTATCCATGATAACAAACTAGCTATTTAAATATAATCAATATAATCAACTAATGTGCAGACCACACCACAATATATTAGTATTACATGTATTAGCTTACTAGTTTTGGAACTTTTGTTCCTAGGAGTTCACGCCTCTCTCTCTCTGTTGTGTTTCAAGCTCTGCTCCGCCTCCGTCTCTATTTTTAGGGTTTTATAATAATAAAGTGGATATATTTCTAGAATTACACCCTATATATAAACACAATTATTATCCTCTTTAAAATCTAATTACTAATTCTTTTCTAAATCAAATATAATATAAATAAATATTATTAAATAACCTCACAACCATAATTCTAATTCTAATTAATATTATACTAAATAAATAGTTACGGATATTATGTACCTGCCACAGTAAGGTTTAAGCACCGCAATGCTTCTAAACCTTTTCGTAGGCTTCACTTCTAAAGTTCAAACTCAGAAGCTGCTCTTCTAATGCTATTACCACCTGGTTTGCATCAGGTCTTGACTTGGGATCTACAGAGAGGCATTTAAGTGCGAGGGAAGAAGCTCTTAATGCTTCACTGACAGTATATTGGCCTTTCATGTTTGCATCCATGACATGCAAAATCTTGCGCTTGCTGGTAAGGTGAGGCTTAGCCCAAGAAACAAGGTTAGCTTTCAGCTTTGGAAGGGTCCTGTCTATTACTCTTCGTCCTGCCAAAAGTTCTAGAAGAACAACTCCAAAGCCGTAGACATCGCTTTTCATTGTTAGATGACCTTCATAAGAAGAGATTCGAATAGAATTAAAAGGGCTACACCATTTAAATGGAACAGTTGAATGCATGTAGATTACACAAAAGCCAGGAGTCTGCGGTTTCTAATTTGTTACATCTATAATAGTCACAAGTCAGTTGATAAAATATGAAACTGTACATCATGGACATGAAGATTACCGTCCTACTAGCCCTGCTTGAGGTGATATACCGTTATAATCCTTAAAGCATAGTAGGATTTCTTAGCCTATGAATCTATGATATTGATGCAAAGAAGCAGACTTCATACTTTATCAAGGGAAAAAATAGCATACTTGCATTATGTGCGACCGTTTTTCAGTTTTTGAAATATGGTTAGGCTGAAAAATAACCTGTAACTACATATTCTGGAGCTGCATAACCATATGTTCCCATGACTCTTGTTGACACGTGGGTTTTTTCATGTTCTGGTCCATCTTTTGCCAACCCGAAATCGGAGATCTTTGCATTGTATTCCTGCCATTTAGGAAATGAAAGTTTGGATAAAACATAATTTTAATGGGAATACTTAACTTTTTTTTAACAGTCAGATTTTCCCACTTACAGAATCAAGCAAGATATTAGATGTTTTAAAATCACGATATATCACTCTTGCTTCTGGACTGTGAAGATATGCAAGCCCTTTTGCTGCACCAAGAGCTATCTTTATACGAAGATTCCAAGAGAGCGGTTCGAAGTTAGAGTCCCCTGTTTCAAATAAATCAAGTAACCTACATCAGTACATCACAAATCAGTTAATCTACACAATCATACAATATTTTATACAAACTTATATTCCAATATCGGAGATACATGTGGAAGATGATGGCACTTGTGAATAACTTTGAACTAGCTAAATTGATGCTTAACTTGGGTTATAACCATACTGGCTTACCCTCTTGTCATAATAGGGCAGAAACTGGTGCTCTTGGGATCAAAAACTCAAAATGTTCAATAGATTAATTACGCAGGAACAAGATTTTAAAATTTAGTACAATAACTGTGTATATCATTGCAAGTTGAGGTAAATTGCCTCAACTCCGCATAGATGGCTATGCCCCCAGTCATGATACAGTAATTTAGTTTTGAAATAACTAAAACAAAATATGTATCTCTAGTCTTCATGAAATTAATGTCCTATATTCATATTGCATCACTAAATTTTGGAATGTTAATAATTCCTTAGAAAATCTATCACAGACATAATATTCCTCTACTAGGGAATGTCTGACTTGATTAGAGCTAATAAATTTGAGAAACTCACTTCTGAATAGATGTTTTTCCAAGCTGCCCTGAGGCATGAACTCATATACTAGAAGTCGATGGTCATCTTCCAAGCAGTACCCGATCAGTTTTATTAGATTAGGATGACAAAGTTGCCCTAGATAATTGATTTCTGCCTGTAATCAAAGAGTTGGCAGAGAGTTATTCAACGAGCTTAACTGAAATTTGAACAAGAAAAATTAAGAAAATATATCTGGAAAAAATTGCATGGACCAAGTAAACAATGTAGAATTTTGAAAATAGTACTTACCAACCACTCCGGGTGACCTTGTAATGCATCTACATTTAATCTCTTTACTGCAATAACCATACCAGTACCCGATTTTGCAGCAGCAAATGTGTTCTCATCAATCCATCCCTTATAAACACAACCAAATCCACCTTCCCCTATCACACCGTCAGGACAGAACTCCCTAGTAGCTTTCTTAAGATCATTAAATTTAAAACTATTCAACTTTATTGATTGCAAGAATTCCTTCTCTCCCCGAGGTGGTGGTTGCATTGCTGGATATACTGGTACGAAGGTCCGAGTATTGGCGACCTGTAATTTGTTCCTATTAACTGACAGTACACCAGTTCTGTATCTTGATGTCTTTGCATCTCTATTTCCTGACGGATAGAAATAAACTCTAAATACATAAATCATATATATATTAAATGATAGAAACATTATAATGACAAGTAGGATGAGAACGAGGCCAAGAAATACTCATATTTAAAATAATCATTTAATTTCTCGAAGATGGCTTAACAGTCTAATTGACACAAACCCTTAATTTTACTCTCTCCAGGAAATATGTGTGTATATTTTGATTAAGAGTTTAGGTTTACCTGAGAACGCCCGAGTTGCAACTGAAAGAAGAGCACTGATTCTTTTTGTGAATATCATTCTAGGAAAAGACTGCTTATTGCGATGCCAATCATTAGAAACATTTACAATCCCTTTTCCTGTATATTCATTTTCTCGTTTGTGATTAGTATCTTTCGCCTCCAGTGTTGAAGAATCTTCATCTTCTTGGGTAGTATAATCAATAGGTATTATCTCGACTAATGTATAATATGTACTCTTTTCCTGCAATGCCAATGCAGACTCCAGACCGACCACAACCTCAGCCATAGTAGGACGCAGCTTTGGTTGATTATGTAAACACTTGATAGCAATGTCGACACACGTGTTTAAGGAGTCGGTGCAAATGTCTGCCTTGATATAGGGATCAATAATCTGTTCCAGGAGTCCCTCTTTGAAGCAGTGCTGTGCCCATCCAGCTAAACTAATTTGTTCTTCATCCAGACTCGTATCCACTGCTGGTCTTCCACACAAGACCTCAAATAACACTACACCAAATGCATAGACATCAGATTTCCTAGTTAGTCTGTGTGTTGCAATATAGTATGGATCTAGATAACCGGGTGTGCCCTTGACTCGAGTGCTTACATATGTACATGTCTGATTTGCTGGACCTGTCTTGGACAATCCAAAGTCTGAAATTTTAGCTGCCAATTTCTCATCCAACAGAATGTTTGTAGTCTTCACATCTCTGTGTATAACTCTATCATTTATGCCTGTACCAGTGTGAAGGTAGTCTAGTCCATGTGCTGCCCCAATGCAAATCTTAAGGCGCTGCACCCATGTTAAAGAAGGGAAAGAAGTATCACCTTTTCTGACTCTTTTATGCAGATGATCAGCAAGGCTTCCGGAAGGCATATAATCATAAACTAGTATCATCTCCTCACAGTCATCGCAATAACCAATGAGAGAGACTAGATGGCTGTGTTGAAACTGGGAAAGCATCTTAATCTCTGTAATAAACTCCTTGCATCCTTGCTTTGACATGGATTTCGATCGCTTAATAGCGACCAATGTCTCTTTGAAGTTGATGATACCTTTATAAACAATTCCAAACCCACCTTTTCCAATCACCAGTTCTTCCTTAAAGTTGTTTGTTGCTGACTTGATGTCCTGAAGTGAGAACCGACGACACAATTGTTGAACAGACAATGGTAAGCGCTTTTTTTGCTGTGCTTCTTGGAGTTTCTGGAGCTTATAAAGCAAAATATTTAATAGAGTGATGAGAATCACCACCCCATTTGAGTTCTTCCTCATTGGGACAGAGGGAAATTAAGTAAAACAAGAACTTTCTTTCCAATAGATTAGAGTATAATTCAAATGATTAAATTCAGAAAAACAAGCAAGCTTTCAATAACAAGATGAGAGGAATTAGTTCATAAAATGAACAGATGAAAGGCAATTATTGATGAAGTCAAAATTAACGGAGGAAAACTACAGATAAGATTCAGCTGTGACCCTACAACAAAGGCAGGGTGCCCTAAGTGGGGTATTCTTCCACTTTGAACTAATCAAGAACCCAAACTCTTTACACAAATACTGTCTGAAATCCTAA
Source organism: Oenanthe sinensis (assembly GCA_028671895.1). Classification (NCBI taxonomy): domain Eukaryota; kingdom Viridiplantae; phylum Streptophyta; class Magnoliopsida; order Apiales; family Apiaceae; genus Oenanthe; species Oenanthe sinensis. The sequence continues at coordinate 28,128,790 of CM053813.1, read as the reverse complement.
AGAAAATTAGAAAACTGTTCAATTATTACAAAGCTAGTACTCCATTTTGTTCGAAACAATGAATTTAGGTGAGAACGGAATGGAACTCGTACTATCTTGAATTTAGGTGATAACAGAATGAAAATCATACTATCTTGTATCTAAAATTCATAATTTTCATACATTTCTCTATCTATTCATACAGACTCAAACAAAAGTTGAACCCCACAAATTTGTAGATTGAATGTTTTGTTCCTACTACTCACTTTCTTCAAAAATCATCATAAAAAGGTTGTACGCGCTTTTTGGTTCCATTACTTTTTCATTTCATTCTCATTAACCAAACAAACATAGGTAACATAACACAGTTTTAGCTTGTCAAGTTCTACATAACCTATGTGATCGGTACAGTGTCACTACTATTCAATAAATAAAAGAAAATTTAGCATCTTCAAAACTTTCGAATGATTTTTTTTTTGTATTTTACATCATAAAATTTCAAATTAATCCTGATAATTTGATATGGCTAAGGTGGTGTTTCATTGATCACCTTGTAATGCCTCTGCATACAAGAACACTAGGGAGGTTGAGACTGTCTGACAATTTTGGTTTCTACATAGAGCTCCATCGAACTCAAACGACAAAACAAACACGCCAATTCTTATAGATATCGCTAACAAAAAATATAATTATGTTAAATAAATTATTCTACTTTCTGCTATATATTTATGTATCATCTGATACAGTCTAATAAACTTACAAGATCATGTCCAGTTATTTCATGCAGTAGAAAATTATACACCAAAGTTTGTATCTTATAGAAATATGATTTAACATAAACAAATCATAATAATAATATATTAGAAAAACTTATAATCAGGGACATATATTTAAGGAGGTAATATACTGTGGGGATGATAAGTCAAGAAAAATCTCTCTCTCTCTGTGTAAAAGACAATGGTGAGGGGTGACTGTATTACTTCTCTCTCTCTCTCTCTCTCTCTCTCTCTCTCTCTCTCTCTCTGTTTGTGTGTGAAAATAGGCAATGGTGACCTATATAAGATATCGCTTTTATAAGATAGATGACCTAAATAAGATGATATTGGCTTGGGATTAGAAGAGCCACAAAATGAGTATGGAAACCAATGAATGCATATAGATAATACAAAAGCAAGGAGGTTACCCTTCTGCTGCTTCTGCTTGAGTGGATAAACTTTACTAGCCTTAAAACCTAGCATAATTTTTCAATCTACGACATTGATGCAAAGAAAGGAACTTCATAGATTCATAATAATTGCAATCTACTATTCTCTTATCTTTAAGGGATTGGGGCAAGGAGTGACTAATTATCTTGTGCAGCTAATTAAGTGTTTAGTTAATTACCAGCTCTCCTAAAATTTCATGAGGCTTAATAAGACATTTATTATATCCCCCAACTAAAAAGGCGACTTCCGAAGTGGTATGAGGAGGACTCGGTTGGAACACATTATATATTAAACACTCTACTTGAAAGCCTATTTTTGGGTCGAGAGAGTGGATCAATTGGCGTTCATCTTTGGGCAATATTTTGCCATAGTGTGTTAGTGTGTAATGAGAATCTTTTGGGTAGGAGGTAATGAAACTCGAGAGTTCTGATAAAATATATTAAGTTACCGGTTCTCCAAAATCTAAGGTATCAGGAGTTGAGCTTAAGAAATTAATCTTAAGACTTGAACAGTAAAGGCCACACATAAAATGTGAAATAACACATTTGCATTACGGGCAATTGCTATTGACATTTGATTATGCGCAATAATAACCTGTAGCCATATATTCTGGAGCTGCATAACCAAAAGTTCCCATTATCCTCGTGGACACATGGGTACTTCCAAAATCTGGACCGTCTTTTGCAATCCCAAAATCAGAGAGCTTTGCGTTGTAATTCTGTGAATCAGTAACAAAAATTTGTAAGGCCAAAATATAATTGTATGGGGAAATAGTTGACAGTAAATCTTAACAAATAAATTGTCCCCCATACAGAATCAATTAATATATTGGCTGCTTTGAAATCACGATATATCACTCCTGCTAGTGAACTGTGAAGATATGCAAGACCCTTCGCTGCACCAAGAGCTATCCTTATACGAAGATTCCAAGAGAGCGGTTCAAAGTAAGAGTTCCCTGTTTCAAATGAATTAACCAATCAATTAATCTACACGATCATTATTATTTTATACAATTTCAATTCCAATATTGGAGATACATATAAAAGGCGATAGCACCTGAGAATAACTGAACTAATATATAGAGGTATCTAACATTGGTCATACGGTGGCCCTGTTGTTGTAATAGAGTAAATATAATCTTGGAATAAAAAAACATAAAATATATCTCTAAGATTGGAGCAAGGTCTCATTAAAGTGATGTCCTGAATTTATATTTCATCCCTCCCATTATCTTCTGGGATGCCGATTAGAGTATATTTTGCTACATGCCTACGTCACAGTATGCTTTAAAATTTCACAAATGCATAATAGTACTATAGCAGGGAGAATTTGACTGGATCGTAGCTTATAAGACCGAGAAACTCACTCCTGAATAGAAGTTTTTCCAAGCTCCCCAGAGGCACGAACTCATATACTAGAAGTCGGTGCTCCTCTCTTAAGCAGTACCCGATCAATTTCACAAGATTAGGATGAGTGAGTGTCCCCAGATAATTAATTTCTGACTGCAGTAAAAGAAATGCCAAAGAGTTATTCAGAAGCTTGTTTGTAATTTACACAAGTGTTTTAAAAAATAAAAAATGGAAGTATCCTCTTTACTGCAAGAATGCTGTAGCTTTGAACAAACTTAATGCTTACCACCCACTCCTCGTGACCTTGTAATCCGTCAAGATTTAATGTCTTTACTGCTATAACCAGACCAGTACCCCATTTTGAAGGAGCAAATGTTTTCTCATCAATCCAGCCCTTGAAAACACTACCAAAACCACCTTCCCCTAACAAACTGTCAGACTGGAAATTCCTGGTAGCTTCTCTAAGATCACTAAATTCAAAACTCTTAAACTTTAATGACCGAAGAACTTCTTCCTGTCCCCAAGGTGTTAGTGGCACCGATTGATGTACTGACAATGAATTCTTATTGGCGGCCTGTGATTTGTTACTATTCCCCAACAGTACACCAGTACTGTACCTTTTTATCTTTGCATTTTTATTGACTATCAGATGGAAATAAATATTTAAAACCCAAATTAGCAAGCTTGTTGGAAATATGACTAAGTATAAGTATAAGATCCTAAAATTATTGAGAAATATAATTGATATTCAGGTAAAATGTGTACACATTGATAAATGTAGAGTTTAGGTTTACCTGAGAATGCCCGAGATGTAACTGATAGAAGAGCACTGAACCTTTTTGTGAATGTCATTCTTGCAGAAGATTGCTTACTTCGACGCCAGTCGTTGGAAACTTTTAGAATCTCGTCTCCCTTGTATTCATGTTCTCGGTTATGGATAGTATCTTTCACGCCAAATATTGAAGGATCTAAATCTTCTTGGCTATAATCATCAGGCATTATCTCGACTAAAGAATAAACTGTACTCTTTTCTTGTAAAGCCAATGCAGATTGAAGACCGACAACAACCTCAGCCATAGTAGGACGGAGTTTGGGTTGATTATGTAAACACTTGATAGCAAGGTCAATATACGTGTTCAAGGAATCAGAGGAAATATTTACCTTGATTTTGGGATCAATTATCTGTTCCAAGAGTCGCTCTTTGAAGCAGTATTGTGCCCATCCAGCCAAACTAATCTGCTCCTCATCCAGACTCGTGTCAACTGCTGGCCTTCCACACAAGGCCTCAAATAACACCACACCAAATGCATAGACATCAGATTTACTGGTAACTCTGTCAGTTGCCACATAGTATGGATCTAAATATCCGTGTGTTCCTTTGACTCGGGTGCTTACATATGTACATGTCTGATTTGCTGGACCTGTTTTGGACAATCCGAAGTCAGAAATTTTAGCTGCCAACTTCTCATCCAGCAGAATATTTGAAGTCTTCACGTCTCTGTGTATGACTCTGTTCTCAATCCCTGTACCGGTGTGAAGGTAATCTAGTCCATGGGCTGCTCCAATGCAAATCTTGAGGCGCTGCACCCATGATAAAGAAGGCAAAGAAGTATCACCTTTTCTGACCCTTTTATGCAGATGATCAGCAAGGCTTCCTGAAGGCATATAATCATAAACTAGTATCATCTCCTCACCATCATCACAATAACCAATGAGAGAGACTATATGGCTGTGCTGAAACTTTGAAAGCATCTCAATCTCTGTAAGAAACTCTTTGCTTCTATGCTTAGACATAGATTTTGATCGCTTTATTGCAACAGTCCTCTGTTCAGAGTCAATGACACCTTTATAAACAATTCCAAATCCTCCTTTTCCAATCATCAATTCTTCGTCGAAGTTGTTTGTTGCCAATTTGATATCTTGAAGTGAAAAACGACGACATAATTGTGGAACAGACAACTGTAGGCTCTTTTTTTGCTGAGCTTCTTGGAGTTTCTGGAGCTTATAAAGCAAGATATTTAATAAAGTGATGAGGATCACCACCCCATTCGAAGTCTCTGTCATTGGAACACAAGTTTCAGATGGCATTTGGCTTTCTTGCCAACAAAGTTGTTACGAGTAAGACTCTAATGGCTAATCCAAAGGCTCAATTAAGACACGCTAGATAGATTATTAGTTTACACTTTAAAGTTCATTTAATTGTTAACTAAATTAAACAACAATAGATATAACAAGATTGTAAGTTGATGAAAATAACAGATGCATGACACTTTTTTTATGAGTTTTGCTTCTGGAAACACGCGGGGTTGACTTAAATTGGTTTGACTCACAAATGATAAGATTCAAGTGTGACACGCAACAAAAGTAGGATGGTTTTTTTTGCTAAATGTTAAAGTTGGATGGTAATCAGAAACCCAAAATCGTAAAGAAATGATTTAATTATTTTTATTTTATGAAATTTTGAATCTTTACAAGCTTAAAACTCTCCTCAGATAACGTCATGTCACTTTAATTATCTTCACCATATATTCCTCGTCACATTCTCACCATTTAAACCGAGCTTAGGTACCCATGCAATCAAATATACGTGATTGTAGAGTGATACTATTTTTGTAAGTGGAAAAATGATAGTTCCTTTGGAACTTCATTGAAGCTTTTTACATTCACATGTTAGATTTGAAAATGATAATGATAATGATAATTTCTTAGAACATCCACAGTGGATCAATTGCTTCAATTCAATGCATGTGCCAAGTTTTTAAACCTTTTAGGTGTTGAATCTTAATTGTTTGTATCTCATATTTACATATAATATATAAAAGTAAAGAAAAGTGAATAAAAGTGGGATGGGGTTATACCTACTTTTTAATGACCTCCTTTGACGTTTATTTACTTGCCCGGTCCATTTATTAAGATACCAATGTAAAAAAACGGACAAATACTAAACGTGCTCTTAGAACAGGTTCAATGCGCAGCCCGTTTGCTTAGTTGAAAGAGAGAGATTGAGAGTTGGGCAGAGTGAGAAGAAAAAAAATTGGTCAGGTCCACAGTCGTGGGCTGGCCTGCTGCAGCTGTACATTACTTTTGTTTTTTTTATTTATATTTTCTCTCTCCTAATTATTGAATCATGCTGAACAGTACTGTAAATATAACGTTAATATTAACGTTACAAAATTCTGAAAAAGTGAATAAACGTCACAAATTGCAGAAAATTTAACGTTCAAAATTTGTCGCACTATAAATATGAAAATTTCACTTCTATTTTTCCTCGCCTCTCATCTTCTTCAAAAAATTATCTATAGAGAAAAAAATGAATTGCCGTCAATATTCATCTTCAAATCCTCAAAATACAAACTCAAATTCCATATCCATTTCTGAATTCTTATTTTCCGTCTTCCCAAAATACAAATGTCGATAATTCTCAATTTTTCAACCCACAAAATTTTTGTTATAATCCTCAAATGCCAAATTCTCAATTCCCGTTTCCTAATCCTCTATGTTCACAATTCACAATTTCCATATGGTTCAAATTTTCCACATCCACATTTTGGTAACCAACCAACACCTACCAATAATCAAAATTCTCCACACTCACAAATTTCTAATTTTGAAGCTACAAATACTGTCGATCTAAATGATGATTTGAATGAACTTGATGACACACGAAGATGTTTAATTCAGTGGAATTGAAGTGAAGATAAATTTTTAATTAGTGCATGGTTGAATGTATTGATTGACTCTATGATCGGTACAGATCAAAAAGGTGAAGCATTTTGGGATCGAATTCACCACTATTGTGAAGAAAGCAATCCTAGACTTATCAAAATAGGGATTATAGCTATCAGGAAGAGATGGCAACGAATAAATGAAGGGGCTCAACGATATGGATCATGTTATGAGCAAATTGAACGAAAAGTGGAGAGTGGTTCAAACTTAGACAACATAATTGAGGTAGCTCATGACATCCATAAATCTAAGTACAAGAAGAAGTATAATTTTGACAAGCACTGGAGTGAGCTTCGGAGACAACCCAAGTGGAGAACTCCCTCAATAAATAGTGGAAGTACAAAGAGAACTAAATTGAGTGATTCTGGAACCTACTCATCATCTATGAATGAAACACCAACAGACGAAAATGTTGTTGAATCTCCGGTTCGTCCTAAAGGTACAAAAAAAACTAAAAGGAAGGGAAAGGCAAAGGCAAAGGCAAAATTAAAAGTTGTTGAGGAGTATGAGGAATTAAAAGCTAGTACATGCAGGAGGTTAGATTTAATGATATATTTTAATGATTTTAAAAAAAATGAGGTAGATATACAGCTTCTTATGCTTGATACTAGTAAAATGAATGAGGTTTAACGAGAGATTCATGCCAAAATGATTGAGAAAATCAAATCAAGACGAATGTAGCTGTTGGAACTAGTCGTTGGCAGTTTGTATTTGTTTGATTCTCTTTGGAAGTAGTTGTTGGAAGTTTGTGTTTGTTTGATTCTCTTTGGAAGTAGTCGTTGGAAGTTTGTGTTTGTTTGATTCTCTTTTGTTTTCATTTAAAACTAGCCGTTGGAAGCTAGTGTGTGTTTTGTACTTCTTGAAACTAGTCATTGGAAACTAATGTTTATCTCTATATAACATGTCTTTTTATAACTCATTTTATTCATTCACAATACAACTAAAAAATATATACTATGGACGATAACTTTGATGCGTCTGAAGAATTTGTTGAAGAGTTTTTCTTTGATAATTCAATGGAGGATCGTCGCATTGAATTATTCAACCAAATTTATGGAGAAGACTCATCAACCACGAATCGACGGGTGATATGCAGAGACCGCGAAGCAGGTCATGAACGTTTAGAGAGAGATTATTTTGCTCAAAATCCAATATACCCTTTGGATACAAGAGCGTTCGGTGTCTTCCCATTCGAAATCTTCCCATTCGATTGTTGAGGATGAGAGAGAGACATATGTCACTCCGCTTAGCCCTTTACCATCTTACGATGATGCAACAAATGGCTTACCACCTCCGAATTTAGGCGAAGAACCTTTAGACTCATACGAAAACTATATCGAAAGAAATATCCAAATTCGTGATCGTCAAAAATATCGTCAATTACAATCTGATTTGGTTGAGCATATCTCAATGTTCCATAATGGTGGTTAATTTGTTTGAAATATGTAATGTTTTAAATTTTCTTATTTTTGTAATATTTTTAATTATATAATGCATTTTAATTATGTCATATTTTAATTTTAATTTAAAATTTTGTAAATTTTTTATCCAATTATTAAAAATAAAAAATATTATATCTAAATTATATTTTTAATAATATATAATATAAATTGATTATAATTATTCACATATGACCTATTAAAAAAATTGGACTTGTCCATTATATTGGAATAGTCCACCCGATTTATTAAGAAGTCCACATTTTAATTAAAACAGTAGGCAGTTGGACAGGAGCATTCGACATGCTCTTATGGGCGAGTCAAACTTCTACGCTAAGACACGTTTGCAGCTAAATCAGGCTATAGAGTAGGGTATACTTGTGCAGCTAAATTAGGCTACAGTAGTGTCTTCATGAGGTGTTTTGGCAGAGCAGAATGAAATGAGAAAACGAGAATTGAAAAAAAATCTATATTTATATAATATTCATTTTTTTAATTATAATTTAAATTCACTTGCTTTTATTTCTCAGAAAATTTAAAATAAATATCATTTTTGGTTTTAAAATTTTATTTTAAAAATATCTATTTATTATACGTGTGGATTAAATATAAATATATTTGTTTTGTGATTTGCGATGAATTGTAATGTAAAACAAACCGGTAAAAACAGATAATAGTTCTAGGACAGGCACAGCATTGCTTCTAGACCTGTGAAGGGCTTGTCAAATTTCCTGAAGCATCTCTAATGCTTTTACAACCTGCTTTGCATTAGGTCTTAATTTGTGATTCTCTGAGAGGCATTCAAGCGCGAGTGAAGAAGCTCCTAATGCTCTTCTGACAGTACATTGGCCTTTGATGTGAGCATCCATGGCATGCCAAATCTTATGCTTGCTGGTAAGGTAAGGCTTAGCCCAATCAACAAGGTTCCGTTCCGTTGATGAAAGGTTCTTGTCAAATGCTCTTCGTCCTGTCAAAATCTCTAGGAGAACAACTCCAAAGCTATAGACATCACTTTCCATATATAGATGACCTTCATAAGAAGAGATTGGCTTGGAATTAGAACTACAATGAATGAGAAGGGAACAAATGAATGCATATAAATTATACAAAAAGTTTGATCATTGTCAATGAAAATATAACATTTTCGCGTAATGTTTAACTGCTTTTAACATTTAATTATGCGGAAATAATAGACTGTAGCTAACTAGCAAAAAAAAAACCTGTAGCTATATATTCCGGAGCTGCATAACCATATGTTCCTATGATCCGGGTAGACACATGGCTCCTTTCAGCATCTGGACCGTCTGTGGCGAGCCCAAAATCAGCGAGCTTTGCATTGTAATTCTGTCAATTCGTAACAGATAGTTTGTAAGGCAAAAATATGTAATGCATGGGACCAGTAGTTCACCATAAATTTTAACAGTCCTATTGTTCCACATACAGAATCAATCAGTATATTGGATGCTTTGAGATCACGGTGTATCACTCTTGCTTCTGAACTGTGAAGATATGCAAGCCCTTTTGCTGCACCAAGAGCAATACTCATACGAAGCTTCCAAGAGAGCGGGTTAAAGTTAGAATCCCCTGTTTCAGTAATATGAATTAGGCGCCTCATAAATCAGTTATCTACACAAGCAATATCGTTGTATACAATCCCAGTTCCAATACTGGAGATACATATAGAATACAATGGCACTTGAGAATAACTTGAACTAGCCACATATATATCACTGTCTTAAAACAATGGTTATACTGTAAGCCTGGTCTCATAATAGATTAATGTAATATTCTGATAATAAAAACAAAAAATGTATCGCTAAAATTAGAGCTTTGCACTGGTTTTTGTTCTTAACATTTTCATTGTATATATAAAAAGATCTTCAGGGAAGAAAATTGGGGTAATTACTTTGCAACCTCATAGTGTGCTTTCAAATTTTACACATACGTGATGATCCTGTAGTAGGGAACATATGAATAGGTCTTATAAGATTGAGAAACTCACTCTTAAATAGAAGCTTTTCCAAGCTGCCCTGAGACATGAACTCATATACTAGAAGTCGATGTTCCTCTTCAAAGCAGTAACCAATCAATTTCACAAGATTAGGATGACAAAGTGTATCCAGATAATTGATTTCTGTCTGTAGTCAAAGAGGTGGCAGAGAGGTATTCAAACAAGAAAAAAGTTAAAACCACTAAAAAAAGTGGGAAAAAAAGTAAAAGATTTTGAGACAACTTAATGCTTACCAACCACTCATTGTGACCTTGTGATCCTTCTAGATTTAATTTCTTTACTGCAATGACCAGACCAGTATTGAATTCTGAAGCAGCAAATGTGTTTTCATCAATCCAACCCCTATAAACACGCCCAAAACCACCTTCCCCTAAGAGACTGTCACGGTGGAACTTCCTTGTAGCTACTGTAAGATCATTGAATGTGAAAATCTTAAATTTTGGTGATTTCGGAACTTCTTCCCGTCTCCTAGGTGTTGGTGGCACCAATGGATGTTCTGGTATGAAGGTCCGACTATCAGCGGCTTGTAAATTATTACTATTAACTGACAGTACAATATTACTGTATCTTGATCTCTTTGCATATCTAATTCCTGAGAGATGAAAGTTAAATTTACAAATCTGAATCACAAATGCTATAAAACATTGTGATGACAAGTAGAAGGAGAAGTAAATACTCTAGACCAATCTCCTCACCCTAAAATTAATTGTATTCATGAACTGAAATTTGTAGATCAGTTACACATAACAAAGGAAAATTTTATTTGTAGTTTTGAATAATTTGGAGAGTGCTGCAAGATAGTCTCAAAAATCAAATACTAATGAGTAAATAATCTTATTCACCACTAATAACCGCGTTAATTTTTTGAATATATTTATGACAAGTCATTTAATTTCAATGATTAAAATCCTATAAATCGCCATATTTAAGATATTCAACAATCTGAATGGAAAACAGCTTCAATAGCTAATAGACACAAACCATTAATGCTGCTTTCTCCAGGTACCATGTGTACACGTTGATATATGAAGAGTTTATTTTACCTGAGAACACCCGAGATGTAAATGAAACGAAGGCACCAACCCTTTTCTGGAATAAAATTCCAGCAGCAGACTGCTTATTGCGATGCCAGTCATTAGAAACATTTACATTCCCTTTTCCCATAAATAATTCGCCGTTGCGGTTAGTATAATTCACCTCAAGACTTGAGAATTCAGCATTTTCTTGGGTAATATCATTAGGTATTATCTCGGGTAAAGAATAATGTGTACTCTTTTCTTGCATTGTTAATGCAGACTCAAGACCAACCACAACCTCAGCCATAGTAGGACGGAGCTTGGGTGGAAAATCTAAACACTTGATAGCAATGTCAACATATGCATTTAAGGAATCAGAAGAAATGTCCCCCTTGATACTGGGGTCAATTATCTGGTCCAAGATTCCCTCTTTATAGCAGTGTTGTGCCCATCCAGCTAAACCTATTTGCTCTTCCTCCAGACTCGTATCCAGTGCTGGTCTTCCACACAAGACCTCAAATAACACCACACCAAATGCATAGACATCAGATTTTCTGGTCAATCTGTGAGTCGCAACATAGTATGGATCTAGATAACCGTGTGTGCCTTTGACTCGGGTGCTTACATAAGTACGTGTCTGATTTGCTGGACCTGTTTTACACAATCCAAAGTCAGAAATTTTAGCTGCCAAATTGTCATCCAGCAGAATATTTGAAGTCTTCACGTCTCTGTGTATGACTCTGTTCTCAGTCCCTGTACCTGTGTGAAGGTAATCTAGGCCATGTGCTGCCCCAATACAAATCTTGAGGCGCTGCACCCATGATAAAGAAGGCAAAGAAGTATTACCTTTTCTGACCCTTTTATGCAGATGATCAGCAAGGCTTCCAGACGGCATATAATCATAAACTAGGATCATCTCCTCACAGTCATCACAATAACCAATGAGAGAGACTAGATGACTGTGTCGAAACTGGGAAAGCATCTCAATCTCTGTTAGAAACTCCTTGCTTCCTTGCTTAGACATGGATTTTGACCGCTTTATAGCAACAATCCTGTCTTCGAAATCAATGGTGCCTTTATAAACAATTCCAAACCCTCCTTTTCCAATCACCGATCCTTCCTTGAAGTTGTTTGTTGCTGACTTGATGTCTCGAAGTGAAAAACGACGACAAAATTGTCGAACAGACAACGGTAAGCGACATTTTTGCTGAACTTCTTGGAGTTTCTGGAGCTTGTAAAGCAGGATATTCAATAGAGTGATAAGAATCACCACCCCATTTGAGTTATCTGTCATTGCAGAGGAAAATTAATGTGAAACAAGAACTTTAATCCCAAAAACGTTATAACCAGCTAGACTAAAAACGGAGGATACTGACTTAGATTAGAGTACAAATCAGAAGAGATAACTGAGGATAAGAATCACGCTTATTCGGTTAAGCTCTTTACAAAAGCCAATTTCAACAACTACAGTAACAAGATGAAAGGCAATTCTTGATCACTTCCCTTCCTGGGTTGACTGACTAATCAAAAATTCCAGGACAACAGAAAAAATAAGATTAAATGCGACCCCACGGCCAAAGTTCTTATATTATATTCTATCATTCCCCCTCACTCTGACTACCAGGAGCGCTCATCATTAGAGCAATAATTTGTCTTTCGTGTCCATAATAAATTATGAGAATATTGGGAGTGGCAAGGAATCGAACCTACCATATTAAGTTATCGGTTCTCTTAAAATCTCAGGTGTTAGGAGGAGGACTTAAATAACTGCTGAAATCTAACACAAATGAGACTAGTAATGAATTTCAAGGCAATACCAAACCATATTATTTCAAGTTAACCAAGTAACATTGCTTAACGTTGTTAGATTATTAGAATGAATTTGTAACTACATAGTAATGTGATCAATACAGTGTATATACAAAATATAAAATCCATGTATCGTAACAAAAAAGGGTTAGGCAGTTAATCTTGCTCAAGGCATGATGAATATGACAATTTCGTATATTTCCAAGCAAAAAAACCCGACGACACATAGACAAATCTACAAGATGATTGCATGAGTGTCATTCATGAAGTTCACACGTATGATCGTGTGAAAAGAAATTATTATATTGATTTTTATAATAGTGATTTTTCAATGTTACATGAGTAACTATTAGCAGTAAGCAAAGAAACATTTGACAAAAAAGAATACATAATACATAATTGGTTTTTCTAACGTGTACCCATGGACACATATTAAAAACTTAGTTGTCAATTTTTGATTGGTTTTCTAGTCATTAATAATTATAAAAATGAACCAACTCAACAAAAATGTTAAAAAATTAGTGTTTAGAGTGTGCTCATGGGCACACACCAGAAAGACCCGTACATAATACATGAACTTTTGACACAAGAACAGATCAATTCTTTTAATATATCATTTTAATTTCAATTTATGTTTTTTTTAAAAAAATTAACACCATGCAAATTTGGACAAGAAAGATACCAAGTCTACTCAGGAAGTAAACAAACAAGAATTGTACTGTATCTAAAGTCTAAACATAAATAGAGTAGATGAGATCTTCTAACAACAGCTTGTGTATATATAATATATTACCAACCGACCCTTTTGTGTAGTAGCTCCATTTTCAATCTTCCAACAGCAGCAGCAGAAGCTAGCTATGGTGGCCTTTCAACATTATTTACTGCTCTCTCTTATTCTTTTCTCACTTCTCTGCATAGATCACACTGCCAAATGTGATGGTAATGATATCATATTTTGATTATTTTCTTGATTTTGCACTTTACTAATCTTGATTACAATGTATTTGTTTTGTGCTCATATAATGTGAATTGGTTCATTGAGTCTCTGTACTTTAGACTTTTGCATAGCCTGTTTTGCAGTTTTTGGGACTTCATTCAACTTGGGGTTGCTTTTATGAAATAGATAAATGAAGTTTTCGAATGTTTCGTAAAAGGGTGATCTTTAATTTAGCTGGGGATAATGTTGTTTGGACTTAGAAGTTTGATCTGCTTTATATGTTCAGTTATTGTGTTTTTTTGTTCAAGTGTTTATATAGTTCATTTTAGGATGTAAGCCATATTGCATTTGGGTTTAAGATCTGCTTTCCCTGTTTAGAAATGAATGTATTTAGTTTGTGAAGTTTAGGATTTAGTTGAATTCTGTACAAAATTAAATATGATGAAAGAGTGATCTGGATATTGGAGAACTTGAGCTGGGATTTAATTAATTTAGATCTGCCGATATCTTCTTTTACGCGTTCTTTTGTCTGTTTATCTCCCTGCTGCTGCTGCTGCTAAATCTAGGATCTTGGTGTACAGGGGCAAAGTACCCCTAATTTTATGGCATTTCTTTCAACAAAATCTGTTGGATTTGTAGAGAAAACAGAGAGTTTGATTAGTTTACCCGCCTGAACGGACATCAATGATATATTCTGTTGTTATCTGCATCACTCTGAAGTGTGATTTACTAATTCTACTTAAAGGGTGAATCATTAATTTAGTTATGTGTTCAAATATTAGAAATGCCCATTGTTGGAGGTTTGTGCATGTACACGACTCTATAATTTAACTGGGTTTACCTTGCATACTTAGAAAATGTCAATTGCAAGTATATATAAGGAATGGTATGGTTTCCAGTATATAATAGACATTCTTGAGTAATTATATTTAGCAGATTAGTGTCTTATTCCAAGTGTTTAAGTCAAATTCTTGAAATCCTAGATGAAGCTGAATGTGATAATCATAACTATGTTCAAATATTATTCCGTGCATGTAAATAATAAATTGAGTACTATTGAATACACTCTGCAATAACCATGTTTGCAATTCATAGCATTGTAATTGATCATTACCTGTGCATATCTTGGGATTAGTCTTGCATCAAGTCGGAAGAGGACTTATGATTACTGTTTTATTCAGATGAGGAAGAAAGTCTTCTTCGAGGTATCAACAGTTATAGGACCACCTTAAAGTTGCCAACACTAACTGACAATGACAAAGCCAAGTGCTTGGCAGAGGAAATTGCAGAGAAGTTTAAGGATCAACCATGTACAAACACCACTGGAGCCAACACAGTACCTGGAACTGAGCCTCGATTTTCAGACTTCCCCAGCCTTCTAAATAAATGCAAGTTGAATGTCACCACTACAAGGGATGGAACCATAATGCCTGCTTGTATTCCTAACCTTGTTCAGGATATCGTGCTCTCCAACTACACACAATCTCAGTATGCTGCCTCTCTCAACGATACTAAATACACTGGAATTGGGATTGGCTCCGATGAGGACTGGATTGTTGTCATTTTGACCACAGGAACACCAACTGGGAATTTTGCTACTGGTTCCTCTGTTCCTGATAACTTTGTAGCCAAGCTGAGACCAATTCAACCAATGCTATTTGTCCTGATAGGAATTTTCAACCTTATCGGAGTATATTAAGTGAGTGGAATTTCAAAGTGTTCTAGTGGTGGAGGCCGGATAAGTAAAATGGTCTTTTGAGTGATATACTTTTCCAGAGGGGCTAAAGTCAGTTACCAGGATATCTCGGAGATAAACTTAGAGCTCTCTCTACCTCATATTGATGTTATAACCAACCTGGAAGCAGCTGAATTTCACAGAGTTGTTTCTAGTTTTGTGGTTCCTCTTTCTTGAATATCTTGATGTGTTTGTTATTAAAGCAGAATATATTTGATGTTTGGGCTGACATTCATGTATAAAATATACATCTCTATGTTTCTCTGTCATGTCTCCATATTTGCTCAAGATGTTGCTTGCATGTTGCTTTTCTCCATATTTGCATAAGATGTTGCTTGTTCCCATGTTATTGGTTGCAAGAGTTTACTATCATTTTTTTAAATAGTTCAGGCGCAATATGCACATAACCTTATGCACGTCTCACCAGGAAGTCAGCCTGATTGCCTGATTGCTAGAACTCTTCTAAAACTGAAAACATAACAATTATTTTGCCTCGCCTGGAATCAGAATAACGTGCATGGTTTACAAGCGGAAGTCCTTGAGTTGAGAAATCATTGTCCAGATTCCAAACGATAGATTCATACGAAATTTCGCCTTTTCCCTTGATGGTAAATTTAGCTTTTACATCTGATACTGTCTTTAGTTAAAAGTTATTACTTCTATTGCCTTTGGTAGATTTATTCACACGTTTAGCTCTCTTCTGTTGATCCATTACTTGTCAAATTTGGCCCCGAAACAAAAACAAAAACAACAAAGCGCAAGTCATGCATATATAGTAAATTTATACCGAATCACAATGAGTCAAAGCTAGAGCTTGAAAAGGATTACAGAACCAGCCAAGGCACAGATTTAAGGCATTTATTAGACCTGTGAAAACTTCAACACCGGGGAGGGAAGAATAAAATCAACACTGGGAAGGGAATACATATATGGTGAGGAGTTTATAAATGATACAAAGAATAACTTCTACCAGCCTCCACATAATAATTGAAATTCGTCAACCAAAGGAACTCCCCGATATGAACATTCGTAGGCTATCCTTATGTACAAGTAATCCATGAGCTATACTTGCACATTACTTCCTACGAGCTCTTCAACTTGGTCCTGGTTAAAAACAAAGTCCTCCGGACTGCTAATAGCAAGACCCATGTGGTCTTCGTTATCTTTTCCTTGATCATTAGAAGCAATGCGGAGCTTAGCACTGTCTTCAGGATCTGGGCATCCAAACCTTTAAAAAATCCTAGTAGGCCTTCCGTTTTCCATATGGTATTAAGTGCACTAAAAAATGTTTTCTGGGATTTTATTTTATCCTCGTCTGTTTCTTCGTCATTTGATTCAGCAGATTGTATCATGACCTTACATCTGTTCGATAAACAAATAATGAGCTTTCCAAAACAATACAAAGGATGATCTATATTTATATGCTAATAATGTACAGATTTCTACAAAATCTATGTTTAAAGAAACAAAGTATAAACATAATTCAAAATATTTAGAGATGACTTGATATTAAACAAATAAGTGTATTCAAAAGTATAAGGGAGAAAGGCAAGTATGACCTGATTGCCGGGTATGTTAAGCAAGTCGCAACACATTTCGAGACGGCGCCCAACACGAAAGCAGAAAACGCAGAAAGATCTTGCTGAGATGATTCTATACCTTGACTCTGCTGTCCTTTAAGTGCTCTTAGTTTCAATTGATCAAACACAGTGTACTGCATCATAAAAGAATTCTGGTTGTAATTCAATTTTATTATTTTTAGAGCATATTTTTCTCTCACGTACAATCAAAGGTATTACCAATGATACACTCTAAACTGAAGTTCATCAAGACAAGCATAAAAAAGAGATATATAAAAAAAATCACTAATAAGCGAGGGCACGTACCTGAATGGAAGGATTTGCTGTTAAAAGAAGAGATATGCCTAAACCATCAAATGCCTCCTTCCAAGTTCCCTCTGCTAGAGTCTTCCAGAGGCCCTTTGACTTCCCAAACGCACATGTTTGCATCCTTGACGAAGCTGTATCAAGAGGCTGAAATAATAAATTCAGGTTAAAAATATTCATTATCATTACCTTAGCACTGTAAACAAGTGAAAAAGATGCCCTTCAAAGATCACATGGAATAACTGGAATCTATGAGCTTTTCATTTAATAAGATAAACCTGGGTTATAATGACAGTACAAGCTCCAGCAGCAGCAGCAACAATCAAATTAGCTTTCGTTCCAACAGATTTATATCCAGTTTTTGCCAGGTACAGCCTCTTAAAGAAGCTGTATCCATAGAAGTATACAAACTGTGAGATAAAAGACTGCAGGTTCTTTGTCCCAAGACCTTGGTACAAAGAAAGAACCTGACCTTTAGAAATTGCCTCCCAAAGAACATCAGAAAGATTCCTGCAAAAATTGCAGAGACGATAAGAATTCCTTAGCCAGTCCCAAATACAAATTTAAGCAGTCATAATCTGCTTGTCTAAAATGCAACTTTGTATACAAATACGTCTAACTCGCCATCTCAGATGGCACAACATGACTCGTCAAAGCCTTCCACATGAATCTAAAAGGCCATGACTTATTGTTACACTTTGTATAAGAGGTAAGCCTTATGCACATACTAATTGATCCCACAGCTTTCTAGCAAGTCCAAAAGTCAACATAAGGTCATAAAGTACAACGAGAATGGCAAATAAAAAGGTCAATATACCAAACATTTCATCACATCAAGCACCACCACTAAAAGTGTTCAAATACATCAAACACATGATAACACCTAACATCATTGATATCATTGACAAAACTTGTCGGAATGTATGTACATAACAAATACTGTGCTTCAAATTATAAGCTCAGAAAATAGAGGCAATTTATCAATTAAGATGGGTATTGTTCATGGATGCATCTTAAAAAGATGGTTCAAAATGAAATTTTAACACTCCAATTGAATCACTATCAACAATTAACATGTACTGTGATGCATGATCAACATAAAATTCAATAGCAAATTCAAATTTTAAAAACTATATAATCTAAAGTTAGAAATGCATATGTAAACTTAGAACAAGAAAAAATGTTTTGTAGTTTTATAGAGAAGGTATATAATTCTCGGAGATCTTGTCATTTAAAATAGCTTAGTATTAGTATTTGGGAAAAACACTCCTAAGTGCATACCTAGTGGTATTAGGTGAGTATACTTTAATGATCCTACAAAGTCTCAATTGAATTGCTTATAATCTTTTTGCAATATAATTAACACAATTACATATAGTAGCTATCACCTGCATAATGTAAAATAATTATCATTGGCCAGTTTTAAAAACTATAATAAACTGATCAATAGACCTTCCAAAGTTATTAAAATGTGTAATTTCACATTACAAAAACTGCAATTTCATAACTTTTGATCCCTATGCATTTGTTTCTATCTACTCACTATATGGAAGTTTGTTAATCTTATCCAATTTTCAATATTCCATTATCTGATTATCTCTAGATTCAAATGAAATTCAGTGGCGGAATCAGTACTCTGAAGTACCCGCGGCTGAAATACTTAATAATAAAATTACATTTTTTAAAATTAGCCGGGGCTCGCGGTTGAAATACTTCATAATAACATTATCATTGATTTTTGGGGCTGAAATAGAAAATGACACTAATTTTTTAAGGAAAATAAAGTTTTAAAAAATAAGTTCTTGCTAAATTTTCATGTTCACCAGGGGCATCAACCTAGGACATATCCTTCCATCCTGGTTCCCCCACCGCCAATGATCACATAATTATAATTTTCAAACATACCAATATAAAAAGAACAAATCAATATCCTACAAATCAACTTCTTGTCATAGACAACATCCAAAAGAACAAGATACAACCAAAACATCATACTATAAACCTTAAAAAGCCTGTAAAAAAGAGCAAAAAATAAAAAAGATGTGATTTTGAAACAAAATTGATCAAGAAAAAGAAATGGGGTACCTGTATTTAGGGTTGGGACCCCTAACTTCAGCTTGATATTTAGTTTTACAAGTGTCTAATGGGTATAATATGGTGGTGCTAACCAAAGCTCCTATGGCCCCTGATGTTGCCTCTGCTACTGATTCCATATCAAAAGCCATTAACCCCCCTCTCCAATACTATCTATCCCTCTCTGTATGTATATGTGTATGTATAGATCAATAGAAACTGAGTTGGGCTATGTTATATGTACTCTTATGGGAAGTTCTTGTTCTATCTACGGAATAATGGGAAGCATTGGGAATCGGAATTTGTTATGTCTTTTTGGATATTTTTTGTTTTGATCATCAATTGCATGACGTATGGGAGTATGAACAGAAGGGAATTTGCATTTTAAATGCTTTACACGCGTACGTACAGGTCAGCCCACCCCAGCCGGCCTCATTTGACTCGCTCCATTTTATCGCCCTAATGGAATGCTTTATGATTTGGGTCTGTTTATTTAACTAATTTTTAAGTTTAAAACTATTTCAAATAGGTTTCAAAAAAAAACTATTATAAATATTCGTATTTTTTTATTTATTTAATCAATAAAAATAATTTATAAGTAATCTATCATATATTATTTTAGTTACTTATTTGATATTTTTAATTTGACGCTGTAAATGAATATTATTTATTTCAAAGGTAGTTTATAGTACTTTATTATTCTTTTGTTAATTTTATAAATTATAAATACTAATAAATTTATCCAAACTGATAATTACTTTTAAATTAAAATTTACTTCTTACTTATGAGTGATGAGTGATGAAAGTGTTTATGACAAGAAAATAAATTTTTTAAGCTAACTCAAAAATGGCTTTTATTATTATGTTGATTACTCGGTTGTAAATATCAAGTTTTTTTTAAAGATATATATATGTAAAAAGTTGTTTGTATTTTAATTAAAAATTTAAACACCTAATTTACTTAAACAAACACCTTAAATTATAAATATTTATTATATAAAATAAATTTTTTAAATTATACATTTATACTTTATTAGCGCGTACACAAATTAATTAACTAGTAGCAAGTAGGAAAATATCTCGGTTTGCACTTGGCAGGCCTGGGCCGTGCCATTTTAGGACTGGGCTTTTGATTAAGTAGGAAAATTCGCCGTAAACAGTCCTGAGTTTTGTTGGGGCACCTAGAATGTAACTTATGTGTTCATACTTCATACTTAATCAAAAGCCCAGTCTTATATGGCACAGCCCAAGCCTGCCAAGTGCCAACCGAGATAATTTTCCTAATTACTAATACTAGTTAATTAATTCGTGTACGCGTGGCTATATGAAGTATAATTTAAAAATTTTAGTTTATATAATAAAATATACATTATTATTTTTTTGTGTAAGTAAAATTATTTGACTATCAAAAATATAATAAATTCAAAAAATCTTTTAAATAGAATACTAATAAAAATTAAGTGTTTAAATTTTATTTAAAATAATGGTTTGATAAAATATATTAAATTTAACTTCCTTGGGATATACATTTTAGAGAATATGTATAATTAGATGACTCGTACACTTTTTAGCTAACAAGTGAGTAGGGTTAGAGATGTTCTTATAAAATATAGAATTAATATAATTTTTAAAATTCAATTAACTCGTACAAATTTTATTTGAATGATATAGTTTATAATAAATTATTTAATATATAATAATAATTAAATTAAATATAATTTATTATAAAAGTTATGTTATAAATTATTAGCTTATATCACATTCAAAGTTTAATACTCATGTATTAACTTGATATTAATATAATATTTATGTAACAATTCTTTTTTTTTTTGTAGTTTTGTGAAATGAGATCCATTATCCTTTGTAACATGACGGTCAAAAGACAAAAGGGGTTAACTGCATAGAAGCGTTGATACATCCCAAAAATAGTGAAACATAAAACAGGGAAGCATGGGAAAATATAATGAATTATACTAGTACTAGTAGTTGAGGATCATGAACATATAGGTTAGGTCAACTTTTGAAATTTGAATAATGCATTTCAAAATGTACATAATGATGGAGATTTTCCACTCCAAAAGATTACCAGAATCCAAGCAACTTCACTTTGTATCCTCACAAATACAATCAAAGATTCACAATGTTGGGTTGGCAAGTTCACAAGAAAGAAAAAAAAATGGCAAGATATTCTTGTTCCTGGCCCTACTTTTTGAAAGTTTGTTACATATTACGACTTTAAAAATATTATCTCCCCTTCCCAAATAGTGTCTTAGTTTGAATTTTTTTTAATCTAAGTTACCGTATTCTTACTGTAAACATATATTGGTGCCGTTTATTTTTTCTTATAAATTATTTATAAGTTAAAATATATATATATTAGGCACAAAATTTATGAAGTACCTTGAATTTAAATAAAATACTAAACAGAAATCATATGTGTAATTCATCATATTCTCTATGTATAATATGAAAAATGGTATATACTCCAAAAATTGTCTCAATTTGTCACATATATAATTGATAATCTTCTTCTTATAATAATATGAGACTCCGCCTACATGTGGGAAAAAAAAATAGGACAGTATTTGGGACATTACTCCTATAATATATTACAAAATTAATTAACGTAGGACAAATAGAACTCCGATTTATATATACTTCATTTAAGGTAGAATACAACCTTTATGAATTTATAAATAACTTATAAGGAGCCTCATATTATCTGTAAATATATGTGTAAAAATTTATTTATATTATAACCATTTATTTTTCAAAAATTGGAAAGAACCCAGAATAATTTATGACAAAAATTTGGAACAGAAGAATCTATAAAATTTTCATTATATTTTGTGGGACAGGAGGTATGTAGGTGATAAAAATCTAGAGATAGTAGACAAAATATATTTATATGATCTGTGCAGAGTAAGATCAAGTAAAGAGATTTTTCTTTCTTTTTTTGGGTTGGATGAGGCAGATGAGTCTTTTTCTTCTTTCTCCAGCTAAAAGTGAAGCCATTAATATAGACAGGGAAAGACCTGGATTATGGGAAAAGATTTGCATCGTCACCTTTGTTGGCTAGTGGAGTTTGACCCCATTAAAATAAAATATATATATATATATATACATACGTACTTGATAAAAAATAAATAAATTCTACTAATAATAAAAATTTTAAAGAAATAAATTAATTTTTATTTTTATTTATTTGAATCTCTACATCTAAAATTTTCTGACCTCGAACGCCGGTGCCTCTGTTAATTCACAGTAGGAATTGAACACGTATACTTGTATCTATGGCCACAATCAAATTGGAATATTCCTCTTAAAATGCTCTAGATTGATATGGCTCTCACTTTAATATTTTCTTTTCTCCTTTGTCATCTTTTGCTCTTTTTTTGTTTGGTTGTACTTGTCTGCTCTTCCTTTCCTTTTTTCCCCCCCTCTAGACTTTGTTTTGCAATGCTTCTTTGGTCATGGCTACTGGTTTTCTTAACCAGGCATGTTTTAGCATTTATGTTAATAAAATTAAAATAGCTTGAGTGGAAAAATCTTTTATACAAAATCAATATCATAACATATTTGTTCCATCATCCTCCGAAAAAAGAGTGGGAAATAAAGACTAATGTTGATGGTATAATATAATTATAATAAATATGTTTATTAACATTTTAAAATTTTAAAAAGTTTAATAATTTTTAGGGAGAAACCCTCTTACTTTTATATTTTTATTAATAATTGAAATATTGATGTTATATAATAATAGACCGGAGATCTCCATCTAATAATTAAAAGTCGAACCTTGATATAATATTGAATTACTAGTTCTTCTAGAACCTTAAGGTGCTAGGAGACCCATTTACCGATTTTATAATATTCTAACAATTCTTATATAGTTGTCCTCAAGATGCTACTAGACCGACTTAAGAGGATTTTATGGCATTCTTACAATTGTCAGAAAAATGCGACTAGTATTATTATATATGATTATTTATTCATTCAGTATATATATAATATGTATAAATTGAAAATTTTATAAATACATGTATTTAAATTATAAAAAATGTATATATATATATATATTAATTCTAATTATATAATTTTTTTAAATAGGTGGACAACTATAATGTTTATCTTAGTTAAATCCTCAAATACAGTTAAAGCTCGATAAATGAATACGTTCAAGATTGGAAAATTATATTCATTAATCGAAGATTATTCATTTATTGAAGTCAAAAATGCATTGTCTCTATCATGTTTGAATCGGAAAAAATTATTCATTTGATTAGGTTATTTATTTATGAAATATTTATTTATCGAGGTTTTAATGAACATGTATCTACAAAAATTTTCATATTAATATTATTTAATCAATAACATCTTATATTGTTAAAATTTAAATTTAAATTTTATAAATATTAATTTTGAATAAATTAATTAATTTAAAATACATAATATATGGGGGGGAAATCCGGACCCCCTAAAAAATTTAGACTCGATTGGAACTCAATTTATTTGAATTGTGTGTACGTAGGATTCTACGAATCTTGCAAATGAAATATGGAAGGAAAAAATAGGTTTGTTCACTAAAATGAAGAAGGCACGTTTAAAATTTTGAAAAATATCAATTATAGTGAAAGTTTGACACCAAATTCAATCTTATCTTATTCGTTCATTATAAAATTCAACTTTCATTATTAGTATTACACTGGGATTAATTTTATATTAAAATAATGTAAAATTAAAAATATTTGTAGTGTTAGCATTTGAAATGCTTTTTTTTTTGTCATACGTAAATTTCAAGTAAATGATTTGTGCCGAAACACAGTCCC
The DNA here is from genome assembly GCA_028671895.1 of Oenanthe sinensis. Taxonomy (NCBI): domain Eukaryota; kingdom Viridiplantae; phylum Streptophyta; class Magnoliopsida; order Apiales; family Apiaceae; genus Oenanthe; species Oenanthe sinensis. Next base: position 28,104,796 of record CM053813.1, on the reverse strand, counting down.
GTAAAAAACGGAGTTTTTTCCTTATATCATCACATGCAGACATATCTATGAAAATTTAAATAATAAAACTTTAATGTATTTACAGAAAAAAATAGAAAATAATTAATATCCATATGAATAGAACAAACGACAAAAAACATTACTTTAAAAAAAAATACATAATGCAATTATTATTTAAATAACCAAGATGGAATCTAACCAAAGCGATACTTTGGTTAGATACCTATGTATACCTAAGAACAACATATAAAAATATTTATAAAAATAATTAATTAAGTTTTCTAATATCAAAGAAGATCGTCTTAAACAACATATAACAATTATCATAAATGATCAAAAGACAACAATTATGGCACCACCCATAAACCCACAAAATTCATCACATATTGCGCTACTGTTGATAAAACGAGTAATGTAACATATACATACTTAAAATATTTATTCAAAAAATTCAATTTGATCGGTTACCACATTTTAAAAAACTGATTATTAATAGACATAAATACAAATTTAATCTAGGAGTAAATAAATATCATTCTATAGAATAGAATTAATAATCTACATTAAAAATAATAAATGAAATTAACTTGTCAACCAGAATTAGAAACTTAAAATATAAAAGTTAATAAGAAATCACTAAAATAAAATAAAATGAAGAATTATATAACCGAATTGAATAACAAATCAATAAAAATAGTAACAAGATTATTTGATTTATTATAAATGCTCTTTTGTTTGACTACTTTTTTACAAAAAGATCCTGCTTTATGCAAGCACTAACACAAATATTTGGTGACCTATAAGTAATAATACTATTAAATCTCACTAATCATATGTTGGTTCTTGCTTGGTCCTCGAATGGGTGCTGACTTGCTTAGTTGCTTGTGTGCATATATATATTAGTATCTCTTGTTTTTCCCTGAAGTTCGATCAGCAAGGAATACCGACTAGTAAAAACACAATTCTATGTAGACCTTTGATTAACTTTTAATGAATAACAATTTTGCCCGGGCTAGGTTCCCCGAAGATGGTACTTATGAATGTTCAAATATTTGTATTTAATATACAGAAAGTTAAAAAAAAATACTAAAATCTCTGATATAATCTATTTATTATATAATATTGTAACAAGCTATTTTTAGAAATGATTTAATGCCACATTATCTGTCACATAGGAGTAATCATCAGCCATTTCATATTTATTTATAATTGTTATAATTATAATATTACCTTTAAATCCCGAACTTATTCACTCAAATAAAATTCTCAAAAAATCCAATAAACGATACAAGTTCTCAATACCAACAACTTACAATGCAAAAATAAAAGCTACAACTTAACTATACAAATTCAAATCTAAATATAAACTTTACAACTCATCAAAGTCAGCAATTCGCCCTCTTCCCATTAATTAGCTCACCTAACCTGCCGGGGGAAACAAAGAAATATAGACCGGCAGGAGAGAAAGGCTCATATACGGATATAAAATTATGCAAAGAGTACAAGGGTTCGAACGATGACAATATGAACAAATAAAATATCTGAATAAAGAATGATGAAACAAACTGAAAGAGACAAAAGATATTGATCATACTTAACTCACGATATAAGCAAATAAAAAGATACGATATATATTTATCTTACAATCACAACGTACATACTTTTTAATCACAAATATTCTTACTCTTACTCGTACACTTACTAGTCATACATTATAATGATCAAATACTGAAATACAAATTTACTTACTGATATGGGAGACAATCTTATATTTACAGGATGTCCTACATTTCGATTCTCCAGAATATGTAGTCATCAAAACTTACAGGGGCTTGCATAAAACAAATCAAATGATACCCAAAATCTTACAGGGGCTTGCACGGTACAAAGCACAATGCTACCCAAACGGCCAAACGAACATGCATAATAGTCATGATTCTACGTGTCCCATAACTCCAGCGACACGCCCATACAATTTAAATACACCGTATATGTGGTGTCAAAGCATGAGATTTATCCACTCATGACGGAGGTCTTACGAAATCTCCCAAATTATACATATATCACAAATTAACTGAAAATATCTTACTAAAAATATTACACACGCCAAATATCATACAATATGGACTATACAAATAAAATCAGATCAGACCAGTCCGGAAAATTAGCAATTTACTCTATAAAGATGAACTCAAATGAAAAAGCACAAAACATAGAACTCATAGAGGATTCCGAGACCTTTTCAAAATGGTAAGACTCATCAAAAACGGATAAGAAACGAATGCAGAAAACAACCAAAGATGAGCTGTTAGAATAGAATCAACACCTGATTACAGTAGTATTTTGATATTTAAGACGTCGAAACCATAGAATCTGACAGCGGAATGTAAACAAAAGACGGGGATCTCGAAAATACCGTTCCAGAGTGATATTACACATAATTATTGAATACATATTCAATTTATTATGAATTTCAGAAGTTACAGCATATCAATCTGAATTAAACCATCAGATTGCATAAAAGGCATATTTCGACACCCTTACGAACAGAATTTCAGAAAGCGTAAAGAACAAAAGATGTAGATAATCGAAATACATTTCTAAGTAGTATAAAATCACATAAATTAGATAAAGAACGAATGAGATACGAATTTTATAAGAATCTGAATGAATACAAACTATACACAATATACATACGAATTGAATAATAAAACAAGAACAAAGTGAGTGTTACGAATACAAAGAGAGTGTAACAAAGATATCCGTACATTAACAATACGAGAACAAAGAGAGAGTGTAGAATGTATCCGTACCTTAAACCTCTAAATATATGAATGATCTTCTATAAAAATATAGATGTCTTCATCACACGAACCCTAATTTGATATAATAACCAATCTTCTCAAGCTTTTCTCATCCTCTTCTCTTTCGGCTTCTCCTTCTTCTTCTGCCTCTCTCTCTCTCTCTCTCTCTTTCTGAAGTAACGTAACTTCTATTCCAAAACCCTAACTCTTTTTTTTTTTCTTTTTATTCTATTCTTTTTTTTTTCTCTTTTCTTCTCTTAACCAATAATCTCTAAAATAATATCCTAATTATAAAATATCTATATTCATATTCAAATAATAATATTAGTAATAATTCACTAATATTATTCTTAATATTAAATTAAATAGCTTAATATATAATTGAAAAAATACGGGATGTTACATTACCTATGTACGTTATTACTGCCATAAATAATATGTATATACTTATGTTTTATACTTATATATCTTATTGTTATTAATAACTTTATTAAATATTATATATTCATTCAATTTTTCCACTCAACTCTTCTAACCTAAAATTGATTTATATTTAAATACTATTCTCCCACTAAGTAAATTCTAAGAACTTGCTTATATATATATATATATATATATATATATATATATATATATATATATATATATATATATAGGCAAGTGATCAAATAGAAAATAACTTAGAATAGAAAATAGAAAATAAGATCTACACCACATATTCAATCTAATCTAATGGCAAGGAGAGACATCCACACACAAATCAAATGCACCCTCATACACCCAATCCCACATAATCCCTCCGTTTTTAATTTAATTTTTCCCGTTAATTAGTGAACTTTTTTTCAAATCTAACTTCACCACATTTTTCTCCATCTCTCAACAATCAGTTTGTATACCATATGTGATATATTCCGGTGACTTTTATTTTTCCGGCGATTTCCATTATTTTTGTGAACCCAGTATATATAATTTAGTAATTTCTGTAATACAAATTAGTGATTTCTATTATACAAATTAGTGGTTTCTGTAATATAATTTAGTGATTGAAGTTCGAATCTGATAAGTGACGAATTTATTTTAATTATAAATTATATTTGCCGAAATATAGCACATATGGTATGAAAACTGATCGTTGGGAGATGAAAAAAAATGTGGTGAAGTTAGATTTGAAAAAAACTTTGCCAATTGACGGGAAAAATCAAATTAAAAACGGAGGAGAATAGATGAGATTGTGTGTGTGAGGGTGTATACAATTTGTGTGTGGGTGCTGCAGGTATAATGATAAGGTTTTCTATTTCTCATTTAAGCTATTTTCTATTTGAGAAGGACCCTATATATATATATATATATATATATATATATATATATATATATATATTCATACTAACATTCCGGCTAGGAATACTTATAATATAGTTGTTCTCTAATTCTGTATCTACAAATTCTAAAAGTTGAATAAGCGATGGTAATCATCATGGCAATAGAAAATCAATGATAAATCTATTTTTTTATTATGACAATTGAAGAATCATGAATAAATTGATAGATAATTCAATATATAAATAGAATGAAAAATAGTGTATATAGATGAGAATCATCAAATTATACCTCACAAAATTTAAAGAACAATATATAAATATATATAACTCGATTTTCAGAGGCAACCCGTATCTGAGATATAAGAACTAGTTTAAATTAAAACTGCAACAATTTTAAAGTGTTTCAATGTACAGAGTGATCAATATTCCTACTCCAGTTACATATAAAATAAAAGAGTAATATAATACTCTCCTTGGAGCCTGCCTAAGGTACACAGGTGCATGAATTCACATGTGTTGTGTTTGGTTGGGAAGATTGGAATGAAATGGATAAAAGTAAAAGAAATTTATGGAAATAGGATGTAAGATTTGGAAATATGAGTGAGTGCAAAATTTTTTGATAAGAAATGAGAAGAAAATATATATATGATAGAATGGAACATTTCACCTCATTGAGAAATTTGAATTCTAGTTTAAGTTGTTAGAAATTGAATGAGTGGGTGAATGGAATTTTTAAAAATTTATCCAAATATAATTTCATTCCTTTCTCGTTCATTCATCTCAATCAAACACAATAATATATAATTATTTGTTTAGAAAAGTATGACAACGAAAAAAATCTTGTGTAATTTCACAGGGGGTTTTCGTTCATATGTTAGTAGAGCATGTTTATCCATATGCTGGTTGGGACTGACTTGTGAGTAGGTGCCAGGGCATTGCATCCATATATTTAGACTAGCTAGTGCTTCTATTATCCAAACCCACGCTGATGTGCCCCCAGATTTTTGACCAACTCCAAACCGGTGGGGTGTACGTACATAGACTTACATTCACCGTCTATCATCTGGTCCCTATTTTGTCAAATTTTTCCATTAACTTTTGTTGGTGGCGCCATAGCTGGGGGAGGTAGACACGCCCGTCAAACTGTATTTATTTAATATATTAAACCTAAATTCGACTTTGAAATTCATTTTTAAAAAATTATAGAAAAATGTCTAACTTCTAGCTAAAGTTTAAAAGTAGCTGTTCAAAAATATTAAATGTTTGATTATGTTTTAAAACGTAAATGATTATTTTAATTTGATTTCGAGTGTCGAAGATTTCGAAGAATCTTGATTATATCACTGTCAAGTGGAATTCGACTAAAGTTGATGTGCACTTTATCATATTTACAATATTCTTTTTCCAAATTTTCAATATTAGAAGAGTAAAATGATTATGAATGTTTTGACACTGCACGTTTTCCTTATGTAACGAGATTATAGGGATGGTAAAATAATACCATTTGATGGGTTTTCAATTCATTTTGATTTGATCGGGTTCTAATGAATCGAAAATTTAAGATTTGAATTTGAATTTATTTTTCTAAATTTAAAAGAGTTTAAATTTATATTTAGATTTTAATTACACCGAACCAATATATACTCCATCCGAAATTCAATTTAAATCAATTAAATCCAAAATCAAATTTCAATAAAAATCTATATATGTGTTGTCAATGATAAATATGTATAAATATAAGAGAAATAATTTATATATGTTCATTCTATTATTTCATTATTTTTCAATAGTATATTATCTTAGTCAATTTGTGCTTCATTATTTTATTAATACATGCTAGATATTACTAGTACTATGTTATATAAAAGTTTCAATTTTATATGTATATGAAGTATTAGTTGGTTATTAATCATATATTAATAATGAATTAGTATCTCAATTCTCAACCGTGTTGCATATTGTATTTAGTTATTTATTAGACTTTTCATTTATAATTTGTAATGTAACTTTTATTAATCGCGTGTGTCGTTGATATTATATTTTATTATATTTATTCCTAATTTTTGGATATTTAAAATAATTCAATTTAGTTCAAAATTCAATAAATTTAACTTTGAATATTTAGTATGAGATTTAATTTTTAAAATTTTAAAATATATATTTAAATTTTCACGAAAAATTTGACCCAAACGACTGTGCGGAAACGTTTTTTTTTAAATGCTCGTTTGATCATATTTGACACTTTGATTATATAGTTAAAATTATTATTTGTAAACTTTCTTTTTATGAATAAAAATTTTATTTTAATATTTTTATTCAAAAAATAATTTTAATTATATAATCAAAATTTCTAAAAAATATATCATATATATAATTGGAATAAAAGAGTTAATGTGATTTGGTCGTCAGGGGTATAGGTGTAAATTTCATAAATATGATTAGCTATTTAATTAATTGATTAAGCTTCGATTCTCCACGAGTATAAGAATTAATTTAATATTATTTATAAATAAAATGATTAATGTTTGATTATCAATCAATATGAATACCTAAGTTATTATTATTTTAAAAGAAATATATTGAAATTGAATTTAGAAAAATAAAAAATATAAATTTTGACCATTAAATTACTATTAAAAAGGGAACATGCATTTAATAACTTAGGTTCGATTCAGTTTAAATAAAATAATCGAATAATTCAAACTCAATTTCAATTTAATTATTTTTGAATTAAATTCAAAATTTGGTTAAAGTGTAATCTACTGTAGTAAATAGTTGACGAACAAGTCTGACTTGATCCCAACTTCAACTTGAATTAATAATGATCTCGTTGCAGCCTAGCTCCCCCATGTCTTTTGTCAATGTCAGTATTTTATGTCTTGATCCTCCTTAATATAATAGTACGAGTCGTATATTATTTCCAGGCTTGCGGTAACATTTTAGTGGAGTTAGCAATGTGGTGACAAACACTGCGATGCTTACACTACATCAACATAATCTTTATTTACAGAGATCTTTCGGTCCCATTTCTTTAACTTGTACGGACACTTCCCTCCAAATCTTAATCGGCTGCTACATCTTTGATCACATAATCTTCTTTCCCACCCAGCTGCCCCTCCCACCATTCCCCATCTCCATTGTACCATACATCTACATCGATTGCTTTAATGTTCCCTCTTTCAAAAATTACACGGATTATAAAGTACGCACTCACTCGCGTAAATTAGACATGTCAATGGAGCGGATTTGAAAATCATGCTATGTCGATTCGATTTATTTTATATATGAATTTCTAAGACAAAAATAAGTTCACGCTATTTTATTTCGGGATCTTTTTTTTTGAAACTTTATTTCGGGATCCTTGATAATATATAATTAATATCCTAAAATATACAATTATAATTAAGGTATATAAAAAGTTGCTTTTATGACTATTATTAAAATTCTCATCCCCACGTTTACATCACCTCCATATTGGCTTAACTAGAAAACAAAAAACATCGCTTTAATTGCAGCTCTTTTCCTAGCTGCACTTCTTTGTTCCACTTCAATATATTAAACACTTAATCGTCTTTATATACAAATAAAATTTATGATTCTAATATGAGTGTATTCTCAACTGAACTTATAACAAATCACAAATTTCATTTATACACATAATTCTCTGTTAGTCCTCAGCGCATGGTTGAGTCTAACAAAGCTAAAATTGCTCTCGGCACAATTTTTGAGTTTAGTCTTAGTCACAACTTTGATTCATTCACTGTTATGGCTCAATTTGAAATTAATTAACATCGTAAAAATGATGAGTTTAGTCATTAGTCACAATTTCGATTCCTTGATCACTGTTTTGACTTAATTTGACACTAATTAACATCGTAAAAATGCGATATGAAAAATAATGGATTGATCAAATTAACTGACAGTGTGACAATCGTTGAAGATTTTTATAGAATAATATTCGGTCACAATCATGCTGCTATGAGCTATCGAACATTCAATTTGCGAAAAATGATTATCACTTGCGAATAAATACAGAACTAATAATTATCATCAAATTTTATGAAACCAACCATCAAAAGATTGTTTCTGGCCTGGCAGCCCCTTAGCTGACCATTTTGATAGTTGATATATTATTAGCTTTTCTTGTATTAGTCTGGTTAACTGGAAAATGAATTAATATAATTATTAAATTTAAAAGCTGTATGATGCAGTAGGAGTAATTCGGATCTCTGATTTTAAAATCAGTTTTAACACGTTTATATTGAACTCTAACATTCAGAGTACATACCATCTGAACCTTTTGAACAATAAACTAATCTGAATACAAAATCTGTACATGCAATATATGCATATGCAATTATGCATGCTGCAAACCAATGTGGACTACTTGAGGTTGAAAATCTAGTACACTCGAAAATATAATCAGAATTTTAGTTTTAAAATTGGGTTGTCTCTTAAAATCATTGTGATCGAATTTTAAAAATTAGTCTCGTTTAGTTATTAAAAAAAAATCTGTAAAAAAAGTATATTAATAAATATTTTAAACCCGAATGATTTGTAGTTCTGTCACACCATATGCATAACAATTTGGCCGGTAGGGAGAGGTATAGGAACATGACACAGATACAGAAAAGAAGATGTACTACATAATTAAGAGGCATGAGACGTAATGGAATTACAGAAATGTTTGATTTTTTGAAAGTTGATTATGTACTTTTGAATTAAAACAGATGAATGGCAAACATAAACTTAAGATGATTTCGACGTTTAATACCAAGTACCGTCCAACTACAGACAAACTAAAGTAGCAGACACAGCCGAAGCACAGTTCCCAACTTATTGCAGAAGAAAACTTGATGTCCGCGAAAAAGATTGATGCGCTAGCTTGATCAGCATTTAACATTTACAATAATCAAGGTCAAGAAAATATTGATATTAGTTTGCCGGTAATCGGACCGAACCGAAGTTGAAAGAGTTTTTATCGTACTCAGAGCAATTTGTTATCAAATTGAACAGATTTTATTGTCTAAACTCGAGTTTGATAATATATCGAATTGAAATTATCGAGTTCGAGAGAATATTTATCGAACAGTTCCATTTTTAACACCTTAATTCATTAACGAACAAAATTTATATTATCAAACTCGAACTTGAATAATTTGTTAAAAATTTAATAATATTTTATAACGTTATCGAACATATTTCTTTGTCTGAACTCGAATTTAATAACATATTGACGGAGTTTATCAAGTTTGAACCGAGTCGAACTTGAACGAACTTATGGAACAATTCAATCCATTTACGACTCTAGAAATTAGATTTTTTCCGGACTAGTGAAAGGTTTAAATTTTAAAGTATCTCTTATAAAAGAATTAATATAAAACTTTGTATAAATATGAAAAAAAGCCATACTTATTTGCTTTTTTTAAAATTGACTAAATTTAAATAAAAAGTATATAATTGCAAAAGATTTTAAAAAGAATTTAATTTACTTTAAAATGTAATTTTTAATTTTTTAAAATTATAAAAAAATAATTGCTAATCTTCAATGAAAATTTATTTTATTTAACTATAAAAAGTCAAATAAACCAATTGAATTGGGACCGAGAGAATAATATATACAAGCATGTTTAAAACTATAAAAGCAAATGCTTAAATATTAAAACATATATTTTTTATTATTAAATATTTTATATTTACTAAAATTATATTATAATTTAGATTTTAATAGAATTTCATATTAAATTTTAATAAAATTTAATAATGATAGAGGAATAACAGTATTATAATTATATTTATAAGATTTAACTAATATGTTGTATTTTAAACAAATTAAGAAGTTTGAACGGTAAAAAATTGAAGTTGGTAAGTAGATTGTATCTATTATATTATGTTATATAAAAATTATATTTTAAATAGAATTCTTAACACAAATTTATAAAAATTTAGGTTATTATTTAAATTAATATAATATTGAAAAATATTTGGTAACCCAAAAAAGTGGGATGACCAAATTTTTGGGTATGGTAAATAATTTTTCTATTTTAAGTACATAAAATTTAGGCTATAATTTAGATATAATATAATATTTAAAAATATTGGATTAATAAAAAAAAGTGGGATAACAACAAAATGGAATGACACAAAATTTGGATTATTCAAATTATTATAAAATATTTTAAATTCGATTATAATAATATTGTATAAATATTCAACTTTTTAGAGCAAATGCATAAGAGCAAGTCCAACAATGTCCTCTAGTATGCCTTATAAATATAATAAAATATAATGTTCTGGTGATTTAGGAAACTATATACATATATCAACTCCAACAATTTATCTTATTCTCATACCCTATTATTAAAATAATAGTATATTTAAATTACATTTATACTTGAAAAAATAAAATGAGGGAAAAGAAGTATAAAAAATGAGAGAAGTGAATATTTTATTCATAAAAATGAAATGAATATATGTAGTAGTGACTTGCACATGATGGTTGTCCTAGTATTTTAGAGCACCACTATGACATTATTGAAACACATATTTACTCGAAATGCCTTAAATTTTAACTTAGAACAACATTTTAGGAGATTGTTGGACTTTCTCTAACTATATTACATGGGGCTTCTTTTCAAAAATACAAAAATTTTGCGACTTTTTTTCAGAAGTATGAATTTGTAATGATGATCTAATATGAATTTCTTAAAATTCATTTGTATTAAAACATCGTAAATTTTACAAAAAAAAACTAGATGCCCTTCCAACATTTACTGTGGGATGGTAATAAATATCTGCTTTTATATATTTTAGAACACTTTAGTTTTCGATAGGTTATAAATTGATATTTGGGAGGATACATCTACAAAATTAATAAATTGTGCGAAAATATTTAAAATTAAAAATTATTTAAACAAATTCTGAAAAAAAAGTTATGTATTTAAATTCCCATCTCTTTTCATTTACCCTCTGACTTGCATAGTTTATTCCTGAAATGTTTAATTTTGGAATCGGTCAACAAATATTAAATGGCTTGAAATTAATTTCAAAGAAAAAAAATCAAGATTATGTTTTATATTTCAATTAATTATAATTTTATTAAAAAAACTGAACTTGCGTTCACATAAAATAACCTTGGGTATTTAAAAATAACCTTTGGTATCCAAATTCATATATTGCTAGAAAATTAGTCTTTAAGAATAAACGTCGTTTTAACTTTACCCAAAACTCGCATGGATAAAAAGGTTGATATGGTAACTTGCTTACCTTCAACGGAAAGCAATACGGCCATTTTAATGCATGTAACGGTAATAACTAACCGACCCCAATCATGTTTCTGTGTAAGATCCTATTTAAAATATTGTTTTATTTTAAAAAGTTAATTAAATTCTTTTGTCAGAAAATTAATAAAATTTTGATTTCAAAATAACTCTGTTTAAAGATTGAGTAATAACATTTTACATTAATAAACAATTGTGAAATTTTCAATAAAATTTAGTCATTTTTTATCCAAAAGAACATATAAACAAGAAAGGAGAACACAAGTAAAAAGTTTACGAGGGCAAAATGGGCAAAGAAATCTATTGTTGAATAATCAAAATGTAGATCAAACAGATGCAACAAATTAGAAGTTTGCTAATATTAATTAATAATTAAGTAGCCACCCAAAAGGCCTCACTGTAACACAATCCTTTATTATTTTTACCATGTCCACTTTCCTTGCATCTTCTGTTATGCCTCTGATAATTTTCTCTTGCCATTTCGACCTCAACATTTTTTCTATTTCCATCCATGTCCTTTTTCATGTACCCACCATTTTTCACTTGATCAACAATGTTGTAGTTTGCATCAATTTTTTCAAATTTATTAACTTCGAAAACATCCTCTGTTTTGTTTGTGTCATCTTCTTTTGCTTCGAATTCGCTAATGTTGTCTTGGTTGTCTGCTGAGCTCATTTTCTGGTCATAGAAGAACTCACAATTTTTTAGAAACTTTAATTGTAACCTACCATTGCTTCTTTCAGCTTCGAAGCAAGTACGATTACATGGGGCCTCGATAGCTTCGATGATTAGCCTTCCACCTTCTCTACGTGGCCTAACTTGAATAGAATTTGAGCCACTTATTGTTGTTAATGGAGGTGGAAAACTCCGCGTATTCGCCTTCTTTGCAGATGAAATTTGTCCTTGTGCTCTTGTTGTTGCTCTTGTTGTTGCTGATTTTGCGCTCCTCGAATCCATTGAAGTGAATGATAAAATGTTGGTATCACCCGAATCATCACTACCTGTTTCACTTCCCAAATTCTCGGTACATATTTCTAAGCTCTTCTGGCTAAGTTTAAGAGATGGATAAAATGTTTCACCATCCAATGGCTTTTTTGGAGTAGAATTTGAGAGAGATTGAAGAAAATTCCAACCACCCGAATCAGATTTTTCAGTCATTTGGTTGGCTGTGTTATCTTTGGCAATAATACTTTCAAATTCAATAGGCTTTGGTGCAGCCAATTTGAGCCTCAAAGTTGTGGTTTCTGTGGGCTGAGGTTCAAAAAAGCCTTGATATACTATAGTTGACATAGCTATACTAGAACACAATATGAAGCTTTAGATATGAAATATTTGTAGAGTGAGATAGAGAATTATAGGCTTGTGTATGTTTGCTTGAGAGGAAAGAAGATGTTGAATGTTTGAGGGATAAGTGAGGGGAAGGATGCGAATTTGTAGTGCCCAAAAAGTCGAATGGAGTGGGGGCGGTTGGAAGAAGCTTTTTACACCACTTGAATTATACAAGTATTTATCTACCACATGCTACCCAAAATATGATAAAAATTATATGAATGAATATACACGTAGTTGCTCTGTTACAACAATCTCATTTCATATTTTTAGAAATATTAAGGATTATTTTCTTTCTATATTTATCTATAAATTAGTTAGATGCTACCCTATTTGAGTGAAACTGACGTATTGTGGTTTATGAACTTGGAGATTACTTTTATTTATGTCTTATATTTCGGTCAACATTATTGTACTCTTTTTCAGGAAACAGTTTTTCTAACAATCCAGATATTTTCGGTCGGAACTTGTGACTTCTAGTTATAGATATCAAGTGGGAAATCAAATGTATCAGCCCAAAAAGGAAGTATAGTCCTATTATTAGAAATTAGAGTATCTACCGTCAGCTTAAATTCTTTTTACGGGAGGTCGATGGTTGTTCGAAATTGTAATTCATTATAAATTCTTGTAAATCATATTCAAATTTTATTTTATATATACATATAAATCACAGCCACACACTTTGAATATATTGGAATATGAAAATTTGCTGACTAGTTGGTCTTAATTAGCTGGGAATTCGATACATGAAGATACAGAATTTACCTTTTATTTTTAACTTTTTTACTATACCAACCAAATTGAAGAAAAGAACCAAATTTGTTTGCTTGGTCACAAGGCAATTAGTGTTACTGTTGCTGGTTTACTTGTTCACAGCATTAATCTGTTGTTAGTATTAATAATAATATACTTAACCTTAAGCAAAACCACATTTAAAAATTGGCACAACCGGAGACAATGCTTACGCAGTTTGCTAAAGGTTCTTTACATGTATATTATATTGTGCTATTACTTTAAACTCCTTTAACAAGGTAAAAGTGATGAAATCATCATCCACTAAACAAAAACTTTTATATGTTTGTCAGGTTGGTGTTAAGCTACAAATCCTTAATTAAGAACTTTTTAACATGAATATTAATCTAGCTAATAGTTCTAACATTTTCTTATTGAATATTTTTCTGTTTGTTGTAGATATGTTAAAGGATCAAAAATTAAACTTGTCCACTCTTCAAATATTATGAAATGTGCATTAATGTTGAAATACAATATAAAATTCTCGTAATATTTTATTTTAACACCTTATACAGATAAATTATTCCCTCAAAGATGGACGGGAGCGCCCGAGGACGGGTGCACTGTCATAAGAATCTTTTATAAAATTGGAGGTATAGGCCAAGGCGCTAAGCCATGTGAATAGTTAGTACTGGACCAACCCTAAAAGTGATTAATATATGGTAATAAAAGTAGCTAGTTCATGACACAATTGCTGATTAGAGTGACTCTTTGGGACTAGATCAGACTTTGACTTGTTGAAAATGGTTGCCATGTGATCAGGTCAGTTAGGTTAGGCCATAACAAATTGTTTTTAATTAATTGGATTCGACTGAGAAGCTAGTGGCCTCCTCCTATGCATGTCAACTTTGTTGATTACGTCAATAATATTCTTAATCAATATTTTAGGTCTTCACTCTATCCATTACCATTATCCATCCATTATAAATTTAAGTACTGCGCGCAGTTTGGGAAATTACTGGTACATTTTAACTAGTAGCTAGATGCGACTATCGAGCCACCTGAATTTTACCACAATCAATTGCAAGATTTAAGGTCCCGTTCAAACACCAAATGAATAACATTTGAGTCGCTACATGTTTCTTATTAACTGTATTTCAAAACTCTGTACTGTGATATTAGCTCCTGTTGACTAAATGTCATTAGAAAGTAAAATATGCAAGTCAAACATTAAAGTCAAGAAATCATGGCGCCAACAATAATAATCAACACAACTGTATACTCATGGAGCTGCATGCAAACAATTCAACATATTGTAATTTGTAACAGCTTCTTCGTGTCTTTCTTGGCTGGCCCAACTCTATCCTCCTTAGAAACTCCGTTTGATAAGATTGTGTCTCCCCCTTATCTAGAGCACCGGCATATAAATATCTTATTATACTAATTTTTTATTTTTTTATAATAACATCAAGTTTATGATGTCATTTAGTTTTACAAGTTGATTATGAAAGGCAGCCCAACTAAATACTGATATATGCATCGAAAGAAGTTTATAACTTATGAACAGAGTTATATCCCTATTTTTCATGGTTCACATGGTTCGAACACCCGCCACATCACAACCCTCAGAGAATTTTTAACTATAAGCGTAATGAAAGATTGGCATTGACAATCACATTTTATTTAAGCTCGTTCGTAATCATATATATATACAAGTTAAAACTTACAACTATATGTTTATGTTCATGTTCATCTTCATAATATATGCTTTCCATAGCTTAGATTAATTGTACATACAACATACACTACAATAATATAACCTAAAATCGTCAAGACAGTAAACTTATAATCAAGGTTGTAAAAATCGAATATCGTAGAGACAGTACACACAACTTTAAATTATTTCATTGTATTTATATATTTTTTTTGAGAAAAATTGTATTTATATTGTTACTCTGTACCTTTTAACTTCGCATATTCATTTACTAAATTTTATTTTGGATTTATACATACATGGTTAAGTTATATGAAAATCATTTTTTGTTGGAGACGTCGGAGACCATATATGTAATGCTTGCAAAATATTGCAAAATATATTGTTCTCCAAAATATATATGATCTCCAAACTATCCAATGAAAATACGATTTTTATATAATTTTTCCCTATTTAAGTTACATGGAGACCGCTTTTTATTGGAGACGTCCCTTTTTAGTTGAATTTGACCAAATTCAAGCGAGTTTGACTTAAATTATGTGTAATCAGTAATTTGATCAGATTAATTAGACATCGGCTCAGTTAATTGAACCCTGAGAAACGAGTACGGGAACTAGTTGAATGATTTTTACAACACTGCTTATAATGTATATTATCAACGAGAGTCGCAACAAATTGTTTCTATAGAGCTTGCATACAATTTGATTCGGTACATGTGCATTGAAAATTATATAGAAATCGTCTGTCTATTTCATTCTACCAGCTATTAAATCTTAAGTCGAATCTTAAAAATGTTGTAGTTAGACTGACACTATAACTCAAGACTATAGGGTTAAAAGGAATAAAGCAAGAAGGTCTCTGATGTACTTTAGTACTTATGCTTATTATTACATTTAATTAATGTGGTCCATAATTATGCTCAGCGACTCTTCGAGGCTCTAAACAAGCAAGCATGGAGGTTTATTCCGATTTGCAAGTACAAAGCTAGCCTAGCTTCTTTATAACTTCTTTATATACAAAAAGACTCTTTATACACAAAAAGATTAACTACAGTAATTAACTAATCAATTTCTATATGCTCATTCTATTAAAAAATAGTATAAAATTCATTTGGGCATCTCTCTAACACCTTAAGATTTTGGATGAGTCCATTACTCAACATGGTATCAGAGCTCAGATTGCCAGGGGTCACAAGTTCGACTCCCTGCCTCTCCCAATATACTCACAATTTATGAGGGACATGAAAACAAAAACTATGCCAAAAAATGGGTGCCCGTGATCCACTTTTCAACCCAAAAAATGAGATTTCGAGTGAGGGTGAATGTTAAAGAATAATATAAGATTCATTTGGGCGGGATTTCGAGTGAGATGAATGTTAAAGAATAGTATAAGATTCATTTGGCATCTCTCTAACATTTTAAGGTTATTTTAGATGAGCTGATTACTCAACATATTCTTACTATTTGTGCGCCCACACAAGCTAAATTAATGAATTTGCATCTTAGACCATCTGTTTTAGCACTTGATGATGTTGTTTTAATTAATTATTAAGGCTCTAATTGAGGATCAGATTGTACGCCCACCGCCACAGAAAGAAAGTTTTGCATCAGAATCCATATGTGAACATTAAAATAAAGACTACGTCATGTTTGTTTGGCCTCGACCTAAAGTTGGCTTTCCGATATTTTGCTTAGTTTTAGATTTGTGTGCAAGACAGAAGACCTGCAGATCATAGCCTAGCTTGAGAAATATACGTATATTTCACATATGTCATCCCTGCTTTTGTGCCCACCATGTTAGTGCCATCTTTTTCTTTTGTCAATATATATTTGGTTATTGTCTGACCTTCACTAACATACATATAATGCATGCGATTACACGATGATTAGCTTTATGAATTAACATTAAAAACCTCTTTAGGAAATTAATAATAATAGCTAAAGATGAATAAGTATTATTAGTTCATGAAAAAACTATATTTTATATATTTTATGATTATAGGCGGGCGGAACCAGAATTTCCATATAGTGAGGGCTAAACTAATAAATGATTAATTTTTTTAGTTTAATGTACCGGGACTCCAAATCAAATTTCTACTAAATCTTGACTAAAAATCATAATTTGAAAAACAAATTCTTTAGCTCGGCTGACCCCCTTGTTCCCCCTCGTTATAACGAGGGGAATAAGACTCGCGTCTACTATTCAAGTGTTTAAGGTATGCAAATTTTCTGAATCCTCAATATAAATATAAAAGATATGATGTATATGTGTTAGAATTCTGAAAACAATTTTGCCCATGACCTCGTATACTTCAGGTTCCCCTGTTGATAATTTTGTGAAATAAGCTCACATTTGAAATTTGTGAAAAATTAACAATGATTAATACATAATAGCATTTAAGATAATTAAGTCTATTTTTATTTTATATTTGGGTGCACATGCAAGTTAAAAACGACTCTAAAGACTATAATATAAATTTTTAAGTTATGTTATAAATGATATTGAAAGTTAAGTTATAAATGATGTTATTTATTTTATTGCAGTAACAATAAAAGAATATTTAATTTTATCTTACTTTATCTCGATAATATTAATATATTTCTCACACACACATATATCAAATACTAAATTACGGAGTATTTATTTATTAATCAATTTATATAGTAATATAATTTTTTATTTAATATTTTTTTAAAATTATAAAATTAATTTCTTATAAATTTATCGAGTTTATAAAAATATTATAAAGTCGTTGCGAAACGCAGCTTAGACGCCTAGTAATTAATTAAAAAAGAAATGAAATTGGTTGGTTATTTAGGCGAGTAGATAATACTATGATGGTTACGAAGAATAAATAAGACCAATTAGTATAATAAATAAAAAAGAGTTATCTCATAATTAAAATCATTTGTATTATATATTTATTATATTGTTATGAATTAAAAACTAGGGTATAGTTAATGCGATGTATATCGGAGCTTAACGAGCTTTAATGGTTGAGCTTGTATTTCGTAGTTTGGTTCTGCCCTCACAAGATGCCTACGTATCTTTGTTGTATTTAGAGAATCAAGCCAAAACGTAGTTCTAAAAACGAGGAGTTAGGCCCTTTATATAAACGTAGAGAGTCTAAGAATTAGAGTAGGATTAGAAATCTTGGTGGGCAGACCACCTCCTAGAAGGATTCTGGATCCCTCTTGTAATAGAAGTAATTTTCAAGTAGGAATAAGTTTCCTTGTTGATCGAGGTGTCTTGGGGGCTACTCCTTGGAGTAGTTTCCAAGTAGTTGGACTAATTAATTAGCTATATATTTAGCTAATAAATTAATTACGAATTTATTTACTAATTAGGGTTTCAAGCATCATTAATTGAGCCTCTCTTTTGGACCAGACTAGGTCCAATTAATGCCACATTAATTGTGTCTTTAGGGCTTACTTTCAGCCCATATCATTTGCCCCCCAACTTTTGTAAAGTGTGCAATACTTTATAGAAGTTAAGGTTCATGACTCTGTTGTTGAAGTTTTCATTGAAGAATTTTCACAATTCTTTCTTGTGCCCATCATTATTTCTCCTTGACTTTTAGGAACTTTTCTCTTATTTTTAGAAATTTTTTCCAAATTTATTCGTACCCACAGGTATTTTTCCTTGAATTTTAGGAATTTTTCTCTATTTTTAGAGAATTTTTCTAAATTTATTCGTACCCACTGGTATTTTTCCTTGAATTTTATGAATTTTTCTCTATTTATAGAGAATTTTCTAGAGTTTATTCGTACCCACAGGTATTTTTCCTTAATTTCTAGGAAGTTTTCTCTATTTATAGAGAATTTTCTAGAATTTATTTGTTATTTAAATCATTTTTAATGAATTTTTTAGCATTTTTCAGCATTGTGGCCGTTTGGGGTTCCTTAAACTTAAAATAAGTAGCTTATTTTATTTTTATTTTTTTACATATTTTCATATATTTTTAAAGATAAATATTTGTTTTAGAATTTTAAAATCAAATATGAACTTCAAAATAAAAAATAAGTTACTTATTTTCAGAAAAAGTACATACATCTCTACTTTTTTCCGGAAATAAGGGCTTATTTCCGGAAATAAGGGGTTGCCAAACAACCCCATTATTTTCGACCAGGAATCCAAGTCGAATTCGACCAGGATCCTGGTCGGTTTTTGTCTTCAATTGTACCCTGGTCGACCCTAGTCGACAGGGGTTCTTGGTCGATTTTTGACCAGGATCCTGGTCGATTCTGGGGTTCATTTGAATCCTGGTCGACTAGGATTCCTGGTCGACCCTGGTCGATAGGGGTTCTTGGTCGATTTTCGACTAGGATCCTGGTCGATTCTGGGGTTCATTTGAACCTGGTCGTGTAAGATTCCTGGTCGATCTTCGACCAGGATCCTAGTCGATTCTGGGATTCATTTGAATCCTGGTCGTGTATGATTCATGATCGATCTTCGATCAGGATCCTAGTCAATTCTGGGATTCATTTGAATCCTGGTCGTGTATGATTCCTGGTCAATCTTCGACCAGGATCCTAGTCGATTCTGGGATTCATTTGAATCCTGGTCGTGCAGGATTTCTGATCGAATCTAGGCTTCATTTGAGTCCTGGTCGAGCAGGACTTCTGATCGAATCTAGACTCATTTGAGTCATGGTCGTGTAAGATTCCTGGTCGACTTTCGACCAGGATCTTAGTCTATTCTTGTAAAGGCCCTAGAACATGACAGTTTAGTAGACCTTGGCCCACTTTACTTCTTTATTTTATTTTAGTTCACATCGATTATTGGGCCGTAGGCCCGCTAGGCCCAATTATTTTATGGGCCTTAATTTTACCAGCTATAGAAAGTTAAGCCGGTTGAGTTACCATTTCCTTTGGCTATAAATCAACGAAGTGAGAACTTCACTTTTCACTTTTTCAGTAAAATTCTCTCAGATTTTACTCTCAAGTTCATTTAATCAAGGCGATTTCCAGCGAGCCCTCTCCGACCAATCTTCATCTTCTTCACCTTTTAAACCTTCATCTGTTGAATATCCATGGCGGAACAAGATGCTGCTCAACAACGACTCCTTGTCAGGGCGGACAAAAGAGGTAATGTTGTTGTTGTAAATCCAGTCTTTTCTTCGCTTTCTGATCTCTTGCAAACCATGGGCGATGAATTTCCCACGTTAGCTGAGTTAAATGCTTTTAGGTTCACTAGCACCTTTACCAATCAGGTCCATTGTGATAAATTCACAAGACTGTATAAACTCCCCCTGGGAATAAGTTTGTTTTAGCTGAGCCCGGAAACCGGCCCTGCCATTGGAGGCCCAATAGGCTATGTATTTTTAGAGATGCTCTTTTGGGTGGGCTTAGATTCCCTTTTCACGAGTTTGTAGTTAGGTTATTAGCTGAAGTTAGGATAAACCCGTGTCAACTGAGCCCAAATTCATGGCGAACACTTCTTTGTTTTATTGTTTTGTGTCTTAGAAAGAATTATCCCCTTTCTGTTGCCATTTTTAGAAGTATCTTTCAGTTTAAGAATAGCCCGTCAAACATATTGGGCGATCTACATAAGTCACAGACAGGGGGTGAGTCCAATCTTTTGCAACAAGTCTTTGCCCGACAACAACACAGATTGGCGGAGGGACTTTTTGTATTTGGAATGGGAAGGAGGAGATTAGGGCACTCTTTTTAGGCCCAAGTTCTGCAAAGTCAAGGATAGGAATGCAGGCCTGATCCAGCTTACTCCCGAAGAAAAACTCATTATTGCTGACTCGGGCCAGGATAAGGGCCCGACCCATCATATGAAGATATTAGAGGAATTTTCTCTGAAGGCCGTCGGCCTTTCAAATGTTTCTGATAATGGTATCTTCTTTTCCTGACTTGTTGTTTTGTTTTGACTTTTCTGAGTTTAGTTGTTTATTTTCTTGTTTGTTTTGCAGCCGCGGAAAATATCAATTTTTATTTGGGCGTGGGCGATCAAGAGACCCACAAGATGAGGAAGGCCCGCGAGGCTATCGTAGGCCTAATTAAGGAGCCCAACTTTCCTGGGTTTCTTCAGCCTTGTGATAAAGCCCAAAGGAAGAGGCCTCGGGTTGACGAAGAGGAGAGCCCATATACTGCAGCTTTGAGGCCCAGCTGGGGTTTGAGGAGGTAAGACACCGTCATTGGGAGTACTTTGAACTCCCTCGACTGGTCGCAGAATTATATTCCTCCGGTCGACAAGGCCAAGATTGTCCTGAAGACGGACATAGAAGAGGCCGAGACTCTGAAGGCCCAAGATGTTGCCATGGTAAGGCCCACTCATTTCCTATCCCTTCATTCTTAGTCGCTTTTTAATTTTCTTAACTTCTTACTAAGCCGTTCTTTTTGAGCAGGTCAATACATACTTTCAGATCATGGCTCACCAGTCCAAAACCTGGCGCTTCTCGGAGAAGGCCCAAAGGAAGGGCAAGGCCAAAGCAGAGTCGAAGGTAGCAGTTCTTGAAAAGAAGCTGCTCGAGAAGGAGCAGGAACTGGTGGCGACCCACGCAAAACTGCGAGAGTTAAGGGCCGGGGAGAAGGCCGTGATAGACGAGTGCCTGGAGTCGGAGGACTTTTATGCTTTTATCGATAAGCATGACGATATGGTCTTTCCGGCTACATGTGCTCAGGCCTGGGAAAAGTGCCTTGACGCCGTCTTGGCCAAGTAACCCGGTCTTTTCAATCCTGCCGAATTTCCTTGTCCTATGGGTCAGCTTTTGGCCTTGACTTTTGCCGCCGAAGGGACAGGTTCAGGAGATTTGTCAGACGGCGAGGCCTTAGACGAGTTTGATCGGGTCTTCGACTCCTCTCCAGAAGCCGAGGAGAATGCTAGGAAGGGAGCAGAGGGAGAAGAGAATGCAGGGGATGATGAGGATATCGAAGACCTCCCATAGTTTCTTTTATTTTCTGTAACTCTTGTATTTCCTTTTTCAGTTTGCAAATTATGTAATCCTTAAGACTTTTTATTTATAACAAGTCCTTCGTTTTTTCCTTTCCTTTTCCGTGCCTTAACATATTTGATAAAATATAGTTTATTGAGCATAGAAAAATAGGATATTCATTGAGGTGCCAAACATGTATTTTATTCTCTTGTCATAAAAGAACTAATAAAGTTGCCAAACTAGGCCGAACACACATGTTTTTGAAGGTGCCATAAAGCTGAGTAATTTTATTAATAATGCCTTCGAGGCTTAATGTGGGCACAACCCTTATAAAATGGGAATTTTGACTGGAGCGAAAGACTCTTACATCCTAATGGTTTCATCGAACTTTATTTCTACTTAGTTCCTACTAAATATAAGAACTCATAGTTGAATTCTTTAAACATAATAAACCTTCAGGTTTGAAGCATGCCAAGTCCTTGGCACCTCAACATCTTCTAGGGTTTCAAGGATGTATGATCCTCCTCCCTTTACTTGTTTTATCTTGTACGGCCCTTCCTAGTTGGGGGCTAATTTGCATTTGGGGCCTACCACGGAAGCTTCAGCTTTCCTGAGGACCAAGTCCCCTTGTCTAAAAAACCTTTCTTTAACCCTTAAGTTGTAGTAGAAAGACGACTTCTTTTGATATTCGATGATTTTTGCATGAGCTTTGTCCCTGACTTCATCTATCAAGTCTAATGCAAGTTTCATTCCTTCTTCATTATCCTCGGGCTCAAAGGCCTTAATTCTCGGGGATACGTGTGATATTTCAATTGTGACCACTGTCTCGGCTCCATAAGCCAGAAAGAATGGAATTGTATCAGTAATGACTCTATGAGTGGTTCTGTAAGCCCAGAGTATTGGTAGAAGCTCATCCACCCAAGTGTTGGCAGAACGCTTGATCCTTTTATTAAGACCATCTAGGATGATTCGATTAGCTACCTCAGCCTGCCCATTTGCTTGAGGATGTGCAACAGAAGTGAAGCGTAGAGCGATGTCATTATCGTTGCAATATCTCTTAAATTCCTCGTTATTTAATTGTGTGCCATTGTCCATCACCAGGATTCGTGGTATCCCATACCTACATATGATGTTTTCCCAGAAGAATTGAGCTACTTGTTTTGTTGTTATCTTGACTAGTGGTTTATCCTCAATCCATTTTGTGAACTAATCAATTACAACGATTAAGAACTTTCTTTGTCCGCTAGCCATTGGAAAGGGCCCAAGAATATCTATTCCCCACATTGCAAATGGGATGGGTGAATTGATGGACGTTAACATCTCAGGAGGTTGCCTAATGACCGGTGCATGCCTTTGGCACCTGTCACACCTTTTCACATACTCTTTTGAATCTTTTAACAAGTCAGGCCAGTAAAAGCCTAGACGGGTGATCTTATGAGCCAAAGCTCTGCCCCCAAGTGTTGGTCGCAAATCCCTTCGTGTACTTCTTTTAAAGCCTCATGGGCTTCATCTAGCCTTAGGCATTTCAAGTATGGAATAACAAAAGATTTCTTGTAAAGAATTCCATCAATAAGAGCGTACCTTAAGGCCCTTACAGTGAGTTTTTTGGCTTCCATGGCATTGGCATGTATCCATCCAGATTGAAGGTGGGCTCTAATTGGGTCCATCCAGCAACTGCCCATGTTTATCGGGGCTACCAACTTTGCGTTGATGCTGTGGGTCCTCAAGATTTGGAAGTAAACACTCCTCACATGTTCTTCTGCTTCTGATGTGGCGAACTTTGATAAGGCATCGGCCTTCGCATTCTCTTCTCTAGGAATATACTCAACCTGACATTCTTCAAACTGAGTCATTATAGCTTTGACTAATCGGAGGTATTTGACCGTGATTTCTTCCCTTATTTCAAAATCCCCATTTACTTGGGATATAACCAGCTTCGAGTCTCCACATACTTTAAGATGTTTGGCATTTAGCGCCTTGGCCAAGCTCAGGCCTGCTATCAGAGCTTCATATTTGGCTTCATTGTTGGTTATTGGGAAGTCAAGCTTAATAGCATATTCAATAATGAATCCTTCGGGACTTTGTAGCACCAAGCCTGCTTCACTAGATTTTGTTTTTGATGCCCCATCAAAATTGAGTACCCAATATTCTTTAAGAGTTTGTTTTGCTTCTTGTGTTGCTATCACACTATCCTTATCCTGCCCCCGACTTCTTGGTTGCTAATAGTATATTTGACCACGAAGTCAGCAAGAGCTTGAGCTTTTATGGCCGTTCGAGGCTTGTACTTGATGTCGAACTCTCTTAACTCTATGGCCCACTTGATCAATCTCCCACTTGCTTTAGGGCTGTGTAGGATGTTCCTTAGCGGCTGATCAGTTAGTACCTCGATTTTGTACGCTTGAAAATAAGGACGTAATTTTCTCGAGGCCATTACCAAGGCCAGTGCAAACTTCTCAATCTTGGAGTAGTTAAGTTCAGCTCCGTGTAAGACCTTGCTTATATAACAGGATGTCAACCGACACTCCATTGTTCACCAGGACTCTCTTTACTTCTGAATTGCCTATCAAAGGGCCAATAACAAGAGGATCATCGTGAAGAAACTTTAACCCTTCCAGGTCCGAGTCATCAAAAGATATGACCACCTCCGTTCTAGCACATTTAGGTGCTTCTCCTACAACTTGCATAACTTCTCTTGCGTATGCTTTTCTTGAATTTCTTGAATTCCCCGCAGCGGTGAGTCCTCCGAAAATCATGTTAATAACTGGTCCTCTAGACTGAGGATTCATATCCCGACCATCGTTATTTTTTCTATTATCGTCGTGCCTATCATGACTTCCATCCTTAGTGTACGTAGAAAGTTTTCCTATTCTGATAAGGAATTCAATTTCATCCTTCAATTGTCTACAGTCATCCGTGTCATGCCCGGTATCCCTATGAAATCGATAAAACGCGTTCTTGTTTCTTTTCTTAGGATCAGATTTTAGGGGTTTAGGCCATCTCAGGTCTCGATCTCTTTCGATATCCATTAGGATTTGACTTCGAGGTGCGTTCAGCCTTGTGTATTCGGCAAACTTTTGCCCAAAATTATTTTTCTTAGGGGGGATTCTGAATTCTTCTCCATCTTGGAGTACTTGTCTCGGGCGTCATATTCTTGATCACCTTTTCTCTTCTTGTTATTATTCCTGTGTGTCGCACTGATATAGTGGTTTTGTTCATACTTTGCTCCGCTTTAATGTATTTCCCTGCCCTATCTTGGAGAAGAAGCATGTTCTCGGGCGGATGTTTAGCTAGAGATCTCTTGAAGTAAGGATCAGTTGTTCCCTGTTGTAAGGCTATCATGGCCACTTTCTCGTCCAAGTCCGGGACTTTCAAGGATTTTTTGGTGAAACGGTTCAAATAGTCTCTTAAAGATTCGTTCTTTCCCTATTCCAGATTCATGAGAGAAGCCAAACTTTTTTCGTGTACTCTTCCGCTTATAAAATAGTTTATGAAGGCCTTATTGAGCTCTTTAAAGAATCCAATGGAGTTGGGCGGCAACCGGCTATACCAACGTTGGGGAAACGCCCTGCACTTCACAGCATCATTGATAGGTTGTAGTAGCAATGCATTCGAGAAGGTTTTCACGTGATTGGCTGGATCGCCTGCTCCATCATAAACTTTGATGGTGGGCATCTTGAACTTACTTTAGATATGAGCGTTCATGATGGTTTCGGTGAAGGGCGGCGTGGGATCATCAGGATCTCCGAGTGGCAATAATTCAGTGGGGTCAGCCCTTGCAATTTCCGTTCTTTTCCTTCGTGGGGTTTCATCCAGTTCTATGGCATCGGGGGCTTCATACCTCGAGGCTAGCCTTCTATCCTGCCGATCCAGGCTTTTCTTTAGTTCTTTGAGTTCAGTCTCGTAGGAAGTAATTTTCTGTTCTAGTGTCCTACGGGACTGTGAACGCCGGCTTCCTACGGGTTCCTTACCAGACCTTCTTCTCCTAGGATTGACATCGGTGCCTTCTGAGCTTTCATCATCAGTTGTGTATGGTCTTGAGAAATCACGGACATCTACTCTACGCCCATAGTTTTGTGGTTCTAACCCTCTGATGTAAGGAGGGGGATAGGCTTTGGAGAGTCCAAGTCTTGTTTGAGCAACAGTGCTACTAGGGATAACAATAGTGAAAATTTGTGCGTGAAGAACAGTAGCCATAAAAGGAGTTTGAGTTACCTGGAATAGTGGGTTGGATCCATGGACGATTTCCTCAGGATTGGTGGAGTGGACGATCTCACTAAACGGGCTAAGCCTTTAAGTGTTGGGACCTTGAGTTCTAGCATGAATAATGGTGGTAACGGGGACCTCAGTAGTTTGAGTCTCATCCAGAGGGATGATAGCAGTTGGATCACCTGTGGTAGGGACGATGTCTCTGTCAGTTCGTCGTGTTCTTGCCATGGTTGATGTCTTCGATTCCCACAGACAGCGCCAAATGTTATGGATTAAAAATTAGGGTATAGTTAATGCGATGTATATCGGAGCTTAACGAGCTTTAATGACTGAACTTGTGTTTCGTAGCTTGGTTATGCCCTCACAAGATGCCTACGTATCTTTGTTGTGTTTAGAGAATCAAGCCAAAACATAGTTCTAAGAATGAGGGGTTATGCCCTTTATATAGACCTGGAGAGTCTAAGAATTAGAGTATGATTAGGAACCTTGGTGGGCAGGCCACCTCCTAGAAGGATTCTGGATCCCTCTTGTGATAGAAGTAGTTTCCATGTATGAATAGGTTTCCTTGTTGATCGAGGTGTCTTGGGGGCTACTCGTTGGGGTAGTTTCCAAGTAGTTGGACATAATTAATTAGCTATATATTTAGCCAATCAATTAATTACGAATTTATTTACTAATTAGGGTTTCAAGCCTCATTAATTGGGCCTCCATTTTGGACCAGACTAGGTCCAATTAATATCACATTAATTGTGTCTTTATGGCTTACTTTCAGCCCATATCATATATAATATTATAATACATATTTTATTTAACATCACTTACTTTGACAAATCATACCAATCAACTAATTAATTATATTCTCTTTATTTTTATTATACATTTATATATTTAATTTATTTATTATTATACCCTTCACTCGACAATATCATATTTTTTGAAAATGATTTTATCTAATATATTATTATTATTACATATTTATACACATTCTCTAATTCCCCATCTTAAAATATTAGGTATTTCAAATAATGCTGTTAATAAAATTATATATAATTTAGAGGTACTTTGTCTCGACAGTCTACGCACATACTAAAAAATAGAGTTTTTTTAATAATATAATTTTTTTAGAAATTAATATTGTTAGGGATATATTCATTTGATGATGTACAAAATACTAGAACAGAGTCTAGATTAGTTTATCTGTAATAAGTCTTTCTAGTCTCTGAAATGTATAATCAGAGTCTAGATAGTCAATATTCATGTTATTTGTACTTGGAAGAATTTCTGTAGAAAATGAAACTAGAGTCTGGAAGGTGATCAGAGTCTATAGACTATCAGAGTCTATGATCTATCAGAGTCTACATGTGATAAGAGTCTGAAGATCATCAGAGTCTGAAGATTTCAGAGTCTATACAGTTGAGGATAAATTTGGAAGAAGATCACAGGAATGGAAAGTCTTCGAAGATCAAGATAAATATATTGCAGATATGCTATGGGAAAGAAAGAGAATTCTAGAAGGAAACTGTCAACTAATAATTAGGAATTCTATTCCTATTGTAATTTATCTTTCTGTTATTAGTTGATAGGCAGCTCTCTATATAAACTCTATGTAATCTAATTGTAAAGGTGTGGAAGTCGAAGCATAATTATCTGAGTGAAATTTTGTGAGAGCATAGAGATATAGAGAGTTGCTGTGATAAACACAGAGAAGCTGCTAGGGTTTGTGTACACCTTAGGAGAGTTTTGTATTCACAAATCAATAATACAAAACAGTACTTATTCATATTTTTGTGTTTGGATTTGTTCTTAATTTGATTTTAAATCGGGCAGAAAAGACATACAAATATTCAACTCCCCTTCTACTTGTACGACTGGGAAAACAAATATTATTATTTAGTTTATATTATCAAATCATACTATAATTCATTAATCTTAAAGAACAATATATTTAAATAAAATATAAAATAGAACTCAAATTTATAGAAATTACCTGTACGAGTATAATGACTAATTATAAAATATATAATAAAAATTTATACTAATTTATAAATAAATATGAAATAATAAAGTTTAAATTAAGATCTCAAAATTACTTATCATATCCACTTTTTTTCTATATTTTTAAAACTCATTCTTTACCAATTTTCTAAATTTTAGAATAAAATTTAATAGAAATAAACAAAATTTTTATTTAATATCTAAATGCGATTAATCTAACGATATATATATATATATATATATATATTTATATATTATAAGATTGTGTGTTTATAGGTTTAAATTTTAATTAGTTATAGTTTGGTTATTTTTTCCATAATAGTTATATCATTATATTTGACCTACTTCGAATTTAGTATTTTTATATTTCCATGTTATCGTCCAAGTCGGCAGATATAAACTACGGTTAATTGTAAGATCAATATTCTGTTAAATATTTAACATAATGTACAATTTATTGTGTTTAGTGACTTAAATGAAACGTTTTTTTATTTTAGCGGTGAGTTTGATACAATTGAGTTTATGTAGCGGCAATTTTGATAATTAAGCCCAATAGAAATTTGTGTTAAAAGGAAAAACAAAAAGCGAGGGCAAAGGTTTACACAAATCAAATCTTGTACAAACCAAACATCCGAAACTGATTACATGCTGTGCTGAGAAATCATTAAACTCGTTTGGTTGAATGGCAAAGAAAAAGAAGCGAGACGAGTGTGAAGAACAACCGAGTTGTGTTAATGGCAGCAACTCGGACAAGAAGAAGAAGAAGAAACACAAGGAAGAAAAGAGTAAAGAATCAAAAGAGAAGGCTACAGTGAGTATAGCCTTGCCTGGTTCTATCATTCATAATGCTCAGTCACTTGAACTTGCCACCAGGGTATGTCTTTACTCCCCCCATTCATTGTAGCTCAATTGTTTGATCATTTGTCTCGCACAATGTTTTTATATTATCAAAAAGATGCAATTTTTATCCCACCATTCATTGTAGCTCAACTGTTTGATCATTTGTCTCGCACAATATTTTTATATTTACAGAAAGATGAAATTTTTATTAAAACTGCATCTTTTTGTAGTACGAAACGTTATAATGTATTACCCCGGCTCAATTTCTGTGTGTGTGTGTGCCATACTACTTGAATAGCATGCCAATGGGGAAGCTTAGAAATGTTTAAATTTATTAACTTGATGTTTTGATGCTGTTTTTTTTGTCAGTTGGCTGGTCAAATTGCTCGTGCTGCCACTATTTTCCGAATTGAAGAGGTATTTAGAGCTTATTATATTCGGTTTTGTCGGTGTTTGTTTGATTGAATTTTTTGTTTTTGTAAAGTTTCTGTGATAGATTTAATGTATAAGCTTGCTTTTTGATGTCTTGAAATTTAATATAAAGGTGAAATTGTTATAGGTTAGGGTCTAGTGTAATAAATGAGAGATGAATATTAATTATTTGGTTTATAGTAATACAATTAGTAGTGAAATTGATTACAAAATTTTAATGGGAAAAGGTTTTTTATTGTTTGTGCAGATTGTTGTATTTGACAATAAGATCAGTTCATCGGGCGATTCAAGTTTTATGTTACCGGATTCTTCAGATGAAAATGAAACTGGTTCGGCTTTCTTAATAAGGATCTTGAGATATCTTGAGACACCCCAGTATCTGAGAAGGACTCTTTGTCCATGGCATAACAGCTTAAGATTTGCGGTGCGAACTAATTTTTTTCCCTTGCATAAGTTGCAACCCATCATTGTATGTGTTTTCTTCTACTGCAATATTATTGATAGGTTTTTTTTTTAGGGACTGTTGCCTCCACTTGATGCTCCACATCATTTGCGCAAGCATGAATGGGGTACATATCGTGAAGGTATGTTCATCATTAATCTATTTAAACAAATCAGTAATTAGTTATTAACTATATTATCATTTCGGGACTCAAATGTTTTTGTGTGGTCATTTTATGAGCATTTGATTCTGATGTCCTTGAAGTGTGTATTGTAACAGCTTTGCTTGGCATGTGTTCCGACTAATAATAACTGTTTGTTTGATGATATTTAGACCTATATTAGGACGAGAATAACTTTGTTCATTTGAAAATATTAGGATGAGGATAACTTTGTTCATTTGAAAATTGTATGGTACAAATTACTAGCATATACTTTCATATAAATGTCCCTGAAACTTTTTGTTCTTATAAAAACAACATAATCTGAAAATGTAAAGAGAGGTTGTACTCCTTTACATCTTATAATCACTTGCAAAAACATTTGTATTTTTGAATTTTGATTCTTCGCAAACTCTAGTGGACACATATCTAGTTCATAATCAGGTCCACAGTTCTGATTTCAGCAGTGGCAGATGCATTTAGGACCAGTGAGCCAATCAGGCAAGGTTCTTGTGCTGTCCCTGGCTGTACTAGGTCACATGTTTGTTGCGCTATGTGGTAGTTCTAGGGAAATGGGAGGCTGAAATCCTGTTTTTTTTCCGATTTTGCTGAAAACCTGTACTTTAGGTTACACTGTTTTAGAAATTTCTAGGGTGTATGTGTGGCATATAATTTCTGCAGCCCCCCCCCCCTAACTGTAGCCGCCTTGTAGTAAATATTCTGAATAATGAAACCCTTCTGCTCTTGTGGTGTACGCTGTACTAAATGAGTCACGTAAATCATTTTTCTTTGTTCTTGATTTTTGTTTTATTATGTGTGTTTCTTGAACTCGAGGGTCAATTTTTAACAAGAGATTAGCCGCTTTCAAGTATAAATTATTGTGTAGAGATCATGTCTCATGTCCTGGAAAAAGAGTTGCAATTTGTTAATGCTGACCTATGAGGCTTCCTGCAGAACTGCAAATCAAAATTATCTTAGACCTATTATATTGTCTTTTTGGCAGAAGTTTTAATAAAGTTACAACCTTTCACAGGTGTCATACTAAAGGAACCAGCGGCAGAATCTGGGTTATCACTTGCTGATGTCGGGTTGAATAAGGTAATCTTAGATGTTATATGCCAAATGAGCTTTAGGCCACTTTAAGAGGTTATTAACATTTATTCTTCTGACAACCACATGACCGTACAGCAAGACATCTTTTTCTTTGTCAAATTGAAGTAACTTATCATAACAAGGCTTTGCAGCTACCGTTAGAGATTTATATTTCTAGTAATCCGCGTGCAGAATGTTGGTTGGATAACTACTGTGAGTGATGTATGACAGTTAAAGAAAATGGTTAAAACAGGGATAAAACCCATCTCCTAAGAGGATTGGTAATGACACGAATAAATCCTGAGATTTAGTCAATAATCATCAATTTAAAATATTCTATCTAATTTATAATGAGTATTACAAGAGTGTATATAGAACAAAACTCAATTGCTCTATGAAATCGGTGAAAGCAAGGGTATGGTTTCATATCTATTATGGCTCATCTGTAAGAATTGGGAATTGCCAGGATCCTGTTGCATATATATAACATATACCATAAATTGTATTAAATCTTGTATACCCACTGACGTTAAAATTTTTCAGTAACTGCTGCTGTCCCTTAACTTCACCGATATGTCCTCCCTCTTTTTTTTTCAAAAATTAATATCTTTCTGTTTCAAGACTTATTTCTGCTTGTTAACCAATTACCATAATCTGCAGAATGTTGTTCTTGAACAAGTGCTTGAGCCTGGTACAAGGGTCACTGTTGCAATGGGAACCAATCGCCATCTGGACGGTACTGAAATTTCTAAAGAGATTCCTTGGAATTTTAGATTTTGTAATTGTTCAGGACAGGTCCTTCATATTCTAGGTAAGGTTAATCAGGTTTTAGTGAACAGTATGTTGATTTTACATAATAACCAACTTTACAAGCTACAATTGTACATAATGAGCAACTTTACAAGCTACAATTGTACATAATGAGCAACTTTACAAGCTACGATTGAGGAATAAGAATAAGTATTAAAGTAAATAATTTTACAAAAATAAACATTTGGTTTGGTTGTTTCTGCAACAAAATATTGTCTACTGTGTTGACTTTTGGGTTGTCACTGTACAATGCACATTAATGGCTGTGTAT
The DNA here is from genome assembly GCA_028671895.1 of Oenanthe sinensis. NCBI lineage: Eukaryota > Viridiplantae > Streptophyta > Magnoliopsida > Apiales > Apiaceae > Oenanthe > Oenanthe sinensis. The sequence continues at coordinate 28,072,487 of CM053813.1, read as the reverse complement.
ATTATAGCTCACATCTTATGACATGTTCTACAAGAACATTGCATAAAATTGTTAATTGTTATCTTCTTGTGCGAATTTGAGTGGAAGTGGTTCAGCCTATGCAATTATGGATTTTAGACTCTTGCATAACTCAATAGTTCTATGTTTTGATTCTAGATAAACCACGCCAGGTTGTTTCATCTTCAAAGCCTAGGGAAGAAGCGGGAGCATATTGGGGTTATAAAGTAAGATACGCTGCCAATATAAGTTCAGTATTCCAAAGCTGTCCATACCAGGTATCTTATGTTATGCATAAATTTTCTTGTTTAAATATTCATACATGTAATGTATTCCTAATCATATAGGGAAGGGAACTAATTCATTAACTTTATAATTTAATGTGCAGGGTGGGTATGATCATCTGATAGGTACCTCAGAGCATGGCCTGTTTTTTAAGTCTTCAGAGCTTACTCTACCTCCATTCAGGTATCATGTGTCATGTCTCTTGATAATCGTATAGGTCCAGAATCTAATATCTTGACCAATACTCTTGAAAATGTAAAGCAAGTAAACAACTGTCGTTCAGTGATGTTGTCACTAATTCTTGACAAAATGGCGACGTCACCATATGCTAGTATTGATGGGTGCCAAAACTAGAGATGTATAAAAAATCCGAAGCCCAAAGTCTGAAAACCCTGATCCAAAAAAAGCCCGGCCCGCAGGCCTTAAATGGGCCTTCTATATATATATTTTTTTGGTCAAAATCCCCGAAATTCAAAAAATCCGGATTCAAGCTTGGATTGTTAAAAATCCGGATAAAGCTAGGATTTTTTAAAAGCCCGGATAAAGGCCAGATTAAAAAGTCTGATTTAAAAACCCGGATATTATTTGCCCAAAGCACGGATATTGTTTTACTAATTTTACTAAAAGCTCAATTACGTGTTATGTAAGGAAAGCCCAGTTAATGATTTAGGCTAGTCCACCAGTTATCCCTTTTTAACTTCTAATATATTAAGTTATTAACCCAATACCAGATGTCCAGATCTATTCAACTAGTCCGCCTTTTTTATTTTTGCTCAACTCTAGTCCCCAACTTCATTTTTGTAAAACCTAAATTTTGCCCAATCTAAGTTCATCAATTCAATTCGGAGTCTGTGTCTCAATGAATTAAGTTCCATTCCAGATGTGTTATACATACTATCATGTGAGTGTAAATATATATGCAATTTGAAAGTAAGGTCAAGCATGAAATGGGAAATGAGTTGGGTTGGTCGATTTGAAGTCTGCAGTCTCAAAACCCCAAAATTGAAGGAAATTTGATGATTAATAAATAATAATGTCACTTCTATCAAGCATATGGCATTTCTTCTACTGTTTGATTTGATTTTTGATGATACCTTTTCTTCAATTATGTGAATAAAGACAATATAGTTTTTAATCAATTTAGTTCTATGTGTGTATGGACCTCCTGATGTTGGTCTATAGACTTGAACATGAGGTAAATTTATGGTGTATCTCTACCTCTAATATATATAATGCAGTAGATCTATGTATTAAAGAACCTGAATCATTCATCCCCGTCACAATATGTAGGCATCTGTTAATTGCTTTTGGGGGGCTTGCTGGGTTAGAAGAGTGTTTCGAAGAAGACAAAAATCTGAAGGTTTGTATTCGTATCATTTCTATATGATTCTATTATGTAAAAGAATGTACATGTTTGTTACGTGGATTTTTTTTATATATAAATGTACATGATTGTTATTGTGTAATCTCTCTCTCTCTCTCTCACACCCACCCACGCACCCACCCACACCCACACCCACACAAACACACACCTGCATATCCGTGCTCTTTTACATGCTGTCATTGCATGATATGTTGGTTTGAGAAAGCTTCTTAGTATTGCTTGGAATTTGCAGAGGAACATGACACAAATTTTACATTTACCTTGGTCCTTGGATGACCAAGGGTTTGAACCTGTTAGTAATTTTTGGTAAGTGGGAAATTTATGCAAATATATTTTTTTTATTTCAGGGTAAGAAACCAAGTGATGTATTTCATTCATACTTGAACGTTTGCCCGAATCAAGGAAGCAGAACCATAAGAACAGAGGTAATCCACTATGATCTGCTTGATGCACAATAACATGTATTAACTAGTGAGCTACTTAATACTTATGTGGGTGCCATGTTTGCATGTTTTTCAAACAGGAAGCTGTGTTTATATCTCTTCAATATTTTCAAGAACCAATAGACCGCGCACTGCAAAATATTTAATCCTCAGCTTATTAAACATCAAATCATTAAAGATTCAAATGGCTTGATATGATCACTCCCTTAGAAGTTCAATGATACTTGATGAATGTTTGCTCGAGTTAAACAGAATATATCATTTAGTTGGTTTGCTTGCTTGAAGGGTGATAACTGATAACCATGATGTACCAGCTGTGAGTTTTGTTCATCCAAGGAAAGTTGAAGATTTTGGGACCGATTCAATTGGAATGCACTAACAGGAAGACTTGTGCACGGGAAAATTATGTTACTGACAAATTGCTTACGATTAACTTTTGACAATTAAATGTTCAATTGTTGTGTAGTTGGTAAAAAAAACTTATTCTAATTCGATTGCTATATTCTGAGTCTGTGAAGGAAGGAGTACTTGAGATGACTATGTTTTGCTTAGTTGATTTGGTTGTGCAATTTTCCATGTCAGAAACTGGGTTGAGTACAAAAGAAAGAACTCGGGAGTAGTACAACAAAAGAAATAATCAATTAATGTTATCATGAAGTTAATTGATATTCTTTAGTAAACCTGATATTTTGTCGTTATTTAGATAAATACAAATGAAACAGTAAATCAGGGCGTACTGTATTTGTGTATTAAAATAACCAGCAATTGTGTTGTATTTTCATATCTCGTACATTTTTGTACCAAAATTTAAATCCAATACTTAATGAAATCATGTCGTGTCGGGTGGTAAAGCCCCAAATATCCCATTCTCAACCAACTGAGACACCGGTGCGGGACATGTCGTGTCGTTGTAGATCAGGTACATGATATAAAGTGTAATATTTTAATAATTAACATTTTATTAATAAAATATTGGTTTTATAAATTTTTAAACACTACTAATATAATAGTTTCATTTTTAAAGTTGTTAAATAATCAGCTTAATTTAAAGATGGAGATGGACTATTTGAAATCAAATAAAATTTTAGTCAATCATTAATATATCTAACTAACATCATTGAAAACTAACATATTAGAGTACTCATCATTTTTATCAAATAATAATTATTATAGTTATGAGTATCAAAATGTTCTAATGAATATTTTGTTAGAAAATGAAAAGTTTAAGACATATTTTATATATGTTCTTGATGTAATTTCCGGAAACTAATTATTGGAAGTTGTTCCTTACTATGAGGACTTAAACTTTCATGTTTGGATCTAAGACATTTTTTTAGTGTAATCCATAAATAAATTGAGTGAAAGTTGCTAGTTTGAAATGGGTTAAAAGTGTTGTCCCACGTAGAATATGTAATATAGGTGTGGGTGCTTTATATGCATGTATGTGCAAGAGTAGTGTCAACTACTAAGGCATGTGAATGTGCATGGTGTACTAGTGTGCCCTCGTCGGCACACACGCGCGCCGCCCCGCCACGACTTGACTCGGATCGAAAGGCGATTTGGGCGAATGTCTCGGCGTCTCGCGTACGCGAGACGACCTGGGCGAGGAGTTTTATTACATGATTAATTAATTTAATTATGACTTTAAATGTTATTTTAAAATGAATATTGAATCAAAGTTACTGTCAAAGAATACTTATAGTGTGTACAAAGTTACTGTCAGGATAAGCGTGTACAAAGTTCTGTCAGGATCATGTTATAAATTTTGATGGAAAACTGGATCAGAGTTTGATAGTAAACTCTGATGGAAAGCTGAATCAGTGTTTAACAGTAAACTCTGATGGTAGTTACTATCAGTGTTTGACAGTAAACTCTGATGAAAGTTACTGTCAGTGTTTGACAGTAAACTCTGGTAACTGATTCTGATAAATATTCTATTAAATGTTTTTGAAGTTAGAATAATTATTTTAATTAATATTTTATCTACTGTTACGTTTTATTGTATTATATATACACAAAAACGTTGGAGATAGAATAGACGAATTTTGACACAAGTTTGAGGAAACCCTAGCAGTCATACTCTGTATTTTCCACATTAATATTCATACAGATTTTGCATAAAGTTTTTTGGGCGAACTGATGTGCAGGTCGCTGTTGAGTGCTACGTATCTGTGGACGAAGTACTCTGTGCTGTTTTATCCTGGAAGTGATATTACTGCAACTCATCACACCGTACTTGAGCAATAATTTTTTCAAGAACAGTCAAGACTTCTTGCAAGACTGGGTGATTCAACAGTTGTTTTGGTTCTATCAGTGTATGCTTAAAGTTTCTGTTAGATCTAAGTATTCAATCTTTTCTCTTGTCCTTACAGTTACTGATTTTTATATCTTGTTTTTACCTTCGTGCTTTATTTTATTAATTGGTTTAATCTGTTTATTCTTGTTAAACTGTTTATATAACTACCCCATTGTTGTGTTTAGTTTTGAATTAATCCCAACATATTTATGGTCAAATTTTGTATTCTTTATATTTATATATATTATTTTTTATATTTGATTAACATAAACAAATTTAATAAGATGGATGCTTTATAAACAAATAGTCAAATAGTTTCTCTATTTCTATTTCGAGTTATTTGTTCTGTTTGATTTTTATCAATAAAATATAAGTAATTAATTATAAAAACTCAAATAAATAATTAATAATAATATATTTATATCCTTTAAATATAACAAAGGCAGCCCTGTTAATAATATAATACAACTCCCCGAAAACAAGAGGAATTATACATACAGATACCTATATCTATCTCTCTAAATCCCCATCCGCACCGTTATTTAGTTAAATTCAAAAAAACAATAAGGGTGGTTGTTTATAATTGGCGCCATGGGAGGTCAAGTGAATGAAGAGAGAGAAAGGTCAAGGTCAAGGTCAAGCTCCTCCGTCGACGATGAAATTCAAAGCGCCAAGACCTTAATCTACGCCCTCAATCTTCTCTCTCGTAATCTCCCTCTTCCCCCGCACCTTCACGATTCCGTTACTTCTATCTACGCCGCCGGCAGCCACGACGGCGCCGCTGGATCTGACTCCACGCCTCAGGTTTCTATTACTTTTTAACTCAATTGTTTGTGTTAATTTAGTTTAATTTAAAGTCCGTGACCGTGTTTTTGTTTAATTATTATTGTAATTGTGTATTGTATAATTAGGTTTTGTATTTATTTATAAGCACACTCTATTTGTAAATATAAATGAAATAGGTTAAATGACTTGGTGACTTTTTGCTTATGTCATGTACTCATGTGTGTGTGTGTGTTGCGTTTATTGTTCGGTGTTCTTAACTTTGTAGTGATTATGATTCATGGATTATGACTCTGTTTATTCTCGTGATTTTTGGAAATTTACGAGTCATATGCTGAGTCAATTGATGTGTTGATATATTTACCAAATAACTGCCTTTTAACTGATGCAGAGTCTGTTTCATCATTGTATATGCATTTTAAGAGAATGCTACACGTGTATATCTTGATAAGCATTCTGTGTACTCGAAATTCAATCATACTTGATCCATTGTGACAAAGCTTATTTCCCGAAAAACACATTTTGATTAAATTAGAATGCTACAAGTCAGAAGATAATATTATAGGCAAGATTGCTAGAACAAACTTCTTTTTAAGTCTTGAAATATTCCTTTTGATAATTGATCTCCTTGATGCATGACACTTGATTGGAACTTCTTCCAAGTGTTCGTATTGGTTGATTAGGAATGGCTTTAAATATATCCACGAGGCTTGTAGTGAACTATGCTACATGATTACAAGTAGAATGCTACATACTCTTCTTTCTAAGACGAATAACTAAATGCAAAATGGTAATAAGTTATGAGAGATAGGTTTGTTATCATTTAAATTTCCCAACATACGTGCCTATAATTCTTTCATGTTTCTTCGTTAAATATTGTCTTGCTGATGTTTCAATCATTCCTGTGGTAGAAGTTTGAATGCCTCTATGCTATTTTAATTTACTTTGGTCAATATACTTGGTTATGTTGTATATATCTTTCTTTCGGTGCTCCTCAGGCTTTAGGAATATACAAGTACAGAGTACTTACCTATCTGCAGTGTTTTGCTAATAGAGACAGCTTAATGGCTCATTTTTAGTTATAGATCCATTTTAATATGTAGTTGTAGAGTGAACTAATTATATACTAATAGGCCTATGCTTATAGATTCTTAATTTTTTTCTCATGAAGTGATATTATATAAGTTTTTATCATTAAGACACTAAAAAAGTAGCCCCTTTAGTATTGCTAGTGACAATACACCTGATGCTATATTGCATTCGGTAAAATAAGAGACTGGCAACTTTTGGATAATTAACTAGTCTAGACAAATTCCATATTAATATATCCTCAACTTGGAATGTGCTTAAATGTTAATACTGTGTTGAGATGGCAAAAAGATGTAATATCTGGTTATGTTTGTGTACAGAATGGGTTTGATATTACATCTGAAGGAAGTTTGATGTCAGACCTTGAGGATGCATTGTCAAAGCAGCGACCAAATTATATGTCAGGCGTTGGATTGACAAAACAAAGGGAAGAACGCATACAGAGCAACATACAGCATCGTATAACTGAACTTGAAGGTTACATTTCTTTCTCGAAAGAGAACTTTAAGTTTTTTTATTTATTTATAAATTGGTTGTTTATATAAAAGATGTCTACTGTATTTCACAAGAAATTTCTTCTACAATTTGTTGTTTTGTAAATATGTCAGTGGTGATAGTAGTTTGCAGTAAGAGCCAAACTACAGTTTTTATTTATTCTTCCAACTACGAGGTATAAACATCCCAACAAGAAAAGTGAAAGTGAGGTATGGTAGCTAAGAGCCTGTGTGGATCGACTATATTAAAAAACATAGGTGTGCATTTGTGAATGTACCTGGATAGGTACTTCTAAAAAATAAGCAGTTGTTGTGTCAGAATAAGTGAATCCAAGAGGGGGAGTGGGGGGGGGGGGTGCGTTGATTCACCTACCCATGTCTTGGATCTTTGCACTATGGAGGCTTAGTGCATAACATAGACATATGCTATGCTTCTGGGCTGGACCATGATCCAGAATTTGTATCTACATGCTTATGTCAGAAAGTACATTGCCATTTCATCTTTTCCGAGCTTTATGGTCAAATTGACAGTTTGTGCATATTACCCATGTATATTTTTTCCTTTTCTTATCTAGATATTCATTTGTCAGTGACATTTGAAAAACCGCATTTTGAGTATATCATGGCAAATACTTTTTATATGATGCTGTCATGTTCCTAAGTAGTTCCAACTTACTTCTGTATATTAATATATATTGTTTTTTATTTTAATAGAATTGCCTGCAAGCAGAGGAGAGGGCATCCAGTCGAAGTGCTTGCTTGAGCTTTATGGACTGAAGGTAGATCTGTGTTAAAGTGGTTATCACGTCATACTTTAACATGTTAGGCATATCTATCGGCTAATGTAACAAAAGTTATTTGAAAAATTAATGAACAATTATATGTGGTTGCAGTTACATGAGTGTCAGACTAATATGCTTCTTCTAACAAACTTACGAACATACTCTAAATTTAAGTACAAAAAGGAATGACTTCTTTCTATTCTTAGCTCTTTCCTGACGTTGATGGAGCTAGATACTACGTTTGTTTTGAGAATGTTGGAAAAAATTAGCGGTAAATCAAAGTCGACATATATATACAATTCATAAATTATTTAGTTATAATTGTGTATAATTTGCATCTCTTGTTCCTCTGTCACCAAGGAAGCAACTTACAATGGTTCTGAACATAAATTAAACTTGCACGTTAAGTATCTATATTAAGAGATTTCATGGGTTGTCTTTGTTGATGAGAATTGTCTTTCCTTCCAGCTGGCTGAGTTTCAGAACAAGGTTCGATCTGATGTGAATACAGAGTACTGGCTACGCAAGATCTGCGCATGTCCAGAGAAGCAGCTGTTTGACTGGGGAATGATGCGTTTGCGTCGTCCCCTCTACGGGGTAGGAGATGCTTTTGCTATGGAAGCCAATGATAATATGAAAAAGAAACGTGATGCCGAGGTAATGTTTTTTAGGTACCACTACTATTACTTGTCTCTAGTTAGGCTCGGTAAAGTTAGGACTGTAAAGTATTTTCTGTAGATGTCCAAGACATTAGGTAGTCACAAAAAAGGCGTTTTAGTTATTAAATATAATATGAGGCAAACAAATTTTTTTATCTTGGATAGGTATAGTCCGCCAGCATCAGTAGTATGTTCGGAATATAAATATATAAAAAGCATTGTTGCAATTAGTCTATTGCAGTAACTGGGATTTTATCTTCCCCCCTTTTCTATTCCTTGACGGGATTATTAGTTAACAAATTATCAGAGTTCATATTATTATCATCTTTTCAAAGGTTTCTGTACACATATGCAATAGAGCAATGATACATCGAACCAAAATTTTTGTAGAGGCTTTCAAGATTAGAGGAAGAGGCGAAGAACCAAATCGAGAACAAGAAACGGAAATTCTTCTCCGAGATACTTGATGCAGCTCGTGAACTACAATTACAAATACAGGCTGCTCAAAAGCGCAGGAAGCAAAGGAATGACGGTGTTCAAGTACGGTATTAGCTTATTCTGTCTGCTGTTATTAATTCCTATTTCCCTCCCCACTCACACATGGTTGAAAAAACCTACTCAAGTACTTCACACAGAATGTCATCTTTGTCATTCAACTTTACTCTTTTAACTTGATGCTAAAGAACACAAAAGATATATGCTCAACCTTTAAATATTTTACCGGATATAAAATGAAGTTATCTCTCATCAGGCTTTTATACCTATATATATCTTGTTTAGGCATGGCACGGAAGGCAAAGGCAACGTGCTACTCGAGCAGAGAAATTGAGGCTCCAAGCTTTAAAAGCTGATGATCAGGAAGCTTACATGAGAATGGTTGAGGAGAGCAAGAATGAAAGGTTAACTATGCTTCTTGGTAAAACTAACGAGCTGCTTGTTCGTTTGGGTGCTGCTGTTCAACGTCAAAAAGATGCTGAGCATGATGGTATTGACTCCTTAGAAGGATCCGAAGATGACATAATTGACTTGTCTCCTTCTAAGGCTGAAACCCTTGGTAATCCTCCAGAAGAAGATGCTGAAATAACTGATAAAGAACCTGATGAAGGTGTAAAGCCAGGCGATTTACTTGAAGGCCAACGGCAGTATAATTCAGTTATTCATTCAATTCAGGAGCAGGTAATTAAAAGATTACCACCGGCATATTATCTTGCCGTAGCCAGTAATTTTGCTTATTTACAAGTAAAATGTTCACAATTGTAATTTAAGATTCATACAGACATAAATATGCAATAAAAAAAACAGGGTTTTCTTCCACTCTACTAATCGGATACTATTTAATTTCACATTTAGATAGCAAGACATTATCTTTTGAATGTTGGTAGCAGATTCCTTGCTGGTGGAGGTTTCTATATTTGAACTATTATTTCCTTTTCTTTTGACATGGGCTTTTATTGTTGGCCTTTCCATATTTAGTTGGCTTTCCAGTATGAAGGATCACTCAATTGCAAGTGTACAAGACAATATTCCCTCTGCATTACCATAATGTATTCTGCTAATATAAGCATGCGAAACTGTCTCAGCCTGCAAATAGACATTAAACACTTGAATCATAATTTGCATGATATGGATGCTTCATATCTAATTGGTTCCTGTACTAAGTTTCAGGAAATCTTTTGAGTTCATGCCTCTGCATTACCATATCTAGTTCTTTTAGGTTAAAAAATTAGAAGCTGCTTAGCTCAAAATTACACATTGGTTAGACTCAAATTAGAAGATACATTTGGCGGTTAAATAAAAAATTTACCACTCCTAGGATTCATGCACCTAAAATTCAGATGAAAATTTACTGTGGCTGTCAAACTAATGTAATCCTATTTAGACTTCTTGTGGTTCTATATAAAAACCTTGTGTGGCTTGTACAGGAATCATTTATTATATTTGAACTTTACAGGTCACAGAGCAGCCATCCATGCTACAGGGTGGAGAACTGAGAGCATACCAGATTGAAGGACTTCAATGGATGTTATCTTTGTTTAATAACAATCTGAATGGAATTCTAGCAGATGAGATGGGATTGGGGAAAACAATTCAAACCATTTCACTAATCGCATATCTTATGGAGAACAAGAATGTTACAGGACCTCACTTGATTGTGGCCCCAAAGGCTGTGCTACCAAACTGGATGAATGAATTCACTACATGGGCTCCCAGGTATGCTGAGATAAAATTGTTCCAGTAATCTTGTTTGCACTCCGACTTAAGTAAGCCATATGTTGTCTTTTTGGAAGTAATGTATGGAGTTTCTTCTGCTTTCAGTATCAATGTTGTGCTTTATGACGGACGCATGGAAGAAAGAAAGGCGATGAGGGATGCATATGTAGGAGAGGGAAAATTTAATGTGTTGGTCACTCATTATGATCTGATTATGAGGGATAAAGCTTTTCTGAAAAAAATTCATTGGCACTACATGATTGTTGACGAAGGACATCGGTTAAAAAATCATGAATGTGCTCTTGCAAGGACTCTTGATGGAGGGTATGTAGCATCATGAATGGCAACCCTTTTTTTTTCTTGTTTCTGTACCATTTGCTTCCTCGTGGTATTAGGATTATTCTCTTTTTATCCTTTCTCGTTAAAAATGAAGATTTAAAGTCATGTGAAAACATGAAGATAGATCAATATCTCATTCAGGGCATTGCATATGATATGCAAACCATCCATTTTTTTAACCTGTAATTCCACAATGATTTTTTTAGCTGTGGCCGATGTAAATGAGTAAAAAGTATTTATCGTGTTGGAGAATGAACTTGCGTAAGATGTGTAAATATCACTATTGTTTTTATGCAGATATAAGATACGACGAAGACTTTTGCTGACTGGAACTCCAATACAGAATAGTTTGCAGGAGTTGTGGTCCCTGCTGAATTTTCTTCTCCCAAACATCTTTAATTCAGTTGAGAATTTCGAGGAGTGGTTTAATGCCCCCTTTGCAGATCGGTGTGATGTTTCTTTGACAGATGAAGAACAGTTACTGGTTATTCGGCGCTTGCATCATGTAGGTTTAGCTTCCAAGTTATTCTACTTTAATCTTCTCCTAGATTGCTTACTTTGAATTCACTTGTATTATTAGGTTATAAGGCCATTTATATTAAGAAGGAAGAAAGATGAGGTGGAGAAGTATCTGCCTCAGAAGTCTCAGGTCATACTGAAATGTGATATGTCAGCATGGCAGAAAGTATATTATCATCAAGTCACTGATGTGGGAAGAGTTGGACTGGCTACTGGTATGTAATTTCTGTCCCTAAACTTGTCTTCTGGTTATGTTCTGCAGCCAGTTGTCTTGTTTTATTCGGTCCAAATGCAATTGAACAGGCAGCCGACTGACATTAAGCCTTTTGTTTGGTATCAGGGACTTTTCATGATTCTCCAGATACTTTACTTTCTAGGGATCCTCTCCCCCTTCAAAACTTTGTGCACTCGTGTGACCTTATAAATATAGTTTCATGAACCCATTATTTTATAAATAAGCAAATAATAATCTTGCTACTTGAGTACTATCTTTCATCTTTAACATGAAATCTATTGAAGGGCTTTTTGGTGTTGGACCTTCGATGATTCAATGGGAATTTATTAAAATTAAACTAGTGTAGGACTTGGCTTGCACACATGCTATGATCATTTGCCTATCAGTACATGGATGTATTATTTTCTGAAAGATGAAGAAATTGCTTACACTTTACTGATAAAATAAATTTGCAGGAACTGGGAAGTCCAAGAGTCTACAGAACTTGACAATGCAGCTCAGGAAGTGTTGTAACCACCCGTACCTTTTTGTTGGTGAATATAATATCTGGCGTAGGGAAGAGATATTCAGAGCATCAGGAAAATTTGAGTTGCTTGATCGTTTACTTCCCAAACTGCATAGAGCAGGGCACAGAGTACTCCTTTTCTCACAAATGACCCGGCTGATGGACATTCTTGGAGTTTACTTAGATCTTCATGGTTTTAAGTTTCTTAGACTTGATGGCTCAACAAAAACTGAGGAAAGAGGGACATTGCTAAAACAGTTTAATGCTCCAGATTCCCCTTATTTCATGTTTCTTTTGAGTACACGTGCTGGCGGTCTTGGTCTAAATCTGCAGACAGCAGACACTGTGATTATCTTTGACAGTGACTGGAATCCTCAAATGGACCAGCAAGCAGAGGATCGAGCACATCGTATTGGGCAAAAGAAGGAAGTGAGGGTTTTTGTACTCGTGAGTGTGGGATCAATTGAAGAGGTAATCCTGGAGCGTGCAAAGCAAAAGATGGGGATTGATGCAAAGGTCATTCAAGCAGGATTGTTTAATACAACCTCCACAGGTTAGTAGTTCAAATTTAAGCAAGACCATGGTAAAAATCAATTTTACAGTACTATGGCCCCGTTTGGTATTGCTTTTGCAAACAGCTACAACAGCATTTTGCTGAAAAGCTGTCAAAAAAGTGTTTGGTAAAATTTAAAAACTTCTTTATGAAGAAACGCTTTTTGGCCTAAAAGCTGCTGTTAGAGAAAGTATGTCCCCATACTTTTGAAAAAAAACTGTTTTTCAACTTTTGCAGGAAGTATATATAAGTTTCATTATTCAACTTTTCCAAAAACATTATTTTTACATATTATATCTCAAAATATGTATAAATAAATAAAAATACCAAACAATCATCTGATTTTCCTGACAACACTTTTTCCACCAGTTAGGGGTGGCAAAATCCGACACGACCCGAAACCCGACACGAACCCAACATGGAAAAATACGAATTAGGGTCGGGTTCGGTAAATTTTTACCTGTTCGGGTTCGGGTCGGGTTCAGGTTGACCCAAAGTACCTGAACCCGACCCAAAATTTTAATATATATAATATATAAATATAAATTTATATTATAAAGAATATAAATTTGTGATATATTTACATATTATTTAAATAATTATATTCAAATATCATCTCATAAAGTTACTATTATATATTATTTAATAAATTATAAATAAAAATAATTATATAAAAATAAAATAATTAATTTTTAATAATTTTTGGGTCAAAACGGGTCATTTTCGGGTCTATTAGGTACATAACAGGTCGGGTTCAGGTTGAGATTTTTCAACCCGTTTCGGGTCGGGTCGACCCAAAAATAGGACTTGGTATAGCAAACCCGACAAGAACCCGACCCGTTACCCGAAATTGCCGCCCCTACTGTCACGGGGTCGTTTTTTTCAACTTTGATTCGATCCTGCACGGCCTGATTTCCCCACAAAACCAGTCAGCCGTACCCACACAATGACTATATATGCTAATGCACAATCTGCCACAAGTATGAATAATAGTGCACACAAAATATATGGCCAAAGCCAACCTTTGTATTATCACCACAATACTAACAAAGGAACACAAGAGTTATGGCTGGAGTTTACAAAGGTTTTACTCCCCCAAGTTTCTTCTCTTATGCTATCTACCCACAATACACTTAGATCTCCCCCAACCCAAGTGTTTTCCCACAAGTATTATTATCCCACTGATTACAAACTGATTGATATCTCTATATCTATGTTTACAACTTAATGCCTAACATAAATATATATGTGTCACGAATTTGCACATAGAGGCAGTTTATAAAACTGCTCACGAACTGCTGTCAAAGCCCCAGCCTGTGCATGCCACCTGTGTCCCATGTTTCTTGCCAGTTTCTCTTGTCTTTTAACTCCCTGAAACTGCCAATAATTGTCACTGATCAAACTGTCATAGTCGTGGACTTAGCTGCACCTCGTTGTTGCTAAAACTGTCGCCTGTGCCGATGCCTGCCCCCAGGCAACTGCCGCCAACCGCCACTAAACTGAGTTCCCCAAGCTTAGCTGAAGTCATGAACTTAGCTCATGCCCACATTGCCTTGACCAAATTTCATGTCATAGCGAAGATGTCTTACACCTACCACCAACACTTTTTCTTACAGCACATCAGTTTTCAACAACACTCCCAAACGGAGCCTATATCTAAGAGCTGGGGAGAGAGGGGGGATGTGTTACCATTTAACTAATAATTTAATTCTCTTACAAGTTCATATTTTGGTATAAGACGAAAAAGGAATATAAATGGTTTCCGTCCGTCAACATTATCACGCTTCCCTCTTGAGGGTATAAAGTAAGATTTTGATTGAATTCTTTCGCAGAGATGTACTACTAGAAGGTTTCATATTTTTTGCAGTATAAATAAAATGCCATAGATGCCACCTTGTAGCACTAAAAAGAATATCTGATTGAACAGATATTGAACTACTCGATGCAGGGTTGTTTGTGCAGTATGCGGCTGTAATATTACTTCGTGTCAGTTCCAAATTTACAGTTTTACACTCTGTTTCACAAACTACTGTAAATTGTTATTCACATACTTATCTTCCCAAATGCAGCTCAGGACAGGAGAGAGATGTTGGAAGATATCATGCGTAGAGGTACGAGCTCACTGGGAAGAGATGTGCCAAGCGAGAGAGAAATTAATCGTCTTGCAGCCCGATCAGATGAGGAGTTCTGGTTGTTTGAGAGAATGGACGAGGAGAGAAGGCAGAAGGAGAATTACAGATCTCGACTCATGGAAGATCATGAGGTACCAGATTGGGCATACACTAAACCCGACCCCAAGGATACCAAAGGAAAAGGATTCGACTACGAAAGTGCGAATATCACTGGAAAACGACGTAGGAAGGAGGTTGTTTATGCAGATACTCTTAGTGAATTACAGTGGATGAAGGCTGTGGAAAATGGCGAAGAACCATTTAAGCATAAGACTAGAGGAAAGAAGACAGAGCATCTTCCTCCGGTTACAAATGATTTGATTTACAATAGTGTTGAAGTGGGGAAGAAAGTGATAGAGTTGAAGAGCAAACCCGAAACACTGCCAAGTGAGTTTACTAATGAGAAAAGCAGCATAAAGTTGTCTCTGAAAAGACCTAATTTGGAGGCAGCAAATTCCCCATCAAGTGAATCTGTAGATGCCGGTACTACTTCGAAGGGACGAATGTTGTCATGGAAGCCACATAAAAGGAAGAGGTCTAGTTTAACATAATGAGTGTGTTCCCCACATAGTTCTTCTATTCTAATTTAGCAACAGATACTATGGACAAACCTCAATGTAGTGGCTTTACTGCAAGCAACACCACAACAAAAGGCTAGATGGTTATCTCATAACCCTTTACAATGGAACATTATTATCTTAATTTGTGAACCAGGCAAGCATGTAGGTCAGGAGCATTGGAGGATCTAGACAAGACTCGGCACTAAAAGAGTTTTATAGTTGCCATAGCTGTTGAAATATTCAAAGAGCGTGTAGTTTTTCCTTTCTTACAAATTGTGAAAAGTAAATACAATTATGTTGTTTTCGTATTAATACATCTTTGTAATCTATTTTATTTCATTTTTTGTTTCTCACAATTAATTAGATTTAAATTCGAGTGTGAAAGTACTTTATACTTGCAACTGTATGCTTGTGTTGCTAAAAGGAGAACATGGTCAAACAGATTATGGGTTCAATTAGGGTGGTCCCGGCTCTAGCTTAACAAGATGTGCCTAGGACCTCTAAGTATTTTGAAATTTGTGAATTATTTATATATAAATTAGAAAATTTATATAGAATATATATGAATTAGGTCCGAAAATTAATTTTGTAAAAAAAAATTAATTCATTAAATGGATTAAAAGAGTTTAATAATATAACACCACTCATCGATTGATCGAAGTTCATCAAAGCAACTTATTATAAAAAATTTACTAGAGTTGGTGATGGATTGATGTTCACTTCAATAAAATTTTATTAAAATATTAATTCAATAAAACTGTTGTATAAAAATAATAGGATTTATTAAAAAATTACATAATACTATTTCCGCCTTAAATTATATAACTTACTAATTTTTTAGACGTTAAATTACCTTAACGCTGCAATTTTTAAGAGATACTGAGAGCACAACTGAATACAAAATTTCATTATTTCCTCTCATGTTTTCTACTTAATTAATCAGAAACACAGTATCACTGACCCATTACAAAACACCACTTATCTTGTCTGCCGCTTAAAATTTAAAATCAAAACTGATGACCTTTTTAGGCCAAAAATAATAATGTTGTTGTAGTAAAAGTTGAGTTCATATTTATATTTTCATCATTATCAAATGCAGAAAATTTGAAGTTCTAATTAATCATACCTTCACTTTTCTTCTTCCAGTTTTCAGCATATGCATCTGAAAAACTTTACGGTAACCCAAATTAACTTGCACTCTTAATATCTATTTTCTCTCTTGTAGTGACTGTTCTGGTTCATCCTAATTGCTGGTTTTGGTACATGGATGCAACCAACATTAATGTAATATATCTGATTGATATCAAGACATTAGTGTCAAATTTGTGTTTGTATATTGTTTTGTCCAGATTTTGTAGGGTTAATAGCTAAGTCTATTTGATTTTGTGTTTGGAGGACAAGTAATAAAGTAGTAAGACAAGTGCAAAAAAGTAAACCAAAGAACAAGAACACAAGGTTTTGGTGACGCGGAAAACCCCTTGAACAAGGTTAAAAACCGCGGGTGAGAATGACCCAGCCAAGATTATCCACTATAATTGTAATTGAGACGAAGTACAAGTGATTTGAATGAAGAAAAATACATGAACTGCCTACTCGTCGACTATGCAGCAGCTACTCGTCGACTATGCAGCTGTTACCCGTTGGCTGTATGTATTGTGTGTATATCATTCTGGTCTTCTTCCCCTCCCTTTATCCATCTCTTTAATCATATTTATAATGTGTTTTTCTCCTCCTTCGTGATCCTGTTTTCATGCCACAACTCCTGATCACGTTCCTTGAATTATGGGATCGTTTCCTTATCTTCTCATGTGATTGAATTGTAGTTGAATTAGGATTCTTATCCTTTCCTGAAAATTCGCCCGTCGAGTATACTCAGTCTTACCCGTCGAGACCTGGTCTACCCGTCAGCCTGTCTAGTTCCTATTTTAAAGGACCCTTAATAATTATCAATATAATTAATAATTATCCATCTATAATTGAATAATTCAACTGATATTGAATTATTAATGAATAATGCTGATAAATATAACCAAATAATTCGTGGGTCGTCCAAACAATGTATACTCGTCAGTTTACTCGTCAGCTCGTCGACTATGTTGCTACTCGTCAGCTCGTCCATGCAGTCGTCAATAGAGTTTTTCACCCGTCAATACAAACCTGGACGTGTAAAAATCTGGTACAAACAATTGCCCCTAATTTTATTGGGTGAAGACATACAACCAATAAAATTCTTCTTCATCTCGAATATTATCTCGTTGTTGTTGGTTGCATATTTGTAGTCGTCCATTTAATCAAAATGGCTTGTTGACAGGTTCATGTGATTCCTTAGCTCGTCGTAGTAATATGCCACTTGTAATATGTGATTTGTTGTGTGTAGTTGACAACTTGTAATATGTATTTCGTCAAATGTAACTTGTCGAGTGTGACTTGTAACTCGTCACACGTAATTCATAACTTGTCGATGTAACACGTGACATGTAGTCGAGGTTTGTAATTGTAGTGCATAATAGGGATTATTGAGCCTTGATGTCGTAATGTCAAAGATGTTTGGAAGGCCAATCTCATGTGAGACATGAGCCACGACCATAATATTTGTTTCATAAGCGTAGCTCGTAGTCGTAATTATTTCAACTTGCAGTTGAAATACGTAGATGCATATACGTAGCTTGTAATCATGAAATGTAACCATAATGTGCAATCATATTCGAGATTCGTGAATGTGACATATACCATGTCGATGTAACTTGTAGTCATAATATATGAAATGTCGTAGACTTGTAACATGTAACATGTCGACGAGATGTATAACTTGTAATTGTAATATGTCAAAATGACTTGCAATTCGTAAAATGCCAATGAGACATGTAATTCATAAAACGTCGTGTCAATGTGATACATAAGCTTTTCACGCCGTATGTCAATATGACATGTAATCGTAATATGTTGTATGTCAATGTGAAAACTATTTGTAATATGTCGTATGTCAATGTGACATGTAAATTGTATCACATCGTATGTCGAATGTAATCATAATATTTATTCGTCACATGTAATATGTGTTATATACGTCGATTGTATATCGTCACTTGTCGTAAATTGTCATTCGTCGATTGTATATCGTCACTTGTCGTAAATTGTCATTCGTCGATTGTATATCGTCACTTGTCGTAAATTGTCATTCGTCGATTGTATATCGTCACTTGTTGTAAATTGTCATTCGTCGATTGTAATATATTCGTAGGTGCATGCACAACGTTTAAGTTGTTAAAAGGCCTTCCCCTCTTGAAACAAACTTAATTTATCGTAATTTTTTCATTGTGTAACAACAAAGCTCGTTGCCATATGGCGTTCGCCTTTGTTATTTTTATTGTATGTATGTTAGGGGTGTTGCCCCTAGCCGTCGTACGTCGTGGGTGATCAGCCCAATAATAGATAATATCGGGATACAATGCCCCTAGTTATCACGTAATTGTAATGGCCATGTATCGTAGAATCGTAATGTATTTATAGTCATGCAAGTATGCTACATAAAGAAAAACTTAAACATCGAAGATATGTTTAGTAGATTAACAAGAAACAAACGGCATGCATGTTTTACTATATTGCATAGATAAATCACGTAGCTTATAAGCAAGTTGGGCATATAAATTCATATAAGGCATCACACATGCAAGAAGTATCAACACATTACACATAGCGGACTACTAACATGACAATGTATTGCGAAGAAAACATTTAAAAGGCGGATGAGAGATTACTTGCGGTATGCTGTCAAATGAATTGCATTCTAACTCATTAGAATTGGCGTCCGTCAAGTGTTGATGGCATGTATGCCCCTCGTCCAGCGATGATGTCAGTTAAGTAAGGTCTTTACATGTCAGCAAACTTTCCTGCATTGACGTCAACAGTGTTTGGAAAGACCTTCCTCAAGACGAGGTCTCCCACATGAAATTTCTTGATGTACACGTTGTTGTCATAACCGTCGATCACTTTTTGTTGATACAACGTCATTGTAATTTTGGTCATGTCGTGCAGCTCGTCGACAGTGTCCAGGTCATGTCGTGTAGCTCGTCAACAGTGTCCTGGTCATGAACAAGTTTGTCGTTGTTGACATTACTCGTCAGGAGGCCATAATGAGTTGTTGGTGTCATTACTTCTGTTAGTAGGACTGCATATGTCCCACACACTAGAGAAGCTAGTGTCTGTCATGTCGTTGTTTTGGGCGTCGTCCTCGTTGATTGTTAATGTTGTAATTGTCGCATAATGTCACTGTTGCCCCTTGTCGTAAATGTCATGAGGTACTGCCCCTTGTCGTTGTGTCCATGTATGAGGATCAGAAAAATAAATGTAGATGTCATGTTTATCGACATGTTAGATGTCGTCGGACAGGTTGGATGTCGTCGGACAGGTAGTCTTCGAGTTGTCGTATCCAACTTGTCATGTTGGTGTAGTGTGTCGTAACATACATGATCTCTTCCTTGCTGTCATCTTTCTAAATAGCTAGTTTGAAGACGTGTATGATTGGAATGTTGGACATGTTGATATGTCTAAACACTACCCCTAATCCAAAGGCGTCAGCATGTGTGTTGAATTCTCTTGAAGCATGTCGCATGTCGTATGTTTCTGTCAAGTCCTTGACGGATATTGGAGACGTCAATTCAAAGCACCTGTCAAGTGTTTGACGTGATCAGCCATGTTCCTTGAATTTACGTCGTCATTGTAAGACATGACTAAGTTGTTGGAGTTTTAATCTTTGTAGGTAAGAAGAATATTGTTCTGCACTTGAAATGTAATTGAAAAGAACATATTTATTGATTCGTTGATGTCGACAGGTTGCATGTCGTTGGACGGGTGCAAATATTCTGACAGCTGATGTTTGACGGGTGCAAATATTCTGACAGTTGATGTTTGACGAGTGCAAATATTCTAACAGTTGATGTTTGACGAGTACATGCCTTTGACAAGCATCACACCTTTTGACACAATCAACAGCATCTTGCCTCGACATCCTCATTCTGAACACTCTGGCCTCATTGTTGTTGGTGAGTTGGATGTCACTCGACGGGTACTCCTTGATTTTCAGCGTCCAACTTGTCGGTTGCTTGTCGTCAGCATTCCCTCCATCGACCAGAACCACAACATCATTCAACTTTTCATACTTGTTTTCATCATCTAGAGTCATAACTTCTTTCAAGACATCATCCCATTTTGTGACAGGCTTCAAGGCATGTATAATCGGTATTTGGACAGATCGACTTGACGAAAGACTGCCCCTAGCCCGGCCAAGGCGTCGAGACGACGACTTGTGTATTTAAGCCTCTTAGAACCTGTCGAGTTCAGCGTCCTATCTTTCTGTCATGTCACGATGTCGTAGGTGTTTGTGTTAGTGCCATATTCAGATGTCTTCATGTATGTCTACCACATATTTGTTGATATTTGTCGTCAGGTAAGTCGTGTTGTCTTCTGTCAGCATATCTCGTTGGACATATTCTTCTTCTGTCTGACATATTGACTTGACAGATGATTACCCCTTGCTCGTCCAACGCGTCAGATTGATGACATGTCTATTTAAGTTATTTCAAGTGTTTTACAAGTGACCTATTGACTTGGAACCTTTACGTGTTTGAACCTTCTGTCGAATCTGTCAAGCTCGGCGTCGTGTCCTTCCATCAGGTCATGTTGTCGTCAGCGTTCTATGTTAGTGTCATTCTCCAATGTGCCATTTTCATCAATGTCAACGACTAACACATGTATTCTGTCATTTTCTAGGTGTCTGTCATCATGTATGTCATCACGTATGTCATCCATATTCAAACATCGAACCACACTTGTAATCGTTCGTCGCGATGTCATTTTGTTGTTAAATTCAATTGTACTGAACTCCATCGTAAATATTTCATTTTCTGATCGTAAAAAACCACGTTAGCTTGTTACTTTTTCATAGCCAAAATTTTGTCGTCGTCCGTCGTCATGTTGTTGCCTTGATTCGTAGTTTGTTGAGTGTCCTTCATCGTTGTTGAATTCGTATAGACTCTTAGCTAATTTCCCACAGACGGCGCCAACTGTTTTGTCCAGATTTTGTAGGGTTAATAGCTAAGTCTATTTGATTTTGTGTTTGGAGGACAAGTAATAAAGTAGTAAGACAAGTGCAAAAAAGTAAACCAAAGAACAAGAACACAAGGTTTTGGTGACGCGGAAAACCCCTTGAACAAGGTTAAAAACCGCGGGTGGGAATGACCCAGCCAAGATTATCCACTATAATTGTAATTGAGACGAAGTACAAGTGATTTGAATGAAGAAAAATACATGAACTGCCTACTCGTCGACTATGCAGCAGCTACTCGTCGACTATGCAGCTGTTACCCGTCGGCTGTATGTATTGTGTGTATATCATTCTGGTCTTCTTCCCCTCCCTTTATCCATCTCTTTAATCATATTTATAATGTGTTTTTCTCCTCCTTCGTGATCCTGTTTTCATGCCACAACTCCTGATCACGTTCCTTGAATTATGGGATCGTTTCCTT
The DNA here is from genome assembly GCA_028671895.1 of Oenanthe sinensis. NCBI lineage: Eukaryota > Viridiplantae > Streptophyta > Magnoliopsida > Apiales > Apiaceae > Oenanthe > Oenanthe sinensis. The sequence goes on along the minus strand of CM053813.1, from coordinate 28,050,658 downwards.
ATCTTCTCATGTGATTGAATTGTAGTTGAATTAGGATTCTTATCCTTTCCTGAAAATTCGCCCGTCGAGTATACTCAGTCTTACCCGTCGAGACCTGGTCTACCCGTCAACCTGTCTAGTTCCTATTTTAAAGGACCCTTAATAATTATCAATATAATTAATAATTATCCATCTATAATTGAATAATTCAACTGATATTGAATTATTAATGAATAATGCTGATAAATATAACCAAATAATTCGTGGGTCGTCCAAACAATGTATACTCGTCAGTTTACTCGTCAGCTCGTCGACTATGTTGCTACTCGTCAGCTCGTCCATGCAGTCGTCAATAGAGTTTTTCACCCGTCAATACAAACCTGGACGTGTAAAAATCTGGTACAAACATATATCATGTCGGAAGTTGATTTCTCAATCCCCTCTTATACGTCACCATTTTTTGTTTCTTTTATGTAAATTGGAGTAAACCTCAGAACCCGGTAGACAAGTTTCTTCAACTAAAAATAAACATTCGATTTATGAGATGTATAAAACAACTATATACAGGCGAGTATTCAAGTGAAAACTCTTTTTTAGTGAAAAAGATGCTAAATTTCACAAAACCATAATAAAAATTAAAAATAAATAGACAAAATCACAATAAAAATTTTATTTGCAGAAGTTCAAATAATTTTAATATTTAAAAAAGAGTGTAGTTTTCAGATAATTTTTTTTTCACTATAATATAATATGGTAAATCTAAGCTTTAGTTTTGTAAAAATTTATGAAAACTAATACACAAAGAGGAGTATGTCTTGGTTCTGGGAAATTATAAGAATCAAAGCAAAACCAAATCCATTATTGCCGTGAATCTGTTAATTTCGAACAATGAAATGGTCGTGATTTTCGAATGAATATTCAACATACATTTTAATCAGACCTCGCCGGCTAATAATATACAACATGAGCCTAAAGGACATGTGTGATTTGGTCAGAATATAGAACAGTACCCTTAAAACTCCCTCTAATATATGTCTTCTTTAAGTTTGATTTCAAATTAAGCCAGAATCCAAAATTTAGAATACTAACCAATAATTCCAAAATAAAGCGAAACATAACATAGATAATTCAATTCAAAATTACTAAAACGACAATCGCCAGATAAATCAACGATAGGACTTCTGGAACCTTGCACGAGCACCACGACCACCAAACTTCTTGGGCTCACACCTCCTGGGATCAGCAACAAGCAGGGTCCTATCATACCTCACTAAAATGTCCTTTATCTCCTTCTTTGACTCCTCGTCCACAAACTTCTGGTAGTACGCGACTAGAGCCTTCGCAATTGACTGCCTGATCGCGTAGATCTGCGATGTGTGGCCACCGCCTTTCACGCGAATCCTCATGTCTACGCCGGCGAAGCGGTGGCGACCGAGCAGAAGGATTGGCTCGAACGCCTTGTAACGGAGGATCTCCGGCTGAACGAGCTCGATTGGAACGCCGTTGATCTTTATCAGACCGCGACCGCGCTTGCAGTGAGTTACGGCGACGGCCGTCTTTTTCCGGCCGAAGCATTGCACTGACTCCTGTGGTGTTGCCGCCATGATTCTCTCTCTGTAAAATGAGGTGGCTGGAGTGAAGCTAGGGTTTTTGAGAGTCAAGGGGGATTTAACAGGGTTACCATTTACTCGGCTGATGGGCTGATTAAAACATCACCTAAATAGATATTGGGCTTGTTAAGTAGAGTGGGCTATACAACGATGGTCATTAATAATAAATGCATTTTTTAAACACGAATCAATACACGGGGTATTTGTTAATTTTAGTCCTATCAAATGATCTAATTTGGACCGGATCACCTTAAATTCATTTATTTTGTTCTGTGCTACACGTACAATATATTATAATTTATATATTAATAAATATTTTTATTATAATATAACATAATAAATATAAAAATATTTATATTTAACTATTTTATGTTTAAAACTTTCATATAATAAATTTAAATTATTTTAATTATTTCCTAAATTTATTTTAATTATTTTAATATAAATATAATATCTATATATATAATTATATTTACTCTGATCGGGTTGTTAGCAAATCAAATATATATAATCTGTATTCATATTTATCGGATCAGACTTTTATCGGATCAGATTGATTTTATATAAATCCATATTCACTTATAAAAGTTTTAGATCGGAGTTTCGATCCATTGACAGACCTATTTGTTATCCATGAACGTGAAATTATTAGTTTTTGGAACAAAATATAATAATTGCTAAACATATTATTTGAGGTAATATTAATTTCCTATTAGCCTCATGTTTTATTTTTGAACGGGGTGGATCTTTCATAAAACTGTTAAAAAAAATTATCTATTTATATTATCTCATTTCAGCATGAAAATATAGTGAAAAATCTGTTTTATATAAATAATGTAAGAAGAAAAAATATGTGATTAATATATGTATCACATATTTTTATTAATATTGTATTATTTTTAAAAATTAAAATAGATAATTCATAAACAAAATAAATTTTTTAATATGTTTGACAATAATATGTATTCCGTTTCAAAATTTTGTATTGTTTGACTTTTTATAATTAAGTGACAAAATTTTAGTTAAAATTGCATATAATATATAGTGTAAAAAAATTAAAAAATTAAATTATTAAATATATTATTTTTTAAAAATTGCATATAATATCAACAGTCTCGCCTGTTGATATTGACCTAGGCCGTTAAATATTAGAAAATTTCACTATTTCAACATAGGCTCGCCCAAAGGTGAGAAAAATAATGAACGGATACGTAATTCATGATACACTGATTTTTCGACACTACCTCGTTCAGAGGATCAACCTCGCTTGAAAGAATGAACCTCTCCTGGATGTATTACATTAGTCTCCACGACCACTGGTGCGGCCTCGTCCAACCTTATCCGCTCGTGCGGCCTCGTCCAATCTTGTTCACATATCTGCTCGTGCGGCCTCGTCTAACCTCATTCGCATATTTGTTCGTGCAGCCTCTTACGACCTCGTCCACACCTAGCCGCCACAGTCCTTATATGTAATTGGGCTTCAACGGCACGAGCCCAGGTGCGCTTGAAATAGTGGTCCAAATCCGTCTTGGGGACCCGAATAGTTACTGGCACACACAAAAACCCTAATTCTTGTGTGTTAAGTTTTTCCCCGCTCAGCAATCCCAAAACACCTAACACCACAGTTAACTTACATCGTTCGTCGTCATCAACCACCATTTTGTTCCAACACTCTACCCGAATTTATTATCATCAAATTTCTCCGTTAACCTATTGTAAAGCATTTTTTTAAGCAGAAGGAATAAAACAGAAACATCCACGATTTTTTTATATCTCTTAAAATATGTTAAACGTAAAAATACAAATGACAGGAAAATTATAGTATTATATTCTCAAGAATTCATCTTGTCTTTCAAATTTTTGCGGAATTCCCGAACAGGCCGAGTTAATTATTTAATTGCCCTCATATCATTTGTACATTTCATGTGTTTGTTTGCCAACTACTTTCGGGTGTTTTAATTTAAGTGAATCATGGAGGCTGCCTGCTGGAACTTTCGGCGCAATTCAAAACCCCAATTTTTGCATCTTTATCCAAATGTAAGAACTATAATAACAATCCTTCGGGTTAAATTTAGGTCAAAACCATATATAATCCCAATTAAATTTGTAAATTTAACTTTTTGGGATCATATGATGTTAAGTTTTTAATTTATTGAAGTAACTAATAGAATTATAACATTCACATAATCTATTTGACAATCACAGATTGAGAAAATATAATTACTACTTGCTAACAAACAAAAGAAGACAAACGTTTGACCATGTCTTTTGCTTTCTCACAATCAAAGTCGAAGAAATGAAAGCCATGGCCCTCACCTTCCACTTCAAACAAGTCCACATCTCCTTTCCATCCACTTTTTTTCACTGCATTGCAATAATAAACTCCTCTGTCTCTCAGCTCATCCTTTGATGCCACACAAACAAACAACCTGCGACACTGAATCTGTGACAACCTCGGAGAACCATAAGCAAACGGATTGATCATAGGATTATCAATCCCTCCCTCTGCATTAGGGTACACAACCATCCATGTATGGTGTAAAAGTCTTTTTTCGACTAAACGTTCGTTTCCAATTAATTTGGAACCGCAAAAATAAGGTTGAGACAGGAATACACCATAAATTTTTGTACCCCCATGCAACGTATCAATACCAGCCTGCATGGCCATGTTATGAGCTATATTAGCTCCCGAGCTATCGCCACCTAAATAAACTCGGTTAAAATCACCGTGACGAATCAACCAAGGATCCTTTTTGGTACTTTTGGTAGTGGCATTATGGGATGCAACCCACTGCAGAGCAGCCCAGCTGTCTTCATAAGCTATAGGCAATGGATACTCTGGAGCTAACCTGTAATCAACCGAGACAGCTATTACTTTTGATTGAGAAACTATGGAGTTTATGTATCGATGACAGAGTATCGAAAAAGGGGATTCGATACAGAAGCCTCCTCCGTGGAAGTAGACTAAAATCGGGAGTTTTTCGTTAGCTGAAGGTGAGAGTTTAGGGAGGTATAATCGAGCTGATATATCTGGTGTTATAGCGATATCTTTTGATAATACACCGGTAGAGTTGCCAAGCGGTGATGGTGGAGCGTGTGGTGAATCGAAAAACCGGTCCACCGTGCCATCTTTATAGACCTTGAGGATCGGTAAGAGCTCCGAGACAACCTCTTTGTTATTGCTAGAAACCATCTGATCACTTTAGTAGCAAGAAAAAATTATCTTGAATATCAATGTTACAGAAAGAAACTGAAATGTGCGACACACACGATGCTACCACTATTTTCTTTGCTTAGTAGCTTAGTAGGTAACGTTTTGCCTTTTTTAATTCATGATTTGTCAGAACACCACGAAAGAATTGCGCGTTTTAAAATCATTTATTTATAATGCTAATATATAATTTAGCACGCAGCCCAGGTTTTAGGGGGTCAAGCAGCCACAAAACTACAAAAGTCAAGTCGGGTGGGAAATAAATAATAGACAAAAAATACACGGATAATAACAAGGGGAAAGTAAACACGTTATATTGACTTGGCATGACACAAGATATTTGTAGACCAAGTTTTCTACAATTAACTAGGAGCGGGTTTGTCATAAAAAAATCGATTACTATATTTGGTTTGCTGGAATTCAGGTATTTGTTACAATTTTTTAATACTTTTTTGACGTACTGTTTTGAAAATTTGTTCGATTAAGTCACAGAAATATAATAATCACCAAGAGGAAAATCATATAAACATTCAACAGTACACCTGTAATATCCTCATTTTTTTATATATCCTCATTTTTTTAATATTAATTTTAGTTATTGAATATATATATATATATATATATATATATATATATATATATATATATATATATATATATATATATAGGCAAGTGATCAAATAGAAAATAACTTAGAATAGAAAATAGAAAATAAGATCTACACCACATATTCAATCTAATCTAATGACAATGGGGAACATCCACACACAAATCAAATACACCCTCATACACCCAATCCCACATAATCCTTCCATTTTTAATTTGATTTTTCCCGTTAATTAGTGAAGTTTTTTTCAAATCTAACTTCACCACATTTTTCTCCATCTTCCAACAATCCGTTTGCATACCATATGTGATATATTCCGGTGACTTTTATTTTTTGGGCGATTTCCATTATTTTTTGTAAACCCAGGATATATAATTTAGTGATTTCTGTAATACAAATTAGTGATTTCTATAATACAAATTAGTGGTTTCTGTAATATAATTTAGTGATTAAAGTTTGAATCTGATAAGTGACGAATTTAGTTTAATTATAAATTATATTTGCCGAAATATAGCACATATGGTATGAAAACTGATCGTTGGGAGATGGAAAAAAAAGTGGTGAAGTTAGATTTGAAAAAAACTTTGTCAATTGATGGGAAAAATCAAATTAAAAACGGAGGAGAATAGATGGGATTGTGTGTGTGAGGGTGTATATAATTTGTGTGTGGGTGCGGCAGATATAATGATAAAGTTTTTTATTTCTCATTTAAGTTATTTTCTATTTGAGTAGGACCCTATATATATATATATTTAATTATATATGTATGTATGTGACTTTGTAGATTATATATATAGTCAAAGATATGATTATAGAAATCTTTTGAATATTTATTTTATTTTAATTAAAATATATATGATTATCTTTTGTTTTTGAAAGTTTTTGAAATTTGAATTGACTGTTAGAATATTATATTGATATTATGAGCTTTTATTTGACATCAATTAGGGATTGTGTCAAGGGTTAGTTATTTTAGAAATGTTATAAATAGAGGTTTTGGGTTAAAAAAAATACACACAAAGTTAGTTAGAGAATTTTCACTATAGGTAATGTCTTGTTTCTCTAAAAATATTCTTACGTTCATAGCAATTACTTCATGTGATATATAAATCATATATATTACATTGGGTTTTTGTAAACAAATATGAGTTATAGTATTTCTGTTATATGTATATGTATGTATATTGTATTGATTCATTTACACATCAATGATATTGATACTTGTTTTCAAGATTCAGGTATGTCAAATTTTATTTACAATGTAAAAATTGTAAGGGCCCTAATTGTATCATAATATTATGAATGACTATGGTGCTACTACTGTATATTATATAGTATTTTAGACTTGTTTCAAGATTTGGGTATGTCAAGCTTTATTTACAATGTAAAGATTCACTACAAGAAATTTTGAATCAGACGACACACATCAGACAACACTTCGACGAAAAAGTGTTGGCTGAAATTTTCACACAACGGTTGTTTTTTCAAGCTTTTCGGTGTATTGTCTGATAATGAATTTAACGACAGTTTTAAAAAGTGTTGTCTAGAAGAGCAAAATAGACATCCGTGTTACAACGGTTTTTAAAAGTAGTGTTGTATAACAGTTTGTCTTACAATGGTCCTCAAAACCGTTGTAAAACTTAGACAACTGTTTTGCTCATATATTGCTTCAAAAGTAGTCACACAACGGTGACTAAATACTATTGTCTGATTTTAACAACGCTTTTTGAAAGCATTGTCTGAAGTTTCTTCAGACAATGCTTTCAATCTGAATACAAAAAACGTTGTTAAAATCAGACAAGTGTTTTGATAGACGTTGCATAAAATGTAATCAGATAATGGTTTGTAAATACTGTTGTCTGAATTGCATGCAACACACAATGGTTTTGTACTCTAAGTTCTTTAGCTCTCACACAAGCGTTTGGTAGTTAAAAACCGTTGTCTGATTTTACAGTAACAAACATCAGGCAACATAACATCAATCAAGAACTATTATGTTCAAACTAGCAAACACATTTATCGTATTACAAAGTTTATGTAATTAAAAGTACACAAATTAAATTAAATTACATCAAGAAAGTTGAATTGTTTCATCTACATCTCGCATGTAGCTATGCTCCTCTTCCTCAAATAAATCAGCATCGGGTAAATTGGGCACAAAACAGTCATTCTCAAGTTCTACTTCCACGGATCCCTCATTTTCATCATCATTATCTTCATAGTACTTTTTCTCGGGTAGTTTCAACACCACGAACCATAATTTATCAAGAGGATCGTCGATGAAACAAACTTGCTTAACATGTTTTGCTAACACAAATGGATCATTTGAAAAGCTCAGCCTATTCAAATTAACCAATATATAACCCAAGTCATCTTCCTTGACCCCTTTGTTTATATCTACCCACTTGCACCGAAAAATAGGGACCCTAAAGTAGTTATAGTCCAACTCCCATATACTTGTTATAACTCCATAATATGTATGTGATGTGTGCTCAATATTTTGATACTTACCCTGCACTATCATTGTATCAGCTTCAACGCACACACCACTACATTGAACTTGACGCGTATCATCACGATCCTTGGTAGCAAAAGTAACTCCGTCCATTTTATAGCCGCTGAACGTAGGCACAGCCTTGTTAGGCTCATCTGCGATCCATCTTATCTCCTGCGATATCTCTTTTTCATCAATCAAATCTGAAGCAATCTTTAAAAAAAAATACAAGTTACAAAATGATTAATATGAGCAGTAGTTTGTAAAACATGCAGAAAACTATTACTAAACACACATAATACCTTTTCTTTAAACCATTTTGGGAATTTCTCATTTTGTTTGTTCTTCAGCCACATTTCATCATTTTCATGTTCCGGATATTTGGTCATTAAAAAGGCCATGTGTTCACTGCATTTAAGTAAAAGAGACTACATAAATAATGAAATAAAGACATAAAATATGGACTGGATTTTTCTAGTTAAAAGAGTGCAGAAAATGGTAAATGTAATGAAAGTAATTTTACTTACTCAAAATATGGCCTAACAACAGTAGTATTTTGTAGAACACATAAATGTGCTACGTGCAAATCAGTGCTGCTCGGGGTTATCACAATTGCACCGGATAATGGCCTGCAAATGCCATCCTTGGTATGTCTACCATTTTTAGGTACCCCAATAGTTGCTTCTTCATGGTCGACCAAACATTCAACTGCCTCTTCCGCAATATAGGACTCAGCAATGCAACCTTCTGCACGAGCCCGATTCCTTATATATCCCTTAAATGTCTTCATGTATCTCTCAAAAGGATACATCCATCTAAGGAAAATTGGTCCACAAAGCTCAACTTCTCTTACAAGATGAACCGAGATATGAAACATTAAATCAAACAAGGAAGGGGGAAGTATTTTTCAAGCTGGCACAAAGTTTCTACCAGTTGCGACTGCATTTTCTCCAACTTATCAACCTCAATGACTTTACTGCAAATTGCCTTAAAGAAGAGGCAGAACCTGATAATAGTGTTCCTGACCTGTTTTTACAGTGACGATCGAATCGTAGTTGGGAGCAAGTGATGCAAAATCATATGACAGTCATGAAATTTCATTCCTGTAAGTCGAAGCGTTTCCATTGAAACTAGACTTCGAATATTTGAACAAAAACCATCAGGCAACTTCATGCCAAGAAAGGATGAGCAAACAGCTTTTTTTCAGAATGAGTTAAATTCCAAGATGCCAATGGTAACTTCTCTTTTTTCCCAGGAGTTTTTGGCCTTAGTTCTGTTCTTATTCCCATTCCGGCCATGTCAAGACGGACTGATTCCTTGTCTTTTGTCTTCTTTGGTATATTAAGCATGATACCAAGTAAAGCTTCGCATATGTTTTTCTCGATATGCATCACATCGAGAACATGCCTAACCGGCAAAAACTTCCAATACTCAAGCTCAAAGAATATAGAAACCTTCTTCCAAACTGGTTGAGCATCACCTTTCTTCAATCGAGATTGGCTTTGTGTCTTACCATAGACATGACCCTTTAAATGTTGTACTCTTTCAAGCACCTGCTCTCCGGTTAATGGAACTGGAGCCAATTCTTTTTCCACGGTGCCATCAAAATCTTGTTTCTGCCGACGATATGGGTGATGACGGGGCAACCACCTCCGATGCCTCATGACCACACACTTTCGGTAATTAACCAGTCTCGTAGCTTTTGTTTCATCAAGACAAATAGGACACCCATTATACCCTTTAATAATATTTCCCGATAAGTTGCCATAGGCTGGATAATCACTAATAGTCCATAAAAAAATGTCTCTTAATAAAAAATACTCCTTCTTGACCTCAATGAAGTAAGGACTGATTTCGCCAAGTATTTCATGAAGAACCACGCCTCTTAAACTTAATCGCATAGCTGGGTATTTTGGGTTGAACATATCTTAAACTTTTGGGAGCTTCACTGTGTAGTTTATGGTAAATATAGCTTTAAAGCTTTAAGTGAATACTTTAGTCCATCTCTTTTGTTGGTATGTTCACCTGAAAATATTTAATCTTGTGGTTGGATTTGGTCGGTAGTATTAGTGAAGTGAATGGTAAAATGATTTGTGAATGTTAGTTGTAATGGTTGGTCTTTTGCAGACTATTGGTTGCGTCTGAATGATGAATTGGTTGTTTGATGATTTTCGATTTTGGCTTGTTTATTTTACGCTATAATGCTTTTGATTGTATATACAAAAACCGTTGTCTACTTTCCTTTTAGCCAATTAGAACATTGTTTGGAATACTTGTTATTCTATCTAACAGACAATGGTTTTTAATACACAAGGTTTATAACAAAACCATCGTGTGCTTTATAACCAAACCATGCTTTAACAACTAGACTGTTGTATAAAGAAAAGTCACACAACGTCAAAACAAATGCATCAATTGTCTATAAGAAAACATAACAATGTTTTTAGCAAAACGAAAACGTAGTGTCTTACAAATTCATACAACATGTAGTAAGCACAAAAGTGTGGTGTACTTAAACCACATACAACACAATAACGAAATAAAAACGTTGTAGGTTAAACACTTACACAATGCTTTTGCAAAACTAAAAACGTAGTGTCTTATACATTCAGACGACATGTAGTAAGCACAACAAGTGTGGTGTACTTAAAACACATACAACATAAAAATGAAATGAAAACGTTGTAGATTACACATTTACACAATGCTTTTGCAAAAATAAAACGTAATGTCTTATACATTCAGACAACATGTTGTTATAATAGAAAGTGTGGTGTACTTGTAACACATACAACATATTAATCAAACTAAACTGCTGTCTAACTACATTTCACACAACACTTCTATTATAAAACGACCAATGTCTATACCATAAAAAAACAATAGATTATATTTTATAAACCATGGACTTTGGTGAAATTAGACAACAGTTCGACTCCCAGAAACTATTGAGTGACGTGATATCGGACAATAGTTGCTTCTGAAACTATTGTCTATACCAGCTTTCATACAACAGTTTTGAAACCACATCTGTTATCTGTCTGCAATACAGACAACGGTTATGCTGGTGTTGTCTGATACGCGTAACAGACGGCATTGAGATAGACAACGGAAAATCAGGGCGTCAGACGACGGATTAAAACCGTTGTCTGATGCAAAATTTCTTGTAGTGATTGATAGTGTCTATTTGTATATTTGTATAGTATATGTTATTATAAATAGCTATGGTGCTACATACTCTTCTATATAGTATGTAGTATCTTAGTCATTTTAGGTCAAAACCCTTTTTGTAAATTTTATTAATGATTATATTTTCGTATCAATAATATTTTATTATGCCACCACTATTTTATTATATTGCCATTATGTTAATACAAATTTTGTATCAAACACCTCTTTTATATATTGTTATATTCATTGAATTTATCATTTAGTTGTAGTTTTGTAGCACATAAATTTGTCAATGAATTTGGTCAAAAATACTGATTTTGTTAGGTCCCGGAAATATCGTAGAAGGGGGGTTGAATACGATACTCACTAAATTAAAAAATTCTTTCGAATCTTTTGCGGATAAATAATTTAGAGTTCGATTAGTGGTTCGAGTCCTTGTAGTGTTTAGAAGGCTAGCTTACTAATTTTCTATTTTTATGAATAAATAATAAAGTTCTAGAAAATAGCAAGTAATTAAACGAGACAAGTTTCAGAGAATATATCTTTCGTATATAATCCCAGAGGGGTGCTACACCCGATTTTAATGAATCAATTTCCGAAGAACAAATTAGTTCTTCGCTACAACAAAGAGATCTGACTGATTCCTATTACAAAGTATAGATCTGTGAATGTATAAAAGGAAATCAATCTAACAGAGAGTGTTTTATAATAGCCCTATATATTTACAACATAATGAACCAGCTAGATTATAAAACTCCGGTGAAGAAGGTATGTGTATGACTTTGTATCTCTTCTTCTCCGGCTTCAGTTTCTCTCTATATCTCTCTATGTGGATGTGTGTATTCTCTCACACACACTCTCTTATCAAATGAATTAGATTCATTTATTTATATAGTGCAGGCTTTACAATATTTGAACATCTTTCTAAGTGTCGACAACTTCTCCCATGTATGTTGACTTTAGTTGACTTTGAGAATCTCGTGGATATTTTCTAAGTGTCGAATATTGTTTTCATGTATTAGTAATTAAAAAATAATCCATGTTTCATAGAGGGACAATGTGTCGAATAATATTGCCTTGTATGTTGACTAGAGTTGACTTGATTTGACTTTGACAACATGTGTCGATTTCTCTTGGTGCATGACCTATGTGTCGATTTTTGTCTCCTCCTTAATGCCTTAGAATCATTTCCATGAAGCCAAGACCCATGTGTCCGTTTCTAGTCTCAATATTGAGCATGTGTCGATTTTATCACACAATGGTACTAGACTTAGTTTCTTTTAAGCATCTTGAAGGCATGTGTCAAATATAGCTGTCCATGTATATGCCTTAGAATAATTTCAATGATTCAAGAAGTCTAATTTTCGACTTTGTCTTCCATGTATAGCATGTGTCGAGTTTCTCTCCTTGTATACATGACTTAGCTTCTTTTTGGCATATGGAAAGCTATGTGTTGAATTTACCTCCCTTGTATAGCATGTGTCGAATTTCTTCACCTAGTAATACTATGTGTCGATTTTCTCTACCTTGTATAATGACTTGGATTAATTTCAACTTTTATTAAATCAATGCATACTTGGCTTCTTGTAAATTCTTCTTGTGCAATAAACATGTTGACCAATTCCTTTGTGTTGACACTTAGTGCACTGGTCTGGTTCACAAATGACTAACACTGATCTTGATCTTCATATTCTCATTTAAATAAAATGACATGAATGCAGCAGTTCTTTATTGCTTCGAAAACTGATTATAAATAAACATTGTACTTTCACTAGAATCTTTTCTGGTACTTAGACAACGTCTTCATTACTACTATAATCTTGAATACTTCATTCTCTGTTCTTCACTAACACTTGAACATATAAATGAACTTCCTTCTGTGAGTATAACTTCAAGACTGCAGCTATCTTCTTTAACCTTTGTCTTTACCCTATTCAATTCTTCTAGATTTCTATGCTTCAAACACTGTCTATCTTCAATCAATGCCTTTACACTGAAATCTTCTAGTGACACTTCTATACTGAATCTTCAACACTTCTGAAACCTTGAAAGTCTTCAACCATTATTCTTCACTGAGGCATGAACATATTAATGAACTTCTCTCAGTGACCTGTAATAGACTTCAAAACTTAATGTCTTAATTCACTGTATTTTCCTTGTCTCCGTTTCTTCCTAATTTCTGTGTAGACATAGTATAATTTACTTGTCATGCTTTAGTGTTGAGTTATCACGATTACTATTCATACAACTTCGTAATCTCACCAATAATCTCCCCCTATTTTATTGTTAAACTTAGCAAACAAATCTTATAGAGATGATAACTCAACTAACAACTAGAAAAATTAATCGTCCAAGACTTGTAAATAATGCTACTAATTTTTTTGGATCAAATTCTGCATTTCTAGAATTCTTGTGTAACTGAAATGAAAGATGTTTGTTCCTCTAGCATTGAACTGATAGTCATATAGTATCATCTTCATTTCTAGCTGTTTGAGCTCTCTCTGCTTCAAAATCCTTCATAGTTTGAACTTAACGAACTTATCTGAACAAAGCTTCATAAGAATTAAAATTCCTGGGAACTTCTTCAATAGAACATAGCTCAAATAATGATCTCCCCCTGAGAATGTGATTCTTCTTCTTTTTCTTCTTCTCTCCTTCAGATGAATAATGGAAGTGTCAATTCTTTTTTATACATCCCACTTGGATGATGAATCCTCTATTGACAACTCCTTTCAAGTATAGGATACAATTTCTTGATTCTCCCATATTCTGTTGTTTCCTATAAGGATCAGAAGATAAGATCTTCTTCTTTTTCTTTTCTAAATTCTCCCCCTAAGGATATTAACTTCTCCCCCTAAATATACGAATATAAGACTTTCTCCTTTTTCTTGTCTACTAAATTCTTCCCCTTAGCTTAGAAATCCTCTACTGGACCATAAATTTATCATGGCTTGTCTTCCAAAGAAGGTTCTCGTTTGTCATTGATTGAGAAAACATAGTAGTTTTTCTTTCAGAAGTAGTATGTAGCAAGGGTAAGTGTTTGGTCTATGGTTTCCTCACTTGTACTACGTTCTGTTGGTGTTTACACTTAAGTGTCGAGCACTTTGAAGTGTTTCACTCTTTCTCTCCCTATCTCTCACTCAAGTGTATCTCTCCCTCACTTTCACTTAAGTGTTTTTCTCCCTCACTTTCACTCTATATTTCAAATATAGCCTTCTATACCTGCAAGTAAAATCCGTCAATTCTTTTATATTCTCATCACCTGATTCATCAAAATGAACTGAATCACTATCAAGAGGAGAATTGCCTCGTAAAGATGTTCTTGATCTATCATGCATAAGCACTATCTCAGCATCAGACTCAATAACTTTTGCTAAATCACTGTCTAGTGGAGCCTCACCTCTTTGAGATGGGTTATCCCAAGATTTTAAAATCTGTTAGGGAATCATGCCTTGTTCTATCAAGGGGTTGCCTCACACCTTCTCCGTAAATGGGAAGTGGATATTCCTTTTCAGGATCTAGAAATATTCCTTCCAGGAGGGGTGACGTAGTAGGCAATGTAATGAATGGAAAATTAGAGCATACGTTTCTCTCGTAACCTGGTGACATGAATTTTGTCCAAAATACCCTACTTGACTCATCCGAAGAATTCTTGTCAAGTAGTTGCCTCTCAAGCCCAGATAAATCTGAACAAAAGATCTCCCTTTCGGGATGCAGAAGATTAACTTCTGTTTGAGGTAGAAACCTTGGACAATGTAATGTATGGAAAAATAGAGTCTGTATCTCCTCTGAATGCCTATACATCTCACTATGCACGCCTTGCAATGTGTTCCTAGAATTTATCTATTTAGGCTTACCATCAGCGTGAGTGTCAGTGGTATGCTTGACTCATTATAAGATGCTCTAGCTGACGAGCGAATTTCAATGGACTCACCTTGTTGAGAGAGTGATTCCAGAGACAGTTTAATTGCCTTTTCAGCTCTGCATCCTTTTGAAAAGATGCAGATGAGTTTACAGTTACCCCATTTTATATATTACTTTGTTTCTCTAGAGGTAGAGCTGTGGGCGCACTTCCGACTTCATCTTTATTTGCTAAATCAAGTGCAGTTTCACCCTTATCAACCTCTAACTTACATGAGTTCCTTATATCTCCAAGGGTTAGTATATGGAAGTGGATAAATAAGTGTTTGGTACTATGAACTGGGTAAGAGATTGATGGGTTTTCAACCTCTTGGCCAGCTTATAAAGCCATTGTGGGCTAAACGGATAAAATCAATCAAAATAAAAAGATAATCATCTTAACATTCTTAAACATATTTTTCATCTAAAAGAGAATGAAAAGTATACGAGGGAATGGTAAACGATTGCATTAAAGCGCTTTTAAAAAAAGAGTTTTGTCGGATCTAAAGATTTATCATTTAAGAACATGATACAAAATTTTCTTTAAGATACTTATCCCATAATAAAACGTGGGAAAATGTATAAGAGAAGAAATTTTTTATCCCTTATGAAGTTCTTATAAGGCAAACTTCCCATAATAAAATGTGAGAATTTATACCAAAGAAGAAATTCAATTCTCTTGCCAAATTATATCTCGATAAAATGACTCATTTCCTTTAAAACTTAAGTACTGTAAGTTTTGTAAAACAATCTTATCAGATAGAAGACAATGATTTTCCGTCTCATAATGCTATTATGATTTACATTATTTTTGTCCACCTGATAATATCCTCATCTTAAAATGAAAATACATGACAATAAGGGTGGATGTATGCTTAACAATACAGTACAAGGCCTTCAAAGTAACAACCACTGTTTAGGTACTATGAATCAATGTAAAACATCTTTTGAAACAAATGTTTAAAAATAAATTATTTTACAAATGGTTGATACCTCGAAGTAAAAATAATTTCTTCGAATAAAATAGCAGTCACAAAGTTTCTACCACATTAAAAGGAAAAATTAAGAGATAAAAAGTTTTGAAAGATAAAATTTTTAAAAACAGCTTTTGAGAAAGGATAAGAGATTTTAAGATTGGAGAAAAATTATCCTCAAGAAAAATTTGATTCACACCCAAGAATTTAGAAAATAAAGAAGGGATGTAAATCAAAAGATTTTCAAAAGAGAAGTTTTGAAAAAGAATTTTGATGTTTTCTTCTCCAAAACTGATAGAAAAATGAATATATCTTTGAATAAAAGATTTTGAAAAAGAAATAGACAAGAAATTCTTTTTAATACATTCAGGTTTAAAATCCAGTTAAAGAAAGAAAACTAATAATAATACTGATGCAATACTAAACAGTTACCACAAACATGCATATATAAATCAAATAACACATGACAATTATTCAGTAGAACAATAAACATTTAGACATATCACTAATATTAAAAATATCACAATTAATTGCACGGAAATATTAACAAAATATCATTACTTGATATTTATCAATAATTTCAAAATGCAAGAAATTAGGCTTCTAATATTTTATCAAATCAAAATTATGAAACTAATAAACATTGAATTATTTCAATCCACAATTTTAATAAGATAAAATAATTTCGCTAAATACTAAATATCCATAATTTTGAATATTAGCAACTAACTTCCTAAGCTATATCTAATAATCGTCATTCAAGCATATTGCAATTATACTCATAATAATTATTAATGATATACGTAAACTTGAGAAAATAATTGAAAAGAAATTCACAAGTCCTTTAAATATTAACATTTAATACTTGTGATCCTAATTACAACTCCTCGCAAATAAAATCAAATTTTAGAAATATTTTCTAAGTATATAAAATATTGAGAATCGTATACACATGACTTAGAAAATACTTCGCCTTCCAATATTAGTAATTTTTGAAATAAACATTAATTACTTAGAACATAAATTCTAAATAATATCACCAATACCAAAAGTGCCACAATTATTTGTAACAAAATATTTAAAAATATCAGAGCAAAATATCATAGCAATTAAGCAATATATCATTGACTAATATTCATCAAATATTTAACATACAAATAATTATGCTGCTATCTTATGCTAAATCATTTAACTACCACATATGCATATAACATTGTAAGCATGATAATTAAACTAATATAAAAAAGCATGAGGTACTAGATTTCAAACAAATTCACAAGTCCTTTAAATATTGAAAATTTAATACTTGTGAACTCATTTAAGAATTCCTTGCAGATGGAATTTCCAACATATATGCAAATAAATAATATCACAAGTTCACTAACAAACTTAGACAAAATAAATTCATCAAGTTATTTAGCAACGATCTACAAGTTATTCTACTAATGACAACTCTCGAAAGAAGTGATACATAGTGTCCATGCGCTTATTCCATACGTGGTGTAGAGAATATCCAGCAGAGTTGTTAGAGTTGAAGAAGTTTCCTTGTCTAGAAGATCAGAGCATCACATTCACAAGTTGCTTTAATTTCCACCTTTACTGCAACTGTGTATTGAATGCTTCTTCTCATTTCAGCAAGAAATCAACTTCTTCCACGAAATTGACAGCTTCTAGGAATTACTTCCATGTCTTTCTTACAACCTGCATCATCTATATCTATATAACCAATTAGGTTATACGTATTATCTTCAGGGTAACTGATTCTGAGAATTGGTGATCCCCTAAGATATCTAACAATTCATAACTTAGCTATAAGATAAGATTCTCTAGTATCCACTTGGAAACTTGCATATATGCATATCGAGAATAGAATATATGGTTTTTATGCACTTGAATAAGTAATGAACTGATCATACCTCTATAACTTGTCACTTCAGTTCATATACCTGATTTGCTTTAATCAAGCTTAGTGGTTTTATGGCAAGTAGTCTTGGCAGGTCTAGAAACTTTTAAATTGCGCATCTTCAAAAGATCATTGACTTACTTTAATTGTCATCATTCTTTTGAACTACTTATAATCCAAAAAGAATTGCATCTCTTCTAACATGTTCATCTTGTACCTACTCTGTATTTACTTAACAAAAAATCTCTTGCACAAGTTTTGTTAGTAGACCCACTTATAATACAATCATGGTATACTAGCACTAATATTACATTATGTGTGTGCCTTGTATTCTAGAGAGATATGTGTATAACAACTCTACCAAAATTATTTTCAGATAACTAGTAGTTATAGTGTCATATCATGTCCTTGACATTTTGATTGAATCCCTAACTCCATTCATAAAGAGCTTGGAAAGAGAATGATATACAAATTCCAATGTATATACAACTTCAAAGTCCAGGAAATGTTGTACTTCAACTTCTAACTCACCATTCAGGAGTGCACTTGTTCACATTCATCTGATAGATATTCATGCTTGAATGCTCAACAGGTGCTAGTGATGTCCTATTGTTAAGTCATCAACTTGTTCAGCCCTAATAGGATCAAGTCTCGTCATCAAATTGTTAGATCTTGAAAGTCCCAAAGATTTTGTTTCCATCATCATCGATACCTTCTACCTGATAGTAACATGTAGCAACTAGTTTGGCTTTGTTCCTCGTAACAATGCCAATAATCATCCAGTTTCTAAAAACCCTTAATGTACCAATTTCATCTTCGTCTTGTAGTCTGGGTTCTAGCTTCAATAAATTCTGCCTTCGAACTGATTGAGATGATCTTGCATTTGCAATCACCCAATCTAGATCAATCAGTGCGTCTTCACTCTTCTTTGGACTGCCAACTGTTAACAATTGTTCTTTCCCGAAGAATAACCATTTATTTGGCATAACACTTCTAGCCTTTACTTCAAAATTCGGATCACTAAGAACTAGACTCCAGGATTGAATTTGACTTCAAACCTTTTGTCTTGGTAGATATGTTCTTGATGTATTCCTTTGATCTTCATTGTGTTGAGTATGACTAGTAGATCCTTCTTTTATTTTCTCCCCCTGAGTTGCTGCTAGGATGTTTTGAAGATCCTTCACCTTATTAAGTGTATTATATTAAAGTTCACGAGTTGTGTAGATTCACTACCATTTCCACCAATAGGATCTAAATCATCATCATTATCATTGATTCCTTCTGCAACTTCAGTTTCAACATCAGTATCTGAATTTGACTATGATGGGGTGTCAAACTTTCAAGATTCAGAATAGTCTTTCATTTGAATGCTTGAGAGCTTGGTGTAGTAGAACGATACATTTAAACTTTCAATCACCTTCTAGTTTTCAATCACATATGTCTTAAAAGCTTTTAACTTCAATGAGTATCCGAGGAAAATTGTACCATGAGCCTTAACTTCAAACTTGCCAAGATGTTCATCTAAATCTTCAATAAATATTAATTTCCTCTAAACACACAAAGGAACTTTAGTGTTTTCTTCTGGTTGGCCATTAACTCATATGATGTATTTTCAAGATCTTGTTGATTAAAGCAACATGCTGTGTTAATTGCTTCAGCTTCAAAGTATCTTTATTAGTGCATACTTCATTTAGAACTTCATTCACGAAATTGAGTTCCAATATCTGACTTCAAAGTTCTCACATCTTACTTTGCTTCCAACTTGATCTGTCGGATGTGATCAATCACCATATGTGATACATTATCTGTTGAATGCACGAACATCACCAACTTGTAATTTGGGTTGTCATCAACCACCACTAAGCATATTTCTTCCATGACATAATTTGCTTTAGTGTGATGTTTTCATTGACTTCTCTATGTGACGTACTTCAAAATGTCCTTCTGGATTGAATTCCATATGAAGCAGTCCTCTCACCAATTTCATCTTTATCATAGAATCCATTGTCTAGATCAACAAATGTGAGAGCTTCTCATATCATAACGAACTCTTTACTGATAAAGCTTTACTGAAAAGTTCACTTTACATTTGCATAAATAATCCATGTCATCTACAACCAAATTTCCTCACTCCCAGTTGAGTGAGCTTCCATCTTTCTTACTTGAAATCTAACACTTTTCCTTTTCAATACTTTTCCAGAAAACCCTTGACAAAGAATTTCCTAGTGCCCTGTAGATAGTGCTTAAGTCCATCGACAAGAAAAATACTTCCATTGATCACAATTCCAAAAATCAAGATATCCAAATTCCTTGTACATCTTTTGCTGTCATCTCCAAAGATTACCGTTGGGTAGGATTTCTCAACCAACTGTGATGTTAGAGATCCAATTTTAATCATATGCCTCGTACAATAACTGTCACGAAATCACATAACCTTTGTCTTTTGTTACATACTCTGCAATCACAAATAATTAAGTTTCTTGGTACTCAACTTTGAGTTCAGATGGGTTAGAGATATTGCTTTCAACAGTGGTAAAAACAGTTTCAATATGCATAAAAGCACATAGAAAAGAAGAACTAATAAATTAATTACTAATCCTTCTTAATCCATTTCTATTATTGTCTAACATTCTAACTATCTCTAATTATCTAAGTCAGTTTTAGATCAAGTCTCGTATCTACAAATTTTACTGACTACTTAGATAATTCTATAATCTTTTAATCATCTTATCCCTAACAAGCAATACATGATCTAATATAGCATTTTGTACAACTATGTGAGTGGAGCAGATCATATGAAAATAATCACATAAGTAATTCAAGAATATGCAGAATATTTGAATAAAACATTATGAGCAATATTAAATTCAGCATACACTTAATAAGTAATTTATAACAATAAGAAAAAATATAAAATATCTGATCTATGACTTGTTTGTCTATTTAGTAATTTTCACAACATTAGCAGAGGCATTAAATCACAGAATATTTAAATCAAGTTCTAGCAAATGTTCAGGGATACACCTAACCGTCTAGAATACCCTATCTAATTCTAGATATTCATTTTACTGCATGGAAAAGCAAGTATAAAATGTACTAATTAAACTCATGGATCCTAGCATGCAAATCTCATTCTTAGCAATCAATTAAGCATTTAAGTCCTAAGATGCTAACATGCTGACATGAATATAATACATTTCAAAACTTAATAATCATACAGTTCTGAATTTGATAAAGTATACTAGTTAGAATGTGTACATGTGAAGTGCTTAGTGATTCATCTCCAGTATTGGTCATTGAAGCCAGATATCCATGTGGTTCATCACTGTCACTGATAGAATCAACCTTGCATGTAACTTCACCAACAAATGTTTTCCCTAGCTGCATCCTCACTAATGCTTGAGATTCCTGCTACAACCTAATATAGTGTTTGTCATATTTTGCTTGTACATGTTTCTTCAAACTGTGTAGCAAACCCCTGATCTTGTCTTTCTAATATAAACCATCCATGTCTTGTAACCACCTCTTGAACTGATCTTGAAAATCTCATTTATAGAATCTATAGGTAATGACCTTAGATTAAGAATTGGGATTCCGTCTGAATCTGATGTCACTGAAATTCTATTTGCCTTGTAGGCTTGACTTACAGTCCAGTTCTCAAGATATTCCAAAGTGTCAAATTCACATACAACACCTTGACCATTACCTCGAGCTACTACATATTCAATTCTGCTTATTAGATCATTTCGTGTCTGTTCAGAGGTTCTCAACCTTGACGTCAATCAAATTTGGTTCTTGGGTCACAAATACAGTGGATATGCTAACAACCTGTTTTACCAAATATTATCTTCTTCAGCTCTTGTTCTAGTTCATAGGCCTCTAGCACACAAATAGTTCATCTAAAGATAATGTGGTTATATCCTTAGATTCCCTATGATTGTAATCCTGTGTTCCAGATGATTTGCAGTGTTAATACAAACTTTCTGTAATCTCCCTGTAGAATAAACTTTAAGGTTTGTACTGAGATGCCAGGTAGTCCAGTCTGTTCTACTTCACTACTTTAACCCCTAAGATTTTTCATCCAAAAAATTCAACTCAAATTAACCAAAAACTGTACCCAAATTCATCTATTCTTTTCCAGCATCCGAATAACTAGTGGGATCCAATGGAGTAAACCTATGAGAAAATTAATACCACCTTTTCTTCAATATGTTCCAGAATTAACTTCATCGGATAATCTTCATTCAATTTTAGTTATCTACAATACCTGGAAAAATCTTCAACTACTTCTTCTTGAGCATCCTCGAATTAATATTTAAGAAAAATTTAAGTTTACAAAATTTTTAATTTTCTTTGAAAATAAATTAATCAAGAATAAAAATTTACAACAAATTAATTTTTAAGAATTTTTAATTTTCTTAAACATTAAAATATCATAAATTAATACTGAAGAAAAAATTTATTTTTCAAGAATTTTAAATTTTCTGAAAAAATAAATAAATCTAAAATAAAAATTAAAGGGTACAAAACTTGGGGTACCAATTAGTACTTTGGTCATGTGTCAAATCCCATGCCCCATGAAGTCCATGTGTCGACTTTGCTTTATCTAGTAGCCACATGTGTCGACTAGTGTACACTCTACATTACCTTAGAATAATTTTCATCTTCCATTCATACAATGTGTCAAATTCGTAAGCAATGTATAGGTTACTTAGCCACTTTTGAAGCCATTAAACACATGTGTCGAAGTCTCTTCACCTGGTAGGAACTTGTGTCGAATTCTCAAGTGCCTTGTAAGTTGACTTTGACCACATATGTCGAATTCTACTGCAATGTGTACATGTCTAACGAATTCACATGGATCAAGTTTAATAAATATGAATCGTAAACTTTATTTAATTTATAAAATAAACTAATTAAAATTTATAATATAAACTAATAAAAATTTACAAAACAAAATTTATAAAAGTTTATAAAATAAATTTAATAATAAGTTTATAAAATAAACTAATTAAAATTTATAACATAAACTAATAAAAGTTTATAAAATAAATTTTATCAAAGTTTATAAAATAAATTTAATTTTAATTTTATAAAATAAACTAATTAAAATTTATAACATAAACTAATAAAAGTTTATAAAATAAATTTTATAAAGTTTATAAAATAAACTTATTAAAAGTTTATAATTAAACTTATTTAACAAGGCCTCCTCATTTTAAGTCCAAATAGCTTCGACATGGTGAGCTTCACTGAGCTAATGGATCCTGATTTGTATATCAATCAGCAAGTTCTGATACCAATTATTAGGTCCCGGAAGTATCGTAGAAGGGGGGTTGAATACGATACTCACTAAATTAAAAAATTCTTTCGAATCTTTTGCGGATAAATAATTTAGAGTTCGGTTAGTGGTTCGAGTCCTTGTAGTGTTTAGGAGGCTGTCTTACTAATTTTCTATTTTTATGAATAAATAATAAAGTTCTAGAAAATTAGCAAGTAATTAAACAAGACAAGTTTCAGGGAATATATCTTTCGTATATAAACCCAGATGGAAGCTACACCCGATTTTAATGAACCAGTTTCCGAAAAACAAATTAGTTTTTCGCTACAACAAAGAGATCTGACTGATTCATAATACAAAGTATAGATATGTGAATGTATAAAAGGAAATCAATCTAACAGAGAGTGTTTTATAACAGTCCTATATATGTACAACATAATGAACCGACTAGATTATAAAACTCTGGTAAGAAGGTATCTGTATGGCTTTGTATCTCTTTTTTTCTGGCTTCAGTTTCTCTCTGTATCTCCCTGTGTGGTTGTGTGTATTCTCTCACACACACTCTCTTATCAAATGAGTTAGATTCATTTGTTTATATAGTGTAGGCTTTACAATAATTGAACGGCTTTCTAAGTGTCGACAATTTCTCCCCTGTATGTTGACTTGAGTTGACTTTGAGAATCCCGTGGATATTTTCTAAGTGTCGAATATTATTTCCATGTATTAGTACTTAGAAAATAATGCATGTTTCATAGTGTCGAATAATATTGCCTTGTATGTTGACTAGAGTTGACTTGAATTGACTTTGACAACATGTGTCGATTTCTCTTGGTGCATGACCTATGTGTCAATTTTTGTCTCTTCCTTCATGCCTTAGAATCATTTCCATGAAGCCAAGACCCATGTGTCGATTTTGTCTCAATATTGAGCATGTGTCAATTTTATCACACAAGGGTACTAGACTTAGTTTCTTTTAAGCATCTTGAAGGCATGCGTCGAATATAGCTCTCCATGTATATGCCTTAGAATAATTTCAATGATTCAAGAAGTCTAAGTGTCGACTTTGTCTTCCATGTATAGCATGTGTCGAGTTTCTCTCCTTGTATACATGACTTAGCTTCTTTTTGACATATAGAAAGCTATCTGTTGAATTTACCTCCCTTGTATAACATGTTTCGAATTTCTTCACCTAGTAATACTATGTGTCGATTTTCTCCACCTTGTATAATGACTTGGATTAATTTCAACTTTTATTAAATCAATACATACTTGGCTTTCTGTCAATTCTTCTTGTGCAATAAACATGTTGACCAATTCCTTTGTGTTGACACTTAGTGCACTGGTCTGGTTCACAAATGATTAACACTGATCTTGATCTCCATATTCTCATTTAAATCAAATGACATGAATGCAGCAGTTCTTTATTGCTTCGAAAACTGATTATAAATAAACATTGTACTTTCACTATAATCTTTTCTGGTACTTAGACAACATCTTCATTACTACTATAATCTTGAATACTTCATTCTCTGTTCTTCACTGACACTTGAACATATAAATAAACTTCCTTCAGTGAGTATAACTTCAAGACTGCAGCTATCTTCTTTAACCTTTGTCTTTACCCTATCTTCAATTCTTCTAGATTTCTATGCTTCCAACACTGTCTATCTTCAATCAATGCTCACTTCTGTACTGAATCTTCAACATTTCTGAAACCTTGAAAGTCTTCAACCATTATTCTTCACTGAGGCATGAACATATTAATGAACTTCTCTCAGTGACCTGTAATAGACTTCAAAACTTCTTCTAATGTCTTGATTCATTGTATTTGCCTTGTCTTCATTTCTTCCTGATTTCTATGTAGACATAGTATTATTTACTTGTCATGTTCTAGTGTTGAGTTATCACGATTACTATTCATACAGCTTCGTAATCTCACCAACATATATGTTATTTTTCATTGTTGTTTGTGTTGAATATGTGATTAATTTAGGATCTCTTCATGAATAGCTTGATTATTGATTGAGGTAAGTTTCTTTCCAGATCTTTCGTTGATTTTCGAAATGTATATCTATATGTTTCAACTCTGAAAATATTGTTTTATGTCATGCTTTACTTTATTAAAATATGGTCAAGTGGTATTATTTTAATTTCGTTATCGTTAAAATGTAAGATTTTAGTACCCCAGTTTAGTCTTTGTATTGGACCCGTTAGTACTTGCGTTATAGTTTCGGAACTAGCTTTCGATACCTTACTAAGGCGCACCACTTTTGGGCCATTCGGGGATGTGCACTTTTATCGATATTTTAGCAAGGGATGCAATATTAGCAATTTTGTGTTAAGGACCATGCCACCGGATAAGTGGCCTGCGTATTAAACTGTGGGGATAAAAGTGTTTTCAGATTTTGTATCGAATATTGTTATCGTATTGCACATCGAAAATTGTTTCAAATTGATATATTTAGTTTACTTGTTTTTTTATTTGTACTTACTTGACCAGACTAGTGACGATGTTAGTTACTTACTGAGCTTTGTAGTTCACCCATTTCTAATATTTCAGGTTAATTTGGGAATGAATAAAGACGCCTCAAGCATGCTATGAGATATTTTAATTTTATTTCTAAATTTCAGTATTGTTTATTGTGAAAGCTGCATCTCTTTACTGTGAACTTTAATTTTTGTTTGACTTTCCATTGTACTTTGACTTGTCTTTTTTCATCAATAAATATGAGGTATTCTTTTTATTGGGTTTTGATATTGAGTTAATATCCCAAAAAGTCGGGATGTTAGAACACCAGTCACCAGGTTCCAACAGGTAAACGAATCAGTTGATAAAAGCAGCAAATCGCTTCACCAAACTCTTAGCCTTGTCTGTCTCCGGATCAAAAAGAAAAAAACAATGATCCTCTTGTTCAACTTCAATCACCTCTATCTCACCTTTCCACTTGCTCTCTTGCACACACTCAACATACTTCAAACCTCTCTCTCTCAACTCATCTTTCTCTGATACACACACCAGCAACTTGGAACAAGCTAACAATGCCAAACTTGGTGCTCCGTCGATCCACGGATTGATCATCGGATTATCAATCCCACCCGACACATTTGGGTACGAAAAATACCATATCTTATATGGAATCCTCTCTTCATGATCATCACTTGATTCGGTTCCTATAGTTTTAGAACCCCAAAAATAAGGATGTGACAAAAGTGCACCGAATATTTTCACCTCACCAGCTATATTCTCAATACTAGCACGTAACAAAATGTTGTGTACAATATTTGCACCACAACTGTCTCCACCTATGTAAACCCTGTCGAAGTCTCCATAGTTCACAAGCCATGCATCGTCTGTTTTTTCACTATTAGTGGAATGAGAAGCAACCCATTGGAGAGCTTCCCAAGAATCTTCATAAGCCACGGGCAAAACGTGCTCGGGGGCTAATCTGTACTCTACTGAAATGACAACAGCGTTAGCTTCGGAAGCTAGAGAGGAAATGAAAGTATGAAAGAGAGTTGAGAAGGCAGACTCGAAACAGAAGTAGCCTCCATGATAATAGATGTAAATTGGAAACTTTCTATTGTTACTGTCGGAGAGATTAGGGAGATAAAGGCGTGCAGAGACAGTGGTCGAAATGGTAATGTCTTTGCATGAAACTCCAGGAATGATTTCAGTGGATGGTGGAACAATGGGTGATGAGATGTAGAGTCTCTCTACGGTTTTGTCTTTGTAGAGTTTGATCACTGGTAGGCACTCCCTCTCTATTTCCTTCGCGTTGTTTTCCATGCCAAATCTTTTTGCTTATTAAATTTCAATGAAAGAGCTTATTGAAGTGAGGGTAGACAAACTTTGATGAAATATTGTTAGCTTACTTAATTATACAAGTACTCAAGGGTCCAGTTCGACTGTTGTATATGTAGTGATTTCGAGCCAACCCATCTCGCACCGTTAACGGGACGAATATGTTTAATTTACCTTCAGTTTTATCCTATACAACTATACAGTTCGACTGTTGTATATGTAGTGATCAAGTACTGGTATTTTGTTTCACCAACCAGTCCTATCCTAGTTGATATCTTTAAGTTGTCGGCATCAGAAATATATCCACTTAATATGTCTTTCAATGCCTAAAATTTGGTTGATGCCAAACATTGAGTTATCAAATTTGTCATGGTTAGCGACAAAAAAAATTTCATTTGATTTTAATTTCGAATGATGGTAAAGTTATAAGTATATATATATATTTTTAAAATGACTGATGAATTGTGAAGTCAACACTTGTGAATTCTCCAACTATTTTAAGTTTTTCTCTGATATACATTTTTAAGAGGTACACTAATGGAGCATCGCCTCTTCGGTAACTGCTATAACTTGTCTAATGTGAATTGTGCTAATGACGGTGATAATTTTAATTACCACTTTATTTAGTGTATACTAGAAGTCTAGAACATGACTCTGAATCAAAGTTTAAAGTATATATCTGAACTCAAGCTCAATTTCCTTGATTGTGCTTCTAAGACTTTGATTATTACAGAAGCAAGTTTCCTATGCATCAGACTTTAGATTGTACCTGTGACTATTGCTGACAAGTTTTACTCTAGAGATTGTTTATTTGAGAGCAGTAACATGTGATTTCCAATTCAACTTCTGCCAAATTAAATTTATTTGAGAGTCAATCTTGACTCTTGACTCTTGATCCTGTAACCATCTGCCGGATTCTGTTCCAACGGATGCGTGCATACATTTCTACAATTAATTAAAACATATAATATCATTATTATGGCATGGTCATAAGGTCATTCTAGATCTTGGGTCAACCATAGACCAGAAGCCAGAGTTATTAAGCATTAGAGCTGAATGCATTATGTGCTCCAGCATTAAAAGCTGAGTGCTAGAATGCATTATGTTCTCCAACATTAAAGCTGAATGCATTATGTGAACACAGCGACACGACATGCAGCGTCTGTATTTAGTGTAATGGCAATTGCAGATGTCTCCGCTGAGTCTTGAATCATCAACTTCTTATTTTTTTTTTAAGAAATGAGTATTCAATATGCTACAAAGCCACTTGTTTGATGACCATTCCCAAGATCTTAAGGTATTACCATAAGTCTTTGAAAATAATCAGGCTCTTTCGCGCTCTTTCTCACTCGAAATTGAAAGATAAGTTTGTGTAGATTACTAAGAATCTATCTTAGTAAGATATAATTTACTTTGTGATTCATCAGATATTCAGATGCACTACAAGTAACATTCTTAATACATTAACAATAAGAATCTGAAGGAAGAATTTGACATGATTAAAGGAAGAACAAAGGAACATACTACACAATCCTACTCATTAACACACTTTATATCTCACTTTTGCTTCTCTAGTTTTCCTTTCTTAAAAGAAAAGAGAGGAGGAAGGGCACTGTTATTTCTGTGTGTGCAAATTGGTACATTAATCATTGGTCTTATTCTCATAGTCGCTGATTTAGTTCTCTCCAATCCTTTCTTAATCTTTTTCACATGCTTCTCCTTATTTCCTGATCTCTCCTCTTTATCGGTGCCTTGTGAATCCACAAGTGAGCTTGAAGATGACGATGACGACGATGAAGATGATGGTGACAATGTAGATGGCCGTTGTTTTTTGAGCCGTAGTAATTCTTTCCATAAAACTGTGCATGTAGGTGGTCTAGGAGAGGGATCGTCATCAACAAACCAACTCCCTTTACTCTCTTTGTTTGAATCTTCGACTTTTGCTTTTGCTTTCGGTCCATCATCGGATTTGAGAGTAATCTTTTTTATCTCATGACGCATTTGCCAATAAGGAAGTAGCTTCCCTTCAGAAAAGAGCTCATCAGCTGATAGCATTGTCTGGCTATCAGTAGAGAGAAATTCGAATGTTTTCTCTCGTTTGTTTTCATGCTCTTTTTCAACCGGAGAAATATTAATACTAGAGATGAAATTGTTATCAAGAAAATCGGAGGAGAAAGATATACGAGGACTTGAATTTGGCTCAATGTTTGTGGCATTTGTCTGGATGGTTTCACTTGAGACCATTTTGTTAGAAAGGAAAGAACAAGATTGAAGGCTGTGTTTTAACTTTGAAGGTGTTGCATGAGTTGATGTAGTACATTAGCATAACATATTATAAGGAAGAGAAGGCAGTGCATTACTATTATTGACTTGTTGTCTTGTCACTTTTATCTGTCCAAAGTTGATTGTTAATAAATGTTAGTGTAATTGGACAGTGAGAATAATAAAACCAAGTGGTCCTGAGAAGACAAAACTAAGGAGTTAAGATTGTGTTTAGATTACAGGAACATCACATGGACACCTTGAGAACCATGGACAAGATTCCTTGGCTTAATGATGCTCGACAAGGGTGCATGTATTTCTATAATGGAACTAGAAATGAGTTTTGAAGAATGAAGAGTTATGTACAGTACGAAATAACATAAAAACAGATTCATTAACTGTGGTATGACAGTAGTGAATGTCTATAAATTATGAACCAGTTGAATAAAATTTACTTGAAAAAAAATAAGCCGACTTTCATGCATGTCTATTTCCAAGTAATTTTGAATTTGTTCTATTAAAATTTATAACAAGAGATAATAATTATTTCACTTAAAAGACACTTAATTATCATAATAACATGGGATTAGAGTCTTAAGCATGTGGTCACATGAGCCATATCTTATCATGTTAAGTGCTGACAAGCCATTTACCGAGCCAAATCACAATTATGCATTGCATTATTCCCAGTGACCTTATCAGTTACAATTACAATGTCTACATTATTGTTATATTCTGCAGAAGTGAGTATGATGATATATGTTTTTTTTTACCTAAAACCTACAAGTCTCTGGCTATTATCATCAAGTTCTGTCCAAGGGAAGGGACCAAGCTAAGACATAGGAGTATTCACTATTCAGAATGAATGAAACGAAGGGATGGTATATCCTGTAAGCACAATGGCCAAACCAGTTGGTTTTCGCTACAATCCAACTATTTAGTTCATCAAGTTACTTGGTGTGTGTGCTTTCTGTTTGATTGTCTATCTAACAAACCTATTTTACCTATTTTTCTGATCTCTGGATAAGAGGTGTTGGCCCTCACTTACATACTTATGTACTGTATAAATTTTTTAAATGTTTCTATTATAGTATGATAGGATTAGAAATGAGTTTTGAAGAGTTATCTATATTTAGTTTTCTTAACCAAGTATATCATGCTGTATTTAAAAGAGGTGATATACACTGCAGGTCTCATGGGGAGTCTGAAGTCTCTGTGTTGGTGACTGGTGGTAACGAATGGAGCGCAAAGAGTAAATAACAACGCATTATATATATAATTCCTCCTAAATTTTTTGAATAACAGTATGACTCATTTCAAACATTGCAAACAACATTTTTTTTTTATCAAACTTGAAGAAACATTGGTTTATCCTCGGTGGCAGAATCAATAATTCAGGCTAAAGTCCCTGCTGAGCTGGAAAATAAAATGAATTTTTTTATTTGCAGTCATGTTTTGTCCTTATTAATCAGTAGTTTTTTCATGTGAGCCCCGTCTAATTTTGAATAATGAGTAAAAGAATTTTATTTTCAATTTCAGCAACGAATCTATTCAAATTCTGATTCCGCAGTTTATCCTGGCAGACACCCTTTTTATACCAGCTAACACTCCTCTCTTAAACTCTTCAGCAACATGAGTTTCCGATGGTCACCTCATGCATAGTAACAAGAGGTCTAAGATCTAGTCTCTCTGAAGATATGGACGTCAATTATATAAATTCCTATCATAATTAGGCAACTTACAGAAACTTCTTCTGTGGCGTATAGATGTTAAAGTCATCAGTCATGAAGTAGCAAGCTTGCATATATTTCAAAGTTTGAGTGATTGAACACTTTCACACAAGTTAAAGAAAACTTTCTGTACTGCACAAGTCCATGGCCTATTTCAGGTTCACTTGGAGCTTTGGCAACCACCGTAGGAAGTTATGTATAGGGCTGCAAACGAACAGAGTCGAGCCGAGTTTTGCCCGAGCCGAGTCGAGTTTGACTTTTTTTTTAAACGAACCGAACCGAGCCGAGTTTGACTTTTTTTTAAAACGAACCGAGTCGAGCCGAGTTTCCTAATAAACGAGTCGAACACGAGTTGTTCGCTGTTTCTATTTTTCTAAAAATATTTCTCGACAATCCAACCATATGAATGTCAAGATATATATAATATAATGATATCTCCAAATTTTAAAAAAATAAAAAATTAATTTGGTTGGAGATCTTAGTATATCACTATTATATTGACTAGTACTCGTAACTAGTGCATTGTCACGAATTATTGTTTCCATTCTTTTAAAATATTTCTCGACAATCCAACCGTACGGATGTCAAGATATATCTAATATAATGATATTTCCAAATTTTAAAAAAATTGATTTGGTTGGAGATCTTAGTATATCACTACTATATTGACTAGAATTCGTAACTAGTGTTTTGTCACGAATTGTTCTTTCCATTTTTTTAAAAATATTTCTCGACCATCAAACCGTACAGATGTCAAGATATATTTAATTTAATGATATTCCCAAATTTAATGTATTATATTTATTAATATATATATATATATATTATGTATAATAATACAAATGTAACATATTTAATTATGGTCAATTTATTAACAAATATAAAATTCTTGATGTTGAATTCGAAATTTCATATTTGTGTTGTGACTATATATAACATATTAAATACATATGATTTAATATTTAATTAAATTATATATATTAAATTATATATATTAAATTATATGAAATTTTGTGTTGTGACTATATATATTAAATTTAATTTTATAACATATAATTTTATTTGAATCATATGTATTTAATATTTAATATATTAAATATGATTCAAATAATCAAATGTAAATACATTATAATATATGTGTGTGTGTGTGTATATATTTATACATATCATAATAAAAACATAATATAAAATTTGAATTTGTGTTAATTATTATATTTAGAGATTTTAAAAATAAAATATTCAAGAAGTAAGACACATCAGTACATCACAGATTCAAAATTTGGGAATTGGGAGGCAAATGCCTGAATCTGATTCTTAGCATCTGTAAAACAAATAAAAACCACATGTATAGTATACACTTATTCTTTTTTTAACAATATATATATAATATGAATAACTTCATATAAACATTAATATATTAAATATGATATAAATATTTAAATTATTCATAATATTTTTTATTTATAATATATATAAATTTTATTCGAGCCGAGCTCGAGCCGAACTCGAGCTGAACTCGAGCCGATCCCGAGCTAAACGAGCCGAGCTCGAGCCGAACATGCATAAAGCTCGGCTCGGGTTCATTTACTAACCGAGCGGATTTTTATGTTCAAGATCAGGTTCTTTTAATAAACGAACAGAGTCGAGCTCACTTAAACGAGCCGAGCTCGAGTTTTGTTCACGAACAGCTCTGTTCATTTGCAGCCCTAGTTATGTACAACTACTCTATTGTTATGTTTTGCAAATGTGGTAGGATGATGTATGTTTATTGAGCAATGCTAGATAGTTGATGCACAGAACCTACAAGTCTCTGTTTATTATCATCAAGTTTTGACCTGGGGACCAAGCTGAGGCATAGTATTCAGAAGAATGGAAAGAAGGGATGGAATATCCTATAAGCTAGCCTGTTATATGTGATTTTTGTGCAGGCCAAGGCGCGCCTTCTCTCTCCTCAATAGAGGGCGCGCCCGTCTCTGTCATAGACCCGGCCGGGTTTATTGCTGTTATGTTCCTTGATCTAGTGATAACTCAGCTATCCATGTCTATCCAGATTAATCGAAGGCCATAGCTCCATGTTCCTCGGGTTGCCTTCGTAGGGGAGTTATGGTATGCTGCTAACCTTATCTTGGAAGATCCTTTCCCTGTACTCAGGCGGGTTGCCCTCGTCTGAGGGCTTAGGACGTGTTCTACATTTGCGGTGGATCTAGTGCTGACCTCTAGTCAAGGTACCTTGGAAATAACTGTAGTAGACCGGTTAGAGCCCACGGTTTCTGGGTCAACGTTGGATCCATGAAGTCCTTGGACCTTATACTGGGCTTTGACCTATCCAAACAAGCCCAGATGTAGAGACATCTTCCAGGAAGGTTCTTCTTGTCAGTTACCTAATTTAATTCAAATTAGGGCTCTGTTCTCCTAATGGGCTTTTTGCTTTGCTAAGAACTACGTGGGCTTGATCCTCTATTTTTCCTATAAATAGAGGTACGTAGGCACATTATTGGGGATCAGAAGTATTAGAGCTCATAGCCGTCAGAGAAAAAAGCTATAGTTGTTCTGAAAACCTAGCAATCTCAGCCCCCAATCTCATACAAACCAACACGCTCCGACGATATTCAGCCCCACTAGATCTTTTTCTAGCAAAGAACCTCGATCTTTGTTGATTACCAGATTTCTCCATCAACAAATTGGTGCTAGAAGGAGGGGCTTTCATCATCTAAAGAAAAAAGATGTCACAACCACAATATCAGTTGATGAACGGCAGGAGGGAGGAAGAAGCATGGTCACCTGACCAGGGTCGTGGTCAGAACAATTAGAACTACCATGATCATGATGAGTATGTTCATGAGCATGTAATCAATCTTCCCAATGTTGGTCGGATCGTTGGGGGATCTCCCCCCATTATGATGACTAACTCAGAGATGATGTAGTAATTGTTTTTTATTAGGGACACGATCACGAGCCTCCATGAGAATTTCAATGGATTTGATGAACGTCTGTGCACTCTTGAACGTCGTCCTGGGGAGGAGGGAGACATACCCTCAATGGAGAAGGAAAAAGGCTGGAAGATGCCCGTGATAGTAGGTTCCATAGAGTCACCCCCAGAAGGTTAGAATTTGGGAGCGATGCTACCAATCAGAACCATTGGGAGAATACTGAGAGGAGAATGATTCTTGCAGGAGAAGCCCAACGTCCTCCACACCCACATCGTTCAGGCTTCACTTCTGAAAGGAGGCATAATTCCCATGTAACCCCCTAATGCAATAGAGATTATGTTTGTGATATGACTGGTAGGTTAATTTTGCAGGAAGATGCAAGAGACCAAACTCGCAGAAGAGAGGAAAGGGAAGGGGATAGGCCTATCATCAACCCCATACCACTAAGATCAATTCACCCGGATGAAGGTTTCCCACGAAATATTGATCCACGTACTCGTGAGGCTCTTTCAAACCGACTTCAAAGGAGATATGACAATTTTGTGAATCATAGGCCTCTTCCTCACTAGAGGCGCCACAACGCCGAACCTATCATCACCTCTGTCTACTCTGAGAGCTCATCTGAAGGCAGGCGTCACACCCCTCGAAGGCAGAATGGTCAAAATAATCAAGGTTCTCAAAACACCCATAATCCTCCCCCTCCTCCAAAAAATCAGCAGGGCGTGCCCCAACCTACTCACATTACTCAAGGTATGGCTCAGCCTCCAACTAATCAAAACGAACCTCCACCTCCCCCCACTGTTCAGGGCGCACAACGCACCCCAGCCTCCTCTTGTCATCCTGGGCATGCCTCAGCCCTCTGTTATCAATCAAGTCACACCAACTTCTAATCAGGTAATAATAATCAGGTCGTGCCCCCACCTCAGGGCACACCCTCAGTAAATGCCTCATAGGTTAGTCCCTTATCTCATCTTTCGGGAATGCAAAATATTCCAAGTGTGGGTAACATAAATGTCGATGAATTGAAGAAGCTTCCCACCCTCCTTGACGGAGGAAGGTCCACAACTCCGGTACAGGCCCCCTATCCCTTCTCTCAAGCGGTAAGGGAAGCTCCGCTTCCACAGGGTTATCGAAACACTACTGATCTCCGCTATCATGGGAGATCTGACCCAGTTGAATATTTGAGAAAATTCAATACTGATATGGATGTCTATCAGGTGTCTAACTTGGCTAGATGTAGGTTCTTGGCTGCTACACTAAGGGACATCGCTCAAGTATGGTTTCGGAAGTTGGGAGTATGTATGGTCACGTCATGTGATAAAATGCAACTTCCCTTCCTAACACAATTCCAAGATGCAGTAAAATATGATCCTCCGGTCATAACTCTAGCTAATGTCAAACAAAGGGACAATGAATCCCTCCAAGCGTATTTCAAAAGATTCAACTCTGAAGCCGCAGGGGTTAGAGGGGCAACAGATGATACCTTGAAGAGTTTTCTTATTACAGGGTTGAAGGTTGAGACAGATTTTTAGAAGCATTTGTAAGGGAAAGAACCATCGACTTTGGCCTCCCTCTATGCCGAGGCAGAGCCCTTCAAAAGAATCGAGTAATCCTTAAGAGATAATACTCAATCAGGGTCAAAGTTCAAACCAAGAAGAGGGATATGACTCCACCATCTGAATATAGGGGGAAGCCTAGGAGCCCGAATAGGGTGTACATGACACACGACAAAAGGAACTAGAGCCCTCCACCTTCCTACGAGAGCAGAAAAGATGGGTATACTCCTCTAGTTTTCGAAGTATAACATATCTACGAAGTCAACAAAAATAAGGGTTTATTCAAGAGGCCTCATCCCCCATCAGTTTGGAAAAACAAGGATCGGAAGAAGTATTGCGAGTATCATGAATCTACTGGGCACGACACTCACAAATGTCGATAACTGAAAGACGAAGTTGAAGTATTAATAAATGAAGGGCACCTCACAGAATGGGTGAAGAAGTACAGAGTTGATCATCCTGCCCCAAGAAGAGACAGTAGACACGGCCTAGGAGCCAACAATCAGGAGCCAGCCTTGGATCCTACTTTGATAGGGCCAATAGTATACACACTATTTTTGGGGGACACCATATTGCAGAAAATGGCAGAAACACAATGGAAAGATACGCGAAAGAAACTAAGTATCGACCTCTCACTAATGTCAACAGTTACTTTCATGTCCTACAAAGCTTTTCAAGGGAGAATCCATATGCATTACTTTCATCGAGGAGGATGCCAAATGGGACATCACCCACATAATGCTGCCTTGGTAGTAGCAATAAAGATTGAAATAGTGAATGTCCATAGGGTTTTTGTAGATAATGGAAGCTCAATAAACATCTTATATTACAACACATACCAGAAGATGGGGCTCCTTGACAAAGACATGACCGTTGAAAGCATCTTCCTATATGGCTTCGGAGGGGAGTCCATCTCTGCTAAGGGAACCATCCGCCTTCTTGTTACCCTCAGAGAGGGGGGATTATCGTCAACCCAGATCATTGATTTCTTGGTAGTGGATCAGGAGTCAACTCATAACGCCTTGATTTGAAGGCCACTTTTGAAAGAGATGAGAGTCATCACTTCTATCTATCACTTGTCCATGAAGTTTCCTACACATACCGGGGTTGGATGTGTTAGGGGATGTCAGTTTGATTCTAGGGAATGCTACAACAAGTCAGTGAGGGTTTTTGAGAAGACAAGATGTCAAAAACAACCACAGTTAAATAATATGGTTGAAAGCCAAGGAGAAGCCATAGTCAATGTCCTATATACAGTAGAACTCCCAGAAGAAGAAGAGCCGGTAGAAGAGGTCATATGTCTTGAGAACAATCCATGTCCTCAAATTATAATGTTGGAAGCACCTCTTAAAGAGGAGTTCGTGGAAGGAAGTGTGGATGATTCTAGTGACAAAGAAACTGAAGAACAAGACTTGGCCAGAAAAAGGAAGGGCAAAGTGGTTATACCCGAATCTCTCCCCATCATTGAATTGGAAGAAAGCTTCAATCCCTTGCCCGAGGTCATGAAGGGCGCGCATTCCTCCCCTACTAGGAAGGAAGATGACTTAAACTTTGATCTGGACCCCCGAATACCTCTTACAATAGAAAAAATATGACCAACGGAAGACACACTTTCTATCCACATATACCTAGAGGATCCTTCGAAAGTTCTGAAAATTGGCTCACGCCTGGAACCGGCCTTACGAGAGGAATTGGTCAAATTCCTCAAATCCAACCTAGATGTGTTCGAATGGAGTCATTCCGATATGGTAGGAATTGATCCTGAGGTAATGTGTCACCACCTTAATATTGATCCAAAGAAGAAAGAAATGAGACAGAAGCGCCACTCTATTAATGGGAAAAGAGCTCAAGCATTGCTAAAAGAGGTGGATAGGCTCTTAGATGTTGGTCTTATTAAAGAATCTTTATATCCTGAATGGTTGTCGAACCCCGTCTTAGTGAAGAAGCCCAATGGGAAGTGAATGACATGTATTGACTTCACTGTCTAAACAAGGCTTGTCCTAAAGATAACTTTCCTCTTCCAAGTATTGATCAGTTGGTAGATGCAACGACTAGTCATGCACATCTCAGTTTCATGGATGCGTACTCGGGGTATAACCAAATTCCAATGTATGATCCAGATCAGGAGCACGCCTCCTTCATCAAAGACAGATGATTGTATTGTTACATCGGCATGCCCATTGGCCTGATCAATGCGGGAGTAACTTATCAAAGATTGGTGAACATGATGTTCAAGGATTAGATTGGGAAGACAATAGAAGTATATGTAGATGACATGTTGGTAAAATCCAAGGAGGCAGTTGATCATGTGAAACATTTGGGGCAAATGTTCAATATTCTAAGGAAGTATAAGATGAAGCTTAATCCTCAGAAGTGTGTTTTCGGGTAGAGTCAGGGAAATTCCTCGGGTTCATAGTTAATCATAGGGGAATTGAAGCAAACCTAGCCAAAATTCAAGCTCTCCTTGATATGAAGTCACCGACTACTATGAAGCAAGTTCAAATCCTAACTGGAAGAATAATCATTCTCAATAGGTTCGTGTCAAAGTCGTCAGACAAATGCAAAGAGTTCTTCCAAGCCATAAAGGGAGTAGCCAAAGATTTTGTGTGGACTTCAGAATGTGAAGAAGCCTTCCAGAAGATAAAAGAACATTCAGGAAAGCCTCATCTACTAGCGAAGCCGTCTAAAGGGGAAAC
The DNA here is from genome assembly GCA_028671895.1 of Oenanthe sinensis. Lineage (NCBI taxonomy): Eukaryota > Viridiplantae > Streptophyta > Magnoliopsida > Apiales > Apiaceae > Oenanthe > Oenanthe sinensis. The sequence goes on along the minus strand of CM053813.1, from coordinate 28,012,552 downwards.
ATTAATTTTGTACTTAGTAGTCTTAGAATATTCAGTTAGTGTTGTCTTGGTAAAGGAAGAGGTCGACTTACAGTCGTCCGTCTACTATGTGAATAAGAGGCTACTAGATGCTGAAACAAGGTACTCCAACATGGAAAAGTTGGTCTATGCCCTGATATTGGCGGCTAGGAAATTAAGCCCTTACTTCCAAGCACACAGAATTGAGGTGAGAACAACCTATCCACTCAAACAAATCATGGATCGGCCAGAAACATTAGAGAGAATGTTGAAGTATGTAGTTGAATTAAGGCAATTAAAAATCAAGTACAAGCCGATGAATGCTATTAAAGGGCAAGCCCTGGCAGACTTCATCTTAGAATTTTCTCCAGATTTTGAAAATTATGAACGGGCCTTAATTCCAGTAGAAGCAAAACACACCTCTCTAAGGAGAAAAGGGGCAATCCCCGAACTATGGTAGACATTGCATGTAGATGGAGCGGTGAATAATGAGGGAGTCGGAGCCAGTATAGTCCTTATTATCCCGGAAGGGCATCATCTTATGAGTGTTATTCACTTTACCTTTTGAGCCACTAACAATGATGCAGAATATGAAGCCCTCGTCACTGGACTAAGGCATGCCCTAGAAATGAGAACAACCCACTTAATTGTTCAAAGTGATTCAATGCTGGTGGTATATCAAGTAACTATTGGGTACCAGGCAAGGGGTCCTAAGACGAAAATGTATCTGGAATGTGCCAAGCGTTTGGTAAATAAATTCAGGGAGGTTCGTATAGAGCAAGTACCTAGGGATCAAAATTTCAAAGCTGATGCCTTGGCCAAGTTAGGCTCACAAAAGGATGCTACAATTTTAGGGGTCATTCATTTGGAAATTCAGGAGAATCCAAGTGTCCCAAAGGTAGAAATTATGGTGATTGATGGAGGAGTTCAGGAGAAAGTCACATAGAAAAGACCCATTTGAGAGTTTTTGAAGGAATGGAAGCTTCCTGAAGATAAGGGAAAAGCCAAGAGGCTTCGTTACAAAGTAACCATGTATGTGGAGTATGATCGGGTCTTATATAGAAGAGGTTTCAACCAACCTTTACTCAAATGTATAGATGAAGATGAATACACTTACATCATGAGGGAAGTGCATGAAGTCATGATTGGCAATCACTCGGGGAGTAATTCTCTAGCTATGAAAATTCTCAAATAGGGATATTATTGGCCTACTATGAAGAAGGATGCATACGAATTTTCTAGGGCATGTGACAAATGCCAGAGGTACGCAAACTACGTCACTAGCCCGATAGCTTCTCTCACCTCTATGACAAGCCCATAGCCATTCACCATGTGGGGTATCGACTTGATAAGAGAATTATCTAAGGGCAAGGGAGTAGTCAAATATGCAGTAGTGGCTGTCGATTATTTCATGAAGTAGGCAGAAGCTGCTTCTCTTACAACCATAACATCAAAGAAAATAACAAACTTTGTGTTCAACGCCATTATTTGCAGGTTTGGTATCTTATATATGTTGATTTCTAAAAAGAATAAGCAGTCCAACTGGAACAGTAGTTTTATGTTCAACACCATTGACTGCAGGTTTGGTATCCCATATAAATTGATCTCTAACAATGAGAAATAATTCGACATCAAAGAGCTAGGAGTTTATGTGAGAACTTGGCCATAAAGAAAGATTTTGCAGCAGTGTACCATCCTCAGAGCAATGGGAAGACTAAAGCAATCAATAAAATCATTAAGCACACCCTAAAAGCCAAGTTAGAGGAAAACAAGGGGAATTGGCCAGAGGAATTGCCTCAGGTATATCAAATTTCAGTGTATGGTATTTATGATATGATGATATTTATTAGAAAACATTCATACTCCAGGTATTATGGTCCTACAACACTACTCCTAGAAGTACTATATGGGAATCACCCTTCGTCTTGATATATGGGTGTGAAGCCATGGTCCCAGTTGAGATCGGAGCCGGGTCTTTCAGAAGGGATAATTTTCAGGTAAGGGACATTGCCATAGGTCTTAGCCATCTTGGAATATCTCAAGCCTTATCATTGTCAAAACCCTTAATTTTTCAGGAAGAAGTCTAGGAAGTGAATCACATGTTTTACCTAGATTTTCTTGAAGAAACAAGAGCCAACGCTCAGGTGATATTGGTAGCCTATCAGTAGAGGACTGCAAGGTACTATAATTCAAAAGTCAGGGAGAGGTCAATTCAAGTAGGTGACTTGGTGTTGAGAAAGGTGATGCCACATACCAAGAACACAAGTCATGGAGTGTTCGGATCTAACTGAGAAAGACCTTACAAAGTCAGAGCGGCGTTGTGGGAATGAACTTACTACTTGGCAAATCTAGAGGGCAAGCCCATCCCAAGAGTATGGAATACAGAGCATTTGAAGAAGTATTATCAATAAGGCAAGCCCTATATATTTTATGTTATGTTTTCAAGACAATTTCTGGTAGCAGTCAAAGTAAAATTAATTTCACTCCCACTCTAGGGGTAGTAGGCATATGATACGTGGTTTTGCGGCTTTAAAACTTTACGATTATACGGTTTTTGGCTAGTGCAAATATAGGTACTGAGATTTTTATATGTGTATTAGTATGTATTGTATGTTATAGGATGCGCAAGTATTTTCAAACATACAAAATAGGGCGCTCCTTCCTCCGTATGAAGATGACTCCTCCATTTTTTGGTATAGGGCGTGCCCAAATATACACAACTGAATCTGGGGTAAATATATTGACAGTATGATTGAAAACTAATAAAGGTAAAACAGGGCGCACCCTAAAATTAAATTAATACTCACACAGTAATGACCTTATGTTACTTAGCCCCGACTTGTGCAAAATTGGTTTTGAAAGGCATATGTCTAGGCCTATTTGTAATTAGTAGATGACAACTCAACTCATGTAAGAAATTAAAGTAAGTAATAAATACTGAGGATGGAATCAAATCGAAGAATGTCAACTAGACACAAAGAATCAACTTGTCAGAAGAATTATAATGAAGTTGCTACTCTACACCGAAAGAAGTTCATTTATATGTTCAAGCGTCGGAGAAAAATAGAGAAGTAGTGTTCAGAAGATTCTAAGTGGCTACTACAGAAGATTCCAGAAGAAGAATGAAGACAGTGAAGCAGAAGAAGAACAGAAGACCACAGCTTAATGTTAAAGATGAAGAATATTTATTATAGTATGATATAAATGAACCAGACAGTACATTTGTGTGTCAACTAAAATAATAAATATTCATCATCTAGCTCAAGTGGTTTTATGACAAAAGACACAACGAAGACTGGAAGACTTCAAGACTGATAGCACGGTAATACAAGACGAAATAGTATTTTAATTCTACTATCAAATGTTAATTGATTATTTAATTTATCTAATTAAATTAATTCAAGTTGAATTTAATTTAATTTGTAAATTAACTAATTAATTTAAGTAGAATTAATTTATTATAAAAGATATGACTTAATATGACTTTTAATATAATTCAAATGACTAATAAATAAGTCATACCGACTGTTTATTAATAAGTCATATCGAATTATATTAATAAAAGTCATACCGAATGAATAAAGAGAAAGTCATACCGAAGCTGTTAAAGAAAAGTCATACCGGAGCAGCCGACTGATAAGTCATACCGAGCTTTAAAAAGAAAAGTCATACCGAGCTTCAGGCAGAAAGGTCATACAGGAGATAAGTCATACCGAATTTCTGTTGATCAAAAGGTCATACCGAGTGATTTTTTTATTATATTAAAAAGTCATACCGACTTTTTAATTAATAAAATAAGTCATACCGACCATTCAGAAGTCATACCCAGTGTTTTTAAAGTCATACAAGTGTTAAATAAGTCATATATGACTTATTTTCTGCAAATTAAGTCATACTGATAAATGTCATACAAGCCTTTTTCTTCCTCTATAAATATGAGGAGATCACCTTCATTTTTCAGTACTTCTCAGAGAAGAAAATCAGATCAAATTCAGTAATTTATCTGCATTGTAATATTCACAGATTTCTGTGCTGAGTTTGGATATAATTGTTAAATACGAACAATTCATGTCAAATTTGTTCTAGAACTTTTAATCAATTATATAACTGTTTTCTTAATATTAATTTTGTAATACTAATCAAGTTAAAATTATATCTTTCACTTGAACAGTATTTCATTCCAATTAATATTTCGCGAGTAATTAAAATAATATTTTTAATCCAAATTATTCCGCGATTAATTTTCAGATATTGTATTCAACCCCCCTTCTACAATATCAGGGACCAACAATTGGCATCAGAGCTGGTTGATATATTTTCATATCAGATCCAAATCAAATTCCGCGAACTCATACAGATCTCAAAAATTATTTTAAATTCGAAATAATTTTTTATTCGAAATAATTTTTTTTTCCCGAAAAATTATTTTTGATCAAAAATTGTTTTAAGTCAAAAATTAAAATATTTTTTGAAACACTTAATTTTTAATCTTATTAAAGATGAGTACCCAGAAAGTGACCAGTATCAAATTTCCACAGTTCGACAGAGAACACTACAACTTGTGGAAACATAAAATGCTACTGTTTATCGGGATTGCAAATCCCAAGTATGCAAATATTTTGGCCAATGGTGTTGAACCCCCTATATCAGTTATTCTCGAACATATAGTAGATGGGATCGTAATTCCTCACAGATAGTTTCCAAAAAGTCTATCTGACTATACAATTGAAGAAAAGGAAGTTGTGTCCCTGGACAACAATCTCAAACTGATATTGATTGAATCTCTAGACTACGTCATGTACAATCAAGTAGTCAATTGTAGAAATGCAAAATAGATTTGGGACACAATAGAGATTATCAACGAGGGGACTGAGGAAGTCAAAGAGAATAGACTCGAAATCCTGATCTCCCAGTACGAGCAGTTTAGGTCCAACCCTGGTGAGGGTATCTCTGAGGTGTTTCAGAGATTGAACAAACTGATAAACGAGCTCAACATGAATGAGAAGTATTATCAGAATCAGGAGATCAACAGGAAGTTTCTGCTAACCCTACCCGAGCATCTGGAGCATAGGATCGCAGCAATCCGTGAGTCTAGGGACATGAAGGAGGTAACCCTAGAAAGACTCTACGGAGTATTGAAGACATATGAGCTGGAACAGATCCAGACGAGAGAGATGTATGGGAGAGGCAAGGTTCAGAGTTCCTCCAAAGCACTGTTAGTGGAAGCACCACAGAAGATGGAAATGAAGGCTGTTGTACCTTCACTGGAGTATGTTGTTCTAGAAATTGGACATACTTCAGATAAACAAGAAGGTGGTGAATTCTACTCTCTGGAAGAACTAGATCAGCTAGAAGATGAGTCTCTAGCTTTGGTTGCCAGGAAGTTTGGCAACATGAGATTTCGGAGAAATCCCTCCTATAAAGTTAAATCAAATTTTGGGAGATTCCAAAGAGGAGGGTCTTCAACAGCTGAATCAAAGAGCGGCTATAAGACCGGCTTAGTGGATAGAAGCAAGTTTCGTTGCTTCAACTGCAATGAGCTAGGCCACTTTGCAACGGAGTGCAAGAAGCCTAAACAAGGGAAGAAGAGAGAGTCTTACGAAGAGCTCAAGGAAAAGTACGATGCACTTTTGCAAAAGCATCAAGGAAAGTCCTATCTGGCAAAGGGAAAAAGCTGGGATGACTCAGATGATAGTGATGGGGAAGAGCTGGGAAATCTTGCTCTTATGGCTTCATCCGAAGAATCAAGGTCTCCTAATAGTCAAAAAGGAATAGAGGTAAATCCTTATTGCCCTAAAATGTTTAATTTAATAGGTAAAGAACTAGAGGGTGAAAGAAGTAAGGTTAAGCAACTAAGACTCGAAAATAAAGATCTAGTTGATGAGCTCGAAGTCTTAAAACAGTTAAAACGAAACAGTGACAAGTTTACTAAGAAATTAACTGAGGACTTAGTTTTTCAAGTCAATAGAGTCAGTTGTTATGTTGAAGTTGAGACCTACCTCAGAAACCAGATAGAGGAAGAAAAGAAAAGGTGTCTAGCATATAAAAATTCCTCGTATATTGTAAAGAACCTAGTTGACCAACAGGTAATAAACAGAAAAGTTGGAATAGGCTTCGAGTACAATGAATCTGTAGGAAAGCCAAGCAACATTACCCCATTCAAGCAAAGCGCTGAAGAAAGGGGTATTCCTCATGTTGTTAAAGACACACGCAAACCTCTTTTCATTATACCTGTAGCTGAACCCATCCTCGAGAGCTCTATACTGATCGCTTATGAGATGCAATTAGAAGATCAAGAGGAAGAGAAGAAAAGAGGAGAACAAGCAAGGGACATAAAAGGAGTAAATGTCCAAAAAGAGAAAGCTACACCCAAGACACCAGTGAAAGTTGTGGGAACTTCTGATTTCCACAAACCTGGTATAGGTGCTAAGAACTTAAAGAATAATTTGAACAGACCTAGCAATAAGTTTGTTAGAAGTAGGGATAGTAACAATAAATGTCATTCTACTGAAAACTTTAAAACTGCTGACAAAGTTAAAGTAGAAATTGTTAAAACTCCTACTGCTGTGAATAACATGCCTGCTATTGATGTATGCCATAAACCTTGTGGTATGTTAAATTGTATGTTATGTGCTTTTAATGCTATGACTGCTTATTTCAAACGCATGACTGCTAATAAAAAGAACATGACACCGAGACAATACATCAATAATAAATTTGCTAAATCCAAGACTGCTATTCCTTCACCTGTCAAGAAGGAAAAATATATTCCTAAGTCTAAACAAAAAGTTGTTAAGACTATTTATAGGAAAGTAAGTACAGTCAAGGAGGATGCAGCTGTTGTTCGAAGAGGATCTGTTGTCAAAGCTGACAAAGGTCAATTCTTTAAGTATGCCGGGCCCAATCAATTTTGGGCTCCGAAGATAATCTAATCCGTTTAATATTTGCAGGGAGTTAAACAGGTAAACCGGATTGTATGGATCCTGGACAGCGGATCGTCAAGGCATATGACCGGAGATAGAGCCCTGCTATCAGACGTGGTTGAGAGAGCTGGCCCAATTGTCACCTTTGGAGATAACAGCAAAGGAATGACTACGGGATATGGCAAGTTAAATACTGGAAATGTTATCATTGAAAACGTCTCTTTGGTGGAAGGACTTAAGCACAATCTACTCAGCGTCAGTCAATTCTGTGATAGATGTTACAAAGTAAACTTTATCAAGGAGAAGTGTTTAATAGCTCATTCTAAAGAAGACAGACTAGCCTTGCGTGGAGTAAGGAAAGGAAACTTGTACGTAGCTGATTTCAACTCGGGAACTGAAGCTGAAGCAAACTGTTTTTATTCAAAAGCTTCAACAGAAAAAAATTGGCTATGGCACAAAAAGCTCTCACACCTGAACTTTAAAACAATGAACTCTCTAGTCAAGAGGGATTTGGTGAGAGGACTGCCTCCGATGGAATTTTCACAAGAAGGTTTGTGCGAGGCATGTCAAAAAGGGAAGTCAAAAAGAGCAACTCACAAAGGCATAGACTCTACTAATATTACTGAACCACTGCAACTGCTACATATGGATTTATTTGGTCCAGTCAATATTCTGTCAATGTCAAGGAAAAGATATGCCTTAGTGATTGTAGATGACTTCACAAAGTACTCGTGGGTTTTATTCTTGAACTCTAAGGATGAAACTCCACAATTGGTGATTGATCATGTAAAGTTGATTGAATTAGATTCAAAGCTACCTGTCCGGGCAATCAGATCAGATAATGGAACAGAATTCAAGAATGAAATTCTGAATAGGTTCTACTCAGACAAAGGGATAACAAGACAATTCTCAGCGCCAAGAACTCCGCAACAGAATGGAGTAGTAGAAAGGAAGAATCGAACCCTGATTGAAGCTGCAAGAATAATGTTAAGTGAATCAAGGTTGCCTATCTACTTCTGGGCTGAAGCAGTAAACACAACATGTTATACCCATAATCGAACTTTAATCAATAAAGAACATATGAAGACTCCCTATGAATTAATGGCTGGCAAGAAGCCAACACTCAAGTACTTTCATGTATTTGGAGCCAAATGTTTTGTGCTAAAAGATGGAGATGAACATCGTGGCAAATTCGAGGCCAAGGCACATGAAGCAATTTTTGTCGGCTACTCAAAAAGAGCATATAGGGTGTACATAATTGATCAGCACCAAATAAAAGAAAGTGTCAACGTTACTTTTGATGACACTAAACTCCCGAGCATCCAAACTGAAGATCCTTCTGAGTCATTAAAATTTGACAATCATCCAGACTCAGATTCGGATAATGAAGAAGAGCCTGAGGTTGCAACAGGAAATGATGATGACAACAATGATGGTAATGATCCAGGTAATAGTGGTGGAAACAATGGTAACACTGGAGATACTACTAATACCAGTGGTGGATCAACAAGTCAACCTGGTAGCAACTCAGGGGGAGATGAAGAATCAACTGACACAACACAACATCACAATGAATATAGAGGCGAATCATCAAGATCAAACCTACCAAGGGAAATGATATGGAGCAAAGATCATCCTTTTGAATTGATCATAGGTGATCCAGATGTTGGTGTTAGAACCAGAAGTGCAACTTCAAATGAATGTTTATTTTCGGTTTTTCTATCTCAAGAATAACCAAAGAAAATTGAAGATGCTCTAACTGATCCAGATTGGGTTCTTGCAATGCAAGAAGAACTCAATCAGTTCGAAAGGCAAGAAGTATGGACACTGGTACCCAGGCCTAAAGATAGATCTGTTATTGGCACGAAATGGGTATACAGGAACAAGTTAGACGGTGATGGCATTGTTACAAGGAACAAGGCCAGACTGGTTGCTAAGGGTTACTCTCAGGAAGAGGGAATTGATTATGATGAGACCTACGCACCAGTTGCAAGACTTGAAGCCATCAGGATATTTCTGGCATTCGCAGCACATTTTAATTTCAAAGTTTATCAAATGGATGTGAAGAGTGCATTTCTGAATGGAGAGTTAGAAGAGGAAGTATATGTGGAGCAGCCCCCTGGCTTTGAAAATCCAGAGTTTGCTGATTTTGTGTATTTTCTATTCAAAGCTCTCCATGGACTCAAGCAAGCACCGAGGACATGGTATGACACTCTCTCTATATTTTTACTTGAAAACGGTTTTACTAGAGGTGTCATAGACAAAACTCTCTTTTACAAATTACATAATAAAGATATGATATTCGTCCAAGTTTATGTTGATGATATTATATTTGGTTCTACTAACGAAATCTTGTGCAAGAAATTTGCTAAGTTAATGCAGAGTAGATATGAGATGAGCATGATGGGTGAGCTGTCATTCTTCCTTGGATTGCAAGTGAAGCAAAAGGAAGATGGGATTTTTATTTGCCAATCAAAGTACATAAGGGATCTTCTAAGGAAATACAATCTAGAAGATTCTACACCGGCAAAACCCCCTATGCCAATAGCCACAAAGCTTGACAAAGATGAAACTGGTAAGAAGGTGGACATCACAAGCTATAGAGGTATGATAGGCTCATTATTATATCTAACTGCTAGTAGACCCGATATAATGTTTGCAACATGCTTATGTGCAAGGTTTCAAACTGATCCTAGAGAATCTCATCTTATAGCTGTTAAAAGAATTTTTAGATATCTGAAGGGTATACCGAATCTTGGAATTTGGTACCCTAAAGATACAGGTTTTGAACTAATAGGCTATACAGATTCAGATTATGCAGGATGCAGGATGGACATGAAAAGTACGTCTGGAAGCTGTCAGTTTCTAGGACAACGGTTGATTTCCTGGTACAGCAAGAAACAACACTCAGTATCTACCTCGACAGCTGAAGCAGAATATATTGCGGCAGGTAATTGTTGTGCACAGATCTTGTGGATAAGGAATCAGCTGAATGACTATGGGATTGCGTTGAATAAAATTCCAATATTCTGCGACAACACAAGTGCAATAGCAATTTCCAATAATCATGTACAACATTCAAGGACCAAGCACATAGACATAAGGTATCATTTTATCCGAGAGCATGTCATGAATGGAACTGTGGTGTTACATTTTGTACCCACAGAAGATCAAATTGCCGACATCTTCACGAAACCACTTGATGAATCCACTTTCTCTAAGTTGGTTAGTGAGTTAGGGATGTTAAACATGAACTAAGTATTGCATGATGTTTTAAATTGCATATTTAATTTTAAGCAAGCACTGTAAATACACTGTATATATTCCTTAAAATATTTCAAAAACAAACAAACAAATTGAAAAAGAAAACTCAAAAAGATTTTCCTTATTTTTGTACAGTTGTTATTTTATTGGCATCACTACTGTAAATATATTTAATATTATCTTTAGTTTATAACAACTGGTATCAGTTATATATATATATAAGTATGTATAGTATTATTTGTTTTACATTTTGGCATATTTATTTTAATTTTTATTTTTATCTATTTTATTTTTATTTTTATTTCTATATAAATATGTGCTGATTATTCTCAAGTCTCTTTTGAGAAGTAGGAAAGATCTATGAGCTTGATCATCCAATTGTTTCTAATAGTTAGATCCCAAACACTGGCATCAATCTCTATCCAAGATCTTAGAACCAAACACACAAACACAATCACATCCGTCTCTCTAAACCATTAAACAGAATACCTAATTGTTAAGAATGAGGGAGTCAATGCCTTGATTGCATTTGATAAGGTTGGTATTGTGAGTGATCCAACAGCTCTGTCTCCAGAAAGGTGATTCATATATAAACTGAGACAACTGTTAGCTCATCTATGTTTTCTCAAAAAGATACAGACTTGGAAAAGGCAAAACTGTTACTAGGTTCATTCTCTCAACAGAGTGAGTCTATTGAATTCAGCCTGTCAGCCAAGGCTATCAGCAAAGAGTTAATTTCATCTGACATTTTTCAAGAAACCACAAATTTTGTCTTATATTTTAGGGACCAACACCAAGGGACCAACAATGTAAGGACTTACTTGGAACTAAAAAGGGACCAAGAAGGAGCAGTTGAAATGTCACAGGAAGGATGAATTGACGGTAGCAATTATTCTAAACTTCCATATCAAGGAAGGAAGAATGATTGATGATTTTGACTGAATCAACATGCCTTCACAGGCGTCAGGAGAAAACTTGGATCATTTGCTACATTATAGATCCTTGTCTCCCTCCCCAGATGGAACATATCTGGATTCCTAACGGAATAGATCATCTTAGATGATCAGCAACTCACTGAATCTATTCCTGAAGCAATTCAGTTTATAAAAATCAAATATTTTAATAGATTCAATTGAGGACGGGGATTTACGAAACCCCATTGCACCACCAGTAACCTCTCTTGAAGGGGCTATGGTGATCTTTCTTGCAGGTACAAAAGACTGAGTCATCCGTACTGAGAGAGATATAGTGATGTGAAGGAAGAGTGAAACACAAGTAAGGAAGAGTGAAAATATATATTCTATGAGTGAAACACTTAGAGAGTATATGAGCGAAACACTTGTGAGGAACACAAAGTAAAATCACACACTAGCACACTTACCGAATCCCTTTCCCAATTCCCTGTTACAGATTTCAAATGTTACTTAACCAAGGTGGAAATTTCTTCAGAAAAGGACCAACAATTGTTACCTATCTACAATTGGGGGAGAATTATTAAGAGGATTACTCAACTAAGGGGGTGAATTATTAAGAGGATTACTCCAAAATGTTAAAGTGTTTAACTAAGGGGGAGTAGATAAAAAGGGGAGAAGTAAACAAAGGCTTTTTCCAGAAGAGGATTACTCAATTGTTGAACAAGAAAAAGGGGTATATAACAACATGCTTGGATTTTATTCCATTTGATTTTAGAAGATTCTTGTAAATATGATTAACCGGATTTTCTAAAATGCATAACATGTCATAGTTTGCATTTTTTATATCTGCGATGGTTTAATGCTGTATGTATGCCATGTTTATTACCTCTATTAAAATGGTTGGATAATTCAAGTAAGGGGAAATTGAATTCACCTTGGAAGAGAAGGGAAGACAGGAGTTGGAGAAACAGAGGAAAAGTGGTAAGAAGAGAACAGACATCATCTCTGTCATCTTAAGGGGGAGTAGTGATGAGTCTGAGAAATGAAGATAATACTACTTGTATATTATGTTCAGTGCTAGAGGAACAAACATCTTTCATTTCAGTTACTCAAGAAATCTGGAAATGTATTATATGATCCAGAGAATAATTTATTTACTTACAGTTCTTAAATGTCATATTAGTTTCTTAGTTGTTAGTTGAGTTATCCTCTAGAAATTTGTGTGTTAAATGTTTAACAACAAATAGGGGGAGATTGAAAGGCATATGTCTAGGCCTATTTGTAATTAGTAGATGACAACTCAACTCATGTAAGAAATTAAAGTAAGTAATAAATACTGAGGATGGAATCAAATCGAAGAATGTCAACTAGACACAAAGAATCAACTTGTCAGAAGAATTATAATGAAGTTGTTACTCTACACCGGAAGAAGTTCATTTATATGTTCAAGCGTCGGAGAAAAATAGAGAAGCAGTTGTTCAGAAGATTCTAAGTGGCTACTACAGAAGATTCCAGAAGAAGAATGAAGACAGTGAAGCAGAAGAAGAACAGAAGACCACAGCTTAATGTTAAAGATGAAGAATATTTATTATAGTATGATATAAATGAACCAGACAGTACATTTGTGTGTCAACTAAAATAATAAATATTCATCATCTAGTTCAAGTGGTTTTATGACAAAAGACACAACGAAGACTGGAAGACTTCAAGACTGATAGCACGGTAATACAAGACGAAATAGTATTTTAATTCTACTATCAAATGTTAATTGATTATTTAATTTATCTAATTAAAATAATTCAAGTTGAATTTAATTTAATTTGTAAATTAACTAATTAATTTAAGTAGAATTAATTTATTATAAAAGATATGACTTAATATGACTTTTAATATAATTCAAATGACTAATAAATAAGTCATACCGACTGTTTATTAATAAGTCATACCGAATTATATTAATAAAAGTCATACCGAATGAATAAAGAGAAAGTCATACCGAAGCTGTTAAAGAAAAGTCATACCGGAGCAGCCGACTGATAAGTCATACCGAGCTTTAAAAAGAAAAGTCATACCGAGCTTCAGGCAGAAAGGTCATACAGGAGATAAGTTATACCGAATTTCTGTTGATCAAAAGGTCATACCGAGTGATTTTTTTATTATATTAAAAAGTCATACCGACTTTTTAATTAATAAAATAAGTCATACCGACCATTCAGAAGTCATACCCAGTGTTTTTAAAGTCATACAAGTGTTAAATAAGTCATATATGACTTATTTTCTGCAAATTAAGTCATGCTGATAAATGTCATACAAGCCTTTTTCTTCCTCTATAAATATGAGGAGATCACCTTCATTTTTCAGTACTTCTCAGAGAAGAAAATCAGATCAAATTCAGTAATTTATCTACATTGTAATATTCACAGATTTCTGTGCTGAGTTTGGATATAATTGTTAAATACGAACAATTCATGTCAAATTTGTTCTAGAACTTTTAATCAATTATATAACTGTTTTCTTAATATTAATTTTGTAATACTAATCAAGTTAAAATTATATCTTTCACTTGAACAGTATTTCATTCCAATTAATATTTCGCGAGTAATTAAAATAATATTTTTAATCCAAATTATTCCGCAATTAATTTTCAGATATTGTATTCAACCCCCCTTCTACAATATCAGGGACCAACAATTGGCATCAGAGCTGGTTGATATATTTTCATATCAGATCCAAATCAAATTCCGCGAACTCATACAGATCTCAAAAATTATTTTAAATTCGAAATAATTTTTTATTCGAAATAATATTTTTTTTCCCGAAAAATTATTTTTGATCAAAAATTGTTTTAAGTCAAAAATTAAAATATTTTTTGAAACACTTAATTTTTAATCTTATTAAAGATGAGTACCCAGAAAGTGACCAGTATCAAATTTCCACAGTTCGACAGAGAACACTACAACTTGTGGAAACATAAAATGCTACTGTTTATCGGGATTGCAAATCCCAAGTATGCAAATATTTTGGCCAATGGTGTTGAACCCCCTATATCAGTTATTCTCGAACATATAGTAGATGGGATCGTAATTCCTCACAGATAGTTTCCAAAAAGTCTATCTGACTATACAATTGAAGAAAAGGAAGTTGTGTCCCTGGACAACAATCTCAAACTGATATTGATTGAATCTCTAGACTACGTCATGTACAATCAAGTAGTCAATTGTAGAAATGCAAAATAGATTTGGGACACAATAGAGATTATCAACGAGGGGACTGAGGAAGTCAAAGAGAATAGACTCGAAATCCTGATCTCCCAGTACGAGCAGTTTAGGTCCAACCCTGGTGAGGGTATCTCTGAGGTGTTTCAGAGATTGAACAAACTGATAAACGAGCTCAACATGAATGAGAAGTATTATCAGAATCAGGAGATCAACAGGAAGTTTCTGCTAACCCTACCCGAGCATCTGGAGCATAGGATCGCAGCAATCCGTGAGTCTAGGGACATGAAGGAGGTAACCCTAGAAAGACTCTACGGAGTATTGAAGACATATGAGCTGGAACAGATCCAGACGAGAGAGATGTATGGGAGAGGCAAGGTTCAGAGTTCCTCCAAAGCACTGTTAGTGGAAGCACCACAGAAGATGGAAATGAAGGCTGTTGTACCTTCACTGGAGTATGTTGTTCTAGAAATTGGACATACTTCAGATAAACAAGAAGGTGGTGAATTCTACTCTCTGGAAGAACTAGATCAGCTAGAAGATGAGTCTCTAGCTTTGGTTGCCAGGAAGTTTGGCAACATGAGATTTCGGAGAAATCCCTCCTATAAAGTTAAATCAAATTTTGGGAGATTCCAAAGAGGAGGGTCTTCACATAAAAGGTTGTACAATAAAAGGTTGGCAAAGTGATAACAGATAGAATAAAATAAAATAAATTCAGAGCAAAACCAAAATATATGTTAGGCAGTAGGACGCCCCTCACATAGCATTCAAAATATTCACCAAGTCAAATATTGTTTATAACTTGTAGGGTTTTACAGATGGCCCACACCTCAAAATATATTTATAAAATCATTCTTTGGGAGAAGGAGGAGCAAATGAGTTGAGGGTAGGAACATGAAGAGCATTGGCATTTTCAGTGAGGGCGTCGACTTCATTAGGGCGCGCTTGGACCTCCTCAGCAAGCTGGGCCTTCACGTCTTCTTCTAACTCTAGCTTCTTAGCATGGATGGCATCGGCCTCTTCCACCTTAAATTCTTCCATAAATGTCTTAGTGGATGGCCCCCACCTGCCCAATCTCCTTGTCTTTCTCTAGTTGCTGAAGGCGCGCCTTACCCTCACGCCATGAACACGACCTTGACATCACATGGAAATACAACTCCCTAGTAGAGCGGATGATGGCGTTGTCCACTTCATCATCTTTCAGATATGACCAAAAAGTAAGGTCATCATCTACAATCAAAGGGTGTGCAATCTCCCCGAAGCACGTGGAAACAGGGGTACTGGAGGCTGAACTTTCTATAACTTTTTTGTTTTTTAAATGGAGACGTGCCCTTGGTTAGTGACGCCCTGTCAGAAGATTGAACCTTTAGAGGAGACTTTTACTTTTTAGCCATAGAAGGAGGATCAGGGTTTTTCTTTGACGCCTCTGGCTTTTTGGGCTTTAAACCCCAACCCCTTGGAATTCTCGGTATATCTGCAAAATAAATTGTAACATTATCAGTAAGAAGCAAGCAGAATAATGGATATATTGTACAAGGCACACCTTAATGGACAAATTTGAAAGCTTATGCAAGTTATATTGGTAAAAGTATCAAAAAGCATAAAAGTATAATTTAATTGTGCATATGATCATCTAGGGTGCGCCCTAATTGTCTATAATCATGCATCAGGTGAAAAATAGAAGTGTTAAAGAAAACTAAGTAAATAACACCTTCTAGATCACTATCTTCGGAAGAGGCGCCCTGAAACCCCTCGTCACTTGAGGACGCGCCCTCAATATCATCATAAGAGACGGGTTCTATTATACCCACTTTTTGAGAAAAGAAGCCAATTTCTGTCAATTTGTCAAGGGTGATTAAGTTTTTGAGATTGTTCTGGTCTTGAGGGAGGTTCAAGACAATATATGCCCTAACGAGGGCGGCATTGCTCAAATGTGACTGTGTCCTGATAACTAGAAAAGGAAGAATAAGAATAAAAAGGAAAAGTATTGATATAAGATGGGCGCACCTAACTGCTTATTTGGAGTTCTGTTGAAGCGAACTCGGACCCTTTCTGTGTCATAAACATAAAAATAAGGCTCCTTTCACTTTTTGACATTTGAGGTTTTTCCCTCATAAAAACCCCGTTGGTTGTGTTTCTTCCACACGACGAAGAAAAAGTACTCGACGCTACTATGCCTTAAAGAAAATAAATGGCTGATTTCTTTCATCATGGGTGCACCAAAGTTAAGGGAATGGTACATTATGTACAAAGCTATTGCAAATTTCCAGCCGTTGGGAGAGAGTTGTATAGGAGCTATGTCAAACCATTCACACATTGCCCTGAAATAGGGATGAAGAGGCACGCCCACTCTCAGTTCAACTAGTTTTGGTGTAATCACCATTCTAGGAATTCTCATGGGTTGTATGTCAAACCTGTGGGGCTGAATCCGCCTCGAAGGAACTGTTGACATGCCCTCTTGCTTGAAGTATTTCATGGTCCAATCAACTTCGATGTCAGTAACGGTTGACCTTAATCCAACAGATGCCAGCTTTCCATGGCGCGCCCTCATTACGTCCTTCTCTTTCTCAGTCACTTCTTTCTCAGTCCAATCAAGATCAACTTCATGATCTGTTACTTTCCAGTGAACGAAAGGAACAGGTGAAGGAGGAGGCGACAATGACAAGTTTTCTTCTTCAAGCGCGCCCTGGTGGTCTACGTGTGATGTTTCATCCGGTTCCTCCAAATTTTTTCCTTTTCTTTTTCTATCTAGCTTTTCAATTTCTCCTTCCTCGAAGTCCGTCTCAGGGTCTATGTTAACAGAGATAGGGCGCGCCTCCTGACTAGGCGCCACCTTTTTAGGGACAATCATGGGAAAAGTGGGTGGAGGAGATGCTCGGTTGATGAATCCAAGCTCATGTCTGTTTCTACTTAGATGCTCCATGATTTTATGACTGCTCTTTTAGTTTTGGGGGAGAGATGTTGAGGTATTCTTGTTGGTGTGATTGTTCCGTCGTATCTTTTGAAGATGAATTCACGGAAAGGATGAAAAGGTAGTCTAGACGCGCCTTCACGGACCATCTGAAATGAAGAAAAAGGAATCAACACTTAGTACGTCCATATGAAGGTGCGTCCTGAAATAATGCTGGTATGGGCACAAGGGGTCATGTTATGGGCGTGCCCTAGAAGGTTAGGGGTAGTGTCGAGATAAAACCTGGGTGTAATTTTTCCTAAAGATATTTGTAGTATTATGAGGCGCGCCCTGTAATGATTGTGTTTCTTAGGTTGATGGGAAGTATAAATTAATGGTAGAACTTCCTAAGCCTAGAACGCAGGGTACTTCCATTGTATAGTTATATTGAGGCACGCCCTAGGGGTCGCGATTGTTTAAATTCCATGAACGTATTATGGTGGCATTACTATAAGAAACTAAGATCTACAGTGTATACTTACAAACATATATATACACATAGGAATGAAGAACATCAAGAACTCGAATGGACTTTTACTATTTAAAACAGAAATACTGGGTGAAATCGAACAAGTAAGAGTGCATTATGTACCTACTAGCGAGATGAATCTTTTGAGTCTAAGAACGAGATTTTTGGCCGAAGAAGGCGCCTGGAACTGCTCTGCAAAGCTCTGGTATGGGTGGGGGCTTGTTCTTCAAGAGAGAGAGAGAGTGTAGGAAAGTGAAAGTAAAAACAAAAAAGGGATGGTTAATATATATATATGCTGATAAGACATGGGGGCCACGTGTCGAATTCTCATTGGTTGTCGAATTGCGTACTGATGTGTGAATACAGCTAATTATATATGTATCTATGTATCTATGCGAACGGAAAAATAAAGTATGCTTTAAAGGTTTCCCTTTAAGGCCGCGCCTAATGACTAGGGCGCGCCTGAAGGAAGGAAAGACAAATGGGAGGTATTGGTAGACGAGATATTTCTGATGGTTGGCTTGACGAATGCTGAGGGGTTGGGGCGAAGATAGTTTGAAGGCGCGCCTTAACTTAATAAAGTAAAAATTCTCTCAAACATCATTAATGGTTTCGAGACTTGGGGAGTAGTTGTTAAATGTGATTTTTGTGCAGGCCAAGGCGAGCCTTCTCTCTCCTCAATGGAGGGCGCGCCCGTCTCTGTCATAGACCCGATCGGGTTTATTACCGTTATGTTCCTTGATCCATTGATAGCTCGACTATCCATGTCTATCCAGATTAATCGGAGGCCATAACTCCATATTCCTCGGGTTGCCTTTATAGGGGAGTTATGCTATGCTACTAACCTTATCGTGGAAGATCATTTCCCTGTACTCGGGCGAGTTGCCCTCATGTGGGGGCTTAGGGCGTGTCCTACATTTGCGGTGGATCTAGTGCTGGCCTCCAGTCAAGGTATCTTGGAAATAGCTGTATTAAACCGGCTAGAGCCCACAGTTTCCCGGTCAACGTTGGATCCATGAAGTCCTTGGGCCTTATACTGAGTTTTGACATATCCAAACAAGCCCAAATGTAGAGACATCTTCCAGGAAGGTTCTTCTTGCCAGTTACCTAATTTAATTCAAATTAGGGCTTCGTTCTCCTAACGGGATTCTGATTTACCAAGAATTACGTGGGCTTGATCCTCTATTTTTCCTATAAATAGAGGTACGTAAGCACATTGTTGGAGGTCAGAATTATTAGAGTTCACAGCCGTCAGAGAACAAAAACTCTAGTTATTCTGAAAACCTAGCAATCTCAGCCCTCAATCTCATACAAACCACCACGCTCCGGCGATATTCTGCCCCGCTAGATCTTTTTCCGTCAAAGAACCTCTATCTTTATTGATTACCAGATTTCTCCATCAACATTGCCCTGTAACCAAATCAGTCAGTTCGCTATAATCCAACTTAATTCATCCACTTGGTGTGTGTGCTTTGTGTATGATTGTTTATGTAGAATATTATTCCTATCTTATTCAGACAGTATTCTGAATATACAATCTCTTTCCTATAACGTAAAATTTGCAAACAGCAATACTTTTTTGTCCAAGTTAAAGAAACACAAGCTTATCTTGTCAGACACTAGTTTTATTCCGGGCCTTCCTGCAAACACTCATCTCCTTAATAATACGAATTCCTGATCATCAACTCCTAGTAACAAGAAGTTTGTATGTACAGGATACGTGTGAGTATTTAAATTTCTATAGCTAAAAACTAGGAGAAAATTAGAAAAAGTTTTTGTCTTGACATTTTGAAGTGTTCAAAGAGCAAACTAACATATAATTTAAAGTTGGTGTGTTAAAATATAATATATAATCCTGATAAAACTAAAACGGTCCCTTGATAACTTCAATTTTTAGCATGATGATAAAATGATTGTCTAAACGCTGAAGTAGAGCTTGTTAAGTTGAAGAAACTGCTTTATGCCTATGGCTCTTTATATTAAAATTTCACGTTCATCCTAAGGTGTGTTTGGGATTTCTATTTCAGAAAGCAACCGCATATTATTTTTGAAAAACATTTAAAAATAGCTTTATGTTTTTAGATAAAGCAAGACCTCATCCTTTTGAAAAAAAATTATTTTTCAACTTTGACGGGAAATAATTACATTTTTTAATATTGAACCATATCAAAAACATTTTTTTATATTATATTTCAAAATATAAATAAATCAATTTTTTTTATCAAATAGTCATCTAATTTTTCTAACAATATTTTTTCAACCAATATTTTTTTTAACAACACAACAATTTTAAAGAACAATATCGAAAGGAGACTTAACTTGAACTTGTAATTTAGTCTTCTGACTCTGACTTGAACGACAATCATACTATTTTGAACACGGAAAAACCGGTATTCTAAAAAATGCGGATTAGATGAATCGGTTGACGGATGGGATTAAAATGAAAATCGAGTTAAAAATAAAATTGATTAAAATTAATATTTTTTAAAAAATTATATATTAAAAATTTAAAATGAATATAGTAATATATATGGTCCTAATTAATAATGATGTTGTATTTTGACGACTCAAATCATGATAGTTACTAGTTTTATATTAGCAGATTAATAATTATATATATTAATATTAATTATTAAAATTATATATAAATATAATTTTGTTATATTTCAAATATACATAAAAAATTTAAATATTAGAAAAAAATGGAACATCAGTTGGAAACTTAAAATGATAAAAAGGGTATACCCCTTTAAAGCAACTTTAGCCCACCTCTCTGTATGTATAAGCTGTATGTATAAGTTGCGTTCAAATCCCTAAACCTAACCGAAATCATCATCGTATTTGCGAATATTACATCAATTCACGCTTCTTCAGATCTCGATTTCTTTCTAATCAGGTAATAAATTCTGTTATTTTCATCATTTTTTTAAAAATTTTCTTCGCGTTTTTTTTGTGTTTTTTAGGTTGTTTTGTTGTAAAAATTCATGCTTTTGGATCTGATTCACGTTATTGTGGTTTTATTGTGTATATATGTTGATTTTAGCTGCGGTTTGATTAAAAAAATTCATGATAAGTAGGTTGAGTTTAGATTAAATTGAAATAATCGAAATTGAGGCCGTGGTTTCGTTGATTTGTTTTCGTAAAATTTCAGATTTGATGCTACTTTTTGAGAAAAACAAAGGCATGCTGTTATGAATTACTCCGTATTATGCACCTGTTATACTTGTTTGTATTTTACAATTAATCGCGCTTAGAATCTTTAAATTAAGTTTATTTGTCACAGTACCGGAATCAAGCTTAATCATTTTTCGGTCATTAGTTGTTATCTTATATGCCTCGAAAGTTTTGCCAAATAATATGATTTCGAGCTCTTGAATTCATTTACATTGCAATTATTAAATTAGGACCTGGAATATTAATAATTGGCCTGTGTGTAAAATTTAAGAGTTATGATTCTATACGAGTAGAGTCCTAATGTGCTGTAAAAAATTGTCTCTGGTAAATAATTGCTGCTACGTAGATTGAACACAAGGCAAAATATATCTAATTCAATTTTCTTGGTTGTGTGTTCCTTTTCAGGTTCTGCAAAACAATGGCTCTAGCACAAATGTATAGGTCTCAAGTTGGACCTTTCCGTGCTGATCGCAGGTCTTCCTTCAATAGAAACCATCATCCTGTAATAAATAACAAGGCTCCTACCATCAATAATTTCTACAATGTCCCTGACAACTTTTCATTCAACTATGATAATTCTTATGATATCTCGAGAAATTTTTGGGAGCATAATAGTTACAGTAGTTATGCTGAGGCTGACGTACCTGCTATAAAAAGGAGAAGAACTTCCACTTCAGGCTGGGAAAGTAGTATGAGACCGTATATCCAGCCTTGTACTTATGAAAATGGTCCTTCAACAAACAGGAATAGTTCTGTTTGTATGGGTAATATTAGACCTAATGCTGATGCCTATCAACCTCCTAGCTGTAAACGTGACCGTTCAAAGTTTGAAGATGAGGATTTGATATTTATGTCGAGGGATGAGATTGAGAGATGCTCTCCTTCAAGGAAAGATGGAATTGATGCACTGCAAGAGACCCGCCTGCGCTACTCATATTGCAATTTCCTTCAGAATCTTGGAATTCAGCTAGAAGTGTATGTTTATATGTTTTACTTCATTTAATTCGTTTACATGTTGTCCGAATGTACTTTCCTGTCCAGTTTGTTCATGGAAACTGACGATGCTTTTCGTATTGTGTGCAGACCGCAAACCACCATTGCAACAGCTATGGTCCTGTGCCACCGTTTTTTTGTTCGAAAATCTCATGCGTGCCATGATAGATTTGTGAGTATCTGGATTTATAATCATAAAGTTGATAGATGGAAGACTGGCCTTTTCTCTTTTATTGTTTTTTATTCATGTGGTTTTTAAAAATTTCCAAATTTGTCTACATATTACATTCTTTTAAGGTTTGATACTGGGTTCTGGAAGGACATGTTCTAAAGATACTGATTTTGATATGTGATTTAAACACCTGCATACATTCTTTGTTTTTTGTTCTTTGTATCAGTTCCCTTGCGGAACCTATTTTTTGCAGCCTAATTTCTTACCTGAACTATTTTGCAGCTGATATCTACTGCTGCTCTTTTCCTTGCTGCAAAAAGTGAAGAGACAGCATGCCCTTTGAACACCATATTGAGAGCATCATGTGAAATTCTTCATAACCAGGACTTTGATCTACTCTTGTACCATTTTCCAGTTGTGAGTATCTTAAATACCTTTAAATCTATGTGCATATCGTTTACATTTGTATTTCTGGGGTGGAGTCGGGGAACATGTTGAATCTTTTTCACGATAAAAGGAACACAAAAGAATTGTGAAGTTATAATGTCTATGATTCCCTACTTGTCAAGTTTCAATTTTCTGGAAACATGTGTGAGATTGTCTCGATCATAGTTTCGTATCTAGAGCGTTCTAATAATTGCAAAAATGTGATTTTTTCTTTAAAATTCTTGATATGCTTATTAAGTTGAGTTGCTCTTAAACAGGGTTGGTTTGAACAGTACCGTGAAAGAGTGATCGAAGCTGAGCAATTAATATTGACAACTCTGAATTTTGAGCTGAATGTGCAGCATCCGTATGCCTCTCTTACGTCTACACTTGATAAATTGGGTCTGTCCCAGTCATTTTTTGTGAATCTGGCACTTAGCTTGGTTAGTGAGGGGTAAGCCTTGTACTTCTTCCATTTTCGTCCTTAAATAACTTTTTGTTCTGTTAGTTCTATTATTAGGTGACCTCTTCATTGATCTTTTTTGTTGGTGTTGATGATGTGATCAAGAATGTTCTTATCCATACCATAATGTTGTATATCAGAATATGACCAACCTTCCGTTTAAAGCTTATCTACTGTCGGGTATATTGCTTTGGCAAACATACATTTTCCAGCAGAAAGAGTCTTGTGTAGGACTATAAAGCCATTTCATGCATATGTTGTCATGAGCTTTGAAATATGTACCCGTGATTGTATAAATATCGATCAAAGTTACAATTTAGTCGAGGTTTTGGTTTACTGCTGTGGAGAAGTTGGTCTCTTGTCCCTGTCTCTTGTTAATAGTCTTCATGTATCCAATATGTTGTTAATTACTTATCCACAAAGTCATTGTAGCATGCTATATTGATTTGTTTGGATTGACATACAATTGCAGGGTTTATAGAGGATTAGCGTGCTCGCCTGTATGAATGATATACTTAGCTGGTGGTTGATATGCTGTTCACATAAAGTTTTAAATTCTCATCTGAAGTTGATCCTGGGATGTTTTGTCTGGATGTCTTTTACATGCATTCACATTAATAGGCTGGTACAAATAGCTATAGAAGAAGCCCCAGATCATATAAAACTAGTTCTGCCAAATGCTTCTTAGCAATATATTCGTCAGGGAATGTGCCTCCTTGCGAATATTCGTAAAGAAATTTATTCTATTCACTACCGCTGCCTATTTTCCTAGGATGCTGATGAATGTGCCATCTACTCAAGAAACTGATTCATGAGCCCTTTTAGACATACCGGTTACATGGTTCCACTGTCTATAATATGTGGTTGGGCAAGACTTCCCGAAAATAGTTATCACTTGACATATCCCTCCTAAAAATAGAATGACCAACAAGCTTGATTGGTTCATCTTTTCAAAATTCCCATTACGGGTCTTTGCCCTCCTAGCTTTCTGGGTTCTGGGAATATCATCGTTACCGGAACAGTAGAAGCTGTGTTGGATCAACTCTAAAATGGTTTTATGTGGGGTTTTAGGACTTGAATTGGCAACCACTATATCCAGCACTAGTGCAGAAGTAGTTATGATTGCAAAATTCAGGTTGCAGATTTTTTTTACATTTGTAAACTGTTGACCACTAGCTAGTGTGTCAAATAAGCATATTAGTGGAGAATTATAATGGGAGGGCATGACATATACAATCTCTACAGGTAACCTTAGAGATGGGAAAGGTACAACATCAATTTATACATACATACATACATACACTGAGATGTAAGCAGAAGAGAACGGGGGAGGTAATATTTATTACTAACACTTTGTTCTGGGAAGATGAGGGATCCTTGACCAGTTGACCTACATAAGGGAAGAGTAACTATATATAATTGACACTGTGCGCCTAAGAGGGATTGAGAGAGAGGGACAGAACAGACGTGTCCAAGTAATTGCATTCTCGAATGCTAATTACGTTTTCTTAGTGAAAAAGACTCCCTAATTTTTTTTTCTTATTTCTAGTATCCCTAGGAATGATGAAGAAAATTTAAGCTGGTTGTTAGTACTGTGAATTGGTGCTACAAATCTTAATTATTTCTAACAGCACTTTATAATAAACTTAAGTTAGTCTTTGTTTATTTATGACTACCATTAAAAGTTTTGAAAAGATTTATAAATTATCTCCATCTTTTACAGACAACTTTTTTAATTGCTGAATGCTTTTTCCAGCATGGAAGACATCAAATTTCAACATGTGCACTCTCCTTTCAAGGTGGATAACCAATGATACACATTTGTGTCACCCAAGTAGTTATACTCCTTTCAGAATTAGGTTTTTTGATTTGTATTTATGGAAATCATATAAGAACTTAGTTCTATCTATCAATTTATTTATTTTTTGAAATTGTATATCGGTCTATATCTACTATTCTAGTTCCTGCTTTGAATTTTGAATTATGCACAAGATGGCTAATTATGCTCTAGTCAATTACTTGGTACTCTCAAATCTCTTTTAACATCACAGAGTTGCACGAATCATATAACTTCCCCAATGTAGGTAAGTTCACAATCTTTCAAGTTGTGTAATCATGCCAATGTGATCTTCAGGCTTCTTATTTTTCTATTTTTCTATTTTCCGATTTTCTGATATATATATATATGTATGTATGTATGTATATATGTATGTATGTATGTATATATATATAATTCCTCACTCATTTTTTCAAAATTAAGTTGAATTTTGCACATATATAACGAGCTTTTTACTCTCATGTTTCTTATGATATATTTGGTGGGCCATGCCTTGCTTGGAGCTTGACCATCGTGTTGTGGACATGTGCTTGTAAAAGAACTGATGAGAATATTATACGGTAGACGACAGGCTTATTATGAAGAGCAGAACTTTTTTGCTCTGGATATAGATGAAACTTTTGGAGATTTTTGTCACTTGCAGGGAGCAATGTGGTCACCTATTTTATTAAGTCCTTGGCTAGTTATTTAGGTATACCATACATGTGTAGCGAGGATCAAATCGAATCCTTGATATTTTGTTGGTTGTTCACGTCGGACTGTATGAGCAATTTAAATGTTCCTTAATACTCACTACACCATGCATCCATTTCTAGTAACAAGAAAATTGGAGGCTGGCCTTCGTTTTCAGTCTAAAAACAGTCCATATTGGCAATTCCTAATATTCTATGATCCCTATGCGTCGGTTTTTCATATATTTAAACTGAGCAAGTTGCTGGAGTTAGAAATTCTGCTGCTATTGAGCTGGAAATGGGAGTTGGTGTTCTATCTAGATTGCTATATGATGTTTGCTATATTTTACATACTATCAACAATTCTGCAGAAGATTCTTGGAAATAATCCACCTGTTGCTGCTTCCGTAGTTGGTAAGGGAAATTATTTGTCTTTTTACCTCTTGGAACTCTGACTTGGACTAAATTTATTTCGGTTTACTATATGATTTTGTATTAGTTATAGCAGACAAATTATGAAAATGTGATGCTGATATGGTTTGTGTTCTGTGACAATGTACTATGTTGCACGAGATCTTATTGTCTCAGATGGTTTGTTTTATCGTTTTTCTCTGAGCGATGCTCAGCATTCATGATTCATCAGTATTCCCTACTAGGCTAACTTAAAGATTGTTGTTTTATAGGCTTCGGAGCTCTCTATGGCTGCAGTTTAAACCTCATCAGATAGCTGCTGGAGCTGCATATCTTGCTGCGAAATCTATGAACATGGATCTTACTTCATCGCAACATGTGTGGCAGGAGTTCCAGACACCACCCTCTATACTTAAAGGTATACACATTTATATAATTTTGCCTACCATCTAAAGCTGCTGTTCAGAATCGTATGTCCATAAAATATTTACTTGCAAGTTTCCATACACAACTTTATCTTGTAACATTCAAGCTATTATATTGAGACGAGTGGGATGGTTATAACACTCTGTGTTTTACTTTTTTCATTGATCAGATGTCGTGCAGCAATTAATGGAGCTCTTTTAGATCGTATGGTAGACAAAGTACAGCACGACTCAGTGGCATGTGTTCGTAGTGTAGTATATCATTCATATACATGATGTATTATTATGAGATCATCAATGTTTAGGTTTATGTAAAGGCTATGCTATGCATGAAAGAATTCAAGAGATTACTACTGATTGAAGGAAATTTCAATCTATTATACATATGTTGGAGTGAAAAAGATAATAAAATTTCTCTGTTTCTGTAATTTTGGTTAGCTGTCAACTCAGTCTTCTACTATAGTTCTGGGTGACTTGGTTATCTACTTGTGGGGGGTTTGAATCACGTTGAAGGATATTTAATCTTTTATAAATCTAAAAACGACATTTGGATCTTGAAAAAAATTGAAGTTTGAACTTTTTCCCAAGTTAAGATTATAGCAATATTATTAATGTAATTTTAATTTAGTGAATTCTCTCGTGTCTATTTTATTTCGGCACACACTTGCACACAGATTATCAAATATACAATCATAGTTCTATTTCTGTTAAGTAAACTGTAATTTGCATTTCCCTACTTTACTTTCCATTGTAGTTCTATATTTATTTACACAAATTGTCCTCAACTTTTAAAAAGGAGATCAAAATGCAATCATTACAAGTTTTCTAACAAAATATAGTATTATTTTTTAGAGTAAAGTGTACTTCGTGTACTTGTTTTTTGTGTGTCAGACCACTTGTAATACCAAACTTCTAAAACTCTCACTTATAATACTACACTTCTGTCTTTTTTGTAGATTGTGTATTGCCGTCAAATATCCTTTAACTTCATTAAAAAAGAAGGGTTAAGTGCACTTTGTGTACTCGCACTTTAGGTATAACAAGTGACAATTTTAGAACCATAGTATCCCATCCCAAGTGATCTGACACACAAAGTGCGAATACACAAAGTGCACTTTATCTTTTGATTTTTTAACTCCGTTAAAAGATATTTGACGGCAATACACAAACTACAAAAAAGGCAGAAGTGTAGTATTATAAGTGAGAGTTTTAGAAGTTTGGTATTGCAAGTAGTCTGACATACAAAGAACAAGTACACGAAGTGCACTTTACTCATATTTTTGATGAATTTATAGTTCCATGTGATATAAAATTATTGCAATAATTATATACATATTATATTTTAAACATGTCACTAAATTTACATTATACAGTTTTTGAATTGTAATTAAATAATATCTTTTAATCATTAAATAATAATAAAATATTTCTACAAAATTGAAATTGGAGTTTAATTAAATAAAATTAGTGTAGAGGGCAATATTTAATATGCATATAACAATAGTTTTATACTCTTTCTTAATCATCAGTATAATAGTTAATTTGATTTGATGACATATATTCATATAATATATAAATATATATTATTTAAATATAATAAATATTCATTCATATTTATATAAATTTTTTAATAAATAAAATATTTTTTATTCATTATTTTATCTGATAAAATTATTCATTTAATCATCTTTTTAATTTAAATTAAAAATTATTTATTTAGTGAGATATTTTTATTTGAGTGTTGACGAGGGCACACAAGCTTCGGAAAAAGAAAGATCAACTAGCAACCCGCCAGAGGCCGAGCAACACCAGCAAGGTAGTAGTATTCATTTGTGAATATGCAAAATATTTATTTAAAAAGGGGTTTAGGAGCGCACCTAAATCAGATTTAGGTGCAGGAGTGGATAAGACCTCGTTGTTTGAAAAAGCCCAAAAAAGTTCCTAAAATTTAAATTATTGATTCAATATAGACTTTTTAGTTAATTTTTTCTTAATTATGGTTAGAAATATTATTAAATATCTAATTACATTAATATATATATATATATAACATATTTCTTTTTGTTATTTACCTATTAATTTATAGCTTTTAAACATTTACTCATTAATTTGTATTTTACTTTTAAATTTTACTTACTCGACGAATATTTATATTTTTCTAATAACTAATTAAATATGAGTTACATTTTAATATTAAATCATAATACATACATATAAACACACACACATATATACATACATACAGATAGACCACACATGCACATTTGCTTGCATTTCGTATGATGTACGAATTTGTTTTTGATATTTTATTATTTTTGTTTTAATATTGTATTTATATGATTTGAATTTATTTTTATATCAATAAATTTAATTTATTTATAATCTTGTGTAGAAATACCTTTATATAAATTTTCACATATTTTATTTGTGTTCGTATTTAAAGGAGATAAAATTTATGTATTTTATTTAAAAATAAGTTTTAATTAGAATATCAACAATTTTTTGATATATCTTTTTGTGTAACAATATTGTTATGATATACATAAATATTAATACGTCACAATATTAAAATTAGAATATTTTGATATATTTTTACGATATTAATGTCACAATATACATGAATATTAGTAATTTTATACAAGTAATATTTATTACTTTTAGTATTTTATAATGAGAATAAAGTTTCTGAGATTACCTCCGAATAATTACCTAAGGTATTAGTGTTTTTAAGTGTGAGTATTTTTATAATTATATATGACTTTCTATAATTATTATAATAACCTCGTGTATTTATATGATAATTTTTTGTAAACTCAGGAACATTAATCTCTTTTATAATATATTAACATAAATATTATATTTAAATAATAAATTTTTAAATATTTTAAAACTATAAACTAACTATGGTTTAAAAAAATTAACTAATGGGGCTATATTCAACCAACAATTTAAATATATTAGAGGCTTAGCCTTCTTAAATCAGACGAACTTATTCGCTGCTACGCCAGAAGCAAGTGTTTTTCGCTACTTAAACCTTCAAAAATGGAAATAGATACTGAGCGTCTGTTATTTGACTTGGTCTGAGTGGTCCAAATAAGGACAAGAAAGAGGAGATCTAACATCATCGCTTGCATCTACTCTACCTAACTCATTCAACTCAACTTATTAAAACTAGTACTAGTATATACCAGTAGGTCCAGTACAACACATGTAAATGTATTTGCACACTTAGCAGTCCAAAATCAAAACAACATACATTTCTTTCTATCAATCATTAATCATTAATCATCTACCATGGATTCTCCACCTAGTCGCCGTTTCAGAGTCATCACACGTCACCTCACCTCCCATTCCGCCGACCAACCGTCGCTTCTCCGATCATTCCAAACCTCCGCCGACCTCTTTTCTGGTACACCTCTGTACTTGTGTATTAGTACATTTCAGCTATTTATATTTTTTGTTTGGTTTAGAGGAGGGCTTACCAGGATCGTATTATATATTCTAACATTCGCCCTCACTCCCGGGGTTAAGTCAGCTACCCTAGTGCTTGTCAATAGTGATTCATCGCTGATGTTGTTTTGTGTCCAATCAGCTATTTTATATAAGCTTCCAAGGGGTATCTAGAACCTGAGTCATGTCTACTGCACTGACGAAGAAATGTGGGAAGTTGTTAAAACCATGTTATTCTTGGAAGCTAGCTTAAACATGTCCAGAGGCTTGGGGCTTTGGTTAAAAGAGAACCTAATCCGAATACCCAGTCTTAAAATAAACTAGACTTTGTGTTTGTATTTGTCATAACTGATGCTTCTGCAGCCTAGTGGAGTTGGTGATAAGCTTGTATAATTGCAAAACAAAAGAAATTCCTGACTTTCTATATGATCAAAGAATGGTCAATATAAAAATGCTTATATATGTTGGGTAAAATTTAATATATACTTTCATTTGGAAAAGCTTGTGGAAATAGGCCTCATATGATGGAGAGTTTGGTGAGGTACAAAATTACAAATGTATTTATATCTAAGAAGCATGAGTGCGGGTGCGGGGTGCGTGATACAGGGATATGAGAATTCGGAAAATTAAAAAATATGGGGATACGGGTGCGGAGGGATTCGGAAAATTTTAAATTATTTTAAATATATATTTTATAAATATTTCAAGAGTAGCATTGAAATTAAACTAAATAGACATATAGACAAGTTTATTATCCTTAACTATTAATATAATAATTACTTAAAAACACAAGTAATGCATTTAATTGACTAAATAATTAACTAATTACTTAATTAATTAACCAACAAGAATCTCCAAGAATCCCTGAGAATCCCCGAGAAGGGGTGCGCGGTGTGGCGGGTGAGGGAAGAATCCCTGCTTCCTAGATTTATATATTTCCTTTCGATGTTGTCTTTTTTCATCATTGTGGTTGTGCTTGTCCTAATGGATGAATCAACTATGTTTCTATTACACACACACATATTTATATGTTAAGGTTCAAATAAAAACTATTTATTAGTCGGGGAACTCAGAGAATCTAGTCTCATATCACCCAATTTTCTCAATTCAGCCTGACCCAACCAATTATTAAGATTTAGTTTTCTAGATTAGATTTTTAATCAAGGATTAATACATGTTAATAATGATTGAAAACATTTGAAGTATGTTCTATAAAATTGTAGTAGCACATAATGTAAGAGAGAACATAATATATGTTTAAGAACATAATAAGATATAAATTACAGAACTTATGTTGGATGATATAGTAGAGAACATAATAACATTAAAAAACAAAAGATGTTAATAATTAGATGCTTCCCCAAGTTTCCGATGTAATGGGAGTTCGGTTCCATATATATTCTGATTCTGTACATTTCACGGATCCTTATTCTTCCCTTTATGCTTCTTCACTCTTTCAAACTTAATAATAGTGTGCTGTTTGTAATTTGAGCAGAGCAGGGTTACAGTGTTGTCCTTCAGCAGAAATTGCAGAAAGGGGAGTCAAATATTTATAGGTTGGATTTTCTATTTGTTTGCAGTCAGCTTTTAAGTGGTTGTGGCGGTCTTTTGAGATAACCCTTTCATATTTGCAGATCCGCGCACTCACCTTTAAACCTCGTCACCACTTTTCCTAATCATCCTCAAATCAGTACCTTGCATGATAATTTTGAGTGAGCATCCATCAATTTGCTTGGAATCGCTTTTTTTTTTTATAAATATTTTTGTGCCATCGATGTGTTATCTTGAATACCAGTGCATGACCAATTTGTCCTTTCTCACGATGGTAGGCGCTCTGCTGAAACATTTTGTGATCAAAAGTATTTAGGTACACGAGTTGGGGTAGATGGAAGTGTTGGAGAGTAAGTTGGCTATCTGGATTAGTTTTTAAATTCAGTTTTGGAGCTTTACAGTCTGTCTGCATTTTTACATTATTATTTTTCTTTCACAGGTACAGGTGGATGACGTATGGGGAAGCAGCTACCGCTCGTACATCAATTGGTTCTGGTTTACTGAATCATGGCATACCAAAGGCAAGTTGTATCATATGTCTTTGTATATAATTGATTTATTTCTTGGGCAAGTAAATATTTAGTATTCACTTATTCTAATATAGTGAATTTGTTCTTAGATTGGTTTTACAATGTAATAGATATACATTTGTTTTGAAATAGATTCTAATAAAAGTTTTGGATTCTTTGTCAATGTCATCTCATTATATAATTATTTTGCATTTATGACAGGGATCTTGCATAGGCCTCTATTTCATCAATAGACCAGAGTGGATGATAGTTGATCATGCCTGCTCTGCATATTCCTATGTATCAGTTCCTTTGTATGATACCCTTGGTTCGTTTAGTATACATCCATAGATTTTATTAATTAATGCGGCCAATTTTTTTCTGCTTTTATTAATTGCTGTTCTGCAGGTCCCGATGCTGTAAATTTTATAATAAATCATGCTACTGTACAGGCTATATTTTGTGCGCGGCAAACACTAGATACTGTGAGTTTTCTTCATCTAAAGCATCCTTGGACATTAAAAAATCACTCAAGTGTTTGAAGAAATTACAAGTTTTATATACAAAGTTTATCAACTGTTTGTGGGTCTTTTGATATTTTCACCAAAACAATCATCGGTACATAGAATTTGGAAGACAAACACAAACGAATCTGTGATTAAATAAGTTGAGACTTATAATATGGTATATAGGCAAAAGTTATATGGAGAACCTCAAATGGAGTACTAATTGGAGACCATATATGTCCTACA
The DNA here is from genome assembly GCA_028671895.1 of Oenanthe sinensis. Lineage (NCBI taxonomy): Eukaryota > Viridiplantae > Streptophyta > Magnoliopsida > Apiales > Apiaceae > Oenanthe > Oenanthe sinensis. Next base: position 27,979,986 of record CM053813.1, on the reverse strand, counting down.
TTATATACTGCTTATAATAAAATACAAAATTATTGTAGAACATAATATTTAAATAATAACTGGGAAGCACTCTACTGCCTAACACCACCAAGCGTTGTTTAGAACAATTAGTATAGGTCTATTGCAGCTAATACTCAAAATTTAGTTAGATATTTGTCGAGTATTTAAATTTTCCTGGTCAGACTAGTTGCACGTGGATAGTTTTGTATGAGAATCGTATCTCAATAGTTCACAATAATATATTATGAGTATCTGGATCTAATTTTTCTAAAGATTTATATGTTATGTGTTTGGATTGGATAAGTTAGTTATTTCACATGAATTTATTAGTAATACTGGGGAAATGTAATTCTCCTTCTTCAACAACCTTTGGCTTAAATTGCAGTTGCTGAGCTGCTTGTCTAAGATTCCCTCTGTGCGACTTGTAGTGGTATAAAATTCTTCTCTGTTCCCTCTGCTTAAATTAACCTATCTATATGTCTGTATGATGCTATATAATTGAATTGACTTGTTGCAGGTGGTTGGTGGAGCAGATGGTCAAATGTTTTCACTGCCACGAACACCAGGAGTAGAGGTTGTATCATATTCAGAACTACTTAAACAGGTAATCTCAGATTCTTTTCATACAAAATTTACTTCAGGGTATAATAAGATAATTTCAGATCCTTCTCTTTTAAATTTTACTTCATGAAAATTTTCTGTCCCCCTCTCACCCTTACATTTGACAACTTGACAACAAAAGAATAGTGATTTCACCTCTAGTCCTTCCCATTTCATGTAGTGGCCAAAAATAGTTGCAACTTGACTAGCGGCACAACGTGTTGCTTGCTTACATTCCATCTAAATGTAATCATTTAAAATCACAGAAATTGTATTAGCAGTTTCTTTAATCAAGTTAACGAGCTATGAAGAAGGCTCAAGCAAGAGCAAACAAGATGTCAAAATTTTTGAAGAATCTCTCACTTAATTCTTATCTTTCTTGGCTGGACCACCATGAAACTTAACTTAGTGTAGAAATTCAATGTTTTTTAGCAAAACAAGGTTCAATGATGTTTTATAATAGAGAAGAACAGGTCTGTTGTCGCCAAGCTTAAACTAGATTTTTAGATCACACCAACCATCCTATTGCTATGATAAATATTCTACTCTGCTGACCCTCTGATTCTTATCTGAACTGAGTCTGTGTTTATATATATTATTAGACAAACTATTTGTGATTGTCCCAATGGATATTCACTGTGCCGAATCTAGCCACGATCTTGTGTATCTAAAAACCATATAACAGCAGATTCCTTACTTGTCCTCCACGATGCCTCACTTGGTGACCCATTCCCCTTGTCCAGAGTATGTACACTCACTGTTAAAAAATGTGACACATATTACACTAATTAGTCCATGGTACCATGGTGTAACTCTTAGCTGGGTCATTCACATATATAAACACACACATTTATAACCAGACAACATGTGAATTATAATGAATTTCTCTGCACATTGAACAACATATTGGATGGTGTTTTCTCAGGGACAGGGCAATCTTCGGCCCTTTTGTCCACCGAAACCTGCTGATGTTGCTACAATATGCTATACAAGTGGTACAACTGGGAATCCAAAGGTGAAAAATACTATACATGTCTCTTTAATACTTATTGTGTTGTATCGTTACCTGTAAAGGATGTCTTTATATAATCATTTTTAGGGAGCTGTATTGTCCCATGGAGGCTTGATCGCAAATGTAGCTGGTGCAACATATAAAATCATATGGAATTCTTCGGATGTGTGAGTATCTTACTTTAGTACACCACAACTTACCACAGCACAAAATATGTAAAAACATCCTCCATCCTTTTAAAAGGATAGGAAAGGAGAGCAAGTTAACGAACAACGATAACTGTCAAGATTATGTTACAGGTAGTATCCTGATTTTTGCTGATATTTGGTTCTTTCTTTGGCAGTTACATATCATATCTTCCTTTAGCACATATATATGAACGCTATCACCAGATAATGGTGCCATATTATGGAACTGCAGTGGGATTCTACCAGGGGGTATTAGGCTCAACCTTTTGTATTTTATCTGGTCTGTGGAGGGGTAAAAATAATTTCATCATTTCCAATTATTTGGGTTCAAAGGATGTTAAGTTTACATTTAGATCTATAAGTTTACATTTAGATCTATATATAGGAGAATGGTAATTGGATTCGCTTTATAGTGTGATCATGTTGAGAAAGGATATATGTGTTGCTCGATACTGTGGTTTATCGTGCATTGTCTGTTCAGTAGTCTCACAAACACACTAACACATCCACACAAATACACACTGTATGTAATAATGCAATTTATTATAAACTCTCTATTAATGCATATATTAACATCTGATATCATTTTTCATATGTAGTGCTCATGACAAGTGTATTACTGAAGTTTGTTATTAGAATATAAACCACCAAAATGAGCATGCTCTGAAAATTTTAGCTCCTTTTGTTTTCTTCTGTTTCAGTAAAATTGTTACTTGTATGTGCACGTATGTTTGGAGTATGGGTTAACAAAATATAACAAGGGCCAGAAGAGAATTTCCTTGAAATTAATAGAAATAAACAAAGGTAGAATAGTAACAAATTTGTTTGGAACCAACACATAAGGATGATGAACAGATCTTTATCAGTGAATTAGGGATGACATTGTAAATTGAATACTAACGTAATCAAAAGATTCTCAGAAGGTTATAGAACAGCATCTATTGCAACTTTTTTCTTGAGCCTCATCTGCTGTTCATTATTCTTTTCAATAGGACAATACGAAATTGTTGGATGATATGGTGCATTTAAGACCCACTATTTTTTGCAGTGTTCCTAGGTTGTTTAATAAAATATATGCCAGGTAAAAACCGCTGGATGTTTTTACTTTTTTCTGTTCTGTAATTCGGACTAGATCCTACGTTCGACTGACTCAAATTGACATGTTATTGCAGTATTCTAAATTCTATAAAGGCGTCTGGTGATATGAATGAGAAGTTATTTACTGCTAGTTTCAAAGCTAAGAAGCAGTCAATAATGAATGGTGCAGTTCTGAACTATATTCTGCTAAAATTATTATGTCATGCTAAGTTGCGTGACAGAATTTATATCCTCGATACTATATCGAATTAATTTCTCACTGTACTTGATCATAATTACTTCTCCAACCATTAAAATTTATTGACAACTATAAAATATAGTAGTACTTTTCTTGTGCCATATATATATGTTAAAAAGGAAACATATGGAAATAAGGAGTGTTCTCCAGTTCTCCGAATCAAGTAGTTCTCCATGGAAATATATGTGTTAAAAAGAAAATATATGTATATTATGTGTGTAATATAAACTGCAGTCTATCATCATACTGTCAGAACTCTGATGTTAAAGATTAAAATGTTCCTCCAAGATTTGAAATGTCACAATACACATTATTATGAACAGCTGATTTCTCTTTTCATTGGGTGCAAAGAGAACTAAGGATTTATTTAAAGAAAACCTAAAGTAAAATCACTCTTATACTGATAAATCTTATTCTTCGTCACTTTGTCAGGAAAGAATCCCTCTCCCATATGGGACAAGGTTATATTTGACAACATAAAGAAAAAACTCGGAGGTCGAGTTCGTTACATGTTTTCGGCTGCAGCACCCCTATCTCCTGATGTAATGGACTTTCTGAGGGTGTAAGTTGATATTATTCATGTCTGGCTTCATAATTCTTGGTTAAAGTCAATTATTATTTAGGCCCCTATATAGTTTGTTGTTTTACTTCACAGATGTTTCGACGGTCTAGTTATAGAAGCGTATGGGATGACTGAAAATTCTTGCATGATAACTTGCATGGATGATAATGATTATTTAAATGGTCATGTGGGTTCTCCAAATCCTGCTTGTGGTGAGTGATTGGTCATGATATTTATTTCCAGCCTTGTAGCATAATTAGTTGTTGCTCTGCTACACATTTCAATATTCAATAGACCCTATTCACAATAACCTACACTTTATTTCGTAAAATTTGCGAACTTCTCAATCAGCTACGATATATTGATATTGAGACATAGTGCTAGCTTTGTTCGAGTATTCACCACGGAATTGGCTATTGTTAGTTTGTTTAAATGAACTGATATTTATATGTTGTTTGATTTTACCCATTTCATGAATTTATATTAGAGGTACAGTTGGTTTTGACTAGTGTTTCTCGCCTTTCCATTTCAAGCTACTAATAGTATTAATTTTGTCTGTTTATATTTCAGAAGTAAAGCTTGTAGATGTTCCAGAAATGGAATATACATCTAAGGATCGGCCTTATCCACGCGGTGAGATCTGCGTAAGGGGCCCCACTGTGTTCCCCGGATACTTCAAAGATGAAATGCAGACGTATGTGCCTTTTCGTGCTTTGCTGATCAATTAATATATACTTTGTAAGGTTAAATGTATCTGACAGAGTAATGTAATGCGTCAGAAAAGAAGCAATGGATGAAGATGAATGGCTTCATACTGGAGACATTGGGCTGTGGCTACCCGGAGGCAGACTAAAGATCATTGATAGGTCAGAGATCTATACAATTTTGGTGATAGATCTTGCAGGTTTAGTGACTGTTTGGTTACTTGTATATCGTCTCGTAGTTGCAATGTGGCAACATGATTGAATGGACTTTTTTTATAAGGAGTAGATTTCTGGATCATACTGATCTAACTAGTCTATGTCAGGAAGAAGAACATATTTAAACTGGCTCAGGGAGAATATGTAGCTCCTGAAAAACTTGAGAATGTATATGCTAAAAGCAGATTTGTTGCACAGTGCTTCATACACGGTAAGGATTGAGTTTTGTCTCCTGCTTTCTCTGTCTATTTGCGAGTTTGTGATGCTGACTGCTCATTTTTTATGCCGTTAGGTGACAGCACAAAATCCGCTTTAGTTGCTGTCATCTCGCTAGATCAGGATGTGTTGAAACCATGGGCAGTAGCTGAAGGCATCATGGTAATTTAATATTTGGTTTGTTCATTGTATGCTGCAAGCAAAAACTTGGTGACCTGCATATATCGGTTAGCTGAAGTCTTTGCTTATGAGCCAATCACCAAGCCTTCAATAATATCTTCAATTTGTCATTGTCCTACAAAATTAAAAATTGATGATTTTAATGCCATCTCTGGTGGGTACAGTATGAGAACTTACACCAGCTGTGCAATGACCCGAGAACAAAGGCAGCCGTCCTGGCCGACATGGACGCTGTGGGTAGACAAAGCCAGGTACTCTATGATCCTGCAATTTTCTACTACAATTTACTTTAGCATACTAACACAAAGTAATTTACTGCCCTGCAGTTGAGAGGCTTTGAATTTGCAAAAGCTGTGACATTGGTGCTTGAGCCATTTACTTTGGATAATGGTCTACTCACTCCTACCTTCAAGGCAAGTGCCCTATTCCCGCAAGATATATCATCAACCAAATTAACTTCCTTCTAAAGTTTTAGTTATTCAGTTTTCGATGTCAAGTTAAAATAAGGAGGTCATTAACCAAGTTAAAATGGTGGATTGGCATAATTTAAATGCATTTTTTCCCTTCAGATCAAAAGAGCTGCAGCAAAGGCATACTTCGCAAAAGCAATATCTATGATGTATACAGAGCTTTCGGCTTCCGAGACCTCCACGAAGAAGCTACTGTAGAATAAGCAGAGACATCGAATAAAAACGAATCAGTCAGATCTTCTTTCCAATCTTCATTACTGTATAATTATATAGAAATTCTGTTGTGGGAGAATGGGGAGCTGTTGTAGTGTTGTAACTTCATATTTTAATTACAAGGAGGGGAATTTGGGTGTAGGGGAGGAGATAATGAGGATTGATCGAGACCTTCCTACTAGAGATACACTTTTACGGTTTAACAAGCCCGAAACAACAAACTAATATTGGATTGTGTAATATGAAAGTCAGGTGTCATGTGTTATGTAGTCTGAGAATACAAATATTCAATGGAATCAGTATATTCCAATGCACATTGTGAACAAATATGGTGATTAGTCTGTTTATTTGTAGAGACATGATGGCAAAACACAGCAGATGACAGACAGTAAGAGATTATTATGATTGCCAGCAAGAAAACTTGATGTCTAATTTAGGTTTGTTCTTCATTCCTTCGATATTCTGTTAAAATGATTTTGTAAAATATTTTATCAGTGTGAAGAGGATTCCCTAGTTGTATGTTTTATTTTGGTGGTTAAATTTTATAATAGCAATGAAAACTTTCAAACAAATAAAAAATCAAACAGAGCCATATTCTAACATGGAAACTATAATTATTAACCAGGCCCTGTGGCATTAATTCCAACAAAAAATGGTTCAGTCTATAATAAGGACTCCCCACAAATAGTGAATACACATCTTCCTGATTAATCAAACTTTTAAAGCAAGGCTACGCCAACAGCCATAACCAACCAAAGGTGACAAGACAACCAACTCAAAACATTGAATGGAGCTGCCTTGCTCGGAGAAGGTGCAGGTACAATGGCTGAAGAAGTAGGCAGCGCAGCAGGAGGGGAAGATGGAGGAAGTGAATCAGAAAGGCGTAGCACATTGATGTCGACTTTCTGACCAGCTTGGCAGTGACCTGGAACCCCGCAGAGAAAGAAATGGTGGCCGTGCTTGGTGATGGTGATGGAATCATTACCTGATGTGTGGGTGGCAATAGGGAAAGATGCATTGCATGACTTGTAATGTACATGTTTCACTTGCATTACATTGTGGAATTGAGAGCTGTACTCAAACACTGTTTTTACCATTATGAAAAAAATGTTACATAAACTAAAGATAATATTAAACAATACATTTTCGGGAGATTGGTAAAATGTAAAAATTTAAATATTCACACATACGTCTCCCTTGAGGCCTAAACTTTCCGGACCTGTTATTAGTTATTACCGCAAACACTCAAACCTTCCCGGCCTCTCATTACCAAGAGCATAGCAGTGTCAATGGGCTGAAAACACATTGATATTTACCCATGTGCTATCTTCTGCTATGGCGGATGCAAGTTCTAATGAAAAAGCAACTACTAAACTTATCTTCAAAGAGAGGCAAGACACTGAAAGAGTGACTGACTTAAGATACAAACATGCCTCCACTATCATCATTCATGATTACAAATGGCTTTGCATGGCATAACTGATAATATGATTGTCCCCACTAGTGGGTTGTTGCACTGATATTGTCATCAAATTCTAATAAAGGAAGATTTCTGTGGAGCTAGGTAGTAATAATTTGACTTGTTGGCAATTATGTGGCTCCAAAATTCAAACTGCAGCTGCTCTAAAAGTCATCTAAAGCACCAAGTAAATAACAAAAAAAAAAAAATCAAGGGTCTTTCCTTTTCTGAATATTAACAAGTCAAATCACATGAGGGTATGTCATCAACACTACAGAGAAAGAATTCAAAATAAACAGAGTAGAAACTAAGAAGAAGACATACAGATAACATCATTAACTTGGAAGGTTTTAGTAGCAGCCCACTGTTTGTAATCAACTTTCCCAATGGTTGTCCAGCCAGCTGAGTCCCCTGCCTTGTAAACTGTACCTCCTGTCATTTGCATGCAACCACATATCATCACCATCATCAACACACCTACATTGGCTCTCCCCAAACCCATCACAGTTTTCATGCTGTGTGTGTGTTAATATGAGAGAGAGAGAGAGAGTGTGTGTGTGTGTGTGTGTGTGTTATATAGAACTATGGAAAGGCAATGCAAGAATGTGGGCAGCAGCTACTTTTTATACTGGTAAGATGATGATTGCATCAGCAAGTGATTCAGGACCTTCACAGTTGAGGCGTGCCCCTTGCTTTTTATTGAAAGTTAAACTACTGCTCTGTTATGGTACTAGCACTAGTAAAATACCATGGTCCTCAAAATAGTTACAGTATATTCAAAAGTCTTGCACTGTTTAAAAGGCAGGCTTGCTCAAACACACTCCCACAATGTCATTTATTATGTTCAATACAGTGTCAAGACAAAACATGCTTTAAAAGACATGAACTTGGATCATTTTGCCATGTCAACTTTCAATTTATTTTCACAGCAAACTATTCTCTTCACAATGGAGGAAGAAAAAAGTAAAAACAATGTGAAGTGAATTCTTTATTCTTCTTTTTTTTAAGCCAGGCTTAATACCATTGGATAACTCAAATAATAAAGTGATTATCTTTTTCCGGGGTATTAGGCTCAATTTTGATTCACCACTAGATTTTTTAGAACAGATATTCAGTCATAAGCCAATTTATTAAAAAAAAGACAGCTTACATAAAATAAAAGGAAAACAATATATACTAGGATATTCTCTTGATCCTGATAATGGAGGTACTAGAGCCTGTAAATATGTCATGAACAAAACAATCAAGTGCTCCAACATTTATGGGATGAAAATAATATTGTTGCTCCTGCATGTCAAAGCTACATTATTTGCTTTTTATTCCTGTAACTTAAATTACAATGTTATTTTGATTTTGAGGTTTCAGTCATTATAGGTTTTTGTTGATATCATTGTTACTTTAATTGGTAGAACTTACTCTAACAAACCCACATTCCAAATAAAGTTCCGTATAAGCCACACTGTTTTATATAACTCGATATGCCCAAGTTCTAGCTAGAACATATTGATTAGTTTCGTATAGGGATTAATACAAATTTTTCGAAACAGAAAAAATATTATTCCATTAAAACATTTATCGATAAGACAACAGAATGAAAGGTGATATATACAATTGTAATTCTGTGAATTGCTATGACTGACACGTACTGCTGATACCAAATTTCTGTATCCAGTGCATAACTAAATTAGTTACACTTGATATGACCAAAAAAAAATTAGTTACACTTGCTGCTATGCTTTAGACTAAAATAATGTAAAAATTACACTATTTTAATATAAAAGTTATACTAGTGTAATCAGTTTCAATCATGTCACAATATATTTACAGTAAAACAAAGATTTTGTCTGTAGTAATACGTATTTTTTCAACTATTTAAAATAATAGTTTTATTTGTATATAAAAGGCTCTGTTCTAGTGAATAATCTTGAAAAGTACTTTTATTTGTATACAAAATGATATGTTCGGCGATTAATAACCAATTAAATGTTATTCATTGACTTTTCGGATTGATTTTGTATTAATCGGATCAAAAGGCGTTTAATATAAAAATCGGTATTTTATCTGTAAAAATTTTAAAAAATATATATTTATGAATTATTTTATAGTAAATTTAATTATTTAACTTATAAATTTGTCCTTTCTTACTTTAAAATTTTATAGATTTTAATAAATAATTACTTAAGTCTATATTATGCATAAAAAATAATTATATATAAAGAATAAGATTAAATTGATCCCGATTAATTGTCTAATTAATCATTCTGATTAATGCATAATTATCCGATTAATCCATGATTATCTGATTAATCTGTTTGGTGCGTGATATTTTCGCTTTTTATAATAATGACTACAGGAAATAAAATGAGACATAAAAAGAATAAATTTATTTTGAAACAAACATGAGATTATATTGAATATTTTGAAAAACACTAAATTTAATGTCTAATTTACACCAAATGCACATTTAACACCAAACTAATACAATACTATTCATTTGATATAATATTTACGCAATTATATGCTAAGAAGAAAATTTTACACCAAAGTAATATTAAAGTTACACTGTTTAAATTTAAATATTTTAATATGCCATTGAAGATACTCACGCCATCTAAAGGTTTTTGCAGCTAAAAAGTAACTTGCTCTCATTCTAATTTTTTGAAAAAGATTACGAAAAACCATTAACCAAAGGCTAGAAAGAGATTCAATATTGTTTCCTTTTAAGGTATAAAATATTTGTTTGGGTCTATTGCTATAGTTCATGGACCTGGGACACACATCAAACTGCACAATACTACCATTGTATCTGTCTGTCTGCACATTGACAAAGAATGATGAGATCCTCATCTTTTGATCCCAAAACATATAACAATGACATCAGTAATTTATGTCCTAACACGATGATTTCCCAACATAACATTGCAACTTAATTAGCAATATATGTGCTTTCTTTACAATTTTTTGATGTACTTTTCTACTAGCGAAAGCACTTCGGGCTTTAATTGTGACTGTGAATAATGCCAAGGTTACAAAAATCCTAACTGCAACTACTAAGTAAAAATAAAATGCAACTTAGAAGCTCTATCTAGACCCTAATGATCAGTACTGTTTGAGGTGCCTGCTGCAGGTAGAGGCTGATTCCGGGTGGCAGCCAACTCTTTCTCCTGCTGCTTCTTTAGATATCTTTGTGCAGTTGAAGTGACAATCTTTACAAGAAAGTTCATGAGCATCAGCCACACAACAGCGTTCCAAACTGAAGCTATGGACAGGTCCCACTTGTCAACCTGAGAAAGACGTGGATTGATATTAAAATTCAACTACAAAACTTTGATATAGAAAAATCATATACCTTGTGTAACCTATGTTACCTAGACTCTTTATATCAGCTCAAGTACCCCTATCGGACACCCCATACTCAGTAAAAACGTGAAATTTTTTAAATATATAACCGAGTCTGACACTTAGCACAATTATGTTGGACACATCCAGTCGAGTCAACATAGTGTATAAGCAGGGATACCTTAACATTTGTGGTTGGAGGCGGTGATGTCATATATTTCTCTTTCAATTTCTTCAGTTTAGCGACAAGGTCAGGGAGAATGGAATCAAAACCAGGTATATGGCTAAGAACCCAAATCAACTCATTTTCTATCCAGTCCAGTAGCTGATTGTTGCAGACTGATATGATGAAAACCGTCTGCAGAAGAATATTACTCACAATAATAACAATAATAATAATAATAATAATAATAATAATAATAATAATAATAATAATAAATAAATAAATCGGAATAAGGGCACATAAGTACATCAGAGATTTCCTGTTAACATATATAGAGCTAATTAGACAGCGAATGATGATAAAACAGAACAGGGTTGATATAAACTATTGCATAGCCACTGTGAACAAATAGATTCCCGACTTCAGCCGATTTGTAGGCAAAATTTTCAGTTAACCTGTATGTGTGTTTTAATAATTGCTTTTCCGATCATTGTTGCAAAAAAAAACTCCCAGAAAGGAATACCAAACTGTCCACACATTATGCCAGCAAGGTCAAACAGAGGATTTGGCACCTGTAAAAATACTTATTTAGTTAATAGTTTGCTAGACTTAAAATAATTTTCATACAGTGAGCCAGAGTTTAGGTACTCAAAACTCATATACTGTATTTTACTTAAAAGAGATACCACTATTCTATCAAGTCGCAAAATCAAATAGAGCACTAGTATAATCCAACTAACCGATGCAAGCAATAAAATGGTAAAGAAGTTCAGATATTGTGCATGTGACAGGAACCAGCGCTTAAATCGATTCAAAAGCGAAGCTATCCGCCCTTCATCTTCAGAAGATGATGTATCTAATTCTTCCATATCCAATGTGCCGCCTGACAAGCTTGCTACATAAAGATGAATATTTCACATGTACATGTAAGTATACCTGTACGGCCGACTAGAAAAATATATATAGATTTGATAGAACAGGGCCAAATGCAGACAATACAGATACCCCAACCTTAGAAACACCAACAGAGATAGTAGCAAGTTATCATGTTCTGAAGCTCAACTGATCATTAAATCGTTATAAATATGGTCCAACCTTAATTACAATAATTCAACAATATGAAAAACGTCCAACAACAAACAGCTGGATGTGGGAAGTTCATGTATATCTACCTATCCTCTTAAGGAAATAATGGGTCTCCAAACCCTCTTGGCCTTGGACTAATTTCACATGATCCTGCCATCCAGGCTCCTACTCACCCATCATATAGGAAAATTGATGAATTTATGCAGCTGACAATTCAAAGCCCATTGTTGACAACAACTGATCCTGCAAAATCCCTTACTCGAAACTGTGCTTAGGCACATGACTAAGCGAAACCCTTGGAGGAAGTACATCTAGGGTAGTCTTACTGAATACAGATTGCCCAGATTAATTAAGTGCAGATTTGTTCAAATAATCGAGTTTTACACAAAGATGCATGTTATATCTAGGGGTAGGCATACACAAGGTTGGTAACCAATAGACTGAACACATATTTGTGAAACGAAAAGAACCGTAAGGTTTCTTAGAGACATAAAGACACTAATTCCAGAAAAGCAAACATATTCCAACAGAAACTCCTAAAACTGCACGCTAGTCCACTATATCATGTAATCCAGCAACATGATATACCTATACAGCCTATACTTCAATACAATAAATTTTTGTATTTTGTGACAGGTTCATTGATAACAGTCCAATAATAATTAATAAGGGGGACTCAAAACTCCCTTGGTGCTCAGTACCTGCTCTTGAAATAAAGTAAGGAGGTAGCTCTCCCAACGCAGTCCCCAGACCCCACAAAATAGCCTCTAACTGGACCTGCGGCAATATACTGCTAAGTGGAACCCGCAAACCCTGTGAGGACGTAAAAATAGGAGGACCAAAGTCTGAGCAATCCTTCCTAAGCCATGAAGGCCCTCTTTTCAATTGTATAGTATCATATGGAGCACTTTTAATGTCCACGCGGCCACACTGCATTGCTTTTATCGTGAAAAAGGCTATATGAGGACCTAGATATAAGACAAAAGTATGTAGCCCAGATCCTGCACAAAGTATAAAAGGATGACATCAGACTTCCATCCCTGAACTATAAGCAGGTTGTAACATATCGTCAATTAACATGGACTCGACAGAAAACAGTGAAGAGATCATTAAAGCCAAACATGATAATAACATGCTTCTGCAATAGATAGATGAGATACGAAGATTCCTCGGCATATCAACCTCATAGGAAGACAAATGGTATTACAAGACTTATCTATCTGTAAATAAGGAAAGTATGGTAAATAACATTAGTAGTATATGTTGATGAGAATCATTTCTCGACTTCTGTCTTCTGGCATGTATATATGTTTCCCTAATTCCTACACAAAAAATGACAGCTTCTATGGAAAAAAGAGAACAAATTTGGAGGGGATGCGACTACAATTCTTGAGCAATCCCAGCATGTAAAAGTCATCATCAACAATGCGAAATGAAACACATTTTCTCACCAAGACCAATTGAAGATGCAACACCAAGGGCCACCCACCACAGTCCAAACTCTAAATACTGGGTAATCTCCTCAAAATGCTGCAGAAAATGTGAAGACAACAAATTTAAAGTATGTTAAATAGATGAATGTTAGAAAGAAACATATAAATATTAATAAAAGAATGAATCCCCTCATAAAAAATAAAAAATAAATTTTAAAAAGATGAATCCGCTTTTAGAAAACTTTCAAAAACAAAATCTATAAGAAGTTTCATCATTAGCAGGGATGATAGTCCTGTGAAGACTAATTCCTCAATGATGCAAAAGTTTTAAGGGTTCTGCTTTAATGAAACTATTCGTTTATCAAAGGCAAATTCAGGTGCTTGTTCCAGCACACTAATCAAGATTCTGTTCCTCCTTGGAGTTATATTTAACATAGATAAGGTTCAGACATTTGCAAAGCTGGAGTACCTTTTCATGAGGGCCATTAGTGTTCATCAGCAGTACCCCACCTAGCACCAGAGAGCCACTCAGAAGTGTAAGCCAGACTCCATGTCCCAACAGATATAAAATTACTCTCTTTAGATACTGAATAATAGCCAAAACAAAAAACTTTATTGTTTTTAAAGGTTGTGTTGCAAGTGTCAAATTTTCTAGTTCCCGCTGATGCTTCTCATGAAGTCCTGCACAAAGTAGCATTTCTTTTAATGCAAATCACCTGTGGCTATTTTGGAACACAATGAATTTTCAAAGACGTCCATATATAAAGCGAGTAGATGAATCAAAAAATATACAGATCTACCATCTACTACCTAATTCGATACAGATAACAAGAAATAAGGTAGATGCAAGTCAACTGCTACTTATTCCTGATGAATTCTACTATTTTATATCTATTTCCATACAATGTCTAAATGTTTATCCACGAATAGTTCTAAAACGGTTCTATAAAAATATTCTTTTGTGATTATCCAAATAAAAAAAACATATCTGAAGCAGCTGCATATTATGGTTAAATGGCTGAGAATTAGCTGATAAGATTTACATGTGCATGTGGATTTATCATCCTTCAGAGAAAATCCAATGCTAGTTGCAAAATGGCTTAGCTATTGCTATAATATGGATATGGCATCAAAAAGTGAATTTTGATGCTAAAATAGAACTTGTATCCATATTTGGTGATGTAATGTGTTAATCAGAAATTATTTCTCTCCATTTGTACTTGGTTGACGAAGTGGCAAGGATAGATATATCCATATTTAGTTGCATATATCCATCTTTGATTGCAAATTTGAAACTAACTATGCACTTGTACATATTTTCAATCAAGAATGGCATTGCATTGGAGTTATCAGATTATGCATCTAGTTCCATATTATGGCAATGAAACCGATTATAGCATTGCATTGTACTTGCGCCACAAAACTTATTCGCACAAATAAAATTAAGGCTTTACTAGTAGTATGTGATTGGATTTTTCTTTTTTTAATTTTATTTCCATACATCCTTCAGGAGACCAACCTCAGGAGAAAAAACTGTTGAAAACCTCTACCAGAATATAGGCGAAGTAAATTGTAGTAATGTGTCTTGTATCAATTCTCACGTTTAGCTCATTTGGATGTGTGAGAAACTGAAGCGTGTTTGAGCATGCAAGTATCTTTACAATGCTTACAACTGCGTTTAAATCTTCTAATATATATGCCATAAGTTAAGACATTCGATTTGCAAATTCATAGTAATAAAAAGGAATCAACTAGCTCAACAAAAATTACATGATCTAGTTTCTGTCAAATATACTAGAAATCTAAGGCGCCAATACAAACTCTTTAATAACAAAATTTCATAGTACTTCCTGCGTTTTCTGTATTTAATAATACTGATCTCCACCAAAATCTTTAATCTGACATACTCCTGGTGCGTGTTCATACAATTTCATGCGCACACTCAAAAGCCCATTATAATCCCCATCTCCACCAAATTTTGAAAAAATAATTTCTACCCATATTGAGAAAATCTATTTCAAACCCTCATTTATATTACCTACCAACTTCAATTGTAGCACAAATAAAATTCCCCCGAAAAACAAGAACTCTAGCTTTCAAATCGGTGGCTCAATTAACAAATCAAATACTTAATCAATTTATACCAAAAACAATAATAATAATAATAATATAAAAAAGTGATAAAAGAATCCAAGGACTTGCCTGAATGAGTGACATCGTTAGCAGCAGAAACAGATCCCATGATATCCTCTCACTCACTCACCGTCTAAAACAACACATATACATATGTGTATATAATAATTGGGTCTAATGTAAGCTAATCTAGTGATGAATGATTGGTCCGATTTGGACACGAAGCTAATAATCGTTTCAGGATGTATGTATATGTATGTATATATACATATATGTAATATGTGTTTATGATTGGTGAGTGAGTTTTGTGTGTGTGTGTGTGTGTGTGTCGCAAAACAACTAAACAAGATCCAGCCAAAGGCCGTCTCGAGAAACGCAATCCTACTCTACGATATACAGTAAGTTATTTATTTATTATTTTTATTTTCTATCAGGATGAAATTACTAGTCAATTTTGGCCTACATTATACATGTCAGCGGGTGAGAAAAACAGAATAAAAATCGAAACCGAATCGAAATCGATAAAAACCGAATTGAAGAAAATCGAAACCGAAAAAAATTAATCTGTAACCGAAAAATAAAAAACCGAACCGATTGATCGGTTCCGGTTCCGGTTATAGGTTAAAACTGAACCGAACCAATAATTAAAATAAATAAATTTATTATATATAATTTTTTTATATATATAGGGTAAAAGGTATCTATCGTTATCTTTAGAAAATTTCCTAAAATTAATTATATAAAATTACATCATTTACACTCTATCAGAAAAATCTAAAATTAATTTTGAGTTATAGTTGTATATAAAAGTTGTCTGTCTTATAAATGAAACAATATAAATCACAATATATATTCATGATTAATTGTTTAAAGTAAACAATTTTGTTAAAAATCACTTGATTAGTATATAAAATGACGATTGACTTTATAATTAAAAATACGATAGTTTAATAGAGTTGCATATTTGAATATTTATATGAGAAGACATGATTCTGATGATATAAAATTTATATAAATTCATTAAAGTTTCTTACATGTTATAGTAAGTTTAACTTGTTACAGTTTCTTATATTTTTTTATAGTGTTATTATGCGGAATGTGATTCAAATATTTTTTTTTTGGTTAATTTGGTATAGTTTTTTGTTAATTTGTGATTCAAATATTTGAATGCAAATATATAATAATTTAAATTATATACTTTTTCAATATCCGATTTTTAACCAAAACCGAACTGGTAAACACCGAATCAATCTTTTTCAAACCGAAACCGATGGTTTAGTTGCACTTGCAGTTTTTAATTTTTAAAACCGAAGATATATGATTCCGGTTCCGGTTTTAGTTTTAGCCAAAAATTGAGCCGAACCGAACTGCGCTCTCCCCTGCATCTCACTAACGCACGTTTCTATTTTTTACACCCATATTAAAATACCATAACTTTTTATTTCTCAAACAATTAACAGTATATCAAAAGCTAAAGAGTGGGTACCTAGCCGCCGCATGAGAGTCGACTCCCTTAGGTCACCATAGCTCCGCCCCTTTTCTCCATCTACAGCTTCGTTTCCCCCATCAAACCATCATCCAGTCCCTTTTTCAATCATCTCAACTCGTTCCAGTCTTTTTCAATAAAAATCGAACCAAAACCAAATATCTAGAATTTATTTCTCAGATCTATCTTGGTTTTAAGTCCGTCTCCTCAAATAAAAAATACCTTTAGATTCAAATCCTCCTCAACATCATACCAAAATTTGGTGTCATTCCGAGGTCATTGGATTTTTGGTTTTAGTCTCGCCTTTTGGCGTGTGTCTGACTTGTTACCCTTTTATTGGGATGTTAAGGTATGTTTTTTTGATGTTGGTATGTGTTTTGTTCCTGATTACTTTGAAAATGATTTATGTGGTTTTGTGGGAGATCTGTGATTCGTGTATTGGATTTGGGCTGGTGTCTGATATTGCAAGATCTTACTTTTTACAACTAAAATTTGTTCATCTTATGCGATCTTTCACCTTCGGCATGTCTATAGCTGGTTTTTGGCATGTAGATAGCTGGAGTGTTTCTGAACATTGGGCTACAGGCGGTGCGTATGTGAAGGTCATTTGTGATATTACTGGTTCCAGGATTGGTGCAGATTTGATTGATCGGGAATCCATTTTAATCTTTTTTAATTCAAAGAATTTCGAAATTCATGATGTTAAACAGTCTGAAAAACACAAGCGGCTATCTGTTTAGTTCGTTTAGTTGTTTCCATTCAGGTTGTAGTGTCAGGTCAGGGGTTTGGGTTTGTCCTGACTGTGATTTGTAGTGTCATGTCTCTTCCACATCGGATTTTCGATGAGAGTTCTGTTCCCATTGGAGTTAAGTCTGTAATTTTGGTTGATGCAAGTTAATAAAATTCATTTGTTTGTCAAAAAAAAAACAGTATATCGATCTTCACTAAATTTGTGGTCATATTTATTTCATTTTATTAAATTGTATTGAATTGGATTTTTAAGAATTAATCGTTTGATTTTTAGAGTTCAAATTATTGAGTTAAACCTCTAATTCATTTAAATTTTAACTAAAAATTAAAATTAATATAACAGAAAATAAAAAAATGCATTAAAACTTATAAAGAGTCTTGAAAAAAAACTTATAAATGAACAAAACAAAATTTATAGTATAAAAAAATTTAATGTTTTAATTTTAATAAAATAATATAAATTGTTGATAAAAATTTATATATTATAATTTTAATAAAATTTTAATGTGAATAATAATAGTAGATTGATGTTATCTTCAACTGACAATCAATTTTAGGGTTTTCGTTTTCAATTGATAATAGACTTTTTATTGGAATTTCGACATTTGATGTCCTAATAAAACTGGTCTTATATCTTGTTAAAATTTTGTCATTTCTTCGGGTCGCTGTGAAACATCGCTTGTATCACTCCGCCATGACCTCGTTTTGATGATCGTTTTGTTAAAAATACTCTAGACCGTTTATTTTATCGTATAATCAACTTATAAATTAAGAAAAAAATATAGAATATGAAATTTATAAATAATTTATTAGATAAATTCTTGCGGCATGTTGTCACACTTTAAAAGGCTAATCTGTTTATCTTTGGAGTCGATGTGTATTACACACTATATACAAAGTAGTATGCGAGGAGACCAAGCAAGAGATAAATTTTTCAAAGCTACGAGTTGTGTTTGTCTAAATAGGTCTCCACTTTCCATATGAGAGACAAAATCATGTACATTTAGACCAAGATTAAGACCAACTTTTAATACTACAAAACTCTACCTTAATCATCAATAGCAACTCGTATACTCTAACACCTTGCTTTCGAATTTTAAAAATCGAGGAAAACAAGTAAAAATGAATTAAAATATTTTCATCTCAATTTTGGGATAAATATATTAGAGTGAAAGTATATCTAATTTACATTTATTTTTATTTTCTCCTTATTTAAAATCCGGGAGTACAAATAATAATGAAAATGAAACTATTTTACATACCTTTCACTAGTTTTCCTCCATTTTTAAAACTCAGGACTAAAGTGTAAATACAATGCTCCTTCATTTACTAGAGGATGGGCCAAGATAGATAGGGCCGACATTTTCAGTTCAGGCACATGGCTGGGAAACGAACTGAGTCCATAAACCAAAGTACAATTTAACTTTTATGGGCTACTATTAATCTATAATATACCATACCATAATAAAATTTTCAATTAGGGGTATTTTTCTAATACGTCTCAAATTTAAAATTTGTTTACAAATATATCCTATTTTTAATTTTATTTTCAAATATGTCTCATATACAATTTTCTTCATCTTAATAATTTTAGAAGGATATTTTTATTCTTGTAACTTAAAATAATTGAAATTTTAAAATAAATGTAATATAATTATAATATAAATGTAATATTTAAATAATATTTATAAATTCAATCTTCTAAATCTAAATTTGAGACGAAATTATTTTATTGCATAATTCTAATCTTTAATATATTGATTCTTGAAGTCTATTTTATGATGTCATAAGTGTAGATGGGAGTACTAAGCCAAAACCTTTCGGTACTTTAAAAAATCTCTACAAAAACATGAATTAAACCCTAAAAAATCTAAAATTATAACCACCTAACCTCTACAAAAACATGAATTAAACCCTAAAATACACCTTAGAAGAACTATAATTAGAACAAACTAAATAAATACAAAATATACCCTCCAAAACTCGTAGGTACTAAGCAAAGCTACAAAACATAAATTAAAACTAACAAAATCTAAAACTAAAATAAACCTATAGAAATTATACAAAATACAAAATTTTGCATAAAAAAATTACACAACTATTTCATAAAAACATAATTAAAAATCAACAAACCAATCATAGCATAAATAAAATAAGTTAATAAAAAAATCACACACATATTATAAAAATACCTATTTATAAAATAGAAATGAATACCAAGAAGAAGTAAATGAATATACAATAAACAAAATTTAATTTAATAATCTCAAGTATAAAACTTTCATTCACAAATTACATAATAAATTAAACAAAATCTAATACAAAAAATTCATAAACAATAAACTGTTACCCAGTAATTAGACTATTACAGGAGGAGGATTGAATATAATAGTACCAAACAATCGAAACTAGAGCACAAGTATATAAACGAAACACTGTTTGTATTAACTTTGACAAATTTAATACAAAACTCTCTCAAAAAAATCAATGTTCTTAAGAGCTGCTAGGTTATGAGAATATTATGTTATGTGACGACTACATCAATGTAAACCTAAACTGTGTTTATATAGTACACAACTACATGTCTAAATAATGCAAGGATAATGATTAAAGATTACATCAATAAAATTTCCATCATTATCTTCAGAATAGATAGCTTCAAGAAGGCAATTGTCTTTCATACAAACACTTCCTTTTCTATCTTCAATCAAGTCCTGATTTGTCGAATTACCATTTAACAGACTCTGATCATCTTAGACTCTATCGGTTGAGTAGACTCTGATTCTGTAGACTTGACGACATCATCTAGACTCTAATCATCTTCTGTAAACTCTGATTGATAGACTCTGACATCATCATTTCTTCATATCTAACAATCTCATCCAATTTATATTTTGTACAATAAAATATAAATTTCAATATTGATGTCAGAAACCTCATAAACAAATGCACCGGTGTTTGAATTTCCTTGTGTTATACTCTTTTGTAGAAAAAGTCTTCAGTCAGAAAATCATCAAGTAATTTCTTTTCAGCTGCCTTCAATAATCCCATCAATTCCTCATCCATCTCCTTCATTTGATCACTTGAATTATTAATTTGAAATATTGCAAAACTCAAGTTATAGATTGATGTTCTCTGCATTCTTTCATCTAAAAGAATATTACAGATTATTTGTCCATCATGATTGATCATCAAAATTGGAGTATCCAACACCATTTTTATCTTAGCATATCCCTAGCTCATCTTCTTCTTAGTGTCATCCTCCATCATGTACCTTGGTATGTATTCTTCGGAGTCTAACTTCATCAGCTTTTCATTTTTCTTAGCCTCTGTTATTACCCCTTCTAGATGTTTCACCCATTTTACAGTGATGTCATCCTCTCCATTTTGCAAATAAAGAATATATCCCAGTTCTTTTGATGACTTGTGAATTAAATCTTCTTCAGATAACTTTAACATTCTTCCATTCTCTAGAAAGTATAACAGTTTCTCTTTAGGTACAACACCATCAAATACATCTTTCACCATGTGAACAACAATGAGTTTGTCCAAATGGTCTTGAGTCAATTGTTCTTCAAGTTTGTCCTTCAAAGAATAGGGATCTCTAAATGCATTAATTTCACTTCTGTAGACCTTGGCTTTTGAGTCATCAATTCCTTTCTTATCCTTTCCAAGTCTAGCATTGAGAGTTAGAGACTCAGTTTTTGTCCATAAAAGATCAGGATTCTTCTTTCTGACTAAAGTTTGTTGTTCTTCATCTTCATTTTCAAAACTAGTTTCTCCTGGAAGGAATGTGGTTCCTTGCATGATAAGTGGAGCCTTTGGTTTTAGTGGAGCTTTTTGTTGGACTGTTGGAAACGGCTGAGATGGTTGACTACTTACAACATTTGCACTTGCACCTCTGGTTGACCTTGTCACAGGTGTAGATGTTTGTTGAGGTCTAACAGTTTTAGATGTTGTAGGTTTCTTCTTGATCAAAGTTTTCCTTTGAATAGAGGTTTGCTTCTTCTTTAACTGGATTTGAGCATTGTCAGTACCAATATTCATTTTCTTCACTTCCTGTTCAGCAGCAACTGGATCTATGTTAGGATATTCTGCTTCAAACATCTTCTTTGCCAGTTCTGCATTCTTCTTTAATTTCTCTTCCACTTTCTCTGGCTTCTCTTCTTCTTGGAGTTTTCTTGCTAACTCTGCATCCTTCCTGATTTGATCTAATTCAGCTACAACATCTATTTCACTCAGAGATTACTTCTTGCCTTTGCCTTGTCCAGACCCTGAAGGAATCAGAGTCTGTGAAGGAATCAGAGTTCGTGTCTTCATAATTTTATCTCCCTTATGACTTCCAGGAATTGTATCATTCTTTCCACTTCCATCACCATCAAATTTATCAAGAGATTTAAGAGGAAGATCATCTTTGCATCCTTATCAATGGCAGGTTCTATCTCATCCTTGAGTTGAACAACAGTACAATAATCTAGATACTCAATGTGTAATCTGTCTAGAGCATCATGAGCATTTGTTGACCATCTTTTGGAGCTGTATCTTTCTTGATAGGAGATGGAAAAATCAGTAGGCTCCGCATCAATAAAAATGGAAGAAAGATGATCATCAGAGTCTGTATATGGAGCAACTATAACATGACTAGGACCATGTGTATCAGAGATTGGTACGTGAGGGATAAGTTGATCAGTAGAGCCTGTTTCCGGTGTACTCTGAGCAACTGCAAAAGGAATAGAATAACCTAAAATACGCTTTTCTTTTAAAGTAATCTCATTACTTCTAACATCACACATCTCATGACTTTCAATAGTCAGAGTTTGCTCACTAAAATTAATTAACTTCTTTCTCATATCTAACTCTCTTTTTGCCAGAACCAGTGGCTGCCTCTCTATGTCATTTCTGTTTTTCTCACATTTTACCTCAAGCTCACAAGAAAGACTCAAATCACAGTGTGCTACAGAAATAAGAGGTGGCTGAGAAGAGTTTTTTGTGGTCACATGAATAGAGGGTACCGTTTTAGGACTATCCATGGTCATTCCAGCAGGAAAAGAAGCAAGTATAAAATCTGAACTTAAGTTATCAGAGACTATAAAGTCTAAAGAAAAGTCAGAGTTTATACCTTGAAGATGTGTAGATTCTGATGGAGTGTCCATTGGATGTGTAGAGAGAGGTTGTACCAGGATTGCATCAGTGATTGCCAAAGGAGTAACATCAGAGTTTAAGGTCTCAGTATTTATAGCATTTGAATCAGAATTTAGCTGATGTTCCTTGTTTTGGTCTGTAATCATATTGGTGACGATTGGTTCTTGGGGGACCAGAGTCTGTGTAGTAGCTACTTCACCACTTTGAGGTGAAGGTTCTTGTGTGCTAGACTCTGTCAGAGTTTGACCTTCAGTATCAGTAACAACAAAAACTGTAATCAGAGTTTGTGTGCCTTATTCCAAATTTTGATTGAATGGTTCTTGTGTGGTTGGGGACTTAACAACTTCTTCAACCCTTTGAACTGAAGGTTCTTGTGAGTTGTACTCTTGATCCAAGTTGACTTTATCTGGTGGGAGATTGGCTTCTATTGAACTTTGATCAACATGTTCTTGTGGGCTTGGCCTTTTATAGACTGCTACCTCACTTTGAGAAATAGGTTCTTGTGTATCTAGGCCAAAAGAGACTCTTTGTTTCTTCTTTCTGGAGAAAACCAGGGAATCATTCTTTCCTTCATCCATGGCAGCAGCATCTTGAGCTCTTTGAGTAGCCATGTCTCTAGCAACCTCAACAGCTAGTTCACTCACCCTTGCATAAGATAATTCAATTATTTTCTTAGGTGGTGAGTTGGTAGGAGAATCAGAGACTACTACTGGGCATAATAATGGAGCAAGATCAACATTTTGCGTATTAAGATTATCATCATCATTTTTATCTAGCATGTCTCATCAACAATTTCACTGTTATCCCATGTTCCCTTTTTATCTTTAATTGATACCTCATTTGAAGCACCTTTAAAGGTGATTATAGGACCGGTAAAATGATTAATATGAGGAGAGGTCTTGATTTGATTTATATCATCACTCATGTACGAATTCTTCATCGACACTAAACTCTCTCCTGCAGAGGCATCTACATCAGGATTTACAGCATCAGAGTTTAGTTGTTCAGAGTTTGCAACATCAATTGGAGAAATATACTATGAGATTTTGGCTTTAACTAGTCTTCTCTTCTTTTTAGCAGGCTCTGACATATGATTGACATAAAATTGCTTCATGAATGAAGGGGGAGAAATTTCCGAGGCAGGTTTGACAGATTTCTTGATTGGAAAGACCATGCCCTCAGTACTGTCATAAGAGTCTGTGTGTTTATCAATCAGTTTTCTTCTTCTTGGAGGAGACTAAGCCATAGATTTACCCTTTCTTTTGAGGCCTAAGCCCTGTGTCTGAGAGGTGTGTTTTGCAACTGATGCCTTTTGGAAGACACCAGAGGTTGGCATAATTTGTGTATTAGTATTTAGTGAATGACTTGGGTTAGAATTAGAGTGAGGAATTGGTAAACTATGATCCTCAGTCACTGAGAGGAAACCACTTCCATACACAGTAGACAAAGTCTGATGAAAAAACTGCCTGACCTGTACAGGATAAAATAACTCAAATAAGGATGCCCCTCTCTTGGCATCATTTCTGGCCAAATCAGCAAACAACCTCTTGTTTATTTAAAAAACAAGCAAGTCAGAATCATTAATAAACTTTACATCAGGCAACAAATGACTAAAAATTAGCTATAAAAATCTAGCATAATAAACAGTCATTCGATCATCATTAAGCTTTACAACTAATTATCTAATAAGCATGCAAGTAAAATTAAAGTTTGTGGTATGAGTAAGAGAATACCCAATTTGTTGAGAGAGTTGGGGGATTGCATCAAAGTTGGTGCACTTGGC
This sequence comes from Oenanthe sinensis, assembly GCA_028671895.1. Classification (NCBI taxonomy): domain Eukaryota; kingdom Viridiplantae; phylum Streptophyta; class Magnoliopsida; order Apiales; family Apiaceae; genus Oenanthe; species Oenanthe sinensis. Next base: position 27,955,515 of record CM053813.1, on the reverse strand, counting down.
AGTGAAAGCCTTGGTGAAGCAATCAAAGAAGAAACTCCATTCCTTCCTTAACTAATGCCTAGTCAGACTGCCCATCTTTTTCAGACAGCCCATGTAGCCCAACTATCGAAAGAATGACCTGATTGTGTTGTCATTTTTAGGTTCATTATAATCCTCAAGCTTTGGAAGATGAAGAGCCTGGCGTACCACATCAGAAGTGATAACATGCTTGTCATTACAGGTGAAAGTTAGAGTTGGTTCCATATCATCATCAGCATCATTAAACTTTGTTGTTGACCATATTTGTATCACAGCCTTGGCTGAGAATGTTTTGGGTTCTTGCAAAGGATACCCAATAGTGTTGTGAGTAAGAAGGTCATGTATGATGTGAAAGTTAGGAGTTTCATCTACCTTGTCCAAAAGAGAACAGTAGTTGTTGGGAACAAAGGTGTAGGGACCGAATGTAAGATTCTTGGAGGCCATTTCAGTCGATTTGTGACACTTGTAAAGTTTTGAGAAACCTGGGGTTTTGAAAGAGAAAGAAAATATATGAGTTAAGATTTTTAATTCAAAGTATAGAATACAAATAAACTAAACGAGTCTCTCTCTCAATTAACCTTGTAACCTGTAGTGGGACACATGACAATAGATTAGAGGATATAAAATAATTGGAATGGTTCTTAGAATACTACCGTTGTGTGTGTATATGTGTACATGCATAATATAAATCATGTTTTGTGATACACATGGGACTCAGGATTGTTCCGATCAGAGATTAACAATTATGATGTCACAAATATAAATATGATGTCATGGAAATAAATCAATAAAAATTAGTTATTGAAAAACAAATAACTATATAAAGTTGACTTATTGACTATGAATCAGAGAATACAGTATCTGATGTCAGAGTCTACCACTAAAGCTGATAGAGTCTACCACATACTCTGATAGAGTTTACCATAGACTCTAACAAAGTTTATCATAGACTCTGATAGTTGATGATATCGAAATTTGCAAGTACTGAGTCAATCATCAGAGTGTGATAGAGGATGTTAATATGTTTGTTGTCCTTGAATTCCTAATACCATTCCCAACTCATTTACTAGTCTTGTAAATGTTGTTTCACACAGAGGCTTGTTGAAAATGTCTGCTAGTTGCTGATCAGTTAGAACAAAATGCATTTCAGTTGTTCCTTCCATGACATGTTCTCTAATAAAATGATATATGATACTGATGTACTTTGTCATAGAGTGTTAAACTGGATCTTCTGTCATTACAATTGCACTTTAATTATCACAATATATAGGAATTTTAGAAAAGTTCAAATCATAGTCCAACAACTGATTTTTCATCCACAGAATTTGAGCACAGCAACTTCCTGCAACAATATATTATGCCTCTGTAGTTGATGTTGAGATGAATTTCTGCTTTTCACTGAACCAGGAAACTATTCTTCCTCCTAAAAATTGATAACTCCCACTTGTACTTTTCCTGTCTATTTTGCATCATGCAAAGTCAGCATCTGAATAACCTATAAGTTTAAAATCAGATTCTCTAGAATACCATAAACCAAGATTAATGGTGCCTTTGAGATGTCTAAAAATCCTCTTAACAACAATCAAATGAGGTTCTCTTGGATTTGCCTGAAATCTAGCACAAAAACAAGTTACAAACATGATATCTGGCATGCTTGCAGTCAAGTAAAATAGTGATCCAATCATACCTCTATAGGTTGTCATATCAATAGGTTCACTAGTATCGTGATCCAACTTGGTTGTTGTGGCTATATGAGTAGTTGCAGTTGTAAAGTCTAGCATGTTAAATTTTGTCAGCAAATTTCTTATATACTTGGACTGATTGATGAAGATGCCTTCTTCAGTTTGTTTAACTTGTAGTCCCAAGAAATAGCTCAACTCTTCCATCATATTCATTCGGTACCTGGACTGCATTAGCTTGGAAAATCTTTCACATAATTTATCATTAGTGGACCCAAATATTATATCATCAACATATATTTGAACCAATAACAAGTTCTCACCTTGATTCCTATAAAACAAGGTTTATCAATTGTACCTCTAGTGAATCCATTTTCTAGTAGAAATTGAGCCAGAGTTTCATACCATGCCCTATGGGCTTGTTTAAGTCCATACAGTGCCTTCTCTAACCTGTAGACACGATTTGGATATTTTGGATCTACAAATCCAGGAGGTTGTTCAACATAGACTTTATCTTCAAGTTCTCCATTTAGAAATGTACTTTTAACATCCATCTGGTAGACCTTGAATTTCTTGTGTGCAGCATAAACATGAAAGATTCTGATTGCTTCTAGTCTAGCAACAGGTGTAAAGGTCTCATAATAGTCAATGCCTTCTTGTAGAGAATATTCATTGACAACTATTCTTGTTTTATTTCTTGTAATAACTCTATCAGAGACTGTCTTGTTCCTGAAAAGCAATTTGGTGCCCACAATAGATCTATTCTTTGGTCTTGGAACAAGAGTCCACCCTTCATTTCTCTCAAATTCATTTAATTCTTCTTGCACTGCAGTTACCCAATCTGCATCTTTAAGAGCATCTTCAACTTTCTTTGGTTCTGTCTGTGAAAGAAAGTTATGATACAAACATTCATTCTAAGTTACTTTTCTTGTCTGAATTTCAGTGTTTAGATCACCAATTATCAAGTCAGGTGTATGATCCTTGGTCCATTTTCTGATGTGAGGAAGATTCCTTGAACTAGATGCTCCCCCATTATTGGAATCATAAAATGATTCTTCAGTAAATGTTGATCCTCCCCCTGAAGGTGTGATTACTTCAGAGTTTAGGTTATCAGAGTCTATGTCTATCAGAGATTGATTAAATATTTCAATCACAGAGTTTGATTCAGTATTCTCTGTGGAAGATTGATGTTGTTCCCCCTCAATATGTGCAGTATCTTCACTTGCAGTCTCTGTTTCTTCAGAGTTTCGGGAATCAGAGTTTATCTCATTAGAGTCTGTATCCTCTGATTTTTCATTTTCAAATCTCAGACATTCTTGAGCTTCCTTATCATGTAATCATGTGATCTTAGTTTCATTAAAAGAGACATTTATGGATTCCATGACTACCATTGTTCTTAAGTTGAACACCTTGAAGGCCTTTGAAGAAGTCTTTTAGGTTGTGGAGTATCCAACAAAAATTCATTCATCTGTTTTCAATTCAAACTTTTTAAGCTATTTAGGATGTGTTTTAATAAAACACTTGCTTTCAAATATGTGAAAATACTTCATATTTGGCTTCCTTCCTTTCATCATTTCATAAGGAGTTTTCTATGCTTGTTGATCAATATAGAGTTTTGAGTAATGCAAGCAGTGTTCACAGCTTCTACCCAGAAGCAAGTAAGAAGTTTTGTAGCTTCCAGCATTGTTCTAGCAGCTTCAATCAGAGTTCTGTTTTTCCTTTCAACTACACCATTTTGCTGAGGACTACGAGATGCTAAAAATTGATGTTTTATCCCTTTGGTTGTATATAATTCTTCCATTACAGAGTTCTTGAACTCTGTTCCATTGTCACTCCTTAGAATCTTCACTTTGAATGTTGATCCATTTTCAATCATGGTGATGTGGTCAAAAATGATCTCAGATGTTTCATCCTTCTTGTGTAAAAAATACACCCAAGTGTATCTTGTGTATTCATCAACTATCACTAGAGTATACATTTTCTTTCCAATTGACATGATATTGACAAGACCAAATAAATCAAGATATAGCATGTGGAAGGATTCTTCAATTAAAGATTCAGTCTTACTTTTGAAGGATGTCTTTCTCTATTTTGCCTTTTGACATGAGTCACATAGGCCATCAGGATATAATTGAGCTTTTGGAAGACCTCTCATAAGATCCTTTTTCACGAGTTCATTTATATTTCCAAAATTCAAATGACAATTTTTTGTGCCAATTCCAGCTTTCTATTAGAGTTACTTTTCCAATTAGGCATGTTATTGGTCCTTCAGAATTTATCTCTAAGCCAACTTCAAATAGGTTGTTATGTCTATGACCAATGAGAACCACTTTGCCAATCTTTTTGCTTTTGACTTCACAATATGTTTCATGAAAGTCCACAGAATAACCTTTGTCTGTCATTTGAATCACACTCAACATGTTGTGCTTGTGTCCTTCAACCAGAGCTACATTTTCAATGATGACATTATCAATCATAATATTGTCATATCTCAGTGTTCTTCCTATGTTGTCATCTCCATAAGATACTTCTAGGTCATCCTTTTCCTCAAACTCTGAAAGCAGAGATTTATTTCCAGTCATGTGTGCAGAACATCCATTATCAATCACTAGGATATTTTTCCTATTTCCCTGCAATCATATTTGCAACTTAATTAGAAGTTTTGAGGACCCAAACAAGTTTGGATCCTTCTTTTTTAACAGTGTTAGCTTTTGCAGTAGAAGTAACTTTATCAGAGTTTAAGTTAACAGAGTTTGCATTTTCAGAGTTTGGTTTTCTTCTATCATCTTTTACAACATACTTTTGTTTTGCAGCATACATAGAGAAAATAAGAGTTTTATTCAAATGAGGCAAAAGTTTATAATAGTTAAAATACAGACTATAATATTCTTTACAAGTGTAAATAGAATGTCATAAGTTACCACAATGAAAACAAGGATTTGTGGTCTATATCTAGTCTGTTTCCTAACATCTGATTTAGGTCTCTCAAGTTCCTTCTTTTTATTCTGCCTATAGTCAATAACAAGATGATTAGAATTATCACAAGTAAAACACGTCTTTCTAGGTGCATCAAGAATATTCTTGTAATCAGTCTCCTTAGATATTCCTACCTTTACATTCATATTTCTTTTCACTCTTTTAGAATTATTCATGTTGATAACAGACTTCATCTTTTCCTTAAGCTATTTCTGAGAAAGCAAACCAATATTTATTAGTTTATCTTTTGACACACTACTTTCTTTGTTTTTGGAAGTGTTAGAACCTTTATCAGAAATGTCTGTTCCATTACTAGCCCTAACAAAGTTCACAGGTTTAATCAAATGTTCATTACCTCTTATGTGTGTCTTAGGAATTTTATTCCTCTTTTCACTATCAGAGTCATAACCTAAAGAAGATGTCCAATTTTTGTCTGTTAAAATTTCCTGAACCTTTTTACCAGAGTTTGTCCAGACTCTGAAGGTTTTCCTTTCTTTGGCTAATTCAGTTTTTAGATAAGTCACTTGGATTTCTAACTGAGTTTGCATGTGTATAGCCCTTTCAAAATCTTTTTTAGTATTTGTCATGTGCACAAGTTCAGAATCAAGAAAATCATTCTTAACAGATAATTTTTGAATTTCAGATTTTAGTCTTTCATTCTTAAGAGATTGAGTCTTAAAACTAACAGGAAAGGTTCTAAGAAATGATTTCAATTCATAGATATTATCGGTGTCTATGTTGAAGATTGAATTTGGTACCTTATCAGAGTTTGTAGTAGGAGTCTTAGAGTTTGTCATGAGAGCATAGTTCACTTCCTCATCAGAGTCTGAGGAGTCCATCCATTCTTTCTTGGATATTATGAGTGCCTTTCCAGCTTCCTTGCTCATGTACTCAGTTGCATAGTGCCCCATATTGTTACACTTGTAACACTTGACTTTTGATTTGTTAAGTGTTTTTGACTTCCCTTCTCTGACTTCTCCATTCCTGAACTTTTCCATGTTCTAAGAATTACCAGACCTTTTCTGAAATTTGTCCTGATTTTTTAACTTCATGTACTTCATCTTTTTGAAGCCCTTGACAATCATAGCAACCATTTCCATCATGTCAGAGTTTGTGGATTCATTATCAGAGTCTTCATCAGAGTTTGCTTCAGACTCTGATTCACTGCTTTCCTTTACTTTTATATTTTTTCCTTTTCCTTTTGAGACTATAGGAATTTGTTCCTTAGCTTTAACAGTTTTTGTCTCCACATTTAATTCATCTATCTTTGCCTTGCCACTTTTTCTATTCTTCATTTGCTGTAACTCCAAGTCATGAGTTTTTAGTTTTTCATATACTTCATCTAAAGTCATATATTATGTCTCTTATCAAGGATGTTTGCAAGTCTTATTCTTCAGGTAGAGCCCTTAGAAACTTTGTGTTGGAGTCCTCATTCTCATACACCTTATCAACCAAAGCCAAGTCATTCAACATAGTGAGAAATGTGTCATATGTATTAGTTATAGATTCATTATGTTTTGCCTCAAAAAATCCATACTCCTGAATTAGAACAGATCTTCTATTCTTTTTTATCTCCTTGATTCCTTGACATTGAACCTCTAGTGCATCCCAGATTTCCTATGCAGTTTTACAAGAAATTACTCTGTTAGACATTATAGAATCCAGACTATTGTGTAAGATATTTTTTACCTTTGCATCCTTGAGAACTTCTAGTCTTTCTTCAGTAGTCCACTCTTTCTTGTCCTTAAGAGTGTAATGTTTAGAAACTTGTCTTCCTTCAACTATGGTTGGTGGTGCTAACTTTGTTGGTAAGTACTGACCTTCATTAATCCTGTCTAGATAATCAGGATCTGTTGCTTCTAGGAATATCATCATCTTCACCCTCCATGTAGGGTATTCAACCTTTTTGAGAATTGGAATTCTAATGCTTTCATACTTGTTTTCAGACATTGTTTGAGATCTTTTAGGTTGAACGAAACTGCCTGCTCTGATACCAATTGTTACCCGGTAATTAGACTATTATAGAAGGGGGGTTGAATATAATAGTACCAAATAATCGAAACTAGAACACAAGTATATAAACGAAACACTGTTTGTATTAACTTTGACAAAGTTAATACAAAACTCTCTCAAGAAAATCAATGTTCTTAAGAGCTATTAGGTTATGAGAATATTATGTTATGTGATGACTACATCAATGTAAACTTAAATTGTGTTTATATAGTACACAGTTACATGTCTAAATAATGCAAGGATAATGATTAAAGAATACAATAATATAATTTCTATCATTATCTTTGGAATAGATATCTTTAAGAAGGTTATTGTCTTTCATACAAACACTTCTTTTTTTTTTTTGTCTTCAATCTAGTCCTGATTTGTCGAATTACCATCTAACAGACTCTGATCATCTCAGACTCTGTGGGTTGAGTAAACTCTAATTCTGTAGACTCTAGCGACATCATCTAGACTCTGATCAGTTTATGTAAACTCTGATTGATAGACTCTGTTAGATTGACTCTGACATCATCATTTATTCATATCTAACATAAACCTATAAATCAAAAATCAAAAAATCAAAATTAACATTTCTTCCAAATTAAACAAATATATTAAACACAAATAAACAACCCTAAAAAATAAATAAATAATATTTATTAATAATAAAGGATGAAATAAATTAAGTATAACAAAAAATAATACCCATAATTTATAATATAATTATCTTATGAGTAAACAATATTTATTTTTTAATATGTAAGTGCACAATCCTTTTTTAAAATATATTTACAAGTATATTAATATATACCAAACCAATATTTATCATACAAATAATTTTGAAATTTTAACCTCCAAACATAGACTTATTTAATGATTAAAAAAATTACAATATAGATATTAATTACTAAAATATAATCAAACTCTATAACATCTTTGTGACACCCCCAGACCCGGGGTCGGAGATCTAGGCCGTCACAGTCTAATCCCTGTTCATAAACACATATATCTGTGATCCACAATAAAATTATCAACTATAGTGACCCCGTTAAACACAACACTTACTCTAGCCATAGTCTTAGAAAATGAAACATATACATTAACAGTTGATAAGTACTAGTTATTTACATTCCCAGAATATCCCACATCAGTTTATGCCCCTATAGCAGTTTCTACTTGAAACTGTATTGGAAGCTCAACAGTCACTTAATTTACAAGTCTTAACATAGGTGGTACTTATAAAATAATTCTGACAATCAAAAGCTGAAATCCTATCAAGCTGATCATGTCTAACTCTGGAATACTAGACATCCCTCTCTCATAGGGGCCCCTTGCCCTTGTGCTTTGGTGTGCAGTCCGAAATATGCGAGCCATCACACCTATCTGTTGTGTTTGGAAATTTAAAACAATGCAATAGTGAGCTACTATAGCCCATCAATAATTTAAAACACCATAGCAGTTTATCAATAATAACCTACAATTTATCTCAATATAAAAGACAATATATAAATCTGAAATTTACCATACACCATATGTTTAAATAAATAAATAGCTCAAAACACTTATGGAATGCACAACAAAATTTATCAACTCTCAACAACACTATAGAATGTTCAACACGATTTCTCAACTCTCATCAACACTATAGAATGCTCAACACGATTTCTCAACTCTCATCAACACTATCGGTGACTCAGCACCTAGGCTTTTATTACAGTGTTAATGTTGAATCCCAATTGGGAAGAATGGACTTTTATTGGAGTAATTTATAGCGACAATGTAGGTCGGTAATCAGTCGCCCACAATTGCCTCTCCGAGGGACATCTTTGTTTTCTACTCTTCTACTAGTAGTGGATGATCCGTCTTTTCTCTGACGTCACCCTGACCGCATTCGGACCATAGTATACTTGATGGCATACCCACCTGGCAGCTCTTACACTTTGTACACATAATGCGCCGTGCAAGCACGTCGACTTTCTCTAGTACTCCAGTCCAATTGTATAATTTATTTGGAAGGAAATTAAATTCAGTCCAAAATCACATCTCATTCTCTTCTCAGATTTCAACACTAGAGGATTGATTAACTCCCAGAATTATGAGGAAGTAATCTTATATGCACATGTTGATTTATAGTCAAATAATCTCTTTTTGCTCAAATATTTCTCACACACGAAGTTTTCAAAATCACACGATCAGGGAGTTGATTTAAAATCACCAAAGTTCTCAGGATAATTATTGGATAACTAAATCATTGTTAGAATATTTTATATCCATTTTGGATAACTCAAATAATTTTCTCAAAGGTTAAATAAATATTTTCATACTTTTTAACCTCTCATTAAATAATATTTAATTAATCAAATAATGTTAAATTAATTAAATAATTAATTAAACTCTAAAGATTTGATGGACGTTTAACAAAATATTTATTTAATATTTGACAATGTCTCAAAGCATTTCCGAAGAAAAGTTCTCAAACTCTGTCTGACAAACTGTCAGAAACTCACACCCTAACTCCCGGTCAAAATCTCAATCACAAGCTCTGAAATTCGACTCTTAGAACTCTTCTCATTCTCTACTTATGCACACTCTAACTTTATAAGATTCAGAGTTGATAAGTAAGCACAATTAATGAATAGTAAACAGTACAAGCATATATGTACATTTGTATGAAAGTTTAATTCCATAACACAACAGAACCTCTTTATGAACAGTTATAGTCCAAAGGTTCGAAAACTTGCCTGGAGTTCTTACATGATTGGTTGGATTCCGTTCCTCGACGATACTCTAAGAATTAAGCACAAAATCTCAAATTAGTACTTAGAATTCTATACTCTTTATTGACTTGTACTCACTTTCGTGACTTCATAAGTACCTTGTAACAACAAGTTTTAAACTACTTCTTTAGCTCGTCACGTTCTCATGTTATCCCTTAAACAACTTTCATATATAACTCGTGTAGGAATTAAGTCTTGAAGTTCAACTTACGTCTACGTTTTAGAGTGACAATAAGCATTTAGTGACTTTTTAGTAATTCTCACTTTAAACAACCAACTTCTAGCATTTTTAGTAAATTGAGTTTTAATCCGATTAACTTGAATATTTCTCTGGAGTCATCCTTGACATGTATAGTATCTTAGATAAAAGTTTCACATGAAAGTAAGCATCCTAGCTACTTTGATGATAGCCTCAAAGTTGGTTATTAACATGGTTTCTAAGTTATGCGATATCTTTAGTAAATCGGTCATAACTTTTGACTCGTAACTCCAAATGATGCAAAACTAGCGCTCAAATGATCTAGAGACTATCCTCTACACAACCAAGTCAATCACTAATCAAGAATAATAAAAATCCCCTTCAGGTTGTGGACAACAGTTGACAGCTTCTGAAAATCGGGCAGTACGACGTTTGTGTTTACAACGTTTTCCATTTCTAACTACTTCAATTCACTCAACCAAGCAACACAACAACTCAACCATCTTTATACTATAACATTACACAATCTCAAGCTTCAAAAATAAGTAAATTATGAAAAATGAACTCTAGAATCAATGGATCAAATCATGTGTTTCAAGGACTCACTAAGCGTATTTCACAATTCCCATAACATATATACACTATAACAATCATCCACTAAACCATAACATGGCTAGAATCAAGAAATAAATTTTTTTTATTTTTGAAAACACTATTCATTCTCATCTTCTTTGAATCATAGCTAAAGATTTCATGGATGAGTGTTTGTAAGAATCAAGAGGAAGCAAGATGAGTGTTATACCTTCGATTTAAGCTACTAAACTCATTGATTAAGCAAGAAATGAGCAAGTTATGAAATTTTTCTTCCCCCCACAATGGAGCTTCGACTGATGTTCTTCAAGGTGAAGAAATGAAAAAGTAAAAAGTGATTTTTGTGTGGTGTGTGGTGGAGGACTTGTTATTTAAAAAGGTTTTTGTATTAACCGCGCAGTTTCCCGACAACGGTCTAATCTCTCGTTCTCGTTCTCTTTTCTTTCATCCCACCTAAGTTTTAAAAACTTAAAATCTCATTTTATGATTCTAATATATTTTAGAATGATTAAATTAATACTCTTTAATTGTTTCGAGAATTTACGAAACTATTTTCCCGAAAAACACTATTCACTTTCGCTGTTTCTCAAACTCTGTTAGGACTTTCGAAAGGACTTTAAATATATTTTGTTGAACTAATTTAATAAGAAGTCTCATATTTATTATATATGTTGACTTAATTGCACATACTACAAACATCCTCAAGTCATATGTCTCTGAAATCTAACAGAAGTCGCGTACGCTCCAATATCTCATTCTGCACAAAACTAGTAGCAGAATTGAAATTTTTCGAAAAACAATATGAATTACATTCACTTATTTCTTCCATATAATAATAATACGGCTTCAAAATCTTTTAAGTTTCGACATTTACAAAAACACTGTTCACTATTTATCGGAAACTTAAAGAAAGCACTATTCGCTATTCACCAGATTTTTTTTTCAAAACTCTTAAAATTTCAGGTTATTACAATAATATTCCACTAATCTACAAAGAATAAATTTAAATCATACACTTATATATAACCAATTAATACAAAATTCTAAAATCTTAACAACCTACTATTTTTATTGAATTCAAATATATGATTAAATCGTAACCTAAATTTAAGATCTATTTTATATATTTCTTATCCTTAATAATCATATAGTACATATAAGTTAATTAAAATATAAATAATGTATACAATTTGCTATTGAATTATATATAAAAAAATAACTTTACATTCATTATTACATAATATCAAAAGCGCTTTTAATATCTTGTAATGTGACTAAGTATAAACATATTCATTTATATATAAATAATAAATATCCATATTTACTATAATCGTCATAACTTTATGCTTCATTTTATATGACATTTTTTATATTTTGTGTAAATAGTTTGGTAGAAGTAGTAATTAAGTTCCATGCAATACAAAATTTTAATAATAACATACAAGTTTAAAGTACAAAAAAAAAAGAATTTAAATGTCTATTTCAACTGATTTGGTATGTACTTTTAAACTCAAAACTGGAAAATAAGTTTCATTCTTATTACCCATTTTTTTCAAAAACATACAGTATAAAATATAAAATATAATATATATATATATATATTATTTTACATGATATATAACAATATTTAATATTACATTAAATATTTTATGAAATTATTAACTAATATATAACATGGTAATTCACTAAAAAATTAAAATTAATTAAGGTAATTCATAACTTTAATTATGAATTTTTTCATCAGTAGTTTGGTTTGACTTTATTTTACATTTTTTAAACCAATAGTAACCATCGTTAAGGCGTAGTTTAATCACTCATGCCTATTTATATAATTTCATAACGTCTGTGCCATAATAACCCAAATAATTATACAGTAATTTTATCTTAATGGCAGTAGATCAAATTGGAGAATTAAAGTGTGATTAATATCTGGGATACATACATACGTGAATGATGTCAAGGCAACATTTTAATATTGTTGGATGATAATGTATGCATTTCATCTTATATTTTACAATATCTAATGCAATGCTATTATAAACCCATATACAATATCTATGACATTTGATGTTATTTATACATCAATCTCAAATTCATGCACTTATCTACTTAAACAAATTAAGGGAAACAATTCGCAGAAAGAAATAAGCACATCATTAAAAACTTATATTTGCCTACAAAAGGATGAACAAATCATATTATCATCAGACAATACCAAAAGTTACAGTATATGGATGGGACCATGACATCATCGATTTTTTTTTTTACTTTTATGATTTGTCGGATATTGTATAGTATGATTTGTTTCCAATGTGTAAAGGTTAAAAAAATGTAAAATCATACAAACTTTGTAAATTTTTTTAATTTCCCCCAACTTTTTTGAACATACAGCATTGGTGTAGTGACCGATGTACAAACTCTTACAACAATTCACAACCACATATGAACAAGACTAATTAAAGATAAAATTTAAAGATTATAATATATTTCTATATTATCAAGTGAAAATTGAATTAACATATATTAGAATCACTTTCATTAATCTAACAAAATTTGCACTCATTCTTAAGTAGAAATACTATTTTGCTACAAAGTTGAAGAAGAACTTGAGACCTGTATAAATGGAATAACTGTAATTACACTCCGTCCTCCAGAAATAATCATGGCAAGCACTGGTCAATAGAAACTCAACGACTTACTTAATTTTCTTTTTAATAAATTCATAATTGATTTAGTAGAAGAATATTTGGTAATTGAATATCTATTTATTTATTTATTTTCATGTCTGACTTTTTCAATTTATATTACATTTATTGTGTATTATCTATAGGTAATTTTATTTTTAAAAAAGGACATAAAATTGTCATATATGTAATTAAACATAAAATAAAATTTAAAATTATTTGCATATACTAAATTATTTTATCGGTTAAAAAAATAAAAGTCTATCTAACAATAGATTTTCTACCATATCTTATAAATACATACAACAGTACATGCTACACTCTCTTTTTCAGCCCTATTGCAATTACAAAGAAAGGTAACATCTCGAGTAACAATAAGTGATAAGCTAATTTAATACAATACCAACTATTTACATAGATATAACCATTGCCCAATATATGTATGAAGTCACAACTCATGACTTAATTTTAAATTTAGTTCAAATAAAATTTTACATCTCGAGTAAAAATAAGTGATAAGCTAATTTAATACAATACCAACTATTTACATAGATAACCATTGCCCAATATATGTATGAAGTCATAACTCATGACTTAATTTTTAATTTAGTTTAAATAAAATTTTATATATCTGATTACATAAAGGTATTTAATTCATTTCTATACTATCATTTTTACTAATAAATATATATACAAGAACATAGATATGTTTAACATTCTAACCTAAGAACATAAAATGAATTCTATGACTTATATGCACTAATATATACTAATGGTATTTGACACACAAAAAGTGGTTACATGTCAACGTACCATAGAAAAAGTTTAGAAATCACATGAATGATTCTATCATGTCTACATATCATGCCAACATGATATACAAGAAATTTAAATGCAACAATTGGGAGGAATATACTAATATTCTCCGATCTCATTCCCTGATAAAAGGTAAGTTGAATACTATTGAATACATTTATAGTAGTATAACAAAACAATACAGGCTAACAACATATTTTTTCAAAGTTCGGTATTAGAACACTTGTGTATGATAATACATCCAGTGCAACCCTAATCCTACAAGACAGAAAAGTGATAACAATTACTGGATTATCTAAAACTATAGATCATTTACTATTTCTAAATTATTTTACTACGAACCAAAATAGAAGGGGGACACAAGTTTTTTCCTAGAAGAATTATTGGAAGTAGATGACAAGTTATACAAAGCTATTGTTAGTTTATCATGAGCTACATTCAATAATGCATGATAAGAAAAAAAAGAGTAAAAAGAAAAAATGAAAAAGTTTTCATAGACAACAAGAATAAACAACCATGTACCAAGCTTAAATCTACAAAAATGGAAAAGTTAAATTTTACTATCTCTCTTAATTTTAATTTTTATTCCATGTTTAATACACTACAAATTTGATTAATAGCTAATACTACCTATATTGCAGGCATGATTCCAATACCAACTTCATAGTTGAAGCACTTCTCATAAATTGTAACTCAAATCCATTTACCTGCATTGTACAATTGTAAATATGTCCTCCTCAATACACTATATCATCATATAGCTACAACAATGTAAATAAATCTTACTTTTAACTATTTTTATTTATTATTGTTGCTGCAAATTATTATTAAGTGCACATTATCAATAAAAGATCTAACCTACTGTAATTAAAAAAAATCTTCATTTAGTTTATTCTTTTATTCAATTTTATCATACAATTTCATTGTAAAAAATAATTAACTATACATTTTTATCCAAAAATATAATAATTTTCCTTCTCTCCCTAAGACTACAATAAAATTATATATTACAACATATTTTATTTATTATATATTATGACATAACAATATATTCTACTCTAATCCTCTTAATTAATTAAGAAATGGATACACACAAATTATTATCATTATTATACATATATATATATATATATATATATATATATATATATATATATATATATATATATATATATGTGTGTGTGTGTGTGTGTGTGTGTGTGTGTGTGTGTGTGTGTGTGTGTGTTAGGTGATATAAGTGTTGCAGAAGGGGAGTTGAATGCAACTTGATTAATTATATCTAATTCTTGCTAACAACACACAAGAATAATAATTAATAAGTTTTATGGTGCAAATATAAATATAAATAAGCAAGACAATGTTTTAAACTTTAAAAATAATTTTATTATTTTTATTTTTATTTTTATTATCTTCGATAGATACAATAACAATGATTTTGCTAATGTTTATATACTTGAAAGAATATCTAGCTCACTTGCATAAGGAAAAATATTTGTGAGATATGTGTATTAATACTGAAACACATGTCCCACTTACATGTGCATTTTTCCTTATTCCTAGAACAAAGCTTGAAATGGAAACTGTGCTTTTTCCATTCAAATTTGTCTTCATTCCATTTGTAGATAAAGCAGTTTTGAGATATGCAGAAATCTTTGACTCTTTTAGAACGCTTTAACTTTTGTTTGTCTTCTCCCAAGTTGCAGTAGTAGACTTGACAGACTAGATAGATATGTTCAAATCATTCATTGTAACTTCACTATTTTAGTCTGCTACCTGGAACAGACTGTCAGCTTCACTAAAAGTTTATTGTCAACTTTTAGCTCCTCTACGGTGACAGTATCTTCGGCTCCGTATACTTTATTGTTAAGCTTTGACAGTCTTTTAAAATATATTGTCTCCAAAGCTGCTGTCAACTATCCCCGCCTATGTTTTTGTCAAATATCCCCGCCAACGTTGTTGTCAGTCAAACTTGTTGTCTTCAAATCTTCATTCTCCGCCAAGTTTCCTATCAATGGGATAGTTGTTGTCAGTAATACTTGATGTTTTCAAATCTTCATTTTCCGCCAAGTTTACTGTCAATGGAATAGTTGTTGTCGTCTATCCCAATTGTGCTGTCACTTGAATATGCTGCCAAAGGCTTGAGTGTTGAATGTTACTGTCGTGGATTTGAGCCATGCTGTGCATGAACATTTTGTGAACTTCTACTCCACGGATCAAGTTATTATATTTGTACAAGACAATAACTATTAAACTTACTGTCACCTATTTGGCTTTGTTAAACATACTGTTTCAAGTGACTATCTAAATATACTGTCAATATACATATGACAATACATTTTACTTAATATAAATTAAGACTAAATAACTTTTAGTTTATTACACAGTTAACACCACAATCCCTAACAATATATGAAGTTAACGTATATCATATACAAAAATGTCACCATTAATTACCGTGAAACACGTAACATCCTATATTTTAAACCCGTCGCATAATGCTGACAAACAAGTACTAGTATACATTAAACATATAAAGTTTAAAATAACATTTCTCCTTACAATTTTGGTTTCACAAAAAATTATAAATAAAAATGAAAAAAATAGTGTTAAGATCTAAACAACCCATTTTCAAATAACCAGATAATAAAATACAATTGAATTAAATAAATAAATATATATATATATAATAAAATTCGAAAATTTAATCATATTATTATTCAAATAATCAGATAATAAAAAACATGTATTGCAACACCCATTTTAAAAAAATTGAATTATTATGAGATTAAGACCTGTGAAAATAAAATAATTACATATCAACAAATTAATTATTAGTTATAAGTCATATGAAGTACGTTAAATAAATCTAATGGTATATAAGTCATAATATTTATATTTGAGTGTGTTAGTAAGATAATAAGACATATTTATAAGACGGATAAAAAAAATCGATATATTACTCTATTAATTTGAGACATATGATATAAATTCTCAATTATATAGTGATATAATCCAGCTTAAATGGGCTCATTAATAAAAAAATTACTTAGACTCCACTTGATAGCTTGTTTGGTATTGCAAGCTTGTGTACATTATTACACGAGCATATGATGTTTTCAATAAAATACTAAAACACTAAAACACTAAAATAATGTCACTTTAACACTATTTTAGTGTAAAATCGACTCTGATAGAACACTAAAATATTGTCAAGATGACACTAAATAAATTAAGTGACACCAAATTTGGTGTCAATCATTAATCATACATTTAGTGTTATCTTAACAGCAAATTTGGTGTCATCTTAACAGCAAATTTGGTGTCCTCTAAATTTTTAGCTATACCCTCATATTTGTGAACAAAAACAAATTTATCCATTTTAATCTCAAAAATCAATTTTTTATTATTTTAATAAGTAAAAGATTACTTATAGTGTAAAAGATTACTTATAGTATAATATATAGTGTAACTCTCATTGGAGTTGGTTTTATAAATTATGTAATTTTAACACTAAAATAGTGTCAATTTAATATTATCACAGTATCATCCATTAGAGATGATATTAACGACCTAAAATGCAAGTTTCACTCGCAGAAAATTTTGGCTAAATATTTAACAACATAGAATTTTAACAACATTTTCGAAAATAACTAAAGTACTTGTATAGAATTGAACATCGAACGAACTCAAATCAATTTTCAAATTTATTGTGTTAAAATTCCACTCGTCCGATAAATATATTGGATTTGAAGTTTTGAACACCCAACATTCCAACCTTAAATTTTAAAATTAGTACAACTCTGAGAAATAATATTGTTCAACATATGTTATTACTGTAGTATTTAAAATTTTGTAATTAGCACATTGTATATTAGCCGTCCGCCAATATCCAAATAAGTTGATACGATACTTTCCTTGCAATTCATGAAAAGAAAGTTAACAAATTGAAAGAAGAATATTAGCAATGCACTTAATCCTACTCTAATGAACCCTAAACATTTACAAACCCATAAAAAAAGCATAGACATGATGTGAAAAAACACAGCCTTGATGCTTAATTTTGTATTTGTACGAGTTGAGTTCTTTATGGTAGGGACTGATAACATAGAAGCAATCCCGATTCGGAAAAGATAATTTAATTACACGTGTATAATTGTATCTTATATTAGGTGAAAACTAAAGGTCAAGTATGGTATACTGGTTCTTTACTTGAAGCAATATATATTGTTAGATTCTTTCTGTTTGTAATAACCGGAAAAGAAACGAAAGGAGAATAACCAAAGTGTGTATAACGTTTGAATCAGATATCTCACATCTATAATGGGAGACATAAGGTGGTGTGCTAATTATGCAGTAATTTTCACTGATTTGTACTCTTGGGATATCAATCTATCGTACGTGTTGATTGTTGAATCATCCCGAAAATGCACGCAACTTTACGAAATTTTCAAAATTAAGTACCCTGTCATCAAAACATCCACGTTTTACCTTAAAATTCAAAAGCATTTCTCACAACAAAATTCGGGATATTCAATATTTGGATTTTTATTTCGGGTTAGAATTTGAATTTTAAAAAGATTTTACAGATTTTAGATTTAAAAGGAAACTCGAAAGGCTTTTGCAAATCAACCTAAAAAAAGAGACAATGATATGATCCTCACTCCTCAGGTTGGAGAAATGGTCCAAGACACCATCACTTCCCTTGTTGGCATGGTACATATATTATACGTGTCTCAAGTGTGGAACTGTCATTTTCTCCTCCCAATGGGAGATTTGAAACAAATATCTAAAAATATATATAAATGACATATTTATCTCAGATTTTACTATCATAAACTTTGTTCATTCTTTAAAAAATCTATAATTTGGTACTTTGGTAGAAATTAACAAGACAAATTAGCAAACTGAGCAACACAAGAAACAGGAAGGTGACAAGTAGAATCAGGTACTTGTCTTCTTGAAGTTTCCTTTCTCTTACATAAAGAGATCAAGAATGAAAGTTCCTTTTGTCCCTACCATATTCCGTAACTTGCATATATTTAAATCAACCCGTGCAAGTATAACAGTGAAGAAAATCTAATGCAATTCAAGAACACCAAGGGAGTACTACAGTAACTGAACATCGACTCTCCCATTTAGTTATCTGGTTGGAGAGAAACTGACCTGGATCAACATGAACAGAACTGATGGTGGTTGGAGATACGCAATGAGGGTCATGGTGACAAGAAGGATGAGCCCTGGTGGCCTAGTATGCAGACAAGAGGGGATCTTGCCCTGAGTTGTAGCATCATTATATGGGTAGCTTCTGCTCTTCACGCGGCAGTGAATTTTGGGCAATATCCTTATGCTGGCTTCCTTCCAAACTGCCCCACAGTAAGTCGCCGCTTCATGCCTGAGCCAGGTACTCCCGAGTACGCTGAGCTTGAAACAAACCCTGATTCGGCATTTTTAAAAACTATAACAAGCCAGCTTCCAACACTACTAGGCGTGTCTCTCATAGAAATTCTGTCCAGACACTCAACAGATGAGGTTTATCTTGGGCAAAGAGACACACCTGACTGGACTTCAGATCAAAGAGCACTAGACGCATTTGACAAATTCGGAACAAAGCTGGTGGAGATAGAAAACAGGATTGCAAACAGGAACAGTGATGTGAGATGGAATAACCGAGTGGGGCTCGTTAAGGTGCCTTACACATTACTTTACCCGAACACCTCAGATTACAGTAAAAATGGTGGGCTTACAGGAAAGGGAATTCCTAACAGCGTCTCTATCTGAAAAGAAATGAGCATGCATGTTCCGGTGCACAAACAAGAGAATATGTAGCTACCAACTGGTGTGTGTCATTTAGATTCTTTCTAATTTTTTCTGCTAACAAACAAGCCTCGTCGTACATATGGATTGTAAATCAATTGCATATTCACCTGATCACTTGCTTGAATTAAGCAGATATATATTTCTTATGATGTTTTAACATCCAACAATAAACCTGAAAAAAAAAACATCCAACAATAACAATATATTCTCATTTTCATCCATGAAATTAAATGAAATCATAAGTATAGTTGAGCTAGCTTCTAAATATACACTAAACATCCATAAATGGATACGCTTGGAACCAAAAATATATATATTCCTTTAAGGATATCATTTATTTATCGATAAATAAATATAATATTTATTTATCAATAAATGAATATTAATTCATTTAGATAATATTTTTAGACTTTTTTTAATTATACTATATATATATTATGTTTAAATTTGCCTAAAATTCACCGTGGTTATAATTTTTATGTAAATTTTAAATACATTTACTTTTTAAAAATTGTAGATTAGTTGTACTGTACATGCATGCAATAGATAAAGTGCACAACATTATGTATTACACAAAATTAAGGATAAAATATATTTTGGTGGATGGAAGAAATAATCAATTTTAGAGGCATTTTTCGAAAAGATATGACTTATTAATATATTTAAAAATTATTATTGAATGAAATGTATACACATATCATATAAATAAAAATATATTATTTAAAATATAGTGATTATTCATTTATATTTATATATGACCTATAAAAACTACATTTTTATTTATTCATTTATATTTATATATGGCTCGTAAAAATTACATTTTTATTTATTCATTTATGCATTTAGCGAGATTATTCATTATGCTCATTTACCGAATTTGGTACCAAATAAATTTATTATTTGTCGAGATTATTTATTTTTCAAACATTTATTTATCAAATATTTATTTATCGAGATTCTACTGTACAGTGCTCTAACATTCTTCATATATACTTATGACAAATGTAAGCATGCATTACTGCTATCGGAATTAACTACATACATGATGTTTATTGAGAAGAACGTATAAGATTAATTTGGAATTAACTATATGTTAGTCAACATATGGTTGACTTCGTGACTAAGCAACTACCTGTCATGACAGATGGACCTGCTAACAAACTCTCCCGCTAAATGAAGTTGTTAGTGCTTTATAGATTAAGCATATGCACAGTATATACATAGATCTCAACTTCTCTTTGTGTATCGATCTATATAGCTATGCTCTTACGCATTGTAAATATAGATACAGATACAACATACATGATAATGAATGTTATGCAAGTTTTGATTGAGACTCTTTATTGCTCCAAGCTTGATTTGTAACACTATATACTGTACTTTATAAAGCTTATTTTCCATTCATTTTCTATCAGACTGAAAGTTTTAAATTCAAATACAAACCGATAATTCAATTGTGATTGTGCATTGTAATTTAAATAACTGAAATAATATAATTACAAATACAAATGGGTAATGTTATTTCTGGAGCAAATTTTTTATTTCCAAAACCATTTGTATTAGAATTGTGGATTTCTTGTTTGTCAAGACTCAAAAGAGAAAACGTAATTGTGTATGCTCCATAAATACAGTAAAAAAATTGCCCTGAAAATAATATTTCCCATATAAATTTTGGTTAAAATGGAAACAAACCGAACCCTGTCTCCCTAGGCCTAGTCAACTATGCAGATAAGGTAAAAGTGAAAGTAGATCGGAGTATCAAATAAAACATCCTCATTGGTCCAACCTCAATCTATCTTATCCCTACTTTATAGTCTACACCACCCCATCTCAATCATTTCCTTAAAAATCACTTCCCACTGAACTTAACTCCACAAAAAACACACACACACACACACACACACACACACTTACATATATTACATATATTAATCCATTTCAAGGGTAAAAGAAGGTCTTCGATCAAACATGGCCATGGCAACACAACCCACACTATTCACCCCACCACTCTCCAACCCAAAAAACCCCATTCACCCCATCCACTCCCATCTCCTTCACCACCCTCAAGCCCAACAAGCCCTTCACCACCATCGTAAGAGCCACCACCAAAACAGAGGAAGCCCCTAAAGCTCCAGTGGGCTTCACCTCACCTCAACTGGACCCAAACACCCCATCACCAATCTTCGGAGGCAGCATTGGTGGGCTTTTAAGAAAAGCCCAAGTAGAAGAATTCTATGTCATAACATGGGAATCACCAAAGGAACAAATCTTTGAAATGCCAACAGGTGGGGCAGCTATAATGAGAGCAGCAGGCCCAAACTTGTTGAAACTGGCCCGGAAAGAACAGTGTATGGCACTTGGGACAAGATTGAGGTCCAAGTACAAGATAAAGAATCAGTTTTATAGAGTGTTTCCAAGTGGGGAGGTCCAGTACTTGCATCCTAAAAATGGGGTTTATCCTGGAAAAGTCAACCCTGATCGTCTCGGGGCTAATCAGAATATGAGGAGCATTGACAAAAATGTGAGCCCCATTGATGTTAAATTCACTGGAAAACAAGTGTATGATGTTTGATTTTTATTTATTTCTTTCGTCATGTTGTCGATGCTTTCAACTGATCCAAATATATTAATTATCTGGTTACTTTAACTAGATTTTTAAAAAAAAAAAATATCAGAGCGAGGTTTCGATCCTCGGACCTGTGGGTTATGGGCCCACCACGCTTCCGCTGCGCCACTCTGATTTGTTGATAATGATCCGTACATAATTTATATATAGAATACTTTTTAACTATTTTTTCCACCTACTTATTTCTTCACAATTTTATAGCTCACGTTCTATTTCAAAATATTACCATGGTACGGTACTAATTTTATTGATTATGTTGAGACTATATTTGTGAATTTAATGATGCAAATACTTTTATAGTGAAAGTAACAATGATGTAAGAAAGCTCTTGTACATGAATGTGAGTTTGTGACCCATCAATACTCAGCCTGCCCATCTCCTGATCTCCAACCCATTTACCCAAATGGGGTAAAAAAAATTTAAAAAATTGTTTATGAAAAAACTTAGAGCATGTTTGGCTAAACTTTAAGTCGAGATTTAAAACTGTTTCTGAATTTAACCTGAAAAATGTCTGTTTGTGTAATAAGTCAGAAACTGACTTAAAGTCAGAAATAAGCCAGAAACTGACTTAAAATCAAAAGTAAGTATTATGTACTTTTTTCAGTGACTTATTTTTTTTATTTTTCTATTTTGATAAAAGTTATCCATATATTATAAATTACTCATAAGTCATTTTTATTTTTATTATTATATTTTTAAAACTCATAAATCACTCATAATACAAAATTACTCAAACATGCATTTTAAACTTCCGACTTATTATGTTAAATCACTTTAAATCATAAGTCATAATTTTAAGTTTATTCAAACACGTTCTTATTCTTATAACTGGGGTTGTATTTAGCGTAAATTCTACACTATTATAGTATTGTAATAGTGTTTGATTTTATAATATGTTAGTATAGTATAGAAATTATGTTGTATTGGGGATCCACACTTTGATTTGGATTTGCATGGCATCTCCAAAATGCATATGTGAGAAATACAAGAGCCCCACTCTGGAGATGCAATTTTTTACTGAAAGTAAATATGATTTGGATGGCATCTCCAAATTGCATCTCACCAAAGGGGACACTCTGAGTCGAGAGGTGCATATCTCCCAGCAATATTAGGCGGTTGTAAATATTAACTACCCCTCAAGAGTGTCATCGCATCATAATTTCCGCACAATGTTTGATGGTTTCCAATATTTAACCCCCTCAAAAATGTCCTCGCATCAAAGAACTTCCATCACTCTGGAAGATCTTAGGCGTCTTGGAACACAAAGAAAACACTGGCTGGACCTATTCATTAAATCTCAAGCTTTATATTTGAGATCAATAATTTAACCACCATCTCGTGTCCATTGAAGAGGCTCTATTTCTCATTTTGAGCGAGGAGCTCTCTTATCGTGAACTGCATGAAAAGACTGGCTTTCTTCCCGCACAGTTTAAACTTAATACCACACCTGTTTGCACATAGCTCCCTTATTTTTGAAATCTTGCACTCGCACCTTCAACAAAGTAAAAACCTTCATTAAGTTTCCATTCACTTTCAGTAAAGCAGACATTACAACTAGCTTTATCAACATAACAAGCAAGGATCATCCGCGTAATGGAATTCCAGGATGTCTTACTTCTCTACACACCATGTTTACATTGCGAATAATTAAGGATTTCTTCCATATCCCTATACACAAAGCTAAAAACACCAATGTCTATAATTTGAAGATTGCACCAGAAAGACTAACATAGAAATTATTCCTTAATATTAAACATCCAATCACTAACATAACCATCAGGTTTTGTACTACAATATTGAAGTCGCTCCTCACTTGAGACTCTTAAAAAACACACTCTTACAACTGGCTTTTGTATTCCATCTACAACTCCCTGAATTGCGCGCACACACACACACACACAAAAGCCTACTAATTAAGCCTACATAAAGCCAACACAAGACTTTCCTATCCCTAGTCAAAAATATATTCATACTAATATAACATATTTTAACTACCGTCTGCGGAGTTTACCCATATCCTTGTATCAAGATCAAGACTGACTAAACATCACTGATTATTAATTACAAAAGCCTTTTTTCAGAAAAGATAAATAGATTACAAAAGCCTTTCTCTGCAATGTCTTTTGATATTTGGACCTCAAGGGTAGGAAGCAATCTAACTCTTCCTATCAGCGAGCAATTTTCATTTGGATAATATGGACTCTAGTTTTGTGACAACATGATGAAAAACACTTTGATCCATATGGCATCTGTAAACCAATAGTTTTCCTATTCAACTAAACTCCAAATCCTTATTTTCAGGCTTTCGCCCTATTATTCTAAATTAGGTCATGCAAATCATTTAGTAAGGGATTAAGCTTTGTCACGAGTACATATGAATTGTGAAATATATACATCAAATATAAACTAGTAAATCATTTATCAATTTACAATTTATAAAGCATATCATTTATGGCTTTAAGAGAAAATGAATATTAACTGGAGAGATGCCAACAAGTAATTACAGGACAAATGGGAGGAAAAATGCTAAACATGTATATTGAGAAAATACATATCTGAAGGACCCTTATATTTGTGATATAATAAAAAAAATCAAAAGGGATACTTACGGAGTTACAGTTACCTGCATCGCACCACAATCAGCTTGGAACTTCCCGTGTCATCACGATTTCTATTTCCACCTCACTGCATGATACTCTCTCAGGCCCTCCATGATGATAAATACCATAATTCACTAGTATTGCCTATCTTTATATGGTTCAACAAGGAAGAAATTACCTTGTTTTGAAGAACATGTCAGCTAGTTCACACTGAATGCTACCATCATAACTGAAACCTAGGTATATCTTACCATAATCCATAACAAACTATGATTACGCTATGAGAAACTGCTAAGCTACAATGCAGAGTTTAGAATATCGATTTATTACAGTATTCATAACAAGAAGATTACAAGAGCAAGATAAATTGTCCACTACGCCACATACATCTACAAATTGATTATTTATACCAAAATAACCGGCAATCAGTCATGTAAGAGAAAACAATAACCAGTGAAATTTACACTAAATTTCATAAATTTAAATTTTGGATCAACATCCATTTCATTCATTGATATATGATGTCAAGCTCAAACTGATGAATGCTCAAACATAGAAGCCAATCTCTAAGAGAACAACAATGGCAATAATATAACATATTGTGAATTAAGTAATGTATGATTAACCAACTAAAGTTTCTACATTCTTATAAATCTATGAAAGAAAATATTTAAGCAACATTCAAACATGCTAATTCCAATAAAGTATCATCTTAGATATAGATGGACCATGTCCAAATCCTCTGATAAAAACTGCAAGCAATTCATGGAAAGATTCACATCAACTCGTTCTTCCAAGCATACAAAGTCAAACAGAAACCAAGACCAGATACTTTGGACTCCTTGAAACTCTGCACAGAAGGCCATTGCTGTTCTGGGGCATCTAAGAATGTCTCACCAGTCCACAATTTCTCTGCTGATAAACAAGTTTGAAACATAAAAATTGCATTCCCCAAAGTTGTGCCGAATAACCAATTATAAACATCCCAGAAAATTTCTACAGGAAGCCCATCAACCAATATGGTATAGTTTCCACGGAACTTCCACCGGAGGTGCTTCACCTTCATCACTGGCTTACTATCCACGCGAACAATAAGACATAGATCATCGACCCCATTTGCATCACATTCAATTGTAAGATTATGAATTTGTCCACTATCAGTAAATCGAGCTTTACTCCCATACACTTTTTTACCAAATAAATGTTCCTTCTTGGAAATAAAAATGGAATTAAACAACGACGGAACAGAACCAGTCTTCTTCAAAGCTTCTTTCCTCAGATCCCCAACTAACAAAACCATCTCCCCTTTACACACAAACCCCACATAAAACCCTTCAAGAGGCTCAGGCCCGGACCCGAATTTCGCCAAAGAAAGGTCCCAAAACAAGTCAATTTTGCAAGAATTGACATCTAAACACTTAAAACCTTTTCTTTTAGAAAACAAAGAGGGCTTCACATCAACTCTACATAAACACTGATGAGACAAATCATTAATCTCAACACCTAGACAATGACCAATCAAATTCTTACTCCAAGAAATACTAATCAAACAAGATTTCCCAACTAATTTACACTGATATGTGCAAGTAACCAAATTTTGTGAAGATTTACTTAAATTTGCACTTGAACAAGATGTATCAGCAACCTCAACTCCATTTTCACCAAAACAAGATGGAAAATCTCTCATTTTTCACCAACAAAACAAGCCAAACCCAACTTAAAAGTCACTTACTTTAGTTCCAACAAGCATAAAAACAGAAAATTTGAACAAAATATGAAAAGGGTAAGAGTATCTTACTAGAAAGAGTCCATATGAGATGAAATCACAAACCCATATTCACAAATTTGTGTTGTAACAGAACCTGCTAGTGTTTCAAATCTTGGGTTGGAGATGAAGATACATAAATACATTGGTTTAAAGTAGCCGAGTAGCTGTAATAAACAGGAAAAAAGATTAGGGGCTGATTATGTGGAGGGGTCCGACCGGGACAAACCAGTAAAAAAGTTACTGTAAAATAATTTTGAGAGAAGAGCAAAAATTATTTTTTATTTTTTCTTTCTTTGAATCGAAAATACCTAGAGTATTTTAAGAGGATCTTTGTGCTATAAAAATTATTTTATTACTGAAGTACAAAAACAATAAAATTGTTAGGATACAAAAGATATAGATTTGTTTTGGTTAAAGTAAAATAAGGTAACATTGATATTTACAAAAATTCTAAAAATTATACTCCCTCCGTCCCGTTGAGTTGTTATCATTTCAAAATGGGGTGTCTGGCACGTATTTTAAGGTGAATTTTAAGGATAGTTCCATAATTTATTTTTGAAATTTTCCTTTTTTGTATAAAAATAGAACAATCCTATTTTTATACAAAAAAAGAAATTTTTAAAAATAAGTTATGGAACTATCCTTAAAATTCACCTTAAAATGCGTGTCAGAAAGTGAAAAAAAAGTGATAACAATTGGGTGGGACGGAGGGAGTATCAAATTTTAGTGTTGCACCAAATTTGGTGTAATTTTTAGTGTCACACTATTTTTGATACAATTTTTAGAGTCTGGATGTAGAGAATTTTTACACCGAAATACATTTTTGAAGTTTGGTTGGAGATGGTCTAAAACTAATAAAAATAAGTTTTATTATACTTTTTAAAACTTTAATATACTTTGTTAGTTTAAAACCTTTTCTATGTTATATAAATAATTATAAATTATATTTTTTAATTATATATCTAAATATACATTTTTTTAGGTATTTGAGATGCACATATGTTGTAAAAGCTTAATCTATTATTATTATATATATAACAGGGCAGCATGAGTCAATTTATTCCGGGTGGCGCTGCCATGTTAGGACCTACTCAGCCTGCTCTCGTTCATTTACAAAACAGTAACATATATCCCCAGATTCACCTGTAAATTTGTATGTCGATATCAATGGATCAGCCAACCGAATGAACAGGTGTTCCTGTATTTTTTAAAATTTATGTTAGAATGATGCATTCATGTTGCTCATGTCGATATCTTATGTTTGAGTGATTAAATTTCACTTTCAAATTTAACATGTACATAATTTGTATAAATCAATCTATTTGGTTTTTCTATTAAACATGAAATCAATATACCTTGTGATAATATTACGAGGTTGCGGTTGCTATATAAGGTTTGGGCTGGTAGCAATTGCTTTTGTTGGTGGCAAGTGCTTTTGTGAGAGTGGTTTTATTAGTTTGTATTCGAAGAGGGGGTTTATTTGAATGTGCATGCAAGGTTTTTTATTAGGATTGTGAAAGAAAGTAAGGTTCTTGGAAAGTTATTATATTTGGGTTTAAGCCGGATGATGCAGAAAGGCCCTGTACATAAGTCTGATATTGAGAAACTTCCCAAGAAACCAGAAACAAGTAATGCAGAAGAATTAGATGGCTTAAAACATAAGGTTGAGCTTTCTCTAACTTCTCCAGAAAAGGCCAATGATGCTAGATCTCAGGGAGCAGCCTCTCAGTCATTAGATGCTCCAAAAGAAGGTTGTTGGAATTCATGCACTTGCATATTCATTTTCACATTCACAGTATCTATTTATTATATTCATGCACCTTGTATCAACTTTCTAAATGACCTCTAGGTTGTTCTGTAAAATCCATATAAAGCCTATTCTAAATCAATTATAAACAATATATATATATATATATATATATATATATATATATATATAAAAGCAAAAGGAATGATATTCAGAATTATATAAACATAAGTTCTTCTATCTATCTGTTCTGTTAGAGCTCTGCAGTAGCAACTCATTTAGATTCCTTCAAATTGGCATCAGAGCGAGGTTTCGTTTCTAATCTGGGATCGACCCAAGAAGTGATTACATGGCGTCAAATTCAGACTCTCAATCATCTCTAATTCCTCTCTTTGATGGTGAAGATTATGACTACTGGAAGATCAAAATTAGAACTGTTCTAAGGGCAGAAGGCTTATGGAATATTGTGGAGAAAGGGTTTGCTGAACTTAATAATGAAGCAGACTTGTCTGAAGTAGAATTAAAGAAACTTGAAACGTCTCGTCGTCAGGATGCAAAAGCACTGAGCAAACTTCAGATAGGCGTCACAAAATCAATTTTTACAAGGATATCAACAGTTTCAACAGCAAAAGAAGCATGGGAAATTCTAGAAAGTGAATTCCATGCAGATGAAAAGGTACGAAGTATTAATCTTCAATCTCTTAGAAAGGATTTTCAGAATTTAAGAATGAAGGATTCTGAAAATATACAAAGTTATCATGCTCGTGTAATGGAGATTGTGAATCAAATGAAAATCTATGGTGATAATATTTCTGATCAACATGTTGTGGAGAAAATTTTGATCAGTTTAACAGATAAATATGAATATATTGTTGCTGTCATTGAAGAAACAAAAGATCTCACCAAGCTGTCAATAAAAGAATTGATGGGCTCTCTTCAAGCGCTTGAAAAAAGAAGACTTAAACAGGCAGAGCAATCAGAAAATGCTTTTCTGTTTAAGGCAAAGGTGAAGCCACAACAATTTGCAAAGAAGGGTGGTCAAATCCAGGAGCAAAAGAAGTCTGACTGGAAAAAAAAGAAAGAGAACTATACTAGCACTTACCAGAAGAATCAGAATGATAGAGGTACAAGTTCTAACCCAAAAGTTTTTTGCAATATCTGCAAAAGGACTAGTCATATATCATCTAAATGTTGGTTCAAGGGCAAGCCTCAATGTAATTATTGTAGAAGATTTGGTCATATTGAAAAAGTCTGCAGATTTAAAAATTATGAGAAGGCAAATTTTACAGAAGAAAAGGAGGACAACAAAGAAGAACAAATATTTTATGCTTGTCATTCCAGCCTGCATGGAGACAATAAAGCCTGGTATATAGACAGTGGTTGCAGCAATCATATGTGTGAAGATAAAAATATCTTTGTGCAAATTGATACAACTATAAACCCAAAGGTGAGGATGGGTAATGAAGCTATTACAGAAGCAAAAGGAAAAGGAACAGTTGCTATCAACACAAAATCTGGAGTCAAATATATACGAGATGTTCTTCTCGTTCCAGATTTAAAAGAAAATTTATTAAGTGTTGGACAGCTTCTGGAACATGATTATTGTCTTGTATTTGAAGATAATATGTGCAGAGTCTTTGAGAAAAAGAACAAGAATGAGGCCATTACAGAAGTAAAGATGGAGAGGAACAGGAACTTTCCACTAATATTTAACCACAATGCTCTAAAGGCTGAAGTTGTAGACCAATCATGGCTTTGGCATAAAAGATATTGCCATCTAAATTTTCAGGGATTGGAATTTCTCAAAGAAAGAAACATGGTGAATGGCCTACCAGAATTGCAACATGAAAAGACCCCGTGTGAAGGATGCATCATGGGAAAACACCATAAAATGCCATATCCAAAAGGAAAATCATGGAGAGCAAAAGAACACTTGGAACTTATACATACCGACATTTGTGGCCCAATGAGGACTCCATCTTAGGGATAACAAAGGTATTTTATAATTTTCATTGACGATTTTACAAGAATGACTTGGATTTATTTTTTGAAAGAGAAGTCAGAAGTTTTCACTGTGTTCAAGAGATTTAAAGTCCTTGTAGAAAAACAAAGTGGTCGTGACATTAAGTGCATACGGATTGACAGAGGAGGTGAATATACCTCTAAATAATTTGAAGAATATTGCAAAGATGAAGGCATTTGGAAGCAGATCACAGCAGGATACAGCCCGCAGCAGAACGGAGTTGCAGAACGCAAAAATAGAACGGTTGTTGAAATGGCCAGGTCTATGATGAATGAAAAAGGACTGCCAAAGACGTTCTGGGCTGAAGCTACAAATACAACAGTTTACATTCTTAAAAGATGTCCCATAAAAGTTGTAAGAAATATAACACCTATGAAAGCATAGAGTGGAGAAAAACCATCTGTAAGTCATTTAAGAATATTTGGCTGCATTGGTTGTGCTCATATATCTGCTGAGAAACGTACTAAACTGGATGATAAAAGTACAAAGTGTATTTTTACTGGTTATACTCTGGAGACTAAAGGTTACAGGCTTTATAATGTTGAAACTAACAAATTGGTTGTTAGTAGAGATGTTCTGTTTGATGAAAATGCAGCCTGGGATTGGAAAGAAAAGCAGGTGGAACATGTTAATCAACCAAGTTCTATGGAAGCAAGTGAAGAAAATGAGGTCACTCACACATCTGACGAAGAGGATAATCATGAACAAGATCAACACACTCACACATCTGAATCAGAGGATGAAACTCCACCAAGAAAATTCAGAAGACTAAGTGATATATATCAGTCTTGTAATTTTGTGGTTAGTGAACCAGAAAATTTTGAAGAAGCTGAGAAACATGAAATATGGCAGCAAGCAATGGAAGAAGAAATGCATATGATTGAAAAGAATAAAACATGGGAGCTTGTCGACAAACCTGAAGGAAGAGAAATTATCGGGTTAAAATGGATCTACAAGACCAAAGTAAATCAAAATGGAGAAATTCAAAAGCATAAGGCGAGGCTAGTCGCTAAAGGCTTTACTCAAAAGCCTGGTGTCGATTTTTCAGAAACTTTCTCCCCAGTAACAAGACTTGAAACTATAAGAACCTGGATCGCTCTTGCTGCACAGAAGAAATGGAAAATTTCCCAGCTTGATGTTAAGTCAGCATTCTTAAACGGAAGGCTAGATGAAGAAATTTATGTTGAGCAACCACAAGGGTTCTTGGTGGAAGGGGGAGAAAACAAAGTGTACATGGTACAAAGAGATTGACACATATTTTTTGAAAAATGGATTCCAAAGAAGCAAGAATGAAGCAACTTTGTATGTAAAGAAACAAGGAAGCAAGATTCTCATTGCTTGTCTCTATGTCGACTATCTCATTGTTACAGGAAATGATGAAGTGATTATTAAAAGATTTAAAGAACACATGATGAAGACTTATGAGATGAGTGATTTGGGGCTACTTCATTATTTTTTGGGCATTGAAGTATCACAAGGAGCAGACGGAATTTTTGTTTCACAAAAGAGGTATGCAAAAAGTATTCTTGACAAGTTCAATATGTCAAATTGCAAACCAGTATCAACACCCCTGGTTGTTAGTGAAAAATTATCAAAAGATGATGGAAGATCAAAGGTAGAATGCTCTCATTATAGAAGTTTAGTTGGTAGCTTGTTGTATCTTATGGCAACAAGGCCTGACATAATGTTTGCAGCAACTCTTCTATCAAGATTCATGCAAAACCCTAGTCAAACACATTTTGGAACTGCAAAAAGAATTCTGAGATACTTGCAGGGAACAATTGACTATGGGATTTTTTACAAAGCTGGAGAAAATCTGAATCTTATTGCTTACTCAGACAGTGATTGGGCTGCAAGCATAGATGACATGAAGAGTACATCCGGCTATGCATTTTTACTTGGAACAAACATTTGTTCTTGGCTGTCAAAAAAACATAAAGTTGTTGCACAATCATCAGCAGAAGCGGAATATGTGGCAGCTGCAAAAGCAACTTCTCAAGCAATTTGGTTAAGGAGGATTCTTGAAGATATTGGAGAAGAACAGAAGGAAGCTACTACTCTGTTCTGTGACAATAAATCAGCCATTTCTATAGCTAAAAATCCAGTGAGTCATGATAGGACAAAGCACATTGCAATCAAATATCATTTTATCAAAGATGCAGTTGAACATGGTGAGATACAACTACAATACTGCAAGACTCAAGAACAGCTTGCCGACATTTTTACAAAAGCTCTTCCGAAAGAAAAATTCTGCTACTTGCGTGAATGCATTGGAGTTGTCAGACAAGTGCATTAAGGGGGAGTGTTGGAATTCATGCACTTGCATATTCATTTTCACATTCACAGTATCTATTTATTATATTCATGCACCTTGTATCAACTTTCTAAATGACCTCTAGGTTGTTCTGTAAAATCTATATAAAGCCTATTCTACATCAATTATAAACAATATATATAAAAAAAAGCAAAAGGGATGATATTCAGAATTATATAAACATAAGTTCTTCTATCTATCTGTTCTGTTAGAGCTCTGCAGTAGCAACTCATTTAGATTCCTTCAAAGGTGAGAATTTACACTCTAAGTCTATGGAGGCTCTAAAGGATGAGAAGGCATCTGATTCCATCCCAGAACAGAAAGATCAGGGGCATTTAGTAACATCAGGCTCTATCATTGAAAATGGAGGCAAAGGTTTTTTCTTCACCTTGTCATGAAGTCTGTATTAAATTATGAAATTCAGTTGTAATAATCTAAGCAAGAAGTTGGTATTAAGGCTATTTAAGTTGTAACAGTTGATAGCAGTATTTCATTAAAACAACCTTATTACTTAGTAGCATGGATTTGAAGCAACGGAAATTAGGACCTAAAAGGCTGTTATACCAAAAACATGGCGGGGAGGAAGATGGATTAAGGATGAGCCTATAAAATACTTATGCCATTAGGCAGACTCATTCGGTTAAGCTAAACTGATTCTCTTTGGTTTGTTTGACGCAGATGTAAGAGAAGCAGAAGACAGCAAAAATTAAAACAAAGACTCTGCCAATACCAAAGATGATCTCTGCATTGAGAAGGTAAAATATGCTGAGCAGTCTCGGCTGCAGCTGTGAAGGAGAAAATACTTGCTGACCAGGAGGAAGACCAAATCCGGCTATTTACTACCTTATTGGTTCAGAAGCAGGTTAATACATCTCAGTCGTTACCAGGGATGCAATGCATTTTGCAAACTCAGGACTAACACCTCCAGGGAGCATGACCTTCCA
This sequence comes from Oenanthe sinensis, assembly GCA_028671895.1. Lineage (NCBI taxonomy): Eukaryota > Viridiplantae > Streptophyta > Magnoliopsida > Apiales > Apiaceae > Oenanthe > Oenanthe sinensis. The sequence goes on along the minus strand of CM053813.1, from coordinate 27,921,938 downwards.
ACGGCCACCAATTGCAAGACCTTTGATGACATCCACTCCTATGGCAGGAAATTCAGTTCAGTCTAATCAGGGCAACCATTCTTCATCTGGAATGAATTAATCTTGCCCAGAAAATATGATATCATCAAGTGTTAGCTTGTGCGACTATGATTAGTGTTAAATCAGCTTCTGGGAGTTTAGGAAACTTGGATTTAGCTCAAGTATATCTTTCAAACTAAAAGTACGGAGAAATCGGATATGTTGATGTGTGATTCTCATATTGATGTGTGGTAAATGTGGCTGAATGTATGCTTGGCTGAGTTGGGTTGTCTGAACAGGCTAAAAAGCTGGTCAAGGAGATGCCCATGCTAGCTAAAAACGTATTTGAGAGAAATATTTTACGGTTAAATCTTTGATAACTTTCTATATTTTGTTCTTGTATATTGACTTCATTTTATAGATTTGATTTAGGTCTACTTTTAATCACCGAATAAAGGAGAAAAGGTGTCAATTAATGAAAAGTTGTAAAGCCTGTTCCCTGCCTACAACAAGATAAGACATATGTTGGGGTGGTTAAAGTACCTTAAATTATGCATTCGACGCATATAAAACATGTTTAGAATCAATTCAAGACAATGCCACTTTTTGGATGGTTAAGAGACATTATAAAATTTTACATAATTTGTTTTGTATTAATATAAGCCATAGAAGTGCTCAATACTCGCGAGAGTTGTGTGTATCCGTATTATCCTGGTTATGTAACTTAAGAATTGAAATTTGATACATTGCGAGCCATAAGTTTTCATGCTTACTATTATTGCCCTGTTACTATTCTCTTAGTATTATTCATGTAGCATGATGTCTTGGAGATACTTATTCCACACTGGGTCAATAAATAATTACATACTGCTCTTTGCAGGTGAGGATAGCTATGGTTGGGAAATATGTTGGCCTATCAAATTCTTATTTGTCTGTTAAGGTAAATTTCAAACTTTAAAATTTATCACATGAAATATCTATAGTCTGTGTCACACACAGATTTATCAGCATACTTCATACTCTTAAATTAGTTTTCTTCCCAAGTTCACATTTGAATAGATATTCCCCGTAATTTTGTATGCAAATCGAACAATGGCAGGCATTTTTTTAAAATTATTTTAAATTTGTGGCATGAAGGTACGTATGAGGTTGGTGAGACATGGTTTGGACAGTCCCGCGAGGAAGAAATCATCAGCGGTAAAATTCTCTTTGCAGGCATATCCATTTACCTTCACAACCGTTGTAGACTTTGTTAAGTTACCAGTATTAACTAGCATTATTATGATATATATGGAAAGAATGTATTAACTTTATAGCATAAGCAGGAAATGTAGTCTTGTATTTTCTACTCTTCTTTGTTCATGCATTTTTCTCTGCTCTTTATGTATATAATGGATGATGCACCAGCGGATATGTACAATCCAAAGCATTGCTTTTTGTTACAGGCATAGCCTTATCTCTGGAATTTCTTGATGCAATCTTTAGCTATAACTTATACTTGTTAGAAATATCATATAATCAGACTAATACATTAAGCATCAAATTTGTGCCTTTAAGCTCTTAACTGTAGATGTGAGCTTTGATATTGATGCCTTTATAGAATAATCTCAGTTGTTAGCTGTTTAATGTATATATGTTACGTGCCATTTATTGGTTAGAATAACCTGTTAAATTCCACCTAGTGGTTTCTCCAATATTATCGAGAATGGATTTTGCTCTTTGTGATTTAGAAAATAAAAATATATATTAAACTTTTTCTTGGGACACATACCAAGTATATAATCAAGTGGAGCCTGTAAAGCTTGCAAAGTTTACATAATTCTTTGATATACTTGATTGAAGTTTGTTAAATATTATATATGCTTAATGATCTGAACCGTTATAGTATCTGTCTTCAGACTGCAGCATGTATTTTGGTTCCTGGTGGATTTGGGGGCTGTGGGGTGAAAGCAGTGTTGCACGGTTCACGAGTCGTTTGGGTACGTGGTATGGGGTCGGGTACGTGAAACATTAGTTTTTATGAATCGGATATGGTGACCCGCGAATCGGATATGCGGGTCGATAAGAGGATCCCTTTTATAGTTATTTCTTTAGAAAATATTATGTATATTTGCTATTGTATCTATGTTTCGGTTACTATTTTATAACTAAAATATATAAGTAAATTAATCGGGAAATGTAAAATTTTAAAGTTACTATACATAATATTAAGGGGATTCAAATATGTTCAAGTAATCGAAGTTATCTTCCTATTTTTTATTCTTCTCCTTTTTACATAATGATTTTCGGAGTTAAAAGGGGGATCGTCTGAGTTGGCGAACTGGAGCGTGATCCCGAGTGATCCGGGTCGAAAAGGAATCGTGTTCCGGAACGAGGGAACTGGATCGCGGTTCCATAGGCTGACCCACGAACCATGCAACATTGGGTGAAAGGAATGATATTGGCTGCTAATTATGCCAGAGAAAATAAAAAATCATCTTGGGATATGCTTAGGAATGTAGATTTCTGTTATTGAGTTTGCTCAATTGGTAAGTTATAGTTGAGAGTATATATTAATATATATGTACGTAGCCTTTTCAACTACAGACATAATATAAAATCATCTGCATCGTCCCCTGCATCCTGTAAGTGTTGTCTGAAAAAGGCAAACAGTTCAGAATTTTTATGCCAGAGGTACATACCCATTCATGATTATATACTTGAAAGTTATGACAAATCCTTGCACATTCTTTTGATGACTTACTTTTACTGGACATTTAAGGCTCAAGAACACACATGAAAAATACAATGAAGCTTGGTGCTCGAAGAACGTTATTCCAGACCTCTGATTGCATCACTGCAAAGCTGTATGTTATTAGTCCCAAGTAATTGGTGCGATAGAATATCTTGCATGTTCCAACTAATTACATGTATTTATAGCAGCAAGTATATTGTTTGCTTTCTTTGAACAACTACAAAGCTAATTGATTCTGGTCTGGAAAGCATTGCGTATTTAAGCTCATATAATTTCTTCTGTTACCTGTTCTTTATATTCTTAATGTTGTACTGATATTCTACTTCACATATGTTTCAGATTGATTATTGTATTTTCTTGGCACATATGTACTTCTGAGTGAACCTTGTTTATTTTTCATTTCAATATCTAGATCTCTTTGTTTGCAGTACATTGATATTTGCCTAGATTTAAAATAATTAAATATTATATGTAAGATAAGATTTTCTTAGTATTGCAGCAACCGCTCGCTCAAACAAAGCTGCCTCCAGTGGTACATCTTTCAACACCAGGAAGCTGGATGAAGACACTGAAAATCTCTCTCGGAAGTGGTAGAAATTTATATAGACAAACTTCTATGTCTTTTTGGCCTTAAAAATTGTTTTTTATGCTTCTTCCACTTATCTTTCAATCATTACTTATTTAGTTAGTTAGAAACACCATGTAGGAGAAAACCGTGCTATCTGTATTAATAATAGATGCAATCAACATTTTGCTCTGGAGCTCCAATTTCTTTATCTGACTACACAAGCATGCTCCGAAACTTTCAATAAAATAAATACGTAAAAATTTGGAGTTCCACTTTGACAAAATAGTAATTTCTGAACTCAGATTCCATTTTATTTTTCCAACTATCCTATCTCTCACTTTATATCTTAATGGGAATTATTTAGTATTCTCCCTATATTCCATTTGTTATGCGCCTGATTAACAATGTCAAATTTATTTTTAGTTCATGAAGGAGCTCTTGAAGTTTTTAGGCAGAGTCAGTTGTATCAGTGGGTTCCTAGCTTGTCTATATCTATGCAGCTGTTTTTTCTTCTATTGTTTATTGTTGTGATGCAACTGAAGTATTTAATAGCTTGCTTTTCAGCTGATTATCTTGAATGCTCAGATAAAAAGGTACGAACTGAATTGAAAAAAGCCATTGTGCATGCCCGGAACGAAACGAAACTCACTTATTAGGCTCAACTTGCTCAGGTATTACCCTTTCTCTCTTTAGACTGAATAGTTAGTAAATGATACGGTTGCTACTTCTGCTCAAGCAGAGGTTACTTGCTACGATGTAAAATTGTTGTAGTACCAATACAATTATCTTAAGTAACATTCAGACAAATTATATGTATCGTGTATATGATGAAGTTTGTGGTGGAATATATGTGATCATGGTTTCGAACCTGCTTTACTTTAATTAGAGTGATTTTGGAACATATGCGATTGTTGTTTCTGCTTTGCTCTGTTGTTATAGTGATATACAGGGCATGTAAATTCCAAAAAAAAAAAAGTTAAATAGTTTCTGTTTTGGACTTTCTGGTAAGCCTGAAAATTCGGAAAAAGATCATACAAGCTCTTTATAACCTTACACAGCGTTTTTAATTTTCTTTCGTTGCTTAATCCTTATAAAAATGGCAATAGGAAGTGTGCATATTATTGGAATGTTCGTGTATGATATATGCACAGTGTGAGATGGTTGATACTTCTGTAGGAGCAGGAGTTGTTACAAATTAATTGTTCTTGAATTAGTAGAAAATTTATGTTTGGGCAACTTAATGTTGGATGTTAATCATTGAGTGCATTACCGTGTATGTATGATTGATTACATTGGCTTTCGTTGAACATATTGTGTTTGTATATATATGTGATTGATAACATTGGCTTTTGTTAGAAGTTTAACCATTTACAAATTATTAGAATGATGTCAGCTCTTATAATTTTTCGATTGACCTTGTGAAGCTTAGATCGATGAGATTTGCTCTGGTTCAATGTCTTCTCACTGCATATAATCTTGGTTTAAGTTCACAAATCCTGAGAAAATTAGGTATAAATTACGGGTAATTTGCAGAGGCACAAAATTGCTTTGGCAAATAGATTGAAATCCAAATAAAGATTTTTTTTGTTATATTTAATTTAATATTTATAACATTTTTTTAATATAATTTTGATAACATCATTTCAAGCAATAACCTGAAACTTATTGAAACTTGAGGGCCGCAAAATGTGTACACTTAAATCTTTTAATTTAAAGTTAGTTTTAGGTGGAAAAAATTAAGTAATTTTGAGGTATTTTTTATCTTATTTTTTTCTAATATAAACACACATATTTGAGGCATTATTTAATTTATTTTATATTTATTATATTTGTACTCATAGCTGGAGCAATTGGAGAGTGTTCAGTGCTGATTGGGTTCACTCCTCTCCGAGCATAGCGTAGTGATCGTCTTGCTACTGCTGCTTCTTCTGCCATCATCTCATGGGCTATTACTGCTCTTGCTTTTGGGTAGGTATTTGTTGAATAATATGATCCAATTAAACTCTTTCCTTAAATGTTTAAGATTTTGGAAGAACTGACTATCCTTTTGTATATTTGTATAGGCTTATCCTCTGTTTATCCCAGAGTTCGATTCGATTTTCAATAGGGCCGGCTCCTTTGGGTAAGGCGATTTTCAGGGGTATTAAAATATTTATATATATATATGTATTATATATTTGTTTTAATTTTTTTTTAGAATCTTAAAGTAAAGGTGCACCATTTTAAAACCAAATATCTAGGACCGACCCTGATTTTCAGTCATTCAAGAATTATCTTAGAATAGATACTACTATGGAGCTTGTATAGTGTATACTCAAAATAAAAAAAACATTCATTTGATTATTTTGCATTTTTGTAACACTCTACTGTTTGTGTTTCCTCTTTTATGCTTATATTAACTTGTTATTAGGTACATTGATGTTCGTGGTGCAGTCTTGTTTGCAAAGAGAACATAATGGGACGACACAGAGGCAAATGCTTGGTAAGTATGGAAATTTATTGCTCGACTTGTAGCTACGAAATGCTCCTCTCCTGTTAGAGTCGAGGGTTGAAGTGTCAGTAGAGACGTAGGCACCCTCTCCTCTCGAGGGTTGAGACTTGAGAGGGGTCACCTGTTGAAGTTTTTGGAGAGCCATGGACTCAATGGACTAATTTGGGCATTTATTTTGAATAGGCCCTTGATTCTGGTGCTATCCAGAACTAAAACTAACTGAGCCTTTGTTTACTAAAAAATACCAGTATAAATTTTTTTTATCCCCGGTCGAATTATAAAAAACTAGTAAAGTCTTTTGGAGACGGAAACAGGGTACAATTTTTTTATCTAGGTCCGGTCTTTTAGAGTCCCAGTTCCTCCCCAACAAAAATAAAGTATATAGTATACATTTGCTCGGATACATGATTGTAATCATAGTTTGGTATAACAGGTGAAAACTAATAATTTGAAACTAATTGCAGCAAACACTGGAAGCTTTTATCACCATGTCAGCACGAAGCCAGTTAATGTATGTGTTGCTACCGCATGCTGGAATGTTGGTTTGGACCAAACTACGGCTCATCATCGTAGCTGCAGTCTGCATATCAGTTTTTCTATTGTAACATGTATGATACATTAAATGGGTTTTTTTCAGGAACTTGAATAGTTAAAGAGTAAAGAAAGAGAATGACGAGTTTCAGCGCCTAAACATATAATTAGATGCTACTTGTTTGATGAAATATTAGGACAAATTGAATTTTTATCATAATGATTACTCTTTGAATTTTATACACTTGTAGTACCTTTGAAACAATATTAGACACCGATAATGGGTTTTATTCACCAATTATGCAGCAGTTCATACACATTTTAGTTATTTATTAATAAATTTAAACAGCATGTTAATAATAAAAAGTAGAACATGTATATATACTACTTCAACTAAGGCATACCCGGCACGGGTTTTGAGCTAGTTCTCAATCAGTATGAGAATTAAAATAAATTAAATTTAAATTGGTAACACATTTAAATATATTTTTTGAATTGAAAGAACATTTTTTAGAATATATCGATTTGTATTTTGACTATATTATTTACCTATATTATGTGCACGTGGGTTTTAGCCATTTTATTTAATAAATTTTTATAAGCTAAAAATATTTAATAAATGTTATATGTGTTTGAACATTTTTGCTCTTAAAATATGTAGTAGTGGACATATTGGCCAAGGGTAATATCGAAAAAAATAGGCAAGAGGTTGAAGTGTTCAAGTTGCCATATATTAAGGGTACGAAGGTATAATTTTTTTTAAAGGTTTATGTGTACAAATTCAAATACTTTGAGGATAAAAAAGTAAAATCTAAATTTAATACCTTTGATTTTAGAACATTATTTAAAATCTAGATTGAATATCCCAGAATTTGAAACATTATTTAAAATTCTGATTGAATACTCCTAAATTTTAATGAATTTTTCTAAATTCTGATTAAATACCCCTAAATTTTTAAAATCTAAAAAAGTAATGTAAAATCAGGATTGAATACACCCCCTTAATAAAAGAATATAAGAGTTCAAAATTTTAAACTTGATGCAATAATTTAATTGTATTGAAATGTATGACCCTGTTTGGAAGGAAGTTAGATGTTTGGAATAAAATTAGAGTGTTGAGGTAAATTAGAGGTGTGACCAGATGAATCATCTAGTATTAACGTTTGGTAGTTAGCGGATTATTTAATAAGCTAATTATAAAAAGATTATTTTTTTAATTAGATTCTTATCATGTATTTATTTAAAATACAAACAGTTAATTCAACAGTTATTTAGTAAATAATTTTATTCAAAATAATTAATTCAATTCGTTAATTAAAATAGTTAATTCAATCAGTTAATTAAAATAATTAATTCAATTATTTTGAAAATAACCGCAGAGGTCCCTGACCCGAAACACCTTGAAAACACAAACTGAAAAAGATGGAAGAGATGGGGAGAATTCTTTTTTGAAGGATGAGAAAGTAGGGGATTATAACAAAGTAGCAAATTTTGAATTATATTTTTTTTGAAGGTTTTTCAATTTTTAAATTTTTATCAATTCGATTTTTATTGATTTTTACCCATTTTGTTGCTCACGCCTATTTAGGGATGACAAAGTTGGAGATTATAACAAACTAGCCTTTTGTGTATTGTAGGTAAGAGTGAGTGTATTATACTAATCTCAAATCGAAATTATTTTGGATATTCAAATATTAAAAAAGATATATAGTTTTTCTAAATATTGATTAGAATTATAATTGATAATTAAATTGAAAATTTTAATTTGTTTCGAATTTTAAAATATCCAATTTTTTTCTTTATTATAATTTTATTTTTTAACAAATAAAAAAGTAAAATTAAAATTATTAATTATACGTAAATATTTAAATACATATGATTTTAAAATCATCATTGTCAATATAAAAAATATATTGAAATAAAAAATACTAATCTTATAAAGGACTTTTTTGAAAAATACCAAACTTTTTATTATTTTTTACGAAAATACATTCTTTTTATTTTTTATTTTACAAAAATATAATTTTTTTTGTAAAAATACATTTTTGCAACAAATGCAACATGATACAATTAAAATCAACATAAAATGCAACCACGGATAACTTGAATTTTTCTCAATTGCATTTGGTTACTTTTAATTATAGACCGTATTTTTGTAAAAAAATTCAAAAATAGTAAAATGGCAAAAAAAGTTTAAAAAAATAATATTTTTGTTAAATATCCTTTTCTAAATTATGGTTAGATTCAAAATAAAAATATAAAGAATTAAGATGTTCGCAAAAAATATTGAATCATATGCTTTAAAAAAATTACTTATCAAACTCAACAAAATAATGCTAAACGAAGAAGAATCGAGATACAAAGCTCTATTAGCTAAAAGTTTTTCTTGAAAAAAATGTATGGACCTTTTATCACCGACTCACCATCCATTTTCATAAAACAATTTATTATTTTTTTCCCTTTTTAATCTTTCTTTTTGTATATTGTTCGTTTATAATTTGTATCTGTATATAATTATTAACTTTATCGTTTCTGTATCGATCATATTACAAAGGGAAAAAAATTAAATTGTTATAAATAGATTAGCAAAAGGAAAAGTTGTAATCAAGTTACTCATATCGAGTCACTGTTTTTCTTTATTTCATGATATAAAAGAATGGACCTTTTTTTTATAAGCAGATAGATATATTAATAAAGATTGGTAGAGGGTAGCTCAATAGTAAAGCCATTTGTTGTTGTCAAGGTATGGATTCAATTCTCTTCTATACGAAAAGATACTAACGAGTATTCTAAAAAATTAATCAAAAAAATATATTAATAAAGCATAATGGGACCTTGAATTAAATTACAGAAATTTTCGACTAAAATAAATTGGCAGTGTGCCAGTGATACATAAATTTCCAAGCTGGACCAGGAAAACCTGTACTATTATCAGTCGCAAAATAAAATCCATCAGGAGAAACTAACCAGTAACAATTATTGCCCTTAGCAGTGGCGCATGATTTGTTATCATAAATCATTTTATTGTAAACATCGATTTTTTGCCAATTATTGTTCAACCGAAACGAACACATATATTCAAAATCTATCCTCGTAGCCACTGTGATATGCCAATGAAGTCTATCTAAGAACTTGAGTCTCACTATTCCAAGATCTTCGCGACGCGTTGATTCACAATGTACATCCACTGTATAGGGGCTAGAAATTTCATTAATCACATCTATTTCATAGTGGTTTACATCGATCGAGTATATTTTTGTTGTGAAAACAAGGCTGATAAGTATTATTATAAGAAAGAGAGGAGAAATTGATTGGGATTTCATTGTGGTGATGTGATTAGTGTACTCTTTCACTCATATTTATAGGGGCACTGATATTATACTATGGATTTAGGTGAGGATTGATTTATGTTCTATTTTGTTGCTTCTTTTCAAATATTAATAAGAAAAATGTCTTAAAAGATCTTTAAAAATTAATCATAAGATACCAAATCACATCTCGCATTCCAAAAAATTTAGATACTAATGATAAAAGTTTGTCGATACTATTCATTAGCATTTCAAATTAGTCATAAATGGGATCTGTTATCAGTTAAAGTAATAAATATTTGTTGATATTTAAGTATTATTAATCATATCTTAAATTCTTTACCATTTCAATTTTGTATAAATATTCTAACGTAAATAGTATAAAATAATTTATAAAACTAATTTTTTATATATCTTAAAATGTAACACGATCGTATCCTTTTATGTAAATTATCTTTTTATTCATTTGAGTAAAAAGGGTCTTGTATGACGTATTTTTTCTCAAAATCTAACTTTTGAGTGAAATAAGTGAATATGAAACTTTTAAAAAAAATATTGATTATTGTTGTTATTTCGAAATAATAGATTTTGAAGATATACTGAAATAATATAGTAAAAATATAATAATATAATTGTTAATGAAAATAAGGATTTGTAAAAACAATTAGATTAGACTTGAAAGATATCTGGATTTGTATTTTGTCAAAATACGTGTACTTATTTATATAAGATGGAATCTACGATGTTCAGTTTTGATTAGATATATTCTCAAGGGATTTTAGGAATATATTTTATTAAAAAAATAAGAAATTTAAGATAAATCTCTGGTAACATTTTTGAACATTTTTGAGATAGTGAATAAAATGACTTCATATTATAAAAGAGTGGATATATCTAAATTAAAATACTGTATTTATCAAAATACAATCATTTTATTCAATATCTCATGAAAATTATTTTAGATATATCTTATATTCCTTAATCTCTTTATTAAATATGATTATCAATTGATTTTATCTAGTATATTTTTTGCATTGTGATACATTCTGACTTGAGGGATATCATTTAGAGTTATTTTTTATAATTTATTTGTTGAATTTGATTCTTTCCTCGTTTCATAGAGACAATAAATGAGAGATTAATCTACTAATTATTAGTGAAATTAAGCAAAATTATATGAAAAATCTTATATGGAGTCTCAAATCGAAGAACATATATATTATGTATTATATTTTACGCATTATATATTGAAGTATTTAATGCATGACATATTATACTCCATTTAAGAGTATTTCATTAAATTCAATTAAACGAAATTAATACCAGATGTAGAGGGAAATAAAAGACTATGCTAAAATTACAGCATAATAACTAGACTTGACAATTCGGTTAAACTGTTCGGTTTCGGATAGAATAATTTTCGATCGATTAGTTTTCAATTTTGGTATATTTATATAACGTTTGTATTTGATCGGATTTGATTTGGTTCATATTCAATTTCGATTTTGTATAGTTTGAATCGGTTTCAGTTCGGGACAACTTTGGTTCAGAATAAATTCAGATGATTTTCAAATAAAAATTGAATTAAACTGGGTTCAGATTTTTTGGATCTTTTATTTCAATTAGAATTTTGTTTAGATTCAAAAAAAAATTCAGATCAATTTGAATTATTGTCAAAGTTAAATAAGGGTTGTTAAGTCAGTTTGTCAAATTATAATTAAAACTTGATAAAATTTTATTTTAATACAGTAATACTTATAATATAAAACAATACGACTCAAAATTCATCATTGTATATAATTATCTAATACCCCACTTAAAAATAATTTTGAATCCGTCACTGCCGGTATAATTTTCACATTGTGTTACTATAACATTCCACGTCAAATAAAATGTGTGTATGTGTTTGGATCTTTTATAAGTACAAGTCAATAGTTAGTTAATGTATACAAAAAATTATTAGTTTTTATGGGCTGAATTGTGGTGGGTTGTTGGATACCGTATACATTCACTTATGTGCTTGGATTGTTATAGTTACCTTCTTAATTCAAGAATATTGTTTAAAGATATTTTTCGTAACTTATTCGTTGAGGCTGATTATTTTCTCATTTTAGAGAAGTATAACTGAGATATTAATCTGTTAATTAGATGCAAAGAGAAATAAAAGACTATATCAAAATTATGATATAATAATTATAAATTATAAAACATTCTGTTTTTATAAACAGAAAATATTAAAATTATATAGTAGCGTACAGAAAAAAAATACCCTTACTAATTTATGTTCTTTCACCAGTTGTTCTTTTTTAATACACAGAACGGTCACACTTTGATGAATGCATTGGCTAACATGAAGTGAGATTAATTTTGTTTAACATCCAGTTCACCTAGCTACAATTAAGGCCAAGGTTTTTCATGGCAAAACTCACAAGCTGCTATGCAGAAAACTACAAATAATATCCATACGTATTAGTGCTACAACAGCCATATTTGTCCACATCACCCCCTCTTCCACACTAAAATACAAACTTAACGGGACCTTGATCCCTTCATATTACACTACAAAACACACACATACGTATATGCATAAATAATCTAAGTTTAAGCTTTCAACACATTACCACACGGCCAAACTAGAAGATACAAATATACATTGACTTTGCCATATACGTGTATATAATAATAATACACACACACACACACATTCTACCAACTAATTAACTCGTTCTCGATATTTAAAACTAACATGCATGATGTACTTTCTATATCTAAACTAATAAACCGAGCAAGAGATACAAATACAACCTTACAAATTAGTTAGAGTCTCAAGCATAGGTCTATGCATTTTATATTTTTTATAATATAATTAAATAACAAAAGTCTAACTATATGACATTCAAGATTCTCTTACATAAGTAAGAAACACAAGGGAAAATCCTTAATTAATAACTTTAAATACATTGCCAATTTGGTTACCAATGCAATGTTCTCCGGGTCGACCACGATATCTTGTATCCATGTATTGCCCTTAGTTTCCACTTTGATCAAATTTACAAATATATTATGCAAGTATGTCACACAATTTCACACCCCATTTTGCACGCAGTCTATATTTTTAATTGCCCTCTTCTTCATTAATTTCGTTAGTACATTGCTGATCAAAATCGATGCACTAAGCATGGATAAATTAAATAGAAAACAAAATATTAAATTGCTTTTGACTTTCGAAATGAAAATTAACTTATTATTACATAAGATGTCTTGATAAATAATATGATTAGGCTATGTAGGTGACGATTTTGGGATCAAAATCGTTGCGAAACGGACATGTGGCGACGTCGGAGCTGGGGTGAGACGATTGAGATGAGGCCGCCCAGTGGCGGTCTCATCTTCGACCTATAGGTCATCTCATCGTATGGTCGTCTGTAGAATTTTAAGAACATGGAGAACGATTCGCGACATTTGTTGGCCTTGCTGACGTGGCACTCTTTCTTATTAGTGAAGAATGACATGGCTGGTGACTGGAGAAATGAAGGGTTAGGGGTTCTCGGGTGTTTGATGTTTGTGTGATCAAATGTTTGAGTCTTCTGCGGCAACGGTGTGGATGGAAAGAAGCTTTTTCTTTCGACGGTGTTCATGTTGCCACGTAGCGTCCTGGCAGCTGGCGATGCGAATGAAAATGACCTGGCATTGGCTGAGGAGACAAGAGCGGGTCCTACCAAAGAATTGTTAGCGGGACCTACTTTAGATGCTGACGTGTCGCCCAAACTGAGGTACCAAGGCTTGACGGAGTCAAAATGATGAGCAACGGTGAATGAGAATCGAGTGGAGGCGCATGAACCAATCTTGGCCGTTGATTGTACTGACGGAGAGTTAAATCGGAGGGATGGGGATGCTCGTGAGCAAGATGTCAGATCATTATACTCAAATGAATCTTGGAAATCAAGTGAAGATACCATGACAATATAAGATGATAGCTCAACAAATGCCTTCACACCCTGCAAGATGTCACAATATTTAATCCATACAAAATTACCACACAGTAAAAAGTAATTAGTCACATATATAATCCACTGTACGTGCAAGTCAAGACAAAAAATAACAAATTTTACCTTCCAAAGATAAGAAAAAATGGAAGGGGGGTCAATAACAAAGGCCTTGTAAAGACGAGAAGGGTAATAGTCAGCTGTGATCTTCACTGTAGTGAGGAACATATTCATGAAAGCTGGCCCTGATCTGAAAAAGCCTGTAGTTGTAATAATGTTAATACTTACAATCATCCAATAGTCAAATATACCCATATCTAACAAGATAAATATTTGTACTCCACAAAGCTCAAACTATATTTTCCACTATTGTAATTTGTACAGTACTTGTTAACTACACGTGGGTTCTTCTACATTTAATTTCCGTTATACAAAAAGCAAAATCACTGCTACTATTGTGTTTACACATTAGCTGGCGTCTGGCGAAAAGTAACCAAGAGATTATTTGTTAATCAATTTTTTTACGATGATCGATTACAGAAATTTAAATAATCACATCGTAAAATTTATTACTTACAGGAATTTTAATTTCTAATCGTGGAAAACTGAAGTGTTTTGGCGTGGCTTTGGAAACTAAGCAATGAGACAGAAGATAATTAAGAAGGTAAAGATTAGGAAGCAGAAATCTGAGTTTGAGCGTACACTGGCATGCTTTGTTTGTTTTAGGCCAGACACTTCCCATCCCAAACAATTTGTTTGGAAATGCTTTTAAGGAATGATCATTAAATGCTGTTTCTCTACTGTCAATTTTGACTACTACAAATACAAATCTACAAAACTACAGTGGCAAACTACTGTGTTGGAATCTGAGAAGTTAGAGAAACCAAGAATAATCTCTGTTTACTTTAATACCCTTAATCTTTAAATTATTGTAATGATCAAGGGTAGGGTTATTTGGTCATTCTGTAGATATAGTAGCAAACTAAACTTACTTGCATCGATTAAAATCACAAATTGCTCCACATTTTTTGCCATGCTTTGTATTGCAACCTCAAGTGTAAACACCACCAGCCGAGTCAACCTGTGAAGTTTACCAAAAAAATATGATACATGCATATATACTCAATGTAAAGGTTACATACAAATGTACATATGCATGTCATATACTTACATTTTCTGAGAATGAAACTTATGGTAGTCTTGCTTGATTCGGAAAATCTGTTGGAAACAAACATGTATCATTTGTAATTATTTACGAGAGAATTAAAATTTTGAGAATAATTGTGAAACATGGGATATCCTAGTGGTAACGGTGTATACTTGGGTATGAAATGAAATCGGGTTGGTATATAAATTAACAAAAGAAAATATACCAAAACGGGCCTAGATTCATCGTCATAGCCGGAGACATATGCTACACCATCGGTAATTTCAGTAGAAAACTCATCAGCTATCAAATTCTCTGCATTTTCACACATCCCCAAGAAATAAAATGCAATGAATAATCATAAAAAATTCTTTATTAAAGTACTTTAATAAATAATAATTGACGAGTTCAAATAGGAGAACAAGAAAAAGCAAGATTCTATCTAGAGTGCAACGAAACAAAAATAGACTGGAAAAGGCAGATAAAGTAAAAACGGATAAACTACATAAAAAACATGGTTAACATATACATAATATGATACTACTAATATGTTATGGGGAGTGCTTTAGCGCAAAGTGTTTGAAATTGTAAGCTTTTGAGTTGATAGAGATAGAAACAAGATGAATGAAGTTTTACCAATGCCGATACTCTCTCTCCAAGAAAGGCAAGCTCTTAGGTTTTTGGCAGCTTTTTTAACATTCTCTCCTTTTGCTTTCAAAAATCTCTCCACACAACTCCTGCTGCAATACCTCTCCTGCACCCCCCATTATTATAATACTATTAGTGCACCGTTTTCATTACAACTTCAAACCAAGATTTAAATGCATACACATACGAGAGAGAGAGGGGGGGGGAGACAGAGTGGGAGAGAGGGAGGGAGGGAGAGACCTGTTTGAGGGAGAGAGGGGCTTGTTTCTTGAGGAGATGAAGAACAGCATCAACTCTATCTCTAGTTTTCTGAAGCTTTTGATCATGATGTTCTATCTTTCCCATTCTAGTGTGTCAAACAATCTAAACTTCCAACTGCATTAATACACACACATACATTTATATGTAATCTCTCAATAAAACACAGAAACAAAAATACCACACTTATGCTTCACGCAACAAGTTTAATTTAGAGAGAGAGAGAGAGAAACTCTACCTCAAAAAATCTAGAGAGAGAAACTCAACTATGTTTATAGTGTCGTGTAGTGTTTGTTTGGTACAAACTACTAAGAAAAAAAGGGTATTTATAGCAGTGACGGAAGCCGTTATATATAACGTGAATAGTTTATTTTCAAAGTCAAAAATAATGACGGTCGAAAAGTGATTCCTAACGGGAACCGTCGGACCCCGGGTCATGATTATATAACCAAGTTTCTATTTGGAAGTTTGTCAATAATTATTTTTTTAAAAGAAAAAACATATTTGTAAGTTGGCATTTAAGTGTAGGTCAGTTTTTGGCAATGTATTTGTGTTTAGAGATACAGTGAGATACTAAATACGTACAGTGCGATGCTATTGATACAGCTATCTATATACTGTACAAGAATGCAACAAAAGAGACACAGTATCATTGACAAATATGTATCCATCCATGTCTTCATTCTATTTTTCTATTTGTTGCAAAAACTACTGTCTGTATTTTGATATCCATATCCAAGTGGTACATGCATCACTACATGCTTTTGCTGAGTGTATTGTAAGATTGTACAGAAGGGATTTCAGAATGCAGGAAATTGTTAAATTTCATATCATATTCAACTCTAGGCATTATAAAATTCGATTATTTTGGTCGAGAGTACTCGACTACTTTATCCAGATTAATTAAATATATGAGCCCCAAATATAATGTTTAAGTTATTAAAATAAATTTTTAATAAAATATATTTATTAAAAATGGTATTCACGTGCATCTTAATTAAAATATATTTATTTATGCATAATACTGAAATATTTAGAGAAAAGTTTAAAATTTTAGTGTACTTGAAAATCTAAAATTAAGAGATGAGATTATTAGCATATCAACCCTAACATGTTTTGATCAAAATATCTAATAGAGAAAAAGTCAAATTTAAAAATTATATAATAGTAATATTTTCTAGAAATTGGGTTTTTAAATTTTGGGATCCAGGGCGAGTGGGCGGTGGTCTACCCTCAGAGATATATCAAATGCTATAGGGGTATTAAGGCACCCCCGGTGTATGTTAATTAAGTGTGTATATGTATTTACCGTGTATACATGCAGCATCTCCTATTAGGCTATTATATAAGAGAAATGCTATAATTTGTACAGAATCATGTGGAATTGTCAGATGTAGATATCATTATTAGGGTTGTCCGTCATTATTGTTATAGACTTAATTTTATTTTTATTTATTATTTAGTTTTGATTTAATATCTAATATATTTATATTATATATTTTAATATTATTACTTTTTTTTCTAGAAAATAATTATATAAAGAATTTGAAATTAATTTTTTTTATTCACATGTTAATAAAATAATTTACAATAAATTTAGGTAAAAATAATTTACTCACATTTTAACAAAAATCAATCAAAAAATTTAATATAAAACATATTAATAAGTAATGTTTCCTAGCAATAATAGGTACAGACACATATTTGTATTACCTATTGAGTCACAGTGATGCAAAAATAAGTAGGGTTTTTAACAGCCTAGGCAAAGACTTTGATTTAACATCAGATTTTCGATTAAAGAATTTGAAGTTAATTTTTGTTTAACTCACATACTTCTAAAATGATTTATAGTAAATTTAGGTAAAAATACCTAAATTATAATTATTTTTACCTAAATGATTAAATTATAATTATTACAAAATATAACTCAAATTTTAGAAATTACTTGTATGGGTGTAAGAGTTTTATCACTTAAATCTCCAGGGTACAATATTAATTATACAGATCATGGACAACCAGCCATGAAAAAATCCCATGGTTCTTCCTAACGTAGTAACGTACCAGTGAATAGTGTGTCCAGTGTACCTGTCATAATGAATACTGATACACACGTTAACACATAAACATGTAATATGGAGAGTAGAGATGACTCATGAGGTCAGGCTGAATCACGGAGGCCGGTTCTCAAGTTCATTCGGTATATATATAAGTTCATAATTGATCATAGCCATTGTCTCCTTTTACATATTGCTTTTGGAAATAAAATGTGTCATTTGATACATTTTCATCTCTTTCTTTTAACACAAATTTAAGTGTAATTTCTTGAAACTATATATCCTTACTGAAATTATTCTCACTTTTCAGGGTACTTCTCTATTTTGTTAATACAGTGGTGCTCAAGCGTGTCCCGCAAATAAGTAGTAACGGATAAATAGTGATAGTTTAAGGGCTACAAAATTGATATTTTTTAGATGAAGGAGAGATTGCTGAGGATAATCAACCCAAATCCCGTCGAAAAAATAAAGTAAAATTATTTTAAATATGACCATTCGTATGAAGTGTTTTGAGAGAATGCACAAACACATCCATACCAACTTGATTCTTAACCGAAAGCAAATATAGGACTACCTCCGTCCCACCCAATTGTTAACGTTTCGGAGAGAAGGTTCGACACGCATTTTAAGGTGCATATAAAGTATAGTTCCATAACTTATTTTTAAAATATATTTTTTCTGAAAAAAAATTTAATGTTTAAATTTTTATTCAGAAAAAAAAAATTTTAAAATAAGTTATGGAACTATACTTTATATGCACCTTAAAATGCGTGCCGGAATTTCTCTCCGAAACGTTAACAATTGGGTAGGACAGAGTAGAATAATATTATACTACAGTACGTATTAACGATTGTTCCGCGACCACGAGGTTCCACACTTGCATATAACTACACCAGTGTAGTAAGAGTAGTGATAGAAATTATATGAAGATCCACCAGATGGATTAAACCCGTGAGGCCGTGACATTACTATTGTTTGCAGGTACGTAAGTATCACCTGAGTTCGTATAGGCTATAATTGAACTCATTGAATGTCCATTCATGTAGTACTACTGCATGTGTTGTACATGATTTTTGCATGGAAGCAAGGTGAGCCTACCCTGGTGAGGGAAGGAAGGTGAACTTCTCCTGATTACTTGTCTTTGTTCGTTGATGTCTCTGCCATCTATGCATGTCAATGCCAATTAAAGGTCATTACTTCATATTCCTCTGGTTGCCCTCGTAGGGGAGTTATGGTTTGCAACTAATCCTGTCTTGGAAGATCTTTTCCGGCCAGGTGGGTTGTCCTCGTCTGGACTTAGGACGTGTCTTACATTTGCGGTAGGATCTAGTGCTGCCCTCTAGTCAAGGTACCTTGAAAATAGCTGTAGTGGACCGGCTAGAACCCACGGTTTCCGAGTCAGCGTCGAATTCATGAAATTGTTGGACCTTATACTGACTTTTGACCTATCCGAATAAGCCCAAATGTAGAAACATCTTCCAAGTAGGTTTTTTTGCCTCTTTGACGTATTTGATTCGAAAAAGGAAACTCCTTTTCCTATTGGACCACTGTTTTGCCAAGAATTACGTGGACTTGATTCTTTATTTTATATATAAATAAAGGTACATATACACATTGTTGGGAGTCAGAATTATTAAATCTCATAGCCGTCAGAGAACCAAACTCTAATTATTCTGAAACCTAGCAATCTCAGCCCCTCAATTTTATACAAACCACCACACTGTTAGTATTTGTGTCCTAGAGACAATACTTTTAATGTTTTATTGAAAACAATTAAGGATTATGTTTTATGTGATTATTTAATTATTATGTTTTTGTTTACTGCGTTATAAATTGAAAGGATAATAAATGTCCTTGGAATATTAATACGTAATATATATCTTTAAGTATGTGACTTAAAAATGAGATTATATGAATAGTATTTTATTCCTAAAATTCCCTAGTCAAGTATTATTATTTAAGGACAATAATAATGCAATAAGACTAGTATGTTTGTTGACGGATGACCACATCTCATTGGTCATAGGTATGGTGATACTAAAGTCAAGAACATAAGTGTATGTATCAATACATGACACTGGAAAGACCCGCCGTGAGATTCTACATATTAATAAGTGTCATAAGAAATCTCACTCTGATAATGATGTAATGATCCTCTGACTTGAAATCATTATATTTCTATACGAGAATTAATATACTTTGATTACACTCAAAGTTACCTTTAACCGGGTAATGATAAAGGTGTACATTGGGTATGCTATGAATCGTATGAGGAATATGAATGATAGATATAGGATTTAACCCTCCAATTCTAGGAGTGATATTATTGGCCTCTTGATTGAGTGAGACTATGAAATGCATGACCATGCTCAAATATTGATTTGTTTAAATAGTCTACTCATTGATCAAGGAAACCGATATTAAACGTTGAAGAGGATGACACTATACATGCCTCGAGTTTGATCTATAATATAAGGTTAAAGGGATTATATTACATGGAACATTATTCACGAAAGGTTTAATTGAATCACCAATTATTATTGTTACTTGGGTAGCAATGATGTATTACTAGATGCCGCTCATTGTTTATAATTTTATTATTAGATAATAAAATTATTGCCAACGTAATAATAACCTAAAGGGTCACACACAAAGAACGTCAAAACGGAGATTTATTTAAATTATGAATTTAAATATATTATTGTTTATTCGAATTTAATTATTGAATTAATTAAGTGGGACTTGATTAATTATATTAGAATTCGGATTTAATAAGTATTATTATTATTCGAATTTAATTATTGAATTAATTAAGTGGGACTTGATTAATTATATTAGAATTCAGATTTAATAATAATAATAACCCAAAGTCATAATGGGTTTTGGAAACCACATGGATTAGGGTTAGGCCCAAAATCTCTCTCTCCCCTATATATACATAATGATGTATAGTATTAGGGTTTAATCATCAAATTTCGGTTTTAGAGAAAAACCCTAGCTGCTCAACATCAAGAGAGGCTAGAGAAAGAGAGAGAAAGAGGCAAACAATTTGGCTAGTACCGACTCCGGTGATCGTAGGACGATCGGGCGTTCGTGTGGACTTCTTTAGAGAGCAAATCTTTGCAACAAAGGACTGCTGTGATTCATCTTTCTGGACCTCCATTAAACAGCATACGAAAGCTTTGTTAAGGTACATACTTCTTCACCATAATCATCCAACGTTATACATGGATCCTGCGATTGGGTTTCGATTTTTTTTATTGTTTTTTACGTTAATTCCGCTACGTTTTCATGCCCGAAACCCTTCAATGGCATCAGAGCTACGTGTATAATGGGATGATTTGGTTATGTGTTTAACAGTTTTTCGATGTATGTAAACATATATATGATATGCCATGACTATATATTGATATATATGTTTTATATGATTTTGAATATATGATATTCATGTGTTGTATAATCATGGGATGATTGTGTGTATTGCTGTATGTATATGATACATGTTTGTTCTTGTTATAGAAATCGTATTCGATACGAATTCTGAAACGGCTTCGGTAGATTTTCTGAAATCTATGTCCAGTGTCCGATTTTTGCAAACGATATGTGTTTTCTGACTGGAATCGTGTCACTGAGCAATACTAACGAAGTTAGCTTCGCGTCTGTAAGCCGTTTGACGACGTTACAGGCCCCGAAACGGCAATTTATTATTTTCTGAAATTTATTTAATTTTCTGAAATTTTGAAATTTATTATATATGATTATATGATATGTTTATATAATCTGAGATATATTACATGTGTTATGTGATAACATGGTGGATGGTTATGGCCTAAAGACCCATAGGATAGTGGTTTTGTTTTATGGTTTTGGTTTCTAAATACGACTTGCATGTCGTTTATTCATTGTAATTGTTAATCTCGAATGTAACTCGAGTTCTTCTTGTAATTTCATTAGAATAGATTTATTTATTATTCAATGTAATTGTTCAATGGAGACTTGGAAGCAAGGACGCAATCCAGATGATGGAGCAATGAAGAAGATAAAGACATGTAATAGTGTAGTATTTGAAACCACCATAGATTGACCTTGATAATTCCATTAGCTTGGAAATATCACATAGGATGGGGCCATAACCAAACACGTTTAATTTATGCACAATACATATATGTATATGAATGCATGTGTAGATATGTATGTGTTGGAATGATGTATGTATTAGATACGACACCCATGCCATGTTTGCTTAAGAAAGATAAAATCTGTAACGATTCAAGATTTTAAAATTAACAAACGATCATGAGATTCTTGTGTTTATGAAATATGGATTTTTAAAACACGGAATTAAATATTAATTTTTGATATCTATAACTGGGATTTTCTGACAAAAACGGATATGCGTATTCGTAAGGCTGATGGGTTTTAAGTGCGACCACTGGTATCCTCCATCTACCTGGGAAATGAACAATTTAAGATGTCAATTTGAAATATTTGGTTCAAGGAAAAATTGAGGATCTCTTTATGATGTGATCATGATCGTTATAAATTTTCTAAACCCCTTAACAAAATATTAAGTTTTACTCGGATGCTTTCCAATGAATGAACACTCATCGAATCCTAGATCGATTAGGGGAAGGACTGTCAGTGGCAGGGGACTCCTATCTATCGTGGTGAGATGCGACGAATATAAACGGTTATATTCGCCCGTTGTATCATTGGGTCTAACTTAACTGAGTCATCATAATAAGGTGAAAATAAACGGTTATATTCAACCATTATGAACTTAGAAGCATAGAGTTTGGTTAAAAGTCTATTAGATAGATAAGATCAATCGTTGTTCACCAAACTATCCAAGAATTATATATGATATAATTGACAACTGTTGTCTACCTAAATAATCATTTTTTAAGGACTTCTAGTGGTTGACTTAGGACATGACAAAATATGGATCTTGGCTCACTAGAAAGAATTATGGGATATACTTTCCAAATTAATAGTAAGGGCTATTAATTTGATAAAAATAGTGGGAGATATATTATGAATATATCATAATCATTTGAACATAATAAATAACTCAGACAATCTAATGTTTATTTTATGCATTTTAAACATTGTAGATATTTAAATGGCAAACAATACAAATACTTTCTCCGTACGAGCAACCCTTAAGAAGGACAAGCTGATAGGAACTAACTTCCTGGATTGGTATAGGAATTTGAGGATTGTCCTCAGGCAAGAGCGTAAGCTCCATATCATTGAAATTCCTTCACCTGCTCCTCCTGCTGAGAATGCAACTCGCGTTCAGCAAAATGCTTATCAGAAGCATATTGATGATGTGAATGATATTGCATGTCTCATGCTGGCAACCATGAGTGTTGAGCTTCAAAAACAACATGAGCATATGGATGCTTATGAGATGATTGAACACCTTCAAAGAATGTTTGAGGGACAAGCTTGTCAAGAAAGGTTCGACACGAGCAAAGCACTGTATGCTTGCAAACAGGGAGAGCGTGCACCTGTTGAACCACATGTTCTGAAGATGATAGGTTATATTGAGTATCTTGATACTTTGGGTTTCCCGATTGGTTTGGAAGCTCAGATTGACTTAATCTTGCAATCTTTGAACCGCAACTATACTCATTTTGTTATGAACTACAATATGAATGAGATAAACAAAACACCCACTGAATTGTTGGCCATGTTACGAACTACTGAAACTAATATGAAAAGGCTGAACCTGCTGCCATGTTGATGGTAGATAACAAAGGTAAGGCTAATAGGAAAGGCAAATGGAAGGGAAAGAAGAAGATTGGATCTGCTTCTGGTCCCAAGCCAAAGGCTAATCCCAAACAGGCTTTAAAGCCTAAGGGTGTTGTTGCAAAGGGTGATTGTCACTACTATGGTAAACTAGGTCATTGGAAGATAAACTGTCATGCTTATTTGGAGGATCTGAAGAAGAAGAAGGCTGGTCAAGCTTCTGATTCAGGTATTTATGTTATAGAGGTCAATTTGTCAACTTCTACATCATGGGTATTGGATACTGGATGTGGTTCTCACATTTGTATAAATGTACATGAACTACAAAGGAGTAAGACTTTGACTAAAGGAGAGGTCGACCTACGAGTTGGAAATGGAGCAAAGGTTGCTGTTTTAGCTGTAGGGACTTATTATTTATCATTGCCCACTGGGCTTATTTTAGAACTTGAGAACTGTTTTTACGTGCCTGCAATTTGCAGAAACATTATTTCGGTTTCTTGTTTAGACAAGAAAGGTTTTGCATTTTAATTCAGAACAATAGTTGTTCATTTTCTTTGAATAATGTTACCTATGAGGTTGCACGTTTATTTAACAGTTTATATGTTCTTGATTTAGACACTCCTATCTATAATGTGAATAACAAATGTCTTAAAATAAATGACTCAAATTAAACATACCTCTGGCACTGTCGTTTAGGCCATATAAATGAGAAGCGCATTTCCAAGTTACATAAGGATGGATACTTGGATAAGTTTGACTTTGAATCATACGAAGCATGCGAACCTTGTCTCATTGGAAAAATGACTAAATCTCCTTTTACTGGACAAGGTGAAAGGGACACTGAACGATTAGAACTTATACATAGTGATGTATGTGGTCCTATGCGTACTATGACAAGAGGTGGCTTTTACTACTTTATCACGTTTACTGATAATTTCAGTAGATATGTGTATCTTATGAAGAACAAATCCGATTCTTTTGAAAAGTTCAAAGAAACAAAGCTGAAGTAGAAAAGAAAACTGGCGGAAGTATTAAGACTCTACGATCTGATCGTGGAGGTGAATACTTAAGCCATGAATTTAAGAGTTTATTAAAAGAGTGTGGTATTGTATCACAACTCACTCCTCCCGGAACACCACAATGGAATGGAGTTTCTGAAAGGAGGAATCGTACTTTGTTGGACATGGTACGATCGATGATGAGTCATACAGATCTTCCAATTAGTTTCTGGGGCTACGCCCTGGAGACGACTGCTTATACACTTAATCGAGTTCCTACTAAAATGGTTCAGAAGACTCCATATGATATATGGACTGAGAAATGTCATAACATGTCATTTATAGAAATATGGGGATGTGAAGCATTTGTGAAACGTTTAACTTCTGACAAGCTAGGACCTAAATCAGACAAATGTAACTTGTGGGATACCCAATTGAAACAAAGGGTTATTCAATCAATAATCCTTCCGAGAACAAAGTGTTTGTTGCTCGAACTGCAGTTTTTCTTAAAAGAGAAATGCTTTCTAAAAAGAACAGTGGGAGGATAATAGATCTCGATGAAGTTCGAGGCCCACAAGATAATATTGAACCAATGGAGGAACTTGAGCAGGATGTACAAGAACACAACACTGCTCAAGAAACACAAGTTATTCGTAGGTCTAGTAGGATTCGCCATGAGCCTGAGAGATATTATGGATTTCTCTTAACTCAAGATGGTGATGTGATGCTTATCGACGAAGATGAGCCTCTCACCTACTAAGATGCTATGAACACTCCAGAATCCAAGAGATGGCTGGATGCCATGAAATCTGATATGGAATCCATGTATACTAATCAAGTACCCTAGCTGCTCAACATCAAGAGAGGCTAGAGAAAGAGAGAGAGAGAGGCAAACAATTTGGCTAGTACCGACTCCGGTGATCGTAGGACGATCGGGCGTTCGTGTGGACTTCTTTAGAGAGCAAATCTTTGCAACAAAGGACTGCTGTGATTCATCTTTCTGGACCTCCATTAAACAGCATACGAAAGCTTTGTTAAGGTACATACTTCTTCACCATAATCATCCAACGTTATACATGGATCCTGCAATTGGGTTTCGATTTTTTTTATATTGTTTTTTACGTTAATTCTGCTGCGTTTTCATGCCCGAAACCCTTCACACACTACGGTAATAACTCGAGCTCGTTAGACCTTTTTCCGGTAAAGAACCTCAATCTTTGTTGGTTACCAGATTTCTCCATCACCAGCCTACATTGTGCTGTCCAAAATAATATATAGATTTCTCATGCTTTATAAGTAATTTTAGTCTTTTCTTGCTTTCTGTTTTCTTCCTATGTTTGTAGATTGATTGTCAGGGCAAATAAATTGTTGTTTCCCTTCTTTTGTAATGAGACCTTCAATATCTCACTTGGTACGTTTTGTTAAAGCAGTGATATTCATCCAATCAAAGTTTCTTTTTAACCAAAATTTTGGTTATTTAACATGTTGTTGGAACTTTATTTTAGAAATAAATCATATAGCTAGATGCGAGCTTGCGAGGCTCTCTTCTCACGTATTTAAATTTATTTAATTCTTTTCTCTACATAAAAATAAAAATGTTTACATTCATTTGTTGGTCGTAAGAGTGAGTAAGATGGAATTAGTTTACATTTTTTTTATTCTTTGTTTGGAGTTTTGGGAAAACAATATGCAATGTATATGTGACAAAGCAGTTATATTTACTTGAATAATAACTTTAAGAACAACGTGAGTAAAAGTTAATTAACAAAATAAATACGAAAGTCAGATAATATCAAATAATTAATAAATATAAATATAAATAAAAAAAATTAGCTATAATTGTCAAATAAAAAAAATATCGGCCGAGTCATCGAATATTAGAAAAAACTCGACTGTTAATCATCGTTCCACTTAGTTATATTGAGAAACCGCAATATCACTTTTATAATAAAGCTCAACAGAGCAATTTATCCAACTATCATCTCAATTTGATCAAACAAAATCCAATACAAAACCTAGTATGTATTGAGTGAAAGAGAGACCGAGAGATTCAGAAAACGTGAGAAAGAATAGCTATGGATACTTCCCCCCACATCATATATGTAATGTCTGTAAATATGTTATATCAAATAATATTGTCTCGAGCTTTAATTATTATTATTTTAAATAATAATAATTCTTACTCATATATATAGAGAGAGTTGGGCTCTATGGAAAACTACTTCATTGGAGAACTTTGGAGAACACTTCTTATTTTGTAAAAATCATCATAAAATACATGTGTTTCGTAAATACAAACACAATTATATGAGAATTTTTTTTGAATTTTTTTTAAAAATAATGAAAACGTTTACGGAACACATATATATGATTTACAGAACATACTAGTACTAAACTTCTCATTTCGTTAAAAATATCAAATTTTTCATAAGAACACATGTGTTTTGTAAATAAAAACATAACTAGAATACTAAATTATGCATTTGGAGAAAAAAAATAGTGAGAAAATGCTTACAGAACACGTGTTATGAAAGTACAGAACATACTAATTCTACGGAGAACTAGTTTTCATTTGAGTCTAATCCTATATATATATATATATATATAAGCATTTAATCTAATAGAAACAACCCTTAGCCTAGAAACTATTTTTAAAATTTTACATTATTTTCCCTCTATTCTAAAAAATATACATTATGCCCCTTAGTTTGCACAATTACTTCCCCTATTTTACACTTTAGCCTCTCCAGCACTTTAGGTTTCCCAACTTGCCATGTGGGCGCTACGTCAGCAGGGACCCTGACCATTGCCATGTCAACAAGGACCCAATGTCACGTCAGCAGGGACCCACTGCCACGTCAGTCGAGACCTGCTGTCATGTGGGCCCATCTGCCACGTGGCGCCACGTTAACGGGGAACCGTTGCCACATTCGCAGCGACCCATTCAACCCCACATAAATAATAAACAATAAATATATAAATAAAATTAGTTTCTAATAATTTCTATTCGAGTAGGACTATATATATATATATATATATATATATATATATATATATATATATATATATATATATATATATATATATATATATATATATATATATATATATATATAGGATAAGGTTCAAACAGAGATAAGGTGCAAATAGGGCTAAGGTTCAAATAGGAACTCAATATTAGTCATGGAACTCGGGAAACCACTAACAAAAAAACTTAATTTTCAAAATTTGACATGATCTAATTAATTATTAAGGTTGAATTATCTATATTAGATGTTTAATTGAAAGCTAATACATGATAATAATTTTCTAAAAATATTAGAAATATGTTCTGTAAAATTATAATAATACAGAATACAAGATAGAACATATTATAAAATATATATTTAAAACCATAATAAAATATAAATTATAGAACATATGTTAATAATATAGTAGAGAACATAGAACATAGTGTACAACATATTTACATTAAAAAAATATTAATGTAATAGTGGTTCTCCGTAGAACCTTACCCATATATATATCAGAAAACACGAATCTAGTTATAAATTAAGATTTTTAGTTAAGTTCTCACTTCAAGTGTTTCATTTGAGTTTTCAACGGTCAAATTTAATTAATTTTGACCAAACATTAAAAATATATATATTTATAATTTTGAAAAATACATTTTAAAGAAAATTATATAAATTTTTCAATGAGATATATTTTATAATTTTTTTAATTATATAGTATATGTAATATTTGGTCAAATTTTAAAATTTTTGACCATTGAAAAGTTAAATCCTGTCACTTGAAGTGGCACAGAGGGAGTATATGAACTAAAACTAGTAAAACCCTTACAAATAAATCACTTTTTTTCATTTCTCTATTAATTTTATCACGATAATATCTTACGTTCATAAAAAAAAATTAAAATATATTCTCCTAGCATATTGGTAAGGGACGAGAGTATAGACCATTATAAAATACGGTTGAATCTGGTTAAAATTCTTGTACATATTTTATTATTTTCTGCATTTAAATTTTGGCACTGCACTACATCATTATGCATATAATAAATAATACTTAAGTTTCAAAAGTCAAACATATTTAAGTTTGACCGCAAATTATACATTATTAATTTATAAATTTACAAATTTAAAAATTAAGTCTAATAATATATTAAATACATTTTTGTAATATTATTTTTTTAATAATTTTTACTTTTAACAATAATTATTAATCAATAATCAAAGTTGAATTAATTTGATTTTTAAATTTTATAAAACGTCAATATTTACGGGACCGAGTGAATAATACCTATGTATCTCTTATACCGTTATCTTCTTGTTATTTAAATAATTAACTAACTATGTGATCATTGTTGAAATTGGATATAATAAATCATAATACTTATGCATCTCTTCTAATTAGAAATGTTCAATTTTCAATAATAATATATTTGTAAATAATTTTTTTAAAGATATTGAAAAATAATATTTTAAAATTTGAACACAAACCCGCTCTCCGGTTCTTCTAAACCTGCTTGCTGCCTTAGTATTCCACTATATCCCATATAATGATATAATCATCATTTTTCAAAATCAAGATAGGAGTAATACATTATTGAAACAAGTCAACCAATATTATACCCGCCTCTTTTTCTATTTTTTAAATATATTGGCATATCAAATTTACATTTTTATTAATAATTTGAATATACAACCTTAATTGCAGATTATATAAATGGTTCATTTGGTTTATTTTATCTTTCAAAAATAAAAATTTATTTCTGCAAAATAAGAGAAAACACACTCAAACCCTGAGGTAGTGCACTTGTCGAGTTTCGGTTTATAAAAATTAAAGTTTATTAAGTTTTGTTTGGAATTATTGTACGAAATTGTTCTATCATATGAACAAATATTGTTTGAAATATTTGATACATAACAATATTTTTAATATATACGGAGTATATGTCTCGATTAATGTATATATAGATCATTACTTTAATTAGGGACATAGTTCCGTAGAGAACCACCTTATATACACATAAAATAAATATTTTTTTTGTTATTCATTAAATATAAGTATAAATGCATTAAAAATGAATTTACATATAAAAAATATTGAAAATGACATATAATAATGAACAAATAGTAAAACGATTCTACAGTAGAATCATATTGCTCGCTCAGAACTATAGTAGAATCAAATTGAAAATCATATTTTTCTCTTAATTTTTACATATCAAATTATTTATAAAGCTTATACATGGGTTGTATGTTACATACAATAAAAATTTATTCATTATTAATCATAAATATGATTAATTTTTAAAGTTATTTATGAGATTCTACCTTAGAATCAAATGGTTCTCTCCGGACCTCTGTATAAAGTGTCCCTCTCTAGAGCGTCACCCATATATATATATATATATATATATATATATATATATATATATATATATATATATATATATACTTTTAAATTTTTTAATATGATTTAAATCTATTCTTATTTTTATAATAATAATTTAAATTTTATTTAATATTATATGCATATATTTTTATATAATTTATTTGTATTTATATTTTAATAGGATAATGTTTGTGTATTTTTTATAGAGTTGTATTTTAGTTAAGAGATTAATTTGTGTTTTTGTGTGTTTTGTGTTTGATGTAAACTACTATGTTATTATATTATAAATGAAATAAATTAGAAATTAATTTTTTAATATTTTTATTTTAATATTTTTAATATAATTTGAATTTATTTTTATTTGTATAATAATAATTTAAATAAAAGAAAGCAATTGCAATTTTTTTGGAAGGTTTTGAACTAACCAAACTAGCGAATGAGTTTTGTAGAAACGCATATCCTGAAAGTGATTTGTTTGGTTGTCAAAAAAGAAGAAGCGATTTGTTTGTTTATCATACACTGATGCACGCTATTAACTATATTTGATTAGTTCATTATACCACATTCCATGTTTGTGTAATACACAGTGAGAGTAGTTGGATTTCACCATAGTAGCAAGCAAGAACAAATTGACAACAAGCGGCAAGTATTGTAGAACAAGCTAAGAAGTTTTCGACAATCACCACACACATTTTGGATACGACTGAATTTATCTCAACCCAAAAAACTCTCTCTTAGCGTGAGGAATTTCCTCACATTTATTAAAACCCTCTGTCACCGCGTGCTCAACTCAAAAGTTATGAACTAGAGAGCAAAACCCCTTCACCAAGTCCCTAAGGCTAAATCTAAACCAGGAAATTATAACTAAACATTCTGAAGGATATTGAACCCTCAGTCTACATTTGTAAAGATAGAAGAAGTATACTTGTAGCAGACTCTAAAGGGCACTGCTTAACTTAAAACTTAAAACACAATAGGAATCCGAAAATGGTAACGAAATCCTACATGTAAGTATTCAATAACCTTAGAATCTACTAGTTAAAAACCCAAATAGCTCAAGGCACAAGTTACCACACACACACAAACATTTATGTATGCAATACGACTAAGATTTATGCGAAATCTGAGGAGGGGTGGGTGACTGGTAAAGTAGCCTCTTTTGATAGAAGGGAAAAGGTGTGAAATTGACAGTGCACCAAGAGCAAGAGAATTTGTGATATATGGATGATTAGCCTCCAAGGCAATGTAAAAGGCTTTCAAGAACAAGGACTCAGACTGAAACTTCACCCTTGTCCAAGAAAACCGCTAGTTTCTCTCTCCGTTGCCTTATTGGCTTCCTTTTTTACCCCATACTTCACCTCCATAAGCCAAACCATCTTCTCCAAATGGGATGGCTGCATCCTCTGTTCTCCCCAATGAAGAAGCTCTGGTTTCGTTTTAACACAACTCGCAGGAAGAGTAAGTCTCTTATATCTGATGCATTACTCCGATTAATCATCTGAATATTGTAAATATAAACAACATCATATGTTTGTTATTATATTTCTGTGCCTGGAGCCTCCTCTATACAGATTGCACGGCTTCATAGCAGTTGAGCATTCTTTATAGTTTCTTCCAAGTCACATTCACACTTGAGATGTACCCGTGAACAAAATAATAGCCACAACAACAGCTACCAATCAACTCCTCCATTTCACTGAATCTACATATATGTAAACCTATTTCAGTTGAATAATAATCTTCATTTCTCAGGCAACGGAATTTGCATCCTGTATGAAGATGTCAAGTCTTGCCCCTATGAAGATGTGCATGTGCTTTGGTCCATCCTGGTGGAATCTCATGCACCTGCTTTGCCACCAATCAAATAGAGAATCTTACGGTTGCACAAAAACACAGACATACTAGAGGGTCGGACAAGTTTTCTGCATGCACATAATTTACATCCATATTATGCTTTGTAATTACACAAAATTACGAGGGGACCTTTTTCCAGATTTCTTTTCCTTTTCTACTCTATTTTTGCATAAGGTTCAGCGAGCAGAGTGCCTCGCTTAAAATTGTGGTCTAAATTATTTTAGTACTGATAATTAATACACTCCAGGTTCTGCACACCTCTTAATATATCGTCTGCATATCAAAAAAAGTCCTTTGTGAGGAAAAGGGCCGGGGAGTCATTCAGAGGGAAGGTGTAACTCTTCCTAGTTTGATTATTGCCTTATACTTCAGGGTTATTTAGTTTGTGTCTAGCTGCTGAGGTGGTGCTTTAATCTTATCATTACATAATTATATTCTTTTTGTAAACTATATGCATCAATTATGAAGTTTGCAGACTGTCCAACAATCCGCAAAGCATTGAAACAAAAGGGAGAGAAAACAGCTCTGGATTTACATATATGCATATGCCATGTGGTAAATCAAAGTTAACAAACATTTTATGGTATAAAAATTAGACTCAACTACCAAATACCTCAACCAAGTAACCAACAATTCACTGTTCAAAATCTAACCTTTTGAAGTAAACTTTACTGAGAAACTCATTGAAGTTTTATATTAGTCAAAAGTTATTTGAAACGACTAGTTGGTAAATGAAAGTATCAAAGTGTTGTAACTGTTGTTTGATTTTTATCTAAACAAACCTACAAAACAAGTTCCACATTCCCTACCCCCACCGACCTGTGCCAGTCCATCACAATCAAATCACCAGTCTTCCTCCTCCACTATACCCTTGGTATTTACACGTCTTTATGATCAAGTTGTTTTTTATATTTAAAATGAACAATGATAAGGCCTAGTGCATTCAGTTCCTTCACGGTGATATTAAATATCTCTGACTAACAAGTGTGATTTTGTCATCAGCCTGAGTGAGGAGGAATAACCGGAGAAGAAGACATACATACAGAATCAATAATTCTAATGAGCAGTAATTCCAAATCATTCTTTAACATCAACTGGATAAAATTATGTACAAATATTAAATCCTATTAATATGGAACATATTATGGTTAAGAAGTTCAGAACTTTAGAACTGACTTCTTGACACTGTAGCCTAAATGAAATATTACACTTAATGATCAGGGGGATAATAATACCACAGTAAGAGCACTACAGCAAGACTTGGCGAATAAAAACAGTTTAAGAATTGGTCGAGTCACCTTAGAAGTGTTCATCCTGCATGCAGAAAAAGGGAGTCATAAGAACATAACAAATGAGACGATCCCACTTCTAGTGTTTTAATATATTTCACTTCTTCAGGAGACATTGCACATAAAAGCAGTGGGCGGTGTCATGAAATTTTAGCTATGGAGGCTAAGATAAATTAAAATTTTCTAAGCTAATATGGTCCATGTTAGGGCTATAGACCCACTAGCCCGTATATAACCCCGTCACTGCATAAAAAGGAGACAAATGGGTGCTACTGCACTCGTGGAAATAAAAGGAAGAAATAATTTATTTTTTTATAAAGCATCTAGTTTGGGTCAGTTTGAAACCTATCTTATTTTACATCAGCACAAGACAAAGTTCATATTTTGAATTTTTCCTGGATATGCAGAATTGCATGTGGTCAGTGAATTGGTTAATAATATATCTTACAAAATTGTGTACCAGTTATAGAACGCCTAGGACATAAATGTATGAATAAAATCAATACTACTGTTTGTTAAGCCCTTACTATATTTAGGGCATCATCAAGGTTCTGTTCTTACTTCACTGGAATCAGCATAACATCACTGAGGAGTAGGATCTACCACGGGAAGCCACTCCTTGAAGTAGTACTGGCATTCACTCTCTGCGTTAGTTAAAGCACCAAGAGGTGTGACGGTTATCTGAAATGGAATATGTATTATGTTAGATGTCATATTTCACTCTTGTTGGTTTCATTATGTAAGGCAAGCTACACACGTACATATCCTTCTTTGAGGAAGCCATAGTCTTCTGAATCTTTGTCCTTAACTTGTGCTCCCATTGGTGGTCTTTCTCCCTAAAGAAAAAGTAAACGCTAGGCTATTAATCAGATTTTATGTTGATAAAGAGCGAAAATTTTAAAGCAAGACTACTAAGATATGATGTTCAAAACGGTCATTTCTAAAATCCGTGATGTTATTGTATCAAAGCACTCAACTCCACTATCAGAAGAAAGGTTAGCTCATAATATGAAGATACGATGCCTGATAACAAAAACACTTAACTGAATACTTAATGGGGCGAATGCCCCTACTGCCCGGATGGGGACTGTATGTATATTAAAAAAAGTATTTATAGTATAATATGCAGTCATCCTAACTCCAAAGTCAGCGGTGAACATTTATCATTTTCCAATGCATGCGAACTATGAATGTGAGTCTGGAGACTGGATACGGATAATTTAAACACAGACAATAGTAATTAGGAGATCACCCACCTTCTATTTCTACCCATGACATACAAAAGTTAAAATTAGAATTTACATGACTGGTATTTTGCCCTTCCACTCCATGCATGTGTGCAGAATTACACCCAGTATTTTGCTTGATACTTACAACAGTATTGAATTGTATTTATAGCCAAATTCGTGTATGAGAGTTTTATTAATGCCCTTTAATTTAATCTGCATTCAACTCTTCCTGCCACTATTATACAAGAAACTCAAGTTAATTTAAGTAATTTAGTGCGCAACAAAGAATCAAGATGTCAACCACATTATAAATTAAGTTAAGAAGATGTGTGATTTTGTTCTAGTTATTATGTATCCCCAATTGCGCAACAAAGAATGTCTCATGTTATTCTAGGTTGAAATGATGAAACAAGAATCTTGACAACAAAATGAAGAGCAATATCTTACTATCACTCTTTTGAAAAGGAGCTGCTCCTGTGATTTTGTCTTCATATTCATTGGTGGCAACATAGTTTCTCCTTGTGCATCAGAAGTAACTTGCTTCCAGTCCATACTGACAATACTCTTGCACTGCCTGGTTAGCTTATACCCCTATAAAAGCAAGCAAAACGAATATCACACCACTGGTTATAATTAAGCCGTCCTAGCTCTATCTAGTAGAAAATAAACAAATTCGAGACGAGTCTATGATTATACATTCTAAAGTGGTAGATATAAACTAACAAATGCACGCATTATTATTAAGAAGAATATAATAGGTGTTGGGAAATACTGGTAGTCCATTAGTCACTTCAGATATGACAGACTCGTACTGCTGATTACATGTAGCAAGTATATTATATCTTAATTGTATTAAAGAGTTTAACCAAAATAGATGTCTGTATCAACTAATAATCCAGCTTATAACTTGATAAATATATACTGCTTTAGACCAACAGCAGATAGACATGACTGCTGTGTTGCTAATTTGCAATCTAATCTTAATCACCCAAACAATAACATACTTAGCTAGTCACCGAAACTCACCTTATGATTTGTAACATCAGCTGGCAAATTTATATTCAAAAAGCACTTGTGAAGATAATTCGTTTTTCTGATTTCAACAAGAATTGCACTTAGAATGGGTAAGCACGCCTCGGCAGCTAGTGTGAAGTCATTAAGACTGCTCATACCCTTGAACCTGAAGCAACCACCAAAAATAATTTATAAAGAGAACTGAATACTTACCAAACAATCAATGCACAATCATAAGATGAGAACAAGGTAAAGATATGTACTACATCATATGTCAATTAGTTTGCATACCAGTGATAAGATATAGAGACAGAGGGTATGCCTTGTAGAAAGGCTTGTCGGGCACCTGCTACTGTCCCAGAGTACCAGCTGTCAGTCAAAGATAATATACAACTTGAGTGCGAGAGAATTTCCCAAATTACTTTAATTTACAAAAGTACTAAACTAAAAAATTAAGGAGATACACTCCTAAGGGAAAATAAGTAACACAAGCACATACACTCCTAAGGGCAAATAAGTAACACAAGCACATCCTTCGGTAACAATTTTGCAAATGCAAGTCTTCACAAAATGCTTAGTTTGTTAAAGTGAGCTGTGAGCCCAACCAAACAGCTCAAAGCAGCACCAGGCTCAACCTAAAAGTTATAAAGCATGACTCCTACTGGCTACTGGACAGACAGGTTTCTTATCTAACATTTCCACACACCCTACTCTTCATTGTGAACATGGCAACTTAGTGTGCATGCAGATGACTGGTAATGAAAGGCAGATGCCAATATAATTACAAAACATATTGTCCAGAATACGAGTAATGAGAGTGACTTTTTGTTCTAATGAAGTGCTTAAATCGTAAGTAAACTATATAAAATAATTAAACATAGAAAAGCAAATCAGGAAGAACAGAGAAAGAATGGTACTAACATGCGATGACCGCAGTTGTTTCCCATATTAATGCCACTGATAACCTGCACCAGAAATTCGAACAAAAATTTGAGGAACAAAGAAGACCCACAGTTACCATTATTTGTTCCAAGATGAATTTAATAAGGTAATACTTCCACTAGCATTAATATACTTCATAGACAGAAGCCTAATTACCAGATCAGGCACTGAAGGAAACAGAGCTTTGGAGATTCCTGAAGATGTACAATCAGCTGGGGTTCCTGCAAAGTGTGCACAATAATGTGTAGGTGAGATGCATATACATTTCATATGGCATGCATACATGAAAAACCTTTTCATGCCTCATAACAAGAAGATGGTCAGGGTATTTACGGTTTGTGTTACATGCACTAACTGTGCCAAGAACAACTATACTTTTTCATCCTCAATAATGAAGATATATTATCAAACCTGCCTTTGTACCATGTGCATTGAATGTTATATACACTCTACATACTAATATTCTTCCCAATATTGTTGTTATGAATATACATAAACTGAAAATCTAGTATTTAACATGCAAATGCACAAATACTAATAGTTTCTTAGAATAAAATGATGTTGTTATATGAAAGATCGAGAAAATAAAATTGTTAGGTGGATTGGTGGAAAGAACAAACCAGATACTGCAAACGCCTTTGCTCCACCAATTGCTACTTCCTTGGCGTAGAGACCATGTTGCCATGTAATAGAATGACTGACAGCTGATTGTTCGCTGGAAGAAGTCAATGAGGTTAAAACATTTAATTTTATATATGAATGCAATTGCTGCCCGCCATCGATACTTATTTTAGTGCTCGGTGACAAAACAAACAAGATACACCGACTTAGTACTCTCAGTCATCTAAATTTAGTATCTCCCTTCTTTGATTTTAAAATCGCGTTTATCCTACAAACCTATATTTCTACAGCTAGATTCAATGGAAAACCACCTGATTGCAAAAGAACCAAAAGGCTGTACCTTCTTTTTTTGTATAGTGGTTTTGCAAAACCATTGATTATCACAGTTGAGAGAGTTTTTTTTATTCTTGTTTGAACCAAAACCTATGGTTCTAATCAACTATATATATTCTATTATAATTAATTCATTAGAGAAAAATAATTCCAACTATTTAACTCCCAAATCAGTGATTCAACTGCTATTAATTACAATCATGCAAATTCATAATCAAATTTTATAGAAAAGATGTAACTGCTTGGTTGGAGTGCATGCATGCATGTGTAGTATATGGAGAGAGATGAGATAGTACGTACGAATCAGGAGCGCAAACGAGGATCCGGTAAAGATTGGTGGAAACAAGGACACGAACAAGAGAATTCAGTCCAGGAGCATCGATTCCATCGTCATTAGTCACCATGATGGTCATTCTTTTGTTGCCGGTATTATCCATATTCTGCTAGAGTCTTTTGAATTGGCCTTGCCTTGTAGACTAGTAATTAGTAA
Source organism: Oenanthe sinensis (assembly GCA_028671895.1). Lineage (NCBI taxonomy): Eukaryota > Viridiplantae > Streptophyta > Magnoliopsida > Apiales > Apiaceae > Oenanthe > Oenanthe sinensis. Next base: position 27,884,271 of record CM053813.1, on the reverse strand, counting down.
TGTAGTATAATGAGAAGGTGTGTATTTAGTTGTATCTGTATGCGTTGTATTTATATTCATTTTTAGAGACAAAAGTTAAACAAGGTATCATCTGAGCAGCTCCATGAGAAAGTCAAGAGAAATCAACATTTTAAATCAAGTAGAAACTACGTATACTCGTTGCTTTACGCGGTTCGCTTTGTTTGGCCGGGTCAAAAAAATTTGCTGGACTGTACCTAGTTTGGGGAACGGGGTAACCTTTCTGGGGCCCGGGATTACGGATGGGCTCTGCACGTGGGCCTGTTTGCCATCACGTGCATTACAATTTAATAATTTATGTACAGTTGCTAAACACAATTTTAGATTACTCTAAAATATAAAAGGGATGGATGACTCTTAAGCTCGATATAAGCAAAGCATACGATAGGATCGAATGGGATTTTCTTCATGCAACTTTAACAAAATTGGGTTTTCATCACAAAATTGTCGAGTTTTTTATGTCATGTGTTATGTTAGCAAGTGTTGCACCCGATTTTGTCTAGGCGCGCCCTGTGCTTTAGGGCTCGCCTTAGGTTGAACCGATGGGGTTGAGGTCTTCATATTTGGACTATTATGTTCCTGGTAAATAAATACTTAGTTATGGATTGAGTTCTGTTGTGCCCATATTTGGTTTAGGGTGCGTCCTCTATAATTGACGGGCGCGTCCCGTGAGGTTGCTTTACACAGACTTTAGCTTGAATAAATAATATTTGGAGTTCGGTGTACACTGGGTCTTAAGTCTGAGGACTCGTCCTAAGTCTGATGACTAGTCCTAAGTCTGATGACTCGTCCTATGCCTGAGGACTCGTCCTAAGTCTGATAACTCGTCCTATGTCTGAGGACTCTTCCTAAGTGTGATGACTCGTCCTATGCCTGAGGACTCGTCCTAAGTCTGATAACTCGTCCTATGTCTGAGGACTCGTCCTAAGTCTGATGACTCGTCCTATGCTTGAGTACTCGTCCTAAGTTTGATGACTCGTCCAAAGTTTGATGACTCGTCCTAAGTTTGATGACTCGTCCTAAGCCTGAGGATTCGTCTTAATCATGATAACGTCCTGATCATGGGGACTCGTCCTGAGGAGGACTCGTCCTGGTATAAGGACTCCTCCTAGTATGAATACTCACCCTGAGGAGACGGCTCGCCCTGAGCATGAAGGCTCGCCCTGAGAAAGAGGACTCGTCATCGTCCAGGGAGAAGTGCTTTCATATTATTGATGCATATCATGCTTGGAAAGATATTTTCATATCAGACACTTGTGTAACAGTTATTTGAAGACTAATTGAAGGATAAGGAGTAGCTTGCATTTTAAGAAAGAATGGGCCTTCCCCAAACTGGGGAGGACGCGCCTGGACGGTGTCAAAGGAGGGCGCGCCCTATTTTGGTCGGCGACTCTTTGGACTCTTTTTGTATAATCTTGGCTCTCAACCTAATTACATGTATCTTGGAAGGCCCTCCGGGGTTAATTGTTGAAGGCCCTCCGGGGTTAATTATTGAAGACCATTGCTCTGTATTCCATGGGTTGTCCTCGGCGGGGAGCTTTGGGATGCAGCTGACCTCAACTTGGAAGATCTTTTCCCTGTACTCAGGCGGGTTGTCCTCGTCTGGGGGCTTAGGACGCGTTCTGCATTCGGGGTGGATCTAATGCTAGCCTCCAGTCAAGGTATCCGGGAAATAGCTGTAGTGGACCGACTAGAGCCCATGGTTTCCGGGTCAACGTCGGATTCATGAAGTCCTTGGACCTTATACTGGGTTTTGGACTATCCAAACAAGCCTCCATGTAGAGACCTCTTCCAACTAGGTTTTGATTATCAAATCAGGGTTGAATAAGGTGTTGAATAAGGGGGTGGATAAGGTGGACTTTTCCTAACGGGCTTCTACTTCAGCAAGAACTACGTGGGCTTGATCCCCTATAAATAGGGGTACGTAGGCACATTGTGAGGGGTTGGAAGTTGGGGAGCTCAAGGAGAACAACTAAAAAACCCTAGCAATCTCAGCCCCCAATTACTCACAAACCACCACGCTCCAGTGATATTCAGCCTTGTTTGATCTTTTTCCGGCAAAGAATCTCAATCTTTGTTGATTACCAGATTTCTCCATCAACAAATTGGTGCTAGAAGGAGGGGATATTTACATCTTAGGAGAAAGGATGTCACAACAACCTGATCGGAAAACAGATTGCAAGGACGGAGATGACGAGCACACTTCTGACCGGAGGCCAAGCCATGACTTCAGAGGGCAGAGACTAAGCCATGACTTGGGAGGCCGGAGACCAAGCCACGACTTCAAAGGCCGGAGTTTAACAGGGGGCGGTCAGTTGCTGAAAATCAGACTGAGGATGAAGCAAGGCGGATCGTGATCGCAGGAGGAGCTCGATGGACTTCTCACCCAAATCGATCAGGCCGCATCGCGAAAGAGGTACGTAGTGTCGAGGTAATCTTTGAAAACCCTATTAAATATTTACAACATAGATCTGGTAGGACCCTTTTGTAGGATGTAGTAAGAGATCTATCGAGGCCGGAGATTGTGAATAAGGTTTGAATCATAATCGAGGTTAGAGATGGTGAATAAGGTTGGAATCATATTCGAGGCCGGAGATTGTGAATAAGGTTTGAATCATAATCGAGGTTGGAGATGGTGAATAAGGTTGGAATCATAATCGAGGTTGGAGATGGAGAATAAGGTTGGAGTCATATTCGAGGTCGGAGAAGTGAATAAGGCTGTAGTCATATTCGAGGCTGGAGAGGTGAACGAGGTCGGAGTCATATTCGTGGTTGGAGATGGTGAATAAGGTCGGAGTCATAATCGAGATGAATAAGGCTGAAGTCATGATCGAGGCTAGATTCATGATTGAGGCTGGAGTCGTGATCGAGGCTTGAGTCATGGTTGATGTTGGAGATGTGAATAAGGTTGGAACAATAATCGTGATATATGTGGCCAAGGCTGAGGCAGATTCTAGGCAGATGTCGCTCAAGCCTCAACCAGCTGCCAGGCAGATGCCGCCCTAGGCTCAAACTGCATGATAGTGATTTTCATGATTCTCATCAGCCACGCCGTGACAATGTTTTCAGGGCGCTCCCTCCATCAGAAAAGCGACCAATTTCAATCCATTAACTTCTAAAAGCGCATTGGAAAGCTGAAGCTAGGGCCAATCTCCGCAGGGTGTGCCCTGGAGGCCAGTGGGCGAGGCCACTGTGGGCGATGCATTTTCTCTCAAGAAAGGTGAATAAGGTTGAAATAGTACTTATAAAAGAAGAGGTGAACAACGGAAGGATTGTTTGCGTGATTCTAAGCCGAGAGTTTGTGGAGGTCCTAGAAACGGAAGGATAAGGGGTATATATGATTTTTTCGTGATTTTATCAACCCCACAATGGAGACATACTTCAGGGCGCACCCTCATTTAAGAGAGCACTACCCCCCTTATTCAGATGACTACTCATCCTTAGGGCGCGCCTCATCCTGCCACGACTCAGGCCCAGGCCACGCCTGCTTCGAATCGGCTGCCTAGTTCTCAGGCCACGCCCAATCCTCAGAACGCGCCTCGAGCAAATGTCATGACACATATAATGCCTCGGCAACGGCCTCTATTAGTAACTCAGGAGGAAGAAAAAGTTGTGTTACTTATACTTCATGAATAAGGGAGTGCTTGCCCAAAATATGGTTGTATTTACTACTGACTCTTGTCATTATGGGGACTCTTCTAGGGCGCACCCTAAAAGGCGCGCCCTGAGGGAGTTATTTGGGTTACTTAATTTCTATGTTAAAATGATAGCATGGTGTTGAAATGATTATGAGAATGACTATCTAGAAACTGAAGAACAAGGGGTAGGAATGATTATTGTAATAGAGAGTTTGGTCGGCCCCTGCATGGAATATTCTGATGGCGCGCCCTCCAATAAGAGGTCGTCAAGTGCCAATTTTATAACTTATACTACTCTTTATATATGTTGGTTGTGTCCTCCCTTATTTCGACACAATATCTATTTTAGTGAAAACTCCCCATACTTCGGATGCCTCCTATAGAGATGCCTCTGCGTGAGATACCCCATTCGGGATGATTGTGATAGGTTAGAGTAAATTTATGAAGTATTGAAACTCATTTATGTTAAATTTATATTGAAGGCCACTCCCCTATCACGGGTCGACGCCAAGGCCAAGGCATTATAATACTTCAGGGCGCGCCCTAAAGGGGTGTACACCTTTACTTTGGTACTTAATTTATAAATTTTCAATTATGTGCTTAAATTCATAGATGTATATTGTCTGAAGAGGCGAGTCCCAATGTTTATCATCATATAAAGTCTATATGAAGAATTGAGCCCATGAAGGAGATAATTATTGAAGATATAAGGAATGTTGCTTCTACAGGGCACGCCCTGGAGGGGTCGCGTGTAAAATTATGCATGTTGATGAAGCTGAAGATATAATTCCTCTTATATTTACAATACTGCAAGGAATAGGGGGTGGTGCATTTACACTCTTCTTGATATGAAGAAGTGGGCTTATAATGATCAAATTTCTCATTGATTTTTAAAAAACTTTTAGTACCAATGTGGACATGTGAAAGACTCGATGGTCTAAAGAGGCCAAGCCCTACTACTAGCATAAATATATGCATGAAGTCAATGATAGAGGCGCGACCATTCTATGCATATACACCTAACATACTAGTTGATGCCTATATTGGTAATTGATGTGACAGCAACACACAACTTGATAGGGGAAATTGCGTGATATAAATCAGGGTGCACCCTGCATATATGATTTATGTTTTGGATGACTTTGAACAGCTGATCACATGGGAAATAGTTAAAATACATCCGAGAATTTCATATTAGAGGAAAATTATGAGTCATGGCAGGAGAGTACCTTTAGTCTTCTTAAAGGCGTGAGAGGGCGCGTCCTTCACAGGGCTAAGTGTTGCATAATCCCTGAATGCAGCTGGGATGCTATTCATATCTGTAAAAATATATAATTAAGAGATATGTCAAGGTGAGTAAGGCGGATAATAAAGTAAAACAGACGAATAAGGTGGATAATTGTGAATATCATGATAGACATGAGAGCAACTTGAACATGTGATCTAAGTTGAGTATAGGTCGCGCCCTTACCTCTATCAGTAGGGGCTGATTTTGAGTATGTGGCTTCATCCTTTAAAATGGTTTTCCTTGTTCTTTTCTTGTTCTTAAATTTAATTTTTGGTGGCTCGCGAGGGCCATGAGTCCCTACTCCTGAGGAAAAGAAGTTGGCTTCAGATCCTTTTGCTCTCTGAGAAGTTCAAGGATGTCCTCAGCCTGTTTTAGGACGTCTCCTGTCAACTCGGTTGGGAAAATTATGTTTATAAAGGAGAATGAACGGTTTGGTTTCAGAATTTTATAGAGGAGAATAAGGGGTAGGAAACTAAAAAGAAAATAAAGTTAAGGTAGGGCGCGCCCTAAATCTTACTTGGCACTTTATTGAATCTTACTTGCACCCGCTCTGTGCCGTAAACATAAAAGTATTTGGCCTTCCAGTTCTTCATGTTGCATGTCCTTCCTTCGTTGAAGCCTAGCTTGTTATGACGTTTTGGAACCACCAGGTAGAAGTATCCGATGTTGATATTGCGGCGTAGAGTAAAGAAATGGTTTAATTTATCTAAGTTGTGGTTCGTAACCCTTCTTGATGTAGAGTATGTACAGGCAGGCCACATATTTGTATGAGTTTTGGTGACACAGGAAGAATTTCTTCATCCGAGGATGCACTCTCGTTGTCTTCATTATTTTTTGTTGGAAGATTCTTCTTCCCCCTCACCATCTAGCACGACCCGGGAGCAATATCAGGGCGCACCCTGATATATGAAGTGTCATCTTCGTCTTGGGTATGTTGGGAGAATAAGGAAGGGTTTGTGGATGATATAAGGAGACTAGGGCTGGATGATTCGCCCTCGGTTTAAGTTAGCTCTTTTTGATTTTGATTCAGGTGCGCCATAAATTCAGGAATTTGTTGGTAAGTTCTGGAGGACAAGGGTTTTTTTTTTGAGGATAAGGGTGGCATAAGGGGTTGATGTGATTGAGACGAAAAAAAAATCAACACTTAGTATAATCTTGTGAGGGCGCGCCCTGAAGAAAAATAAAAATGGTAAAGAAATATAAGGTGGAGAATCTTATGTTAACCGTCATACTTTGAGGCCTCCCGGCTATTCAAGGGTGTCCCCTTTCGGTTGACTATTTGGAGGAAGAGGAAGGGAAGAAAAATTACATGGTGTACGTTACTAAAGACTTGGAGGGCGCGCCCTCACAGGTAGTGGGGGGTGAAGCCGACTTTAACTTAGACCTGTAACCTAGAATGTCTCTTGCAGTGGAAGAATTCACGCCGATGAAAGATAAAATTTAAATTTTCATTGGCTCCCGCTTGGGGAGCGCCCTGTGGTATGCCCTCTGAATTATGATGGTGAGAAAAAAAAACAAATTTTTGAGAATGCTTCATGAGAAGACATTGTCATACAAAACACGTTCGTTGCCTTCTAAGTTGTATGATAGTGAAATGTATGCATGTAATCAGTGATGGAGGGAACGCCCTGATGCACATGCTAATGGGTACCTTCACATTTTTTCTATTCCTCATCCTCCCTCTTTGATGAAGTTCAACATGTGTCATACGGGAAGAAGAACCCGTAAAGGGTAGGAGATAAGATTGTGTTATGGATAAAAGGCTGGTTCGATAAAGAAAGATGTAGTGTGAAACCTTAGAGGGCGTGTCCTAAATTTTTTATTATCACTATATGGCTTCTCAAATGTCGATGATAAGATTTGACCTGGTAATATAAGGGGTCGTCGTTGAAGTATAAGTAGTTAAGGAGGTATATGGCATACACATCTCAGGGCTTGCCCTCATTAGGTACGTATATATTAAATTATGACTGCAAGGGAGTTACAAGTAAGATTTTTTCTATAAGGTGCATCCTAGAAGAGTTGCGCATGAAGAAGTAAATAAAAGAGACATAAATACATATCCTAAGGCGTGCCTAGATGTAGAAAATTGCTAAGGATGAGTATCAGTAGAAGAGAGAAAAGAGGAAAAATTAAGTCTTTAGTAGTGAAGAGACAACTTAATGGGGGATGATTACAGTTGTTAGAAATTAGTTAGAAGGGCGCACCCTGAGGAAGTAAGTGTCTTAATGGGAGATGAATAATTTTGATTGATGGCATTAAAGTCCTTTTACATTCCTAATATTTCAAGGACTTGGGGGGTAGTTGTTGCACCCGATTTTGTCTAGGCGCGCCCTGTGCTTTAGGGCTCGCCCTAGGTTGAACCGATGGGGTTGAGGTCTTCATATTTGGACTATTATGTTCCTGGTAAATAAATACTTAGTTATGGATTGAGTTCTGTTGTGCTCATATTTGGTTTAGGGTGCGTCCTCTATAATTGACGGGCGCGTCCCGTGAGGTTGCTTTACACAGACTTTAGCTTGAATAAATAATATTTGGAGTTCGGTGTACACTGGGTCTTAAGTCTGAGGACTCGTCCTAAGTCTGATGACTAGTCCTAAGTCTGATGACTCGTCCTATGCCTGAGGACTCGTCCTAAGTCTGATAACTCGTCCTATGTCTGAGGACTCGTCCTAAGTGTGATGACTCGTCCTATGCCTGAGGACTCGTCCTAAGTCTGATAACTCGTCCTATGTCTGAGGACTCGTCCTAAGTCTGATGACTCGTCCTATGCTTGAGTACTCGTCCTAAGTTTGATGACTCGTCCAAAGTTTGATGACTCGTCCTATGTCTGTGGACTCGTCCTAAGTTTGATGACTCGTCCTAAGCCTGAGGATTCGTCTTAATCATGATAACGTCCTGATCATGGGGACTCGTCCTGAGGAGGACTCGTCCTGGTATAAGGACTCCTCCTAGTATGAATACTCACCCTGAGGAGACGGCTCGCCCTGAGCATGAGGGCTCGCCCTGAGGAAGAGGACTCGTCCTCGGCCAGGGAGAAGTGCTTTCATATTATTGATGCATATCATGCTTGGAAAGATATTTTCATATCAGACACTTGTGTAATAGTTATTTGAAGACTAATTGAAGGATAAGGAGTAGCTTGCATTTTAAGGAAGAATGGGCCTTCCCCAAACTGGGGAGGACGCGCCTGGAAGGTGTCAAAGGAGGGCGTGCCCTATTTTGGTCGGCGACTCTTTGGACAGTTTTTGTATAATCTTGGCTCTCAACCTAATTACATGTATCTTGGAAGGCCCTCCGTGGTTAATTGTTGAAGGCCCTCCGGGGTTAATTATTGAAGACCATTGCTCTGTATTCCACGGGTTGTCCTCGGCGGGGAGCTTTGGGATGCAGCTGACCTCAGCTTGGAAGATCCTTTCCCTGTACTCAGGCGGGTTGTCCTCGTTTGGGGGCTTAGGACGCGTTCTGCATTCGGGGTGGATCTAGTGCTAGCCTCCAGTCAAGGTATCCGGGAAATAGCTGTAGTGAACCGACTAGAGCCCATGGTTTCCGGGTCAACGTCGGATTCATGAAGTCCTTGGACCTTATACTGGGTTTTGGACTATCCAAACAAGCCTCCATGTAGAGACCTCTTCCAACTAGGTTTTGATTATCAAATCAGGGTTGAATATGGATTTCATATATTCCAAACCGATAAGAACCCGATCTGATACAAACATGTATATATATTATGGATTTCGAAATCTAGATGAAAAAATTTGGATTTTAATTTCACACTAATACTATTTAGTGATATTCGTTTAAATTTAATGCTAATTTTCCCCTTAATAATTTCACACTAGAACTTAATACGTGATATTCATTTATGTTTGATACAAAAAATTAATTTTCCTTTTAGTTCCACACTAAAACTTAACAAGTGATATTCATTTATTTTTTATATTGAGATTATTTTAGTAATTAGTGAATATTATTTTTCATAACTAATTAAGAATGATTTTATATTATAACAATTATAATATTTTTTTAAAAAATAATTAAATGGATCCAATAGTCTGATCCGATAATCCGAAATCCTAATGGATTGAATATGAATTAATTTATAAAAAAATCTGACTCTCGATCCGATCCGACCCGTTATAAATAAATGGATTTGGATATGAATTTAACTAAATCCGATCCAAATCCGATCCGTTGACAAGCCTACCAAACATGTTTGACATGTTTGATTGTGCTCTGTTTGCTCGGGCTGAATGTATGAATTTAGCATAGAGTGGAATGATAATTGAGCCCATTAAATTAGACTGTTTGGTTAGTCTAAGTAAATAGAATGGTTGAAACCCATGCATTTTCGTTCAAAATTTTAGTATTATTTCTTTTAGAAAACCATCCATTCTATTCATATATATATATAATATGTTGTCTTCAAACATCTAAATTAATTCGTATAAATTTGATAGCTCTTAGTCTCCTAGCTACATAGATATATCCATACTCAGACTCGGCTAGAAGTGTCCAACATTGATATGTGTCCAAGTATCGGACCCGGCAGCATTTTGAAAAATATACATGTTTTTTGCCTAAAATAAATGTCCAAATTCGAGTGCTCCATGTCTGAGTATCGAGTGTTCGACACGGGTACTCGAAGGTAAAATGAAGAGTCCGAGTAACATAGGATATATCAAAAAAGAAAGCTTGGGGGAAGCCGTGCCCGGATAACGATTACCTTGAAGAAATGATAGTAAAGTCACTTAGTGCTCTCGCTTGAAGAAATGATAACCAAGGACACCACCACCTGAGTTATATTTGTCCACTTATTTTTTTATTCCTTTCTTTCATTTTAGCCCTTTTTTAACCCATTATTGTAATCTATTATATACATAAAAAAATAATACTGCTATATTAATTAATTTTATTAATTTTAATTATCTACACATATATGAATATGTATGTTTTCAATAAAAAATATAAATGCACTAATTTAAAATATTTATTAATAGACGAAACTTTTTAATGATATATAATAGTACCAAATATAATATAAAATTTAATTATTTTTAAACTTTTCCTATTTGTTTTAAATGATTTGTATATTACAATCAACATATAAAATTTTATTAATTATTATCATAATTTTAAAATCATTACAAAATTGATCATAATATATATAGTCAATATTAACCATACAACAAATTTCACCGGTTTTAAGATATAAAAATAATCTGTTATCTATATATCTATATAATATATTAACATATTTGTTTCACCCATATGAATTTATCTTTTATATATTAATCATACAAGTTGGGTTTATTAGTTTATTATTATGTTAAAAAATATAAATAATAAATTAATATAAATTTTATTTGTTTAAATTTTTTTACGTACAATTATATTTACATTCAATAAATTTTACTTTAATAATTGAAATCATAAAATTATAATGAAAATGAATTTAAAATTATTAAAATAATAAAATAATAAAATCTAACAAAAATTTATTTTATTAAACAATTTATTTTTATCAAAATTTTATTGAACAATTTTAACTAGGCCGGTGCTTCACACGGGTTATGTGCTAGTATATAATAGATTACAATAATGGGTTAAAAAAAGGGCTAAAATGAAAGAAAGGAATAAAAAAATAAATAAATGAGGTGGACAAATATAACTCACACGGTGGTGTTCTTGGTTATCATTTCTTCAAGCGAGAGCTCTTAGTGACTTTGCTATCATTTCTTCAAGGTAATCGTTATCCGGGCACGGCTTCCCCGCTAGCTTTCTTTCTTGATATATCTGTGTCAAAGTTAAATCATAGCTAATTACAAAAGTAATTGTGGCATGACATTCAATATACAATTAATACACACTAAAATGAAAGTTTCATCAATATCATGGAAAACTCTTAAAATTGTTCACAAATGTAACCCAGGTACTACAAAGGAGTCCAATGTTCGTTAATCAATGTTATCAACATAAACTAGAATCACAATATGAAGCACCTTTGCCACATGTTTACAAATTAGAGGAACAATAACAAAAGAAATCACCAAATGAGAAAATATTACTAGTTAGAGTTTTACAAATCGGATCTTTCATGTGAGAATCACAATCTGCAAATTCTAATTATGAGTCATGGGAGCCAGAAACAAACATTAAGGATTGCTATGAATCTGAAGAGAAAAATCAAAATCAAAGCACTTGTACAAATTGATTTGGATGTCTAAAGAACAAATACGAACCAATAATGCAAAAACTATACATGTATGGTGACAGTAAGGAATAAGCTTATTGCTCGTGTTCAAGATGAAAACCAAAACTCAGCGCCATCGAACTTATATGAATTAATTTGGATGTTTGCAGGAGAACTGAATAAATATATCATTCTTCCGGGATAGAATTATCCATCCCAGTATCCCACGTTTTTTAAAGGAATTAATATTTAATATCTAGACTAACATAAATGGACCATTCCATTTCCTTGGACTAACCAAACACTATAATTTGATTCTGGGCTAAATTGATCATTCCATTCTTCTCGTTCCAGCTAAACAGAGCATAAAAGGGATGCTCATCACACAATCGTCAAGTTACCGCTTTCAACTATTGTTACATTATTTTAGTGATTATGCTTCTCTTATATACATCCAGTTAATTATTCTTGTTCACTGGAGTCCCTTTATTCTATACAAATTGTTGTAATTTTTAGACAGACAAATGAATCAAAAATCTGAACTGTTCTGTTGAAATTATCTATTAGCTTTATGTTTTTCAATGAATAATACAACTTGTTCCTCCAAACAATTGCTTATGTAATGACATTTAAAATGATTGTGAATTTTTTTTAAATGAATATTGATAATGAGTACTGTATATATTTTATAATAATGTATGTATTATTGATTGCTCTTAGTCTCTTTTTGGCACTAATTAATATTTCCTAGTTTTGTAATAGCAACTTGCTTCACATGGCCTATTTGACGTTCATGTAAAGGCCACTGGCGATTTTCACATTGATGGTCATCACACGAGTGAAGATATTGCCCTTGCCATTGGAACGGTAACCTGTTTATGTCATTTATTCCATTTCCAAACTGTTCAATTTTTCAGTATTTTTCTCTTGTTTAGATGTCAATCGTCATTGTATTTTTTCAATGTGCATGAAGGACACGTGACATTAAAGGCTTCTACCATACTCAATAATGGCAAAGTCCTAAATTGTATTTAGGGCATTATCATTGAAGCAATTGTAGTCTCATCTTTCCATATAACATTTAAAGTCCAAATTAAACAGTATTCCAGATACTATTATATATCTGGATTAGGTTGTTAATCTATATACTTTGACCCTAGTTCAGACAACTTATAAATTTCGACTATAGCGGAAGAACAAAAAGAATAATTATGCTTTTTAGAATAGATTATATTAAATTTATGTCAGAATCTAAATTTATTATATATAAAAACAAGTTAATTACATTAATGCAAACATGGTAACATTTGACTAAGTTGGGGCTCCAAGGGATCAGTCAGAGCCTAGTTGATGCCCCTATCCACTTGGTAACAATAAGAGGGGGCTGCTTGAGTCTCGTTATAGGCATGAGTGGATGAGTATATCTAAATCTTTTAAAATAATTTTGCCAAAAAAAGGAGGTAATGAAAATACAATTTTATCCAATAATTTAATTGTATTAGAATTCTAATCAGTCACTAAATTGGGATTATATTGAGATTGATTTTTTGCAAGGGTTCGGATGAATCTAACCTATTGAAAGTTGAAACTGTTCAGTGCATAGTAACACTACAAGGTTTAACTCAATTTGTTCTGCAGGCTTTGCTGCAAGCACTTGGTGATAAAAAAGAATTAACTGATTTGGTGATTTTTCAGCTCCACTTGATGAAGCACTGGTACATGTAGCACTGGTACATGTAGCACTGGTATGTCGTAAGAAATATCCTTTTTGCAATAGATGAAATGCTAAGACATAATAGGAGATCAACAATATTAGTGAGTTTGTGTAATAGCTGTATGTATAAGACTGCCAGTATCGTTGCTTCTACAAGTTCCGGTTGACTAAATTTTAGGCCAACAATCTCTTTCTGAACTCATTGATGCATATCAATTCTTCTTATTGTGAAATGCTTTGAACATGATGTTGAGGAGTGAAGTAATGCTCCATCAGATTGCATTTGTAAATAGCTTGTACTTGACCAGAAATATTGTATATCTGTGGTTGGTCATATATATTGGCATTTCTCTAATATTTCTAGAGCTTAAGGCTTCACGGAACTCTACTGATACTGATTGGTAATTGATTTTGCATGTATAGAGGAGGCATATGCCAAGTGAACTGTCCAAGATTCATACCTTGCAGCATCTCACACTAACTAATAACCAAAAAAATGAATTCCATTTATTTTGCAATATTTTGGGAAGCAAAACATGTACCGGCAATAATAATTGGTGAAATTATGTATAGTTTTACCTTTATTACTAAAGATTTCCTGTAAACATGTTATTGCTCCTTTTTGACTTGATAAACTGTAACAAAGTGTGACGCAGTATGTAGATGCAGGTTCGCATTTACGTGTAATAATGCTTATTTTGTATGCACAAATTTGGTGCAATATTAGGTGCCTAGATGGTCTTAACATTGATTTCTGCTGATTTTGTAATCCAGGATTTATCTGGATGGCCACATTTGAGCTGTGATTTACGTATACCAACTGAGAGGGTTGGAACATATGATACCCAGGTATTTTGTTTCTATGAGCTTTTTTTTCTTCTGCGATAAACTGGTGGTATCTACTATCTAGGACTCTATCCTTAGGAATCTAATCTTGTTCCTACTGCCTACTGGTAGTTATACAAGTAGTTTAATGTTATAAATTATAGAATAAATAATGGATACATACTTATAAATATATTGTTAAAGATTTTGTTACTTGAGAAACTAGTATATCAATTACTCCCTCCGTCCTAAAAATATTGGCGTTTTATAAAATTTAAAAATAAAAAACTTTGACTATTAATTAATAATTATTGTTAAAAGTAAAAATTATGAAAAAATATTATTAAAAAGTATATTTAATATATTATTAGACTTTACTTTTAAATTTGTAAAATTATAAATTACTAATATAAAATTTGTGGTTAAACTTAAATACGTTTGACTTTTAAAATTTATAAACAGCCAATATTTATAGGACGGAGGGAGTATTTATTATTGATTATTTCAACATCTCTAATTCTCTATCTGTATACTTTAATCTGTGTTGATTCAGCATATATTTGTAAATAAGAATGGCCTAACAGCCAAATCTTCTAGTGGAGAACAAGAGTCCATGCCTCTTTGAATTTGTTCCATATTGACAAATTGTAACCCCCTCCCTCCTTCTCTCTCTCTCGTACTAGTACCGATTTTTGTTTTTTGCGTGTAGTTAACACTGGTAACTCATGACCAAGTAATTGTGATTCCTCCATGGGCACTAACTTGTTTTATTGCTTATATAATTGTACTATCTAATTGTTGATAATTTATGTTGAGAAAATGAAGAAATGAAATGAGGAACTGAGAGGTTCAAAGACGTAGTCCCTTTTATATACTGTTGCTTCTCTTTTAGAATAAATCTCTGACGAAGGATGTTAAATTGATTAAAGTATGACTGTTTATCAAAAATTGCGAAGAACTAGAACTGAATCACTTCACAGAAAATATTTCTGCCCTTCAGAACAAGGAGTTTGTACTTGGAAGTCTTAGGTTAATTGCTAAATTATGCTATATATCCTTTGGATAAAATCAAACGTCAAGATTCTACTAGTACATCATACTGTATAAGATGTAAATTTGTCTACATATTGCTTTTCATTATTTTGATAATCAAACAACATTCAGAGGTTGCATGAGCTTTTTATTTGAGCACACTTCATTTTTTTAGGGGGAAACTTAAAATTTTTAGACACATGCTCCAACTTTGAGCAATTGTCTTCATTCCATGTTTTCGCTTAATAACATTGGGTCTATAACTAAAACAATCTCAGACATGAATTTATGTTGTCTTATTTTAATTTAATTTGTTGTTTTTTCCTTGTGCCCAACTGATATCCTGTAATATTGTTTTATGTAGCTGGTGGAACACTTTTTTCAGTCTTTGGTCAATACATCTGGTATGACACTTCACATCAGGCAGGTATGCAATCATTTCATTGCAATATTAATTTGCTCGGGTAAGAAGAAAATGATGTTATAGATGAAGAAATTACGCTACACATGTCAAGCTACATTGACAACTCCTGCACAAGTTCATACCTTTATATGTTCAGATAGTATAATTATGTTACTTTTAGAGCCAAATCTGTCAGTACCAAATGTTAAAGAATGATATTATGTGCTCGGCTATAATCCAAGATATTAGAAGTCATTAACTTGTCATTCAGATAGTATAATTATGTTACATTTAGAGCCAAATCTGCTAGTACCAAATGTTAAAGAATGATAGTATGTGCTCGGCTATAGTCCAAGATATTAGAAGTCCTTAACTTGTCATAAATAAAACTGTTAAAAGATTAATGGTACTTCTTTTCCCTAATGGTATTAGGTTACTTGAAAGATGGAATGAATTAGGTTTTTATGAATCTGGAAATGCGTCGGAACAGTCCTGTAAACAACATTTCTGTTTTGAATTTGCATGACCACTTCTTATATGTCGTATGTTCTTCTGATGAGATCAGCTATCTGGAAAAAATTCTCACCATATTATTGAGGCAACCTTCAAGGCTTTTGCAAGAGCTCTTCGCCAAGCAACAGAATATGATCCACGTCGTCGTGGAACTGTGCCAAGGTTTGATCACACTTTCCTTTTGAAGTAATAGAAGTATTAAATCAGGACCATAGCTCCCTAACCCCATGGCCTAGTCAATGCACGACAGTACCTGGCTACCTATCTTCATTTTTGTCTTTTTATATTATAAAGGCATTTTTATCAAGTAAAATGAAGTATTGAGGGACATGTTTGCCAATTTTCTGTTTTGAAATAATTGTTGAGTCTGAGAGCTAGAACTAGCTTAAATTTAGCCAAGCCTGCAGACATGTACGTTATTATATTATATTACATTCTGCTTTTTTTTCCTGAAATGGTATCACATTCTATCTCTTTGCAGCTCCAAAGGGGTTCTCTCACGTTCTTAGTACTCCGTAATCATGGGACAGATGAAAGAGCATGCTACTATTGTCGAGCTCTCTCTCTCTGGAATATTATATTTACTTGTTTAGATCCACTGAAGGTCTCTTTTTCTTAGTGAAGTTTGCCTTCGTAAAACAAAGTGATAGAATTGGTGGACATGGTAAAGCATGGAATAAAATCATCGATTTTTTGTGGTATTTGCTACAGTGAAGAAGAGGCTAAAAAAGTTTATACTTACTGCAGGCTGCTGCCTTGCGGTATGTCATGAAAGTTTCTACAACTGCATTATATCAAGGCTATACATGAAGTTTAAGATTATGGGATGCTGTTGCCTTTGCTGCACGTCTGGAACACTGTAGAAAATGATCAGCATACTGATTTATTGTAGATTATGCTTTAAGATGGATGATGAATAATATTCAATTGTTCATAATTTTTTTTCTTTGTAAACTGGTAATATTGCAAAAGATGTTAGTAAGATTGTATATCTGCTCAACGGCAGTAAGAGTTTGTAGCTGACCAACAAGTATTTGAAAACGGGGGAATATGTGAATCCTACTTGTAGGATCCAAACAAAGGAAAAATATTTGTAAGCCTGTCATACCAGACAGTTGTAATCATGAGCAACCTTTCGACATAGTCTACTGTAAAATCTATTGTACCGAATGCTCATCATAACAAGTATTACTCGAACTAATTACAGCAACCCAAGAAAACCACTCCAGTGTGCGGGTTACTGAGTTCTATATTAGATAGATTTAGTGTCTGATGTTCTGAAGGGCCTTCGGCCTATATACTTGTAACTGGTGAAGCTCCGCCGTAGACTAAATCATGTGGACGATAAGATGATGTTTCTCTAGAGGGTAATCTGACTTGACCAAAAAATTCTGATTTTGTAATGAAGTAAATTGAAGTTACTAATTTTAAGGACGCTTAAAATTAGTAAGATCAATTATAGTTTGAAACTTTAGTCACCCACCTTACACTCTTGATGTTTGAATGCATGATCGAGATTAGAAGGTATAGCGTGTGGTAAGTTAGACCTCTCCGATCTTCATCATACATATCAGTCATGCAAAGATAAGTTAACTCAAAATTAACGGTGCAAAACTATATATACAACTAAATCTCTATAAATTAATAATCTCAAGTGCGGTGAATTTATTACTTTAACAAGGTTAAAAGTACAATATCTCTATGATGTCATGACCGAAAAAAATATTAATTTATCGAGATTTCTACTGTATACACAATGCAATGCAATGAATGTCACTTGGTGAGATGAAAGTTCCAGTTGCTTAAATTCTGGACTGTTTTCCGTTTATGTTGATCATAGGACAGATTTTAAATCCAGGGGTTGATGCAGGTTTCTTTGTGTATAGGTTTAGGAGTTGATGAGATAATCAAATCGTATTTGTGTTTCATAAAGACCGTCCTCATTGAGCATACTGTATACTGGCATAAGATTAGCTTTCATGGCAGCAGCTAAAGATACAAGCTTATAGTTACCATGGCTTTCTCAGCAAGCCTTCAAAGAAAAATTATTCTCTGTGCTTTTGGTGCCGAGTTGATTAGAACAGATCCTGCTAAGGGAATGAAATGTGCTATTTTAGTTGAACAGATTTTGGCAACCCAAACCCGATCCCCGAACGAGGAATATTTTCCTCCCCGATCCCCGCCCTCCAACAGGGAACGGAAATCCCCGCGGGAAATCGGGAAATTTTTATTTTTTTATAAAATATAAAATATATTTTCAAAACAAATATTAACATGATAAATTATAATATTTTATATGATTTTTTTAATTTAAAATTATATTTTAATCCCAAATCAAAATTAACGTTTATTTACTATATATATAAAAGATTAAAATTAAATTATATTCTAGTATGAAAATTTAAAATAATAATATGGAATTAAAATTAAAATTATATATATATATATTATATTATTATTAATTTATTTGATACATATAAATATATATTAAATATTAAATTTATTAATATTTGAAACGGAAATCGGGGATCGGGGCGGGAAGATCCTAATCCCCGACTCCGCCCCGATCCCCGAAATTTTGATAAATTTTCCCCCGATCCCCGTCCTGAACACGAAAAATTCCCCGATTCCCCGACCCCTACCCGAACGGGGATCGGACCGGATCGGGATCGGGTAGGGCGGGTTGAATGCCCATCACTAGGAAAAAACACTCAATACTTACATTTTTCAGCAGTTTAAAAATTCTGCAAACTCGGAGTTGTTATATTGCTAGTTATTCTTCATGATTTCGTTACTTATCTTAAGCGAGAATTTGTTTTTCTATTTTGTGATGTAGATATGAAACAAAACCCTCTGGAACAAAATTTGAAAAGCCTGCCATGGGGAAGTTTATGTATCTAATCTTAAATCGGGAACCATTTAAGAGTTCTATTTTATCCGGAGGAAAGCCTGGTAACCTTTGGGTGATAAATCTCTGAACTTAGGACTTGGAAATTTAGACACACCGAGTGGATTTCTTCCTGAACTTACGAGTTGTTAAACAAATTTCTTATAGAAGAATAGGTAAAGATTCACAAAAGTAGCAAACATTTCTATCCATCCTTATTCTAAACTACTGTAAACAATTTCTATTGAGGTTTGTCGATTGTCTACAATGCTACATTCAAAGAATTTGTATCAAGTAATATTGTAAACGATAGATCATTCTTACTCTTGCAATCTAGCAATGTTACATTCGAAAAGTGTTAATTCATTCTAAGATAGTTGTACTGTTTAGTCTCGTATACTACTGTTAAGTCTAGCAATGCTGGTCCATTCGAAGTTCAGTCTACTGGCAGAAGTATCATTCCCTCAAACATTACTATAATACGCATGGTTTTAAACAATACTCTGTATATCCCATTGAAATCGAATAAAAATGATATGTTACGAAACAAATAAAATTTAAAATGAGAAAACGAGTGGCACACAATAAAAGTTAAAAGCAAGACATTCATCTATCCAAGAAAATCTTGAAAGCCTCTACCAGCAAAGAGCTGATCAGAGAGCTCAGACAAAACAGCATTAACAGTCAACAAAACAACACTAGAACCAGCAATAACACCAAGCACAACACCAGTAGTACTCACCACTTTACTAAAAGCAGGCCACTCAATCTCTCCAATCTCTTCACCCACACCTTTCCAAAAATCATCACCCCCTTGTTTATTTTCCTCTCTTTCTTTCATGGCCTTTTTAATTTCAGCTCCTATTTCAGAAAGTTGGTCACTTTCTGGTTCTTGGGTGGTGGGTGTTTCTGATTCTTGAGACACACTGCTATTGCTGTTGGGGTCTTGAATGGATTTGATGAGAGTCAAGGGTGATTTTTTAATTCTGTTTGTGGGTTTAGTGAATGGTGTGAATATGATGGGATAGGGGGTGAGTGTGGAGGAGATGGTTGATGATTTTCTGGGGAAGAATGAAGGGCGGTGAATGTGTGAGAGAGAAAGAGAATGTGCCATCGGAGAGGGAGTGGTGAACTGCTTAAACAGAATTGGGCAATGGGTCGGATGTAATATTTTTCCCAAATAATTTCATGCATATTTTAGGAAGATAATAGTATACCTTATATCTTTTTTAAACTACTTTTATATTTTGATGATAATTAAAATAGAATAACAGTATTATTTTGATAGAGAATACATATCTACGTAAGAAAAGTAGCGATATAATTAAATTTCACCTAGTGAATTATCTGTGAAATTTCTATTTTCTCCCTATTTTAAGTTTATAAAGGTCATTTCTCATGTCAATATGAGTTAACGAATGATCCATTTTTAACTCAATTTCTTAATTTATACTATTTTTTAAAGGGTTGCCGGGTGATTCAAATTATACCCGATTACACTATTTATAGTTTTACACTGTGCATTATACATGCTAGTTGAAATTTTAACAATACCGCAAATTGTAGTACCAATTCTGCTATCATCGATTTCGAAATTCAAAATTTGAAATTTTTTGTCCTAGATTATTCTTTTAATATATCATTTGATTAGTTTTTCTCATTATTTGTCTATCATGTTTTAATTTTTTTCTTAAGATTAATGAACATGAGAAAGTAGGAGAGTCATTAAGTTTTTACTCCTACACAAGATATATAATTATGATATCTATATTTGATTCACAATTACATTTAATCGGTTGAAGATGATGTGATAAAATTTCCTTATCGAGTATTAAGCTGCGTGTGATTATACGACCTAAGTTTTATATATATTTGTTGTATAACTATATTTATTTTGTTTATTACTCATTTTGATTATTGTTTTAAATATTTATATCAAATTAAAATTTAAGATCCAAACTTTATTTTGATAAAAGAATTAAAATTTTATATCAAGTATAACTAGTATTTTTTACACTTTTAATATGAGTGTTAGAAAATCAAATATTAATTAAAATGGGACGTAGTAAGTAATATTTTAATTCATTTATTTTATGATTAGAGTGCCTAAAATACATTTTAGGTCACTTAACTCAAGATTTTATATGCAAATATGTGAGGGGTATTTTTATAAAATCAGGATTCATTTTAAATTTTACTAATATATTATTATCTTGCACTTAAATCTTAGTAAATTACACTTAAATCTTAGTAAACTACCTGAGATGTATCTCAGGTTTCTTTTTCCTCTTCATTTATTCACAAACTCTCTATGCTTCAATTTAAGTAAGTATCGTGAACGTGAAAAAATGTTATATTATTAAAATATTATAAGAGTTTTTATAATATTAATTTTCTTAATTTTATCAATCTTTAGATATAAACTATAGGCCTTATATGGAAGTTAAAAATTTGGGATAAAATTAGAGTTTTGAGCTAAATTAGAGGCTTGAACTAAATTAATTGTCTAATATTAATATTTGGTAGTTCGTGGATTGAAATAACGATTTGATTCAATACACAAATTTTAAAAAAACTACTTAGAAATTTTTTTTCAATTAAATGATTATCATGTATCTATTTAAAATCCAAATAACTAATTCAACAACTATTTATCAAATAATTTTATTCAAAAGTTAATTCAATCAGTTAGTCAAAACAATTAATTCAATCCGTTAACGGATAATTGTCAAATAAGGCCTGCATAAAAATGTTGCCATATTTTTTATATCTTAGTCCATAACTAAAGACTACTGTAATATCTTCCCTTAACAGTAGAATTCTAAGGCGGTCCGAGCATGCAAGATTAATCATCAAAAGTGATATAAGCTATAGTATCATTGAACAACTCAATATTCGAAAGTTTCAGCAGCTTTTTATGTTCACTGTTGTTTTCTCCGTCATATGTGCGACAGAACAAGTTCGAATTTCATTTAGCACTAGTTGTCTAGTATATCCAAATATAAACTGCAATGGAGAAAGGAACAGAATTAAGTAACGTACAACAATGGCAATGAAAATCATATAAACTACTATAGATATACGAGTATGTAACTAGCAGCTAGGCGTTATACACAAATGGCCAACTGACCTTGGCTAATTTCTTGAACTTGTAAAGATACATACATGTCTGAATAATTAGTTTACTGTGTGTTTTACGCACTCTTTTGGCAAGTTTGTTTTTTTGTGTTATTTATGTAGGCATGGTTCAAATGTATGTAAGCATGGATAAATTGATCCACTTCCACAAGTCAGTCCATATTCTTTTTTCATTTCGAGTTGATTGAGTTGACATATCCGGTATCACTGAAAGTTAAATTATTCTTTTTTACTTTTTTTTTACGAGTAAAATAATTTATTAATTAAAAGTCATACGACATTTACAAAAATAATCAAAATTCAACGAATACATCATATCGATCAAATCAATATTTCATTCAGTAAGACTATTATCACCAAGTTGATCATAAATTGTGGAATATCCCTCATTTGTATTGCTAAAACATGCAGTCTTGTTATAGAGACAATCTAACGATTTGTTGTAGTCGGAAGAAGTATGTATACATAATTTGTCTAGACATATTCAAAAACTTGAACATATATGTGATCTCATATAAACCCTTATCAATGAATTACTATTATTATAAAACTTATAAAGATCTAATATCACAAACATTAAACACACTAAAATTGAGAACAAAATCCAAAAAATGGGTAGAGAAAAACACACTAAATCTGCACGAGAGAGAACAAAACCCAATAAATGGGTACTAAACACTCTCAGAAAGAGAGACTTATTTAAATAAATAGATATAAAATGAAGAAAAATAAGAAAAGAAGGGGCTTATTATCAACCAAGAAGCTGACGATAGCCCCGAATCGATATAAATATTTTAGGGTTTTTTGAGAGAGGAGGGGTGGCTCACTGACTCACTCAATCTATGTGAATAAGTAAAAAAGAAAGAAAGAAAAAAGAAATATTCTTTTTTTATTTACTTACATAAATACAATTATTCTTTTTCCTTTTTAATGCTTTCATTTTCCGTGCCTCATTGATTTTTTTCATATGTCATCTCTAGGGCTGTAAACCGGATAATTCGGATACGGATCTGTCAATAACCGTATCCGAATCCGAAAATCCGTATCCGAATCCAAAAAATTTTAAAGGTTAATATCCGAATCCGGATCCGACGGATACTATCCGGATACGGATAATATCCGGATCCGAATCCGAATCCGATTTTTAATAAATTTTTTAAATTTATATTAAAAATTCAAAAAAAATTGCAAAAAATATTAAAAATTTAATTTAATTTTTTTAATTGAATTAAGAGTTAAAGGGATTTAAGTCTATTTTATTTTTAAAAAAATTATTTTTTATTTATCTTTTCAATCTAATTTTGTTATCTTAATGATATTAAACTCAAATAATATTTTTGTATATGTCTATAATATTTTTACAATTATATAAAATTTGTATAAATATATTATTTAATGAATATATATACACACTACAAAACTAATAGAATAAATTTTAAATTGTATATATACATTATTTATGTGATATATGTGATACGATTTAAAATGCATAAAATACTATAGAAATATAAACTTTAAACTATAAACGGGCTTATAACTATAAATGAGTTTAAAAATATATAATTATATATTATATATATTAAATATATATATATATATATATATATTATAATTAATTTCGGATACGGATATTTTCGGATACGGATGTGCCTATATCCATATCCGTATCCGGAATCTTCGGATTCGGATACGGATAATATCCGGTTTTTTCCGGATACGGATAATATCCGCTTTTTTTCCGGATACGAATACAGATATTTCGGACGAATATCAGATTTTTCGAATTTTTTTGACAACCCTAGTCATCTCAGGAAAATATGTATATTTATAAAAATATTATTAAAATTTTATATTTAAAATATTTTTAAATATTTTACAAGCCCCTTAGCGTCAAGTCTGTTCGAAGCGGCTCTAAATTTGTGACTTCCAATATTAAGTTAAAAAATATGGGGTGATTAGTGATAGTTCTAAATAGGTTTAAATGGCTAAAACATATTTGAACAAAGGCCGAACTTGTAAGTCATTGTTGATGGAGAAATCTGGTAATCAACAAAGATCGAGGTTCTTTGCCGGAAAAAGATCTGACAAGGCTGAGATGCGGTGGAGCGTGGTGGTTTGTATGAGATTGGGGGCTGAGATTGCTAGGTTTTAGAATAACTAGAGCTTTGTGTTCTCTAGCGGCTGTGAGCTCTAATAATTCCGACCCCCAACAATGTGCCTACGTACCTCTATTTATAGGCAAAATAGAGGATCAAGCCCACGTAGTTCTTGGCAAAGCGGAGGCCCGTTAGGAAACCTGAGTTTCCTTCTTCAAATCGAATGCAGAGAAGGCAAGTGGAACCTTCCTGGAAGAGGACTCTACATTCGGGCTCATTCGGATAGGTCAAAGCCCAGTATAAGGTCCAAGGACTTCATGGATCCGTCATTGACCCGGAAACCGTGGGCTCTAACCGGTCCACTACAGCTATTTCCGAGGATACCTTGACTGGAGGCCAGCACTAGATCCACCACAAATCGTAGGTCACGTCCTAAGCCCCCAGACGAGGGCAACCCGCCTGAGTACAGGGAAAGGATCTCCCAAGATTAGGCCAAATATGCCCTCATAGCTTCCCGACGAGGGCAACCCGAGGAATGTGAAGCTATGATCTTTAATAACTTTGATCGGATCAAGGACAACTAACTCAGCCGTTCCCCCACATTGGGCGCGCCCTCTATCCACCAGACAAAGGCGCGCCTGGACGTCACCATTACCTGATATTCCGGCTTCTTCCCGCAAAACTTTGATAACCACAACTCTGACTCCGGCTGACATTGATCCTGGGGGCGCCTACGTGGCATGATCCACATAGGGCGCGTCTTCCTCATCAAAAATGACGCATAACAAGTACCCCCCAAGTCTTAAAATCACTGAGTGGTTGCAAGATTTCTCACTTTCCAAAGTAGGTCTCCATCAGCCTAGACATAATGCACGCCCCTTCACCAAGGCGCGCCTTAGGAATACTAACCGCCATGTCTGTATGTATATACGGGCCAAACCTGTAGTTTTCCTCGAAAACCACGCTGATACCCAATAAGATCATGCCACGTGTTACGCACGTCCCATCATATATATACGGTACTTTCAATTCTCATTCCTCACATTTGCTTTTGCTTTTTTGATTCACAACCGCGGCAGACTTTTCGGAGCTTTTCTGGGCGCCTTCTTCCTCCAATAACCAAGTTTTCATCGTCAAATTACTCGTCTAGTTGGTACGATTCTAATGCCCTATTTTTCATTGTATTTCATCCGCTATATTGACTGGAAATGCTAAAAACCTGTTCGAGTCCTTGGTGTTCTTCGTCGTGTCTGTATATATATCTGTATGTATTGTTGGTGGATCTGATTTTGCCTTCTGTATTTATCCTAGATATGTTCTTGAAAAAATGTTTTAATATATGTAAGGTGCGCCCACTAGATATTAATCATCACGGCGCCCCTTAGTCAAACATATTATGCCCTAGGTACTCAGTTCTATCTTACCGCGTAGGTGACCTTTTAGATATGGACGTTATAGGGCGCGCCTTATACGGGGAGACGACTCTCGAACCCCCTAGGGTGCGCCTGAATATCACTACAGGACGCGCCTTTACAAGGTCCTACTAAGTGTTGATTTTTCTTCATTTCAGATGGTCCGTGAAGGCGCGTCCAAACTACCCTTTCATCCTTTTCGAGAATTCGTCTTTAAGAGATACGGAGGGACCATCTCTCCCACCAGGATTCCATCCCCCCTTTCTCCACAGACCAAAGAATCAGTTAGAAAATTTATGGAACACCTTGGCAGAAACAAACATGAATTAGGTTTCGACGAGACGGCCCCTTCTCCGCCCATTCTTCCCGAGGTAGCCCTTGGGACAGCGCCTCAAAGTGAGGCGCGCCCAATATCAGTAAATATAGATAACGATTCTGAAGCGGAGGAAGGAGAGGTGGCAGAACTTACAAGAAAGAGGCAAGACAAGGAACCCATAGAAGCGTTGGCTCAAACATCTCAAGCAGAAGCTGTGGACGCGCCTGACGAAGAAGATTTGCCACTGTCTCATCCCCTATCCCCCATCCCTTTCATACATTGGCCAGTCGCAGACTATGAGGTTGACATTGATTGGGATGGACGAGAGATACCTGATAAGGAAAAGGAGCAGATGAGGGCGCGCCAGGGGAAGTTAGCCTGTGTCGGGTTACGAACTTCAGTCACGGATGTTGAAGTCGCTTGGACTATGAAATATTACGACCAGGAAGGCATGTGGAGCATTCCTTCAAGGAAGATGCGCCCCCACAGGTTTGACATAAGATCTATGAGGATCCCTAGGATGGTGACTTCCCCTAAATTGGTCGAGCTGGGTGTGGGCGCGCCCTTACATCCATATTTAGAGCAATTTGCGAATGGTTTGACATCGCGCCTCTTCAACTTTCTCCCAACGGCTGGAAGTTTGATATAGCTCTATATGTCATGTATCATTCCTTAAACCAAGGTGTGCCTACTATGCAGGAGTTTAGCCATTTCTTCTCTTTAAGGTAAAGTAGCATTGGATATTTCTTCTTGGTGGTTTGGAGGAAACACAACAAACGAGGCTTCTCTGAGGGGAAAACCTCGAATGTGAAAAAGTGGAAAGAACCTTATTTCTATGTCTACGACATCCCTAGAGTTCGAGTTCGTTTTAACAAAGCCCCAAGTAAGTCTTAGGGCGCGCCCATGATGTATTCAACCTCAAAACGACATATTTGCTTGTATATTTTTCTGATTTTATTTATTTATTATTTGTTTAGTTCTTCGTACTCAAACCCATTTATCTGGCGCCGCCTTAGCAAGGGCGGAAACTGTCTTGAACCTTCCTCAAGACCAAAAGGACCTCAAGAATTTGATCACCATTGAAAAGTTAAAGGAAGTGGGCTTTTTATCCGAGAGAGTAGGAACGATTCAGCCTGCCCTTCATTCGGACGAGGACGCGTCCTCAGAGGAAGAAAGATCTGAGGGTGATCTTTCTCCTAGTGACCTAGAAGGTGATCCCGTTTTTTGACCAACCGTTTGTTGACCATAGTATCTTTTATACATCGCTTTGACCCCTTATCTGTTTACAATGCATGCTTTTTAGGGCGCGCCTTAAAGGATGTTATTCTGACTGCTATTCTTTGTTTATTTGCAGAAATGCCGCCAAAAATTCCGAGGGGTTGGTCAACCAAACCCAAGGATCACTCTTCTCCATCTATGCACTTAAGTAAGGGTTGGTTGAATCCTCTTCTATATAATGCCCCATCATACTCCACATACCTAGCTGCTTTGTACCGAAGTTTCCTAGCTTCTCCCTTGTCCTCTGGAAGTTTTCCTTTCTTCAAAAATTCCCAAATAGGTGTTTTCCATGTGATTTCTTCTAGAGTTTCTCCATCAATTGCCATAACCTCTTCTCTTGGAATGCTTGGCGCTTCCCGAATCTCCAGGGGGATGACTCCTAACATTGTAGCATTTTTTTGTGATCCCAGTTTTGCCAGGGCATCTGCCTCGAAGTTTTGACCTCGGGGGATCTGCTCTATGCGAACCTCTGTAAATTTCATTATCAGGTGCTTGGCACATTCGAGATACATCTCTGTCTTGGGACCTCGTGCCTGATACCCTCCTTTCACTTGATAAACTACCAACATCGAATCACTTTTGACAATTAAATGAGTTGCTTTCATTTCAAGGGCAAGTTTCATTCCAGCAATGAAGGCTTCATACTCCGCATCGTTGTTAGTGGCTCGAAAGGCAAAGTGAATTGCGCTCATAAGATGATGTCCTTCAGGGCTGATGAGGACTATGCCGGCCCCGGCTCCTTCATTATTCACAGCTCCATCAACATGCAATGTCCACCATGCCTTTGGAATTTCCCTTTTTCTCCTTAGAGAAGTGTGTGCCGCTTCTACCGGAATCATGGCTCGTTCATAATTTTCAAAGTCTGGTGGAAATTCTAAAACAAAGTCTGCTAGAGCCTGTCCTTTAATAGAACTCCTTGGCTTATACTCGATGTCAAATTGCCCCAATTCAACTGCCCATTTCAGCATTCTCCCTGATGTCTCTGGCCGATGCATGACTTGTTTGAGTGGATAAGCTGTCCTGACCTCGATTTTGTGAGCCTGGAAGTAGGGCCTTAGCTTTCTTGCTGCCAGTATCAAGGCATAGACCAGTTTTTCCATGTTAGAGTATCTTGTTTCGGCGTCGAGAAGTCTCTTGCTCACATAGTAGATTGGGGACTGCGAGTCGTTCTCTTCTTTTACTAGGACAGCACTAACTGAGTATTCAGAAATGGCCAAGTAGAGAATCAATGTTTCCCCTTCACTTGGCTTAGCTAACAGAGGCGGCTTCCCCAAATGTTCTTTTATTTTCTGGAAAGCTTCTTCACATTCTGGAGTCCACACAAAGTCCTTAGCTACTCCCTTGATGGCTTGGAAGAACTCTTTGCATTTGTCTGATGATTTTGACACAAACCTGTTGAGAGCAGCTACCCTTCCAGTTAAGCTCTGTACCTGCTTCACGGTGGTTGGTGACTTCATATCGAGTACAGCTTGGATTTTGACAGGATTTGCTTCAATTCCCCTATGATTGACTATGAACCCAAGGAATTTTCCTGATTCCACCCCGAACACACACTTCTGAGGATTAAGCTTCATTCTATACTTCCTGAGAATATTGAACATCTCCTCCAAGTGTCTTACATGAGTGCTGGCTTCTTTAGATTTCACCAGCATGTCGTCCACATACACTTCCATTGTCTTACCAATTTGATCTTTAAACATCATGTTCACTAGCCTTTGATAGGTCGCCCCAGCATTGATCAAGCCGAAAGGCATACCAATGTAACAATATAGTCCTCTGTCTGTGATAAAGGAGGTATGTTCTTGATCTGACTCGTGCATTGGAATTTGATTGTACCCCGAATATGCGTCCATGAAACTAAGGAGTGCATGGCCAGCCGTCGCATCTACCAACTGGTCAATTCTTGGGAGAGGGAAGCTATCCTTAGGACAGGCCTTGTTCAAATCAGTGAAATCAATGCATGTCCTCCATTTCCCGTTGGGCTTTTTTACCAAGACGGGGTTCGCCAGCCATTCAGGGTAGTAGGATTCCTTAATTAAGCCAACTTCTAATAATCTGTCCACTTCTTCCCGCAATGCTTGAGCTCTTTCACCACTGACTGGGCGACGTTTCTGCCTCATCCCTTTCTTTGTGGGGTCAATGTTAAGATGGTGGCACATTACTTTAGGATCTATCCCTACCATATCAGCATGACTCCATGCAAAAACATCCAGGTTAGATCTTAGGAAATTTATCAACTCTTCTTGTAAGGCGGGCTCAAGGTGTGAACCAATTTTCAAAACTTTTGAAGGATCCTTCATATCTATTGGGATGGATAATGTATCTTCTGCTGGCCCTGATCTTTCTGTCGTAAGAGGCATTCGAGGGTCTAGGTCAAAGTTGACGTCGTCTTCTTCCTTCTCACCTTTAGAGGGCGCGCCCTCCTTTCTTGGAAAACTGAGACAATCTTCTTCTAACTCAATGACGGGAAGAGATTCGGGTACTACCGCTTTGCCCTTCTTTTTTCTGGCCAAAGTTTGTTCTTCAGTCTCCTCGTCGCTAGTGTCTCCCACCATCTCTTCCACGGGCTCCGGTGTGGAAGGTGCTCCCAACATTAGAATTTGAGGACATGGTTTGTCTTCGAGGTACAAGGCCTCTTCTTCTTTGGGGAATTCCACAGTATACAGAACATTCACTATGGCTTTTCCTTGGTTTTCCATCATGTTGGTTGACTGATGTTGTCTTAGACTTCTTGTTTTCTCAAACACTTTTAGTGATTTGTTATAGCATTCCCTTGAATCGAATTGGCATCCCTTCACACATCCTATCCCAGCAGGTGTGGGAAACTTCATAGATAAGTGGTAGATGGAAGTGATGACTCTCATCTCTTTCAGGAGTGGTCTCCCAATCAGAGCGTTGTGGGTTGACTCATGATCCACTACTAAAAACTCGATGATCTGGGTTGATGAGAGCGCTCCTTCTCCAAGAGTGACAGGAAGACGGATGGTTCCCTTAGCGGGGATAGACTCTCCTCCAAAGCCATATAGGAAGATGTTCTCCATGGTCATGTCTTTGTCAAGAAGTCCCATTTTTCTATATGTGCTGTAGTACAGGATGTTTGCTGAGCTTCCGTTATCCACAAATACTCGATGGACATTCACCGTCCCGATCTTTACTGCTATTACTAGGGCGTCGTTATGTGGGTGATGTACCCACTTGGCGTCCTCCTCCGTGAAGGTAATGTCTGTGGATTCTCCTCTGAAGAGCTTCGTTGGCCTTGAAGAAAGGCTATTGACATTAGTGAGAGGTCGGTACTTGGCTTCCTTCGCGTATCTTTCCATGGCATTTTTTCCATCACCTACTATATGATGTCCGTCGAATATAGTGTGAATGCTGTCTGCTCTGACAAAGGTGGATTCTGAAGTTGGTTTCTCATTATTGGCTCCTAAGCCGAGCTTCCTCTCCCTCCTTGGAAAGGGATGATCAACTTTGTATTTCTTTACCCACTCGGTGAGGTGCCCTTCTTTTATTAGCACTTCGATCTCGTCTTTCAGTTGCCGACATTCGTGAGTGTTGTGCCCCGCAGATTCGTGATATTCGCAATATTTCTTCTGATATTTGCTTTGCCAAGCCGATGGGGGAGGAGGTCTCCTGAACAATCCCTTGTTTTTGTTGACTTCATAAATGTGCTCTACTCCGGCTACCAGGGGGTATATCCGTCTCTCCTTTTTTCATAGGACTGAGGCGGGCTCCAGTTCCTCCTACTATCCGTCATATTCACCCGATTTGGACTCGTCGGCTTTCTCCTATAGTCAGAGGGTGGAGTTCTATCCCTCTTCTTCAAATTTTTGGACTTTGAATTCGATTGATTGTTGTCTTCCAAAGATTGTTCGATTCTTTTGAAGGGTTCTGCCTCGGCGTACAAGGAGGCCAAAGTTGATGGCTCCTTCCCTTGCAAATGCTTCCAGAAATCTGTTCCAACTCTCAAACCTGCAATGAGGAAACTTTTCAAGGTATCATCCGTCGCTCCCCTAACTCCTGTAGCTTCAGCATTGAATCTTTTGAAGTATGCTTGGAGGGATTCATCGTCCCTTTGTTTGACATTAGCTAGAGTTGTGACCGGGGGAGCATATTTCACCGCAGCCTGGAACTGTGTTAGGAAGAGAAGTTGCATCTGGTCCCAGGTTGTGACAGTTCCCGCTCCCAACTTCTGAAACCATATTTGAGCGTTATCCCTTAGTGTAGCAGCCAAGAGCCGACATCTAGCCAGAGCCTGCACCTGATAAACATCCATGTCCGTGTTGAATTTTCCCAGATATTCAATTGGGTCTGAATTTCCATGATAGCGGAGATCAGTAGTACTTCGATAGCCTTGTGGGAGTGGAGCGTCCCTTACTGCTTGAGAGAAGGGAGACGGGGCCTGCACCAAGGTAGTAGGCCTTCCCCCGTCGAGGAGTGTGAGAAGCTTCTTCAATTCATCAACATTTACACAACCTACACCAGGTATATTTTGCATTCCTGAAAGTTGGGATAAAGGGCTTACCTGGGGGGCAATAGCTAGGGGCGCTCCCTGAGGGGTGGGCGTGACTTGATGGAGAGGATGGGGCGCGTCCCGAGGGATGGGCGCGGCTTGGAGAGGAGGGGGCGCGTCCTCCGCTTGGGTGATAGGCACTGAGAGGACGCCCGGCGTTGCATGGAAGGCGGGCGCGCCCACCACTTGACCGACGGGAGGAGCCATACTCTGGTTCACTCGAGTATTCCTCGGCGCGCCTTCTCTGGTGTTTCGATTGCTTTGGGTATTTTGCCCCCGAGGAGCGGGACGTCTGTCTTCAGATGAGTTTTCAGAATAAACAGGGGTGATGATGGGTTCGGCGTTGTGACGCCTCCAATGAGGGAGGGGCATCTGACTCATGTAATCATTCTCTCTCCTTCCTTGTCGATTTGACACAGCCTCGCGATTACGTGGGTTTATTCTCCGTGGAAAGCCCTCATCTGGGTGGATTGATCTTAGAGGCAGAGGATTGATGACGGGGCCTCCCTCTGTCTGCTTCCCTCTCCTGTGAGGTTGGTCCTCCTCTTCCCCCTGCAAAACCAATCTTCCATTCCTGTCACGAATAAAAGGTCTACGGTGCTCCGAGGTTACATGGGCATTATGCCTTCGATTGACAGCATGACTCGAGCGATGTGGGTGCGGAGGATGTTGGACTTCTCCTGCTAGGACTATACCCCTTCCAACATTCTCCTGATGATCCTGATTGGTAGCACCGCTCCCAAATTCTAGCCTTTTGGGGGTGACTCCGTGAAACCTTCCATCCCGATTATCTTCAAGTCTTCTGCCTCTTTCATCAAGGGTATGACCCGTTCCTTCTATCATCGCTTCTTTCCCAGGGCGCCGCTCAAGGGTGCGCAGGCGCTCGTCAAATCCATTGAAGTTCTCGTGGAGGCTCCTGACCGTATCACCAATCAGAAACAGCTGCTCCATTATCTCAGAGTTGGTCATCATAACGGGAGGAGGTCCTCCGACAATTCGCCCAACATCCGTATACTCAGGAACATATTCATCATGGTGATGGTAATTCCTGCTATTCAGACCACGACTCTGGCCAGGCGACCGTGTTTCTTGCTCCCTTCCATCTTTCGTCTGATGATCTTTTGGTTGAGACATCTTTTCTCCTTAGATGTTGGTCCCCCTCCTTCTAGCGCCAATTTGTTGATGGAGAAATCTGGTAATCAACAAAGATCGAGGTTCTTTGCCGGAAAAAGATCTGACAAGGCTGAGATGCGGTGGAGCGTGGTGGTTTGTATGAGATTGGGGGCTGAGATTGCTAGGTTTTAGAATAACTAGAGCTTTGTGTTCTCTGGCGGCTGTGAGCTCTAATAATTCCGACCCCCAACAATGTGCCTACGTACCTCTATTTATAGGCAAAATAGAGGATCAAGCCCACGTAGTTCTTGGCAAAGCGGAGGCCCGTTAGGAAATCTGAGTTTCCTTCTTCAAATCGAATGCAGAGAAGGCAAGTGGAACCTTCCTGGAAGAGGACTCTACATTCGGGCTCATTCGGATAGGTCAAAGCCCAGTATAAGGTCCAAGGACTTCATGGATCCGTCATTGACCCGGAAACCGTGGGCTCTAACCGGTCCACTACAGCTATTTCCGAGGATACCTTGACTGGAGGCCAGCACTAGATCCACCACAAATCGTAGGTCACGTCCTAAGCCCCCAGACGAGGGCAACCCGCCTGAGTACAAGGAAAGGATCTCCCAAGATTAGGCCAAATATGCCCTCATAGCTTCCCAACGAGGGCAACCCGAGGAATGTGAAGCTATGATCTTTAATAACTTTGATCGGATCAAGGACAACTAACTTAGTCGTTCCCCCACATTGGGCGCACCCTCTATCCACCAGACAAAGGCGCGCCTGGACGTCACCATTACCTGATATTCCGGCTTCTTCCCGCAAAACTTTGATAACCACAATTCTGACTCCGGCTGACATTGATCCTGGGCGCGCCTACGTGGCATGATCCACATAGGGCGCGTCTTCCTCATCAAAAATGACGCATAACAGTCATTAAACCGAAAAATCTAGCAATCAACTCATTGAACTACTGTATTAATAACTTGTAAATAAGTTATTACCATTAACAAATTTGACGGGATAGACGGAATTGTGACATGACATGCAGACATGTTTAAAAACTTACAACATGGCTGGCTGAGATGTCAATCAGATAGTTAATTGTATTCTCCTTTCGATTTTTAAATAAATTTTCTTTAATTATAAGAAATAACTACATATATCTTACTGTTTTAATCAAGAGCATCAATCACCGGGTTCATAAAAATGATAAACACAGATATAATAATAGATACATACACAGATAAACACAACAAAAAATCAAATAAGAATGAACTTTGAAACATATTAAAAAAGAGGGGTTATCCATCTCTCCATCAATCAAATTATTATTTAATCAAAACAGAGACATCCATATTTATAGTTGCCCAATTGAATGCATTTTGTATATATGTGTATGTATAAGTATATACATATACAATGCATCGGGTTAAATTAAAGTGCAAAAGGTCCAAGTCAAATTTATATGTGGCAGATGGTTTGGTAACTAACCTATTAATTAAAGGGACAATTTAATGGACTTCCGTTAACAGTCAATGAAAATTAATGGTCATGTAAATTTTTTGTAGTTAAGTGATTCAAATGCAAGTTTATATTAATTTAGTCTTCTGAATGCAAGTTTTTTGAGTTTGATGATTCAGTTGCAAGTTGGAACTCAGTTCAATTATGTTCAAAAAATAAATATAATATATCATTTTTTTTTAAATGCAATCCAAAATCGCAGGTGTTCATATCTGACCCAAGTACAGATGTGCATATTTTACATTTAGCTAAAAAAGGAAAAGCAACATCAACCGTAAAAACATCTCCAACCAATAAACATTTGTTAGGTAAAAGTTTAGCTAGCAGTCAGGTATACATATTTTGTAAAATTTATATCACTCGTAATTAACACCTGTCAGATAAAATTGTAGATATCATGGTTTCATATTTTATATTGGTTGAATCTATAGCCATTATAAAAAAATATTTACCTTAATTTTTTGTATCTTTAAACCTAACCCTACATTATTTAAACTTAACATTACACATATATACATACATATATATATATATATGTTTATAATTCTTATTTTATATTTAATATTTTTAATTTTATATAATATTAAGTTCACAAATATTTTTTATTATTAACCAAATTTATGAATTACTTATATAATTATTTTAACATATATTGAATATTTATAAAAATACTAATATTTTAATATAATAAAATATATTTTAATTATATATTTTATAATATATAAAAATAATATTTGTTAATTATTTTTTCTTATATTTAAATATAAGAATTATATTTTCAAGTGTAATATATTAAATATATATCCAATTGTTATTATATTAAATATATTTTCATTAAATAAATATTTTATTTTCACTTGTATTGAATAAAAAATTAACTAACTTTATTTTAACTTATAAAATTTCCATATATATATAGGAATTTGAAAATAGTAATAAAATAATATTTTTAAATATAATTAATTATTATGACTAATATAATTGGAATACAATATGTTAAGTCTCAAATAATGAGCGGTATTAGCTAGAAGGAGGGTTGAATAGGTTAATACCCTTTTTAAAATTTAGAGTTTGACATTTTTAAAAGAAACATAGTACAACACAAAAAATTTATCCTGGTTTGCGATGACACAATCCCCTAACGGATTCGCTCACCTCTAGTCCAGTCCCCGAGTCCCTCCCTGAACTCGAGATTTTCCACTTTTCTCGTTCAACTTTGTTTTCATTCCACTTATAGATAAAGCAGTTTTGAGGTATGCAGAAATATTTCACTCATTGAGCATGCTTTAACTTTTGATTATCTTCTCCCAAGTTGTAGTAGTAGACTTGACAGTCTGGATAGATATGTCCAGACACGTGAGACATAATTTGGCTTTCTTAAAAATTGATCATTCAGCATTGCACACTTCAAGTCAATCTCATTTTCTTTGATTTGCTTACTTATCATGTCAATCTCCTTCGTAGTGGCTTCAACCTCAGCATCAAACTTTTTCTTTTTCTCCATATCTTCTTTCTCCTTTTTCTCCTTGAAATCACATATCTCTAAGGCTTTCCTCTTAAGATCAAATACCTCAAAATTTGTTATCTTGAGTAGTTGTCTTTTGATAAGTTCTGTGACATGAGGCTCCTTCTCAGCCAAAGTCTTCAAGTATTCAAAGGCGATCTCTTCAGAAGACCCACCTGTATTGTAGAATATAATTCTCTCTGAATTTCTTAGAAGACATTGTTGAGTCCTTTCATAATCCACCTTATCATATTCCTGCTTGTTCAGTCTTGATAAATCTTTAGATTGTAGGAATAAGTTTCCGTTCCTCGGGATAATGATATTCTTTTAGTTGCTCCACCAACTTCAATAGAAGATCAATATTTTTGTCCTGCAAGGAATCCATACTCCAGAATTCTTTGACATCATCATCATTGGTAAACATCACTCCATCTGAGTAAACTGTAGACTCAGGTTCTTCACCATCAGTAAAATCTAAGGGATGAGACTTGAAAGTATCCATGAACTCCATAAATTTCCTGATCAACAAGCCTCTAAAGATCTGAGTTTTTATGTTTGAGCCTTTGATGACTAACAACATCCTTCTAATCATAAAGTAGTTTGCCTTCTTTAATTCATATCTCATTACTTCAATCTCTCTAGTAGAATAGAAGACATTTACCTTACTCAAGGAATTGAACTCATTCCACTCAATAACAACCTTGGTGATTGATTCTGCCTTTGATTCAGCCAATTTATTGATTGTTGGTCTCCTGACATCTAGAAAATCTTCTTTGATTTTCTTTATCACAAGCCTCCATTACTTTCTGTTAGGTTTTCTGCTGAAATGTGCCTTCGATCTTTTAGATTTTCTTTCATGTATTTCTTGGTGATATAGATTTTTCTTGACATTAACTCTTTCTTTACTTCTTCTGACAGTATTTTTGAAGTTACTGTTAATTTAGGTTTGACAGTAGGTTAAGACTCCTTGACAATAAGTTCAGGTTCTGTGACAGTATGCTCCACCTTATCACTCCTGACAGCATCTTGCATGACAACATCTATCTTGTAAGTTTCAAAACCCAGAACCACCAGCTTCATTACTCCACCTTCAATTCCATCTGTAAACTTGTTTTGATCCTCAACTTCTTCTTCATCCTTATTCCCAGCTCTAGAAGAACCATCATCATAGTTGTTGGCTTGGCTTGAGCTATCTGCACCTCCATCAGCATTTCCATCATCATTATCATCATTTATGTCTCCTCATTGATCTTTCTTTTCTGACTTCTTAGTTTTCTTTGCTTCAAGTCTCTTTATCTCTTCTGTCAACACCCTTATAAGTTTAATTCTTTTTTCAGAAATTGGAAGCTACTTGAAGTAGTTAAAGGCTTCTCTTATAGACCTTGGTCTACACAAGCTTACATTTTCAAGGTTCATAGATCTATACTTGCCATCTGTAGAGCTACTGAATTTTATGCACAGAGGGTTGACAGTTACTTCAGACAATTTTTTAACTATCATTCTCTACAAAATTCTTTTTAAATTCTCATTCAACCAAGACTTGTCTGTTTTAATCTTGAGTTTGATGGCTTCAATTACAGAAATCTCCTGTCTACTCAGATATCCCAAACTGATATACCAGTTAAAGCCACCTTCAGTTCTAACATAGATCACCCATTTGTTACTTTTTGACACCATCACAACAGCTCCAACTGTTGACTGTTTCATAATTTCAAAAAAATTTCTGGGATCTCTGTTTGAGGATTTTCTTAGATCATTAATTATTTCATTGAAGCTAGTATCCTGAAATACTCTGCTATTCTCATTCTCATCCACCATCAACAGAGAGGTTTTTTCATCATCCAAATCCTCATTCTCTTCAACAATGAAGTCATTATCATCATCCTTAAACAATTTCTCTTTACGCTTGCTAGTTACATGAACTGGGGCCATACAACACCCTCTCTTATAACAATTCCTTTCTCTATAGGCTTTTGCACCTTATCACCTCCAAGCTTTTCAGCCATCTTAGTAGCCACCTTGGACAACAATGTCAATTGTCTCTCCTCCTGAAATGTATCTTGTGTCTCCTTATCACTCCTTATAGTTTCAACCTCATCAACCTTATTACTCCTTTTCACCATCTCTACACCTATAAACACAATATCATTCTCCTCCTTAGTTGAGTTGACAGCTGCAGGTATTGTAGATTTTGCATCAAACTCCTTCAACTTGTCAAACACTGTCTGAAAGCCTTAATTCATACACTTTTCAAAGCTCTCCATCTTGGCCACCAGTTTTAGTTGATTTCTCCCAACAGTTGCTACCTTCTTTGACAACTTGGATATCTTCTTGGAATGGGATTTCAACCTCTCATCAACTTGTTTAGTTACAAATTTGGATTTTGGGGCTTTTAGAGTTTTCACACTCTCTTATTTTTTCTGGATGATCTCATCATCCCTCACACCCTCACTCTCAAGGCCTAATGCTTTAGATGACGTGGTTCCCTCTTTTATTCGCCATGCTCAAGGCCCTCTCCTTTTTCCAGGATTTTTCCCTGCCTCTCAATTTTTTTAGGTACACTTCTCTTTTTTCTTTTTCTCTTATTCTTCTCTCCCTCACTCAAACTAGGTGCAAGGGACTGAGCAGGTACACCTTGTACAGTGGATTTAGAATGTACCTTTAGGAGTGTGGAAATAGGAAGAGTGTCATCCATCTGAGAAGTGTTGTCTTGATGTTGATTGTTGACAGCAGTTTGAGCATCTAAGTTACTGTTAAGAAGAGTGACAACAACTGAGGTTGTGACAGATTCTTTTAAATGAATGTTACTGTCAGATGTGACAGCAACGTTTCCTGAGTCAATAATAGCAACAAAGGTTGTGACAATAATATCTTTTACCCTTTGAGTAGAAGGTTCTTATTGATTACTCTTATCAGACTCATCCAAACTTTGAAATAATAAATCAACATTTTGTTCTCCATATGTGTCAAAATATGAAGCATCAAATTTGAATGAGTTATGTTCCACATTTTCTAGCCCTATATTGTGTCTTTCTTCAAGTCTGAGCTCATGCTGAGTGTGTTCAACATGTGGTGCATACAATTTACAAAATGCCATGGGAAAATGACCAATTTTAATAGATGCCTCATGTTGGGATGAGACATCTAGAAATGAGCTATTTTCCTTATTAAGATCTGTGCCCTTTCGAGAGGACACAATCTAGCTTACAAAGGTTGGTACCCTTACCTTCTTTCTCTTAGGCTCACCAGTGCCCTCTACGGGTTCTGTGATTTGACTATCACCCTTATTTGCTGCGTCTAGTGCAGTTTCACTACCTAACTATATAATAGTCTATCTTAGGTTTTATGGTTATCTTCCTTTTAGGAACCTCAATCTCATAAATATTCTCGGCCGACAAACCAGAGACAGACCAAAACAAAAAGGTATTAATAAATTACTAGTTAACAGTCCTTTTGAGAGGAACCAGGCTCTTGGCTTACAGATTTGGAGACTCTTAAAGGTATATCTCCTTCATAAGATTTAGATGTGGGTTAGGAATGGTGAGGTCAACACCATTCTCATCACTCAAAGTAAAAACTTCAAACTCTCCCAGAATTCTTAAATTGAGTGAATTTATTATAGACCTCACGTGGTCAGTAATAAATAAACTCAACTCAGAATTTAGAGATTTGCTTGATAAAATGGAGTGAGTATTTCTCTTGAGTGTGGGGGACTCCATGCATTGTACATCATCTAGATTAATTATGCATACTACAGAATTAATAATAAGCATAAAAAATCGAGGATAGCAGATTACCAGCTTCCTGCTATCTTTTTTGCTCAGCACCAGCTTAAACAACGGCATCAGGATCTTGCCCATATCAATTCTATAATTGTACACCAAGGAGTGCATAATTTCCCTGATGTAGGCTGAGACCTCATTCCAGTTGCTGATTTTGCTCGACGTTGCTCGAGTGACAACATTCATTATCATGCTCCACTCCTTTACAAGATAATTTCTATCCATTCCCCAAGATGGATACCAGTCATCAGTGTCTGGGCTTGTCTTGGGTCATGTGTACCTAATCATTTTGAAGAAGTTTACAAGCTGAGCATCACTTGCAGGCTCCTGAAAGAGCAAGCCTTTTTCAGCTTATATGTGGAGAGCATCATTGATGTGTGATGAGTTGATGGTGTAAGAAGTGTTGTTGATTTGGAAAGTGATAGTGCTTTCATCCTGCTCCCCCTCACAAGTTGCAGAGGTCCACATATGTGATAACCTTGGTATCTGTAACATAGGGCTTTCAGTCAAAGCATATGACATGAATGAGTTATTCATGAAGCCAACAAAGGGTTTGAAGGCTTTTCCTGCTTCACCCACAGAAGCCATGGTTGTAAAGTTGGTTTGGGCAAGAGAACGAATGATTTGAGGTCCAGACATGGTTACAGAGTTAAGAAAGGTTTAGAAATTTAGAGAGGAAAGAGAACAAAAAAGACGAAGTTGTAGAGAGAGATTAGAAGGTTTAGTGCTTTTGAGAGTAAAAAAGTTTTAGAAGAAGTGAATAGTTTAAGAGAATTTACTGTTTGTATTTATATGAAGTGAAAAAGAAATTGTCAAGAAAAAATTGCAATCGATCGAAATGGCAATTGTATTCTTAATCCATTTTCTTTTGACAATAACTCCTGCGCTAGAAATCTCAAACACTTTTGATAGTAACATTAGCGGTTAGTGAATAAATAAATAAAAAACAAACCCTAATATAACTGTTGACATTATCTTCTAGACCTTGAGTACTGTCAAGGGAAAAATTAACTGTCTTGGAGATTTTGGCAGTATCTTTTGACCTAAAGGTTTTAGTGATAGTATCATTGTCCTCATCATCTATAATTTGTTTAAGAATTAAAGATTCATCATCAAATTCAAACTCAGCCTTTTTAAACATAGGATTTTTGACTTTTCTAAGTATAGAGGGTCTGACAGTAGGTTTGTCAATAGTATTGTCTTCTTCCACCACATGTTTCTTACCATTTTTTTTCTTATAGTTAAACCCTATACCTACCTTTTGATTTTCAGTATTATCAGCATGGTATGATTTTAACAATGAAGAATAATTTTTGTAGGCTTTGATTTTAAGCTCATTCTCAATAATCTGTTTTCAGATAAATTCATCAATCTAAGAAGCACAAACTACCTTGTTCTTAAGAATCTCATTTTTTTGTTGTAAGGACTCATAAGCATTATTTCTAAACTCTAGTTCTTCATTATTACATTTTAATGATTCATTAGCATTAGTCAGTTTGACAATTTCTTCATTAGCAGCTAGCATGCTTGTATGAATATTAAAAATTTCAGAAATTAGACTTTCAACCCTTTTCTTATACTGAGATACAATCATATCAACAGTAATAAGAAAAGGTACCTGACTTGATGAAGGTGGTGACTCTTCTCTAGAGTTTGCCATGAGAGCTAGATTTCCATACTCTTCTTCCTCTTCATCATCAGATTCCTCCCAACATTTGCCTTGAGTTCCTCATAGTCATTGTCATTTCTTCTCACTTGCTTTGGCTTTTTACATTCAGTTGCAAAATGCCCCATCTCATTATAATTGTAGTATCCTCCCAGTATTTGCCTTGAGTTCCTCATAGTCATTGTCATTTCTTCTCACTTGCTTTAGCTTTTTACATTCAGTTGCAAAATGCCCCATCTCATTATAATTATAGTATTTTATCTTAGATCTGTCCACCATTCCTGTCTTGTATCCACATTTGCCACTTCCTCCAGTTTTGATGTGTTTCTTTGTTGAACTTGGATTTTTAAACTTTAGGTTTGAAAGACCTGTTCTTGAATCTCAAGTTTGAGAACTTCCTTGCCATGTAGGCCATGGTTTTGTTTTCCATGTTGTCAAGTTCATCCAGGGTGTAGAACTCATCTTCATTACCATCATTGAGTTTAAGAGTAACACTTTCATCTTCATCATTAACCTCTTCAATCCTGATTAGTTGTTGATGTTGAGACTCTTGTAACTGCAGCATTTTTGGATCTTGAGCCACTAGAGCATTTGAGGTGTTGGCCATTTTTCCTCTCTGGCTAGACTGGATAAATCTCTTTTGTAACAGCTCTAGCTCATAGGTTTTGAGAATGCCATACAAAGTTTTAAGAGATACTTTTGACATATCTCTTCCTTCTCTTATAACAGTAACCTTGTGTTTCAGATGGTCAGGAAGTGTCAACATGAATTTTATTTTACCTCCTTCTTGTCATAAAACTTTCCATGCAGCTGCAAGTCATTTATCAACCTGTTGAACCTCTCAAACATCTCAGTCAACCCTTCATTTGATTTGGCCATAAAGGCCTCATACCGAGATACCAAGATTTTTCTATGGTTGTCTTTCACCTCTTCTGTATATTCACAGAGTATCTCAATGGTTTCCCATGTTTATTTGGAACTTGTACAATTGACAGTGTTGTTGTACATAACATTGTCAAGTGTTTCAATGATTATGAACCGTAAATAATCATCCAGGGCTACTTTTTCTTTTTCAGTATCATTGTACTCTGAAACCTTTTTAGGAACCTAGTAAACAGGTATTGTCTCACCTTCTATCGTGGTTTCAGGTACATATGATTAAGGAATAAAAAGATCATTTTTCAGAATACCAGGATAAAGTGGGTTGACTATTTTTATGAATAACATCATTTTTCTTTTTCGAAGATTATACTGTTCTTTGTCAAATGTGGATATTTTTATATTGCTTACTTTCTATGCACTCAACTTGGATCTTTTCAGGTTAAATATGTTAAACATGTTGCTCTGATACCAGTTATTAGATAAGATAAGTGTTGCAGAAGGGGGGGTTGAATACAATTTGATTAATTATAACTAATTCTTGCTAACAACAAATAAGAATTGCAATTAACAAGTTTAGGATGCAAATAATAAAAGCAGATAAGTAAGACAATGTTTTAAACTTCAAAAATAATTTTATTATTTTTGTTTTGTTACAACTGACTGGAAATAGATTTCAGCTTCGATAGAAACAAGAACAATGAATTTGCTAATGTTTCTATACTTGAGAGAAAGTCTAGCTCAGTTGCATAAGGAAAAATACTTGTGAGATATGTCTATTTATACTGAAACACATATCCCACTTATACTTGTGAGATATGTCTATTTATACTGAGAGCTGCTTTATCTACACAATGAATGAAGAAATAGAAACTGTGCTTTTCTCATTCAACTTTTTCTTCATTCCATTTGTAGATAAAGCAGCTCTGAGGTATGTAAAAATCTTTGACTCATTGAGCACACTTTAATTTTTGCTTATCTTCTCCCAAGTTGTAATAGTAGACTTGACAAACTAGATAGATATGTCCAAATCATTCATTGTGTTTTCACTATCTTAGTCTACTACCTGGAACAGACTGTCAGCTTCACTAAAAGTTTATTGTCAACTTTTAGCTCCTCTATGGTGATAGTATCTTCGGCTCCGTATACTTTATTGTCAAATTTTGATAGTCTACTAAAACATATTGTCTCCAAAGCTGTTGTCAACTATCTCCACCAATGTTGCTGTTAGTAAAACTTGATGTCTTCAAATCTTCATTCTCCGCCAAGTTTACTGTCGAGGGAATAGATGTTGTCATCTGTTCCTTTGTACTGTCACTTGAATATGCTATCATAAGCTTGAGTGTTGAATGTTACTGTCGTGGATTTGAACCATGTTAGCTGTAAATGGACATTTTGTGAACTTCTACTTCATGGATCAAGTTATTACATTTGTACAAGACATTAACTATTAAATTTGTTGTCGCCTATTTGACTTTGTTAAACATACAGTTTCAAGTGAATGTCTAAACACACTGTCGATATACATGTGACAGTACATTTTACTTAGTTTATTATAAATTAAGACTAAGTGACTTTAGTTGACTACAATATTAACACCATAATCCCTAATAGGTTGAGTAAATTTTTACTTGTTCGGGTTCGGGTTGACTCAAAGTACCCGAAC
This sequence comes from Oenanthe sinensis, assembly GCA_028671895.1. Taxonomy (NCBI): domain Eukaryota; kingdom Viridiplantae; phylum Streptophyta; class Magnoliopsida; order Apiales; family Apiaceae; genus Oenanthe; species Oenanthe sinensis. The sequence goes on along the minus strand of CM053813.1, from coordinate 27,840,885 downwards.
CCGACCCAAAAATTTAATATATATAATATATAATATATAAATTTGTGATATATTTACATATTATTTAAATAATTATATTCAAATATCATCTCATAAAGTTACTCTTATATATTATTTAATACATTATAAATAAAAATAATTATATAAAAATAAAATAATAATTTTTTAATAATTTCCGAGTCAAAGCAGGTCATTTTCGGGTTGATCAGGTACATAACAGGTCGGGTTCGAATTGAGATTTTCAACCCGTTTTGGGTCGGATCGGGTTTGGGTTGACCCAAAAACAGGATCGAGTACAACAAACCCGTCCCGTTACCCCCAAAATTACCACCCCTAATCTCGTACAATCTCTTTCGGGTTCAACAAATTTTAAATAATCATATTTTAGCTAACTATTTTAACTATTGCTGATAAGAAGATGATTAGAAATAAAAGTTTATTGTCAAACTACTAAAATAGTAAGCTTTGACGTCGAGAAATAATTTACTACATTTTCAATTTGAATAAAATTGCATGAATGAAAATATTCATAGTACTAAACTCACTAAAATTGTAAGTATCATATAAAAAATCAAAATTACATACAAAATATAAAATAAATTAAAGATTTAAAATAAAAATTTCAAAAAATATATTATATACATATATTTTATATCAATTTAAGTTTTAATTATACAAATAACGACTACGAGTTAAAAGTTAAAATATAATGTCCATAACAAGGAAAATAAATTTGAGTGATCAGAAATCAGAATGGACATGAGATAGGACAGGCTTATTTAATAAATATATAATTTATAAATTAAAAATTAAATATATTTTTGAACTTATAACTAAACGTCAAATTTTATAAGTTAAGTTACCATTTATATAACCAAAATTCAGAGTTTGTTAAGAAGAATAGATAATTAATATATACAAAAATACAAGTTCTAATTTAAAACATGTAGTAGTTTTTGCTTGATTCACTCGAATACTTGATTAAGTTAAATTTTATTTAATAGCATTATTCTTAATGCCCGTTTTGCTTAGAAATTAAACATAGAAGTGAAAGCTAGTAGGGGTTAATAAGAGTATGATGAAGTGAAAGAAAGTATCGAACAAGGCAAATCTAGTTTCCCAGATGGCCATATCTCACCGATTTGTCTTTTTTCTTACGCAGGCCTAGACGAATAAATTGCACTGTGTTCAACAGTAGGTGAGTGAGTCATGAGTGACCCTGTGATGGAGATGGCCTCAGATGATCGGATTCTATTAACAATTTAAAATTAAACCATGATAAAACTACCACCTGCATATTATGCTAATGTGTTACAAAAATCAGATTAGACTACAAGAGTATTAACAATTAATTTATCGGATCAACTTAACTCAATACAAAAGTATTAACAATATTGAAAGGTGCAACATAACTATTCGCTATACATACAATAAAACATACAAGATCAAGATTCTCTAACTCATTTAAAATACTTGGGTCCATGTTTATCTAATAAGTTATTTGTAAGTTGAAAATTGCACATATTTTTTAATCTATAATTACATATATGTTAAAATAAACAGACCTTTAATAGGCATTTCAGCTCTGCGATTGGCCTGACCCTAATCTAGACATCATTTGTCATTACTAGATTAGATTAATCCAAGTACTTAAATAGATTCTCCCGTTAGATTTTGGGCATGAGCAAACCATAACATATTGTACGAATATATTACTAATATAAATTAACAAACTTGTGCTTGAGTAAGAATTTCTTAAAGAAAATAAAATTCATGAGATTATTTCACGAAAATTACTTGAGATGCATGTGTTTTTCCATATAAAATAGTAATCGTATTTTTGTAATTGTATATAATCTCCTGTAATTATAATAACATCCTTGTGTATTGTATTTTTGTGAGATTTTTTTAATTTCAGTAAAGTTATATGAGGTAAACTCGTTGCTTTCAGAAAGATAAGAATAGTAATAAGTGATAATTTCTCTGTAGTTTCTCTCTCACACGGTCACAAACAAACACTCCTCTTGAATTCTTTATTTTCTGTTCGGGAAAGTAGGTAATTGTGGTTTTACCTAAACCAACAAACAGTTCTAAATATATATTATCATATGATTAAACAATCGTATAAAACAAGCCTCCTGAATTCTGATACTCGTTAGTTCTTTCTTCGATACTGTTTCTTGTTATTTTATAAATGAATTCGGGTCCCTGGTAAACAAATGATACAGTATATATGAACGAATAGTACGTAAAATTAAGGGAACCGGTCATTTATATATGCTGCAACAATCATTTGTCGTTTTATGTGAACCTGATGTAATTATAAACAAGAATGCTGATTGATAGGAGTAAAAATAGAGGCAACTAAAGAATACAATTAGACGAATTTCCTATAGTATCAAAATGCATTCTAATTTTAAAGCCTTATACATGCAACCATTGTACTAGTTTCTGTATACTGATGTGAGCTACTATATACTTATGTATGCACTGTGACAAACACTACAGTAAATAGTGTACATTTTGCATTTTGTAACCAAACTGTAATTTTGAGAGAAATATATATATATATATATATATATATATATATATATATTTGCACTATTATTCCATCAATCATCAGTACAGTACTGCAGTTGTATGCAATTGTGGCAAGACAAGGCTAAAATAAAAGAAAGACAAGCACATGCACATAAAGTAACTGCATGATTGGAGCTACTCAAACATGTTGGTTGCCTTGGATTATTGACCTATTAGATACTGAGGTAGCAATATTTTACTGGAAGTTCTTGGTCATGACATGGAAATAAAAATCTCAAGTCCAGCATTAATATAAACAAGCCAACATATTTAGTTATACTTTATAATTAAGCTCCCAAAAGGTGTTGAGATTTCAATGTCTTGAAAGTTGTCTCGACTTGGCCTCTGGACCAAAAAACAAAAATGAAGACATTTTTAGGAGCTCTAGATCAAATTAATTAACTCTATTATTTATCGATTACTAGACCAATAAACATAAATCAGTAGTGAACGTACAATTCCGAGAACTAAAACAGAGTAACACATTGAGCCAAACAAGAACAAACCATTTGGCTTAAAGCCCGGTGATACCCTCTCCTCTCAGTTATAAGAGTTCGAGATTAGTGGCTTAAATCCCGTGATATCCTCTCCTCTCGGTGATAAGAGTTCGAGATTAGTAGATAAATTGCGTGACTGTATAATATTTAAATTTATGCAATTAACCATCTCAATTTTTTTTTTAAAAACAAATCAGAGTAAAACATTCTTTATTAGCATAAGAACATCTAACAAGGACATAGTGAGTTAGAAAAATTCCCACGCTTATCCTTGGTTTAGTGTTTCGAATATATAGATTTGGCTTTGTCTTCACAGAAGAAACATATCTTCTTCTTTTTTATATATATAAAAGACAAATGTCATTGCGTTCAGAAAACCAACCTTGATAAGAAAAACTTAAGATTATCACAAGATTAGACCAACCGTAGGCAACTTTGTGATGACATGAGGGAAACTAGAAGATCAGAGAAAGCTTTAATGATATATTTGTGAGTTTGTTTAGGGTTTAAGGTTAAGTAACAAAGTAGAAGCTCATGCAAGAATTCCCAGTCAGCCTTTACGTCTCTTATCCCGTGTGCTTCCACCATTTCTTGCATCGATTTTCTGAAATCTTGTAAGGGATCCGGGGAGTAGGTTTGAATGGCGACGCTGTCGGGGACTAGAGCATTGTTTTCGGGGGCCTGTGGAAGGTTTGGTAATTCGATGATGGAGTTGGAGCGGCCAGGAGAGGAGAAAAAGAAGCGTTGGGAAGCGAATACAGTGGAGAAATCCGGAGGTGAGTCATCACCATCAGACAAAATGTCGGATGAATTGGAAAACGAGTCATGATCCGCGGAGGATGTGAGGTTTGATGTAGAGGTGGAGTTGAGATCACATAGAGGATTGAAATTCTTCATTAGGATAGTCGTAGAGGTATGATTTTGGTCTTGATTTGTGTTTGAGGGTGAAGTATCAGGGTGAGTTGTGACAGGTAAACATTTTATGTTGGAGAAGCATTGTAAGTAAGACTTCCAGGTGAAAGGAAACATTTCTACAACTTTTTGCAATACACAGAGAGAACAACTCCAGAGACACAATTATGTGTATGAAGAAGGAAGGAGCATTTGATGGACTATTGTGGAGCTAGCTTGGTTATCTATACTTTTGTTTTATGTGTATTGTATACTGAAATATGTTATAAACAGAACCTTGACAAATGAATAATAATGATAAATTTTTTCTAGTCCCAACATATGAACATATACGTAGGTCAAGTGATATGAAAATTGTTTTTTTATCGGAAATTATATATGTTCTGCCGGTAGAACACAAAACGTATTTTTCTTACTGTGAATATATGGTCTCCAAGGTTTTCAACAAAAAGGTGTTCATATAATTTTTCCTTATATATACCTAGTAACTTAAATTTTGATAAATGAAAAGAAATCTCTCATTCTCAAATATTCATTTATCAAGATTTAATCATAATATCATGGGTAGAATATGCACATAACTAAAAGTAAGACTATTGAATTAAGAAATTTTAATAACACATGAGTAATTTATTCAATATGTTAATTTTTTGGGGTTACCCACAATTTTTTCTCTTGCTCATCATGGTCGTGTGTGTTTGTGTGAGGGAGGTAGGGATATGATGATATGATACATGTGTTTAGCTTATTATGTGGATTATTAGCTGACTACCTTTTAAAGCCAAACTCGTCCCTCTCACTATTAAGATCATGGAGCTACCTGCAGGAGGTGGTTAAATGATTTCTTAAAATAAGTAAGCGTAATAATTATTATAAAGAATCAACCGGTACAAGTAACCACTATTTCTTCTGGCTAATAATGACACGGATGTACATTATTCAATAAAAATGTAGTTAATCTTTTTCACAACCAAAATATTGCGCCAAGGTTTCGTCTTAACACAAACAATTAGAATCAAGTACCAACGAACAATTAAACACCCACTAAAGTGAAAAATTATTCGAGCTCTGCATCACAAACAATTACAAGTCAAGTATGAAATACCAACGGACAAAGAAATAAACACATACAATCTCGGAAGAGAGTGTCGCATCTTTCTGCTAACATTTTAATTTAATTCTTCAGTAAAACTCAAGAAGTAACCTCTTAAAATAAATAGAAAGAAATTAACCAAACATCATCTTCTTAAGATTAGGATAAATAGAAAGTACCAATCGATGTCGGACAAAGCATTTTGATCAAAAAATAAAATTTCGAGTTAAAGACTCAACATGAACTTATTTATACATGAACTTGTATTACAACACAATCTCATAATTATTCTAAGGAAAATGATTTGGGAATTATATGATCCTATGATTTTTGAATGACAGTTTTGTTCGATGCCCTGCTTTTAAATACATCTCCTTCCCATCTCTTTGATTGCTTGTCAGATACCAAGTACTACAAAATTCAGTACCTGTACTCGCAAGGTCCTAGTAATTTATTAAATTCCAGTGTTTTGCATCAGTTTGGAAAGAATAAGATTCCCTTTCCTAGCAAGTAGTACCCCTAGTTATAACTTATGAGTATGTATACATTACATCCATTTTCAGCCAAATATTTTACATACAATAAGATAACACATATTCAGCATTTCAGAATTCAGACCAGTACGTCAAAGTGAAAAGGAGAATCATACAGAGTGCAGAATGTGAATTTTCATAATGCTTATTTACAACTAGCATATACTATCCAATCAAATGAATATATTACCCAAATCGCTATGCAACGTTTTTTTACGAATCATCTCAATCACTCTAATTCCTGTCAAAATTTACAACTCAGATCGCTATATATGTAATGTTTTTCTTTACAAATCATCTCAGAAACTCTAATTCCTGTCAAAATTCACAACGTTTTGGACTGATTACACAACCAGTAACCTTGGTAATACTAATACATATAAGAACAATCCTCTGACTGTTTCAAACTTAATGAATTTTAGAGCCTAGTGCGTTCAGACGAATAGACGATAGATAAAGTGAAATGGATGTTCAAGCCTGAAGTATTACTACACAATAAACTTGTCCGGCGTCAAGAGAGCTGGTGCTGGGACAGACCACTCTTGTGACTAACTTTTTCACCCAAACACAGTGGTGGAGGTACATAAATACCTGTCTTCAATTATTAATGTGTGTTTCCTCACAAGTCACAGGCCTAGACTCTAGAGCATGCATGGATGACTCAGTCATATTATGCTAAGATGTTTCAATTAGCAAATGGATAAATATTGCTAACTAATTAAGGAGATACAATCTAGATGATGGTGTATCAGTGGTTCATTAACTCCAAGCCCAACCATTTGAGCATATTGTTTATGTCGAAAAAGTAGTTAATGGTTGTCGTAAAATTAAAGTGTGCACCTTCACGGACGCCACCAAATAAGCTTCACTGGTCAGAAACCTAACAATATCGAGCATCATGCAGCCGCGTATTTCTTCATCACCTTCAAATTAATTATTTCCTTCGCAGAACAAATTGTTAAAGAATTGTAAATTTCTGAGGTACGTGATTAGGATAACATACCTGATTAAAAAAAAATGTCAATGCCCCTTCACAAATTAATCATTGTACTGTAATACAAACAAATAACTCCTATATCTTTCAATAGTCAAGTTCGGGCGAGACATCTCAATTGTAAACAGTACTATACAGTCTATACTGTTCACCATTAACTTCGATGTCAACTGGTGTTTAAGTAGTAAAGTTAGAATCAAATTACAATAGTTCATCTATTTATGCCATTACAGACAAACTTGAATACACATGTCACACTCGTTATAATTACCTTAAAAAAGAAAAATTTTAATGAAAATCACTTTTTAGTGGAAAATCCGGAGATCATATATGCAAGCGCAACATGAGTATAAAATTTATTATTGAATAATATATCTTACAATGTTCCGCTAATCATACATATATATATGATCTCTAATGTCTTTCAATTAAATAGTGATCTCCATAAATCAAGTTCTACGTGGACCAACTAGGGTACCATCACAATAGGGGCACCAAAAAATTTATATACATGTATTATATATATATTTTATATTATTTTTTTAGAACATTAAAAAAAAGAGGCATCATGTTAAAAAATTATTTTGGACACTCAAATCTATAGGGCCGATTCTCGTTCTACTTTTTAGTTTTTAAATTTTTTAGAAGGGAATATAAATTTTTCGGCGGACTTTATTCATCCGTTTGAACGGAGAGAATGGCATGAATAATGAATTTATTTAAGAAGAAAAAGAATATAGGAGAGGGTGCAAATTTATTAATGAAGAAGTTTGTAAGAGTAATGAGAAGGAAGAATGCATGCTTTTATGAATGGGTGAATTTTGTTGAATATAAATATAATATATGACTATATTTAGAAAAAAATATAAATGTATATTTTATTAAAGATAAATAACTATATAATATAAACTATATTATTATAATCAAATAAAAGAACCTTTTTTCCATCTCAATTACTCACGTGAACCATAAAAAAATTCTAACCATCTAATTTTAGGTGAATCATAGAAAAACTCTCAACTATCCAATTTTAATAAAATCTAATTATAAAAAAGATATATTATACATATAACTATATCATCAATGGTCCTATTTTTATACAACCTCTCACGGATAATATTGTATTATATCTACATTAAACTCATTTTCATCACGATTCAAATTCTTTTATTTATTTAAAATTATGACTTATAATTATATTTTGAATATTAATATATAAACAACATTGTATAGAAAATGTAGAAAGAAATTAATAATAAAATAAATTATCATATTAAATTAAATATTTAAATCATATAAAATAATTGATATATAATTTATTAATATAATCTGTACTTTGTATGAGTTATAAATTAGTATATATATAATTTAACAAATGCATGTTTATTGCAATTAAATGTAGATCATTGGTCCCCCTCCTATTATTTCCACATATCCTTTTTTCTTCTCTAAATTTTAATTCCAAATATCCTTTTATTCTTGTATCAGTGTTTAATTTAAACTATTTTAATTTTATAAGAAATATATTGGTCCATCAAAATCGCTTTTGTCCATATTTTTTGGAATTTTTTGTCATTTTAAATCTTCAAATCTATTTTCATATCTTTCATATCTATTTTATATCATCTACACTTGTTTTAATATCATCCATATATCAAGTTTTGAGCGACTTTTAGGGGTCATTTGTTAAATCTGAATCATTATTTCTGAATGATTAATATTTCTGAAAGAATAATAATCTGAATATAGAATGAATAAGCTTATTTGGTTAACATTGATTTATGAATAATCTGAATAAGCATGTCAACTTTATCTTGAAAGATAAAAAATAATATTTTAAAAGTAAGTTACAATGATAATTAAATTATATGTTTTAACATTTTCAATCACAATTATTAATAAATTTATATGTGTAATCATAATTATATTTAATTGAAAATTGAAAAATATTTATTTCATAAAAAATAATAATGATACTCGATACATAATTAATGTGCTAATAAAAGATAATGATATTAATTTTAAAATTATTATAAATTACAAAACTTTGTATACATGTACATTGGTAATATATTAATAAAAAGTGTGTAAAATTTAATATATGAAATGAGACAATTAGCAAAGAGGTATATATAAAAATGAGAGAGAATGGGAGTACAGCACATGGACACAAGGGCTATTGTTGAAAATCTTAGCCTTCAGCCGACATATTTCATTTGAACGATTCAGGCGATTTTTAACCATTCAGAAGTAAATATAGAATGTCCAAACAATCTTAACAATCAGAACCATTCAGATAAGTGTATTATGAAGAAAACAGATGACTCGTTAGTAGGGGGAGCATGGGCCGGTTCGGCTCGGTTTTAGGGTAAAACCGGAACCGGAACCATATATTTCCGGTTTTTAAAATCGAAAACCGCAATCACCGGTTCGGCTTTGGGTTCGGTTTCGGTTTCGGTTTCAAAACCCCGGTTCGGTTTGTAACGGTTCGGTTTCAGTTTTAAAACCGGATGAAAATAAAAATGAGAATGATAACAACTTGAATAAAAAAGCTTAAATAAATATTTAGTTTACACAACTTCAAAAATACATTGTCTCAAGTCTGAACATTACAAGAAATAAAAATTAGAATTTAACAATCTATTTCCATAACTACGTATCATAGTTTTATATATTTGTAGAATTATAGGTAATAGGTATAACTATATAAGTGTATGACAGATTCTTACCACTTCGATTTCAACTACTTCTTCTTGAAGTGCTTCTTGTTGAGCTACTTCGTGTTGAGCAACTTCATTCCCAGACATGATTGCAGTGCTATTAACTCGATTGGATGAGTGACTGAGTGTTGTGTGACTTGTGTCTTTGTAATTTTGTAACCGGCTAGGCGGCTAACCTAATCTGAATCATGTCTAATTTTGTTTAATTATTAGATTGGGTCTGGACTTTTACACACATTGCATGCCACACATTTGCAAGGTTTTACATCATGAAGTATTATTAATGTATATGTATATAATTATAATGTGTAAACTAATGGGCATTAGCATGTTACAAAATGTTACATGCATTTATTACTTTTAAAAACTCATATAAATTTTAAAAATTTATATAAATTATATATATATATATATTTATTTATTTTAATAATCGGTTCGGTTCGATTTTAGCCGGTTCGGTTTTAACCTATAACCGGAACCGGAACCGAAAGTCTCGGTTTTTAAAAATCAAAAACCGCAACCGCCGGTTCGGTTTCGGTTTCGGTTTTTTCGGTTCGGTTTTCGCCGGTTTCGGTTCGGTTTCGGTTTCAATTCGGTTTTTTTGCTCACTCCTACTCGTTAGTGTCATATGTGATAACTAGCTCTCTTCTCTGCCTGTGGCTCGGTTTGAAATTGTGGTTTAAAACTGCTCTAATATTTAAAAAAGTGTTCAGATGACTATTTAGTAAAAAAATTTGATTTATTTATATTTTAAGATATAATATAAAAAATAAGGTTTTGGAGATGGGTTGGTAGTGAAAAATATAGTTACTCCCTCCAAAAGTTGAAAAACAGTTTTTTTTCAAAAATACGGGGACCTGCTTTCTCTAAAAACAGCTTTTAAATCAAAAACATTTTTTCAGAAAACTGCTTTTAAAATTTACCAAACAAATTTTTACCCGATTTTCATAAATAAGTTGTTGTTACTGTCCGGAACAACAATCCCAAACACACCCTATATGAGGTTTGAGGTAGTGTCATTTTACCCATATATGTTGATTGTTATATGTTATGATAATTTTGTGTCGTATTAAATAAGTTTTTATCATAAATTGAGAATTCTATAATATATAAACATTTTATACTATATATACAATACCTTTCTATTTAGTCAATTTAAAAAATCTATGAATTCTATTGTGGTTATTTACTTAAATGTTTAATCAAAGAGAATTTCTTTGATTAGATATAATTTATTATTATTATTATTATTATTATTAGAATGATTATAATCATTTTTTAAAAACTTATTATTTTATTCATTTTGTAATTTGAGGTTGTCTTTTTCCGTTTTCTAGACCGGATGATAGTACGCATATGCATGATCACGGCATACGAGTGATATAATAATCACTTGTTAAAGTTAATTCAAGTTTGAAATTTTAACAAATATTTTATTATTTGGGTGTTCCCTTTTCATATATTAAGATTTTATTATTTAAATTTTTGAAAATATATTTACATGACATTCGTTAGACGATGAATTTTTTGAACCAAAAAAACACCTTTTTCCAAATTTTGTATGTTAATTCCAGATATTGTATTTCGAGACTATGTATTTCGATAGTATTTCGATACTATGTTCAGATGTTGTATGTTAATTCCAACATCCATCATTTTCCTCATCCCTATGTTTTAAGTAAATTAAGAGTTTTAGTTAGAAAATCATTTTACATATGGTCCCTGTTTTGGGGGGGGATTAGGGACTAAAACATGAGCCCAAAATTTAGGGACCCTCCATTCCTTTATTATATATAATTTTATATATATATAAGAAGAGTGAGAAATGATAAAAAAAAAATTATTAGTTAAAGTTGTAAGAAGAGATGAGAGAAAAAAATAATAAAAAATAAAATAAAAATAGAGATGAGGAAAAGGGAGCCGAATATGAATACCCTAGTTTAGTACATGATATCATAGGTTATTTAGAGATGAATCATAGTTCGGAATTCGTGAACCGAGAATAATAGATTAATATTGATGTTGAATCCCAATTATAAATGTGTTGAAAGCGCGTTATACGAATAATTTATTTATGTATTTTTTTTATAAAATGGTGGTGTTTTTTTTTATTATTTTCAACATGAATCATTTATATAAGTGATGATTAACACATAATAAAAAATTGTAAGATTGTAGCTTAATTTTTTTATTTGATTAAGTGGTCGCCCACCCACATATATCGATTTGCAATTATAGTTTGATTTCTATAATGATTTAAAATTAAATACGCAGTCAACCCATAAATATACAATTTTTTAAATTCAATTTACAATCAACCCAAATTTTGTGACTATCTATAAATACAGTTCAATTGCAAGCTATTAATACGGTTGAGGGATAATCTCAGCACCCCATGTATAAACGGATGTAACTACAAAATTTAGGGGTGACAAAATTTGATACGACCCGAAACTCAACACGAAAAAATACGAATTTGTGTTCAATAGATCTGATTTTTAGCAATATGAATTTGTGTGTGGAGTTAAGATTCTACAGTAGAATCGCGTTTAATTTTATATATGTATTTGTGCATCAAAATTTGAATCATGTGCATTTTTATGTGAAGTTATGATTCTAAAGTTGAATATGAAAGTGTAATTCGTTTTTTCAGATTAATTTGATATCTAAATTGATATTGGAAGATGTTTCACAGAATATGTATGACTTTCAAGTTTTGATTCTACAGGAGAATTTTTGTGAAATGTATAGATAAATCCAGGTGCATGTAAATTTTATTGTATTTTTAGATTTAGATTCTACAGTAGAATGTAAATTTATAATTTTGAGTTTTGATTCTAAAGTAGAATTAAGTTTATAATTTAGAAGATCTAAACGGAATCATGTGTATTTATATGTTTAGATTCTACAGTAGAATTAAGTTTAGATTTAGATTCTATAGTAGAATGTAAGTTCATAATTCTTAAGGTTCTATAGTGGAATCTGAAATTTTATATGTGTATTTGTATTTTAATGTTTTTTTATATTTAGATTCTACACTAGAAAGTAAGTTTATGAGTTTTGAATATTTGATTCTACCCTTGCTCTTGCTTTCTTAAGTTTTGTTAGAGATATAACTATTATCTAGAGATGGACCCCTAAGAGGTGACCCCAATCCAACGCCATTGCTAGTGAATGGACTGCCTAAATTACCTTCTTGCTTTCAAATTTTCTCAGTTTCACACTCCAAATCGGTGCTCTTGTATAATTGAGTCCATCTTTTAGGGAGATTTTGTTTAACATACTCTAGCCACTTGAAATTATTTGATTCAAAACCTCCACATCTGAATTCCTGCGATAAGACTTGTTAAGTATAATTAGTGACAGATTGCAAACTGATGGATGTGATTTCAGCTACTTCCAATGTGGTGTAGTAGGCTAGTACCTCAAGTATAGAAATTGACATTGAGGAATTTCATAGCGCCCTGCTGGCAAGGTTTCATTAGAAATCACAATTATGACTGATTTTCTCAACTAGCTAGGCTAATATTTGATAGAACAAGATATAAATTTAGGCTTCCTGAACTAACTAGTAGGTTCTATAATTTCATATTATAATGCTACAAGATAATAAAGTAAAAAGCTTAATTAAATCAGACATGCCATCACTTGACCTAGAGTCCAGAGATTATATATAATAGTTGTTCAGAGGTGCATGTGCATCTCATCATACTGGACAAACCGTTACGAAACCAACTACCAAATCATGATAAAAAAGATACTTTCCCGCTTTATTAGATGTAATAATCCTATATCACTCAAGGATGTCCTCAGCATTTCATTCAGAAGTTCAAAATCTCTAACCTCCGATATATTACCTTGATCAGAACCACCAGATATGCTCCAAACCTTCAAGCTTATAACCTTAGCTAGTTTCGGTTAAATTCATATGTGTACTTGGAAGATCTAAAACTGGTTATAGGCTGAGACAACAAAATTAAATACAAAACATGTACCACTAGAAGGATAGATCGGCACTACTAGTAAAAGATAATCGACATTGAATCCCCTCTGATTCTTTGTGAATTAGTCAGCCAGTGTAAAAAAGGAATCCAGAATTTAGAATGGGCATATCAAAGAGTGGTAATTTGTCTCAAAGGTATTCAACTATAGTCTTACTTTAGTCTAGTAGTCATACTAGATTTGGAGTTGTTCCCTCTGTTTTAAGTAGAACATGACTAGGAAAACGATCTAAAAAAGTTTCTTGATATATCGTTGTTGGCACACAACAATCAGTAAAGTATGTACTAGTTACCTGACTTTTCTAGTTCCGTGTCACAACTCCAAAAGTATGAAGTTGCAAAATAATGAATGGCAGTTGTGTTAATATAGATGAAAAAAATTAATCATGCATGCTTGAGTTTGAAACAAAGTAAGTATTAATTATCATTTATGTTTTCCTGCTACTACCTATATATCTCATATTCGTTTGCATTCGTTATTTTTGTGTGCAGGTGACTCGTAAAAAATAATTAAATAGGGCTCGACAAATCTATGCTTCGAAAATTATATATTCACCTCTCAATTACCTGAAAAACAAAATGTTGGAAGAAATTAAGATGTTGTCTCAACAGTGAATAGTAGTTGATGATGATTGATGTAACATCCCACGTTGAATAGTCAGAGTATGTTTCAGGCCTTTATAAGGAGAAATCAACAACTAATGTATACCAATTTGCTAGCTCTTTTGGGCTGACCTGTGGTGGGTTGTCGGGCCCGGTATACATTCAGTTGTAGGCTTGGGTTGTTATAAACGGTATCAGAGTCATGCCCGGCCGGAAGTGCTATGACACTGCCCGGATTCCGTAAGTTTGTCCATGGGCTCAACGAGGACGTCGACCCAATAAGGTGATGTGTTTGTAACATCCCACATTGAATAGTTAGAGTATGTTTCAGGCCTTTATAAGGACAAATCAACAACTAATGTATACCAATTTGCTAGCTCTTTTGGGCTGACCTGTAGTGGGTTGTCGGACCCGGTATATATTCAGTTGTGGGCTTGGGTTGTTATAATTGAAGTGTTGAATATGTAAAAACTAATATTTTATCTTGAATTTTGTAATGTTACAAAATTTGCATTCTTATTCATAATTGACAACTTGAGTTTCTAACTAAGAATTTTTTTGATTTTGAGTTTCGAGTGAATATATTTTTGGCACAAGTTTAAACAAAAATTATGATATTTGTAGTGTTAAGATTCTACTATAGAATTATTTTTATATGAATATGTGGTGTTTACACTCTACACTGTAACTCATTATTAATTATAACATTCTATGATAGAATTAAACATTTAGTGAATTTATTTCTAAGGTATGTGTAATTTTTGCATTCTACACTAGAAATTATACAAATTATAAGATTCTATTTACAATTAATCTTGTACAAATTATTAAAAATTATAAGATTTAATAGTAGAATTAATTGTGTAGTTTAAATTGACTGTTTACACTACAATTAATAAATTGTAAATTAGTTTTTTAAATATATTAATAATAAATAAAATCATTTATCAATTTTTTATATTAAGGATTGTTTAAATAAATTATATGATTCTATACTAGAATCAAAACAATTATATACAAATCCTTGCTTAAAAAATTATACAACAAATGAAATACCTCTTTTATATGATTAAAAGATAATCTATCCACTATTTAAATGTTTTATACACAAAAACATTAAAACTTCAATAAAATAATATAGATTTAGAAATCTCGATATGATAAAATCTCCTTAAAACATTATTCGAGAGAATAATTTGTCCAACAAGAAGTAATAAGCTTTACAACTTAACTAAAAGACAGAAACAACTTAGAAAAATTCTCAGCATAAGAATTATGAATGTCTAAGATCTAACAATGTAAAATTTTAGATTACATATTCTGAATATTGTCAACAATTGGAACTGAGCTTTGACTTTTTTGAACTTGTTTACCCTTTTGCGGACAATTGCGTGAATCATGGTACCCTCGAATATTACAAGTTTTACATACTCTCAAATCTCTCTTCTTTTCATCGTAACTTTTCTCTGTTGGTCCTAACATCCTTTTCATGCTGCCTTTGTTATTGCTTTACAATGGTGGATGAACCATAACTGAACTCGAAGGCCTAATACCAAAAAATTTCTGGAGAGTGTCATCCTTTGTTGGTCGACCATTCTTATTTTTTACTTTAGTCCTCAACCTCAAACACTTCATCTCTTGTAACAAAAAATGTAGACCTTCAATATCATTAGAGACGTCACCAACACAACCTTCGAATTCATTCCATATTTGTTTTGATAAATCTCTCTGTTCATTGCTACTTTCTGCGTCGTCTGATAAATTTAACTTGTAAAACCACTCTTTTGCATTCTTCATCCAACGACTAGATAAGAATTACCTTGGGATTTTTTCAACACCCCAAAGACCCAAACAGTAAAAACAATGTCTACAAAGATAACCTATTCCCGTGAAAAGCTTACAAGAACATACTACTTCGTTCGTCAAATAAGAAAATTCAACTTCAAACAATTTTCCATTAAAACTTTTATCATGAACTATATATTTATTCAAACCATTAACCACAGTTGGTTGTCCTTCCAAATTAATATGAAAACAACTCGCCTTAATTTCCTTCTTTACCTTAGAAAATATAGTTCTAGTATAAAGCCGAGCGCATCCTTCTCAATCTCCCTTTCAGTTATAGGTTGAATAATACATATATCATCATTATTTAATTTCTTATAATCATAAATCTGTCTTTCAATTGCACTATCGTAGCACATATAAAATTATGACAATGTATCACCTTTCTGCACAAAGTGATTAAAGAAAAAATTTGAGCTTTCTGACCTTGATGTAGTTCGAAGCAAACCACCCATTGGTTTGTCCCTGAAAAATGTTGGAACCCATGATTCCCTCGTAGAATATAACTCATTCAGCCAAGCTTGCTCAATCAATTCATATTCCTTCAAAACAGTAGCCCATCCTTCTTCAAATTCAGGCACCGACAAATGATTACACCACACAAACTTATTAAGCTTCTGCATAAAATCAGATTCTGCAAAAAAAAAACATCAATCTGCACAAAAAAAAATGAAACACACTTGTGATGCAAAAAGAAAAAGGAAACGAAATATGATAGTGTGTTCACTAACTATTTTATGATGTCACATGCTAGCATTATTATAAAAGAGGCTATAAAACCTTAAAAACACAATGTTACTAATACCTTAGCTGGAAACTTTTGTATAATATGCCACATACAATATCGGTGAATTGAATTTGGGAATGTTGCATCAATTGCAACTTTCATTCCTAAGCATTGGTCCGTAATTATACACTTCAGAGGCCGAACAAAAACTTTTAAGAACATCTCACATGGCCATGTAAAATTTTTTGAATCCTCTTTATCAAGCGTGCTTTTCCAGGGATTATTAACACCAATAAATGGGACAAAAATCATATTATATCTGTAATGGAAAACACAAAACATTTATGAATTAAAAATTACTATAACATTGTTACTAATATAGTAAGATGACGACTAAATATGATAAAAGAACCTATTAGCGAATAGGACAATAACAGAACAAAAACATTAAAACATTGTTGGATAAATTTTTATATTCAACAATCTATCATTTCCAATGTATTTTAAATCAAGAACGTGCACTTTTTATTCTAATTAACATGTACTGAATATGTTACCTTTTCTACACCTGAGAAATCCAGAAAGGAACTACAAGAACCAAGGAAATGCAGATGTAAAAGATGAAAAATAAGATCTTTTTATGAAGATTGATTAATGGTTCTCTGAGCAAATCCACTTGCATGGATCTTATCGCAAATCTGGATTTTGTTCCAATGAATTGAGCACGAGTTCATCGCAAATATTTTGAGTCGAGTTTTAATCTCAAACTGTTGGTGGACATTTATAAATTCATATTATTCAGAATGATTATAAATTCTTATAATGCATAAGTTTTCGAGTGAAGTCAAGTTCATGTTTAAAAAGTATAAAACTCGGCTCGAGATCGAGTTCTAATCAGACACATGATTATGTTCCGGTTGGAGTTTAGACTTCAAATGAGTCAAGCTCTCAAGTCCGGACTCACTGGAAAATAACACAATTCATTTACTATGCTAAGAATGGATATAACATAATATGAAATTGGTTTTAAACGTAGCACCAACTCTCTATCATACTTTACTAACAATATTTAACTATAATGTCTTTGAACATTGATACCTATTGTCAACCACATTTCACTAGGCTATGCTAATGATATTAGTCAATCAAGCTTAAAGTGTTGTTGTCGTCCAATACACAAGTGGGTCATTAGTATTCATTGCTAATCATAGTAAAAAACTTATCTTCTAATTATAATAACAAATAGTAATAATATAAGGTCAATTTTTTTCTAATTCTTCAAATTCATTATATCTCTGTGAATTGATGCATATTTCAGATGAACGTGATTAATATGGTTATTTACTGTACATTTTGAATACTTTTTGTTATCATATATCCGGAGAAAGGGAATATTAAATCTTACGATCGTCTGACACTCTAACTCCATACTGTTGTCATGAAAGGGGCAATGGTGATTAATTGGTTTAGTGTACATTTTGTATATTGTTGTTACTATAACTTTTTATTTAAGGTGACTTGGAAACTGTATATTACTTATGAATCATATATAATGTAGTTGCCACTTAAATAGAGAGTTATGGTAGGTTTTAACAATAAAAAAAGAAAGCTAAAGCATGATTTTATCCCCACAATAAGATTCAGTATTGGAATTAAAAATTTAGTAACACCAAATACTAGTAAGTTTCAAATTATTGTAAAGATTCTATACTAGAATAAATAAAATTATAGCTAACAATTTCTATATTTTGCAATAGTTAAGTACAGTGGCTATAAATATTGGTATTTATTTTAAAAACTTATTTATTGGTACGGTATGTTGCATCAAAAGAAACCACATCTCCAATTACTTCATAACTTTTACATCCTCAGACATCAGCCCAAAAAAGATGAGTCAAATGACCATTTAAATCTGTCTGGTACTCATAAAAAAATCCTCCATCAGACGTCTTTATTTTAATTTTAAATTTTTGAAGTAGCATATCCGCATCATGTTTTCCAATATACAACTTAATATCCTTCATCCAGTTTCGAAAATCCTTAGCAGTTGTTCCAACATCAGAATAATATCCTGACCTAACCTTAAAAAGACTATGTGCTCTATAAACGCCTATGTTCACTTTTGAAGCTTCAAAAATAAAATGATGATGAGTGCCAGTCGTACATCGGCTTGAACGGAAAAACTCCTTTCCAGATGCAGTAGCTAAAGGATGATTATGTCCTTCAATAAAACATGAAATCACATATCGATTACAAGCCGAATACTTCAAGATAATCTTCGTCTGGCATTCATATTTTTTCGTCACCGCCTTTTTTTTTTTAACTACACCAGAGAGACTACTAGATGCAGTACTATTATCATAACTATTTGACATAGAACATTCATGATTCCCTCCCTTCGAACAAACAAGATGCTTCGATACAATATCACCATTCTTACTTTTCTGTGACGATTTATGAATAGTAAAACCACCTACCCTTGCATATCTAGTGTAAAAATCAAAACAATCCTCAATGTTTGTAAATGGTTGATCGGCATAAGGCTTTAATTCATTGTCATCAATTTTTGGAATCCATAACTGATAACTATTGCTAATAGAGTCGTCAAAACCTTCCATGAATTCTTAAACCTCATTATTGGCAGTAGAATCATAAGCACCTTCGACAAAATCATCTCCTCCATTTCCAATATTGGAATAATTCCCTAAATTTCCATAAAAAAGATTAAACGTAAATTTCAACTTCAACTTTAGAATCATGAATGATAACAAACTATTTAAAATCATTCAATTAAAGTCTATTAATAGATTCTATATTACAATCTATGATTTTCAACAACAATCGTAATAAGAACAATCTCAAATACAAATGAAACACTGCAAATACGAAGTAGCAATAATTCTATTATAGAATCTTATAATCGATATATTATGTTTTTGTAAAGAGATTCTATAACAGAATCTAAGTTTTGTATTATGAGATTCAAGTATATAATTTTCCGGTTTTTGATGACATATTAATAGATTCTATATTACAATCTATTATTTTCTACAATAATTGTAATAAGAACAATCTCAATACAAATGAAACACATCAAATACAAAGTAACAATAATTCTATTATAGAATCTTATAATCGATACATAATATTTTTGTAAACAGATTCTACAACATAATCTAAGTTTTGTATTGTGAAATTCAGGTATATAATTTTCCGGTTTTTGATGACATATTAATAGATTCTATGTTATAATCCATTATTTTCTACAATAATTGTAATAAGAACAATCTCAATACAAAAAAACACTGCAAAAACAAAGTAACAACTAATTACAACTTTAATTAGAAATATCTTCATAATAAAATCATAGATACAATAACAAAATTTGAAGAATAGACACGAATCGAAATTGAGAGCGTAAGAATACCTGATATAGAGCAGATTTGAGTAGTATGAGCAACAAGTTGAAGTTGATTCAAGGATGACGCCATAATCAACAAAGAGAACAGTTTGGAGAGAGAGAGAGAGAGAGAAGAAATCGACGAGAGAGATAATGGAGATCTTGCCGAGAGAGATGAACAAGGGTAACAGTATCACTGTAATGCAACGTATCACTGCAATTGTGTAAAGATTTATATTGTTTTTATATTTTAATTTTAAATTAATATTAACCATCAATCATCTTAGATCCTATTGTCCAGATTAAAAAAAGGGACCTCTTTTGAACTCTATATAAAATTCCCCTATTTAGAGCAATGACCTATATATATATATATATATATATATATATATATATATATATATATATATATATATATATATATATATATATATATATATACATACACACTATATAATTATATATGTAATATATTGATATATTATTTAAATAATTATAATTCATATATCACTAAAAAAATTACTATTATATAATATATATCGGGTTGGCTATCCTATGCCCTTAGGGCATAGGTTAATGTATATTTAACATGCCTCATTTTTTTAGCTAGATGGCCTTTAAAACTCTATTTTTTAACTTTTCACATTTAACAATGTTTACATTTACTTTTTTTTAATACAGGGTCTTATTCATTTTACAAGCATATTATTCTTGAAAACTATCCATTTTTCCTAAAAAAATATAATAATAATATATTTATGATTATATTATATTGATAAATAATATTATTTAAAACTATATCCTTTTAAAAAAACAAAATGTAGTTATATTTAAATAATATAGTTACATATAATATTTAAAATTTTAAATAATCTTTAAAAATTAGTTGTTCATCTTTCTTTATTTGTTGTTTAAAATTTTAAATATTAAAATTTAAAGAATACATATTAACAATATGTGAGATACAGTCTTATGGATTATGTTTTGTTATTTTATCTTAACAATAAGTGTAAATTAGAATTAGAATTAGGAAATTAATAATTAATATAGTAATTCTCCCTTAGGTTGTTCGAAGTAAAAGTCAACGAGAAGAAAGTTAAACTGTGTCAAAAAACTTTTATAAATGAAACCAAATGATTTTCTCTCTACATATATTTTGATAAGATTTATCAAAATAATGATAAAATCAAATCTAATTTATATATGTTATATTTTGTGGCAAAGACTGAAGATAAACAAATACAGTATTTTTAACACTGTTTTTACGAGACAGAAAATGTGTTACCCTTTCAAAAGAGTGTTTATTTTAAAGATTTTCAAGAGAATATATTCTTAATATATTTTTTAAATATATTTGTTCAATTTATCTTCAAAAAAGTTATGCCTAAATATAAAATACAGATTTTATCCCGAAAGCCCTGAATTGTCTTATATCTTTGGATAATTTGTATTTTAATTCAAATTAGATATTACTTGAACTTTATAGTCATTATTATTTTAGGAATATTATGTTTGAATATATTTTGAGTCAAAACTTTAGTCCAAACGTCGACAAGTTCTGGCAAATGACTATCAATTATTATTTCGGGTTATAGGGACATTGAAACAATTATTTTCTCAAAGTATTAGCTATACATGTCTAAATGACTTAAAACTTAGGGAATGTCATTAAAATATTGAAAAAAAATTAGGATTATTTTCATAATTTTTTGGTGACTTTTATTTTTGACCTGTATTCCCGATTACGTTATTGGTTGTTTGGTCAATTAAAAGTCAATGAAGGTCAACTCCAAATTGAGTAGAATTTTGATCATGACTTATTGGGATTATTCCCATATGGTTCCCAAATTTTCATAAGTTTTGGAGCATATTTTGAAAAACATCATATTTCCAAAGTATCGTTCGGTTTCGTGTTTATTAACTTAAATAATTTACTGAACAAGGATAACATATTTTTCCAAGCACCTATGTGGCCTCTTTCAGCTGATGCAACTTTAATTTGAATTGGTGTGGCTCTCCTTACTCCATGTAAAGCCTTGTCCCCTTGTCCCCTTTTAAAATAAATAAAAAATGCCTTAATTTTGGCTTATAAATAAAGCCCTCCTCCCACACCATTTCTCAAGCCTTTTAGTGCCAAGTATATGCTGCAAATTTCTCTCCCAAGAATCTCTTAACATCAGTAGGTTTTCATCTCCAAGAGTTCTTGAGTTTTAAGCTTAGTTCTTTCATAGATCTTACCACTTTCAAGCTTAAAAACCCATATACTTGCACTAATCACACACCAACCATACAAGTCCCTTTAGGCTACCCAAAGACCATATATCTACCGCCCTTACACTTTTTTAGTTGCCCCCAAAGTTATACCAAAAAATCATATTCCGGCGATTTTCCGGCAACTACTTTTTGTGTGTTTTGACTTCTAAACTGGCTTTTTCTCTTGATTTCTCTTTAGATCTCAAGGGTTACAAGTTGGTTCTATTATTATATATATTCGGCAGCCTATTATATATATATATATATTTGCTTGTTTCGATTTTTAAATATATTATATAGTTAGCCTTGTTTACGATTTATATATACACGAGCTTTAATTATTTGTTCTCTCTTAGTATATATAGATTGTGTTGGTATTTGGGGGAGCCTTCTTTACATCTCTTACTCTCCCAAATTAGTTGTTCATATCTTTGACTTACTTATCCGAGATTAATAGCGAATATAAGTTACTTAAGTTCTGAGTAGAGACCGATTTGTATAAATCTCATCTAGAGGCATAAATAAAAGGACTCCTTGTTGAATTTGGTAATTAAAATAGCTCTTATTCCGAGTAGAGACCAATTTGTATAAGTCATATATATGACATAAATAAAAGGACTCCTTATTAAATATTTACAAGTTATCCCACTTTATTTCCAAGATGAGATAATATTCGTATAAGTCTATATTATAAGACATAAACGAACATCTCCTTATTTGAAATAAAAAGAGCCACAAACTAACTTATATTCCGAGATTAGAATATTCGTATAAATCTCATATATTATTTAAAGATATAAATAAAGCTCTCTCCTAGAATATTTGTAAGTTTAAACTCACTTTAATTCCGAATCGAGACCAATTTGTATAAATCGAAGTACGACATAAACAAAAGGACTCATTGTTGAATTATTAGTGTAAGAAACTAACTTATATTCCGAGTTGTATTCTTTTGTATAAATCTCATTTAAAGATATAAACAAAGTAAAATCGTAGAATATTTGTAATTTTAATTAACTTTGAACACCGGGTTAAGTGCTATTCGTATAAATCTCATATTATTACTTAGAGATATAAACGAGCCTTACTTGTTGAGTTCTTGAGGTTAACCCACATTATTCTGAGTTGAATAATATTTTGTATAAGTCGAGGTACAACATAAATGAAACTTACTTGTTGAATTTTAGTGGTATATTTTGTGTTTGTTTAAAGGCCATAATATAGTTGTCTTTAATTTTCAAGGCCTGTTAAACAAAATAGTTAGAAAACGTACTTGATCTCATTCAAGTCAAATATATTTAGTCTATATCTTGACCTTATATATCCCTATATATATATATATATATATATATATATATATATATATATATATATATATATATATATATATACTTTAGCATATTTATATATCGCAATTTACTTTAAAGTACTTGCATTCATACGCTTTAAATAACTTATTTTACTTTAGTATACACACTTAATTTACTGCATACACGTTCCCACACAACGTGTGGTTCGTCCTTCTCACGAAGTGACTTGCCCCAACTCACATTTATATATTTGTTACTTCGGCTATATTATATATATTTGTTTGTCTCACGTCTAGTACTGTGATATACTAGTCCACCAACTTTCTTTTCTTAAACAAGGATATTAAGTGGTAGTACTGGTTGTCAAGATTTTGTTAGTGAGGTGAATTGAAGTGAGGTGATCCTTGTTCTATGACCCAAGTCCTAGGCACGCTGACGGAAAGTTGGGTGTCTTTGTACCGTGAAGAAGAGGAAAGACCCAAGACCTAAGATCCAAGACCTATAGAGGGCTAGAGGAACATAGTCTATGCAGGGTTGTAATTTTCTTACTTGTATTTAAGAAGGTAACGGGGAGTTACGCTCTAAGATAAACTTGTAAGGGTTTTATTTAGATTGTGAGGAGGTAGCAGAGAATTACGCTCCAAGATAAATCTAGTAGGTTTGCTATTATATTTTAAGGAGTTAACGGGGAGTTAAGGTCCGAGATAAATACATAGTGATTGTAAAGACTTCTCCGCCGCTATAAGGAGTACATCTTTTTATAGTGGAAAAATCTCGAGTTCAGGGAGGGACTCGGGGACTAGACTAGGGTGAGCGGATCCGTTAAATGAATGCGCCATCGCAAACCAGGATAAAAATCTTGTGTGTTGTGCTATATTTCTTTACTATCTTTTAATTTCTGCATTTGATTTACTAGTTGACTAGTAACAACTTTAAAAGAGAAGAGAAAATTTTAAAACGCCAAGCTCTGATTTTTAAAAGGTTATTAAGCTATTCAACCCTCCCCCTCTAGCTAATACTCATCCTTACGGACCTAACACAATATGAACAACAAATTTTTAAATATTAAAATTTAAAGAATACATATTAACAATATGAAGTTATTTAAATTTAACAAATAAATAGAATATAATATACTTGAAAAATAAAGAGAATAATATATTATATGTAACTATATTATTTAAATATAACTACATTTTGTTTTTGTACAAAAAAATGGTTGTAATTTTAAATAATATTATTTATCAATATAATATAATCATAAATATAATTTTATTTTATTTTTTTATGAAAAATGGACAATTTTGAAGAATAATATGCTTGTAAAATGAATAAGACATGATAATCAAAAAAAGTAAATCTAAACATTGTTAAATGTGAAAAGTTAAAAATAAAGTTTGAAAGACCAGCTAGTTACAGAAAATGAGGCGTAATATATATACATTAACCTTTGCCTTAAGGGCACATGATAGCCAACCCGTATATATATATATATATATATATATATATATATATATATATATATATATATATATATATATATATATATATAAAATAACTATTTTCAGGTCAAAATTGGTCATTTTTATGTTGATCGGGTACATAATAGGTCGGGTTCGAGTTGACATTTTCAACCCGTTTCAAATCCGGGTCGGATCGGGTCCGAATTGACTCAAAAATCTGACTGGGTACCCTAAATCCGACACGAACCGGATCCACTATCCGAAATTGTCATCCCTACAAAAAACTTAAGAGATTATAGAGTTTAAGATACATTTTAGGTAAGTTATTTGAAACTAGATTTTAACTCGTGCAATTCACAAATATTTTATTTTATTAATTAAATTATTTATTTTAAAATTATAAATATTTTTATAATTAAAAAAAGTCTTAATATATTATAATTATATTAGTTTTTTTACTTATTTAAATTATATATTTTTACATCAACCGAATTAAATATAAATAAGAAAATTATAAAATATTAAAAATAAATATGCACATTGCATAAAATATAAATTTATATTATTAATATATAAATAGGCAAAATCTTGTTATTCGAAATATTATGAACATGATTTTTTAATATATCAAACATATGTTTAATATATTTAAGATTATACATATTAGATTTAAATATATTTTTTATAATATCTCTATTATGTTTATTTTAGAGTAAATTACAGAATGGTGACTATACTTTACACCAGTTTTTAAAATAGTGGCCAAATTTTCAGATTCTCAAAATAGTGGCAACC
The DNA here is from genome assembly GCA_028671895.1 of Oenanthe sinensis. Taxonomy (NCBI): domain Eukaryota; kingdom Viridiplantae; phylum Streptophyta; class Magnoliopsida; order Apiales; family Apiaceae; genus Oenanthe; species Oenanthe sinensis. The sequence goes on along the minus strand of CM053813.1, from coordinate 27,815,159 downwards.
TTTTTTTCCGCCTTTTTAAAGAATGGCTCCATTCAATTACCGTTAAATTTTCGTTAAATTTCCATTGAATTGCAAGAAGTGAAAAAAAGGAAAGGAAAAAATGAATTATTCGAATTGTGTTTGCATCTATTTGTTTACGGAAAGGTTAGTCAATATTTTGAGAATTTGAAAGTTTGGTCATTATTTTAAAAATTAGTGTAAAATATGGCCAAGATAAGTAATTTATTCTCTATATATGTTATTTAACGACGAAAGGTTAACGGGAGAATGAAAGCCATTTTTTTAAAACGCGGAAAGAAAGGTTGACCACTATTTTGAGAATCCAAAAGTGTGATCACTGTTTTAAAAATCGATATAAAGTACGTCCACCATTTAGTAATTTACTCTTTATTTTTTTTTAAAAATTAATAAATATTATGGTATATGAGATATAATATATATGTATCTGTTAATAATATGATAATATAATTATTCATTTGAATAAGTTTTTTATGTTATTATATTTTCAGTAATATAGAATTAATTGCAATTTATAAGTAATTATATAATATATATATATATATATATATATATATATATATAATTTAAACCTTGCATCAATAAGTAATAGATGTTATTATATTGCTAATGAGATTTAAACTTTAAGTAAATATTAAAAAAATAAAATGATACATAACAATTATCATCATAATAATTTTTACATCCCGTTTTTTCATACTAATATATGACATGCTCTTTATTGAACCAAACATATTACTTCATATTAATACTTAATGTCTGTTATGACAATTCAACCTATGTAATAAAATTCTTTTAGAAATATAAATGACTTTTAATTATAAAAATAGTTAACAATAGTTCTCAGTTATTAAATTTTAAAAATGTATTAATATTTGCTAATTAATATTATTTTTATTTTATTTTATTTATCAAATAACACGATCAAAGTATGTGATAACGTGTTTTTGATATAGTATATATATATATATATAATAAAATAAAATGTATATTTAATATATATCTTAGGCTAATGTTAAACTCTTAGCCGGAGAATTCAAATAATTATTTTAAAAAAAAACCTAATTTCTTCAATTCGATCCAAACAAATGAATTAATAAGGTTTCTCGGTTATCAATATAATAATTTCTCCTCTAAGTATAACTGGTTCTCCATATAAAGTTACCATAATATTTTATATAATATATTAAATGATTTTATAGAAAAGATTTGGATAAGTAAATTTTTAATCCTCCATCTTACAAAGAAAATTCACGACCTTCCTCCATTTCTCAGTATGTAAAACCCTAATAGTATCTCTACTCTATTCTAATAATAATACATAATAATGTATGATATATGATATGTCTCTATATAAATCTAATATAAAAAATATTTTAAGGTTTTAAATCAATTATAAAAAGATTTCCTAAACAGAATAAAATTCTCCGATAAAAATTCATAACTGTCTTTTTTGCTAAATTAGGGGCTGTTCCAGTTGGATTTTGGATGTTGGACCATCTCAAAATTAAATGTAATTTTACAAGCTTTGTGTGGGCTGTAAAATAATCCAATTCTGATTTTTGAAACTCAAAATATGACCAAAACAATATCTCTCGTGTAAACAATACAATAATTACGAATTTTTTATTTAATTTAACTTGAAAATAGCTCTTTAAATTCAAATTTATATATTACTAAGATATTTAATAGTGTTTAAGAAAAATTATAGTTGTTAGAAATCTTAATAATAACTAGTATATAATATTATATAGTTATTAAAAATCGATCTTTTGAATTTTGAATAAGAACCCTCTTACTCTTATCATATATATGATATAATATGTAATATTTTATATATAAATATGAAAGAGATATTTTTATAAAATCAAGATTCATTAAAATTTTTATTGATATACTATTATTTTATATCAAAATCTTAATAAATTAACTAAAATGTATCTTTTTTCAAAATATTCTTGATAAATCCGCTAAATTTAAATAAAATAAAAATTAAATTAATTCAACAAGTTCGATGTTCACGTGTCGCGTGGACACCTTAGTCTGTACCTGATTTTAATCTACAGCAACTCTACAAGTATGTTCCGTAACTGACCCATGAACACTCGCCGCTGGTTACCAATACCATTTTCTTTATTGTTGCCTGTTGTATCTTTTCTAATTGTATATCTCATTTCTAAATCACCTGTGTTTCATATATCTATATCTTTACACATATATAGAGTTTCTCACTGTGATAAAACAATTCATTTTCGTATCTGTTAGTTTTCTTGGGGTTCAGGTTCATATTCAGATTTTATGAATATATAAACCAATTGAGGGCGCCCATTTCAATCAGGACACAGGTTTCTCAGGTATATCAGGTATATTTTCTGTAAACTTTTCGATTTTATTTCTGATTTGTATTTTCTGAATTGATTTGACCATGTTTCAATTATAAGACTAGCGTGATATGCATATTAGGTTCTCTTTCTAATACAACCTTAAGTTTTAGGAGAATTATGATTTAACATGGTATCGGAGGGGAGGGTTTTGGAGAGTTCCCGAGTTTGAACCCTCGTAGCCCAATATTCCTCAAAAAATATAAATTGAATAAGATGATTGCAAATTGCTTTAAAATATGGATTTCTAGGGACCCACTATTCAATTTGATCTAAAATAAAGAATTTCGACCAAGTGAGAATGTCAAGGATGTTTGATTCGCTTTAACGGCAAGGGTTTGGAGAGACGGTGACTTAAGATGTTATTGGAACTCTTTTGGCCTGAAGGATTTCATTTTTAAACCTTGGAACCTAAATTCTTGCATACTTTGGACATTAAGGTTGATTATTGCCCAAAAATGGGAACCTCGTTATCCACTTTGCTCTTCCAAAATTGGGTTTCTAGTGAGGACATATAAATACATAAGTTAAGATAAACATAGTAATCACCTTACGGTTTTGGATTTAGCGGATGCGAGTTTTATAGAAAATAATAAATTTTCTTTGGTTTAAGGTATGTTGAATAGATAAATGACTAGTGAGAAGAGGTGATCATATAAATTGAATTCAAAGTATGAGGTTAGCTGAGCCAATTGGTCAAAATAATTGTTATTAAAACTATCCCGGCTAAATGATTAAGTAAAATCATAATTGATGTGGAGCAACTTAATTAATTTTTCTTTATTTTATGTTACCATTTATGAATAAAAGTTAATTGTAATTCATTAGAAATTTAATTATTTTTGATTATGTAGAGTATTAGGAATTCTAGATTATTGTGGTAAATAAAATGATTTGTTTTCTTTATTTAGGAGATTGATACAAAAAGTGGATATCGACCGGACTAGTGTCATGGTTCAAATTAAACTTTAAAATAATAGATAAATAATGATTTTATTCCATTTTAAGAAGATAACATATTAACAATACAATCTTAACATATTAGTCAACTATTTCATGGTAGCGGTTGTAGTTGAAGTGTTGACTGCACATCTTGCATTTGTCAAACTTGAAACTTGTTTTGGTTAAGATGATTACATGAGTATGAAGATATGCGTATACCTCTTTGACATTAACCATTGTGAGAAACTAGGTTCAAATTGCACATTATATGAAATTTATGAAATTTCGAGGCAAAAGTGTAATTTCTAGAAGTTTAAAAAAATTCATGAAGTTTAGAATATATTTTGAGATTCTATAACTTTAGGGACTAGTTTGTAATTTTGCATACCAAATTTAAATTATCTTCAATTTATGTTTTTTATACTTAATACCAACCAACCAAATGTATCCGATATATCCCCGCACTTAGAGTTAGGGTAGGATGTACGTTAAACTTGCCTCCACTTCAAAGAATGAAAAAGGCTATTTCCAAAAGGACCCCTAACTTACAGAATTTAACACAAAAAATAAATTAAGTAGAAAATAATTGTTGATCCAAGAATTCTAAACAAGAAACAAGATAATAAAACTAAAGCAATAATAACTTAAGTGCAAAAATAAAAAGTATTAAACATGCAATTCTATTAGTATAGATAGGAGAATAGTGAGTTAAGAGGAGATAATCAAGACTCTTTTAAAACTCCAAACCATGCACTACCCACACCCCATGCTACAGGATCTTTAAATCCTATGAAAGATTACTTGGCCCCTTATTACTCTTGCATACAAAAATAGAAGCTTTTGGATAAAAGGTAGGTAAAAAATTGTTTGGTAAAATTTATAAAGTAGCTTTTTGAAAAGTGGTTTTGGCCTAAAAACTACTTTTATAAAAAACAGGTCATTCAACGAGAACTATTAGCTGAGGTCATACAATAATCAAGATGTGGAACTCTCATATTTAGTTTAAGTTGCTCATCCCGTGTCTTCCTCGCCCTCTCTCTCCTTCTCATTCACGAGACCACTATGCCATTCACCCTTCCCACATGAGAACATTTGCCTCGGACGAACATGACCAAACTAATGCAATCTACTCCCTCACTTTATCCAAAACAAGCACCAACTTTTAATTGAGTCCTCAAAAAACCATTTAAACAATTGTCCAGTATAGGCGTCTACAAGTCCATCACAACATTCACATTTCCACCACTTCCAATTTCTTCTCTTGTACTTCTTTATACATCATAGCCGGGTTTTGGTAACTACTCAATAAAATTTTCCTCTCACGGGACTCTTTTGTCACTCAACACCTTGTGTCGCCGCTCTCTACTTTAGCCATGTTGTCTTGATATGATGCGACATCATCATCAACCTTTTCGTCTTTCTGAATGATAGAACCCGAATACTTGAAGCCATCCTTTTGGGGTATCATTTGATCTCCATCTAACTCATTCTCATTTGGTTTACCCTTAAAATTATACTATAGGTTTTTGGTCTTGGAACAACTAACACGCAAGACTTGCTTCTTTAATTTCTCTCCATTGTTCCAACTTCTTATTCACCCCTTTGTCTCAACTAGAGCAATATCATCAGCGAAAAGCATACACCATCGAACACAATTTTAGTTCCTTTTAATCATCACATCCATAACTATTGCAAAAAGAAAAGGGTTTAACGTTGATCCTTATTGAAATCCGACCCAACCAAAAAATATTATGTTTCACCGACAAGTTTCCTAAGACACGTCATTGCTCAAAAGTACATATCTCGTATTACCTTCTCATACATCCACGAAACCTCTTTCTCCATAGTTTGAAGAACACCGTGTGTGGGTCCTTACTATGCTCTCCATATTTCTACATTATCGCTTCCATTATGGACGTCTCACTCATAATGCAACATTGTATTGCATACCCTACTCATGAAGCCAAATTGATTTTTAGGCAATTTTACTTCTCATTGTACTGCATACCCTACTCTCAATTACTCTTTCCCATAGTTTCATGATAAGACTCTGAAGTTTTATTCCACAATAGTTGCTGCAATTTTGAATATCACCGTCATTCATATAATGCAACACCTCCACATTGAGCCTCCATTCCTTTAGCATCTTAACGGTTTTGAGTACGATGTTAAAAAGGTTTGTCCACCATTGTTCCCCCTTTTCACCTAAACACTGTTACACCTCAATAGGGTTAAATGGCTATTTAATCACTGAACTAAACCCCAACTTGCTAGTAAATTATTTAACTGAAAAAACTTGCATCAAAATAACTAAACATAAGTAACCTTTCAAGCAGGCCATTAAACCCAAACAAAACTTTCACGTCCGTTAAATTGAGTTGATTTTAAATGGATTCCGTTAAGTTTCGCCACATTACCTCTATATCAGCTGCCAAGCTGTCACATTCGCTCCATATCAGATTCCACATGTGAAGATCTTACCCACTTCAATTTAACAAGTCAACCCGATTCATTGAACCTCAAATTCAATATCAAAACCCTATATACCAAAAATTTAATATATCAATATATAAAAACTCAATAAATATAAACATATAAATGCAAGCATGTAACTATTATACATATATCTGCATGCATGTGTGTATATATATTCATCATTTTGCCTCAAACCCCTAATTTTAACTAAGATTTCATTGACTTTCTCATCTTCATCTTAGCAAGAGAACTGAAGGCCCGATTCTTAACTTCCATCCAAAAATTTCATCACCTCTCTCACTCACCTTGTGGTTTGAAGAAATTAAAAAAGAAAAGACGACCAAAAGTTCAAGCATGAAAGCCAACACAAACAATATACACATTATCCGCTTAACTACATTCATCCAAATATGCTTCTGAATCTTCTCAATTAATCAAACCAACAATTACATACTTTATTTAAAAATATACTAGGTTAAAAAACCAATCCCCCAATTCTTGTGGAACCAATTAACTTCATCAAAACGTAGTGTACATACAAAAAGAAGAAAACTAACAAGACATCATGATGGTTTGACAATTTTAAAGAGATGAAGCAAGTATTTAAATGGTTAGTGGCAATTGTCAAGGAGAAGTCTAGGTTGTAATGATTGGGTAAAGGAAAATGAAGATAGAGAGGTGTAGGAGATTAAGATTAGATTGTTCTATATTGCTTTTTATAAGTTGGGTGGGTTGGATGAGTATAGGTCAAATAACAACATGCTCCACGTCAAATTTTCGTAATATTTTTAATGTTTTCTAGCAACGATGACCTGATTGAAAGTTATAATTGGTTTAACTATTTGACCGCAATGTTTTTCAGTTTAATAACCGAGCTGCAAGTTGGGCTTTAGTTGAATGATGAAATAGCCATTTAATTTCACTTCAATAGGGATTTGATCCGGTCCCACAACTTTATCTATACCCATTTCTTGTAAGGCTTACCTTTCTCATGGGAATTAAAATCACGTTGAAGTTAACAACCTTCTCCATGCTCTGGATCGCGTTTCCTTCCTATAGTATCATTAAACAACCTGCGAAAATAGCTACCCCATATCCTCTTAATATATTCATCTCTTACTAGTACCCTGTTCATCTTCATCCTTTATCTACCTTTTGGCATTGTGCTTTGCTACCTTATGGAAAACTGTCCTCTTGTCCCTCTTAGCACCTTCTTGACACGTCATAAATTCCCTAAAACTCTGTTGTTTAATTTGAACTCACTCGTGCATATCCTTATTCCACCACCAAGCCTCCTTTTGATCTTTAACCATCCTCGATGTTGCCTCTAAGCCATTTAATTCGAAATTTGCTCAACATTTTCCACATGCATGTGCCTTTTTTTAGGCTACCCCCTCCTAAAAAGCATTGCTTTCTCTTCATTTAAAATTTTCCATCAGATTCTCGATAAGGTCTCCTTGACACCCTCTACTACTCTCATTCCTTTTTAAAATATATCCATTGCCAATAACCGATGCTATGAAGCATATATTTCGGTTAGAAACACCTTACAATCTTCACAATCCATCTTACCCCTTCTCATGAGGAGATATGTGCGTTTGATGCTCTCCCTCTCCTAAATGTGATTAAATGATCATACCTCTTCGAGTTATCAATCACAAGCTCATGAGCTATTGCAAAATCCAAGATATTACATCCATCTTCATTCCTTTTACCAAAGCCAAAGCCCCACCCACTCCTTGTTAACCATCAGGTCTCCCTCCGATATGCCATTGAAGTTTCCCCTGTATGCAGACAATCTTGATCTCTTGATATACTACTAACCAATCCTCCAAACAACCCCAAAAGTTCTTTTTCTCGATTTTACTCAGACCTCCTTAGAGTAATATCCTTGGGACCGGAAAAAAATATTACTCTATCGATAAATGAATATTTTATTACTTTTTCAATAAATTAATATTTATTATTTTAGGACTTTATATATACATAATGTATAGTAGTTTTAGAGTTGAAATTTTTTTTGGTGTACATTGTAATATATTTGTACTATGATAATAAATTTATACCTTATGGTCAAATTTTAATGGTTCGAGTGCAGACTATGAACATCCGTTAGAATTATCAAAGTTAGAGTAATACAATTATGAAATCAGCTATATATGAATAAGGTATTCAAATATGATAATCGTTAAAGAGTTTCTTCATCCAAAAGTGTAATTAAAGTGAGTATATCAAACATTAAATTACCTAAATAATTATAATATTGGACAAATTGCAGAATCAGTTGTCAACTTGATATGAACTAGTCCTTGTCTAGTCGACTGACCGGTGAAATGTGGCACATCGTTTATTCTATGTTGATTTCTCCCTTGTATATTTCTTTGAGCAATTCGATTTCCCTCAAACTATAATGTTGATTTATTAAGCTCCTGCTTAGTGGTATATATCTAGTGCTTGTTTAATTAGCATCAATTTATCCAGGAACTTTAAATACCTAGGAAGTGATATTTGATAGAAGTGTTTAACATTTACATGGGAAATGGGATTTCCTGGGGAAATGGGATTTCCTGGGAATTTGTTATTCCCGCATAAGGTAGGAACCACTCACCCTCCCCTTGGTGACTTGCACTTCTTAGGAAGTGCAAATACCTACCTCTGAACCAAAAATATATTTTTTACTTCCTAGGAACTTCGTATAGGAATTAAATACCAAGGAATCAACTTTCAATGGAAGTAGGTACCTATGATTATCCAAAAAAGCTATTAGTTTGGTTTACACATATATTGTTCATATATTCTACAACATGACAGTGTTAAATTGTCTTTAGTGGTCGCTACAGTGCATGGTCAGCAGTTATGACCTAAGTTATATATTTAGTCTGCAACTTTCATATATCATAGAACACATTAGGCAGTAATTAATTTAATGCTGCGTTAATGGTTTGGATTTATAATATCTTGATGTTTGATGATATTTTATTTGTTTGGTTATATATATTGGGTATATGTGTGTGTGCGTGCGCGCATGTATGTGTGTGTAGCAATAAAATAATTTATTATGCTTAACTTGTCGAAATGTGATGAACCAAGCTAACTCTAAAGGAGTATTAACATATTCAAGAAAGAAATGGAAGAACAAACAGGGACTTAGTACTGAGGTCAACAGTGAAAGTCAAGGGGTAAAGGAGGAATAAAATATTAAATAGGGGGTAAAGTAGTAATCAGGCTTTGGGGATATAAGGAAGGGGAATGATATATCATTAGTTGTTGAGTATTTTGTAATTGTTTCTCTTTTATCTAAGTGGGGAGAGTTGAGCCTCTCGAAAGTATAACGAGTTCATTCTCTATAACGAAAGCCTAATTATCACCTCAATTGAACGTTGCTCTTTCTATTATTTATCCCGAGTTGGTAAATTGATTAAGTTGTTAAGTCAGTGGTATCAGAGCAATAGATCTGATGGGCTGCCGGCGATGACATAACGAGTAGATTTGATGAAGGTGAAGATAATGGAATCTGATGGGCTGTCGACGGTGACGTAACGAGTAGATTTGATGAAGGTGAAGATAATGGAAATGGAGGAGTCAATGAAGGGATTGGTAACGGTGGTAGTTGAGAAAGCAATGGATGCCATGCGACAATCTCTAACAGAGTTTCTCGTGGAAAGTCAAGGCATAGCAACTAATAAACTTGGGGCTGAGTTTGAAGCGATGACCGGACACGGACGCTTAAAAGGCAGAATCAATCACAGCAGAGAGTACCATGAGTCCTTAATTAATACCATGCGGAATGAGCATATGAAATTTCAAACGGAGGTGAAATCATCCCTAACCGACCTACAATCAATTCAGGTACCAAATCCGCACTTACTTGATGGGAGTGTGAACCACCAGGGGTCTACGTCTATGGGTCAGGATCCTGGCATGTTTGGGTTAAATGATGCAGGTCAGGCATTTGGGGGACGAAATGGGGCAGGTGGAAGTTTTGTTGGTGGTCGTTCAGGCGGCGGTCGAGGTGGGGGTATGGAAATTGGAGATATCAAAAGCTGGATATGCTGGTGTTTGACGGCACAAACCCAGATGGATGGATTTTGAGAGTTGAATGGTATTTCAATTTTTATCGTTTAATCGAAGAGGAGATGTTGGAGGCAGTAACGACGATTGCGATGGATGGAGATGCCTTAAGGTGGTATCAATGGGAGTAAAAGAGACGACTGATTCGCCATTGGGCAGATTTAAATATGTTAATCCTTTGGCAATTCAGGTCCATGACTGGGGCGCCTTTGTATAAACAATGGTTGTCAACGTCTCAAACTTCTACAGTAAATGAATATAGGCGTAAGTTCATAGAAACCGCATCTCCATTGGAGATATGTTATTGGGGAAATTCAAAAATGGCTTAAAGGAGGAACTTGTGGCAGAAGCCAGGTTGCTCCACGCCATAAGTCTCGAGCAAGCCATGGAGTTAGCCGTTCGGATGGAAGAGAAAATTTGGGTAACTGGATACGAGAAAAATACGGTTTTGTCAATCAAAATGGGGACATTTTCATTGTATAGTAAGGGACCAACAACTGTGACTCCATATCTTTTGGGTCACCAAGTAGCCCACCAACTTCTCGACATTGGGGTGTCTGGTCAAAATCACAAGTGTCAGTCCGGTCCTCAACAAAATCAACAGCGCCGACAATACATATGGTGGGGGGGAGGTACGATGTTTAACTGAGAAGAAATTACAAGAGAATCGATCAAAGGGACTCTGTTATAGGTGTGACGTGAAATGGGCCATTGGACACCGGTGCAAGAACAAAGAATTGAGTGTCATGTTAATTGATAAGGACGATGGGGAAACTGATTGTGAAGACAGAGATATTCCACACTTACCAACAGAAGAGATCACTATTGAGGTATCACTAAACTCCATGATAGGACTTTCTAATCCAAAGACAATGAAACTTAAAGGCCTAATTGGTGATCATGAAGTGATTGTGATGATAGACCCTGGAGCTAGACACAATTTCATTTCGTTAGATACAGTAGCTATAGTGGGAATAGCGATTATAGAATCAGGGGGATTTGGAGTATCTCTGGGCAATGGGGAAACAATTAGAGGTGACGGGGTGTGCAAAGATGTAGAGTTACGGTTAGATGGTGACATTAAGGTGCTGGATGATTTTTTGCCTTTGAAATTGGGGAGTACGAATGTCATTTTAGGAATTCAGTGGTTGAAAAAATTGGGCATGGTATTGACGAATTGGAAAACTCAAATTATGAAGTTCGAAGTAAAAGGGGAACCGGTGACTCTGGCGGGGGACCCTATGCTGGTGTGTTCAAAGGTGTCGTTGAAGGCCATATTAAGGGTGCTTCGAAAAGGGTGTGAAGACTATTGGGTAGAATGTAGCCAAATGGAGATCAGGCTGCAGGGTGGTTGTACGGAGGTAGTATGAAAACTAGACATTCCCGAGTTCTTTACGGAGGTTGTAAGTAACCAATGAAAGCGTGTTTGCAGAGCTGGTAGGTTTGCCTCCCAGGCGTAATCATGAGCATTCGATTATGTTAGAAAGAGGGTAGCAATTCAGTTAGCGTGAGGCCGTATCGTTACCTCGAGTGTCAAAAAGACGAAATTGAGCTTCTCATCCAAGAAATGCTCAAGGCTGGGATCATTAAGCCTTCTACCAGTCTTTTCTCTAGCCCGGTGTTATTGGTGAAAAAGAAAGACGGGTCACGGCGTTTCTGTGTAGATTATCAGGCTCTCAATAAAGAAACCATTCCGGATAAATACCCGATTCCGGTCATTGATGAGCTCTTGGATGAACTTCACAGGGCAACCATATTTTCCTAGTTAGATTTAAAGGCGGGATACCATCAAATTTTGGTCGGTCCCGAAGACACTCACGAACTCACGATGGACACTATGAGTTCCTTGTCATGCCCTTCAGGCTAATAAACAGACCAACCACTTTTCAATCATTAATTAATGAATGACATTTTTCGTCCGTTTTACGGATATTTGTGTTAGTTTTCTTCGACGACATATTTGTTTATAGTAAAAACGAGGATGAACACCAGCATTACTTGCAACTGGTATTACAAATATTGGCTGATCATTCCAGGTATTACAAATATTGGCTGATCATTCCTTGTATGCGAATATCAAGAAGTGTGAATTTGGTAAAACAACCATTGGGTACTTTGGCCATATCATTTCGAGGGCAGGGGTGGAGGTTGACCAAGACAAGGTAAAGGCTGGGCTGTTCAGTTTGTCAGCAGCAGAAATTGTCCCAACAATCACCGTCTGGGGTGTTACAACCGTTACCAATTCCGGCAATGGTATGGGAGGATTTATCAATGGATTTTATAGAGGGTTTGCCAATGTCAAAAGGGGTTAACACGATCCTGGTGGTAGTCGATAGGTTGTCCAAATATGCCCACTTCATTGGGCTTCGTCATCGATTCGATTCAATGCATCTACTGTGGCAGCAGCTTTCATGAAAGAAATAGTGAGATTGCATGGTTTTCCGGCATCTATTGTCTCTGATAGGGATTATATTTTCCTAAGCACTTTTTGGAAAGAATTGTTTAAACTCTATGGGACGGAATTAAAGAGGAGCACCGCCTATCACCCGCAAACGGACGGACAAACGGAGATTGTTAATAAGAGTTTAGAGACATATCTGTGCTGTTTTATAGGTGGGAAACTGAAATCTTGGGCGCAATGGTTACCCTGGGCTGAGTTCTCTTACAATACCTCTCCCAAGATTTTTGTATGGCCGAGATCCTCCTCACATCATATGGGTGGGAAAAGGCCAGACTCCAGTGGATAGCCTGGAAGAATTTTTACAAGAAAGAGATGCCATATTGGATGATCTTTCCTTCAACCTCACAAGGGCACAGCAGATCATGAAAAAATCAGGTGACACCAAGCGTCGAGCCGTCGAGATGTTGCGTTTGAGGTGAATGATTTTGTTTATCTCAAACTCCAGCCTTATCGTCAATGTTCGTTGGCCAGATGACCATATGAAATGCTGGCGGCCCGATTTTACGGACCTTGTCGTGTTATTGAAAAAGTGGGGAGAGTATCTTACAAACTCGTACTGCCAGCTCACAGCAAGGTACATTCGGTGTTTCACATATCTTAATTAAAAAAGGGCAGTTGGTGAGACACCAATCTCCCCTTCCTTACCAACACAATTGTCAGCTGACTTAGAACTGGTGGTCGAGCTGGAGGAATCACTGGAAGTGAGACAAGTGCAGGAAGGTTACACGATCCGGTTGGAGGCATTGCTCAAGTGGAAAGGTTTACCAGTCCTCGAGGCCACCTGGGAGGACGTGACAGTCATACATCATCAGTTTCCTGATTTCCACCTTAGAGGACAAGGTGCATAATTGGGGCGGGGTAATGTGATGAACCAAGCTAACTCTAAAGCAGTATTAACATATTCAAGAAAGAAGCGGAAGAGCAAATCAGTAATATCAGCTACAGGGACTTAGTACTGAGGTCAACAGTGAAAGTCAAGGGGTAAATGAGGAATAAAATATTAAATAGGGGGTAAAGTAAAGGAAGGGGAATGAGATATTATTAGTTGATGAGTATTTTGTAAGGGTTTTTCTAGTGTGTGCCCATGAGTACACACTAACAACTACTTTTTTATGAGTTGGCAAAATTTCATTGGTGGGGATTTTTGTTCATACATGGAGGGCCATTATTATTAATGAGAAGGGAGCCAATGAAAATTTGCCAACTCATAAAAAAGTAGTTGTTAGTACCCATTTTGTAATTGTTTCTCTTTTATCTAAGTGGAGAGAGTTGGGCCTCTCGAAAGTCCAACAAGTTCATTCTCTGTAACGAAACCCTGATTATCGCCAAAATTGAACTTTGCTCTTTCTATTATTTATCCTGAGTTGGTAAATTGATTAAGTTGTTAAGTCAGTGCATATCATGATATCTATGGTAGTTGTTACTGCTTCTATAAATTTCACTTCTTTGAACACAAATTACTTAATTGATTGAATAATATATCATATCAATTGACTTACCGTTCCATTGATCTTACTACATATTATATGCCTGATCACTCCTTGTACCTGACTGGTGATGATGTTCGACGTTAATTGTTTGCACTATTTGTTGGCAGATAGAGGATATGGAGATAAACAATGATGAAAAGAATGGAGGAGATGAAAAGAATGGAGGCGATGAAAAGAATGGAGGCGATGAAAAGAATGGAGGCGCAACTGAGATAACAAAAAATGGATTACATCTTTATCCAGTTTCTGCTCAAGCGTCTGGTGAAGGTTTGCCTTATGCTCCTGTAGATTGGCCTGAACCTGGTGATAAGTGGCGCTGGAAGGTGGGCAAGAGAGTAAGATCTAATGGATATTTTATGGATAGATACCTTTATCTTCCGAAACGTCTTCAGGCTGAGCGTAAGGGAAGAACTTTTGCAAGCAAGCTTTCAGTTGAACAATATCTTCAAACTACTGGAGCAGATGTTAAGGCATTTTTTGGTTCATTCAGTTGGAAAATTCCTTCAGGTGATCGACCTGCAATAGAAGGTTTGCTTCAACATCTTGCATTAATAACTGGCTGTTCTTTCCATAAAGTTTGATGATTATTGATTACATTTAAATTCATTAGTGCATCTATGCTTTTGTAGTATATATTTTTTATAAAATCTTAAAAAATATGTAAAGGCTAATCTCTAACATGGGAGCAATTTTTATTTTATTGTTTTCTAAAAGAAAGAAGCAATCAGCTACAGACTACAGATAGAGTGTTCCTACTGTATAGTTATCTGCAGAATGATATGCAGGGGTAATTTTTTAGATATCTATATCAGGTTCATTATATATCAGCTACTTGAAGGTATACATGATAACTGCAGTCTGATGTATGATAGCAATATGTAAAATTTGGTTCGAAAAGATGCACTCTTCTAATCGGCTGATCACAAAAGTCATCCTCTCATTTTAAGCACTATCATTTAAGCTTTAGTTTTGTCGCCAAAACATAGCCTACTTCTTATCTCACTACTGTTTACAACAATTCGGCTATAGTATAAATAGTATGCAAAGGTATTTATTAGATCCAAATCCAGTTTCTATATTTTGAATTGTAGATAAAGTTGTTATGAAGCTACTGCATAAAAATGGCATGATTGGACCATAAATGACCCTCCAATTGTATAGGAACATGATGCTTTATTTCACGAAATGGATTGTATGTACAGAAGACGATCTCCTTTACCACTGCTTCAATATTAGTTTGCTAAGATTGTTTCTCTTAAACACGTCGATGAAATATAAACACCAGCACTAACAATGATTTACATTGGAAGCTTTCAGTGGGGAGAACACAAGCTTCTTAATCAAGTTCTCACCAAATTGGGGTCTCTATTGAATACATACACTTTCAAAGTGAAACCCCCCCCCCCCCCCTTGTAGTCTTGTGTATTAATCTTTTAGTCACACAACTGTATTCTGCACAGCCCCTAAAGGCCTAACATATAAAACCTTTACACAATAGAGGTACTGAAAATAGTTTTTTTGGCTGTACAGCAGAACATTCAGGGTCAGAATTGCAAGTTGGGATTGGGTGTTGCAAGGCTGGTAATAAATCATGTGGTAGCTTAATTGAAGCAGAGGAGACTTCATCTGGATCTATCTTTTGCGACATGTGTTGCAGTGAACCTGGCTTTTGTCGGGATTGTTGTTGTATTTTATGTAGTAAGATCACAGATTCAGCATATGGAGGCTATAATCTTGTTAGATGTGAAGCAGCTATAGATGAGGGTGTTACTTGTGGCCACATAGCACATATTGGATGTGCTCTTCGATCCTACATGGCTGGAACTGTTGGAGGAAGCATTGGATTGGATGCAGAGTATTACTGTCGGCGCTGTGACACAAGGACAGATCTTCTCACACATGTCAAAAAGCTTTTACAAATCTGTGAATCTATTGAATCGCGTGATGATATTTTGAAACTTCTGAATTTGGGGGCTTGTATTTTGCGTGGTTCACAAAGACTTGCTGCGAAGAAACTGTTGCACCGTATTGAATTGGTAATGGGAAAGGTATAAAGCTGATTTTACAGTGAAAACTGGTTCTTTGTATTCTAAAAGAAGTTTATTTTTGGTTTTTTATTTTCTGAATCAGCAGCATGACCAAATTTGTATTTGCGTCAGCTTAGAAGCGTGATTTGTCTGGAAGATGTTTGGAAAGTGGAAGATAGTTCAGCTGTTAATCCAGGTACTTCCTCAATCATTTCTTGTTGCTGTCACCCAATCTTTTTGGGTGACGAGGTAGGGTTGGGAGGCAGAAGTGGGATATGTAAACTGTTTTTCCATAAATCCTCTACTCGATTCTCTAGTTCACTGAACTTTCTCATGTTGTTTCTGGCATTGAAATAACTTTCCTCAAATTGAAACATACATGTTTACACAAATCTATTTGCTGTGTAAGGCACCCACTTGATGCTATAAACGAATTGTCCATTTGCAATCTTAATTAGTACAGCCCTCTTGATTTTAAAATTCGAGAATCACGACCCAAGCTTACTTCTTTTTGTACCCAAAAGAGTATATGATTTAATCACATGTTTGTAACAGGAAATTTGATCGCTGATGCAATTATTGCATCAGAATCTTCAATAGTCAACAAACCTCATAGTAGAGCAGCCTCACCTCAAAAAGCCTCCGAAAGTTTTGATCCTCTGATGGAATCTTTAAAACTTGACACTGAGGTTGATGAAATTCTGGGAGCCTTGAGAGAGGCTCAAGAATTAGAATACAATATTGCCCGGGAGAGGCTTTATGAGCAAAAGAACTATCTTCAAAATCTGTTTCAACAGCTTAATAAGGAAAAGGCTGAACTTGCCCGACATGCTGCTTATAATGCTGATCGAGATGCATTATCTAAACTTGTCATGAGTAGGGTCAATCAGATAAAAGGGGAGGTGACTAAACTTAAGGAGATGGAAGAAGTGACCAAGGGATTTGGAAGAACTTCCAAAGAAATCTTAAAGGAACATTTTAATCTACATTCTGGACATGGATAGTTCTGCAAGCTGCCCAGCATCATGCTACTCTTATGCTAATACCTATACAACGATCCATGTGATTCTCTGTGAGCTTGCAGGTGCTCTGTGACCGCACTGCTGTCGTGCCAAAATATTGTTTGTTATAACATTGAACTATATGTACTATGTTTTTTTATTTTTACAGGGTAGAATTATATAAGGTGTCACATGATTTACTTTTGACACAATTATCTGCCCTCTGAACAATGGTTAGTCTAAACCTTTTACATCCTCAACTATTACAGTTCAGGAATAAAATTTACTTATAATTTTCATTCTGTTGTCAAATACCGACTTAGTAAATGTGTCTCACTACTTCTCATTAGGTGATTCCTGTTGTACGAAAATTCCAATATAGTTACAAACCAGCAGGATACAGAATGTATCGAAATCGTGTGTATTAATTTGCCCAATCTGCCCACATTTGAATAACCATTTCCAATGTAACCACCCTCATACAGTTCATTCCTAATCTACTCACATTCTTGTTTAGACTTTTCAAACTACTTGGTAACGTGTATGAAGGTGGACTTTACGGGAGGGGTTTTTAAATGAGGCCACAAAGTGAAGGGAATCGTGTTAGTGCATACTGCCTACTGGAATATATGTATGGAGACTCTTCTTATACTCTTCTGCCTTGGTTAAAAGTTTTTTCTTTAAAATGGTATGTCTACTCAGATTTTTGACAGTTGTTGCAATTGTAAAATTGTTGAAGTCGGTCAATTTCTACATGTAATTCTTTAGGAGATTATATTAATCGCAAATTAATTGCAAATTCCTTATAATATATGAATGGGTCATTTTGTTAAAATAAAATATAGGATTAAAGGAAAACCATAACATAGGAAAAAATTCAATGGAGATCATTTTTAATTAGAGACTCGGATACTAAATATGTATTGCATGCGGAACATGAGTACAAAATGTATTACATAATAATATTTTTTATAATGCTCTGTACATGTATGGCATCCTCACTTATTCTACTTTGTACAAAAAATTCTTAATATCTATAATTCTCTCTCACCAAAAAGGCTCAAACCATTCCCTATATGATTTCAGTATTACATTAATCTTCCAGCATAAACAGTCCCAACTTGCGTTCTATCTTCAGTTGTTGAAAAATGTACTAAGCAGGGTCCTCCATATTTGTTTCCTCATATGCAACATATATTTGTGGACCATTGTAGGATAAGGTTTACTGACTTCCTGGATTTAGAGAACCAAACTTCCACAAGCTTTTGTACCTTACTTGTATTCTCATAAAGTTCCAATAAATAATACAGTGAGATCTGTCAAGTTGATACAAGATTTTCAGGTGTGGAAAATCATTAATTTACATCATCAATGTCACAATACCAAACCAAACATGTATCTAATCCTTACTTGTATGGCTTGATTGGCTTCAAGGTATGCTGGGGGGTGGGGAAGCTCTCTGTTCCCCGTTCGCCTGTAGCTAAATCCTCCGGAACCAGAAAATTTATACACGCTGTAAGTAGTCAAGGGTATTATTTATTCTTTGGTCAATTATCAAAATATAATCGCTCGAGATGATGTCACTAGGCAACTAGCAACAGTCTATCAACAATAACTGATAACAGCTTGGCCACTTCTCACTTGATTACTTGAACAAAATTCAGTTGCATTAAGATGTAGATCAAACACCAATTCAAATATACAGTTATTACTTGCTTGCAAATATATTTGTCAAAAAACTAACTTCTAATAAGTTGATCCATATCTGAAATCTCAAAGATCCACAGATGGAAAACTAATGATAGTAATATCTCCCGTGAAGCTTGTTGTAGAAAAATCTGGGATTATGTTCCGCATATATCATCAGACTGTTCAATACCTTCATCTGCTATTATCTCCTTGTAGCGACATTCGCTGCTGCAAAAGGCTTTCTCACCCCTGAGGGCACAAATTAAATGAAATTGTTGAGTTTGCTACTGAATCAAAAGCATCTAGATGAAAAGATTTACCACTCTACAAATGCATCACTTTTAAATGGTCTTCCATTGTTGATTTCTATTCTGAACCAACTTTGTAACTTGGATAACCAATTTCAAGATTAAAAAACATATATGACAGGGATTCTAGTCCACCAGTCCCTGGAATATTATTGATAGCAGGCTTGAGGATTAAAAGTAGGTCAATCTCGATGCTGTTAACATATAGAAATGTTTTATTTGATCTTGAAGAAAAGGAAAGTACATATGTTTATTTCCTGAGACTGCCTATATGTTACTTCTAAACAAATTTTCCTACAAAATAGGAGCTACTAGATAATCCTAGATAATCCTATTTGAACAATTCTATATACTGAAAATCAGGACTAAAGGGAAACTAATCTTATGTAACAAAATAAGCTCAACCAGAATCAACTCCACGACAAACTCTCACCAATAACTAACAGATGTGATTAGTATAGTCAGTATCAGCAACTAATGAATGCTTCTTGATTATACCTTGTTGATGATATATAAAATTTTCTAATTTGTATATTTCACATACTAAAGGAGCCCAAATGTTACAAGGAACGCGGAACGTGGTCAAGAATCTTGAACCAGATCTTTCGTTTCGGAACACGGTTCGCTTTCGACCCAAATCGCTTCAGGTCGTAGATTCCGGCGACTGATAAATCTGGCCAACTAACAGCTTTTAGAAGAAGAAACGAAGAAGAATGAAGAAGCATGTGTAAAAAAGATGACAGATACCAGAATGGGGGAATGAGAAGAGGGAGGAGAAGAGAGAAGAAGGTGCCTCGATAACTGTGAAACACATTGGTATTATGAATTGAATAATCAATATTTTATAGTACTTTGTTTTGACAAATAGTCAATACTTTCCGTTCATAATACTTTTTCTTAAGAGATTACTTTTTTTTTAAATCTTTGGGTAGTACACAAATATCGTAACATTTTTAGTTCTTTCAAAATTAATAAAACTTTATTAAGTTTTTTTTATTTATATTTAATTAAAAATTACTTTCTATATGTCTAAGATGATCAATTTATATATTCATCTTTTATATGTCACTACTAGTGACTGATATTCTAGTGCTATATAAAATTATTTTTATTTAAAGTTTTAGATAAAATGTTCTATCATTAAAAATATATATTATAGTGTGTTTAAAAATATATGAAGTGAGTTATCAAAATATATATATATATATATATATGAAGTGTAGTTAGCAAAAAATATATATATATATATATATATATATATATATATATATATATATATATATATATGAAGTGTGAACTTTGGAATATAAATGTTTGATTTGATCATGACTTTTTAAGAAATTATCAATTTTAATTGTTTGATTAGATTGGATTATGTTTCTAAAAATGCTATAATATCAAATTTTATGGCTGTCACATATTTTTTCCGTACCCACACGTTCCTTCCGTGTTTCGCATCGTAGCCCATCCCATATAACATTGTCGGGCCAACTGAGTCCTAGTTTTGATGCCAAAATCCCCAGGAGATGTTGGATAATCAGAATTAGGGGAAAGAACGGAAGCAGGCAGGTGAGAAATCTGAATCTTCAACTGTGATCCAAACATAACCATTCGGCTTTCGGATTTTGATAAATTTGGGTCTAATGTTTCATCAACGAGAGCATCAACTAGGCCAAGACCAACCCCTATAGAATCCAGTTTATCCTACTTCATTCTACTTTCAGGTTTCGAGATTCTTGGGTTGTTACTGTTAGTATTAGACCAGAAAAGAGATTTTATAGCAGAAAATGATTTGCTATCAAGAACTGAAGTTGGACTCGTTATAGATTCTGTGTCAGTATAATTCTTTGAGGTAACTCCAGTAAAAAACCTAGGAGAACTGAAGATGGATGTGGATGATTTTCTGTATGTATCTGCCATTACAATTTGCTGAATTATGGTTATTCTAGATATCCACTTCTACAGAACTCCCTACATAAAAATTCAACCTTTAGGTTCCAAAATTTCACGTCACTCACTACAAACTACAAACACAAACATATGATATATACACACACAAAACATAAGTAGGACAGTAGGTTCTAGAGGAGGAGAGAAAACACACCTAAAATGGTGGAAAACTGTCATGAGTTGCAGATTGGAAGAGATAAACATCTGATAAAATTCTAATGTCCCATTGTTAACGGAGGAATTTGGTAATAACAAATTCGGGGAGAGTTGCTGGAATTATGGTGGTGGTTGATGACGTTGAACGGCGTTTGTCGATGGGTGTTTGGGGCTGAGATTGTTGAGAGCGAAAAGTCTTAACACACAAAAATTAGGGTTCTTGCAGGTCAGTGACTACTCGGTTCTCCAACAATGTGCCTACGTACTCTTTATATAGGGATCAAGCACAACGTAGTTCTTAGAGAGTAAGAAACCTAATAGAATTAGATTTCCTACCCAAGACAGATTTGGACCACCGTCTCAAGCGCACCTGAGCTCGGGCTGTTGAAGCCCAATTACGTATAAGGAATGTGACGGTTAGGTGTTTGGCCCGATTCTATCATAAACCAGCCTAAGCCTGTCCCACCTTTTCCCTAAGTTGTAACCGTAATGGGATGACCCTCCAGAAATGTCACTCAAAACGATGTAACTAAACTCCTCTAACTGGGTGAGAACCCAATTAGCCTGGATGAAACCTAGCCTTAAACAGCAACGAGTCTTTGACAAGTAAAAATATTAGGCGAGGTTGATGATAAAGGTGAGGCTCAACTTCCTATTCTTCTAAAATATTGATGTATCTGAAGAGTGTACATGTCTCCATCCTCCGCAAAGTAGGTGAGGTCTATTCAAGGATGTACCTGAACCTATTACTCTTCTAGACCAATTGCCGTAACAAGGGCGATGCCTCATTCATAAAGGCAAGGTCTTTATATTCCATGGGCTTAAGTCGATTCATTCGGGCTAGGCCTATATTTTTGGGCGAAATTAACCGAGAGGACGAATATACGAACGTGCGACAAGAACAACGAGCGGACGAGGCCGTACTAGCAGATATGCGGACGAGGTTGGACGAGGCCACACGAGCGGACGAGGTTGGATGAAGTTGCACGAGCGGACGAGGTTGGACGAAGTCGCACCAGCGATCGTGGGAACTAATGTCAATACATCCAGGAGAGGTCCATTCTTTCAAGCGAGGTTGATCATCTAGGCAAGGCCTAATGTCGAAGAATCAGTGTATCATGAATTACGTATCCATTCATTACTTTTCTCCCCTTTGGTCGAACCTATGTTGAAATGGTGAAATCTTCCAATATTCATAGGTCTAGGTTAATATCAACATGTGAGACTATTTTGTTAGGCGAGGTTGCCTTAAATACAAAGAATGCAGATTTTGCCTATAACACCCATCTTTCTCATTCATAATAATTTAATATATATTGATTACAAGACTTGGTCAACAAGTATAATATCTCTTAATAATGAAAACATATCATATCCTTATAAAATATTTTAATTTCAGCAATAACCTAATATATCTCCTAACACCCTCCCTCAAGTTGGGAATGTCATCATCTTCTTTGTCATCTTCTTTATCATTGTCACTGCTTTAGTCTGTCACTAAATCATTCACATGATCTCCTTATTTATTGTCACAACTACGAACTCTCACAAGATTATTTTTTTTCACATCCACGATCTCTCGCAGATTTTTTTAATCAACTCACAAACTCTTGTAGGTCATTCTCATACCCACGACCTCTCGTAAATATATATATATATATATATATATATATATATATATATATAGTATAGATCTAGGGAAAACTTTTTTTGATAGAAAATTTAGAGTACTCATCTCAGCCATTGATTCATGTAATTAATATTGTTATTAATTCTATTACAAACTGGAAATTATATTATGTCTAGATAACATACCAAAATTAGAAAGATATTGTGTTTATTATAAACTGGAAAGTATATTATGTCTATATAATATACCAAAATAATTGATTCAGTCAATATTAACCGTTAGATTATTTACAAATCAATGGCTGACAAAAGTACCTTAAATTTTCTCCAAAATATGGTTTTTTTTAGCCTTCCCCTATATATATATATATATATATATATATATATATATATATATATATATCACATCCCACAAACTCTTGTAAGATTTTTTTCTCTCACTAAACTCTTGGTATAATTTTATTTTCTAACTTGAAGATTGCTTTCTCCTTCACTTCTTCTCTCCTTAATCTCACTTGACCTCACAAATAATCTAACCTCACTTCTTCTCTCCTTAATCTTACTTGACCTCACAAATAATCTAACCTGGCTCTCATGCCTTGATAAAATTCTAAATGTCCCATCTTTCTCATTCATAATAATTCAATATATATAGATTATAAGACTTGGTCAACAAATATAATATCTCTTAATAATAAAAACATATCATATTCTTATAAAATATTTTAATTTTAGCAATATTCTAATATATCTCCTAACAACCTCTAACAAGGTTCCATCACACACAACAAAAGGTGAAATCTTTTGGGTACTATCGCAACATATTAAAGGCATTGAATTCTTGGAAGCCCACAAAGCTCAACAGCAAGCTCTAATGATATCTAGTAGTTAAAAAGAGAAAAATTACTATCAAGAATCATTAGATTCTGTACATGCATACAAAAGAAGGGTGACTAAATAATCATTCAAGACCAGTTTTAATTGATTAGTAGTAGACTTTACAATTGGGATAAACGATTCGGTTTCGGATCGGATCAACTTTCGGTTATAGTATATTTATATTTAGTTCGGCTCGGATCCAATTTCGATTTTGTATAAATTGAATCGGATTTGCTTCGGTTTGGGATAAAATCAGATTAAAATTCGGATAAAAACGGATTAAATTCGGTTCGGATCTTTTCGGATTACTTATTTCAAATTAGATTTTGTTTGGATTTGAATGTTCAATTCGAATTAATGTTAAATTAATTTAAATTATCGTCGAATTTAAATAAAGATCATTAAGTAAATTTGGTAAATTATAGTTAAAATTTAATAAAATTATCTTGATTAAGTAATATATTTCTCCAGTTCAGACTTGTTCAATATGATAAAAGAAAATTTTCACTAAATACTCGTAATATACCAATTTTATAAAAAAAATTGAAGGCCAAATAAAAATATAAATAAATTATAATAAAATTTATATGTACATATATAATATATAATATTTTATTTTACAAATGCATGTAATATACGTCTAGATTATGTATAAATGTATAATGTACTTGTGAGTAACGAATCATAAGTTTGTATGTATGAAATACAATTAGGGTCTATAATTTAGTTTGAGCCGTATTCAGTTTGTATAATATTTTATTAAGATTTGATCTATTTCGGGTCATTATCGGATCTATTATTTCGGATTATTTTCGGTTAAAATTACGGTTCCAGATCATTCTCGGATCGGATCGAATCGGTTTTCAGATCATTATTGGATATGGCTATATTGAACCGATATCAGTTTGGATCGGATTCAATTACATTTTCGGATTATCAAATTCGAATACGAAATCGGGTCTCAATTTCCTACATTTCAATTCTTCGAATTCAGACCCATTTTATCGGATGTAATTACTGGTACAAGTAGCTAGAAGCCAACAAAATACACAAAAGCTTCTAATTTTACCCAGCTTTTCTTTTCATTTAATTTCCTACTTTTACCGGTCTTTGAATTAATGCTTCTGCAAATATGATCTCAAAAGATTCATAATAAAGACAATACAAATTAATCAAGGGTACCACAGAAAATGAAGCTACTAAATAATACTAGTAACAAAAAGAGACCCTATAGTATAGGCTTATAATCACTTTAAAAAATAAAAACTGGCATGATATTACTCTCCCTACGTTCACTCTCTCTGCTGCTACACTGGGAGTCTGGGGCACTGGTCTGCTGGGACATATTACATGCGAGTTGATCCCGATAAGTGATTAATAATAATTAAATTTTATAATAATTTAGGAGACTGTTGGAGATGACCTTGACCACACAGATTCTTAAGTTAGATTCCTGCTATTGCATTTGGTACGTTGAGTTCATTTAGAGGATGCAAAGAGGAAACTTTCCCTTTTCGAGTAAATTGTTGCATGCATATTACAGGACAAATATTGGGTCAAACCAGCAGCCTACCTTGACTATTTCAAAGTGTCTTTCCTAGAAATTTATTATATCTTCGGTGTAGATATCAATTATTACACCACTTGCATTCATGATATCACAAGTATAATGGAATTTGTTCGTCACTAATCAATTATCATATCCATCAGCCATCAGCCATCAGCAGTGTAATAATTAAGTGCGGCAATTTCTTCGGCTCTATATCTAGGCCTCACTGGTGGCTTACCGCTCAATAAAGAAAACATACGCTTACGCAATATTCTGAACTATATACATATACATATAATATGGAGGAGATTCAGATGGATTCAAAAGAAATAGTATCAGAAGATGAAGATTGTTCAGACATAAGTCTAAGGGTGATGGATGTTAATGACATAGATGATATGATGCTATGGGCTACAGATGACAAGGTGAGCAAATATTGTTCATGGTCTACTTACACCTCAAAACAACAAGCTATAGACTATATGGCTAACATTGTGACTCCCCATCCCTGGTGGAGAGCCATATGTATCAAGAACCGTGCCATAGGATCCATTTCTGTGACACCATTTGAAGGGAATGATGTTTGTAGAGGTGAGCTTGGATATGTTTTGGCTTCAAACTACTGGGGCAGAGGAATCGTAACCAGGGCTGTCAAAATGGTGGTGTCGATGATATTTGTTGAGTGGCCACATTTGGAAAGATTGGAAGCTTTGGTTGATGTTGACAATGTGGGATCACAGAAAGTTATGGAGAAGGCTGGGTTTAAGAAGGAAGGTGTGTTGAGGAAGTATGTTGTTTTGAAGGGGAGGACTAGAGATATGGTGATTTTTAGTATTCTTTCTAGCGAAATCACTCCAACTTGATTCTTGTATTGTTATTCAAGTTTGAGTAATTTACATGGGGTTGTATTCAATTGCTAATGCTGATGAATGATGATATTTTATCTGTTTATGTAAATTTGAGAGGAGTAGAGTTGAGACTTCTGTTTGCAATTTCAAGAAATTAATGTTGTAGTATGAAGTGATAAATTATATTCATAGTTTAGATAGTACTACTACACAAAAATTTATAATCATGAAAGTTGTAGAGTAGATCATCAATAAAAAAAGCCACCATCATGCATTAACTTTTGACAAGTTGGGATCCAAAATCAAAATGTAATATAATACAGCATAAAGCAACTACTTTTTAAAGAAAACATTACTCAGTTGAAAAAAAGCATTGCTTAGAAAAGGCAATCAAGTTTGATTGTCTGAGGGCTAGGCTCAATTTCCTCTGTTTCCTACTAGAGTTTTTGTTAATCTTTGGGCTAATACAGTTTTGTTGAATAATATATCTCAGCTGATGGGGTTTCAACTCTTCTGAATTGGGGAACTTTCTTCTTGAGAGGTGAAATCTTGATCCTCAACTTTTGCATTATTATATTTGTTGTGTCTAGGCTAGCTGCCTTTCATGAGTGCTTGCTTTATTAAAGAAGTTGGAATTGTGTGAAGTTTATTAGATCCTTATAACATTGTACTTTGTTATGATATAAGATGACCTTGTGGTGTTTGGTCTGGAAACTTCTTGTGCTTTCAGTTTTAGCATCTACGAGTACCGCGAGTGCATTCTTGGAATCGTAGTAATTTGGTGATTTGTACTGAATGGGAATTTATAGTTTGAGAGGTTTTGCTCCTTGTATCGTCGTAGTTTGTTATGGTAATGAACATTAGTTACATGTTCTGACCTATGAGTGCTATGTGAAAAATGGGGTTTACGTTAAATTAAAGTGGAGTTTAGAACTTAGAATGAAGTTATTAACCATAATATACCTGAAGTAGACTAGATTATAAGTAGAATCAACAAAAGTACTCCAAGTTCAGATACATAATGAGGAACACAATTGAACGATATGGATCTACCAATAATTAGATACTTTACAAACTGAAAGACCACATATGACATAAACTTAGAAGCAAAAAGAAATAAGAAAAAAGAAGGATAAAGGAGAAGAAGAGGCTGCAACATTGATTTTAAATGTGTTTTGTTTAAAGAAGCATAGTAGGTTTAAGTCATGTTTAACTTGAGTACTACGTTAAATTGTTGTTACGATATCTTATCCAATGTACTTATTTATCATAATTCATAATATTGTGATGTGTACCTGTAACCGTGCCCATAATATTTATCATACCCATTTCTTTGTCCAGCTTAAATGCTTATTTTGTCAGATCCATTTCTTGATCCCTTGCGAGAAAACTAGCAATTTCTTGGTATATAGAGTATTTTAGTTATATAGCCAACCAGCTTTGACTGCTTATTTTGTATCATCTAAGACTTGGTTCTCAATTTCAACTTTGTATACCACCAGAGTTCCTAGAAATTTCTTTGGAACTCAGCTTGCACAGTTGCACATCAATAATTAGGCCTCATATTGCAGCATATTAAGTAAACAAAAGTTGATAGTGCACAGATCAACAAAATTTGAATGGAGGAGAGCCAACAATGTTCAAAAGAAATGACAGCAGAAAACGATGACAATTCAGATATAACTCTCCGGTTGATGAATCTTAATGACATAGACGATTTTAAGGTGTGGGCTACAGATGATAAGGTGAGCCAGTACTGTACATGGAAAACTTGTACCTCCAAGGAAGAGACAATGACTTACATGATTAACTCTGTCATTCCTCATCCGTGGATGAGAGCGATATGTCTCAAGAATCGTGCTATTGGTTACATTATGTTGACAGCATTTGAAGGAAATGATGCATGAAGATGTGAAGTAGGATATGTGCTAGCTTCCAAGTACTGGGGAAAAGGGATTGCCACAAGGGCACTGATTGAAAATGGTTACTTCCACTGTTTTTCGCAAGCAGCACGGTTGGAGAGGCTTGATGCTTGGGCTGATAAAGATAATTTGGGTTCACACAGAGTGCTGGTGAAAACTGAATTTCAGAAGGAAGGTGTTCTGAGGAAGTATATGCTTATAAAGGGAAAGCCAAGAGATATGGTTGTTTTTAGTCTTCTCTCCACTGATCCACAAGTTAACTAACTATATATTCCGAGTTGGACTCTGTTTATCCTTACTCTTGATCTCTGTTTATTTTCATCATGGTGCCAGGGATACAATATTTGTTATAACTATATAATATTCCGGACTGTTTTATTCCGTGATTTTTCTGGTTAAGCTGTACTTTTAAGTTATAAACTGTAGTTCTTTGTGACTGATATTGCATAAAAAGGAAGATGCCTACTTTCTTGCTGACATTATACCAGGAAAAAGAAAAGAACACAAACCAACCATGGAACTTATCATAAACTATGACGTATCTGTTGTCATTCTACACCAAAGCCATATACGATGACCTTGAGAGAGTCAAAAAAGAATACATTATACAGAAATGTGTGGAGAACTCAGACAGATATCCATCCTCTATGCAACTCCAAACATAAATCATAACTGAAAGAAGGAAATAAATCATATAAAATTTGGCCAATCATCTATATTCTGTAGTCTGTACTGGAAAGATGGGGTTGACTTCATCATGTGGTGAAGGTAGACGCATATGATGCAACAAAAACAAGGAAGAAGAGCAGAGGCGCTGCCACTTTAATAGAGCTTCCATCTGAGGAACCGCTATCTATTGATGGCGTGGTGTTGGATCCAGGGCCTGAGCCATCAGAGAAAATAACAGTGGAATTGATTAAATGTTTAAGAGTGAATCAATTAACTATATCTTAGTTCTGTTATTTCATGATAGACATGATAATATCGACTGGTATCCTTTTGTACCTGAAGGGGTATTAGGTGGAGAATTTGGTGATCCTGTGGGAGCGCCATTTGGAGAAATGCCTAGCCATGTTTGAATTAGGATTTATTAAAAATTATAAAAATTAATTAGAAGTTTTAATGCATATAACTAAGTTGTTAGAACAAATTGTTTTGAGTAAAATATGCTTACTGTTGCAGGTACTGAGCGGTGGAGTTCGAACATTGCAAATAGCAGGTAAGGCCTGAGCTTGAGTTTGGTTAACTCGAATACCAAAAGATGAGCCACCACCATTAAGCACTTGGCACAGGCACTCTGGCTTTGACTGGACAACGCTACTGAGCTGCGTGCAGCATCCTGAATCCGGCTTGGGGGAGTTTCCTGTAATGTAGTTAAGGCAAGGGGACAAGCTAATTAGCGTGTTGGTGCAATCCGACGTTTGAGCTGTTGATCCGGTCCAGAGAATGGCCACAAGGACCACAGCGAGCGCAAAACATGTTTTCCAGTGAGCCATTTGATGATTATGTATATATGAAGATGGTAATAAATGTATAGAGTGAAATATTTGGGTCAGTGAAGTTGTTGGAAAGAAATGTATTGAGGGTTGGTTTTTATAGGGGGGTGGAGAAGAATAATCAACTTTTGTAGGTGATCAACTTTTTTGGTAATCTAACAACTTCATAATGTGAGAGTAGTATATGAAAATGACACAGTTTAGACATTGACAATTGGTAGTTTTCTCTCGAATAATATAATTTGATGACCAAGTATTTGTTTTGTAGGTGACCAAATAGAACCGCACACACCAACTCTCCAGCTAGTTTAATATACCAGGGACACAAGTGCTTTGCATAATATGAATATCTCACATTCTATTATATATGTGGTTGTGTAATTTGTGTCTCCTGCAATTGTATTTCTGGCTAGAAAAATTGTATTTTTTTTTAATCTTTAAAACGTTGCATATTACTTTCAAATGTGAAAACACCTGCCAATTAATCTCACATTGTCTTACACTCGAGAGATCTTAATTTTCAACATGTTCATACTTTCAATTAATAATTTGTTTGTCATTAAATTTATCATCTAGTATAACTAATCTAGAGGTTGTTTAGTTAATCATGAGTATTAACGTTAATTCATTCCTATGTGAAGTTCATAAGAACTAGAAATTTGTGTTCATTTGAGACATACACTAAAAGTTACAGGTTAAATTAATTTTTAGTAAACAAGCACTTGATAAATGTGTGAAATTTCTAGGAATTAGAAATTTGTGTATATTTGAGACATAAATACTCGCACTTCTTAGGAAGATGCGGGCTAAATGAATTTTTACTAAACAAGCACATAACAAACGTACAATGAACATGCATGTTTACAATTTTACAAGCACATATCAAATGCAAGGATGTGAAAAGAGTGCGCAAAGCTGAAATAAAAATCTATGTTCAGACACAGCTAAAGAGCCCACACCACTCTATCGTCCGACCATCATTCCATTCCGATGTTTTATCTGATTCAAACCTATCTGACCAGATTATACTTCAGAGGGCAGATAAAATTCTAGTTAAGGCATTGTCCAACCATCCAACCATTCAGATGTTTCATCTGGTCCAAACGTAGCTTCACCGGGTGCTACGTCTTTAGAGGGCTCATAGCATTCTACTTGAAACAATCGATCCGATTCCTGCTGAGAGGGTTTGCCCAATCCTTGTTCCTGATAGAGTTCAGCCCCGGGCTCACAATCTCCGTCCCAAGGTGGATCGTATATTACCTGAGTTGATTGATCCCATCCTCCCCCCTGAGAGGGTGCACCCCATTCTCTATCCTGAGAGATTCCATCCGGGGTCTCACAATATTCTCCTTCCCAGGGAGGATCACAACTAACTTGATGCCATCCTCCCCCCTGAGAAGATTCTCCCCATTCATTCTCCTGAAAAAGTTCGCCAAATCCTTCCTGTTTTCCAAGCTCACAACATTCTCCTTGCCACGGCTCATCATGCAAATTGTCTTTTGCTGTCAGTTTTTCAAGCAAGTCCTCCCTTTCTGGAAGAAAGCAGCCTTTGTAGGAACCATTGTCAACACAATGCCAAAGAAGCTTGTTCCAGTATGGATCCTATCATAATATATCATAATAATTAATAGAAACACAGTAATATTTTAATATAACTAGGACTTGGCTCATTTTATAGAGCAGGTTTATAAGCTTGTTGAATATAAAAATAAAAACATTGATAGGGAACTGAGAGCAACTGATGCTTTTATTAATTTCAAGGAGTGACCAACCATGATTATTGTGTTCATCACAAGTGATCAAACTCTGGGTGCTAAGTATGCCCCAACCTAAAGGTTGCAACTTCAATCAGCTACTACAGAACCGAACTGGCGAACTGATTAATCCTTGCTAACGGGGTTGGACAATTCTGTTGGGTTGTTAATTGTAATATGATAACCCTTAAATCTAGTCTAAGAAAACTTAGGCATGAAGAGACCTATCAAGAGAGTCGAAACAAATCAACCCGCCACTCGTACTGGTATTTATTACTTTTCCCTGTACAGCCACCTTATTTTTACTCCTATATTTTTCAATTCAAATTGAACAGGCACCCTACAGTCAGTTGTCAGGGGCAAGGGTTGATCCTCTATATTAGCAGAATAACAGTTTTGACTGACTCAGAACTATAAGGTACATAACAATTTGGGCCAAGCCATTGTCCAAAAATAGACTAAATCAGATCTGACGGCATTATTATATCCCTAAACCCAAAATTCAGTGACTGGTAAAAGACAAGGAAAAAGTAATCCCTACATAACATAACATTTTTACCTTGCAAACAATATGAGGATTCCCAATAACAATCAGCAATGATCTCGCTCTGGTGATTGCGACATTAAACCTTCGAGGATTGCTCAAAAAACCTAGGCAGTGGGTTATGTCAAAGTCATTGTGCTTTATTGTCGACCGCACAGTAGATACTATAATAACTTGCCGCTCCTGTCCTTGAAATTGTTCCACGCTGCCAACTTGGATATTGGACCGACCAATACCTTCAAGTGCTTTCTTTATTTTAAGGACTTGTTGCCGATAAGGTGCTATTACACCAATATCTTCATCGCTCAGCCCCTTTGTCTCTGTCAGGTTTCGGATGATCTCTACTGTCTTGCTTGCTTCAATCCTATTAAACCATGAAGGATTGCTTCCTTCCCTCTCATCAAAACCCTGTATGCCAAAAAAAAGAACAGGAAAATCCTTGTTTGGAAGGAGGTCCTCTGAAGCTGCAGAAAACCTCGTATCATCATCTTTGCAAGCAATCAACTCACCTTGATAAAATAAATTAGATGGAAGATGCAATATTGCTGGATGACAACGATAGTTCTTAACGAGTTTAATGACATAATTTTGGTCACTTTTGTCATAAAACTTGAACTCAAATAGCCTCTCCAAGTACGACTTTCCCAATCCATATCTCTCAGCATCTTTCGAGTAGATTACAGGACCTAGTTGCTTAGGGTCTCCAGCTAGAACAACAACAGTCTTTCTGCTGCAAAGGTTCGACAGAGAAACCATTGTTTCAGGCTCTGAAGCCTGGCCTGCCTCATCTAAAAATATATGAGAAAAGTGATCTCTCTTGATGCCTTCTGCATAAAGAAGTGAGGAACTCGAATATGTAGATATTACAATCTTATAGCGCCTGAGGGTCATAAGTGGAGGACATTTGAAAAGTCTCTCTGCTTCATCATAATAGCTGAACTTGAAATAGTCAGGCTTAACATCCTCAAGAGAACGCGTTAGGGCATTGAGCCGTAGAATATCTTTGGTTTGAACTCCAACGGAATTTTCACCAAGGAGTTTCTCCAGTATATGATCGGCTGCACTGTTTGAAGGAGCACAAACAAGAATACTAGAACTCCTTCGAGTTCTGTACAACTGGAGGACTGCTTCTATAACAGTCATAGTTTTCCCTGTTCCTGGAGGGCCATATATCACGTAGGGAGCTCCTCCTTTGCAGCCAAGAATCATCTTAACAGCACTTTTCTGCTCCTCATTTAACAAAAGAGATATAGGCACCAGAGGATTAGTCTGTATTACTCTGCTCCTAAGAGTATCAGCTGGGAAGAGAAAATCTGCCTCTAAGTGTTGGGAAGCTTCGATGGCTTGATACAATCTTCGCATGTTTAATCTATTATATGTAAACTGCACATTGTAGAGATTGCTAGCCCTAAAGCCTGAGTGAAATCCTTTTTCAAAGTTCAAGAACACAACTTCAGCCTCTACACGATGAATAAAACCCTGTTCCAGAAAAGATAAGATGTTTGATGCTATAGACAGAGATATGCAAACTGATGCATTTAGAATATATAAACAACAGAATACATAGACCAGTAATGATTAACATTATAAAACACCGTCATAACTCATTAGAAAAAATTTATAGCTATAAAGTGTACCTACATAAACCTCCAAAAATGAGGGAGCTTGTGTCGAATAGTTTTAGAAAGATGTTATCCAGACTAAGAGCCTAAGAGGTGAAGTTAAAAAATATTATACAATCAAGGTGCATATGTATACAGATGGATGTCAGCACAAATACTTCAAGGTGCACCTGCTACTAAAGCACTAATATAAGTCGACCTTAGTCAAGTTTTAAAGAAGTAAAATACTGAAGTAGGGACAAACCTGATATGTTGAAGAGGTGGCATATTCATCATCAGATACGAGTCTTGCAAATATAGAATCTCCATAAACAAGAGATGGTCTTTTTTCAGCAAGCCCTGGGACCTCAAGAGTCAAGAATTGGAAACCCTTACTCTTCATACTGACATGCTCCATGTCATAACCCCTCATGTCATCCTGCAACACAAATCCCAGATCAGTTTCAAAACAGTAATACTAACGCACTTGGTTATTTTAATAAATTTAAAATGTACCTCCATCTTAATCTCTTCCATGAACACCAAATGCTTAAAGTATGAAGTATAATTCTTCTTTGTCAAACCTTGTTGAATAAGCTCTGGGATCTGCTTTCGTTCCAACAATTCTCGAACATCATCTGGTATTGGGTAAACAGGAAGCTTGTGTTTGAAATTTTGGATTGAAGCTTTAGGAGGTTGTGATCCACGGACAAATTCATTAGAAATCAAATTCGACCACTGCTTCTTCTTTTTCCTCTCTCTCATAAATATCTTATTTCCAGCTAAAGACTCTGCAACTTTATCTACTGCAAGAACAAATACCAGTCGCTCAATTGTATCATCCTCTGTAGTAATATGCACAGCCGCTGTGTGCATGCCAAGTTCCTTAGGCTTGCAAGACAACCAAATGGTTAAAGGTTTTCCAGGCTGTAAAACTCTATCCTCCAGTGAGAATGACTCCATGTATTGCTGGATATATTCCACATCAGATTTTGCAGACGGAGGCTCCATCACTGAAAGTGTGAAGGACTGCTCAGGTTTTGAATCATAAATCTCAACTTTATAAAGGTCTACTGAATTGCTGGTAGGGTTTAGGATAGTAATTTTATCAGCAATTATATCTCCCACATATCCTGATTGAGGCTTATTATCTATTAATGGAAATGGGACTGATATTTTAATTGGGCCTTCCGTACTACAATCATATCTGCATGTTGAAATGTCATTATCAAAATCGATGAAGCCAATATCACCCTTGTCTGAAATGAAAGATCGCTCCTCATTGCAATCATAAATTGATCCCATTGATGATAATTTGAAGCCAACCTGCAAGTCACAACTGGGATTAGACGTACGTATCTGATAATATCCAAATCTGAAATTAGAACATATTACATATATGATATATAAATATAAATATAAAGTGGACACACACACACACAACACACACAAATATATTTCACTTCAATATGTTAAAGAAAACAAAATTATACTGAATAATACATTAAAATAAATTTAAAAAAAAAATAAAACATGCCTCATTAAATTTACTTTTAATTTAGCCTAAAAAAATTTAATTTTTGAATTTTTATCATTTACTCTCAAATTTTTCTTCCAGATATTTTTGAATTTGAATATGGATTCGAATTTTTAACTTTTAGATCAGGATAAAGGCATATCCGTAACCTAAATATCCCTTTGATAGCCCTAAAATAAATGATGGTGTACGACGCTGAAATATCCAAATTACGTATATCTATATAATGGACAACCAAACAGAGGGCTTCACTTCGATATTACTTAAAATGCTAATAAATATTAGTGTCAAGCCCTAAATATCCAAGTCACATACATTTATCTGGCGGATATCATGATAGAAATAGATGTGTCAGAACAATGAACTTCTCATTTCATACGACTATATTTCCCCCATCCTTTTCCATGTTATTAAATTTTATATCTGGTTGTTGGGATCTTTATTATATCCTGCCGGACCTACCATACAAAGAAGTTTATACGAATTTGATACTTTAACATGCCAATAGTACTAGTTTCAAATATAGAAATGATTACGTGGAGAGCGTAAACATACTTTGATGTCGATAAAATTCTTGTTAATTTTTTTTTGATGCCTAAAACAAATTGCTGAAAGTACAACGTTCATTTTTAATTAACTCAACTAGAATAAAAAAAATAAACCGGATATTATACATAAATATACACAACTAAAACCCTTCAAAAAATATATGGCATTATCAAGTTGCTTGAAAGATAAGAAAATTTTAAAGCAATAGATCTGTAAAGATAATATCCGACTCCTATGAACAAGTCAAATAAAAATAGATCTCATCTTGATAATGATTTTCACCTCACTAGAGGTAGGATAGCGTTTAAAAATGGATCAGTGTCAGTTTCACATACTAAAGAGAAGCTGCGCCTAGAGATAGCACTGGCCAAAGGAACTAATCAGCCACACCATCTCTAGCAAGAGACTATATGATTATTTGTTTAATATTATACCAATCAATGCAAGGAACAAGTTACATAACAGCAGCATGGGGGACATAAAAAAATAGTTAAGAATAAGCAAATATAAGAAACTAACTAATTTTCTTGTACTGCTTAGAATTGCTTAGACAAGTAAGCAATTAAGGATGATCATAAGGCATGTCAAGCAGCTAAAAAAGTTTTCACACGGAAGCTTTTAAATCACAGAGCAGTTATATTATTAGATATAGTGGTGAGCATCAATATATTGAACCAAAACCCCTCTGCAAACAAATGATTAAATAGTCATCACAAGTGGTGTCAAACCCTCTGATGGTATCAAAGAGCAACACTATTATTAGATATATCGACAAATATTAATTAATCAATTAAGACCCAAATCCTGCAAACATACAGCAAATGATTAATTCATTGCAGACTATCAAACCCCAACAAGCCCTCTGACGGTACAAAGAGCAGTACTTTAATTACAGATATCAAAAAACATTAATTATCAAATAAAACCCAAATTCAGCAAACATATGGCAAATGATTATCAACAAACATTAATTATCAAATTACAACTGAATGAGATTGTCAACCCTGATAAACCCTCCAACGGTATCTATTTTAAGCAAAAGATCCCAAATCAACTTTTACGAAAAACCAAAGCAGGTAAACACAAGAAACAACTCAAAATACTTCAAAAAAAGAACAATATCAATAAACACACAAATCTGTCCACAAATGTACCTATCTATCAGAAAATGCAGCTCAGTAAATTAACATTCAGAATATAACCCCCATTCTTCTTTAGAAAAGATATAAGATGGGTCCTTCAGCAAAGAACAAAAGGATTCTTGTTAAAAACTGATATTTGATGTCTCAAGCATACTGTTGAAAGCAAACCTTTCATTGTTAATTGACTTGGCTGGAATAAAAACATATAACGGATGTATTATATAATATATATATATATAAAGAGAGAGAGAGAGAGAGAGAGAGTAACACTCTAGTGAAAACTTGTTACCATGAAAACCTACAAAATTTTCAAAATACTAAAATTATTTAAGGTTTTGCAAATAAATTAATATTTAAATAAATGTTTTAATATGGTAACGTAAATAAAATTATGATTCCGCATCATTTATTTCCATCTTTTATTATGGTTCTACAAAATTAGGGAAGGTTTTCATGATAAAAAAGTTTTAATGTGAAGTGAAGGCTAGCCTATATATATATGGCATTATCAAGTTGCTTGAAAGATAAGAAAATTTATAGCAATAATAAAAATGTAGATAATATTTGACTCCTGTGGACAAGTGAAATGAAAATAGATCTCATTTATTGATGATGATTTTCACCTCACTTCAAGTAGAATATCGTTTGTCAATGCATCAAGTATCGGTCTTATCACAGACCATCAAACCCCGACAAGACCTCTGATGGTACAAAAGGGCAGTATTATCATTATGTATTATCTATATACTACAAATCAACGAACATTAATTATCAAATCAAACCTAAATTCTGCAAACATACGACAAATGAATTATTCACAAAAATTGAATAAAACCGCCAAGCCCCGACAAACCCTCTAACAGTAACTATCTTGACATTTATGCAAAAGATCCCATTACAACTTTTACGAAAAATCAAAGCAAGCAAACACAACCAACAAATCAAAAAACATCCAAAAAAATAATATCCATTTCATTAAACAAAACAAATCTGTCCACAAAGAACCCATCTATCAGAAAACATAGCTCATTAAATAAAATTCAGAATCTAACCCCCTTCTTCTTGAAAGAAAGATAGGTTTTTCAACAGAGATACAAACTAAACTAAGAAAAACAAAGATACAAACTTATCATTTTCACATCCCTCATAAACAACAAAAGCAAATGCAGCAAAGATAACAAAAAAGAACAGAAACCCACATGAGAATCTTTAAATTTACACACGCATAAGCATCAGGGTTCATAAATTGAGGCAAAAAAGCAGAGAATCAAAGTAAACATTTCACCTTAAGATTAAAATTGAAGCCTTTAAAATGGTATCAGTGTAGTTCTGAGAGGAGGGCTTTATAGAATTGTTGAATCGCTGAATCCCACAAAACATCTGAACCCAAACAGTCAGTTTAGAAACACAGATGTGTGTATTTATACACGTATTTTGTTGTTACTAATTTTATCTGTGTATTTATACACATATTTTGTTGTTACTATTATTATAAAAGCCCGTGGCACGGTCACTAATTTAAATTTCTTTAAATTATATTCTTTATTATAATTATTATTTTCTATTTTAAAATGAATTGTTTTTAAAAAAAATTATTTTTTTATATAATTATGTATTTTAATTGATTTAAAATCAAACATATAAGTTGGTCAGAGGTCAATATTTAACATTTTCAAATAAATAAAATTTTATACTTTTTAGATAAATAAAGTTTTAGTAGTTTAAATAATTTTTTTTAATAATATCCACGTAGTATAGTTATTTATTGTATATGATCTTAAATTTGATAAATAAGATATTTAATTTTTTATAATATAAATATTATTTATAAATATCATTAGCGGAACTACAAATATCTGACCAGATGTCATTTTTACTAAATCAATAATATATTATATTATTCAAATCAAACTTTATATCATTTGTACTCGATCATTCTTTTTTAATATTTTACTCAATAATAATATATATGATATTAGTATTTCCTATCTTTTGTTCAAATTAAAATCTTATTTCTACTGTAAAATTTTTATTTATATGTACTAAATTATATATATGTGTGTATGTATATATATATGTATATGTTAATTTATATTTTTATAATATTTTAAATTACGTCAAGTATTGACTATTCTTTATGTACGCTATTTGTTAATTAATATTTATATTTTGTAATACTTTATATATGTTATTATCTTATTTAAATTTATTTATTGAGAAAAATGTTCATAAAGTCGACTTTAGGTAACTCACTTAAAATTAGAAGTATTTTGAGTATTACAGTTGAATGAATTTTTTGTAATAATAGAATCCATCCGATTGTATTTAAAAAAATTGTTTTGATGTTATATTATAATATGTCTTAATTCTATGTAGTTATATAAAAGTGATTTTAGGGCCATGCAGTACTTACTTCAATATATTATAATTTAAAATACTATGATAATTTTATTAATAGATTGGATTTTATTTAGTCATAATATATTATCAACATGTATAAATTGTTCAATAACTAACGGATTTTTTTTAAATATAAATATGTATCAAACTCTGTATGCATTTATATTTTTTTTTGTAATCTGAGAAATAAAATATTGGATTTATACTTTGATAGCATATCATTGGTAATGGTATGAGTGTGTTTTTATGACAAAGAGTTTATGAGTTTGATTCATCTGGTTAATTTTTAAAAAATTAATTTGTAAAGGGATAAAATAGTCAATTCAGAAAGGGATAAAATAGTCATTTCAAGTGAATAAAATGACTCACACATTCTTAGGATTAAAATGACTCAATATTTTCACTTTGTCCCCCTCTTATATATATATATATAACCCCTGTTATATATATAAATGATTTTTTTTCCTCCGTTGTGTTACACAGTAAATAGACTATTATAAAACGGGGGTTGAATATAATAGTACCAAACAAACGAAAACTAGAACACAAGTATATAAAAAAATATTATTCATATTAACTTTGTTGAACTTAATACAAAACTCTCGCAAGAAAATCAATGTTCTTAAAAACTGTTAGGTTATGAGAATAATATGTATTGAAGGATACATTAATATAAACCTAATCATGTGTTTATATAGTACACAGCTACATATCTAAATAATGTAAAGATAATGACTAATTAATATAGAGATACGATTTCCATCATTATCTTCAGAATTGATAGTTTCAATAAGGTAATTGACATTCACACGAACACTTCCATTTCTTTCTCCAATCAAGTCCTGATTTGTCGAATACCAATTGTCAAACTCTGACCAGTGTAAACTCTGTCGGTGACTAAACTCTGATGACGTCACTTAGACTCTGATAAGCTTCTGTAGACTCTGATTAACATTCTCTGACAGCATCATTTCCTCATATCTAACAATCTCCTCAAATTTATGTTTTGTGCAATAAAACATAAATTTCAATGATGATGTCAGAAACCTCATAGACAAATGCATCAGTGTTTGAGTTTCTTTGGCTTATACTCTCTTGTAGGAAAAGTCTCCAGCTAGAAAATCATCAAGTAATTTCTTTTCATCTTCCTTCAACAATTCCATAAACTCCTCCTTCAACTCTTTCATTTGATCACTTGAATCATCAATTTGAAAAATTGTAGCTCTCAAGTTATAGATTGATGTTCTCTGCATACTTTCATCTAAAGGAATACTGCAATTTCTTTGTCCATCAAGATTGAGCATCAATATTTGAGTTTTCAATACCATTTTTATCTTAGCATCTCCATTGCTCATCTCATTCTCAGTATCATCCTCCAGCATATACCTAGGTTTGTACTCCTCGGAGTTTAACTTCATCAGCTTTTCATTTTTCTTGCCACTGTTATTGCCCCTTCTAGAGATTTCACCCACTTTGCAGTAGTTTCATCTTCTCCATTTAGCAAATAAAGAACATATTCCAGTTCTTTTGATGAATTGTGAGTTAAATATTTTTCAGATAGCTTCACCACTCTTCCATTCTCTAGAAAGTATAATAGCTTCTCTTTAGGTACAACACCATCAAACACATCTTTCACCAAGTGAAAAGCAATAAGCTTGTCCAAGTGGTCTTGAGTCAATTGTTCTTCAGGTTTGTCCTTCAGAGAGTAAGGATCTCTAAATGCATTTGTTTCACCTCTATAGACCTTGACTTTTGAATCACCAATTCCTCCCTTATCCTTTCCAAGTCTAGAATTGAGAGTTAGAGACTCGGTTTTTATTCACAGAAGATCAGAATTCTTCTTTCTAACCAAAGTTTATTGTTCTTCCTCCTCATCTTCAAAGCAGGTTCCTCCCGGAAGAAATGTGGTTCCCTGCATGATGAGTGGAGCCTTTGGTTTTGATGGAGCTTTTTGTTGAACTATTTGAGATGACTGAGATGATTGACTTTTTACAACATTTACACTTGCACCTCTATTTGACCTTGTCACATGCTTAGATGTTTATTGAGGTCTAGTAGGTTCAAATGTTGTAGGTTTCTTCTTGATCAAAGTTTTCTTGGAAATAGGAGTTTGATTTTTCTTTGACTGGACTTGAGCATTGTCAGTACCAGTATTCATCTTCTTCACTTCTTGTTCAGCAGCAACTGGATCTAAATCAGGATATTCTTCTTCAAACATTTTCTTTGCTAGTTCTGCATCCTCCTTTATCTTTTCTTCAACTTTTTCTGGCTCTTCTTCTTCTTGCATTTTTTTTACTAACTCTACATCCTTACTGATTTGATCTAACTGTGCTACATCATCTGTTTCAAATCAAAGATTGCTGTTTCCCATGTACTTGTCCACATTCTAAAGGAGTCAGAGTTTGGGGTGTCAGAGTTTGTGTCTTTACAATTTCACCATCCTTATAACTCCCTTGTACTTTATATGACTTTCCACTACCATCACCATCAGATTTATCAAGAGATTTTAGAGGAAGATAATCTTTGCATTTGTCCTTTCTCCCCCTTACTGACATCATGAAGGATAGAAAGATTATCCATTATGAGATTCAAAGAATTCTGAATTGAAGATACAACATTACTTAGAGTCTCCATTTTAGACTCCAAAGCAGTGTGCTGTTTGGAAAGAGTTGTAAATTTCTTATCAAAAGCCTATTTGTTCAGTGTCAAGGCAGTATGAACAGAAGTTCCCAACTTAATGACATCTCCATGCAGAGAAGTCATTTCACTATGAAGAGCCTTAGTAAACACAGTTGTAGCCTTTAACAGGGTCTTCATTTCATCAGAGGATATTTCAGAGTTTGCCTTTTGAACAAGGTCATGAGCATAAGACCAGTTCACCTTTTCATGAGAAAATTTTCAGGTTGTATCCTAGAGTTTTTTCTTTTCAAGATTAATAAGATCTTTAGGTGTAGGTGCTCCATTTTTAATGTGTCTGACAACACCTTCTTCATCAAGAGCAGGTTCAATCTCATCCTTGAGTTGAGTAACAACATAATAGTCTAGATAGTCCATTTATAACTTGTCACGAGCATCATGGGCATTGAATAGCCATCTTTTAGAGCTGAATATGTCCACATAAGAAATGGATAAATCAGTGGACTCCTCATAAGCAAAAAGAGAAGATAGAGAATCCCTAGAGTCTGCATCAGGATCATCTGCAACAACATTAACAATAGGTGCATCAGATTTTGAAACTTGGATCTGTTAGTAATTGTGCCCTAAAGACAATTACTTTTATATTTTAGGGAAAATATTTAATTATTAAGGATTATATTTTATTGATTATTATTTATTTATTATGTTTTATTTACTGCGTAATAAATTGAAAGCATAATAAATGTCCTTGCAATTTTGATACGTATTATATATCTTTAAGTATGTGACTTAAA
Organism: Oenanthe sinensis; assembly: GCA_028671895.1. Classification (NCBI taxonomy): domain Eukaryota; kingdom Viridiplantae; phylum Streptophyta; class Magnoliopsida; order Apiales; family Apiaceae; genus Oenanthe; species Oenanthe sinensis. The sequence goes on along the minus strand of CM053813.1, from coordinate 27,772,909 downwards.
AATGAGATTATATGAATAATATCTTATTCCTAAAATTCCCTAGCTGGGTATTATTATTTAAGGACAATAATAATGCACAAAAACTAGTATGTTTGTTGACATATGACCACATCTCATTAATCATAGGTATGGTGATACTAAAAGTCAAGAACATAAGTGCATGTCTCAATGCATGGAACTAAAATGACCCATCGTGAGATTCTACATGTTAATAAGTGTCATAAGTAATTCTCACAGTGATAATGGTGTATCGATCCTTAGACCTGAAATCATTATATTTCTATACGAGAATAATATAATTTGATTACATTAAAAGTTACCTTTGACCAGGTGATGATAAAAGTGGATATTGAGTATATTATGAATCGTATGAGAAATATGAATAATCTAGATGAGATTGAATCCTCCTAATTTTAGGAGTGATATTATTGACCTCTTGTTTGAGCGAGACTATAAAATATACGGCCATGCTCAAATCTTGATTTGATTTTAATAGTCTACTCATCGATAAAAAAAAATAAAGATTAAATTATGAAGAGGATGACACGACACATGCCTTGAGTTTAATCTATAATATCAAAATTAAAAGGATTATATTACATTGTACATTATTCACGAAAGGCTCAATCGAATCACCGATTTAATTATTATTACTTGGGTAGCAATGATGTATTACTAGATGTAGCTAATTGTTTATAATTTTGTTATTAGATAATAAAATTATTGCCAACATAATAATAACCTAAAGAGTCACACACAAAGAACACATGAAGGAGAATTAATAGTAATTCAAATTTATTTTGTATATTAATTAAGTTGGACTTAATTAATAAAATTAGAAATTTGAATTAATTTATAATTCGAATTATATTTAAATATTAATTAAGTTTGACTTAATTAGTTATTTAAATTCAAATTTAAAATTTAAATAAATTAATTAAATTTAAGGCCCAATCAGATGATGGGCTAAAAAAATTGTTTATTTTCTTTATAAATACATCTCTTTCTCTAGGAGTTAACCTAATTCAATTTTGGGAAAACCCTAACTGCATAGAGAGAGATATAGAGATTGAGAGAAATAGCTTGGGTGCTAGTACATCCTTCCTCCTTCGAAGATCAAGTGTTCGTGTTGATACCGTTAGAGTATAGATCGCGTGCTACGGGATATGTGGTGATCGTACGAGCATTAGACATCCATAATATCTATATTTAATTCTTTAAAGCTCCAAAAGGTAATACATCATGATCTCCGATTTAAATATTGTGTTTTCGCATGGATCCTGTAGAGGATTTCGTTATTTTGATTTATTTTTCGCATTTATTCCGCTGCGTTTGTGCCTCGAAACCCTTCAGGATCATATGTTGAACAACAGAGCCTGTTTCTGGTATACTCTGAGCACCTGTACAGGGAAGAGAATAAACCAAGACACTCGCTTCTTTTAAAGTAATCTCATTACTCATCACATCACACATCACATGACTTTCAATAATCAGAGTTTGCTCACTAGAAGTAACTAACTTATGTCTCAAATCTATCTCTCCTTTTTCCAGAACCAGTGTCTACCTCTCTATTTTATTTTTGTGTTTCACACATTTCACCTCAGTCTCACAAGAAAGGCTCAAATCATATTGTCCTACAAAAATAAAATGTGACTGAGAAAGGAGATCTGTGGACTCATGAATAGGAGGTATCGTATCAGGACTATCCATGGTCATTCCAGCAGAAAAAGAAAGAAATATAAAGTCTGAACTTATACTATCAGAGTATGTAAATTCTGAAAAAAAGTCAGAGTTTATACCTTGTAAAGTTGTAGAGGTTGATGTAGTGTCCATTGGCTTTGCAGAAAGTGGGTGCACCAATATTGCATCAGAGAGTGTCAAAGGATGAGCATCAGAGTTTGATTTATCAACATTTACAGGACTAGATTCAGAATGTATCTGTTGTTCCTTGTCTTGGTCTGTGTTGGTCCCTGACATTGTAGAAGGGGGGGTTGAATACAATGTCTGAAAATTAATCGCGGAATAATTTAGATTAAAAATATTATTTTAATTACTCGCGAAATATTAATTGTAATGAAATACTGTTCAAGTGAAAGATATAATTTTAACTTGATTAGTATTACAAAATTAATATAGAGAAAACTGTTATATAATTGATATAAAGTCTAGAACGAATTTGACATGAAGTGTTCGTGTTTAAACAATTATATTCAAACTCAGCACATAAATCTGTGAATATTACAATGCAGATAAATTACTGAATTTGATCTGTTTTTTTTTAACTCTTAACAAGTTGAACAACTGAAAAAGTGAAGAGATCATCTCATATTTATAGAGATTTGAAATGGCTGCTATGACCTTTATGAGTATGACTTAATTTCAAGAAAATAAGTCTGTATGACTTATTTTAACACTTGTATGACTTATAAAAGACTGGGCATGACTTATTTTGGTCGGTATGACTTATTTTTCTAATTAAAAAATCGGTATGACTTTTTAATTAAATAAAAAATCAATCCAGTATGACCTTTTGAGCATTGATATCTCGGTATGACTTATTATATATATATATATATAGCTCGGTATGACTTATTAACAAGTCATTCGGTATGACTTATTAATAAGTCATACTAACTGATTATATATATATATATATATAAAAACAATTCGGTATGACTTATGCTTATACAGGCTCGGTATGACTTATTTGAATATATATATATAATAAACTCGGTATGACTTATTGATAAGTCATACTAACAGTTTATATATATATATTTATAATTCATATTAAAGCATTTCTTTTATAGTAAATTAATTCTACTTAATTCAATTAGTTAATTTATAAATTAAATTAAATTCAACTTGAATTAATTTAATTAGATAAATTAAATAATTAATTAACAATTGATAGTAGAATTAAAATACTATCTTTAGTCGCAGCCGTGCTGTCAGTCTTGAAATCTTCCCATCTTTTCTTTGTGTCTTTTGATCTTGAAACCTCTTGAATTAAATGAAGAATGAATATTATTTTAGTTGACACACAAATGTACTGTCTGGTTCATTTGTGTCATACTAAATAAATATTCTCCATTTATAAAACTTTAAATTAGAGGCCTTGCGTCATATTTTCTTCTTCACTGTCTTCATTCTTCTTCTGGAATCTTCTGTAGTAACCACTTGAAATCTTCTATATCTTCTGTTTACTATAGAACCACTACTACATATTTATTTTCACTGACGCTTGAACATAAAAATGAACTTCATTCAGTGTTGAGTAGCAATCCTACAAAAATACTTCTGATACTTGGATCCTTTGTGATTAGTTGACTGACTTTGTCTTGATTCCTGTTTGGTGTTTAGTATTTACTTCTCTTTAACAGTTAGAGTTGAGTTGCCATCTAATTATTACAAATAGGCCTAGTCATATGCCTTTCAATCTCCCCCTATTTGTTGTTAAACAATTAACACACAAATTCCTAGAGGATAACTCAACTAACAACTAAGAAAGTAGTACGACATTTAATGAATGTAAATAATAAACAAAAGTTCTGGTTTTATATTTAACAATTTTCCAGATTCATACATAAAAGATAAATACAAGATAGATGTTCCTCTAGCACTGAACAAATATTACAAAGTTTCTATCTTGTTCTATCTATGTCTTCAGTCTTCTGATGTATCAACTTCACCTTCTTCTAGGATTGAACCTTTATGAACAGGTGTCCTCGGTATTTGTTCAGATACTGATTGTTCTGTTGTAGTGGATTCTCCATACAACCTTCTTTGTTCAGCTCTTGCTAACTGCCACAGTACTTCCTGTTCAACAAGATCTACTATCTCTTCTTCTACATCAGATGGTTGTGTTGAATCTATCTTTGGTATTTGCCTGATGTATGAATGAATTCTTTTTGACAGACAGTAGTTTCTTATCTTCTCTGCAGCATCCATTTTAGCTTGGGATTTGAAACCTTTTGACCTTAGCATCCTTTCAACTTGAATCATGTACTTAACTGTGTAGCCCTTAAAAGATTCCTCATTTAACTGCATGATTTGATACAACTTGTTTGAGAAAAATCTTACCTCATGAGGATCAAATAAGATCTGAGGACTGACAGCTGTAGCAAAGACTCTAAGTCTATCCCTGAGAAGTTCATTTTCTTCTGAGCTCCTCTTTATTTTGTTCAAGAACGTCCATATTACTGATAAACTTCTTTGCCTGAAAAACTCTAAGGAAATTCTGAATGTTCCATTCCTGTGTGTGTAGACTAGTATCCGCCAGTCTTCAAGAATGTGATCCACTAGGATAGTGATGTAGTCCACTTCCTCTTTCAGAGCTTTCATGAAGTTGTCAATGTTGTCATTTGACTTTTCTAGACGCTCAATTATTGATTTCAGATGCTTGTCTTCAAATGGACCCTTTTGATGTTTGTCCATTATTTCTCTTGCAGTATCCCATTTCTTTCCAATCTTGAGCTGTACATCTCTCTTCTTTTCTCTGACTGCTATGGCCCAGAGATTTTGCTTTTCTTGGCTTTCTTCTTTTTCTGCCTTTGTTCTTTCTATGACTAGAGCTTTCAGTTTTTCAGTTTTTGCATGACTTGCCTTGATGTCTTCTTTTAGTTTCTTCATTGCCTCTTCATAGGCTGGATCAACTTCTTTTTCTTCTAGAAACAGAAAATCTTCATCAAATGCAATCTCTTCCTCAGCTCTGCAGTAGTCAGGAAAGTTTGATTCATCATGAGCACTGTCATCAATGAATTTCTCTTGATCATAAAACTGTTTTTCTGGTTCTGGATCATACGATTGAAATTGATCTTCAGAATACAGTTTATCTTTCCCTTTGTCTTGAGTAGAAGCCCCTCCATCTTTAGCTACTTTCTCCTTTGATTTCTCCCCCTTAGTTGAGGGATCCTCTTGAGTTTTAGAGGCTTCAAAAGATGTCAACATTTTCTGCATAGTCAGATAGACTTGCTTCATTCCTTCATTCAAATGTGTCATTCCATCATCCAGTTTGCTGAATCTTTGTGTAGAGATCTTTTCATTTTCAATGATTGTTAATGTCAAGCTTTTCTCAACCTCATCAATCTTTTCATGTAATTTGCTGACTTCTTTCATGTCTTCAGTAATAAGATTCTGTACATTCTGGATGTCTTGAGTTTTTAGAAGAATGGAGGTTTTGACATCATCAACATCTTTTCGTACGATTGTCAGCTGCTGTGTTACAGAGGCAGATGTAGATTTTTCTTCTGCTTGTGCTTTTACTTTTACCAACTCAGCCTGAACAATTTGCATTTCTTTCTGGAGAGCTTCCATTTTAGATAATAGAACACTGTGTGTGTGTGCACTCGGCTCACTTGCACTCCTGTTTATCTCACTATCACTCTGTGCATGTGTTTCACTTTGTGTTTGTCTCACATCACTCGTGTTTAGCTCCTTTCCAGATCCTGAAGCTGTACCTGCATATATAACAATAGCTTTTGAAGAGTCAAATTGCTCTTCTGATGCCTGTGAAGGCGCGTCCTCAACAAGATTAACTTGAAGTGGCTCCGCTACTGACGTAGCTACTCCGTGAATGGAGTCCCATCTCCCTCTATGGAGTGGTTGCCTCTCAAATCCACCAGTGGATTCGAGACCTTTTAAAATCACTGGATGTAATATATCCAGGGGGGTCACCACCTTAGACAATGTAGAGTATGGCTCATTAGAGTCTGTGGTGCCCCTAAGTACCTCGGAGGGTATCTGATGCTGCACTGCATCGAAAATGTCATGGTCCACATCATAGGTGGCATCCGACCAGTTTTTATTAAAAACATTTTCTTCAACAAATGTGCCCTCATGTGTTTGTGTAACTGCAAGCGGAGGTCCTGCTAGTGTGAGAGCTAGCAGTGTGCTTTCCTCACTATCTGAAGCTGTAGCCGAACAGCGAATTAGATCACCTGGTTGAGCAAGTGTATCTAAAGAACCTTGGATGGCCATGTCAAAATCCATATCCCATTGAGAGGAAAAGGATGAGTCTGCAGTTGTCTCTGGTTGAAATTTAGATCTTTTAGATTGTGGAGACAGAGCTGCGGGTTCACTCACATCAGTACCAAGACCCCTAACTATTCTGACAGGTTTCTTCCTTTTTCTGACTTTTAGCAAAGAAGAGGATGAAGGAGAAACTGTTTGAGGCTCTAATTCAGCTGGGGGCGGAACCTGTGTGTTTTCAGGTTCGTAGCTGATATCCTGGAGTGTAATAACACCATCATAGTCCGCCACAGATAAATCTAATAGTGCAGTAGATATTTCTATAGGTATTGAACTAGAAGATTGTGAGTGAGATATTACCTGTTGATCTTGTGCCACTTGATCGACATGGTGAGCAGCTTCAAGTAGAAGGTGCACAGGATGTTCTAATTGCATAGGCACTTGTTCTTGCTCTTGTTCCTGCACAGGATTAGCAATATGATCTAATATCTCAGCCATGTAATCTGTCCTTACCACTTGCACATTTTGAAACTTGGGGTTGTTGTGGAGCCTTACAAATAGGTGGTTCTGAGAAGTCGGAGATTCTTCTACAGGACCATTCTGAAATAAGGCTTTGTCTTCTTCCACCAACAAGTCATTCATAAACAGCATCAGGAACCTCGGATAGTAGACTTGTACATTCTGTTCCCTGCTTTCTGGTTTCCCCATCTTTCTTATAATTTCTTTTAGAAGCAACTTCCCAAAATTTATCCTCCTGTTGTGAGCCACAGAATACCCAAAGATTTGCAGTAGTGAAGATATATTGTTGAAGTTGTTCTTTGTAGTGGGAGCAAACACTTTGGCTAACGTGTCAAAGAAATAGTCCCACTCACTTACCAACTTGGACTTTGTCATTCTTACCAAATTGATCTCACCCTGATATCTAATAGAATAGAAAAATTCTAGAATTTCTGGTACAGTGGGTGGATCCATGAAATTGTCAGTTGGAAAGCCCAAAATCCTGTTCACGTCCTCTTCAGTCACCATATATTCATGATCTCCTATGCTGAAAGAGAATTGAACTCTGTCTGCAGTACTCCTATTCCTCGCAGTGGAATACAGAGCCCTTAGTGCTAACACTTGCAACGGGGCGTTCAGAGTAATTGCAGTTCTGACGAGTGAATGTTCATTCATAAAAATAATCCACGGTCGAAACCTCTCGACTGAACAAATCACCGGATTGAAATATCCTACAAAATTAGTTTTTACTAATTCGCAATAACCAGCCATTTTTCTTTAAACTATTACAATTAATAAAATTACAATGTGCGATTACAAATTAAAATGAACAATTACAATTCAAAATTCGAAAAGTTACACTTGAAAAATTTAAACCTAATTTCTAATAATCCCAAATCAGCTTTAGTTAACAATACACTACACAACTGTCTTTTGTTACAATCAACACTACTTGTTTCGATTTTTATCAAGAACAAGAACAATCACTGCGATTTTGAAAAAAAAATGGGCAGAGTTTTGCTTCTTTTAGTCGATTTTAACAAACTAGCAAGCAAGGAGCTTGAAATCAGCAAGTAACAGCAACTGAAATCAGTTGAAATGGATGGAAATCAATCGATTTTTGTAAACTGGATGAGAACTGTTCGAGTTGATGTGTATAGCAGTGTGTGTGTATACATATACTGAGTATGACTTATTAAATGTAGAGAAGGAGTATTAAAAATGGTTCGGTATGACTTATTAATAAGTCATACCGAGAAAAAAAATAACCTATTTCTTAATAAAATAAAAGACATAGCAGTAAAATCTCGGTATGACTTTTATTGTAAAGTCTCGGTATGACTTTTCTTTTAAACTCTCGGTATGACTTTTACTAAAATAAAAAGTCATGCCGAAAATTTAAATATAAAAGTCATACTGATATTTAAAATAAAAGTCATGCTGATTTGTAATAATAAAATAGAATAATTACTTATATTAATAATTGTTTCTAAATTTGAAATAAAATAATAAAAATCTTATTCGAATATTAGATAAATTATTAATTATTCAATAAATATTAACTTATAATAAATATTTACATTATTAATTGTTCTAATTAATTTAAGAATTAAATTAACTCATGTTTGAATTAATTAAATAAGTAAATTAATTGGATAACTAATAACATAATCATTTATATTAATGTACAACAATAATTAGTGAATATATACATTAAATTACATAAATGCTTAATTTAAACAAAATTACTTATGCTTTAATTGAAGAAATTATCTTCTAAGAATATTGATTTAATCTTAAGATAATTTTCCAAAAATTCATAAGTCCTAGGATTTTATTAATTCAAGACTCATAAATTCTTTAAATATTAACATTTAATATTTATGAGCTCAAATTAATTCCTAGTAATCAAAAATTTAGCCATTGTTTAACATCTCTAATTCACTAACCAGCTTTGAGAAAGTGGATTCATCAAGTGGTTTTGTGAAGATGTCGGCTATCTGATCTTCTGTGGGTACAAAATGTAGCACCACAGTTCCGTTCATGACATGCTCTCTGATAAAGTGATACCTTATGTCAATGTGCTTGGTTCGTGAATGTTGTACAGGATTGTTGGAAATAGCTATAGCACTTGTGTTGTCGCAGAAAATTGGAATTTTGTTCAACGCAAGTCCGTAGTCATTTAGCTGATTCCTGATCCACAAGATCTGTGCACAACAGCTACCTGCCGCAATGTATTCTGCTTCGGCTGTCGAGGTAGAAACTGAATGCTGTTTCTTGCTGTGCCAGGAGATCAACCTTCGTCCTAGAAACTGACAGCTTCCAGAAGTACTTTTCCTGTCCATCCTGCACCCTGCATAATCTGAATCTGTATAGCCTATTAGGTCAAAACCTGTATCCTTAGGGTACCAAATTCCAAGATCTGGTGTACCCTTTAGATATCTAAAAATCCGTTTAACAGCTATTAGATGAGATTCTCTTGGGTCAGATTGAAACCTTGCACATAAGCAAGTTGCGAACATTATGTCGGGTCTACTTGCAGTTAGATATAATAATGAGCCTATCATACCTCTGTAGCTTGTGATGTCAACTTTCTTACCAGTTTCATCTTTGTCAAGCTTCGTGGCTGTTGGCATTGGGGTTTTTGCCGGTGAAGAATCTTCTAGACTGTATTTTCTGAGAAGATCTCTTACGTACTTTGATTGGCAAATAAAAATCCCATCTTCCTTTTGCTTTACTTGCAATCTAAGGAAGAATGACAGCTCACCCATCATGCTCATCTCATATCTGCTCTGCATTAACTTAGCAAATCTCTTGCACAAGTTTTCGTTAGTAGAACCAAATATAATATCGTCAACATAAACTTGGACAAATATCATATCTTTATTATGTAATTTGTAAAAGAGAGTTTTATCTATGACACCTCTAGTGAAACCATTTTCAAGTAAAAACTCAGAGAGAGTGTCATACCATGTCCTCGGTGCTTGCTTGAGTCCATAGAGAGCTTTAAAAAGAAAATACACAAAATCAGCAAACTCTGGATTTTCAAAGCCAGGGGGCTGTTCCACATATACTTCCTCTTCTAGCTTTCCGTTCAGAAATGCACTCTTCACATCCATTTGATAGACTTTAAAATTGGAATGTGCTGCGAATGCCAGAAATATCCTGATGGCTTCAAGTCTTGCAACTGGTGCGTAGGTCTCGTCATAATCAATTCCCTCTTCCTGGGAGTAACCCTTTGCAACCAGTCTGGCCTTGTTCCTTGTAACAATGCCATCACCGTCTAATTTGTTCCTGTATACCCATTTCGTGCCAATAACAGATCTATCTTTAGGCCTGGGTACCAGTGTCCAGACTTCTTGTCTTTCGAACTGATTGATCTCTTCTTGCATGGCAAGAACCCAATCTGGATCAATTAGTGCATCTTCATTCTTCTTTGGTTCTTCTTGAGATAGAAAAACTGAGAATAAACATTCATTTGAAGTTGCACTTCTGGTTCTTACTCCAACATCTGGATCACCTATGATCAATTCAAAAGGATGATATCTGCTCCATATCCTTTCCCTAGGTAGGTTTGATCTTGATGATTCGCCTCGAAATTCATTGTGATGTTGTGTTGTGCCAGTTGATCTTTCATCTCCCCCTGAGTTGCTGCCAGGATGACTTGTTGATCCACCACTGGTATTAGTAGAATCTCCAGTGTTGCCATTGTTTCCACCACTATTACCTGGATCATTACCATCATTGTTGTCATCATTTCCTGCTGCAACCTCAGGTTCTTCTTCGTCATCAGAATGTGAGTCTGGATAATTATCAAATTTTAATGACTCAGAAGAATCTTCAGTTTGGATACTTGGGAGTTTAGTGTCATCAAAAGTTACATTGACACTTTCCTTCACTTGGTGCTGATCAATTATGTAAACCCTATATGCTCTTCTCGAGTATCCGACAAAAATAGCTTCATGTGCCTTGGCCTCAAATTTGCCAATGCGTTCATCTCCATCTTTTAGCACAAAGCATTTGGCTCCAAATACATGAAAGTACTTGAGAGTAGGTTTCTTGCCAGCCATTAATTCATAGGGAGTTTTCATATGATCTTTGTTGATCAGAGTTCGATTCTGAGTATAACAAGCTGTATTAACTGCTTCAGCCCAGAAGTAGATAGGTAACCTTGATTCACTTAGCATAGTCCTTGCAGCTTCAATCAGGGTTCGATTTTTCCTTTCTACAACTCCATTTTGTTGTGGAGTTCTTGGTGCTGAGTACTGCCTTGTTATCCCCTTGTCTGAGCAGTAGTTATTCAGAACTTCATTTTTGAATTCTGTTCCATTATCTGATCTGATTGCTCGGACAGGTAACTTTGAATCTAACTCAATCAGCTTTATATGATCACTCACCACATGTGGAGTTTCATCTTTAGAATTCAAGAATAAAACCCATGTATACTTTGTGAAGTCATCCACAATCACTAAGGCGTATTTCTTTCTTGACATAGACAGAATATTTACTGGACCAAATAAATCCATGTGTAGGAGTTGAAGTGGTTCAGTGATGTTTGTAGTGTCTGTGCCTCTGTGAGTTGCTTTCCTTGACTTCCCTTTTTGACATGCCTCACACAATCCTTCTTGTGTAAATTCCATCGGAGGCAGTCCTCTCACCAAATCCCTCTTGACTAGAGAGTTCATTGTTTTGAAATTCAGGTGTGAGAGCTTCTTGTGCCATAGCCAACTTTCCTCTGTTGAAGCTTTTGAATAAAAACAGTTTGCTTCAGCTTCAGTTCCCGAGTTGAAATCAGCTACGTACAAGTTTCCTTTCCTTACTCCACGCAAGGCTAGTCTGTCTTCTTTAGAATGAGTTATTAAGCACTTCTCCTTGATAAAGTTTACTTTGTAACCTCTATCACAAAATTGACTGACGCTGAGTAGATTGTGCTTAAGTCCTTCCACCAAAGAGACATTTTCAATGATAACATTTCCTGTATTTAACTTGCCATATCCCGTAGTCATTCCTTTGCTGTTATCTCCAAAGGTGACGATTGGGCCAGCTCTCTCAACCACGTCTGATAGCAGGGCTCTATCTCCGGTCATATGCCTTGACGATCCGCTGTCCAGGATCCATATAACTCGGTTTGCCTGTTTAACTCCCTGCAATTATCAAACGGATTAATTTGTCTTCGGAGCCCAAAATTGATTGGGCCCGGCATACTTAAAGAATTGACCTTTGTCTGCTTTGACAACAGATCCTTTTCGAACAACATTATTTTCTTCCTTGACTGTTCCTACCTTCCTATAAACAGTCTTAACAACTTTCTGTTTAGACTTAGGAATATATGATTCCTTCTTCTCAGGTGAAGGAGTCGCAGTCTTGGATTTAGCAAATTTACTATTGATGTGCTGTCTAGGTGTCATGTTATCTTTCTTAGCTATCATGCGTTTAAAGTAAGCAGTCATAGCATTAAAGGCACATAACATGCAATTCATTATACCACAAGGTTTATGGAAAGCATCAATAGTAGGCATGTTATTCAATACAGTAGGAGGCTTAACAGATTCTACTTCGATTTTCTCAGCAGATTTGAAGTTTTCAGTAGAATGAAATTTATTGTTACTGTTCCTACTGTTCACAAATATGTTGGGTCTGTTCATTTTACTCTTTAAGTCTTTTGCACCTACACCAGGTCTGGGGGAATCAGAAGTTCCCACATCTTTCACTGGTGTTTCTAGTGCACATTTTTCTTTCTGGACATTAACTCCTTTTATGTCCTTAACCTGTTCTCCTCTCTTCTTCTCTTCCTCAAGATCTTCCAGCTGCATTTCATATGCAATTACTACAGAGGTCTCAAGGATGGGTTCAGCTATCGGTGTTATGAAGAGAGGTTTCGGTGTGTCTTTAACAACATGTGGGATACCCCTTTCTTCAGCACTTTTTCTAAAGGGGGTTATGTTGCTTGGTTTTCCTACAGATTTGTTATACTCGAAGCCTATTCCAACTTTACGATTTATTTCTTGTTGGTCAACTAGGTTCTTAACAATATATGAGGAATTCTTATATGCAAGACACTTTTTCTTTTCTTCTTCAATTTGGTTTCTGAGATTAGTTTCTACAACAACATGACAACTGACTTTACTGACTTGAACAGCTAAGTCTTCAGTCAGCTTGACAGCCAACTTGTCATGATTTCTTTTTAACTATTTAAGAACTTCAGTCTCATCAATTAACTCTTTGACTTTGAGTCTGAGTTTCTTAACTTTATCTCTTTCACCATCTAGTTCTTTACCTAGCAAAGCAAACATCTTAGGACACGAAGGATTTACCTCTATTCCTCTGTCACTGGTGGGAGACAGTGATCCCTCTGATGAAGCCATAAGAGCAAGATTTCCCAGCTCTTCCTCATCATCGTTATCTGAGTCATCCCAGCTTTTGCCTGCTGCTAGATAGGACTTTCCTTGATGCTTTTTCACTAGCGCATCATACTTCTCCTTCAGCTCTTCGTAAGACTCTCTCTTTTTCCCTTGCTTAGGCTTTTTGCACTCAGTTGCAAAGTGCCCTAGCTCATTACAGTTGAAGCAACGAAACTTGCTTCTATCAACTAAGCCGGTCTTGTAGCCGCTTTTTGATACTGCTGTCGAAGAACCTCCTCTTTGGAATCTTCCAAAATTAGGCTTACTTCTGAATGAGGAGTTTCTTCGGAATCTCATGTTGCCAAACTTCCTGGCAACCATAGCTAGAGATTCATCTTCTAGCTGATCTAGTTCTTCCAGTGAGTAGAAATCACCGTCTTCTTGTTTGTCAGAAGTATGTCCAAGTTCTGGAACCACATACTCTGTTGAACTGTTAGAAGGTGCAACAGCCTTCACTTCTTCTTTCTCTGGTGCTTCTACCATTAATGCCTTGGAGGAACTCAGTACCTTACCTCTTCCATACATCTCTCTGGTTTGGATCTGTTCCAGCTCATAAGTTTTTAAAACTCCGTAGAGTCTTTCTAGGGTTACCTCTTTCATGTCCCTAGATTCCCGGATGGCTGCAATCCTGTGCTCCAGATGCTCTGGTAAGGTCAACAGAAACTTCCTGTTCACCTCTTGGTTCTGATAAAACTTTCCATTCATGTTTAGCTCGTTTATCAATTTGTTTAGTCTCTGAAACACCTCAGAGATACCCTCACCAGGGTTGGATCTAAACTGTTCATATTGGGTGGTCAGGATCTCCAGTCTATTCTCCTTAACTTCTTCAGTTCCCTCATTGATAATTTCAATTGTTTCCCAGATTTGTTTTGCATTCTTGCAATTGACTACTTGGTTGTACATGATGTAGTCTAGGGATTCAATTAATATGAGCTTCAGGTTATTATCAAGGGACACAGCTTCTGTTTCCTCATCTGTATAGTCTGCCGGACTTTTCAGAAACTGTCTGTGGGGAATTACGACCCCATCTACTGTATGTTCGAGAACAACTGATATAGGGAGCTCAACACCTTTAGCCATAATTAATGCGTACTTGGGATTTGCAATCCCGATAAACAGTAGCATTTTTTGTTTCCACAAGTTGTAGTGTTCTCTGTCGAACTGTGGAATTTTAATACTAGTTACTTTCTGGGTACTCATCTTTAATAAGATTAAAAATTAAGTGTTTCAAAAAATATTTTAATTTTTGACTTAAAACAATTTTTGATCAAAAATAATTTTTAGAGAAAAAAAATTATTTCGAATAAAAAATTATTTCGAATTTAAAATAATTTTTGAGATCTGAATGAGTTGCGGAATTTTTGGTTTGGATCTGATATTAACTATATCAACCAGCTCTGATACCAATTGTTGGTCCCTGACATTGTAGAAGGGGGGGTTGAATACAATGTCTGAAAATTAATCGCGGAATAATTTAGATTAAAAATATTATTTTAATTACTCGCGAAATATTAATTGTAATGAAATACTGTTCAAGTGAAAGATATAATTTTAACTTGATTAGTATTACAAAATTAATATAGAGAAAACTGTTATATAATTGATATAAAGTCTAGAACGAATTTGACATGAAGTGTTCGTGTTTAAACAATTATATTCAAACTCAGCACAGAAATCTGTGAATATTACAATGCAGATAAATTACTGAATTTGATCTGTTTTTTTTTTAACTCTTAACAAGTTGAACAACTGAAAAAGTGAAGAGATCATCTCATATTTATAGAGATTTGAAATGGCTGCTATGACCTTTATGAGTATGACTTAATTTCAAGAAAATAAGTCTGTATGACTTATTTTAACACTTGTATGACTTATAAAAGACTGGGCATGACTTATTTTGGTCGGTATGACTTATTTTTCTAATTAAAAAATCGGTATGACTTTTTAATTAAATAAAAAATCAATCCAGTATGACCTTTTGAGCATTGATATCTCGGTATGACTTATTATATATATATATATATATAGCTCGGTATGACTTATTAACAAGTCATTCGGTATGACTTATTAATAAGTCATACTAACTGATTATATATATATATATATATATAAACAATTCGGTATGACTTATGCTTATACAGGCTCGGTATGACTTATTTGAATATATATATATAATAAACTCGGTATGACTTATTGATAAGTCATACTAACAGTTTATATATATATTTATAATTCATATTAAAGCATTTCTTTTATAGTAAATTAATTCTACTTAATTCAATTAGTTAATTTATAAATTAAATTAAATTCAACTTGAATTAATTTAATTAGATAAATTAAATAATTAATTAACAATTGATAGTAGAATTAAAATACTATCTTTAGTCGCAGCCGTGCTGTCAGTCTTGAAATCTTCCCATCTTTTCTTTGTGTCTTTTGATCTTGAAACCTCTTGAATTAAATGAAGAATGAATATTATTTTAGTTGACACACAAATGTACTGTCTGGTTCATTTGTGTCATACTAAATAAATATTCTCCATTTATAAAACTTTAAATTAGAGGCCTTGCGTCATATTTTCTTCTTCACTGTCTTCATTCTTCTTCTGGAATCTTCTGTAGTAACCACTTGAAATCTTCTATATCTTCTGTTTACTATAGAACCACTACTACATATTTATTTTCACTGACGCTTGAACATAAAAATGAACTTCATTCAGTGTTGAGTAGCAATCCTACAAAAATACTTCTGATACTTGGATCCTTTGTGATTAGTTGACTGACTTTGTCTTGATTCCTGTTTGGTGTTTAGTATTTACTTCTCTTTAACAGTTAGAGTTGAGTTGCCATTTAATTATTACAAATAGGCCTAGTCATATGCCTTTCAGTCTGCAATCACAGTTGTGGTGATTGGTTCTTGTGGGATCAGAGTCTGGTCAATAGCTGCTTCATCACTTTGAGGTGAAGGTTCTTGTGGACTAGACTCTGCCAGAGTTTGGCATTCAGCATCAGAAAAAATAGGATCTGCAACTAGAGTTGAGTGTCCGCATTCAAACTTTGATTTGATGGTTCTTGTGTGGCTGGGGCCTTAACAAATTCTTCAGCCCTTTGAGCTGAAGGTTCTTGTGGATTTTACCCTTGATCCAGATTGGCTTCATCTGCTGGTAGAGTGGCTTCTGTTGAACTTTGATCAACAAGTTCTTGTGGGCCTGGTGTTAGGAATTATGAGTTTTGATGATAACAAATTACTTAGAATTTCAATAGGGGCTCAAAATTATTTTGTAACTGATCAATGGATATGACTTATAAATATCCATTGACTAGGAAACCAGTTATCAGTTGAAACTTGTTTGTCAACTGATAAACTGGATTGTAGCATTGATTTATGTTTCACTATCAATTGATTGTATTACCTCGATGGATGCAATGATGTAGTCAACTGATGTTATTGACTTCAATTTCTAGCTTCTCAACAGATGTGAAGAATGGCTGATCAATTGTAAATATTCTAAGTCAGAATTCTCACAAGTGAAGTGATCAACTGATGTTGAAGTCGATGGATGAAGACACTACTCAACGGATGAAAGCTATCAACTGATACAAGTCATCAATGGATAATTACAGTCAACGGATAAAGAACCATCAATGGATAAGGAGTCGATGGATAACTCAATTATCCATCGACACATCAACTGATCAACAGATATCCTATCCATCGATGGATAAGCAAAGGTGAATCAACTGATAAGCTTAACATCATTTATCAGTTGATTAAAGTTTCTCTATTTAGCTAAAAGCCAGATATTACAGGAACAGTGCAGAAACTGAATCATTGGAAGACAGTCCTGTCAGGACTGTGAAGACTTTCTAGGCAACACAGCATCCAAGGAATATCTTAAGACAAAAGACACTTCCAGAGCTAGTTAGTTCTACAAGGAAAGCTGTGAAAAGGAGCTAGTTTCTATTTTTATGTAAACAGTATAAATTGTAATATTATATTGTTATCAGTCAATAGAGAACTAGAGAAGTAGTTTTTGTTTATATAAAAAGCAAAAACACAGTAGCAAAGTAAGAAGTTTTAAGAAGAACTCAAGTAAAGCAAAGTAGAAAATCAGGCAGAACTTGTAATGCTTTTCTAAGTTCTACATTCAACTTTGTACGCAGCTTAGTATTTTTACTAAGATCAATTGAAAGCAAAAACTCACTAGTGGAAAAACAATCCACTAGTAATTTTTAATCTTGTTGTTTCTGTTTTCAACACTTTAGTTATCCAGTTCTTAGTTACATCAATCTTAATTAAACACTCTCTTTGTACAAACTTATTTCCGCAAGAAGTTGAATCAATTCTTAAGTTTGTATTCAACCCCCCTTCTTCTCCAAACTTAGTGTACTTAAGGGCGAATAACAATTGGTATCAGAGCTAACTTTCAACAAACAGAAAGTCAAGATCTAAAAGTACATCAAGAATGGGTCAAAGAGAAACAGGAGTTAAGATTCCAGTTCTAGAGAAAGATGAATATTTTCCCTGGAAAGTAAAAATGCACTTGCATCTGCTATCTATTGATCCTTCCTATGTTCATTGCATAGAGAAAGGTCCACATGTGCATATGAAAATAGTTACAAGTGTAAATGCAGACGGTACTCAAGCACCAGACAAACTCATTCCTAAATCTGTGAGTGAGTATACAGATGAAGATGAAAAGGAAGTACACAAGGACAAAAAGGCCATGAATATCTTGTTTAATGGTCTTGATAAGGACATGTTTGACAATGTCATCAATTGTACAACCTCCAAAGAAGTCTGGGACACTCTTCAAACCCTCTGTGAAGGTACTGAGCAAGTAAGAAAGAACAAGATGCAACTCTTGATTCAAAAGTATGAGGCCTTTCACTTCAAGGGTGGTGAAACAATAAATGATACATATAGTAGGTTTCAAAAGCTGTTGAATGAGCTTAAACTATATGGAAGAGTTTATGCTGTTGAGGACACCAACCTCAAATTCTTGAGGTCCCTACCCAAAGAATGGAAACCAATGACTGTCTCTATAAGGCAATCTCCTGACTTTAAAGATTATACCTTGGACAAGCTGTATGGCATCTTGAAAACCTATGAGTTGGAGCTACAGCAAGATGAGGAAATTGAGAAAAGTCAGAAGAGAGAAAAGTCCATTGCTTTGGTGGTCAAGGAAAAGCAAGTTGCAGAAATAGATGAAGATGCTGATTTCAAAGAAGGGAAGAAAGAAGGTCATGGCAATGGTGCAAATTGTTTTAGATATGATGAATCTTCCACTGGTAAAGGAAAAGAACTTTGTGACAGTGATGAGTCACTCATCAAAGATGAAATGAATGAAATAGATGAGCATTTAGCTTTTCTATCAAGAAAATTTTCTAAACTCAAGTTCAAAAGGAATCCAATGCAAAGGCCTGGATCACAGTTCAGGAGAGACACTCAACAAGGCAAAAATCTTGTTGACAGAACTCAATTCAGATGCTTTAACTGTGGATTGGCTGGTCACTTTTCAAGTGAATGCAGAAAGCCCAAAGTTGAAAAGAGGTCAAAGTCTAGTGATGGTATTGACTATAAGAAGAAGTACTTTGACTTGATCAAACAAAGAGAGAAGGCTTTTGTGACAGAAGAAAAGGACTGGGCTGCTGAGGAGGATTCTGAAGAAGAAGAAGAACACATCAATCTTGCACTAATGGCCAATCAAGATGACCAGGAAGCTAGTTCATCTAGCAATCAGGTAATTTCTACAAATCTATCTGAGTTGTCCAAAGATGAATGCAATATTACTATTAATGAAATGTCTAATGAATTGTATAATTTGCATGTCACTCTTAAGTCTTTGAACAAAAAGAACACTAGGCTCAAATTAACATTAGAAACTCTCACTGAAAGAAACAATTTCTTAGAGAGTGAGCTAGTGCAATTGGACAGACTCAAGATGGAAAACAAAGATGCTAGAAATGAACTAGTTGACAGTAAAAAGGAAATAGAGAAGTTAAAAGAAAAATTAGAGGATGAACTAAGAACCATTGACAAGTGGAACAGGTCAAGTAAAGCCAGTAAGAAGATGAATGACATTCATGGAACAAACTCTTTCACCATGTTGTCTGAAACTCTTGAGAAAATAGCCATTGATGAAGATCAATCTTTAGAAAAGAAGCAATCGATTGATAACTCTGAATCAACTGGTAAGAATTATCCATCGATTGATAATGCTATTTCAACGGATAATTATCCATCGATTGAGAAGTCATCAATTGCTAAGAAATGTGATATTAAAACTAAGTTAAACAGACCTATTAAATTTGTCAAAGAAAGTAGCTCCTCTGAAGCTCAAATCAAAGTTGAAAAGGCTAATATAGGATTCTTATCTAAAAATCAGTTGAAAGAGAAATTGGAAAAGATAGAACCTAATATTCAGCCAAATGAAAAGAAGAAGAAAAATAGAAATGGTAAAGTAGGCATAAACAAGCACAACAACTACACACCTGACAAATATGCTCCTAGGAAAGTATGTGCTAAGTGTGGTAGTAAAAATCATTTATCTGTGCAATGTAAACTCATCACGCCTACAGCAACAAATGTACCTGCTATACCCAACATGCATACCAGTTCTGTTTTTCCCCATTTAGTTGATTCTCATGCTATTCATGCTCAGTATGCATCAATGCCTTATATGTTTAATCCATATCTTGCATTTGCCAATATGAATATGCCTGCTATGCCATGGAATATGCTTAACAATCTTCATGCACCAAATTTTTTCAACTCTGCAAGCATGAGCATTCCAAATATTAGCACTGAGAATTCTGAGGTAGGGAGACCAACTCCTAAGGTTGAAGTGGAAGTAAAACCACCCAAACCAAAGGTACAAAAATTGGAAACCAAGCCAAAGATAACAACTAATAAGAAAGGACCCAAGGCAACTTGGGTACCAAAATCAACTTGATTTGTTTTGACTGTGTGCAGGGAAAAAGAAGAAATCTTTGGTATTTGGACAGTGGGTGTTCAAGACACATGACTGGAGATAAATCCCTGCTCACAAAGTTTGAGGAGAAAGCTGGCCCTAGAGTAACTTTTGGAGATGACAGCAAAGGGAACACCATGGGATATGGCTTGATTTCGAAAGAGAATGTCATCATTGAACCTGTTGCATTAGTTGATGGCTTAAGACATAACTTGTTAAGCATAAGTCAACTATGTGACAATGGAAATAAAGTCTGTTTCACAACAGAAGCATGCATAATTTCCAACAAGGTAGATGGAAGCCTGGTCATGACTGGGAATAGAAAAGGGAATGTGTACATAGCTGACTTCAACTCAACAAATGCAGAATCAATGACTTGTCTTCTCTCTAAGGCAAGTACAAATGAAAGTTGGCTGTGGCATAAGAAATTAGCTCACTTGAATTTCAAAGCCATGAATCTCTTGGTTAAGAAAAATCAAGTGAGAGGCTTACCACAAATGGAATTTGTCAAGGATGGACTTTGTGATGCTTGTCAGAAAGGAAAACAGAGGAAGGCATCATTTAAGTCGAAATTGGAATCTTCAATTGAAAAGCCACTTGAGTTATTACATATGGATTTGTTTGGTCCTGTAAATATCATGTCTATTGCAAAGAAGAAGTATGCTCTAGTCATTGTGGATGATTTTTCAAGATTCTCATGGACTTATTTTCTACATTCAAAGGATGAAGCTAGTCATCTCATCATCAAGCACATAAGAGAAAATGAAAAAAATCTTGAATTGGATGTAAAGAAGATAAGGAGTGATAATAGAACAGAATTCAAAAATTCCACAATAAAAGAGTTCTGTGAATCAAAAGGAATCATACACACATTCTCTGCACCCAGAACACCTCAACAAAATGGGGTAGTTGAAAGGAAAAATAGGACATTGATTGAAGCTGCTAGAACCATGTTGGAACATGCCAATCTTCCAACATACTTCTGGGCTGAGGCCATAAACACAGCATGTTTTACTCAAAACATCTCCCTAGTAAATAAAGCTCAAGGGAAGACTCCTTATCAATTGATCAAGAAAGACAAAAAGCCAAAGGTGGGATTTCTTCATGTCTTTGGCTGCAAGTGCTATGTACTAAGAAATCAAGGTGAAAATCTAGGAAAATTTGAAGCCAAGGCTGATGAAGCTATATTTGTTGGGTATGCACTATCAGGCGTAGCCTATAGAATCTACAATCTCAGACTACACATTATTATGGAATCTGTACATGTAGTATTTGATGATAAAAAGATTCAAGGCTTGTTTGATGAAGGAAATCATGACACACTGCATTTTGAGAATGAATCAAATGATGTAAATGATGATGAAGAGGCAGAAATTATAAAACCTCAGGTGTTCAGAAACCCAATATCAGTTGATGTTATTGCATCAATGGATAATTTATCAGTTGACAGACATCCATCAACTGATAATGCATCAACTGATAACTCCTCAACGGATAATCAACAATTTACATCTAGGGTATCCACTTCAGGGGGAGGGTTTCAGAATCAATCTACAAATTCAGATCACTTTGAGTTCAATACAAATGATAATGAAGCTTCATCATCAAGGAAAAATTTGTATCCTCAAAGAAAATGGACAAGAAGCCATCCATTTGAACTAATTATTGGAAATGCAGAAGATGGTGTCAAGACAAGAAGTGCTACTCAAAATGAGTGTCTGTATAGCAGTTTTCTGTCTCAAGAAGAACCCAAAAGAATTGAAGAGGCTCTCATGGATCCTGATTGGGTTTTGGCTATGCAAGAAGAACTGAATCAGTTTGAAAGAAATAAGGTATGGAAGCTGGTGCCCAGACCAAAAGATAGATCAGTAATTGGTACAAAATGGGTATTCAGAAACAAAATGGATGAAACTGGTATTGTGACTAGGAACAAAGCAAGGCTTGTAGCAAAGGGTTATTCACAAGAAGAAGGAATTGATTTTGATGAAACTTTTGCACCAGTTGCAAGGTTAGAAGCAATTAGAATCTTTCTGGCCTATGCTGCACATGCTAATTTCAAAGTCTACCAGATGGATGTGAAAAGTGCATTTTTGAATGGAGTACTAGAAGAGGAAGTCTATGTGGAACAACCTCCTGGCTTTGAAGATCCAAAATTTCCTAACTTTGTCTACTTTTTACTCAAAGCACTTTATGGCTTGAAGCAAGCACCAAGAGCCTGGTATGACACTTTATCTCAGTTTCTCATTGAGAATCATTTCACAAGAGGTACTGTTGATAAAACTCTATTCAGTAGAAATGTTAATGGCTCTATCATTCTTGTACAAATTTATGTGGATGACATTATTTTTGGATCAATAAATGAGAAACTTTGCAAGAAGTTTGCCAAACTAATGCAGAGTAAATATGAAATGAGCATGATGGGAGAGCTTACCTACTTTCTTGGGTTACAAGTCAAACAGGTTAAGGATGGTATTTTTATAAATCAAACAAAGTACATTCATGATTTGTTAAAGAAATTTGAGTTAAGTGAATGTTCTTCTGCAAAAACTCCCATGGCCACTGCCACTAAACTTGAATTAAATACCAAAGAAGCTAAGGTGGATATTTCAAGTTATAGAGGCATGGTAGGCTCACTTTTATATTTAACTGCTAGTAGGCCAGATATAATGTTCTCTACATGCTTATGTGCTAGATTTCAGGCTGATCCTAGAGAATCTCATTTAGTAGCTATTAAAAGAATTTTCAGATATCTTAAGGGTACATCAAATTTAGGTATTTGGTATCCTAGAGATTCTGGTTTTAATCTAATAGGCTACTCAGATGCAGATTATGCAGGTTGCAAAATAGACAGGAAAAGTACTACAGGTACCTGTCAATTTCTGGGAAACAAACTTGTGTCATGGTTTAGCAAAAAGCAACACTCAGTATCAACTTCAACTGCAGAAGCTGAGTACATTGCTGCTGGAAGTTGCTGTGCACAAATTTTATGGATGAGGAATCAACTATTTGACTATGGGTTCAACTTGAACAAAATTCCCATCTTCTGTGACAATACAAGTGCCATTGCAATAACAGAAAATCCTGTGCAACATTCCAGAACCAAACACATTGACATAAGGTATCATTTCATTAGGGAACATGTAATGAATGGTACAGTTGAATTACATTTTGTCCCTAGTGAACAACAACTTGCAGACATATTTACCAAACCTCTAGATGAATCTACTTTTAATAGATTAGTCTGTGAGTTAGGTATGCTTAATTATGCTCATGCTTAAAATGTCTGTCAAGTTTTGTAGCCATTGTTCACAATTATCAATGGATATTTATCTATCGACAGATAATTACCTAAGTAATTGTTTATCGACGGATAAATCCCTTCTTATTTGATCAACAGATAAATGTTATTCCTATCGATGGATATTTATCTATCGACAGTTAATTATCTTGGTAGTTAGTGATCGATCGATAAATGATTAATTCTCTATTTTTATCCGTCGATAGTAATAGAATTTCTACAGTTTTATTCATCCGTTGATTAGATTATAGCCGTTGGAGAATTACCATCAAGGGTAATAAATTACAGTCTTTTATACATCAACGGTTATCTGCCTAATTAAAAAGTCCTTTCAAGTCTTTTTAATACTAGAAAATATAAATAGCAGTTACAATTAAAAATTCATTCTTACCTGCTATTTTTTTTCTAAACTATTCATCTATGTCTCTCTCTCTCTCAAGCTAATTTTATCTAATTCTCACAAGCTCTCACAAATTCTTTCAAGTTCACTTTAATTTCTTGAATATCAACTGAAAGAATGGCACCACAAAAGAAGATCGTCTCTTCCACTGGGTTCACCTATGAACAGAACAACTTCACGGCATGTTTAACGGTGAATGATGCTCCTGTGGACTTTCATCCATTGATGCGATTCCTAGGAGATTGCAAAGTTTCCAAAGCTCTCAGCGAAGCACCAACAATCGTGTGTTCCTTTGTTGAAGAACTATGGACCTCTGCAGAGATTTCACCAGATGGGAAGGTAATTTCTTATTCTTGCAAAGGTAATACCTATACAATTACTAGTACTTCATTATCTGAATGTTTAGGGTTGCCTGCAAATAATTGTGACAAGCCCCCAACTGAAGAAGAAATTAGGGACATGTTAGAATCCGTTAATTATGCAAATGCTGAAACTGGATTAGGAGAAGTTGTTAGGAAGAATCTTAGGAAAGAATGGAGTTATTTCTTTGATGCCATAATTAAAGTATTTTCTGGAAAAATAAGTAATTTTGATGCAATTACAATCAGTATGCAAGAAATTGCTTATTCTGTCCTATTTGATAAATATTTTGATTTTGGCACATTATTCTTAAATGAATTAACTGCCAAGTTAGGACTCAAGTCATCTAGGAAACATAATATCTACTTTGCAAGATTTTTCATGATGATTATTAATGCCTCTGTTGGAGAGTATGAAATAAGTGCAGATATGGAGTCCTTGGAGCCATGGATGCAAAACAAGAGGGTCTTCAAGGATCTTGTGAGAATCAACTTACACCCTAAGTTGTGCCTCATTTATCCTCCTCTTGTGCAGGTATATCTTCAAAATCTCAATCTTTTACATTCTTCTTCAAAATCTCAAATTTCTTTGCCTTCTGCAACAATGGAGGGAGATGGAAATGCCCCCATTCCTCTTACCCAAGTTGCACAACCTTCAAAACACAAGTCTAATCAAACCACCTCAGTAGTTTCTCAAAAGACTACTGTTGTAAGATCTAAGAAAAGAAAAACCACTGAGGGGAGAGTGAAGGTGGTTGATAAGGGTGAGGGAACTGGCCAACATCAAGAAAGCTAGAAGGATAAGGTGAGTGAGATTGAGAGGAACCAGCCTGCCACCAGTCCAATCTCCCAACAGATTGAGGCTGTAGTAAAGGACTTGAACACATCCCTAGTTGCATCTTCTCAAAAAGATGTAACTATTGAAAAGAGGTCTCAGAATCTGCACAGGGCATACACACACTTGCAAAGCCAAATGAAAATTTGGTGGAGCCTTCAGTTTCTTCTTTTGATGTGTCTCAGAATCTTCCTGAGGCACAGCCCCATTCTTTATCTGAATCTTCTCCTCAATCTCCCTCAAAAACTATTTCTTCAGAAACAGTGTTGATTGACAACTTCATTGTTTCAAATTCACCCTCTTTGCAACTCAGGGTGGAGCCAACACTCTCACCTGCATCACCAAATAAGGTTAACACCTTGGTTGATCAGGCAAATACTGTTATTTCTCTCCAGTCAATGGATATTATGCAATCAACTGATAACTTCCAACATCCATTGACTAGTTCACCTTCATCGATGGATATCCTTACATCCATCGACGCGCTCCCATCAACGGATATTCATCCATCGATGGATACTTCTTATCCATCGATTGATCCCTTAATGACAATTCATGAATCATCCATTGAAACACTTCAGGTAGCCAATACTCTATTAGGATTGAGTGGAGTGTGTGAGGTGTGTGAGAGGCAAGGTTTGCATACCTTGGCAAAAGAAGAGTGTGTGAATGAGGGGCCCTCAAATTCTTCTGAGGTGGCAAAAGGAGAGGGTGTGAGAAAAGAGAGTCCCACCTTAGCAGGTGATGAAAAAGGAGAGGAAAGTAAGGGAGAGGTGAGAATCCAGGATGAGATCCTGATGCAAGAAAAGAGAGAAGAGAGTGAGAGAGAAAAGAATAGAGAGAAACCAATTTCACCATCTCATGAAGCATCAACTTCTAAAACTGAGCAGTTTGAAGCAGGACTCACCCAGGAGTTGGGGCTGGAGTCAGGGGGAGCTGTAGACTATGAAGTCCCTGCAGGAGGTGCAGAAGTCAACATGGAGGTGGAGGATGAAATTGATGTAAATCTTGATGCTTCAACATTTCAACATGAAGATCCTCATTATCAAGAACTAGCAGCAGCATCTAATCAAATAGCTGAGCAAATACTGGGTTTAGTGCAGACAGAAGAGCAATTCAGGAGTGGGAAAGAGTTTTTGGCCAGTCAACCTGATGATATATCCCACATGAATCCTGAAGATTTTGATGATAATTCTGATGATGAACTTCTAGATCCACAAGTGGCTAGTGATGAAACTAATTTGGCTGAAACAGAAAGGGCCATCATTTCTCTTTACAGAAGGTCCATGGCTGAAGTAGATGTAGTGGATCCCCTGCACAGGAGAATTCTGAACTTTTACAGGGATAATTTGAAGATCCAGAAAATGCATGTCACAAGCTCCAAGTATGAATTGAAGAAAATAAGAGAAGACATTGACAGCTCAAGGATGCATTTTGACACCACCATTGACTCCAGACTCAGCCTCATAATGCTGACTAGAATCAAGCAAAGGTTGGACACTGAGTTTTCAGCAAAGGACAAGGTAATGGAATTGGAGAAAAGAGTAACCTCCATGGAACTTAACATGCAGCAAATTTTGAAGAATCAAGTCACTCAAATCAATCTTCTGGGTAAACTCTTAGAGACTCCCATACTCTCTCAGTCAGTAGCACAAGTGTCAGTTGCTGATAACAAAAAGGGGGAGAAGCAAGAAGCTGATGCATTGGAGAAAGCAAGTGGTACTGAAGCTGTGGTAAAGACTACAGATCCCAAGAAGGAGTTGGCTCAAGACATAGTAAGGAAATTTGATGCAATTGCTGCAAGTGCTAGCAAATTCAAGGAAACAAGTTCCAGTAGCTCACAACCTGGTGACAGGAAAGGAAAGGGAAAACTAATTGAAGATGATAAAAAGAAAGCTGTCACAGGTGGAGGGGAAAGTGAAAAATTGTTGAGCAAAGCCATAGTAGTTGGCATAAGAGAAAAGAAGCAACAAGAAAGAAGACAAGAAGAATTAGCCATTCAATTGCAAAGGGAATATGATGAAGAGGATAGGCTAATAAGAGAAGCCAGAAGAAAAGAAGGTGAAAGGAGGCCAAGGATGAAGCAAAGAGCAAACAAGCCCAAAGATGCACCAAAATCATCTGGAGATAAAAGACCATTAGCTGATGAAGACAAAGAAGACAAGGAGAAGAAGCCAAAACAAGTCAAGACTGAAGGTCAAGCTTCTGGGAGTAATCAAGCCAAAGAAATAGAGGTGTTCAAACACAAATCTGAAAACTTTGTGCCAATTAAAGCTGAGGGAATGATTGCAGCAAAAGGGCAAAGGAAGAAAGATGTTGATCTTCTTCACATTGAGTATGAAGATGGATCACACTTAACCTTCACATTCAACCAAGTATTGGATCAAGGATATGGCATCTTGAGGAAAATCTACACTATGCTCAACAGGAAGTATTATCTAACTGAAGAGCTAGGAAAGGCCATCCTTGAAAGAATGAAGAAGATAAGGGAGGCACCTGTTCAAGAAGAAAGGGATGACAGAATAAAGATCTGGAATCCTGAAGGAAGAAAAGTGCTTCATGAGCCCTTCTACTTGATGATATATAAGGACAGGGAAGGCAGAGAAAAATGCATTGATATTTGTCAAGAAATAGACAAACTGCCAAATCTGGAATTAAATCATCTGGCAAGTCAATTGGACTACAGGATTGAAGATGAGAAGATATTGAAGGGAACCCTCTACAGAAAGATGAAGGAGAATGAAGACAAGATGAATGAGTCAAGGGGAAGAAGGAGAAGATAGGAGATTCAACCTCAATCATCAAAATTAACAGAATTCATCCTTGTCTGGTATCTGATTACTCTGTCTCAAACTTTACTTATCAATATTGTAATTCTTGCTAAGAATGAAAATGTTCAGGAGTTTTGTTATCATCAACAGAAAATTTATGCATATTTTAAATATTCATAAATAGGGGGAGATTGTTAGGAATTATGAGTTTTGATGATAACAAATTACTTAGAATTTCAATAGGGGCTCAAAATTATTTTGTAACTGATCAATGGATATGACTTATAAATATCCATTGACTAGGAAACCAGTTATCAGTTGAAACTTGTTTGTCAACTGATAAACTGGATTGTAGCATTGATTTATGTTTCACTATCAATTGATTGTATTACCTCGATGGATGCAATGATGTAGTCAACTGATGTTATTGACTTCAATTTCTAGCTTCTCAACAGATGTGAAGAATGGCTGATCAATTGTAAATATTCTAAGTCAGAATTCTCACAAGTGAAGTGATCAACTGATGTTGAAGTCGATGGATGAAGACACTACTCAACGGATGAAAGCTATCAACTGATACAAGTCATCAATGGATAATTACAGTCAACGGATAAAGAACCATCAATGGATAAGGAGTCGATGGATAACTCAATTATCCATCGACACATCAACTGATCAACAGATATCCTATCCATCGATGGATAAGCAAAGGTGAATCAACTGATAAGCTTAACAGCATTTATCAGTTGATTAAAGTTTCCCTATTTAGCTAAAAGCCAGATATTACGGGAACAGTGCAGAAACTGAATCATTGGAAGACAGTCCTGTCAGGACTGTGAAGACTTTCTAGGCAACACAGCATCCAAGGAATATCTTAAGACAAAAAACACTTCCAGAGCTAGTTAGTTCTACAAGGAAAGCTGTGAAATGGAGCTAGTTTCTATTTTTATGTAAACAGTATAAATTGTAATATTATATTGTTATCAGTCGATAGAGAACTAGAGAAGTAGTTTTTGTTTATATAAAAAGCAAAAACACAGTAGCAAAGTAAGAAGTTTTAAGAAGAACTCAAGAAAAGCAAAGTAGAAAATCAGGCAGAACTTGTAATGCTTTTCTAAGTTCTACATTCAACTTTGTACGCAGCTTAGTATTTTTACTAAGATCAATTGAAAGCAAAAACTCACTAGTGGAAAAACAATCCACTAGTAATTTTTAATCTTGTTGTTTCTATTTTCAACACTTTAGTTATCCAGTTCTTAGTTACATCAATCTTAATTAAACACTCTCTTTGTACAAACTTATTTTCGCAAGAAGTTGAATCAATTTTTAAGTTTGTATTCAACCCCCCCCCCTTCTCCAAACTTAGTGTACTTAAGGGCGAATAACACCTGACCCTTCAGAGACTGCTACCTCACTTTGAAAGATTGGTTCTTGTGTGTCTGGGCCAAAAGAAACTCTTTATTTCTTCTTCTTGGAGAAAATCAGGGAATGGATATTGTTGAAGATCTTGTATTCTCCAATTATATGACGTCTTTACAGAATGCATGGTTCCATTCTACAACTTTGCGTACAAGTGTGATTTAGAAATAAATTTTATTTCTAAATACATATTCATATCTATTTTCTAAATAAATTTTGAAATAATATTCTGAAACTATCCTTATATCTATTATTTCTAAAATTTGACTCATTTAAAAGTTAGTTAGATTGTCATTTTTTAAGACAATAATTAGATATATTCATAGGAAAATTTATTCAACTAACATTTTTTTTAATATATTTACTTTCTCAAAATAAACATGTAAATAGGCAATGAGAGAGTAATTATTATCGTTGTCGAGTTTTAGTTTTTGTAATTTTACATTTTTCTCAATAATTTGGCAGCATTGTAAATTGATTTCATAAACTAAATCTTCTTCTATTTAATGAAGTTTTATTAACATCAGTTGAATTTTTATTCCTCCATATTCATATTGTTAAACATGAATTATTGTAAAAATATGCATCTGATTATATTTTATATATTTTTTATGTTTTTAACACTGTTCATTAATGTTTCTAAATAATATATATATGATTCAGTTATATGTTATGTATAATCCTGTATTTGAAATATAATTTTTTTACGTTACTTACTTACTTTATAAGTAATTCAATAACTCTATTTTGAAAATATCATTTATTAAAATCTAAATTCTAATTATATTTTACATGCAACCTAATATATGATTATTAATAAAACATCTCATGATTTAGTTATTTCATATCATGAATAAACTATCTTGTGATTAAAATAATTACTAATTATCAAAATATGTAATAACTTCTATTTACAGGACACGCTTAACGCACATACATATTATGAGCATGGTATAAAACATATGTGGTAGTGTGGTATATGTTGGGTTAAACCCAATATGGTAGTACATGATTTGGTGATCGAAGACAAATATGAGTAGTATAATAATTTCATTTGAATAATTATTATGGATGATAATAATTATAATTGGGCAATTATTATAAATGGTTTGTCTTGGTCACAAAGGTAAGTAATTAGATATCAAGTATTTAAGAGTTGGGTAGATAATTAAAAACCAAGTATGATTAGACTTGTGTAACAAGTATGGTAAGTCTTGGTGACTAAGTTTGAGATGGCTATATATACATAGTCCTATTATGTGTGACGGGAATGCTTAAACATGGAGGTTTAGGTATCGTTTGGTACGTGGATGTTCCACGTACATACGTTTGGAAACACCGTGAGGTGTGAAAGTTAATGCTTAGGTATTGTTAGGCTTAAGTATTTGTGATAGATTAGTTGTATTATTGATAACTATTTTGATTAATAATACAAGTTGGGACGTGGGTTTTCCGTGTCATATAATTTTGTTGTATGTATTTTGCATTGGTTGGTTATCTCAGTTTTGCTCCCTAACAAATGGTATCAGAGCCAAGTTTGTGATGGATATGGGTGGAGAAAAATTCGAGATTGAATTGTTGTGAAGCACTATGAAGAAGTTACGTGCGACATGGACTATACGGTTGGGTCTTACACCGAAAATTATATTCTGGTTCGAGATGGAAGAAGATGGAAGAGTTCACAAGAATTGTTTCAGTGGCTTGATGAACCAATAGAGAAATTTGGGTTAGGCTAGTGTTCTTCTTCAGGGGACTGAAAGATTGATGAAGCTGTTGGGTTCCGAGGCATAAAACGCAGCGGATTAAACGTAAATATAACGAAAATTTCGGAACCCTAACGCAGGATCATGTATAAGATTGACAGATTATGGTGAAACGGAATCATACCTTTGTCTGGTCTTGACTTACACGAACTCAACGGAGATCCTAGCTTTCACGACTTGTGTCTTCCTCTCGAAAGCACCTCTATGGTATCCACACGAGCACCTTCAAGAACATCTCACGATCTTGATTACGGAATGGATGTACTAGCCTCCTTTGATGATTTCGAATTCTGCCTCTGCCTTTTCTCTCTGCCTTTGCTGCTGCTAGGGTTCGTTTTTCTTAAAAACTTCCTACCTATTAACCCTACATTATCTATTTATAATGGTTGGTTAATAGGCCCATAATAGCAACCCATAACAGCAAAGCCTAACCCATGTAGGTTTAGGATTAAATAATAAAACCGAATTTTATTATTTAATTAATAACTAAGTCACACTTAATTATTAATGGCAGAATTCAAATTCGAATTTATATTATTTCAATTAATTAAGTCTCACTTAATTAATATAATAAAATTCAAATAATCATCAATTAATTTAAATTTATAATTTAAATTAATTATTCCTTTAAGTACTCTATGTGTGTGACCCTATAGGCTATTATTTAATTAGCAATAATTTTATTCTCTAATAAAATTATAAACAATGAGCGGTATCTAGTAATACATCATTGCTACCCAATTAAATAATAATTAAATCGTGATTCGATAAAACCTTTCGTGATTAATGTTTCCGTGTAATATAATCCCTTTAACCATATATATTATAGATTAAACTCGAGGCATGTATTTAGTCATCCTCTTCAACATTTAATCCGGGTTTACTTGATCCATGAGTAGACTATGAAAACAAATCATTATTTGAGCACGGCCATGCATTTTATAGTCTCACTCAATCAAGAGGCCAATAATATCTCTCCTAATTATAGGAGGGTTAAATCATTTATCTATCATTCATATTTCTCATACGACTCATGATATACCCGATGTCCACTTTTATCATCACCCGGTCAAAGGTAACTTTTAATGTAGTCAAAGTATATTAATCCTCGTATAGAAATATAATGATCTCAAGTCAAAGGATCATTACACCATTATCACTGTGAGTCTTTCTTATGACTTTATTAAACATGAAGAATCTCACTGTGGGTCTGTCCAGTATCATGTACTCCTACATGTACCTATGTATTGACTTTAGTATCCCCATACTTATAACCAATGAGATGTGGTTATCAGTCAAACAACATACTAGTCTATTTATGTATTATTATTGTCCTATAATAATAATACTCGACTAGGGACATTTAAGAATATGATATATTATATAATCTCAAGTTCAAGTCATGTACTAAACTATACAATGTGTATCATGATTCTAAGGACATTTATTATGCTAACAAATATATCGCAGTAATTAAAGTCATAATAAATATGTTTATTGAATAATCAATTGACATAAAGGTTTATCAAAATAAACATTGTATTGCCTCTAGGGCACCTACACCAACAATCTCCCACTTGCACTAGAGCCAATCACCCATGTATCTAATACCCATGGAACTAGTGTGACCGTCGTGCTTCTTCTGCGACAAGCCTTTGGTCAGTGGGTCTGCAATGTTATCATTTGTGTGCACTTTACATATGTGTATGTCACCCCTTTCATTAATCTCTCGAATGAGGTGATATCTCCTGAGTATGTGTTTGGTTCGGGAGTGAGCTCTAGGTTCTTTAGCCTGTGCAATGGCTCCATTATTATCGCAGTATAGATCAATGGGATCTGCGATCGATGGAACCACTCCCAAATCAGTAATGAATTTTCGAATCCAAACAGCTTCCTTAGCCGCTTCACAAGCTGCAATGTACTCAGCCTCCATTGTAGAATCAGCTACTGTTTCTTGTTTTGAACTCTTCCAACTTACAGCACCTCCGTTTAGACAAAACACAAAACCAGACTGTGATACAGTATCATCCCTGTCTGTTTGAAAACTTGCATCGGTGTAACCTTTTACAACCAGTTTTTCCTCTCCTCCATACACCAAGAATGAATCTTTAGTCCTTTTCAAGTACTTTAGAATATTCTTGACAGCCGTCCAGTGACCTTCACCTGGATTAGATTGGTATCTGCTCGTCATGCTTAAAGCATACGAAACATCTGGGCGAGTACATACCATCGCATACATGATGGATCCAATTGCTGAGGCATATGGAACCTTACTCATGCGGTCCTTGTCATCCAATGATTTCGGACACTGATCTTTAGAGATCGTTATCCCTTGAGACACGGGGACATATCCCCTTTTTGCATTTTGCATACCAAAACGATGCAAAACCTTATCGATGTATGTACTCAGACTTAGACCGATCATCCTTCTAGATCTATCCCTATAGATCCTCATTCCTAGAATGTAGGATGCTTCTCCTAAGTCTTTCATAGAGAAGTTGCTCCCTAACCAAATCTTAACAGCCTTGAGAGAAGGTATGTCATTCCCCATTAGTAGTATGTCATCAACATATAGTACTATGAATGCCACATGGCTCCCACTAACCTTCTTGTAAACACAAGGTTTATCTTCGTTTTGAACAAAACCATACTCTTTGACTGTTTCATCAAAACGGATATTCCATCTCCTAGAGTCTGGACTGTTCATAGCATCTTGGTATGTGAGTGTTGGTGTAGGTGCCCTAGAGGCAATACAATGTTTATTTTGATAAACCTTTATGTCAATTGATTATTCAATAAACATATTTATTATGACTTTAATTACTGCGATATATTTGTTAGCATAATAAATGTCCTTAGAATCATGATACACATTGTATAGTTTAGTACATGACTTGAACTTGAGATTATATAATATATCATATTCTTAAATGTCCCTAGTCGAGTATTATTATTATAGGACAATAATAATACATAAATAGACTAGTATGTTGTTTGACAGATAACCACATCTCATTGGTTATAAGTATGGGGATACTAAAGTCAACACATAGGTACATGCAGGAGTACATGGTACTGGACAGACCCACAGTGAGATTCTTCATGTTTAATAAAGTCATAAGAAAGACTCACAGTGATAATGGTGTAATGATCCTCTGACTTGAGATCATTATATTTTTATACGAGGATTAATATACTTTGACTACATTAAAAGTTACCTTTGACCGGGTAATGATAAAAGTGGACATCGGGTATATCATGAGTCGTATGAGAAATATGAATGATAGATAAAGGATTTAACCCTCCTATAATTAGGAGAGATATTATTGGCCTCTTGATTGAGTGAGACTATAAAATGCATGGCCGTGCTCAAATAATGATTTGTTTTCATAGTCTACTCATGGATCAAGTAAACCCGGATTAAATGTTGAAGAGGATAACTAAATACATGCTTCGAGTTTAATCTATAATATATATGGTTAAAAGGATTATATTACACGGAAACATTAATCACGAAAGGTTTTATCGAATCACGATTTAATTATTGTTTAATTGGGTAGCAATGATGTATTACTAGATGCCGCTCATTGTTTATAATTTTATTGGAGACTAAAATTATTGCCAATTAAATAATAGCCTATAGGGTCACACGCAAAGAGCACTTAGAGGAATAGTTAATTTAAATTATAGATTTAAATTAATTGATAATTATTTGAATTTTTATTATATTAATTAAGTGAGACTTAATTAATTAAGATAATATAAATTCAAATTAGAATTGTATTTCTGCCCATAATAATTAAGTATGACTTAGTTATTAATTAAATAATAAAATTCGTTTTATTATTTTCCTAGACCTATATGGATTAGGTTTTGCTGCTATGGGCCTGTTAACCAAACATTATAAATAGATAATGTAGGGTTAAGAGGCAGAATACGTTTTTAATAGAAAAACCCTAGAAGAGGCAGCAAAGAGGCAGGAAGACAATTCGAATTATCAAAGGTTTGCTAGTACATCCACTCCGTAATCAAGATCGTGAGACGCTCTTGAAGGTGCTCGTGTGGATACCATAGAGGTGTTTTCGAGAGGAAGACACAAGTCGTGATAGCAAGGATCTCCGTTGAGTTCGTGACATTCAAGATCGTAATAGGTATGATTCGATTATCACCATAATCCGTCCAATCTTATACATGATCCTGCGTTAGGGTTCCGAAATTTTTCGTTATATTTACGTTTATCCGCTGCGTTTTATGCCTCGGAACCCAACAGTGAGAGGCTCATCTTCATCTATGAGCATCAAATCACCACATTGAGTCAAGAGAAATCCATATCTCCCTGGCTCATGGCGAATTCTACCAGTTCTACGAACAACCTGTGTTTGTTGAGCATTATCATTATCCTGCTCATGTTCCACTTCAGGTTCAATGCTATTTTGTGGTTCTCGATCTTCATCGAGGTCTATAGTTCTCCCATTGTTTCTTTTGGAAACAAAATCTCTTTCCATGAAAACAGCATCTCGAGCAATAAACACTTTCTGCTCAGAAAGACTATAATAATACGCCTTTGTTTCTTTAGGGTATCCCACAAAATTGCACTCTTCAGATTTAGGTCCAAGCTTGTCAGATACTTGACGTTTCACAAACGCCTTGCATCCCCAAACTTTCATAAAGCTCATGCCTGACCGTTTCTTCTCCCATATCTCATATGGAGTCTTTTGAACCTTCTTAGTAGGAACACGGTTAAGTGTGAAAGCCGCTGTTTCTAGAGCGTAACCCCCGCATTATTTTTGTTGTGTACTTGAGCATGGTGCTGGTTATGGCCTTTGGACCCCTAGATTAATGGTTTTTGGTTTTGGTTTTATAAATACCACTTGCATGTCGTTTTCTTCATTCTTGTAATTGTTTAACCTCGAATGTAACTCGAGTTTTCTTATGTAAGTACATTAGTATAGATTGTATTCAATTATTCCATGTAATGTACTTGAAGATTGAAGGATGATCCAAGAAGAGGAGCAAGCACCCATGGATACAAGAAGAATTAAGACATGTAATTGTATTTATATTTTACCACCATAGATTGACTTTGATCCTTTCATTAGCTCGAAAGGATCACATAGGAAAAGGGCCATAACCAAGCACGTTTACATACTGCACTTTACATATTGATGTATGAATGTATGTGTAGAGTAGAAGATGCATGCTTTAATTAGATTAATGATGTATGCATGTATTAGATACGTCACCCATGCCATGCTTGCCATGCTAAACAAGATAAAATCTTTAACGATTTAAGATTTTAAAATTAACAAACGAACGATCATGAGATTCTTGTGTTTATGAAATATGGATTTTAAAACACGGAATTAAATATGAATTTTTGATATCTAAAACTGGGATTTTCTGTCAAAAGCGGATATGCGTATTCGTAAGGCTGATGGGTTTTAAGTGTGACCACTGGTATCCTCCATCTACCTGGGAAATGAACAATTTAAGATGTCAATTTGAAATATTTGGTTCAAGGAAAAATTGAGGATCTCTTCATGATGTGATCATGATCGTCGTAAATTTTCTAAACCCCTTAACAAAATATTAAGTTTTAATCAGATGCTTTCCAATGAATGAACACTCATCGAATCCTAGATCGATTAGGGGAAAGACTGTCAGTGGCAGGGGACTCCTCTCTATCGTGGTGAGATGCGACGAATATAAACGGTTATATTCGGCCGTTGTATCATTGGGTCAAACTTAACTGAGTCGTCATAATAAGGTGAAAGTAAACGGTTATATTCAACAATTATGAACTTAGAAGCATGGAGTTTGGTTAAAAATCTATTAGATAGATAAGATCAATCGTTGCTCACCAAACTATCCAAGAATTATATATGATATAATTGACAAATGTTGTCTACCTAAATAATCATTCTTAAGGACTTCCAGTGGTTGACTTAAGACATGACGAAATATGGATCTTGGCTCACTAGAAAGAATTATGGGATATACTTTCCAAATTAATAGTAAGGGCTATTGATTTGATAAAAATAGTGGGAGATATATTATGAATGTATCATAATCATTTGAACATAATAAATAACTCAGACAATCTAATGTTTATTTTGTGCTTTTATCATTGTAGATACCGAATAATGACAAACAACACAAACACACTATCCGTACGATCTGTCCTTGAGAAGGATAAGCTGACAGGAGGAAACAACTTCCTAGACTGGCAGAGGAATTTGAGGATTGTCCTCAGGCAGGAGCGCAAGCTTCATGTCATTGATATTCCTCCGGCAGGTCCCCTTCCTGAGGGCGCTAATGTTGAGGAACGAGCGGCCCACACAAAGGATGAGAATGATGCAACTGATGTTGCATGTCTTATGTTGGCAACTATGAGTGCTGAGCTTCAAAGACAACATGTGCATATGGATGCATATACTATCAATGAGCACTTGCAAAGCATGTTTGCAAGCCAAACTCGTCAAGAAAGGTTCAACACGAGCAAGTCACTCTTTAACTGCAAACAAGGGGCAAGTGAACCAGTTGGCCCACATGTTCTGAAGATGATTGGTTACATTGAGTATCTTGATACTTTGGGTTTCCCGATTGGTCCGGAAACTGGTATTGACCTAATCTTGAATTCTTTGAACAACAAATTTACTCAGTTTGTTATGAACTACAATATGAATGAATTTGACAAAACACCTACTGAATTGTTGGCTATGTTGAGAACATATGAGACCAACATGAAGACGGCTGAACCTGCTCCCATACTGATGGTGGGCAATAAAGGTAAGGCCAAAGGGAAAGGCAAGTGGAAGGGTAAGAAGAAGACAGGTTCTGATTCTACACCCAAGCCAAAGTCAGGTCCTAAACAGGCTTTAAAGCCTAAAGGTGGGGTCGCTAAGGGTGAATGTCACTACTGTAAGAAAACTGGTCACTGGAAGAGAAACTGTTCAGTTTACTTGGAGGATCTGAAGAAGAAGAGGGCTGAGCAAGCTTCTAATTCAGGTATATATGTTATAGAAGTCAATCTGTCTATTTCTACATCTTGGGTATTGGATACCGGATGTGCTTCTCACATTTGTATAAATGTGCAGGAAATGCAGAGAAGTAGGACATTGGCTAAAGGAGAAATGGACCTACGAGTTGGCAACGGAGCAAGAGTTGCTGCTTTAGCTATAGGAACCTATTATTTATCTTTGCCCTCTGGGCTAGTTTTAGAACTGGAGAATTGTTATTACGTGCCTGCAATTCGCAGAAACATTATTTCTGTTTCTTGTTTGGACAAGAAAGGTTTTTCGTTTACAATAAAGGACAACAGTTGCTCTTTTGCTTTGAATGATTTAACCTATGGTGTTGCGCGTTTGTTTAATGGTTTATATGTTCTTGACTTAGATAATCCTGTCTGTAATATAGAAAACAAACGACTTAAAGTTAATGACTCAAATCAAACATACCTCTGGCATTGTCGTCTAGGCCATATAAATGAGAAACGCATATCCAAATTACATAAGGATGGATATTTGGATAAGTTTGATTTTGAATCATACCAAGAATGCGAATCTTGTTTGCTTGGTAAAATGACTAAAGCCCCTTTCACTGGTAAGGGTCAAAGGGCCACTGAACGTTTGGAGCTAATACATAGTGATGTATGTGGCCCAATGCGTGTGATGGCTAGAGGAGGCTACTACTACTTCATAACATTTACTGATGATTTCAGTAGATATGGATATGTATATCTTATGAAGAATAAATCCGATTCTTTTGAAAAGTTCAAAGAATACAAGGCTGAAGTAGAGAAGCAAATTGGCGGAGATGCAAGTATTAAAATCTTACGATCTGATCGTGGAGGAGAATACTTGAGCACTGAATTTAAAGATTATTTAAAGGAGTGTGATATTGTATCACAACTCACTCCGCCAGGTACACCTCAATGGAATGGAGTTTCAGAGAGGAGAAATCGCACCTTGTTGGACATGGTGCGATCGATGATGAGTCATGCAGATCTTCCAATTAGTTTCTGGGGTTATGCTCTAGAAACAGCGGCTTTCACACTTAACCGTGTTCCTACTAAGAAGGTTCAAAAGACTCCATATGAGATATGGGAGAAGAAACGGTCAGGCATGAGCTTTATGAAAGTTTGGGGATGCAAGGCGTTTGTGAAGCGTCAAGTATCTGACAAGCTTGGACCTAAATCTGAAGAGTGCAATTTTGTGGGATACCCTAAGGAAACAAAGGCGTACTATTTCTATAGTCCTACTGAGCAGAAAGTGTTCATTGCTCGAGATGCTGTTTTCATGGAAAGAGATTTTGTTTCCAAAAGAAACAGTGGGAGAACTATAGACCTCGATGAAGATCGAGAACCACAAAATAGCATTGAACCTGAAGTGGAACAAGAGCAGGATAATGATAATGCTCAACAAACACAGGTTGTTCGTAGAACTGGTAGAATTCGCCATGAGCCAGAGAGATATGGATTTCTCTTGACTCAATGTGGTGATTTGATGCTCATAGACGAAGATGAGCCTCTCACATACCAAGATGCTACGAACAGTCCAGACTCTAAGAGATGGCTAGAAGCCATGAAATCCGAGATGGATTCCATGTACGAAAACCGAGTATGGACCTTGGTTGATTCACCTGAAGGGGTAAAACCCATAGGGTGCAAATGGGTTTTCAAGAAGAAAACTGACATGGATGGAAATGTTCAGACCTATAAAGCAAGGTTGGTTGCAAAAGGTTTCAGACAAATTCATGGTATTGACTATGATGAGACTTTCTCACCAGTGGCTATGGTCAAGTCCATAATGATTTTGCTTGCTATTGCAGCATTCCATGATTATGAAATCTGGCAAATGGATGTCAAAACAGCCTTCCTTAACGGAATCCTTGAAGAGGATGTGGATGTGTACATGACACAACCTGAAGGTTTTGTCGATCCAAGGAATGTTAGCAAGGTATGTAAATTACGTAGATCCATTTATGGATTGAAGCAAGCCTCTAGGAGATGGAATATCCGTTTTGATGAAACAATCAAGGAGTATGGCTTTGTTTAAAACGAAGATGAACCTTGTGTTTACAAGAAGATGAACCTTTATTGTAAACGAAAAACCTTTCTTGTCCAAACAAGAAACCGAAATAATGTTTCTGCGAATCGCAGGCACGTAATAACAATTATCCAGTTCTAAAACTAGCCCAGAGGGCAAAGATAAATAATAGGTTCCTACAGCTAAAGCAGCAACTCTTGCTCCGTTGCCAACTCGTAGGTCCATTTCTCCTTTAGCCAATGTCCTACTTCTCTGCATTTCCTGCACATTTATACAAATGTGAGAAGCACATCCGGTATCCAATACCCAAGATGTAGAAATAGACAGATTGACTTCTATAACATATATACCTGAATTAGAAGCTTGCTCAGCCATCTTCTTCTTCAGATCCTCCAAGTAAACTGAACAGTTTCTCTTCCAGTGACCAGTTTTCTTACAGTAGTGACATTCACCCTTAGCGACCCCACCTTTAGGCTTTAAAGCCTATTTGGGACCTGACTTTGGCTTGGGTGTAGAATCAGAACCTGTCTTCTTCTTACCCTTCCACTTGCCTTTCCCTTTGGCCTTACCTTTATTGCCCACCATTAGTATGGGAGCAGGTTCAGCCGTCTTCATGTTGGTCTCATATGTTCTCAACATAGCCAACAATTCAGTAGGTGTTTTGTCAAATTCATTCATGTTGTAGTTTATGATAAACTGGGTGAATTTGTTGTTCAAAAAATTCATGATTAGGTCAATACCAATTTCCTGAATAATCGGGAAACCCAAAGTATCAAGATACTCAATGTAACCAATCATCTTCAGAACATGTGGGCCAACTGGTTCACTTGCCCCTTGTTTGCAATTAAAAAGTGACTTGCTCGTGTTGAACCTTTCTTGACGAGTTTGGCTTGCAAACATGCTTTGCAAGTGCTCATAGATAGTATATGCATCCATATGCACATGCTGTCTTTGAAGCTCGGCACTCATAGTTGCCAACATAAGACATGCAACATCAGTTGCATCATTCTTATCCTTTGTATGGGCCGCTCGTTCCTCAACAGTAGCGCCCTCAGGAAGGGGACCTGCCGGAGGAATATCAATGACATGAAGCTTGCGCTCCTGCCTGAGGACAATCCTCAAATTCCTCTGCCAGTCTAGGAAGTTGTTTCCTCCTGTCAGCTTATCCTTCTCAAGGACAGATCGTACGGATAGTGTGTTTGTGTTGTTTGTCATTACTTGGTATCTACAATGATAATAGCACAAAATAAACATTAGATTGTCTGAGTTATTTATTATGTTCAAATGATTATGATACATTCATAATATATCTCCCACTATTTTTATCAAATTAATAGCCCTTACTATTAATTTGGAAAGTATATCCCATAATTCTTTCTAGTGAGCCAAGATCCATATTTCGTCATGTCTTAAGTCAACCACGGGAAGTCCTTAAGAATGATTATTTAGGTAGACAACATTTGTCAATTATATCATATATAATTCTTGGATAGTTTGGTGAGCAACGATTGATCTTATCTATCTAATAGATTTTTAACCAAACTCTATGCTTCTAAGTTCATAATGGTTGAATATAACTGTTTACTTTCACCTTATTATGACGACTCAGTTAAGTTTGACCCAATGATACAACGACCGAATATAACCGCTTATATTCGTCGCATCTCACCACGATAGATAGGAGTCCCCTGTCACTGACAGTCTTTCCCCTAATCGATCTAGGATTCGATGAGTGTTCATTCATTGGAAAGCATCCGATTAAAACTTAATATTTTGTTAAGGGGTTTAGAAAATTTACGACGATCATGATCACATCATGAAGAGATCCTCAATTTTTCCTTGAACTAAATATTTCAAATTGACATCTTAAATTGTTCATTTCCCAGGTAGATGGAGGATACCAGTGGTCACACTTAAAACCCATCAGCCTTACGAATACGCATATCCGTTTTTGTCAGAAAATCCCAATTATAGATATCAAAATCCATATTCAATTCCGTGTTTTAAAAATCCATATTTCATAAACACAAGAATCTCATGATCGTTTGTTAATTTTAAAATCTTAAATCGTTACAGATTTTATCTTGTTTAGCATGGCAAGCATGGCATGGGTGACGTATCTAATACATGCATACATCATTAATCTAATTAAAGCATACATCTTCTACTCTACACATACATTCATACATCAATATGTAAAGTGCAGTATGTAAACGTGCTTGGTTATGGCCCCTTTCCTATGTGATCCTTTCGAGCTAATGAAAGGATCAAAGTCAATCTATGGTGGTGAAATATCAATACAATTACATGTCTTCATTCTTCTTGTATCCATGGGTGCTTGCTCCTCTCTTGGATCATCCTTCAATCTTCAAGTACATTACATAGAATAATTGAATACAACCTATACTAATGTACTTACATAAGAAAACTCGAGTTTGGTTCGGGGGCGGCAGCCCCCAGCTGGGGTCGAGCTGCCAGGTCAGCTTGGAAATTTTTTATTTTCGAAGACCAGTCCTATTCAGAAATCATCAATTTCTGAACTACAGATCATATCTGTTGGCCTTTTTCCCCACTGCAATTTATACAGTCCATCAGAGTTTACTGCTAAACTTTGATCAGCACAGTCCATCAGAGTTTACTGCTAAACTCTGATCAGCACAGTCCATCAGAGTTTACTGCTAAACTCTGATCAGAGACCATCGGAGTTTGTTAAACTCTGACCATGCTCTATACTCTGACCTGACCATCAGAGTTTATTAAACTCTGAGCGAGTCCATCAGAGTTTGTTAAACTCTGACACAGTCCATCAGAGTTTATTGCTAAACTCTGATCAGACCATCAGAGTTTATTAAACTCTGAGCGAGTCCATCAGAGTTTGTTAAACTCTGACCCAGCCCCAATTTCACAAACTCTGATCAGACACTGAATATACATTCTCTGACAGTTACATATTGGCAGAAGCATAGCAGTCTCATAACAGGCATGGCAGTCGCATAACAGATTATGACAAAGCAGTAGCATGGCATGGCAGTCACCAAAACAGGCATGTATGCATCAAATACATAAAACACATAACCAAATCAGTCCCTTATACACGTAGCTCTGATGCCATTGTTGGGTTCCGAGGCATAAAACGCAGCGGATTAAACGTAAATATAACGAAAATTTCGGAACCCTAACGCAGGATCATGTATAAGATTGACAGATTATGGTGAAACGGAATCATACCTTTGTCTGGTCTTGACTTACACGAACTCAACGGAGATCCTAGCTTTCACGACTTGTGTCTTCCTCTCGAAAGCACCTCTATGGTATCCACACGAGCACCTTCAAGAACGTCTCACGATCTTGATTACGGAATAGATGTACTAGCCTCCTTTGATGATTTCGAATTCTGCCTCTGCCTTTTCTCTCTGCCTTTGCTGCTGCTAGGGTTCGTTTTTCTTAAAAACTTCCTACCTATTAACCCTACATTATCTATTTAGAATGGTTGGTTAATAGGCCCATAATAGCAACCCATAACAGCAAAGCCTAACCCATGTAGGTTTAGGATTAAATAATAAAACCGAATTTTATTATTTAATTAATAACTAAGTCACACTTAATTATTAATGGCAGAATTCAAATTCGAATTTATATTATTTCAATTAATTAAGTCTCACTTAATTAATATAATAAAATTCAAATAATCATCAATTAATTTAAATCTATAATTTAAATTAATTATTCCTTTAAGTACTCTATGTGTGTGACCCTATAGGCTATTATTTAATTAGCAATAATTTTATTCTCCAATAAAATTATAAACAATGAGCGGTATCTAGTAATACATCATTGCTACCCAATTAAATAATAATTAAATCGTGATTCGATAAAACCTTTCGTGATTAATGTTTCCGTGTAATATAATCCCTTTAACCATATATATTATAGATTAAACTCGAGGCATGTATTTAGTCATCCTCTTCAACATTTAATCCGGGTTTACTTGATCCATGAGTAGACTATGAAAACAAATCATTATTTGAGCACGGCCATGCATTTTATAGTCTCACTCAATCAAGAGGCCAATAATATCTCTCCTAATTATATGAGGGTTAAATCCTTTATCTATCATTCATATTTCTCATACGACTCATGATATACCCGATGTCCACTTTTATTATCACCCGGTCAAAGGTAACTTTTAATGTAGTCAAAGTATATTAATCCTCGTATAGAAATATAATGATCTCAAGTCAAAGGATCATTACACCATTATCACTGTGAGTCTTTCTTATGACTTTATTAAACATGAAGAATCTCACTATGGGTCTGTCCAGTATCATGTACTCCTACATGTACCTATGTATTGACTTTAGTATCCCCATACTTATAACCAATGAGATGTGGTTATCAGTCAAACAACATACTAGTCTATTTATGTATTATTATTGTCCTATAATAATAATACTCGACTAGGGACATTTAAGAATATGATATATTATATAATCTCAAGTTCAAGTCATGTACTAAACTATACAACGTGTATCATGATTCTAAGGACATTTATTATGCTAACAAATATATCGCA
Organism: Oenanthe sinensis; assembly: GCA_028671895.1. NCBI lineage: Eukaryota > Viridiplantae > Streptophyta > Magnoliopsida > Apiales > Apiaceae > Oenanthe > Oenanthe sinensis. Next base: position 27,728,602 of record CM053813.1, on the reverse strand, counting down.
GTAATTAAAGTCATAATAAATATGTTTATTGAATAATCAATTGACATAAAGGTTTATCAAAATAAACATTGTATTGCCTCTAGGGCACCTACACCAACAGAAGCATGGATCAGATGACTCATCGGATGGAATGACGCTCGTGGTTGATGCACGTGATTTCGGATTGGGATGCACTGTTATGAGATGCACATTATGATGGAGAATGGTGAATTGGAGGTCACTAAATGGAATTTAGCGACAGTCAAAGATCGGAAGAACAAGCTGTAGAGGTTCTTGTTCGAGAGGAGGCATTGTCAAATGGATGTCGATGCATTGACGAACCGCTAATTCGGTTGTGACACCGTATTGGGTTTAAGGGGAGGATTTTTAGGTTAAACTCAATATGATAGTACGAGATTTGGTGATCGAAGACAAATATGGGTAGTATAATAATTGTATTTGGATAATTATTATGGATGATAATAATTATAATTGGTCAATTATTATAGATGGTATGTCTTGGTCATAAAGGTAAGTAATTAAATATCAAGTTGATTAGAGTTGGATAGATAATTAGAAACTAACTATGATTAGACTTGTGTAACAAGTATGGTAAGTCTTGGTGACTAAGTTTGAGATGACTATATATATATAGTCATATTATGTGTGATGGAGATGCTTAAACTGTTGGGACAATCAAATCATGATGCTGCGTTTTATGATATGAAAACGAACAAGTTTGAATAGAAAGTTGACCTTAATCGCTACGGTGAAAGCGATTCAAATCCACGTCTTCTACTATATTCTCGTATTCACCTTGAGCAAAGTGTGGCCTTCGATCATCCCAAGGTTACCTCCTTTCTAGTTTTGAGATCTTGGAACCCTATTTCTTGGTTCTCTCCTTGAACGATTGCTCATAAAAACCCTATTTTCTAACCATTTAGCTAGAAGAGAAAAAATGAATATAAATACTATAGTAGGGATCCTGGATAATTAGGTCGGGCTTTCAATGACATCCTAGGTCAAGCCCAATGTCATTAAATATTAATTCAATCCACTAAAGAATTAATATTTGCACTACATCTCCTAAAGTCGTAATTCAATTATTAATTCGGCTCCAATATTATTTACTTATTAAATTCCCTATGTTTAAAATATTGAATGTCCATTAATTAAATTAATTTTGGACAATTAATTTAATCAACATCTTTTATCCTTGATCATTCACTCAATCTTATAATTATGCAAGAACACATCTGCCTGCGGGACTAAAACATAATTATCTTTATGAGTTTTCAAGAGGACATCATCACCCGAATATTTTCAAACACGGTTTCCTTTTATAGTCAATATCCCACTATATATGCAATGTCATTGTCCAAAACATAATATTGTGATTAACAATAAATCACATCACATATGAATCAAAACATGTGCAATGCATATAAGTTTCAATCACTGTATCCGGATTAAAAACCTAAGCAAATATAATATTATAGAATCTTAGTTCTTCTTTATTGTCAAAATAGAAGAACAATTCTAATATTTTAATCTCGTTCAATATACACAAAGCATACAAGTATTATTCAATAATCAAGATAGATTATTTCCAAATAATACTTCAATCATTCCAGTGGTTTGTTTAACTCCACTTAAACTGTGAACATTTATTATATTATATGTAGACACTGATAATCTAATTTTCTAGTATTCAATTTGATACTAGATTATCTACAATATATAATATACAAATAATGTTAAAATATGCATTCTAGATTCTCAATAAAAAGGACAATGTCATATACTTCAAACGAATAGTTCAGTATACTCCATAACATAAACATAGAGGGTTAGGTTTTGTTTGGTACGTGGATTGTTATTCCTTAGAACAAAGTCAATATATTTGTAAAAGGGTGGGGGGGGGGGGGTTGAATACAAATACTACAACTCATATAGTTTTTAGTATTTTCTTGAGAAGTTTAAGAAATGTATATAAAAGAACAATAACTGAAATAAATATTGAACAAGATATTTAAAAATTATTGATGGATTGTTTTTTCCATCAATGTATATATTTGCTCAAATAATCTAGGTTAATAAAACCTAGCTGTTTTTTACAAGGTTAGAAATAAAATCAATTGTTCTTACAAAGTGCTATTAGGCTGAACAGTTGATTCAAAATGATATTCTAACTTCTATTTCTAACAATGCTACCACTCTTCTTTATATAACACAAAAGTGTTTACAATATCAAGATTAGTAAGACAAAATTACATATTCTATGAATGTTAGTAAACTATCATTCCTTTCTATTTATTTCTATTTTGAGAAATATCTTCATCCCAGGAAAGACAGCTTCAATATGAGTCTTTACAGTCCATGTAGACTATCTTCCATAGGTATGCTTTAGTCTGAAGATCCCTGACATTTTGTCTTGTTATGCAGTCCCTATCAATTGATAATTTGCTGTTAAGAATATCAATTTATTCTTCCTTGTATCCATCAACTGATATTCTTCTTCGACTGATCTTGATATCCATCGATTAATAATAATTATTGACTTATCAATTGATAAATGTTATCAATCAATATATCAATCGATGGTTCTTCATATCAGTTGATGGTCTTCAATCTCTGATTTGACTTGTTATCAATTAATCTTCTATCCATTGATGCCTCTATATCAATTTATCATCCTTCACTTGCATAATTTTTCTGTCTTCAAATAATTACAATTTGACAATTTAAGTTACACATCAGTTGATGACATATATCAATCGACTCTAGTATCAATTTATGAGAAAATTATCAATCGACTAAAGCCAAATCAATTGAAATAGATTAAGTACACCTATGCTACCATCCATATTATCAGTTGATTCACATAAATATTTCAACTAATAAATGGTTTCTTGATCAATTGATATTTATAATTTTCATATCAGTTGATCAGTTATAATAAAATAAAATTCTATGATTCTAAGGTTAAAGTTATCATCAAGCCTACATTGATTCCTAACGTGGATATTCCACGTACATACGTTTGGAAACACCATGAGATGTGAGAGGTAATGCTTATGTATTATTATGCTTAAGTATTCGTGATTGGTTGGTTGTAATATTGATAACTGTTTTGATTAATAATACAAGTTGGGACATGGATTTATAATTTTTTTTGGTGTTTTGCATTGGTTGGTTATCTCGGTTTTGCTCCCTAACAGTATAGTGGTAAGAAGATGTGTTAGTGGATAAACCCATGTTCAATTCTTTTCTTCAACATTTTTTTCAATATATAATAAAACATTCAATTTAGTCATTTCAAATCATGGATAAAATGTCTCATGTTAAAATGTCTCATCATAAACCTTGTTGTGCCATTATATATAGAAGAGATATATAACGAGTAAGGTTCAACGAGTAATTATTTATTTGAGTAACTGAGGAACGAACTCATATTTCATAAAAATTTGATTGACAAATAACTGTAGAAAATTACAGAACATACAAAAAAACTATAGAACATAAAAAATAATTGCAAAACAAACAAAAAATTACATAATATACAAAAATGTAGAACACAAATTACAGAACGCTAATGTTGAATAGTGTTTTATAATTTTGTGTTCTATATTTTTCGTATGTTATGTAATTATTTTGTTTGTTTTATGATTATTTTTTGTGTTCTATAATTTTTTTCATGTTCAGCATTTTTTTCATGTATTCTTTAATTATATTTGTTATTGGTTGCTCAATTACTCAAATAAGAGAATTCTTCATTGAACCATATATAAAACATGATCATAAATTTGTATGCAACTAATAATTAATTATCTATTTTTATAGAGAAAGTTTAGTAGAGACCACTTACAATATTTGGGGGAGACCGAATCGGAACCCTTCATTTTATTTCTAATCTAATGAATAGTATTGTAAGACATATACATACAACAGTTACACCATATAATGTGACTAATCTAATGACTATTATTGCGGGACATATACATACAACAGTTACACTATACAATGTGATTTTAACATTGCAATTAATAATTTCCATATGTGTATTTTTTACAGATAAAACTCAGTTTGATCATTTCTCAAAAATTATTTCAACATTGTTCTGTAGTTTGTTGATAACATACATCATTTTGTAGTGTATTAGTAATCATAAGTGACATATATAGTGTCCTATAGAACTACAATCATAAAGAGAGTAAGGAAGTGCAATCATAAACAGAACATTACTCAATGGTATAATACAGTACAGTAACCATTCATTAGCAAGACATTATTTTATAGTATATTGGTAGTATACATTGTAATGTTCTGCACTATTTAATTGTATTTTAATTGATATATTTAAAAATAGAAAACATTCAATAATGATGTAAAAAATAAAGTTATAAATCGTGAAATAGATTAAAATATTATGTGGGACATGTTTTTAGCTTTTTAAAATTATACATAATATGATGCAAAACAAGATGGTAGATCATATGAAAAACAGTGCAGGATAATATGTACTAAAATAAATATAAAGTCCATAGGATTATATGGAATTAATGGTCAGGATTTGGAATACCCATCTCCACCAAAAATATGATCTATATTGAACCCAACTCTATTTTTATATACAATTTGTTGTTGAAGAAATCTGGTAATCAACAAAGATTGAGGTTTTTTACCAGAAAATGATCTAGCGGGGATGAATATCGCTGGAGCGTGGTGGTTTGTATGAGATTGGAGGCTGAGATTTCTAGGTTTCATAATAATTAGAGTTTTTTATTCTCTGGCGGCTGTGAGCTCTAATAATTATGATCCCTTACAATGTGCCTACGTACCTCTATTTATAGGGAAAATAGAGGATCAAAGCCATACAGTTCTTGGCAAAGTAGAGGCCCGTTAGGAGACCAGAACCCTAATTTGAGTTAAATTAAGTAACTAGCAAGAAAAACTTTCTTAGAAGAGGTTTCTACATCTGGGCTTGTTCGGATAGGTCATATCTCATTATAAGGCCCAAGGACTTCATGGATCCGACATTGACCCGGAAACCATGGGCACTAGCCGGTCCACTATAACTATTTCCTCGGATACCTTGACTAGAGGCTAGTACTAGATCCATCGCAAATATAGGACACATCCTAAGCCCTCAGACGAGGGTAACCCGCCTAAGTATAGGGAAAAGATCTTTCAAGATAAGGTTGACAGCATACCATAACTCTCCTACGAAGGCAACCCGAGGAATATAGAGCTATGGCCTTCGACATGCATCGATAGGCGTAGATGACAGAGATATTATTAAATGAAATACATGTTAGCAAAGAGTGGGCCAAGACAGTAAGCTACAGCAAGCTGGACCGGATTTCACTCAAATGTGGGTGCGCCCTCCCTCTAACATGTCATGGAGCGCCTTCCTTGTTCACAGAAAACCACGAACAACAACTACCCCCCAAGTCTTACAATCATTGGAAATGGTTGAAAGTGTTCCTTATATCAAAAAGGATTCATTGCATAGGGTATGCCCTATGATGTATTACCACTTGAATTTCAGCTTTCAGCTAATCAGTTGTTAGAACAATCTATCCCCGTACTCCAGTCATCTTGATGATTATAGGCGCGCCTAACGCATTTGGCGCGGCCAAGAAAAATTTGAATTGCTTACACCCATATATATCAATCCAGTTGTACACCATTATCACTACATGAGACACAATGCCAGCTAGAGGCCAATGATCATTTTCCATGTGTCTCATTAATACATTTACAAATATGTTTTTTACCTTTTACATTCTTTACTTCAACAATTTTTCTTACTCTCTCTCTCTTCAAACCTCTTCACAAGTCGCAGCAGTCCTTTGCAAGGCCATACAAGGTGTTTCCTCCGCTCAAATTTGTGTTTTCGGGCTCAAAAGATCCGTCTCATTAGTAGGTATGTAATGCTATATTGTTTATTCGATTCCACCCAATATTTCATTATAAAAGTGTAAAAAACCATTCAACTTACTTGATGTTCTTGGCTTGTTCATGTATGTATAATTGTAAGTTTATCATGTTTGATCTTGTTTTTACCTTGCACAATTAACATAAATATGTTTCTGGTTTTTGAAAAGCCACGACCTCTAGGGCGCACCCAAGTATACATAAAAGTAATCCGCATCTTAGACTTAGAATGCTTTACCCAATGACAAATATCTTTAAAAACTAAACCCATATATTACTCTGATACTACCCGTCACCTTTTTGGGTGCGCCTATAGTACAATCCTTGTTTTCCATATTATCCTCTTTCAGGATGCGCCTTCATATGGGCCATACTAAGTGTTGATTCCTTTATCTTCATTTTAGATGGTCCGTGAAGGCACGTCTAGACTCCCCTTTCAGCCATTTCACGAATTTATCTTTAAAAGATACGGTGGGACTATATCTCCCACAAGGATTCATCCCCCTCTTTCACCTCAAATAAAAATAAGAGTTCTCAAGTTTATAGAACATTTAAGTAGAAATAGGCACGAGCTAGGCTTCAACAGAGAAGCACCCGCTTCACCTGTCCTCCCCGAAATTATCCCCCAGAGGTGGCGCCTTACCATGAGACATACCCAATTTCTGTAAATGTAGAGCCCGAGACTGACTTGGAAGAGGGAGAGACATCAAAGCTTATAAGAAAAAGGAAAAATAAAAAGGTCATCGAGGAACCTGCTGAAATGTCCCAAGCGGACCCAGAGCTAGAGGGTGCGTCTTCGTCTCCTTTGTCTCCACCTCCTTCCCCCATTCCATTTATCCATTGGAAGTGGCAGATCATGAGGTTGACCTCGATTGGAGTGGAAATGAGGTAACAGAGGAGAAAGATCAAATTAGGGCGCGCTACGGGAAGTTGGCGTGCGTCAGACTAGGAACCTCTGTTACCAACCTGGAAGTTGACTGGACAATGAGATATTATGAACAAGAAGGTATGTGGGGAGTACCTTCCCGAAGAATGCCTCATCATAGGTCTGACTTGAGGCCTATTAAAATACCTAGAATTGTAATCACGCCGAAGTTGGTTGAGCTAGGTGTGGCCGCGCCCTTGCACTCGTACTTCAGAGCCATTTGTGAATGGTTTAACATAGCCCATCTCCATCTTTCCCCAACAGCTAGAAGTTTGCCATTGCACTATATATTATGTATCACTCCCTCAATTCTGGCGCGCCTTCAATGGTGGATTTTAGCCTCTTTTTTCTTTAAGGAAGAGCAACATCGGTTACCTATTCCTTTTTATATGGAAGAAACACAACAAAAGGGGCTTTTCTGAAGGAAAAACTTTAAATATTAAGAAGTGGAAAAACCCTTATTTTTACGTCTATGATACAGAGAGGGTTCAAGTACGTTTTACCAAAACCCCAAGTAAGCATCAAGGTGCGCCTTTATTGTATTAACATTTTTCCTTTGTTATTTTATTCTTCCTAACTCACTATTACTTCTCAGTTACCAGAACCCAAATACACTTAAGCGGCCCCGCCCTTACTAGGGTGAAAGCTGTCTTGAACCTCCCTCAGGATCAAAAGGACCTCAAAACTTTGATTACTTTTGACAAATTGAAGGAGATGTCCTTCATTTCCCAAAGAGTGAGAACAATAGAACCCACTCCTCCTCTAGATAATGAGGGTGTGTCCATGGATGAAGAAGGCCCTCAAGGCGAGTCCTTAGACGAAAGTGACGTGGAGTGCGGTATTTGCTGACTTGATCTCTTACTAATACTTTAACTTGCCAATTTATGCAATTTACGCATGTTAATTTATGCAATTGTTCTACTTTGGGTGCGCCCTATGCTCTATACACACTATAATCATGTACTAATAACTTTCATGTTTTTCTACAAATATGCCTAGAATTCTGCAAGGCTGGGGATCAAAGCCTAAAAAAGCAGAGACCTCAAAGAAAAACCCTGATCCTCTTCCTGTCATCACAAAGGATAAATCACCTCCAAAGACCCAAGTGTCTGTCAGGGCGTACCCAACTCAAGACGCGCCTTTAAAGAAAAAACAAAAAGTTATTGAAGGCATTGCCTCAAGCTCTCTGGTGTCCACATACATTGGGGAGATCGCTCACCCCTTGATAGTGGTTGATGATCAAATATTTTGGTCATCAATGAAGGAGGATGGAGCAGACAACGCTCTTATCTATTCAGCTGAGGAACTTTACTTTCATATGATGTCAAGGTCACATTTGTGGACTGAGGCTAAGGCACGCCTTAAGCAATTGGAAAAAGACAAGGAGCCTGGGCAGACTGAACTGAAGGCTGCGAACAATGCTAAGGCGCGCTTGGAGAAGGATTTAACTACTACCAAAGCCCAACTCTCAACAGCTAAAACCAACCTCTCTCTTACCAACACCGAACTAGAGCTAGTAAAGAAAGAGAAAGAGGATTTGAGGAAAGTGGTGGACGGCTTCCACATATCCAAAGCTTCCCCAGAAGGAGAGAAACTGGTTGCCAAAGATGAAGACAAGGTGTTAGGTTTTCATGATTTTTTCATGGATTCCTTACATACATGATTAATCAATATTAAGCATTCATCTCGATTATAACTACGCATATATACCAATACATGCAATCATATACATATATGTAATGTGCGTAAAATAAATGTGTTTGGTTATGGCCCCATCCTATGTGATATTTCTAAGCTAATATAAAAATCAAATTCAATCTACTGTAATTTAAAAATACTATGTATTACATGTATTATTTCTTCATTACTCCATAATCCCCTTTTGGATAACCTCCTTGCTTGCAAGCCTTCATTGATAATTACATTGAATATTGAAACAAAACTATTCTAATGAAATTATAAGAAGAACTCGAGTTACATTCGAAATAATTAAATTACAATGAATAAACGACATGCAAGTCGTATTTAGAAACCAAAATCATAAATCAAAACCACTATCATATGGGTCTTTAGGCCATAACCATCCACCATGTTATCACATAACACATGTAATATATCTCAGATTATATAAAAATATTATATAATCAAATATAATAAATTACAAAATTTCAGAAAATCAAATAAATTTCAGAAAATAATAAATCGCCTTTTGGGGACTGTAACGACATCAAATGGCTTACAGACGCTAAGCTGACTTTTCCAGTATTGCTCAATGACATGATTCTAGTCAGAAAACACATATTGTTTGCGAAAATCGGACACTTGACATAGATTTCAAAAAATCTACAAAACCCATTTCAGAATTCGTACCGAATAAGAACAAACTTGTATCATATAGATACAACAATACACACAATCATAACATGATTATACATCACATGAAAATCATATATTCAAAATCATATAAAACATATATATCAATATATAGTCAAGACATAACATATACATGTTTACATCGAAAAACTGTTAGACACATAACGAATTAAAACGTTTTACAAGTAGCTCTGATGCCATTGAAGGGTTTGGAGGTATAAATGCAGCGGAAAAATGTGAAAAATAAATACAAAATGTAATATAAATCGAAACCCTCCGCAGGGTCCATGCAAAAATAAAAGATTGTATTTGGAGATAAAGAACAAATACCTTAAAAAGCATTAACAGTTCATTAATGGAAGATTAATAGAAGTCCAAAACTTGTTTAATCACCACGTATCCCGCTCTCACGATCTACGCTCTACGGTATCCACATGAACACTTTACATGAAAGATTGATATGTACCAACACCCGAAAATTACTTCTCTCTCTCTCTCTATCTTCCTCTTTTCTCAAAATGGCTAGGGTTTTATAAAATATATGTCACCTTTATTAAATCAGCCCATAAAGATATTATATAGAGAAAGGAATAAGTTTTCTAATTATAATCCAATTATAATTAATACTAATTCAAAATTCAAAATTATTTAATTAAGTCTCACTTAATTAATTAATTACTAATTTTGGAATTAGTTTAAGTAATTCATTTATTCTATTTATATAATTAATTAAGTCATAATTAATTAATATCATAAATAAAATAAATTACTTATTTAATTTATATTCATAATTTAAATTATTTCTCCTTCAAGCGTTCTTTGTGTGTGAACCGGTAGGTTATTATTACATTGGCAACAATTTTAATATCTAATTAAAATTATAAACAATGAGCGGCATCTAGTAATACATCATTGCTACCCAAGTAATAATAATAAAATCAGTGATTCGATTAAGCATTTCGTTAATAATGTTCCATGTAATATAATCCCTTTAATCTTGATATTATAGATTAAAATCAAGGCATGTCTCGTGTCATCCTCTTCATAATTTAATCTTTATTATCTTGATCAATGAGTAGACTATCAAAATCAAATCAACATTTGAGCACGGCCGTGCATTTCATAGTCTCACTCAAACAAGATGCCAATAATATCACTCCTAAAATTAGGAGGATTAAATCTCATCTAGATCATTCATATTTCTAATATGATTCATAATATACCTAATGTTCACATTTATCATCACCCGGTCAAAGGTAATTTTTAATGTAATCAAAGTATATTAATTCTCGTATAGAAATATAATGATTTCAGGTCTAAGGATCAATACACCATTATCACAGTGAGAATTACTTATGACAGTTATTAACATGTAAAATTTCACGACAAGTCATTCATGTGCCATGCATTGAGACATGCACTTATGTTCTTGACTTTTAGTATCACCATCCATATGACTAATGAGATGCGGTCATCTGTCAATAAACACACTAGTCTTTGTGCATTATTATTGTCCTTAAATAATAATACTCAACTAGGGAAATTTAGGAATAAGATATTATTCATATAATCTCATTTTTAAGTCACATATTTAAATATATATATATACGTATTAAAATTCCAAGGATATTTATTATGCTATCAATTTATTATGCAGTAAATAAAATATAATCAATAAATAATAATCAATAAAACATAATCCTTAATAATAAAATATTTTCTTTAAAATATAAAAGTAATCGTCTCTAAGGCACAATTACTAACAATCTCACACTTGCACTAGAGCCAATTACACAAGTATCCAATACTCATGGAACTAGTGTGACTTTCGTACTTCTGTTGCGGCAAATCCTTAGTCAGTGGGTCTGCAATATTATTATTAGTATGAACTTTACATATATGTATATCTCATTGATCATTAATCTCATTAATTAGGTGATATCTCCTAAGTACATGCCCAAACAGCCTCTTTGGCTGCTTCACAAGCATCAATATACTTAGGCACTTTTATAGAATCAACAACTGTCTCTGCTGTGAATCATTCTAGCATATAACATCTCAATTTAAATAGATAAAACAGAAAGCCAGACAGAAACACTAAATGATCGTTGTCTGTTTAGAAACCAACATCACTTAAACCTCTTACAACTAGCTTCACATCTCCTCCATATAACAAGAATGAATCTTTAGTCATCTTTAAGTATTTAAGAATATTCTTGACTCTCATCCAGTAACTATCACATGGATTAGACTGGTACATGTTCTTTATGCTTAAGGCTTACGAGACATCATACTAAGTACATATTATACATTATAGAACCAAACCCGAAGCATATGGAACTTTACTGATACGATCATTATCATCCAATGATTTAGGATAAAAAAATTTTGAGATCACTATCTCATAAGACATTGGGACATATCCATTTTAGCCTCTTCGCATTCTAAATCGATGCAAAACTTTGTCAATGTATGTACTCTGACTTAGACCGATCAATCTTCTTGATCTATCTCTATAGATCTTGATCCCTAATATATAGGTCGCATCGCCTAAGTCTTTCATTGAGAATCCATATATACTAATCTAGATTTCATGGCATCTAATACATACATGATTACTCAATATTAAACATTCATCTCAATTATATCTATGCATACATACTAATACATGAAATCATATACATATATGTAATGTGCGTAAAATAAACATGTTTAGTTATGGCCCCATCCTATGTGATCTTTCCAAGCTAATGGAAAAATCAAATTCAATCTACTGTGGCTTAAAAATACTATCTATTACATGTCTTCTTTCTTCATTACTCTATCATCCCCTTTTGGATCACCTTTTTGCTTGCAAGCCTTCATTGATAATTACATTGAATATTGAAACAAAATTATTCTAATGAAATTACAAGAAGAACTTGAGTTACATTCGAAATAATTAAATTACAATGAATAAATGATATGCAAGTCGTATTTAAAAACTAAAACCATAAATCAAAACCACTATCTTATGGGTCTTTAGGTCATAACCATCCACTATGCTATCACATAACACATGTAATATATCTTAGATTATATAAATATATCATATAATCATATATAACGAATTTCAAAATTTCAGAAAATCAAATAAATTTCAGAAAATAATAAATCGTCATTTTGGGGCCAGTAACGACATCAAATGGCTTACAGACTCCAATATGACTATATCAGTACTTCTCAGTGACATGATTCTAGTCAGAAAACACATATCAGTTGCGAAAATCGGATACTGGACACAAATTTCAGAAAATCTACAAAAGTCGTTTCAGAATTTGTATCGAATACAATTCTCATAATAAGAACAAACATATATCATATACATACATCGATACACACAATCATCATATGATTATACATCACATGAATATCATATATTCAAAATTATATAAAACATATATATCAACATATAACCATGGAATATCATATACATGTTTACATACATCAAAAAATTGTTAAACACATAACAAATTAAAACGTTTCACAAGTAGCTCTGATGCCATTGAAGGTTTCGAGGCACAAACACAGCGGAAAAATGTGAAAAATAAATACAAAACGTAATATAAATCGAAACCCTCCGCAGGATCCATGCGAAAACAAAAGATTTAATTCGGGGATAAAGAAAAAATACCTTAAAAATATTTAACAGTTCATTAATGGAAGATTAATAGAGGTCCAAAACTTTTTTAATTACCACGTATCCCGCCCTCGCGATCTACGCTTTACGGTATCTACACGAACACTTTTCATGAAAGATTGATGTGTACTAGCACCCAAAAACTACTTCTCTCTCTTTATCTTCCTATTTTCTCAAAACGACTAGGGTTTTGTAAAATATATGTCTCCTTTGTTAAATCATCTCATAAAGAGATTATATAGAGAGAGTAATTAGTTTTCTAATTATAATCCAATTATAATTAATACTAATCCAAAATTTCAAATTATTTAATTAAGTCTCACTTAATTAATTAATTACTGATTTTGGAATTAATTTAAGTAATGAATTTATTCTATTTATATAATTAATTAATTCATACTTAATTAATATCATAAATAAAATAAATTACTTATTTAATTTAAATTCATAATTTAAATTATTTCTCCTTCTAGCATTTTGTGTGTGTGACCATGTAGGTTATTATGACATTGGCAACAATTTTAATATCTAATTAAAATTGTAAACAATGAGCGGCATCTATTAATACATCATTGATATCCAAGTAATAATAATAAAATCGGTGATTTGATTAAACTTTTCGTGAATAATGTTCTATGTAATATAATATCTTTAATCTTGATATTATGGATTAAACTCAAGGCATGTCTCGTGTCATCCTCGTCATAATTTAATATTTATTTTCTTGATCGATGAGTAGACTATCAAAATCAAATCAATATTTGAGCACGGCCGTGCATTTCATAGTCTCACTCAAACAAGAGGCCAATAATATTACTTCCAAAATTAGGAGGATTAAATCCCATCTAGATCATTCATATTTCTCATATGATTCATAATATACCTAATGTTCACTTTTATCATCACACGGTTAAAGGTAAATTTTAATGTAAGTAAAGTATATTAATTCTCGTATAGAAATATAATGATTTCAGGTCTAAAGATCAATACATCATTATCACAGTAAGAATTACTTATGACACTTATTAACATGTAGAATCTCACGATGGGTCATTCCAGTGTCATGCATTGAGACATGCACTTATGTTCTTGACTTTTAGTATCACCATACCTATGACCAATGAGATGCAATCATTTATCAATAAACATAATAGTCTTTGTGCATTATTATTGTCCTTCAATAATAATACTCGATTAGGAAATTTTATGAATAAGATATTATTCATATAATCTTATTTTTATGTTACATACTTAAAGATATATCATACGTATCAAAATTTCAAAGACATTTATTATGCTTTCAATTTATCACGGAATAAATAAAACATAATAAATAAATAATAATCAATAAAACATAATCCTCAATAATAAAATATTTTCCTTAAAATATTAAAGTAATTGTCTATAGGACACAATTACTAACTAATACTTCTTCAAATACCCTGCATTCCACGCCCTTGGGATGGGCTTGCCCTCTAAATCTGCAAAGTAGTAAGTTCATTCCCATAGCGCTGCCCTGATTTTTTAAGGTCCTTCCCAGTTAGCTCCAAATACTCCATGGCTTGTTGCTTTAGTTTGCGGCATCACCTTGCTCAGCACTAAGTCGCCTACTTGAATTGGCCTCTCTTTAACCTTCGAGTTGTAGTACCTTGTAGTCCTCTGTTGATAGGCTACTAGCTTCACCTGAGCATTGGCCCTTGTTTCTTCAAGCAAATCTAGGTACAACATGTAATTCACCTCCTGAACTTCTTCCTGAAAATTAAGGGATTTGATAATGATAAGGCTTGGGATCCTTCGACAGGACTGAGATTTAAGGCAATGCCTCTTACCTATAAATTATCTCTTCTAAAAGAATCGTCTTCGATTTCAACCGGTACCATGGCTTCACACTCATATGTCAAAACGAAGGGTGATTCCTAGGAGTAGTGTTGTAGGACTATAATACCTGGAGTATGAATGTCATTCAATAAACATCAACCTATCACAAATAAAACATGCTGAGATTTTTATATACCTGAGGCAATTCCTCCGGCCAATTTCCATTGCTCTCCTCTAACTTTGCTTTTAGGGTGTTCATGATGATTATATTGATGGCTTCAGTTTACCCATTGCTCTGAGGATAATATACTGCTGCAAAATCTTTCTTTATGGCCAGTTTCTTACATAAACTTCTAAGCTCCTTACTGTCGAATTATTTCCCATTGTTAGATAAATTTGTAAGAAATCTCAAGCCTGTAAACAATGGCGTTGAACACAAAATTATTATTCCTATTAAATTGCTTCTCATTACCCGAGATCGACTTGTATAGGATACCAAACCTGTAAAAAATGGTGTTGAACACGAAGTCTGTTATCTTTTTTGTTGTTATATTTGCAAGAGGGGCAGCTTCTGCCCACTTCGTGAAATAATCAACAACTACTACCGTATATTTGACTCTTTCCTTGCACTTGGGCAATTCTCCTATCAATTCAATTCCCCACATGGTGAATGGCCATGGGCTTGTCATAGAGGTGAGAGAAGCTACTAGGCTAGTGATGTAGTTTGCATATCTCTGGCATTTGTCACATGTTCTAGCAAATTTGTAAGTATATTTTTTCATAGTCGGCTAAAAATATCTCTGCCTGAGAATCTTCATGGCTAGAGAAGTACCCCCGAGTGATTGTCGCAGATGTCTTCATTCACTTCCCTCATGATGTAAGTACATTCATCTCCATATATACATTTCAGTAAAGGTTGGTTGAATCCTCTTCTATACAAAACCCAGTCATACTCCAAGTACATGTCTACTTTGTAACAAAACCTCCTGACTTCTCCCTTATCTTCAGGAAGCTTCCCTTCTTTCAAAAACTCCCAAATGGGTGTTTTTCGTGTAACTTCTTCATCAACCATCATAATTTCTGCCTCTAGGACACTTGTCTTATCTTGAATTTCCAAAGGAATGACCCCTAACATTGTGGCATCCTTTTGTGACCCTAACTTGGCCTAAGCATCAGCTTTGAAATTTTGATCTCTTTGTACTTGTTCTATGCGAACCTTCCTAAATTTTCCTATCAAGTGCTTGGCACATTCCAAATACATTTCCGTCTTAGGACCCCTTGCTTGGTACTCTCATTCACTTGGTATACTACCAGCATTGAATCATTTTGAATAATCAAGTGAGTTGCCTTCATCTCTAGGGCAAGCCCTAGTCCAACGATAAGGGCTTCATACTCTATATCATTGTTAGTGGCTTGGAAGGCGAAGTGAATTGGGCTCATAAGATGATGTCCTTCAAGGCTAATAAGGATTATGTTGGCTCTGGCTCCTTCATTATTCACTGCTCCATCTACATGAAATGTCCACCAAAGCTCAGGAACCTGCCTTTCTCTCCTTAGAGGGGAGTGTGCCGCTTATACTGGCCCTTTCATAATTTCCAAAATTTGGAAGGAATTCTAAGATGAAATATGTTAGGGCTTGTACATTGATAGCATTCATTGGCTTGTACTCGATGTCAAATTACCATAATTCAACTGCCCACTTCAACATTCTCCCTGATGTTTCTGGCCGATGCATCACTTGTTTAAGTGGATAGGTCGTTCTCACCTCAAGTTGTGTGCTTGGAAGTAAGGCCTTAACTTTCTAGTCGCTAATATTAGGGCATAGACCAACTTTTCCATGTTGAAGTACCTTGTTTCAACATCTAGAAACCTCTTACTCATAAAGTAGACATGCGACTGTAAGTCGACCTCCTCCATTACCAAGACGACACTAACTGAATATTCTGAGACTGCCATGTACAGAAGTAAGGTCTCCCCTTCGGTTGTCTTGGCCAGTAGAGGAGGTTTACCCTAATGTTCTTTTATCTTTTGGAAGGATTCTTCACACTCTAGATTCCACACAATATCTTTGGCTACCCCCTTGATGGCTTGGAAGAATTCTCTGCATTTGTCTGATGACTTTGATTCGAACCTATTGAGAGCGACAATTCTTCCAGTTAGGCTTTAAACTTGCTTCACAATAGTTGGTGACTTCATACGAGGAGAGCTTGAATTTTAGTTGGGTATGCTTCAATTCCCTTATGATTGACTATGAACCCGAGGAATTTCCCTGACTTTACCCCGAAAACACACTTCTGAGGATTAATCTTCATCCTATACTTCCTAAAAATGTTGAACATTTCCCCTAAATATTTCACATGATCAACTACCTCCTTGAATTTTACTAACAAGTCATCCACATATACTTCCATTGTCTTCCCAATCTGATCCTTGAACATCATGTTAACCAATCTTTGATAAGTTTCTCCAGCATTAATCAGGCCAAATGGCATGCCAATGTAGCAATACAACCTTCTATTCGTGATGAAGGAGGTGTGTTCCTGATCTGGCTCATACATTGGAATTTGATTATACCCCGAGTATGCATCCATGAAACTGAGAAGAGCATGACCAGCCGTGGCATCTACTAGCTCATCGATTATCGGAATAGAAAATTTGTCTTTAGGGCAAGCCTTGTTCAAACAGTGAAGTCAATACATGTCCTCCACTTCCCATTGTGCTTCTTCACTAAGACGGGGTTCGTCAACATTCAGGATATAAAGATTCTTTAATAAGACCAACATATATGAGCCTATCCACCTCTTTTTACAATACTTGAGCTCTTTCCCCACTAATAGGGCGGCGCTTCTGCGAACACATCCAAGTTGGATTTGAGGAACTTGGCCAATTCTTCTCGTAAGATCGGTTCCAGGCGCAAGCCAATTTTTAGGACTTTCGTAGGATCCTCCGAAAAATGTGTCTTCTGTTAGCCCCGTTTTTCTATTACAAGAGGCATTCAGGGGTCCAAGTCAAAATCGAAGTCATCTTCCTTCCTGGCAGGAGAGGAGGGCGCGCCCTCCATGGTCTCGGGTGGTTGATTAAAATTTTCTTCCAACTCAATGATGTGTAGAGACTCGGGAATAACTGCTTTACCCTTCCTCTTTCTGGCCAAGGCTTGTTCTTCAGTTTCTTTGTCACTTGCATCTTCCGCAATTCCTTCCACGAACTCTTCCCTAGGGGGTGGTGCTTCCAACATCAAAATTTGAGGATAGGGTTTGTCCTCAATATGAATTGATTATGGCTTCCCCTTGGCTTTCAACCATATTATTTGACTGGGTTGTTTTTGACCTCTTGTCTTTTCGAAAACCTTCATTGATTTGTTGTAGCATTTCCTGGAATCAAATTGAAACCCCCTAACACATCCAATCCCGGCAGGTGGAAGAAATTTCATAGACAAGTGATAGAAAGAGGTGATGACTCTCATCTTTTTCAAAAGTGGCCTTTCAATCAAGGCACTATGAGCTGACTCTTGATCCACTATCAAGAAATCAATAATCTAGGTTGACGATAACCCCCCTCTCCGAGGGTAACAGGAAGGCGGATAGTTCCCTTAGTTGGGATGGATTCCCCTCCGAAGCCATACAGAAAGATGCTTTCAACGGTCATGTCTTTGTGAAGGAGCCCCATCTTCTGGCACGTGTTGTAATATAAGATATTTACTGAGTTTCCATTATCAACAAAAACCCGATGGAAATTCACTGTTCCAATCCATATTTCTACTACCAAGGCATAATTTTGTGGGTGATGTACCCATTTGGCATCCTCTTCGGTGAAAGTAATGTGTTTGGATTCTCCCTTGAAAAGCTTTATAGGCCTTGAAGATAAACTATTGAAATTAGTGAGAGGTCGGTACTTGGATTCTCTTACATACCTTTCCATCACATTTCTACCATCTCATGCAATATGGTGTCCCTAAATAATAGTGTGTATACTGTTGGCCCTGAAAAATGTAGGATCTGGGGTTGGCTCCTAATTGTTGGCTCCCAGGCCGGGTCTATTGTCCCTTCTTGGGGCAGGATGATCAACTCTATATTTCTTCACCCATTCAGTGAGGTGCCCTTCCTTTATTAACACTTCAACTTCGTCTTTCAGTTGTTGAAACTCGTGAGTGTCATGACTAGTAGATTCATGATACTCGTAATATTTCTTCTGATCCTTGCTTTGCCAAGCTAATGGGGGAAGAGACCTCCTGAATAAATCCTTATTTTTATTGACTTCATAGATATGTTCTACCCCAGCAACTAAAGGAGTTTACACATCTCTCCTACTCTCGTAGGAAGTTTGAGGACTCCAGTTCCTTTTGTCATGTGTCATATTTACCCTATTTGGGCTTCTAGTCTTGCTCATATATTTAGATGGTGGAGTCATATCCCTCTTCTTAGCTTTGGACTTCGAACCTGATTGAGTATTGTCTTCCAAGGACTGGTCGATTCTTTTGAAGGGCTCTGCCCGACATAGAGGGAGGCCAGAGAAGATAGTTCTTTCCCCTGTAAATGCTTCTAAAAAATATGTCCAAACCTTCAAACCTGCAATGAAAAAACTCTTCAAAATATCATCTGTTGCCCCTCTAACCCCCGTGGCTTCAGAGTTGAATCTTTTGAAGTATGCTTGGAGGGATTCATTGTCCCACTATTTGACATCTGTTAGAGTAGTGACTGGAGGTGCGTATTTTACCGTAGTTTAGAATTATGTCAGGAAGAGAAGTTGCATTTGATCCCATGATGTGACCATTCATGCTCCCAACTTTTGAAACCATACCTAAGCGTTATCCCTCAATGTAGTAACCAAAACCCTACACCTAGACAAGTTAGGCACCTAATATACATCCATGTCAGTATTGAATTTTTCCAAATATTCAACTGGGTCGGAGTTCCCATGATAGCGGAGATCAGTAGTGCTTCGCTAACCCTATGGAAGCGGAGCTTCCCTTACCACTTGTGAGAAGGGAGAATGGGCTTGTACCAGAGTTGTGGACCTTCCTCCATCAAGGAGGGTGAGAAACTTCTTCAACTCATTAATATTCACATTACCCACACTTGGAATATTTTGCATCCCCGAGAGTTGTGCTAGAGGACTGACCTAGGATACATTGAACGAAGGAAAACCCTGAGATGGGGGAATGGCCTGATTATTGTCACCTGAGTTGGAAGCTGGTGTGACCTAATCAATGACGGGGGACTGAAGCACGCCTAAGACAGTAGGAGGAGGTAGGGCCATGGTCTGGACGATTGGAGGAGGTGGAGGGGTGACCTGAGTGTTTAGAGGGGGTGGATAGGACTGAAAACGAATCCGAGTAATCCGGATTTGAACCTGAATTCGATTCGTTAAAAACGAATATAATTCGTATTCATATAAAAAATGAGCGAATTCGAATCTTATTTTATAATTCGGACGAATTCTGAGTCGGATTTTACCACTCTGATATTCGATCATATTTATTTTGAGTAATTCGAATAATTTTAGAGTATTCGAATACATATTTATTATACGTATTCGACACGAATTCGTAAGTTGTATATATTATTATATGCAATATATAATATTTATATTAAAATAATACTCTACTATGTGATCACATTTTAATTTTTAGTGAATTTTATTCGAGTGTTCTTAATTTTATAAAATTACTATATATGAATTCGAATTCGAATACACTAAAACGAGTAGTTCGGTATCTATTCGAGTCGAGCCGAATCAAATACAAATATTGATATTTGAACTCGAGTCAAATATGAATAAAATATTAAAATTGTAAGTCGAATCCGGACATAATCTAAACAAATAATTATAAATTCGAGCCGAATCTGATCATACTGCTATTAGCATTTATTCGACTCGATTTCACCCCTAGGGGTGGAGGGATGACCTGAGTGTTGAGAGGGGGCTGAGGCATGCCCTGATGTATTTTTGGAAAAGGAGGACGATTCTAAGTGCTCTGATTATTTTGTCATCGATGGGTGTGACGTCCGCCCTCGGAGGAACTTTCAGAGTAAGCAGAGATGGTGATGGGTTCGGCGTTTTGGTGCCTCTAGTGAGGAAGAGGCCTATGATTCACAAAATTATCATCCCTTCTTCGAACTCGATTTGAGAGAGCTTCACGAGTGCGTGAATCAATATTTCATAGAAAACCTTCATCCGGATGGATTGACCTTAGGGCTAGGCGATTGATGACAGGCCTTTCCCTTGCCCTTTTCTCTCTCTCGTCTCTTCCTGTAAAATTGACCTACCAGTCTTATCATGAATATAAACTCTATTGTATTCGGGGGTTATCTGAGTATCACGCCTCCTTTTAGAGGTACGGCCTGAGCGATGTGGATGTTGTTTGGCTTCTCCTACGAGAATCATCCTCCTCTCAAGATTTTCATGATGGTTTTGGTTGGTAGCACCGCTCCCAAATTTTAGCCTTCTGAGAGTGATTCCATGAAACCTATCATCACGAGCATCTTTCAGTCTTCCTTTTTCTTCGTTATGGGTATGCCTCCCTCCTTCTATCATTGGCTCCTTGCTAGAATGACGCTCGAGAATGGGCAGACGATCATTAAATTCTTGAAAGTTTTCGTGGAGGCTCCTAACTGTGTCTCCAATAAAAAATAATTGCTCTATCATATCTTTGTTTGTCATCATAATGGGAGGAGATCCTCCAACGATCCGACCAACATCAAGGGAATTATCCACATGTTCTTGAAAATACTCATCATTATCATGGTAGTTTTAATTGTGTTGACAATGGCCCCGACTAGGTGACCATGATTCTTCCTCCCTCCTGCCTTTCATCCGCTGATCTTGTGGTTGTGACATCTTTTCTCCTTAGAAGATGAGAGTCCCTTAGATGATTAGACTTGAGTAGCTAATTAGATACCAAGTATGATTATACTTGTGTAATAAGTATGGTGTTATTTCCCTTTAGTACGACAAGTTTGTAGAAGGGGGGTTGAATACACACTTAAGAATTCTTATCAAATTCTTACGGATATAAGTTCGTACAATAATAATATTTGACAGTTTGAAGAATTAAATAAAAGATAGAACTGGATGAATTAAAAGGAACAGCTCAAAAACAAATCTTTTTTAAAATTACTGTGGATTGGTTTTTCTGAAGGGTTTCGGGCATGAAAATGCAGCAAATATAACCTAAAATAATAAAAAAATGAAACTCTATCGCAGGGTCCATGTATAACTTTGGATTATTATGGTGAAGAAGTCTGTACCTTAACAAAGCTTTCCGTATGCTGTTTAATGGAGGTCCAGAAAAGATGAATCACAGCAGCCCTTTGTTGCAAAGATCTGCTCTCCAAAGAAGTCCACACGAACGCCCAATCGTCCTACGATCACCGGAGTCGATACTAGCCGAATTGTTTGCCCCCCCTCTCTCTCTAGCCTCTCTTGATGTAGAGCAGCTATGGTTTTTCTCTAAAAACGAAATCTGATGATTAAACCATAATACTATACATCATTATGTATATATAGGGGAAAGAGAGATTTTGGGCCTAACCATAATCCATGTGGTTTCCAAAACCTATTCTGATTTTGGGTTATTATTATTATTAAATTTGAATTCTAATATAATTAATCAAGTCCCACTTAATTAATTCAAAAATTAAATTCGAATAAATAATAATATATTTAAACTCGTAATTTAAATAAACCTCCGTTTTGGCGTTCTTTGTGTGTGACCCTTTAGGTTATTATTACGTTGACAATAATTTTATTATCTAATAATAAAATTATAAACAATGAGTGACATCTAGTAATACATCATTGTTACTCAAGTAATAATAATAATTGGTGATTCAATTAAACCTTTCATGAATAATGTTCCATATAATATAATCTATTTAATCTTATATTATAGATAAAACTCGAGGCATGTATAATGTCATCCTCTTCAACGTTTAATCTCGGTTTTCTTGATCAATGGGTAGACTATTTAAACAAATCAATATTTGAGCATGGCCATGCATTTCATAGTCTCACTCAATCAAGAGGTCAATAATATAACTCCTAGAATTGGAGGGTTAAATTCTATATCTATCATCCATATTCGTCATACGATTCATAGCATACCCAATGTCCACGTTTATCATTACCCGGTTAAAGGTAATTTTGAGTGTAATCAAGGTATATTAATTCTCGTATATAAATATAATGATTTCAAGTCAGAGGATCATTACATCATTATCACAGTGAGATTTCTTATGACACTTATTAACATGTAGAATCTCACGACGGGTCTTTCCAGTGTCATGTATTGATACATACACTTATGTTCTTGACTTTAGTATCACCATACCTATGACCAATAAGATGTGGTCATCTGTGAACAAATATACTAGTCTTATTACATTATTACTGTCCTTAAATAATAATACTTGACTAGGGAATTTTAGGAATAAAATATTATTCATATAATCTCATTTTTAAGTCACATACTTAAAGACATATATTACGTATTAATATTCCAAGGACATTTATTATTCTTTCAATTTATGATGCAGTAAATAAAGATATAATAAATATTAATTAAATAATCACATAACATAATTGTTTTCAATAAAACATTAAAAATATTGTCTCTAGGACACCAATACTAACATTTTCCACTAGTGTATATTTTTGTTTTCAAATTATCCTTCGTCTAAGAACCAAGATGCTTACAATATATGAAAAATAGAACTGAGAAAAGCACTTCAAATAATTATCTATCTCTTATGTGCTGTTCTTGTTCTTCTTTTTCTTACCTTGTTAAATGATCTGCTATATAATGAACTGCTCAACTATATATAGCAGCTCATTTATACTTCTATTTTCTATCGACTGATAAAAATGCATAAAATACATTTTACAATGTTTACATAAAAATAGAATGTAGCTATTTTCACAGTCTTCATAGGCCTTTGCCTTATTTTGGACAAGTCTTTGCCTTGATCTTCTCCTTGAAGAATGTGTTCCTTTGAAAGTCTTCACATTTTTGACAAAATTGTCTTCTATTAATTTAGACTTCTGTAAAGATCCCTTTCATTTGCCTTTAACTATTTTGGAAAACTTTGATCAACTGATAAATGCTGTGAACCTTATCAGTTGAGTCTTCTTTGCTTATCCATCGATGGATAAGTTATACATTGATCAATTGATGTATCAATGGATATTTGAGGATCCATTGATTCCCTTATCCATTGATTGTCTTTTATCCGTTGATTGCCTTGATGCTTTTATCCGTTAATGGAGATCCATTGATTTGAATTTTATTGACCTTTTATCTATCGATTAATCATCCATATTCATTGACTCCTTTATCCGTTGATTACTTCATTTGAGAGAATTTTGACTTAGAATATTTACATTTTGTCAGCCATTCTTCACATCCGTTGATGAGCTTTCAATCGAAGTCAATAAATATCAGTTGATTAAATGATCACATCTATCGACATATTACACTCAATTGATAACAAAAGGAATTCTAAATCACTATTACAATCCACTGCGTTTGTGCCTCGAAACCCTTCAATGGCATCAGAGCTACTTGCGAAACGTTTTAATTCGGTTATGTGCTTAATAGTTTTCGATATGTAAGCATGTATGCGATCTATCATAATTTTGTATTGATACAATATGTATATGTTTTTATATATTAAGAATATATGATATTCATATGATGTATAATCATGTGATGATTGTGTGTATTGATGTATGTATATGATACATGTTTGTTCTTATTATGGAAATCGTATTCGATACGAATTCTGAAACGGCTGAGGTAGATTTTCTGAAATCTGTGTCCGTTGTCCGATTTTCGCAAACGATATGTGTTTTCTGACTGGAATCGGGTCACTGAGAAATACTGACTTTGTCAGCTCTGCGTCTGTAAGCCATTAGATGTCGTTACAGGCCCCAAAACGGTGATTTATTATTTTATGAAAATTATTTGATTTTCTAAAATTTTGAGTATATGTATGTATATATTATGAATATATGATATTCATGTGATATATAATCATGTGATGATTGTATGTATCACTGTGTATGTATATATGATATATTTTTGTTCTTGTTATGGGGATTGTATATGATACGATTTCTGAAACACCGTCAAATTTGGTGAAATCTGATTGCTGAATTCGATTTTCGTAAACGATATGTGTTTTCTGACTGGAATCGGGCCAATGAACAAAACTGATAGCTTGTTATTACCGACAGGTCTGTAAGGCGTTTGACGTCATTAAGGGCCTCGAAACAGCGATTTATTGTCTTCAGAAATCTGTTTTTAATTTTCTGAAATTTTGAAATTTGTTATATATGATTATATGATATGTTTATATAATATGAGATATATTATATGTGTTATGTGATAGCATGGTGGATGGTTATGGCCTAAAGACCCATAGTATAGTGGTTTTGATTTATGGTTTTGGTTTCTAAATACGACTTGCATGTCGTTTATTCATTGTAATTTAATTATCTCGAATGTAACTCGAGTTCTTCTTGTAATTTCATTAGAATAGTTTTATTTTTATTATTCAATGTAATTATCAATGAAGACTTGCAAGCAAGGAGGCGATCTAAAAGGGGATAATGGAGCAATGAAGAAAGAAGATATGTAATAGATAGTATTTTAAAACCACCATAGACTGACCTTGATATTTCTATTAGCTTGGAAAGATCACATAGGATGGGGCCATAACCAAACACGTTTAATTTACGCACATTACATATATGTATATGATTGCATGTGTTAGTATGTATGCGTAGATATAATCGAGATGCATGCTAAATATTGATTAATCATGTATGTATTAGATACGACACACATGCCATGTTTGCTTAAGAAAGATAAAATCTGTAACGATTCAAGATTTTAAAATTGAATAAACGATCATGAGATTCTTGTGTTTATGAACACAGTATTAAATATGAATTTTCTTTTTCTGATATGGGGAGATTTTGTCAAAAGCGGATTATTAGTTTAATTCGTAAGAAAGTTGGGTTTTAAGTGAGACTGCTTGTGACTTTTCCGATGACCTGGAAATCAATCCATTGACGAATATTGAAATGAATTATTTGATCAAGGAAAAATTGAGAATCTCTTTATTTGGGATCATGATCGTAAAAATAAACAATAAAAATCCCTAAATACATATTAAGTTAATCGGATGCCTTCCAATGTTTAATACTCGTCAAGATCTAGATTGAGAAGGAGTGGGCTTGCCAAAGCAAGGTGCTTTTATCAATCATGGGAAGACGTGATAAGTAAGTGTACTTAGTTTATTGAAACATTGGGTCTAACTTAACTAAATCATCACAACAGGATTGTGGGTTTAGAGGCATAGAGTTTGGTGAGATTTATTGGATAAATGTGTACAAATGGTTGTTCCACCAAACTTTCCAAGAGTTATATTTGATATAATCGACAAATGTTGTCTACCTAAATAGTCATGTTCTGAGTGTATTAGTCAACACTATCTTAAAACATGGATGAAATATGGATCTTGGCTCACTAGAAAGAT
Source organism: Oenanthe sinensis (assembly GCA_028671895.1). NCBI lineage: Eukaryota > Viridiplantae > Streptophyta > Magnoliopsida > Apiales > Apiaceae > Oenanthe > Oenanthe sinensis. The sequence goes on along the minus strand of CM053813.1, from coordinate 27,702,348 downwards.
TTAAAGAAATATTTTCCAAATTAATAGTTAGGGCTATTAGTTTGATAAAAATAGTGGGAGGTATATGGTGATATACCATAATCACTTAAACATAATTAATATTAAATTTGCAATCTAGTTTATTTTATACACTTTAATATTGTAGATATCAAATGATAAACATAAACAACTTCTCTATGCGATCAGTTCTTGAGAAGGACAAGTTGACGAGAATATATTTCCTTGATTGACATAGGAGCTTGAGGATAGTCCTCGGACACCACGATGTTAGTCAAATCTCTTCCCTTGCTCTTAAAGTTGAGAATGTAACATGTGCAAATCATAGTGCTTATTGGAAGCAAATTGATATTGCGACTGATGTTTCATGTCTCATGCTCTCAAATATGTGTGCTGTGTTGGGTTCCGAGGCATAAAACGCAGCGGATTAAACGTAAATATAACAAAAATTCGGAACCCTAAACGCAGGATCATGTATAAGTTCGGACTGATTATTGTGAAACGGAATCATACCTTTTCTTGGTCTTGACTTCTACGAACTCAACGGAGATCCTAGCTTTCACGACTTGTGTCTTCTTCTCGAAAACACCTCTATGGTATCCACACGAGCACCTTCAAGAACGTCTCACGATCTTGATTATGGAACGGATGTACTAGCCTCCTCTAGATGATTTCGAAACTGCCTTTGCTGTGCTTGCTGCTGCCTCTAGGGTTTTTCTTATCAAAACGTAATGACCTATTAACCCTACATTATCTATTTATAATGGTTGGTTAATAGGCCCATAATAGCAACCCATAACAGCAAAACCTAACCCATGTAGGTTTAGGATTAAATAATAAAATCGAATTTTATTATTTAATTAATAACTAAGTCACACTTAATTATTAAGGGCAGAATTCAAATTCGAATTTATATTATTTCAATTAATTAAGTCTCACTTAATTAATATAATAAAATTCAAATAATCATCAATTAATTTAAATCTATAATTTAAATTAATTATTCCTCTAAGTACTCTAAGTGTGTGACCCTATAGGCTATTATTTAATTAGCAATAATTTTATTCTCCAATAAAATTACAAACAATGAGTGGTATCTAGTAATACATCATTGCTACCCAATTAAATAATAATTAAATCGTGATTCGATAAAACCTTTCGTGATTAATGTTTCCGTGTAATATAATCCCTTTAACCATATATATTATAGATTAAACTCGAGGCATGTATTTAGTCATCCTCTTCAACATTTAATTCGGGTTTACTTGATCCATGAGTAGACTATGAAAACAAATCATTATTTGAGCACGGTCATGCATTTTATAGTCTCACTCAATCAAGAGGCCAATAATATCTCTCCTAATTATAGGAGGGTTAAATCCTTTATCTATCATTCATATTTCTCATACGACTCATGATATACCCGATGTCCACTTTTATCATTACCCGGTCAAAGGTAACTTTTAATGTAGTCAAAGTATATTAATCCTCGTACAGAAATATAATGATCTCAAGTCAGAGGATCATTACACCATTATCACTGTGAGTCTTTCTTATGACTTTATTAAACATGAAGAATCTCACTGTGGGTCTGTCCAGTACCATGTACTCCTGCATGTACCTATGTGTTGACTTTAGTATCCCCATACTTAGAACCAATGAGATGTGGTTATCAGTCAAACAACATACTAGTCTATTTATGTATTATTATTGTCCTATAATAATAATACTCGACTAGGGACATTTAAGAATATGATCTATTATATAATCTCAAGTTCAAGTCATGTACTAAACTATACAATGTGTATCATGATTCTAAGGACATTTACTATGCTAACAAATATATCGCAGTAATTAAAGTCATAATAAATATGTTTATTGAATAATCAAATGACATAAAGGTCTATTAAAAGAAACATTGTATTGCCTCTAGGGCACCTACACTAACAATTTCCCACTTGCACTAGAGCCAATCTCCCATGTATCTAATACCCATGGAACTAGTGTGACCATCGTGCTTCGTCTGCGACAAGCCTTTGGTCAGTGGGTCTGCAATGTTATCATTTGTGTGCACTTTACATATGTGTATGTCACCCCTTTCATTAATCTCTCGAATGAGGTGATATCTCCTGAGTATATGTTTGGTTCGGGAGTGAGCTCTAGGTTCTTTAGCCTGTGCAATGGCTCCATTATTATCGCAGTATAGATCAATGGGATCTGCGATCGATGGAACCACTCCCAAATCAGTAATGAATTTTCGAATCCAAACAGCTTCCTTAGCCGCTTCACAAGCTGCAATGTACTCAGTCTCCATTGTAGAATCAGCTACTGTTTCTTGCTTTGAACTCTTCCAACTTACAGCACCTCCGTTTAGACAAAACACAAAACCAGACTGTGATACAGTATCATCCCTGTCTATTTGAAAACTTGCATCGGTGTAACCTTTTACAACCAGTTTTTCCTCTCCTCCATACACCAAGAATGAATCTTTAGTCATTTTCAAGTACTTTAGAATAGTCTTGACAGCCGTCCAGTGACCTTCACCTGGATTAGATTGGTATCTGCTCGTCATGCTTAAAGCATACGAAACATCTGGGCGAGTACATACCATCGCATACATGATGGATCCAATTGCTGAGGCATATGGAACCTTACTCATGCGGTCCTTGTCATTCAATGATTTCGGACACTGATCTTTAGAGATCGTTATCCCTTGAGACACGGGGACATATCCCCTTTTTGCATTTTGCATACCAAAACGATGCAAAACCTTATCGATGTATGTACTCTGACTTAGACCGATCATCCTTCTAGATCTATCCCTATAGATCCTCATTCCTAGAATGTAGGAAGCTTCTCCTAAGTCTTTCATAGAGAAGTTGCTCCCTAACCAAATCTTAACAGCCTTGAGAGAAGGTATGTCATTCCCCATTAGTAGTATGTCATCAACATATAGTACTATGAATGCCACATGGCTCCCACTAACCTTCTTGTAAACACAAGGTTCATCTTCGTTTTGAACAAAGCCATACTCTTTGACTGTTTCATCAAAACGGATATTCCATCTCCTAGAGGCTTGCTTCAATCCATAAATGGATCGACGTAATTTACATACCTTGCTAACATTCCTTGGATCGACAAAACCTTCAGGTTGTGTCATGTACACATCTACATCCTCTTCAAGGCTTCCATTAAGGAAGGCTGTTTTGACATCCATTTGCCAGATTTCATAATCATGGAATGCTGCAATAGCAAGCAAAATCCTTATGGACTTGACCATAGCCACTAGTGAGAAAGTTTCATCATAGTCAATACCATGAATTTGTTTGAAACCTTTTGCAACCAGCCTTGCTTTATAGGTCTGAACATTTCCATCCATGTCAGTTTTCTTCTTGAAAACCCATTTGCACCCTATGGGTTTTACCCCTTCAGGTGGATCAACCAAAGTCCATACTCGGTTTTCGTACATGGAATCCATCTCGGATTTCATGGCTTCTAGCCATCTCTTAAAGTCTGGACTGTTCATAGCATCTTGGTATGTGAGAGGCTCATCTTCATCTATGAGCATCAAATCACCACATTGAGTCAAGAAAAATCCATATCTCTCTGGCTCATGGCGAATTCTACCAGTTCTACGAACAACCTGTGTTTGTTGAGCATTATCATTATCCTGCTCCTGTTCCACTTCAAGTTCAATGCTATTTTGTGGTTCTCGATCTTCATCGAGGTCTATAGTTCTCCCACTGTCTCTTTTGGAAACAAAATCTCTTTCCATGAAAACAGCGTCTTGAGCAATAAACACCTTCTGCTCAGAAGGACTATAAAAATAATACGCCTTTGTTTCTTTAGGGTATCCCACAAAATTGCACTCTTCAGATTTAGGTCCAAGCTTGTCAGATACTTGACGCTTCACAAACGCCCTGCATCCCCAAACTTTCATAAAGCTCATGCCTGACCGTTTCCTCTCCCATATCTCATATGGAGTCTTTTGAACCTTCTTAGTAGGAACACGGTTAAGTGTGAAAGCTGCTGTTTCTAGAGCATAACCCCAGAAACTAATTGGAAGATCTGCATGACTCATCATCGATCGCACCATGTCCAACAAGGTGCGATTTCTCCTCTCTGAAACTCCATTCCATTGAGGTGTACCTGGCGGAGTGAGTTGTGATACAACACCACACTCCTTTAAATAATCTTTAAATTCTGTGTTCAAGTATTCTCCACCACGATCAGATCGTAGGATTTTAATACTTGTGCATCCGCCAATTTGCTTCTCTACTTCAGCCTTGTATTCTTTGAACTTTTTAAAAGAATCGGATTTATTCTTCATAAGATATACATATCCATATCTACTGAAATCATCAGTAAATGTTATGAAGTAGTAGTAGCCTCCTCTAGCCATCACACGCATTGGGCCGCATACATCACTATGTATTAGCTCCAGACGTTCAGTGGCCCTTTGACCCTTACCGGTGAAAGGGGCTTTAGTCATTTTACCAAGCAAACAAGATTCGCATTCTTGGTATGATTCAAAATCAAACTTATCCAAATATCCATCCTTATGTAATTTGGATATGCGTTTCTCATTTATATGGCCTAGACGACAATGCCAGAGGTATGTTTGATTTGAGTCATTAACTTTAAGTCATTTGTTTTCTATATTACAGACAGGATTATCTAAGTCAAGAACATATAAACCATTAAACAAACGCGCAACACCATAGGTTAAATCATTCAAAGCAAAAGAGCAATTGTTGTTCTTTATCGTAAACGAAAAACCTTTCTTGTCCAAACAAGAAACATAAATAATGTTTCTGCGAATCGCAGGCACGTAATAACAATTTTCCAGTTCTAAAACTAGCCCAGAGGGCAAAGATAAATAATATGTTCCTACAGCTAAAGCAGCAACTCTTGCTCCATTGGCAACTCGTAGGTCCATTTCTCCTTTAGCCAATGTCCTACTTCTCTGCATTTCCTGCACATTTATACAAATGTGAGAAGCACATCCAGTATCCAATACCCAAGATGTAGAAATAGACAGATTGACTTCTATAACATATATACCTGAAGTAGAAGCTTGCTCTGCCCTCTTCTTCTTCAGATCCTCCAAGTAAACTGAACAGTTTCTCTTCCAGTGACCAGTTTTCTTACAGTAGTGACATTCACCCTTAGCGACCCCACCTTTAGGCTTTAAAGCCTGTTTAGGACCTGACTTTGGCTTGGGTGTAGAATCAGAACCTGTCTTCTTCTTACCCTTCCACTTGCCTTTCCCTTTGGCCTTACCTTTATTGCCCATCATCAGTATAGGAGCAGGTTCAGCCGTCTTCATGTTGGTCTCATATGTTCTCAACATAGCCAATAATTCAGTAGGTGTTTTGTCAAATTCATTCATGTTGTAGTTTATGATAAACTGGGTGAATTTGTTGTTCAAAAAATTCATGATTAGGTCAATACCAATTTCCTGAATAATCGGGAAACCCAAAGTATCAAGATACTCAATGTAACCAATCATCTTCAGAACATGTGGGCCAACTGGTTCACTTGCCCCTTGTTTGCAATTAAAAAGTGACTTGCTCGTGTTGAACCTTTCTTGACGAGTTTGGCTTGCAAACATGCTTTGCAAGTGCTCATAGATAGTATATGCATCCATATGCACATGCTGTCTTTGAAGCTCAGCACTCATAGTTGCCAACATAAGACATGCAACATCAGTTGCATCATTCTCATCCTTTGTGTGGGCCGCTCGTTCCTCAACAGTAACGCCCTCAGGAAGGGGACCTGCCGGCGGAATATCAATGACATGAAGCTTGCGCTCCTGCCTGAGGACAATCCTCAAATTCCTCTGCCAGTCTAGGAAGTTGTTTCCTCCTGTCAGCTTATCCTTCTCAAGGACTGATCGTACGGATAGTGTGTTTGTGTTGTTTGCCATTACTTGGTATCTACAATGTTAAAAGCACAAAATAAACATTAGATTGTCTGAGTTATTTATTATGTTCAAATGATTATGATACATTCATAATATATCTCCCACTATTTTTATCAAATCAATAACCCTTACTATTAATTTGGAAAGTATATCCCATAATTCTTTCTAGTGAGCCAAGATCCATATTTCGTCATGTCCAAAGACAACCACTGGAAGTCCTTAAAAATGATTATTTAGGTAGACAACAGTTGTCAATTATATCATATATAATTCTTGGATAGTTTGGTGAGCAACGATTGATCTTATCTATCTAATAGATTTTTAACCAAACTCTATGCTTCTAAGTTCATAATGGTTGAATATAACCGTTTACTTTCACCTTATTATGACGACTCAGTTAAGTTTGACCCAATGATACAACGGCCGAATATAACCGTTTATATTCGTCGCATCTCACCATGATAGATAGGAGTCCCCTGCCACTGACAGTCTTTCCCCTAATCGATCTAGGATTCGATGAGTGTTCATTCATTGGAAAGCATCCGATTAAAACTTAATATTTTGTTAATGGGTTTATAAAATTTATGACGATCATGATCACATCATGAAGAGATCCTCAATTTTTCCTTGAACTAAATATTTCAAATTGACATCTTAAATTGTTCATTTCCCAGGTAGATGGAGGATACCAGTGGTCACACTTAAAACCCATCAGCCTTACGAATACGCATATCCGTTTTTGTCAGAAAATCCCAATTATAGATATCAAAATCCATATTCAATTCCGTGTTTTAAAAATCCATATTTCATAAACACAAGAATCTCATGATCGTTTGTTAATTTTAAAATCTTAAATCGTTAAAGATTTTATCTTGTTTAGCATGGCAAGCATGGCATGGGTGACGTATCTAATACATGCATACATCATTAATCTAATTAAAGCATGCATTTTCTACTCTACACATACATTCATACATCAATATGTAAAGTGCAGTATGTAAACGTGCTTGGTTATGGCCCCTTTCCTATGTGATCCTTTCGAGCTAATGAAAGGATCAAAGTCAATCTATGGTGGTAAAATATAAATACAATTACATGTCTTCATTCTTCTTGTATCCATGGGTGTTTGCTCCTCTTCTTGGATCATCCTTCAATCTTCAAGTACATTACATAGAATAATTGAATACAACCTATACTAATGTACTTACATAAGAAAACTCGAGTTACATTCGAGGTTAAACAATTACAAGAATGAAGAAAATGACATGCAAGTCGTATTTATAAAACCAAAACCAAAACCATTAATCTAGGGGTCTAAGGGCCATAACCAACACCATGCTCAAGTACACAAAATAAAATATTGCGGATGTCCGGGGGCGGCAGCCCCTGGGCGGGGTCTGGGGCGGCAGCCCCGGGCGGGGTCTGGGGGCGGTAGCCCCCAGCTGGGGTCGAGCTGCCAGGTCAGCTTGGAAATTTTTTATTTTCGAAGACCAGTCCTATTCAGAAATCATCAATTTCTGAACTACAGATCATATCTATTGGCCTTTTTCCCCACTGCAACTTATACAGTTTCAGAAGCATGTATCATATACATACTTATCATATCCCAGTTAACAGATCATGTCCAACATAATCTGTCCACCAGTTTATATCACTATACAAACTGACCCTCATGCATTATATACAAATCGCAATAAGGCATATAAATCAGTCATGACAAATCATTAACATGCTAGTATCAGAATCTACATACTCATCATATGAATAACAATTCGAATATACATGGCAGTAGCATGGCAGTAGCATAGCAGAAGCATGGCAGTATCATGGCAGTCATCAAACAGGCATGGCAGTTTCCTAACAGGCACGTATGCATCAAATACATAAAACACGTAACCAAATCAGTCCCTTATACACGTAGCTCTGATGCCATTGTTGGGTTCCGAGGCATAAAACGCAGCGGACTAAACGTAAATATAACAAAAATTCGGAACCCTAAACGCAGGATCATGTATAAGTTCGGACTGATTATTGTGAAACAGAATCATACCTTTTCTTGGTCTTGACTTCTACGAACTCAACGGAGATCCTAGCTTTCACGACTTGTGTCTTCTTCTCGAAAACACCTCTATGGTATCCACACGAGCACCTTCAAGAACGTCTCACGATCTTGATTATGGAACGGATGTACTAGCCTCCTCTAGATGATTTCGAAACTGCCTTTGCTGTGCTTGCTGCTGCCTCTAGGGTTTTTCTTATCAAAACGTAATGACCTATTAACCCTACATTATCTATTTATAATGGTTGGTTAATAGGCCCATAATAGCAACCCATAACAGCAAAACCTAACCCATGTAGGTTTAGGATTAAATAATAAAATCGAATTTTATTATTTAATTAATAACTAAGTCACACTTAATTATTAAGGGCAGAATTCAAATTCGAATTTATATTATTTCAATTAATTAAGTCTCACTTAATTAATATAATAAAATTCAAATAATCATCAATTAATTTAAATCTATAATTTAAATTAATTATTCCTCTAAGTACTCTAAGTGTGTGACCCTATAGGCTATTATTTAATTAGCAATAATTTTATTCTCCAATAAAATTAAAACAATGAGTGGTATCTAGTAATACATCATTGCTACCCAATTAAATAATAATTAAATCGTGATTCGATAAAACCTTTCGTGATTAATGTTTCCGTGTAATATAATCCCTTTAACCATATATATTATAGATTAAACTCGAGGCATGTATTTAGTCATCCTCTTCAACATTTAATTCGGGTTTACTTGATCCATGAGTAGACTATGAAAACAAATCATTATTTGAGCACGACCATGCATTTTATAGTCTCACTCAATCAAGAGGCCAATAATATCTCTCCTAATTATAGGAGGGTTAAATCCTTTATCTATCATTCATATTTCTCATACGACTCATGATATACCCGATGTCCACTTTTATCATTACCCGGTCAAAGGTAACTTTTAATGTAGTCAAAGTATATTAATCCTCATAAAGAAATATAATGTTAGGAATCTACATGTGATTTGATGATTACATTAATCTTAGAATCATAGAAATTTTATTTGTTGTAACTGATCAATTGATATGAAAGTTATAAATATCAATTGATCAAGAAACCATTTATCAGTTGAAGTGTTTATATGAATCAACTGATAATTTGGATTGTAGCATAGGTGTACTTAGTCTATTTCAATCGATAAGGTGTAAATCAATTGATATTTTGTTCATCAATTGATGTTAGAGTCGATTGATATGGATCATCAATTGATGTGTAAATTAAACTGTTAAATTGTAATTATGTGAAGACAGGAAATTGCACAAGTAAAGGATGATCAATTGATATTGAAGCATCGATGGATAGAGGATCAATCGAAGAAGCCAAGCCAAGGATTGAAGACCATCAACTGATATGAAGACCCATCGACTGATATATCGATTGATAACATCTATCAATCGATAAGACATCTTTTATCAATCGATGGATATAAAGATCAATCGAAGAAGTACATCAGTTGATGGATTAAAGAATGGATCAATTGATATGCTTGACAGCAAATTATCAATTGAGTGTGACAACACAGAAAGAATATCTGTTGAAGATCCAGAGAACAAAAGCACACCTATGGAAGACAGTCTAGAGTGACTGTGAAGACTCAATCAGAAGCTGTCTTTCAAACCTTTTTGTAAAATAGAAAAAGGTAAAAGGAAGGCAGGTAGAAACAATCCTAGAATAGGAATTGTAAAAGAACACTTGTGGTATATAAACAAGTGTAGTAGCATTATTAGAAAACATACAAGTTAGACATATTTCTTAATCAACTGTTCAAGCTTGAGAGCACATGTGTAAGAACAGTTGATTTGTTTTCTAATCTTGTAAACGCAGCTAGGTTTCTTTTAACCTAGGAGCATTGAGCAAAAATATACATTGATGGAAAAACCAATCCATCAATAATTTTAAATCTCTTTGTTCAGTTTTATTTTTCAGCATTAATTTGTTCGAACTTATTCTCTTATTCTATCAAACATCAAGAACAAATATTAGAACACACAAAAAGTTTTAATATTTGTATTCAACCCCCCCTTCTATAAATATTGACATTGTTCTAAGGAATAACAATTGGTATCAGAGCAGGCTTTTAACATACAGAAAGTTTAAAGATCAAGAACAGTCAATATGGGTCAAAGAGATTCAGGTGTGAAAATTCCAGTTTTAGAGAAAGATGAATATTTTCCATGGAAGGTCAAAATGCATCTGCATCTTCTTTCTCTCGACCCTTCTTATGTTAACTGCATAGAAAAAGGTCCTCATGTTACCATGAAGCTAGTCACAGGTGTAAACCCTGATGGAACTCCTGCACTTGACAGACATGTTCCAAAACTTATTTCTGAGTTCACAGAAGAGGATGAAAAAGAAGTACTCAATGACAAGAAGGCCATGAACATTCTGTTTAATGGTCTAGATAAAGATATGTTTGACAATGTAATAAATTGTACTTCATCAAAAGAAGTATGGGATACACTTCAAACTCTGTGTGAAGGAACTGAACAAGTAAGGAAAAACAAGATGCAACTCTTGATTCAAAAATATGAATCATTCCATTTCAAGAGTGGAGAATCTATCAATGACACCTATAGCAGATTTCAGAAGTTGTTAAATGGATTGAAGCTATATGGTAGGGTTTATGCAACTGAGGATACAAATCTAAAATTTCTTAGATCTCTTCCAAAAGAATGGAAACCAATGACTGTTTCCATTAGACAATCTCAGGACTTCAAGGATTTTACACTGGAGAAACTTTATGGTATTCTCAAGACATATGAGTTGGAAATCCAACAAGATGAAGAGATTGAAAAGAATCAAAGAAAAGAGAAAACTGTGGCTTTGGTAGTCAAGGGAAATGAAGAGAAGAAGGAAAATGGCTATGAAGAAGAGTCAGTCATGATGGCTGGTGATGCTGTTGAAGAATCATTCAAGAGAAAAGGAAAGAGCAAGTGTGAAGAAAATGAAACATGCTCTCAGGATGATTTGAATGAGATTGATGAGCACCTTGCATTTCTGACAAGGAAATTTTCAAAGCTAAAATTCAAGAAGAATCCATATGCTCAAAGGCCTGGATCCCAGTTTAGAAACAACAATCAAAATAAAAATCTGGTTGAAAGATCTAAATTCAAATGCTTTAACTGTGGATTGGCTGGTCATTTCTCAAGTGAGTGCAGGAAGCCAAAACAAGAAAAGGCAAAGTCATATGAGGGTATTGATTATAAGAAGAAATACTTTGACCTTTTAAAACAAAAAGAAAAGGCTTTTGTAACTGAGGAGAAGGACTGGGCTGCTGAGGATAGTGATTCTGAAGAATATGTCAATCTTGCATTAATGGCCAATCATGAAGATGAAGAAGCTAGTTCAGCATCTAATCAGGTACTAGCTACCAACTTTTCCGAGCTTACATCTGAGGAATGCAATAGTACTATTAATGAAATGTCTAATGAACTGTACAATTTGCATGTCACTCTAAAATCTCTAAACAAAGAAAATCTCAAGTTAAAGAACACCATTGATGCCTTAACTGAGAGAAATATGTTTCTTGAAAATGAACTTGTTTGTTTAGAAAGATTTAAACAGGAAAGAAAGGATGCTAGGAATGAACTAGTAAACAGTTTGAAAAGAGAAGAATTGTTGAAAGAACAATTAGCTGAAGAAATTGAAGTCATTAGCAAATGGAATAGGTCTGCTAAAACTGCCAAACAAATTATTGATGTTCAGGGTGTAGATACTCTAGGAGAACTCCCCAAATCAATAGGCAAGTCATTGGCTGATACTTCAATGGATAAAGATCAATCGACTGCTAATCCTTCATCAACTGATAAGGATTATCAATCGATTGATGCTGAATCAATCGATAAGCATCCATCGACAAGTAAATCATCAATGGCTAATAAAAAGAACAAATTTAGCACTCCTATTAAGTTTGTTAAGGAAACCAAGAATCAAGTTGAGACTGAGACTGAGAAGATCAACATAGGTAGCTTATCCAAGAAATAATTAAAAGAAAAATTAGAAAAGATAGCACCTGTGGAAATTTCTCTATCTAAGTCTGAGAAAAAGAAAAAGAATAGGAATGGTAAAGTAGGCATAAATAAGCACAATAATTACACTCCTGATATGTATGCACCTAGAAAGGTATGTGTTAAATGTGGTAGTGTAAATCATTTGTCCATGCAATGCAAAAGTGAAAAGAATTCTATATCTGCAAATGATTTAAATATACATGCCATGACTGCAAATGCCATGTTTACCAATCCTATGCTCATGAATGCCATGTCTTCTAATTTGGTTGCACCTAATGTTCATATGCCTTATGCACAAGTTCCATACATGTATAATCCCTTCTTTGCATATCCTAATATGAACATGCCTGGTATGCCATGGAACATGCCTAATGTAAATGATGAAATCCATGAAAATTCTGCCATGAGTTCTAAGGTGTCAAAGCCCCAAAAGTCAACTCCCAAAGATAAAGTGGATTTAAACCCACCAAAACAAAAGGAACCTAAGTTGACAACAGGGGCTCAAGTTGCAACTAATAAAAGAGGACCCAAGGCAACTTGGGTACCAAAAGCAACTTGATTGTTTTATATGTGTGCAGGGAAACAGGAAGAAAAATCTCTGGTATTTGGATAGTGGATGTTCAAGGCACATGACTGGAGATTTGTCCCTGCTCACAAAGTTTGTGGAAAAAGCTGGCCCAGGAGTTACTTTTGGAGATAACAGCAAAGGTTTTACTCTGGGATATGGCTCAATTGCAAAAGAAAATGTTATCATTGAAACTGTAGCACTAGTTGATGGATTGAAGCACAATTTGCTCAGTATTAGTCAACTGTGTGATAATGGTAATGGTGTGTGGTTTACAACTGAATCATGCATCATAGCCAACAAAGAATCTGGTGAAATTCTCTTAACTGGAGAAAGAAAAGGGAATGTCTATGTGGCTGATTTTTACTCTGTAAAGGCAAATTCAATGACATGTCTACTTAGCAAAGCCAATACAGAAGAAAGTTGGACTTGGCACAAGAAACTAGCCCATTTGAATTTCAAAGCCATGGATTTATTGATTAGAAAGAATCTGGTTAGAGGCATTCCACAGATGGAATTCACCAAGGATGGACTATGTGATGCATGTCAAAAGGGAAAACAAAGAAAAGCATCATTCAAGTCAAAGTCTGAATCATCAATTGATAAGCCTCTGGAATTATTGCACATGGATTTATTTGGTCCAGTCAACATCATGTCAATTGCCAAAAAGAAATATGCCCTAGTAATTGTGGATGACTTCACAAGATTTTCATGGGTATATTTCTTACATTCTAAGGATGAAGCAAGCAAATTAATTATCAATCATGTGAAAAATGTTGACAATGGCACTGAATGGAAGGTCAAGAAATTTAGAAGTGACAATGGTACTGAATTCAAGAATTCAACCATGAGAGAATTCTGTGAAGAAAAAGGTATCACTCATCATTTCTCTGCTCCAAGAACTCCACAGCAAAATGGAGTAGTTGAAAGAAAAAATAGGACCTTGATTGAAGCTGCTAGAACTATGTTAGAAGAAGCAAAACTTCCTACATACTTCTGGGCAGAAGCAATTAATACTGCTTGTTACATTCAAAATATTTCCATGATCAATAAACCTCAAGGCAAAACTCCATATCAATTGATAAAGAAAGACAAGAAGCCAACAGTTAACTTTCTTCATGTCTTTGGCTGCAAATGCTTTGTACTGAGAAATCAAGGTGAAAATCTAAGAAAATTTGAAGCCAAAGCTGATGAAGCTATATTTGTTGGATATGGAATAACAACCAAAGCATACAGAGTCTATAATCTTAGATTACACATTGTTATGGAATCTATGCATGTAGTTTTTGATGACAAGAAAATTCAAGGGTTGTTTGATGAAGGATTTCATGATCTATTGCATTTTGAAAATGAATCCACAAGTAATATTGAAGATAGTGATGATGATGTGGAAATCACAAGAGTTCAAGTACCTAGAATCCTCCCATCAATTGATGTCAATGCATCAACAGATAACTTATCAGTTGACAATCATCAATCAACTGATAATACATCAATTGATAATCATTCGATGGATATCAACTCTGCTCAACAATCTTCAAGTAGAGTGTCCATCTCAGGGGGAGGGTTCTCAAATAGTCAATCACATCACAATGATCATAACACTTCCAATGATCATGAAGCATCATCTTCAAGGACAAATTTACCATCACAAAGGAAATGGACAAACAGCCATCCCTTTGAATTAATAATTGAAGATGCAAATGATGGTGTCAAAACTAGAAGTGCAACTCAAAATGAATGCTTGTATAGTAGCTTCCTGTCTCAAGAAGAACCAAAAAGGATTGAAGAAGCCTTGAATGATCCTGATTGGATAATTGCTATGCAAGAAGAGTTGAATCAATTTGAAAGAAACAAGGTATGGAAGCTGGTGCCCAAACCAAAGAACAAGTCTATCATTGGTACAAAATAGGTGTTCAGAAACAAAATGGATGAATCTGGTACAGTGACAAGAAATAAAGCAAGATTAGTGGAAAAGGGCTATTCACAAGAAGAAGGCATAGCTTTTAATGAAACTTTTGCACCAGTTGCAAGATTGGAAGAAATCAGAATCTTTCTAGCATATGCTGCTTATGCAAATTTCAAGGTGTATCAGATGGATGTGAAAAGTGCTTTTCTCAATGGAGAACTAGAAGAAGAAGTTTATGTAGAACAACCTCCTGGTTTTATTGATCCTATTCATCCTGGATTTGTATACTATCTTCTCAAGGCACTTTATGGATTGAAGCAAGCACCTAGAGCCTGGTATGACACATTGTCTAAATTCTTGATTGAGAATCACTTCACAAGAGGTACTGTTGATAAAACTCCCTTTCATAGAAATGTAAATGGCTCTATGATTCTTGTTCAAATCTATGTAGATGACATTATTTTTGGCTCAACTAATGAAAAACTTTGTAAAAAGTTTGCTAAGTTGATGCAGAGTAAATATGAAATGAGCATGATGGGAGAACTAACCTACTTTCTTGGCCTGCAAATCAAACAAGTTAAAAATGGTATTTTCATAAATCAAACCAAATATATTTCTGATTTATTAAAGAGATTTGATTTAAGTGAATGTTCTTCTGCTAAAACTCCCATGGCCACTGCAACTAAACTTGAATTAAACACTAAGGAAGCAGAAGTGGACATTTCAAGTTATAGAGGTATGGTTGGCTCATTACTTTATTTAACTGCAAGTAGGCCAGACATAATGTTTGCTACATGTCTTTGTGCTAGGTTTCAAGCTGATCCTAGAAAATCTCATTTTATTGCAATAAAAAGAATATTCAGATATCTCAAAGGAACTCCAAATCTTGGAATTTGGTATCCTAGAGATTCTGGATTTGATCTAATTGGTTATTCAGATGCAGATTATGCAGGTTGCAGAATTGACAGAAAAAGCACAACAGGTTCCTGTCAATTTCTAGGAAATAAGCTTGTTTCATGGTTTAGCAAGAAGCAGAATTCAGTGTCTACATCTACTGCAGAGGCTGAATACATTGCAGCTGGAAGTTGCTGTGCACAAATATTATGGATGAGGAATCAACTACTTGACTATGGGTTCAACTTGAACAAGATTCCTATTTTCTGTGATAATACAAGTGCCATTGCTATAACAGAAAATCCTGTACAACATTCCAGAACCAAGCACATTGACATAAGGTATCACTTCATTAGGGAACATGTAATGAATGGTACAGTTGAATTACATTTTGTCCCTAGTGAAAGACAACTTGCAGACATTTTTACCAAACCATTAGATGAATCTACCTTCAATAGATTGGTCTGTGATTTAGGTATGCTTAATTATATCTAATCCTTTAAATGTCTGACAAGTTATGTATTTATATAACATGTAGCCATTGACTATGTTAAATTATTGATTCTTCAATAATCAACTGATAAATATTTTATATATCAATGGATATTAATGGAGCTGTCGACAGATAAATATATCAATTGATGATATATTTGTTTATCGATGGATAGGGGTAACTATCGACAGATAGATATATCAATCGATGATATATTTGTCTATCGATGGATAATTGTACCTGTCGATGGATAAGCAATTTATCAATCGATGACCTAGAATTTAAAGGGGTCCATGTCATCAATCGACCTGTACAAAAATCTAGCCGTTGATTACTTATTTTATCAATTGATTAAAACGTACATTCCTGTATGTATAACAATCGATTGCCAAAATTGGTAACTTTTAATTATCAATACTCTTCCAACGGTCGATTTAGTTCTATTTTGAGTAAGAAATTGGTTGGGAAATCAGTAAATATAAATAGTGAGATTAAAACTTCTTTTAATTCTTACTTGCATTTTTACTATCGATTTTTCTATCTCTTTCTCTTTCTCAATCTTCGAACTTACTCTGTATCTATCTCTTGCTAAGAACCCTAATCTACTACTGTCTATTTATTATTTCTGTTATAATTACTAACAAGTTTGCCAGTTAATTCAATTATAAATCTTCAAACACGATAATGGCATCTTCAAAGAAAGTCTCACAATCTGGATTCTACTATGAGCTCAACAACTTCGTTGCTTGCACTATGGTGGAGGAAGCCCCAACAGAATTTCATCCCCTAATGGAATTTCTAAGGAGTTCGAAAATTGCAAAGGCCCTCTCAGAAGCACCAAAAATAGTGTGCAATCTAGTTGAAGAATTCTGGACAACAGCAGAAGTAGCAGATGATTTTTCTGCAATCTCCTTTGAATGCAAAGGACAAAGGTATATTCTAGCCACTGTGGTCTTGGGTGAGTGTTTAAATATTCCTGCAAATAATACCGAAAATGCACCCACTGACACAGATATTAGAAACATGCTTAGGGAAATCAACTATACTGCTCCTGATGCTAGTCTAGGTAGTATTGTTAGAAAGAATCTAAGAAAAGAATGGTCATATTTCTTTGATGCTTTAATAAAGTGTTTTTCTGGTAAGGTTAGTAATTTTGATGCAATAACAACTAGTATGCAACAAGTAGGGTATAGCATTTTATATGATAGATATCATAATTTAGGAAGCCTGTTACTCAATGAAATATCTGCCAAATTGGGGAATAAAATAAATAGATCTAATCATATTTATTATGCAAGATTTATTATGATTATTATTAACCACTTTGTCAAGGATATTGAGATTGACAGGAATACAGAAATTTTGGATTGCTGGACTCAAAACAAAAGGGTCTTTAAAGACTTGGTTAGGATCAATCTTCACAGCAATGTGGAATTGATCTATCCCCCTTTTGTTCAGGTATTTATCTCTACTTTAAACTCTTCTAAACCTAATTCTTCTTTGCCTTCTGTGACTATGGAGGGTGGTAGTAATGACCCTAACCCTCCTACCCAGGCCACACAACCAATCTCTAAATCCAAATCTAAGAAACCAACCTCAACAGGTTCTCAAAAACCTGCTGTTGTAAAAACCAAGAAAAGAAAATCAACTAGTGTGGTAGATAGATTAGAGGAGGATGTAGGTGGTGAGGGAACTGGGGAATATCTAAGAACCCAGAAGGATAAGGAGAGTGAGGGTGTGCAACCTCAACCTAGCCACTCCATAGTCTCCCAAAAGACTGTGGATGTTAACATGGAAAATACCACATCCCTATTGTCATTCTCTCAAAAGGATGACAATATTGAAAATAGCCCACAACCAGGGGCACAGAATCAAATTGGGGACACAAAAGCCAAAACACTAACACCATACAAAAGAAGAGAAAAGAAAGTCACCTTTGCACTTGGGGAATCACACACTGCAAAACCACAGGAAACTGTAGAGGAGCCTTCACAAAGTCTGCATGATGCATCTCATATAAATGATGAGATGCAGCCCCATTCTCTTTCAATTCCTATCTCTTCTATTCTTCTATCCCCATCTCAAACTTCTTCAGAAAATGTTTTGATAGACTATCGAACATTTTCAGATTCTCCTTCTTTGTTTTTCAAGGAGAAGCCAACACTCTCCCCTGAATCTTCTTCTCAGAATTTTCAGGATTCTATTTCCAATATCATCTCAAACATAACTTCACAAATTATCTCAACTGTTTCTTCTCCATCAATTGATGTTCCTTCATCAATTGATATTCAGCCATCGACTGATAAGCCATCGATCGATACTCAAGATCAATCGATGGGTATGCATCAATCGATGGATATCCCAAACACCACTTCAACTGATAATGTCATACATCAATTGATGCTCAATCAATTGATGTTGCACAAACACTCTTAGGATTGAGTGAGTTGAGTGAGAGGCAGGATTGTAACCTGGCAAAAGGAGAGGAAGTGAGTAAAAACATTCCTATTTCTTCCAGGAATGAGAGTGAAACACTTGAGGGCCCCACCTTAGTAGGTGCAAAAGAAATGAGTGAGGGAGAGGTGAGATTCCAGGATGAGATCCTGATGCAAAATAGAGAGATGAGTGAAAGTGATAAAAACAGTCTTCTTTTTGCACAGGAATTGGAAATTGAAATGATGGCAGAAGAAGGAGTAAAGGAGATAGGGGGAGCAAATAATGCTGAAGCTAGTGGGAGTGGAATTGCTAAGGACTTTGAAGAGGAAATAAATGCTGGTGAATTGGATCCAAAGAATTTCATTCATCCTGATCCACAATATCAAGGGTTGGCTACTTCAAGTAACAGGAATGCAGAACAACTCTTGGGCATTGATCATACAGATCAAAGGACCAGGAATCTGAAGGAAAGCATCGCCAATACAACAGACACTTGTTATATGACACCTGAAGAGTTGGAGAGTGATTCTGATGAAGAGCCATGGATGAGCACTATTGATGGTTCCTTAGAAGCTGCTGAGACTGAAATTCTCTCTCAATATAGAAGAGCAATGGTGGAAGGAGAAATTGAAGATCCTACTCAAAGGAGAATTGCTCACTATATGAGAGAATCAATGAAAATTCAAAAGATGACAGTAACAGGAGTAAGGAGGGAACTGGAGAGGATTAAAGACTCTATCTCATCTAACAAGGATGCAATGGACAGGAGATTAGATGAGAAGCTACCATTCAACACCATGAATAGCATCAAAGACAAGCTTTTCAAAGAATCCAAAAATTTTACATCTTTGGAGACAAGAGTATGTTCTCTAGAAAAGAAGATGGATGATATTATCAGAGGTCAAAGTCTTCATGCTTCCATTCTTCAAAAGTTTCTTGACAGACTTCCACCACCCCCTCCAATTGATGATAACAAAAAGGGGGAGAATACAAAGAAGAAGGATGATGATGGTGGTGATGGCAAAGGCAGTGGAAGTGGTGGAATAGGTGGTTCTGGTATGGATAAGTCAAGTGGCATTGGTGGTTCTGCACCGAGAAGAGATAAAAGCAGAAGTAACATGGACAATCAATCTTCAAAGAAATCTAAGTCATCTAATTCTCGAAAAGATAATTTAGAACAGAAAAAGAAAGATTACAAGAAGTTTGATGATGATCTTGAAGCTAGGAGAATTTCTAGGGAGAAAGAAACTCAAACAATGATTGAGAGAGAAAAGAAAAGAATTGAAGATCTAAGGAGAAGCACTGAGTTAGTAACAGAGGCAGTAGAAAAAGGAGACTTGGATGAGTTCATTGCTCAAACAAGAAAATTAAATGAAGATGCACAAAAGGCTGCCAAGGAAAGAAACTCAAATACAGAAGCTTTTCTTCAATTGGATATTGAAGCTCTTAAAGAAAAGAAGAAAGGGAAAGCAATAGTGATTGAAGAAGAGAAGAAGAAAGAGACTGAACCAGTAAGTCAAAAGCTACTTCAAGGAGCCATCACTACAGGAATCTCAGATGCCTCAAGGAGAGAAATGGAGAATGAAGAGATTGCTAGACAGATGGAAATGCAATGGCATTTGGAAGAAGAGCTACAGGCAGAGCAACCTTTGAGAAAAAGGAGAAAAGTTTCTATGGCCAAGAAAAGGTCAAGTTCTACTCAAGAAATAGTGGTTCAGGAAAACCTCCAGGGTCAACAAGAAGAAATCAAGGAGGAGGTCACAATTGAAGGTTATGATTTGAAGGGAATACCAGTAATCAATGAAAAAGGATTAATTGGAGTAAGGACTCACCCTGCAACCTCTAACCATGAAGAATCAATGAGGTTGGAGTATGAAAATGGAGTGAAAACAATCTATTCATTAAAGGTGATAATGAAGCAAAGCTACAATGTTTTAAAGACTATTCTTCCTCTACTCAATAGAAAGTACAAACTCAACACAACAATTGCTCAGGAGATACAACAACAAATTTCAAGGTTAAGAAGATCCAAGGCAGAAGCTGAACCTGATTCACCTCTAAAGCTATGGAAGTCACAGGTCAAAAAGGTGGTGTTGGAGCCAAAGTATGCTATGATTTTTACAGATATAGAGGGCAACACAAAGTTCTTTGATATCTGCAAATATCTGGACAAAATCACAGATGAAGAAATACACTACCTTATGAGGCAACTTGGAGAAACTGACAGGGATGAAGCAATATTGAGAAGTTCTTTCATGAGGCAACTAAAGGAAAATGCTGAGAAAAGGAGGAAGAGGAACTAAATTAAATTATGAAGATATTGAAGCTGCTTGCAGGAGTTATATATCAATCTGGTACTTCCAAAATTAATGTGCCAATTAAGTTTCTTGATTCTATCTAAATGTAATTTTTTTTAAGGGTTTTTTGTTATCATCAAGTAGATTTATGCCTGTTAATAACACAGACACAAATAGGGGGAGATTGTTAGGAATCTACATGTGATTTGATGATAACATTAATCTTAGAATCATAGAAATTTTATTTGTTGTAACTGATCAATTGATATGAAAGTTATAAATATCAATTGATCAGGAAACCATTTATCAGTTGAAGTGTTTATATGAATCAACTGATAATTTGGATTGTAGCATAGGTGTACTTAGTCTATTTCAATCGATAAGGTGTAAATCAATTGATATTTTGTTCATCAATTGATGTTAGAGTCGATTGATATGGATCATCAATTGATGTGTAAATTAAACTGTTAAATTGTAATTATGTGAAGACAGGAAATTGCACAAGTGAAGGATGATCAATTGATATTGAAGCATCGATGGATAGAGGATCAATCGAAGAAGCCAGGCCAAGGATTGAAGACCATCAACTGATATGAAGACCCATCGACTGATATATCGATTGATAACATCTATCAATCGATAAGACATCTTTTATCAATCGATGGATATAAAGATCAATCGAAGAAGTACATCAGTTGATGGATTAAAGAATGGATCAATTGATATGCTTGACAGCAAATTATCAATTGAGTGTGACAACACAGAAAGAATATCTGTTGAAGATCCAGAGAACAAAAGCACACCTATGGAAGACAGTCTAGAGTGACTGTGAAGACTCAATCAGAAGCTGTCTTTCAAACCTTTTTGTAAAATAGAAAAAGGTAAAAGGAAGGCAGGTAGAAACAATCCTAGAATAGGAATTGTAAAAGAACACTTGTGGTATATAAACAAGTGTAGTAGCATTATTAGAAAACATACAAGTTAGACATATTTCTTAATCAACTGTTCAAGCTTGAGAGCACATGTGTAAGAACAGTTGATTTGTTTTCTAATCTTGTAAACGCAGCTAGGTTTCTTTTAACCTAGGAGCATTGAGCAAAAATATACATTGATGGAAAAACCAATCCATCAATAATTTTAAATCTCTTTGTTCAGTTTTATTTTTCAGCATTAATTTGTTCGAACTTATTCTCTTATTCTATCAAACATCAAGAACAAATATTAGAACACACAAAAAGTTTTAATATTTGTATTCAACCCCCCCTTCTACAAATATTGACATTGTTCTAAGGAATAACATATAATGATCTCAAGTCAGAGGATCATTACACCATTATCACTGTGAGTCTTTCTTATGACTTTATTAAACATGAAGAATCTCACTGTGGGTCTGTCCAGTACCATGTACTCCTGCATGTACCTATGTGTTGACTTTAGTATCCCCATACTTAGAACCAATGAGATGTGGTTATCAGTCAAACAACATACTAGTCTATTTATGTATTATTATTGTCCTATAATAATAATACTCGACTAGGGACATTTAAGAATATGATCTATTATATAATCTCAAGTTCAAGTCATGTACTAAACTATACAATGTGTATCATGATTCTAAGGACATTTACTATGCTAACAAATATATCGCAGTAATTAAAGTCATAATAAATATGTTTATTGAATAATCAAATGACATAAAGGTCTATTAAAAGAAACATTGTATTGCCTCTAGGGCACCTACACTAACATGCTGAGCTTAAGAAGCAACACGAGCATATAGATACTTATGAGACGATTGAGCACAAGATTTATTTGAAAATAAAAGGGCACTATACACTTACAAATAGGGAGAGTGAGACCCGGTTACACCACATGTTCTAAAAATTATAGGGTATAATGAGTACCTTTGATATTTTGGGTTTCCAGAATGGTCTGGAGACTTAGTTAGATTTGATCTTACAATCTTTGGACAAATATTATTCTTAGTTTATTATGAGCAATAAAATGAATAAGATTGGTAAAACACCCATTGAGTTGCTAAGCATGTTGAGAACTGCTGAAAGCAATATGATAAATGCATGAACTACTACTATATTGATGGTAAACATAGGGAATGCAAAAGGAAAAGGAAAATGGAAAGACAAGGAGAAGATTTGATCTAGTTCCGTTGTCAAACCAAAGTCCAATCCCTAAAGTAGACTCTAAAGTCTGAATGAGGTGTTGATAAAGAAGACGATTGTCGCTTCTGTGGAAAATTGGGAGACTGGAAATTAAACTGTCATGCTTATTTGGAAGATCTGAAAAAGATGATCAATAAGGGTCAAGCTTTAGGTATTGGGTTGGAATTGGAGTAAAAGTAGTTGCTCTAGTTAAAGGAACTCGTTACTTAACTTTTAACCTATAAGGAAAATTTAGAACTTCATAATTGTTATAACGTGCTTGCAATTGGCAGAGATATTATTTCAGTTTCTTATTTGGACAAGAAAGGCTTTTTCATTTTAATTAAATAACAATAGTTTTTTATTCTATTTTGATGATGAGGCTTATAATGTTGCACAACTAATTAACAATTTATATGTTCTAAAGTGACTCAAATCAAATATTACCTTTGGCACTGTTGTTGAGGCCATATTAATGAGAAACGCATTTCCAGAATACATAAGGATGCATTCATGGATAAGTTTGATTATGAATTATACAAAAGGATGCGAATCTTGGTTTATTTGGCAAAATGACTAAAGCTCCTTTTACCGGACATGGTGAAGGGGTCATTGAACGGGTATGACTTATACATAGTGATGTATGTGGTCATATGTGTACGATGACAAAAGGTAGATTTTATTAACTTCATAAAATTTACTAATTATTTTAGTAGATACGGATATATGTATCTTTTGAAGAACTAATCCGAATCATTTGAAAAGTTCAAAGACCATAAAGATAAAGTAGAAAATATCAAAGAAAGGTTTTTTTGATAGGAGGGATCACACCTTGTTAGACAAGGTGCAATCAATGTTGAGTCAAGGAATCTTCCAATTAGTTTCTGGGATTGTACCCTGGAAATTGCTCCATATACACTTAATTGTGTTCCTACTAAAATAGTTCAAAAGACTTCTTATGAGATATGGACTAAGAAACGTCACAGCATGTCATTTATGAAAATTTAGGGATGTAAAGCGTTTGTGAAACGTCTAATCTCTGACAAGCTAGGACCAAAATCAGATAAATGTAATTTTGTGGGATACCCAACTGAAACGGGGGGTTATTCTTTCTATAATCCTTCCGAGAACAAAGTGTTTGTTGCTTGAACTGCTATGTTCCTTGAGAGAGATGAAGTTCGAGACCCACATGATAACATTGAACCAACGGAGGAACCTAAGCAGAATTTACAAGAAAACAATACTGCTCAAGAAACACAGGTTATTCGTAGGTCTGGTAGGATTCGCCATGAGCCCGGGAGATATTATGGATTTTTCTTGACTCAAGATGGTGATGTGATGCTTGTGGATGAAGATGAGCCTCTCACCTACCAAGACGCTATGAACACTCCAGATTCTAAGAGATGGAACATTTATTTTCATGAAACAGTCAAAAGGAGTTTGACTTTATTCAGAATGAAGATGAAACTTGTGTTTACAAGAAGTTTAGTGGGAGCCATGTGGCATTCCTAATATTATATGTTGATGATATATTACTAATAGGGAATGACAGTCCTTCTCTATAGACTGTGGAGACGTGGTTGAGAAATAATTTCTCAATGAAAGACTTAGGCGATGCGACCTATATACTAGGGATCATGATCTATAGAGATAGATCAAGGAGATTGATCAGCCTAAGTTAGAGTACATACATTGACAAAGTTTTACATCGATTTCGAATGCAAAGAGGCTAAATGGATATGTCCCAATGTCTCATGGGATAATGATCTCAAAATAAAATTTGTCCTAAATCATTGGATGATAAGGACCGCATGAGTAAAGTTCCATATGCGTTAGCAATTGGTTTTATAATGTATGCAATGATATGTACTCGTCCTGATGTCTCGTATGCTTTAAGCATGACGATTAGATATCGGTCTAATCCAAGTGAAGGTCACTGGACGGCAGTCAAGAATATTCTTAAGTACTTTAAGAGGACTAAAGATTCATTCTTGTTATCTGAAGGAGATGTGAAGCTAGTTGTAAGAGGTTTCAGTGATGCTAGTTTCTAGACAGACAACGATGATTTAATGTTTCTGTCTGGCTTTGTATTTTATCTATTTTTATTGAGATGTTGTATGCTGGAACGGTTCACAGTAGAGACAGTTGTTGATTCTACAATAGAGCCTGAGTATATTGATGCTTGCGAAGCAGCCAAGGAGGCTGTTTGGGCATGTACTTAGGAGATATCACCTAATTAATGAGATTAATGATCAAGGAGATATACATATATGTAAAGTGCATACTAATAATAATATTACAGACTCACTGACTAAAGGCTTTGTCGCAGCAGAAGCACGAAAGTCACACTAGTTCCATGAGTATTGGATACTTGAGTAATTGGCTCTAGTGCAAGTGGGAGATTGTTAGTAATTGTGCTCTAGAGACAATACTTTTTATATTTTAAGGAAAATATTTATTATTAAGGATTATGTTTTATTGATTATTATTTATTTATTATGTTTTATTTACTGCATAATAAATTGAAAACATAATAAATGTCCTTGAAATTTTGATACGTATTATATATCTTTAAGTATGTGACTTAAAATTGAGATTATATGAATAGTATCTTATTCCTAAAATTTCCTAGTCTAGTATTATTATTTAAGGGCAATAATAATGCACAAAGACTAGTATGTTTCTTGACAGATGACCACATCTCATTGGTCATAGGTATGGTGATACTAAAGTCAAGAACATAAGTGCATGTATCAATGCATGGCACTGGAATGACCCGCCGTGAGATTCTACATGTTAAATAAGTGTCATAAGTAATTCTCACTGTGATAATGGTGTAATGATCCTTAGACCTGAAATCATTATATTTCTATACGAGAATTAATATACTTTGATTACATTAAAAGTTACCTTTGACCGGGTGATGATAAAAGTGGACATTGGGTATATTATGAATCGTATGAGAAATATGAATGATCTAGATGGGATTTAATCCTCCTAATTTTAGGAGTGATATTATTGGCCTCTTGTTTGAGTGAGACTATGAAATGCACGGCTGTGCTCAAATGTTGATTTGATTTTAATAGTCTACTCATTGATCAAGAAAATAAAGATTAAATTATGAAGAGGATGACACGAGACATGCCTTGAGTTTAATATATAATATCAAGATTAAAGGGATTATATTACATGGAACATTATTCACGAAAGCCTTAATCGAATCACCGATTTATTATTATTACTTGGGTAACAATGATGTATTACTAGATGCCGCTCATTGTTTACAATTTTAATTAGATATTAAAATTGTTGTCAACGTAATAATAACCTACAAGGTCACACACAAAGAACGCTTGAAGGTGAAATAATTTAAATTATGAATTTAAATTAAATAAGTAATTTATTTTATTTATGATATTAATTAAGTATGACTTAATTAATTATATAAATATAATAAATTAATTATTTAAACTAATTCTAAAATTAATAATTAATTAATTAAGTGAGAATTAATTAAATAATTTAGAATTTTTGATTAGTATTAATTATAATTGGATTATAATTAGAAAATTTATTCTTCTCTCTATATAATCTCTTTATGGGCTGATTTAATTTAAGAGACAGATTTTTACTAAAACCCTAGCCGTTTTGAGAAAAGAGGAAGATGGAGAGAGAGAAGCAGTTTTCGGGTGCTAGTACACATCAATCCTTCATGAAAAGTGTACGTGTGGATACCGTAGAACGTAGATCGCGAGAGCGGGATACGTGGTGATTAAACAAGCTTTGGACCTCCATTAATCTTTCATTAATGAACTGTTAAAGCTTCTAAAGGTATTTATTCTTTATCTCCGAATTAAATCTTTTGTTTTCGCATGGATCCTGCGGAGGGTTTCGCTATTTTGATTTATTTTTTGCATTTATTCCGCTGCGTTTGTGCCTCGAAACCCTTCAGTTTGGTATGTGGATGTTCCACGTACATACATTTGGAAACACCATGAGGTGTGGAGTTAATTCTTAGGTATTGTTAGGCTTAAGTATTCGTGATTGATTGGTTATATTATTGATAACTGTTTTGATTAATAATACAAGTTGGGAGCGGGTTTTTCGCGTCATATAATTTTGTTATGTGTATTTTTCATTGGTTGGTTATCTCAGTTTTGCTCCCTAACAAGTGGTATCAGAGCCAAGTTCGTGATGGATATGGATGGAGAAAATTTGAGATTTAATTGTGGCAAAGCACTATGAAGGAGTTACGTGCGGCATGGACTATACGGTTGGGCCTTGCACCGAAAATCATGTTCGGGTTCGAGATGGAAGAAGATGGAAGAGTTCACAAAAATTGTTTCAATAGCTTAATGAATCAATGGAAAAATTTGGGTGAGACTAGTGTTCTTTTTCAGGATACCGAAAGATTTATGAAGCAAGGATCTGGTGACTCATTAGATGGAAGGTCACTTGTGGTTGATGCACGTGATTTCGGATTGGGATGCAATGTTATGAGATACACTGTTATGATGAAGAATAGTGAATTAGAGGTCACTAAACGGAATTTAGTGACTCAAAGATTGGAAGGACAAGCTGCAGATGTTCTTGTTCGAGAGGAGGTATTGTCGAACGGATGTCGATACATTGATGGATCGCTAATTCGGTTGTGAAACCGTATTGGGTTTAAGAGGAGGATTTTTGGGTTAAACTCAATATGATAGTACGGGATTTGGTGATCGAAGACAAATATGGATAGTATAATAATTGTATTTGGATAATTATTATGGATGATAATAATTATAATTGGGCAATTATTATAGATGGTATGTCTTGGTCACAAAGGTAAGTAATTATATAATAACTCAAGCCCACAACTGAATGTATACTAGGCCCAACAACCCACCACATGTCAGCCCATAAAAAGCTAGCAATTTTAGGTATATATTAGTTATTGATTTGTCCTTATAAAGGGCCCAAACACACATATTCTATTCGATGTGGGATGTTACAAATTAAATATCAAGTATGATTAGACTTGGGTAGATAATTAGAAACCAACTATGATTAGACTTGTATAACAAGGATTGTAAGTCTTGGTGACTAAGTTTGAGATGACTATATATACATAGTCATATTATGTGTCATGAGAATGCTTAAACATGGAGGTTTAGGTATCGTTTGGTACGTGGATGTTCCACGTACATACATTTGGAAATACCGTGAGGTGTGAGAGATAATGCTTAGGTATTATTAGGCTTAAGTATTCGTGATTGATTAGTTGTAATATTGATAATTGTTTTGATTAATAATACAAGTTGGGACGCGGGTTTTCCGCATCATATAATTTTGTTGTGTGTGTTTTGCATTGGTTGGTTATCTTGGTTTTGCTCCCTAACAGTATAGTGGTAAGAAGATGTGTGAGTTAGTGGATAAACCCATGTTCAATTCTTTTCTTCAACAATTTTTTTCAATAAATAATAAAATGTGCAAGTTAGTCATTTCAAATCATGAATAAAATGTCTTATGATTAAAATGTCTCATCACAAACCTTGTTGTGTCATTATATATAGAAGAGATATATAATGAATAAGGTTCAACAAGTAATTATTTATATGAGTAAACGATGAACCAATTCATATTTTATAAGAATTTGATTGACAAATAACTATAGAAAATTACATATCAAAAAAAACTATAGAACATAAAAAATAATTGTAAAACAAATAAAAAAATTACATAATATACAAAAAATGTAGAACACAAATTACAGAATGCTAATGTTGAATAGTGTTTTATAATTTTGTATTCTATATTTTTTATGTTATGTAATTATTTTATTTGTTTTATGATTGTTTTTTGTGTTCTATAATTTTTTACATGTTCAGCAATATTTTCATGTATTCTTTAATTATATTTATTGTTGGTTGCTCAATTACTCAAATAAGAGAATTCTTCATTGAACCATATATATAACATGATCATAAATTTGTATGCAACTGAAAATTAATTATCTATTTTTATAGAGAAAGTTTAGTAGAGACCACTTACAATATTTGGTGGAGACCGAATCGGAACCCTTCATTTTATTTCTAATCTAATGACTAGTATTGTAAGACTTATACATACAACAATTACACCATACAACGTGACTAATCTAATGGCTAGTATTGCAGGACATATACATATAATAGTTACACCATACAACGTGATTTTAACATTGCAGTTAACAATTTTCATATGTGTATTTTTTACAGATAAAACTCTATTTGATCATTTCTCAAAAATTATTTCAACATTGTTCTGCAGTTTGTTGATAATGTACATCATTTTACAGTGTATTAGTAATCATAAGTGACATATATAGTGTCCTACAGAACTGTAATCATAAAGAGAGTAAGGAAATGCAATCATAAACACTCTACGGTATAATGCAGCACATTAACCATTAATTAGCAAGATATTGTTTTGTAGTATATTGGTAGTATACATTGTAATGTTCTACACTATTTAATTGTATTTTAATTGATATATTTGAAAATAGGAAACATTCAATAATGATGTGAAAAATAAAGTTATAAATCATGAAATAGTGTAAAATATTATGTGGGACATGTTTTTAGCTTTTTAGAATTATACATAATATGATGCAAAATAAGATGGTAGATCATATGCAAAACAGTGCAGGATAATATGTACTAAAATAAATAAAGACAATATGATTAGATGGAATTAATGTTAGGATTTGGGATACCTGTATCCACAAAAAATATGATCTATATTGAACCCAACTCTATTTTTATGTACAATTTGTTGATAGAGAAATCTGGTAATCAATAAAGGTTGAGGTTCTTTGCCAGAAAAAGATCTAGCGGGGCTGAATATCGCCGGAGCGTGGTGGTTTGTATGAGATTGGGGGCTGAGATTGCTAGGTTTCATAATAACTAGAGTTTTTTATTCCCTGACGGCTGTGAGCTCTAATAATTCCGACCCCTAACAATGTGTCTACATACCTATATTATAGAAAAAATAGAGGATCAAGCACACGTAGTTCTTGGCAAAGTAGAGACCCGGTTAAGAGACCGGAATCCTAATTTGATTTAAATTAGGCAACTAGTAAGAGGAACCTTCGTAGAAGAGTTCTCTACATTTGGGCTTGTTTGGATATGTCAAAACTCAGTATAAGGCCCAAGGATTTCATGGATCCGACGTTGACCCAGAAACCTTGGGCTATAACCAGTCCACTACAGCTATTTACTTGAATACCTTGACTAAAGGTCAGCACTAGATCCACCGCAAATGTAGGACACGTCCTATACCCCCAGACGAGGGCAACCGCCTGAGTACAGAGAAAGGATCTTCGAAGATAAAGTTGGCAGCACACCATAACTCCCCTACGAGGACAATACAAGAAATATGGAACTATGGTTTTCAACGGACATCGATAGGCGTTGATGACAGAGATATTATTAAATGAAATAGAAGCTAGCAAAGAGTGGGCCAAGGCACTAAGCTACAGCAAGCTGGACCGGATTTCACCCAAAGCGCCCTCCCTCTGACATGTCATGGCGTGCCTTCCTTGTTCACAGAAAACCACGTACAACACAATTAACATAGTTCAAATTTTATTTTAACCTAGATAAGATAATATTTCAGAGCTTTTAGTCTTTTACAGCCAAGAGTGGGCAAGTTCTCTACATTTATATTTAAAAAAATGTTTAAACTTATTATATTTAAGCATATAACCCATATACGACATAACATTTATTGCATTCTAGCATGATCTATTGTGAAATAATAATATTTGTTCTATAATACTCGATAAACTTCAAATTACTTACATAAATTACTTGCATGTGAAGTGAAAAAAGAACTCTCACCGTCTCACATAGCTCTAACAACTCTTGTAATATGAGTAAATTCCTCTCCATCTAGTTATTAATATTTGGGAATTTATATAATATGTGTCAAATTAATGAGATAATTTATGAATATGTGCTTTTTTATTTAATAATTATAAATATGTCTCATAATTAATTTTTAACTCATGTTTAACTTATATAAATATAATTAAATTATAAATATTAACATTTATCTATTAAATACCACTAGAATACCCCTAATGCAATATGATGACCTGGCCTGGTTGTTATAGTTTTTGCCGAATACGATCGAGGATAGGAACGTGGTAACTTGAAAAACAATGATACTCTTAATGCTTATTTGTATGTATATAATAGAAATATCAAAAATATACATAAATGCTATGTATATTTGTTTACATAGTATATGATAATAATTTTTGTAACTTATTATATATCAAAAATTAATTTATTTTATTCATTTGTTGGGTAGAAAGGTTATATATATCATTTAAAAATAATAAAGTAGTGAAGTGATCAAGATTACTTTAAAATTGGTAACATTTTGAATTTAGGATATATTAATAAATGCAATTATAAATAGGATATATTAGTAAATCAGTTTTTAAAATGGGACATATTAAAAAAAATCCTTAATATTTATAAGAAAATCAAAAGGTACCAACAGAAATTGTGCAGATTGTGAGAGAGTATTTATTATTTCCAAAAATTCAAAAGAGAGACGCTTCCCCATCCAGCTCCAATACATTTCAATGCATGAGAATCCTTACCTATATTATTGTTAGAGGAGCAATTTAAGAATTTTGATTTTAAACACATACTTCAACCACCATACTCCAACAACCATAAAATTAATCAATCCTTATATTTGGGAAACTAATTTTGCTCCCCTATATTATTACATCACCAATATAATAAATAACCAATATAGGAATTATTATATTCAACCATGTCATTTATTTATTTTTTTGAAAACATACTTCAACCATGTCTTAAAACATGAGTAAGAAATATATCTAAAATAATATATTTAAAATTTAGGTAATGAATATAGTTAATTCCATTAAGATAAAATAACTTTTTGATTCCTTATATTTTGCCCTATTTTGAAGAAATAAGTGCTTATTTTTTAAAAAAAAAATGTAAGCCAAACACCCTTGTCTAGTGCTTATTTTGCACTTCAACCCCAAAATTGGGTGCATTTCAAAGTACAAGGAGCACCAATACCCAGAATTATAAATCCATGAACCTCTTTTCTTCTCTCCTAATATTCATCCATAAACCTCAGTAAAAAACTAGTTTAGACCATATGTAATGTAAGCAACATTGAATGATTCTTCAAGGAATCAAATTTCCCAGCAATCAGAAGAGAACAGACATACTTCCATTTGTATATATTGGAAATGGAGGAGAACAAATAATCAATTCTAAGGACCACGCATTGGAGCAAAGCAGAAACAGCCGCCAGCCTGGTCTTCCGGAATCATTCCTCCTCCCTTGCTGGTATCAATTGCTTCTAACAACCTCACGGCCTCGTCCATTTCAGGGCGTTTCTCTGGATTTCCGTCCCAACATTTTTTCATGATGCTTGCGAAAGAACTTGGGCAGCATCTAGGAATTTCTGGCCGCAGATGCTGGAAACAATAGTTTAGCAATGTCATACAAACTTTCATTAAGAACACGGTCTTTCTCTCTTTGCAGAATATCACTTTGACCATAAAATAAAGAGGCAGAACCAGTCTAATATATAGGGTGAAAGATGATTATTAAAAATTTCTCATCAAACAAATGTTCTCATTTTCTATTACTCTTTCCTCACCTTTGCTTTTCCTCACAACCTCATTCAACAACATCCTGACAACCTCCCCCAATTTTAGAAAAAAGTTACTTGTCGTATTGTAACAGTTAACATATATACGAGAAGTTCTTATACATGTAAAAGATGGTCATGTCATATTTATCTTTAGGCAATTAGGCATATAACATCTAGTCTGCGGTGCAGGTGCAGAACCATAGGAATGCTTGCTTCAGAGACCAAATCAATTATTTTATTTTCTGTATTTGGTAAACTTATTATAAGGTTCAACAAGGTCTTGTATCTGACTTGATGCCAAAATGGCCTTAAGGTAAAAAAATGATTTATCTCGGTAGGTTCGAATTTTGATTCTACCTCAAGTTTGAAATTATATATATTTGAAACAAAAATGTCTTTACTCGAATATCTCCTGTGTAATCTCTTTTTTTTTTTTTGCGGTCAGAACATTCTTTGAATTTCCTCATAACCAAGGGAATATGGGACACATTTTAAGCAATAAATGTGCCCAACTGTCAAATACCTGATTACCAGAGGAAATAATAATAAAATAATATGACATAATTACTTCTGAGTTGTTTCTGAGACATCATTCAGTCATTCACCAGAGTCCACAATATTAACCGTGTTGGATGGTAAAATAAGATTATCAGCAAGACTGACCTGTCGGACAACTGCAGATGAAATTTCAGCAAAGCTCAGATTTATGTAAGGAAGATCACAGCAATAAATTTCCCACAAGCATATGCCAAAGCTGTAGACATCACATTTTCTGTTATACGGCTTGCCATCAAGAACCTATAAAAAAAACCTCATTAATTTGTAATACATAAGAAACTAGTGAAAACAAAAAAAAAAGGTTGCTGGATAATATAGGCTAACATGTGCAGATCTGTTTGTAGAGATAAACAATAATGCAACTAGCTCAAGACAGGGTCAATTCAAGAACAAAGAGAAAAACATAATAACATTGCTCTACATAGGACGGATGAAGTATTCCTAAATCATCTACCCTTCCTGGCCCATGGAACAGAATCATGCTTTAAGCATTTAAATAACTGATATAAGGAACAAGGTGTGATTCCCTCTACTATTTGGACATTTTTTCTTTTCCTTTTCAGTTCTCCCTTCTCATCAAACAATCTGAGCCAACAAGCTTAAGCTAACTTCTTAGAGGCTCTGAAACAGGAACAACTTTTTGTTCAGTTCATGTGTGTGTGTGTTAGGTTTTTTTTTAATGAAAAATGTGGAAGATAACAATAATTAGGTTTAGGTTAAAAAGATGTTCTCAACTCAAAAAGAAATTAGTGCAGTAACAATAGAAGAAGATAACAGAGCACAATGACGCTGTCATGCACTGGGGAAATGTTTTTTGGCTACATAGTGATGGATATAATACAAAGACTGTCACACAATATATATGTCATCTGCAGAAAGTTTGCCTGGATGGCATCATACTTCTGAATTACAAAATAACTTTAAAAAGTTGTCCTTGTTAGTCATCACCTCTGGCGCCATGTAGCCAAGGGTCCCAGTTTCACCAGTCATGTCCTTTGGATTCTGAGCTTCAACTCGAGCAACACCAAAATCAGCAATTTTTAGATTTCTCTGATGATCTAGTAACATGTTTTCAGCCTTAACATCTCGATGAACTATCTTCTTTGAATGTAAATAGCTCAATCTGCAAAATGAAGACAAATAATGAATAACGGTCGAATATAGCATGATACCGATAATGTTTCAGATGAACATATTAAACAGAAGTCCACCCTCTGGCTAGATCCAATGCAAGCTGGACCACGATTTTAAATGCAAGTTTCTTCTTTCTGTTCTTGAATAGTAAGCTTTTCAGTGTTCCTCCAGGAACGAATTCCACGACAACACAACATGCCCTTGCAGGAAGGTTAGCTAAACCATCACTTGAAGATGAAGAGGTTTTGGATGGAATCTTAAGATCTGAAGTTCCCATTGAAGCACCAATAAACTGCAACGCATAAATATAGCGTACTTCAGTAAAGATGTTATACCAGAAAGCGAAAAGGAAAAGGAAAAAAGCAATATGATTTGCAGTAAGCCAGTAATAAATGGACAGTGGAAACTGCAAGTGAGTCATAATTTAACATGAGGAGAGTAACTTTGCAAAACAAATTGAAATTTCCGTCGAATTCAAATTTTTTTAAAAAAATTATATTGGAGAAGCTGAGGAATCAGGATTATACTTTTGTCACATTTGGATGGTCAAGCTGGTGCCAAACAGCAACCTCTTGTCGGAATGATGCTCTCAAAGCAGCAGTTTCTGCAGTAGTGGCCGTGCCCTCCTCCCCCCAGTCTAACAGTTTTACTACAGCACAGAAGACCACAACTTAATGCAGAATATTTAGAACGAACAATTGGTCTAAGAATATTAAATTCATAGAGATAGGGTTCTATAACTAGCTTTCATCAGAAGAAAGAAAAATACTGGAATTTTTCAAGAGGAGAATTTACGACTCATATTAAACTACTAAACTGTGTACTGATAATCAACTCCTTGCTGAAATTTCTGAAATCGCATTGCATTCCTGCACTAAGCAAAATACAGAAGTATAATGCTTTATTATCTACCATCAACTACTATTTTGATTAAACATGATCCCACCAGCTATGTACTTATATTCCATACAGATGTTTGTTGCATTGTCCTATCATATCACATTCTATGTTTAGATGTCATAAAAGCAGAGAATATAAGATATTAGTGTATGGCAATCAAATGTGGCCTTGTGACTGAGAAACTTTTTTCAGTAATTGATTATTTCCTTGACTCTTGGATCTTAGAATGTTTGTTTGATATCCCGGGCTGTCTGGGCATACAACCCAACCCTAAATATTATTACATGTAATAAGAACCCTTAAACACTAAGTATAGGAAATTAATTACAAACAAACACCCTATTAATTAGCATATTCATCATGTCTTATCCAAATGATGTCTTCGCTACTTGAGCCATTTTTCATTATTGGTGGCCTTCCTGACTGTATAAGCACAAAGCAGATGCATTGATTATCAATTTCTCATGTATTCATTTCCAAAAGTCCGACTACCCAGTCAGAGTGTTAATAACAGAATCTTATAATATAAAAATTATGTATATTATAAGATAATAGCTTCAAGGTTTCTGTTGAAACCTATTACATGTGAATAGCCACATTATGTCAAGCTTTTGGCCTAAGAAGAACACATTCAAGACATAAAAAGTTCAGGTAACAGAAAGCGTAGATTCTGGAAAGAAAAAACTTGAAAAATGCCCAAATATATTTTCATTTTACAATATTTGATTATTAGAAAGAAAATATGCAAGCTTTTTTCCCAAGTAAAGAGAAGAGGGCGATACATGCCTGCAACATCTTGGTTATCATAAGTACCACGATATATTGTACCATATGTTCCCCGAGCTACAAGATATTTTATCTCCAACTTAGATAAATCAATCTCCCAGACCTCCTTAGGTTTTTGAGGATCAGTATTTCTAGACCAAACGCGGCTCAAGTGCTTTTCCAGCTGAACATCCAAGCTTTTGAGATCAATCTTATCAGCCCTAAAAATCATATCCTTGTTACTAAGACTCCCGGGGCTCTTCCCCATGAGATTTTTTGGGGTTAAACTACCTGTATCATTCACCTTTGAACCACCCCCTTGAATTTCCAACTTGTCATCTTTCTCAACCTCCCTTATCTCATCACTAGTATTCGAATCCATTCCTGATGACAAACAAACTCAATTCCCCCCAACAGACTCTCAAAAACTTGCAGTTTTTAAAATTCTATGGTATACGAACATCAAACACTTATATTTCTAAAATGCTTCTATTAAGCTTTATATCAAATCAAACAAGTCAAATGCTTGAATATATGAAAGCAAACAAACACACCACCCTTGTTCCAATTTAGAATAGCCCTGTCAAATTAAGGTACATCAAGTCAAACATCAATCAATTGAGAAAACAAATAGAAAAATGAAAATAATAGAAAGAGACAACAAATCCAATGACACCTAAATAAACCAACCCTCTATACTACATATATCCTTGAAATAAATAAATTAATAATCTTTTTACAGGAATTAGTCAATTTACTATTTCTAGGAGAATCAAATTTACAAATAAAGAACTAAAGTTGAAACCCATTTCTTGAAAAT
Organism: Oenanthe sinensis; assembly: GCA_028671895.1. NCBI lineage: Eukaryota > Viridiplantae > Streptophyta > Magnoliopsida > Apiales > Apiaceae > Oenanthe > Oenanthe sinensis. The sequence goes on along the minus strand of CM053813.1, from coordinate 27,665,709 downwards.
AAAAAAAAGGCCTTTTTAGATGCTTCAAAACCTAACATCCTCACCACCAACCATTTTCTTGTTTGACATCATATATATATATATATATATATATATATATATATATATATATATATATATATATATAAAATGAATCTTTTCAAAGTAAACCCTCTGAAAATGACCCAATTTCACAAATACTTAGACCCCATCACAAATTAATGCACCAAAATAGACCTAATCTAAAAATCACACACCCCCTGATCACACACATATATAACTACTTACCCATAAGTAGAAAACACCAAAGAGAGAAAGAGGGCAGAGAAATGAGATACATATATGTATATATATATATATATAAACAAGAGTGAAAGGAGGGGGGGGGGGGGGGGGGGGAGAGATTGGCCAAAGAAAATAATAGATATAGAAAATAAAATTAATGGCAGGGATATAAAGAAAAAGTGAGAATCTGAATTAAAGAAGGAAGATGACAGATACATACATGATTGTGCATATATATATATATATATATATATATATATATATATATATATATATATATATATATATATATATATATGTATATGTAATTGTGGGGGGAGAGAGAAAAGCGCGGGGGTTTGCGTAAAATAAAAATATATATGTACTGTAAGATGTTTGTGTGTATACATAGACAGCAACATCCAACAGACAGATGGAATGAACTAATGTACTATTCCGTGCTGTCCTTCGTTGCCAAATCACCTGGACTTCAAAATGACGCTTTTGCCCTTATTGTGAGAATGGTAATATAGGTTTTTTTTTGTGATATAAATGATACTATAAAAATTAATCGGATGGGGAGATTTCTATAGAAACGAAATCTTGGAGATCATGGTTGTACGGCTCAAAAATCAAAATATAATTATACTTTTAGGTTTTTAATTAGAAAATAATTTTTATATAATTTTTATAATAAAATTTGACTATTTGATGATATTTTTTATGAATTTTTTTTATTAAAGTGATCATTTATTATACTCAAATCTCTTATACCACTAGTCTTATAAGCCGCGCTATGCGACGATATTATAATATATTTTTAAATTTAAAAATATTTAATAAATAAATACCAATAAAATTATGTGCAAAAGGCTTATAAGATCGTCTTCTCCTTTATATATCGCGACGACCTTTTTTAAATTTTTTTAAAATTATATAAAAGAAAATTTATAAATATATAATATTATAATAATTAATCTCGAACTATGTTCTCATTAAACACGTTTCTTCTTAATAAATCATTATCTCGTAGTTTTACATATCTTAAAATTATATGAAATTAATTTTTAAATATAAAAAACATAATAATTAATTTCGACCCACCTTCATGTTAAATACGTTTGTAGACCGCTCTCGTGCTATCACGTAAAATAAAACTCACGTCTCATCTGTAAATATTATCTAACAGTAAGAATTTGGAATTTGGGAAGAAGCTGGAAAAATAAAAGAAAAAAATGAAGGAATGTAGTCTAATTTTAGCAAAAAACTCACGTGTCGTAATCATTGTTCTAAAAATCGGTAATTAATCGGGATTAATCGTCAATTAATCCAGATTCTGTGGACTACCGTACTAATTAATAATCTGAATACCAGATTATTCAGAATATTCGATTAATCACTGGACACCCTCCACCGATTAAGTCTAATTCCCACTTTTTACAACACTGCTCGTAATAAAATTAATATTAAAATCATAAAATATATATTGAAAATATCTAAATTTTAGTTAATAGATCATTATACCAAAACTAAATTTTACTTAAAAAACAATCGTAACAAATCATAAATCAATTGTATATTAAAAATACTTTCACCTTCGAAGATTAAGTGTCCGTGTGGATACTGATGGAGACGTAAATCATACATACGGGATACATGGTAATTTAAGTTGTTGTGCTCTTTTTCTATCATCATTCTTCTTTCTCTTCGATTTGTATTAAAAATTTCATGTGCATACCCTGAAATTTAAAGATAAAAAATAAGACTAAACGTATAAACATTACAAATAATTATCAAACGAACATCAATCGAGTGTATATAATTATAAAAAAATCAAACCAAACGTAAACTATATAAGTATTATTAAAAATTTGTAACGAAGATATATATATTATGATCACATTCATAATTAGTATATGAAAATTTATAAAACCTAAATCTCTAAGAGAAAACATAATTTTACATTAAAAAGACTGAATTCTTTATATAGATCGATCTCGATTACAAAATCATTGTCTCATTATAATTCTTGTCACTTCTAAAAAATAGTAACTTATTTATTGTCATTTGCTAAAAATAGTTATGAAAATTATATATAAAAATCATTATCACCTTTTTATAATTGTCATCTTTAAAAAATAAGTACGAAATTTCTATATATAAATATTTTTTGCCATTTCTAGAAAATAGTTATTTTTTATTTCTCTTTTTCTTTTAAAATTTATATATCAAATCTTTTTAAAAAAAAATCATTATCAATTTTTTTGCAATTATAAATCTTCTTTATAATTTCGATAATGATAAAATAAGTTTTAATTATTAATATATAAAAATATGTTATAAATTATCTTTTGAGAAATTTAGTGTCACATCTAGTTTATAAAATCATTATTACCCTTTTATAATTATCATCTCTAAAAATTAGTTACAAAATCTCCACATAAAACTTATTTCTTACCATCTCTAAAAAATAATTATTTCTTATTTTCCTTTTAATTTTTATATTTCGTATAAAACTTATTTCATAGCTATTTCTTTTTCTTTTTTTCCCTTTTAAACCTTATATATCAAATCTTTTTTAATATTAAATCTATTACCCAGTAAATAGACTATTATAGAAGGGGGTTGAATATAATAGTACCAAACAATTAAAAACTAGAACACAAGTATATAAAAGAAATATTATTTTTTTAACTTTGACAAACTTAATACAAAACTCTCTCAAAAAATTAATGTTCTTAAGAGCTGCTAGGTTATAAGAATAATATGTATTGAACGATACATCAATATAAACATAATCATGTATTTATATAGTACACAGCTACTTATCTAAATAATGCAAAGATAATGACTAATTGATACAGAGATACGATTTCCATCATTATCTTCGGAATAGATAGCTTCAAGAAAGTAATTGTGATTCACACAAACACTTTCATTTCTATTTCCAATCAAGTCCTGATTTGTCGAATAATAACAAATGTCAAACTCTAATCAGTGTAAACTCTATCGGTGACTAAACTCTGATGACGTCACTTAGACTCTGATCAGTTTCTATAAACTCTCTTTGACATTCTCTGACAATATCATTTCTTCATATTTAACAATCTCCCCTAATTTATGCTTTGTGCAATAAAACATAAATTTCAATGATGATGTCAGAAATCTCATAGAAAAATGTATCAGTGTTTGAGTTTTCTACCTTGCCTTATACTCTCTTGTAAGAAAAATCTCCAGCTAGCAAATCATCAACTAACTTCTTTTCAGCTGTCTTCAATAATTCCATCAATTTCTTCTTCAACTCCTTCATCTGATCACTAGTGTCATCAATTTGAAAAATAACAGCTTTCAAGTTCTAGATTGGTGCTCTTTCCATGCTTTTATCCAAGACCATGCAACAAGTCCTTTAATCATCAAGATTTAGCATTAGTGTTGGAATGCCCAACATCCTTTTGACTTTGGAATCTCCTTTTTTCATCTCCCTCTCAGTATCATCTTCAAGCATATACCTTGGTTTGTACTCAAATTTTATCATCATCAACTTCTCACTTTTCCCCTATCATGTTATTGCTCATTCTAGAATTTTCACCCCATTTGCAGTAGAGTCATCTTCTTCATTTAGCAAATAAAGAACATATTACAGTTCTTTTGATGACTTGTGAGCTAGATCTTCTTCAAATAGTTCCATTACTCTTCCATCCTCCAGAAAGTACAATAGCTTCTCCTTATGAGCAACACCATCAAAAGTATATTTCACTAAGTGAACAACAACAAGCTTATCCAAATGATCCTGAGTTAATTCCTCTTCTGGTTTTTCCTTCAAAGAATGAGGATCTCTGAAAACATTTGCTTCTCCTCTATAGACTTTGGCTTTATCATCACCAATTCCCCCTTTATTTCTTCCAAGTCTAACATTAAGTGTTAGAGAATCAGTTTTTGTCCAAAGAAGATCAAGATTCTTCTTTCTACACAGAGATTATTGTTCTTCCTCCTCATCTTCAAAACTAGTTTCTCTTGGAAGAAATGTGGTTCCCTGCATTATGAGTGGAGATTTTGGTTTTGATAGATCTTTTTGTTGAACTGATTGAGATGATTGAAATGATTGAGGTGGTTGACTCTTTGCAATATCTACACTTGTCCCTCTGTTTGACCTGGTCACAGGATTGGATATTTGTTGAGGCATGACAGGTATAGATGTTGGAGGTTTTCTGTGAATTGGAGTCTTCTTCTGAATAAGAGTTTTCTTTGGAATTTGATTTTTCTTTTTCTTTGACTAGACTTGAGCTTATCAGTACAAGTATTCATCTTTTTCACTTTTTGTTCAGCAGCAACTGGATCTACATCAAGATATTCTTCTTCAAACATTTTCTTTGCCAGTTCTGTATCCTCCTTGATCTTTTCTTCAATTTTCTCAGTCTTCTCTTCTTCTTCCAATTTTCTTGCTAGCTCTGCATCCTTATTGATTTAATCTAGCCTTGTTACAACATCTGTTTCCATCAGAGATTGTTGCTTCCCTTGAACTTAATTAGAGCCTAAAGGAATCGGAGTTTTAGCTATCAGAGTTTGAGTTTTTACTTTATCAACACCCTTATAACTCCCTTGACCTTTATCAGCCATTCCACTTCCATCACCATCAGGTTTATCAGAGAATTTTAGAGAAAGATCTTTTTTGCATTTGTTCTTAGAAACTTTCTCTCCCTTTCTGACATCATGAGGGATAGAAAGATGATCCATGATGAGAGTCAAGGAATCCTGAATTGAAGATACAACGGTACTCAGAGTCTCTACCTTAAACTCCAAAGCAGTGTGCTGTTTAGAAAGAGTCTGCAATTTCTTTTCAATAACTGACTTGTTCAGTGTCACAACAGTATGAACAGAAACCCCCTGCTTAATGACATCTTCATGCAGAGAATTCATTTCACGGTGAAGAGCCTTAGTAAACACATTTGTAGCCTTTAACAGGGTCTTCATTTCATCAAAGGATATTGCAGAGTTTGCCTTTTGAACAAGGTCATGAGCATGAGACCAGTTCACCTTTTCATGAGAAAATTTCCAAGTTGATTCCCATAGTTTTTGCTTTTCAATATTAACAATATCTTCATGTGTAGGTACTCCCTTTTTAATATGTTTGACAACATCTTCCTGATCAAGAGCATGTTCAATCTTATCCTTTAGTTGAGTAACAACATAATAGTCCATATAGTCCATTTTTAACCTGTCAAGAGTATTATGAGCATTGAATGGCCATATTTTAGAGTTGTATCTATCCACATAAGAAATGGAGAGATCAGTAGGCTCTTCATCAATAAAGATAGGAAAATCCCCAGAGTCTGCTTCTTGATCAGCTGTTTCAGCATTAACACTAGGTGCATCATAGTTTGGGACTTGATGGACAGGTTGAACAGTAGAACATGTTTCTTGTATACTCTGAGCATCTGCACATAGAACAAAACAACCTAAGACAGTCTTATATTTTAAAGTAATCACATTACTTCTCACATCACACATCTCATGACTTTCAATAGTCAGATTTTGCTCACCAGAAGTAACTAACTTCTTTCTCATATCTAACTCTCCTTTTTGCTAGAACCAGTATCTGCCTCTCTATTTCATTTCTGTTTTCCACACATTTTACCTCAGTCTCATAAGAAAGGCTCAGATCACATTGTCCTACAGAAATAAGAAGTGACTGAGAAAGGAGAATGGTGGTCACATGAATAGGAGGCACCTTATCAGAACTATCCATGGTCATTCCATCAGTAAAAGAAGAAAATATAAAGTCTGAACTTATCCTATCAGAGTATGTAAATTCTGAAAAAAATTCAGAGTTTATACCTTAAACATTTATAGAGTCTGATGAAGTGTCCAGTGGCTTTGTAAAAAGTTGTTACACTAGTATTGCATCAGAGAGTGCCAAAGGATGAGCATCAGAGTTTGATCTATCAGCATTTGCATCAATAAATTCAGAGTGTAGCTGTTGTTCCTTGGTTTGGTCTGCAATCACATTGGGGATGATTTGTTCTTGTGGGACTAGAGTTTATTCAATAGCTGCTTCACTACTTTGAGAAGAAGGTTCTTATGTGCTAGACTCTGCCAGAGTTTGGCCTTCAGTATCAGCAACAACAGGATCTTCAATTAGTGTTTGTGTGCCTGCATCCAAAATTTGATTGGATGGTTCTTGTGTGGCTGGGGCCTTAACAACTTCTTCAACACTTTTAGTCGAAGGTTCTTGTAGGTTGTACCCTTGATCCATATTCGCTTCATATACTGGAATTGTGACTTCTGTTGAACTTTGATCAACAGGTTCTTGTGGGCCTGACCCTTCAGAGACTGCTACCTCACTTTGAGAGATATGTTCTTGTATGTCTGGGCCAAAAGAAACTCTTTGTTTCTTCTTCCTGGAGAAAACCAGGGAATCAATCTTTCTTTCTTCAATGGAATCATTGTTCTTAGCCTTTTGAGCAGTCATATCTTTTGTAATTTAATCAACTAGTTGCCTCACCCTTTCATATGATAATTCAAGTACCCTCTTAGGTGGTGAATTGGTAGGAGAATCAGAGACTACTAACGGGCCTGATTATGTAGCAAGAACAGCATTTTGCATATTAGAATTGTCATCATCATTTTTATCCCAGCATTTCCCATCAACAATTTCACTGCCAGCCCCTATTCCATTTTATCTTTACTTGGTACCTCATTTGAAGCACCTTCCAAGGTGATTACAGGATTGGTAAAAGGATTAACATGAGTGTCATCCATAATGTCTTCATCTGAAACACCAAAGCCTTGTGGATATATCTTGATTTGATTTATGTCCTAACTCATATACGATTTCCTCATGGATACTAAACTCTATTCAGCAACATCATGATTTACAGCATCAGAGTTTAGTTGTTCAGAATTTTCAGCATCAACTAGAGAGAAATATTGTGAGATTTTGCCTTTAACTAGTCTCTTCTTCTTTTTAATAGGCTCTGATATAGGATTGACATGAAATGGCTTCATGAAAGAAGTATGAGAAATATCTGAGCCAGGTTTGGCAGATGTCTTGATAGGAAATACCATGCCCTTAGCACTGTCATCAGAGTCTGTTGGCTCATCAATTAGCTTTCTTCTTCTAGGAGGAGACTTGGACACTGATTTGCCCTTTTTTAGGCCTGAGCAATGTGCCTGAGAGGCGTGTTTTGCAAGTGATGCCTTTTAGGAGACATGAGAGGTTGGTAGAGTTTGTGGATCAGTGTTTGGTGGGTGACTTGGGTTAGAATCAGAGTGGGTTATAGGTAAACTCTGATCTTTAGTCACTGAAAGAAAATCTTTTTCATACATAGTAGGCATTCTCTGATGTGGAAGAAGCCTAACCTGTATGGGATATACCAACTGAGGTAAAGTGCCCTCGTTTTCTTTCTTGACATCTTTCCTTGTCAAGTCAGCAAAAAGTCTCTTATTCATTTTAAAAACAGAAACGTGTGCATCATCATCAAAACTAACATCAGGCAAAAGATGACTATAAATCAACTATAAAAATCTAGCATAATATACAGTATGGTCATCATCATTAATTTTACTAGTCATCTGCCTAATCAACAAACAAGCAAAATTAATGTTTTGAGCATGGGTCAGAGAATACCCAATTTGTTGAGAGAGTTGATGGATGGCATCAAAATTAGTGCACTTGGCAGTAAAGGCCCTGGTGATACAATCGAAGAAGAAACTCCATTCTCTTCTAAGATTTAGCCTTGTGAGGCTTCCCAACTTCGATAGGCTTCCTCCATAGCCTATTTCTCTGAAGAAATCTTTGATATCACTGTCATTCTCAATATTATCATAAACTGCAAGCTTAGGAAGATGAAGAGCTTGTTGAACCACCAGTGGAGTGATGGAGTGTCGACCATTACACTATAGCACTAACATTGTTGAATCTAGCCGTGGACCAGATTCTTATCATGGCTTGGGCAGAAATCACATCGGGTTCCTACAAAGCATACCCAATACAACTTTGGGCTAGAAAATCTTGGATGACATGAAAGTCTTCATTGTCTTTTGATTTATGAAGAAGAGCTGAGTAGTTGGTAGTAACAAAGGTATAGTTCTTGAAAGAAACTCCCATAGAGACTATTGAAACATATAAGTGATACTTTAGATTTGAGAAGGATTTGAGACGCTTAGGATTTTGAGAGAGAATGAGAGAATATATGAGTGAAGATTTTTAATTCAAAATATAGAATACAAATGAATTAAACGATTCCCTCTCAATTAGCCTTGTAACCTGTAGTGGGACACGTGACAATAGATTAGAGGATATAAAATTATTACAATAATTCTAAAAATATAGCAGATGTGTGTGTATATATATACATATATTAATGCATAATATGAACCATTTTTCGTGACACACACGCGCATCCAAGGTTACTCCAATTAGAGATTAGCAATTATGACATCACAAATGTAAATATGATGTCACATGAATAAATCAATAATAATTATTTATATGAAAACAAATAATTATTTGAAGGTTGACTCATTGACTATAAATCAGAGATTGCATTATCTGACGATAAGATTTTACCACATATTCTGATAGAGTTTACCACATACTCTGACAAAGTTTACCATATACTCTAATAGTTGATGATATCAAAATTTGCAAGTACTGATTCAATTATCAAAGTTTGATAGAGGATAATAATCTGCTAGTTGTCCTTGAACTCCTGCTACCATTCCCAACTCATTGACCAATCTTATAAATGTTGCATCACACAAAGGCTTGGTGAAAATATCTGCTAGCTACTGATCAGTTAGAATAAAATGCATTTCAATTGTTCCTTCCATGACATGTTCTCTAATAAAATGATATTTGATACTGATGTGCTTTGTCATAGAGTGTTGAACTAGATTTTCTGTCATGGCAATTGCACTTCAATTATCACAATAAATATGAATTTTAGTAAAGTTCAAACTATAGTCTAACAGCTGAATTTTCATCCACAAAATTTGAGCACAACAACTTCCTGCAGCAATATACTCTGCCTCTACAGTTGATGTTGAGATGGATTTCTAATTTTTACTGAAACAAGAAACAATTCTTTCTTTTAAAAATGGACAACTGCCACTGGTGTTTTTCCTGTCTATTTTGCATCTTGCAAAATCAGCATCTGAATAGCCTATAAGTTTAAAATCAAATTCTCGAGGATACCATAAATCAAGATTAATAGTGCCTTTAAGATATCTAAAAATCCTCTTAACATCAATCAAATGAGGTTCCCTTGGATTTTTCTGAAATCTAGCACAAAGAAAAGTTGCAAACATGATATCTGACCTGCTTGCAGTTAAGTAAAGGAGTGAGCCAATCATACCTTTATAAGTTTTCATATCAACAGGCTTACCAATATCTTAATCCAACTTGGTTTTTTTGGCCAAATGAGTAGTTACAGTTGCAGATTCTAGCATGTTGAATTTTGTCAATAGATTTCTTGTATACTTGGACTGATTTATAAAGATGCCCTCTTTAGTTTGTTTAACTTGAAGTCCCAAGAAATAACTCATTTCTCCCATCATACTCATTTGATACCTGGACTACATTAGCTTGGAAAACATTTCACACAATTTCTCATTAGTAGACCAAAATATTATATCATCAACATATATTTGAACCAGTAAAAAGTCCTTACCTTGATTATTATAAAACAAGGTTTTATCAATTGTACCTCTAGTAAATCCACTTTCCAGTAGAAATTGAGCCAAAGTTTCATACCATGTCCTAGGAGCTTATTTAAGTTCATAAAGTGCCTTGTCTAACCTGTAGACATGATTTGAATATTTTGGATCTACAAAGCCAGGAGGTTGTTCAAAATGGACTTCCTCTTCAAGTTCTCCATTTAGAAATGCACTTTTAACATCCATCTGGTAGACTTTGAATTTCTTGTGTGCAACATAAGCAAGTAAAATTTTGATTGCTTCTAGTTTAGCAACAGGTGTAAAAGTCTCATCATAGTCAATGCCTTCTTGTTGAGAATAACCATTGACAACTAGTCTTGTTTTGTTTCTTGTAATGATTCCATCAGAGTATGTCTTGTTCCTGAAAACCCATTTAGTGCCAACAATAGATCTATTCTTTGGTCTTGAAACAAGAGTCCACACTTCATTCCTTTCAAATTCATTTAATTCCTCTTGCATTGCAGTAACCCAATCTGCATCTTTAACTTTTTTTGGCTCTGTCTGAAATAGAAAGTTATGATACAGAAATTCATTCTGAGTTATTTTTTTTTGTCTGAATTCCAGTATTTGGATTACCAATTATTAGGTTAGGTGTATGATCCTTGGTCCATTTTCTGATGTGAGGAAGATTCCTTGAACTAGATGCTCCCACATTATTTGTGGCATCATAAAATGATTCCTCAATAAATGTTGATCCTCCCCCATGAAGTTGTGCTTACTTCAAAGTTTGTATTTACAGAGTTTGAGTTATCAGAGTTTATGTCTGACAAAGATTGATCAGACTCTGATATTTCAATCACAGAAGTTGTTTCAATATTCTCTATGATAGTTTGATGTTGCTCCTCCTCAACATGTGTAGTATCTTCATTCGCAATCTCTATTTCCTTAAAGTTTTGAGAATCAGAGTTTAGAAGATCAGTGTTTGTGTCATCAGTGTCTCTGTTATGTTGATTCTCATTTTCAAATCTCAGACATTCTTGATCTTGTTCATCATGTAATCCTGCGATCTTAGTTTAATCAAATGAGACATTTATGGATTCCATGACTACTTTTGTTCTTAAGTTGTACACTTTGAAGGCCTTTGAAGAAGTGTTTGAGGTTGTAGAGTACCCAATAAAAATGCCTTCATCTGCTTTCAGTTCAAACTTTTTGAGCTGTTCAGGATGTGTCTTTAGAATAAAACACTTGCTTTCAAATATGTGAAAGTATTTCACATTTGGCTTCCTTCCTTTCATCATTTCATAAGGAGTTTTTCCATGCTTATTGATCAATATACAATTTTGAGTAATACAAGCAGTGTTCACAACATCTGGCCAGAAGTAAGTGAGAAGTTTTGCTGCTTCCAGCATAGTTCTAACAGCTTTAATCCGAGTTATGTTTTTCCTTTCAACTACACCATTTTGCTGAGGTGTACCAAGTGCTAAAAACTGTTGCTTATTCCTTTAGTTGTATAAAATTCTTCTATTGCATAGTTCTTAAACTTTGTTCCATTGTCACTCCTTAGAATCTTCACTTTGAGTGTTGATCCATTTTCAATTATAGTAATATGATCAAAAATGATCTCAGCTGGTTCATCCTTCTTGTGTAGAAAGTACACCCAAGTGTATCTTGTGTATTCATCAACTATTACCAGAGTATACTTCTTCTTTATAATTGACATAATATTGACAGGACCAAATAGATCAAGATATAGCATGTGGAAGGGTTCTTCAATTGAAGACTCAGTCTTGCTTTTAAAGGATGTCTTTCTCTGTTTTGCTTTTTGACATGAGACACAGAGGCCATCAAGATGGAATTGAGCTTTAAGAAGACCTCTCATAAGATCCTTTCTCACCAGTTCCTTTATATTGCCAAAATTCAGATGACATAACTTTTTGTACCAATTCCAACTTTCCATTGAAGTTGATTTTCCAAGGAGACATTTTAATGGTCCTTCAGAGTTTATTTCCAAGCCATCTTCAAATAGGTTGTTATGTCTGTGACCGATGAGAACCACTTTGTCAGTCCTTTTACTTTTGACTTCATAATGTGTTTCATGAAATTCCACATAATTAACTATGTTTGTCATTTTACTCACACTCAACAGGTTGTCCTTGAGTCCTTCAACCAGAGCTACATTCTCAATGATGACATTGCCAATTACAATATTGTCATATCCTAATGTTCTTCTTATGTTGCCATCTCCATAAGATACTACTGGGCCAGACTTCTCCTCAAACTCTAAAAGTATAGATTTATTTTTAGTCATGTGTGCAGAACATCCACTATCAATCACTAGGATGTTTTTCTGGTTTCCCTGCAATCATATATGCAAACTTAATTAGAGGTTTTGAGGATCCAAACAAGTTTGGATCCGTTCTTTTTAACATTGTTAACTTTTGCAGCAGAAATGACTTATCAGAGTTTAAGTTAACAAAGTTTGCATTTTTAGAGTTTGGTTTTAATCTATCAGCTTTTACAACATACTTTTATTTTATAGCATAAATAGAGGAAACAAGAGTTTTATTCAAATGAGGCAAGAGTTCATAATAGTTGAAATACAGACTATGATATTCTTTACAAGTGTAAATAGAATGTCATAAGCTACCACAATGAAAACAAAGACTGTGTGGCACTGTGGCCTATATCTAGTCTGTTTCCTAACTCCTGATCTAGGTCTCCCAGGTTCCTTCTTTTAATTCTGCCTGCAGTCAATAGCAAGATGATTAGAATTAACACAAGTGAAATAGGTCTTTCTAGGTGCATCAGAAATATTCTTATAATTAGTCTCTTTAGATATTCCTACCTTTCCATATCTATTCCTTTTTACTCTTTTAGCCTTATTCTTGTTGATGACATATTTCATCTTTTCCTTAAGCTATTTTTGTCAAAGCAAACCAATATTTACTGGTTTATTCTCTGACACACTGCTTTCTTTGTTTTTGGAATTGTTAGAATACTTATCAGAAGTGTTTGTTCCATTACTAGACCTAATAAAGTTAACAGGTTTATTCAACTTTTCATTAACTGTTGGGTCCCGGAAGTATCGTAGAAGGGGGGTTGAATGCGATACTAACAACAATTTAAAATTCTTTTCAGAATTTATGAAATTAAATTATTGCTTTAGCTGAGAGTTCGAGTCCTTGTAGTATTTGGAAGGCTGAAATACTAGCTTTCTATTTTCATGATTACACATTTAAGATATAGAAAATTAGCAAGTAAGTAAATAAGATTCAAGTTAAATATGTATATTAAACTTGAAAGGGTGTTACAACATTCAGTATAATAAACATTAATTTCTAGAACAGATTTGACATGAATTGTTCTACTTAAGGAATTAAACTCAAACCAGCACAGAAAATTTGTGAATATGACGTTGCAGACAAATTACTGAATTTGACTATTTTTTTACTCTTGAAAAATGAAGCCAATTGCCTCATATTTATAGAGGTTGAAGCTAGCAAGACTTTTGAATAAAACTAATTTAAAAAATCAAAAGACTTTATAGTTTAGCCTTCAAGACTTTTTAAATAAGCAGGGCAAGACTTTTAAAACTCGGTAAGACTTTTAAAAACTCGGTAAGACTTATTTTCTAAGGCACATCAAGACTTTTTGCACTTGAATTTTCGGTAAGACTTTTTCTAAAGTCTTAAGGAATTTTCGGTAAGACTTTTTAAATAGTCTTAAATAAAATTCGGTAAGACCTTTTGAATATTCTCGATAAGACTTTTTAATTTGAAGCTCGGTAAGACATTTGAAAGCAAGCTTCGGTCAAACTTTTGATATAACTTGCAATACTTTTTCTTTGCCTAACTTTGAACACATGGCAAGCTTTAATTGGCCTCTTTAACAACATAAAACACCTTCCCCTTCAATTTGAAAAAGCAAGGGGCCTATTTCGTCTTTTAGTGGATGGCTCCGTAGAAATGCTTTTAGACCCACACAACTTATAATATTTGATTAATAAATAATAAATTTAATTCAAAAATTATATTAAAACAGTATCTAATATTATTTAGATATTTATAAATATAATTTACTAAATAAATAAAATATTTATTAATAAAAATAAATTATTACGCTCTAAGCTGCGGTCTTCTGAACGTCTGGAACCGAACTCCTTTTGACTTGAAAATGATAAATCAATTCCAACTGGGGTTCCACTTTTACGAATATATGACTCTATATTTCTTCCGTGTCAATTCTTTTTCCGTCTTATCTTCAAGTCAGTATCGCCAGGCCTATTTAGTTGTATCTACAGTTGCAATTAGAAGTACCTCTGTTACTGAAATAATTTAACTCTTTAAACTAGACAATACTTCTTTTCACCAATGCATGTACCCAATTCAATATTCAATCTTGGATTCTGACTCTTGTACACTGCATTCCAAACACACCTGTATCCCTTTAAGCTTCCAGCTTCTGTCTTCTTCATTCCAAACACTAGCAAAGACACAATCTTGGCAATCCTTAAAACGAAGCCCGATTATCGACCTCCATGACCGATGAAAGCAGATCGTCCGCCAAGCTCGAGGTACTGTGACTATCATGAGGATACAGGTCACACGACCGAGCAATGCTATCAGCTCGGCAATTTAATTGAAAGTAGACTTAAGAGAGGCCAGTTCACTCATTTCATCCAAATAGAGAATACTCACCAAAGGGAAAGCCACTCAGAATCGAATCGCATCATCGATGTAATCTCAGGAGGCCATGTAGCTGAAGGCTCATCCAGCAATGCAAATACGTAAGGAAAATTTTCAATATTAATCCTAGATACCCTAAAAGAACCAAACCCAATCCAACTCCGGTGATCTCATTCTATGACGATGATTACCCAGCCGGGCTTATTGATAACCATCAAGACACACTGATAATCACGACTCAAGTGGGAATGAACACATTTAAGAAAATTTTGATCGATAATGGTAGTTCGGTATATATCCTTTATCATGGAGCATTTTCTAGAATGGACTTAGGGGATCGTAAGCTCAAAAACGTTCAAACACCTTTGTTCGGATTCAGAGGCAATGAAGTTAAGATATTCAGAGAGTGTCCAACATAACCACCGTCATCTTACGGAAGTTTGAAAACTTGAAGAGTTTGAATATGCGGGTGGTTCCCGGCACACCAACGCTCAAACGGCTCAACCTCCATCACAATGCGTGGTCGAGGCTGGATGATCGGAGGCAATTCAGGCAACAGACGGTTTGTCAACAGGCCCTGAAGGGTAGTGTGAGGAACAACATTAACACCGTCAAGCCTCTCAATAGCTAAAGTGTCTTCCAAGTGACGGGAGGAATGACGCCGGGAATGGCCCTATTTATCTGACTTCTTTCACTTCAGATCTCAAACATCTTCAGGATCCACAACTCAAACAACAGACTCATCTCTCAAATGCTCTACCTCGTGAGTCGAGGCCACACAACTAGGCCCATCTCGACTTCCAGCCAATTTTTTCAGTAGAGCGAAAGCAGCCTTCTTCATCTCTGATTGAACTCCGTGTTCTAAAACCTTCTGTAAGGAAAGTCCACCCATTGGACAAGGGAAAATAAACAGGCTCAGTTATACCTAGAAACCACAAAACCAAAAAAGAAAGAAAAGGATAAGACGACCAATACAACTCACAGTTATGACGAGCTAAAAAATAGGTGTCAGAAATTTTTTTATAACCATACAAGGAATCTGAGCCATAAAAACGATCTAAAAATCTCTGTCATAAGGTTCTATATTGTTGACATGATCGATCTTCTCAGCGGCTACCTCGCTGAAAGGCTCGAACAACTCGAGATCGGGCTCGTGAAAGAACAACCACTTCTCGTGGAAACCATCATTAGAAGATTTAGTCAGTACGAGCTTGGGTCTTTTAGATCGGCTGTGTAGGTACACCAAGCTATCGCTTTACTTGGCATGATAGGTCGAGAAGAAAAGATGAAGAGAAGGTTGTTAGGAATCTACATGAGATTTGATGATAACATTAATCTTAGAATCATAGAAATTTTATTTGTTGTAACTGATCAATTGATATGAAAGTTATAAATATCAATTGATCAGGAAACCATTTATCAGTTGAAGTGTTTATTTGAATCAACTGATAATTTGGATTGTAGCATAGGTGTACTTAGTCTATCTCAATTGATATGGCTTTAAGTCGACTGACAATTTTCTATCGAATTATACTGGAGTCGATTGATGTTGGTTATCAACTGATGTATATTTTAGGCTGTCAAATTGTAATTATTTGAAGACAGGGAAATTGTACAAATGAAGTATGATCAACTGATATGGAGGCATCAACGGATAGAGGATCAATTGATGTAAAGTCAAGTCAAAGGTTGAAGACCATCAACTGATATGAAGACCCATCGATTAATCTATCGATCGATAAGTCATCAATCGAGAAGTCATCATCTATCGATCGATAAGTCACCAATCGAGAAGTCATCATATAACTATCGAGAAGTCATCATATACCGATCGAGAAGTCATCATTTATCGATCGAGAAGTCATCAACTGATAAGTCATCATTTATCAATCGAAGAAGAATATCAGTTGATGAATACAAGGAAGGATCGATCGATATGCTTAACAATAAAATATCAGTTGATTGTGACAATGCAAGTGGACAAGTTGACAGACAAAAGCACACCTATGGAAGACAGTCTGCACAGACTGTGAAGACTCAAAAAGAAACTGTCTTTTCCAAAGCCGTAAAAACTTTCTAAAGATAGAAAAAGGCAGACAGAAAAGACAGATAAAAAGCAATTCTAGAATAGATTAAATGTTTTTATTCTTTCTAGGAATTGTAAAAACATACTTGTGTGATATAAACAAGTGTGGAAGCATTATTAGAAAACACACAAGTTAGACATATTTCTTAATCAACTGTTCAAGCTTGAGAGCACATTTGTAAGAACAGTTGATTTGTTTTCTAATCTTGTAAACGCAACTAGGTTTCTTCTAACCTAGGAGCATTGAGCAAAAATATATATTGATGGAAAAATCAATCCATCAATAATTTTAAATCTCTTTGTTCAGTTTTATTTTTCAGCATTAATTTGTTCGAACATATTCTCTTATTCTTTCGATCATCAAGAACAAATATTAGAACACACAAAAAGTTTTAATATTTATATTCAACCCCCCCTTCTACAAATATTGACATTGTTCTAAGGAATAACAATTGGTATCAGAGCAGGCTTTCAACATACAGAAAGTTTAAAGATCAAGAACAGTCAATATGGGTCAAAGAGATTCAGGTGTGAAAATTCTAGTTTTAGAGAAAGATGAATATTTTCCATGGAAGGTCAAAATGCATCTGCATCTTCTTTCTCTCGACCCTTCTTATGTTAACTGCATAGAAAAAGGTCCTCATGTTCCCATGAAGCTAGTCACAGGTGTAAACCCTGATGGAACTCCTGCACTTGACAGACATGTTCCAAAACTTATTTCTGAGTTCACAGAAGAGGATGAAAAAGAAGTACTCAAAGACAAGAAGGCCATGAACATTCTGTTTAATGGTCTAGATAAAGATATGTTTGACAATGTAATAAATTGTACTTCATCAAAAGAAGTATGGGATACACTTCAAACTCTGTGTGAAGGAACTGAACAAGTAAGGAAAAACAAGATGCAACTCTTGATTCAAAAATATGAATCATTCCATTTCAAGAGTGGAGAATCTATCAATGACACCTATAGCAGATTTCAGAAGTTGTTAAATGGATTGAAGCTATATGGTAGGGTTTATGCAACTGAGGATACAAATCTAAAATTTCTTAGATCTCTTCCAAAAGAATGGAAACCAATGACTGTTTCCATTAGACAATCTCAGAACTTCAAGGATTTTACACTGGAGAAACTTTATGGTATTCTCAAGACATATGAGTTGGAAATCCAACAAGATGAAGAGATTGAGAAGAATCAAAGAAAAGAGAAAACTGTGGCTTTAGTAGTCAAGGGAAATGAAGAGAAGAAGGAAAATGGGTATGGAGAAGAGTCAGTCATGATGGCTGGTGATGCTATTGAAGAATCATTCAAGAGAAAAGGAAAGAGCAAGTGTGAAGAAGATGAAACATGCTCTCAGGATGATTTGGATGAGATTGATGAGCACCTTGCATTTCTGACAAGGAAATTTTCAAAGCTAAAATTCAAGAAGAATCCATATGCTCAAAGGCCTGGATCCCAGTTTAGAAACAACAATCAAAATAAAAATCTGGTTGAAAGATCTAAATTCAAATGCTTTAACTGTGGATTGGCTGGTCATTTCTAAAGTGAGTGCAGGAAGCCAAAACAAGAAAAGGCAAAGTCATATGAGGGTATTGATTATAAAAAGAAATACTTTGACCTTTTAAAACAAAAAGAAAAGGCTTTTGTAACTGAGGAGAAGGACTGGGCTGCTGAGGATAGTGATTCTGAAGAATATGTCAATCTTGCATTAATGGCCAATCATGAAGATGAAGAAGCTAGTTCAGCATCTAATCAGGTACTAGCTACCAACTTTTCCGAGCTTACATCTGAGGAATGCAATAGTACTATTAATGAAATGTCTAATGAACTGTACAATTTGCATGTCACTCTAAAATCTCTAAACAAAGAAAATCTCAAGTTAAAGAACACCATTGATGCCTTAACTGAGAGAAATATTTTTCTTGAAAATGAACTTGTTTGTTTAGAAAGATTTAAGCAGGAAAGAAAGGATGCTAGGAATGAACTAGTAAACAGTTTGAAAAGAGAAGAATTGTTGAAAGAACAATTAGCTGAAGAAATTGAAACCATTAGCAAATAGAATAGGTCTGCTAAAACTGCCAAACAAATTATTGATGTTCAGGGTGTAGATACTCTAGGAGATCTCCCCAAATCAATAGGCAAGTCATTGACTGATACTTCAATGGATAAAGATCAATCGACTGCTAATCCTTTATCAACTGATAAGGATTATCAATCGATTGATGCTGAATCAATCGATAAGCATCCATCGACAAGTAAATCATCAATGGCTAATAAAAAGAACAAATTTAGCACTCCTATTAAGTTTGTTAAGGAAACCAAGAATCAAGTTGAGACTGAGACTGAGAAGATCAACATAGGTAGCTTATCCAAGAAACAATTAAAAGAAAAATTAGAAAAGATAGCACCTGTGGAAATTACTCTATCTAAGTCTGAGAAAAAGAAAAAGAATAGGAATGGTAAAGTAGGCATAAATAAGCACAATAATTACACTCCTGATAAGTATGCACCTAGAAAGGTATGTGCTAAATGTGGTAGTGTAAATCATTTGTCCATGCAATGCAAAAGTGAAAAGAATTCTATATCTGCAAATGATTTAAATATACATGCCATGACTGCAAATGCCATGTTTACCAATCCTATGCTCATGAATGCCATGTCTTCTAATTTGGTTGCATCTAATGTTCATATGCCTTATGCACAAGTTCCATACATGTATAATCCCTTCTTTGCATATCCTAATATGAACATGCCTGGTATGCCATGGAACATGCCTAATGTAAATGATGAAATCCATGAAAATTCTGCCATGAGTTCTAAGGTGTCAAAGCCCCAAAAGTCAACTCCCAAAGATAAAGTAGATTTAAACCCACCAAAACAAAAGGAACTTAAGTTGACAACAGGGGCTCAAGCTGCAACTAATAAAAGAGGACCCAAGGCAACTTGGGTACCAAAAGCAACTTGATTGTTTTATGTGTGTGCAGGGAAACAGGAAGAAAAATCTCTGGTATTTGGATAGTGGATGTTCAAGGCACATGACTGGAGATTTGTCCCTGCTCACAAAGTTTGTGGAAAAAGCTGGCCCAGGAGTTACTTTTGGAGATAACAGCAAAGGTTTTACTCTGGGATATGGCTCAATTGCAAAAGAAAATGTTATCATTGAAACTGTAGCACTAGTTGATGGATTGAAGCACAATTTGCTCAGTATTAGTCAACTGTGTGATAATGGTAATGGTGTGTGGTTTACAACTGAATCATGCATCATAGCCAACAAAGAATCTGGTGAAATTCTCTTAACTGGAGAAAGAAAAGGGAATGTCTATGTGGCTGATTTTCACTCTGTAAAGGCAAATTCAATGACATGTCTACTTAGCAAAGCCAATACAGAAGAAAGTTGGACTTGGCACAAGAAACTAGCCCATTTGAATTTCAAAGCCATGAATTTATTGATTAGAAAGAATCTGGTTAGAGGCATTCCACAGATGAAATTCACCAAGGATGGACTATGTGATGCATGTCAAAAGGGAAAACAAAGAAAAGCATCATTCAAGTCAAAGTCTGAATCATCAATTGATAAGCCTCTGGAATTATTGCACATGGATTTATTTGGTCCAGTCAACATCATGTCAATTGCCAAAAAGAAATATGCCCTAGTAATAGTGGACGACTTCACAAGATTTTCATGGGTATATTTCTTACATTCTAAGGATGAAGCAAGCAAATTAATTATCAATCATGTGAAGAATGTTGACAATGGCACTGAATGGAAGGTCAAGAAATTTAGAAGTGACAATGGTACTGAATTCAAGAATTCAACCATGAGAGAATTCTGTGAAGAAAAAGGTATCACTCATCATTTCTCTGCTCCAAGAACTCCACAGCAAAATGGAGTAGTTGAAAGGAAAAATAGGACCTTGTTTGAAGCTGCTAGAACTATGTTAGAAGAAGCAAAACTTCCTACATACTTCTGGGCAGAAGCAATTAATACTGCTTGTTACATTCAAAATATTTCCATGATCAATAAACCTTAAGGCAAAACTCCATATCAATTGATAAAGAAAGACAAGAAGCCAACAGTTAACTTTCTTCATGTCTTTGGCTGCAAATGCTTTGTACTGAGAAATCAAGGTGAAAATCTAGGAAAATTTGAAGCCAAAGCTGATGAAGCTATATTTGTTGGATATGGAATAACAACCAAAGCATACAGAGTCTACAATCTTAGATTACACATTGTTATGGAATCTATGCATGTAGTTTTTTATGACAAGAAAATTCAAGGGTTGTTTGATGAAGGATTTCATGATCTATTGCTTTTTGAAAATGAATCCACAAGTAATATTGAAGATAGTGATGATGATGTGGAAATCACAAGAGTTCAAGTACCTAGAATCCTCTCATCAATTGATGTCAATGCATCAATAGATAACTTATCAGTTGACAATCATCAATCAACTGATAATACATCAATTGATAATCATTCGATGGATATCAACTCTGCTCAACAATCTTCAAGTAGAGTGTCCATCTCAGGGGGAGGGTTCTCAAATAGTCAATCACATCACAATGATCATAACACTTCCAATGATCATGAAGCATCATCTTCAAGGACAAATTTACCATCACAAAGGAAATGGACAAACAGCCATCCCTTTGAATTAATAATTGGAGATGCAAATGATGGTGTCAAAACTAGAAGTGCAACTCAAAATGAATGCTTGTATAGTAGCTTCCTATCTCAAGAAGAACCAAAAAGGATTGAAGAAGCCTTGAATGATCCTGATTGGATAATTGCTATGCAAGAAGAGTTGAATCAATTTGAAAGAAACAAGGTATGGAAGCTGGTGCCCAAACCAAAGAACAAGTCTATCATTGGTACAAAATGGGTGTTCAGAAACAAAATGGATGAATCTGGTACAGTGACAAGAAATAAAGCAAGATTAGTGGCAAAGGGCTATTCACAAGAAGAAGGCATAGATTTTGATGAAACTTTTGCACCAGTTGCAAGATTGGAAGCAATCAGAATCTTTCTAGCATATGCTGCTCATGCTAATTTCAAGGTGTATCAGATGGATGTGAAAAGTGCTTTTCTCAATGGAGAGCTAGAAGAAGAAGTATATGTAGAACAACCTCCTGGTTTTATTGATTTTGTTCATCCTGGATTTGTATACTATCTTCTCAAAGCACTTTATGGATTGAAGCAAGCACCTAGAGCCTGGTATGACACATTGTCTAAATTCTTGATTGAAAATCACTTCACAAGAGGTACTGTTGATAAAACTCTCTTTCATAGAAATGTAAATGGCTCTATGATTCTTGTTCAAATCTATGTAGATGACATTATTTTTGGCTCAACTAATGAAAAAGTTTGTAAAAAGTTTGCTAAGTTGATGCAGAGTAAATATGAAATGAGCATGATGGGAGAACTAACCTATTTTCTTGGTTTGCAAATCAAGCAAGTTAAAGATGGTATTTTCATAAATCAAACCAAATATATTTCTGATTTATTAAAGAGATTTGATTTAAGTGAATGTTCTTATGCTAAAACTCCCATGGCCACTGCAACTAGACTTGAATTAAACACTAAGGAAGCAAAAGTGGACATTTCAAGTTATAGAGGTATGGTTGGCTCATTACTTTATTTAACTGCAAGTAGGCCAGACATAATGTTTACTACATGTCTTTGTGCTAGGTTTCAAGCTGATCCTAGAGAATCTCATTTGATTGCAATAAAAAGAATATTCAGATATCTCAAAGGAACTCCAAATCTTGGAATTTGGTATCCTAGAGATTCTGGATTTGATCTAATTGGTTATTCAGATGCAGATTATGCAGGTTGCAGAATTGACAGAAAAAGCACTACAGGCTCCTGTCAATTTCTAGGAAATAAGCTTGTTTCATGGTTTAGCAAAAAGCAGAATTCAGTGTCTACATCTACTGCAGAGGCTGAATACATTGTAGCTGGAAGTTGCTGTGCACAAATATTATGGATGAGGAATCAACTACTTGACTATGGGTTCAACTTGAACAAGATTCCTATTTTCTGTGATAATACAAGTGCCATTGCTATAACAGAAAATCCTGTACAACATTCCAGAACCAAGCACATTGACATAAGGTATCACTTCATTAGGGAACATGTAATGAATGGTACAGTTGAATTACATTTTGTCCCTAGTGAAAGACAACTTGCAGACATTTTTACCAAACCATTAGATGAATCTACCTTCAATAGATTGGTCTGTGATTTAGGTATGCTTAATTACATCTAATCCTTTAAATGTCTGACAAGTTATGTATTTATATTATATGTAGCCATTGACTATGTTAAATTATTGATTCTTCAATAATCAACTGATAAACATTTTACATATCAAAGGATATTACTGAAGCAGTCGACAGATAAATATATCAATTGATGATATATTTACTTATCGATTGATGTTTATAGCTATCGACGGATAAATATATCAATTGATGATATATTTAGCTATCGATGGATAATTGTACCTGTCGATGGATAAGCAATTTATCAATCGATGACCTAGAATTTAAAGGGGTCCATGTCATCAATCGACCTGTACAAAAATCTAGCCGTTGATTACTTATTTTATCAATTGGTTAAAACGTACATTCCTGTATGTATAACAATCGATTGCCAAAATTGGTAACTTTTAATTATCAATACTCTTCCAATGGTCGATTTAGTTCTATTTTGAGTAAGAAATTGGTTGGGAAATCAGTAAATATAAATAGTGAGATTAAAACTTCTTTTAATTCTTACTTGCATTTTTACTATCGATTTTTCTATCTCTTTCTCTTTCTCAATCTTCGAACTTACTCTGTATCTATCTCTTGCTAAGAACCCTAATCTACTACTGTCTATTTATTATTTCTGTTATAATTACTAACAAGTTTGCCAGTTAATTCAATTATAAATCTTCAAACACGATAATGGCATCTTCAAAGAAAGTCTCACAATCTGGATTCTACTATGAGCTCAACAACTTCGTTGCTTGCACTATGGTGGAGGAAGCCCCAACAGAATTTCATCCCCTAATGGAATTTCTAAGGAGTTCGAAAATTGCAAAGGCCCTCTCAGAAGCACCAAAAATAGTGTGCAATCTAGTTGAAGAATTCTGGACAACAGCACAAGTAGCAGATGATTTTTCTACAATCTCCTTTGAATGCAAAGGACAAAGGTATATTCTAACCTCTGTGGTCTTGGGTGAGTGTTTAAATATTCCTGCAAATAATACCGAAAATGCACCCACTGACACAGATATTAGAAACATGCTTAGGGAAATCAACTATACTGCTCCTGATGCTAGTCTAGGTAGTATTGTTAGAAAGAATCTAAGAAAAGAATGGTCATATTTCTTTGATGCTTTAATAAAGTGTTTTTCTGGTAAGGTTAGTAATTTTGATGCAATAACAACTAGTATGCAACAAGTAGGGTATAGCATTTTATATGATAGATATCATAATTTAGGAAGCCTGTTACTCAATGAAATATCTGCCAAATTGGGGAGTAAAATAAATAGATCTAATCATATTTATTATGCATGATTTATTATGATTATTATTAACCACTTTGTCAAGGATATTGAGATTGACAGGATTACAGAAATTTTGGATTGCTGGACTCAAAACAAAAGGGTCTTTAAAGACTTGGTTAGGATCAATCTTCACAGCAATGTGGAATTGATCTATCCCCCTTTTGTTCAGGTATTTATCTCTACTTTAAACTCTTCTAAACCTAATTCTTCTTTGCCTTCTGTGACTATGGAGAGTGGTAGTAATGACCCCAACCCTCCTACCCAGGCCACACAACCAATCTCTAAATCCAAATCTAAGAAACCAACCTCAATAGGTTCTCAAAAATCTGCTGTTGTAAAAACCAAGAAAAGAAAATCAACTAGTGTGGTAGATAGATTAGAGGAGGATGTAGGTGGTGAGGGAACTGGGGAACATCTAAGAACCCAGAAGGATAAGGAGAGTGAGGGTGTGCAACCTCAACCTAGCCACTCCATAGTCTCCCAAAAGACTGTGGATGTTAACATGGAAAATACCACATCCCTATTGTCATTCTCTCAAAAGGATGACAATATTGAAAATAGCCCACAACCAGGGGCACAGAATCAAATTGGGGACACAAAAGCCAAATCACTAACACCATACAAAAGAAGAGAAAAGAAAGTCACCTTTGCACTTGGGGAATCACACACTGCAAAACCACAGGAAACTGTGGAGGAGCCTTCACAAAGTCTGCTTGATGCATCTCATATAAATGATGAGATGCAGCCCCATTCTCTTTCAATTCCTATCTCTTCTATTCTTCTATCCCCATCTCAAACTTCTTCAGAAAATGTTTTGATAGATTATCGAACATTTTCAGATTCTCCTTCTTTGTTCTTCAAGGAGAAGCCAACACTCTCTCCTGAATCTTCTTCTCAGAATTTTCAGGATTCTATTTCCAATATCATCTCAAACATAACTTCACAAATTATCTCAACTGTTTCTTCTCCATCAATTGATGTTCCTTCATCAATTGATATTCAGCCATCGACTGATAAGCCATCGATCGATACTCAAGATCAATCGATGGGTATGCATCAATCGATGGATATCCCAAACACCACTTTAACTGATAATGTCAATACATCAATTGATGCTCAATCAATTGATGTTGCACAAACACTCTTAGGATTGAGTGAGTTGAGTGAGAGACAGGATTGTAACCTGGCAAAAGGAGAGGAAGTGAGTAAAAACATTCATATTTCTTCCAGGAATGAGAGTGAAATACTTGAGGGCCCCACCTTAGTAGGTGCAAAAGAAATAAGTGAGGGAGAGGTGAGATTCCAGGATGAGATCCTGATGCAAAATAGAGAGATGAGTGAAAGTGATAAAAATAGTCTACTTTTTGCACAGGAATTGGAAATTGAAATGATGGCAGAAGAAGGAGTAAAGGAGATAGGGGGAGCAAATAATGCTGAAGCTAGTGGGAGTGGAATTGCTAAGGACTTTGAAGAGGAAATAGATGCTGGTGAATTGGATCCAAAGAATTTCATTCATCCTGATCCACAATATCAAGGGTTGGCTACTTCAAGTAACAGGAATGCAGAACAACTCTTGGGCATTGATCATACAGATCAAAGGACCAGGAATCTGAAGGAAAGCATCGCCAATACAACAGACACTTGTTATATGGCACCTGAAGAGTTGGAGAGTGATTCTGATGAAGAGCCATGGATGAGCACTATTGATGGTTCCTTAGAAGCTGCTGAGACTGAAATTCTCTCTCAATATAGAAGAACAATGGTGAAAGGAGAAATTGAAGATCCTACTCAAAGGAGAATTGCTCACTATATGAGAGAATCAATGAAAATTCAAAAGATGACAGTAACAGGAGTAAGGAGGGAACTGGAGAGGATTAAAGACTGTATCTCATCTAACAAGGATGCAATGGACAGGAGATTGGATGAGAAGCTACCATTCAACACCATGAATAGCATCAAAGACAAGCTTTTCAAAGAATTCAAAAATTTTACATCTTTGGAGACAAGAGTATGTTCTCTAGAAAAGAAGATGGATGATATTATCAGAGGTCAAAGTCTTCATGCTTCCATTCTTCAAAAGTTTCTTGACAGACTTCCACCACCCCCTCCAATTGATGATAACAAAAAGGGGGAGAATACAAAGAAGAAGGATGATGATGGTGGTGATGGCAAAGGCAGTGGAAGTGGTGGAATAGGTGGTTCTGGTATGGATAAGTCAAGTGGCATTGGTGGTTCTGCACCCAGAAGAGATAAAAGCAGAAGTAACATGGACAATCAATCTTCAAAGAAATCTAAGTCATCTAATTCTCCAAAAGATAATTTAGAACAGAAAAAGAAAGATTATAAGAAGTTTGATGATGATCTTGAAGCTAGGAGAATTTCTAGGGAGAAAGAAACTCAATCAATGATTGAGAGAGAAAAGAAAAGAATTGAAGATCTAAGGAGAAGCACTGAGTTAGTAACAGAGGCAGTAGAAAAAGGAGACTTGGATGAGTTCATTGCTCAAACAAGAAAAATAAATGAAGATGCACAAAAGGCTGCCAAGGAAAGAAACTCAAATACAGAAGCTTTTCTTCAATTGGATATTGGAGCTCTTAAAGAAAAGAAGAAAGGGAAAGCAATAGTGATTGAAGAAGAGAAGAAGAAAGAGACTGAACCAGTAAGTCAAAAGCTACTTCAAGGAGCCATCACTACAGGAATCTCAGATGCCTCAAGGAGAGAAAGGGAGAATGAAGAGATTGCTAGACAGATGGAAATGCAATGGCATTTGGAAGAAGAGCTACAGGCAGAGCAACCTTTGAGAAAAAGGAGAAAAGTTTCTATGGCCAAGAAAAGGTCAAGTTCTACTCAAGAAATAGTGGTTCAGGAAAACCTCCAGGGTCAACAAGAAGAAATCAAGGAGGAGGTCACAATTGAAGGTTATGATTTGAAGGGAATACCAGTAATCAATGAAAAAGGATTAATTGGAGTAAGGACTCACCCTGCAACCTCTAACCACGAAGAATCAATGAGGTTGGAGTATGAAAATGGAGTGAAAATAATCTATTCATTGAAGGTGATAATGAAGCTGCTTGCAGGAGTTATCTATCAATCTGGTACTTCCAAAATTAATGTGCCAATTAAGTTTCTTGATTCTATCTAAATGTAATTTTTTTTAAGGGTTTTTGTTATCATCAAGTAGATTTATGCCTGTTAATAACACAGACACAAATAGGGGGAGATTGTTAGGAATCTACATGAGATTTGATGATAACATTAATCTTAGAATCATAGAAATTTTATTTGTTGTAACTGATCAATTGATATGAAAGTTATAAATATCAATTGATCAGGAAACCATTTATCAGTTGAAGTGTTTATTTGAATCAACTGATAATTTGGATTGTAGCATAGGTGTACTTAGTCTATCTCAATTGATATGGCTTTAAGTCGACTGATAATTTTCTATCGACTGATACTGGAGTCGATTGATGTTGGTTATCAACTGATGTATATTTTAGGCTGTCAAATTGTAATTATTTAAAGACAGGGAAATTGTACAAATGAAGTATGATCAACTGATATGGAGGCATCAACGGATAGAGGATCAATTGATGTAAAGTCAAGTCAAAGGTTGAAGACCATCAACTGATATGAAGACCCATCGATTAATCTATCGATCGATAAGTCATCAATCGAGAAGTCATCATCTATCGATCGATAAGTCACCAATCGAGAAGTCATCATATAACTATCGAGAAGTCATCATATACCGATCGAGAAGTCATCATTTATCGATCGAGAAGTCATCAACTGATAAGTCATCATTTATCAATCGAAGAAGAATATCAGTTGATGAATACAAGGAAGGATCGATCGATATGCTTAACAATAAAATATCAGTTGATTGTGACAACGCAAGTGGACAAGTTGACAGACAAAAGCACACCTATGGAAGACAGTCTGCACAGACTGTGAAGACTCAAAAAGAAACTGTCTTTTCCAAAGCCGTAAAAACTTTCTAAAGATAGAAAAAGGCAGACAGAAAAGATAGATAAAAAGCAATTCTAGAATAGATTAAATGTTTTTATTCTTTCTAGGAATTGTAAAAACATACTTGTGTGATATAAACAAGTGTGGAAGCATTATTAGAAAACACACAAGTTAGACATATTTCTTAATCAACTGTTCAAGCTTGAGAGCACATTTGTAAGAACAGTTGATTTGTTTTCTAATCTTGTAAACGCAGCTAGGTTTCTTCTAACCTAGGAGCATTGAGCAAAAATATATATTGATGGAAAAACCAATCCATCAATAATTTTAAATCTCTTTGTTCAGTTTTATTTTTCAGCATTAATTTGTTCGAACTTATTCTCTTATTCTTTCGATCATCAAGAACAAATATTAGAACACACAAAAAGTTTTAATATTTGTATTCAACCCCCCCTTCTACAAATATTGACATTGTTCTAAGGAATAACAAAGGTTGAATGTCGACCTCGGTGCATCGAGCTATAAACCCCAAGATTTGCACGAATGAATTAGGGGATAACTGAGCTAACCCATAATCCAGATGCTCGTAAATACACGAATGGAAGATGTGCATAGGCAACTTCAGCCTAAATTTAAAATAAAGCATTGGGATTCCCTGGATTCCGAAATTGAGCATCATTTAGACCCGTTCCCTGACTTGTGGAATCCGATAACTATAACCAACCGAAAAATTGACACACTTTTTTAACAATTTTTTGTTTACTGGGGCAACGGTGTACTTGCTAGGGTGACAGTAAGAAGGATTATCGCGGAATAACCTATGACCTTCAACATATATATCCTCTACAATTTTCATCCTTCGTTCTAACGTTTGAGGACTAAACTCAAGGTCAGGTATAGATGGCAATTCATCCAAAAACTCGAAGTCCTTTAAGGCTTCAGCACTGATATCTGGGTTATCTAGATGGTTAAGATTCAATTCGGTTTCATCCCCAATCAAAGGCTTCTTAACAGGATGATTACTAGGTTCGCTCTCATATAACGATCTTTTTCCAGGGTTTCTATCACTACTGACATCATCATCCTTTGAAGGAGATGAAATAACATGGTCACTTACAGTATTAGAGGAAGACGTCTATATACTATCATAAGTCGATAAAGAAAAACAATAATTGAAGTAAAACGTGGAGAAGAATAAAAGATTAAGTAGAAAAAAGAGATGCGTACATGTGCGATGTAAGGGATAGTGGCTGCTGTAGATAAAAGACTCCTGAGTAGACAAGGGCAATGAATGAAATCCTCTATCGTGCAACGGCTCAAGAAACAAAGCGTGTGAATTCGAACCGATGAGAGACAACCGCCGAAACAACAATTATGAAAAAATAGATATATTATTACACGACAAATATTTTTTGAAAAGACACCTGAAAGAGCGCAATGATTACTACAGACTCCCCAGAAGGCAAACCCAAAAGATGGGTCTCAGGCCCAATAAGAAATTGTAGCCAAAAAAGAAACAGGTAAATCTAAAGATACTACACAAAAAAGGGGGACAAATGATGGGCCATAGCCCATGTAAATAAGGACTTGTAATTATTGTGTCTTATTCATTTAGAATGTAATAGTTGACTTACCCATAAAGACCCATAAAACCCAATAGAAAACTTTACTTGTTTCCCAAGATTGAGACCCTTTTGTAATCACTATAAATAACCTCTTTTCCCAAGAAAGGGGTTAAAAATTAATGAAAAAAATACAAAAAAGAACCTTTTGAGTACAAATATTATTAATCTTAGTATCCAAATAATTTCTCAATATTTATACTCATCACTAATGAAATATGAACAAAAAATGAAGATGAAAATTGATTACATAAAAAAGTTCTGGGAGAAAGTAAATGAAAAAGAGCAAGAAAATCCCGTTCAAACAAATCTTATTTTTTTGTTTTGTATTAATATAAAAAAACCTTAATCCACAGCTGTTAATCACTGTTTTTTTAAGGTAGGCCCCATATCGGTATGTTGACATTTGTTTCCTCATTCTCCCGCCTTGGCCTTTTCTTAAAACAATCTGTCTTTTTTATTTGTAGAGAGAGAGAAAATGGGTGATGATGGAGTGACTTTAGAGAGAGAAAGCGAAGGTGTTGATGCAAAAGGAGATGTTGCTATGGATACTCCACAGCGGAAACAGATCAACACTCCACTCTCTAAATTCCAGGTGGGTGGGTGGGTGGGTGGGTATCAATTCTAGAGATTTGACTTGTGGGGTGTTAATTTAACTTTTTAATTTTGTTGTCTTTAGTGTTTGAAGTAATGGGTATGTGATGATTTGTTGAGAATTTCAGTTCTTGTGTGTGTGTGTGTTTTGTGGGGTTTAGCTATGCAAGTTATGACCTAGATGTGTGTTAGGGTTTGTTTATTAGGTACTTACTTGGAATATATGAAAGTTAATATTACTGCGATGATTGATGTTTTTCTGATTACAGTAAAACCTCGATTAATTAATAATCGATAAATTAATAATCCACGATAAATTAATATTTTCAATACCGAATTTTTATCCCAACATAATAGCAACAATACATCTTTTACTTCGATTATACGTAAAGCCATAGCTTAGATGATACCCCTTTTATCTTGAATAATCCATGATTGTGTGAGTATTTTAATTTATTCAATGCCTCGGTTGTTTATGAGGGGAACTTTATCAAATGCCTAGGAATGAATTACGAATATGGAACTTACCAGGCTTTTTAGATTAATACACATATACACTTTCATGGGGAAGTCTCGTTTTCTTTTTTCTATCTCTTTTGCATCTTGTGTATGTATATTTTTGAGGTCTTGTTGGGGAGTTGTGGTACGGTGGTTGTATAATTGGTATTTGGAAATAATTTTCTTGTAACTTTCATTGAAATGTCAGTGTACAAACTCTTGTTACAGAGTGGTTATATACTTTATGTTTACCATCACTTCTTGAGTTTTAGTTTATGAAACTTGCTATTCAATTGTAATTATCACTAGGTGACTTAGGTTTTGCCTCTTAACAACATCTATTCTTCCCTATCTGTTGAATGTGATCTTTTTGTGCTTTATATGGTAACTGGTAGCTGAAAAAGGTGGTCTATATAATCTATTTGCAACTGCAACTTGGTTCATTCTTAGACCAACTTAGATCACATGTTCTGATGACTGATGGTGATTCATTTAATCAGTTAAAGTATGTACAAGGATTCTTAGAGTTTGTGCATTTCTTATAAATCGAACATTCAATAGTCTATTTCTGCCCAAGGCATGCATTTAGTTTATATAATAGTCTTGTGAAGGTCCCGTGTACACTGTAAAAATATTATTTTAGGAAAAGCTTCTTATCTGTACCATAGAGGCTAAAGTTCCTGCTTTTTGTGTTAAATTCCTACATTCCTGTATCCTGATTTGTGTATGAAATTTATGTGAAGAAATGCATGCCTTGACGTTTGACTTGTCTTGGATTTTGTTGAACATGCAGGAATCTCCTGTCTTCAACTATCTCAACAACCTTTCTCCTATCGTGGCAGTTAAGTCTGTACACATTACTCAGACGTTTAACTCAATAAATATTGCATCTCTTCCCTCAGTTTTCACTTCACCCCATGTTAGTACCATCAAGGACTCTAAATTTCTAAGAAGGTACTTACTAATTTGCTCTCTTTTTTGTTTCGGTACCGTACCTTTGCATATGTTCAACATGGGTTTTTGTTAACAAATATTGTAATTTCAGGCATCAGTTACCCAAGCTATCAAAACTCGAGTTCTCTTCGGAGAATGTAAACAAATTAGGTAAACAGCACAAAGTCATAGGCATTGCTGATGATTCCAATGAGCTGCAAAATTTCGGTCTTGTGAGTGCTGCTGCTGAGCAACCTTATCTTCCCAAAGAGCTTTCAAGAACCTTAGACTACGAATCTGTTAACCCTGATTCTGACTTAGCTGTATGCTCTGTGATGGAAAGTGAATGTTTACCAGAATTTGTGCATATTGATTCCGGAATTTGTCAAATTGGAAGTGAAATTGACGTAGAGGGAGTGAACCATATTGATGAAGAGGAAGAAGTTTTTGGTTGTGATTGGGAGAATATACTTTCTGATGAAGACAACTCATCAGTATTCGAATCCCCAATTGGTTCAAAGTCTTTAAACAATTCCAGTCAGAAATCACTTGAACCTGGGACGAGTTTCTGCACTTCTCTGTTTGATGGTCTGCACAAAAGTATAGCTACTCAGGCAGTTGATCCTTGTCAACTATCTGAAACAGATGATTTGTCTTTTCAACATAAAGAGAGTAATACAAATGAAATAGCTGAGAATCATGACCTCCTTGTTTCCTTGGGTAACTGTGAGGCAGGGGACACAAATGAGATTGTAGATGCGGAGGTACAATTTGAAGTACATTTACTTCTGTCGTACAATTTCTTTATTACTGTTGATGTTTATGTTAGCAAAATCTGTATATGTGTTTATGTTAGCATCTGTATATGTGATTGACAACTAACTATTAACGACCATCGTTAGATCTACTCTCTCTCTATATTTTTTTTCTAAATTAAGAAGGTGCCACCTTTGCATAACCAGTTCCCACCACCACCGTGTGAACAGAGCTTTGAGCCGCTGCATAATCCTGCAGTCTGCACAACTTCTCTAGGGGACATATAACCTCCCCCTGGTGATGACTCATTCCATCATCAACTTTTTGGTACTGACTAATGAGTATTGAACTGGAAACATCTTTATAACCATCAAGGGAAGGGAGATAGCCACTAGGCCAAAGCCTATCCGTTACCTTTGTTAGATCTTAAAGTTTGAAACCATGCTATCCTTGGCAAATAGCCGCAGCTGAGAGCAGAGGTTCTTAAAAACATTCTTAAAACTTGCACTACATTACTTGCTTCTTGATTGCATAGTTCGTTGATCTCTTTCCTACATTTGAAACTCCATGTCATTGATAAACATAAAATGCATCTATGGCCTATTATTTTTGTCAATTTGCGAAGGCTTATTTACAATTTTAGTCCACATCAGACAACCTTTACAAGTTTTGATAGTTCTGCCTTAGCACCAAACCAGTATAAAGACGTGTTATGATTTGTATATTGTAGATGGTCAGAAGACTTTGTATATATTGATCTTGCTAGATATTAGAGAGAATTTCTGCTCACTGAAGCATGGTATGCACATTGGCTTATATGCATGTTGGTAAGTTTGGCTGACGCTTTTCAACTATGTGTTTGATGTTGCTGGCTTAGATTTTCAAGTTCTGGAACAAATAGTACAGATTAGATATTCTGAAATAACATTATCAATTCATCGGCGCATATATGTTGCTGGTATGATACTTGCAGTAGTACTCTTTGTTTAGACGGTATTTCTGGATCTTGATTTTATAACCTTGTCCAGGACTACCGAACTTATCTATCGCATTATTTGATCTCTTTTTTATTCAATGTGTTTATTCTATTAAATTCTCTATTAATGACAATATATTAATTTTTCATGCCTGCTTACGAGCTGTAGGCTACTTTTGAACTCAATTTCAATGCAAATTAACCAAACAATTGTCAATAAACATGTGTTTTTATATGTTTCTGTGTAGCTCGCTTCAAATATGCATCGTGGTTTGAGAAGACGTTGTCTGGTTTTTGAGATGGCGGGATCTCGAAGGAAGCCCTTAACTGATATTTCAAATGTTGGCTCATCCACGCTATTTCGTTCTTATGATAACATTTCGTGTAATGATAAATGTCTTGTTCCTATAAAGCCAAAACATGATATTCCAAGATGCAATCTGTCTGGAATCGGTTTGCACTTAAATGCTCTTGCATCGACATCAGTAAACCACAAAGTCACAAAATATGAGGCATCAAATACTGACAGACAACCAGTAAGTCTGTTCCCATCAGCAGTTTCTCTAAATTCTTCAAATAGGCAAGAACAACCAAAAGATTCCTTAGTTGCAATTTCATCTGAAATAGTTATGCTCCCTGCTGGAGAGAATATCTCACTTGTTGAAGATGCTGGTCAAGCATCAGAAGATTTGGTGAATGAAGCATTAGATCACAATAGTCCAAAAAAGAAGAGGCATGTGTGGTCAACTTGTATTATGACTTTTTCATGAAATTTCCTTTTTCTAAGTCGTGTTAATGCCCTTTTGTGTGGCTATTTGATAAACTGACTTGCATTTACAGGCAGAAATTGGAAAGTGGTGGAGAAGGTGAGGCTTGTAAGCATTGCAATTGTAAAAAATCAAAGTGTTTGAAGCTGTAAGTTATCAGTTCTGTATCTGTTCCTTGCATGAAACATCAATCATATGTTCATCCAGTACTTGCTGTTGACTGTTGAGCTTGTTTAAAATAGATTCTTAGTAAAATATCATTTAGACCTCGCTCTCTCTTGCCATTTTATGTTCTGTCACCTACTCAGTTAAAATATTACTTATTATGAGGTGGGAGGGAAGGTATCCAGTGTTGTTAAGATACAGCTCGCAGAGTATCTAGTTAAAAATTAAGTTTTGGGGTTAATGTGGAAAGGAGGGTATCCAGTGGCATTAAGATACACTTGCAGAATACAGTGTTATTATGTTGACTTTCACTCTTTCTTTAATGCTCGAACATTTTTATGTGGTTTAATATTTAAGCTTTTGATCTTATCATATATCCTGGAGGTTGAGAGTTGGATGCGCACTTGTTTAAGTGTTTTTAAAGTTTCCAATTTCAGATATCCTTTGTGCTTATGATAGAAAAATTGAGAAGTATTAATTACTTTCACAATGAATGTTTTAGGGAATGTTAATCATTATAATTGCACTGTGAAATGCAGTTACTGTGAATGCTTTGCTGCTGGTGTTTACTGTGTGGAGCCATGTGCATGTCACGAATGCTTCAACAAGCTTGTTCATGAAGATATTGTTCTTGCAGCTCGCAAGCAAATTGAGTCTCGCGATCCCCTTGCTTTTGCTCCCAAAGTGATCAGGAGCTCAGAATCTGTGATGGAAATTGGGGTGAGAATTCCAAGGCTATCACTATATATAGCATTTGCCTCGTGATCTTTAAAGTAGAGTCATGTATCATTAGTATGTCTTAACGCAGGCGGAATCCAGAAAGACTCCTGCTTCAGCTAGACATAAAAGAGGATGCAATTGCAAAAAATCTGGCTGTACAAAGAAATACTGTGAATGCTATCAGGTATTTCCTTTGATTTCTTCTCGGGTGCCTCCATTTTTTTAAAGAAGGGTTAAGCTGATGCTTTTAACACGGTGCTTTTCTCTAGGGAGGTGTTGGGTGTTCTATTAACTGTAGATGCGAACAGTGTAAAAATGCATTTGGTAGAAAGCATGGTGAGCATACTTTGACTTTCAGATATTTGTTGTCAGCTAGTTTGTTCCTCCCCCATATTGTTCTCTTTCTCATGCTTTACCATTTCATTCAACTTTTTAGGTAAGTTTTTTGTTTCGACTAAAAACAATTTTTTTGTACAGAATTTAAAATAGTTTCTCTCTGCAAATGACTATGTTGCCTTTGCTTATGTAGGGTCTACTTCAGCAGGAAAGAAAGTTGAACTAGAAAAAGACATAGAGGGTGAGGAATGTACGAATGTGATTGAGAGAAGCCTACACATTGTAACAGTCCAGAATGGTGCAGAACAAAATACAACATTCACACTTCCTGAGACACCTTTACTGTCTGACAGGTATGAGATGCAAAACACTTATTTGAGATTTTGTTTGCATATTCTGTTATCATCTTTATCATCTACTATTGTTATATTCATATTGCAGACAATTAATTGAGCTACCAATTTCCTCTAAGAGTATCAGGCCACCACGTTCGACTTCTTTAGCTGTTGGATCCTCCAGGCAAGAGTTTGGAAAACTAAATCCATGTCAAGCCAAGTTTGAGAAGCATACAACTGCACGGGAAGATGAGATGTCTGAAATTGTCCAACCTCCCATAGGTGATGTCAAGTCTGTTTCTCCTGACAGTAAGAGAGTTTCTCCTCCTCACTGTAACACTGGCCTTACCCCTGGTCTTAGAAGTATCCGTAAGTTGATGCTGCAATCTATTCCTTCCTTCCCTTCTCTTACCCCTAAGCACTAAGCAAGTCAGTTATTTGTTTAATGTCGAGGGAGTTTCTTCCTTTCAAGATCTTTGTAGTTATCATTTCTTTGATTCGTCCTATGTGGATATGTTCTGTGTCTTGGTTTGTAGAGTTTGCCATATGTGGTTGCAGTTTTGTATATAATAAATCCTCATGTATGAGTTATGTTATTAATTGATTACATGACTTGTGTTATTTATCAGTTGCTTCGTGTTATCACCATTCACCGCTGTGTAGTAACCACCCTTAATTGCAAACCTTGCTGGTACTCAATGGGGCTTTCTGAATTCAGAATGACAAGCAGTTTTGTATAAGAATGGGAAAAATGTTAGAACTGAAGGTAGTTGGATTCACTTGTGAGGTTAAATAGCTCAGTAGGCACAATGGAAAGAAATGAACAAGTGTGGTCAAAGAAAAAACCCTTATACTGCTATACATTTGAAAATAAGCATTACTTGGGACTTTGGATTGCAGGTGTATTTCTTGACCAGAGTAGCATCAGATTTTTTTTTTGCCAAGTATCAGAAATTGGTATGTTATGAGGCCACCACGTTCTGCAAAAATGCAAGATTAGTTCACGTTTCACATTTTTTTTTGTTAAAAAAAACTATGAAAAAGCAACATAAACTAGCGGTTGCTAAGAAAACGTTGGGTCCGAAACAACCTTCCATCTTGCATTTCTCAGCCATCATTTTCATCTCCCAATGAGAAATCAGTTTTTCGGTTAGCGGAGACTTTTATAGTCATACATGGAGTCTGACCCCCATTGCTGATGCTATTAAGTTATAGTTTTATTTACTGAGTTGATTTATTTATTTTTAGCATGAAGAACAAGCTTGTCTGATCAATGATTACAGTATTCAGCTCTCTCCCTAAACAACTTATGATTTGTCTTACATTATTTATTATGTTTCTTTCATCTTATATTTCAATATTTTCTGTGTTATACATTTTGATCTTGCTAAACGTTTATATACTAGCTAGATAGAAAACTAGATATTTTATTTGAGTAATGCCAGTGACTCCAAAAATCGTTTCAATTTTTTTATCAAATGATGTGGCATGATATGTGTCTTGTTTTAATTCGTGAGCGTATATGTATGCATACGGGGTCTCATATTATTATAGGAAAGTTACCAATTACACATATGACAACTCAACATTTGGTACAAATTTTAAGATAATTTTTGGGTTTCTAGCATTTTTCATTTTATTTTCCCAATTCTCGGGTTGAAAACGGAAAGGAGGAAATATGAATGATAAATTTTAATGAAAAGAAAGATTCGTAATTTATGTGAAAAGATATTATTAATTGTTTCGTTATTTTTCCAACCATTTGTATACGGATCATGACTCTTTTGTCTTGATTATGTCTTAAAGTCACGAATGGAACAATTGTTACTAGATTGCAGAGCTATAGACCATCTCCGATGACACTAAAATCGTATTATTTTGATACTATTTAAGTGTCAAAATTATATAATTTACAAAATTAACTTCAATGAGAGTTGCT
The DNA here is from genome assembly GCA_028671895.1 of Oenanthe sinensis. NCBI lineage: Eukaryota > Viridiplantae > Streptophyta > Magnoliopsida > Apiales > Apiaceae > Oenanthe > Oenanthe sinensis. Next base: position 27,627,871 of record CM053813.1, on the reverse strand, counting down.
ATATTCTTCTTCTTATTTATGAAATAGAATATTCTTCTTTTTACATAAAAATAATTTTTATAATAAATCATTTATTAATATATAAACTTACCAAAACACTTCCTAAATAATTAATGCTAAAAATTATAAATTTTCGATAAAAAAGAATTATGAAATCGATAAAAATTTAGACTTAAAAAATATAAAAGAAGTTGTAAGTTAATAAAAGTTAAAATAAAAAAGAATTGAGTTTTGGGACTTAAAATGAATAAATTTGTTTTTATTGACAAATAATTATAATTTTGGAGAACACCAAATTTAATGTCATCTTGACAATGTATGTTTCACATCAAATTTGGTGTCGGCCCAATTATTTAGTATTATATTGACACTATTTTAGTATCTCATTAGAGTTGATTTTATACTAAAATAGTGTGAAAGTGACACTATTTTAGTATCTCAGAGATGCTCTCAGAAGAACTGCGTGGGGGAGCCATTGAACAACTGGAAAAGGGCCGGACTCGCTTACGAAAAGTGGAAATGGAGGCAGATTAGTTTCGAGTCAATGGATACTCTGAGATAGAGCGAGAAAGATTGAATTTTATTAATTCCACTTCTAAGACTTTGAAACAACTAGAAAATTACAAAAACGAAACTATTCATTTTGAACAACAAAGGGTGATTAATCAGTTTCTGAGTTGTTGTTTGAACAACGAGTTACATTTACGTACGATACGTGCCAATATTGGCATGTTGGGGGCAATAACCGATTAGTCCTTCGAACAACTTAGAGGGCATCCTCGGTTATAACTTAAAAATAGAGGGCAGCAGGGAGCAGCATTCACCCTACCAGACTACTTGCTTCTCGTTAATTTCATGGCCAGAGATTTAATAATCCAGCGAGGAATCTGAGATGGGTTTTTTTTTTGAAAAGCGTAATCTGAGATGATTACTCCTCCTTGAAGGTACTAGAATACTAAAAATTATTTTATCAGATCGTCATCAAGCAGCAAGTATGAAACAAAACAGACCAATGCTCTTTTCACAAAACACACTAGCAGCAGGATAATACGTCATCAATATAGGCATAAGTATTCTAGTCAAAAGCCATTCATATTGTGAAGATGATACAAAACATACTAATGCTCTTTTCACACATTATAAAGACATGAAAACAGAAACCTAGAACAACTAATATAGGTATAAGAACGGGATGCTAAGCTTATTTTAGATATCCCCTGAATTCAAGTCGCCAAATAGATGTGTGGTACTGGTATTTTGAGAAACTGGGTCAGTTTTCGGTTAAAAGTGCGTATAGACATCTGCAAGAAGTCAAGGAGATGGAAGCACATATAATTAGCTCAGATTTTTGGGACAAGTTATGGAAGCTTAGAGTGCCTCCGAAGGTTAAGGGTATGTTATGGCGTGCTGCATCCAATTGTCTCCCTACCAATACACAGTTAAGATCTAGACATGCAAGTATCAGTCCTATATGTCCGTCTTGTCAATCTAAGAGGGAAACAACTGTTCATTGCTTGGTAGAATGTTCTTTTGCTCGTGCGTCTTGAGAACGGACTGGTATTGGAGTAAACACTACTGTATCAGGCTCCTTTGCAGATTGGTTAGCGGACAAGTTTGGGTCATTTGACGGAGACAACAGAAACTCCATTGCCATGATGTGTTGGGCTTTATGGAAGATACGCAATGATCTGGTTTGGAACAAGAAAGCCTCGAGTGTTGCTGCAGTTGTTATGCTAGCACATACTTCTCTAGACCAGTGGACACGAGCTCAAGACAGGAGTATAGTTTGTTAGAAAATGGAAAGTTTGAGACAAATTTTATATATGTTCTTGATGTAATTTCCGGAAACTAATGATTGGAAGTTGTTCCTTCCTATGAGGACTTAAACTTTCATGTTTGGATCTAAGACATTTTTTTAGTGTAATCCATAAATAAATTGAGTGGAAGTTGCTAGTTTGAAAAATGTTAAAAGTGTTGTCCCACATTTAATATGTAATATGGGTGTGGGTGTTTTATATGCATGAGTGTGCATAGTGTACTAGTGTGCCTTCGTGCGTGTACACACGCGCTGCCGCCTCGTCATGCCTTGGGTCGGGTCGAAGGGCGAATGTCTCGGCGTTTCGCGTACGCGAGTCGACTTGGGCGAGGAGTTTTATTACATGATTAATTAATTTAAATATTGAATCAAAATTACTATCAAAGAATACTTACTGTCAGCATAAGTGTGTACAAAGTTACTGTCAGCATAAAAGTTGCTGTCAGGAAATTTGTATACAAAGTTGCTGTCAGGATCATGTTATACAAAGTTGCTATCAGAAACTATGCAAAGTGTACAAAGTTACTGTCAGCATAAAAGTTGTTGTCAGGAAATTTGTATACAAAGTTGCTGTCAGGATCATGTTATACAAAGTTGCTGTCAGAAACTATGCAAAGTTACTGCCATGAGCTGGGTCAGAGTTTATCAGTAAACTCTGATGGATTACCTCATTGATAAACTCTGATGACCTCATCAGAGTTGTAAACTCCGATAGAAAGTTGGATCAGAGTTTTGACAGTAAACTTTGATGGAAAGCTGGATCGGTGTTTGACAGTAAACTCTGATGGAAGTTACTGTCAGTGTTTGACAGTAAACTCTAATGAAAGTTATTGTTAGTGTTTGACAGTAAACTCTGGTAACTGATTCTGATAAATATTCTATTAAATATTTTTTTTAAGTTAGAATAATTATTTTAATCAATGTTTTATCTGCTGTTATGTTTTATTGTATTATATATACATAAAAACGTTGGAGATAGAAGTGACGAATTTTAACACAAGTTTGAGAAAATCCTAGCAGCCATACTCTGTGTCTTTCACATTCATACAGATTTTGCATAAGGTTTTCTGGGCGAACTGAGGTGCAGGTCGCTGTTGAGTGCTACGTATCTGTGGACGAAGTACTCTGTGTTGTTTTATCTTGGAAGTGATATTGCTGTAACCCAACACAACGTAGTGGGGCAATAATCTCTTCAAGAACAATCAAGACTTCTTGCAAGCCTTGACGACTCAGAAGTTGTTTTGGTTCTATCAGTGTATGCTTAAAGCTTCTGTTAGAGCTAAGTATTCTATCTTTTCTCTTGTTCTTATAGTTACTAATTTATATATCTTGTTTTTACCTTCGTGCTTTGTTTTGTTAATTGGTTTAATCTGTCTGTTCTTGTTAAACTGTTTATATAACTGCCCTATTGTTGCCGTGTAGTTTTGAATTATACCCAACAATCTTGAAGAGATTATCATAGTTATATATTGTTAATTAACAAGATGGTTAACGAAACAGAAACTCCTATTATTGGTGCTACTAGTTCTGGGTCTGGGGTTACTGCTAATGCTATTGATTGGGCTACGTACAGTTTCCTACAACCTATTGATCTGTCTGGTATGCCTGATAAGTTCAGCTGTTGAGCTGGCTTTTCTCGTTGGCAGAAAAAGATGAAGTTGTGGTTAACGGCTAAGGGTCTATGGCCGGTGGTGCAGTATGATCCTCCTGTTGTGAATCAAGAGCAAGATGACTCTGTTAAGGTTTATGCTTTGTGGGCTGAAAAGGATGGAGTGGCAAGGGATGCTATTTTGGCAGATTTAGCGAACACTCTATTCGATATTTATTCATCGGATGCCTTCACTACTAAACTCTTATGGGAGAAGCTGGACCAAACCCACAATACTGACTCTCAGGGTCTGGAAAATTATTTCGTGGCTCGGTTCCTTGATTTCAAACTGGTGGATACAAAATCCATGACTGAGCAGGTGCATGAATTTGAGATGTTGATACATGCTTTGAAGGAGTCTAGAATGGACCTTCCTGAGAAGTTTCAGGTTATGTCGGTGATTGAAAAGCTCCCGAAGTCTTGGGAAGAGTTTGCCCTCTCCCTGAAAAGACAGAAATGAGATATCACCTGGACTAACTTGATGTTAGACATCTGTGCAGGAGCAACACAAGTCCAAACAGGAACATGTGATGCCTGCTGAACATGGGAGTTCAAAGGTAAACGTAGTGACTGTAGGACAGAAAAGAAAGTCTGTCACTAAGAAGGAGAATAATAAGCCTAAAACTGACAAGAACAAGGCTAAGAAACCAAAGGCAAACAAACCATGTTGGTCTTGTGGACATGTTGATCACTGGAGCAAGGACTGTCCTGTTAAGAAAGCAAAGAAACCTAATGTGGTAGCACAAACTAATACTGTGCTTGCAACCACTAGTGGGCCTGTGGTTAACATGGTTTTTGGTGAGGCTATTGCTTCTGAAACCAATGACTGGTATGTTACCTACAACCCTACACTACTTTCCACTTATCTGTCAAATGAATGGTTGATTGATACTAGAGCTAATGTACATATTTGTACTGATATTACTCTATTTGTATCTTATCAACAAATTCAAGGAATGATAGTGACGATGGGGAATGCTAGTGCTGCTCAAATAATTGGAGTAAGAAACGTCGACCTGAAGTTTACTTCTGGGCGTGTTCTATCCCTTACTAGAGTGCATCATGTTCCTGACATTCGTAGAAATATAATAAGTGGAAGCTGTTTAGTTAGAAATGATTTCGAACTTTCTTTGAAGTGTAATAAAGTAGTTATTACACATACTGGTGTATTTTTTGGCAAAGGTTACTTGTCTGATGGTTTATTTTTAATAAATGTGGAGCCTGTTTTAGGCAGTTTTATTAATGATAATGTTGTTCCTTCTGTGAATTGTGTTGAATCATCTGAATTATGACACTCACGTCTTGGTCATCTAAATTTTGGTGCTCTAAAGAATATGATGAATTTAGAGTTGATTCCAAAGTATGCCATTGAAAATAAATCTAAATGTCCAGTATGTGTGACTGCTAAACTAATTAGGAAACCCTTTCATAACGTTATTAGGGATTCAGAAGTATTAGAATTAGTACACACAGACATATGTGAATTCATTGGTATTTTAACTAAAGATAATAAAAGATATTTCATTACATTTATAGCGATTGTAGTAGATACTGCTATGTTTATTTACTTAAACATAAAGATGAAGCACTAGATAAATTCATTATGTATAAAAATGAAGCTGAAACACAAACTGGCAAAGTACTTCAACGTTTGAGGTCTGATAGAGGTGAAGAGTATAGGTGTACGTCATTTAATGAATTTTGCAGAAGCAATGGTATAGTTCATGAGGTGACTCCACCATACACTCATGAGTCTAATGGGGTGGCAGAACGAAAGAACAGAATTTTTAAAGATATGATTAACAGTATGCTTATTAATTCTGGGTTGCCTAAGTACATGTGGGGAGAGGCTCTGAATACGGCTCGCCATATTCTGAACAGAGCCCCTCTGAAACATATGGACAAGACACCTTATGAATTATGGAAAGGCAGAAAGGCTAGTATAAAGTATCTTCATGTGTGGGGCTGCCTTGCAAATGTACTTGTCCCTGAACACAAGAGAAAGAAACTGGGGCCAAAAACTGTTGATTGCATCTTTCTGAGCTATATTGAAACAACTACCGCTATGAGATTTTTAAAGTTAAAATCTGACATAGAAGGGATAGTGGCAAACACTATAGTTGAGTTTCGTGATGCAACATTCTTTGAGAATGTGTTCCCTATGAAGACTGGTATACCTCTGGGTATTTCTGATGATAATCCCACTCGCACATCAAGTTCCATTCCTGATCATGTGGAAAGGATGACAAATGTGGGGTAGATCTTGCTAGTAGCTCTACTCCTAACGAAGTAGAGGAACCTAGAAGGAGTAAGCGTGCAAATGTGGTCAAGGACTTTGGAAGTGTTCACTATAGTTGAGTTTCGTGATGCAACATTCTTTGAAAATGTGTTCCCTATGAAGACTAATATACCTCTGGGTATTTCTGATGATAATCCCACTCGCACATCAAGTTCCATTCCTGATCATGTGGAAAGGATGACAAATGTGGGGGTAGATCCTGCTAGTAGCTCTACTCCTAACGAAGTAGAGGAAGATAGAAGGAGTAAGCGTGCAAATGTGGTCAAGGACTTTGGAAGTGTTCACTATAGTTGAGTTTCGTGATGCAACATTCTTTGAGAATGTGTTCCCTATGAAGACTGGTATACCTCTGGGTATTTCTGATGATAATCTCACTCGCACATCGAGTTCCATTCCTGATCATGTGGAAATGATGACAAATGTGGGAGTGGATCCTGCTAGTAGCTCTACTCCTAACGAAGTAGAGGAACCTAGAAGGAGTAAGCGTGCAAAGGTGGTCAAGGACTTTGGAAGTGATTTTATCACTTACAATGTCGAGGACAAACCTTTAACTTTTCGACAGGCCATGGATTCTGTGGAGTCAAGGCACTGGAAAGGCGCTGTCAAGAGTGAGATCGACTCTATTGTTTCTAACGAAACATGGGAGTTGTTGATCTCCCTCCTGGGTGTACTACTATAGGATGTAAATGGATTTTCAAAAGAAAGATAAACCCGGATGGCTCAATAGATAAGTATAAGGCTAAGCTGGTAGCTAAGGGTTTTAAGCAAATGGAAGGCATTGACTATTTTAATACAAAGTCTCCTGTTGCAAGAATGACAACAATTTGAATGCTTATAGCATTGGCTTCCATACATGGTCTTATCATCCATTAAATGGATGTAAAGACAACTTTTCTTCATGGTGATCTTGAAGAAGAGATTTATATGGATCAACCTGAGGGATTTGTTACTTCTGGCAATGAAAGGAAAGTTTGTAAGTTAGTCAAGTCTATATATGGCTTGAAACAAGCACCTAGAGACTGGCACAAAAAGTTTGATGAAACTGTTTTGATTTCGGAATTTTTAGTTAATGAAAGTGACAAGTGTGTCTACTATAAGGTTAAAGGAAATGAAAAAGTGATTTTGTGCCTGTATGTGGATGACATACTGTTGTTTGGAACCAATAATGAGATTATTAACGAGACAAAAAATTTCTTGAAAAGGCACTTTGAAATGAAGGATATGGGTTTTGCTAATGTGATTCTTGAAATCAAGCTGACTCAGTCAGCTGATGGAATAACCTTGTCATAATCTCATTATATAGAGAAATCTATACTTAAGAAGTATGGTTATTCAAATTGTAGAATCGCAAGCACGTCATATGATTCAAAAGTTGCTCTTGTCAAGAATAAGTCAGGAGTTCCTGTGTCTCAGTTAAGATATTCTCAGATTATTGGGAGTTTACAATATCTTGCTAATGGTACTAGACCAGATATTTTATATTCTGTGTCTAAGTTAGCTAGATATACAAGTTGTCCAAACAAGACTCATTGGGATGCTCTTGATAGAGTGCTTAGATATCTAAAAGGCACTATCTACCTTGATTTGCACTACAGGAGGTTTCCTGGAGTTCTAGAGGGATATAGTGATGTAAGCTGGATAGCTAAGAAATCTGGTTCCAATGGAGTGACTGGATATGTGTTTACCCTTGCGGGTGGAGCTATATCCTGGAAGTCTGCTAGATAGACTATTGTAACTCGGTCTACTTTTGAGGCTGATTTGTGTGCATTAGATGCCACGGGGACAGAGGCTGAATGGTTGCATGGACTTATGCCTGTGATTCCTGTAGTAAACCAACCGCTTCCTGCTCTTGCTGTTCATTATAATAGTCGTACAACTATCGATAAGATAAACAGTAAGAAATATAATGTGAAAACAAAGAGACACGTCCAAGTTAGACTAAAGTCTATAAGGGGTTTGGTGTCTGACAGGATCATTGCTATTGAGTTTATTGGAACTCAAGACAACTTGGCTGATCCTTTGACTAAGGGACTTGAGCATGCTGTTGTCCTTAAGTCGAGGTTGGGGATGAGACTGACAACCCATTTTGAGTCATCAATAGCGGGAAACCAATACACCTGAGAGGAGATCCCTCGAAGTGTATTCAATATGGTAATAACAAGTTGTGAGGGTAATTCGGTAGTACCTCTATTACAAATCTATAGATACTCACGTATCTGAGTCTTTCCCCTGTAAATCTCAAGAGGTACTGTAACTACTAGTTAGCAAGAGTTTTAAGAACTCTGAATGGGGTCAAATTGTGAGACGAGATGTTGGTAGTACATCTTTGGAGATGCCCAGCTAAACGAATGTTATTGTGTGGTCGCAATTAGAGGATAAGGTTATTCCTCGAAGCATTCGACGAACAGGATCGAGACATGACCATTAACGTCTCAAATCCGTAGATCGGCACCATAGCCTTTGACTTGTCGTCATCTATGGAGTGTGGTTACACACCAACGGATAAAGATTCAATGTGAAATATTTCATCTATATCTGGTAGCCATCGAAGTAGAGGACTTAGGAGGGTTCAAACCTTGACCGGTATCAACTCTGAAAAGCAAGTCGTGAGTAGAATCTGATATGTATTTTTATATGGATTTGTGGGGGATTGTTAGAAAATGGAAAGTTTGAGACATATTTTATATATATATTCTTGATGTAATTTCCGGAAACAAACGATTAGAAGTTGTTCCTTGCTATGAGGACTTAAACTTTCATGTTTGGATCTAAGACATTTTCTTAGTGTAATCCATAAATAAATTGAGTGGAAGTTGCTAGTTTGAAAAGGATTAAAAGTGTTGTCCCACATTGAATATGTAATATGGGTGTGGGTGCTTTATATGCATGTAAGTGCAAGAGTAGTGTAAACTACTAAGGCATGCGAGTGTGCATGATGTACTAGTGTACCCTCGCGCGCACACACACACACGCACCGCCGTCACCTCGTTACGCCACGCCTCGCCTCGCCTCGGGTCGGGTCGGGTCGAAGGACGATTTGGACGAATGTCTCGGCATCTCGCGTACGCGAGGCGACCTGGGCGAGGAGTTTTATTACATGATTAATTAATTTAATTATGACTTTAAAATTTTAATATGAATATTGAATCAAAGTTACTATCAAAGAATACTTACTGTCAGCATAAGTGTGTACAAAGTTACTGTTAGCATAAAAGTTGTTGTCAGGAAATTTGTATACAAAGTTGTTGTGAGGATCATGTTATACAAAGTTACTGTCAGAAACTATGCAAAGTTACTGTCATGAGCTGTGTCAGAGTTTATCAGTAAACTTTGATGGACTACCTCATTGATAAACTCTGATGACCTCATCAGAGTTTAACAGTAAACTCTGATGAAAAGCTGGATCAGAGTTTGACAGTAAACTCTGATGGAAAGCTGGATCAGTGTTTGACAGTAAACTCTGATAAAAGTTACTGTCAGTGTTTGACAGTAAACTCTGGTAACTGATACTGATAAATATTATATTAAATACTTTTTAAGTCAGAATAATTATTTTAATTAATGTTTTATCTGTTGTTACGTTTTATTGTATTATATATACATACAAACGTTGGAGATAGAAGTGGCGAATTTTAATACAAGTTTGAGAAAACCCTAGCAGCCATACTCTGTGTCTTCCACATTCATACAGATTTTGCATAAGGTTTTCTGGGCGAACTGAGGTGCAGGTCGCTGTTGAGTGCTACGTATCTGTGGACGAAGTACTCTGTACTGTTTTATCGTGGAACTGATATTGTTGCATCCCAACACAGTGTAGTGGGACAATAATCTCTTCAAGAATAGTCAAAACTTCTTGCAAGGCTTGACGACTCATCAGTTGTTTTGGTTCTATCAGTGTATGCTTAAAGCTTCTGTTAGAGCTAAGTATTCTATCTTTTCTCTTGTTCTTACAGTTACTAATTTATATATCTTATTTTTACCTTCGTGCTTTGTTTTGTTAATTGATTTAATCTACATGTTCTTGTTAAACTGTTTATATAACTGCCCTATTGTTGCTGTGTTGTTTTGAATTATACCCAACATAGTTCCCTCCACAACGTTCTTGACAACATCAGATGGTATAGATAAATGGGTTAAACCTGAAGGAGAAGTGATAAAGATTAATGTTGATGTAGCACTCTTTACAGAGGCAGGGACATACAACTTTGTTTGTGTTGTGTGAGATGCTGCAGGAACTGTTTTAGAGGCAATTACGAGGTGTCATGCTGGTTATGTTGCACCAGAAATGGCAGAAGTCATGGGTGTTAGGGAGGCTCTGAGTTGGATGAAAGAAAAAGCATGGCACAAGGTGGTAGTTGAGACGGATAATCTTACAGTTGTACAATCTATTCGAAGCCCACTCTCTATGTTATCATACTTTGGGAGTGTAATTAGTGACCGTAAGAGTCTTCTAAATTTTTTACCTAATGTTTCAGTGTTATTTATTAGACGGTCTACGAATGGTGTTGCTCACTTCCTTGTTAGAGCATCCTATTTTGTAGATGATTGTACCATCAAGACTGAGAATATCTCCCCTGAATTTCTTGATGTAATCTTAAAAAATTGTTAGTAATGGAAAGCTTTGCATTAAAAAAAAAGGTATAATAGCATCAACAATTCTCCGCCCGCTTCCCACCATTTTTAAGGTCCACTTTATGCCACCTCACCACAAAATGGTCACTACAAAAAAGTTGCCAAACTCTTCTAATACTAAGCCCATTTACTACATTTTATAGGATCCCTTTTATTCTTATTATATTATATTTATAGTAAAATGATATGTTACAATTCAATTTTAGTTTAATTTAATAATGTTAAAATTCTAATAATCAAATTAAAGTGATTAAAATTTTAAAAATATTATTAAAATAAAAGACAATACCCATAGTTACAATTTAGCAAAGCTAGATAGTACAGTTGCTTTCACTGCAAAAAATAACTATTAAAAATGTAAAAATAATCAAATGGTCGGAAGTGGGTTGTGCCCACTACGATGGCTTCAGTGAAAAAGGCAGACATAAAATTGAGTAGGGGTGTCCAAAATAAACACAATTAATTTTTATAATTCAAAATTATCTATATGGCATGAAATGTTGCTGCTAGGAAGACAAAGAATGAAATGTTTTGACAAAAATATGCATATGCAAGGGTTCAAAGAGAAGGAATGAGAAATTTTGGGGAAAAAATGCATGATAAGAGTTGAAATAAGAAGAAATTAATAATTTGGGGGGGGGGGGGGGGATGAATAAGCAGGGATTGAACCCTCTTCCTCAAGGACCAAAATCATGACCCTCATCACCTCCTCTACACAATACTTATGTTTTGGGCATACACAATGCTTATGTTTTGGGCAATAATATAGAGTGGTTGTTGAAAATCCAGGGGATCCGTGGACCTTATTACACCCCCGGAATCCGTCTCTATGTGGCTTTGACCACTTTTTCTAGGTACCATTCAATGCAAAGATTCTCTGTTTTATTATCCGCTGATTTCCACTTCACGTGTCACAGGGTACAAACGCCAACGCCACCCATTATGGTACTTTAAGGTATATGCAGGACGTTGTTTTTTGTGCCATGTGTAGGACCATTCTCGACTTATCAGAGACCCTGAGACAAAAATTTTAAATGGGCTCCTAAATTTTTTCTTCCCAACATAATAATAAAAAAATCACATAATATAATAGACGTTTACGGTAAATTCTTCCGAATCTTCACTTATTTTCACCAAATTTTTATCAAGTTTGTTTGAAAAGTCTACTTTTTGATAACAAAATTATTCATAACTCCTCTTTGTGACTCTTTTAACTTATCAACTCATTTTTTCTTTCTTTTCACATCCATATAATTGCTTTTTAGGTAAAATTATATAAATTAAAACTCAAACAATTGACTTATAAAGAAGTAATAACATCTAAAATAGATAGCTGAGTCCAAAATTCTCACTGAAAGTTTGAAATCTTCACATAAAATTAAATAAAGACAAAATATATATGTTTATTTGGGTAAATTTTAACTAATTAAAGTTTTTCAATTCTTGAACAATCTTCCCACTCACCCTAAAATAGTAGATTAATATTGTTTTGATATAATATATATATATATATATATATATATATATATATATATATATATATATATATATATATATATACACACACACAGGGGAAGGCTCAAAAGAAAATTATATTTTGGAGAAAACTTAAGTTACTTTTGTCGGTCATTGATTTGTAAATAATCTAACGGTTGATATTGACTGAATCAATTATTTATATACGATAATAAATGCAGATCATATTTTAATACACTTAACATATATAACTTTTTTAAATCAGACATGTACACATCTCATATCATCTCTCTCCTATCTTTATTAAGACTCCATTAATTATTTTCATTAAAATTTTATAAATTATTCAATCATATTCAGTTTTATAATAATTATTTTAATAATTATAAAAAGTAAAATTCTATTACAATATATTAAAAATATTGAGATTCCACTGACTCCCACGCTAAATATACTTTATATATAATTTTATTATTAATATAAGAATTCTATTATTTAGTAGAATACTTAGAGAAATACTTAGTAGAATATTTGGTGGAATTTTAATATTTTAGTAGAAAACATAGTAGAATTTTAATATTTTAGTAGAAAACATAGTAAAATCTAAATATTATTATAATAATATTTTAGTATAATTAGAGAACGTAGAATCTTAATATTTTAGTAGAAAATATAGTAGAATCTTATTATAAATAGAGTTGAATATTTAGTGAAAACTTAATATCTTAGTAGAAATCGTAGTAGAATCTTAATAATATTACAATAATATTTTAGTATAATTAGAGAACATAGAATCTTAATATTTAGTAGAAAACGTAGTAGAATCTTAATATGAGTAGAGTTGAATACTTAGTGGAATATTAATATTTTAGTAAAAAACATAGTAGAATCTAAATATTATTAGAATAATAAATATATCCTTTAGTAGAATCTTAAAATTATTATTAAATAAAATAAACTATATTACATCGAAATTTAAAAATATTTGGTGAAGTGAAATTTAGTAGAAATACTTAGTAAAATACTTAGTACAATATTTAATGGAATCTTAATTTAAGATTATATTATGTAGTTTAAAAAAAAGATTATATTATGTGTTCTACTAAGTATTTATCATATATTTTAATTTGATAAAAATATATTATTTTATTTAATATATGAATATTATACAAAATTTTAAATATATTAATATTTAAGTTTATATGAGTTTCACAAAATCTCAATTTTTTAATTATTTCCATAATGGTCTGATGAATTAAATTTTAGTATCTTTCTAAGTTTAGTATGCTATCTAGACATAATATACTTTCCAGTTTGTAATAGAATTAATAACAATATTAATTACATGAATCAATGGTTGAGATGAGTATTTTATATTTTTCTTTTCTTTTTTATAATGAATTATCTAGTTTTTTAAATACATACATACATATATATTATATATACATATGTAATTAATTACTACTTATTTTTAATTTTATAAACCCTATAATAATATACATTTATTTTTAAAATTATTAATTTATATGTTGTGAAAATTATTGATTTTATAATTTTTTTAACTAAATAATATATACTAACTTTCTTTGAAAAAAAAAAATGTGCCTCACAAATTTTTGGGCGGCGGTCGCCCACTTTGCCCCCCTCCCATGTGACCATTTTTTGGTTGTGGATTGACCATAAAGTTGGGAAAGAATCTGTACTCACAAGATATATATTCTGCATATTCTCTAGGATAGGAAAGTGGGTTTTTTTTTTACTTCAATAAGGAGACTATCTAAATCTTTTATCTTGTTTTGATCTTCTGTCATTTGAGGGCTCTGTACACGAGCTCTTGCCTGAGTACTATAAAATCTCATGCACTAATTGCCACCAAGGCTTGCATTTACTTAAGTTTAGCCCTGGCCTGTTTTCACACCAAATGTACGAAAGCAACGTGAGTGGCTCTTCCAGGGGGAGAGGAAACAAGCCAGATCATGGCAGCTGCGGTCATAGCCACTGCCATGTAATATACTTCCTAGAACTCGAGCCTCTGATATTCTCACGAACTCAGTAACACGCTCCCAAGAGGTTAAAAGAATGGAGGATAAAGGAGAAAACTAGATGAGCACCTACATGAGACGAATAAATGATCATGATCTTCAATGTGGCCATCAGGCATAGCATACAAGACACAGCATACGTTGACCCCAACATCAAACCAAGATATACGAGCACAATATTTAACCATTTGTGAACAGCAACCCAAAGCAAAAAAAATATCAAAGGGACCTTTACCAACTTAAAGTAGCACACACATGACAGAAAGAGTGTCATATAGACAATATGCTAGCATTAGAATTGCCATCCCAAAGCACTGTCATTAGCGTCAGACAACTGAATCCCAGAGCGGAGAATCGCATATCTGAGCTCAATCATATGTACATCACTACTAGATGGTATAAACCATTGATTCCGAACATTAAATGCCTGTAATCTATCCATAGAAGCAGATTCTACTAGGGAGAGAATGCCACTACCAAAGGTAGACAAAAGAGAGCGGTTTGGAGCAAAGGATCATGCCAAAAGTAGATATTTATTCCCCCCACCTTAAAAGAAACCTGAGAAAAAACATCAGCATTGACCTTTAAAATCTTCCTCAAGCTCCAACTGCAACAAATATTATTTTTTTTGCTCAGAAAATAATGCTTCATATATTAAACCCAAATTGAGTTAGATTGAAACTGAACCAGACACCAAAATCAATGAAGAATAGTAACCTTGTTCCATTCCATCAAATCTCTAGTTCCTAATCCCCTAATTCCAAAGGGTAACATCAATCCTTCCAAGCTAACATATAAAAGCAAGTGGAAGAAGATCCTGCCCATAGGTTTGTTTCCTTTCTTAAATTTAAAGGAAATAATTCCTAATTTGCTAAAGGGCTCCTTTAAAAATTATTTCCTTTAAATCTATGAAATTTAACGTTGGTAAAATTTATCATTTATAACTTTGCGAAAATAGGTTTAATAAATTATGAAAAAAAGTTGATATTAAAATTTTGACCTTAGGTACACAAATCATGACTCTCTTAGCATGAATTTGTATTAAAATTATGAATGAAAATACAAATGTTACTCAGTTGTAAACTTTAGGGGTTTGATAGTATTCCCGTGAAGAAGAAGGGCATAATTTGTTTTTAGATAAAAGGTTGAGGGAATGCATTCTGCCAGACTACTCTGTTTCAGTTCATTTTATGGTCGGAAATGTGAGAATCCTGTAAAAATTCTGTGATGAATGGTTCTTTGAATATAGTAGGGAAATATTTCATCAAATTTTTCTTAGAACACCAAATATGAAATTAATATTTCACTGTGTCGTATAATATGGATACAGTCCGAGTCCCGAGCACTTCAAAAATTTTAGTTAAAAGCCACGTATATTCTGTCTTCCAGATGATACAAAATATTCTGCGGTTCTTGATATACAACATTCAGACGTGAAAACATCAAGAAAAAGAAGCATAGAACGACAAGTATAGGTAATTGTAGGACGTTAACATTGCGCTATATGACTGGACCTTGGCCCTTGAAGATTGTGTTCATGTCATGTAGTTCAAAAGACCGAGAACTCACAAAATTTGTATATTCTGACATGTCAGGTTTGGGAACGGCAGACTAGTATTGTGCATATCTATGACTTGTATAGTTGTATGATCAGCTCCTCCAGCTTCTTATACTTCCTCTTGCTTCACTAAGATCAATCCATGTATACAATCTTTAAATGTTCTCTTCCATCAAGCCCATGTCAACATATTCCAACAACGGAAGATGATATTCGAACTCTAGACCTCTACTAGGACTAGTAATACGTTGATAGACTTGGGCATTCTAATATTCTATGATTCTTAACCATTCTAGTAATCTATTATATTTTTTATCTGAAATTTTAAACATTATCGCTTGATGCAAGTAATACTAATCGCGATTGTCTCGCTCATTGCGAGTGCCATAAGATCTTGTGCGCCTGTATGGACTTGAGTGTAGCCGCGGCCTGTTTTCTCCCCAAATGTCCCTTAACCAATGCTTTTACTTGACTAGTCCTTTCACAATGCTTCTCTTGTCTTTAAGTATGCAATGCAGATGTACCTTGTGAATTTACAGCGTTTTGAGCAAAATATAGCTATTAAAGTTTTCAAAATAACAACTATATCATACTGAATTATTACAATTTCGTCATTTTTTAAGTAAAGTAGATATCAAAGTACAGTACTCAGAATACTACTATACTGCATCTAATTTATTTAGTAGTGTGTCACTTTTTTGTTTATAGGAGCACTATTGCATTATAATAGCTTTTGAAAATGTCTTGCTATCAATTCTGTAGTTCTACAAGTATAACGATGGAATTATTGCAATTATTTTTCTTTCCATATTCCTCTATATTTTTATCATATTTTACTTCAATAGTTTCGCTCGCTTTCATACAAAATTTAGTCACCTTTCACTCATGAGTCGTGCTGTTTGTGATTTGCTCAACTGTTGGGTCTTGTTAGCCTTATTATTTGAGGTGTCACACTCTTGTATAAAAATTTATATGAACTTGGGAGATTTGTGCCGTTTGTTTCACCAAAACTTGATCCCGTAATCTATACTTGCGAGAAAAATATATACATATTTAGGTAATAATAATTGGCTAGGTATATGTTGTCAAGGACCTATTGGACAAACACTTATTGAATCCAGCATAATGTTTGAAGAAACAATTTTGAAATTTATTTAAAAACTGCACGATAATTAAAGTCGGATAATTGTTCATGTCATTGTTAGCCAGCTTCGTAGCAATGGAAGCTAGACAAGGTGGGTGGAATGTCCTTTCATTACCACCATTAAGATCATCTTTTATTTTGTGAAGTAATTAAGATCATCTACTTCCATACTAATTTAACATTATCTGTCTCAGTCTTTTATAATCATCAAATTAATGTTAGCCGTTAAGTACATTGCACCTTCGAACTAGGGGCTCATTAAATTATTGTTCAAAACTGTTTTGTAATGTTGCTGAAAAAAATATTATTAGAAAAATCAGATAATAACCGTTTGATAATATTTTTAATAGAGTTATTACCATTTTAACCCTTAAAGTTTACCCGAAAGTATACAACAACCCTCAAAGTACAAAAAAATATTTTCGCGTCCTTAAAGTTTGACACTTGTACATATCAACCATTTTTCATATTTTTTCATAATTTTCTTCCATTTTCACCCTTGTACTGTCAATTTTGGCTCTCAAAATTTTCACAAATATACGTAATAGCCCTCAAAATTTAGCATATGTACATCCTAATTCTTATATCTAATTATTTTTGTAAGCCTTCGGCATGTATAGTTTATTGGTTTTATTTCATGTATTTGATGTATAAAGAATAGTCATGAGTGAGATGTATCATCAATTAACAATCGTAGACTAGATAATGTTGGGTTACTAAATAATGATGTGCCATTATAGGTGCAAGTAAAAAAAAATAGATATAAATTAATGTCATAAATATATACAATAGAATCAGGGGTAAAATTGGAAAAAAATATTGAACTACAATGTTTGAAGGTCAGGATGTATAAGTGACAAACTTTAAGAACATAAATGTACGTTTTTATACTTTGAGGGTTGATGCGTATTTTCGTCAAATTTTTTAGGGTTAAAATGTTAATAACCCATTTTTAATATGTACATTTTTAAGATATAGTATACAAAAATTATGTTTTTGGGAGTTTTGAGCTTCCCATAAAAACTGAAAAATAAAATTTTTGATTTCTCGACATCAACTTGTAAATAAAAAACACTTTTTCAGAATTCAGTTTTTGAAATTTACAAAAAACTGTTAAACGTTGTGTCTATAACAGCATTACCAACGGAGCCAAAGTCCCCCAGGCAACCGCAACGGCTATTTTAAGCAAATATCAGGACTGAAGAAGTGTTGGCTTTTGTGGTATATATATATATATAAGACAACTGTTGTGATTAGAACGAAATGTTAAGGTTAATTAACATTGTGGTGGGCTTAAACTTATGAGACTCATGAATATCCATATCTGAATAGCTACTCTCTTGTTCATTATAAATAATTATTTGCTTTATCACAAGAATTGGTGTTGCAATCATGAAGTCTAACATAATTGATCAAGAGAGCCAAGGCCATTATCCTCGTAGTGCCAATAATACTTTAACTAGCAACATTCTTTTTGTTGGTTAATTAGTAGTAGTAAATAAATGATGCACTGAAAGCTTTTGTTTGGCCAAATTGATAAGTGGTCATCTCCACAAAAACAGGATTTGCAATCATAATCATTTGGGTGGCAAATCATATATGATCAATTCTTTCTTCTTTTCTATTAAACAATGAAACAGTGTTTCTAGCTCGTCCGGAAGTTGAATACGAGAGAATAAGATGTACGTAGATCTTACTTTCTCTCGTTTTTAAAATATATAAGTTGTTCTAAAAATACCTCGGTAAAACTCTCAGTTTTAAGAAAATAGTACATTTAAGAAAACAACTTATTCTCATTTAACATGACCAAAAAAATCAAACTAAATAAAGTACTTTCACATGGGCATGGAAATTTATGGTGAAAATCGAAAGATAGGTAAGTGAAACAATAATAGTTAAAAATAGACCAGCTTTTGCTTTTGTCCCTTAAAAATCTTAGGTCCTTTTGTTACTATATGGGGTAGATCTTGGACTATCACTGTATAAAGAAAATGATGCCAAAAGATGGAAATAATGACCTAGCCAAAGCATGCTATACATTTTGTCATCATTCTCACTGCAATCATACAGTGGAATAATGTACAAACACTTGTATACACAATATATAATTTAACAGAAACTATATATAGTAAAACAAAACACCTTCATGCCAAATCTGCACAATGCCTGTAATAAAAGAAGTAAAAAAAACTGTAGTGTTCAGTGTTGTTGGGGACATTGCCTCCTCACTCAATAAAATTGTCAGGGTTTTTTTTACCTGATCTGCAGCCTGCAGGGGTCAGGACTCGGCAAAACCTGGAGTGTGGGTGGTACAAGTCTGGTGAGTACTATAATAATGGGGCACTGGTGGAGCACTAGGAATCCTTTAATTGTTTTGACAATCTTTTCTCAATTTTTTTAATTAAGTTAATTACACAAAAAATCAACCAAGTTTGAAATTGTTAGCAAAAAAAATTATTCAAGATTATTTTTTAATAACAATATCAAAGTTGGTTTATTTTTTGTGTGATTAACTCTTTTTTAATTTTGTCATAAAAAAAATTTCCATTAAATTTGAGATCAAACCAATATCTGTATTACTTCACTGACTTTTTTGAGCAATCAAACTTAAGGTCGAAAAATTATAATTGAATTTTCTCTTTGTAATTGCAAAAGTAAAATATGGAGTCAAATTTGTAGAACACTCAACTATTTTCGAAGAAATTTCACATAGGTTATCGAGTTTTGTAAAGACTCAAATTATAGTGTTAGCTATTTCAAAATATTATTAAAAAATTTTATCACATGACACATGACACGTTTTAATTTATGGGAAAATTTTGATAGAATTTTTGGATTTCTAGCATTTGGATACATTTAAACAAGTTTTCGATTCATCAATACTATATTGGGATACGTTTGAAATTACCTTTAGGATAAAATATCACATATATAGCAAATAGTAATACCCCCCCCCCCCCCCCCCCCCCAACTGCGACTATACCTCAAGAAAAATCTATATATATTTGAATGTATATGTCATATGTCAGAGAAATGAAGAGATGATGAGCCCGTTTGACTAATCTTAAAATTATGCCTTATGATTTAAAATGACTTAAAATGATAAATGGGAGTTTAAAATATATGTTTGGATAATTTTGACTTATAAGTGATTTATGAGTAATTTATAACATATAGATAACTTTTATCAAAATAGAAAAATTAAAAAAATAAGTCATTGAAAAAAGTACATATGCGTACTGACTTTAAGTTAGTTTCTGACTTATTTCTAATTTTAAGTCAGCTTCTGACTTATTACACAAACATACATTTTTCAGTTTAAAGTCAAAATAAGGTATAAACTCATTTAGCCAAACAAGCTCCAAGGAAGTTCCTAACTTGCTACTAGGTTCTGTATCTGATAGATGAAAAAATAAAGGGTTTTTTCAAAAATATATAAGAATATTTTTTTTTGTAAAAACACTGACTTTTTTAAAAATATTTTGCAAAAAAATGATTTTTTAATTTTTTTTTGTAAAAATACGTTTTTTTTTGCAAAAATATGATTTGCAACCATATTTATAACTGCAATCAATCGAAATCAACCTCAAATGCAACTTAAAATTTAGTAAAAATAATTATTTTTTGGTTGCATAATACGTTGTTTAACAAGTTGCACGGTTAATATCAAAATGCAACCATAAATGCGACAAAAAACAACTTCAATTATTTTTCAAAAAAATAGAAAAATAAGTTGCATCTGGTTACTTTTGGTTGCAAACCGTATTTTTGCAAAAATAAAGATCAGAAGATAGTAAAATCACAAAAAAACTTTTAAAACATAGTATTTTTGGTAATTTCTCAAAAATAAAAAATTTTATATTTTATTTATATTTTTTGATTAATCAATTAAGATTAGTATTATAAATATATTTTAAAACTTAATTATTACTCCGTGCCCACCCAAATGTTATTGAGACGGAAGGAATATCATTTTATCAATAATAAATATAATTATCTATGCTATATATATTAGTTATAGTATTAAATATTAGTATGATAAATATAAATAAATATTTAAATAAAATTATAATAAAAAAGCACAAAATCACGGGACCCACTGACCTACACGCACTATATTTCACTCATGAAATTAATTTAAATAAAAAATATATAAATTCACTATCTTTTCATTAGCAAATTAATATGAAATAAATCATATACTCCATTTCAACTTAGCAACTCTACCTTAATTTATTTATAAATTTCAGTAAAACAAATGTTAAATTTGAATATGAAAATTTAATTCTCCTCTAATATTCTTAATCATTAATTTCTAAAAATTACATCAAAAATTTATAAAATGAAAATCTCAAAAATAATTTGTCAAAATTTGTCCACATACTATATGAAATATATTTTTTATAGTGAAAAAAAATTCGATTTCGAATAAAAATCCGAGTATTAAAATAGGGGGTGAACAAATCTATTAAGTAATAAAACCAATTGTACGTATTTTGCATTTAGTTTCATTTTCTTTATTTAGTTCTACACTTTATATTACTTGTTTAAGTAATATTTTTTCAAAAAATTAAATTTGATATGAGCCGAAAATAGCTCTAGAGGCGTAATCAATGTCGCATTAATTATATCTGAATTGGTCCGGAAGGAAGACCCAATTAATAAGGCCCGAAAATCTTATTATTACATAAATATGTAATTAATTAATTGGCAGATTAATTAAGCCTATTAATAAAACCTATTTTTTTGTCTATTTTGCAAAAGAGTAGTCTACAAGTTAATATTCCTATATGGAATTGGTTTCCATAAGGAAGAATCTGGAAACCCATCTAAGGAGGTTACTTCCTCCCAAAGAATTGCATTCCTATAAAAAATATGAGTTTGAAAACTCCTATATAAAAGACGTTTACTTTTCCCACATCGAGAAGAGGTGAAACAAACTACGTTTTTTTCCATATATAAAGAGACTCACAATTAATTTATAAGGAAAAAAGGACTTGAACTTATCCCACATTGATGGAATTTGAGTAACAAGTCCCTCAAACTACTATATATGTTTGCCTATAATTTGAATAACTCAAGGGGGACCAATTTATGGATACAACTTCATATGTCACAAAGCCCTTCAGGGTACTATTAAACCTCGATGCCACCATCACCATGGGCATTACTTAGCCCCAGGGGCATCATCATCATGCCTTGAGGGCACTACTAAGCCCCGAGGGTACCATCACTATACCCCATGAGCATTACTTAACCCCAAGAGCACCATCACCATGCCCCATGTGCATTACTTAGCCCCGAGAGAATCATCACTATGCATTGAGGGCCTACTAAGCCCCGAGTGCACCATCACCATGCCTCCTAGGCATTACTTAGCCCCGAGGGTAGCATCAACATGCCTTGAGGGCACTACTAAGCCCCGAGGGCACCATCACTTTACCCCATGGGTACTTCTAAGCCCCGAAGGTGTAAGCCACGAGGTCATAATCATCATGCTCTACGAGCACTACTAAACCCCGATGGCATCATCACTACTAAGCCCCGAGGGCATCATCACCGAGCTCCGTGGGCAATACTAAACCCCTACGACATTACCACCAAGCTCAGCGACACTACTAAGCGTCGATGGCATCATCACCAAGCCCTGTAGGCGTTACTGTTAGGAATCATGTTGTATGATGATAACAAATTACCTAGAATTGTAATTTTGATCTTAATTTTGTAACTGATCAATAGATATATGATCTATAAATATCCATTGACCATTGAACCATTTATCAGTTAAAGTTGTTGTTAATCAACTGATAAAATGGATTGTAACAGTGATTTAGAATTCCTTATGTTATCAATTGATTGTAATATGTCGATGGATGTGATCATCTAATCAACTGATGTTTATTGGCTTCGATTGATAGCTCATCAACGAATGTGAAGAATGACTGACAAAGTGTAAATATTCTAAGTCATAATTCTCTCAAATGAAGTGATCAATAGATAAAGGAGTCAATTGATATGGATGATTAATCGATGGATAAAAGGTCAACAAAAGTCAAATGAATGGATCTCCATCAATGGATAAAAGCATCAAGACAATCAACGGATAAAAGACAATCAATGGATAAGGGAATTGATGGATGCTCAAATATTTATTGATACATCAATTGATCAATGGATAACTTATCCATCGATAGATAAGCAAAGAAGGCTCAACTGATAAGTTTCACAACATTTATTAGTTGATCAAAATTTCTCAAAATAGTTAAAGGCAAATGAAAAGGATCTTTGCAGAAGTCTAAATCAATGGAAGACAGTTCTGTCAGGACAGTGAAGACTTTCAAGGGAACACAATTTTCAAGGAGAAGAACAAGACAAAGACTTGTCCAGAATAAGGCAAAGGCCTATGAAGACTGTGAAAGTACCTACATTCTATTTTAATGTAAACATTGTAAAATATATTTTATGCATTTTATCAGTCGATAGAAAATAGAAGTAGAAATGAGTTGTTATATATGGTTTAACAGTTCATTGTAGCACATAAAAAAAGTTGAACAAGATAGAGTGATAGAGATTTTTTTTGTAGTATTTTTCTTAGTTCTATTCATATGTTGTAAGCAGCTTGGTTCTAAGACCAAGTTTAATTGAAACCAAAAACATTTACTAGTGGACAAACCAAACCACTAGTAATTTTAACATATTTGTTTTCAATTTTCTTTTTAACTCTTCTAGTTCCTTTTTTTGTTTAATCTTTCCAAACATTATTATTGAACAAACTTAAATCTGCAAGAATTTGAAATAATTCTTAAGTTAATATTCAACCCCCCTTCTACAAACTTTTTATACTTAAGGGAAATAACAATTGGTATCAGAGCCTAGCTTTCAACACACAAAAAGTTAAGATCTAAGTACATCAAGTATGAGTCTGAAAGACACAGGGGTAAAAATTCCAGTTCTTGAAAAAAATGAGTACTTTCCTTGGAAGGTCAAAATGCACTTGCATATGATATCCATTGATCCTTCATATCTTCATTGTATAAAGAAGGGTCCACATGTACCTATGAAAATAGTTACAAGTGTCAATGCAGATGGTACTCAAACACTAGACAAACTCATTCCAAAGTTTGTGACTGAATACACTAATGAGGATGAGAAAGAAGTGCACAAGGATAAAAAGGCCTTAAACATTTTGTTTAATGGTCTTGACAAGGATATGTTTGATAATGTTATCAACTGCACAACCTCCAAAGAAGTCTGGGATACTCTTCAAACCTTGTGTGAAGGCACTTAGCAAGTAAGAAAAAACAAGATGCAACTCTTGATTCAGAAGTATGAAGAATTTCACTTCAAGAGTGGTGAAACAATCAATGATACATATAGTAGGTTTCAAAAGCTTTTAAATGAGCTAAAACTATATGGAAGAGTATATGCTGTTGAGGACACCAATCTCAAGTTTTTGAGATCATTGCCCAAGGAATGTAAACTAATGACTATGGCCATCAGACAGTCCCTTGACTTCAAAGAATACACTCTTGATAAGTTGTATGGAATTCTAAAGACATATGAGTTAGAATTACAACAAGATGAAGAGATTGGAAAGAGTCAGAAAAAGGACAAGTCTATTGCTTTGATGGTAAACGAGAGGTAAGTTGCAGAGCCCTGTGAAGATGTAGCTGTTAAAGAAAGGAGGAAAGAAAGTCATGGAAAAGCTGTAAGTGGGTACATGTATGATGAATCTTCAACTAACACTAGAAAAGAATTAGTTGAGGATGATGAGTCATAAACCAAAGAAGACATTGCTGAAATAGATGAGCATCTAGCTTTTATATCAAGGAAGTTTTCAAAGCTCAAATTCAAAAGAAATCCAATGCAAAGGTCTGGATCCCAGTTCAGGAAAGAGAGTCAACAAAACAAGAATCTTGTTGACAGAACTCAGTTCAAATGTTTCAACTGTGAATTGGCTGATCACTTTTCAAATGAATGCCGAAAGCCAAAGATAGAAAAAAAAAATCAAAGTTCAGTGATGGTATTGACTACAAGAAAAAGTACTTTGATTTGCTAAAATAGAAAGAAAAGGCTTTTATAATAGAGGAAAATGACTAGGCTGCTGAGGATGATTCTGATGAAGAAGAATTCATCAATTTACACTTATGGCCAATCATGATGACCAAGAAGCTAGTTCATCTAGCAATCAGGTAATTTTTACTAATCTGAGTTATCTAAAGATGAATGCAATACTACTATTACTAAAATGACCAATGAGTTGTATAATTTGCATGTCACTCTTAAATCCTTGAACAAAGAAAACACTAGACTCAAAAGCACAATAGATTCTCTAATTGAAAGAAACACACACTTAGAGAGTGAGCTAGTCCAATTAGACAGACTCAAGGTAGAAAAAAGAGATGCTAGAGATGAATTGGTTGGGTGTAAAAAGAAGATAAAAACTTTGAAGGAACAACTAGAAGAAGAACTAAGAACCATTGACAAATGGAACATGTCTAGTAAATCAAGTAAAAAATTGAATGACATTCATGGAACAAATTTTTTCACCATGTTGTATGAGACTCTTAAGAAATTAGTTTTTGATGAAAATCAATCATTGTACAAGGAGCAATCGATTGCTAATCCTGAATTAACTAATAAGGATTATCCATCGATTGATAATACTATCTAAATAGATAATTATCCATCAATTGAAAAATCATTAACTGCTAAATAATCTATTCTAAAACCAAGCTTAACAGACCTGTTAAATTTGTGATTGAAGGTAGCTCCTCCAAAACACAAAATCAAGTTGGGAATGCTAATATAAGTCATTTGTCTAAGAATCAATTGAAGGATAAATTAGAAAAGATAAAGCCTGAAACTAAGCCTAGTGATAAAAAGAAAAAGAATAGAAATGGTAAAATAGGCATAAACAAGCACAATAACTACACACCTGACATGTATGCTCCCAGAAAAATATTTGTTAAATTTGGTAGTAAAAATCATTTATCTATGCATTGCAAATCTATCATGCCTTTCATACCTAACATGTCTGCAAATTCTGTTTTTCCTCAATTAGTTGTTCCTCATGCTATTCATGCTTAATATGCATCTATGCCTTATATGTTTAATCCATATCTTACATTTGCTAACATGAATATGCCTGCTATATTTTGGAACATGGACTCAAATATTCATGCATCAAGTTTTTCTAATCCTGCAAGCATGAATGATCCAATCACTAACACTAAGAATCCTGGGGTGAGGAATCCAACACCTAAAGTTGAAGTGGAACTAAAACCATATAAATCAAAGGGACAAAAGTTGGAGACAAAACCAAAGGTAGCAACTAATAATAAGAAGAAGGAATCTTTGGTACTTGGACAATGAGTGTTCAAGGCACATGACTGGAGATAAATCCCTGCTCACAAAGTTTGAGGAGAGAGTTAACCCTGGAGTGACTTTTGGAGATGACAACAAGGGTTACACCATGGGATATGGCTTGATTTCAACAGAGAATGTCGTCATTGAACTTGTTGCACTAGTTGATGGCTTAAGACACAATTTGTTAAGCATTAGTCAACTATGTGACAATGAAAATAAAGTTTGTTTCACAAATGAAACATGTACAATTTCTAACAGGAAAAATGAAAGCCTAGTAATGACTGGGAATTAAAAAGTAAATGTGTACATAACTGACTTCAACTCAATAAATGCAGATTCAATGACTTGTCTTCTCTCAAAAGCAAGTACAAATGAAAGTTGGTTGTGGCACAGAAAATTAGCTCACTTAAACTTTAAAGCCATGAATCAATTGGTCAAGAAAAATCAAGTGAGAGGATTACCATAGATGAAATTTTTCAAAGATGGACTTTGTGATGCTTGTCAAAAAGGAAAACAAAGAAAGACATCATTCAAGTGAAAATTAGAATCATCAATTGAGAAACCACTTGAGTTATTACACATGGATTTGTTTGGTCCTGTAAACATCATGTCCATAGCAAAGAAAAAGTATGCCTTAGTCATTGTGGATGACTTTTCAAGATTTTCATGGACCTATTTCTTACATTCAAAAGATGAAGCAAGTGAGCTCATCATTAAACACATCAGAAAAGTTGAAAAGAGTCTTGAGTTGGATGTAAAGAAAATAAGAAGTGATAATGGAATAGAATTCAAGAATTCCACATTGAAGGATTTTTGTGAAGCTAAAGGAATCATACATACTTTTTTTGCACCAAGAACTCCTCAATAAAATGGGGTTGTTGAAAGGAAAAACAAGACACTTATTGAAGCAACTAAAACAATGTTGGAAGATGCAAAATTACCAACATATTTTTGGGCTGAGGCCATTAATGTAGCATGCTATGTACAAAACATCTCCATAGTGAATCAAGCACAAGAAAATACTCCATATCAATTGATTAAGAAAGACAAAAAGCCTAAGATGGGGTTTTTTCATGTCTTTGGATGCAAATACTATGTCCTGAGAAATCAAGGTGAAAATCTAGGAAAATTTAAGGCCAAGGCTGATAAATCTATATTTGTTGGGTATGGCTATCAAGCATAGCCTACAGAGTCTATAATCTTAGACTACACATTGTTATGGAATCTGTAAATGTAATATTTGATGATAAAAAGATTCAAGGCTTGTTTGATGAAGGAAATCATGACACACTATAATTTGAGAATGAATCAAATGAAATGCATGAAGAAAGTGATGAAGAAACATGTCTAGTAAAATTACAAGTACTTAGAAACCCAATATCAGGTGATGTTATAACATCAATGGATAATTTATCAGTTGACAGACATCCATCGACTGATAATACATCAACTGATAATTCATCAATGGATAACCAACACTCTACATCTAGGGTATCCAACTCAGGGGGAGGATTTCAAAATCAATCTTCAAATTGAAATCAATATGAGTACAACAACAATGATAGTGAAGCTTCAGCATCAAGGAGGAATTTGCCTCCACAAAGAAAATGAAAAAAAGTCATCCATTTGAGTTAATCATTG
Organism: Oenanthe sinensis; assembly: GCA_028671895.1. NCBI lineage: Eukaryota > Viridiplantae > Streptophyta > Magnoliopsida > Apiales > Apiaceae > Oenanthe > Oenanthe sinensis. The sequence goes on along the minus strand of CM053813.1, from coordinate 27,600,246 downwards.
GAAATGTAGAAGATGGTGTCAAAACAAGGAGTGTTACTCAAAATGAGTGTCTGTATAGCAGCTTCCTATCTCAAGAAGAACTTAAAAGAGTTGAAGAAGCTCTCAAGGATCCTGGTTGGGTATTGCCTACGCAAGAGGAACTCAATCAATTTGAAAGAAATAAAGTATGGAAGCTGGTGCCCAAACCAAAAGAGAGATCAGTAATTGGTACAAAATGGGTATTCAGGAACAAGATGGATGAAATTGGTACTGTGACTAGAAACAAGGTAAGGCTTGTGGCAAAGGGCTACTCACAAGAAGAAGGAATTGATTTTGATGAGACTTTTGCACTAGTTGCAAGATTGGAAACAATCAAAAAATTTCTACCCTATGTTGCACATGCAAATTTCAAAGTCTAACAGATGGATGTGAAGAGTGCATTTATTAATAGAAAATTAGAAGAAGAAGTCTATGTGGAACAAACTCCTGGTTTTGAAGATCCAAATTTCCCTAACTTTGTCTACTATTTACTCAAAGCACTTTATGGTTTGAAACAAGCACAAAGGCCTGGTATGACACTTTATCTCAGTTTCTCATTGAGAGTCAATTCACAAGAGGTACTGTAGATAAAAATTTATTTCATAGAAATGTTAATGGATCAATTATTCTTGTTCAAATTTATGTGAATGCCATCATATTTGGCTCAACTGATGATGGACTTTGCAAAAAGTTTACTAAATTAATGAAAAATAAGTATGAAATGAGCATGATGGGAGAACTTACCTACTTTCTTGGTTTGTAAGTCAAACAAGTTAATAATGGTATTTTTATAAATCAAACTAAGTACATTCATGATCTGTTGAAGAAATTTGACTTGAGTGAATGTTCTTCTGCAAAAACTCCCATGACCACTGTCACTAAACTTGAATTGAATACTAAGAAAGCTAAGGTGTATATTTCAAGTTATAGAGGCATGGTAGACTCACTTTTGTATTTAACTGCTAGTAGGTCAGATATAATGTTTTCTACATGCTTGTGTGCAAGATTTCAGGCTGATTCTAGATAATCTCATCTAGTGGCTACTAAGAGAATTTTTAGATATCTCAAGGGTACACCAACATTAGGTATTTGATATCCCAGAGATTCTGGTTTTGATCTAATTGGCTACTCAGATGCAGATTATGCAGTTTGCAAAATAGATAGAAAAAGTACAACACGCACCTGTCAATTTCTAGGAAACAAATTTGTGTCACGGTTTAGCAAGAAACAATACTCAGTATCATTTGGATATGTTAGGAATCATGTTGTATGATGATAACAAATTACCTAGAATTGTAATTTTGATCTTAATTTTGTAACTGATCAATGGATATGTGATCTATAAATATCCATTGACCAGTGAACCATTTATCAGTTGAAGTTGTTGTTAATCAACTGATAAAATGGATTGTAATAGTGATTTAGAATTCCTTATGTTATCAATTGATTGTAATATGTCGATGGATGTGATCATCTAATCAACTGATGTTTATTGGATTTGATTGATAGCTCATCAACGGGTGTGAAGAATGGATGACAAAGTGTAAATATTTTAAGTCATAATTCTCTCAAATGAAGTGTTCAACGGATAAAGGAGTTAATGGATATGGATGATTAATCGATGGATAAAAGGTCAACAAAAGTCAAATCAATGGATCTTCATCAATGGATAAAAGAATTAAGGCAATCAACGGATAAAAGGCAATCAACGGATAAGGGAGTCGATGGATGCTCAAATATCCATTGATACATCAATTGATCAATGAATAACTTATTCATCGATAAATAAGCAAAGAAGGCTCAACTGATAAGCTTCACAGTATTTATCAGTTGATCAAAGTTTTCCAAAATAGTTAGAGGCAAATGAAATGGATCTTTGCAGGAGTCTAAATCAATGGAAGACAGTTATGTCAGAACTGTGAAAACTTTCAAGGGAACACAGTTTTCAAGGAGAAGAACAAGACAAAGACTTGTCCAGAATAAGGCGAAGGCCTATGAAGATTGTGAAAGTAGCTACATTCTATTTTAATGTAAACATTGTAAAATGTATTTTATGCATTTTATCAGTCGATAGAAAATAGAAGTAGAAATGAGCTGCTATATATGGTTTAGCAGTTCATTGTAGCACATAAAAAAAAGTTGAACAAGAATAGCACAATAGAGTGATAAATAATTTTTTTGTAGTGTTTTCTTAATTCTATTCATATGTTGTAAGCAACTTGGTTCTAAGACCAAGGTTAATTGAAACCAAAAACATTTAATAGTGGAAAAACCAAACCACTAATAATTTTAACAGATTTGTTTTCAAGTTTCTTTTTAACTCTTCTAGTTCCTTCTTTTTGTTTAATCTTTCCAAACATTATTATTGAACAAACTTAAATCCGTAAGAATTTGAAATAATTCTTAAGTTTGTATTCAACCCCCTTTTATAAATTTCTTGTACTTAAGGGAAATAACAGTTACTAAGCCCCGAGGGTATCATCATCATGTCCCATGTACACTACTAAGCCCCGAGGGCATCATCACCAAACCTTATGAGCATTACTAAGCTGTGAGGGTACCATCATTAAGCCCAATGGACATTACTAAGCCTATCATCACCATGCTTCATGGGTACTACTAAGCCTATCATTACCATCAAGTTTCGAGGGCATCATCCATCAAGATTCTTGACCCTAATATGTTTCATAACATAGAAGTACGTATATATTTACAAAAAAAACATTTACATAAAGCGCAAGAAAAAAACATTTACATATAATTACACGGTCAGCCACTATTTTCTCTCTCATCCCTCCCGGTCTATAAAATCTCATATGATTTATTAACCCAACTTGTACACACATAAGTCACAACTTAAGTGATGAAGCAAGCTCAGATGTTGAGACCACCAGAGTCTCCAATGGAACCAATGGAGTTCTTGTCTCGTTCTTGGAGTGTCTCTGCTCTTGAAGTCTCCAAAGCTCTGGCCCCACTACCTCAGCCACTCACCAAAACCATCAGCGGCGGTGCAGCTGCCACCACTATTTTCGAGGACCTTACCGGCGAGTTAGAACAATTAATGACTGTTTCCGCCAACCCATTCTCCTTCGCTACTTCTCAAACTTCCCAACTTATTATGGAACGTATAATGTCTCATTCTGTAAGTATATTTGTATCGAGTATCTTTTTATTTATGTAACCTATGCTTTTGCATGTTGCTAACTGGTGTGTTGTTTTTTTTTTTAATTTATGTTTTTTCTTCGTTCGAAACCAACCGATTTATGCGTTAATCTTCTAACTTTATTATTTTCAAAATTTAAATCTTTTAAAATTCAGTTCTATTCTCATTTTTAATAAAAATTTAAATAACTAAATTTATGTAATATGCACGATTTTTCAAAAGAGCGGAATAAATAATTTATTTCTATATATTTATGGGAAAGATTAGAGTTTCTTGAAACTGGGAAGTGTAGTAGTGGAAGTACTTGTGAAAAGCAGTTTAATACTAGACTTGGCATTATCATGTTATACTAGGGAAGCATCAAAACTGTTTTAATCTATTGTAATTGTGTTGGGTGTTTCTTTGTCTCGTGATTTATATGATTCGTTCAAGAAAGAATCAAGTTTTTTGTTAATTTAATATTCGAAATATCTACTTGCATTAAATAAATTTTCATGTAATTAATTTTTTTTTATTGATATAAACAGCAGGAGGTGTCACCCCGGACATCTGGAAGACTTTCACACAGCAGTGGTCCTCTTAATGGCTCTCTGAGTGATAGCCCCCCTGTTTCTCCCTCTGATATGGATGACCTTAAGGTCCTTTTCCTCTCTATATGAACACACATTAGTCAGTATAGTATGAAATGGTGCAGAGGGAATCAAACATAGATCTTATATGAGTACATTTAAGCTTTCTCTTTAACCCAAATTTTGTAAATGTATGATGGGCTCCTTTTTAACTCTTTATTTGTTTTCTCACATAGGCAAGGTATCATCACTTGATAATTTGATCATGTGACATTACTCATGTACTGTTATTGTAATGACTTTGTTTGGCTTTTACTAGCAAAATTTGACTTGTTCATTTGTTATATCTACATAAATGGTGATCCAGATGTTATATGTAAAAACCCTTTTCGGCATTTGTGCCTATAAGTATAATTCTAGCAAAAACAAATGATGTTTATCTTGTAGATTGCCCATTTTTACGTGATGATCTAGAATTGGTTAGAATTTTATTGAAGCAAAATGTCTATATGGTGACCTCTGTTCTGTACCTAATTTGAAGTGTTCCCGAGTGTGGGGTGAGAGATTGTGATTTGGTAGCAAATAGTCGGTCAGTTTTGTGGATAGAATTGAGAGAAAGTTAATATGGAAGTGACTAGATTGTGATCCATGAAAATCTTGTCGATAGTCTGTATTTATGACAGATTGGTTTCTTTCTGTAGTGACAACTATGGACATTAATTGTAAATCATGTTCACTCTTTCAAGTTAAACAAGATTACTGACACTAATTTGCTTCTGCAGTTTGGTCGAATGAATAATGCTGCAAACAGCCAGCTGAGAGGCTGTGGCCCTAGTGGTGCCCCTCCTCCTGGAGGTGGGAAGACAGTAGGAAGGTGGTTAAAGGACAGAAGAGAGAAAAAGAAAGAAGAAGCAAGAGCCCAAAATGCACAGCTCCATGCTTCTGTTTCAGTAGCTGGGGTTGCTGCTGCTATTGCAGCTTTTGCTGCTGCAACAGCTGCCTCGTCCGCTACAGGAAAAGCTGAACATATGGCTAAAACTGACATGGCTGTGGCTTCTGCTGCCACACTGGTTGCGGCCCAATGTGTTGAGGCGGCAGAGCAATTGGGTGCGGAGCGTGATCATTTAGCATCAGTTGTTAGTTCGGCAGTTAATGTTCGGTCAGCTGGTGATATCATGACGTTAACCGCAGCTGCGGCAACTGGTATGGCTTTTTTTTATGTTATGTGGCAATTATATACTTGTCATACTGCTATAGGTATATAAACAATTTAACCGTGTTGTAATTTTAAACCACCAGTGTTTTTAATATAGTATACAATGTATAATAGCATTAGCAGTTTTAATTTTTACTGTTTAGAGTAGTAATGAGGTTAATATCATGCAATTGTTATCAATTTTTTAAATCACATAAACACATGTTTGATGGGATGCTTTTGTTTGAATTATGTAGCTCTGCGTGGTGTGGCCACTTTGAAGGCTAGAGCACTGAAGGATGTGTGGAATATAGCTGCAGTGATCCCAGTGGAAAAGGGAATGCATACTAGTGGCAATGAGGGAAGTAATAATAGTTCCAATGGTAGCTTCAGTGGTGAGCTTCTCCCTGAAGAGAATTTTCTTGGTATTTGCAGTCGAGAATTACTTGCCAGAGGTTGTGAGCTCCTCAAGCGCACACGTAAAGGTACATAACATTTAAGCAAATTCTGAAATTGAAAACCTCATGTACATCATTATAGTTTCCTTGCTTGGACCATATAAGATTAAATGTAAGTTCTTTATCTTAACAGAGCTATTTGGTGTTAATTTTTTAAATTTTTGAAACAGGTTGCAATATAATTTCTGCTGATATACTATACAATAGTGTCACTAGCTTAACATGATACTTCTTTGATTTAATATACAGGTGATCTTCACTGGAAAATAGTATCTGTTTATATCAACAGGGTGGGCCAGGTTTGTTTCTATGATTAAGAAATCTATTGATTGGAAGCTAATTAAAAAGTCTGATAAAATTTAACACTGGACTTTATACATGATCGTTTGGGTTTTGATTAAGCTTTAACTGATAAAGTGGAAACTTCTTAAAGAAAATTGAAGATTACAAGTTAAAATTACTTTTCATGGAGCTGAAGCAAACAGCTTTATCTGTTTGGTTCATATATATATATCTCATTACCATGTATACATGAATGATGTATTTAAAATATTCTTTGCTTTGGCAGGTGATGTTGAAGATGAAGAGTAGACATGTTGCTGGGACCATCACAAAAAAGAAAAAGAGTAAGCTGTTTTTGCTTTTGTCTCTTTTTATCTTTCTCATGATGTGAAACTGAATTGGAGGTGGTGGCATTCCGGGATTTGTGAAAGCAGTATGCATTAGTGTTATAAAAAGATCTAAAGTTGTCATCTTTAATCAATCTTTTGAATTTTTGTAGATATGGTGTTGGATGTGATGAAAGATATGCCAGCATGGCCAGGTCGCCACTTGCTCGAGGGAGGCGAATATCGTCGATACTTTGCGATAAAGACAGTGTTACGCGGAGTGGTCGAATTCGAGTGTCGAAATCAGAGGGAGTATGATATATGGACTCAAGGTGTTTCAAGACTTCTTGCAATTGCGGCAGAAAAGAAAAATAGGAATAAAATCTGAAGCTTACAGTATAAGAGGGACTAGAATTTCTAATGGGACAACTGGGAATAGTATAAATTGTCTTGTTTTGCTTTTGGGACTAACCATATGGTTTTAAAATTTGGTGGGGGTGTTTTACTTTGTCTTTTCTCATTTTTGTTGGTAATGCTATTGTATAAAAGGTGATATTTAAAGTATGAAGTTAATTATCCAAATGGTCCTTTTTTGGGGGAATTTATATTGGTTTTTTGTACTCCATGTAGTAAAGTAAAGTGAACACAAAATGTGTAAGAATCAAGAAAACAAGGCATGCGAGTGAAGTTTTGTAGTTGTTTGATGTAAAGAGAAAAGCAATTGTAGACCAGTCAAAAAGAGGAACAAAGAATAGAAAGAAGTGTTAAATAGATAATATAGAATGAAATATACTCCTTTGATTCTTTTAGCTTTCTTGAATGATTGAAATTTGAAGCTAGCTTGCTTATATTAAGGTTTCAGACTGGGTTGAAATTGAAATGTTGGAAAAATGGAAAAACTAGTGCACCATCCCCCGAATAAACCGTTGTGGGCCTTTTCCATTGCATATGTTTTTCTATTGGTTTAGTCCTATGCATGTATACTTTAATCAGCGCATTTTTAGCTTGTTCAAATGTTAGTATAGATTGAATCAAACATAACTTTCTAGCAATGTGTCTACGTTGATGAAATCGGGTTATAGTTATGGGTCCAGGTCCATGACAATCGATTTGAATCGAGGGGTCCCATCACCCTATCCGCGCTTCTGAGCAGCCTTATAGGGTTTTTTCCTATGTACTATAAAAAAGCGTGGATAGATGATTGCTAACAATTGGTTGTCAGGGACCAGCTGCCTATAGTTATAGTATTTCTGGAAGTGAACTTTGTTATGGTTCAGAAGGAATAACTGTAGAGAAAATTATTCCAATAAGCTAGGTTGTGAAATTGACAAGGATCTTGTACTATGTTTGCTACTGTAGAATGAGTCATCATATAGAGGATGCTAATTACTTTCTATAATGCATCAACTTCAATTGAGTGCTCATCATCTATATCATATGTCTTGGGCATTTCATTCTTAACAAGTTATTATGTTCAAAATCCACTCACTATGGAAGCTTGTATACTAGGCCTCTTCTTTGCTTCAGCCTCAGTCTTTACTCTTTACAGCAAACTGAACACAGTAAATTCTTATTCTTCTCTACAGAGGGTGTGCCACAACCAGTGTCTTGATAATGTTTTCATTACTTAATAATGCTTTTATGATGTTTGATTAAAATGGTTGACTAGAATTGCTCACTCTCTATCTATATTATTTCTTCAGATTCCCAGTGTGTTGGTAGCAATTACAATGTTGAATACTTGAATCCTCCTAGCCTATTAGCGTCTTTTATAACCTATTTCGAATTTTTTAATATCCCCTTTAAGTTTCTCTTCTGGCAAAAAATGATAGCAACACAAATAATAAACTAGAAACAAGCTCGACTTGGCACAATCATGAGTTCAGAAGCTTTACAAGGCCAAATAATAAAAATGCAGCAAATTACTGTACATGCTAGAAACGTTATCTCAGATATATTAACATGAATGCCTCCTTAGAATTGGTAAATTCAGTTTGACTCAACAATTGTAGATCATAAAACGGCACCCTCATTCCATATCTTGAATCCGGGAATAATTGATAGTCCATCATCACAGTTAACTATGGTCAATACAAGCTGGGAGAAACTGCACTTTAAAGTTAGGATGGTGTCTGAGGTTAACTGAGCAATGCTGCCGTTAACCTTTAATTTTTTAATAGGCTAGAATTGTGGTAGGTTAGTAGATTTTTGTTTAAAAAATTTGATTTAGACATTTAGGTGTCAAGTCTTTAATTTAAGTCACCAGCATTGTCATGCCTTTGTGTTGGCGGCAACAAGGTGAAAACCTGTTGTCCAGGCACAATCCCAAACCAAGTCGTTCAATCGACATGATATTTTATTAATTATTATTTTTAAAATGCTTACCTCTTAGTTGCCAACGGGATTCAAGTATAGACAACCTAGTTGCACCAACTGCCTGTTCATCATCATTCGATGAAGAAGACAGTTTCCAAAAGAAAATTTGTGGCAAGCTTAAATATGTAATCCTAAAAATTTATGCTGCGACTAAAACTTATTTACCTATTAGTGTTTTCTGCTTGCTGTAATTGAAGATATAAAACTCTTATCACAATCAGAAGCCCAGATTGTACCTATGTGAGGAGTTGGTACTGGAGGGTGGATGCTTTGTCAAACTCGATTAAGACTGGGGTCACAGGTTTGCTACTTTCTTTACCTGCTTGCATGAGCTCTATGTTTTTGATCCTGAAGTATGGTTCAGAGGAGCCTGAGTAATAATATTTGGTGTGATTTATTAATTATATATTAGATCATGGCTTTTACTATACTATATGAAAATGCTGCGGTTTTAATTTAGCCCCTGGAAAAGAATAAACTTTATGCTAATATCTGTTCTGGTGCAGTTTGCGTTATGTTTGTGAAATGTGAATAAATAAAGTGTGATCATCCAACTAATAGGAAACAAGTATCGGATTGGTGCTGAAGGTGTATGCCTGTAAACTTACCAGTTTACTAATCAGTTATTCTCTTGACAGGAATATGTTAAAGCAGGAGCAGATATGTTCTACTTTTGGTGGTAATTAAGTACACTTGGACATTTTTCAGATTAAAATCCAGTGCTGAGGAACTTAAAAATTTTGAGGTACTTGATTTCCTGCAATCTAGAGGGGCTGGAGCTAAATGTGTTATATCTGTTATAGCACCCTCTGACTATAAGGTTGGTATATCCATTAAAGTATTTTTCATGTAGTATATAAGTAAAAGCTCAGATGCTCTTAAGTGGTTGATTGAATTTGTTTCTTCCTTTGATTTATGATTATTTGGACCAAAGTGTGGCTTCTGATAAAACAAAAGAAAGCATTCCCCCAATTTCATTTCGAGAAGAGAATAATACAAACTTGCAAAAGCTGAGATTCTTAACATCATCAACATTAGACCTTCTTCTGGTGTTCAAATTGACTCCATAATTCCCCAAATTTGAAACTGTTTCCTTTTTATCTACATATGTTAGATTTTTGTTATTCTTCCGGAGCATGAATTTTGGTGTAAAGGGTTACCCGACATTGTGCATATCTATGTTGTTGCTCCATGTATACACATCACTGGCACTTGTTCAATGTTGTAAAGCTTATAAATATTAGATAACTAAACTGATGTCGAGGTGTACGTGTAAAACAAATCACTTCCATTCAATATGAAGAACTGAATCTATATATGCTAGAACTTCCAACTCTCTTCTGCTCGAATGCATGATATCAAATCAGAAACACTTGTGTGCATTACTTTGACTTTTTTGCAGTTCAGAAGGGGAGGTCAATTGTCATAGGGAGAGAAACCAAGGTAGTGCATGAATCGACTTGTTCTATGGTAGTGCGGATCCGTTTTGTGGGAAAGACTAGTATGTATATAAACTTGGGTGATAATATAAAAGGTCATGTAGCTTCTTGAAGTGGATTGTTTTACATGAAGAGAACACATATTTGAGCCTTCCAAAGTAAATTTTATTCTATGTAACCTATGTCACATATTTTCAGTATAAACACTTGAATAGAAACATGTATTTGTATAAGTTAGTCAATTAGTAGCTTATAAATTTGTATCGTAAACATTATGTGTCTTTATATACTTCTATTTATATGAAGAACATTTTACACCACTCATTCTGAGATAAAAATCTAACAAACAGACAATGAAAGAAGAAACTAGAAGAGGCTATTTTCAAATTTTCCGACACACTTCAGCCACTCTTTCACTATTTCCATTTCTTATATAATCTCTTGCCTAGCATTTTTACACACTGTTAATAAAGAAGCTCAACAGAAAATCAGCTATGGCGATTGAGGTTTTAACAATGATCTTTCTCGGACTTGTTTTTTGTTAAGTATCTTTCCGGCCTATTGCATTGCTGTTGACTGAAATATTGAAATTGTTTCTCTATCATGTGTGTGGGCGTGCGTATTTGTGCAGGCATGGTTTATGGAAGAAAATGATGAAGATCAAAGGCTTCCGCACCATCGGGACCCTACAGAGTTTGTTTCTCCTGATCATTTAGCAGGTTTTATCTATTAGAGTTTCAATTTCCTATTTGTTTTGCAAAATTTAGTTTACAAGCTATATATGAGCTCACACATCTTGATGCAGATATTGGCGTTCTTTATTGGCATTTGAACCCAAAAAATTATGAAAACGATGAAGAATTGCAGAAAATTAGACAAGAAAGGGGCTACAATTACATGGTAGGCAATTGTGTGTAATATGAAATTAAAAGCTGACTGAATGTACTTAATAGATTTTTGATTAACTTTTGTGCATATCGATCTGTACAAAAGTATGGACTGGTTGGGGAGCATGAAATTTTGCTAAAACAAGATGCTGAGATGTTTTTGAGAAGTTTGACATTGATTCGTGTACAGGATTTGCTGGATTTGTGCCCTGCGAAAGTGGAAAATTACGAGCAGAAGCTGCGGAATTTCTACACAGAGCATATTCATGCTGATGAAGAGATACGTTATTGTTTGGAAGGGAGTGGTTACTTTGATGTTCGGGACAAGGATGACCGTTGGATTCGAATTTGGATAAAGCCGGGTGATCTCATTATCCTACCTGCTGGCATTTACCACCGCTTTACTCTAGACACCACTGACTATGTTAAGGTAACCGATTACTTTGTTTACTGTTGCAAGAGCAGTTGAACCATTTGGGGTTCTCTTGTTCAAACCAAGCATCTTATGTTTTTTAATCTAGGATAACTCATCATGTTCACAGAAGTTAGTGTTCCATGTTGTTGGAGTAACTAACTCTGCCAGCTCAGCAAGGAGTTAGTTACTCACTCTGCCAGCTAACTCTGCCAGCTCAGCACACAATTGGTTACTCAATATGCCAATTCTCTCCTCACCACCACAACTCACATATATATCAGTTTAGTAGAATAGAAAAGTAGTTAGAAAGAATATATGATATAAATAGACTATCAATGGCTTGTAACAAACAGTTAGTTCTTTATGTGATCAAGTAGTAATGAAGTAGAGTATATCTTCTTCATCTTCTCTGCATTTTATATACACTTTCATGGTTTAATTCTATGTTTCAACATGGTATCAAAGCAGGTTATCCAACAATTTGTGTGTGTTTGATTCAATCTTCACAAAGCTGCGATTCTCAATCGCGATACTTGATTCATTTTGCAAAGCTGCGATTTGGATTTCGATCTTGCAATCACGACGAAATAAGGTGTTTTCGTTCATAAATCTGCGTTTTTTTCCGATTAGTGTTTCTGTAACATTTCGTGTTGAATTTGTGATCTATACATGAGTTCATCTGGTTTTCAATACGTAGTAATCAAGAGTAGTGTGAATTTGATGCTGATTTGTTGATTCAATGTTTTAGTGATACTTAAGTGAAAGATTTGTATTGTTCTCCTAAGATCTGAGTTGTCTCTTTACAAGAATTCATTTACTGTGTGAATCTGTGTGTAATCATGGGAGATAACAGAAATCCTAGAGCTCCGAATCAGGATCCAAATAGCATATACTTTATACATCCATCTGACGCTAGTTCAACTCAGTTAGTTTCCGTAAAGTTCAACGGAAATGGATTTAATAACTGGAAAAGAGCTATGATGTTAACTCTGTCAGCAAAGAACAAACTAGGATTTGTTAATGGAAATATAGCTAAGCCAGACCTGACTTCAACTGAGTTTAAAGACTGGGAAAGGTGTAATGATTTGGTGTGTTCTTGGTTAATTTTTAACCTAGATGATGTGATTGCAAAGAGTGTTTTATTCCTCAAGACTGCTAGAGAGATTTGGACTGATTTAGAAGAGAGGTTTGGATACACTTCTATGACACAAGTGTATTCCTTAGAGCAACAACTAGCAGAATTAAGTCAAGGAAATGATAAGATTTCTGAGTTTTTTACCAAGATTAAGACTATTTGGGATGGAATCAGTGATGCAAATCCATTACCTCAATGCACCTGTCAGAAGTGTACTTGTAATTTGGAGCAAAGAGTGAATCAAATGCAACAAGATCAAAGGATGCTACAGTTTATGATGAAATTGAATGATGAGTTTTCAGCTGTTAGAGCCAATATCCTAATGCAGCATCCTATGCCAAATATTACTAATGCCTACAGACTCTTTGCACAGGAAGAAAGGCATAAGGAACTGTCTCAACCAATGTCTCAGCCTGAACCTGCAGCCTTCTATGCTGACAAGAGAAGGTTTAATTCTAACTATAATAAGTATGCAGGAAATTCTGGTAACTCTGGCAATTCTAGCAACTCTGGCAATCCTGGAAAGAAACCTCAATACTATTGTACACATTGCAAGATGTCTGGTCATAGTATAGAGAGATGTTTCAAAATACATGGTTATCCACCTGGTTTCAAAGCTTCAAAAGACAGGAAGGTTGCAGCTATTTCTCAGTCTGATAGCACTGTCAATGCACCTGCAAATACCAGCATCTCAGTTGATCAGTATACAAAGTTAATGGAAATGTTAGCAAAACAACAACTCACTGATTCTACTACTGAGAATTCATCTGCTCATGCCTTGCTTGCAGGTAATTTTTGTTTGTTATCCAGCACAAACACTGGATGGATCATAGATAGTGGATGTACAGATCATATCTGTGTAAATCTGGATTTATTTGACACATATACTAAATTTGAAGGCAGTAACAACACAATCACTGTTCCTGATGGTAGAAAGATTCAAATCCTGAATGTTGGGACCATAACTCTGACTGATCAAATTACACTTCACAATGTGTTCCATGTTCCTGATTTTCATTTTAATTTGATATCAGTGAAGAGATTGTGTCAGGATATGCATTGTCAACTAGTTTTCACTGATGACAAATGTTATGTTCAGGACCTTTTGGAGAAGAAACAGCCAATTCTTCTTGGTAATGCAAAGGCTGGATTATACAATGTGGAGATTCAAAAGTTGTCTGTTACTACAGAGTCTCAACAAATATGCTGTACATCTTTGGCAGAAGCTCAGAAATGGCATCTCCGACTTGGTCATATACCCTTTTCTCAACTAAAACTAGTTCAACCACAACTTGATGTGAAAAGTTGTATGACAGACACTATATGTCAAATTTGTCCTGCAGCTAAGAAATCTAGAACTCCTTTTACTCATAGTTGTATTAAAACAACTTATGCGTTTGAATTGATTCATATTGATCTCTGGGGACCATATCAACATAAAACTTCAGATGGTTGTAATCAGTTTTTAACAATAGTGGATGATTTCAGTAGATACTCTTGGGTTCATTTGTTGAAACACAAGTCTGAAGTCACTACTATTATGCATAATTTTGCCTCTTATGTTGAGAATCAGTTCAAAACCACCATTAAGTCATTAAGGTCTGATAATGCTAAGGAACTTTGTGAAGGATCATTAAAACTTTTCTGCCTAAAGAAAGGGATAATTCATCAACGAAGCTGCGTGTACACACCTCAACAGAATGGGGTGGTAGAAAGAAAACACAGGCACCTGTTAGAGACTGCTAGAGCTTTATCTTTTCAATCTAAGGTACCTAGTCAATTTTGGGGTGATTGTATCCTATGAGCTGTCTATCTTGTTAATATGATGCCTTTACAAAGCATTAATCTTTGTACACCTTATTATAAGCTGTTCAACACACACCCCACTTTAGATCATCTTCGAAGTTTTGGTTGCTTGTGTTACTATTCCACACTCCCAGTTAAGAGAACCAAATTTGATCCCAGGGCAAAACCTGCATGGTTTAATTCTATGTTTCAACACATGCCCTTTTCCAAGCTGAGCATATGTATGCACTTCCTAGTTCCTAGCAGTGTTAGTAGGCACAAGATTTGCAATTTGAATCGAAAAGTAGCTATTAATTTGCAGATTCTCTAAACTATGTTCTTCTTCAAAAATAGAACAAAAGTGTGCAAGAACAGTAAGCCCATTGAATAATATATAAGAGAATAAAGTTCATCAGATTATCATCTCACTAATACTAGTGTTTTTTAGTGCGGATATTTTTATAATTGTATATGATTCTCTGTAATTACAATAACACACTCGTATATTTATATGAGAATTTTTTTTAATCTGAGAAAAGTTAGGTGAAGTAACCTCGGGAATACTAATATCAATATATAAATATATATCATCAAGTGCTGCTAGGTTTATTTTATATGAAGATCTTGCGGAGCTGATCTTGGTTTTAATGTGTGTGTGATCTGGTGGTGCAGCTGATGAGGTTGTTTCTGGGAGAGCCCGTATGGACTGCATATAATCGGCCACAAGATAATCATCCTTCCAGGAGAGAGTACATAAAAAATTTCGCTGAGAAGGTTGGAGTTGGAAGCCCTCTAGAAGCTCACTGAAGCAGAACATGAAGCATTAGTCTTTCGATATCTGTTGTGACGATTACATTTACACTATTATGCTGTATCATTTCTACACAAATATGCACCATGGGACTTCGAGTTAAATATCTCACTCGAGTACTTAAACTTAATTCTGTTGACGCGTGTCAGTCCTTACTATTGCATGGATTTATCTTTGCGCACCCAAAATTCATACTATTCCATAAATTTATAAATTATTAAAAAAAATAATTATGTTCATTTTCTATATATTTTCTTGGTAATTGATATTTTACTTGATATAAAATTTTAATTTTTATATCAAATTAAAGTTTAGAATTTAAACTTTAATTTAATATAAATTTTAAAAATAATAATTATATTTTAATATAATTTTTTCAATACATCATTTTACGTGTTTAAAAGTCATTGAAATGAAATAAGGGGGAGTCTATTTTTTGTTGATTGTTAATTGAGGCTATTTAAGATAAAGACATATTAAATCTTATCTTTCATTAAGCATTCAATTCTCCGCAATCCAAAAATTATTTAAAAATAAATATTATTTTATAAATTATAAATTTTATTCAAAAATTAGTAGTCTGGTTTAAAGGTTAATTATAAAAACTAATAATTAGTAGATCATTTTAAATACTGTTGGATCTAATATCAAATAATATTATACATTTTAAATATATAAATTATTGTTATCAAAGATTTATAATTTGAGTTTTATTAAAAATATATTAAAATTAAATATTTATATATTTAGTTTAGAAAGTAAAAAATATTCAAATTATTATTATTATATTTTATTTTATTTCAACCACATATTATTATTATATATTAATTAATATAACTAAGAATATAATAATATCTTTTATATTACATATAATAAAAATAGATATTAGAAGAATAATAACAAATTTATAAAAAATATCAAACATATATAAAAAATCATAAAATAAAAATAAAATCGATACAACACAAGTTATAATAAAATTAATGAAAAATGACCGTTTTAAACGCAAGTTATAATAAAATTAATGAAAAATGACCATTTTAATAATGATTGAACTAAAATGTTCAAAATATCACTAAATCACTAAAATGATGTCAGGTAAGAACCTGAAATCAGGTCCATGCGCCTTTCCACAGCCCATAGGTTTGGGGGCTAGGTGCATTAACACATCTTCAACATGTATTTATAATTAAATTTTTTTAAAATGCTAATTAAACTTGCATTTGTTTTTTTAATAAGTTTGCCACTAAAATGTAATTTAAAGTTGCATTTTTTAAACACTCAAGATAAAGTTTTATTTTTGAGTGATAAAAAAATCATTTTCCTAAATTGTGATATTTTGGATCATTTTTTTTAAAATTGTGATAAAAAGATCCATCACCCAAAATTAATATAATATATTATGTTCGTGATCTATATTAAAAATATTTAATGTATCAAATAATTATAAAAATAACAATTGAAAAGAAATTTCAATTTAATAGACAGAAAATAAAATTATATTTAAAAATCATTAAAATTATTAGGTTGGTTTAATTTAACAATTAACCTGGACATGAATCAAGTGAAATACAAAGCAAATTCCAAATACTACTCCATTGGTGCCGCTCTGCGTTTTGGAGAGAGTTCGTCGCGTATTTTAAGTTACATATAAAATATAGTTTTATAATTTATTTTTTATAATTTTTTATTTTTGAATAAAAATTAAATTTTTAAATTTTTATTCAGGAAAAAAATAAGTTACCGAACACGACCTTCTATTCGAAACGTAAACAAACGAGTGAGATGTTAAAAAAGTATTCTCGTCATTAGAAATTGCAGGAAGACTTTATCAATCAATAATATTCAAAGGATATAGTATTAAAGTAAAAATTGTTTGTGGCGTAGCTTTAAAGCGCAAAATATTCATCAAGAGCTCAGCTAAAATCTTTAATAGAACTTTTTGATACAAGGCTCAAATGGGTTCTATAAGCAAGGTAATAATCTATACATGTTTATATATGTATATTTTTGTTAGTATTTGTAAGTTTTTAGCATATAATAACTTCATATTTGTCATTATAATACTATGATTTTTGTTTATAATTTTGATATAAATTTGAGGATGTATTTATATATGTTCTTGATGTTGTAATGACTTTTTTAATTTAATCAATTGATTCATGTTTATTCTAGCTTATTTGAGGTGGAAATCTTGGTTAAAAATCATATCTTGAGTTTCGAATTTTTCACAAAGCTAATTTTCTTGAATGTTTGTTTAGGGTTTTGGGGGACCAAATTTATGATGTGGGAGCTATATAAGTATATGTTTATAATTAGTTACTTTAAATTATCATATGCAATTTGATATACCGGTTATGTTTGGTTTGGTTTGTTATATCATATGCGATTTTATGTTATGAAAAAAAAATCAGAGTTTTGAAGTTTAAGCTCTCATATTGTGTCAATTGGAAGGAAAAGAAATAATCTTTATGATCAAAATAATGTGTAGGAGAAGGGTGTGGGAGTGAAAGTGAAAAAACGAGAGGGTTGGAAATTTTTTTATAATGAGAACGGTGAAGGAAATGGTGGAATCAAGAAATGTCTGCTTATTTGGAAGTTAAAGGAATGAACCATGGTTTAAACCTGGAGAATGGAATGGAGTAATGAATGAATAATTGTTTGTACCTCTTTAAAGATTAGTATAAGTTTTATTTCATTCCCCTGTCATTCAATTTGATATAAGCGAATGATCTGCCACTACTTCATCTATCACTGCTTTTTATAAGATGTTACTAAATGCGACTTAGAACTATATAGCGAATATGGTTGTGTACATGTCTGTAATACTTTCATATTTCATAAATACAGATCCTATGATTTTCAAACTCACTGCAGTTAATGGATTAAAAGTTGACATGGTTAAACTTTTGGGGAGCAGAACATAATATTCTAGATTTCTAGTGCTGACCTTGAGTGAAAGCGAGGGGATGAAAGAAAGATCAAGAAATATGGTATTGAGTTTGAGCATTTTGATTTTTTTAGGATGACAGAGAGGAAGTTATACAGGCATGGTACATGGATGATAGTGATGAAGACCAACGATTACCCCATCACCGAAATCCAAAGGAATTTGTCTCTTTAGGGAAACTTGCCGGTATGTAGTTCACTTGAACATTACCATATCATTTAACTTTGATAGTATTTGACTGCTCCTGTGAGCCTCTGTTTGATTTCGCAGAACTTGGAGTGCTTAGCTGGCGATTAGATGCAGATAATTATGAAACAGATGAAAAGTTGAAGGAAATTCGTGAATCACGCGGATACTCTTACACGGTCAGTAAGAACCTTTATGTGTTTCTCGATTTATCTTTTTCTACTTTAATCTTTTCAAGAGTGATCTGTATTGTTATGTGAAAGACCATTGAGTATTGCATTGTTCGGAATTGTATGCAAGAACAAAAAAGTGTATAATATAGTTTACATCTTCTGTGCAGGACTTCTGTGAAGTGTGCCCAGAAAAGTTACCAAATTATGAAGAGAAGATAAAGAACTTTTTTGAAGAGCATCTTCACACTGATGAAGAAATCCGCTACTGTGTTGATGGAAGTGGTAAAGATTACAAAGTTTTTTTAAAAAAAATTAGGTTACCTAGACTCTTTATTCACCTCAGAGCACCTGTGTCGGATACTTGATGCTCAACACTTTGATTTTGTCCAAAAACATGCAAATTTTCTATAATATTGCCGAGTCCGACACTTGGACCCACGTCAATTCCGGCAAACGTAGTCGTTAACTTGCCTTAGTAGTTCTGAATTTGCCTGTGCTAGTTTAAACTTCTCTAATTCTTCCCGAATCATTCTTTCTTGAAGGCTATTTTGATGTGAGGGATCACAATGACGGTTGGATCCGCGTGTGGGTAAAGAAAGGCGGAATGATTGTGCTGCCTGCTGGAATTTACCATCGCTTTACACTTGATTCAGACAACTATATCAAGGTACATACAGTCTGACATGCATTCAGTTCTGGCCTATTGCTCGATACACACTATTTCATTGTTTTTTTTCTGTTCACATTTTAATTTAAGATCTCTTTGATTTAGGTAGGATAGCTAATTAAATCTTTATACTCGCAACTTGCCTGCTACTTGGAAGTACCTTTTATGACTTTATAATGATCAGCTATCTAGCTGAAACTATAAAGTAAAAGATTTTGCACAGTGACCTCTTTGCATGGAACAACAGTTATGAATATCAGATAGTTATGGTACTTCTGGTAGTTAAATAATGAACTAGTATGAAAAAATATTGTCGCAGAAGCAAGATATAAAGTACAAATGTGGTACATATGCTATTTGTCTCAATAGTATACTTGAATGGAGTTCAGTACGTGTTGGGGGAGAAGATTAATTGGCATACTTGAGTGGTGTCAAGTATTGGGTATTATAAATTTATCACTCAATAAAACTTTCCTATATCATTTAGTCAAATCGTGAGATCTTACCTAAGCAATGAATTTATGAAAATGAATACTTTTTTTCTTCAAATCGAGCTAAAAGATGTCTCTACATACACCATTATGCTAGTAACTGATAAAATATGTGTTTGTCAGGCCATGCGGCTTTTTGTTGGCGACCCTGTATGGACTCCTTTTAATCGCCCGCATGATCATCTTCCTGCAAGGTTCGATTTTGTCGGGCTGCTGACAGTTGCTTTGTGTTTGTGCTTTGGAACATGTTTAGAAACTAATCGTTTGATTTCTTTTATTAAACTTATACAGGAAGGAGTATCTAGAATCCTTTGTGCAGAAGGCAGCTGCAAATAACACCGTGGATGCCACGGCTTGATAAAGTACCTTTAAAGATTGCAGAAACTTATACAGCTACAACAAACGAACGAATGCATCAGTGTGTGAACAAAACTAATTCGAGGCTTTCTATATCTTCTACCATGTAATAATTTTCAGTTTGGTTTTCTGAATAAATGGATAGCTGATATAATCTGATGTGCTGGATTTATGAATATATGTCATGTTTGTATGACTCATAAAGGTGCCAATTATGTTCTTTCGTGCTTATAACAAAGCGATGAGTACAGTAACATTGATCTATACATTAAGTCAGTAATACAGTACAGTTTAGCCTGTTCACTCTTACTGAATGTCTAACCAACCTCCCTGTTTGTGTCAAAATTTAAAATCTTAAAATAACCCTAGTACTAGCACCTAGAGGTGCTAGGATGATTTGGAGGGCAGGTCCAGGAAATTATGTTCTTGATTATATAATAATTCTGGGAAAATGTTATTTTCAAAGCCATTTTTTTATTTCCAGAACATGCATAGTTATATTTTCTCCTTAACATACAAGAAATTCACAATTCGAATACAAACGTCTCTGGAAATAAATAAAACTGTTCTAGAAATAACATTTTCCTAATTCTGTATATAGATAGTTTAATTATATTTTGGATTAGACAAATGTTTCTTTTTCTGATACGGTACTTGGTAATAGGATAAATATATATTCTTCCAACTTTTTTGAAAAATAATTCTTTTGTTAAGATATAGTAATGGAATATCAATAGAACATAAAAATAATGTAAAATTATAATATATTTTTTAAAATAAAAGAGTTTATAACCTTAAAATTACAAATGAGTATCTGTTAATCGGGGTTAAATAATATATTGTCTCCTGCCAAGTGCTATCAGTTTGGACATTTGCCAGGAATGTTCGTAAATTGTTGAGTATTTCCAATTTCATTGAGCCACTAGTTTAATGTAAATAGTTGGTGCTGAACCAACTATATTGCTAACACGTGTCTTGAAACGGTTGTACTATTGCCCAAAATGGCTCTACTTTTCTTCGTTACAATAATCATCTTTTGAATCAATTATTTGCTCCACTACTACCTGCGTGTCACATTGTAACTTTAACACCTGTCTACCTACTACAATTTTATAAGCTTCATAGTTGTTGACTATCTGCCCAGAAACTGATATGGTACCATGTGCACCACATTAGTATATACTGACATTAAAAATATTTATTTAATTTAAAAAGTAGACCAATATTATATTATTTGATGCCTGAAGATATTTTGGTTTCTTCACTTAGTGCCAAGATATTTTTGTGTCAAGATCTAGGCTCTTTCATTCATCTACCCCCAACAATCATCAAACAATAAACAAATCTTGCACTTTATTTAGTCTAACCAAAGTTCGAATCACAGCCAATTGGCCTCATACTATCAGATAATAGTTTAACTAAAATTTTCCATTTTCAAATTGTTAAATGGGAGGAGAGTCGAGTAAATAATTTTAAGAATCAACAAACCAAAATAAAAATGAGATTCTTTGATGTATGGTTGGATTCAATGAAATACTCTTGAATGGAGTATGAAGACATATATGTCATGCATTAGGTTCTTCAATATATAATATGTAGAGTTTCTCCACAAGATGCATATAACAAAAGTTAAATTTTTAGTGTAAGATGTGCAATATACATCTCTCATTCTTCGTGTAAATATATGGCAATCTTGAATTCTTGTTAATGGTACATATAAACAATCCATTGAATTTTTTACTGAAAAGCTAGCACATGTTTCTATTGTTTGGTGTACACCTGCCCATTTTGATTCCCTTGTTATCATCAAGTTGCCACCTGTCCATGAATCTATTCAGCAAAGATATGCTATAAATATTCTCCTTGGCTTATCTTGATTCACAAATCTTGATCACTCAGTCTCTTTTCATATACATTCTCTTCTTCCTCATTGTGTTTCTTCTTTTTTGCAAGTTCATTGGTCAGCAGATACATACACTTAGACTCTTGAGGCCTTGTTGGTACATGTATAGTTGTATGGATCAGGCAGGGTTAGTGCCAATGCTAGAAGTGAGTGGATCAAGTTCATCGTATTCGGGTGATTTATGTGTTGCTGTTCCTCAAGCAATGGAAGGTCTTCAAGGTGCAAGTCCACCCCCATTTCTTGCCAAGATTTGTGACCTTGTTGATAATCCAAACACCAACCATGTTGTTTCTTGGAGCCAAGGCAACAATAGTTTTGTTATTTGGGATCCTGATGTTTTTGCCACTCAACTCCTTCCTAAGTACTTTAAGCACAGCAACTTGTCCAGTTTTATCAGACAACTTAACACATATGTAAGTATTATCTTCTTCCAACTAGTATAAGGTCAACTCTAAAGTTTTTATTTTGTCTCTGCTTTAGTACAGTTCTTCAGTGGATGTACACTCTGCTTATCTTATTTTTATACATTCTGTCTTGGCATCAAATTCAATAGTGCTCTGGCTTTGCAGTTTTAGCTTACTCAATATGTTCTCTTGTACTCATTTAATAAGGCCGTGCTCGTTGCGATGACAAGTGTCTGCTTGTTAACCGCTAGGTCACATGTTCGAACACGTAGAAACAGTTTCTTTATAAAAAGTAAGGGTAAGAGAAGTTGTTGCACACATAAGAATCTTTTATATATACAACCTGCTGACAGCATATATGAACTGTCAATCCACTGCAGATAGGAATTACCATTTCACTATGATTGTTATTAGTATGTCACCTTTTAGTTCTAATTCTGTTTTGGTTGAAAACATAGAGCTTCGAATTTTAGTCAGTGTTAAGTTGCCAGCTCTCAAAAAAAATCCCGAGGTCCTAGGAGTTGGTCCTAATTTAAGGTGAATGGAGGTGGTCTTAATTTGACGTACATCTTTAAGAGTCTAATATGTCTCTTTGCTGTTCCGTTTTCAAAAGGTTGGAAATCATCTTTATATACTCTATTCCACTTCTTCGCATCCTCCCATTGTAGAATGACAACCAAATAGCAAGGTAGCCTGTGAAATATTTGATGTCAAGTATTGCTATATAAGGAATTAGAGAAGATCAGTAGATAATATGTACATATTTGACCATTATGCTTCGTGTTGCCAACTGTCATCATCTGCAATGCTTTAGTAGGCTCCAGTTGTTAATATAAATGGAAATTCTTTTAGATATAGGGTTCATTAGTTACTTAAATGTCTCCTGGCCGTTAAAACATATGCAGGGTTTTAGAAAAGTTGATCCAGACAAATTGGAGTTCGCTAGTGAATGGTTTCTAAGGGGACAGAGGCATCTGTTGAAACAGATTAAGAGGCGGAAACCACCTTCTCATCCTCAGAATTTACTCCAAGGTCCTAGTCATTCTTGTGTTGAAATAGGTCAGTTCGGGTCAGATGCAGAAAGTGATCGCTTGCAGCTTCACACACAAGTTTTAAGGGTGGAATTGGTTAGACTTAGACAAGAGCAACAGAACACTAAAGCACACCTAAAAGCTATTGAATTTAGAATAAAAGATACAGAGATTAAACAACAACATATCATGGCCTTCATGACTAAAATGATCCGGAATCCAAGTCTAGTTCAGAAATTAGTTGAATCAGGTAGAAAGGGTGAGCTTGTGGAAGCAATTGATAAGAAGAAAAGTAAGGCAATTGATCAAGCTTGTGGAAGTGTTGAGGTCAAAGAAATAGGTCAAGGTGAGAGGCAAATTTGTGTTGAACTAGGGACGAAGAATTTAATTGACATTAAAATTCCGAAAATGAACCCACTTTTTACTGAAATGCAAGCAATAGAAGAAACCTCGAAAGAGAGTGACGAGGGACAAGAAGGAGAGACTAAAGGACTTGATAAGAAGTTTTGGGAAGACTTGTTGAATGATATAGATGAAGAAGAGTCGGGTTTGTTTGTCTGATCAGCAAGATTCAGATTAAGATTGTATTATGTCTAACTTGATGATCCTGGAAGACAATGACTATCTTATTCTTCTTTCTCCCTCGTATATTTGAAGCCTACTTGATTTCTATCTTTAATGCTTTCTTTGTTGCTTAGAAGAAGAATTTTTTCAGAGGCCAACTAAGCATCAATTGAATCTAAGGGTGCACATTAACTACATGGTCTGATTCTGTTGCTTAAAACCTGGGACCTCCTTGAAGACATTAACATGTTCAGATAATGTCTTTTATTTTATGGTTTGCTTTTAGCTTTCAAACACTTTAACTCTAACAAATTTATTCCTCTTTAGGAGTAAATTTCTGGCAGCTACTGCTGAAGAGCTAAAGGCGGCAACTTGAATATACGAAAAACATTGGCCGGGAATTCTACGTGACAGGTGATGATTGCTGTGAATAATGTGGCAACTCGTCCCTGTGGAATTCGTCAATGGTAAGCCAAATCTGACGCTGCAAACTTGTTCGAATAAAGTTCCAACGAAGGTAATCATAAGCTTCATTAATGTGGCAAAATTTTGTTGCTCTAATGTAGGTTGCCTAAAGCCCTGTACAGCAAAAATGTTTGGAAGGCAGTTCCCACACTATAGACTTATTGAACTATTTTCCCAACTTAGCTGTATTTGTTTGTCTAGTGATGTACCCCCAAATGTCTATTTCGTAACGAGTATTGTTCTGTTATTTCTTCGCTGTGTGACTGTCTCAGTTTTGAACTGTTAGGTGAGAATCCATTGTTGCGTAGTTCCAAATAAAAAACGTGTATGATACACAGTGTATCAGGTAAAACCTACTTGATATCCAGTTTTCTGTAATTCCATATTAAAAAAATTGTGTTCAGAATAAGTGTGGATATTACTTATTAGTCTTCTTTAATAACAAGAGGCGGAACCGTATATGTTTAAATTTCGACAAGTAAATATGGAATTAATAAACTCCGCAACTGAGTTAGAAGTTATTTATAAGTTGAAAAATATATAAGTTTTCAATTAATAAGATAAATTAAACGGATCATGAGTCTCATCATAACTTAAAATATATTCAAAGGAAAAACATTAACTTATGATTGGAAAGAAATTCTAATAACATTGAACTGTTTGAATTTATTTAATTTTTCAGCTGTTTGTCTACTAGTTGGAAACTAGAACCCGCCATATGTATTGGTGATTATTGTTATTTTAACTAATGTTTGCCAAATTGCAAGTTGAGCTTTTGTTTATGTTTGACTTGGACGTGAATTATATGGGAGTTTACCTTACATATATGGCTTAGCAAGATCCACCATTATTCCATTAATAGTAGACCATTGGACCTTGTGTTCCGAAAGTTTTCATCAAACGGTTGCATGCACGATATAAAACACGATTTTATAAATTAATTTGCATTGTGATTTACAAAATAAAAATTGAATGTAATTTGAAGGAACTCTTTTGACTTTTATAAAGTATTATTTTTTAAATTGATTATATATTTTATACTTTAAATATAAATATATGTTATTTCTAACAAATTGTAATAACACGATGTGTGTTAAAACATAAGTAGTTGACAAAACAAGGCAACTTGAACATTAATCAACAAAAAGTAAATTTGGCAAGCACGTCATGCATTTAAAATTTTAAAGCACTGCCATAATATAATTATGAACGTGAAATTAACATGGACAAACTAGTTTAGTGCCATACATGTTTTATCTCTCTCCTTTTTTATTTATAATTAATTAAGCTTATAAGTTTTTAAATAAATATTTATTCTAATAATGAGAGAGTTGAATTCGGAATTTAATCACGTTCATCTCCCTTTTATTTATGTTAACAAAAATATCGGAAAAAACACCCCTTGAATTAATGAATTATTATCAATTGCGAACAGGTGAAGAAAAAAGAGTAAAGGTAGAGAGAGAACAAAGAGAATGGGTGTCGACTCTCATGTTCTGAGATACATCATTTTCATTAGATTTTGATTAATTTTGTTTTAAGGATAAATGTAAATTAAATTAGGGTTAGGAAGTTATTAATTAATATAGTAATCATATCTTAGGTTATTCGAAGTGACAGTCAATAAGTACAAAGTCCAACTTGATCAAACTGTTATATAAACGAAATAAAATGATTTTCTCTCGGCATATAATTAGATAAGATTTATCAAAATAATGATAAAATCAAATCTAATTTATATATGCTATATTCAGAGGCAAAGACTAAAGAAAAACAAATAGTGTATTTTTTATACTACTTTTAGGAGATAAAAAATGTTTTTTTAATCAAAAGAGTGTCTGTTTTAAAGGTTTTCAAGGGAATATATTCTTAATATATTTTCTAAATTTATTTTTTCAACTTATCTTCAACAAAGTCCTGCCTAGATGTAAAATGCAGATTTTATCCCGAAAGCCCCTAACTGTCTTATTTATTGGGATAAAATGCATTTTAATTCAAACAAAAATATTCATTCGACTTCATAATCATTATTATTTTAGGAATATTATGTTTGAATATAATTCAAGTCAAAATTTTAGTCCAAGCATCGACTAGTTCCGACAAATGACTATCGCATATTGTTTCGGGCTGTAGGGACAATGAAACGATCCTTTTCTCGAAATAATAGCTACACATGTCCAATTGACTTGAAACTTGTGAAATGCCACTATAATATTGAAAAATAATTTCAGGATTGTTTTCATGATTTTTGAGTGAATTTTATTTTTGACATGTACTTTCGATACGTAATTGATTGTTCGGTTAATTAAAAGTCAAATAAGGTCAACTCCAAATTGAGTAGGATCTTGACCATGTCCTACTTGGAATATTTTCAAATGGTTTCCAAATTTTCATAATTTTTGGAGCATGTTTCGAAAAATGTCATATTCGTCATCGTATCATTCCATTACGCATTTATTAGCTTTATTAATTAACTGAATGAGACTAGCACATTTTTCCATGAACCCATGTGGGTTATTACATCTGAGGGAACACAAAATACAAATTATGTACCTTTCCATTAATTCAAGGAACCTTTGTCCCCTCATCCCCCACATCAAACCCTAATTTTCTTCTTTAAATACACCCCCACCCCCCACACTTTTCCTCAAGTCATTTGAGCCAAGTAAATGCTGCATTTTCTCTCCAAAAACACTCTCAAGTCCAGAAACTTTTCATCTCTTAGAGTTCTTGAGTTATAAGATTAGTCATCCATATATCTAAACTCTACCAAACTTATAAACACTTTTACATACTCATATAACACACACATCACACATGTATCTTTTGGCTACCCACTTACCACATCTTAGTAGTCCCTACACTTGTCTTATTGCCCCTAAAGTTGATATTCCGACCATTTTCTGGTGACTTTTTCCGGCGACCTCTTTTTGTGTGTTTTAAGGTTCAAACTAGCTTTTTCTCTTGATTTCTTCCTAGATATCAAGGGTTATAAGTTGGTTAGTTATATTATATATATATATATAATAGCATCTTGATTCATGTTTAGTAGTGTATACACGTTGTTTGCTTAATTTTTAAGTGTATACAAGAACTCTTGTTCCCGATCCTAACTCGTATCCCTTGATTTCGCAAAAAAAAATTGTTGTCTCTCATTATAGAGCACAAGAATCATAAGTTAGTTATTTCTTATATATATATATATATATATATATAAAATATTCAGCTATACTATATATATATATATATATATATATGTAGATATTTCTTCGTTTGATTTTTAGCTTATATATATAGTTTGTCTTGTTTATGATTTATATATACACGAGCTTTATTCGTTTATCTTCTTCTCGTATATATAAAGAGTGGACTAAACCAAGAGAGTTAGTAGCTTTTCTCTCTCTCCTTATTTAGTTGTTAATATCTTTGATGTTTTTAGTGATTAGATACAACGCATATTTACTTTAATTCTGAGTCGAAGCTAGTTTGTATAAGTCGATATATACGACATAAGCAATATGCTTCCTTGTTGAGTTTTAGTATCTAAACCAAGCTCTTATTACGAGTTTGAGTTAATTTGTATAAATCTCATATAGAGATATAAGCAAAAGGCTCCTCGAATATTCGCAAGATAACTCACTTCAATTACGAGTTGAGTTTTGTGTATAAGTCCAGGTAAGACATAAACATAAATACTCCTTGTTGAATTATAAAGTGAAAGAGACTAACTCATATTCCGAGTTATAATATTTCGTATAAATCTCATATATTACTTAGAGATATAAATGAAGTAGATTCGTAGAATATTTGTGGGTCTATTCTTAATTGTTTTAAGGTCATAGTTTAGTTATAATATTAAGGCCTTATAAACAAAGTAATTAACAAACGTACTTGATCTCATTCAAGTCAAATATATTTGGTCTATATCTTGACCTTATATATATATATATATATATATATATATATATATATATATATATATATATATATATATATATATATATATATATATACTTTAAGTGCTTGTATTGCTTTCATACGCTTTACATATCGCACTTTATTTTAGCATATTTATTTTAAAATACTTGCATTCATATGCTTTACATAACACAATTTACTTTAGTATACACACTTACTTTATTGCATACACGTTAGCACACAACGTGTGGTTTGTCCTTTTGACTAAGTGACTTACCCTATCGAGTGGTTCGTCCTTTCTCACTAAGTGACTTACCCAGACTCGCATTTATATATATTGTTGCTTCGACTATATTATATATACTTGTTTGTCTATTTGGTCTAGTACTGTAATATACTAGTACAGAATCTTTCTTTTCCAAACAGGGATATTAAAGTCATAGTACTTGTTGTCTAGACTTTGTTGTGAGGTGAAGTGAGGTGAGGTGATCGTTGTTCTAAGACCCAAGTCCTAGACACGTTGACGATGAGTTGGGTGTCTTTGCACCGTGAGGAAAAGGAAAGACCCAAGATCTAAGACCAAGATCCAATACCTACAAAGTTATAGAGGAACATAGTCTACGCAGGGTTTTTACATATCTTTGAGGAGGTAACGGGAAGATATGCTCCAAGATAAGATTGTAAGAGTTACTACTTGTCTGTGAAGAGGTAACGGGTAGTTACGCTCTAAGACCAGCTTATAGGGATTCTACTTTGATTGTGAGGAGGTAACAGGAAGTTACGCTCCAAGATAAATAAAGTAGGTTTTGTTATTGTATTTTGAGGGGTTACGGGGAGTTAATGTCCAAGATAGATACATAGTATTGTAAAAGGTTTCTCCGCCACTATAAGTACATCTTTTTATAGTGCAAAAACTCGAGTTCAGGGAGGCACTCGGGGACTGGACTAAGGGTGAGCGTATTCGTTAGGGGATTGTGTCATCGCAAACCAGGATAAAAACCATTGTGTTGTACTCTATTTCTTTTCTCTTCTTTTATTTTCTGCATTTTACTTAATATTTGTCTAGTAAATTTTTAAAAGAGAAAAAAAAATTAAAATGTCAAGCTCAATTTTTAAAACGGTATTAATCTATTCAACCCCCCTATCTAGCTTATACCTCCAATTTCGAACCTAACAGTTTGTATCAAAGCAGTGTTTTTAACCGTGTTCTGTGGCCTTTTTCAGTGCCTACGAATGCAACAAATAGTAGATCTTTCATGGCGTATTTGAGTACCATTGGGTGTGGTGAAGGTCTCTCGAGTTTGAGACCTCCTCTATTCGATGGCACCAACTTTGTTACTTGGAAAATAAGATTTAGAATCTATGTTAAATCCCAAGGTGTCAAAGTGTGGATGACTATAGAAGACGGTGTTGTAGTTCCGACAAAAGTAGTTGACGAAATAGTTATCGAAAAGAAAGTTAGTGAATATACCCGTGAATAGGAAGAGTTAATGAACATAGCCGCTAAAGAGGAAATGGCCTTAACTAGTGCACTTACAGAAAA
Organism: Oenanthe sinensis; assembly: GCA_028671895.1. NCBI lineage: Eukaryota > Viridiplantae > Streptophyta > Magnoliopsida > Apiales > Apiaceae > Oenanthe > Oenanthe sinensis. The sequence goes on along the minus strand of CM053813.1, from coordinate 27,570,735 downwards.
ATAATACAAACGTTTTAATAACTGCAAGTACGCACAAGACATGTGGAACAAATTGGTTATCAGCTACGAGGGTACAATGGATATTAAACACTCTTGAATGGATACTTTGATCCAAAAATACGAGAACTTTAAATTCATCAAGGGTGAAACCATCATCAATATGGAAATGAGATTTACTCGTACTATCGATGAACTTGCTTAACTCGAAAAGGTTTATTCTAATAATGAGAAAAATCGTAGGGTCTTAAAAGCCTTACCTCCGAGTTGAAAAGTTAAAGTTACCACTATAAAAGAAATGCATATACCATCGGTAGTTTATTCGGCAACCTTCATGCTTACGGAGAAGATAATGCTCCGGATAAACCTCTTCCTAAAGTTGAAGAGAAGAGAAAGAGTATGGCCTTAAAGGCAATATCGATGAAGATAAAAACGGCGACGATTTGAACGAAGAGTTAGAAAATCTCGACGAGCATGAAATTACTTTATTATCGAGACAACTCCGTCGCGTTTTACAAAGCAAAACTCAAAGATACGGAAAGGGCTTCTTAAATCGGGTAACCAACAACGAGTTTTTAACTCTAAGAGTAGGCCGAATTATAAGAGCAACTTTTCTACTACGAGCTATGTTAAAGGCAAAGGTATGCAACAACCACAAACAAATAATGCTTACAATAACTCAAAATTTATGAGTAATTATGCACCTAAGCCTAAAGAGGCAGTTACCAAAGAGACAAGGAATGTTTGCTTCGAATGTAAACAACCGGGTCATTTTAAAAGGGAATGTCCAAATTTGTCTAAGAGACAAATCCTTATAGCCGAAAGTGGATTGGAACTAAGCGAAGATGATGAAGCTCTTAAGCAAAATGAAGAGATTGTTAATCTTGCTTTGATGGTAATCGGAGACGAAGTCACTCCTACGGAAGCATCCACTTCTCTACAAGAGATAACATCTAAACCAATCGTGATTTCATCATGTGATAGTAATGATATTAAATTGTCTAAAGTAGATCATTATAGTATGGATATTTCTCAGCTTAGAAACCTGGTTAAATATTTAAAAATTGGTTATGATGAATTGAATCGAAGTTATGTTAAGACAAAATCCGAAAAAGATAAATATGAGGATTTGTGTCTTGAACCTCAAAAATAGGTCACTAGTTTGACCGATGCACATGTCAAAGACATGTAATACGTTACTAATATTCTCTCTCAAAATTAAAGCTTGAAAATTGAGACAAATGGAAAGGATGACCAAATTCGTACTCTTGAAGTCGAAAATGTGTTTCTGATTATGCAAGCTGAAGAGATTGAGAATGACAAGATTCTTTTTAACGAATGCAATCAAGAGCTCCATGTTGAGCTATTGAATTAGAAAATTCAACATGAATCTTTGATTTAAGAGAATTTGACACAATGCGAACGTATAAAAGACCTCAAACAATCCCTTACGGGAGATGTAGATGAAGAGCTTCATCAAGCCTTGCCAAATTAAACTATCTGAAAAAGATAGAAAATTTTCTAAACTTGAAAGTAAGTTTGATATCGAATCAGACAGTCTTCAAAAAGTTGTTTCGGATTTAGAAACGATGAATTTGGAAAGTGAAAGGCTTAAAGATGAAAACCAAAGGCTCTTATCTCAATTTATGGATAAAGAGACATTCTTAACTAACAAGTTTAATATCTTGGTTAAAGAAAAGGAATATCTCGAATCCACCTTGAAACAATTCACTAAAAGTAATGCCATCTTGGAAAGAATGGTGTTTAGCTCTCGGGAATCATTTAATCATGAAGGCTTGGGTTATGAACACAAATCTACTACTAAAAAGGAAGATCATAAACCTAACCCTCCGATTAATATTCCACCTAAATCACCTACACCTAAGTGTACTTATTGCAATGTAAGTGGACATACTCATCTATATTGCAAAGCTAAAGAAGGTGAATTTAAGGGGAAGTACAAATGGGTTCCTAAAGGATCAACTTCTAAAAATAGAGATGTAAATAAAGTATCTCAAAAGAAGAATTATTCCAAAGTGAATGTTCAAAACCAACCAAGGTTTTGGTATCATCAAGAACAAATTCCCTATGGGCCAAAAAAAAGGCTATATGACTCATAATTCTAACTATTATGGTCAAACTCATAACATGAATGCACATATGCCTAGGAATGCGAGTTATCATGCTAGATCGAGTCATCATGCTAATATGAGTCATCATGCCTATCCTAGTACTTCAAATGCTCATGTTAGATTTAATAATTTGAATCACAATGCCAATGCTTATTCTAGAAATTCGAATGTTACTATATTTCCCCTAGAAATAATCATGAATATGTTAGATATAACAAATACACTCCTAGAAGAAACCCATATCATATCTCTACTAGGAATGAAACATCTAGAAACATACATGATTATGTGCAAGAGTATCTCATGCCTAGATTTGTTAATGCTAGTTCGCATATGCCTTATGATGTACTAACCCAAGGACACTTAAGACAAAAAGTTACCAAAAGGTTTAACTAATCTTTTGTGTGGGTATGTCTTACTGCTAAGAAAGACGTGTGGTACCTTGATAGTGGATGTTCCTGTCATATGACCGGTAATAAGTAATTATTGAACAACATTAGAAAGGTAGCTGCCGGAAGTGTAACTTTTGGAGATAGCAGTAAAGGCAACATCATTGACATTGGAGATATTGGAAATGAAAGCTTTAAAATAACAAATTAGTCATGGGACTAAAGTATAACTTGTTTTCAATAAGTCAACTATGTGATAATGGTTGCAAAGTAGTCTTTCGATCAACAAATTATTCTATTTACAATGCAGACGGAAGATTATCCTTAAATTGTCCACGTGATAAAAATGTATATACGCGTGACACTACGAAATATGAGAACGTATGTTTGGTATCTATTAATGACGATCCATGGTTATGGCACTAAAGGTTGGGTCATATGTAGGGGTTCTACTTTGATCGTAAGGAGATAACGGGGAGTTACACTCCAAGATAAATCAAGTAGGTTTTGCTAATGTATTTTGAGGGGTTAACAGGGAGTTAAAGTCCAAGACAGATACATAGTATTGTAAAAGGCTTCTCCCCACTATAAGGAGCACATCTTTTTATAGTGTAAAATCTCGAGTTCAGGGAGGGACCCGGGGACGGGGACTAGAGGTGAGCGGATCCGTTAGGGGATTGCGTCATCGCAAACCAAGACAAAAACCATTGTGTTGTACTCTATTTCTTTTCTCTTATTTTATTTTCCGCATTTTACTTACTAGTTGCCTATTAAATTTTTAAAAGAGAAAAGAAAATTTTAAAGTGCCAAGCTCAATTTTTAAAACGGTATTAAGCTATTCAACCCCTCTTCTAGCTTATACCGCACATTTCGGACCTAACACATTTGATATAATGATTATGATTTTTGTATAAAAAAATCTAAGTTACTTTAGATTTTCCTAAACTTTTTTCGAATTACAAAAAAATCGAAATTATTTTATTTTCTCCTAAATTTTCTCCAAATTATAAACAAAAAAATCTAAATTAATTTATATTCTCCTAAACTTTCTCCACAAGTCAAGTTACAATCTTAATATTCTCTTAAATTTTTCCTTCAAACTAAATTACTATCTTAATATTCTCCTAAACGTTTTTTCCACATCAAAATTACCATTTTAATATGCTCATACACTTTTTATTTTAATATTCTCTTAAAATTCTCATCAATTTAAATTATCATCTTATTTTTTTAAAATCAAATTAACATACTATTATTCTCTTAAAACATAATTTATAAATTAAAAATACTAACAAGATAGTATAAATTAAATTAATTTTAAATTTTATAGATAATATAATTTGTTTATGTTTACTAGATTCATTCAGAGAAGCCTATTATTTATAAAATTCGAGAATAACGAGAGACAGCTCAACGAAGAGAAACAAGTTCAACGAGAACCGACTCAATGAGCCGTCACGAATCGCGTGTAATTTGTTTAGTAGATTCATTCTAAGAAACGTGTTATTTATAAAATTTGAAAACAACGAAAGATAGTTCAATTAAGAGAAACGAGTTCAACGAGAGACGACTCGATACCCACCGCGAAGCGCCTGCAATTTGTTTAGTGGATTAATTATGAGAAACGTGTTATTTGTAAAATTTGAGAACAATGAGAGACGACTCAATGAAGAGAAACAAGTTCAATGAGAGATGCCTCAATGGCCGCTGCGAATCGCGTATTATTTGTTTAGTGAATTTATTTTAATAAATGTGTTATTTGTAGAATCAATTTGAGAACCACGAGAGATCGCTTAATAGAGAGAAACATGTTTTATGAGGGACGACTCAATTGCCGCCGCGAAGCGCGACTTAGTTTATAGTTAATAAAAAAGGCATTTATGTCTACTTGACTTCTTTATGAAGAAACTAGGCCCCGTTTGATATTATTGTTGTAGACAATTATAACAGTTTTTTGCTGAAAAACTATCAGGAAGGTGTTTGGTAAAATTCAAAAAATACTGTCAAAAAAAGCGTTTTTGGTCTAAAAATTACTGTTAAAGAAAGCATGCCCCCTGCTTTTGAAAAAAGTTGTTTTTCAGTTTTTGAAGTAAGTAATAACAAATTTCATTATCAAATCTCCCAAAAACATTATTTTTATATATTATATATCAAAAAATGCATGAATAAAAAAATTATCAAACAATTATCTCATTTTTCAAACAACATTTTTCTACCTGCACTTATTCTCGCAGAACAGCAGTTCTCAATAGCAAATCTCAAACGTGCTTTGCTCCGGTTTTATAAAAGTTCATAGTATCTAAAATTGATTTTAAAATTTCATACGATATTTTCTAAAGCACTTAAATAAATTATTAATAATTATATCTACCATAATACATGACGTAACAGAAAAAATAAACCACACATATTTCACCAATACATATATTTTGTAATATCTTATTAATAGAAAATGATTTGTACATATATCCAATATAGTAATTTTATTAGTATTAAATTATGGCACGTGCTTTGACAAATTAACACATATCTTCAAATAAAATTCCGTTAATTTTAAGATAATTTTTTTTTGTAAAAACAATCAATTTTTTTTGCCGTATAAAACACTAGTACAAGATAAAATTCGTAAATTATCTAGACAAAAATGAATGAAATAGTTTGAAAAAGAGGGTACATTTATTTATTTGTTTTTTTTTTTAATAACGCGTCGTCTCAAAAATAAGTAAAAGAAGTCTTTAGTCTTGTGTGTTTTAAATCCATCTTTTATCTAAACTCTCACCCAAAGTCTTTTCAAAATCAATTTACACACACACACACACTAGCTTCAATAACTTTCCATATATACACATAGTTATGGGAGGCGTGGCATCAATACCGCGGTGGAGCAGCAATGCGCAACAGCAAGACACGACGGAGCACTTGATCGGATCATTCATCGGCGATATATCGTTTCCGATCAACTCAGACTACTGGCAACACTTGCTTCTGCTCCCGTTTCATCTCCACTCCCCTTCTCACGATGCTTCTCTTGTCTTCGGTATAAATAACATCATTTACTTATAATCATCATCGCTTTTTAACTTCACTGTTGAGTTATTACTATCGATTATGAAATTTTATATGTTTCGATAATAATATAGAATAGATGTTTATATATTGAATTCTATCTGCTCTATTTGGAAATTAGTTTCGTCTCTCGTATAATTTTTGGCAACTTTTGAAATTCAAGGAGATAAAATTATAGGTAATTTCGTTGAGAGCCAATTAATTGAGTGTTTAATTACCAAATGCGAGCTTGAGTAATATTGTTTAGAGTTGAATGTTTGGCACTTTAGGTGGTATTCTGCACAAAAGAACTATGCTGGATTGGACAAATAGTTGAAGTAGCTGTTGTGCAGAAAGACTGAGATATTGATGACTTTGGCACTTTGCCTTTTTATGCTGTTACTATTTGCATGATCGTTATTGTTTCTTTCTGTAGATATATACCGGTATACATTCTGCACTTAATGCTAATGGAATTTCTGAATACCTATATGTGGTATTTTTGTAAGTTTGAAGAATAACCAATGTCGAGCTTCCCTTCTTTCTGTATGAAGAGGATTCTAGTAGGAAGGTAGTATCTAAAGTGTTGTTTGCCCTCTAGGAATATATGCGCGCACACATTGATTGAAGCCTGTGATTTGAAACCCTTCAAAGTCGTCTTTTCTCATGTACTCCCATCCTCTGTCCACGTGTGTGTGATTGTTACTTTTTATTAAATTGTGCAGCACAGAACAATTGCTTCACAAGGCATCTTGCTAAGATCTTAATCCACCTAGCATGGTGTTTACAAGCGCTAGTTGGTAATTCTGGTGTGCAATCCGAGGCTTTAACCAAAGCTGTAAATGCACTTCACATCTCATCTGTTTTCCTTGAATACTTAATTGAAAATGCAAAGGGTAATACATATGAGGAGCTGTACTTGTCTATGCATGATTCTGAGCCACTGCCTGACAGTTTTCCGAGAGGTGTATTTTTGCATTCTTTAATTATCTTTTTGGGAAAAAATATAATGCAGTTTATTCTGTTATCATATGTATGACTGTTAACATATATTGGCTACTACTTAGTAAATGTACCTAGCATGTGGAATTTAAAAATACATTTCTAAATTATATTTTTTCATAGCTTTCAGTTACTTGAACACCTAACCTTTTATATGGATGAGGCTGCGATTGCTAATTGTATGTACTATTAGCAAACTAGTTTAGTTGCACTTTTCCTATGAAGGGCTAAAATTATGTGTCATCATATGTCTATAGATTACAGGATTTCCATTTAAAAAATTTAAAATCAGTATTGAAAATGGCTAAGCAACATAATATCATTTGAAAATGTAATTTTTCTGGATGGAACCTAATCCCTTCGTCCCATTTATTTTGTGTACGATTAGAAATCCACGTTTTTACCAATCAAATGAAAATTACCAAACTTAAACTCAATTATTAACATATATAGAAAATTTTAACATATTTAACAGTTAATTCACTTTAATAAGGAAATGTGGCCAATACTTTTGGGACATATAAAATATGATGTGTGGCCAAAATAAATGGGAGGGAGGGAGTAACTCTTTTCAACAATCCCGCACAATTTATTCTCTGTTAAATGTCGGTATATCTATCAAATTTATATAGTCTGAATTAGTGAATATTATAAACGCTCTTCTGCCCTATCTTTCTTCCTCTCTACCGAAAGTTTTCTATTCCAAATTTTAAAATGACCAGTCCATATGTTCTTTTGAAAATTCTGATGTATATAAAAAGTGAGCATTGGATAATGCTGGCAAGAATGAAGAAACATTAGTTGGTGACTATATTGATCATAAATATTTAAATGATGTCCGTTTTTTTTTATTATGAGGCATGTATGTATATGAAACAAACTATCTGTTGTCAACTTATGAGATTAGTAATTAGATATAACTCGAGTTTTCTGATAATGTTTACTAAATTTATAGTCACACTGAAAGATATATTATTAGGTTGAAACTACTTCGTTCAGATTTTTAAAAAATTGTTCAGATTATAATAAGTTGCTGCAATGGTCAGTAAGAAATGTCACTATACTTTCTCTCTCTCTCTATAGAATTTGTAGCAACTCTGTGCTCTTTATGTATCATATTAGTTATAACTTGTATGAGTAAGTGCTTGTGTGACAACTCTCTGACTGAAAGACTTTTTTATGAATGCAGATCAAAGCATTGTGCACTTTGTTATGAATAGTGTTCTAAGTTGTATTGGATTAGTAGATGTAAGGTATGCACTGTTGACTTCTCTATATCTTTTTTCAATGTCAGTCCAAAAGAAATAATAATTCATTTGCTTTTATGTTTTTCAAGTACCGATACATATCTCCTACACCATGGACTACTTAACTTCATGCTCGTTGCCATGTCAACACAGCTTCTTTCTGGGCCATCACCGGAACCAGAGGATTCCCACCCTTTCACAGATGCAGCAATGGTTCAGGTTAGGAGAAATAAATTCTGCAATAATATTAAAAATTCAAAATGTTAACCCGATGACCTTTTAAGTTACTGTTGTTAATTAGCTGTTATTGTATATGCAGAAAAAAGATGTAATTAATCTGGTAGTTCGCAGGCTGTTGTTTAATTACATTGATCAGCCCCCGTTTCCTGCTACTGCTTCTAATGCTATATTTGCAGAAGGAAATCAGCCTGGTGTTTTGCAGAGAGTTGGTTCCGCTGCGGGTAATATGATTTTTTTATTCATATAATTATGTCGTAGTAGACAACTCACAACTGGATTTAACTTACAAGTGTCTTTTGACGTTTTACAGTTTTATATTCCAGGGTATGACCAGCCTGCGTGTTTTTCATTTCTGTCATTAATTTTCTATCCTTTGGAATAGTAATTACTTATTTCAGTTTCTTTTGGCACTGTAACAAATTCTGAAATTGTGTCATGTTTGCTCATTGTAGTTCTTATTGCGTATTTTATTTACATAGCAGAAGTTTGATTTTTTATGTTTTCTTGATAAAAACATGTCTTTATATTTCATACAGCAATTTTGGTGTTGCTTCCCTTGTCTTTCATTGTCAGTTAAAGTGGTGAAATTCATCAGCCCGTGTGTTTTTTATTTCTATCATTAATATTCTATACTTTGGAATAGTAATGACTTGTTTCAGTTTCTTTTGGCACTGTAACAAATTCTGAAATTGTGTCATGTTTGCTTCATTGTAGTTCTTATCGCGTATTTTATTTACATAGAAAAAGTTTGATTTATATGTTTTCTTGATAAAAACATGTCTTTTATATTTCATACAGCAAACTTGGTGTTGCTTCCCTTGTCTTTCATCGTCAGTTCAAGTGGTGAAACTTCGAGAAGTCTCTTAGCTCAAAGCAGTCTTAATATTTTGCTGATTCTCATTCACTTTCGGAAATGTGTTGTACTAGAACCTGGGAAATATAAGTTTGATGACGATGCAAATTTAGATTCTCTTCTTAAAGAAGAAGCCTGTTTTTCTGACAATCCTTACTGCAAGGCCTTGGAAAATGCAAGGGATGTAGAATGTAAGACCTTATAGTTTCAAATCTTGCACTTTTGGATGTTTCATTATGCTTAGTAATTTATCTACTTGCAGTTGATCGTGCGGATATCAAAAGGAATGCACATGGCAGTCCATCTATACCTTTTGCTTCTCTCTTTGATACTCTTGGCATGTAAGTATTTCATTCACCTTTCTGCTTACATGATAGGTGCAGTGGAAAGATTATTTTTTGGTGCTTCTCATGATCCTCTAGTTGGCATGTCTTTCTGTAGTGCTTTGTGGCCTTGTCTATCTAATATAGTAGATTGTTATCAAAGATTAAATTATTATATTCTGATGCACTATCTATTAAATAGACATATTGCTCAGTAAACTACCGTCTTTCAGAACCTCTCACACACAGGTTCGAGTATCATTCCTTTTATTTCTAATGAGCCGGTTATTTTCAATTTGATTTGCATAGACAAATGAAATGTGGTCCTATAGATCTTGCAAATATTCAAACTGGTAATTACAATAGAAGTATTAGTTTGTTGTCTTTCTCCCGTCTCTTGATCTCTTTCTGAATTAGTACACCTTTAGGACTTGACATGATAGGGCCATATATCCATTTTATATTCCGTTAAAGGGATTGTTATAGGTAGGTATTATCTTTTAATGCACTAAGTTTATAAAACTCCTTGGCTATGTACTTGCTCAAAGTTTTTTTAGGGATGGCAGCCTGGCATTTATATCTTCACTGTTAAAAAATGGAGAACTTGTACTGGCATAAGCATGCTATTGGTCTATTTCGTGCCCACACACACCTGTATCATATCGTTCTTATCTTAATGTTTTATGAAGTTAATATCACATGTGACATTTCCAGGTCATTGGCAGATGAAGGTGCTGTTCTCTTACTCTATTCACTAATTCATGGAAATGCAGACTTTCTTGAGTATGTCTTGGTGCGAACAGATCTAGAAACAATGGTATGCACATTATCTCTGTGTCTTCTTCTTCTTGTTTTTTCCTGCTAAAAGCTGCAAGGAGCAAGGGTCAGCAACCCATCAAGTTTACATATACTAGAAGGAAAGTAACAGGAGCTAAACAGGACTCAGGTTATTTGAGTAAATTAAGGGAGAAAGGGCAGAATGGGAAATATACAAGTAAAAGAGAATGTAGATAGTGGAAAGGAGAGAAAAGCAGGTGTGGAATTAGTAGTATATGTTAGTTGCAGGAGAGACCTCTCGAAAGTTGAGGGTTGTACTGAGTTAGGGTGTAATCCTTTTCTGTACAACTTATTTATCAATAGTAATCGCATCGGTCATTAGCGTATTTGACTGTATTGCTGTGATTATCTGTGTGTTTGGAGATATCAGTTGTAAGATCTAGCAATAGCTCCCTGTCTTCTTTGGTTTAACACACAATAGTTTGCTACTCATGTTACTCATGGCATTCAACTATTACTTATCTGAGAACTTAAATAACATTAACAGTTGATACCGTTTCTGGAAACATTATATGATGCTGCAAGTAGGAGACCAAATCAAATCTATATGGTGCTGATCATCCTTCTTATACTAAGTCAGGACTCCTCGTTTAATGCCAGCACTCACAAGCTGGTAAGTTAGAATCCATCCTTTTGTCAGTCTCATACTGAACTGAAGTACATGCTTGTAATCTTACTTTTTTGGACAGATTCTCCCTACTGTCCCATGGTACAAAGAACGACTTCTTTCTCAAACTTCTCTGGGTTCTCTCATGGTCATAATCCTTGTAAAAACTCTGAAATACAACCAATCTAAGCTGCGGGTATGTTCTGATGGGTTTTTTTTGTTATTGTTTTTGGATTTATTGTGATTGATACCAAAATACCTTCTTTGCTTTATGTGACGTTAAAGGTATTATATGTACATACACATTTATTAATGTATGAAGCCTGAGCATTAGTTCTCTAGAATGTTCTGATGGCAGCAGCTCTTTTGGATCAAAATATAATAATTTCATATACGGTGTTAACAAGTAATCATCTTTATTCTAAAAATTAAATTTGGCATTTGTTTTTTTACGCATAGCTGAAAAAATGTTTACAAAATAGAATAAACTTGACATCTGTTTTCAGTTCATATGTACAAGTTCATTGATCAGCTTTATGCCTCAATAAACACTGCAAGGAATTTGTTTTATGTACACTATTGTACTGAAATGTTTACCAGTATGATGTTATACTGACACCAAGTGAAAGCAGTATAAAGTTGGTTCAATTTTCATCATTAAACTAGTAGTTGTTTGATAAGTATGGCCGCAGTGTTTTATAGGAAGGTGTTCACATGGAAGCTCTACATCTTTTTATTTATTTAATACTAAAAAAGAATTGTTGAACTTGTATACATATTTGTAGACATGCCATAAGTTCATGCATCTAGTGATCTAGACTCTATTAGTGATCGCAGGTAGCTGGTTTAATTGTGGTGTTAGGTACTTATATTCTCTAATGTGCATTTTTTAATCTTTAACAGGATGTCTATCTCCATACGAATTGTCTGGCAACTTTGGCAAACATGGCACCTCATGTACATCACTTGAGTGGATATGCTTCACAACAATTAGTTAGCTTATTTGATATGCTATCGAGGAGGTATTCAATTCCTCACACTTGCTTCACAATTTGTATATTTCTTTAACATGCAGTAACTTAATTATCTTCCTATTTCCAATTACATTGGTATAAAAGCTTTGTTGAGTTGATTCAAGTAGTTAGCAACTTTATTTGTTAGTTTCATGCTTCATTACCTCGTGAAATAGAATCAGGTCTTATATTCATGTTTTAATTGGTTTTACAATCCAGATACACTAAATTAGCAGAGCTGAAAAATGATAAGATGCATTCTTCCAACGGTGAATTCAAGGACGGTGACAGCCTCCCAGATGACAAAGTCAGTGCACTCTTCTTCTACATTAAAATTCTTAACAAAATTATCTTATCACGTTCATCTATGATTGTATGTTAAAATATTTTATTCCCTTTTCTAGCAGTCCTCAGAATTGCATATTTACACGGATTTTCTGAGGATCGTTCTTGAAATATTAAATGTGATTTTGACTTATGCCTTGCCACGGAATCCTGAGGTATCATCAAATTGTTTTGTACTTGCTACTCTGCATAAGACTTTATCCATAATTCTAAAAGAAAATTATCTATCCCTCTTGCAAATTCTTGACAATATCCCACTTGGGTCCAGGTTGTTTATGCAATTTTACAGCGGCAGGAGATATTCCAGCCTTTCAAGTCTCACCCACGCTTTACTGAGCTGCTTGAGAACATTTTTACTGTATGTAATAGAGCTTTCAACTTTAAGATTGTCCTCTCTCTCTCTGGCATGCGTAGTTTATTTTATATTCTATTAAGATGGTGTCATGATAATGCTAATTTTTCTTTACAAATTCCTCTGCACAATACCTTCTGCTATTGTAGGTACTGGATTTTTTCAATAGCCGGATAGATGCCCAAAAATTGGAAGGTGAATGGTCAGTTGAGAAAGTACTTAATGTCATAATCTTGAATTGCCGATCATGGCGAGGTGAAGGAATAAAGGTATACATAATGGCACTCCATTTACATATTATATAGAGCACTTTAGATTAGGTTCTCCTGTCTTACTAACTTCTCTATTCTTCTCTGGCAGATGTTCACTCAATTGCGCTTTACATATGAACAAGAGAGTCATCCCGAGGAATTTTTCATTCCATACGTGTGGAAGCTTGTTATGACTCACAGGTGATTCCTTTATCTTTTTTTTTTTTTGTTTTCTTCTGTGCTCCAAACTTATAAATGTTCTTGGGATCGAGCATGAAATGCGATACATCATCCTCATGATTGAAATATGTTTCTCTCTGCTAAAGGCACACATAGTGGTATTTAAATTTATAAAGATGCATAAATATGAAGGATGCTTCACTATGTTGGTAAAGTTTTCTTTATTAGTTGTGCAAGAGCCTAATCGCGAGTTAGTGAATCTAATGGTAGGAGTTAGGACAGGCTGTCATAGACAGTGTCGTGAAATGTGCAAATGCATGGGACAAATATCTTGACCCTTCTGTTCTCTCTCTATGTATATGTTCTGGATTTCAGGGTGATCTTTTGTGAGTTTCAAATTGGTAATAAAGTGTCAGTCAAACTAAAAACCTGCTATCACTCGCAAAATCTTGTGAATTCATGTTTAAAGTTTAACTGACCTTATAAAGTAAACACAAAAACAAAAAATAGAACCATGATCTCTTCCGCCTCAAACGCATCCCAGGGAACGTCTTCAACTCTCGTACATGATGATAAATTATGAAGAGGAAGAGAAGAATTTGAGGGTTCGAGCCAAACTATTTTGAAGCGTCGTTGTTAAACTTTAATTAATTGATTTTTTGACCTATTTCTATCAAATCTGAGATTATGCAGCACAGTATTATGCTGTTAAATATTTGAACCCGCAACAAACTTATTTCATCAAGTGTGTGTGTGTGTGTGTATCAACGAGAATTAACGAGTATTAATTTAAGTTTAATATCAACGAGATATTTTCCTGTTACTTTTTCTGGATTTGCTCCTTAATTGAAATCTGTGTTCATTTTTTAAATTCTATATTTGATGTCCCTTCCAATCGTCTTACTAATTTATCTTTTTTCATTTGTCTTTCTAGTGGTTACAGCTTCAATCCCAAGAGCATAAATTTATTTCCGGTTCACATCCCAGTTGAAGTAAGTTACCTCAATTAGTACATTAAACTAACGCTGTTACTTGAGTAGAATTGGTCCCCTTTTAGCTTTTGTGCTTGGTACATTTTTATTTTTTGGGATATGGATATGGCTCACAGTCTTTTGGGGCCAGGTTACCAACTTTTACAGCCTTTCAAACAACAGAATTTCATTCCTGATTTATGCTGTTCATTACCATATAGTCTGATCACAAGTGCTCATTAAGCTTTTGATTCTTAGACATTTGTTACTGCTCTCTCATCAGTTATCACTCATCTGGCATTTAAAGGAAGCATCATAATATAAGTTCCTTCTTGGTTTTGGCGTTAAGAATAACCATTTTACCTAGTGTTAAGAAACTCGCAGATGAGTTGTGTTATAAATTAGAACATTGTCTTTAACCAACTATAGGCCAATTAAAGACTAAGCAGTAAGCATACCATGTGAAACTATGATCTTATTTGTTATTTTTGATATATCTCATCACTTCGCACAGATAAGTATTATAGGCATCTAACACAGTTTACTTTTCTTTCGGACAGATAAATTATGTATCCCAGGAGGCTGATAAGGGTGAAAACAATGTATATGACAGCGAAGTTCAACTTGATCAAGTGATATGACCTGTATAATGATAGTAGACGAGCATGATTCAGAGATTGTGCAAGTAAATACGTACATAGAAACAGTATATATGTATTCCTCTTATTCTTTAATGTATACATCTCCAATTATAGAGGGCCTTGTGCTATTAGTAAATCTCATGCAATGGAGCAAGAAGTGCATGTCTGAGTCCGAATCCGTTTTATGTTGTAAATTCGTAATTACTTCATAGTGAGGGCAAGCTCTAATTCAGTTTTACATATAGATGTATTTCAATGGCAATGCTTGCCCTCTGATATCAAAGCCAAAGTTAGTGTATATAAATAAGGGGCCCTTCTACAGCCCTGGATAAATATAATCAGGTTAACCCATCTCTCACAATTAAGTCTTCATATTTTTTTTTTCCTTTTATGCCTTTAATTTGCCACGTGTAAATTATTTAAAAGAAAAAAAATAAAAACCTTTATGCTCATGCTCTATCATAGTGTGCGTGGTTTTTTTTTTTTAAATCTGGTTTTTTCTTTTAAACCCGGTTCTGTTTTTAACAGAATCGGAACCTGGTGCTATTTGTTGCGTTTGCTGCGATTTCTTGCTTTATGTTGCTAATTTTCCATCAAGTTTGTTGCGGAACCTGGTGTATATTTGATTGTTTGTATATTGTGTGTATGTTTGATTTACTAGTGTTATATTCGATAATGTATGTATGTATGTGTGTATATTTCGATTTGTATATGTATGTATGTGTGTATATTTCGATTTGTATATCTATGTATGTGTTTAAGTTCGATTTTTTTGGGTGGCTTGGATTAAATTTCAATTTTTTTGGCTATATTTGTGGTTTTAGTTCGAATTGTTTTGGTTATGTGTATAAAGTTTAAATTTTGTTGGTTGTGTATAAAGTTCAAATTTTTTTGGTTATATATGTGGTTTTAGTTCAATTTGTTTTGATTATATATGTCGTTTTAGTTCGAAGTTTTTTAGTCATGCATATTCTTGGATTTTTGTTTGAGATTTCAAATTATTATTGGAGTTTTGAGTTTTAATTTTGAATTATTGGAGATTCTGTTTGATATGAACGTTAGTTTATCGACATTGTTAGACTTACGTAATTGTTTCTTTAATTTCAGATCTGTCGGATAATTTGTGTGGCCCTGTCGATCCTTCGGTTCTTGACGATAAAAAAAATCACATTAGCACCCATATATGGAATGGGATTCACAGAAATCTTCTCAAAATTCGTCAAAGTACTTCTTTGCTTTCAGAATGGAAATTAGAGTCATTTCAAGTTCATCTTCTACCGCAATGGGGTTTCGGAATGTTTACTAATCCTAAGGCCGTTATTCAAAATGATATGGCTTTGATTTCGGCGTTAGTGGAGCGATGGATGCCAGAAACTAACACATTTCATTTAACTTTTGGTGAGATGACAGTGACTCTCGAAGATGTCTACATGTTGATAGGTCTTTCGGTTGTAGGAGAACCGGTAACAAATCTTGAAGCAATTGGTGTCAAGAATACTTGGTTACACACTTGGCCGGATTCAGATCTTTCCGTTGAAGAAAGAGAAGATGTTTTTGGTAGGGGTGACGTTAGACTGAGTTTTTTGAGGGAGCGATATTGCAAGTGCCCGGATAAGAATGATCCCGAGATGTTGGAGATATATACACGGGGGTATGTCTTATATTTATGCGGCGCTATTTTATTCCCTAAAAAGTCTAATAATGTTGTTCACCCTGGATTAATCCTGTTGTTACTCGATACTAGTAATATATATGGATATGCTTGGGGGGCGGGAGTTCTAGCTTATTTGTATAGGAATTTGTATGAAGCTAGTTACAATGATTGTGTATCGATTATCGGATGTTGTACTCTTTTGATGCTTTGGGCTCGTGAGAGGTTATGTTCGGGACAACCTATGATTGCAAGTAATGTGCAACATATGTGACCTAGGGCTTTAGCATGGGCGATTCATTCGGTTGGCAAGGGGAAATCCAAGTACTATAATGTCCATCACAACATTGACGCCTACCGTGGACAATTTGATAATTTTGATCCGAGTTGGGTTGCTTAGAGGCCATATAGCCCCTTTTATCGCATGTTTGACCCACATTTTGATAGGGTTCGACTAGCCGATATCGCTCATGTGCCGATCATATTTTTTAAATATTGTGAATATCAACTTCCAGAGAGGGTGGCAAGACGAATGAATATGTCCTTAAGCAGACCACCTTCGTCCCCGATGAGTGAATATGGATTGGTAGTGGTGGTTGACCCCCGTAATAGGTACAAATGGTATACAATATCTATTTGTACGGTACGTGGAGTCAAACACTACCATATCTTCAAAAAAATTATATGCATTTAATGATCTCAAATCAACCCACAACATAGCACGCACCCGATTTTCTTCATCAACATCTACTCAATAGAAAAATTCCCCTAAACTATTACATTTCAATTCTCGAAGTAATGTCAAATTTTCTCGGGCATCACTTGAATCAAACACATAATGTCTAATATCACACAAAACATTTCGAATGTCTTGACTAGTAAATCCAATATTCTCTAAACCTCCCGTTAACTCACCCAAAATATTTAAAGTTTTTGAAGGTCCAATACACGATTTATTTAAAGTAACAATCAATTATCGAATAATGGGGGTTATGTTTCTTGGCCTTTGCATGAAATGCACTTCACTAGGTTCTATCATTTTATGATTGTGTTTCAAATTAACCAATGTCACTTCTCATTTCTTTAATTTCTCTCTATGAACAACATATATATGTGCTTTACAACTCGTTATACCAAGAGTATCTCTATTTCTCTTCCTTTTTCAGACATTAAATTCATCCAAAGTCTTTTTTAAACCTAATCTACCATCCTTTCTACATAATATATACAAACGCGAACAAATCTTTTTACTTTTTATGCGTTTATGCGTAGTTTAAATTATTAACTCAAAACCAATACATTTACCATAATCTCTATAAAACATTTCTGTCTCATCTAAACTAGCGAACAATTGACCAACACAAGGGCAAACATCATTCAAATCATCCAAAGGAACATCATCATTATCTTCCGTATTTTATGTGTTTTTGGGTGAATTTTTAGATTTTTTTACAATTTTGTGTGTGTGGTATATCATCATTATCATCAACATCATAAAAATCATCACCTCATTCTCACCATCATCATAATTATCATCATAATCATCATTATCATTATCATCATCATTTCCTTCATCATCACCATCATTAATAATCTTTACTATTTTAAGACTAAGTTTTTTATCATAATCTTCAATCTCAATTTTAAACTTATTAGGAGACTTACTATGAGACTTTAATTTTGAAAAAAATGAAAGAAGTCATGAAATGAAATGAAGAGAGCTAACCTTAATAAAGTTTTAACCAAGCTCAAACTTCAACTTTGAAATCTTGAAGAAATTGAATTTTCTCCCAAACTCAAAATTTGAAATCTTGAAGAAATCGAATCTTCTCTCAAACTCAAATTTTATAAAAAAAATGGATATTAAATAGCTCAAAGTATATTGGGTTGTGAAATGAGTATTAGATTTATAAAAAATATGTTCAAATAAGCAAAGTTGAATTGAGTTTTAGATAGCTCACACAAATCTCTAAAAAATGGTATAATAAAATAATAAGTGTGTTTCTGGGTAGATGAGGGCGTGTATTCGTTAAAACTCTATAATAGAGCGTATATTTTAAATGGTAGAATTGAAATTAAAAAAAAACATACGATATACACTTTATAATAGAGCATCTGACTTCTTCTTTTTTCAAGTCTCAATCGTCTTTTAACGGTATTAGATGGGTTGATTGATATGACGGGTGAATATTTGAAGCGCTATTGTAGTAATGTATAAACTCAATGACTTCCGAGCTAAAGTTTTATGCATTTGGATATCTTGTTCGATTGACACTGTACTCTAAGCTGTAAGCGTACTGTGAAACTCATGCGTTTTAAGCTTACCCTGACCTTCGACTTGTAAGCTATTTGTGTACTGTTACTTGCTCCCTTCGTCCTTTTTTCACGTATTTTTAAATTTAGTTTTTCTAAATAAAGATTTAGATATTAAATTTTAATTGAAATGGATAAAATATATATTTACCTAGATAAATATTTAGATATCAAATTTTAATTAAAAAAGATAAATGCGCAAAAAGTAAAAATCGCTTTCGTGTTATGTTTTACTATTCAACAATTATATATTTACCTAGATAAGTTGAATTTGCACAAAAAACCTTGGCAAAACCATCCGTATCATTTCATTGATTTAGATTACACATTTACACCAAGTACAAGGCGATGTAGAGTAATTATCAGTGCAGGGGTTGAATCAAACAAGAGCACCACCTTTTACATACTCTGTAAAAGCCAAAGCAACCAAACCCAACATAGCAATTCTACCATTCCACAACTCAGCATCAGAAGTCATTACTCCTTCAGATTTTGACTGTACACTCACTCCTTTAAACAAAGGTATCAAAGATGCCAGTGATAGCACTGCACTTGTTCCCAAGAACCATGCCACTCCACCGTTGGATATCTGAGAAAACACATCTTGACCGCTCGCTAGTTCCGCTCCAATTGCTGCTACGAATCCTATCATAGCAAGCCTGCCGTTGATTCTTTCTGGTGCAGGTCCACTGAAGGCTAGCACGTCAAAGAAACTTGTGCTTGCCTGTCACATGCAAATCATTTCATACACATTATTTACAAATTATACTCGTAATTGCATATGTATGTTTATAAAAACTAATTTACCCTACAAATTACTAATTAATGAATCTCTCTCTGTGTCTCTCCCTCAAGGGTTATAGTTTTTTTTAATAATTTGATTTATAATCTTACAAATGAACATATGTTCTAAGAAATTCTCGAAGAGAACCACAATCAGGACTTGGGTATGCGGAGGATAAATCTCTATCACTTGAACTATCCAATCGTGTTTAGAGAATTACAGTCTTTAGTTACCTTGGGTGTAGTGGGCTTGAAGGGTATTGGTTCAGGAGCGGCAGGAGTTGGGGTCGTTACTGGGCTAGATTCCTCCTTCTGTCCATCCTATACATAAACATAATATCATCAAACAAAAAGCATTAGTAACATTTATAATTACACTTGCACACTAATACACAATAATATATAAATAACAGAAGGAGATATATAATTTAGAGTTTTAACTGAACCCACTACCTCTGCCATGCACTTGAGGCGGAGGCTAGCAGACCTCCTGGAGAGAGATGGTACAAATGCACATCTGGCCGGAACAAGGTTCAGCTGTCTACCGGTGATGCCACGTGTGACCGGAGAGACTAGAGTAGATTGCATGACTGATGAAGAAGCCATTATATTATATTTTAAAAAAATAATTAAGGGTTGAGATTTTGATAAAGCTAGAATGAAAAGGTAATTAGTGGGTCGTGAGGTGGTTGGTGAGTATAGAGGAGGTTGAAATAAGTGTATTTATAGGCAAAGTGCAGGGAGAGTGAGAAAGGAAGAGGCTGGATATTTAGGTGTCCACGTTACACTTTTGAGAGTTAAAGGGCAAGTGTGCTACGTGACGAGTGAAATGGCCACATTTGTTTGAATTAGGTGACGTGGGGTACGTAGCCACCAGAAGAGGGAGCACATGAATTAGCGGCCACAAATGGTGTATGTAGGTTTACGTATCTTAGTTTTGGAGTTTCCCCCCCAAATTGCTATTCCGACCGTTCCACCGTGTGTTTATATTTGGGTTTGAATATTGAGGTTAAGAAAATTGTATAAAATAGTACGAAAAAAAATGAAAAATAGATAGAAAAAAAAGAAAAGTGGATAAAGTCAATTAATATTTAATTAATAAATTTGAAAAAAATAGAGAAAATTTGAAAAATGGTGTACGTATCTTAGTTTTGGAGCTTCCCCGAATTGTTTCTCCCTCCGTCCATGTTTACATTTAGATTGAATACGATATTTAAGAAAATTGTATAAAGTAATACAAAAAAAAAAAGAAAAATGAATGAAAGAGAAGAAAAAATGAGTAAAGTGATGGAGTCAATTGATATTTAATTGATATATTTGAAAAAATAGAAAAAAGTAGTGAATAAGAGTAAATTTTATAATATAAAAATTTACTATTTTTAAAAAATTTTGAAATTTAAATAATTAAATAGCACATTAAAAAAAAGGTAAAAAATTGAATGGGACAGAGGAGTATTAACTACTCAAAACATTAATCACTCAACTATTATTTGCGAGTACGTTATAGGAATTATCTCGTAAAATATTTAAACTCGATTTTATAATAATTGAGGCTAGTTCGAATTTGACCTCAATTTAAGTTTTAATTTATTTGGATTGTAAGCCTTACGACGTTGATGATGATTTTTAATATTATATATTTAGCGTTTAGAATTAAGCATAATAATCTTCATAATACTCTCATTGAAACATATTATCAGGTATTCCATTAAATCATTTAAAATCCCATTCCCAAACTGTCAATGGTTCTACAGTGGGAGATTGCTCTATATATTTCAAGAATATTGACAAATGTTACTTTTCAATTTTCTAGACCATCGGTTAATCAAATAGCTCATCATCTTCTTGTTAAGTTTGTTAATTTTTAGATTGATTCTGGGGAATGGGTTCACGCCCCTTCTTATTTTATTTGCAATTCCCTTATCACTGATAATATATGAAACTTCATATATGGTTTTCAAAAGAATATTTTTTTTAAAAAAAATGATGAATGTGTATCTATTTGATGATCAGTATTTTGCTTTTAAATAATTTTCACTCTTTATGATACTATTATCGTGTATGAGGTATAAATTTAAAATAGAAAAATCTCATTTATAATGTTTGACCGAATTTTTTTTATTTCTTAAATTCATAAGATATACTAGTTTTTTAAGACTCAAGCAGGAGTAGGTATTATTATTATTTATTTTTTTTTGAAGAAAAATGGTACTTCTTATTCATTCAAAACTAGCATCATACACCACCGAATCCAACACTTTCCGTGGAGGAATCATAACATTCACCCAAGCATTTAGCTCGCAAGGGATACGCGCCATACAATGGGCTGCCCTATTAGCTAATCTTCTAACATGGCGGACACAAATGTCCTTTCTAACTGCTAAAATAGCCTTACAAATATCAATACTGTGACTAACTTCGAGCTAGAACGATGCATTACCATTGATGGCCTGAACTGCCAACTGAGAATCAGATTCAACAAGCACCTCTGTAACTCCTTTTGACACTATCCATTCCAGGGCCTCCTCAATAGCACTTGGTTCGGCTTCCATGACTGAAGCCAATCGACTAAACTTCATTGTCTTACCCTCCAGAAAAACTCCCGTGTGGTCTCTGAGAATCATGCTTATGGAGTAGCATGATGAGCCTTGTTCAATACTAGCATCCACATTCACTTTCAGCTTTCCTTGTTCTGGACGAGTCCATTTCGTATCCTCCCTTCTATTAACTGTTACTAGTCATTTAGAAGAGTCAAGTACTTTGGATACTGCAGTCTTCCAATCTTGTAGTTGCTTCAACCTCCAACTCATTACGAAATCAGAGGTAACTATCTTATTATCCCAGACTTTCCTGTTTCGAAAGAACCATATAGACCACAGAGTCATAGCAATTTGTACGAGCTTGTCATTGTTTTCAGTCACCAGTTTCTCCAAGAGCCAGACTGAAGAATCTTCAATCTCCCACACGTCCAACTGCAAACCAGAATGTTGCCAGCACTGGGAAGCAAAATTGCATTCAAAAAAGACATGGCGAAGATGCTCAATGTCAGTATTACACATGGGGCATACTAAAGGAACCATTCTGCATTTCCTTTTCAACACTGATCGAACTGGGATGTTGTTCTTGCAAAAACGCCATATAAAGAACTTCACCTTCGAAGGGACCTGCAGCTTCCATATTCTTTTCCAGCCGATAGAGTTCCCATTAACCACTTGATTATCATTACTCTCCTGCCACATTCTATACCCCGTCTTGACAGTATACTTACCATTAGTGCTATGGATCCAGGCCATCTTATCTGCCGTGTTGTGTTGTGGAATTCTCATGTTCAAAATAGTTGCTGCATCTCCTTCGTTAAATAAAGCATTTATTCTATCTCTATCCCATTCTAGAGAATTTCGTTTGAAAAGATAAGCCACCTTCATAGAGTTGTCAATGTCATAACCAGGATTAAGCAGAAAATTCTCTTTACCTCTAATCCAAGGATCAGTGCTAACACAGATATCATTCCCATTCCCCAGAGTCCACTTAAAACCACTTTTTAACCTCTCTTTGACTGCATAAATTCCCGACCAAATGAAACTGGCTCCTCCTTTTCTACTTGCATTCAGAATATGAGTTGTAGGATAATACCTTGCCTTAAAAACTCGAGCAACTAACGATTGCGGTCTATACATGAAGTTCCAAACGTGTTTCCCCAACATCGCTATATTATAACCATGCAGGTTTCTAAACCCCAAACCCCCCTCGACTTAGCATCACTTAGTCTGTCCCAAGACATCCATCGAATGCCTCCATTACTCGAAGAGGAAGAACTCCACCAGAACCCATTTAAAATTCTTTCAATCTCTTGACACGTTTTCTTCGGTATCAGGAAACATGACATAGCATACGCTGGGATCACAGTTGCCACATTCTTTAGCAAAACAGCCTTACCAGCCTTCGACAACAGTTTGACTTTCCAACCATGAATCTTCTTCCAAATTTTATCCTTCAAAAAATTAAACACTGCACTTTTTGATCTGCCTACCAGGGAGGGAAGACCCAGATAGTTTCCGTTGGAAAGATCATTATTCACCTCTAGTATGTTCCTGATCTCCGTCTGTTTGTCTGTTCTAACATTGGAACTAAAGAAAATCCCCGACTTTAGATAATTCACAGCCTGTCCTGATAACACCTCATACTTGTCAAGAATAGCTTTTATCTTACTCGCTTCATCACAGTCAGCTCTAAAGAAAAGAAAACTATCATCCGCAAACAATAGATGAGTGATAGAAGGAGCCGATCGACTTACCTTGCAACCATGAATCTCATTATTTTCTTCAGCTTTATTTATAGCTCGAGACAAGCCCTCCACACAGAGTAAAAACAAATACGGAGATAGGGGATCTCCCTGCCTAAGTCCCCGATGAGGAGTTATTGGTCCTAGAATAGATCCATTGAAACAGAAAGAGTACTTCACCGTCTTGATACACAACATTGTCCATTGAATCCACCTCGTACAGAAGCCCATTTGGCTCATTCTTGTGCTTAAAAAATCCCAATAAACTCGGTCGTAGGCTTTACTAATGTCCAGTTTCAAAGCTACCTCACCAATAGCACCAGAATGCTTCCTTTTCATATGGTGAACAATTTCAAAAGCCACCAGAACGTTATCCGTAATGTTTCTTCCAGGCACAAATGCCGATTAGTTCTCAGAGATAATTCCAGGTAGAATAATTTTAAGCCTGTTCGCCAGCACCTTTGCAAGAATTTTGTAGAGAACATTACATAGGGCAATGGGTCGCAAGTCCGACATTTTATCCGCATTTTCCTTCTTGGGGATAAGAACTACGTTCGTATCATTCAGCTCTGTTGGGAATCTGCAAGTTTCGAGCCATTCTTTACATCCTCAAACACATCTCTCCCCAGGCTCGGCCAAAACTGCTGATAGAAAACAGGATTCAGCCCATCTGGTCCCGACGCCTTGTCGGGATGCATTTGTTTCACTGCCATAGAAAATTCCTCGAAAGAAAGGTCTACCACCAGCTTGTTGTTCTGATCATATGTCACTACTTTTACCACATCCTCCTCATCCATCATCGTATCAATTATTCGCTCTCCAAACACAGTCTGAAAATAATCAATAACCACTCGGTGCATATCTTCTTCCTTGGTTACAAAATCTCCACCTTCCCCCCGTAATTTCGAAATAAAATTTATTTTCCTCCTAGTCGAAGCATAGGCATGGAAGAACTTGGAGTTAGCATCTCCTTCAGCCAGCCAGAATGTTTTAGCACGTTGCTTCCAATAACTCTCCTCATGAAGAAGAAGTTCGTGGAGTTTGTCCTTCTCTAAAAAATAATTCTTGATGCTTTCTTCATCTGTCTTGTCAGCCAAAGCATTCACAATCTCTTTTTGCTTACATAATTTATCCCGAAACTTATGAATGAAACTACGACCCCACTTGGCCATAAAAGACGACATTGATATCAACTTTGGCAACAATTGAAGCCGAGGTAATCTATCCCAGTACTGATTAACCTCATCACGAAAAAAATATTCACGAAGCCAAGTGTTTTCGAATTTAAAATGAAATGCCTTCTTTGACAGATTACTATTGCACAGCTCCAAATGTATGGGATCGTGATCTGAGCACACTGTGTGATGGACTGACAACTTACAGAGAGGATGCAGCTGCCACCATGTGTCAGAAGCAAAGGCTCTATCTAGCCGCTCACGAACCCAGTTAGTTGTACCCTTTCCTTTCTCCCAAGTGAAACGACCACCACTGAGCTCAATCTCCACGAGTTCACTGTCAACAACTGCTTCCCTGAAACCATTCATAAGAAACTGAGGATGCTCATGTTTACCTTCTTTATCGCTTGGAAAAAACATGTCATTAAAGTCTCCAATGATGCACCATGGAAGAGATAAAACAGAAGAAAGATGTCTGATTAAGTCCCATGATTCTCGTCTGCGTTCCCTTTCTGGCGTACCATAATAACACGTTAGGCGCCAATGAGGAACTGTATCACGAAGGATTTCCACATCAATGTGGTTTATAGAAGAACTACCAATGTTACAAACCACTGTACTTTTCCACATCACTGCAAGACCACCTCCTCTACCAACACAATCAACAGCAAAATTATGACTAAAACCAAGACTTGAACAAAGTTCAGAAATTTTTACACTATTAACAAGAGTTTCTGAAAGAAAAATAAAATCAGGCTTCCGGGTTTTAACAAGGTCCCTTAGGACACGAACTGCTCGAGAATTCCCCAATCCTCGGCAGTTCCAGCTTAAGAAATTCATTGCGAATGGCTAGCTTGCTTAGCAAGCGTAGCCAAATCAGTTTTTGAAGAAGCAGCGCAATCCATTTCAGAAAGGTTTGCCTCCGTGTTGTATAACTCCATATTGTCATATATCTGAACATGTGAATTAATTCCAACCCGACTTACTTCATGGGCTGAAATATTCTCCCTACGTCTCTTTCTCTCCACAATGGACAGTCCATTTAATTCCTCCTCGCCCGACCCATTATTTTTTAACTCTATCGCGCCACACACCCTACCATTTGAATTTGAAAAATTAGCAGCTGTTACAACTGCCTTATCTTTTCCCCTAAAATCTCTCCCCTGATTATCCTCCTCACCCCTGGAATCTGTTCCAACCATCCCTGATTTCACGCTACCGTTACTCCTTCCATTTTTGGATTCCCAGTCATCATCTCCGTCGTCACGAAGCCACTTACTTTTGACCTGTCCGGCTAGCCTTCTCGGAGGTGCACGAAGCCAAGCTCCCCATTCTTTCACTATGATATCCCCTGGATTTTCTAAAAACTTTCTGCAGAAACGATCCGTGTGAGTCATCATTCCACAAATGAAGCAAAACTCTCCCAGCCTTTCATACTTGCATTGTACTACAAACTCTTTTCCGTTCCTGTCCACAATCTTCTTCTTTCTCTTCAGCGGCTTCCTAACATCCAATTTTATTTTTATACGCATACAATCCCTCCACAAACTACTATCATTTTTATGATCATACATCAAAAATTCGCCAAAGAAATTACCAAGTAGTTTTCCAACAGTATCAGTCATAAAACCTGATGGTAAGCCATGCACTTGAATCCAGAGATTAATGTAGGTTGATTCAACCTTGACAGGATTCTCTCCCGGTGGGATAATTGCCAAAGCAAGCATTATATTGTCGAACGACCATGGACCGCCGTTTAGTACCCAATTAAGATCCTCCACATGGTAAAACTGAAATAAAAATATTCCAGGTTCGATCTCCTTTATAGTTACTCCCATGATTGGCTTCCAGATATCTGCTAACTTACTCTGCATTGCTCTGACATTAATTGATTTTTCCGAAAGAAAACGTCCCACCAAACAAAGATTGTATTTGTTAATCTCCTCCACATCAACCCCAAAAACCAATTCCTCGTTCTCCTCATCTTCAATATCCAAACTCGTCATCTGCCTATTGATCTCATTCGTATCTGCCATAGTACGCTCTTTGAAAAACTGAAAATAAAACTTTCACAATTCTTGAATCAGAAGATTAAGACGGAGAGAAAAACACAAGACTCTCACATAGACGGAGAGAATTCTTTTTTTATTTTTATTCTGCTTCAACAGAATCTTATGTTTTCACATTTATATTTATATAAATTAATTTAAAATTAATTTAAAATTTAAAATTTATATTTATATTTAATTATTTAAATAAATTTTCAATTATATGTATTTATTAATAATAAAAATAAATATTATTAACAACAATAAAATGTATATAATTTAAATTTATTATAAAATAATTAATTTAACTAATATTTTAAATTAAAAATAAATTCATTTTCAGACATATCCCACTTCCACTCCGTAGAGGCTGCCACTCCGGCCCCGAAACATATAATATCAAAGATCAAAATTCAATCTCATACAAACCCCAATTTAATTCCGAATTTTAAACTCATATCACGTATTCGACGGACTAAAAATATGTTCGGTTTGATAAATGAGTCAAATTGAATTTTATGCATGTTCGGTTCAAGTTTGGATCGTTTCAATCGAAATTAACCCCAACAAAAAATATATATTTTTTATAAATAATTTAAACATATCATATTAAAACTTAAATTTTAAAAAAAATACTATATATTTACATTAGTGTGATTTTCAAAGTTATATATAATTTTGATTTTTATATCACAAATAATATAACTTAAATCTTTATTTTTTAATTAAAAGATGGATTTAATATTACATACTGGAAAATATGAAAATGAGTGTATATATATATATATAAACCTAAACCTAAATAAAAATATATAAGCAAAACCTAAATATTTGATAAAATAAAAAATCTCACCATCATCCTCATGTATTTAATATACTAATTAAGTTATTATGTATTTTTGTGAAAAAATTAAAATAAATGTGATACTTTTGAATTCAATTTGAACGTGATCATGAGTCGTGTGAGTTATATGTTATAGATTGAGTTGATTGAGTAAAAACTACGTGAATCATTAGCAAACGCTCGAGTTCGACTCGACTAATATATTTGTCACGAATAAAATCGTCTTCGTCTCATTTATTATTGAAGTAAGTCTAAATATCATTTTTTCGTTCTATTAGAAAATTCAGTTCTTTTGAGAAAAGTTAATTAACTTGAATTATTCGAGCAAATGCAGCTAATTTTGTTTATTTACAACTCTATTTTTAATTCTTTCGAAACATTACTTTTTAAATATATATTTTAAAATATATAAAATAAAAAATATTATCAAATAATTTTGTAACGATAGTTTTTCAGATATCAAATTTTTTAAGAGAACCGTTTTAAACTGCAATGCTCCTAAACTTAGTTATAATCAAAATTCTCCACGGCAGTATACATAAATAATTTTTATTTTTAGACTTAAAAATTTGATGTATTCTTGTAGATTTGAAAGCATAATCGTTGTTTATTTTTCTTTTCTTTATGTTAAGAAATTATAGTTACCTTGTATTTCTTACTTCTAAGGAGGGCCCTTCTATTGTACAACCATATAATTCTTGCATAATCTAGAGTGTTCTTTATAAAAGTATTCTGTGACACTTTCGAGTAGATATCAGTAAAGGAGATTACTACAAATTTGGTCATCAAACCAACCAATGACACAGATTATTGTTGCAGATTATCTGAAGTGCCCGGTAAATAAAATCTAGATCGTGCCTATTTTATAGAGTGACATGCACTCGTCAAACCAAAAGGAACAATTGTATAGGTCGTGATTATTTTAAATAAAATAAAAGTTTAACTCGGAATTGAATAATTAAAGTAAAACTCTTGATTATCTAAAAAAATATAAAGACTAACATTCATTAACTTACAATTTTTAGGAATATTAATTCTAAATTTCTAATACAAGTGATATAAACTCGTTGCAACGTGAGGATAGATTACTCATTCTATTTTAAAATAATTGTTATCTTAATTTTTTGTATGTATTTAAGATATAAAAATGTTATTTTTATTTTTATTTTGAAAGAAAATATATTATTAAACTTCAATTCAAAGAAAAAAGAATAATTAAAAAAATAAGTCATATAATTTTTAATTATAACTTAAATACGTGTAAAAAATTAAAGTGATATTTATTTTAAAATAAAGACGTATATTAGTTATTTTATAAGTTTTATTGGATTGACTAATATGGTAGTATAGTATTCAGTATTGATATTGTTTTTCTTTTTTACTAGGTATATTTATATATTTTCTTTATTTTAAAATAATAATCGTTTTAATTTTTGACACATATATTAAAATGCGAAAATCATATAATTAAATTTATTACAAAATTTAAATAATAAAAATAATTAAACAATTTTTTCAAATAGAGAGAGTATTATATATATATTTATACAAATGCCGAATCAAATATTTATTTAAGGTACAAACTTATAAAATGTTTCCTACGTGTTAATCATCATTTATATAAGGATTCGTATCGAAAATAATTGAAAAAATATTGTCATTTTATAAAAAATATATATATAAATAAATTATTAATATAATGTACATTCAACACATTTATAATTAGGATTCAACATCACCTGTTGAACGATAAATTAAAAAATTATATTTATGTTTTAATTATTTTTTTGGAGTTCACTAATACCCAACTAGAATATAGAAATATAAAATACTAATTATACAGTACATTTATCTTATTTGTTGCATCATGAAAATAATTTATGTACTTGTTTAATACAAGTTAATTGTTGTTCAACAAACAATGATGTTGGACTCAAGTTATATATGTATTGAACAATCGTCATAAAAAATTTCATTATTTACTAAAAATATCGTAAATATTATTTTTAATAGAATAAAAAGTATTCTTCAATCATTTATAAAAGTAACAATTTAAATTATCAAAAAAAATACCATCCTCCCCCATATAATTATAATTTAAAATTGAAACTAAAAAATGATATACTGCTTGCTTAGTGAGCAAATGTGAAGATTATTTTATGTACAAATCCAAGGCGTTGCAAAATACTCGTAAAAGGGTTTTGCGGGGAAAGAGGTTTAGCCACGTTAATCCACATCATTATCAATGCATAGGTAATATAATAATCACCGTAACTGTCTCTATCGGCCACATCACTTTTGCATAGTGGAATGGATGAGTTAAAATATTCAGTCAGACTTTCTTTGTAAATTGTTGTTACCATAAAAGCCCTCAGTAATAAAGTAATGGAGTAATATTATCCTATAAATAATTCTATGAATATTACTTCCTCTATTTTAAATTAACTATTTTATTTAATTTTTTTCCGGTCAATTTGATTTAATTTTAAATGAGAATTAAAAATTATTTTTTTATAATTTTTAAAAACAAAAATATTCATTTTAAAGTATATTAGGTACTATATTTTTTAATATACAATTGTTGTTACTCTTCAAATTATATATTATATATAATTTAGGATCAAATTTGAGTAAATTTAACCGTACCTTTAGTATGGGACGGAGTAAGTACTCGTGGACCATGTAATAAAGACAGGTACATCCCCGTACGACTTTATAAGATTTGGCCGGTTAGTATCATCATAAACTAGATATCAACCAATATAATACTCGTATATGCAAATTTTGAGATACGTGTTAACAAAAGTACATTACAAATGGTTAGAGAAAAAAAGGTTGCATTACAAATATCAACCTGGTGGGTTTATTTTGTTATAAATAATTTATAAATAAAAAATATTAATTAAATAAAATAGACATCTTATTTTTGTCTGATAAAGCACGATCTTTCTTCTAAATTTACATAAATTATATCTTATATATTTAAATTTCTTTTGATAATTTTTATTATTAATATTTAATTTTAAAGTTAAATATAAAGATAACGATGATTACAAGTTTCTGAGAATAAAGCAGAATATAAGTTTAAAATTTCCATAATTTGTTCGGACAAGAGTAGCAGTTAAATCAAGGAATGGTCAGAAGAGAATCAATTAATAATCGCGCAAGAAAAAGAAAGGGCAAATTAGGAATAAAAGTTTGTCCTAAAATCACTTATCAACGACCTTTGATCAACAAGTACATAAATATAGATGTCTGTACATAAACATAAGATATATATAATCACATTGTAGATACATAGATACATATAAAGAAAATGCTAGCAGTTTTTGAGAAATCGGTAGCAAAGAGTCCAGAGGCGTTGCAGAACGCGAGTTGTGAATCGGTGAGCGCACTGAAAGATGGGTTCCTGGTGGGCCATTTCTCTTCGGTGAAGCCTGCTTCTGTCACCATTAATCTAGGTGATGCTGGTGTTTTGGCCTACACTATGGATAAACAGAACCCTTTTCTTCCTAGGTATTTTTTTTTATATTTTGTGCATGTTTTTTTATTTTTATTTATTGTTGTGTTGAATTTTTTATATTATTCTTGATCTGATCTTGGTTTGTGTGTTTATTGGGTTTACTATAAATGTTAATTTGTTCATACAACTTGTTTTGAGTTGCTTATTATTTTTGATCGGATGATCTGAGGCTATAAGATTGTAATTATTGATTATTATATTATATTATATGAGTGTATAGCACCAGTTGGAAGCTTGATAAGCTGGTCCTTTGTGTATAAATTTTATTTTATTTTCTGTTTTGGTTAGTTTTTGTATTTGTGTAATGGTTTTGTTGGTATTATATTTTTTTGATGAGGACAAAAGTGATATAGTCCAGCTCGATCTCTTGGTTTTGTTTCATTGTTGATGTCAAGATTTAGGGTTCAGTTAAGATGACATTTACTATTGTTGGGGCTTGAAGGTATTGGTCCTTCGCGATTATAAAATTTTATCTGTAGGCTTTTTTTGTGTGTGTATGTTGCATATTTTTTTAATGCATTAGATTTTTAAGTATGCGGGGAGGATTTGTTGTGGGGTGGGGGGGAGGGTTGATGATTCTCCATGATCTTTGGCCATGAAGAAAGGGGGAAGGAGCCTTGCCACTAGACTATTAGCAAATCCTATGTTATATATTATTAATGCCTAATTAACCACTTTCACGTGATCGAGAATCTTATTATCAATTTGCGAATACTTTGCAAGAAGAACAGTACGTGATGGATGAGGGCTGTCTATTGGTGAATAAACCATTATTCACACTCCATACTCATAAATCATGTTTAAATTTAGTTTTATGACATTTCTAGAAACAATGTGTTTGTTCTCCAGGATGTGTAAGTTTCCTTTTTTTTCTTGCCTAGATTGTTTGCTGTGACGGACGATATATTCTGCTTGTTTCAAGGCCACATTGACAATGTTGCACACCTTAAGCAACAGTATGGATTGGGCAAGAATGCAAATGAAGTGATCATTGTTCTAGAGGCCTACCGAACTTTAAGGGATAGAGGTCCTTATCCTGCAGATCAAGTGCTGAGAGATTTCCATGGGAAATTTGCTTTTGTTCTGTATGATGGCTCTTCAAAAACTGCTTTTGTTGCTGCTGTGAGTCTATTTTCTATTCCTTGATATTATTTCAATTGTGATTCCCTTTATTCCTGTTCATCTGTTTCTTGCGGTCTTTGCCATAGTATTAAGTAGATTGTACATGACTGATCAATATTTTCGTCATTCTATGTAATTTAGGATGCTGATGGTAGTGTGCCCTTCTTTTGGGGTACTGATTCCGAAGGGGATCTTGTTATATCGGACGATACATATGTTATAAGCAAGAGCTGCAAGAAGTCATTTGCACCATTCCCAAAAGGTATCATTTCATATTCATATGCAAGCCCTTTAATTATCTGTTTCCCTTGATTTGTGCTTTGGGGTTCCTCCTGGCCCCTGCCAGATTACTGTATGTCAGTATAGAACTCAATTTCTTTGCATCTATTTTTACGGGTTACCTAGTACCGACTAGATTAGCTTTCAGATTATAAATATATTAACAAGGTGCATCAGTAATATATTTTGACTCGAGGATATTTGGACTTCATGATAAAGATGTTTCATATCCATAAATGTATTTCTGACAAGCTATTTTCGCTACTTTTACATCATTGGCTTTATAAAAGAATACTAGTGTGTTCTACTCGTTTCTGGTTCTCTAAATTTGAATGATGATTCAAACCGAGTCCAATTACTGAAATCGTTCATGTTATCTTCATTCTCGTTTCTTTCTTAGAGAAACTTAAATTGCAAGATATAAGTCTCAATTTTTGTATACTTCTACCAGGATGCTTCTTCACAACTTCTGGAGGCTTGAGGAGTTTTGAGCACCCTATGAATGAAATGAAGCCAGTGCCAAGAGTAGACAGCTCAGGCGAGGTGTGTGGTGCAACCTTTAAGGTGGATGAAGGGTCTCGGAAAGAAACTGGCATGCCTAGAGTTGGAAGTGCTGCTAACTGGTCCCAACACTACTGACCAAAATACCTATGATATTGTAGCAAACCCCTTGGCTATTACTTACTAGTAGTGGGTCTTGCATGAGCTTTCACACTTTTTCTTTATATTCTAATCATGAACTTTATTCGTTAGATGTCATTGAACTTCTCTATCTTTATCGGTGAGCAAACATAGACATTTGATAGTGTCATGAATCAGCTGCTTACAGTTTCATTCAATTCAGAATATTTGAATTTTAGGATCTGTAAAATAATAGCACTTCCAAGAAAGGCTTGTTTGATGCTATAATTTTGTTTTTAATTATTATTCGTAAATGTATTGATCATATTCACTATAGGCACGAATATGTTCGTAGGAGGGATATTATTGGTAAATGACATTAGCCGTGAAATCTCTTAATGGTGTTATCTTTGACGGGTAAATGAGATGATCTACTTATTTCCCTATAAGATATTATGATGATATAGTAATATGTCCTCAATCGTGCATAAAAATTACCAGTTCTAGTACGGACATCTAGAAGAAATACTAAAACCATGTTCTACACACACTCTAGTTAAAGGCTACAACTTGGAGACAAAGCAAATGCTTGAATTAAAAGCATAAATCAAGCATGATATATATAATATATAGCCTTCTGAAGTGTCAGAGAAGAAATTAATGCTGAACTTTAATCCTTTGCGTCAGTGATTCCACCTCCTGTTATCTGAAACACGTAATGTTGTCAAGAACTTAACAAGAAAATGAGAGCAGACGAGTTCACTAGATTCAAAAATTGGAAACAGGTATTGAAATTTGAAAAAGGAAAAGGAGAAGAAAAAAATGAATTGATGAAGGCCTCGAAAGAAGAAGAATTGTTATTCTAAAATACGCCAATAACAGTTTGTAAGATGTTTTGATTTCAAAAGGATATTGCTTCAGCTTCAGGAAGATTTGGAGCATCAAACACCTTGCAGACACACTGTTCACCTTTGCCCTTCCTGAACATCAAACTTATTGTAGCTGCATGATGGTACAGTTGTGATTGTATCACATGAGCAAGTACATGTCCTCCCGCTGGCTTCTTTGCGTCTGATATGAACACACCACCACCTGGCTCTGCTATCACTGCATTCACCAAATTCATATAAAAAAATCAGGAGACCGTCTAAAAGAAAATCACATGGATTAAAGTCTCTTTCCCATTTTTCCTTGTTAAAAGTAGAAGGGTTCACAAATATGGAATTACAGATTAAATTACTGCACCTTGGTTTATCATGTAGACTGCCACATTGAATTCCTCAGCGATCTTGATTAAGCGTGATAACATTTGGGCCAGTTTTTGCTACAGATGAGAACAATTGGTGTCACTAAATATTTAAAACAAAGATTACAAGCATCAAGTCTACGTAGTTTGTAATGTGCATTTCAGGAAGCATGAGAAACCTGACGATCTGCAAGTTCTCCTCTTCCTGCAAAATCCACCCGAAACAGAGCAATAACAGAGTCAACAATCTGCAGGTGACAGTGCAGAAAAACATCGGCCCAGGTTCCAGGTAGAGACACACCAGAATGCTACTTCAAAAATTAGGATTAAAACCATTTTCCAGGTAGAGACACACCAGAAGTCTAAAAGGCTCTTCTGACATCTTTGCTGCTAGACCAAGGAGCAGGTTGTACTGATGTTCATAGGTGTATGCACGTGCATAAATGATCTTTCAAAATGGCAGATGTCAACTTTAGTTGCATACCAAAACAAAAGAGGGGATAAATGTGAAGATGCTAAGAGTAAAACAGAAGGCTTGAAGATGATTACATTGTCAAGTACAGCTCCAGCATCCATGCCAAACCTGGTAGCTATTGGCACAATACGATCAGGTCGGCTGGGATTGCATTTAGTTGAGGAAAAATAGAGAGAAGGAAATGGACATTTTCTAAAGCTCTTTTATATTAGAGGTTTAAAACATATGCTACTTGAAGCTACAAAATAACAGAACAATAGAACATATAGCAGGATACAATGTTCCTTCAGTATCAATGTAAGCAACCTTTCCATTTCCTCCTTTCATATTAATGGGAAGCTGTCCAAAAAGGAAGTTCTTAGCCCAGGTTAGTCCAGTATCAGCAGCACAAATCAAAACCAGATGATTTCAAGTTCAAATTCATGCATATTGAAATAGCAATTTAATTTTATAATCAATTAGCCATATGCACTAGAACCAAGTGACCTACATTCATAGCTAATACTGAGATAGTGAACATAGTTTTCCATTCAATTGTCACATTAACAAGTGCACCTCTACTGATCTACTGAAGACTGATTATACAAGGATATATATCTGCTCTTTTATTAGACAAGAATATTCATCAGAGTTGTAGTGACAGTAGAGGAACCTGTGTTGAGACGCAGAGAGTATGAGCAAGTTGGGTCTTTCCAGATCTGCATTCGAGTTAATGAACACACAGGTTAAGAACAAAACTTAAACAAGTGCTTGCTAACTAAATTCTTTATAAGGTATAATGATGCGAATCTCACCTGAACTCTCCAAAGGCTTCTATAATCGAGCTAGTTTCTATCCCACCTTTGCATGTTTAAACAAAAAAGATTACAGATGATTCTGAACATTTATGTGAAACAACTCTATAAAGCAACCAAACAAAGAGAATTCTCATATATTCCCGCCTAGAAGTTCATCTAGAGCCTGACTTCCAGTTGTTATGCGAATTACTGATTTTCTCTGCATAACAACGGATGACTTAAATTATATCCACAGTTGTTGGACAAACTGAGTAGCTATATACTAACATGCATAACATCAACGAATTAGGTCTACTGTAGCTGAATAAAATTTAAAGAGACAAATGAAATCACATGACTTATATTTACTTTTTCCTGGGCCCCTGGCAAAATATATACATTCTCAAATAAAATGAAGCAGCAACTTACTTTGATCAGAGCATCACTTCCAGTAATGTACCCAAAATTCTGAAGAAATTTGCAAAGGAATAATATAAAAAACCAATGTAGCATTGCAGTAATCAGAATAGATGAAAGTAACAAAGCACTCTGCATATATTATTTTCACAACTGGAAATCAAATTTCTGACCATTATTTTCTCAGCAGCTTCACAGATTTTGTCAACTTTTGCCTCAGATAATCCTTTGATCCCAGTCAAATTCTGAAAGAGTGTAATAAAATAAATAATGAGATAACCAAAATTTAAAAGAATAAAGTTCTGAATACAGAATTTCCATTTTGACCTTTTTTGTATGCATCATGAGGCCATTGCAGGTGTAGATCCCTGCATCCTGAAGCTTCTTCACATCTCCAGCATTAATGCCATGATTAGTCACTACAGAAACCGAACCACGTGCTTAGCTAAAAAAAATAAAGAAAAACACATAGTGCCATACAACTTTCCGTTCATTAAAACTAAATATGAACATAACACAGTCACAAACAACATGCACTTAATATTTGGCCATCATATCAAACATATTGCATTTGACATCAAGTTTGTAAACAAGTAGCTGTTCTAAGAAAAATGATTACATGAAAACGGCAAACATAGGTAGACCAATCTTACAAGTTACAATCACTAGCAGAAATACTCAGAATTGTACAAGTAGCGTTTCTCAGATTTAGGAATTTTTAAGCTTCTAAATTCAATATGTTGAGTAACCATCAAAAGTATTAGGCTAAATCTCAAAGTACTCACCAAAGTGAAGGGCATATATCAAATAGGTGACTCTAGTTATTGGGGTCTCGTTTGTACCGTGTGAAAAGTAATGACAGTGCCGTTTGTTTGACCGTTGACTGATAAGAAACGTTAAAAACATAACGGAAGAATGGCTTGAAAGACATGACAACTGGCCGACAACAGTGTTAAGTTACGTATACTCTAACCGAGCCATTTTAATCATTTTGTTTTAAATTTATAAATTAGTTTTTTATTGCTAAATAAAATTATGATAACAACTAATAAAGTATAAAATATAAATAATTAGGTAAATATTAAATTCATAATATATAACTATTAATAATACTTTTAAAATAATATAACTTATATTTTTTTATAGTTTTTGGACTAATGAAATAAAAATTTTAAAAAAGTATGATTTTTTTATGTTAAAAAATGTTTTTAAAAAAAATCATTTTTTTGATAATTGAAAATGGTTAATTCGTACATAAACTCAAAAAGAAAAATTGAGATTTAAAAAAATATATCTTTTTAAATAATTTTTTTATGTATAATTCAAAAAAAATATATTGAGATTTTAAAATGAAAAAATTAAATTCTAATTTTATAACAAAATTTGAATTTTTTCTATAAATTAAAAAAGAAAGATTAAGATTTTAATAAAGAAACTATTATTTTTTATTATAAATAATACATGCTAATATATATATATATATATATATAATTGTTATTTTCATGTTTAAAACATAATATCTATATGTTGCATCATGCGATGGACAACATGTACAAATTAACATTCACATTCATTTTTTCGTCAAGTCAACAAGTTGACTAACGGCACTGTCATTATTCTCGATTATAGTGGTACAAACGAGACCCCAATAACTAGAGTGACTTATTTGATATATGCCCTTCACTTCAGTGAGCACTTTGAGATTTAACCCTTGAAAGTATAATATAAGATCATTTGGGCCTTCCTCACACTTTAAGGTTTTAGATGAAGGCCCCAAATGGATCTTATATTATACTTTTAACACAATATATAGTCTCATGATCAGTAAAATACACAATAAAAATCAAAAGTCTGCTTTCGAAGCTGTAAACACATCCAATTGGTTGCACCTCTCACCAAAACAAAATTTGATCAATAAATTGACACACTAACATATACTCATCAATTCAACAACTCTCTCTCTTTCACACACACACACACAAACATTACTGATTCAGTAAATTTCAAAAGTAATCTTACAACAAAAGCCAGAATCATCAGAGAAGTTAAAACGTAATTCAATTGATGATGAATAGACACAGTACTGTAAAACTCCAGAAGGATAACACAGGTATTCAACAAATCACTTTCCCTCTATAGTATAGACACACAGAAACACATGTAATATTCTGATAAAAGCTAGAATAATCATCATAAAAGTTAAACGAAATTCGATAAATGATCAATCGACACAGTAACACAAAATTCAGAAGAATATCACTGGAATTCAACAAATCTCTCCATCTCTATGTCTCTCTCTTTCTCTCTCTACACACACACAAAAATTCAACCACGATCTTCCAGAAAACGCAAAAAACATCAACAAAAAAGTTAAAACGAAGTCCGAAACACTAATGACAAGCACAACACCAAATTCACTAGAAATCTTCAAAAACGAGTTCAAATTCACAAACACAATCAGAATACAAAACCTAGCCTCAAATGAATCAAACACGATCAATCATCATACTTACATGTATAATCACACAAAATAAACACTGAGTAAAAGTCATAAATCACTGAACCTAACCTCAAATACAGTTAATCAACATGCTTATGCACATAATCACACTAAAAACATCGAGTAAATATGATAATACATATATACACACATATTTACTTACACTTATCGATCATTTCAAACAACTCTTCTTCATCGTCGATCTCTTTTCTGTCGACGATCTGTAGCTGATTGTGTTCTTCGGATCTGAGCTCCATCACATGAACAAATTATTAAATTGTAAAATAAATTATCAAAGACTACGTGTTTAATTATGAATTGAAACAGTGAAGTGAATAATTAGAAATTATTAAAACTTACTTGAATGCCAACATTTTGTGTGTAGATGATTAGAGAGAGAGAGATTTGAATTTTGAAGAGTGATGGTTTGCGAGTGTGTGTGTGTATGTATAGAGCGCGGAAGTGATACAATTACTAGAAATTGAACTGATATAATTATTTGGCGCGATTGAAATAGAAGGGGCTTCTATTGGGCTATCATGAGAGATGGGCCAAGTTTAATTGGTAACTGGATGTCTGGATTGTCCAGTACTTGAATTTATGTCCAATATGCCTTGTTGGCTATTGCCTTAATAATATACTGTACATCATAGTTACAGATTTAACCTCGGCCCTTTGAATGTTGGCAAATTTTAATAAATGAGAATATTCTGGGAGCGGGCCGGAGTAGATCATTCGTTCGGTTCGGTCCCGAACCAGATTGAACCGAATAAATCAAAAACCGAATTATCAATATTTTTAAAATTGAACGGGACCGGACCGTACCAAAATTTTAGTATGGACTGAACCGAACGGACCGAAATAAATTCGGTTCTGTCCGGGTTCGGTCCATATTTTTTTAACAAAAATGAAAATTAAATAAGTTGAATTTTTAAGGGAACATTAATACAAATATATAAATAAAACCAAGTTAATTTATATTTAGACCAAATAACTAATCAATAATGCAATAATTAATATTAATTTTATGGATATATATCGAGAAAAAATAATTATTTATTAAAAATGCATGATTTAAACTAGAGTTTGTTGACCTCAAATAATTAATCAATAATGCAACAATTAATATTAATTTTACGGATATATATCGAGAAAAAAATAATTGTATATTAAAAATGCAAGATTCAAACTAGAGCTTGCTGACCTCAGGAGATTACCTGAGGATAAAAGAAAATAGAATAGTGACATAAGGGTATTTATGTGAATACATGGGTGTGTGTTAATATTTACAAAATTGTCATAGAATTGAACCTAATCTGAGGCAACTATTTAAGGTCATCCTTAGGAGAAATTTTCTCTTCAAACTAATAAAATATACAAATTAATTAATAAATAAGTTGGCGCTAGGACATTAAAGCAAAATTGCATTTATCGAACTTATATTATATAAATATATATTAATAAAAATATATTATATATATAATAAAAGAAATAATATATAATTCTGTCTATTCGGTCCGAAACAAATGTTTTTATTAAGGACCAGACTAAACTGAAAAACTGAATAGCCCGAAATTTTAGAAAAAATAGAACTGAACCAAAATTACACTATTCGATTCATTTTTTCAGTTCTGGTTCAGTTTTGATCAGCCCTATGTAGGAGGGACTCAAATTTGATATCATGTTAAGTTACAAGTTCTTTTATTAAGTTGTAGGAGAATTGATATTTTAACATGGTATCTGAGTTCTAGTTATAGGAGGTCTCGAGTTCGAATCCTTCATGTTTTCCCAATATTCTCATTTATTAAAATATTGATGTTATAGTATGGTGTTTCTAAAAAGGGACGATATCCCCATCTAGTAATTAAAAAATTGGATTGGGTTAGACCCAAAAAGGGACAAAGCACCTAATATTCCACTCTTCGATACATATGAATTTTTGAGTAAAGAAGATGTTGAATAATATAATCATGATTAGCTCGCTTCCTAAAAACTTAAAATTTTAGAAAAACCGATAATTTAGTCATTTAAAATTTGTCAAAGAACTGGTTGAGTGAGTATGCTCAGTTATCAAATTGAAGTAAAAAAATCAATATGTTAATTTTAAACTACTATAAATAATTCAATAATATTAGGTATATTTAAAAGTATATATGTTCATTGATATAACCCCTGATTTTTTGATTAATTAGGCTTTTATGTCTTACAAATGAGTATCTGTTCTAACAAATCCCGGGTGAGTGAGAATCGAATGCAGTACCTGGGTCGATAAGAGATAACCTCTAGTTAATTATATGATTCGTTCACTTGCTTATTTATTATTATAAATTATGTACACTCATTTGTTTATGAAAAATTTTAAGTATCACAAAAATTGTTTCAAATGCTAAATTATCACATGTGTAATTGATAATTTTTTTAATAATAGTATGAGCCCCAGCATAAATATATATACACTCGCGAGTAAAAATAAGCCATATATCATATCACGTCATTTATTAAAAAAAATTAAGATATTTTGGTACTTAGCATTGCTCTTTGCTTATTACCCTTCCTATCAAATATGTTAGGGATCGCCATTCAAATTCAAATTCTTCATGATTAGATTCTATTAACTTATGAGGACAACTCCAACCCTTCTCTCATATCATGTATATCTGACGTCGCATACAAAATATAGAGCATGGAAGCTGATTTATCCACTCCAATCCAGTCTCCCCTTTGTCTATAATTTACAATTATATATATGGTTTTCTATATTCACCCGAGAAACCCATTCTCTAAAACTCACTAGCTAGACTTACGCCACTTCGCAATCTCTCTCCCACCTATTTTTCTTTTTTATTCCCAATAAAATATTGAAAAGTTCTGAATATTCCACACATCTCATTCACAACTTCTTTGGTCACAACTTCTTTGGTCACAACTTCTTTGGTTCTGAATATTTTGACCTGAATCTAGTATTTTGGTTTTGTTAAAATTATTGCAATTAATGAAAGGCATGTTATATATTATTATTTATTTGAAATGTGTACCACAAAAGAAAATATAAAAGAAAAATACAATACAAATATAACATTATTAAATATCACGTCATGAAATTACCAAAAATGCTCGACTAGATCATTTTATAACTGGATATGAGCTTACTTGTATCGAATTTATCGATATATTTGAATAAATTCTTTGATATCCCTCGTATGGCCAATATTCATTGAAATAGTTTGTGTGCCAGTACCAGTGTCATAATTAAAATTAAAAATATTAAATTCTCTTTCATCTTCGATGATCAAGTTGAGCAAAATTACACAAGATATCATTCTATTGAACAACAACTTTCACAAATCTTTTAAGACTCTCGATAACCATACTTTCACTAGTCCTAATATATTAATCAACAGAATTTGCAGTCGTTCCATAAACAAGCATTTTAAGGACGACTGTAATTTTCTGGAGGGATGATAGGTCACAGATTCTCGCTGCGTCAATTTTTTGAGTGAAATAACTATCATAAGATATAATTGTTCATTCAATTCTTAGGAATAATGCATGACGCATTCGAAATTTTCTATGAAATATTGTTTCTGAATATATAGGGATATCAGAAAAATAGTCACGACAAAGTCGAGTATGTCTTCTTCTCTATTGCGATTAATAACACATTAGTTCAGTGTCCATCCAAATTGTGAAACTAAACCTTCATTGTGAAGTTGTCGATATTGTTGAACAACAGTAGCCACTGTTAGCATTGTTAGTATTTGTTCATCTTTTTCTTTTTTCGTCCTAAACATTTCACGCATTAATGGAATACTATTTGACATCGTGTTTTATAAGAATTATAATTTTGGAATGAATCTTATCTTCAAATTTTATAAGTAGTGGCACACACACACATATGATATGAAAATATAGCTGTGGAATATAGCCGTTGAGAATATAGTCGTTAGAAATATAATAGTTAGTATTTTAATAAAAAGTAAAATAAAAAAAATAAAATATTAATTTTGAATTATAGATAACTATATAATATAGAGAATACTATTGAAACAAAACACTTTTTTGATTCTTTATAATTTAAAGAATCATTATTATACATGATTTTAACTGGCTAATCAATATAGAGAATATAATTAGAGGTACTCTGAATAGAATATAAATTCAACTTGTTCAGGAACCGAGGCCTTGTTTATTTTGTAAGATTTTTAGTTGCGTTGTAGCTCAAATACCCAATTTACCACGTGTACTTCCTGAATAAATAAAAAATAGGTGTTTGATTTAGGAGTATGTAACTCATTTAATTTATTATTTATATAAAATAACAAAAAGTTACTTATATAAATAAATAAAATTATAAAATATTTAATACTAAATATATTTATTTGATTTATGAACTAAAAATTTAAATAATTAATTGTTCATGTATAATAATAAAAATAAATTATTTATATAAATAAAAAATATTTTAAATTAAATATACAATATTAAATTACTAGGTAACATCTAAATAAAAAAAAATATTGAAGATTCTAAAAACTTAAATTGACCATGAAGATGATTTAATATATTAATATAATGTTGTTCTATTTCAAATAAAAATAATAAAAATAGAATTAAATAATATAATTTTAATAAGATTAATAATATGTATAAATATATGTATGTGTTTTGCGTGATAAAATATTATAAGTAATTTTAGATAATAGTTGACTTATGTATCTTAATATTTTAATAAGAACCTTAATTTATA
This sequence comes from Oenanthe sinensis, assembly GCA_028671895.1. NCBI lineage: Eukaryota > Viridiplantae > Streptophyta > Magnoliopsida > Apiales > Apiaceae > Oenanthe > Oenanthe sinensis. The sequence continues at coordinate 27,527,508 of CM053813.1, read as the reverse complement.
CATTTCAATATTTTTTACAATTTTATGGTTAATTTTTATTATATAAACATACAACAAATATATTATATATTTGTCACATAAAAGATAAAAAAATATTTTTAGCCTTTAATTAACTTTAATTTAATACTTTATATTTATATTTTGATATATATATATATATATATATATTACGATTTTAGTAATTAATATTATTTAATATAAAAAATTATGTTATTTAATATAAAAAATTCAGCTATATAACTTAGAAAAATCACGTCTAACTTAGATAAGTCGGTCACTTTGTTTTGGAGTATCTACAAATATCATAGAACTATATGATTTATTTAGGTTAAATAAAAAATTATATAATCAAACACGATAAATATATAAATTTTTCGGAAGCATGAGTTAGTGTGTTGGGTTGCGGGCTTGCGCCAAACCAAACAAGACCCGAGTCAATTTTTAAAATATTGCATATAGGTAATAACATTTAAAAATCGGTGAACGTTAGACCTGGGTGCAACTCAATTAACAAATTGAGGAGAAAAAATCGTCCTTAATACTAATATACTCGTACTAATTGATATGGATATAAAAAAGACGGATACAAATGCATATTATGCACATAACGAATTCGCCTCGGTATAATGAATAAAACAATAATTCTCTCTCATAATATATTGAAATGTACGCAAAACTTTTGTATTATTATTATTATTATTATTATTATTATTATTATTATTATTATTTATAATTTACAGGAAAAAAACCCTATTTATTATAGGAAAAAGCTTGTAATAATACCTATTATTGGTAATCAATCTAATTAACTTATTGATTACATAATTATTTTGTAGCGGATACAAAATTTCAAACTCCATTCCATCCATATTTTTTAACATAGTTGTCAATTTCTATAAATATATATATAGCCCATCCTCGGTTGACACAGAGAAATTAAAACCCCCCCTCTATATACCATTTTAAACAGGTTTATCGTTAGCGCAGACTTAAAAGTCTAAATAGAACTGTTATATAACTTTTCTTTTTTATTTTATAGTCGGGTTTTATATCAAAGTGAGTAAGTGACCATTCATTGCATTCAAATCTCTCGTTTAGACCACTCGTTTAAACGATGTCTCATTAAACCCCTAAAATGTACATATATATCACGCAGTTAACTCACGCAGTTAACGGATGACTCATGATCTGTTCATCGTTGCACCCATGTTTCAATGGTTTTGAACCTAATTTTCCATTCTTCCAACAAATTGTATACTACTAGTCTAATGCAACGTGGCAACATAGGTGAAAATTTCAACATTAAGAGCCGTTAGTTTATAACATAACAAAAACTTTAAATTTTTTAATTATTTTCGTCAAATTCTAAATCACCCATTAACGACATGATATATATGTGCATTTTAGTGGTTTAAATGAGATATCGTTTAGATGAGTGGTCTAAATGAGATATTTGAGTGCAATTAGTGAACATTTTGATATAATAAAACCATTTTATAGTCGATGGAAAATTTAATTTTAATACACATGTCATCATATAATTAAATCGTATAATTAGGGCTTTGTTCAATCATAAATAAATTCAAATTTGAATCGGTCGGGGTCATACCTACCTAGTTATATATATAAATAAATTTAGAATCTAACTTGCCGATTGGCATGAGAAGTAAGATATGACATTTGGAAAGATTACAAAATTGTGTGTCGAATGGTCATAATCAAAATTTTGTTCTCTTGTGAAGTACTTAAATACACGATCGAGATGGGGGATCTGCTACACGAGACCTCGCTCTATGGGTATTTATAGGTATACCTAATGAATATAAGTTCAAAGCATCACCAAATTTACATATACATATGCATACATTACAAGGAAAATGGTTAAAACCGACCACCCAAATCAGTCGGTTATAACTAATTTTGATCGGTTTAAAGGTTAAAACCGACCGACAGACTCGATCGGTTTAAACCTAGTCGATTATGATATTTGGTCCGTTTTAGTGGTCAAAACTGACAACGAAATCGGTCGGTTATATACCTTCCATTTTTGTTAGAATTGGTCCCACAAATGCCACATGTCTGCCACGTGTATCATTAAACCGACCGAGCCTCGGTTGGTTATAGGTGGGTCAAAATCGGCTGACTATGCGGTCGGTTATAAGGTAAGAAGGTGTACCATTAAAATCGACTGATGTGCACATCGGTCGGCTTTGTAACAGATTGGTTTGCAAAAATTTTAGAAAAGACATAACCAACTGCATTAAACCGATCGAATATAGTAAGAAATCGGTCGATTTTAGCCTGAGTCTGATCGGTTATGACAACCATTGTTCGGTTTTACTGGGTTTATGAATGGTAAAAAATGGTCAGTTATATGCTTTGTTGGTCAGTTTTACTAGGTTTCTGGCAAAAAAAATAGATTCTTTATGCAGTTTCTACAGTCCAATTATTAATAAACATTACCGATCACCAATCATTCTAATATCAAACATTTTAATAACAACAATCATTCATACATGAAATTAAACAAACAACATCAAATGCTTTTGATTTCATCCCAAAATTAAAACTTCCCAACATTCATAACATCAAACAAACCAACATAAATCCCAAATTAATTTACATAACAACCCAACATTGCCATAACATCCCAAAATTGTCAACATCCCAAAATTAATAATAAAATACTAGAGTCCATCTTCATCAGAGTTGGTGGAGTAGTTGACAGCAACTTTGGAAGACAGTATAATTCATGGACTATCAAGCTTGACAACAAAGTATGTGGAGCCAGAGATACTGTCACCAAAGGAAAGTTAAAAGTTGACAGTAAAATTTTATTGAAGCTAACAGTCTGTTTCAGGTAGTATACTAGATAGTGAAAATACAAGGAATGATTTTGATATTATTATCTAGTCTGTCAAGTCTACTACTGCAACTTGAGAGAATTAAAGCAAAATGTAAAACGTGCTTAAAGAGTCAAAAATTTCTGCATATCTTAGAGATGCTTTATCTACAAATGGAATGAAGACAAATTTGAATGGAAAAAGTAAAATTTCTATTTCAAGTTTTGTTCTAGGAAGAAGGGAAAGTACACTTGTAAGTGGGATATGTGTCTCGGTATAAATACACATATCTCACAAGTACTTTCACTTATGCAACTGAGCCATAATTTTCTCAAGTATAGAAACATTAGCAAACTCGTTGTTATTGTATCTATTGAAACTATAATTATTTTCCAGACAGTTGTAGCGAAATAAAAATTAATGAAATTAATTTTTGAAGTTTAAGTACCTTGTTAATTCATCTGTCTTGCTTGTTTGCATCTCTAACTCTTTTAATGTTTGCATCTCTAACTCTTTTAATTATCATTCTTGTTGTTGTTAGTAAGAAACTTTAATAATTAATCGAGTTGCATTCACCCCCCCTTCTGCAACACTTATCTTAACTAACAACTAGTATCAGAGCAGAAGGTTTAATATATCTATCCTGAAAAGATCCAAGATGAGTGCACAGAAAGTAAGCAGCATAAAAATACCCACCTTTGATAATGAACATTACAATTTTTGGAAAAAAAAATGATGTTGTTCATAAAAATAGGCAGCCCACTTTATCCTGACATTTTGGAAAATGGTCCTTTTATTCCTCAATCATATGTACCTGAAACCATAGTGGAAGGTGAGGCAATACCTGCCCACTGGGTTCCTAAAAAGGTTTCAGAGTACAATGATACTTTTAAAAAAATATCTTTGGATGATTGTTTACAGTTCATAATTATTGAAGCACTTGACAATGTTATGTACTACAACATTATCAATTGCACAAGTGCCAAACAAATATGGGAAACCATTGCGATACTGTGTGAAGGAATAGAAGAGGTAAAAGATAACTAAAGACATATCCTGGTGTCTCGGTATGAGGCTTTTATGGCTAAGTCAAATGAAGGGTTGACTGAGATGTTTGAGAGGTTCAACAGGTTGATAAATGACTTACAACTGCATGAAAAGTTTTATGACAAGAAGGAAGTAAATATGAAATTTATGTTGACACTTCCTGACCATCTAGAGCACAAGGTTACTGCCATCAGAGAAGGAAGATATTTATCAAAAATTTCTCTTGAAACTTTATATGGCATACTTAAAACCTATGAGCTAGAGCTGTTACAAAAGAGAGCTATTCAGTCTGGTCAAAGAGGAAAGATGACCAACACCTCAAAAGCTTTGGTGGCTCAGGATCCAAAAATGATGCAGTTCCAAGAACCCCAACATCAACAACAGATCAAGATTGAAGAGATTACTAATGAGGATGCGAGTATCACTCTTGAACTCAAGGATGGTGATGAAGATGAGTTCTACACCCTGGAAGAAGTAGACAACATGGAAAAAAAACCATGGCCTACATGGCAAGAAAGTTCTCAAACCTGAGGTTCAAGAAGAACAGGTCTTTTAAATCCAAAGCTCAAAGCTCCAAGTTCAACAAAGAAAACACATCAAAACCGGGATGAAGCATCAAAGGTGAATATAAGACAAGTATGGTGGACAGATCAAAGATAAGGTATTATAACTATAGTGAGACGGGGCATTTTGCAACTAAATTCAAAAAGCCAAATCAAGTGAGAAAAAATGACAATGATTATGAGGAACTCAAGGCAAAATATGAGGTCTTGCTCAAGAAGCAATAAGGTAGGGCATTTGTAGTTGAAGGCAAATGCTGGGGGGAATCTGATGATGAAGAGGAAGAAGAATATGGGAACCTAGCACTAATGGAAAACTATGGATAAAAGTCACATTTTTCATCAAGATAGGTACATTTTCTTACTACTGTAAATATGACTACATCTCAGTACAAAAAAACTGTTGAAAGTTTAAGTTCTGAAATTTTTAATATTCATACAAGCATGCTAGCTGCTAATGAAGAGATTGTTAAATTGACAAATGCTAATGAATTATTAAAGTGCAAAAATAAAGAACTAGAACTAAAACAGAATGCCTTTGAGTCTTTCCAGCAAGAAAAGGAGTTTCTAAAAAACAAGGTAGTTTATGCTACTCAGATTGAAAATTTTCTTAGAAAACAGTTAAGTGGAAATGAACTTAGAATCAAAGCCTACAAAAATTCTTTTTCATTGTTAAAATCTTACCATGCTGATAATATTGAAAATCAAAAGATAGGTATAGGATTTAACTATGAGAAGAAAAATGGCAAGAAGCACGTGGTAGAGGAGAACACTACTCTGGATAAACCTACTGTCAGACCCTCTGTACTTAAGAATGTCAAGAATCCAATGTTTAAAAAGGCTGAGTTTGAATTTGATGAGGAATCTTTAATTCTTAAGCAAATTCTAAATGATGAGGATAATGTTACTGTCATAAAAAACTCTAGGTCAAAAGATACTATCAAACTTCCCATGATAGTTAGTTTTGCCCTTGATAGTTCATAGGGTCTAGAAGATGATGTCAATACTAACAAGACAGTAAATTCTGAAGTTGTTGTCAAGATAGTAAGTTTAAAACATACTGTCAAGACAGACTCATCTAAACATGTTGTCAACACTAGCAAGACAATAATTACTAAACCTACTCCCATGAAAATCAAGAAGAACAGAAATGGAAAGTTGAGAATAAATAAGAAAAATGATTATGGTTACATTCTTAATGCTCCAAGAAAATTATATAACAACTATGGGTCTTCTAGTTATTTAACTCATGCATGTACCAAGAGTAAATCTGAAGCAAAACATGTCATATCTGTTAATAGAAACTTGCATAGTACTCCCTTGATAGAGAGATAAATAGCTCATTATAAAAATTTTGATTGCATGCCTTGTAAATTAAAGATGCTAAGCATATGTTTTAACATGCCTATTGCTTCCAATGATGTATGCATACATAGTTCAGTCAAAATTGAGAAGCCAAAGACTCCAAGCCCTCTTAAAGCTAGGATGAACAAGTCACCCAGAAACAAGAACCCAAAACCAAGTATCAAATCTAAATGGGTGGCCACAGAATTCATGCTAAAGGCTGATGAAAGAAAACCAACTAATCTTACCTTAAACTGTGATTTGTCTAAGACAAATGGACCCAATGAGAATTGTGTACCAAAAGCAACTTGAAAAACTTTACACTTCAGGGAAACAGGAAAAATAAAAGAATCATGTGGATCATTGACAGTAGATGCTCAGGACACATGACTGGTGATAAAGCCCTATTATCATAGTTCAAGAAAATGGATGGCCAATGTGTAACCTTTGGTGACAACAAAATTGGTTTCATAATGGGATATGGCATACTGGAAGTTGATAACTTGAAGATTGAAAAAATTGCTCTAGTAAATGGGTTGAAGCACAATCTATTGAGTGTTACTCAATTTTGTGAGAAAGGGTTCAAAGTTGAGTTTGATCAATATAGATGCTCTATTGTCAACAAGAAAACAGGAGAAGAAGCTCTTCAAGGAGTAAGAAAAGGAAGATTATTCATTGTTGACCTTGACTTAGTAAAAAAGGACAAAATCTGTTGTTTCTACAGCAAAGCTTCATCTTCTGAAAGCTGGTTGTGGCATAAGAAGTTATCTCATTTGAATTTCAAAGCAATGAATCATTTGATGAAAAGAGAATTGGTAAAAGACCTTCCTCAACTTGAATTTTGTCAAGAAGAATTGTGTGAGGATTGTCAAAAAAGGAAGCTCGGGAGAGCCTCTCACAAAAGCACTCCTAGTGGATCTATTAATGAAGCTTTTCAACTTATTCATTTGGGTCAAGAAATATTCGATTTGTGTCATGCCAACAACATTTACCATAATGTTTTAATTGAAAGTGTTGTACACTTTCATGACACACTGGACATCCCATTTTTCCTTTACCCGACCAACCACTTATCATACTCATTACGAGAAAGTCATTATAGTCCACATAAGTGCAGCTCTCATTATAAAATTTTGTTTGGTAGATTGATCATATGTTTCTACTCCGGTACGCCATAATTTCTTCAATTCATCAATTAGAGGCCTTGGATATACGTTAATATCTTTGCTAACACTATCTGGACCCGACACTATATCGGTCATAAACATATACGACTTTTTCATACACATCGAAGGTGGGAGATTATAAATGACATTTATTATGAGCCACACACTACATGTTTTTCCCATTTTACCAAATGGGTTGAAACCATCCGTCACAAAACCAAGCCTCACATTACGAACCTCTTTAGCAAAAGATGGGAATCGAAGGTCCAAAATTTTCCATTCATCTCCATTGATTTCTCAATTTTTGTAACATCTCATATGTTCGGATGTATGTGTTGACATATACAAGCGTTGTAGTTGAGGAATTAAAGGACAATGTCTTAAAAAAAATTGGGTATCTTTTTACCATTTTTTCTTGCCACGTCTTTGTAATGATTACAACCACATATATCGCATACAATCCTATCCTTGTCATCTCTGTAGAATAACATATAATCATTCTCACATGCATCAATTTTTTCATATTCAACCCTCAAACTCTTCATAATCTTTTTCATATGATAATAAGATTCGGGCAATGTGTGTTGCTTTGGTAACACATCCATAATAAGTTTAATTAAACTATTAAAAGCTTTATCGCTACAATGAGCAACATTTTTGAATTCTAATAGTTTAGAGGTAAAACTTATTCTTGTATATTTTGTATTTCCGGGATAGATGGGAACTCCATTTTCAACAATCACCTTATACAATTTTTTAGGGCTATCATTTGGAGCTTCTTTTACATTACTAGTACCCGTTGTGTCATAATTTTCACCCGCAAAATCATATAACATCGCATTAAAATCCACCGGTTGTTCTTAAAGATTCTCTATGATGACGAGAATGTGATTTTCGATTCTCTTCCCTTCGAACAATTTCACCGTGCGAAGTCCACACCGTATAACTCTCACTCATCCCAATCGAGATTAAATGAAATCTAATTTCATCAATTGGCAACCAATTCAAATTTTTACAATTTCTGCAAGGACATTTTGTCTTATCTCTCTCCATTTCATTTTTACTTGTAAAATCTAAAAAATATTCTATACCATATTTATATTCAGGAGTTAGAGAAATTTTAACACTTTGTAATCGTTTATATATCCAACTTCGATCATTGTTTGCCATCTACAAAAATATATATTATAGACAATATTTTAGCATACAAACAAAATATTAAAAGATCAAACAATAATTATAAATATACATGCATTTATATAGAATTATGAACACAATATACATATATACACGCATACATACATACATATATACATATACTATAAAAGATATATTCAAAGTGAAATCTTACATTATATATATATATATATCTTCTTTGATCTTCCTCTTCTTGATTTCCACTACTCTTCTTCTTCTTTGTGTTCTTCAATTTTTTAACACAACTTTACTCTTTTTAAAAAAAATAAAATCTTACACTAGTAATAAAAAAAAGTAATTCTTAAAACTGACCGTCGGTCGATCGGTTATAGTGTCAATAGTGTCAACAGCAAAAAGGCGTTGTTTTATCTATCACCGTACAAAAACTTTAACTTAAATTATTTTTATAATATTTTCCGTATGCACTAAAATCGACCGTGCCGCCGCAGTCAATTTTACTATTACCATGTCAGAGTCAAAACCGACCGTTTGACGTCGGTCGGTTTAGTTTTCTGCCACGTCATCAAAATGATGTCATTTCTTTTCTTTTCAAAACACATAACCGACCGACAAAGTAGTCAGTCGGTTTTAATCTCCAACTTTTTTGTCAGTCGGTTTTAGCCGGTCAGTTTTAGCTCTTTTCCTTGTAATGATATATAGACGATTATAAGTGTGTCTAGTGATAGTGTTAATTTACTGAGTTGAGTTGCAGGCTCAGAAGTGTAATATTTTGAGTAGCAAAAGGACCACTCTAGCAGCTAGCTATCGCTGCTGGAAACATACACAAACGCAATACTACAAAGTGAGTTTATGGTCACCAACTCACATCCTTGTTCGAACTAATACTCCTACTCCTGCTGCTGCTATATATATTGTATATAGACATGCATGCATACAGATAACTGGACCACTAATTAATCTCATAATTAAGTAGCGAGCCTTTATAGCCTTATAGGGTTCCTAGAGCTATCACCGTAGATCAACTTTACTATGAGTAGTTGTGAGTTGTGATAGTCACTAATTATAATTACTTTTGAGTAATTTAATTTCTTTATTATGATAACAACCACTTTTATACATGAATGCTATAATTTGAGGGACATCAGACCCTTCGTGCATGCCAGTACCCTTGACTCGTTCGGCGGAGGACCTAAAAATATTGGAGTTTTTAGATTTTAATAATAAAAATAAATTCATAACAATAACAAAATTCTATAATAATCCGTATGAAATAGTACACAATCACCTATGAATTATTTGTGGACATTTTGGCTGTTCTATACTTAAAGAAATAATATATAATTTCAATTTTTTAGACTTCATGTTTGATATATAGTGCACTAATTAGATATATAGATTCAATATCTAAGTTGTAAAACTAACCTTCCAAACATACAATGATTTGTATTTAGTCCAATTTAATTACGATAAATTAGACCAAAGTCAAATGCTAAATTTGAATGATAAAATATCGTACAATTTATCAAATTTTTTATAATAGCAGATATATAGATTTATATTTTTTATGTGAATCTAGAAACGACGACACTCTATCCACTTCATTTAGGAGAAGCATTTTAATTTTTTTCCTAATTTAGTGTAAAAACGCACGAATAGATAATTGCGCTTGTGAGGACCAAATTTCTTGTAAAATCTCCTCTCTTATACTCAACTTAATTGTTAAAAACTAAACTAAGTATAAACACCGGCACTTTTTCTATTGTAAATATAAAATTGGACGGCCTAATTTTTATCAATTTAGTAAAAAAATTTTTATTGAAATTGAATTAATTTGATTGAAACGCATTAGTAGAATTAAAATGTGTTTCATTTAAGGGAATATTCAAATTTAGGATAAACTTGTCCTCAGCAGTCGAAAATAGTGAATATAATATTAAATAGACTTAAATTGACCTCATCCAGAGTCGTCCCATATATCAAATTTAATTATTTATGCTCTTACAATACTTGCGAGTAATTTCAAAATAAATAAATGACAATACTTGCTAGCTAAAATATAAAGTAAGAGCATTTATTTACTTTATTTTGTAAATAAATGCTCTTACAAAATATATAGAAACTGCAACCCTAAAGTAAATAAATGCTCTTACAAAATATATAGAAACCCTCGCAAATTAACCTGTCTGGATCTGCATGGTGGTGATGGTGCAGGCGTGACAATATTCAATTTTCTTCCTAGCTCACCTCTCACTGCAGGGACCACCTTTCTTTATCTTTAAAATCTGTTTTATTGTATGTTTTTACCAAAGCTCTTCAGCAATCAATATCCTCTTCTATCTAGCTAGCTAGCTGCCATATATTTATCTTTAATACTCCCTCCGTCCCGTTGAGTTGTTATCATTTCAAAATGGGGTGTCTGGCACGCATTTTAAGGTGAATTTTAAGGATAGTTCCATAATTTATTTTTGAAATTTTCCTTTTTTGTATAAAAATAGAACAATCCTATTTTTATACAAAAAAAGAAAATTTTAAAAATAAGTTATGGAACTATCCTTAAAATCCACCTTAAAATGCGTGCCAGAAAGTGAAAAAAAAGTGATAACAATTGGGTGGGACGGAGGGAGTAATAATATTAACCCACACCTTTAATTTTTATTTTCTAGCTATATACTTGAGCCAACCTAGCTCATCCATCATCCGATCCACTTTATATATATGTGCTATAGAGTACAACAACAACAACATAAAAGAAACCCCATTTAGGTTTTTTTTCCTACCTCTACTGTTTCTTATGTATGGCCTGATAAAATAGCAAACTGCTATCATATATGCTCCCATAGTCCCAAATATATCAGTGGTTTGCTTTCTTATCATGCATCAATAAGAGTTGAAGCTGCCAGCATGATCTTAATTTTCCTACTTTTCAGTTTATGGAGGAAAAATCAGGTCATGGTGGTAGCTTCAACTGTTGTTGGTCGCATGAAAAACCCTCTTTGTATCTGCTCGGGTCTCGCAGAGATGAGAGATCTGATTTTCCTTTCTCTTCTCTTGTTATTAGCTATTAGATCTGGGTAGGAGAATATATTTGTGTACATATCCATGACAGATCTTAGTAATTTTGAATTAATCTTTCATGTTTTAATTGTTATTTCAATATTTTTTTAATTCTTAGCTAATATTTAAGTTCTAAATGTTTGCAGATTATATGTTTATTTCGGTAATATTAGCTAATGTTTTCAGAAATCAACATGTTTGTTTTAATAGTATTTACTACCGAGTACTGACTGATGACAATCTCAGTTTTATGTCTGGATCGACAGTTTGATGATTAGAACCCTGTATTTAGCTGCTGCAGCTTAATTAGCTAGGGTTTCGAGCCTGATCTATAACAACTTTAAGAATGTTTTTTTACTCGTTTGTGTGTATTTGCATCTATCAGTTTCACAGTTTGTTATATATATGCTGAACAATTGATTTTAAGTAATAGTACTGGCACTAATTTGGTTTTTCCAGGTCCAGCTAGGGTTTTTATGCTGATCTAAGTGAGTTTTCTCCTGCTATATAATTAAGCTGACTAATATATCACATATATATGTACGAACTTTGAAATTCAAAGAGTACAATATATACTTCTTCAGTTAATTCAAAGAGTAGTGTGTGTACTGTGTGTGTCTTTGATTGTGTAAGTATGTAATCAAATGGCCACAGGGCAGAGTGAGCTATGTATTTTCATGGCTGACCTAGCCTAGTGTTCTTACAGAAGTTTTAAATGCTCTTAACTAGGGTTTATAAGAAAGCATATTCTACCCGGATAAAAAGATTGACCTAGCTATAGGTACTTTTTTGCTACTGTTTTAATTAGATGCCCACACAGAAACCAAATTAATGAGGTAGCTAGTCTAGCTTGTTTGATCTATTTATAAATAGCTTTAACCATACAAAACAAATTTATATGTAAAATATAGATAGATACTATTGTATTATTTCAGTTAATTATCTATTGTATCTACAAAATATCCATTATCAATTATAATTAAGACTTGTTAATTATCATGATTTTACCAGCATATGACATTGATTCAACTTGATAAAGCACGGATATAATAGAAGTCGACGAAACTATATAAGTTTCATGAATTATTGAATCGATCGAACAGGCCGGAGTACTTTTAAGAGTGTGTGTGTGTGTGTTTAGTTTTTTTGAAGTAGAGACAAAATTGACAACTAGTGGTCTGTACATATATGTAACATGTGAAGTTGCATATCTATGCAGCCTTTGATTCTCAGCTGGTTTCCTCTCGGTACTGAAAAGTCTGGATTTTTCAGAGTACATCAAGAGATTCACAGTCTCACTTGCGAATTAGTTATAAGGAGGAAACCTGCAAAAAATGAACCAGATTTTAGGGTTTCGCATCATTTAGCTATTTTGGGACGGATCGATGGTCCCTTGACACTTGAAAAGAAGGGCCATATATATAAAAACAGGCGTTAAAGTACACTACAAATGATAACCTGACCAAAATGTGGGATCGACTGAATTTAATTACAAGACATTCAGACCGAATTACCGGTCGGTGACACTAAATGACATGGACACAAACATATAATCTGACCAGCTGGTGTACATGAAATGCATTACAAGAGAATATAAGTAAATTCAAAGGTTGGAATATTATTGGATTGACCTACATTTACTTGTCATCTTTGAAATTTAAGGTTAACATCAACACAAAATTATTTAGTCGGACCCAAATTCGCTCAAGGCCAGTACTCTCATTTAACTAGCTTCAATCGAATTCATGCAGTCCAATTTAAGTTTAAATTACTTTGGCTGCTTCTCTCGCTGATCAAATTTGAAGCCCGTTAAAAAAAGAAACCATTCGAATTTATGTTCAATGGAATTTAATATTTACATGGAAAAATTATCAGTTTATTTGGTCAAATTCTTAAAATATAAACTCAATTGCATTCTTAGTTTCGAATTCATCCCCTTCTACTCCTGTAGTGACTTCATTGTTGACTTTTGTAATTCTTGATCAAGTAAAGACCTTTACTATATATATATATTTTGTTTTGTAATACTTTGAGCCAGGCATTTCATAAATAAACCAGAAAGTTCGCAGATATAATATATTGTTATTTACATAATTTATTAATTATCTGTAATTTATCTATTGATTAATTTGGCATTTATTTAATTTTAATTTATTAACTAGTATATATATGTAGTATGTTTAATATTTAAAAGTAACTATAGTTATTCAATTAAACTACTGTATGTTTACATATGTGGTAACTTGTTATATTTAATATTGTTATATACAGAAAATTCAAAAATATTATACCGAGAGAAACTTGTAAGAATTAATTAGTTGAATTTGAGACTTTCAAAACAATAGCATTTAGCCCGTATTTCCCATATTTTTATAGATTAATTTATTCTAAAAAAATTATTATACTATATAATTTTGTTAAACAATTTTAATATAACATATCTATACTATATTATTATAATCAAACAAATGAACTTTTTTCATTTTATTTAGGTAAAACATACAAAAAAATCATAACCGTCCAATTTTAGGTGAACCATAGAAACGATCATAAACATTCAATTTTAATAAAATCTAATTTTAAAAAAGATATATATCATACATACAACTCTATCCCCATAATTTACTTATCCTATATATATCATACATACATATATCAGAGAAATGAATAGATTTGATGAAGTAAATCAATGACAAATTAGAAGATGAGAGCAGAAATGTAGCGTGTGGTAGAACGAATTTGTGATGGTAGCTCGAGGAAGAGAGAGGCGATCGATCGGAGAGGGTGGTTATGGCTACTGTAGTTGGTTAGTTGGTTGGTGGGTGGTTGGGTTGGTTGGGTGGGGTGGAGTTTGAGAAGATTTGTTTTTAGTATTAGTGATATGTACATATTTATATGTATATAATCAATTGTATGGTGTAGATTAAACTAAATAGAGGGCTGAGATTAAAATATTTTGATGATTCGAATTTTAATTTAATGATTCTATTGAAGTTCTTAGTTCTAATTATAAAATGTTCTCACTAGAGTAACTCCCTATATATATATATATATATATCATTGAATAGAAAAATGTAAAAAATAAATTAATAATAAAATAAATTATCATATTAAATGAAATATTTAAATTATATAAAATAATTAATATATAATTTATTAATTGCACGGATGATAAGCTAATACATTTAAATTGAGTCACTTACATTTGAAACAACACGTATCTTCTATATACCGGAAAGACTCTCTTCAACACCACCAAATAGTAAATCCGCAAATGTGGAAAAAGCCCAATAATGGTTATTGGATTTTCTTGTTCAGCAGTGATTTGTATGGGCTTCTAATTCCAAATTATTATGATAAACAATCTACAAATAATTAAGCCCAAATAGCTTTTAAAAAAAGTAATTAAGCCCAAATATAATTTGAATTAAAAATCCAGATCAGCCCAAATATACCTTGTATTTTAATCTTTGAAACAAGGCCACACGGAGTCGCTTATATTTTTTCTTTTTCAATTATATAGTGAAATTTATATACATATTGAATATACTTATATGTAGATACTAATAAATTTAAAAAAAAATAAAAATTGTAAGTTAAAATGATATAACCGAATCAAATAATACATCTCTAAATCTGAAAGTTTTCATGTTATTTTCAAAATTCGGACTATATAAAAATATAATCTATAATATATTATTAAAATTTTGATATCTGATCATTGGTCTCATGTCACTCGAAAGAGAAATGTTTGAGTTTTTAAGAAAAAAATAAAATGGAATAAAAAAGTACTTAATTAACAAAATTTAATTGATTGTATATAAATTGAGAAGGCCGGAGGCCGTCATATATGCATACCTAGATGACGAATAAAAATGGACACATGACATTTGAAAATATTACCTGGGCGTTAGATTGATGAATTAGACACCCATAAACTATGTTACATACTTGAAACCATGAGCTTCATATGCAGCAAAATTATGTTGCTGCAATATATTTCAAATTCCTGCAACACCCGGCCACTAGCTTGTTCTCATTTTTTCCGGAACCTCGTACGATCACTGGCTGCCCAGGACCTGATCTGTACTTGAAATGCACCATATTTTTCAGGTATCTTACCTTGGTGATCAATTACAAGTGGATCATTCATAATTGAGAAAGTGTTTTTATTATAAATTGGTGAGAAACACCTAAATTGTGTGAACAGAACCTAAATTTTTCACGGGCCGGTCCCTTACCACCGTCTAGGACACCATCATGATAGGGGTATCAAAAATTTTATATATGTATTATAAATACATTTTTATTTATTTTATTTTAGAACCTTAAAAATAAGGGGCATCCTTTCAAAAATTCGTCTAAGACACACAAATATCTGGAGCCAACCCTGTTTTCACATATACATCGAAGCTCAATTTTGGTACCCATTCGAACATTTTACGAGGCTTTGAAAACTATACATTAATATAAGTGTTAGAAAATAGAAAATTTAAGACATTTTATATATGTTCTTGATATAATTTGCGGAAACTAACTAATGGAAATTGTTCCTTGCTACGAGGACTTAAACTTTCATGTTTGGATCTAAGACATTTTCTTAGTGTAATTCATAGATAAATTGAGTAGAAGTTGCTTGTTTGAAATGAGTTTAAATGAGTTTCATAAAGAATGTAATATGAGTGTGGGTACTTTATATGCATATATGATATATGTGCAAAGGTAGTTTCAACTATTAAGGCATATGAGTGTGCCGGGTGTAATTGTGTACCCTCGCGCGCGCGCCGCCGCCTTGTCACGCCACGACTCTAGGCGAATGTTTCGGCGTCACGCGTACGCGAGACGACCTGGGCGGGAAGTTTCATTACATGATTAATTAATTTAATTATGACTTTAAATATTATTTTAATATGAATATTGAGTCAGTATGTAACTTATCAGAGTATAGGCTGAGTTGGGTTAGAGTTTATGCAAACTCTGATAAGAGTATATGCTGAGTTGGGTCATAGTTTATGCAAACTCTGATCAGAGTATAAGCTGAGTTGGGTCAGAGTTTATGCAAATTCTGATGAACTAGCTCATTGTTAAACTCTTATGGACCATATAGTCTGGGCTAGGTCAGAGTTTATTAAACTCTGATGGACCAGCTCATCAGAGTTTATCAGTAAATCCTGATGGACTAATCAGAGTTTGATAAACTCTAATGGAATTGTCTTGATCAGAATTTAGCTAAACTATAATGGAATTGTCCTGATCAGAATTTAGCTAAACTCTGATGGCTTTTACGAATTTTGCTGATTCTGAAATATATTCTATTAAAGGCAGTTTAAGTCTGAATAATTATTTTAATTAATGTTTTATCTGCTGTTACGTTTTGTTGTATTATATATACAGGAAAATTTTGGAGATAAAGGATGAGACAAGTTTTGACACAAGTCTGAAAAATCCTAGCAGCCATACTCTGTATCTCCTACACACATATAATATATACATAGTTATTCTGAGCGAACTGAGGTGCAGATCGCTGTTGAGTGCTACGTGTCTATGGACGAAGTACTCTGTGTTGTTTTATCCTGGAAGTGATATTGATGCAATCCAACACAACGTAGTGGGACAATTATCTCTTCAAGAACAGTCAAAACTTTTTGCAAGGCTTGGCGACTCAGCTATTCTATTGGTTCTATCAGTGTATGCATAAAGATTTTGTTAGAGTTTTTTCTCTCGTATTTACAGTCACTGATCAATATCTTGTTTGCCTTCGTGTTTTTTTCGTAATTGGTATCGGCCCGTTCTTGTTAATGCTCGTCATATAACTGTCCATTGTTGTGTTTAGTTTTTAATATTCCCAACAATAAGTTTAGTAGCTTGGGAAGACCATCTTATAATCTTCTAAAATGTGCTACATCAGAAAACTAGAAAATTGTTCTCGTCGAACAGATATAAACTTCAGTAGCCAACTGGTGCGCCAATATAAAGCAGCCATTGCAGTACATGCAGTCCAGTGTCATCAATTCAATCTGTTTGTGAACTTCTGCACTTATTCTTATCCGAATTCCAACAAAAATTTATTCGTTTATAGTGTATCGAATTGATTAACATAAACTCAAACTCGATTATTACAATCCCAATCATAATTAAAGCTCTGGATGATGCCAATTGCCGGATCAAGAAATCTAAACAAAAAAGAAGCATGTAATCAGTCGACAATGTGGCCACTGGCAGCTTAAAAAATTTGTTCACTTTAATTAACTGATCAATCTGAAGTAGTCTTTCAGTAAACGCATTCAGCCTAGTCCGTGAATGTCTGGATATTTTTAATTTAACAGCGTAAAAATATCCTTGTTAAGAGCAAGTTCAAGAGTATCCTAACTCATTCTCTATAAATATTATAAAATAATGACTCGTAGTAATTTAGTAATTTAGGAACACCAATTTTAGTATCAACTCCAACAACAATCCCTATTTTCATTCCTCATTATTATTATTATAATAAATTTGAATCTAACAATAAGAGAAATGAGAAGAAAAAAAAGAGTGAAAAAAATGAGGGAAAAAGGAGAGAAATAAATATTTTATTCATAAAAATAAAATAGGGGATGACTAGAGAATAGTTATTAATAGGATATAACTAGTAAAATTTAGAATATCCTAGTAATTTACGGAATCACTAGGATATATTGGAGTGATATTTTCCTGTCATATTCCCTATTTTTGAGTTTATGAGTATATTTAGGAAACATGTTGGACTTGCTCTAAAGCTTCCATAAAAGTTAGACCGGATTATCTTCAATACATAATACTAAAATAATGTATTGATTGAAAAAGTATACTATTTATAGAATCAAATTCAACCCATTATGTGGATTTGATTCATATCATTTGTATTTGTTTTCACATCCTTCATATCTGAATTTTTGAATTTTTTTAGTGACATTTGTGTTAACATTTTGTATATACATGAGGTATGATCATTTTTTTGGCGTTTTGACCCTATTTGTGGTGATTATATGTTGTTTATGACGATTTTGTATCATATTAGATGAATTTTTATTATAAATTGAGAGTTTTATGCTATAATTTTATATTATATATTTATGTTACACGTTCATCGACGTATTTATCTTTGTTGGTTTGTTTTTTTTATTTTTCAAATTTAATTAGATAGATTATTGCGTATAGATGGAAGATGAATGTGTGTAGATGAAAAATGAATGGAAGTAGAATTTTAATGTACAACATTTGTGATTTATAACTTAGATGATAAATTTTTATGGATAAAAGAAATCTCACAGTCCCTAAAATTTTTGGGATATATTTCGAATTGTCTATCACGTTCGTCGTTTTCGGAAAAAAAAAATTCAGCCCATTATGCAAAAAACATTTTTTATCTATAAAAGATATATTCTTCTAATTTTTCCAAAAATAAAGTTTTTATTTAGATAAAAAAGAATAAAATTAGGACACATAAATAATAAATTTGTTTTGTTATTGAGCATTTTAAAAGATATCAAATTTGGTGTAATTTTATTCATTTATTGTTATTTTACAACTATTATACTATTCCATTTGGAAGATGTCCAATGCAATATCAAAACACTATTATAAAAGTGCAAGTTTTACAAATGTTACAAAATTAACCCCAATACAATAATATAATGGGGTAAAATTTATGTCAAATGAATAGCATTATACAAAATTTGGGGTCAAATATTCGTTTAGTATAAGTTTTACATCAAATTTAATGTTTTTAAAAATATATATCTACTATCCTCTCTTATTTATTAACAAAAAAATATTTCTTCTCCATCCCATTTATATTCTAACAAAACAATTATTTTTAAAAAATTAGATAAATATGTCTTCTTATGTATAAAAGATTTTTTTTAATGTAATATGAGTTGGAGTTGATTTCATTTATAGTAGTATTAAATTTTATATGACAACATCATATTTTGTTTATAATATAATAGTACAAAATTATTGCAAATACAACATAATACACAATATATAAGTCACCAATAAAAACACGATTTAACTCATTATCATATTAATATAAAAATTACACCAAAAATCGCAGATGGTCTTAACAATACAATACCTCGTATTTTTCCTGTTTCCGTCGGCCGGCAGCGCTGAATACCAATACCAATTACAAGTCCAGAAGCAAGTGCTGTAATCAATCAGCAGCAAGAACGGAAACGGCAGAGAAATAAGTGGATTCATGATAAATTCCCCATATGGAACGTGTATATTATATCTAGGTAGATCTAGGAGGAATGACTTTGGTTTGTGAAGGCAAATCCAAGCATTGTGGTTCAAGGCTTCAAGCTTGTGAAATTGAAATATTATAGTGCATTAGTACCCCCCGTACACATTACACAGGCACAGTACTGCACACAAACATATATAGTCAATTAACTATATATCGTTTATAATCATCAGAATCAGAGATATTAAAAATCTTAATCTCTTACTTATATTTGAATGACCTATATATAATTATATATCAGCTGAAAGAATCGAATCTGGACCCTGCAGATTGTAAAACATTGCAATGGAGTGGATATATGTATAATTAATTCATTGTGCTCTTCATAATTTATAGTAAACACACACACACACACACACTTCGACTAACCAGCTTATTCCAGGAATTCTGATAGTGTGTAGCTTATTAACTACCTGGAGCTAGGTTCCGGGGATAATTAATAAGTAGATTTGAAAGATCCAACCATTCTCATTATCCTAGCTAGCCTCAACCATTCCTATATACACTTTTATTTTGGTGTAAAGCTAGGACAATGAGAGCTGGTTAGGATCTTTCAAAGATTCCCATTAATGTAGAAGTAAAAGAATATGCATAATGCATGGACGAGCATCCATATATACTTAGACATGATATATATATTAGTTGTTTTAATTTAGTGTCTGGCTAACATTTATCTGAATTTTCAAAGTCAATGCTAGCTTTGAATGTGAATAGAAACAATAGGATATTAAAATATATACGATTACTTGGAGAAATTCTACGCGTCACGTTTATTTATCCGAATGATTCCATGAAATGCAACGCAATGGTGCTTTCTCTTTGTAAAATTTCATGCTATGATGTTCATAAATGTTGTTGTTTGGCTCTTGTTGCCATCAGTGGGACAGGTATTGTTCCTTAATTAATTCGTTCTCTGGCATGTGTTGTTGTTTTGTCATCTTTTTTTGTAACTTATTATATAGTAAAAATTGTTGGTGTACGTCAAAAAGAAAGAAAGAAAAAGAATTTAATCTAAGTATAATGTTTTTATTCACAAATTTATAGCTTTTAAAACTTGCTTTGTTTGGAATCCCCCTCTGAAATAGCTATGTAGTGACAACAACTTTTATTAAAAAATTACATAATTATTTCATAATATTTTTAATACGAACATATTTTAAGATTATATATATATATATATATATAATTGCAGGATTTTATATTAAAACACGTGGCTCGCAAAAAATATAAATTTCCTTTAAAATATGTGAGAGTTTGCTTTTTTAAAAAAAATATTTTAAACTAAAAATACTAATTATTGAGAAGAAAATTTAATTTTAGAAATAATTTTAATCTGTTTTTCAACCAAAAGTTATTATTATCATCTATAATAACAGCAATACAAGTATAAGTATATAAATAATTTTTTCTAGTTTAATAAACTAGTATTACATTAATATTATTGTTTTTATCTATTTTCAATTTTAAAATAATAACTAATTAATTAAATCTCATTTAAATTTTATACCAAATAAAATCTAAATATCTTAATTTAATTTATTTAAAATATATTAAAAAAAAATTAAAAATGGTGAATCGCACAATTATAAACTAGTATATTAATATCATCCGGACAAGATACTAGTACTTGTACGGTTGGATTACTAAAATATAATTAAAATTTATTTTTTAGATAATTCAGTAAATAAGTTTTCTATAGTAAAATTTATTAACTCTTTTACCAAAATTTTAATTAAGTTAATAAGATATTAGCGACCCGTCGAAAAAGTATTAAGATATGGCCTCTAATTCTCTGTCAGTAACTCAGTAGACATTGGGCCTTTGGCATGCCCATTTGAGCTTTTCCAAGTTCTAAATGTTTCTCTTCAATTTCAACTAGGGGTGTGTTCATGGGTCGGATTGACCGGATTTGAGTGGTTTTTTCTACCCAATTTAATTAGTTCGGTTTTAAAAATTTTAATTCGTTATATTAAAAAATATTATACAATCCTACTCAATTTAAATCGGTTTGGGTCGGGTTGGTTCGGTTTGATCGATTTATAGCTAATATTAAAATTTTATATTTTCACATATCTCAATATAAATTATGATAATAAAATTTACTATCTCAACATAAATGATAACAAAATTAAAACAACATTAACGAATATGTTCATAAATAGTAAACCTTATAACTAATCTAATAAATATTTAAAATTTTAATTATTATATTAATATCTAATATATAAATTATCATGAAAGTATAAAATATTTGATGTAATTATATATTGAGAAAACTAGGCATGAGGATGACCTCAGAGTGCTACCTGAGATTATATGAGTTTTTAGTATAAATTCTGAGTAGTATATTTGTAAATATTAAGTTCATTCATGTGCATTTACATAAATACACTTATGTTTATATTATAAAATATTTTAATCTCATGGTGCTACCTGAAGTCATCCTCAGACACATCAAGCCCTTGTATATTATATATTATGTAGCATATATAATTTAACCCAACTTAATATCGGTTTTTTATTTTCGATTAAATCAACCAAAATAAGGATCTGTTGGGTCGATTTAATCGGATTTTATAACTATGAACACCCATAATTTCAACTTCCAAGCAGGTTTTATAACAGATCCGGTAGGGCACATGTGACTTGGATTAACGTTCATTCAAAAACATATTTTAATCATTGTATTCGGAATTGATGAGGACATAAACATGCCCCCGACCAAAATCGAGGGAAACCCTGATTCCGCTGGTTACTAGAAGATAGCCACTAGCCAGACTTTTCAGTTTTCACACGCTTTTCTTTCTAGAAGATTTTTTACAATTTGATCATTTTTCGTCTTCAATAAAATTCAAACTCTTTTTTTCAGAGCCCAAAAATTTATAATCTTCAAAAATTTATTCATTGTACAATTTTTCTGAAAATGTTATTGCCTTGCTAATTTAAGTTGATTAAGTTCTTGTTTTAGTCAAGAACCGATATGTCCATTTGGTGTGGGTACTACATTTTGGAAGAGTTGGTGCAGTGGACTTCCACCAACTGTGGTATTTTTTGTCTCTTTTAAAATTTAAAGCAGCATAAGGGTACAATTACTTGGCCTTAAAACATGTATAATTAGATACCAAATCCTAATAAAAGTGGTGATAGAGAAATCTGCTAATGAAGAAAGTTTGAGGTTACCTATCGGAATAAGATCAAACAAGGTTACGATGATCGGAAAAGTAGTCGGAGTGTGGTAATTTGTGAATAATTGGGGACTGAGATTGCTAGGATTTTTCGGTTGTTCTCTTTGAACTCCCCAACTTTCAACCCCTTAATAATGTGCCCACGTACCTATATTTATAGGAAAAACAAGGGATCAAGCTTACGTAGTTTTTGCTGAAGTAGAAGTCCATTAGAGGAGTCCACCTTATCCACCCCCTTATTCAACTCTGATTCGATAATCGAAACCTACTTGGAAGATGTATCTGAGGCTTGTTTGAATAGTTCAAACCCAATATAAGGCTCAAAGACTTCATAAATTCGACGTTGACCCGGAAATCATGGGCTCTAGTCGGCCCACTACAACTATTTCTCAGATACTTTGACTGGAGGCTAGTACTAAATCCATCCCGAATGGAGGACGCGCTCTAAACCCCCAAACAAGGACAACCCGCCTTAGTACAAGAAAATGATCTTTCAAGCTAAGCTTAGCTGCAACCTAAAGTTCCTCGTCGAGGACAACTCGTGGAGTACAGAGCAATGATCTTCAATAATTAACCCCAAAGGGTCTTCAACAATTAACCCCAGAGGACCTTCGACAATCAACCTTAGAGGGCCTTCAATAATTAACCCCAGAGGGTCTTCTGGTAATTCTTATAGCTGAGTTAAGAACACCCGAACAAAACAATGTCATCGACCTCGACCTACTCATGGCGCGCCCTCATTTGGCACAATCAGGGTGCGCCCTCCTCAGGCTAAGGACAACTCCTAATTCTCCTGAAATGATAAAACATGTCTTATTTTGACCTAACCTTATTCTTGCTCAAATATATTAAGGCCCATTAAAAATACCTGAATGCTATTTTTGGGTGTAACAAAAAGTGCATTTATATGATGAGTGATCAACTTTGCAAAAACAAAATTATATTTGTTAATAATATTAGTTTATAACCCGTGTAAAGTACGGATGTTATTAATAAATTATATATTAATTGTTTTATACTGTATAATTTAAATATTTCATTTAATATGATAATTTGTTTTATTATTATTTTTTTTAAATAAATAAAAGAGTTTGAATGGTGATGCAATTGAGTTAAAATGTGAATACAATTACATTAAATAAAAATTAGAGGGTAAGTAGGATTATTAAAATAAAAAATATAGAATATAATTTAGATATAATGTAATATTATCCATGAGTAGTTATATAAAAAGAGAACTATCAGTTATAGAGTTGTATGTATGATATATCTTTTTTAAAATTGAATGGTTAAGATCATTTCTATGGTTCACCTAAAATTGGACGGTAAAGATCTTTTCATTGGTTCACCTGAGTGTTTAAAAAAAATTCTAGTTTTATTATAATAATATAGTATTGAAGTGATAACACCTTTAACTCTGTTCTTGGATCAGATACCCAGGAATTATTATCTTATTATTTTAAAATACAATAAGCATGACCAGCGCGCTTACAGTCTGTTTGGCAAACCCCGCATATAACTTATTATGACTTTAAGCTGAAAAATGTATGTTTGTGTAATTAGTCAGAAACTGACTTAAAATCAGAAATAAGTCAAAAGTAAGTATTATATTCTTTTTTCAGTGACTTATTTTTCTTCTATTTTGATAAAACTTATCCATATGTCATAAATTACTCATAAATCACTTTTATTTTTATTATTATATTTTTAAAAGCTCATAAGTCACTCATAATATAAAATTACCCAAACGTACATTTTAAGCTCTCAACTTATCACTTTAAGTTATAAGTCACAATTTTAAGTTTAGCCAAACAGGTTTTTAGACTATGAAGAACAACTACTCCACCTTCTTCCCAAAATTAAGGATCAAAAGCAATTATATTGCACCAGTATTGAAAGTTACATGAAGTTATTTAAAATACAGTTAATAATTGTGCATCAGATTCTACATTTTTATCTGAAAAGTTCATATCCTTTAAAGAACACATGTAAAAGATTAAAACTAAAGTTTCGCATTTTTGGAATGTTTGTGAATGTAGGGAACTGATTATTTTGGAAGTTTGCTTTTCTTTTTAAATAGTCAGACAGAAATTTAAATACTCGCACACATATAATTCGAACGCTCAAGCTATTGTGACCGACCGATATACATAAGTCACATGCATTAGTAACATAAGAGGGGAAGAACAGGCTCAACGGACCATCCGTGGCCCAAAAAAATATAGGGTACATTTTTTAAAAGAAAAATTTAGCATATATATATATTACTTAGTTAAAGAAATTACAAAGTTAATAATATTCACAAAATATAAATTACTAATTGACTTATAAAACTAAAATTAAGTACTAATTACACACACACACACACATATATATATAATATGTATATATTTTGAAAAACTAGATAATTCATTATTAAAAAAAAAAAATAGAGTTGCACTGGTATTCAGTTATATATATTTTATATCAAAACAATATAATCTAGTGTTGGTAAAATTTTGTCTTAAAACTCATATAGATATATATATTTTCTCTTTATTTTAATGTAAAGATTCATTTTTTTTAAATTTTTAGTGAAAATTTTGAATTAGAACTATCTATTTGAGGTGTTATTATAATGTTATTTTTAGTGAGTTTTAATGAGATTTATATGATATTACCTAAAAAACAATTATCTGGATGTGAAAACAAAAAAATGAGTTAGATAAGTGAGATAGTCGCAAAAGAATTATGACTAAATTTGTTATCTTGAAAAGGTAGACTTTCAAGTAAACTTGATAAATTTTTAGTGGAAATAAGTGAAAATTTGAAAAAAAATTACCGTAACCTTTTGTTATATCATATGATATTTTAATATTTTTTATAATTATGATGAGAAAAAAAATTTAGGGCGCCCATTTAAAATTTTCACCCCGGGTGGTCAGGAACGGCCCTGCGGAAGAAAGGCTAGAAATTTTGCTTTGATATATGGTTCCTGGGAAGTCTAACATATGATTAGCTTTACCATAGATAATTAGTTATCATCACTTGCATTGGAATTTAGAGTTGTAAAACAAGGTCCAATATGGCATTGTTACAAAACCCCATAGCCAGAAGGCAAGTGTTCCAAAAAAATGCGACAAGAAGCCGCTTATGAACTCTGTACAGTTTTGACAAGTTTGATCTACTCATTATACAACTAGGTGGCTTAAAAGAAGAATGTTATACTAATCAAATGACTAGTGCAACATAATTATATCAACAGCCTGCAAATAGCTCTATTTAAATGAACATTGTGTCTCCCACAAGAACACCTTTATCACTTAGCCACATCTTCTTCTCAAGACTCTCATGATCAGCGCATAATAAAGTTTCAGATTTATAAAAAATATAAATAAATAAATGTAAAAAGCTCCATGAACAAACTTTTTGAAAAGTTCATTTATTTGTGGCCTGAAATTGAGGATTATAGTAAGACTTTAAGCAATACAAGTAAAACCAGTTTATTAATCAAGTACTTGATACTCTGGCAGTCACATTGAGCTGAAGCTCTACACAGCAAGTTATATCTACTAGCATGTGTCATGTGTGTATCATCATCATGGTATAGTGTTCCAAGTCATTTGCTCATTTTTGTTCCCCAACTTGTACTGCTTCATATACTTGTGTTCATACAGTCTAACATAAGTTCTGCATTTACAAACTTTTTTATTTGTAGGATTCGAATACTTGAATATGGGAAATGAGATGGGAAACAATAATGTATCAGGGTTACACGGTAAGTTTTTTACCAAAATATTGTTATCAAGTTAAGATTCTTTTTTTTTACCCCGAAAACTGAGTAGGATTGGGTTCTTAACTAATTCATAATTTGCTGATTGCAGAAGAAGAAAAGGCAAGAACTGAAGAAGATCAAGGGAAGTTTTTGCAGGACGGAAATCATGCAGATGAACTCAAGGGAGAAAATCGTTTAAAACTAGAGGCTGAAGAAAAAGATTTTCGTGAAAAAGAGAAGTTAAATGAGAATGGTTAGTAAATTTCTTATTTTCGCTGACCTAATATACTTCTGAGTTTCTGTATGATATATAAGTTTGTGGACGACACTAATGGAGAAGACGATAAAAATCTACAGTAATAGGGAAAGTTGCATATTTTCATAAAGTACTTGTTCCTTCTGAGACCCCTTTGCCAGACTTGGCAGTTGAAGAGCCTCAACAGGAAAATGAGACTTCAAATGGAAATGATTAGTAACAATTGTTGTTGCAACATGCGTGGTGGTATTTGTCCCTCATATCAGTTTTTTTCTCACATGTTCACATAAACTTTTACCTGCAGAGGAACTTAATACCCAGTTCAAGACTCTTTTTGTTCCTGTGGAAATACCACCAGATTCAGATGGTGCTGATCTTAGGAGTGAAGACCAAGAGTTTGCTTCTTCTGACAGATTTGACTTCTCGGAGAAGACAAACTTGGATGGTAATTTGTTAACAGCAGCTGAGCATGATAGTAAGAAAGAAATGTTGATTGGAAGAGGTTTGTTAAATAACTTTCTGTTTTTGCTGATTAAATCTAATCCTGCAATTTTCAGAACTAGCTAATTTGGTATTTGACTCTTTTTGGTGCATGCTCCCGTATTTTGTGCAAGTGTTACTGTGTTAGTGATCACAGCTACACAAATTATTGTAAACCCCCGAATATTAGGTACTTATGATGTGATAAACTTGAAACAGAATATATTGAGACAAAGAATCAGACAGTAGACTCAAAAGCTGGATCAGGTGAAAGGGATCCTAATTCTGATCAACAGGAAGTTGTTCAAGCTGAACAAGTGGCAGAGGACATCAGTATACCGCAGTCTGAGAATGGTCACTTGAACGAAGTGGCTGAAAGTATGTATTTGTGTGTTAAACCGGAGACCGGAGATCAAAATGTAGCCACTATAATGGAAACGTTGATAGTCAAAGCCAAGGTAGATGAAAATGAATTTGAAACGCTATCTTGCGAAGATAAATTTGATGTTTTTAGTCCCGAAGAGATTGATATATGTTCCCAAAATGAACATAATGTTGACCAATCACCATTAAACACCTTGCAGCTACCACAGGAGGCACCAGAGTCGACAGTAGAAGCTTCATATCAACAACTAGATCCCTTGAATTCACCTCTAGAGGAGTCAGAGGCACCAATAGACGCTTTGAAATCACCGCCGGAAACCTCAGAGCCACCACTAGATGCCCTGGAATCACCACAAGAAGCATCAAATTCGCAACCACTGGCCTTAGCTTTACTAATAGAAGCCTCAGACTCGCCACTAGAAAGGTCAGAGGCACCACTAGACGCCTTGAACCCGACAATGGAGACCTTAGAGCCACCGCTAGAGGCCTTGGAATCACCATTAGAAGCTTCGGATCCACAACCAGTGGACTTGGCATTACTAGTAAAAGCATCAGATCCATCACTAGAAGCATCAAGCTCACCACTAGAGGCCTCAGAGCCACTAATACAGACCTCAGAGTCACCGTCAGAAGACTCGGAGCCTCCGGTAGAGGCCTCAAAGTCAAGACTAGGGACTCAATTAGAAGCGTCAGAGTTGCCACTAGAAGCCTTGGACTTTCCATTGGAAACCTCAGAGTCACAGCTGGAAGCTTTTCCACAGGCTAGTTCGATGAACTCTTCTCAAGAAGTTTATGAACCACAATGCAAAACGATTGATATTAAAGAAGCTATACTGATTACTAGTGAGAGGCAACATGGAGAAACCAAACTTGCTAACAACCAAGCACAATCTTCTGAAGAGAATGACCAGAAGTTTGAGACTTTTGAGTCCAAGACATTTCAATCTGAACAAATGTGTGTTGGGTCTGATTGCAATAAAAATGATAGGGATAATGCACTTGCTTCAAGGGTTGAGAAGGACTGTGTAGTTATAGAATCTGACATGCACATCGACGAACCTCAAGCTGCATTTCTTGATCATACCCTCAAGCCATGTCTCAAAGAACAACCAGCCATGGAGGAAAGCATGCTTCTCGCCGAAGAAAGCAAACCCATAGAAAGTAAAGAAAACCAAGGTAATCATATCAAAACTCAGTTTTGTGATCAGTATTTGAAATATTTAAAAACAGATGACTTTATTGCTTCTCAATTAGAGTTTCTGGCAATTGAGACTGATTCTAAGAAGAGTGCAGAACAAAGTGCACATGAGTTTGATTCTACTGATGGCATTGGGCAGAATTGTCAGCTTGAGGACCTTGAGGTGAACTGTAATAAAGATCAAATTACTTTTGTTGATAAGAGCCTCAAGCTAGAATTTAATGAAGAAGTTGATACAATGTCTGAAATCGAAGCAGTCTCAACTGAATCAAATGTAACAGATAACATGCATGATGAAGATAGACCCAAGGAGGAGATTGGTGACAAAGAAAAAGAACCGCTTCTAGAAAAGAATAGGGATGGGGGAGAAATTAGAGGAAAGTCTATGTCGCTTAACTCAGGTAATCATGCCCAGGATGTGCCTCCATATTTTCCTGACTCCGGAGCTTTCCAGGACAAAAATGAGTTGATTTCAGAATCAAAATCTGAGTTCACTATTATCACGGAAATATTTGATGCAAGCCCCAGTGTTGCAGTGATGCAAAGTATGATGCCAACTCCTCAACGAGAAGCTGAGAAGAATATTCAAGAAACTTCAGTTATGGCTGAAACAACTTCATTACTATTTAATGAACAAAGTGCAAAGGGTCAAGAAACTGTTGAAAAGCTCATGACTGAACCAAGTTCAGATAATGCAAGTAACCATGTTGAGTTTAGAAAGTCCCCAAGCTTCCATTTTGATCTCTCAGTTGGATCAACGTGCGACGAATCTGATCAGACTCCACTACTATGCCAGGACAAGACTGCAGGCAAAAGCTTAATAAGCGGAGATGAAGCAATGTTTCAAAAGGATAATGTGCAAATTGATTATAATGCACCTCAAGACGAGGCTGTATTAGTTGAAGAGAAGACGATAAGGATGGAAAGAAGCGATTCTGAGAGGCCAAGTGCTCCATTTCTAAGTTTCTTACAAAAAGAAGAGAGTGCAGAAAATTTAGTTACTCCAGAAAAACAGGAGAAGAATGCTGCAGATAAAAAGACAAAAAAGGATCCCTGGACAGTGATACATAAAACTTTTGCTTTAACTTCACCGCGAGACAGTAATGGTAAACGCAAGGCTAAGTCTTCAATCTTTTCTACTTGCATTTGCTGTGCAACTAAAATCCCATAAAAGAATTTTAGCCGCGATTATGTCTTTCCAGTTTGGTTCTTGTGAATTCTATGCTTTGGTTTTCTGTTTGACGAGCGGAAATGGGGTGGTAGAGTAGCAGATTCTTGAGCAAATCCAGAACAGAGTG
This sequence comes from Oenanthe sinensis, assembly GCA_028671895.1. NCBI lineage: Eukaryota > Viridiplantae > Streptophyta > Magnoliopsida > Apiales > Apiaceae > Oenanthe > Oenanthe sinensis. Next base: position 27,497,512 of record CM053813.1, on the reverse strand, counting down.
TATGATGCTTGTTACCGATTATGATTATTCAAGAAACTGTACACTGGTTTGGTCCCCGGATTTTGATTCTATGATTTCCTAAAATTTACTACTAGAGAATATTTGTAACTCTTGATTCAAGAACTGCTTATTCTTTGCTTTCTACAATGAAATTGATTTTTTTGGCAGCTTAATTTTTATTCTTTTGATCATATTGCATGAGAAAGCAAGTTGAACTTCTTTGACTTGTGAAAGCAAGTTAAATTTTTTATAGTGGTATCTTTTGATGCAGCGGCATTTCAGATTTCAGAATTCTGACTGATCGAAATGAAGTTAACATAAATTTTTTATGTAAAGTTTAAATCATTTAATATATAAATTTTAATTTGAAAATAAAAAAGTTTAAAAACACAAATACTGAGATATAAAGTGGTGGTAATTTGAGGGCTGTTAAATGTATCTAGTTGCCGACTTACAAGCAGCATGTATGTGACATAACATAAACATCAAACCAGTGTGTGGCCCCTGAACACTTTCACTTGTACTGTACTTTATTACTATATTTTACACACACACACTCATTGGGTCTTCACTTTCTCTTGTTTACAACACACTCGATCACAAAATCAAAACCCCCCAGATCAAAGAAATGGCAATACACATGACCCCTCACACACGCGCCGCCTTCTCTCTTGCAGTCCCCCTCCAACCCCAACAACAAAAGCTCCTTAAGTCGTGGAGAATTAGGGTTTCAAATGGAAGCGAATCGTATCTGGATATGTGGAGAAAGGCGGTGGAGCGTGAAAGACTCGCCATCAAGTTCCAACACCTCAAAACCACCGTAGATGATCAAGAACACAAACAAGGAGATGAACAAGTGTTGGAGAAGAAGAGCAGTGAGTTTGAGAAGATTTTACAGGTTTCTAGTGAAGAGAGAGATAGAGTTCAGAGAATGCAAGTTATTGATCGAGCTGCTGCTGCTATTGCTGCTGCCCGTGCACTACTTAACCAGACTTCGAATACTCATTCGGAGGTTTCGAGTCAGGATAGTTTGGGAATTCAGGATGCTACTCCGATTCAACATCACTTGGGAGGTAGTACTATTTACTAACGTCATCATATAACCTTGTTTCTTTAATTTCACAATTTCAGAAATACTCAAATTGAAGATGACTTGCTGTTGCTAGACTTAAAAAGCCCATCCATTTTTTTGAACACATATAGTGATGCTTAAATATGGTTTGATAACATATCTAGGGGGCATCTTCTTTTTTTGTTTTGTTTTTGATAACATATTCGGGTGGATTATTGTTGCTGTTATTTAAGACCCTCCGGTGTTAATCGTTAATGAATGCCCTCCGGGTTAATCATTAATGAAGGCCCCCCGGGATTAATTGTTGAAGGCCTTCCGAAGTTAATTATTGAAGACCATTGTTCTGTACTCCACGAGTTATCCTCGGTGAGGAGCTTTGGGTTGCAGCTGATCTCAGCCTGGAAAACCTTTCCCTGTACTCAGGCGTCTTTCCCTATACTCAGGCGGGTTGTCCTCGTCTAGGGGCCTAGGGTGCGTCCTGCATTCGGGGTGGATCTAGTGCTAGTTTCCAGTCAAGGTATCCGGGAAATAACTGTAGTGGACCAACTAGAGCCCATGGTTTCTGGGTCAACGTCGAATTCATGAAGTCTTTGGGCCTTATACTGGGTTTTGGACTATCCAAACAAGCCTCCATGTTGAGACCTCTTCCAAGTAGGTTTCGATTATCGAATCAGGGTTGAATAAGGTGTTGAATAAAAGGGTGAATAAGGTGGACTTTTCCTAATGGGCTTCTACTTTAGCAAGAACTACGTGGGTTTGATCCCCTATAAATAGGGGTACGTAGGCACATTGTTTGGGGTTGGACGCTAACAATCTCTCAGCCCCAATATACAACAACCACTACACTCCGACGACTTTTCAAGTAAAAAACACCACTCTAGATCTTGATTATGGCAATGAACCTCAAATTTTGTTGTTACCAAATTCCTCCATCAACAAATTGCCCTAGAAGGAGGAGAATTCCACATCTTAGGAGGAAAGATGTTACATCAAATCTAGGGTTTTAATGGTTTTAATGGTGAACATCACAGGCGACTACGGGAGACATCAAAGGGGGAGATATTGAAAAAGATTTGTATGGGTTATTGGCATTCAGTAGGTTATGATTCTCATCATGGTTTAAGTATATGGTCTCAAGTATGATTTAATGGTTGATGGGTAATCGAGTTTGGAGTCAAAATAGAAGAAAATTCGTATTTATTATGTTACACGCGCTACATACATTGTTTGGGTCATATCTTGAGTTTTAGAAGTTGGATTTGGACGATTTTATAACCCACTCAAGCTTATTGAATTCTCTTTGATTCAGAGGTGGTAAAATAAGAAGAATCCATCTGAGATCAGTCCGAAGATCAGTCCGAAACTGGAGAGAAAAGGCAATTGCGAATTTCATCAAAGAATTCTACTCAGTTCGGGAAACCTGTTGGCAATTGGTTCAAAACATTATGATGAAATCCATATCTCGTGGGGGGAGGATGTTAAGGTTAATTGAAGAGCAAGGAAAAGGGGTCTTGCGCTTATGGGACAAAGTTATCTCTCGAGGCGCGCCTACCAAATAAACCCTAACGTTTTAATATATTCTGTTGTTGATTGGGTTTTTGCAGATAGAAAATCACATGAAGACAAATACCTGGAAATCACATGAAGACGAATATCTGAAGTTCATTAGATGGAGGAAAGAATTGAGCTTATTTTGGCTTAAATCAAATGAAAATTCGGATTTGTGGGAGAGTTTGCGCAACAATCACTGTTTCGGCTGTAACTTGAGTTTTAGATGTCAACATTGGATGATTTTACAGGCCACGCGAAGATAACATAAATTCCTACAACTTGGAGATGGTCTAATATTCTATTTTCTTGGGGAGAATCCAAAAAAAAAGGCCTGGACAGCTGAGCTAATAGAAGTCGTACCTCATCTCTCAATTCTCTGAAACGCCTTCCAGATTGTATTGTTGCACATATTGATTTTTGTGCTAATAAGGTGGACTTTTCCTAACGGGTTTGATCCCTTATAAATAGGGGTACATAGGCACATTGTTAGGGATAGGACGTTGAGAGCCCCCACCAACTAAAAAATCCTAACAATCTCAGCCCCCAATATATAACAACCACTGCACTCTGACGACTTTTCAGGTAAAAAAAACACCACCCTAGATCTTGATTATGGCGATGGACCTCAAATTTTGTTACCAAATTCCTCCATTAACAATGCTGAATAGGCAACCAATAATATTTGTATCATAAGATTGTACCATGTTATAATTGTATCTTTAGAAAGACAAGGTAAAGAATGTGCATCATTACATCTGTTATTCATGAACGAATTTCAAGTCATATGAGCATGGTATTTCGATATAATCCGAAGAAGTGCCCATAGAACTGTCAATTTTTTTCTTAGGAATAGATGCCGATATTGTTTTTTACTTAGAAGTAAGGCCTATGTCACAGCAATTATGGTTTTCTGGTTTACCTGTGTTATGTTGGTTGCTGAACAACTTAACCTGCAGGAACTAAAGATAATTGTGTATATTGTTTCTTACTGTTATATTTTTGTCTCTGTTAACAAATAAGTGTGTAATTTGTTTCAATCAGGTGATCAGAACACAGGCATGTTTGTCTCTTCAGGCTGTTATTCATGAACGAATTTCAAGTCATATGAGCATGGTATTTCGATATAATCCAAAGAAGTGCCCATAGAACTGTCAATTTTTTTCTTAGGAATAGATGCCGATATTGTTTTTTACTAGAAATAAGGCCTATGTCACAGCAATTATGGTTTTCTGGTTTACCTGTGTTATGTTGGTTTCTGAATAACTTAACCTGCAGGAACTAAAGATAATTGTGTATATTGTTTCTTACTGTTATATTTTTGTCTCTGTTAACAAATAAGTGTGTAATTTGTTTCAATCAGGTGATCAGAACACAGGCATGTTTGTCTCTTCAGGAAATGATGGAAACAGAACCCCTGGTCCAACTTTCTGGTCCTGGATACCTCCTGCTGATAGTGATAGGATTTCTGACGATGAAGGTGATGTGGCATTGGGTATGAAATCTTCTACTTCTACGGGTGAGACTAGGCCCATAATGGAGTTGGAGAGAGGTGCTGATATTCTGTCAATCCCATTCGTAAGTAAACATGAAAATGAACCCAACCCTCCCCTTCCTCCTCTTCAGTCACTTATGGAGGTCGAAAAGGTAGAATTTTCTAGCTCGACCCCGGCGACACCTCACTTGGAAGAGGAACGTGAACTTGGTGTTTTCTTTTCAGTACATGCAGCTGAAGCAGCTAAGGCTCTTAATAAGGTGGATGATAAATCACCCCAGGGAATTTATCAAGATGGATCGAGGTGGTGGAAAGAGACAGGAACTGAGGTAAGACCTGACGGGGTTGTCTGCAGGTGGACACTGACTAGGGGTGTCAGTGCTGACAAAGCTGTTGAATGGGAAGAGAAATATTGGGAGGCTGCTGACGATTTTGACTATAAAGAACTTGGGTCTGAGAAATCAGGGCGTGACTCTTCTGGAAATGTATGGCGTGAATTCTGGAAAGAGACCATGTACAAGGTAGTATGCATTTTTCATAAGCCTAATGATATTTTGGACTCAATTGTTTGCATGTTTGGACTCATAAAACTTAATCTTTGATAGGTACACTTTAAACCTCAGAGTCATAAATTTTTATCATTGTAATAATTTGAATCATATGTGTCCCTAAATACTCAACTGAAGGTGCCTCATTAATGACACTTACAAAAGTTCAAATATTTTTAGTTGCTATGGTATAAGGCTTAAATTGTTCCTTTTCTATGCATTGGGATTGTAGGTGTACCAAACTACAAATATGTACAGATAAAGGTCCATCATGTCAATAAGCCTTTTATATATGAAATATAGGTGACAGAGAATGGTATTTGATCAGTTTCTTATCTGTACAATTATCGCTAGATTCTAAGAGAAAATGGAATCATGTAAGCTTTGAGTATTTCTTTTCATCTGCAGAATATGTACTAGGACGTGTTTTTTGACTATTACAATTCTTTCCAACAATGTTATTAGAGCATAATTCAATTTCTATAACTTTACATTACACTTGTCTGAGCAAGCATGAAGCATCATAGAGGCTTGCTTTGGCCTTCTCAACTTCAAGTTATGCATAACTCAAAGAAGGCTTAAAACATCAGTTCTGAGTTGCAGTCTGATCAGTTATCTGTGATGATACATATTACATCACTGTTTTTGCTTATATGGGTTATTGTTGTGGTTTCTGCAGAAAGATGGATCCGTGCATCTTAAGAAAACTGCAGACAAATGGGGAAAGAATGGTGAAGGGAATGAATGGCAAGAGAAATGGTCTGAATTCTATGGTCCCTCTGGACAAACAGATAAATGGGCTCATAAGTGGTGCAGCATTGACCCAAACACACCACTTGAGGCTGGTCATGCTCATGTTTGGCATGAAAGGTACTTGAAAACTTGTGTTATAATTGTAACATTTCATATATTCGGGAAAAGAAAAAGGGAAATAATGCAACTACTAAACGTGCAAAAGATTGCAGCTTCTCAGATGTAGATCAGCAAATTATGTTTCTAAATTTCTAGCATTCTGATAACTCGTGTTTAACAGAAGTGCATGAACGATTTCTTGGCAGGTGGGGAGAGAAATATTATGGACAAGGTGGTAGCATAAAGTACACAGACAAATGGGCTGAAAGATCCGAGGGAGATGGATGGACAAAGTGGGGTGACAAATGGGATGAACACTTCGATCCAAACAGCCGTGGAGTGAAACAAGGAGAGACATGGTGGGAGGGCAAGTATGGCGAACGCTGGAATCGGACGTGGGGTGAAGGGCATAATGGCTCTGGATGGGTCCACAAGTATGGAAAGAGCAGCAGTGGTGAACACTGGGACACTCACGAGCAGCAAGACACATGGTATGAAAGATACCCACATTATGGATTCTACCATTGTTTTGAGAATGCAGTTCAACTTCGCCAAGTGAAGAAGCCATCTGAGTTGCCATAAGATATCATTGTTGGCATGTCCTATTTAGTCTATCCATTATATGAAATAAGGCTCTAAATCCCTTCGCTTGTATACAAGTAGTTATTCTATAATCCGTGCCTATAATCAATATATATATATATAGGGCTTAACGGCCCTAAAGGCGCTTTTAGGTAATTATTTAAAGTTAACATAAATTATAAGAGAAAATGACCTGTCTGACACATTTTTTAGACAAAATGTCCAGAATGACACAATTGGAAAATAAGGTCTCAAATAGCATTCTAAGACGTCACATCATGTAACTGTTTTGAAATTTGAAAAGATAATTAAAACAACGCGAAATAATGTTAAAAATACCCATTTTTGAGTTTAAAATGAAAAAAATAACAGTTTTCAGATGTATGGTTATTTTTAACGGATGTGATACCCAAATGGTAATTGTGTATCTCATTTTGTACAAGATACTCCACTGACAAATGGATGTCCAGAAAAATAAAAAAATTGAGATACCCAAGTCATAAATGTTTATCTTATATAAAATGAGATACACAATTATCAGTTGGTTATCCCATCCGTTATAAATCACCCATCACTTTCAAAATTCTTATTTTGACGATAAAGTTTTAGAAAATGGGTATTTTTAACCAAAGCAAGATGTAACGTTTTGAAGTGTTATTTAAGGGCATCTTTTTCAAATGGCATTATAGTTCCAATTTGTGCCCTATTGGACCAACACCCAAAATATAATACAATATGAAGGCTATTTTTGTAAATATATGATGATGAATTCTATTATTAAAAAAATGTCATTCAATTTTTATACTTAAAATGTACGTGATTTTAGATAATTTATCTATATTTAATTTTAGGAACTTTTTTCTCATATATATATAAGTTACATAGGTTAAATAAAAAATCTAACGTTTATCAGAATATTGAATGTAACGATAGTGTATTGAATGTGTGTATCTTTTGTATTGAAGTGACTAGGGATTTATATAGGCTCATGTCAGGTGTAAGGCACGTGACTCAGGATTTGGTTAACCGATATTAGGGCCTTGTATCAGTTTTGTTGCGTATCAGTAAATTGTCCTATATATGCTTTACTTGTACGTGTTTTGTCTTTTGCAGAACATGTCCTATTCAGGCTTTGTTCATATCTTGTTCCTTGCGTGACATGTCCTACACAGACTTTGTGGGCTAGAATTACCTCGCAGGTTTCGGGGGCTTTCCAAACGCTACCTGCTTTATTTTGGACTTGGACTTCGGTCTTTATTTATATATTGGTCTGGTATAAAATACACAAGATCCCGGTCCCTGTTCTTATATGCGATTGTTCGAAACTATTTATCCGTGATTTTTTATAATAGATAGTATTAAACTAGATTTTGTTTTTAATGTGAATACGGAGTCTCCTTATCCGCGGTGCACGCTATAAAAAAGCTCTGATTGAAGGTATTAGCATTGCCTGTTAAGTAGTGCGTTAACGCTTTATCCCTATTAATATTAATTAAAATGTTGATGTGACATCTCATTTTACGCATTGTCATTATTTTTATCTTCTCCATTCTTCTCACCAATAATTTTAAAAAGTTAAAAGTATAGATAACTTGTTTTCCATTCTCCATATTTAGTTAGAGCATCTCCAAGACACTTAGACTCCTTCCCCATGTATCAGCCAACTGGACAAGTATATGGGCTTGACATGAAAATATGAACTTCAACGCAACTCCAACAACTGTTGTCCTAACCAAAAAGGAGAAAAGGATTGCCTATATTTAGAAGGGAGAAAGTGATGAGAAATACTCCCATATAGTACGGTTGAGCCTATATTTTTAATTTTTATTTTACTTGCATTAAAAAGATAATCGAGTTATTAGCCAAAAACCCAACAAACTTTCTATATTTTTACAATTTAATCTATGAATTTATTTTTTCTCATATAAACCCAACGAATTTTGTAAAATTGTGAAAATAAGATAACCATGATTAACCATTATTTATCAATCTGTTTCTTTTTAACCCATATAAAAAAATGTTATGTTGGATTAGATACATTAGAAATTATTCATTAAATTATTTATTAAATATTATTATATTCTTTTATAATTTATATTGTTTTTTTATTACTAAAATAGTAATAATTTTATTAATTATAAATTATATTAAAATAATAGAATCTCATTTATAATTTTTTAAATTATTATTATTTTTTATTATATATATTATATTATTTTTTTTATTTTAGTGGCGTACATTTTCTTAACAAAAAAAGGTTAAACACTTTATTATATATTAGGTTACTCTTTTCAATTAATAAATTAGAGCATAAGTACATAAAATACTAATGAATATATGTTCGATAACTTATTTTAGATTTAACTTGGAAAATAATCATTAATTATAGTTAATTAGACTATTTTATAAAATAAATTTTAAGTTTTTAAATCAATTTTTTTAATTTTTCTGTGAAATTCTTAAATTTATAATTTAAATAATTTAATTTGTATTGACCAAAATAATTTAATATGTAATTTATATATATATATATATATAATAGTTTAAAACATAATATAGATATATATAGTTTATTAGTTAAACGAAGTATGAAAGAAATTTTTTTTCATTTTTTTTGTTTATAAATTAATTATGAGTTTTCTTATATTTTCAATATCCATTAGTAAGTAATTCAAAAGAATTTATTATGTATTTAATCCAACATGATATTTTTTATATGAGTTGACAAAAATAGATTAAAAAAATAGTTAACCATGGTTATCTTATTTTCACAATTTTATAAAGTTCGCTGGTTTATATGAGAATAAAAAAGTTCATAGGTTAAATTGTAAAAAAATAGAGAGTTGGTTGGGATTTTGGCTAATAACTCAAATATAATCTATTTGAGGTATATATTTGTTGGAGTTTCAAATTAGATTTGATTTAGTTAAAAATGAACTAATAAAAATTAAAATAAAGTTATGAAATTTGAAAATTAATTAATTAATTAGTAGGAGTGAAATAAATAATAATAAGAGTATTAGGAATTTTTTTATAAATAATTGATTATAAGATAAAGTTTAAAATAAATTAATTAATAAGCATGGAGTAAAAAATAAAAAATAAAAAAATTATAAATTATTGAGTAAACGATAAATTTAAAATGAATTAACTAATAAGAGTAAATCACAATACAACAATATAATAATAGAAAATAAATTATAAATAATTGAGTACATGACAATAATTATTACATTTTTGCAACATAAATTATAACTACTGAATATAGTTGTTAAATATAGTTGTTAGAGTTTTAAATTCAAAATACTAATTAAATATTATTTTTAAAATATAGGGAACTAATATAGGCAATACCATTAGAGTAAAATAGCTTTTTAGTTTCGTATATTTTAGAAAATCATTATTTAAGAATATTTTAGGAGACAAGGATATGCAATAGCTTGGAAATGCTCTTAGTATCTATAATTTTTATGAAAGGTGTAAAATTAGACCCATCGCCTCGAAATCATCAATCATTTGTATTTTTAATATATGGTTAATTATTTTACATAATACATTGAAGTATATCCTCATATTGATTCAACAAATTTTATATAATTAATATTAGTTTATATATCGTATAATACACGAATCAAATTTTTTTATTAAGTTCTTGTTTATATTTATATAATTTGAATTTATTTTTATTTTACAATAATAATTTATGCTTTATTTAATATTATTTGTATAAATATTTTTATATAGTTTAATTGTATTTATATTTTAAGGGGATAATGTTTAACCATGTGTTTTGTTCAGGAGATTAGAGATTTATATAATGTTTTGTGTATACATGTTTTAATATAATTTTTCATATATTTTAGGTGTGTTTGTATTTTAAGTGACTAAAGTTTGACTATTTATTTTATTTAGAAAAGTGTTTTAATTAGGAGATTATATATATGTTTTAATTAGAATTAAATTAATGTTAAAAAATTATTCCCAATAATTAATTAATTACCCGACCCAAATACCGTATAATGACCAACCATCAAAATTTTAATATTTTAATTTTAATAATATATATAATATAGTATTTTTCAATTATCTAGTAAAATTTAAAAATAAATTTTTTTAAAAGTGTTTTTTGATTTAAAAATTGCTTTTAGATAAAATTGGCTTGAAAAAGGAGTTTTTCAATTTTTAAGGAAAGCATCGACAAAATTTACTTCTAAATTGTAATTTACTTCTAAATTGTACTAAAAATATTAGTTTTTATATTATATTTATAATATGGGTATATATAAAATATTATCAAACAATTATTTAATTTTTTTAATGATATTCATTTAAATTTTTACAATTAACAATATAAATATTGTATTTCTAATATTTTCATGGAATTTAAAAATTAAAATTTTGATAATATGTTTATATCTAATAATATAAATATTAAAATTTAATATGTAATTATGATATTTTTTAAACCCCAAACCTTCGTTTCTAATTTATATATATATATATTAAATATTAATATGTTATTGATCAAAGGCGATCTAGAATATTTTTTTACGAGAGATCAAATTATTTTTGAATATATGTTTTTATGAAATTTAATTTTTTGAAAGATACTTCTGTATTTCTATTAAAATATAATTAAGATATAGCACGCACTACTTAAGGTTTAATTCTAAATTGCAGATTTCTTATTCAACTCCCACCACGTGTCCTCCTAGGAAGTACGCACATTCGATTTCTATGTTTTCCATTTCTGTAATACCAAGTACGTATAATATTCTTCGATGTCTAATTTTCCCCATACACTATCAACTAATTTGATTGTTTTTTTTTTAAACTTAATTTGATTGTTTTTAGATTTCATTTTTTATACACCTAAATATAATATTTGGATATTATAGAGTTACTTGTTATTTAATTGGCCTATCTCAAGGTTTAAACCAACATTTTGATATCTTGCGAAAACCAGCATTGCTTAAACAATACTCCCACTAAGTTAAAGCTACACAACTCCTAAAGTCATGAATACAGCATTACCACTCTTATAAGACGAGAATCAGAGTTAAGGAATAAAGGTACCGTCTAGTAATTAATCGAGTAATCGGTGATTAATCAGAACATTAATCAGAAATAATTTAATTTAATAAATAATAATATATAATTATATTTAAACATTTTCAAATTATTATTAAATTATAATGAAAAAATATTATATATCATTAATCCACATATATATAGATGTTAAGATTTACTAAAAAACCACTTATCATTAACATTTTAAGTGGTTATACTTAATAATCATTATTTGATAATTAATTTTAATAGTTATTATATAATATATCATATAATTATTAGAAATTTGATAGAGTATTTGAAATTTATGAAGGATTTAGGGCCATACAACCTATATTTATTGTAAATTTGTAATAAAAATATATTAGTTATTAATTTTTTTAAAATTTTAACTTTTTTTAAAATAAAATAATTTTTACGATTTTTGACTGTCTCGGCCGATTTTTTCCACCTTGACTGATTTTTAACCAATTTCTAAAAAAATATTTTTTGACCCAATTTCTGACTAATCAATGTAACATGTCCATCTCCGATTAATCGATAAGAACATTTTTTAGAACACTGAGCATTACAAATAATTCACATTATTTGAATTAAATGTAAAAGGGTTGAATATAAATGCTCTGCAGGCTAACAGCAATCATATGGATCAAGAAACGTTACAATGTCTGCAATTTTATGGGGAATATGGTATGCACGCAATAAGCGTATTTTTGATGATCAGGTGGTGCCTCCTGCAGTAGTTAGGACCCGGTGCCTGAAACAAGTGGAGGAATGGCAACAAGCTAATAAAAGGCCTGTTATCACTAGTGCTCTTGATGATATGTTAGATAACAGTGATAAGAAATGGAAAAAACTAGGGGAAGGCCAACTCAAAGTCAATGTTGATGCTGTTGTTGTTGAAGGTCAGAATTTCTTCTCGGTGGGAATGGCTTTAAGAGATCATCATGGTCAGTTCATTGCAGGAAAGACGTTGAAGATTGCAGGTGGTGTTTCAGTCATGGAGGCCGAGTCAGTTGGCATTTTGGAGGCACTGATATGGACTCGAGAAGTGTCAGGAGGCTCCGTCATGGTAGAAAGTGATTCTCTGCTTAGCGTCAATGCAATTAATCGATCTCAAAGCAACATTCTGGAGCTTGGAGATGTGTTGCGGCAATGTGGTGATATATTAAGATGCAATAGTTCTTAGTCATGTTAAAAAACAGGCGAACAAGGTAGCTCATTACTTAGCTAGAATTCCTTGTGCGCTCAATAGTTTTATTGCTTTTTCGTCTCCTCCATCGTTATTGTTGGAGACACTTGTATCGGATGATTTATTGTTTTAATGAAATCCTTTTCATCAAAAAAAAAAAGAAAAGAAAATAGCCCAAGGCATGAATAAGTCCGGCTAATTAATTTCATGAACACACAAATATATTTTGATTATTAGTCATGTAAGCGAAAGGTTCAATCATGACGCCTGTCAGACTGTCATAGTCACTTTTCATAAAGCCCCTTAACCTTTGTGTACAGATGTTATAGGAAAAATCTATTTGCAACATTCCACCCGCTAAAGTGGTCCAAATACAGATCTACCATTTAAATAAATGCCGTTCCAAATATAAGGTACTATTATTCACAAAATTATGGGGGTGTTTGGGGAAACTTTTTTCCAGAATAAGTCAACTTATTTTAAGACAAAGTTAGAGATTCCTAACTTTTTTCTGAAAAAAGTTAACTTTTTTTTGCAACTTATAGAATCTCAAATATACATTAAATACTTGTATAAAAAACATTTATCAAAATATGAAATTTTTACCCGAAAATAAGTTCAAAAAGACTTATTTTAAGGCAGGCCAAACAGGCCATATATTCAATAGAATTTTAGAGTAATCTCAATTTCTTACCCACATGTATGCATATATCGTTATACTTATGTCCATTCCTATAATATTTTTTATATACAATTATATTTACATCGGAGGTGTTGCGAAGCCATCATCCTCCCTGTCATTTTTTGTAAAAAATATAATTTATGTATCCACCATCTTAACTTTATAAAGGTGCTGTCGCAGTAAACCTTGATAATAAAATATCGTGGAATGTGAAAAATCCTTAATCAGTCTTCAAACTGCGAATAGGAGACACGACCCCTTAAATTTACAAAAAATTCAATTTTAATACATTTCATAATTAATTTCCGCGAACAATAAATACTTGTCGGGACCATAAACATATTGATAATAGGACTGAGAAAACTAAATAAAGTATCCGAATAGGTGGTACGACGGGCCTATACACAATAGTAACTTCGATTTAGTTGTACCCTTTAAATTGTTTATCACGAACTCAACATTTATTTTTTGCTAAGCGAGCTCAACATTTATCATCATAGGCAATAACAGAGTACATATAATCATGCCAAAAATAAGTAATATTCAAATAAATTAGTCTTCCAATGTGGATTATTGAATCCTATTTTTTCCACTTCTCCATTATTTGTTTCATTTCGTCAAAGTATTAGTGATAAAGTGCAACCTTAAAATAATTTTTTTTATTCCTCCATAAAGGGTTCATATTACAATTCATTATCATTTGAATAAATGATGATGCAATGATTACAACTCAAATCGAAAGACGAAACACTTACGGTCGACTTATAAATTAATGTAAGTGAAAAAGTGAAAGACAAACGGGGGCAAATCTAACGGCGGCAGCTGCGCGCTCTGCATGCATAATGAGCAAACGCCATGAAATTAATAGAAATTATAGAAAGGATATTTAGAATTATTTTGTCTTTTTTATGAGCATTGGAAATTTGGTGGAGTTCTCATTTCACAAATATTAAGAACCATGCTCATTGCAACCGGAACATCGAGATTAAATCCCAAAACATTGGCTTTAATAGCAGTGCATAGACAAACAGCTGCCTCTGCTTCCACAAGTCCTCCAAATAGACTACAGCATGGCTGTTTTGGAGCTGTTCCAACTTCACCGCCTACCAGACCACCGAGCACCTTGGCACATGCCCCAAATTTAAGAGCATCTCTAGGGCACGTCTCCGTTTTTGGGGTGCCTGGTAATGGAGGACTTATACGAGGCAGTGGAAAGCCTGGTACTTGTGGAGTCCCTGGAGGAAATGCAAACGGGGGACTTGTAGGCAGGGGAAAGCCAGGCAGTTTTGGAGTCCTGGGAGGAGATGCAAATGGGGGACTTGTAGGCAGTGGAAAGCCTGGTACTTTTGGAGTCCCGGGAGGGAATGCGAATGGCGGTGGCCGTGGATTCCCTGGGAAAAAAGGAGGTAGTTTTGGAGTCTCAGGGGTAGGGGGACTAGGAGAGGAAGGTGAGCTTGACTTATGTTTATGATGCTTGTGTTTATGTTTGTGTTTCGATGAATGATCCGGGGGATTGTTACAATTACGAGTACAATTGACTAGTAGCGAAAGAAAGAGAAGGTTAAGAAAGATAAAAAGAACTTGTGAAAGAATAGGCTTTGAACTCATCTTTCAAAGCCTGTGATACGATGATTTTAACTGGTGGAGGGGGTTATTATACAACAACAAAAAAACAGGACAAGAGGAGGGGGTTATATGATGATTTTAGCTAGCGGTCATGCATGGATATTTATAGGGTGGCTGGTAACCATATAGTGCAGAAATACGAAAAAGTTTCAGTACTGTAGTGTGTAGCACTATTGTCTATTGCTTTGGGATTTGAGCTTCAAATTATTAACAATGAGAAAATGGAAGCCGCCTTGTCTCGAATCTTGATTCATGGTATATTGATATGTCATATACCGTTTTTGAATAATTGTTGCTTCGCATATTAAAAAGTTTAATATGGTAAATGTATTTTATATTATATTACTATAATTGAATTTGATATTTTAATAGTTGTTAAGTTCACTGACTCCAAATTGTAGTTAACTTTTTCTTTTAAATTATATTATATATTTAAATTGTATTTATAATCAAATATTATATAACAAAATATTGTTAAATACTATAGGTAGTTTTAAATCAATTATAATCGAAATACTATATTATTATAAATAAATACGAGGCTTTTTTTGTTCGGTCAATTTAATAGTCAATTGTTGATTGTTATTTGGGCTCTGATTTGTTTATTTTGAAAATCTATTTTAATGAGGTTAATTATTTGAAAAAGTTATTTTATTAAAACATATTTAACTATTTTAATTTAAACATATCGGTAAGAATCAAATTTAAGGAGTCTACTTATTTTAATGAGCCAATCACTAAAAATCTATCTAAAAAGGTCTAATTATAATTAAAACATATGTAATTATTTTAATTTAAACACACTTTTAGAGTCAACTTATTTTAAAAATCCTGTTTCAACGAATCTACTTGTAAAGATATGTGCCAACTTAAAACACATATAAGTACTTTAATTTAACACATCTTTAGAATACAAATAAAATAAATAAAATATACAATATTAAAATAAAAACTTAATAAATATTGAAATAATAAATAATAAATATTAATAATAATCTGTGCATGCACGATATATAAATTAATATAAATAAAATATAAAACTAAAATCATTTTGTAACATGGTAAAACTGATTTTAGAAAAACGTTTTATTTGAAAATTTACATAAAAACGGCCCCGACATCTCATTAAAAAGTTAACTTTTTGATTTAATTAAATTGACTTTCATCCTATCTTTACACAATTTTCATTTAAATAGTTGAGTTTTTATCACGCCGTAGACCTAGCTAAGCTATAACCCCTACCTAGTGATTATGTTATATAAGTTAATATTAATATGAGACATGATTAGATGATTTTTTGTGCGCTCACTTTGGACGACTCTAATACAATTTTTCATAAGTTTCAAGTTTTAAATGAAAATCAATTTTTTATGATTTTAAGAGTAACATAAATTTCTTGTAAAAAAAATACATAAATTTGAAACACATTAATTTTTATTGCAATAATTTAAACAATTATTTTAAAATAAAAATATAAGACTGCAGTAAGAAGCCTCTCTTCACTCCCTTCCTCTTTTTCAATCGAATCCCTCTTGTCTTTCTTTTCTCTTGAATTCAATAGCATGTTTCCTAAACTTTAAAATTTTAAATATTATCTCAACTAAAGCTAAAGTCAAGGAAAAAAAATAACTTAATATTAACTTTATTAGTTGAGTTTTCAAATCATATAATAAATTCTAGTAGGAATTTCATTTTAATACTGCTCCATATGGAATAAATATTGGCTAATACATTTATAAATAAGTCATGCTTAGATACAATTTGAAAGAAGTTTAAATTTTTCATCAATATTCAAGATGGGATAAGTGAAAATGTGAAAAATATGGAAAGAAGTTTACTTAGGTCAAAAACTCAATAATATTGTTATGGATTAAAAACTAGGATGTATTAATTGCGATGTGTATCGGAACTTATCGAGTTTTAATAGCCGCGCTTGTGTTTAGTGACTTAATTATGCCCTCACAAGATATCTCAGTGTGTATGAGAATCAAACGAGAGGTAGTTCTAAGAATGATGAGTTAGACCCTTTATATAGATGTGCGTAGTCTTAGAATCATATTAGGGTTAGGAACCTTGACGGACAAGACACCTCCTTAAAGGATTCTGGATTCTTCTTGTGATAAAAGTAGTTTTCATGTAAGAATATGTTTTCTTATGAATTGAGGTGTCTTGGGGGCTACTTCTTGGAGCAGTTTCCTTGTAATTGGACATAATTAATTGGTTGTATATTTAGCTAATTAATTAATTATGAAATTATTTAATAATTATGGTTTCGAGCCTCATTAAATGGGCTTCCCTTTTGGACCAAACTAAGTCTATAATACTACATTAATTGTGTCTTTAAGAATTATTTTTTTATCCATATCATTTACCCCCAACTTCTGTAAAGTGTGCAACACTTTGTAGGAGTTAAGGTTCATGAATTTGTCATTGAAGTTTGCTTTTATGTATTCCAGAATTTTGCTAAATTCCATTTTGTCCTCAAGGATTTTTCTTTATTTATGGAGAATTTTCCACAATTTGTTTTGTACCCACATGTATTTTTCCTCAATTTCTAGAAATTTGCCTCTATTTATAGAGAATTTTCCATAATTTATTTGCCTTTTAAATCATTTTTAATTATTTTTTAGCATTTTTCAGCATTATTTTCGATTCGACCAGGATTCTGGTTGATTTTTATCTTCAATAAAACCATGGTCGATAGGAGTTCCTGGTCGGCCAAGGTTCCAAAGTGTTCATGGTCGACCGGGATTCCTAGTCGAATTCGACCAGAATCCTGGTCGATTTTTGCTTCACTTGGAACCCTAGTCGACAGGGGTTCCTGGTCAGCCAAAGTTCCCTTGTGTTCCGGGATGACTAGGATTTCTAGTCGAATTCGACCAGGATCCTGGTCGATTTTGAGCTATTCACATGCTTCTAGTCGATAGGGATTCCTAGTCAAATTTTGTAACACCCCCAAATCCGGGGTCAGGGATCTGGTCATCATGTGAAAATTCACAATATAAAATCACCTAATTAATAATATTTTAGAATCGCATGTAGTTATTTAATATCTGAAATCTAATTTTATTATTATTTTAGAAATTATTTTCGGTTCAATCCCATAAAACCGAATCTAATTTCTAAATTAATGATAAGATAAATATGAAAATGCATCCAACTGAAATAAAATAAAAAAAAATTTCTCCTCTTTTGAGAAAAGTAAATAAAATATTTAAATAATAATTATATATTTTGAAAATATCCGCGTTCTTACATTCTACCATCTTTATAAGGATTCTGTCCTCGAAATCAGCTAAGGAAAACACTAGGATTTCCGTTTGCCAACTTTCTATTCATGTATCCAAATTGACATTTAACTTATTGATTCTTCCATAACATCATCGACAATACTAATTATTTAATCTTTAACACTCATCCTCTTTGGTCTAAAATTTCTATCGATTTCCTTATATAGGACAAATCTAGTTGTACCACTACATTTTCATACTTCATCATGAGCCTAGAAATAGGGATTAAACATTCTTCATCCTAATACGGGAAACATATTATGCACATTTTACAAAATTGGTGACAGCGTCAATTCGTGTATAATTTCTCCCAAAACCTCGAATTAAATCTGTAGCCTTATTGCAGCTTTAAATTTCTATCAACAAAGTTAACTCATTCTAACCTGATTGGTATACCTTCAAAATTTTTTGAGTTAACAAGAATCACGGAACTTTGAAGAAGAAAAAAAAATTCATATCAAAGAAAGTGTCACAAAATATTAATCCAGTTTTATTTCAGATGTTTTATATATACTTGCTGAACATTTCTGTGACACCCCCAGACCCGGGGTCGGAGATCCAGGTTGCCACTATCCAATTTCTAGTATATACGCACACTTGTAATCCAATAATAACAAACAACGATATAATAATCGCAAGGTAAATGACATGCTGATGACCCCAACACCTTATCACACGCACACATGAGCCATATTCTCAGAAACAAAGTTATAATAATTTACATAATTAAGTCTTAAATGTTACATTATATAGTAATTACAACTGGAGTTGTACTACTGACTATAATTTCCTGATGAAACTATACAGCAATCAAAAGTTTATTAGCTTACACATGTTTCATATACTTACATAGGTCATACTTATAAATAAACCTGATTAGCAAAAGCTGAAAGCCTATCCTACTAAGCTTTCCTACCTCAGGGACAGTAACGTGGATCCTCTCATACGGGGCCCTTGCCCTTGCTACCCGCGTGCGTAGGGTTCGGTGCACACGGCTGGGCATGGTCAGCAACTGTAATGTGGGGAAAAGGACAACAAGCAAGAATGAGCTACAAATGCTCAGCAAGTAATAGATAACAGTATATCAAGGTAGTGAAACAATAACAGAATATAATCTCAAGATATCGATGAAACTAATATATGCGAATAAAACAGTACTCAAAGCAACCAACAAAATCAGAGTTGATTATACTTCCCGTTGACACCATCAGTAACTCAGCACCTAGGCTTTAGTTACAGTGCAATGTCAAATTCTAATTGGAAGAGGGGACTATGATGAGAGATTTTTCAACGCCCTACTGTATGCGATGATCAGTCGCATTGTACAATAGAAGAAACAGTCACTTTCTATACTAGTAGAAGGACAACCCCTTATCGGGACGTCACCCTAGGCAACTCATGAGCCTTTAATTATGCTGGGTCGTGCGTCACTCGACCTCTTACGCAACCTTACTCTAGTCCCTGGTGAATACGTAACACCATAACTTAATCCGGAAGGAATAGTATATTCGAAATTTCCAGACTAACAATTATCCTTTCTAGGATTTCAATCATCAGATCATATATTCACTTCCGAACTTTGGTGGAAGTAATCGTATCGGTGTGGGTTGACTCTTAGTCAACGAATTAACAAAATAAGGTACTCGGTTCGAGAAGAGTCCAGAACACAACCGGAGAGTCGCTAGAAAACCACCTTAATAAAGAGTATTGAATTGGAACACTATACTAGTTCCGAAAGACTCAAGTATATATGGGAAGAATGTCAGGATTATTCATACCTTCCCTAGTGTGGGGTTGTTAGCCCAAAAATACTCGCAGAATATTTTATTGGTAATTAAATAACCAATAATTAATTAAAAACAATATTTAAAGAATTCTCGAAAGCTCCAAAATATTTTTAGAGATCATCAAAATATTTCAGTAGTGATTCAGGTACTTGGTTAACCCTCGAATCTCAGTAAATCGGGAGAATAAAAGAATCAAAGTAAAACCATGTTAAAATAGGGCTATGAATAAAAGTAGTTGACAATATTTGTCTTTTTAAAATTTCCAATATTTAAATAATATTTAAATAATATTAAAATAATATTTAATATTATTTAAAATAATTAAATACTGCTAATATAATTGAATGATCTCGTTTTGAACGCTTCATAATATTTAAATAATATTAAATAATATTTAAATATTTTTCGAAATGGATTTTAGAATAATTCATAAATGTTGAAACACTATTCAATCTTTTTAAATAATATTTAATTAATTCTTAAATACTATTTAAATAATTAAAATAATCATCAAGGTTAAGTTGATGATCCTCAGTGATCATCATAAAATTTTCAATACAGTTTGAATCAAATAGTTTGATAATTATCGACTACCGTCGATAGAATAACCTGCTCCCCCCGGTTAGTCGTTAAGTATCCCGAAGAATCATTCGTTTCACGAAACAGTTGTTCACTCGGGTTTCAGACATGCTCTACTTTTCGAGAAGTCCAGAGCAGTCTCAGAATTAAATTGAAAAGACTCGAAGTAATTCAAGATAAATATGAGATATGCAACTTTAACAACTTATACATAATCTTGTGATATACAAGAATCAACATGACAAAGCGTCGGATACTTGCCTGAGTGTTCGAGCCGGTGTATGTTCCCTCCTTGCTTTGACTGAGTGTCTACAAACGAAAACAGTATCGTCATTAGCTATAAGAACGTTTCTTATTAGTTCTATTAGCACATACTCTTACAACTACCTTACTCTTTCCAAACGACACATGTTAGTCAAGTCCATTAGCTCGTAGTATTCCCATGTCATTATATGACATTTTTCGTTAAGGGTTCATTTTCTAATTTAGCCTCAAACGTCATTTATGAGAAGGAGTGGCTAAGACTAAAGTGCTAGCATTTCCCTAGACTTTTCACTTGTACCACTTGGATTCAAACAATTTTAACAATTCAGGTTTTAATCTTTTTAATCCAATTTTTCTTCCCAGGTCATCACATATGTCCTAGTGTTTTAAATAAAAGGTTCAAGATTTATGGAGTTCCCTAACTAGGGTGATCATAGCTCCAAAGTTCGTAGAAAACAGGACTGCTGAATTTCTGCACTACCCCTACCATTTTGGCCATATCTTTTAGCTCGTAACTCCGATTGGCATAATTTTTACGGGTAAACGATCCAGAGACCATTATCTATCTGACCATATATAGAAATCACAAAACAAAATAGGGTATCCCCTTCGGGTTCCCTTGAACAGTTAAGGCCAGAAAAAAAATGACGTGATTATGTTTGTACGTTCATCGTTTCCTCAATTTTTAACCTATTTAAATACAACCCAAACAACTCCAACAAAATTTATACAACTACTTGAACATATGAAAACTCAATCCCAAGTGGTTTCATAATTATCCAAGCATCCAATTGTTACCAATAAATCACCAAAACTCCTTCACCAATTCATCTTATTTTTAAAACAATCTTACTTCTTCACAATCAAACAATTCATTCCATATCATTCCATACCCTTAACATCCATAAACTTTAATCAAATTATCTCTACATTTCACAATTATAACCAACAAAATAAGCAAGCTTTAACTATGATCATAATCAAAACATGGCATCCAAAGCCATACAATCATCATATAGCTATTACTTGAGTTCCATGGCTATATATGCATAACAACTATCCATAGCCTAATTAACACTTAACAAACACTAACAAAGTTTAAGGAATCATAAAACACGAGTTTAAGATTTTATTTTTATGAAAAGTTACTATTCATGTTCTTGGATTTTTATGAAAATCAAGAGAATTAATGGATAACTATGTGCAAAATTGATATGGATGCTAGGTAATGGTTATACCTTTCTTTTAAGCTACTAATCAACACAATCAAGCAAGAAATGATGAAGCTTTGGATTTTTCTTCCTCCCTCTTCTTCACTTCAGCCGAATGCTCCTTCAATGGGGTGTGTTTGATATTTTTTTTCCCCTTTTACTACTAGCTTGGCTTTTGGTTAATAAAAGGGCAAGTCAACATCCTAGTCTTCTTTGACTTTGATCAAGCATACAAGCTTCCATAACACACCAACTAATATTAGTATTTGTATTTCTCTATTTTTGTACAATTATATAAAAAATCGGTTCTTTTATTAATGTAGGTAGTACTTTGATTATTCATTTTCGCAACGATCCGCTATGACGAATTTAATAACTATTACTCATTCCGGGAATTCTAATAAATTGAATACCCATCAAAACATCATTCCTAATTATTATTCAATATATAATTTATCATGTAAACTCCATCCTAAGTATTCGAAAGAGTTCGGATGCGATTCTCCGGATAAAACATATTAAGAAAGTACTACGTATATTACGTAGACCAACTTAAAAATACAACTACGAAACTCTACTATTCGACACATAATTTATATAACTCCACCATTTTGACCTCTAATGCGTACTCACTATTTATTAATAAAAGTTTTATAGATACCTGGAAATTAGGAATATTACAATTTTTTTGGCTCACTCTTACTTTTCATCATACACTTTTCCAGACAGGATGAAAAAATATTAGCCTTTCAGAAAAAGTAGACCACCGAGATTTATCCGTGTAGTTCGGAAGAAGAAAGTAAGATGTCTTACTAAGATTGTTGAGAACCAGAAAGTTTGTATTTGGAATAAGTTTTATTTATATATATTGGTATATTATATATATTTCTTGGTATAGAACCGTTCTAGCCATTGGTATATTTCTTATCAAAATTATACTAGTAATATAAGATTGGTGTAAAGAGGTTTTTAAAATCAATTGTGGTATAGTGGGGAATTGTTCTAAAACTATGAATATTTGAGGGATCTTATGGATGGGGTCACAAGCGTGATTTAGTTTGATTATTTAAGGTTTATAATGATTATTGATGTTTGGACTTTAGATTCTTGTTTCTAGAACTATAAACTAAAAGATCTTGGTAATTGGGGTCGTAGCTGTAGATTTCAGATATTGAATAACTACAGGCAGTTCTAAAATATTATTAAATATGTTATTTTATATTAAGGATTTTCACGTGACGACCAAATTCCTGACCCCGGATTTGAGGGCATTACAAGGTGCTATCAGAGCTGATGTTATAGAAACTAGAAATGAGAGTGTGTAGGAGTGTTTATAGTTAAGTAAGGAATGTCAGAGCTCATATAGAGTTCGTGTTGGACTATTGGATATAGTACTAATGAATAAGTTAATATTGGAACGATTGCTAGAGATGGTTGTGCTGAGCTGGATAGAATTCCTTGCGACTATACCTACTGTGGAATCTTTAGAGACTACTACAAGTCGACAAAGAAGTAGGGTATCGATAACTTTAGGACGTGGAGAAAAAGAGTTTGGAATCGAACGATGGTCCATCAGAAGAGCCGACAAAGAAGACATCGGTGACGACCTTGGCAATACCTTCCCCATTTGTAAACTATTTTGAGTACTTTTCCCATCAATGATTTATTTTTACACTTTTCCCAAAAAGACTTTTGATAAAGAATATATCCCTCACTTGCTCATTATGTACAAATATTTTCTTTTTCGATTATTCTTTTCTCCAGAAATAACATATTTGGGTTTGTTCAGTTTTAATCAAAGGAGTACATAAAAATATTATTCTTCAAAAGTCATTAATTATTAATTTGATTTTAAATTTATTTCATATGTCTCTACTCCAACTGAGGTGAACAACCTTATTTATAGGGGACACAAGTAATATCCATCTGTGTGATAGAAGTTTGATGAGACACCATCACTTGTGTGTTGTACATTACAAGAAGGCTAATTACCTTTATTTATAATGTCTTAACTAAGGCACACAACATTAAGTTCTTTTGATCATATTGATCACCCAATTATTTTTACATCTCAAATACGGTTTACTTTAAAACTCAAATATGTTATAACCTCAAGAATAAAGAACAGAAATGTAAATCAGTTTATTTTGAAAACTGAACAGTAAATAAATCACGGTTTATATTGAAACTAAAATAGTGTTGTATGTCATAGAAATGAATCATCTGTGAAATCATAATATATAATAGCCACACTGGGCAATATGAATTTGATACAACATATAAACAATATTGTCACTTGATCAGTTCAAAAGTAATAGGACATCTTTATGTGTTTTCCCAGATGACTATCTATTATAGAAGGGGGGTTGAATATAATAGTATCAAGTAAATCGATTATGAACACAAGTATGTAAAAAGAAACACTGTTTTGTATTAATGATAATTAACTTGAATACAAAACTCTCTCAAGAAAATCAATGTTTTTAAGTGCTGCTAGGTTATGAAAGATATGACTTTAAAGTTACAATAATGTTAACCTATGTCTGTGTTTATATAGACACATTTATAATTCAATTACAAAACAGATTATGAAAAGAACAGCTTTAATAAGGAAATAGACTTGTATTTGGATTCCTTCTTCACTATCATAATCATAATCATACTCTGATTTGATTGTTTTTTTCACAAACTCTGATTGATAAACTGTGTCGGTTGTCATTCTCTGATTTGAGCATTTTTTGTTAGAGTAAACTCTGATAGAGTATTTTCTAGTAGAGTAAACTTTGACCAACAACTTCCTTAAACTCTAATGATGTCAGTATAAACTCTATTCAGTTAATATCTGACAACATCAGTGTTTATTTCCTAACATTATAGCCTATCGGTACATTTCTATACCCATAGTTATAACAAGGATTCTCAAATATAGGAAGATGGATTGGTTACCATATCCTCCTTAAACTCTGTTGGACCTATCTCATGGTCACTTATGCTAAATAAATTCCAATCTAATAGAGCAACTGAAATAAAATGTATGCTTAGTTTTAAATACATACCATATTCTCGTTATTTACTACAATAATTCACTGGATATGATGAGTTTATTATAATCAACTTCCAATATCAAAAGACCATTGTTAAGTAACACTGTTTGCATGATAAAACATTTAAGAAACATAAATAGTCCTCAACAATAATTATTTATCACGATACGAATAATCGAGAACAGTAAAATAAAAGTATTTAGGATGATCAAGGAGAAAATACTTGCCTTTGGTCCTTAGCAATTACGTACGATCGAAGTAACACAACTATTTCCTTTTTCCATCTCACGGTATCACTATTTAATAATTTTTTGATTTGACACTCTTGCGATTGCTACGAGTCTGAACTATTGAGATCGAGTCCACGCGTCTACATCTATAGTCAAATATAATACGATACTTTAGTCCTTGAAGCAGCTCGCTATATTCTACGAGCGTTTATAACTTAATTGTATATACTTATCTCAGACGTATTCCTATTAACAAGAAAACACACATCAAACCCAACAAACCAATAAATAAAATATAAACCCAATTATTAACTAATTCTCAAACAACTAATTAACCCTCGAGACTTGTCTTAAAACAACCATTAATCCTCAGGATTCATATATAAGTAAACAATTAACTCTCGAGACTCGATTATAAAATAACAATTAATCCCCAAGACACGAATATAAATAAATAACTAATCCTCGAGACTCGAATATAAATAAACAAGTAATCTTCAAGACTCGAATATAAATAAATAATTAATCCTCGAGACTCGAATATGAATAAACAATTAATCCTCGAGTTTCGAATATAAATAAATAATTAATCATCGAACAAAAAGGAATAAAAACGACCAATTCTAATACATACTTTAAAACTTATAACGTCTACCCTCGATGACTTTATCAAATTAAACAATTAAACATAACATTAAATATTTTTAAAATATTTTTAGACTCGAAATGGATCACTAAAAGGTCTCGTAAAATATTTAATACAGGTTCATAAAGAAATTTAAAATTTAAAATTATTTTTATAGCATCCAGATTATTTTTCTGATCTTAAAAATAATTGTTTCGTTTAAAATGGAAAAACAAATCAATTAATATTTAATTAATAAGAATAAATCAATTAATAATTAAATTAATTGATTATTCAAATTAATTAATTAATAATTATTTTTAAATAAATTATTTTTAAAAATAATTAACTAATTAATATTTTTAATTAAATAATAATTGAACCTTGAAATAAATATTTTCTTACAAGAATTTTTTTAGAAATAAGGTCTTTGTAAAATGAACGTTTTCCTTGGTCACGATCCCTCAAAATCAGTCACAAACAATACAATTTAACTATACTAAAATAAAGTAAACAAATTTAAACCACAAAACAAATTATAACTATACACATAAAATTACCAGATACGGAGAACATAATCACCTAAACCCAAAAATCTGGTCAATATGGAACTTTACGGAGTATAAAAATAATCTCTAAAATTATGAAATTAATATATATAAACTAACATACCCGAATATTTATTAGAGTCAAGTCAGGATTTTAAAAGTCTTACCATATAATCAACTACGGACACCCCACGAGTCTTTTCTAATTGCCAAAAAATATTTTCAGAAAAATTCGAGATTAATACTCATTCACAAACACGTGTTGTACTGCCTCCTAACTTGATCACCATCATCAAAATCTTTTTCTATACTCTTAAATAAATTAAAAAGGAAAATCTGCTCAGAAAATAATCTTCTCAAAACTCATCCAAAATTATACATATGCGTAGAGTTTAAAGCGCTGGTACGGTTTGTATGTAATGAATTTTGAAAGGTTTGAATATATATATATATATATATATATATATATATATATATATATATATATAAATACGTACCGTGAGGAGACATAGCAAAGGATAGCAGGCGACTGCGCTCGAGTATAAAGCGGGGCGAGAAAAAAAATATAGGCAGACAGTGGGAGAGAAGAAACAGAGAGAAAGAAACAGAGGGGGAAAAATTAGGGGTAGGAGGTTTGCTGGTAGAATAGGTTATAATATATATATATATATATATATATATATATATATATATATATATATATATATATATATATATAGTAACTAAAAAAACATTTTCTAAAAATAATTTCAACGTTTAATTATTAAATGATTTTAAATAATCTCAAAAATTTTATAAAAATATTTTATGGGTAAAATATAAATTTTATTATTTTCAAAACGAATTAAAAATAATAACTTTTTAAAATATTTAAATATTTCGAATATTCAAAAATATGAAAATACTAAATTTTGAATATTCAAATAATTTACTCAAATAAAATTTTACTCGAAAAAAAATACAGACTCGAGATACTAACCCGATCAGTAAAATAATAATAATAAAAATTTAAACCGAACTCAGCCCCACTGAACCGAAAATAATTTCTAAAATAATAATAAAATAAATGTGGAAATGCATCCAACTGAAATAAAATATAAAAAATTTATTCCTCCTCTTTTGAGTTAAGTAAATAAAATATTTAAATACTAATTATATATTTTGAAAATATCCGGGTTTTTACAAATTTGGTTAAGATCTGTTATTTCCCTTAAGTACAAGAAATTTGTAGAATTGGTTTGAATATAAACTTAAGAATTATTTCAAATTCTCGTAGATTTAAGTTTGTTCAATAATAATGTTTGAATGTTTGGAAAGATTAAACAAAAAGAAAGAACTAGAAGAATTAAAAAGAAACTTGAAAACAAATCTTTTAAAATTACTAGTGGATTGATTTTTCTACTATTGAATGTTTTTGCTTTCAATAAACCTTGTTCTTAGAATCAAGCTGCTTACAACATATGAATGGAACTAAGAAAAGCAATAAAAATATCTTTTATTTCTCTATTGTGATATTCTTGTTCGACTTCCTTATATTTGGTACAATGAACTACTAAACTATACATAACAGCTCATAGACCTCTACCTTATTCTGGACAAGTCTTTGTCTTGTTCTTCTCCTTAAAAACTGTGTTATCTTGAAAGTCTTCACAGTCCTGACATGACTGTTTTTCATTGATTTAGACTCCTGCAAAGATCCCTTACATTTGCCTTTAACTATTTTGGGAAACTTTGATCAACTAATAATTGTTGTGTAGCTTATCAGTTGAGCCTTCTTTACTTATCTATCGATGGATAAGTTATCCATTGATCAATTGATGTATCAATGGATGTTTGAGTATCCATCGATCCCCTTATCCATTGATTGCCTTTTTATCCGTTGATTGCTTTGATGCTTTTATCCGTTTATGGAAATCCATTGATTTGACTTTTGTTGACCTTTTGACTTATTATCAAGACACTATCCTTTTATCCATTAAATTGAGTGAAAGTTCCACAGCATACAGGTTGTATCCATGGATCCCCTTATCCATTAATTGTCGTATTATCTGTTGATTGTCTTGATACTTTTATCCGTTGATGGAGATCCATTGATTTGATTTTTGTTGACCTTTTATCCATCGATTAATCATCCATATCCATTGACTCCTTTATCCGTTGATCACTTCATTTTAGAGAATTATGACTAAGAATATTTATACTTTATCAGCCATTCTTTACATCCATTGATGAGCTATCAATCGAAGCCAATAAACATCAGTTGATTAGATGATCACATCCATCCACATATTACAATCAACTGATAATACAAGGAATTCTAAGTCACTGTTACGATCCATTTTAACAGTTGATTAATAACAACTTCAACTGATAAATGGTTCCCTAGTCAATGTATATTTATAGATCACATATCCATTGATTAATGACAAAAGTAAGATCAAAATTACAATTTTAGGTAATTTGTTATCATCATACAACATGATTCCTAACAGGATCCTAATCATTTCTAGTACCTCAGCCGTATCTTGGTCGAAGTTGATTCTTGGTCGATTTTAGGCCATCTTTGTCTCTAGTCGACAGGAGTTTCTGGTCAATTTTAGGCCATTTTTTGGCTTCTAGTCGACAAGGTTTCCTGGTCGATTTTAAGCCATCTTTTGGCTTCTAGTCGACAAGGTTTCCTGGTCGATATTTGATGATTTATGAAGTTTAATAGGCCCTGGCCCATGAACTTTAAATTTTTCTTAAATCATTTGGTGGTCTTAGTCCACGTCAATTTTTGGGCCAAAGGCCTGCTAGACCCAATTAGTTTATGGGCCTTCATTTTACCGGTTATAGAAAGTTTAACCGGTTGAGTTACCATTTTCCTCGGCTATAAATTAGTGAACTAAGATCTTCATTTTTCACTTCTCACTTCTTTAGTAAATTTTTCTCTAAAAATTTCTCTCTAGAGTTTCGTTAGTAAGGGTGATTTCAGAAGATTTTTATGATCAATCTTCATCTTTTTCATTTCAAGCCTTCATCTGTTGAATTAAATAAATTTATAATCAACATTGTATCATTTCAAGGTAAATTTTTAGCAACAAATCTTTATTGTACTGATAAAATGTTGATCTAAAAATTTATTTAACACCTTGTATTAATACAAGGTAAAGATGAAGAAGATTGATACAATGTTGATTATAAATTGGTTGGAGTCATACAAAGATTTGTTGCTAAAAATTAGGGATACACCTTATTCATGGCTAATGTAAACCCAACCCAATATCGAAAATACCTTGTCCATTTAAAATATTAAAATGTATTAGTTGATGTGTATATAAGCATATTCTAATGTTCCAAAGTTGCTCCTTGCCTATATATATAGAAAGAAATTAAATAAATTTTATTAGAATCTGAAATATATCAACCGATCAGTAAAAAATCAATGACTCTGGTTCTTTTCTCTCTCATTTAGATGGTTCTCTGTCGATCACTGGCATGTATATATATATAATAATAATAAAATTGAAGTTATTATATTTTACGGATCCATATTATATACATATTTATATTTATATTTATTTTAAATAAATTTGTGTTTATGATATATAATTTTATTTATAATCGAACTAATTAGTTTAATTAATTTATTATCATTCAAAATTTTACTAAATTTTAATAAATCGATATCATACACCTTAAAATAAGTTATTAATCCTTAAAAAAATTATTATAAAAATATTTATATCAAATTAAATTTCAAAAAAATATAATAGAAAAATGTATTCACTTAATTGCAGACTAATCCATACACTACCTGAATTATAAGTTAATATAACTAAAAATCTTACATTAACATTGTATCAGTACAATAACTCGTCCCATTTTTATTAATAAAATATTAAAAAAACAAAGATATTATACTGCAGTTCTGTAAAAGAGCAGTCTCATTGGAAAACGTTTTAATCGACTAAATTTGAAAAATAATTCATAAATATAATAAGGCCCTTTCAATTTTAATTTTTGTACATGAAAGGTCAATTCCTAAATCATGGGTCTTGTCATCATTTTTATTTGAATTGTTTTTTATTTTTTTGGGTTTTGGTCCACAACAAACTATTAACAATCATCACTCCGCGCTTTTTTCGTACGGCTTTTTTCCGTTGATAGAAAAAACACCCTAGTGCAGAAGCGCGCAGATAAGGTGAAGTTAGAGCATCTCCAATGAGGTGCTAAAAAGAGTGTCGTTATATAACATGATGTGACATAACACTCTTGTCGACACTCCATTGGTATGAGAGGGGTGATAACCAAAATTGACAATTTTCAGCACTCTTTGACACCCTATCGAAATGGTAAAAATGTGTTACATCACATTAAAGCCATAAACATTCATAAACAATATTATTTATACATGTATCAAAGATTAACAACTTTGAATTTCAACCATTAGAGTAAAATTTTCTACAAAGAATAACAAGAGTACTATTGAAGAGAGAAAATAAAATAGTAATACTATTGATGATTTGTCAATTTTGACAATTTTAAGTTGATACCTCATTAGAGACGCGGAAAAAATCGCAGAGTGATGGTTGCATCAACAGCATGTTGGGGAACATAACCCTTGTTTATATACCGTCAACATCCTTTTTTTTTTCCTGACAAGCACCATATTCTGAGATATGTACTTATATTATAATATGATTTTTTTGGTTTATGTCAAATTGTAGATTCATACATGCGAAGAAACTAATATTATAATTTATAAAATAACTAAAAATAATTTACTGCTCTCTACTTCTTAAAATTTATAGTGATATCAATAACTAATATCAATGGTGATATTTGAAATCTACTGCTTAAAATTTAGTACTTAATGAATAGAGTAATTACTTTATTCTGTCTTTTCAATCATTGTGTAACTTTACAGGTTATACAATTAATGTCATATAATTAAATACTCATCCAAATATTAAATTAAATATTGTCGGTATTTACATACTGGTAAAGTTCTAGCACGTTATATTTCATCAACATTCACAAAACATGGTTGTCGTTGAAAAAGTGGTTTTGGCTGAAAAAAATTATTTACTCCTTGTCTTTAGACTCATATAAGAGAAATAATCTATAAATCAAATACTTGTATAGTTTCTCTGAATAAATTACGAACGCAGTAACGCTGAATATTGGTTTGTGGCATACTGGCATTGCTTTATCTAAAGCAACCTGTGTGCTGTGGGGCCTGTGGCACTTTTTCGCACAAAAGCAACCTGTGTGCTGTGGAACTTCATTGTTGCAGCACATGTTGGTAACTTACCAGCTTATGTTGTTGGTAGATGCAGAGCAAAACCAATGAAATCCTGTACTTCTAGCAACCTGTGTGCTGTGGAACTTCATTGTCGCAGCACATGTTGGTAACTTGCCAGCTTATGTTGTTGGTAGATGCAGAGCAAAACCAATGAAATCCTGTACTTCTATACTCGAAATCTCATGGCATTTTAGCCCCCATAAATATTTACGTTTTATACGTATTTATTAATTTAATTTTGTTATAATAATTATTATTAATATTTTAAATTTATTAATATGAATATTAAATTTTTAAACGTCGTTGATATAATGCAAACTACTAAATTTTATTGGTATTTTATAACCAATACTTATTATATCTTATATATATATAATTATTTTGTAATTTAAATTTGTTTGAATTCATAAATTTATTACTAATATCCGATCAAATTAAATATAATTGCGATAGTTAATGAACCGTAAATCAATAATAATGGTGTCGTAGGAAAATCTGGGATCAGTTGCAGATTTTCAAGCTCAATACTTTACTAAAAAAATTGTATCTTGGTAAGAAGTTTTGTTTTAAATTTAAACTATTTTCAAATACTCCCTCTGTCCCCTTTTACTTGACCCTTATGAAAAAAACATTCATATTAAGAAAATATTTAATTATATGGTTTATTTCTATATTTACCCCTAATAAATGTCTTGAATAATGAAATAAATTTGAAAATGAGTTGTAGAGTCAAACATGAAAAATAGGAGTAAGGAGTAATTTTGGAAAAATAGGTAAACAAATATATTGAAAGAAGATATGAACAACTATTTTGGGATAATTTTTTTTACATAAGGATCAAGTAAAAGGGGACGGACGGAGTATGGTTGAATAACTCAAGTATTAAAGTGTTTATCATCTGTTGTCGTCTTACGTGGAGTTGCTGATCGCTAATTTTTTTAAAATAATTACTCATTTATAAGGTTATAAACTCACATATTCAATAAAAAAAAATTAAACTTTTTCCTATTCAACTACTTCTATACTTATGCCTATATTTTAGTTAGTATTTGATTTTAACATTTTATAATGTTAACTTGTACTAGAATTCAACAAACTTCATATTAGTTGTTGTATAACTCGATCGAGGCCTATCCTCCGAGTTGGACAGTCCACTAATTCAAGACCAAGACATGATCAAGCATATTCCAATGTAAGCGAACTACACGTAAATGAATCCGTTACGTGAGAGAGGAGTGTTAATAAGGATCAACTTGTCTAGTTGGAGATATATCTGATGCTACAGCTAATGCCACGTGGAGTTATAAGAATGCTATACAAAAGAAGTTGATGGTAGCATATCAAACAAAAACAAGTCAAAGGCAATTACCATAGTTAACAGTTAATTAGATAGAAAAATTGTATGTATAGTTCATAAGAGACTATATACCTCAGTTCGATTCTAACAGAATATACAAAACATCTCTCTCCCTCTCTCACCCCCTACTTCATCTTCTTCATAGATGCTTCTTGATGTAAACATGACATATTGAGGTTCATCTAACTCTATATGATATCAGAGCTTCTGAAAGCATAGAAGTGAGCTTCATAATCGTCTTCGTAAACAACTTCTCATCACTTTCAGCGATCGTTACATAGAGACACAGGTTCAATTTCTTCAATTTTTGCATCAAATTACATTTCTGCTCTGAGATCTGTTCTACATATTGTTCATCGATAAGCGATTTGTTACTTACTATGTCAATAGAGTCATATTGATTGTTCGTGGTTGTTCTTGAGCAAGTTAGGTCACAATTAGGTCAACTTTTGGTGTTAAGTTTTGGGAAAAATGCCTTGAATATCATATGCTAATGTAGTTATGAACAATTCAACTTAAAACGTCGAAGTTAGTGGTGAGTCAACACCTACTGTTAATGACAAGATGTCGAATTTGCATCAGTATCTTCAGAATATAGATCATCCCGGTCTAGTTCTCATATCTAAGAAACTCACTGGTATTGATAACTTTGGTCCATGGAAAATGTCAATTTTGATTGCGTTGTCAGCTAAGAATAAAAATGGGATTGTTGATGGTTCTTATCCTAAACCTGAAGAGAGCTCTAATCTAAGGTCACATTGGGATAGAGTTAATAAATGGTCATAAGTTGGATATTGAACACAGTTTCAGATGAAATTACAATGGCATGGATTTTATTACTTCAGCAAAAGAAGTTTGGGATGAATTACATGACCAGTTTTCCAGTGTCAATGGACACAAAGTTTATCAGGTGTTAAATGAGTTACATGCTCTAGATCAAGGAGAGAAATCAGTTGAGATTTACCATCACAAACTCAAGAATCTTTGGGATGAATATGGAGCACTAGAATCTGTCATAGCTTGCAAGTGTGGGTGTAAATGTTGTTCATTCAAGCTACAAGAAGATATGGAACAAAGGAAGAAATTACTTCATTTTCTTATGGGTTTGAATGACTCATATTCCACAGCAAGAGGCCAAATTCTGACGATGACACCATTGCCAACTATATTTCAAGCCTTTTCTCTTATTAAGCAGGATGAGAAAAAAAAGGACATCTTACCGGTGTTTCTTTTATAGGAAGTGTCAATAAGTCTACTCCAAGGCAGGGCAATTTCAATTCTGGAGGTCAGAAATCTCAGGGCAATAAGTCACTTCTAAAGTGCACTTATTGCAACAAAGAAGGTCATATCAGGGACCATTGTTACAAACTCATTGGATATCCAGACAAGAGGAAAGGAAAAGGCAAACAAAATTCCTAGCAAAATAGTCCTGGTTTTAGACCTTTACCACAAGAATCCAATGTTAGTCATGTTGCTGCTAATCACACTACTCGAAACACTACTGGCTCTCTACAGAGCACATATCATGCTGGTAATTCTTTGACCTTAGAGCAGTTGCATAGCCAAGTGTCTCATATGAATCAGTTGATGGTTTTGATGATGAATAAAAAGAGCAGTAACAACTTGTCCACTCCTGAAGATCAGCTGATTTTCATGGCAGGTATGACACATACTGTTTTCATACTTCAATGCCTGATTTAATATGTCAACTTTGGATTGTTGATACTAGAGCAACAAAACATATGTACAGTAACAAGAATCTTTTAAATAACATTGTCACTATTTCCATTCCTTACAATGATGCTCTACCAAACAAACAGATCATTTCAGTATGTCAAGTTGGTACTGTTAAACTCAATTCTTACATCACTTTAGAAAATGTGATGTATGTGCTAGAGTTTCATTGTAACTTGTTGTCAGTCTCTAAATTGACACAAGATATTCCTTCTTCTGTCATATTTTATTCACATCATTGTGTCTTTCAAGACCAGACACAACAGAAAGTTCTAGCTACTGGTGAGCATAAGGATGGATTATTTTATCTCACACATTCAGCTTCACCCTCATCTAGTCATACCTCATCTTCAACACATACTTCTTGGAATGCAGCTTCTGGTTTTCCTGATTATAAGATGTGGCACCTTAGATTAGGGCATCCATTAGATGCTGTGATTCAACACATTGCTTCTCTTGACATTAGTTCTATGCTTTGTAATAATGATTGTCATGTTTGTCCTATGTTAAAACAATGCAAACTTTCATTTCCTAAACATAGTATTTCTAATGCTTCTATTATGTTTGAATTGATTCATATGGATGTTTGGGATCCTTATAATACATCTACTTTTGATGGTGCGAAATATTTTCTTACCATAGTAGATGATCATACTAGGGCTACATGGGTGTTTCTTATGTCTACTAAGCAACAAGTTTACCATATTTTTAAATCTTTCTTGGCATATGCCTTAACTCAGTTTAATTCTTCTGTTAAAATGATTAGAACTGATAATGGGAGTGAGTTCATTAACTCCTCTTTTTCCACTCTTCTTGCCTCACTTGGAATCATACATCAGGCCTCCTGTCCCTACACACCTCAACAGAATTCAAGAGTTGAAAGGAAACATAGACACTTACTAGCTATGGCTAGAGCATTAAGATTTCAGTTTGTTTTACCAATCAAATACTTGAGAGAATGTATTCTTACTGCAGCCTACCTTATAAATAGGTTGCCTTCTCCAGTTCTTCATTATAAAATACCTTTTTGAACTTTTGCATCTTAAACCACCTGATTACTCTTATTTAAGAACTTTTGGTTGTTTATGCATTGCATCTGATCATCATTTTGATAAATTTGGTGCTAGAGCCATCAAATCAATTTTTCTTGGCTATGGAGCTAATAAAAAAGGATACAAATTGCTTAATCTTGATAATTACTCGATTTTCACAAGCAGGCATGTTGTATTTCATGAACATACATTTCCCTATCATCACAAGTCTCCTACTTCCAATAATTCCTTCACCTTTTTGGAGTGGTTATCCACTAATTCTTTTTCATAATTCATAAATTATATTCATGTCACTGTTGACAATGATTCATCTATTCCTGAACCAACTGGTCCAAGTCAAACTTCCAGTGATTCACCTGGTCTTTCACTTGGCAATAACAATATGTCACCTGCTCATTCACCTTCAATTGTTCATTCACATTCACCTGAAAAATCTCCTTCAATTGACAACTCTATTCAACTAGATAATTCACAGTCTGAATCCATTATTAACATTCCAGTTAGACAATCATGTAGGTCTACTACTAGACCCAAATGGTGGGCATATTACTATGTCACTGGTTC
The DNA here is from genome assembly GCA_028671895.1 of Oenanthe sinensis. Taxonomy (NCBI): domain Eukaryota; kingdom Viridiplantae; phylum Streptophyta; class Magnoliopsida; order Apiales; family Apiaceae; genus Oenanthe; species Oenanthe sinensis. The sequence continues at coordinate 27,461,273 of CM053813.1, read as the reverse complement.
TACCACACCACATAATGTGAGTCTTCTTTCTTCCCAAATTGTATCCTCACCACATATAACCATTGAACCTTAGCATTTCTTTCAAACTGTCAATAATCCTAAATGGATAGAAGCCATGCAAAAGGAATTGCAGGCACTTGAAAAGAACAATACCTGAAAACTTGTTCATTTACCACCAGGGAAGAAAGTAGTGTGGTGTAAATGGGTTTATAAAGTGAAATATCAACCGAATGGAGCAGTTGAGAGGTATAAGGCCAGGTTAGTGGCCAAAGGTTTCACACAGTTAAAAGGGGTTGACTTTCATGACACCTTTGTTCTTGTTGCAAAGATGGTCATTATTAGAACATTATTAGTTGTTGCTGCAATCAAGAGTTGGGTTATTGTACAGTTAGATGTTAACAATGCCTTTTTATATGGAGATTTAGATGAAGAGCTTTACATGAGTCTGCCTTTAGGCTATATTAAGAAACCCTGTGTCAATGATTTGGTCTGCAGATTACTTAAGTCCATCTATGGGTTAAGACAGGCATCCAGATGCTGGTTTTTCAAGCTAACTAAGTGTTTGGTGGAAGTAGGGTACTCACAATCTCAGACTGATCATTCTATGTTTACATATGACCATGATGACACTTTTGTGATTGCAGTCATTTATGTGGATGACATTTTACTATCAGGAATAACCAAATAGCTATCAATGCTTTTAAACATATCCTCGATGTCAAGTTTAGTAACAAAGATTTGGGCTCCATCAAATACTATATGGGACTTGAGATTTCTAGAACTCCAGCTGGTATCTTTGTCACTCAGCAAAAGTTCGTTCATGATTTACTGGCATCTGCAGCTATGACTGATTGCAAGCCTCTATTTGTTCCCATAGACCCACATTTGAAGTTGTTTGATAATTCCAAATCTGGACCTGTTCTCACTAATCCCTCTCTTTATAGAGCATGGGTTGGCAAGTTATTATATTTGAATTCTTGCAGGCCAGATATCAGTTACTTAGTTCAGATGTTAAGTCAATAGTTACATGCCCCTAGAGTCAAACACATTGTAGCTTTACTCAGGGTTCTTCGATATCTTAAATGGACTGCTTCACATGGTCTGTTTTTCCCAGCTCAAAATTCTTTGGATCTCAAAATGTATAGTGACAGTGACTGGGCTGGTGATGCTAATGATAGAAAATCAGTTGGTGCTTATAGTTTTCTCCTTGGTGATGTGGCCATTTCCTGGAGATCCAAGAAGCAACAAGTAACTTCAAGAAGTTCTGCAGAGGTTGAGTACATGGCACTTGCAGATGTTTCTTGTGAGGTTATTTGATTTCTTAATCTGTTAAAAGAATGCAATGCTGCAACAACTCAGTCAGTTCCTTTATTTTGTAACAATAAGGCTGCTGTCGATCTTACTACAAATCTAGTGTATCATGCTCGCCCCAAGCATATCGAGCTTGATTGTCATTTTATTCGAGAAAAAATTCTTATAGGCCTGATTGCATTTCATCATATTCCCACTTTGCAGAATGCCGCTAACATTCTTACTAAAGGCTTATGCAAAGTTCTACATTGTTCTTGTACTTCCAAATTGGGACTCACATTTAAAAATGTGTCTCCAATTTATGGGGGAGTAAGAGCATATTTGTCAATGAGGGAACTGAAGATATATCTGATGCTACAGCTAATGCCACAACTAATGGCACGTGAAGTTATAAGAATGCTATACAAAAGAAGTTGATGGTAGGCTATCAAACAAATAAGTCAAAAGCGGTTACAATAGTCAACAATTAGTTAGATAGAAAAATTGTATGTATAGTCCATAAGAGACTATATATCTCAGTTTGTACGCACTACTTGATTCTAACAGAATATACAAAACATCCCTCCCTCCCTCGTAGATGCTTCTTGATGTAAACATGTACATAATGTCAAATGCTCGACAAGCCGCTACATTAGCGGCGCATACTAACCCTAGACTAGTCCCGATGGCTTTCAAATCAAACAAACTCTTACTTCGCTTTAAGTTCAAAGCGACTAACAATCAATCCGAGTACAAGGCCCTTCTAGCGGATATTAGATTGGTCTGACACCTAAAAATTTTAAATTGATGGTGCTCGTTTATAATGACTCTCAACTGGTGGTACGCTAAATTAAGAAGGATTACCTTGCCAAGGATCTTGTCATGATCAAGTACCGATGTCTTGTAAAAGAAGCCATCGAGACTTTTGAATATTTCAATCTTCAACAAATTGAATTGAATGATAAGATGATGGCGAACTCCCTCTCCAAACTTATTAGTTTAAATATGGAGAAACGGGAAGGAACCATCTACCTCGAACACTTTGAAAAAGCCCGATAAAGGTCCCTTAGTGTACGTCCGACATATATAAATACAGAGATAAGTTAGACAACTCCTATCATCAACTTCCTCCGACAATGAACCCTTCCATCCGACTCCAAGGCGACTAGATCAATAAAAGCCAAAGTTTCTCGTTTCAGTTAAATCGATGGAGTCTTATATCACAAAATATTTCATAACCCTTTACTCAAATGTCTTGCCTAGGAAGAATATTGTATGAGAAAAGTGCACGAAAGCATGTACAGCGACCGCATGGAAGGAAAGGACCAGTGACAAAATCTAATATGAAACTTCATACAAATATGAATTTTAAAATTTAAAACTTACAAACTAAACACCTAATTTTGTTACCTTTTATTTATTCAAGAGATACTTGTTTTTTATAAATATGGTTTATAATTAGCTAAACGAAGGATATGTTCTTATCAATTTGGACAATCCTATATATCACCACTTGCACAATCCCATCGCCACTCGTTATTTTTTCTTTTCGAGTAAGCTTATAGAGTGATATCACTCTACTAATTTGGATGGAAATTGAACCTAAAACCGGGACAATAAAAAATAAACCCTTGCCACTCCTCGGGAAATCGGGATCGGAGGTTGCATCTCATATTCTGGGGAGGTACGAGTAGTTGTTATTTACAGTATTCACGATTTTGTTGGGATAGGAAGTTGGCAAGCCTCTTTATCTAAGACTAGATATATACTACATACAGTATAAACTTAAAAGCATTACTCCAAAAAAAAAAAAAGGTTACTTATTCACATTCATATATACATATAGCTAGTCTTAATAATAATGCTATTGTGCTCCAACTCCACGAACTCGTACATGATGAAATCCAATCTCACCAACAGATCTACACATCAAACTATCCCATCGTCGGCGTCGAAATATCGGGCGGAGACGTCTGTGGAAGCTCAATCTCAGGTGGCCCCATAGGTATAACATCAGGGTCATTGGGTGGCAGCGGAATATCAGGTCCAGGAGGTGAAGGTATAGGAGCATCAGGAACAGGCGGAGAGGGTGTTGGTGGGACAGGGAAGTCAGGGCCTGATGGTTCAAGACTCGGATTGGGAAACTCTTCAGGTGGCACTGGACCAAAGTCTGGATAATTCGGACTTGTTGGAAGTTCTGTTGGTGTGTGTGGCTTTATTTCAGGTTTTTCTGGGTGAATCATCCTGGTTGATGATGCCATGGGGATGCTTCGCACGGCTGTGATGTTTTTTAGGGGGGTTCTTGGGGTGTAAGCGAGCTTCTTCACAATATTACTTGACATAGCTTCTTTTTTCTTTTTGACCAAGGCAGGTTTCATAGATGGATAATGAGACGACATTGAGATATTTATCACTTTCTGCAGCAGGAGCGTGCAAATCGTGACACGTTGCATTTTCAAGTGGACACCTGTCTAACATGCATGCAAATAAATTACATTATACAGGGCTAAAATTTGCATTTGACATTGAAAAACTATCACTCCAAGTTACAAATGTTACTAAAACAAAAGCAATTAGCAATAGTATATCTTTTGCATGGAAGGTTATTAACCAAAAATCTCAATAGTTAACTTGCTGTTTTTCAATTTAATCATCTGATTTTTTTCCCAAACTAACCGCACTAACTTTGATCAAGTATGATTTTTTTTTAATTATATGACTAAAATTATTTAAAAAAAATATATAATAAATAAATACTAATTATTTAAAATAGAGAAAGCACTTTATATTTAGATTCTCCAGTTACTTTTTGTCTAAAAAATATTTAGATTTATACACAATATGAAACGATTAATTATAAACTTGATATCAACATCACGCATATAATAAATTATTTTGTATTGCTATAATATATATTATAAATTATAAATACATGAAAACAATCGATGTAAAATTTTATAGAGAATTATAAAAAATTATAAATAAAAAGTTTAAAAATCAATAACGAAAGGCATAACCGCATAATTAACTCTTGCAAAGAATTAGCAACAAAATCGACAGAGAAATGAAAATAATTTATCACATGTGGCTGTCAACATATTAAACTAACCAGTTAAGCCGGTTAATATCGTTTATAGGAGTACCTCTAGTAGTTAAAAAATAGTTGATACGTTTAGTTTGTTTGTTAATAAAAACTTTGCCCTAAAATAAATTTGCAATGATTAAAAGTGAAAATTTTCTTTTGAAGTTGGCTGAATTTTTTCATAAATTACTCCTTTCAGAAAACAAGAATTTAACTACAAAATAAAAAAATAAAATTAAACATCCGATTTTGTGATAAATTATTAATTAATACCTCAATTAATTAATAAAATTTTATAGTCCTGAGTTTATTAATTTATCGATATTTAAACCTATAAAAAATATAATAGTATAAATATATAATGTTAAATAATATGTTATTTATGTAATTGGGTAAAATTATAAAATAAAAAAACATATTACTAAAATTTGAATTATACTTATTATAAAGTTTATTAATTTATTAACTTTAACATAATAATAATTGTAGTCAGGTCCCCATCGACCGAACAAAATTTTTAGTTATTCGATTATAATAATATAATATAGAAGTCTAATTATTAAAAATAATAATTAAGATATAGGTTTGCAGTTTGTACGAATTATGTGACGTGAGTAATATGTATACATAAATACAAGTACGTTGGGCCGTGTGGCTGGTGTGACTCTATTAATTCAGTGCTCTGATGAATAAAGTTACTTTTGGGCCTAGTTACATATTATAACACATTGATTTGTGGATGGACCTAGTTGCTTTTGGGCATCATACTTTTCATGCAATCAATTAAACAAACAGTATAAGAAATTAACAACCAAAATAGGAGTACACAATGTGCAGGGGCTGTTGGAAGTTGTCAAAGGACCAAATCATTGCACCAACTACTCACGTGTTCGTGTTAGTACTAGTACCAATCCCCCGTGTGTATAACGCGCCACTGTAAAGCAACCACCCACCGTCCTCTGCCTCCTGACTGGGTCATCAGTACATGCTTCAGTCCATTGACTGCAGCAGTTTGAAGACCAAGCAAGCACCTACCTTTTAGCATTTACTTGCAATAACTAAAAATTCATGGAACCTGTGAAGAAATATAATGAAAATTAGAAATAAATTTGATAAATAATGAATAAATATTACAAATGTTCTTGTAATCATTTTAAATTACAAATATAAATTTCATTTAATTCTATTCTCATCCAAATGAATAAAATTAAAAGATATGCATAGGGAAAGGTATCTACTTATAAATAAATTATTTTAACGGACAAATTTTATGTAAATTATTTGTCATAGCACAAGTTATTATTTATATTTATATAATCATACTATCATTATAAATAAATCATCGATATCCAATAATTTAATAAATCATTTCGATGATCGTACTAATAAAATTAAGACAAACCAAACAAATTCAAAAAAATGTATTCATTTATTAAAATTATTTATTTATAAAAACTAAAACACATTATATTAAAATTAGGAAACAAATATTTATTCATCAAGTATTTATTTACCTAATTGCGTCGATATGAAAAAATATAACTTTTTAGCCCTTTTTCTACTCCCAACCAAACTAAAAGCATATAATATAAGAAAGAGTTGAGTAAAAAACAAAAAGAATTTATTATAAAGTGGACTTTAAAATCTCTCTCAATCTCTCTCTCTCTCTCAAACTAGTCCCTGTGATTATTATACACACACACACACACACACACAAATATACTCCATGTTTTGTACATTTTTCTGTTTTACATTGAACTTAACTTAGATAAATTTGGAGTCCATCCACTCGCAATTCTATTATTATCATTATTAGTAGTTAGGGTTTGAAAATATTTGAAGGATTATAAGAAATGGAAGCTGATGATTCGGAGCAGATGCGATCGCTTGTTACAGATACTCGAGGTAAACATAGAATTTTAGCTGAATTAAAGCGTCTTGAACAAGAAGCTCAATTTCTTCAGGTCAGTTCATGTATAATTTAGTTATATATTTGTATGTGTAATTGTGTATAGTTTTTTGCAATTGTGTTGTTAGCTGTGTGATTTGCTTATGTGTTGTTGACTAATTGGTGATTTTAATTCTAGTTAAGTTAAGTGGGGTTGTAGTGTTGTGCTGTTTCATTGCTTGATTTCGAAAGATTGTTAATTTGTACTAGTTGTTTCCGTGTAAGATAAAAATTTGATGGGTAATGTGTTTTGAGATGTTTAGAGAATATTTAGGGGTTGGGAGGAGGTGTAAAAAGCTCTCACTAGTTCAAAGGTTTCGACTTTTTGAATTTTCTTGGTATATTTCCGAGTGCTCCATTTGGTTCTGTATGGTCGAGCATTGAATTGATAGATGTTTATGTTCGCGGTGGCTATAGCCTAAACCTTTTTTGTTTCTTATACATGTTTACCCCCTTTCATAGACAGAAATTTAAATTTGTTGGCCATCCATGTAAACATCTATATTTAGAGGTTGGGATTTTACCATAAAGATTCTAAAAGGAGTTGATTTATGGCTTCCACAAATTAAGCAAAATATATCTATTATGAAGAGAAGTAAAGAGATCAGTATGGAAATTAAACAGATAAAGATGATGTATGATTTTCAGTGTAAGAGGTCTAGTTTTAAGAGGTTTAATATTAAATATTTAATAATTATTTTTAAGTTGCAACGTAGCAAAAAAGGCCAGAAATTTGATACTTTCCTACTAAATAGAACTTGATCTGTATTTATTAATATACAAAAATAACTGTTCGTGCTTTGCAGAAAAAAAAAAGACAATTTGTGTCATTTTTTAAGTCAAAAAATATTTTTTCATAAACAAAATAAATATTAAAAATATACAAATAGTGGTGCATTGCATGGGTTGAAGACTGTTATGAAAGAAGCACACTGAATGGGGAAGTGTAAGAACTAAGATAGCTAAAGGGATTGCTAGCAAAAGGGTAGAGTGACCTGTAATTCTGGCTTAGCAATAGATAGAAGTTGCTTGCTGTGAGTTTATTGTTAGACAAGATTCTGACCTGTGCAATTCCTTTTATATATTTATGGCACCGTCCATGATTTATATTGGCAATAATTGAGCTTAACTTTTCTTGTGCTGATGTTTTGGCATGAATGACCACTTTGGATGAAAGTTAATGCTTTGTTTCCAAGAACTTATATCTTTTTCAACCTATGCTAAGAGTCTATGTATTGCAAACTTTGAGTCTTAGGATGACTAATTAGTGTCTCGTGGGGTAGTGGGCAGGTAAAGGACCTGCATTTTGAGTTCAAAAAACAAACCTGCCATCAGTCATGTCCATTTCTTTCATTAATGTTTTCGCAACAATATGTCCTAGTACATTGTCCCTAAATTATGACAGTATTGCATTTACCATCTCATGGGGATTGTAAATGTCCACTTTATTAACCATACAATTTTTTCATAATTCGTATTTTTGAAATTATATGCTATGAAAATTGTAAAATTTTGTATCGTGCCAGATATGTTACTCCCTCCATCCCGCCATAAACGTCCTAAGTAGGAAGTTTCCCTCAAGTAAGCTGTCGTAATGTCTTATTTCATAATTTAGACTTTGTTGTAAACTCATTCTGAAATTTAGAAAGCTCAGGCAAATTATAAAACACAAAATAAGTTGATTTTCCAACAGTATCCCACAAATTATGTTTCCCTTCAATAGGGCAAAGAGGACACTCTTAACATATCACCACCTTCAGTACATACTCTGCACATGCAATTTCATGGAGTCATGTGCTGGCTGTAATAGAGGACACATCTCCAGTACCCCAACCACAAAGGACTCGTAACTTTTCTAACAATGGAATGACTTAAACCTTTAATGAATAGCTAATCACATGCCTTTCAGTCAGTAATGCGTCTTTTTGGAACAGTCCTGTGCCTTTTTAACAAAAAGTGGGTTCCTCGCATATGTTATTCAAATATTATGGCCAATTTTTATTTATCTTGCATGTCACAATAAAAAACACTCCGCACCAAAGTTGAAATTGAGTAAAAAGCCATTCGTTACAGGTTTTATTGCTTAAATCATAACCACGTCTCGCATATATGATCATCCTAAATATACCTAACCTGCACCGAAGTAGTTTCTTATGATAACTTCCAGATCTTATAGAACCAAACCATAATGCCTTGTACCTTGTATGTCTGACTCGAGAGTAGGGCATGATGAGGCTGATTCTGGATTTTGTAGAGAAAAATCAGGGAAGTTTTTAGAAAACTATAAGATTCAACCAAAAATTTAGTGCATGTTTGGCTTCATAAATTAAAAACTGTTTTCTGTTTTTAAATATTGGAAACAGTTTTCAGAAACTAGATATAGTGTTTGGCTCTGTTTCTAAAAATAATTTCCATAAAACAAAGCACAGGAAAACTGTTTCTAAAAATAAAAAATAGAAAACATGAAAATGTTGTTTTTAGGAATTATAAAATTCTTTTCTAAATCTAAAAATCTCTTGATATAACTCTTTATTCTTCACACTCACACTCACTATTACAACGATTCAACTACTTTGCATCATAATATTTTGTGTTGTATCAAGTAAAATTATATTTTTTCTGGTTTTCTAAAAATTGTTCTCAGAAAAATGGCCAAGCAACACCTATTTTTAAAAACTACAAAAAACTGTTTTTTTTGTTTTTGTTTTTAAAAACACATTTTGAAAAAAAAATAGGAATAATACTAAACACCACCTTAGTGTTTTGTCTTTATATTTTATTAAATTCCGGTGTTTTAGATATTTTTGATATAATAGGTGGACTTTTAGATAGGGAATAAATATCAAACTCCTCATTTTCTAGATTAAAATGTATCAATATCATCATTAAAAAAAGCTTGACTCACTTTGCTCACTAAATAATTAAAAACATACACTCTGTCAAGGTCAAAGCTGGATTTAGTCAAATATAACGTTTTCTATTATAACCTCCATTTATTATGTTAATCTATGGGTCGGGTTTGGGGTTCTACTGTACGATGATGGTGCCGGGTTGGGTTTGAGACCTTTGTCGCAAATCGAAGCCAGTTGGGATGGGAAAATTGTGTTGTACTGAATTGTTTTAGTTTGGGACCGAAGTTCACGAAGTGTCGTGTAAGCATTTATATCATTATGATTGTATTGTGCCTTGGTTGTCTATTCGTATTTCTGGTCTTGTTTGTCAATATGAATTGTCAATAGAACTTAGTCAAGCTGAGAATGAAGATAATGTAGATCAGAATAATGAAGAGAAGAGTATTGAATTCACGATATGAAAGTTGGGGGATGTGGGTTTGTTGTGGGGAGATTTTATGTATGTATATAAATTAGGTAAGCAAACACACAATCTCTGTAAACTCTCCTAGTCTGAAAATTAGGGTTTAAATTTTCTAAGCTTTGACCGTTAAATCGAGCTTTGACTTTAACGGTCTGTATGTTTTTAATAATTTAATGAGCAAAGTAAGTCAAGTTTTTTTTAATGATGATATTGATACATTTTAACGTAGAAAATGAGGACTTTGATATTGATCCCCTTCTAGATATGATTGATACAGTGAAAGTTGAACCGGAAAATGTTAGTGTGTATAATGCATTCCAATTTGTTTGCTTGGAATGGCTATTCTTTTCAATGTAAATATGACAACTCATCTATTGCCTTGGGAAACCCTATTACTCTTGCTGTATTTGTTGGAATACATTCCTTAGCAGGCTTAGCTAATTTATCTCAAACAAGTATGGTCATTCATCTCTTTCATGGTAACTGGGCCTAAAATGCCTTATTTTAAGTCGAGATATTTTTGCACCAAATGTATTCTTCTGTGGTTCCTAGCAAGAAACTGGGAGCTGAAACACAGAATTTTGAGTTATTTTACTTCCTTTTTTCCCTTTTAATTTATATAGTATGTATTTTTCCCTTATAATAATGAGGAATTGGAGAAAACTCTCTCATGATTATCTCTACTGGAATTGTCCCGTGCTTATTAGTTTTTGTGTAACCATTTTTCTTATGATTATTTCTGTACTCAGGAAGAGCTAGATCAGCTTGAAAAGTTGGAAAAAGCCTCTGCTTCATGCAACGAGTAAGTATTAGGAGATTATTTTCTTGTAATTTATTTACTGCATATGATTTTATTTTTATCTGATGCAATTTCATCTTGTTTTGGCCCTAGACTGCTGAGTATTGTGGAAACAAGACCCGATCCGCTTCTCCCATTGTAATACTCCTGTTGCTTATCATTATTTTTTTATGTTTAATACCCTGGTTGCTTTATTATACGCAAACTATACCTGCCCTCTGCTCCTGTGTGTTCACTGGTTTTTGTTTGTTCTACAGAACAAAAGGTCCTACAAATCCAACATGGGATCGTTGGTTTGAAGGGCCACAAGATCCATCGGGCTGCAGATGTTGGATATTGTGACTATCTTCTCAATTTAAGTGTCTCGTCATGTTGGAAGAGGTTCGGGAATTGGTGTATACAGCATGTGAGCCACACAACCTCTTTTGGCGAAGTTCACTGTTCTACTTGTGCAGAATTTTCTATCCTTTTATTATTAGCTAGATCAAGTTTCCTTCTGATTGAAACGTAGAGTTGTGCATATAAGATAAAAATCTTTTCCAATACATTGACATCCAGCTGGTAAATCTTTAGATTATTGAACATTTAAACTTGGTTGTAGCCTATCAAGTCGGTACAAAAATATAAGTTGGTTATCTTGTATGAGTTCCTAAATACCTGGATGATTTAGGTGATTTCCTGGAATTGCATTTTGTGATTTGAATAACTATGAAGTTGGTCTTCCAACCTCTTGTGTTGGCTGGTTCAATATAGAAGAATATTTTATACTTATTTTATTGTTGCATAGTTGCTTCAAAACTATGAAGTGCTACAATGAGGAAGTGAATGGAAATTCTGCATCTAAACAACATTGCATAAATCAATCTATGCATCATAGCATACTTGTTTCCTGTCTTATTTTGTTTTTAGTTCTAACCGATCACTTTTTTACTTGTTTTTGGATCAAAAGTTCTCTGCAATGGCAATCCTGTATGGCAGGAAAGCAGCTATCCTTCATTTTGATGTCAAGGTAACATGTTCTCTTATCAAGAAAAAAGTGTAATTGCACAAGATGATTGAAGATTTGTACATTTGTATTCTGACGAGGCATCAATCCATTGTAGAGTATCTGAAAAGAATAGTGGCAAAAAAAACATGAATATAATTGTGTTTCATGACTTTGGCCAAACCAGTCACTCCTAAATCCTAATATGAAATGAAGACCAATTTGTGTGACTTTTCACACTTCAACGAAAACTCGTGATTCGTTTCCATAGCAGGATCAATGGTCCTCATTGCATGTCAAAGTACACTGTTACACTTAAAACCCGACCCGAATGCAATCTGCCATGTTTAATTGCCTTTCCGAATTCTCCTCATAGCCTCAGAATAAGCCAATTCATACTGAATGATCTACTAGAAATGTTAGAGCAAATCCAATACTAAATGTAAAATTGCTATAGCCATCAATCATTACCGTAATGTGGCACCAAAAAGTGCTTGTTGATGTTAAAACTGAACTTGCATTCCAATACAAGTTGTAAATTACAACTCCAATACTTTTAAAGGGGACGAACTTATATTAGCTATAATTTGTGATAGTTTTCTAAATGGAAATTTCCAAATATCACAGTTTTTAGTTTTTCTCTGGGTTCTCAGAGTCTGTCTTGTCGTCATGACAAGTTTATAAATCTTTAATTCGTATATTCCATTTCAATCACAGTAGAATTATAATTAATATATCTTATTCAGACGTCTACAAAATGGGGTCCAGCCAGCCAAGTTTGGAGAAACTTTATGAAAGGTTAACGATTGAAGATGATGAGGATGCAGAGCTCATTGTTGGGGTTGCAGAAGGACAGGAGAAGAAGGACGTATTTATCCTGGTGGGCCGCTTCTTAACTGAAAAAAACATTAATTTTCAGGCGATGCAGAATGTACTCGCTTCATTGTGGAGGCCTAAAGAAGGAATGGAGGTACAAGATATTGGAGGTTATAGGTACTCTTTTATGTTCTATCATATTTTAGATTTACGTAAAGTTCTTGAAGGGGGGCCATGGACATTTGAGCAGAATATGTTGATTTATCATCAGTTAAAGGAGGATGAAAGCCCGGATCAAGTGGAGCTTAATGAAATGGAGATTTGGGTACAAATTCATGATATTCCTAAAGGGTTTATCTCTGAAAGCATTCTGACAAGTATTGGAAATTTTGTTGGTAAGTATGTGACGTCTGATCCGGCTAACTTTGATGGCACTTGGAGGCAATATGTTCGAGTTCGAGTGAATATAAACGTGCAGAAGCCATTAAAGAGGCGGATGAAGATCAAGAGGGAAGGAGGATCTTGGAGTTGGGTACATTTCAAATATGAAAGATTGGGGAATTTTTGTTTTGTTTGTGGAATCATAGGTCACACGGAGAGGGAATGCAGTGTTCTGTATGCGCATCCTGATAAAGAAGTGGAACGTGGATATGGCACTTGGCTAAGGGCTCAAAATAGAAGTGTTAAACAAGGGGTAGGGGCACGATGGTTGAGAAGCAAGGATGGTGGTGATCGCTGGTCGGAAGGTGGTAGTGGGGGAAAGGATCAGGGGACTGGCAGCAGTAGTTCAGGGGAGGTGACGAGATTCAAGGAGATTGACGGAGTTGTTAGAGAAAATAAGGGAGATAATCTATCAGTTGTTATTGCACCAAAAAATCAGGAAAGTGGGGATAAGGAAGGGAACAATTTGAATTTAAGTGGACAAGTTGAAACTGTCAATAAAATTTTGGAGGCAAAAAGAAAGCGAGTTGACGTGGAGTATACCCAATTGGAATCTGGGCCTAGTCTAATGCAAACAGATGGGCCAGGAGGTGAGAAAGAAAACATTTTAACATCAGAAAGTGATCCAAAAAACTTGTATGGGGCGGGTCCTGGACTCCAGGCCCGCCGAGGATTATGAGTTGCTTAGCATGGAACTGTCGTGGTATGGCCAACCCACGAGCAGTTCGATTTCTTAATGAAATCATCAAACAGTTCAGGCCAAATCTGATTTTCCTATCAGAAACAAAAGTTAAACGAAAGAAAATTGAGGCTTTGTGTAAGAAGATTCATTATGCTGGTTGTTTTGTGGTTGAGGCACAGAATAATGGTGGAGGGTTAGCTCTGATGTGGAAGAATGAGAAAGGAGTTCATATAAAAGGGAGCTGTAATCATTATATAGACTTTGAAGTTGTTTGTGAACAAGTTGGGAGGTGGAGGTACACAGGATTTTATGGATGCCCGGAGAGACAAAGAAGACAAGAATCATGGGAAATTCTGAGAACGCTTGCAGGGGAGTCCACGCTACCATGGTGTGTACTTGGTGATTTTAATGATATTATGTTTGATCATGAAAAATCTGGGGGGAGATCACAGCCGAGTAAACTGATGGAGGGTTTCAGAAGTGCAGTAAATGATTGTGAATTACTTGATTTAGGATTCGTAGGGAGTGAATTTACATGGGAGAAATCAAGGGGGACACATAATTGGATGCAAATTCGACTTGACAGAGGGCTGGCGAATGATGAATGGAAAACAATGTTCCCACGGGCGGAAGTTAAAATCTTAGAGGTATCTACTTCTGATCATTTCCCTTTACTGTTGGAGCTTAATAAGAAAGTGTATATCCCACGAGTGAAAAGATTTCGTTTTGAAAATGCTTGGATCAAAGAGGATCAATGTTATAGAATTGTAAAGGATAGCTGGGTGGAAACTGCTGATTGGAGTATTATAGATAAGATGGCTCATGTAAGTTTGAAGTTAGAAGAGTAGGGAGGTGGATTAGTTAAAGACTTGCGGTTGAAAATCAAAGAATGTAGGATGGAAATGCAGAAATTCAGATCAAGAAGGGATGGATATGGAGTGAAGAAATATGATGAGGCTCGAGACAGATATCTGAAGTTGTTAGAAAAATAAGAGGTGTATTGGAAACAACGTTCAAAACAGTTTTGGCTAAGGGAGGGTGATCAAAATACAAAATTTTTTCATAGGTATGCCACTGGAAGGAAGAAAAAAAATCAGATCACGAAACTACAGAATTCAGATGGGGAATGGCAGGAGGAGAAGGAGGAGGTTCGAAACATTATTGTGGAATATTTCTCTGAATTGTTTAAGAGCTCAGGAACGACAGACATGCTTTCTGAGTATGAAGAAGTTTCAAAAGTTTCTGCGCAGCAAAATGAAGAATTAGTTATGCCAGTCACGGTGGAAGAGGTCAAGCTGGCTGTATTTTCGATGCACCCAGACAAATCACCTGGAATAGATGGTTTGAATCCGTGTTTCTTCCAAACGTATTGGCATGTGATCAGTACAGATGTAGTGCAATGTTGTCAGAGATTTATGGCTACAGGGGAGTTACCGGATAATGCCAATAAAACAGTGGTGTGTTTGATTCCGAAGATTAAACAACCACAAAAGGTAACTGATTTAAGACCGATCTCGCTATGTAATGTACTTATTAGAATTGTATCTAAAGTAATGGCAAATCGATTGAAGGAATGTTTACCAAAGTTAATATCAGAACAGCAAAGTGCATTTGTAGGAGGCCGATTACTCACGGATAATGTGTTACTGGCATTCGAGTTGAATCATTATATTCAGAGGAAAAGGCAAGGAGCAAATGGGGTGGTGGGATTTAAGATTGATGTTTCTAAAGCTTATGATAGATTAGAATGGCACTTTCTGGAGGGTATGATGAAGAAGTTTGGTTTTAGTAGTATTTGGAAGGAGCGTGTGATGAAATGTGTTAGTACTGTGTCGTATAGCTTTATTCAGGAGGGAGAAGTTTTTGGGGAGATACAACCGCAAAGGGGAATCAGACAAGGGGATCCTATTTCCCCTTATTTATACATCTTATGTGCAGAAGGATTAAGTGCTATAATCCGCAGACATGAGAGGGTAGGATTGTTACATGGTTGTTCGATTGCTCGTGGTGCACCTCCAGTATCACATCTGTTATTTGCAGACGATTCGTATTTTTTCTTCAGAGCTACAAAATCTGAGGCATTGACTATGAAATATATTTTAAGGAGATATGAGAGATTGTCCGGCCAGGCAATAAATTTGGGAAAATCAAGTATAGTTTTTAGCCCAAATACTACAAGGCTGGACAGAAGGGATGTAACAGAAGCATTGCATGTAGCTGAAGTCCCTGTTTCTGGGAATTATCTGGGACTGCCAATGCATATTGGAAGAAGAAAGAACAAGGCTTTCAAGTTTCTGGTTGATCGCATTAATTCCAAACTGGTAGGATGGGGTAACAAGTCAATGTCAAGAGGAGGGAAAGTGGTGCTTCTAAAAACTGCGGCACAAACGATTCCTAACTTCTGGATGAACTTATTCTTAATCCCACAAGACATATGCAACCAGATTCAAAAGCATATGAATGCTTTTTGGTGGGGAAGTGGAGGGGTAAATAAAGGGATTAGGTGGCTGTCATGGAGTAAAATGTGTATTGCTAAGGAAGGAGGGGGATTGGGATTTAAAGATCTCAGTAATTTTAATATTGCTATGCTAGCAAAGCAAGGGTGGAGGCTGCTAACAAATCAAAATCCTCTAGTGACGAGTATAATGAAAGCGAAGTACTTCCCTAATTGTGATTTCTTGCAAGCTAAGCTGGGAGCTAACCCTTCTTATATGTGGCGTAGTATTCTTGCATCACAAGATATGGTCAAACAAGGGAGTAGAAGAAGAATAGGGGATGGCGAGCAAACTACGGTGTGGCATGTACCATGGCTCCCAGGAGAAAATAATGGGTTCTTGACTACTGAAATGCCCCCAGAGCTGGAACATATACGGGTGGTGAATTTGATGGAGACGGGAAGAAACAGATGGGATGAAGAAGTTCTTAATGATATATGCAACGAACATGATGTGCAGCTAATTAAAAGCATTCCAATTCCGACACAAAGTAGAGCTGACTCTTGGATATGGAATCTGGAGAAATCAGGTATGTTCTCTGTGAAGAGTTCATATAAAGTTTTGCAAGGCGTACAAGAATGGGAATATGCAAAATTCTGGAAAAATTTGTGGAAATTGGAATTACCAGGTAAGGTGATTAATTTCGCTTGGCGGGTGTGTCGGGGATGTCTGCCAACTGCAATAAATTTGGTTATGAAGCGTGTACCTATAAATACTAAATGCTCATGGTGCTTAGTAAAGGATGAGGATGCAACTCACGTACTATTCGATTGTATCTTTGCAAGATCAGTCTGGGCTCAGGTGGGATTGCCAGAAGTTCGTGCAGTGGGATATGAGGGGCATGTAGAAGATATAATCCATTAATTTGCGGAGAATTGTTCACGAGGGACATTTGCTTTAATTCTGATGGTATGTTGGAATCTCTGGAGTCGCAGGAACAAATGGGTATGGGACAAAGTAAGCATTTCAGAGTTTGGTGTCCAAGCTACGGCAATGAACATGCTGCATGCATGGAAACGGAGATTGTTAGATGGTAACACCCAGAAAGTAAACATAGCTGGTACTTCGAGTAAATGGAGTCGACCACAGCAGGGATGGATCAAAGTAAACACGGATGCTGCAGTGTTTAGGGAGTGGAACAGCACTGGAATTGGCTGTGTTATCCGAGATAGCCATGGGGAATTTATTCGGGCAAGAAATCAGAAGTTGCAGGCACTGTATAGCCCGAGAGAGGTAGAAGCTCTTGGATTGAAGGAAGCTTTATCGTGGGTAAAAAATCTAGGATACAAACGCTGTGTATTTGAGACGGACGCACAGGAG
The DNA here is from genome assembly GCA_028671895.1 of Oenanthe sinensis. Lineage (NCBI taxonomy): Eukaryota > Viridiplantae > Streptophyta > Magnoliopsida > Apiales > Apiaceae > Oenanthe > Oenanthe sinensis. Next base: position 27,444,100 of record CM053813.1, on the reverse strand, counting down.
CTTGTGGAAGCATGTAAACGGGTTCAAGGAGATAGTTACTTTCACTTAATCGTATTAGATTGTATTGAGTTGTTTAAGCACTATGATGATGTGCTAGTAGAGTATGTGCCAAGGTCTGCGAATGTAGTGGCTCATGAATTAGCAAGGGCTACACATTTTATGTCAGACATTCATGAGTGGGTCGGTACCCCTCCTGATTATATTTGTGATGCTTTGATTATTGATTCAATTGAATAAAAGCAAGTACTTTTTCCTTCAAAAAAAAAAAAGGGGACAAACTTGCATATCGTTTTTAGTTATTTAATGATATTGTAAGGATGAATATAAACATTTTCAGTTCTAAATATAAAACTAATTATTCATTTATGCATTTTTCTATTTAATTATAACTATGTATTGTAGTGATCATGTCTTCGTATTTTTGATTTTATATTATAACTATAGAATTAAATATAGCAATGCAATGATTTTTTTTTGCTAAATAGCTATGCATTGGACTTACGCTCCCTACTAAAAATTATAGTACAGTCATCACAACAACGCGGAAAAGACCTTAGCTGTGCCGGGGAGTGTAGTAGGTTATCCAGAAAAGACAGTTAAGTTGTAGCACATAGATCGGTTGTCACCAAAGTACCAATTCAACTGTTTGCCGCGTCAATGACAAAAGTCCTTGTATCAACTTATCTTACCAAAATGCTAATTTTAATTATCTGTATTACTCTCATTGAACTTTGAGTATTTTTCTTTCCAATTATCCATTATGCCATTCATTTCGTCCAACTAGTAATTAAGTGTAACTCTGTACTTAATAATTTATAATTTTCTCCGCATGTAGTAAATAATAAGCAAACCTTCCAATATTTTTTTTCCTACTTTAAACCCTCCTAAATAACTTCGAACGGATCATGATAGCATTTCAAACATGAGGAAAACAAAACATGGTAGGGCGATATGATATCATGAATATAACATTACAACAGATCATATACTGCATTTGAAAGATGAAGTTCGTAGGATCCACTCTTTAATCCCGAAAATTCATTTCCGCACGGCACAAATGTCGCCCCATTTTACATGTTTTTTTTAATAATTTTTTTTCTTCAAAATACTCATCATTCTCTTATTTTAAAATAATTTTTTAAGATTTATTGAACTCAATCCAAAAAAATAGAGAATAAAATTATTCTATATAATTTGTTTTTTTATTATAATTATAAAAGATTAAAATAACACTAAAATAAATTATAATAATGTTAATGAGGAAATATAGCTACAATTGAAAATGTCAATAAGGAAATATATGTTATAAATTTCATTCACATATTTTTTTAGCAATTTATAATGTCCATATTTTACTAAACTCTTACATCATTGACCAGTTACCACTAAATGATAAGCACACTTGTTCAAATATATCAGTAGTGACTGCAATGTCACTGTTTGGCTCAAACAATGGTTAAATTATACGTACAAAATATCTATATATATAGCTCAGAGTTATCCAATCGCCTGCTTTCTTGTTTTTTTTTGAAACTTACGTACTTGCCTTAATTATAATAAATCAGAAACAAGTACATGATTTAAGAAATCAGGAGGAGTGACATGCCACTCTCCAAGGTCAGACATAGAAAGTGCGGTTCGAGCTAGCTCATGAGACGCATAATTCGCAGACCTAAACACAAACTTAACTAGCACATGATTAAAGTGCTTTAAAACAAGCTTACAATCACCCACATTAGTGTTGAAATAAGCATAACCATCCTCACCATAGCAAGCATATGATAGGCTCTGAGAATCGGTTTCGAAGATGCAACAATCCATCTGCAAATGTTTGAGCCATATGATAGCTTCCTTTAAACTTAACGCTTCAGCCTCCTTTGAATTCCAATTGCCCCTAATACGACCACATCTCGCTGTAATAAATTGCCCCTGTGAGTTCCGAATAACACAACTAAAACCAATATAACCATTCTGAGCTCCTGTTGCGTCAACATTGATTTTAAACCAATCATCAGGCGGCTTGTTCCATTTTCTATCAGCAATGTTGTTCCTTATCGTATTCTGCGTCACCTGCGATTCCTGTGCTTTCCTCCAGTCATGTAACAAATGCAATGCAGCTGCTTTAATCCCAAAGGCTGAACCATTCGCTTTGTCCCAGACCCATTTATTCCTCCGATTCCATATGCTCCAACAAATCAAACAAAGCCAAATGCATTGGTCCCTTGACAGTCCATCAAACATACGTCTCAGAACAGCGAACACTGATTCATCAGGCATGATCATGTTTATTACCTGGAGACCAGAAAGATGCCAGACCGTCTGTGCAAAGTCACACTAAAACAGGACATGCATATCTGTTTCCTTGGTAGTATGACACCATGGGCACCTGTCATTGATATTGACTCTTTTCGTTATTAACGCTGCAGCTGTTGGTAAGCACTCTTTGCATACTCTCCAAACGAAATTAGCTACTTTTCCAGGCATCCTCGATGACCATAGTTTCCTCCAAAAAGTTGAGTAAGCAGCATCATGTTCTCCCTGCAACCATCTGTAGCAACTACGAACTGTAAATTTACCGTTCTCATCTCTCAACCAAAACCAGGAGTCCTCACACTGATTGACAGGAATAGGAATTCGAATTATCAACTCAATATCCCTGTCATTAAATATATCATGGAGCAACTCGACATCCCAATTGCGCCCCTCCATGTCAATTAAGTTCTGCACTTTTGCTTCACTAAGCTGCATTGGCATGATAGTCGAAACACATCCATCATCTTTATCTGGAAGCCACGGTACCTTCCATACATAAGTAGAAGCTCCATCACCAATTCTTCTACGACAACTTGCTTTTAAAACATCCTTCGCCGCCAAGATACTGCGCCAAATATAACTGGGGCTTCCACCAATCTCAGCATTCAAGAAATCAGTTTTAGGATAGTACTTCGCCTTCATAATAGTAGACACCAGAGGGTTACAATTATTAAGAAGCCGTCAACCCTGTTTTGCTAGCATAGAAACATTAAATCTGTTTAAACTCTTGACTCCAAGCCCCCTAGCCATCTTTGAGACGCTAAGTTTCTCCCATGAAAACCACTGAATGCCCTTACCAGATGAGCCTTTACCCCACCAAAAACCATTCATCGATTTTTCAATATCATCACAAATATTCTGTGGAATCAGAAATAATGACATCCAAAAATTCAGAATTGTTTACGCAGCTGACTTCAGTAAAGTGAGTTTTCCCTCCTTCGATAACTCTTTGCTTGCCCATCCCTGCAATTTATGATCAACCTTCTCAGCCAAAAAACCAAACACAGCACGTTTATTTTGACCGACAAACATAGGCATTCCTAAATACTTGCCAGGCCTGTCTACTTCCTCCACATTCAAACTGGAACACACCCAAGTCCTGTCTTCCCTACTCGTGTTTGGACTGAAAATGATGCTTGACTTTCCATAATTAATAGCTTGTCCTGAACACCTCTCATATCTATCCAGAATTTGCTTCAGTGTAGTAGTTTCACTTCGTGTTGTTTTGACGAAAAGATAACAATCGTCGGCAAATAAAAGATGGGAAACACTCGGGGCTCCCCTTGCAACTTTACAACCATGTAACAACCCCATTTCTTCATTCCTCCTTAACATAGCACTCAAACCCTCTGCACAAAGGATATATAAATAAGGCGAGATCGGGTCACCTTGGCTCAATCCCCTCTGAGGTTTGACTTCACCAAACACTGTTCTATCTCTTACAAAACTATAAGAGACTGAATTTATGCAGGCCATCAATCTTGCAATCCAGGTCTGGTGGAAACCAAACTTTCTCAGCATGTTTTCCAAAAAACTCCATTCCAAGCGATCATAGGCTTTTGAGATATCGATTTTTAAGCCAGCAACTCCCGTCTTTCCTTGAGTACGCCTATGAATATAATGATTTATTTCAAACGCTATAATAGCATTATCCGTTAACAATCTCCCTTCAAGAAAAGCACTTTGATTTACAGATACGATATCTTTAATACAAGACTTCAATCTGTTAGTAATAACCTTTGACAGAATTTGCATCAACACATTACATAATGCAATCGGCCTATAATCTGTCATCTGCTTTGTATGTTTGATTTTTGGAATTAAACAAACTAAAGTTTTATTGATTCCTGCAGGCAACGTACCAGTTGTCAAAAAGTCGTGACAAAACCGAGTAATATCCTCTGCAACTATATTCCAATATGCTTGAAAGAAGCCAGGGTTTAAACCATCTATTCCCGGAGCTTTCTCTGGGTACATTGAGAAGACAGCGTTCTTAACCTCTACAGTGGTCGCAGGCATCAACAAACTTTCATTATTCTCATCCGTAACTGTACACACACTTTCACCATCAACCAGACCTTCATCCACCCCTCTCGTTTGGAAAATCTGCTCAAAATAATCAGTTATGATACTCTGAATTTCCTCGTCAGACTCCTTCCATACACCATTCATATCTTTCAATTTCTTGATTTTGTTATGCTCTTTTCTTACAGATGCAAACTTATGGAAAAACCGAGTGTTTTTGTCTCCCTCACGCAGCCAGAATTGCTTTGCTCGTTGTTGCCAATATATTTCCTGTTTTTCAAGCAATCGCATAAACTCCCACATCACCTTATTATACTTCTGAATGCCCTCCACATCTCTTCTCGATCTGTACTTTCTCAAATCCTTCTTACAATTCTGAATCTGAATGCGCATTTCCTTAACCATACCACCACCTCATTCCTCTAGCTTTGAGCAAACCAAAGCCATTTTATCCATAATATTTGATCCCTCGATTCCATTCCAACCTTCCAACACCAAGTTACGACATTCCTCTTCTTTTATCCACATATTTTCGAACCTAAACCGCTGTGCTTTAGGTCTGTACACTTGTCTGTTTAGAGTGAGATAAAGAGGGAGATGATCAGAAATCGAAACTTCCATGACCTGAACTGTAGCTGACGGAAATAACTCCATCCACTCCTTGGTAACCAACCCTCTGTCTAATCTTTCTTGCATCCACCTCACAGTACCTCGAGACTTCTCCCATGTAAACCATTCTCCCTGATAACCCAAGTCGACTAGATTACAATCCTCAGTCGTTGCCCGGAACCCTTCCATGAGATGCCTTGGATGATTTCGACCACCTCTCTTTTCACCACTACTAAGCATGTCGTTGAAGTCCCCAATTATGCACCAAGGTAACCCAGATGTAAGAGATAAACTCTTTATTAAATTCCAAGATTCAATCCTTCGTGCCCTTTCCGGATAACCATAGAATCCCGTATAACGCCACCTTCCCACTTGCTCATTTGAAACCTCAAAATCAATAAAGTTCTGAGTACTGTCTGTGATCACAACCCCACCTTCATTTTTCCAAAAAAGAGCTAGCCCACCCCCATGACCTTGAGCATCAACAGCAAAACACGCTCCAAACCTAAAGCTTTACAAACTTTTTCAATTTTATTTCTTTTTACTAAAGTCTCACTTAAGAAAATAATACTCGGCCTATATTGTTTATTGATTTTCTTAAGAAATCGAACTGCCCGTGGATTGGCCAGCCCACGACAGTTCCAGGCTAAAAGACTCATAATGTCTGGCGGGCCTGGAGACCAGAACCCGCCCCAAATCCGTTTTTTGGCCTAACCTCAATACTATTTTCCAGGCTGGCAGAATTTTTATCTTCCTTATTTTCCAAACTCAAATTTCCCTCCATCCTCTTTCGTTTATTTTCAAACGCAACAACCCCATCCATTATGTTTCCATCCCCCTCAAATCTCTCCAACTGATTTTTATCATTATCTCCCAGGTCTATATCCCTGATTTCACGTCCTCTAATAATCACAGCATTATTCTCGGCATTGACTTCTCTAACACTCCATCAACCTCCATGAATTTCGTCATCTGTTTTCCAGTGTTCGTTCCATGGCCTGTACTTGGCTGCTCCTGTGAAAACGAAGGTCCTGTACTTGTCCATGAACCAGCATTCCTTAACCACCGTGAACCTGCATTTACAGTTGCATTTTTTGAAGGAGCACGTAACCAGGGACCATAAGCTCTGTCAACCACCTTATCTGGATTGGTGTACACAACATTGCAATCACGTTCAGAATGACCTATTCGTCCACATACGAAGCAAAATGTGCTCAGCCTTTCGTATTTAAAATTAATCCAACTCCATGCGTTTCCATCTCTCTTTAATTTCATTCTTCGTTTCAACGGCTTCTCAACATCCAAGGCGACTCTGATCCGTACATATTGCTTCCATTGTCCATCCATGTTTGCAGAATCTAATTTAATAAATCCACCAACATATGCTCCAATGATTTTAAACACATTCTCAGACAACAGGTCCCTGGGAATATCATATACTTGAACTCAGATTTCCACTTCCTTCAAGATTACTGATATTTATACAATATCATAAATGTATATCTAGAAATTAGAATATGATAGCAGATCGAAAGTGAGGTATATAGCGGCTTGTGAAAATTCGAATGTCGTATAGCAACATTTTAGGATAATTAGATTGGTACAAACTCGTATTATGCCCTCATGTTTAGCAATACCTGATAATTATATATCTACATAAATATTTTTACATAAAAAATAAAAAATATTATTCCTTTTCGAAAAAAGATTCTCTGCCATATAAATAGGAGGAATGTCTGCATCTTAAATTGTAATATAAGCTATTTTCCGATAGCGAGATACTGGACCAGTATATTAGCTAGTTTGTTTTTAACTTAAAAACATAATATATATATATATATATAGAGAGAGAGAGAGAGTAGAGATTTAGGGAAAACTCCTTAAATAGAAAATTTAGGAAACTCCATCTAGACCGTTAATTAAATATAATAATAATTAATTTGTATATATAACTCATAATGGCAAATTAGTAATATTTAAAAAAAACATGTACTAATGTGAATAAGAAACAAATGTAAATAAAGAAACTATCTTTATGAAGGTAATAATTACACATGTAATTGATTGTCCTGCATACTAACATTAATTTTTATAAATACCGTATATTAACGTTTAATATATCACTAATTCATATTATTAAAATTCAAGTAATTATTCTTCTGGATATTTCACTATTAATTTTATAATAATATTAAGATTCTATTAACTATTTCATTAACTATTCTACTAAATATTTTATTAAATATTTTTAATTAAGATTTCACTAAATGTTCTACTAAATATTCAAGAATATTTTGAATATTTTAAAATAGTAATTATTTTTCTAGACATTTCACTATTAATTTAAAATAATATTAAATATTCTATTAACTATTCTGCTAAATATTTTAATTAAGATTCTACTAAGTGTTTCAAAAATCTTTTAAAAATTCTAAAATTCTTCTATATATTTCACAATTAATTTAAAATAATATTAAAATTATATTGACTATTCTATTAACTATTCCACTAAATATTTTAATTAAGATTTCACTAAGTGTTCTACTAAATAGTCAAAAATCTTTTAAAGATTTTAAAATTCTTCTAGATATTTGACTATTAATTTCAAAATAATATTAAGATTATATTAACTATTTCACTAATTATTCTACTAAATATTTTTAATTAAGATTCCACTAAATGTTCTACCAAATATTCAAGTATCTTTTGAAAATTTTAAAATAGTCAAGAATCTTTTAAAATTTTATTAGAACACATAATAAAATAATAAAAATATTATCATACATTATAATAAAATTTACATAAACTTTAACATCAAAATTTAAAATTAAATGAAAATTTTTAGTGGAATATACAATAAAATTTTAAATGTTATCTATAATCTTAAAACACTTTGTGGAATCTTTAAAAAATTAAATAAAAAATTTAGTGGAATATACAATACAATTTTAAAATATTATCAAGAATCTTAAAATAGTTTATGGGTTTTTGAAATAAATTAAATGAAATATAAAATTTAAATGAAAATGAAAATTTTAGTTGAATATAATGTGTGTAAAATATATACGAAAATATATGCACATAAATAAATCACATATTTAATATAACTAATATTTACAGAAAGAAAGTATTTGCATTTAATAAAGAATATTATGATTATGTTGAAATTGGTATGTATTATATTCAAATGCAAAATTTAGGAATAAATAATTACAATCAGTTTCAACTAGGAAATGAAAGTATTCGAATTTTTAAATTTTATGATCAATGCAAAATAATTTATGAAACAAAGAATATTAAGTTCATTATTTTACCCTCGCACTTAAAATCAAGCTATTTTAGTAGAAAATTACAACCGTTAGATTGAAAGTAAATCAATGGATGAAAAGAGTACCTCAGTTTTTTATAAAATAAAAGTTTTCTATTGAGCAACCCCGTATATATATATATATATATATATATATATATATATATATATATATATATATATATATATATATAATGTAAGCATCAATCGAAGTCATTTTAAAAGTAAGAAATAGTGGATGAAAGTGACTATATTTCTTAATTTGCGGTCCAGACCACATGAGAATCTATTAGTGTCTTGTTATTGCTTCAATTTGATATGAACAATGATGAGGACGGATATAGAATATATCATATAAAATGGGTTATTATTGGTTAGATCTCGCTGTGCATTATCTATCTTAATACATTTTTTGGAAGGTAAACTAATATTTCGAGTTGCATCATGTCTATTTTCCTAAAGCCTACAAAATAGTTGGCTACCTACTAGCTAATGAAGTTAAAATTTAGACACTCTTGGATTGAATTATATAATATCCTTTTTTTCTCTTTGAAAAGGGAATTATATAATATCCTATTTAGTGGTAATGAATAAAATAATGTGTGATAAAATTCTCAATCTCCCATTTTTCTCATTCATAATAACTCAATATATATATATATATATATATATATATATATATATATAACAAGATTTGATCATGTATAATATCTATTAATAATGGAAACATATGATATCTTTATAAAATATTTTAATTTCAGCAATATGTAATACACCCTATCTCAAGTTGGAGCATGAAGATTTCGAATGCCCAACTTGCATGAAAAAAACTTCAATTCTTCGAATTTCATCATTTTCATCATCTTCATTATCTTATTTATTCATTATTTTCATCTGCAACTAAATCATTCACATGATCTCCTTATTTATCGTCACAACTACAAACTCTCACAAGTTTTTTTTAATCAACCTACAAACTCTTGTAGGTCAATATCATACCCACGACCTCTCCTGAATATCTCTTTTCATCATATCTCACAAACTCTTGTAAGATTTTTTTCCTCACTAAATTCTTGTTATAATATTATTTTCTCTCTTGAAAATTGTTTTCTCTCTCATTTCTCCTTTTTTTCTCATTCATAATAACTCAATATATATATATATATATATAAAACAAGATTTTGTCAACAAGTATAATATTTATTAATAATGGAAACATATCATATTATTATAAAATATTTTAATTTCAGAAATATCCTAATATAACTCTTAACAAAGTGTGATAGAAAATAAATTCTTTTCATGATCTTTGTGTCGAAAGGAGAATAAAATATTTGTTCTTGAATTATTAACTTAAAATGTTGATCGATTTTATTATTATTTACTGGTCTTTGTGGAATGGGGAAAAAAAAGAATCTCACTTTAAAATAAGACATCCAGCCCCGTTAAAATGGGAGACGAGGGCTCTGATCAAATCCCATTACAATATTTTAATAGTGTGTTTAGAAATTTATATTTCATTTAAAATATATAAAGACACATATTTTTAACAAATCAAAAGAAAGTAAAATCATATAAAATATATTTGTTAATATTATGTCGAAGGTGTAACTCACCCAATTATTATCTATATATACGAAAAATCTTATAAAACTACCTGACCAGCTTAAAGCTACTACATTAATTTGAAAATTTAAAGGAGGGCCAAAACCTACTTGACAGTTAGACGCATGTAGGTCCGTCACTGCTTCAAGGTACAAAACACTAGATCTTACCCATTAAAAAAAATAAAGATATACTACATCTTAGGGATGACAAAACAATTGATGGATAATTGATCCGTTTTGATCCGATTAAATTTTACTGAACCCGGAATTTTGGATTTGGATTTATTTTTTGAAATCCGAATTAATTTGGATTTGAATTTGAATATCAAGCATTCCGTATCGGAACTCAATTCAAAATCCAAAACTCGATCCAAACCCGAAATCCGAAAAAAAATCCATTATATATACACATACATATTATATTAATAGTTAGTTTATAGTATTTAATTTACTCTTTTTAAATTATTATTGATAATAATAACAGTATATAGTTTTACTTTAACAAGACATATTATCCATTATTAAACTCCTTTAATTCCACAATTCCACTTATTATATATCACATTTTAATTCGATATTTTTATGTCATAATTTCTTTAATCGTCTAACATTTGTGCTAATTTTAAAATATTTAATTTGTAATATTTTATATATAGTTTAAATTTCAAATATCATGAAATTCAAATTTAAAATTAAAACTATTACTACTAGTGTGCTACTTTCTATTAGGAGTTTTAAAATTAAAATTTTGATAAACTCGGTAAAAACCCAAACCCGAACCCGATCTAATACCCATCGGATCTGGCTTGGATTTTGATTTTTGAAACCCAGTTCGATTTGCATCGGGTTTGGATTTAATAAAATATATTCCGAGTTTGGATTTGGATATCTCAAATATCCGATCTGATCCAATCCATAATTCTCGTTTCATTTTGACTTTTTAAAGTCAAATTAATTAATTTTGACAAATTAAAAATATTTTATAATATATATATATATATTGAAAAAATATTATAATAAAGTTTAACTCTTCTATTTTTTGAATCGATTTGTAAAGTTGTAAAATTTTAAATATTTTTAAATTATTAGTCAAAATTAAATAAATTTGACTTTAAAAATTGAAAATGAGACAAAAATTATGCTAACGGAGGGAGTACATATTAACATACATGTCTCTATCAATGCATGTTCAACATACATATTTTATCGGTATTTAATGTTGTAATTTTTAAAATTAATATTTTAATTATATTTCTATTAGAATGAAATATTTAAAACTTTTATCCTATCCTGCTCTATTATAATAATGCATATGTAATAATAGTTCAAAAATCATTCATACAAATTTTTATTATTCAAATAATATTATATTGTATATTTTGTAATTATGGTTTTGTCATTTCTTTTTCTCTCAAATGTGGTATTAATTACTTTTTAAAATTTTATTGTTGGTGTTCTATTTTTCCGACATTAAAATTTTATTATTTAAATTTTTACAGACATCTTACATGTCTTTTGATTAAATGATAAATTTTATTTAATTAGAGAATTTCGTTATTCGGGATTATATTTCGATACAAGTTATTCACTTCAAAGTTTCTATTGAAAAAAATCTAATAATAATGCATATGTATGGTGTATACACACGCATCCCGCGGGATTGATCTATTGCTTTAGGCCGAAAAACACTTGCTTGATTTTTGACCTGCAGTTGCTTGTTGGTTATGTTCACTTGTAAAGGGCTATTATTTCCACCAACTCTTTATAGTCAACTCCGTTGTCTTGTAGTCAAATTTTACGAGATGCATGAATACACATATTTTTTAAGAGAAAATAGATGTTCCAACTGATATATTTTTATATGATACTTTTGATATAATTAAAATAATATATAGAATAATTAATTATTGGCAATATAAAATACTATTATATGAGTATCCAGGATTAACTGGTGGCTAGCTTGGCTCCTGAACATGTGACCAAGATGCATGCATTGAATTAGTTGGACAGGATCACAGGAAGAATATACGTATTTATGTATAAATTATAATTATACGAGAAAAATGAGCATGTATATAATACTTAATTAATCCTGCGGAAAATATATGAAGATGTCGACTGGCAATTGTGTCATGTGTGTATCTAGTTGATGATTATCGAGAGGCGACTAAGGTTTGGTTGGCCAAGTTGAACAAAGATCTTACTTTTATCATTACAATTTTACATACAATATATTTCTTGGTGGAATCTTGTTAACTGCTAACCACTGTTTTTGCCTTTATTTAATTTTTTTGTCTATTTTCACGTGTACAAAACCGCATGTCTTTATCAATATTTTCCCAACTCTATATATCTTATCACTAATCACAAATATAATAAAAATGTTAATAGGATATCAGGTTGAAATATTACATCTACATAAATGTTAAATGGATTAATCGATTAAATGCTTAATGGGTAACTTGTTGTTGTACAATTTTTTATTTTTTTTTAAATAACAAGATTTAAGTTGAACTGGTACGTAGCAGTTAACTAGAAGATTAACAACTAATTAATTACGTTTAGATCACATGAATGAATACAGAAGCAGCGCGGAAATACGTGAATGGTTGAGTATGTATGGCAAAAATCAAAATTGTGTACTGAGGAAGGTTCTTGCAGTGATGAAGATAGTAGTGGAGTGTAATGAAATCTTCTCTAATATAATCCTTCTTATTTAATTTAAGTACCGACTTTACACTTTACGTGATTAACAAAATATAAAGATAAATTATAAAAAAAGAATAAAGTTGATTGCTATAATATTTTGTCGCAGATTAAAATATACAGATATAGAATTAACAGCTAAGCTACAGAAAACTTATAGGAAAAAACAATAAAAGAAGAAGAAAGTAAAAGACAATTCTCATTTCATTCATACCCTTTCTCATACGAGGACGTCTATCTATCTATATGTGTGTGTGTGTGTGACAATTAATAAGGGTAAGAAGATATTGGGCCAATCAGGACTATAGTCCATTACTAAACTAAACGACATCCTTCAGTGCTAACCAATTAATGACTGCCTAGTAAAGTTAATTATATGAATGATAACTAATTATCGTGACAAATGCCCCCTCCTTAAGCTGATCCTTGATCCCATGGATCAAACTTAGGAAATTTCTTGGGGATATCTTCCCAAAACTCTTATATTGCTTCTTCTTTAGTACCATTTGTCCACTGGTTAACACCATAGTCGCCGGACCATTGCCTCTCTTAACCAACCCTCTCTCCAGTACCGCTACTCGTTCAGCTTGCAACTCCCTCATATCATTGATTCCTGGGAGCTCAGTTTGTGGCACCTTTCCCTTACCAATCCTTCTCTTCAGTTGTGAAAAGTGAAACACGTTGTGGATTTTTGCTCCGGCAGGTAATTCGATCTGGTATGCCACACTATCAACTCGTTTAATCACTCTGTAGGGCCCGAAAAACTTTGATGTTAACTTTTGATTCCCTCACGTGACCACTGAAGACTGCCTATACGGTTGTAGCTTAAAAAATACTTCATCTCCCACCATAAACTGTCTGTCAGTTCTGTGATTATTGGCATACCATGCCATTCTTTCCAAGGGTTTCAGTAAGTTCTCTTTTAACAACTTCTGTATCTGGGACCTATCCCGTATAAGCTTTTTTACCTCTGGTTAATGATGCATGGACACTAAAAATGTTTAGAGGGAGGACTTTGGTCGTAAAGAGCTTTGAAAGGTGACATCTCAATGGCCGTATGGTGACAAGTGTTGTACCAAAACTCAGCCATTGATAACCATTGACTCCACATAGTTGGCTTCTAGTTTGCAAAACATCGTAAATACATTTCTAAGCACTGATTAGCTCTCTCTCTTTGCCCGTCCATTTGGGGATGGTAGGCAATGTTTAGTTTAATCCGAGTGTTAGGTCCCAAATTATCATAGAAAGGGGGTTGAATATGATGTGGGTAGTTTTTAACTTAATTTGCGGATTACAAATGTGTGCATTTTGTTCTTGAGGTTTGAAACTAATAATCACAAAATAACACAACTTGATCGGGGAAATATAAATATATTATAAAATTCTCGAGGTGCTACACTCTAATCCAAGGATTAGCTACAATTATTTCCAATCAATACAAACAACAAATATAGTTGGGTGTTTATGTATGACTTTAATGGAGCTCGTGTAGGTTGTTGTGTGTAATGAAGAAGATACAGAAATAAAATGCTTCTTTTCCTTTTTGTGTAGACTTGTGCCTTCATCAGATACGTGGTTGAATATTAACTAAGTAAAATGACTTAAGCAGATCCAATAAAAAGTTGAGTGGCTCCAACACATGGTGTTCCATTGTATAGCCTTGAGTGGCGCCTTGTATAATCCTGAGTGGCGCATTGTCTGTCCCTTGTATAGGATCTACTTGAGTATTAAGTGGCGCCTATACATTGAGATTCCTTATATAGGAGCCACTTAGGAGTTGAGTGGTGCCTATACATGGTATTGCCTTGTATAGGAGCCACTTAGGTGCTAAGTAGCGTCAATATATGGTAATGTATAAATGTCTTAGATAATTTCCATGTTTTGTGTGAGTGGATCCTAAAGAGTGAATCCCTTATGTGTTTCCAATTTAGTGGCGTTATCTATAGTGAAACACAAGTATTCTTGACTTAGAAACTATTATGATCTTCAGTGATATTCCATTTTCTTCAAACTCTTTTCCATTCTCCTTTGTGATCAACTATTTTCTTCTGAATGAATAAGATAATTCTTTTCTTGATGTGTTGATTCTTAGTGCACTGGTCTGGTTCACAAACGACTAACACTGAATGGAATTCTCTTATCCACTGTAGATTGACCTTTCCCCAACTGTTATGTTGCTTCATTCCACTGAAATCCTTTGATACGTATACTTGAACCACTGCATTTCCTTGTCACTGATAATCTTCTAATCTTTTATTCGTCACCGAGGCTTGAACATATTAATGAACTTCTTTCGTTGACGCTTTTAAAGACTTCAATCTTTAATTCCCTGTAATGATTCTTGTATATATCTCATCTTTATATTCTTGTGGATTCTTGTGCTTCATATTAATATTATTATCTGTCTTTCTTCTAGTGTTGAGTTATCGTTACCTCTATTACGTATTACGTTACATTATGATTTACACTAAGTTCCCATGGTCATAAACAACTCTTGCCAGAAAGAGCTAATAAATATTGTGTCTTTGTCCGAAATAATAGCCTGGGTTGGACTATGGAGCTTCACAACAGTGTCCAGTACGGACTAGGCTACAATCGTAGTCGTATAAGGGTGTTTGAGCCCTACAAAATAACCATATTTCGTAAGTTTGTCAATTATGACCAACACCACTTCCTTCCCATTTCATTTCGGTAGTCCCTCAATAAAGTCAAGGGAGATAGTCTCCCAAACATTGTTTGGTATGGGTGAGGATTATAGTAGTCCTGGTGGTACATTATGCTCGGACTTACATTGTTGACAAACATCACAAGAGCGTACAAAGTTCTGTACATCAGCAGTCAAATTTGGCAGTACTCCTGGATTCTTCTAACAGTGATAGTGATGTATGAGTGGCTCCATCTTGGCTACTGTTACTGTTCTCAATGATTTTATGCCTTAACAGGTTGTTAGATCCTACATACCACTTGTCATCCTTCTTCAATTCCCCATCAATTAGTGTGTATCCCTGAGCATTAGCTCCCCTTACCATCAAATCCGTTATCAATCATTGAGTTACTGTATCATTCTCCCAACTAGTACATAACTCTTTTTTCCAGTTTGGAATTATAACATGTATTGCATTACACTACAACTGCCCTTCATGACATCTGGAAAGCGCATCAGTAACCAAATTATCCTTACCTTTCTTGTAAATAATAGAATAGTCATACCCCAGTAATTTTGACAGCCATTTATGCTGTAACAAGGTTGTTAGCTTCTGTTCCATGAGGTGCTTGAGTGCCTTGTGATCCGTTTTTTTAATGATCTTATGGACTAAGAGGTAATACCTCAATTTTTGCACAACCATGAGTTCATTCTCGTAAGTGGACAAATTAAGATGTCAGTTGGCCAAAAATTTACTCAAGAAGGCAATTGGCCTACCTTCTTGCATAAAGAAAGCGCCAACACCATTATGACAAGCATCCGTCTCTAGAATAAACTGCTTGGAGAAGTCTGGCATGACTAGTACCGGTGTTGAAGCCATAGTTGATTTCAAACTGTTAAACGTAACTTCATCCTCCGAACTCCACTTGAAAGATCTTTTCTTTAACAACTGGGTAAGAGGTCTACTGATGAGGCCATAGTGAGCTACAAATTGCCTATAAAACCCCGTTAACCCCAAGAATCCCCTCAAAGCTTTGAGAGTATGTGGTACATGTTAATCTATCATTGCCCGTATTTTTTCCTTATCTACCTCCACATCATGTTGAGAAATTCGATGTCCCAATTATTCCACACCTGATTGAGCAAACTCACATTTTGACCTCTTCACATAAAAAGTATGTTTTCTCAGCAACTTCAATACAGTTTTGAGGCGTGAGACATGTTTTTCAAGAGAGGGACTATATACGAGTATATCATCAAAAAAGACCAAGACGAAATCTCTTATCTGATTAAAAACACTTCGTTCATGAGGCTTTGAAATGTTGTGGGGGCATTTATTAAACCAAAGGGCATGACGAGGAATTTGTAATGCTCCTTATGTGGGAGAAATTCTATTTTTAAGATACTATTGGGGTGAACTCTGATTTGATGATTTCCACTTCGAAGGTCTAGCTTGGTAAAAACAGAACTACCCTTTAGTCCTTACATCAACTCCTCAATATAGTTCACGCACATGCGCCATGAGTTGTTTGTCTTTTTTACTAGAAGCACTGGTGATGCGTACGGGCTACTGCTGTGTTTAATAATCCCACTCTCCAACATTTCTTTCACGATTTTCTCAATTTCAACCTTATGAATGTAGAGACATTTATATGAATTTTCATTGATGAGAGTGTTGTTACTTTGTTGTGGTATTTTATGATCGTGGCTCCTTCGAGGCGGTAGCCCTTTTGGAGTTACAAATACATTAGAAAATTCTTCTAAAACAGATGTAATCTTTATAGGTAATTGTTCATCCAAAGATGAAAGTGCAATAGTTGTCTGTTTGTCAACAGCCCTCACTTTTATTAAAAAAAATTGTCATCCTTGCTTACCCATTTTTTGGCATCCTCACGGTGTACCAACTTAACTGTTGTGCACCTCAACGCTTTCCTTAATTCAATTTTTCTTCCCTTTCATGACACAAAGACACTATTATGCTGAAAATCGAAAATCACTAGGCTGACAAGTCACATCAATGTGACCCGTAATATAACATCATATCCGTCTATCGGGAATGTTAACATTGGTACTTCAAAACACTCACCAACCATTTGCCACTCAAAATTACTCAATTACTGTGAACTTGTTAGTGTATCCCCATTAGCAACCACCACATTAACGGGTATGCATGGATGTGTCTTGAGATTTAATGCCTTGACTAAGGTAGTGGAGATAAAATTATGTGAAAAGCCACCATCTAATAAAATTCGTTGGGGTTTACTTCGAGTTGTACCTTGTATACTGAGAGTATGTAAGCCATCCGTTTCAGTCATGGCATGGATTGAAATTACGGACTCAACTTCTTTAATTGACATCTCTTCTTCATTTGCATCCCAAATTATAGACAAATCCCCTATCACGGTGTAGCCTATATCCCGTTCATATTCTGTAGCTAATATAAATACTTGTTTATTTTTATAATTATGCTCGAGGAAGTATTTTTCATCACAATGAATATAACAACCCAAGCCCACAACTGAATAGATACCAGGCCCAACAACCCATCACAAGTCAGCCCATAAAAGCTAGCAATTTTTAGTATACATTAGTTATTGACTTTTCCTTATAAAGGGACCAAACATACTCATTTTATTCGATGTGGGATGTTACAAACACCCCATCTTATTGGGTCGACGTCCTCGTCAAGCCCACAGATAAACTTACAGAACCTAGGTAATGTCTTGGCACTTATGGCCGGGCATGACTCTGACACCATTTATAACAACTCAAACCCACAATTGAATAAATACCGGGACCAACAACCCATCACATGTTAGCCCATAAAATCTAGCAATTTTTGTAAACATTAGTTATTGACTTGTCCTTTAAAGGGACAAAACATACTTATTATATTCGATGTGGGATGTATATATTAGTTTCCTCACTAGTCTCGTCTCCTGTCTACCACCAGTAATAAAAGAAGATTTTGGTTTATCTCTTGCTGCTGTGACATCACACCTGGGCGCGAAAGTTTCACCACCTATTGGTCTAACAGATAATTTTGATCATCTCTCAATGGCCTCGATACCACACTCCTGGCCTTTTGCTTTTTCTCTAGCATCCTGCAAGGAGTTTGGCTTGTGTAGATAAAGAGTGCTTGGAATTTCTTCTTTTAAGGCCACTTAAAAAACTATTAACAAAGTATAACTCATTAAGACATGGATTCTGCAAAACGATATTTTTTTTTCAATTCTTCAAATTGAGTAATATAATCATCGACCTTTCCTTTCTGCGTAAGCTTATTAAATTGCCCCTCCAAATTTTCATACCCCCCTCTGGTAAACCGATGACACACCAATTGAGTAAAATCCACCCACAATAACTTTGGATGCTCCATATGGACAGATTGATACCATGTATCAACTTCACCGTCTAAATGCAACGCATCATACACTACTCGTTGTCGATTATCCAAAGAGGGACTCAACTAAAAAAAATTCACACTTGGAGATCCAGCCTCTAGGGTCTTTGCCCTCAAACCAGGGAAAATCAATTTTTAAAAATTTGTAGGGAACATACTGAGTACCCTCCCTATTGTAGTGAGCTTGTGGGTATGGTTGTTGGGGTTGTGGGGGTGTGGGTATGGTTGTTGGGGTTGTGGGTGTGTGGGTAGTTGTAAGGTGGAGGGTGGGGATGAGGAAAGGCCCATGTGTGGTTAACTTGTGGTACATATGGAGCAGTAAATGGATTAGGTTGTGGTTGGGGTTGTATGTAAAAAGGAGTTTCATAGGTTGGAATAGTAGGTTATGTTGAGCCAAACTGATGAGTAGTAAAGTTTGGTTGGAGGAGTGATTCATGAGCATACTGCAGAGCGTGGAGGTATTGATCTAACCGGGAGGGGGGTAACTGCATATTTTGAGTTGGAAAAGGCATATCAGACCTCCATTGTTGAAACCCGGATCCTCCCATTGTGTAGTGACGATACCTAAGTGTGTAGGAGTGGACAAAGGGAAGTCAGGTGGGTAACCAATAGACTTTCCAAGAAGAGGTTTGGGCGGATGGGTAAAGGACCCAACTTCTGGAGATTCGGGTGGTTTACCTTTGAGATCTTTTTTGAACATATCTAGTAAATCATTGAATTTTATGGCCTCATCCAAGGTGGCAATAGTAAGGTGCATCAATTAGATTCGCATCTCCGTCATGGAATTGGAAGTTATCTGTTGGTCGTCCTCATAGACCAACTGCATCTGTTCAAAACGAGACTCTAAGGTGGAGAGTAGTTGTTCTTGTTTTTGAATATTTGATTGAAGAGCTTGATCAACCATGGCCCAAGACGGGATCTCATACCACTTTGTCGCAACTTAAAATATACAAATATAGAATTAACAACTAAGCTACAGAAAACTTGTAGGAAAAGACAATAAAAGAAAGAAGAAAGTAAAAGACAATTCTCATTTCATTCATTCATATCTATATACCAAAACAACCGCCGAACAAAGTTAATTATATGAATGATAACTAATTATCATGACATATTTTAACAAAACCCTGCTCTAATATATATATATATATATATATATATATATATATATATATATATATATATATATATATATATATATATATATTATTTGTATTCATCACCAAAACAAAAGGCTTTTTCATAAATACATCATTTATTAGAAGAATTTAATGAAGATATTGAAAAAAATTGTCGCAAATATATCATTTTTACTTTTGTCTTAGAAATAAGATTATGCAAAAACATAAAAAATTTACAACCAAATAGTGAGAATCAATTAATCAAATTTTATACAACTACAATTTCTAAAAAAGTTGATTCAAATTACAGTTGATTGTTGACATATTGTATTTTCATAACATAATTTTATTTATAGAAAAATACTAGGGTTCAAAAAAGATTTAAAAATAAAAGTGATTCCCCCCAAAAAACGAAGATATTTACCAAAACCCATATTATGCATAACCCAAAAACTATAAATAATTAATACGAATCATATTGTCCCGTTTGGATTCCTTTTCTAAAAAATAAGTTTTTATTTAAAAAAAATATAACTTTACGTACCTTTTTTTGAATATAAATACTTATTTTAAAATTTTTAAATTAAAATTTATTTTTTTAAAAAAAAAAAGCTAAACAAACACATACACGACCAAACATAACTTCCACGTAGGTCGTTATAATATTATTCCAATTTCAACTTAACGAACAATTTTGCATTAATCATAAACTATGATTAGTCGGTCCGAAAATATAATACTACCATTAAGTAGTGGTACATGATTATAATTCACAAACGTTAGACAGTTCGAATCCAACTGGGTCACTAATATATTCTGCTTTATAAAAACAAACTCACCAGCTTCACAATCTCCATTCCGTGGTCGCTTTATGCATACATTTAAATAATCTTATCAGCCTTGTATTATTATATTCATCATCGCCGACGTTGCTAGCCGGCCTGCTCACTGCTAGCTTCAACTCAAAAACCATGAATCGGAACTCTAGTTCCCTTAAGAGAGCCACAAGTAGCAGTAGCAGTGGCAGTGGTGGAATAATTCTCGAAAAATATCAACTAGGCCAAATTCTTGGACGTGGTAGCTTCGCTAAAGTCTATCGAGCTCAATCTTTGGTGAATAATTCATCTGTCGCGATAAAAGTTATCGAAAAACCTGCAACATCTGATCCTACTATGGAGAATTTGTTAGTACGTGAAGTTGCTGCTATGCGCAAGCTCAATGATCATCCCAACATTCTTAATCTTCATGAAGTCATGGCTACTAAGTCCAAAATTTATTTGGTTATGGAACTAGCTGAAGGCGGGGAGCTGTTTACGCAGTTAACTCGTCGTGGAAAGATGCATGAGAGTGTTGCACGTAGGTATTTTCAGCAGTTGATATCTGCGTTACGTTTTTGTCATGCTAATGGGGTTGCGCATAGAGATTTGAAGCCTCAGAATTTGTTGCTGGATAAATATGGAACGTTGAAAGTTTCGGATTTTGGATTATCGGCTTTGCCTGAACAGGCTAAGAATGGATTGTTGTATACAGCTTGTGGGACTCCGGCCTATACTGCTCCTGAGGTTGTTAGAAGGACTGGATATGATGGTGCCAAAGCGGATGCGTTTTCGTGTGGGGTTATATTGTTTGTTTTTTTAGCAGGGTTTTTGCCTTTTGATGATGCTAATTTAGCGAATATGTATAAGAAGATTTATAAGAGAGAGGTTGTGTTTCCTGAATGGATTTCAAAGGGAGCGAGGAATGTGATTTATAAGTTACTTGATCCGAATCCTAGTACGAGGATGACAATGGAGGGTTTGATGAGGACGAGTTGGTTTAGTAAGTCGTTGAAGGTGGAGACGGAGGTGGATAAATTGGGCCTTTTGTTGGGTAAAGATTGCAAGAATGATGGTAGTGTTAATGCGTTTGATATAATTATGATGTCTTCGGGGTTGGATTTATCAGGGCTTTTCGAAGAAGATTTGAGTAAGAAGGAGAGGAGGTTTACTTCTAAAGGCTCAATGAAGGAAATTGAGGAAAGAGTTGAGAGAGTTAGTGAGGAATTGGGGTATAAATTGGAGAAAGCAAAGGGTAGAGAGATGGGGTTGGTGAAAGGTAAGATGATTCTTTTGGTTAGGATTTTGGAGTTGGTTACAAAAACGGGGTTGTTAATGGTGGAAATGGAAGTTATTAGTGATGGCGATGAGGTTGATAAGGGTTGTGATGAGTTGGAAGCTTTTAAGGTCGGACTTGGAGACATTGCCGTTTCTTGGCATAATAATGATTTGGCCGTTAATGGATGAGATATTGCAGGATTCACCTGCTGGGATGGTAGGATCTAGTTAGGGCCATGACAAATTGGCAGTGATGGTGAGATCCTGATCTGCGTAATTTGACATGTACATATCTTGGTAGCGATGATCAAGATCTTGTTAGTTTTGTGAGCTTAAGTTCGATAGTGCAAGGCCACATATAATTTGATTTTGTACATTCAAATTTTCTTTCTAGTACTGTTTTAGTTTCATGAAAAATTCTTGTTGGTTCATAGTTTTATTCTTCCTTGTCTAGAACTGATCTAAATTAATACATGCCATTTGCTTCTTAAAAGTTTGTGATGTTCTGGGTTGAATATATGAAACACTGAATATTTTGGCCTCTTGGGCATCAGAATTCCATCTTAAATTCATTAGACAGCTTGAACTTTATAGTTAGGCTTAAAAACTGAATATGTTCTCCCGGTAGAAAGCCATAAACTTGCAACTCTCGTAGTTTTCTTACAGAAATTTAAAATTCTGCAGCTTTTGATTACTCCGAAAGGCCAATTTAAGCCAGTAATTTGCTGTCTTCTGCCTTTTGCCTTTATGTTGACACTCATAAAACAAATACATACAGATGCTTCTGTAGCACGATATTTCTTTTTCTGGGACAGACTCACAGCTTGGAATTGGAATTTAGTCAACTTAAAATTCCAAGGAGGATGCTTCTTTACTAGTGGGCTCAACCAGGAGCAAAATGAAACTGAATGCCAATAATTTTCAATTTCTCTGAACTTTTATTAAAATTGGAAATCACAGAGAATTGAACAGCCTGCCTGCCTGCCTGCCTGCCTCAGCAGCAGAAAAGCTAACCTGCCCAAGTTTAATGATATATGGTCACAAATCATAATGCACAACTGGGGCATGCACATGGTGGCTTAGCTCAGCAATTCCCTTTCCCATTATATACAGAAAGATGATTAGATGACCCCATGTTGCATAGATGTCATACCAAAATGTCGATAATATATATAAGGTCCCTTCGTAGAATATGATAGCAATTTACTAGGAGCATTCTCTTTAACAATTAATACCACAAAATACTATATCTTCATTCTTCATATATGCATGAATTTAAATGTGAACGGTGAACCGTTCAACCGTACCTAATCTAGCTGCTGCCTCCTTATCGAAAGTTTCCTCTTGATAGAGTACATGAGACTTCTAGACTCCTTAAGTAGAGGCATGTAAGTAGCTATAATTATTTGGAAATAAAAGGAGGTTTTCTCCATGATACATCTTCTACTTTCTCGATTTGTAACTTGTAACCATTTCTTATACATAATTTCCAGAAATGACGAACACGTGACTGTATATTATTCCTAGTCTTTTACACGGTCTTGTAAATTTGTGATCATTTTGTACAAGTTGTAGAGCTAGGCAGGTTAGTGATTCTGTCTTCAATTAAGCTAGGAAGGGTTCAAATCAAAGATCATCCTGCAAGTAGAGTACAACTTTACATGGAATGCTAAGGTACTTGAAAAGAAATATTTACTGCAACTAAATTGAACGATGTAGGAGCTCTTACTCGCGAACATAAATTTTTTTAATCAACTCATATGCCAGAGGAACCCACACAAGGCCCAGTGTTGTTGGATGATCAACTCCCTCAAAATGCACGACAAATAACAAGAGACTCGTTTAAATGCAGCTGGGGTATAAAAATCCCAATTTTAGAAATTATCATAACAAGACCCAAAAGATCACTGGGCCAGTGTCGGTGTTAACCCAGTAAGTCATTTGTAGAGTATCTGTTATTGTGACCCATTTTATGTTTCAGATCTTCTGTATGAATATCACTGAATATGTATTATTCTAGTTTGTGTGGGCGCGCGCACCGGAGCTCGGATACCACGTTAAGTTACCAATTCTCCTAAAACCTCAAGATGTTCCCACCACATTTTGCTGCATGTATATATGTAGACTTGCAGAGACATGGTGATATTGCAGATCTTATTCAAGGAGAATATATAGTGTTTGCTTTATATCCCTCTTTCCATTCACAAGATCATACATCATGATGGGAAATGTTTTACATGTATATAATTTTTTTTCTTTTCCCATTTCTAGAGAAACTACAACTTTCAACAAAAATATCTTTGGATCCGGAAATTATGGAGGGAAATTTGCAAGCAATTCCACTTGGTGTATCAGCAGCCCCACCAGCCACTAATATTGAGTATTGAACTCCCTTGTGAAAAACTTATTCACACATTTTCACATTTTAATTTGACTGTGTTTAACGAATTTGACATGACTAACATGTTTAATAACTCCAATAGATGGTACTAATCAAACATTAACTTGTGCTTTTCAAGAGATTGCAAATGCTTTTAGTCAACAATTGTAGCTTCTGGAGTAGCACTCTGTGTACTGTGATAAAAGAAACTGATCTGTTTTCTAACCTTTACATGTGAGCTCAGTGCAAGCCTCTATCCAATATCCAGAAAAAATACATATTGTTGTAAGAAAGTATATAGATTGACATGAATAGACCATGTCACTGTCGACAACTATGCATCATTCTTAAACTTTAACAACATCTGCAATATCAAGTAAAATCTTTAAATCTCCATATGAACTTCTCCATATGCTTCGGGTTGCTGACCGGGAACCATCAGTGGGCATTTACAAAAATAAATAATTAAATCTTTGGCATGAGGTCATCAATCAGGTTTCAATTCAATATTGTGGGAGGAAATTTCAGGATCAGTACTGTGCTATGCTGTTTCAATGTTTATTTCTGACTTGTAAGGCTTTTAAAGTCTTATTGTGAACTTATAATTAATTATCTCCGTTTAATTTTGTAATTTTAAATAACTATGGATTTTGAATAACATGTTAGATATTCCTCCAAAGCCAAAGCTTTTATTAAATCCTACATGTTCACCAAAGGAATCACAGAACCAGGTGTGTTTTGGTATTTATAGGTTGGACTATGATGATTAGAAGTATCTTAAAATATTGAAATACTTTGATATCTCTAATTGTACCTATTCTAATAATTATACACTCTTTCTAATTCAGAAGTTTTTATATTTCGATATCATGGGAATCAGCTGCAGAAGATTCTGCAGCAATCAACCGGTCAATCTTCCTATTGGTTCCAGGGTATCAATACAACATTGACCTATCATTTATCAGGCTGTATAAAACTTTTGTAAATCATTTTCTGTTTTCTGATCAGGGCTTATTTCAAGGTTTTTTCTTCTGGCAGTTCCCGTTGTAATGTATTTCTATCTCCCGTATAAATACTATTGATTAACACGTTTCTATGAAATGCTAGAGCAATATAATTATCAAACAATCTGTTCTCTTATGAGGAGTACTTAAGATAGGAGCATCAAATTTACAGTAGTACTGTTTTGCATTATAAATACGGATAAACCAAACAAAACACACAATTTCACATGAAAGTATAAGATTCAAGCTGTAGTACTTTAAGGTTTTTGTGGAATTGATAATCTAACATGACATCGGAGCAATGTAAGGTTTATCGGCTTTTATTAACACCTTAAGCTGGTAGAGATGGGCCAGATATAATACGAACCCCACGCATACAAATATGGAGCGAAAACCTTGTGACACACACTAATGGCTAATCATAATACCATGCACATGGGGATGTCGACGAGAAAGATGAATACCAAACGAATTTGACAGAAAATGATGGATTCGGTTACAAGAAGACCTAACAATACTGTGATGTGTCCACAGATGATCTAGTCACCTTCGTAAAGATATATACCTGGCCTTCTCTAGTAAAAACTTGTACATCCGTATTAGTTAGTCATATTTAATTGTATGTACGATTCTAATTGAATAGTGATACCATTCACATTCTGTAAAAGGCAAACCATTGACCACCAAGCTGCATGCTTGAAACTAAAGTCTTAAGTTATAAAATTTGATCGCCTGCCAAGTACAAGGTCCCAGTTGGCTTTATATTTCTAGTCGATGTCAAGAAAATGACAGCTACTTAGTTGAAATGAACACAAAAAGTAGCTCATAGCATCAAAGATATACTCATATACACATATTAGCCTAAAATCAAAATAAGTAGATCAACTATTTAAATCAGCAAAAAAATATGAGCAGTAGAACACTTTCAAGAAATATCACGTAATGTAGGGTTATTTGACGAAATTTCTTTTCATTACTAGTCAAAATTTGTTGTCGGAATTACCTTTTTACTACATTTTCTGTCTGTATAATTAGAAAAAACTTCGAACGTTTCTTAGAAAATTATTAAAATTAAAAGGGACGGCCTTTTGATTGTTTAAAATGTCCAACTGTTTACACCATACAACTGATTCATGCTATCATATAATAAGATCAATGATAAGCCTTAAACTATGTTTTGACGAAAAGGAGTTGATGATTATATATCTTATACACATATATTTGACTCAGAGTTTAATTATTTAATAATGAGGTTCCTTCATAACTCATTTATCACGTCAAGATAAAACCAAGTAAAGATTGGTTCCTCAATGTCAATGTTTCAGAGCATAAACGCAGAAAGTTCTGATTGAAAGCATCCCCTGAGGTCTAAAGGACACACCTAAAGTTTGTTGGCCTTTTCACAAGGAATTTTAGATGAAAAATTCATTTACAGATCCATAGATCAATTAGGCTATTAGTCTTGTAGGCATCTCTTTGAATATTTGCAAGAAACACAGGCACATAAAATGAAGAACAGGGTACTCTGCGTCCTCCTTACTCTGTTTCTTTTCTTCCTCTGCTGCGATTCACAGGCGCAACGTGAACCAACCACTTCAGGCTACACATGCAGTACAAACCAGACAATCAGTCCATGTCAAACTTATGTATATTACCAAGCAATGTCTCCTGATTTTCTTGATTTAGCTTCTATAGCTGATCTTTTCTCCGTAAGCCGGCTAATGATATCAAATCCAAGTAATATATCTTCCCCTTCTTCCCCTTTAATCCCATCTCAGTCACTCTTTATTCCAATTCAATGTTCTTGTAACACAATTAACACTAGCATGTCCATTTCTTATGCCGGTCTTGATTATACTATCAAGAAAGGTGACACCTTTTACTTAGTTTCCACTAAACAGTTCCAAAATCTCACTGACTACCAGTCTGTTGAAGTTGTTAATCCAAGTCTCATTCCAACCAAACTTCATATTGGTGTAAATGTTATCTTTCCAATCTTTTGCAAATGTCCAAACAAGGCCCAAGTAGGCAACCAAACAAATTATCTCATTAGCTATGTTTTTCAACCTTCTGACAACTTATCTTCAATAGCTACAAAGTTTGGATCAGACACACAGTCCATAACTGATGTGAATGGGAATGATATCAAGACTTTCGACACTATATTTGTTCCGGTTTCGCAACTTCCAATCCTCACACAACCAGTTGTTGCACCTGTTTTGGCAAAGAAAACTGAAAGAAAAGGAAAGGTTAGAGGACTATCAATTGGTCTAGCAATTTGTGGTTGTTTACTCATATTGGTCTCTGGGCTATGGGGTTATAGAGAGATTTTGATCAAGAAAAACAGAGAAAACTATAAAGATGCAGAGAAGTCAGAAATCAGTAAAAAGAAAAAAACAGTGGAGGTAAATAATTTGATGGCTGATGTTTCAGATTGTTTAGATAAATATAGAGTATATGGGATTGATGAATTGGTAGCAGCAACTGATGCATTTGATGATAAATGGGTCGTTCAAGGATCTGTATATAAAGCTTATATCAATGGTGAGTTGTATGCAATCAAGAAGATGAAATGGAATGCTTCTGAACAACTCAAGATTTTACAGAAGGTAAATTTTTACTATTACATCAAATAATCTACACAAGGTAAATTAAACAATATATGTAATTTTCAGTTAAAATTCGGTCAATTTGATCACAAAAAATTCAAATAATATGGTTAATTCGGGACGAGAGTAATTTTTATATGGAAGAAAGGTTAGGTAAAGAGTGATGTCCAATTCTGACATAATATTCCAATTAATTAGAACATAAAAAAAGTGTTTGGTGCGAATGGTGTCAGTCAACTCTTAGTATGATATTTATATATGTTTGTATTTTTCTGCATAAAAAGTTGGGGTCTTGCTTCGTTTATATGATCATAGGCGGCTTCAGATAAAGGAGATAGATCCATCATGCATTGTCTTTGTTGCTTGTTTATATAAAAATCTATTACACTAATGTTGCACAATTTCTCAATCACTAGTTTGTACTTTAGTACTGGGGTTTAAAATGAAGGAATATTCTTTGCAAACAACTTTGTATATTAAAAGAGTAGGTCAGTTTCTGCATATTGTTCCATCAAATTAATATTTGTGTGTCTGCTTTTTTTTACCAATGCCTAGTTATAAAATGGACTTTGAATTATTGTTGCATGGAGTTATATTATAGTAGAATGATTATTGTTCTGATTTTGAAGGTTAATCATGGGAATCTGGTGAAGCTAGAGGGTTTTTGCATAGACCCTGAAGATGCAAATTGCTATTTGATATATGAATATATCGAAAATGGTTCTCTTCGTTCATGGTTACACAGCAGCCGGAGCAAAGAGTTGAGCTGGAAAATGAGGTTGAAAATCGCCATTGATGTGGCGAATGGACTCCAGTACATTCACGAGCATACACGACCACGAGTTGTGCATAAAGACATCAAAAGTAGTAACATTCTCTTGGATGGTAACATGAGAGGCAAAATTGCCAATTTTGGACTAGCAAAATCTGGTTGCAATGCCATAACAATGCACATTGTTGGTACTCAAGGTTACATTGCACCTGAATATTTAACTGATGGTGTGGTTTCTACAAAAATGGATGTTTTTTCTTTCGGAGTTGTGTTACTTGAACTTGTTTCGGGCAGAGAGGCGATCAATGAAGAAGGGAAAGTTCTGTGGTCGACGATAGATGGAATATTGGAGAGGAAAAGTGGGAAAACGGAAAGATTAAGGGAGTGGATGGATGAAAGTCTTCGTATCGAGGAATCATATACGATGGATAGTGTAGTGAATGTAGTATCTGTGGCGATTGCTTGTTTGCATAGAGATCCCACACGGAGGCCTAGCATGGTGGACATTGTTTATGCATTGTGTAAGAGTGATGATTTATTTTCTGATCTATCACAAGATGGACTATCGCCACGGTTAATTGTTGCTAGATAAGTACAAAAATTTCAGGTTTGTTTTGCTTGTGTATATTCGAGATCCTTGGTAATGAATGTTAGCATGTAAATTGTGATTGAAACTGAAATGTTATCAAGTGCTTAAAAGAAACCCGTGTTACTGTTACCTGCAAGTTTTGATCTATGCTATTAGCTTGGTCCATTTATAATCTTAACGACTCATGAGCAAATTAGCTTTATATCCGGTTTAATCCGCGGGCCAAGGAATGCTCAAACCCTGGCTTAGAGTCAAAATAATCAATATTCTTTTTTTATCATTTTAAACCTTTCGTTAAATAGTAATTTTTATTTTTTGCAATTCTAATGCTTCTATTATAATTCTACTACTTGTTAGTTGTCATTATTTCTCACGCTATCATACCATCCGTTCTTGGATAGTTAAATTACAATTCTCATAAAAAAGATTTTATACATTTATCCAAATTTCTTAATTTTACTCCTCATTTTACAACCGTTTGATTACAATTTTCCAAAGAAGTAATATACAATAAAATTAAAATAAAATTTCAATTAAATTGATTTATACAGTATGATTGGTTAGAGCACACTATTACATTACTCTCATGGGATTTCAAAGAAATGGATTGCCATTTTTTATTTTTTTCGCGCATTAAGTTCATGAATACGTTTATTTGCTAATATGATGTCTGGTTCGGTCATGGTTCAGTAAAAATTTTAAGTGGATTCGCTTGGACTATGCTATATATTGGGAAGTCATACTGTTTATAATGTCATATTCTTAAGTCGGAGATAACACATTATCTATATTTTCTATATTTTTAAAAAAATTAAAAAGTATGAAAAAAAAACATTAGAAGTGTTCATTCGACTGATTTCAAAATCAAGTTA
Source organism: Oenanthe sinensis (assembly GCA_028671895.1). NCBI lineage: Eukaryota > Viridiplantae > Streptophyta > Magnoliopsida > Apiales > Apiaceae > Oenanthe > Oenanthe sinensis. The sequence goes on along the minus strand of CM053813.1, from coordinate 27,414,046 downwards.
TAAGAAAATTTCAAGAATTTAAAAAATAAAAGTAAAATCTATCACATATTTTTCTTATATATAAGATAATAATGTACGAAATAGAGGTTAAATTTCACAAATGCTTAAATATAGATTTAGCCGTGATTCCTGTTTTGGAACCTCAATTTTGAGGTCACCGGTGAGTTTTCGAGTTTTTAACTTGTGACTGTTGGGTGTAATTAAAAACTAAACACAATAATGAGGCAGTTATATAAATAATTTAACAAGAACATGCAGATTAAACCAATTAACAAAACAAAGCACGAAATTAGAAACCAGATATATAAATCAGTAACTGCAAAGACAAGAGAAAAGATAGAATACTTAGCTATAATAGAAGTTTTAAGCATACACTAATAGAACCAAAAGAACTGCTGAGTCGCCAAGTTTTGCAAGAAGACTTGACTGTTTTTGAAGAGATTATTGCCCCACTACACTGTTGGGTTGCAGCAATATCACTTCCAGGATAAAACAGCATAGAGTACTTCGTCCACAGATACGTAGCATCAACATCAACCTGCACCTCAGTTCGCCCAGAAAACCTATGTGTATAATCTGTATGAATTGGTGTGTACAAAATATAGAGTATGGCTGCTGCTAGGATTTTCTCAAACTTGTCACTTGTCTATATCTATTATCTCCAACGTTTTTCTGTATATATAATACAATAAAACGTAACAGCAGATAAAATATTAATTAAAATAATTATTCTGACTTAAAAAGCCTTTAATAAAATATATATCAGAATTAGTAAATTAGTAACAGTCATCAGAAATTTCCATCAGAGTTTACAGTCTGTTAAACTCTGACTCGGCCTTCCATCAGAGTTTACTGTTAAATTCTGATGAGGTGGTCCATCAGAGTTTATAAACTCTGACCCAGCCTCTTCCATCAGAGTTTATCAATGAGCTAGTCCATCAGAGTTTATTAATAAACTCTGACCCAACTCAGTCTATACTCCGATCAGAGCTTGTTAAACTCTGATGAGCTAGTCCATTAGAGTTTAATAAACTCTGACACAGCTCTCTCTTTCTCTGATAAGTTACACACTGACTCAATATTCATATTAAAATAATATTTAAAGTCATAATTAATTTAATTAATAATGTAATAAAACTCATCGCCCAAGTCACCTCGCGTACGCGAGATGCCGAGACATTCACCCAAATCGCCCTTCGACCCGACCCGACCCGAGGCGTGGCGCGTGTGTGCGCGCGCGAGGGCACACTAGTACACCATGTACACTCACATGCCTTAATAGTTGACAATACTCTTGCACATATATGCATATAAAGCACCCACACCCATATTACATACTCTATGTGGGACAATCACATTTAACCCATTTCAAGCTAGCAACTTATACTCAATTTATTTATGGATTATATTAAAAAAATGTCTTAGATCCAAACATGAAAGTTTAAGTACTCATAGTAAGGAACAACTTCCAATAGTTAATTTTCAGAAATTACATCAAGAATATATATATAATATGTCTTAAACTTTCCATTTTCTAACAGTGACATCCCGTCAACCGAGTTCGGATATCATGTTAAGTAAACAGTTCATCTAAAATTTTAAGTTAGATGAAAATTCTAAATAGATCTTATATCATATTTTAATATAACGTTGATGAACTCTGTAAGTTTAATTGTTCGTAACATGTAAATATTAATTACTATGAAAACTAAGCGTCTCGTTAGATCGAGATATATGATCTGATCGATGGATTTTTTTAATACGATGATAAGTCTTTATCACTTGCGTTATTATTATAGCACAAAATTGTGTTGGTTATTCTTTACGCCTAGTTGTATTTATATATTTTTGTTTTCATAATTTCAATTACTTCCCCATCAATTATAAATATTTTATTACATTGAGTTGAATTTAAATGAGTACAAATTGAAAATCTCTATGTCCTGCATTACATTCAAATATATAATATGTTCTTTCATTAGTATTTCATAAAAGATTCTACGAGCAAAATTGAATCAAATTTTTGAGTTTGAATTAAATTTTATTAAATTTGACTCAATTAATTAAATGTAAATCTATATTCAAACTCGATTCATATATAAAATCAAGCAAGCTCGAATTACAGCTGCAGTCTCTCCTATAATAAACAGGCTTAGAAAAGTTAACATAAAATAAATGTAAAGAAAAAACTGTATTATTCTGTCTTATCATCGAAGTACAGTAGTCCCGAAAAGCAAACTTACATAAAAAAAATGAATAAAACTTTAAAGCAACCACTAAAAATTCAACCCCACAAATTCTTGTTCATTTGTGTTCAAATTTCTTGTTCAATATGAAAAAATAGAATAAAATAAGTTATAAAAGTCAAGCATAATGACAAAACAATGACTATATTATGATACTATCATAAGTAACTCTCTCCATTTCATTTTCATTCTCCCAACCAAATCATCACCTTCTTGAATATACATTCTTTTTTGTATCGCACGCCTGTAAGTTATCAACTTATATAATCATATATACTTCCCTTTATTCTTGTCCATTCTTCAAGATTTTTAAAACCCACCAAAACCCATTTGAGAATTCTCTGTTGGTTGAGTTTTAGTTTCCGACGAGTTGCCGGAATTTGTGATTTCCGGCATGGCTAATAATCCGACAGAAGGGTACCCGGACGATTTTCTTGAGCAAATTCTTGCAATTCCGGCGTATAATGGCCTGGCCGGAGGAGATGGGAGTTCGTCGGAAAATTCTCAGTTGACTGCTGGCGGTCAACTTGGCTCCGGCGCCGGTGTGATTCAGCAGTCATTTTTTCCATTAGGGTTGAGCTTGGATAATGGGCAGCATGTAAGTTTTTTTATATATTAATTGACCTTTTTGCCCTTGGGTTTTTGATGGATTTTGAGTTTGTTTGTTAGTTGATTGTTTGAGTGAGCTTAAAATTTTGGATAAAATGGGGTTTATTAAATTGGTTGTATTATGCAGGAAAGAGTTTCAGTTATGGGGAATTTGTTTCCAGCGTTTGAACATTTACAGCCTCAGTCTATTCGTCATACTGTTCCTCAGATTCATCAGGTTATTGCGAAAGAACTTGTAACAATTTTTTGTTGACATGTGAATTTTGCATGGAATATATGTGACTTTTTAGGGAGAATTATACATATTTGATTGTAACTAACGGGATCATATAATTTAACACTCCCTCCATAATTTAAGAATATTAGAGTAGGAGGTTCCGAATTCTTGTGTCCTTTCTAAAACCTGAGATGGTAGATGACCAACTTTTCCAACATCTTACGTTGTTAGTGGAAGCCACTAACTGGATATTATTACTTTTAACAGTTGTAATTTTATACTATATGTAATCAGATAAGTAATAAGTTGCTAGATATTTTTTGAATGTCGGTTTAACTTACTTGTATAGTTATACTAGTTTGGTAGGTATTGGGTAGTTTGCTAGTGATATGTCAAAAAGCATCAACCTTTCTTAGTTTGCTGAACGTTATATTGGCTGCTCTATCCTTTTCGGAACCTTCACTGCTTAAGATCATTTGCGGAGTGATGGCCTGCAGAGTTGTATTGATGCACATTAAGTAATGTGATTTGTCAGAGGAGCCGGTGCAAATTTTCTTGTTAGTATGTTTCTTAGAACTATAGATGGTAATAGCGGACTTGATCTGGTTCTCAGCGTTTTCTAATGCTAAAACATCTTAGAAGTGAAGTGCAAGATATGCCCAACTCTGTGATCAAAATAGTCTAGCTATAGCTCAACAGTTAAGTTTGAAGCATAAATCTTTAATGGAAAATGAAGATATGAGGTACAGAAGTATACTGGGAAGATATATAGTAGGAAGTATAATAGTTTGTATGTGTGTACACATTTGTGCTTATTTTCCCAGAATTTTGGTTCAGAAACATGTGCAAGCATTGTTTTGCACATATATTCAGATAATATTATAAAACTGAGTTACTGCTCTGCTTTTTTGTATTACAAAATAATTTTCTAGTTGTATACAAAATGAACCTTGTATCTAGGATTGCAAAGTTTTTTTGAAGTGTCTACTTAAGCCCATCTCTTTAATTTTTTGAAAATTACTTAAGCCCGTCTCTTATTTGTTAGCACTTCACCTTTTGCAGGCTTTTCAAGGCCAAACAATTACGAGCACAGCAGTCACTGTGCCACACCCTCCAAACATGCGCCCAAGGGTACGTGCTCGGCGAGGACAAGCAACAGATCCCCATAGTATTGCTGAACGGGTACCGTTGAGTAAATATAAGAGATCAATTTGCAATTCTTTTTTTTTTTTTGTTTTGGAAAATGTACAGGCTACAGCATCTATTGTTCAAATTTCTGCGCTGTAGTGAAATCTGAGTTATGTTTTTCTCAGTTACGTAGAGAAAGAATTGCAGAGCGAATGAGGGCCTTGCAGGATCTTGTTCCAAGCTGCAACAAGGTGAATACTTGCTCATCTTTTCAATAATTCGTTTGATAGAATTTTTTTATATGCTTCTTCGCCTTCATTGTTTGAAATACATTACGTACCATGCATGCGAGTTATAAAAGGATCATACATCATCTTTTTCCGCAAAAGGGAACACTCTCAAATATATTATTTTCATATAAATATGGCTCAAACACCATTATTTATGGGTTTCATTCCTAATAATTCCAAAATCGACAGACGGGAATCCGATTATCTCTTTTATGATTGGTGTAACAACCTTAAAGCTAGGAGCATGGCATACTTGGACTAAAGATCTTCTGATTGAATAATTTCGCCATGCTGTTGTGAAAATATGATACCTATTACATGATTCATATCACAATTACAATGATTTCATTTGCTTGTTGAAAGCCTCTTGCTACCGACCTTTCTAAACGCTTCACCTAATTTTCAACCCCCCCCCCCCCCCCTTCCCAGCTTAAGGTTGTTATTTGCTGAATACAAGATCTTGCCACAGCATCCTTATTTTTTTTCTAGAACTATTGAAAATAAGTAGAATTGAACTGCTGTTGTCTTCAGAATCCATGTTGTTTATAATGCTGACTCATTGGATATTTTCCCAGACCGATAAGGCTGCAATGCTTGATGAAATTTTGGATTATGTGAAGTTCTTGAGACTTCAAGTGAAGGTAAAATGCTTTTTCTCAACTTGTTCAAATTGATGACTATATTTGTAGATGTGATTGTAGTCAATAATCTCCACATGCCAGAGTCTTGTAAAAAAAATTGTCTGTCTATGAAACTCTTTTTTATTTTATTTTATTTGGGGGGTATCTTATTCCTTAAAGTTCAACTGATAAAGTCTGTTTTATAATTAATTGGTACCTTACAATTTATTAATCTGCAAAGCTAATTGGGAGATTTCAGAAAGAAAAAAGAATATGTTTTTAACAAGTAGTGATATTTAAGTTAACTTGTGCCTGTTAGTTGAGTACCTCTGCGCTGTCAGAATAATTATGTTCCTACTTGACAGGTTCTGAGCATGAGTAGGCTGGGTGGAGCTGGTGCTGTAGCACAGCTTGTAGCTGACATCCCACTGCAATCTGTAGAGGTAATTAATCTTTACATTGCATCCATTAACCACTCAAAACAGCTAACAAATGCTGTTAAACAGTTTGTTTCTTGATCATGAAAAAACATAAAACAATATCCTCTTCATGGATGCTCTTTTTTTCCATGTATAGGGAGGCATAACTGATGATGGAAGTAACCAGCCTATCTGGGAGAATTGGTCAAATGACGACACAGAAAGAGAAGTAGCTAAGCTGATGGAAGAAGATGTTGGGGCTGCCATGCAATTTCTCCAATCAAAAGCATTGTGTATCATGCCTATATCACTTGCTGCTTTGATATATCCTACAAACCAACCAGACATCTCATCTCTCGTAAAACCTGAACCACCTGCACCGTCATAGACATAAGTAAGTTGCACGTGCCTATGACAACTCCCAGCACCCTTGCATCTCTCCCTTTCATATTTAATCCTATCACTGAGACGTGTTTTTCTTTCCTCGTCATCTTGTGTCGGTGAAAATAAATGCCACGGTTTTTTGATTGTCCTGTTTTTTTTTTTTGGCTTTCCGGTCTAATTAAATTCTGTCAAACAAGCCCGTTGTCGTACCTTGATGAGAACCAAAAACTCCATGACACTGTATCAACACTGCTATACTCTGAAGGGATGAAATGTTCAAGATTATCTTTTGTAATGCTGCCTTATTTTGTTATGCGGATCTAGGAACTTGGTAACCCTAAGGTGGCCAGTGGGATACTGTAATCTAGATGGACCTATATATGTATGTAAAAGGTATTGTATAAAATGCTTTAAATGGATAATGAAAGGTGTCTTTCTAGAAATAATAGCTACAGGAAGATGTTTGTTCTATTACTTGCAGCAGTAGTTAGTGGGATATGTTTGTCGAAAGTAATTTGTGCTTTGCTTATATAATGATGAATTATTTGATCGAAAGGGAAAAAAGGATATACTCACTCATTCCGTTCGTTGAACAAAAGTGTGATATATAGATTATTTGTCAAAAAGCAAACGCTGCCGGTGTCGGTGATAACAATCATACTAACCGAAACTCAAATCAGGTACTTGATAGTTCTACCGGCTGCTGATGGGCTAAGGATAGTTCCTCCTAGGTAGTCCCTGACTCCCTGGTTGGTTAAAAAAGTTCTTAAATAATACTTCCTTGTCACCCAATTATCGATTAAGCTAGGCACTGTTGGGTGGTGTCAACGCAAGTCCCTCTAGAATTAGATCCGGTAAAATTTTGCCGGTATGAGGATTGAGATCGCCAGTTGGAGTCTTGTGCACCTGGAGTGGCCGTATGATGATTTTGTTTGGAAAACCTGTTGTTACGGGATGAATAATTAGCAGTAGTGACTCTGGGTGGAAATAATTCTATAGCACTCGAAATTTTGGAGTTTTTGATAATTTGATTTTCAACAGCTTTCAGTTTGTCACAGAGAGAATCAAAGGTTATGGGTGTGTCTCTTGCATGGAGACCAGATGTGATATTCTCATAACTTGGGCCTAGTTGTGAGATAATATGGAGAAATAAGTCTTCATCAGAGATGCTATCAGCCATTGCAAGAGCATTAGCGATGAAGCGTATTTCCTTCATATACTCGTCGATTGAGCATGTTCTTCTTGGATTCTGCATTAGACTGGTTTTGAGCTATAACATTCGAGTTCTTGATTTGTTTTCGTACATGGTTTGAAGCTGCTACCATGCCTCTTTGGACTAAGTCACTGCAGATATTATTGGTTGGATCGTTTCGGTGCAGCTTTCTAGTATCGCACTAAGGATGAATTGGTCTTTGCCTGTTCCAGAAAAAATATTCTGGATTTGGCGTTTTGTCATATACGATGGATTTTGGGTAATGGAGGTCTCCAGTGATGAAACCCTATAAGTTGTAGCCAAAAAGGGTTGTTTATAGCTGTTTCTTCCAGACATTGAAGTTGTTTACTGACAATTTGGTAAGAAGATGAGTTGTTGCACTGAGAGGAATGATTTCAGTGTTAAATGTGGTTGCAGGGTTGTTATTTGTTTGCACGGTTAGGGTCATAGTGGTGTGATGATTGAATGTAATGGGTTGCTAGATCTGTTTGGATGTGATTATAGGATCGAGGCTCGTAAGAGCATGTAAAGCTCTGATACCATGTAAGAACAATATGAAATGAATGTTATGTATTTCTGGATGATGATGATTTACATTATCCTGCTAGTGTTTATATAGTAGTATGTTTACAACTGACAGCATCAATTATGAATATTATAGCTAGTTTACGGGGATCGCAAATATTTACATTTAAGGCTATCACCTAGGATCATGAACTATTATCATGCAGTTAATTATGGCAGCTAGTATCATGCAGTATCATTTGATATTATTCTGACATATATTATCTTTAAACATTGTAAGAGTAATGATTGAATTATTATTAATTGAATTAAAATCGTAGACAGTTTTCTCTTCTTTTCTTGTAGATTCAAGAATTCTTCTTTGTGCATTCAAGGTATTTGAGTATTTCTCATGTAAGAAATCTTTGTTTATATATTTAAGTATTAACATTTATTTTTACTACGCTTTCGTTCTGCGTCAAAATAACCCATCAGAACTGTCTGCTATTCAATTTCTATCATCCGATTCCGATTAATTTGTAAGCTGAATATATAAAGCATATACCTAAAACACATAAAGATCCGTCTGATTTATTATATAAATTTATATGTTTTAGTTTTTAAGTTCGTTGTAAGAAATTTCAAACATAATTTTAGTTATTTGACCCCTTTTTTATTTGTATCTGACGCGTAATAACTATGGAAAGGGAAATAGAAATGAATTTAATGGAGTAAAAGCAAACAGAAGAACAAAGATATCTGGCCCCCAAAAAAGTCCCTACACTTTGTAAATCCAGCTTTAATTTTACGCCCACCAAAACTACAATATAATGTATTAATGTTTGTCTGTTTCTTGACTTTTTGTTAAAATATTATGGGCCAGCTTCGTCAAATGTAATATTATAGATCTCTAATAAATTTTGTCAAATAATATGCAAAATGCAAATCTATAAAATTTAACTCGTACAATATTAACAATATCATAGTATCAAGATAAACAAAAACTCGTACTACAAAGCAGTATAGTGTGAACGAGCACACAGATACGTAGAAAATTTACAAAGGACTACAGTATATTATAGAGGTCGGTCCCACATAAAAATTATGCTTAAATAATTGTATGAAATACGTAAAAAATTTATAAGGACGAATATTATTGATTCACGGATGATTTGACTATTGACATCGATCATAAGCTGTCAATTAAAGAAGAAGCATCCCTTTGTGACAAGTGATTTGATGGAGTCGACCGGTAATAACCTTGCGACTAGGAGAAATCTTCCACCACTTCGTTCTAATCATAATTCAATTTTTTTTACGACAACAACATATTTATTTATATGTTTTCTTAAATGTTATAATATTAAATAATATTATAATATTTATGAAACTTAATTAATAATTTATAATTTTAAATAAATTATAGAGTTTGAACTTAAATAAAATTGTATATTGTATTGACTATTGAGTACATGAAAACAAAATTAGGATATAATTTAAATATAATATAATATTAATAAAATATAGGGTTAACTAAAAATTAGAATTAATTAGAGAAAGACAATTATAATATTTTTATTAGTACTTTTAAAGCTAATAAATATAATTATTATATTTTAATTTTTTGTTAATGAGAATTAAATTTTTAATCAAATATCTCTAAGAGTTATATATACAAGATTTAAAGAAAATAATAAATTGTTATAAAATATTTGGACCTTTGATCTTTAATATTGTACTTAGGATCTGTTTTCCTTATCTTATATGTAATTTATAACCTGAAAAATGCATGTATTTTTTGATATATAGGGAATGCCAAACATGACCTTAATAAGATAACTTATTACTCTCTGGTCTTACCAATTTGTTTATATTTGGTATATTTGGGTGGGGCATTGAGTTTAAGAAAATTATATATAGTAGTGTGAAAAGTTAGAAAAGTGAGTAAAATGATAGGACCCATTAATATTTAATGGATATATATGAAGAAGAGAATGAGAGTAATTTTTATATTATAAAATTTTACTATTTTAAAAAATATTTGAAAGGTAAAAAATTGATAAGGATATCCAAAAAGAAAATGTAAAGAAATGATCCGAACAGAGAGAGTATGTATTATTAATAAGATCTTTCTAATGTGTACACATGAGCATCCTCTAAGTCTCTAACAACTACCTTTTTAATTGGTGAAATTTTTTGTACATACATGACTATCATTATTAATGAGAATGGAGTAAAAGAAAATCTGTCAAGAAAAAGTAATTGTTAGTGTGTGACCGGACACATACTAGAAAAATCTTTTTCAATATGAATATGAAATTTTAATATATTATAATTAATTAAATTTGAATTTTAAAATGATATAAATGTTTTTAAAATTATAAATATTAAAATTAAATTTGAGTATCGAATTCTTAATAGTATCACTTATTGAATAAAATTTAAAAAAGAAAAAAGAATTTCCAAGAAGAAGAGCTGTGAGCTGGGAGGTGTGGGGTAGTCCTGGAACAATGTTAGGTAGAAACGGAATAAAATAAGTACACCTACACATGAGCAACGGGAGAAATGACCCTGTATGTCATAATTTGGAGAGAAAATGTTCTAAATAGCACAACTCGTAATAATGGCCCTAAATAGTACTCCAAAACGCTACATAGTGTGGCGTGGGGTGAAACGCTACTTCGTGTATCGTTTTGCACTTTTTTTTATTTTTTTTAAAAAATTTTTCAGAGAAAAACGCTACTTCATGTAACATTTTGCACTTTTTATATTGGGTTCTAGGCTAAAAAATACAATTTAAAGTAGCATTTTGGAGAGATTTTTTTTTTTCAAAACTCTACATAATGTAGCATTTTGGAATGCTATTTAGAATCATTTTTTTGGTGTACCATTTAGTACATTTTCTCCCCAAATCCCCAAATTGTGACATATAGGACCACCACGTAACAAGACGCGAGTGTTAACATACTTCGAGCTTCTACTACTACAGTAGTCCAGTTCTAATATATTTGTAACATCTGCTCTCACTGTCTGCCTTGACTAGTATATTTAAAAAACCAGATCATCAATATACACTATTATACACACACAGATCGCAGATATATAGATATGCTTCGTTTAAATCACAGCTCCCGGCCATGGACTTCACCTCTTCCACCTCAAATTCATCCTTCACACAGGTCATTATTATTTTATATATATATATATATAGATCACTCCAATCATTTTAGCTAACATGTGTTTACATGCTTTGTATCTATATATGTGTCTATGTATCTATACTCTTTTTTAATTTGTTCCAACACTTACCAATACGTTACATCGGATGAATTCAATGCTAGAATTTTTCCTCATTGTTACACCAAGCTTTGGCTATGTTTAATTGTTTATTAACAATTTTTTTTATATGAATTTGAGATGGTATCGGAACCGGATAAATATATATGTAATATATGTTGTGATTGCTAAATAACTATCAAAGTTTATATATATGACATAAAGTGTGATCACCGTGATGGCCAAATGTAACCGTATGGTCTGTATTCTTAGAAAACTCAATAAGAACACCTATTTTGAAAATTCTTGCCAAAAATATCAATAGGATCCGTTTTCGTCGGGGTATCACTTGGTACGCAGTTGACAAATGAGTATCATGAAGAAACAAAAAAAGTTATAAAAAAAAATATTCTTGAGAATGTGTGTCACACATCTAAAAATATTTTTCTTTTGAATTTTTTTCTTAAAAAAATATATAAATAATTTAGGATACCCAAATAAGAAATTCGTATCTTTGTCATTTTTTCCCAATAAGTCATATTGATAATCCGTAGGCTCTTTGTTGTGATTGGATGCGTGTGAATTTACATGGTCATCATTTCGATTGCTATATACCTCATGTTGTAAGAAATCATATTATTTCCTGTATGGTTCATCACTTGATTCTATTTTAATACTCTTTGAATTTAAGAATCAAGACTGTGATAATATGATGTTCTTGAAATTCAATAATTATGAGAAGTAAATTAAATAATATTCTGTCAACAAAATCTAATAGTCTACTTTTTATGTTCCTAGATTATAGATATACGTCTAACACAATGGCTCTTGAAAGTGTTTTTGGATATTCAGTTTTGCTATAGTGTTTCTCTTGCTAAGTATTAAACAGTTTGGAACGATTGAATTGCGCACTTCCCTGAACTATATCATTACTGGTTTAGGATTTTCTCATTGATATACAGTTTGTAATTGTTACTAATTAAGAGTTGTTACCAAACATTTACCACAGAATTTTGTTTGAATTAATAAAACATAGTTCAAGTCCAAGTACATGCTATATTTTTACAGAATTTTACTCCACATAAGTTGATTGAACCATGTAAGCTCATTCTGGCACCTCTTACTCATAAAACACAACTAGAGAATGGGTCAAGATAGAAAGAATGAAGATATATACACAACATTAGTTTAGAGTGTCCGTGTCTATAACATTTCAAGACTTTCTTATTCAACATATGTTAACATTCGAACAGTAAATCATCATCATGTTTAAATTGTGGATATTTGCTCTACATTATAAAGTTATCTATTTCTCATCTCTTTTTGTAATATAAGCCTTCATGATCCAATACTATTGAATATATATATATATATATATTGGATTTCATTCTAACACTACAAATTTTCAGAGAGTCAATGTCATGCCCATGTTGGTGGAACCAGCCGTCAGCTATACACACAAGTATGTCAGATGAATTGACAAGATTCCTCTCCTCTTTGAAGTAAAATGTGTTGTATGATAACATTTTCAATTTATTGGTAAATTGTTTTCCCTAAAATCTAATATGTAGACACTTGTGAGGAAAACATTAGAAGGTGAGGTGGACATATTTGCTAGTATTTGTCTAGATAGGCCATCTGGCAGTTGCGTAGGTAATGCAGAATCCACCAGCAGACCAAATAGGTAGCTAAAAAGAAGTCAATTGTGTCTTTCAAGTTTAAAGATATGGAACTTATTCTCTCTTTTATGAATAAGAGGGTCAATTGGTTAACTTAGATATATATGAGAATGTGCACAATTATTTATGTCTTGCAACTCAGAGGTTTCAAGTATAAGTTTGGAGTACATTCCGACTTCTAAAAAGTTTTACCTTAGGCATTATATGATTTCCATAAATCCAGACACCTAATGCCCATGCTTGGGAGAGAGAATGAATTTGGTCTTGCATCTGGACTAGGTATCCTAAATGTCACACAATCTGTTCCCCTCTATATTGGTAGTTGAGGCACTTGCTTCTTTAGGCTTACCTATTGCTATAGTTTTATCAAACATATGTTTAGTCGATCTGATGCCACTTATTGAACTTTTACCTGATACCACTTATTGAACTTTTACCAAATTAACTTTTAGGTTATGGTTCATTGCCATCCAGCTAGGATTTGCTTTATATCTTTGCTATTTATGATAGAAGCATGCAGTTTATTGTGAATGTCTTTTGTTGCTAAAAAATTATCTTGTTGGTTGATATGTATTTTATAAAATACATGCCATGGTAATTTTTGCAGCCAAATTAATCTGCAAAACCAACAAAAGTGCATAATTAAAATCACCTCGATAAAATTATTATAAATCACCCTTTTAACCTGGTTTAAATTAATGAAAAAATATATGAAATCACTATAAGCATTGTATTAAACATAATGAACGTTTGAAACGAGATTAAAATTGATGATCTTGGAAGGTTTGTAGAATAAGAAGGTTTGTAGTTGAACACAAGCCTATATAAGGTTATATTTATACACACACACATTAATACATGTGTTACATGTAACTGCTTATGCCATTAATGTGACTCAGTTTTACCATCTTTCTTCGACAACTAATATCCATAATTTTTTCGTTTACATACATCTTTCTTTTATGAAGTTTGAATAATCTTTTGTCAGGGAAGTGGGAAGAAAATACTCGTATGGTGTGGGCAAAAGTTAATAACGACCGTAGTTTGAACATGTCAGACAATTTGAACAATAAGATCTCAAATATGGATCTCAAAAGTTGTCTTCAGGTATACTTTATTTAAGAAGCAGATGGAGCACAAACTTGATGAAAATGATTAAAATTTCCAATTAGTAGTTGAGATGGTTTTGTTAAATTTTAGATTGACAAATATTGTTGTAAATTTGTTTTCATTTCTTACTCAGTATTTTAGCTTTTGAATTGTGATTTTTGAATATATGTAGGTCATTTGTTTTGATTTTGGAGGTGATTTTTTGTTCTAAGTCTTTATTTTGGCACATGCATTTCCTACTTTTAGATATTTCAAGCAAAATATAGTAGAGCATTGTTTCAGTTCCTCTTCCTTTTTCTTTGTCAAGAAACCTCTAGTGATGTTATGGAAAGTTATTGATGTCATTGGATATCCATCCAAAAAAGAACAGAATGTTAAGTAACTCTAGTAATGAAAGCAAAAGACTCAAGAAAGGCTTAGCGGAAACATCAAAATGCATCACAGTGCGGTGCACTCTGAGTAAATTACTCATTTCATCCTATTACATGTTAATAGTCATATACTTAGCTCTGTCCAAAAGAATCGTATTTGTACTTGCACATGCAAACATGTACACATACCTACAAGTTCATTTCTTTACATATTTAATAAAGAGAACGTTAAATTGTGATATATAAATTATACATCGACATATGATAATTTAGGTTGTGCAAAAGGCCAGGTAAAATGCCACTGATAAAAAAATATTGGATTTGGCTTCATACACTCAATAGTCAATATTAATTTCTATTCAAATATTGATGATTTAATGGTTGCCTTTTACTACAAGGACATCCCAAAGTTATAGGAAGATTACATATCAGATTGATTGAAATGGTTCCCATTAAAATTTATAGCTTGTTTTGTTTATATAGAAAGTATTAGTAGAATATATGATCATGATTTTATTAACCACAGAATTTGAATACGATGATATCTTTACATTACAGCATGTGCAGGGTACTCGAAATAAACTTATGGTATCATATATGTCATCCTATTCCCTGAGTATACTTGCACAACAAAACTCCAGTAATGCAGTGTTTAATATGCTTAAAGCCATACTATCCTTTGTGATTCGGACGTCTGCAACTACAAGCTTTCCTTTTGCTTGTATATCAAACTCATTGAACAATCCCACACCTCTAAAGTTGGATGTTTCTCTGCCTTCAATACGAGATATTAGATGGAATTTTGCACGATTACTGTATTTATTCAACATACGACTTGAGAGAAATGTCGCTACGTAAGTATTTCCTCACTGTAATTCATTCCTTTAATATTCCTGTTATAAAGTTTGAGTATATATGTATAATAACCGTACAACACATCTATGTAGTATACCTATGGTAATGATCTAATATGTATGTTAGCATAAAGTTTGTAGTCTCTTTGGCTGAATTATAGCTGTGATATGTGGCATGGAGTATTAATTTGATGTTTATGTACAGTGTGGATAAGCACAGTCAGGTATCCGAGAATAATGAAATTATAAAATTTTAGTGCAGTTACAATTTATCTATCAGTATTTATCTCTAAACTTCTGTCCATCTGTTATTCCAGACATTTCTTTAATAATACTTGTAGTGTGTGTTTTTATATTATTCACTATTGGATTAGTCTCATTAAAGGATGTTATACAGGTTTCTAGTGGTGCTTCTTGTAGCATGCTTCTCATTTGTTATGATTGGAGGTCTTCTCTTCTATAAGTTCAGGTAACCTACTTTAAAAGAAAGTCAAATTTGTTGCTGCAGTGATTGTAACCTAGGTGTTGGTCACTCATTCTTACTTTTATGATTTTTAATTATAGATTGATTTTGTGGACAACCCTATTGGCTGTTTGTCATAGTACTTACAGTTTATCATGCCTCAACAGAAGGAATATTTACTTGATGACAGTTAATTTTGTTGTGTGGTAGTGTGGTACAATTAGCTTTACCTTCTTTTTTAAGAGGTGATTTAGTGATACATATTTTTCACCACAAAAACTGTCACAAATTAAGTTGGCGTATCGTGTTCATTTCTCCCTCATACAGTTTTTTCATATTCAATTATGATAGTCCACGTAACATACTAGGATGATCTATGATTAGATATCATTAGAAGATTCATCTTGCACAGTAATTCCACTAAAAATGATCCATGAGTGAGTTTCAAAACAAATTAATACCATCTCTGGGCAAAGCAAATGAAAGAGACTTGTTTATACTAAAAGCTGTCGTATGCTATTCAAAATTCCAGAAAGAAAAATAAGTATGCACACTACCAAGGCATTAGGCATCTTAATTACCCTCCAAAGGGTAATAAGATAATCCAGCAATCCTCCGCTAAAGCATGACGTAACCACTCCTAAAGACAGAAAAATTCTAGTTCTAACTATCCCATCGAGAACAGTCATGTTTGACTGGGCTGACTAGAAGCCTGTAGTAATACTTTTAAAGAATTAAAGGGTAACATATTGACTCTTTAAGTTCTGCCTTTTCATTTAAACTTTGTGATATTTTTTTTAATTTACTCTTTTGAATCCTCTTTTAACTTTGTTGTTTCGACTTTAGTTTAGTTTTTCATTTTACTTTTGTTTTGATTATTATATGTATTTGTTGATTTTGGAAATGTCTACTATGGAGCATCGCAGGGGTAGTACCCAATCTCTAGAGGACTGCTTTTGGGAGGCTTGGGCATGCCTTATTTCTTCCTCTACTCATCTAAGAGTGTAATATTGTTCTGCTTATTTACTTTATTTACAAGATATGATTCACTAAATTAATGATGATGCATCAACTGGGCTCCTGCTTACAAAATGTTCATCACATGCGCTGCAGCAAAGAACACGCGTCGAACGTGTTATTGGCTTCATTCTTGCT
Source organism: Oenanthe sinensis (assembly GCA_028671895.1). Lineage (NCBI taxonomy): Eukaryota > Viridiplantae > Streptophyta > Magnoliopsida > Apiales > Apiaceae > Oenanthe > Oenanthe sinensis. The sequence continues at coordinate 27,397,508 of CM053813.1, read as the reverse complement.
ATATGGGGCATCCTATTTTATTCTCGCCTCCTGAGTACGATGACAGAACAGTTCAGAGTAAGTTCTTAGAAGCCACTGAACTAATGAAGTTTCTGTAATGCATGACATAATTGTATTTTGTCTTTGGACAGCATAATATGCAAAAGCTTAGAGAAGGAGCACAAATGCAAGTTCTGGAAACTGATCATATTATTATTTGTGGAGTTAATAGTCATCTGACCTTCATACTAAAACAGCTAAATAAGTATCATGAATTTTCTGTTCGCTTAGGTACTGCGACGGCTAGGTAATCACCCACAAGTTGTTTAATATTTTATAAATAAATATAAAGCCTGCATCCATTACATCCTGCATGTATAACACAGGAGGCAGAGAATTCTTCTTTTATCTGATCTTCCAAGGAAACATGTGGACAAAATTGCTGAGAACATTGGTAAAGATCTCAATCACATTGACATCCTTACAAAGAGGTAGTTATATTCACCTCCTCTTCTTTTTTTCCTATAATTCTCTTGCAGGAATATACAGACTATCTCCTTAAGGAACCGAATGTTACTTGGTTTATATTCAAACTTTAATTGGAAAAGGTAGTATTAATAATCCCACATGAGCTTCACTGAAATAGTAATATAGTATACCCTGAAGTAGAGTGTAATTTTCTTAGACGAACTGCTACACTACAATTCCAAAGCATGCAAGACCCACTTGGACAACAGTTGTTTTGACTACATCTGTTGCGTAAAGTACATATATTTTTTGATAAAAAACGAGGTAATGCTATTTAATTTTTCAACACATTGCTGTAGTTACAGTGGTAGCTCTTTGCTTGTGACCAAGGCATTCTCAAGTTTGCTTGTTGATGTTGTGTTCAGCATGCACCTTTGTTTTAGTCTGTTGTAGAAGCCTTATAGGTTTTTTTTTCTCTGAGAGTTTCTACTATAGAAAGATCATTTTCATTTTTGGGAGGCTCGGTGTACCTTTTGTTTCATGTTTACCTAGGATCTTCGTTCTACACCCAGTGTGATGTTTCTGACGGATAACGGATAACCTGTAATAAATTATACACCAAAGATTTGTTCTAGCTAGCCAGTAAAGTGATTCGGTGAAGTAGCTTGTTTACTGTTGAGAATATGCAGAATATTATGAGTTTAAAAATTTATGTCTGCTTATACGTTCTGCTGATTAGTGGTTACATCAGGGTTTACTAATATTTTAGGAGTATCCTTTTTTATTATTAGATTTAAGCGTGAGAGTTCTTCATGTTTAAGCTTTGTCTGAAATCCTAAATTTATGTCCGTGCAAAAGTATATGAGTTTTAGTTTAAAAGAGTTGCATTCAACTTTAGATCTTTTTATATATTTCACCTTGAGAATTTATGTTACAGCTGCAGTCTGAGCATGACGAAATCATTTGAAAGAGCAGCAGCCAATAAGGCACGCGCCATTATTATATTGCCGACAAAAGGGGATAGGTAATGTTTTGTTCATTATTATATGATTGTTGTCGTACATTATTTTCTGATTTTTTTGACTTCTCTTTTCCTGTCGTGCTTTTTTTTTTTTGGGGGGGGGGGGGTGTTTAACTAAACCATAAAAAGTGAATAACTTTTAGCAGAAAAATGGCCCTATGATGAAATCAATGATTTCATCATTGTAGGTAAGATGGGTATCTTAGTTTCCACTAATCCTTGCACTTGCTCTAATATTCCATACCTACACCTACAAAATCATATATCAGTTAACAATACTTGAATTTTGCGCGTACGTCAACATCTTCATTTCCGAATATTAAACAATTGTCCTCTTTAGCCCTTTTGACTATATTGAATCCCTTGGTAGTTTTTTGTCCGATATAATATATCAATACATCTACATTGGGGTTGCCCTGGATTTGTCTTCTTTGTGAGGCATACCACAGAATTTTTAGTAGCCGTATTAGGGTAACCATTAGTTTGTTGTATGTTTATTTATAAAAGAAGTTAGGATGTATTATCATGTACTTATCTCAGCCTAATTAGATTTGGCATTCTAGTGGAGAAAATTATGTTCCAGAACAATCTTCTTTATTAAAGGTTGTTATTGTACATAATTTGATATGTCAAATTGTTACTGTACATAGTTTGGTCTGTCTCTGTCCTCGTTAGAAGACAAGATGGTTTTTATTGGATATAGACCTCACTGAACCAGACTCATAAATATTTCTCAGTCTGTCTACCATATTCCTCATGCGTGAAACCCTCTCCAGTCTCCACCCCCTATTCTACTAATTTGTGCACATAAATAATTTGAAACCATTATGTGTCATGATGCACGAGCCCAAGATTCAAATTGAACCGATGACATAACCAAACCCCAAGTGCTAATGAGAAAAGCCACAACTAAGTGCCCCAGTATACTAACTGTTCTTAGAGTATTAGCTACTAGCTAGTATAGTGAACCAACAATTAGTAAATTATCCTCTAACATAGTTAACTAGTATAGTGAACCAGCAATTAGTAAAATATCCTCTAAACATATTTTGGGTCCTACTTATATATAATTGGTTCCAAGTCCCACTATGTTAAGGATGTTTCTTTATTGATAATTGATCATTATTGTGCATTCAGCTTCAAAAGAGGATGAGCAAAATTTACTAATTTTGAGTTTTCCTTCACAGATATACCCATTCTGAAATCAGCGGCCATATTTAACCAACTGGATATGCATTTCGAAATAGGGTATCCAAATATAGTAAAACCTCTATAAATTAATAATGTTGGGACTGGGATATTTTATTAATTTAGCGAGATATTATTATATCGATAAATTAATAATTTATTAATTTAAAGAGATTTTACGTATGACCTTTAAATTTCCAAGTCCAATATACTAGTTACAATGTATATTAGTTAGAGATGAAAAATAAATTACAAAAACAAGTTCCAATTAACATTCTATGAATTTACATTCACAAATTAATTGAATTTGTCAAGTTTATTGTTTTTGAATAAGTATAAAAAGTTAGTTCATGGTACCAAAAAGTTGGTGGATGGTACCAACGTAGTACATTAAACATGGTTAGAAATTGATCACTATAAAATGTCCATTGAAATTTTTTAAAATTACATCAACTATGGCTCCTAAAATAAAAGGTGTTAAAAAATAAACCATGAAAATTTTAGAATTTTAAAGTGTATCACACATATATATGAAATCTTTTAGTAATTATTAATTTATAGTTTCGTTGGAACCAATATATATACACTGGGATTACAAAAAAGTTATTATCTTATTATTTTATCGATTGGGGTCTAATTTTGTACCGGTCCCAAGTTGGGACTGAACAAATTATTAATTTTATCGAGGTTATTAATTTATTGAGTATTAATTTATTGAGGTTTTACTGTAATATGGGATACACTTCAAAATTCTATACATCTATGTATATATGTAATATGGGTATCCCAAGTTTATTTTATTTTGGGTGATGCACAATCACAAAATGGATATCCTATACATTATGGGATACCCAATTTTCATATACTTTTCCCAAACATTAAAAATGGCCACCACACTCGAATATCATTATTTTTGTCAATTTTAGTTATAAAATTGTTAGTTTTAAATTGGCTGCAGAAAATTGATATATAACCAAGATCTTAAGAAAATAAATTTCTTCATAGTTGCTCATATTGTTAGACTTCTAAAGGTATGAACTTTGATTTGAATTCTTTTTCTTTTTTACTAATTCTTTACCAGTCACCTTTCAAAAAATTAGGTATGGTATTGATACAGATGCGTTTCTATCTGTGCTTGCCCTTCAACCCCTTCCAGATATGGGTTCTGTCCCTGCCATTGTTGAGGTATGTTACAACTCGTGGCTCTGATCTTGTCAATGCACGACAAGTGTTTGTTGCATGTATGCTTTAGCTTAAATTTACCCCTTGCCTACTTGCAGGTATCAAGTTCCAATACATGTGAGCTCTTAAAAACGATATCAGGATTAAAGGTTGAGCCTGTGGAAAACGTTTCTTCCAAATTATTTGTTCAGTGCTCTCGACAAAAGGGACTGATAAAAATTTACAGACACTTGCTTAATTATCGAAGTATGGTTTCAATTCGTACTTGTATTGGTGCTATGTTTGCTTGTACAAATTTTTGGAAAAAATGAATACCTCTTATTAATCTGAATTCATGAAGTCAAATTGTTAAATAGTTCCTTGTTAATATATTACTCACCACTTGTACACCATTATATTTCATTGGGTGTCTATTGAAATAAATTGATGTTTCTAATTGTTTTCTTGGTTAATTACACTTACTGTTTAGACTTTTATATTAATTCATTTTAAAGTCAATTCTTTTGTTTGCCTGGTAAACGTTTCTACATATTTCAGCTGCCTATTATGTTTTGATTCATGTTCTTAGAGCCTATCTAGTACATGACAGTAGGAACACTGAGCAGCTTTCTACTGTGAGACAGATTTTATGTAGATTAGAAATCTATTTTTTCCTGTTTCAGACATTGTTGCTTTGTGTATGTTGTTGTATCTTTAACCTTGTGTAGTTGTTCTCAAACGGTATCAAAGAAAACGTTTTATTCTTCCATTATTTTAGCGGGAAGTCTAGTAGCATCCGAATCTCTATGCTTTAGTGAATTGTTGCTGATGTAGTCTTAAAGCACTGTTTTTCTCTTCTGTCCATTTTGCAAAATGTATCGTCCAAATAAATCACTGTTTTAAATTTATGAATCCCCATTATAACATTCATTGCATAACTATGCCACCAAATCTGTAGTGTGCCCATAATTTATGAAGTAAATGTCTGTCTCAATAGTCTAATATTAGTGGTTTTGATAGCTTCAACTCTTTGTCATAATATATATAATGTGTATGGTAACTGGGAAATGATGCTCTTTCAATGTCCTGACTTGCACATTTTAGCTTGAGATCTTCCCTTTCACCCTTCCACTATCTTATTTCTAGTAGATGGTATGAAACACTGAAAGTATTTTGTTTGTTTCTTGCAGAAAATGTATTCAATCTTTACAATTTTCCTAACCTAACAGGGTTGAAGTACAAGCAAATACGGCATGGATTTCAAGAGGTAAGACTTGTCTACCAGTTGATTCTGGTCTATAGTTTAGTATTACTAATATTCCTCTTATGTCCTGCTTCATTTTTCTTCTTTCATCTCTTCCCTTTTGTTATCTTTCAGGCAGTTGTGTGTGGCATTTATCGAAGAGAAAAAATAGATTTTCACCCAAATGATGATGAAGTTCTACAGCAAGCTGACAAAGTATGTCATATTCTTATTAAATTTTTGATGCTTGCATTTGTAACAAATAGACTATACAAAATCAATGATTCATTTTATTGAGAATAATTATCTGTTATGACTTTCCCAGTCTAAAGATTTGTTTGTTTTAATGACCGATATCAGTATGTACTTTGTCTCCCTTCAACTCTAAAAATGGATTGTATGTGGTTATCGCACATATATAATTGATCAGCAGATCTCTGCTAGAAGTTTGGAGAGTGTACTATCACTGGAAAGTTAAAGTAACAAAAATCTTGTAGGTCGTTCTTGAGATATGAATTTTTGTTCTAATTTAAGAGCTGTAGATAAGTAGCTTACTTTGTTGGTCAATGCTTTTTAGAAAAGATGTTGCCATTGTTAACTGTCGACATTGGAAGTTTTGCAGCTATAACATAGATATTTACTTGACCACCAGCCAAAAGTAAAAGGGAGGTTACTTTTACCATAGCGGATCTGGTGCATGGGATGCTTTGTTCTAGTTGCACTTTCAATTCGGGTTTTATATCAAACTGGTCACCCATCTAATAAAAAAATATCAAGTAGCTACCTCATCTCCACAGCGACTCATTTAAGCCAATAAACTGTTAAAATATGTCATTTCACTAACTTTTAAAAAAAAATTTAATGATTAACCCTTAAAAAATATAAGAATGAACCCTAATATTCAAGTATAATACACGTTTGATATAAATACTTGACACTTCATCACAATTTTAACCTTAATCGTTAAATTTTTTTTGAAAAAAATAATGAAGTGATATATTTTGACACTTTAGTGGCTTAAATGAGTCGTCGTGGAGATTGGGTAGCTACTTGATATTTTTTTGTGAGATGAGTGACCAGTTTGATATAAAACCCCTTTCAATTTTAATATATTCATAAACCGATTAAAAAGCTCTTCCAATGAAATGGAACTTTTATGCTGATAGTAATAATGCCAGACTAGATCTTTCAGTTATTTTTGTCTATTCCTGGTTTTATTACTTGCTTCAGATTGCTGTTCTACTTTATATCTTTAGGTATTGTTTATTGCACCTATTCATGGAAAGGAGAAACCACTTCTAGAATCTCCAAACATTATCAGTGAAGATTTCAGTGGTGTTCATAACCTTGTACAAGTTAATAAGAATGTCGAATCCCTGAGCTTTGCCCAACATATAGAAAAGCTACGATTTGAGAATATAGTCAAACGGCCCAAAAAATCAGGTTCAAAGGTATTTCTTGACCTGAACAGTTGTATATTACTTCTAGTGACAAGTAAATTACATTTTTACATTAAGCTTTCAGTCTCATTGTTATGTTCTTCTTTTTGCTTTCTGTTAATGTAGGCTTCAGACTGGACTGTAGGACCCAAAGAATGGATCCTAATGGTTGGATGGCGACCTGATGTTGTAGAAATGATAAATGAGTATGACAATTATCTTGGACCTGGCAGTGTATTGGTATATATTCCAGTTATACTTGCAAAATTTTAATGTAAATCTGTCCCAAGCATTATCTTCTTATTATCCCTTTTGCATGTTTAAATTTTGTCTCATTTTAAATTTTTTTCCCTGCAACTGAAGATACTCTGTTGTATTTTACTTTTTGATTCAATTTCCTTTTAACTAAATTAAAAATGAAGTTCATAACATTGGTGATAGATTAAACATTGACAATTTTTCAATAAATTCACAAATTCAGAAAAAACATGGCGAGAACAGGGATAATATTTGACCTATTGACCGCACACCCGAACTCTTTGATGAGGTGATGTAGCATGGAAATTGGCCAGAAAGGAAAATGAAGTTGCATCTACAGTATACTATTGACAGGGATATTATTCGTACTGAATTTCTCTTCTTACACAATCTCTTCCCTTTTAAATGTGCAGGAAGTATTATCAGATGTGCCTATAGATGATAGAAATAGGGCAAGAGACCTTGCTGGTCAAGGCAAGCTAAAAAATATTAAGGTTTTCCACAGGGTACTGTCCAGCTAGCATCTACAGTATATATCTCTGGTAATTTATCAAAAATATGTCAATAGTATACATTATTGGTGATTGATTAGAACATTCTGTTCATTTATGTACTGCAGATCGGAAACCCAATGGATTATACCACTTTGAAAGAAACCATAACAAATATTCACAAGCCTTCCACAAAAGGTGAAGATATTCCATTTTCTATTGTTGTGATTTCCGATAGAGAGTGGCTACTTGCAGGTAACGAATATGACACTTCATTTGGTTTAGGCAAGAACAGTATAAGTATTAACTACTTTTATTCAGATCCGTCCAGAGCGGATAAGCATTCGGCATACTCTCTGCTTCTTGCTGAAAATATCTGTAACAAACTTGGTGTAAAGGTGAGTGAATTATGTTTCAACATCGATTGGGTTGATAATGTTATAAATTTCTCAAAAGGTCTAACATAGTGCACACGTTTCCTGCATCATGAATCATAATTTACCCTTATTTTCATAGATTTTCTGGGATTTTGAACCTTTGACGTAGCGGATAGCAATAGACACTTGACCATCACGCTTAACTTATTAATAGCATATCAATATCTATTTTTATTTAAAATGTTCTTCTTAATTTTAATTTGTCACCAGATAATGTTCTTTGGCAGAAGCTATAACACGAAGTATTACAGGCAATATATTCTTAATCAATATCATCTTTCTGATTAGGTTGTTTGAATTCAATTGTTCTTGGAATGTGAGCAAACAAATATGGCTCTGTTGGTTTCTGATACAAGAAAGAAAGTGAAAAAATTATATTTGTTGGAAGCATATAGTGCAAGCTTATATTTTATTCTTTGCAATACTCTTTATATAGAGCTCGTACAAATCAAATAAACATGATTAATGCCACATAAGTGGCCTCATTAGTCACAAATCTTTTCTAATTAAAGAGATATTAAAACATAATAATATATTTAATTCTTTAGATTTTGAATCAAAATGCCAACAGGCTAGAGCAAGAATTTTTGCAATATACTTCAGAGTGCTTGTTTGTTTGATTTTTTTTTATCTCTTTCTTTCTATTTAGTACACACACGTGTAATATCTCTATAATTATTTAATAGCATTTTCCATGAATTTTTTTAATACTAATTAGCTTTTTCTACATGCATCACCTAATGATTGTTATGTATCTTAGTTGATAAATACCCAATTGTGTTGCAGGTGCATAATCTAGTAGCTGAAATTGTTGATTCAAAACTTGGAAAACAAGTAATCTTTCCTTTTATGTACTAGTCGAATTCTAGGTGGATACATGCCAGTGTTCAGTTTGACCAAATTTGTATTAATCGATAGAGCTTCTACATTATACAGATTACAAGGATTAAGCCGACCCTAACTTATATTGCAGCAGAGGAAGTAATGAGCCTTGTAACTGCTCAAGGTTTGTTGTTACACTTTTGTTTGTCCCAATTAGTGCTTCTAACCATATAGATTTTCAGTCTGAATATTTGTTTTTCATTCATCTTGACAGTGGCAGAGAACAGCGACTTAAATGAGGTTTGGAAGGATATTCTGAATGCAGAAGGAGATGAAATATATGTCAAGGTAAATAATGATTCATGCTTTCTGCTCTCATCTTTTCTACATTTAGTTTTGGAGATTTAGAGAGGAGTTGGTTGTGGATGAAAGCCTGTACTTGCCACTTCGACACTTTAAGATAGGAAGGATGTACTTCTCTGTTGTCTAGTTACTCAATCATCATGTGCATCCTACTCGTACATTTTTTGGTGGTTGGTTTACTGAAAAAATCAGATATATTTAAATGAAAGCAAAATATGTTGTCTTTTAATGAAGTGTAGATTTTACTTTACGGCTGCTGTTTGATGTTCAACTTTTTTAGAAAATGATTATGATATCACATGTTAATATGTTATACAGCCTAACCTCCAAAGCTACTTCCTTATATCATTACTACATAATTACTTTCCTAACAATGATGAATGATAATGCTAACGCTGAAACTTGGACATTCCTTTGCATGAAGATAGTGGATCACTTTATCACACATCCCTCAGCATCAAAATCTGGACTTTTGACTCACGGGTCATGGCTATATGACTTGATTCACATTAAAGTTTGTGTTTGGGTAGAGATCACCCCTTAAAGTTAATATATTTACATCATATAGCCAAAAGTTGATAAAATGGACAATTTAAACAGTATGACTAGATTTTTCACCATCTATTTATCGTGTGCTCTATTCTTCTGCCAGCTCCAATATGTTTTTTCTCCATCTCCCTAGCTTATGGAAAACTCTGTTGAAGTCCCTATCTGAAAATTTTAGGACGGATGTATATCCGAGGCCAAATTTGAAAATTAAAATGGTCATTTGGTGATGGGCGCATGAGTCCAAATAACGCAGGACTAATTGGTTACATAAATTATTACAAACTAATTGTGATATTTTCCTGTTCTTCATCCTCTCTGACAGAATGTTGGCCTATACATGAAGGAGGGGGAGAATCCATCATTTGCTGAACTCTCTGAAAGAGCGCATTTGCGAAGAGAGGTCGCTATTGGTTATGTGAAACATAATAAAGAGGTACATTTCATTATATCAATCTCTAAGCTTGATATTTGCGGAAAAAATCTCTTTCATTCCCTGAGTGACTGCAGGTTATTAATCCAGTCTCCAAGTTGGAGCCCCTCTCACTTGAACTGAATGATTCACTAATTGTAATATCGGAATTGGAAGGAGTACAACCTCTGCCTATGTAAGCTCAGAATTATCATTGTGAGTGCTTGATGCTTCTTTGTATTCTGCCTGGGAACATATTTATTTCCTAAAACGCATGCTCAAATGTGACGTCATATCCAAAATTTTACAAGTGAATACCGTGGAAAATGTACAATTGGGCAACATTTGCTTATCCTGTATATGTTTGTAAATATCTCTGCAGACTAAGCAATAGCAGATCAAACATGTTCGGAGCAATAGCTAGTCGAGCATGTTCGGATCTTGCAAGATCGATATTACAAAACGAAGACTGCATAATGCATATAACATAATATCAAAACACTTGTACGGGAACTTTTGATGGACCAAGGTGTAAGCTATGGACTCTGGAAGATTCATACAGGATCATTCATTTTATTTTATTTTTTGACTTGGCAAATTTGAGAAAAGGCCCTGAATGTCATAATTTGGGAGGAAAATGCCTTAAATGGCACAACTCGTAATAATGGCCCTAAATAGCACTCCAAAATGCTACATAGTGTGGCGTGCTGTAAAAGGGGTGAAAACGCTACTTCGTGTAGCGTTTTGCACTTTTTTTAAATTTTTTTCGGGGAAAAACGCTACTTCGTGTAGCGTTTTTATTTTTTTTAAATTTTTTTTGGGGAAAAACGCTACTTTATCTTGGGTTCTAGGCTAAAAAACGCAACTTAAAGTAGCGTTTTGGGGGAATTTTTTTTTTCCAAAACTCTACACGATGTAGCGTTTTGGAGTGCTATTTAGGGTCATTTTTTTGGGGTGTGCCATTTAAGGCATTTTCTCTTGTGACATATAGGGCCAACACGGGGCAAATTTTTGGTGTAAGATATGGTTAGTTTATTTTTTCACCTCCGACGAATACTAATATAGTTTTTACCAAGATGCAAATTGGGACTGCAAACAAATTGTAATGCTATATAATATTCAAAGAAAGCTAAGATATTTCATTTCAATATCCAAATATATATATGTACTTTACAAGTATATGTCTAACTTTTAGACATAACCAGACTGTTTATTTTAGTGGACTTTGCTTTTAAATAGCAGACTTTGCTTTTAAATTTGGGTATTTTTCTGATATATCCCAAATTTAAAAATTGTTTAAAATTATGTCCTATTTTTAGTTGTATTTTCAAATATGTACCATACACAATTTTCTTTATCTTAATAATTTTAGAAAGACATTTTTATCCTTATAACTTAAAATAATTGAAAATTTAAAATAAATGTAATATAATTATAGTATAAATGTAATATTTAAATAATATTTATAAATTCAATCCTCTAAATCTAAATTTGAGACCAAATTATTTTATTGTATAATTCTAATATACATTAAACATATAAAATTTAAAATAAAATTTCTCCTTACAATTTTGGTTTTACAAAAAATTATAAATGAAAATGAAAATAAAAAAAATAGTGTTAAGATCTAACTAACCCATATTTTATATATACACATTATAAGATTTGAGAATTTAATCATATCATTATTCAAATAATTAGATAATAAAAAACTTGTATTACAACTCCCACCTTCAAAAAAATTGAATTACTATAAGATTAAGATTTGTGAAAATAAAATAATTATATGTCAACTCATTAATTATTAGTTACAAGTCATATAAAATACGTTAAGTATATTAGTTTTAATTTTTATATTTATGTGTGTTTTTTTTGATAAACAATTGAATTTTATTAACTTGCATCAACCAAAATTACAGACTTAACTCCAATGGGAACAGAACTCCCATCGAAAATCCAATTTGGAAGAGACATGCAAAAACACAAATCACAGTCATGACAAACCTCTGAGCTAACACTACAACCTGAATGGAAACAACTAAACGAACTAAACAGATAGCCGCTTGTGTTTTCAGACTGTTTAACATCATGAATTTCGAAATTCTTTGAATTAAAAAAAGATTAAAATGGCTTCTCGATCAATCAAACCTGCACCAATCCTGGAACCAGTAATATCACAAATGACCTTCACATATGCACCGCCTGTAGCCCAATGTTCAGAAACACCCTAGCTATCTACATGCCGAAAACCAGTTATAGACATGCCGAAGGTGAAAGATCGCATAAGATGAACAATTTTTAGTTGTGAAAAGTAAGCTCTTGCAATATCAGACACTAGCCCAAATCCAATGCACGAATCACAGATCTCCCACAAAACCACATAAATCATTTTCAAAGTAACCAGGAACAAAATGCATACAAACATAAAAAAAAACATACCTTAACATCCCAATAAAAGGGTAAACAGTCAGACACACGCCAAAAGGCGAGACTAAAACCAAAAATTCAATGACCTCGGAATGACACCAAATTTTGGTATGATGTTAAAGAGGAGGATTTGAATCTAAAGATATTTTTTATTTGCAGAGACAGACTCAAAACCAAGATAGATCTGAGAAAAAATTCTAGATGTTTGGCTTTGGTTCGATTTTTATTGAAAAAGACTGGAACGAGTTTAAATGATTGAGAGGGGGACTGGAGGATGGTTTGATGGGGGAAACGAAGTTGTAGATGGAGAAAAGGGGCGGCGGCTATGGTGACCTAGGGGAGTCGACTCTCATTAGGGTTGGGGCCTTTTACCTGTACTTACTTCGAAGACCGAAGATTTTCTTTTTTAGCTCCATATTTATGTGTGTTAATAAGGTAATAAAACATATTTATAAACCAGATATATAAAAGGATATATTGATAAATGATTCAATTAATTTGGGACATATGATATAAATTTCCTTCAGAGACGTTCCTGATTTATCGGAGATTTCGGGACGAAAATTTAAAATGAGCCCCTAAAATTATTTTTCCAAACGTAACAATAAAAAAATCATGTGATATAACAGAAGTTTACGGTAAATTTTTCCAAACTTTCACTTATTTCCACCAATTTTTTATCGAGTTTGCTTGAAAAATCTAATTTTTCAATAACAAAATTACCCATAACTCCTCTTTGTGTCTCTTCTAACTTATCAACTCGTTTTTTTTTTTTGGCTCTTTTCACATCCAAATAATGACTTTTTAGATAAAATCATATAAATCAAAACTCAAACAACTAACTTATAAATAAATAATATATATAACGGAATACCACTTTGAACTCTATTTTTTTTCAATAATAAATTATCTAATTTTTTAGAATACATATATACATATTATATATATATATACATGTAATTAGTACTTATTTTTAGTTCTATAAATCTTATAATATATATATATATATATATATACACTATTTTTTATTTTAAAATGTGCCGGTCAAATTTTTGGGTCCCGTTGGTCCCCCTGCCCCATTCCCCTTAAAATTTAAAATATCTGCATGAAACATACAGGAGGTAAAGAGCAAGCTAACATGTATTTTGAATAAACATATACATAGCCTTGTTCTCTTCGAATATATTTTAGGTGGCTGGTACAAATTGGTACAGCGCCAAAAATTATCATTATATTACAAATAACTTGTCTTCTAAATTATTAATTTATAAAATATGTGAAATTAATATGTATCTAAACAAATATTTGCAGTCACACAATGTTATATTGATCCCCTCGGCGCCAAATTTATTGGTTGCGTTAGAATATGGTTTGGTTAGATTACTACTAAAATGATAGGGGATGTAAAATTTATGTGATATACCAGTTTTGATTGTTTTCTTCAGAGGTCTAAGACCATCTCCGTTGGAACATTGATATCATTTTAGTATCAAAATTATATAATTTATAAAATCAATTCTAATGGAAGTTACAGTATATTCTATACTATAAAAAATCTTTTACACTATATCTTGCATTATAAGGAATCTTTTATTTATTAAAACAATAAAAGAAATGAGTTTTGGGACTTAAAATGAATAAATTTATTTTTGTTAACAAATATGAGGGTATAGTTGAAATTTTAGAGGACATCAAATTTGATGTCAAGATGATAGCAAATGTATATTTGATACTCCAATTATTTAGTGTCATCTTGACACTATTTTAGTGTCCCACTTAAATTGGTTTTACACTAAAATAGTGTCAAAATGACACTATTTTAGTATTTTAATGTCTCATTGAAGATGCCCTAAAGGTTCCAAGAGAGTGTTAAAAAAAAGTTCTTTGATATAAAAAGGGAAAAAGACAAAGTTTACATAAAATATAGAGTAAAGTGCATTTTGTGTTCTTACATTTTGTGTGTCATACTACTTCATATATTGTAGTTCTAAAACTAACATTTATTATACTAACATTTTATTTTTTTACAAATTGTGTATCCCCGTCAACTCTACCTAACTTCGTTAAATTTTTGAAGGGTGATACAATCCCTTTGTAATAAAAGAGTTTTTTGTCCATGGGAAAATTAAAAAAAGCATAAATCAAAGGAAAATTGTTAAAATTTCAAATTATATTCTATGACGACAACGTTTTACTCGCTTTGGGCTTCAAAATTCGAATTGAAACTGGAGCAGGACTAAATTGCAATTGAAACTAGCCCTAGGGCAATACACATATTATTTGTATCTATACAATTCATACCCAAATTTATTAAAAAACCCTTACTATTGTGTAGAAGCAAAGCTGCAAGCTTGATTAATGGCGCAGCCCCGTGTGAATGGTGCTAGAGTTGATAAAACTTTTGGGAAGAAATTTGATAGAAAAGAGTATTTAGAATACTCAAGGAAGAGGAAGCTAAATTGAAGGGAAGTCCAAAGGTCCTCCTGTATAGAGAAAGCCTTTGAAGTATATGGATTACGAGGGGGACCTTGAATCTTGATTGGGTAAAACTCATGTCGTTACACCAATAGCATCTTTGAGCTAGCCGGTTACTTCTGCAATATCCCGTATATTTATATAAATATATTATCCATTTTTTTCTATTCTGGATCCTCGTATTACTTTATATACCATCCCAACAAGTATATATTACAACCCAATGATAATATAAATCTTATTCAAATATATGTTTCTTCTTATCTATATCAAAAATATCAGTTCTATTATTGAAACTTGAGGAGGAAAAGTGAAACATGTACGATACTTACGAGTAGTTCCATAGAGAGGAGATTAGATTGTGCATATTTCCCTTGCGTAAGTTCTTAATTGTGATAATGTACATATTTCGTTTTCTTCATCAATTCTAAAATCTCTCTTTCGTGGTAAATTAAGATTTGGATTCTTTCATAATACATGGGGTATATATGTTAATTTTATAATTTTCAGATTTGGGGGTATGTTTTGTATTAACATAACTCCTTAGTTATAAGTCCGAATTGTGCAAAATTAGTCAAAAGCTAATAGGACCCTCTATATTTATATAGTGAAATAAGACTATGTTTGGGTTGCCAACATAGGTTATAAACAACTTTTGTGAAATATGGATAGATTTGTTGTTACGATTTGTTTTCCCATAACTTGTTTGTTATAAGTCCAAATTAATCAAGTTTAGTCAATACAGAAACTATCATGAAAATATCTATATTTTTGTAATCATGGCCTGACCCTGTTTTGATTGTTTTCATAGGGGTAGAAACTGTTTTAAAGAATGCTGGGCAGATTTGTTGTTATGTTTTGTTTTGCTCTGCTCATAACTTGTACGTTATAAGTCCGTTTTGCATGAATTTGGTCAATTTAGAAAGCTCTTGAAGTCCTCTATATTTTCATGTTATAATGTCTAGATAAATCAGTTGACATCTTAAGTTTAAAAGCTATTTTTATAAATCTTCCATGTTTGGTGTTTATACATTATTTTTCTCATAACTTACTTGTTTTACATTTGTTTTTAATCAAATTATTCAATTTTGAAAGCTCTTAAAACCATTTTATGAACCAGGAGGAGTCATGTTGAATACCATTCTTTATAGTTACGTAAATTTTGTTTTAAATTTTTGGAATCTGAAAGTGTTTTGGCCGTAACTTATTCGTTATAAATCCATTTTTCGAGAGCTTGATAAATTTAGAAATCTTATGAAATTATCTACAATATTTAGTAGAGATCAGATTCAAGTTTTGCTATAGTACCAGTGGTATTTGAGTTCTAAGTTCTGCCCATATATATTGCAATTATGATTGTAGGATGTTTAAGTGTTTGTCATGTACAACACTTCAGAAATTTTATACCGAGCATAACCACCTGTGGGGGTACCACAGGCATGTAATTGAGGTACTAATGGCGTGACACCATCATGGCGGTGTGATTAGTTCACGACGTCTCCTTTTATTCAGAATTATATGTAGCTCATGGGCGAGCTTCAGTTAGCTTCAGTTTGGCTCGTGGGTGAGCTTCAGTTAATATTTGTAAGAGACGTATGGGTCGACCCTAGCACATTTGTTCAGTTATGATCAGTTAGTAGATGGAGTTGTTTGTACCATACACCCATTCTACAATTGGATTCTACAGGTCCATTATATAAGCTTTGTTGTCAATATGACATGAGGTTATAATAACCTTTTGATAATAAATTTTATATTTGTTTATTTTAGTCACTTGATATTCCAGTTTGTTTGTTTTGTGTTAAATATTCAATTAGGTTGGTGCTTTTTAATCAAGCTCTATTTATTTCTCTCTCTCATTGGTATTATATTATTTCCTCTTGTTAATGAGTCATGTTTCTCTTGAATATATGTAGCAATATATTTGATTTCGTTTGTTTGATTCCATCCGTACTAGGTATTTGACTCATGTCATTTTCTTTCTCCACCTCAGGTTTTAGGGGGATCGTGAGAATATGTGATGAGAGAAGTCCTGTCCTTACTAGATGATGCTATGAACTCAGATTAATTTATTATTTTTTATTGAAAAGTAGTGCAATGGAGTTCCATTGTAACTTGTGTCACTGTGACTTTACTAGAAGTTGTTTAAATTAAGGATTTATTAGGTTTTGAATATATTTTGAATTGTGGAGTTTTCGGAATAAATTCAGGCGTTATGATATATTTGGTGATTTATAGTATTTTCGATAATTTTAAAATAGAGATGATACGCTATCTGGATTATATTAATGGAAAGAAACATCAAAGAGCCTTAGGTATGTCCATGCGGGTAGAGCGAACATCTCCTGAACAAGTCCAACAACGGTTTGTAGAGTTTCAATTGAGTGGACAATGAGAGAGGTGTATGTGTTTGGTAGCGATCAAATTTGTGGTAGTTTTGGATTAGGGGTTTGAGTTCAGATACTTTTACTTCGGTCAGGCCATGATGGGACTTATGAGAAGGGTTTAGTGTCCATTGAAGGATTTTTTGAGGAGGAGTAGATGGAGTAAAACATCTCATCCTTTCTCTCTATTACCTCTTTCTATTCTGACTAAACCCTAACTTAATCTCTTTACTAAGGCTCCGTTTGAGAGTGTTGTTGAAAACTGTTGTGCTGTGAAAAAAAATACGGGTAGAAAAAGTGTTGTCAGAAAAATCAGATGATTGTTTGGTAATTTTTTTGATTCATGCATATTTTGACATATAATATATAAAAAATAATATTTTTGGGAAGGTTTAATTATGAAACTTGTAGTTACTTTGTGCAAAAGCTGAAAAATAGCTTTTTCCAAAAGATGGGGGGATATGTTTCATCTAACAACAGCTTTTAGACCAAAAAATACTTTTTTTGACAGCAGATTTTAAGTTTATTAAACACCTTCCAAACAATTTTTCAGCAAAAAACTACTATAACTGTCTGCAACAGTAATATCAAACGGGGCCTAAGTAAAAGACCAAATTATCCTTCAAAATGTAACAGAATAAGAGAAAATTGATGAAAATATACAATTAATAAAAACAATTAGAATTCCAGTATAATAAATGATAGTTTAGAACTATAATATCTCAAGTAGTCTGACACACAAAATGTAAGTACACAAAGTGCACTTTACTTTAAAATATATGTATAAGTATAATAAATATTTGTTGGGAGAGTACTTGATATGAGAATTATTTGAACACAAGTGTTAATTATTTTATTACATTCAACATAATTAAAAGAAAAATAAAATATTTAAGATTTTACATTAAAATCGATTTTTTATTTTATGATATATAAATAAGAATAATTTTAAAATTATTTATAAGATTTTACATTAAAATCTAAAATTTTATATTAGAATTAATATTTTAATATTTTATATAAATTAGTGTCCAACCAAAGGATTTCCCCTTGGTTAGAATTTATTTTGCTACTTATATATTATATATTTATTTATTTTTATAACATCTTATTATCGTATATAATAATACATTTAAATAGTTTATTTTTGTATTTATGGACTTATATTATTTTATTTTTTTGTTTATTTTCAGGATGCTTGGATGAGATATTCGATATGAGTTTTTCTTCTCAGTCATTAAAGATCTATTATCTAAATTTTCCCGATCATCTTTGCATGTCCGATAGTCAGATAATAACTTTCTTTAATGAAAGGAACTCCTTACTCTGACTATTGTATTCCGATACAATTCATGTGATCTTGTAACTCTTATAAAAAAATTAATGAATTCTCCTGATACCCAGAGAGTTGAGGAGATCGAATATCCAACTCTCGGTGGTTAGTTCTCTCTATTCTAATGACTATATTTTAATGGGTTAAAATAAAATAATATATTGGGCCTAAATAAAATGGAGGCCCGAAATTTTGGGTTTGGCTAACTGCATAATCATCGGGGCTGTTACTATTACACTGTGTGGATTGATGAAGATATGTATGAGTACATGAGTGTATGTATAACTTTTACTATTACACTGTGTGGATTGAGGAAGATGAAGAAAATATATACATATGTGTTAAAATAATACATTCTACTGTAGCATTCTTAACCTCCAAGTTTAGGTACTGTACATCTACTGTACATACACTGTAGCAAGTACAATTCACTGTATTCAAAACTAGTGACCAATGTTGAAAGGCATATGACTAAGCCTATTTATAATAATTAGATGTCAACTCAACTCTAGCTAATAAAGAGAAGTAAATAATAAGCACTAAACAGGAATCAAGACGAAGATATTCAACTAATCACAAAGGATCTGAGTATCGGAAGAATTTTTATGGGATTGCTGCTCAACACTGGAAGAAGTTAATTTATATGTTCAAGCGTCAGTGAAAACAATAAAGTGGTAGTGGTTCTATAATAAACAGAAGATATAGAAGATTTCAAGTGGTTACTTCAAGTAGATTCCAGAAGAAGAATGCAAACAATGAACAAGAAATTATGACAGAAGGCCTCTAGATAAATGTTATTTAAATGGAGAATATTTATTTAGTATGACACATATGAACCAGACAGTACATTTGTGTGTCAACTAAAATAATATTTATTTCTTCATTTAATTCAAGAGGTTTCAAGAAAAGAAGACAAAGAAAAGACGGGAAGATCTCAAGACCGACAGCACGGCTAATGCAAGTAAAGATAGTATTTTAATTCTACTATCAAATGTTAATTAATTATTTAATTTATCTAATTAAATTAATTCAAGTTGAATTTAATTTAATTTATAAATTAACTAATTAAATTAAGTAGAATTAATTTACTATAAAAGAAATGGTTTAATATGACTTATATATATATATATATATATATAAACTGTTAGTATGACTTATCAATAAGTCATACCGAGTTTCATATAAATATATATATATATATATATATATATATATATATATATATATAAATATAAGTCATACCGAAGACAGTCAAATATGTCATACCGAGCAGAATGAAGAAAAGGTCATAGAGGAATATGTCATACCGAGTTTTCTTTTAGAAAAGGTCATGCTGAGTTGATTTTGTTTAATTAAAATAAGTCATACCGATTTATTTAATTAAATAAAATCCGGATATGACTTTCAAAAGGTCATACCGAACTTTTGATAAGTCATACCGAGTTTTAATAAGTCATACCGATCGAAAATATGTCATGCCCAGTCTTTTATAAGTCATACAAGTGTTAAAATAAGTCATACAGACTTATTTTCTTGAAATTAAGTCATACTGAAAAAGGTCATAACAGCCTTTTTCAAATCTCTATAAATATTAGATGCTTGCTTCATTTGTTAGTGTTCAGTTGTAAAGAAGTTAAGAAATCAGATCAAATTCCGTAATTTATCTGCATTGTAATATTCACAGATTTCTGTGCTGAGTTTGGAATATAATTGTAAGACACGAACAATTCATGTCAAATTTGTTCTAGAACTTTTATCAATTATATTACAGTTTTCTTAATATTAATTTTGTAATACTAATCAAGTTAAAATTATATTTTTCACTTGAACAGTATTTCATTCTAATTAATATTTCGCGAGTAATTTAAATAATATTTTTAATCCAAATTATTCCGCGATTAATTTTCTGATATTGTATTCAACCCCCCTTCTACAATATCAGGGACCAACAAATGTTGTTTGCTCTACTTATGCAGCAACTCTTTCATTATATATGCAAGCTTTTTATCAGTAATACAAGAGTTCCTTTTCTCTTATATTTCTTACTTGCTTCATCAGTTATAAACACACATTAGTTTTATCATGGTATCAGAGCCAGGTTACTGATCTCCATTTCCGCTACATCAAAAGTTAAGTTTGCAAAGCATACCTCCAGTTAAGCTCCGACAGATTTTTCTGACTAAAACTCTGGCAAACTCGTTTATTTTTCGGTTTATCTTGTCAAATCTTAGTTAAACATCTAACCATCATTGTTTCAGTCATCTTTGTTTATTCAGAGTTGTCATCTCTGTTTGACATTCAATCAAAAACTTGGTGGGTTACCACCATATCAACCGAGTCTACCCATCGAGTTACCCGACTCGCCCGAGTCGTCTGACTTAGTTCTCTCTGTCAAGGATCCTCTGCAGCTCCACAACGAAAATGAAGCTCTTATTCATTAAAATTCTCCTATAATTCTCTGCCGCATCAACTATCAGTGATAACACTAATCCCAAAATAATATCAAATTTATAATGTCTCTGCTACGTATATGTTTTCATACAGAATATATATTTGACATATAATTTGATAAAATTACATATTAGTGCTCTATCTCTTTTTTACTTTTTAAACAGTGCCCCAAACTTTCACACACGATATATCAATTCCTAAATCTTTTGGTATCACAAATCTTCCCCATTATTTATAATAACTACACTTTGGACCAAAATTCATCATGGAAAAAGAAAGTAGCTCGCCGATTCAAACAATTTTGAATGACACCAATTATTTAGCTTAATTTCAAGCTATGCGAAGTTTTCTCAAGGGTAAAAGAATTTGGCGATATGTAAATGGAGATTATGCGAACCTAACAAACGAAACAAATGAAACTGAGTCAAAATTTAAAGATCTTATTGAAGAGTGGGATGTCAAAAATCAGCAAGCCATTACATTCCTTAAAAACTCTTCAATTTCCAAAATTTACCTGCAGTTTAGAAATTTTGGGACAGTAAAAAAAATTGGGATTTATTGGCATCTCGGTATACTACATTTGATCTTGCTCATCAATATCAAATCATGAATACTCTAAGTAAGCCAAAACAAGTGCTCGATCAATCGATTGCTGATTTTTTTGCTCAGATTCAATCACTTTGGGATCAATTAACTTTGTATGAGTCAAAATGGTTATATACAGAGGATGCCACACTCTATCACATGTATCGTGATAAACAACGTCTCATCCAGTTTTTGATGGCTCTCACCCAGGACTTCAAACTAGTAAGAGTTGCTCTTCTCCATCGTATTACGCTGCCTTCTTTGGAGAGTGCTTTAACTGAACTTATCTCTGAGGAAACCCGACCCGACATCGACAAAGTCAAAGCTAGTACAAAGGATGATATTGTCCTAGAAGTACATTCATCACCTATTTTTGATAAACCATTTTGTAGGTTTTGTCGTCAACACAGACATGTAACGAAGAATTGTGTAGCACTACGCAACCACATATGCCAACATTGTCATCAAAAGGGTCATTACTCGATTCAGTTTTGTAAGAAAAAGTCAACCTTTCGTACAAATAAGTTTTCTCAGTCTTCCACTGCTATAACCTCTAAATCCACATCTGAAACTGCACCAACTACATCTACTAGGGAGCTTGATTTCATTCTCAAACAGGTTTTATTAAAAACCAACCCTTCATCCACTACAGTCTCTATCACTTCAGGTACTTCTTGGTATTTCAATTCCGCATGTTGTAATCATATGAAAAATGATCCATCCATATTTACCACGAAAATAAAGAGTTCATGCCTTCCAAATATTCAAACTGTTAGTGGCTCTACCATGAAAGTGACACATATTGGAATTGTATCCATATGAGATTTTTCTCTTTCTGACACATACTTCGTTCCTAACCTTTTACCTAATCTTTTTTTTATTGGTCAATTATCTGATCTCGGTCTTAACATTATCTTTTCTTTTTCTGGTTGTCATGTACATGATCATCAGATAGGACAAACTCTTGGTACAAGACGCAGATGTGGAAGGTTGTTTGAGCTTACTTCCTCCCATCTTCCTATATCACCACCATCAACCACTCATCTAGTTGGTTCTATTTCATATACAACCAATATATGACACTCCCGATTAGGTCATCCTCCACCTTCACGTTTAAAGAGTCTAGTTTCTAGTGGTCATCTAGGTTGTGTTAATGGAGACACAATTGATTGTGTAGCATATAAATTGGCAAAACAACATATACTTCCATTTCCTATTCATTATGAACAAACATCAGCTACTTTTGATCTTATACATTCTAACATTTGGGGTTCTTCTCCAACCCCAACTATGGGTGGGTCAAGATACTATTGATATTTTTTGATGATTTTTCTCATTATACTTGGATATATATTTTAAAAAATCGATCTAAATTAGGAGAAACTTATAAAAAATTTGTCACTATGACTGACACTCAATTCAAAAAAAAATCAAACTCTTTCGTGCTGATAATGTTCTCATCTATCTCCGATTTTAAAATTGACACTTCTACTAGCATTTCTCACTTTACTGATCCTTTTGTTGATCTACATCCTAGTAATGAATATGTAGAACCTTCGACATCTCCTGACATAATTTTAACAGATTCTCCAATTCAGCGTATGCAACCATCCCCAACTATTAATGTCCCTTCAACAGAAGTTCAGTCTGAGGATTCTAATGGCGAGCCTCCCGTTTTACCATCAACTTCAGATGAGCATGTTCATCGCTCTACTCAGGTAAGAAAACCTTATGTTCGACTCATTGATTATCATGATTATTCTACTATAGAATCATTACATAAGTCTCAAATATATAGAGAGGCTAGTGTTAACCCTCTTTGGCAGAAAACAATGGAAGAAGAATTTTAGGCATTAGACAAACTCACACTTGGGATCTGGTTACTTTGCCTCCTGGAAAAATAACAGTAATTTGTCGATGGGTCTATAAAATTAAGACAAAATCTGATGACTCCAGCGATCGTTATAAAGCTCGCCTAGTTGTTAGAGGTTTCACTCAAGAATATAACATTGATTATGAGAAAACTTTTGCACAGGTTGCTCGTCTTACCTCTGTTCAGAGTTTACTTGTTGTTGGAACATAAAAATATTGGGATATGTGGCAAATAGATGTCAAGAATACTTTTCTAAATGGAGAACTACATGAGGAAGTTTATCTTAAACCTCCTCCAGGTTTTTCTCATTCTCCAAATCAAGTGCTCAAGCTTAACAAGGCTCTTTATGGTCTTAAACAAGCACCTCGAGTTTGGTTTGAAAAATTTAGCACTGTAATTCAGCAATTGGGAATTTTCTCTAGTCCATATGATCACGCCCTCTTCATCCGAAAATCTGAACAAGGAATTGTTTTTACTTCTCCTATATGTGGATGATATGATTATCACTAGAGATGATACTGCAGGTATTACTGAACTCAGACAATTTCTGAGTCAACAAATTGAGATGAAAGATTTTGGCTCATTAAGCTATTTCTTGGGACTTGAGGTTTCTTCTGTCTCTGACGGCTACACTCTTTCTCAAGTCAAGTATGCATCTGATTTTTTGTCGAAATATGGAATCAGCAACACTAAGATTGCCTCTACACCTTTGGAATATGATAGTAAACTTAATGCTGAAGATGGCAAATTACTTCGCAATCCTACATTGTATCACCAATTGGTAGGGAGTTTAATTTATCTCACTATAACTCGTCCAGATATTGCCTATATTGTTCATATTGTCAGTCAATTTATAGCAGCTCCTAGCACTCCTCACTATACAACTGTCCTTCACATACTTCGTTATGTCAAAGGAACCATATTTCATGGGTTATACTATTCATATAACTCTTCACTTGAGTTACATGCCTACTCAGGTGTTGACTACTAGATGTTCAACTACTTGGTTTTGTTTCTTTCTTAGTGATACTCTTATCTCTTGGCGCAGTAAGAAACAATCGATTGCTTCTCGCTCAAGTGTTGAATCCGAATATCGAGCTCTTGCTAACACCACACAAGAATTAATTTGGTTGCATTGGTTACTTGAAGATATGAGTGTGGCTCATTCACCAGCCACTCCTATCTACTGCGACAACAAAAGTGCCATGGACATTGCTCACAATGATGTCTTTCATGAACGCATTAAACATATAGAGATCGATTGTCATTTTACCCACCAACGGTTGCAAAAGGCACAGTTCATCTTCGTAGTGTCAGTAGTGCAGAAAATGCTGCAAATATTTTTATAAAATCTCATCCTTCCGGCTGTTTTCGTGACTTTGTTTCCCAACTCAAATTGATTTATAAACCATCTTCAGTTTGAGAGGGGGTGTTAAAATAATACATTATACTGTAGCATTCTTAATCTCCAAGTTTAGGTATTGTACATCTACTGTACATACACTGTAGCAAGTACAATTCACTGTACTCAAAACATAGCGACCAATGTTGTTTGCTCTTCTTAAGCAACAACTCTTTCATTGTATAGGCAAGCTTTTTATCAGTAATACAAGAGTTCCTTTTCTCTTACATTTCTTACTTGTTTCATCATTTATATACAAATATATAGTCCTTCTAATATTATAAATATATAATTTCTTAGAATTTTTAATTTATAAATTATAATTTAATAAAAATGTGAGTTTATGATTATAATTATAGTTCATACTTAATTTATATAGATTTTACCTTAATTTATATAAGAATATTTTAGAGTGAGTCGAAAATTGATTGAACTTTATCTTATATATATTTTGTTATTTATAGTTTTTATATTTGAATTGCGTGACTTATTTAATTGTTAAAGTTTTAATATCAATAATATTGTAATTAATTTTTCAGTGCACTTAATTATATTTAATTGTTAAATATTTTGATCCTAGACACCAAATTGTTAAAATGTGACAAGTTCACATAGTAAATACAACATTTTTCAAAAACAATTGACAAATCATATTAAGTGTCCGGCAGAATATTCTATCTAATGACATATAGTATTGAGATGTCGGTTATAAAACCGGGATTGAAACTTAAATGAAAGTTTTTACCAGTTTCAGATACCAAATTGATAATTTTGAAAGTACAAACACCAAACTGTCAAAACGAGTCAAGTTCAAGCATCAAAAATGCCCTTTTACCCAGTTAAAATATCAAACAGCGCCTTGGTGTCTAATACTACAATTGTTTACTTTAAAGCAACTCTGCAGTTTAGGCCAAGGGAACAATCTATTATATAATGCAATTCATATAAAGCTAATCTTAACAAAAGATAATGATAGATGCAACTTGCAAGAATACATTCTTGGAATAACGATTCTGCACTGGATAAAAAGAGCTGAAATCCTCATTTTTATATAAGATTTAAATCTCCTTTGCTTCCACCTTTGAGTATAAAAGATTAGTCAGAGATTTGCTTTGCTGCACAGGGCTTTAAAGAATCATCAGTTTCCAAATGTATATTCATTAAGATATGATGCAAAGCACAAAAATAATTTGTTCACTGCTCAATAAAAATCTCTTACTTTTTAACTTGGAGATACTTTGCGGATCTTCATTCATGCGCACCACCAACTAGCAGAAGTTATTAATAAACAAAACTATGGATTTCCCTGTCGCGAAAACCAACATAAAAAATTATAATAATGTTGCCACCTCTTAAAGTAACACAGTTGGATTTCACTATCCGTCTCTTTCTGTTTCTTTCAGTTTAGGGGATACATTCTCATTTGTGGCTTATAATAAGTTTTAAATCTTTGGTATAGAAACGTGCTTAGTAGCTACTGATACCTGGAATCATTCTTGCCTTCTGCTTATTAATGCTGACTATTAACTGCCAACTTCCCATGTTGTGTTCGCTTTTGCTGTCTGCTTAGTCAGTTGGACCCAACAGTTGTAGCAATTAACAGTCGGTAGATTTAACTGTTCATCCTTACATTGTGATAGTGTGGGGGTGATATGTGAGTTCTGAGCAAGGTTTATTACATAGGCCATAGTAAAATACACCATACTGTCCGAAACTCATCCCTTCCTGCAGCATGAGGAACAACTTAACCGTCAATACTGTTAACATGTTAACAAATACAACCTGCGAGTAACAAGACGATAAAGTTTAGAAACCCTAAGATTTGCATTTTCTACTTGTAGGAATTTATAGTGGCCGCTCAACCCTTTTGCTAGGCACAAAAATCCAGAACAATGGGTTTAAAATAGCTATTAGTTTAGCTAGTAACCTTGATTATCTTTCTCAGCAAGTGAACATTCCTAAAGAACTACTTGTACAAAAATATGTCAATCAATTATATTACCAGCAACAGAATGCAGAATCAGGCATCTGTTATTTAAGCTAGGAATGTGGAGCAACATAAATCACGTGTAATCTATCCAATATAGACACTTTTGCTTAACGTGATGTTAATGCATTATAGTTTCACAATCAGAATATGTACTCTCTTTCAACATTATGACGTAAATATTAGTTGAGTAGCTCTGTATCAGGTGGTTGCAGTTCAGCTCAATTAGAAGAAGATATTCTGAATAAGATGAATGGTGATGTAGTACAGACCTGGCATATTAAATATGCACCTTAAGAACATTTTAATGCAAAGGCATTCTGTGGACATGTTATTGTAGGACAATTTGTTGATTTTGTGTATGCAATACAGATTTTTAAATA
The DNA here is from genome assembly GCA_028671895.1 of Oenanthe sinensis. Taxonomy (NCBI): domain Eukaryota; kingdom Viridiplantae; phylum Streptophyta; class Magnoliopsida; order Apiales; family Apiaceae; genus Oenanthe; species Oenanthe sinensis. Next base: position 27,370,380 of record CM053813.1, on the reverse strand, counting down.
TTTGGTCTAATAAAATTTCTATTTGTTAGCTGCAAAATATATTTAGTTGGATTGCCATACTGATGAGCGATACATAACAAAATTGCTTTACACATATTTTCATACATTTGCTGTGGAATCAAATATGTGGCTAGATCAGATTATTACAAATAAGATCATAATATCTCAAAACCAGTAGTGACTTTCCTGCCACACATATTAGTAATTGCGACTGATACATTAAGATTTCACTTCCCACCTTCCTGATTGATACCCAAATATATGGCTAGTTCAGAGTCAGCCACAGTAAATCAAAGTTCTTCGAAAACCCAAGCCTGAAAATCAACTCTTTGTAAGAGAGATCTACTCCACATGTGTATTAGTTTGGAATGGTTTCAGCTTTTCAGACACCACAACCCAAGCCTCTAGCTTCTGATCCCTTCATGATTCTCAGTCTTGTGCAGGATGATATAAACATACTGCAAAATGTGAAAAAGCATAGATAAGTATATAAGGTTATAAATAACAGGTCAAAAGTATATATAAGCATGAACCACAAACAAAACTACATAGACAAGGATGGCGAACTTACTCCCATGGAACATCTCCAGCAAGCATCCAGTCGCCATCTTTGTCTTCATAAGTAGGTTCATATTCTGATCCTTTGTAACCTTCCCTCTCAGAGTATTCACCTAAAGCCATATCATATAATGCTACATTTAGAAACAACCTAAGCATGAAAATATAAAGTAAACAATGAGAGGTCAAGTCTATATTATTACCTATAGAGAGTTTGAACATGTTTTCTAAAGCCCTTAAGAGATCTGTGTAGCCATTGTAAACCTTTAAATCGATCTTTCTAAGGTAAGGTGCTCCATCCAAGCTTACTTTCACATAAATTCCACATTCTGCCTCAGCCTTCTTTGCTGGGAAGTTATTTTTGCGATAGGATCTAATTGGAGGCCATCCAATTACTTGAGCTCTGCAATTTCACAAGCAAAATGAGTCTTCTATTTTTAAGTAAACATAACACAAAATATAATATATATCAAATACAACTATGTAGGGTAGTGACTGACTTAGCAGAAGGTGCAGCTTCATGGTCACCATGTTTGGCATCAGAATCAGCCTCTGCTATGTTGTCTTCTGTGGACTTGGGCGCTGCTCGTTTGTTGCTTTTAAAACTAAAGATCGTCTCTTTTACTGTTTCATCTCTCCCTGGCAAACCCAACCTAAGTTCAGTAGCCTTAAGATTAAGACCTTCCTCCTGAATATTAATGCTTTCCATTTGTAACAGTTATTTCCAAAACAAAACAAAGCAGCAGCAGTGCAGCACAGACTAGAATTTTTTTTCTATAACAAATCTTCTTTACTATCAGATGAACAGATTGATATTACAAACTTCCTTAAAGATATGTATGAAAATATCTATATATAAGAGAAGGTGGAACAAACGTCTGTGGTAGAAGGTAAGAGAAGTTTGTGTTGTTAATACAAAAGAAAGGGTCTTATTCCATGTCTATTATATATGAATGCAATGAAGGAAATAGGGATATCGGGTGGGTATCGAGGGATATCAGGTGGGTATGGGACGAGGACCTCAATTCCCAAACTCGGCCATTATTATTTTGTATTTTTTTTTTATAATCTCTGTACCTGTCTCACAGGAACCATGCGAATTTTACATGAAATGAGCTTTATTATCCGTTAAGCAACATGCAATCATGATTTATCATATTGTGTCTAATCAATATAATCCAACGTATGAGTTAAGTTTTGTATATTATTCGGGAAGTTTTCATTTGAATTTTTTATAAATCCAATGCTGGTTCTATACTTGCATGTACCCATATGGGGCGGGGCTGTGCATTGGGGAAGTAAATATGTATGACAAGACTTAGAATTGGTAATGACTACTGAGGGGCATGAATGTAGGACAAAGCCAAACAAAGCTGTCGGTATACATTAGCAGCAACTTCAAGGAAACTGCTCGTACATAAAGGAGACAGGTATTAGAGAAGCTCAGCTGCCCATATGGAAGACTTGGAGACTTGAAGGTTAAAGAGTGAAACTAAGGTTGTTTATTCTAGAGAGATGAAGGGATCTAGTTGCATTGTTTGTGAATGTAAGGGGTCCACTTGGTGTTGGGTATGGGCAGAGCATGTACATGTGGGACTAGGTATCTTTGCACGGTTTGAATTTATGCAACTTCATGGTAGCTGCATTTGTCCACAAAAAGAAAAGGTAAAGAAAATAGGAAAAAAGCTACATTTCTGCAGTACATGTTCCTTCACGTGTATCTGTTAATGTTAATCAGCTCTTAACTCTTAATCTTTATCATCCCTTCATATAATCATTTATATCACCTAACACACATACTAACATATATGCATAATTCATGCATTCTGTAATCTCTATATGTTAATATGTAGGTAGGCTTTGGCGAATAGCTCCATCCACAGTCGGACTATTCTCAATCCAATAATTTGAGCTGTTTTCAGATATTTTTCATCTGAATATTTCACGAGATGCTCTGTCTGAGGATTCCCTCATTTGAATAGAATAACAATTATCAGCAGATAAATTTGTTGTGGAATAATGTAGAGCCGTTTGTTTCTAGTTTCTACTTTCTAATATGAGTTTACTTAAATTTATCAATTATTATACGACTGCTACTATGTATATTGTATAAGATGCCATTTCAACAAACTATTAGTTAACACTATTAGTAAATTTATGTATGATACCATCTTGTTTGTGTATATGATATCAGGTTGAGTGTTCATCGTTATATCTTTTGAAAGTCGATTTGAGTATATAAATAAAAAATTCAGATGCCCGGTGTTATGCAATATTGCAGTATGCTAATTATGTGAACATTTTATAGTATCGTAATTGAACTGCTGTATGAATTTATAATTATCATGATAAGTTTAAGTGCATGAATCTGGAGGATGTCCGGAGTGTCATATGCCTAATGTCCTAATCACATGGAACGCATGTAAGTCGTCTATTTCTTGTTCTTGACATTTTTATACTCAGAGCAGTTGTAGAATTCGATACAGTTTAATAAAGGACATCTGATTCTTGAACTTGACAATCTTCCTCATTCCTGCATTATGTTATGTACCATAAGGTGCATGAATCACTGGAAAAAAAACAATTTATCGTAAAAATAGTCCAAAAAATTGCTAAGTTTGATAATATTCGTGTTTAAAGATCAGTAAAACTGGTCACTTTAATTGACGATCTTTTGAAACACCAAATACTTTGCACATGTACATGTACATGACTGTCTCTGCTGTTTATGAAGAAATTAAAGTATCATAATATTAGATGATCTAAACAGTAAACTTTGTCATATCTTGTTCCTTGGTCTGAACTATCTCACTCCCAGGGTCCTAAATATCATTAACATTAGGGTCCATCCAGGCTATGCGTGCGTTGTCCTTCTTCGTTATCTTTTTTGAAAGAAATCAATAAATAGTTTGCCTGATAAATTATGTTGTTTTAGAATTTGTTGGGAAAAAACTAAGAAATAAACGGTATAGGTGTGTATGTTGCAGTGCAATATCTTATTATTCATTAACTGCAATACATTGAAAACAAATGAACGTGCCTATTTATATAGGCTAGTAAATAACACGAATAGAGAAATTCTAACAACTTAGCAGATTAAGCATAAACCCACAACATCCGCTACTAGCGTGTTTGTCGGAATACTAACAACTATTAATTTGACTCGAACAAACCTGAATTATAGGAAATCCTAATATCAAATAAATAATTAATAAAAAAAGACCACGTCAAACAATTTTGAATTAATTTTCAACACCCTCCCTTGATTCAAAGTTTCGAACACCCATCAAACTTCTGAAGTAGCAGAACTTCTTCTTGGACAAAGATTTTGTCAATATATCAGCCACTTGCTCATGTGTGTTGCAGTACTCCAAAGTTATCTTCTCTTGTGCAACCAATTCACGGATAAAATGATGGCGAATGTCGATGAGCTTTGTTCTACTATGGAAGGTTGGATTCCTTGACATTGAAATTGCTGCAATGTTGTCACAGAATATTTCAGTTGTACTTTTCTGCACTTGATTCATTTCAGCTAGCAATCATCTTAGCCAAATAGCTTGACAAGCTTTTGTTGTAGCGGCAACATAATCAGCTTTAGTTGATGATAACGCTGTCATAGGCTGCTTCTTTGAATTCCAAGTAATGACACCTGATCCAAGAGTAAACACACTTACTAAGACACTTTTTCGATCATCCAGTGAACTTGCCCAGTCATTACCTGTAAATCCATAAAGCCTGAGATTTGGCACTTTTGAATACATAATTCCATACTCCATAGTTCCTGCAATATAACACAAGACTCTCTTTGATGCACCAAAATGAATTTTAATTGCATAAACTTAGAAATCAAACCAATAGAATAAGCAATATCCAAACGTGTGTGAGTCAAGTAAATCAAACCACCAACTAAACTTCTGAACTTTTTAGCATCATCCATCTCTGCACCGTCATCTTGCTGCAACTTTTCATTAAAATTCATCAGTGTATCAGCAGGCTTGGAATTAGGCATACCAAACTTGTTAAGAAGATCTTTCGCATATTTTCTTTGGCTGATAAAAATCCCATCAACGCTCTGTTGCACTTCAAGGCCAAGAAAATAGTGCAACAAACTCATATCTGACATTTCAAATTTGTTCTCCATATGTAGCTTAAACTCATCCAACAATTTCTTAGAAGAACTGGCATATACGATATCATCAACATATACGCTTACAATGATAAAATCAGTACCTTCATTCTTCACATACAAAGTGGGCTCGTTGTCACTCCTTCAATAATTATTTTGTTGAAAATAATTATCAATCTTAGTGTACCACGCTCGAGAAACCTGCCTTAGTCCGTATAGCGCCTTAAGTAACTTGTATACTTTTACTTCATTTCCTTGGAGAACGAACCCTTCAGGATGAGTCACAAATACTTCTTCTTTCAAATAGCCATTCAGAAAAGCTAACTTAACATCGAGTTGATAAACTGGCCATTGTAATTGTGCCGCTAGTGCAAGAACAGTCCTCATTGTCTCAAATCGAGCCACTGGCGAGAAAGTCTCCTCAAAATCGATGCCTTGTTATTGTGCATATCCCTTCGCAACAAGTTGCGCCTTATGCTTTTGGATGCTTCCGTCCGCATTAAATTTTGTCTTGAATACCCACTTCAAACTAATTGCATTCTTTCCTTCCGGCAAATCCACCAACTCCCACGTCTTATTCTTTTCAATTGATGGCAGTTCTTCCGTCATTGCTTGTCTCCATTCTTCTTTCACAGATGCCTCTCCATAGCTTAAAGGGTCTGAAATAGCTAAAGCAAATTGGCACGCCTCATATACGTCTACTAGTGGTTTAAACTTTCTTGGTGTTGTCTCATCTAAAGTTTGTCGAGGAGAGAATGCAGAGTCTCTAATTGGTAATACATCATTTATATCATCTGAAGCTTGACTTTTATTTGGAACTTCAACGGACAATGGAACTTGTTGTATGGATATAAGGACCTTCTGCACCTGTTGGTTATTTTTAGAAAAATCTCAGCTTGCATTTTCATCAAAAATCACATCTTTTTTTATCAAGACTTTTCCATTCACAGGGTTATATAATTTATATGCTTTGGATGCAATACAATAACCAATAAAAATGCATTTCTCTGATTTTTCATCAAGTTTCTGACGTACTTGTGAATTCACCAAAGCATAAGCAACACACCTGAAAACTCTTAACTGACTTACAGTTGGTTTTCTGCCTTTCCAAACTTTATATAGAGTATGATTCATTACAGTCTTTGTTGGAGAGAGATTTAGTAGATAAACAGATGTCGCAACAGCTTCTGCCCAAAATTGATTGGCGAGCCCCTTCGCTTTCAACATACGCATTGCCATCTCTACAACAGTACGATTATTTCGCTCAGCAACGCCATTTTGTTCCGGAGTATAAGGTGTTGTCAACTCCCTTTGAATGCCATTTTCTACACAAAATGAACTGAATAATTTGGACATAAATTCTCCCCCTCAATCTGTTAAGAGAATTTTGATGCAAGCTCCACTTCGTTTTTCCACCATTGCTTTGAAGTGCCTAAATTTCTCAAAGTTTCTGATTTACATTCCAAAAAATAAACCCAGCTCATGTGACTATAATCATCAGTAAAGAGTAAAAAATAACGACTCCCACCGAATTATTTAGTTTGCATTGGCCCACATAAGTCAGCATGAATTAATTCCAAACACTGTGAAGCCCTCCAGGATTTACCAACAGGAAATGGTTTCTTACATTATTTTCAATAAATGCAGCCTTTACATAAAGTAATACAATCAATTTTTGGTAGTCCGAGAACCATACCTTTGTTGTTTAATAATTGCAGGCCCTTGATATTCAGATGCCCGTAACGCAAGTGCCACAACTTTAAGTTATCTACTCCACCAGTTAAAAAAGCCATGCCTTCATTGCCTGAAATTTGTAGCAGAAATGTATTGTTCTGTACCTTCATGACACTTGCTACCACTTAACCTGTCAACTTATTTTTAATAATGCAAGCATCATCATCAAACAATATAGAATGCCCTCGAGAAATTAGTTGTCCGACACTTAATAAGTTGTATCCCAAATTAGGTACAAACTGAACATCATAAATCTTTTTCACATTACCATGGTTGGTTTTAAGACCCACAGTACATTTTCCTTCTACTTGCAAATCTTTGTCATCTCCAAATTACACATTTAGCTTGGTGATTCATCGAGATCATTAAATAATGTGCGATCTCCTGATATATGATTTGAACAACCACTATCAACAAACCATACATCACTTGATTTTGGATTAGTACTTATGAGAGCCATAAAAAGCTTACCTTCTTCATCATTTTCTACTGCATAATTCACACGTTGGTCTTTATACCAACAATCAGCCTTCATATGACCATATCCCTTGCAGTTATAACATTGAATGTCATTCTTATTAGTTTTTGCTCTCCAGACTATATTTGTCCATTATATTTGCCTCTTCCTCGGTAGCTTCCACATCCACGGAAACCTCCTTGTGTTTGACCTCTTCCGGGTGGACGATCACCTTCACTTGGTTTTCCCCAGTCCTTCACTTGGAATGTCATTTCATCATTTTTTTTCCAAGTGATCTATTAATTCTCGACTCGTGTACTTGAAGAGACCCCATTAGCTCATCAAAAACTAAACACCGTGAGGTCCTTAGATTTCTCAATGGCTGCTACAACATGATCAAATTTAGGAGTTAAAATACGAAGTACCTTCTCAACAACGGTCTGATCCGTTATTGTCTCCCCATAAAAACACATCTGACTGGCTTTTGTCGTTGCTTTTGACAAAAAATCAGCAATCGAATCACCATTTTTCATGACTAAGGTCTTAAAATCTTGTCGAAGAGATTGCAACCGTACCACCTTCACTTTAGAGTCTCCTTGAAATTCTTTCTGCAAGATTGACTAGGCCTGCTTTGATGTATTCGCCGCTGCAATACGTGAGAACACACTATCATGCACAGTTTGTTGAATGATGACTAACGCCTTGGAATCCTTTTTCTTGTTCTCCCTCAATTTGTTTTCTTCATCCGTTGCCTTGTAACCACTTTCTACCATGTCCTAGAGGTCCTGAGATTTGAGTAGTGTCTTCATTCGTATGCTCCAGAACTCATAGCCTTCTCCTTTGAAAACTGGAATGAGTGGTTGTGATGCACTCAAGTTGTTTCCATTATATATTCACCATTGGAGGGTTTGCACTCAACTCTCGTGTATACACTCTGATCACTTTAAACTTAACTTGGCTCTGATACCAAATTTGTTAGGAAAAAACTAAGAAATAAATAGTATATGTATGTATGTTGCAGTGCAATATCAGAAAGAATAAAGACTTAAGTAATAGTCTTATTATTCATTAACTGCAATACATTGAAAACAAATTAACGTGCCTATTTATATAGGCTACTAGATAACAGGGTTAGAGAAATTCTAGCAACTTAGCAGATTAAGGATAAACCCACAACATCGACTACTAGCTTATTTGAAGGAACACTAACAACTACTAATTTGGCTCAAACAAACCTGAATTATAGGAAATCCTAATATCAAATAAATAATTAATAAAAAGACCACGTGAAACAATTTTGAATTAATTTTCAACAGAATTCTTGCTCAACACATAATTAGATAAGTAGATTTCAACTTTATATATCCGTAAAACCAGGCGACTCGATGGTAGAATACAATGTACTGCTGCTATTTTTTTCGATTTCTTCAGATAGCCTAATTATTATATTTGATCATGACAAAGTGGAAACAAATGGAATAATTCAAAGCGATTTTATATTTTGCACTAGTGGAGTATAATAGCTATATACTGTGCATCATACATTTAAGTAATAAGATACCTTTCTGTGTCTGTTCTTGGTACTACATTTCTCTATATTAATAACCACATATCTCTCTCATTTCGATAATAGACATATAAACTATGAGAGCATCTATTGTCTAGTTCTGATAGAAAGCAACAAGTCTTGAAGCATGGGACATTATAGTAACTGTGATAGCTCAAATACATGTACTTGATACTTGGAGAATTTGAACCTCAAGTTTGGCAAAACTAATAAAGTTATCGAAGATTTTCAAGGAAAATTCTAAGCTGGTTACTTTACTTGATTATTCTTATTTAAAATGTAAACTTGGGAAAAGTCGAAATTTGTATATCACTATATCAGGACTAGTTTTGCCAACTGAGAAACTTGATAATGAAACAAACTTAATGAATAATACATTTCAGTTCCGAAGAATATTAGCAATTCTTGACATCTATATATGACTGTGTTTGGATCAATCAAGGTTAATCAAACAGCGAATCGAGCTTGATAGGTACATGACATGAAACATGCAAAGTTGGAGAAAAGCTGTGGTAAATGATCACAGGCTGGCTGTGGGGACTAAGGACTATGAAAGGTATGAGATGAGTATTATCAGATATAGACGCAATGGTTGTGGTTCTCAGTGAATAAAAGGTTCGAGTACTATTAGATATACGCAATGCTTGTGGTGGTCGAGCTGGAGATCGTGCTTGAGTACTGCATGTTCAAAAGATGGATTTGACATGAACCCATTATTGAAGTGGCTGGTGATGAGCAAGAGTTTCCTTATACTTCTCTTGTTTCGTAAAAAAGTTTATGTAGAAAGTGTGGCACACAATATTTTGATTTAATGTTTTATTCTTGTAACATGAATTCAAGTATTATTTTCTTGGACATATTTCGTCCCAAGTACAAATGTTGTGTGGTCATTTTCTAAGGGTGGATAAAAGTTCACTATCCAGTTAGGTATCATGTGTGCATCAGTGTTTTTCTTATTGGTGGTAACTAAATCTTATATGCTCATAAGTAATATCCATTCTTAAATAATTCTCGTATGATGCAGAATCGAACCTGGGATCAACGGAGGATATATATATATATATGCCTTGCCAACTTGGCTATCCCATAATTCTTGGATGTGTGTATCAGTGTTGTGGACATATGATGATGGTATCTGAGGATTGATCATTATGGGGTGATTAGCAGCTAATGTGTGTGTATATATCAGTTGCTGAACAAAGTTGATTATAGGAAACAGCTACTTAATTATAGAATAACTTACAAGTGAAAAATCCAGTGCGGATACATTATTTATTTATAGTTTTGGACTTCAAATTTTATTTGTGATATTTATCACTTATAGCCTTCTCCTAGCTTCCATCTTAGTCTGTTCACAATTTTTCATTACGTGAGTTGTATGGTAATTAATCCAACTAAATTATAATATACTATACCACCAAAATCTGTCTGCTGTGTCATGCTAGCTTAAACACTAAATAGCATTCAGTCACAAGCTTGATGGCACGCAATATTGAAGTAATGATAACGTACGTTTTACGAGCGGTGATTGATCACTACAAGAAAAAAGAGTCATAAATAACTGACTTAAATATGGCCGTGAAGTAGTCGGTCGGTTTTGATATTCATTTCTGACTAAATATTACCAACCAACATAATTAGTTGTAAATAGGATAAAAATAACTGAGTATCAACCATTCATCAATCGATTTTGAACATCATTTTCAACCCAACAAACGCAACCAATGATTATTGGTCGGAAATAAGATCTAAACCGACCAACTATTAGTCGATTATGATTATAGTATGTCTCATTCAATAATCATCATCTGGCAATTAATGTCACTATCAAAACCAACCAATTTATTGCGATCGTCATTTATTAGTCACTTTTTATCACTATTTCCGACCATTAGGTGTCATTTACGACTATTTTTTTGGTTGTTTATGACCCTTTTTTCTTGTAGTGGATGATATTTTCCCCTTTACCACTTATTAAACATATACATCCACATGTATGTGTGGATACGTCTGGATCGAGACATCGAAGCGACTAATGGTGTTTAAACTGAAAGCCTTTCTAACGTCCGTTTTAATTTATGGAACTGGTAGCTTTTGATAGAGCATTTTAATACTCGTGAAAATTGAATCGAAATATCAAATAATTTATCATCTAAGGATGTTTTGTGCGGTACCAATGCTACATAAATCATCTTCCAACTTCCAAGGACTCGAACATGGAACATAAATGAATACCAGAAACAACAGTACTTCAGTACCTATGGTGAATTATAATGTGATCGCATTATACATATTGAGATCGACATTAAGCATAATTACCAGATACGTGTTCATCTCAGAGCCTTACTCCATTACAATATGGGAACCAAATACTTTAGAGTTTTCTACTATTCAAACATAGAATTCTGAAACCGAATCCAATTATCAACCCGCCGCAATTGCTGTACATGGATTATTTTGTTCTCCAATTCGTGTCCCAATGGAGAATGAGGATCCCATAGAAAATAGGGAATTATTTTTTGAAAAATATAAATTGTATTTGAAAATTATAAATTATTTAATACAATTAATTTTATGCTTCAAAAAAAATACAATTAATTTTATATCATACTTTAAGCATAAATTCAAATTAACATTTATTTATATCATATACGCTAAAGACAAAAATAATAAAATTATATTTTGATATGAACCATATAAATTAATAAAATGAATTGAAAAATTAAAACTACAGTTATACGTGCATGTAGATATATTTATAATAATAATTTATGTGATATACAAATAAAAAAATAATAATATGTTTATGATATATGGGGATCGGAAATCGGGAATGTGGATCACAGCGCGAAGAGCCTGAACCCTGATCCCGACTTACTTGGATCACCAAAATTTTTATGAAACTTTCCCCATTCTCCACCTCGAATTCGAATAAATCTCTAAATCCCAGCTTGAAAGAGATGGGAATCGAATTGGGTCAGGGAAAATACCCATCTCTATGTATGTCCTGTACATGTTACGAAATGCAGGACCAGCCTAATTTTAATGAAAATACCCTAGCTACGTACATGGCTACATTCATTAATTCGTTACATACTTACATATATATAGGCAGGTGAACTTGTTTCAACTAGTATCTTAAAATTTATTCGACAAATTAAAAAGCTCACAGCTGGCGCTGATTTCGAAAAGATTATGAAAAAGACAATCTTACGATTTCTGAACAGAAATATATATGTTGAAGTCGTAAATTAGAGATGATGGTATGTTCATATATATCCTATCCTATGATCGGTTGTGAAATGTGGATCATTATTCAGAGATTCACTAGCTAGCTAGCTACTTAATCATGCAAAATTGCTAGGGTCCTTTGTGGGCCATAGGAAATGAACGTGTGCGTGTTTATCTCCTGGTACTAAATCAGCTGCATGTTGGTGGTCTCATAATTATATGCAACAATGACATGATTCGTATATGTGTGTTCATTCCTAGAATTGATGACCATGCATATATTTGAAACTATGTCTATCGAGTACAGATTCTAGCTACATACATGATTTAGCTGGAATTTAGACGTTATGGAAGATTGAAACTGAAGAACCAGCTGGAATGGTTAACCTAGGCTTAGTTTGCATGTCTAATTAATGAAAACATAACTTAACTATTTCATCAATAAATCAATAACTTAACTATATCTATATATTTTGACAACATATATATTATATATAATGACTGACTGCAACCGGAGAGTGAATTAATGTCAGCAACCAGATTCCACTTATTAGGTTTGGACACGCCAACTTCATCAAACGTTTTATGCGCGCATTATCATATACATACATTTAATTATCGAATATGACTTATGAGCTGTAACGAAAATCAAGTCTAAGTCAATCCATTTGTATGTATATATGAATATTGATATGCAATGCAGGGTTGGGCCGGGCTTAGGGGGATTGGAAGGTGTGACAACCTTCTTGCTACATAAAAATTTTAATATAAAATTTTTAAAAAAATAATTTGTATTAATTCTTTTAAATTAAGGATAAGAATTGAATATATACATATATATATATATATATATAAGATATTAAACATTTTCATTTTATTATTAAAGTGATAATTAGTTGTTTCAACCATAATTAGTCATTGACTGGTTGAACAGCTCTTAAAAAATCACTAGTTGATTAACCACATAGTGTGCTTAGTGTGCTAGACTCGGTTATTATAAAGAAAGATTCTGGACAACTTTAGAGTCTATATTAAATTTTAAATTGTGACTAAAATAAAAAATAATATACTTTAAAAATATTTAAATTTTTTGGATTAAGACTAGCTTTAAGCAAGAAATTTTAAATATATATAAACATATCGGACAACAACTTAGAAGTGTTTAGAGCATCTCTAATGGGATACTAAAACACTAAAATAGTGTTATTTTGATACTATTTTAGTATAAAACTAATTTCAATTGGACACTAAAATAGTGTCAATATGACAGGAGTGACACCAAATTTGATGTTTTCTAAAATTACAACTATACCCTTATATTTGTTGACAAAAACAAAATTTTCCCTTTTAAGTCCTAAAACTCAATTTTTTTGTTTTAATAAGTAAAAGATTCCTTATAGCATAGAATATAGTGTAAAAGATTCTTTATAGTATATGATATATTATAACTCTCATTGGAATTGTTTTGTAAATTATGTAATTTTGACACTAATAAATTGTTAAATTAACATTATTTTAGTGTCATCCATTGGATATGGTGTAAGGAATTTTACCCCAAACATGCTTGTAGGAGGATCATATTTAAGAATTTTGTTGTCTAATGTTGAATCTAATATTCAATTCTTTAAAAAATATATTTTATTATTCAGTTATTATCTATCTATACTATATTATTAAAATAGAAAGATTAAAAGTTTTGGTCGTCGTTATGTTACTGGGTGAATCATAAAAAAGATCTTGACCGTCCAATTTTAAGTGAACCATAGAAACAATCTTAACCGTTGAATTTTAATAAAATATAATTTTAAAAGAATATAATCATACATATAATTCTAACACCAGTAATCCTCCTTTTATGCAAATAACTCATAAACATTATAATTCATCCTATTAAAATATAAATACAAATAAATTATATAAAAACATATACATATAATATTAAATAAAATTTAAATTATTATTATACAAATACAAATAAATTCAAATCATTAAAAAATATTAAAATAAAAATATTAAAAAAAATTAAAAAAATTCAAACTAAAATATCCACATTAATCTCATAAGTAAAATACATCTCTATACAAAACAAACAAAAATTATCCTATTAAAATATAAATATAAACAAATTATATAAAAACATATACATATAATATTAAATAAAATTTAAATTATTATTATACAAATACAAATAAATTCAAATCATTAAAAAATATTAAAAAATTAAAAAAATTCATCCGTGCATCGCACGGGATATAAGCTAGTATAAATTAAATTTATATACTTATTTACGGTCGGCAAGTAAATAATTCTACTAATTAAATAGAAAATAAGGTTGCGACAACCATTTGTGGTTTTATTCATTTGCAAGTCTATAATATGCGTCTAATTCATTGAACTAATATATACGTATAATATTAAATAAAAATTAAATGATTATTATAAAAATAAAAATATATTCAAATTATATAAAAAATATATTAAAATAATTGGATCCATGCTATACACGGGTTATAAGTTAATATTTATAATTTTTGATAAAACATTTGGAATTTATTTATAAATTAATTTACTATTCAAAATGGTAAAGAAAAACTTACAATTTGTTCAAAAACAATCCCTACTAACAAAGTATAATCATATCCTTAGTGTAACCATATCCTTAGAGATTTTATTCGCTTCGAGATTGCATAAATAAAAAAAAGTCCATTAACTTTTAACCTAAACCGATAAGATGATCTCCATTGTTAATTTATTATTACTAACCACTACCTATCTCAATTGATATCGTTTGTACCAATATTCTTGATATCATTTGTCGAGTACTTGTTCTTCATTTTAAGTTTTTAACATACATGTTCATATATCCTTTTCCATGCACTTGCACATGATCAATCGAATAAATCTTTGAACACGCTTTTGTTATATAAGGCATCAAGGCGTACATACTTGGTCATGCATGATGACTACTGCCCCGCCAGAAACTATGGCTCCGTTTGTCTTGAATCTTGATATATAAGTAATTTATAAATTGTAAAAAAAATAAATATTTTTTAATTTATGAATTCGTATAAGATGAGACAAACACCATTTATATTTTATCGTAAAAAAGATCAAACTAAAAATATTAACAAAAAAATTAAAAACAATGCAACCTTCTTTCAAACCCATTGTATCTTCACTTTTAGTGGTAAGTAGATATTCTCGATCTGTGAAATACATATGTAGTCAAACATGTTGTATAACTGAAAACAAAAGTTTGAATATTTATAATATATGTTTAATTATTTCTATATGTCTCATGTTTTATAATATTTATATGTACAGTTTTGCCTCTCCTAGTTTAACTCAACCTGTCCAATCATAAACACTTCAACGTGGAATTCGTTCAAACGAAAACTGCAATAAAATCCATACGAAAAATATAAAATTCCATAAAAATATATATTTCCATGTGTCGAAGTTTTCTCCATCTGAAAACTAAAGTCAGTTTGATGTGAGAGTTAGTGGGCTTATCGTTGGAGCTGAGTTACATGCGAGCGGTTCAAAATTCAAACGCAGACTTGAAATCAAATATCAGATTCCTTTAAAAACAATCTCGATTCGCCTTATATACGAATTGAAAGTTTGAACTCAAATTCTTGTTCATATATTTAAAAAATATATATATTTAAAAAATGTATTTTATTCGAATAAAGCTCAACTTGACTTTAAAAATTCGATGATATTCAAATTTGAACTCATTAAAAAGTGGGAAGAAAAATATTTTTGTAAATATTTTTACGGATATAAATTAAAAACTATGTAGATACTTTTTTTAGGGCAACTATTTAGATATAATGTACTTCTAATTATTTAATTCTTGATTTGACGAGAATTCTTTTTTTTCCCTAAGTTGGGTTATGTTATATAGCAAATGAATGAGAAAACTTCACCCATTTCAAAAGAGAAAGTCACGATTATAAAGGTATTAGAGACAAGCTCTTAAACCCCAGGTTACAAGTTCAAAGAGCTGCCCAAATTCAAGAGCTTAGTGCAACACCACCACCAAGCTAATCACAAAAGTTAACCAAGTTCTAAAAATAACAAACATTAACAGATAAAACATAAGTTCAGTTACTAAGCATACTTAGTAACCCTTTTTCTCTTTGCAGAGTGCCAATGTCCAAACTACTCATTCTTGCTTGAGGGGAGGCCTATGACCACAACATGTCCCTGTAAATCTGGATCTATGGACAAATGGATGGGAGCAGCATCAGCACCCACATTGTGCTCCTCTTTTGCTAGACCTTTACCTTTGTCTTGGGCCTTCACTTAATCTGTTTGTGTTCCCTGCTCAATTTATGTCCCCTTCTCAGGACAGTAGAGCTAACCTTCTTACCATCTCTCTTGGCCTCAAAGGCCTCTCTTCGTTTATAAACCATATTAACTTCCATTTCTTTTTTATTAGCAGGAGGGGATTGAGGAGTTTCATTCGAGGACTGCTATTCATCACTAGGATTAAAAACATCACCAGCACATTGCACAAAGGTCATCACTAAGATTAAAAATTTAGGACAAGTGGTACTTGTATGCTCCTTAAAGAAGCACATTGCACAAAAAGTCATCTTTAGTCAAATATTCAATTAAAACTCTGCTATAAAACCGAGTGGAGTGGCTAGGTAAAGGAACTAGGACAACATAGGGTTTGACACAATGGGCATCAATTTCAATAAGGACAAAGGCCCCTTTGGAGCTGAGTCAATACTCTGCACTTTCAACCAGGTCTCTTCAGATAAAGCAATAGGTATTATGGCAGTGCTAATAGCACATATGCCATCTAAGGACCAGTAGGTGAAAGGAATATTTTTAAGCGAGACCTAAACCTCAAATTTTTTAACAGGGGTTAAACTATGCACATGCTCTTGTCAAGGGTTCAAAAACAGTTTGTGAGATCCAACCTCTAAATAATTGTATCTAATAACTAGCTTGTAAGAATCAAATGAGTCAAACAACAAGACAAAGTTGTCTAAGAAGTATGAACCTTAACCAGACCAATTGTTGCATATTTCTTAAGTAATAAATCATGAACAGTTTGAAAATTCAAGTCATTTCTAGTAACGAACTAGACAAGACAATAATTTCTCCAAAATTTCTGGGACTTGTCAAAGATAGCATGAGAGGGTTTAACACAAACCTGACCATTAGACTTGTAAAGAATATTCTCTGGAAGAGGTTGAATTGCTTCATAGCTAAACTTGGAGTTGTCCAAATCTTGTAAATCTGCAAGTTCTGAGTTGAGATTAACCCGCGGTAGATCTGGCATCCCATCCAAAGAGGGAACTTGTTTGTTAGGGCTCTTGAGTTCCTTTTGAAAATTTACCATCATAACCTCAATTTCGCAAAAAGACTTTTTCAGGAGCAGACGGCATCGTGGGTAGAGGAGAATCCATGTGAAGTTTGTGCTTGAACCCTAAATGAAAGGCCCCAAGAATATGCTTAGTAAATGCAGTATCATCTTCAATAAACAAGGGATATTAACTTTTAATAAAAATGATTGTAATTTGATTTAATTTTAAATTTCTTCGTGTAATTCAAAATTTTCAATTTAACTAAAAATACTTAAATTCATTTATTTGATATTTAACTCGAACCTATTTTACTCAGAGGCTTAAAGCCCTACTAGTGAAGTTCTTTACGGAAACCGCGTGAGGCAACTACTTTATAGCAATTTCATTTCATACAACAAAGCAGGGGTGGCAACCGGGCAAGGGCAGGCCGTAGTATATATACATAGTTACATACATAGACATTATTCTATTTTATGTAGAGTGAGTACTTGATAAAGCAGTTAATGACTTAGCCGTAGGCCCCCACCATGGGATCTATTTGTCCCAAATTCAACCAGCATTTCGAATAATATTTTTAGTGCCGAAGATTATGCGTATATAACATTTGTTTTTTTTGTGAGAGGAAATAATTCCATAAATAATAGGAGTCAAGATACAATATTGATCAAAACTGAAAGACGTACATAAAATGTTTCCGAACGTTTAGATAATAAAACCTTAAAATCTGAAAAGAAAACTCCCAAAATTTTACACCCAAATACTGACAAACAATTAACAACTTCCTTGATATGTCTCAACTTATTTCACACCGTGCTTTAGTTATAGCTTTTTTTGTGTATCTGAAAAATAAAAGAAAAAATAAAATAAGAAATTGTCTTAGTATATATTGTCCAATAATTTTAAAAATTAATATAATACATTACTATTGCTAATTTGTGAACATTTGCTATATATATGAATAACATTTGTGAACATAAAACCTATTGCTAATTTGCTATATATATGAATAATTGTAATTTAACTACTCTTGCTCGAGTAATTAATTAAATTGATTGATGGTACATGTCTCCTGCTCAAGAAGAGTAATCGCAATATTAATTTGGATGCAAACATCATAAACTTTAATGTTATGTTTGGTTGGAGAGAAAAAAATGGAATGAAATGAAATTGTTGAAATTAGAAGAAAAATAATGAAGATTTAAGAAAATATTTGAAAAAATGAGAGAATTTAAATTTGTTATGATAGGAAATTTGAATAATATAGGCATGAAAAAAATAGAGTATTCCTTCTTAAATTTAAAATTTAAGTTAAAATTTAAGTTTTTTGGAATGAAATAGAGGTAAAAATGAAATTTTTGAACATTTATTTATATATATGGAGTAGTGCAAATTTCATATTTTTTTACGATTTTATTCATCTCAACTAAATACAATATAATTGTTAGATAATTTTCATAGGCTCATAAACAGTGTAATAAGAACGTTCTTCCTTGAAGTCGCGATCTTTAGTGTTGTTTCAAAGTAATTTTTATCTGAAAATGAGTGAATTTAAAAAAAAAGTATTTTCTTGCTCAAATGTGTGTTATGAATTTTTTATTACACTTCTAACATTCATATACATATTTTATGAGTATTCGGTACAATGAGAAAAATGTTCACCACGTCGTAGGAACTCATGGTGATTAAGGGCAAACTTTTGGTTAATATTATAATAACTTTTAAGTATATAATTGATGGCTAAGGTTTATTAGATTTAAATAGGAACCCATTAGCGGGGAACTTGTGAATCACTCGTAAAATAATTTAATTTTTTTATTTTGATCCAACCCAATTAATTATTAAATTTGAATTATTTATATTAGATGTTTAATTGAATGCTAATATATGTTAATAATTTTATAAAAATATTAGAAATATGTTCTTTAAAATTATAATAGTACAAAACACAAAAGAGAATATATTACAAAATACATGTTTGAGAATATAATAAAATTTAAATTATAGAACATGTTGATAATATAATACAGAATATAGTGTAGAACATATTTATATTTTAAAAAAATTAATTAATAGGTGGTTCCTAGATTTGCTCATGTAATAGTGTTCACCGTATAATTTAACTTTCAATTTCTTTATAATTAAATAATTTATAAACTAAAGTTATACGGTATTTATAAAAATAATTAAAATTAAAATTTAACGAATATATATATATCAAAATAAATCAAATACAATATTTTTCAGTCAAAAATATAATCGTTGAGCAGATCTTTCATTATGGCGCATTCCTCACTCTAATATATATAATATTTTTTAAGAGACAATCTAACGATTTATTTGTAAATCATATTATTCCATGAAATCATTCATGTTTATCTCATTTTTACAAACGGAACCTAAAGCATTTTTTAAGTCCAGTGTCAAACTATTTATGAGTATTTCAACTCATTTATAACATTAGTTTTAACTAAAACTTAAGAACACATCAAATAAAATTTTGAATTTTTAATATTTTGTCATTATTAATAAAATTTTGGGTTTATTTTTGTTAGAATTGTAAAGATACTCAAAGAGTGTCATCTAAAAAATGCAAATTAAAACTTTTATAAAAATAATTAAATTATATATAATAATTTGGTCAAATATCGAGTTTTTTTCAAAATTAGGTCAAATACTAAATTTGTATTATATATAAAAACGATATATACAGACTTAAATATAACAATATGGTTATCCCCTTATATATGAAAAATAAACTATGTGCATGTCTTCACGTGGGATTAGGATGTTACATACTCCCCACGTTTTCCTGATATTCTCGTCAAACCGAATAGATTGCTCTCATACATGCATATTAAAGATGTTTAAAAAATTTGAAGCTTGATATCTGAATTGAAGAAATTTCAAAAAGTCAATCTCAAAATAACTTGTTCCGCCTGGTCGGCGTATCTTGAACACGTTTAATATTTATATCAAAATTTGACACGACTTGAAATTCCGAAAATTGAACTTAAAACTTGGATATTGATAAAACTTTAAAACTGAAGAAATCCTGATTTTACTCAAATTTTTCGAAAATCTGAATTTTTTTAGTACATTCAAAAGGAATATAATATTATTAATAAGTTCTAATAATATTAATATATATTTTAAAAAAAAGCCTAAAAAACTTGTGTTGTCAGATTAGCCCAACTCGCAGGCTTAAAATGGGCCTTTTTTGATGAAACCCGACCCGGCTTGATTTTAAGGAAAGTCCGGCCCGGTATGCTTCTCAAAAATTCATACTTTTTAAAATCCGGAAAGAATCTAGCCTATGCAGGTTATTTGTGTATGTAGTGTATATCATACATCGTCATTATTATGGGATAATGCTAAATAATGTTATTTCCCTTAATTACAAGTTTGTAGGGGTGAATACAAGCTTAAGAATTTTTATCAAATTTTTGCGGATTTAAGTTTGTATCTAAAAATTGTTTAAGTGTTTGGAAAATTAAAACTAGGAAGTAGAACAGAAAATTAAACTTTAATAATCGAAAACAAATCTTTTAAAATTATTAGTGGATTGATTTTCCATTTATCTTTAACTGTTTTGGGAAACTTTAATTAATTGATAATTGCTGTGAAACTTATCAATCGATCCCTGTGTCATTTTGACCCATACTTGATGTACTAAGATATTAACTTTCTGTATGTTGAAAGCTAGGCTCTGATACCAATTGTTATTTCCCTTAAGTACAAGTTTGTAGAAAGGGGGTTGAATACAAACTTAATAATTTTTATCAAATTCTTGCGGATTTAAGTTTGTATCTAAAAACTGTTTGAGTGTTTGAAAAATTAAAGCTAGGAAGTATAACTGAAAATTAAACTTAAATAATTAAAAACAAATCATTTAAAACTACTAGTGGATTGGTTTTCCACTAGTGAATATTTTTGCTTTCAATGAACCATGTTTTTAAAACCAAGCTGCTTACAAAATATAAATTGAACTAAGAAAAGTACTACAAATATTTTCTATCTCTCTATTGTGCCTTTCTATAGTTCTTGATATTCAACTACTACACTTTGCTACAATGAACTGTTAAATTATATATAGCAGTATATTTTCTACTTCTATTTTCTATCAACCGATAAAAGTACAAAATATATTTTATAATGTTTGCACTAAAATATAATGTATTATAAAATGTAGTTTCTTTCACAGTCTTCCTTGGACTTTTTATTGTTCTAGAAAATCCTTTGTCTTGATCTTCTCCTTGAAGACTGTGTTCCTTTGAAAGTCTTTACAGTCCTGACAAGAGTGTCTTCCATTGATTTAGACTTCTGCAAAGATTTCATTCCATTTGTCTTTAACTATTTTGGGAAACTTTGATCAACTGATAATTGCTGTGAAACTTATCAATCGATATTTCTTTGCTTATCCATCGATGGAAAGGTTATCCATTGATCAATTGATGTATCAATGGATATTTGATTATACATCGATCCTTTATCCCTTGATTGTTCTCTTATACATCATTGACTGTCTTGATGCTTTCATCCGTTGATGGCGATCCATTGATTTGATTTTTGTTGACTTTTCATCCATCGAACAATACTCATATCCATTGACTTCTCTATTCATTGATCACTTCACTTGTGGGAATTCTGACTTAGAATATTTAAACTTTGTTAGTCATTCTTCACATTCATCGAAGAGCTATCAATTGAAGTCAATAAATATCAGTTGACTAGTACATAACATCCATCGAAATATTACAATCAACTAATGAGATAAGAATTCTGAATTAACTGTTACAATCCATTTTATTAGTTGATTAACAACAACTTCAACTGATTAATGGTTCCCTAGTTAATGGATATTTATAAGTCATATATTCATTGACCAATTACAAAATTAAGATCAAATTTAAAAACTCTAAGTAATTTCTTATCATCACACTACATGATTCCTAACAATCTCCTCATATTTATGAATATGAGAAATAAACATAAATCTAAGTTATTGATAACAAAAATCCTAAATATTTTCACTTTGACATGAATTATAAATTTGATAAGTAACACAATTCTGAGAAAGAGAATTTAAGTACCAGTGACAGATGATTTCTGAAATTTGTAGGAGATTCTGATTAACTGTCTTTTCCTTCTTCTTCCCCTGAACTCTTTATTGTATCTGTCTTCATTCTCTTTCATCTTTCTGTATAGAGACCCTTTCAAAATCTTCTCATCCTCAACTCTATAGTCTAGTTGGCTTGCCAAATGATTAAGATCCAGGTTGGATAATTTGTCAATCTCTTGACAGATATCAATGCATTTCGCATTGCCCTCTATGTCCTTATAGACCATCATATAAAAGGGCTCATGAAGGACCTTCTTCCCTTCAGGATTCCATATTTTGATTTTGTCATCCCTTTCCTCCTGAACAGGTGCTTCTCTCATGTTCTCCATTCTTTGTAAAATATCTTTGGCAAGTTCATTGGTTAGATAGTATTTCCTGTTGAGTAGAGTGTAGATGTTGGGTCCCGGAGATCGTAGAGGGGGGGTGAATACGATTCCCAAATTAAAATTATGACTTTTAATATTTTTGGGACAACATAAAAATTACTTTGGTTCAAACCCGGGTACTGTTCATCATCTTCTTCAACCTCAAGAACACCATTAAAATAACCAAGATAATGAACGGTAAATCATCCAAAACACACAACACAACAAGATCCAAGAATATAACTTTATATTCATTGAAGTGGGGTAGATGCTACAAACAAGTTCAAGAACATAAGCTCAAGAGCACAACAAAGAAGTGATTTTTGTCTCCTCTAAAACTATTACATTTTGTAGATCTAGGAGACAAAAATCAACCCTATCTTCTATACAAGATTTAGCAAGTGTTTACAATAGAAAGATAGAGGAGTGGTATGATAAAGAAAATCATGGCCCCAAGATATTAAAGTATTAGTTCGGCCATGGGGGAGAGAATAATTTCTCTCTCTCCCCTTTTCTTTTTCCTGCACCCACACTAAAGATGGAGACTTGAGTTTCTTCTTTTATTATAAAAAAAGGTATTGCTTTTTGCTTTTCCACCTTTTACTCTTGTCCACTCAAATCATATCTTCAAAGTCATGTGCCAAGCATGCCTTTGGAAATATTTAATGTAAAAGTAATATTTAATAAATATATAAAATATAAATAAAGAATATCTTTATTTATAAAATATATAAATAATTAAATAAATACTTTATTTAATTAAATTAAATATTTCCATTCCACTCTTCAATTTGTGTAGACTTCCTTATCCAAATACTTGGCCCCGTATACGTGACTCCACCACGTCCAAGTATTTGGCCTTCTAATCTGTGAAGCTTTAGTAAGATCCAATCAGGTTGTGCCGTCTGTCTCTTATCCATTAGGCTGACATTTCTCCAACACTGATTTACCACCTTTGTTGATCCTCCACATGACTCAAGAAAACCAACAACTTTAGAATGATTAAAATCATATTAACCGACGAGAGCTTGCCTCCAATGTCCTGACACTTGATGCAACGGTCTGGTTCATAAGTGACTAGTCTTGATAGTGGCTCTTGATTCCGAACATGATTCCACATTCTTCTTTGCAAACCTTACTTGTAGCTTCGATTGTAATGCACTAAAATCTTCATAGACTAAGACAATCTTTTGTAGCTTCCACATCCTTGAATAGATGTCAATATCTTTTATTCTTCACTGAGGCCTGAACATGTTAATGAACTTCTTCCAGTGAGCTTCAAGTCTGTAGATGATCCTTTGATACTTTGTCTTAACTGAACTCTGTGATCCAAGATTTCTGTGCACCTGCATATTATTACATGTCCTGTTCTATTGTTGAGTTATCATCAACCATTACATAGAGATTACATTTAGCATTTCTAGTACACATGAAAGTGCAGTGAGTTACTTCCCTTCACTCCTATCTCCCCTTTCAATCTCCCCCTATTTGGTTGATATGTAATAGCAATCAAATACTATTTCCCTTTACAATCTCCCCCAAAAGCAATTAAATAAAATTAACTACTAGAGGATAACTCAACTAACATACAAGAAACAATTAAAGTATTGGACATGAAAATAATATACAAAAGGTTCTGGAAAGATATAATCAGTTAAATCCAGATTTCCTGAGTTGCTGAAAATGAATGATGAATTTCTGAATTTCATTTTCCTTTAGCTTTCTCCACTTCAATGTTCTTCAAAGATGGGGTTCTTTCAATAAAGAAACAAATCATTAGTAAAGACTTCTGAACAATCATTCTTGTTCATCTTGCAATTCGAACTAGAACATACAGCTCTCTATGTTCCCCGTAAGAGGTCAACTCAATCTCCCCTTAAGGTTGTTCTCTCTTAGAATGAAAGTCACTTCTTCTTTTTCTTCAGGATGTTCTATTTCCAGGAAACATATTTTTCTTTCTTCCCTGCACTACTCCACTGACTTCATCTATCACTGAAACAAGAAATAGAACACACTTGGACACTTCTCAGATGCCCCTTGAAAATCTCCTTCACATTCTTCTTTACCCAGAAAATTTCTACTTAGCAAAAACTCCCCCTGAGTTGATACTCTTCAAAGAAATCTTCATTTTCATTCATTGATCGTGCTAGAAAGAATTCTTCTGCCGAACCTCTCCTAAGAATGTTCCAATGACAGATCTTCAAACAAATAGAGCAAAATCCCTTAGATATCTTTTCAGAATAAGATATAGCACTGCAAACCAAGATGTTAAGATTCTCCATAACTTCTCCCCTTAGTACGACAAGTAACTTCTTCCCAATTGACAAAAAGTAACTTCTCCACTTCAGACGAAAAATCAGTTAAATCTACAACACCTTTAGGGATTAGGCTCCAACCAATTACTAAGAAACTCCCCCTTAGTAATTTCTCCCTTGCATCACTAAGGTTTAAATTTCATCTAATTCTCCCCCTTAGTTCATGCAAGCTCCAATCCACCATTGTGTCTTTAGATATCCTCTAAGTAACCTCCACAAGATAGGATTGACGGATCTCATTTCTTGTATCACCAAGAGATCTCGTTTCTTGTATCACCAAATTCTCCCCCTTAGTTGAGAATATCCTTTAAAACAATAAAAGTATCATCTACATCCAATCGAATAAGAAACTCTCCTCCAATTGAACATAAAATCCCCCTAAGGTCTAAAAATTAATGTCTCCCCCTTTGAGATTGAGAACAACATGAATTAATAGACCCAAAGGTAATAGTTTGGACATTCCCACTAAGCTTCAGCTAGACTCTTCTTCAGCTTGTCTTCCAGAAAAGAATCTCTTCAACATTTCAGAGCTGGAAAATTCAGTAACAGGATTCAAGCATAGTAGCAAGGTTAGTGTTTGGTATATGGTTTCCTCACTTCTACTACGTTCTGTTGGTGTTTACACTTTCAAGCGTAAGTGTTCCACTCATTTCTCTCCCTATTTCTCTCACTCAAGTGTATCACTCCCTCACTTCACTCAAGTGTTTCTCTCCCTGACTTGCACTCATTCCATTTATAGCAATTTGTACCTGCAAGTAAATCCATGCTAGTCTCACCAAGATATTGTGGATCGTTGACTATAGCATGTTGTCGATCACTAAAGATCTAGGTTCTGAGATGGAATCTCAGACAGGGTTTCAGTTAGGCCGTCACCCAACTCACCATGAGCAAATCCATGCACACGTGGCTCGTCGTCGGGGAATAACCCTTCTGAAATTGGAATCTCCTCCATTCCAGGAGTGACTGAAATCCCAACACCCTGATCCTCAAAAGACTCATCAAATTGGTAAACCAACTGAATCATAGTCTACGAGTTGTTGCTCAGCTACTTTCAGCATCAACAATCTCCCCATATGCAAATCCATGCACTGGATCGTTGAATGTGGTATGCGTACTAGCAGCTATTTAAGCATCAACCGACTCCCCATATGCAAATCCATGCACTGGATCGTTGACGGTGATATGCCTTTAAGTTGTGAGCGATCCATGTATTCCAGAACTTGAATTCCTGGGAGAGTAGACGTGTACAAACATCTCTCTCAATCACCTGTGAAGATGAATTAACTCACTATTTTCAGTCATGGAAAACTGTTAGTGATTGCCTCTCAACATCAACAGATTGCTCTGCGGATGTGAAATCCCGTTAGGGAACTAGGACTGTTCCTCCTAGGAAGGTTGACAAGGATTCTAATATATGGCAAGAAATCCAAGTTTCCCTCAAACACCTGTGAAGGTGGCTCAACAACTTCATTCACCATGAATGGTAAACAAAGAAGTTTAGGGGTTTTACCTATACCTCACAATGTGCACTTCTTGCAATGTGTCCTCACAATTGTTAGTCCCAAGAGAGGCTAGAGAACTGTTAGGTACTATAACATCCCTTAGAAGCAAAAACTTTAGGATTACCATCAGCGTGAATACTTTTGGTGTGCTTGACTCATTACAAGGTGCTCTGGCTGACGAGCGAATTTTCAATGAAATCACCCTGTTGAGAGAGTTCATTCAGAAACGGTTGAATTGCCTTTTCAGCTCTGCATCCTTTTGAGAGAATACAGATGAGCTACAGTTACCTCAATTTGTATACTTCTTTTCTTCTCTGGAGGTAGAGCTGTGGGTGCACTTCCGACACATCCTTATTTGTTGCATCAAGTGCAGTTTCTCCCTTAACAACCGTTAATCTACATAAGTTCCTTATATCACCAAGGGTTGAAAGTTTGAATTTGAATGATAGTGTTTGGTACTAAGGCCTTGGTTAGAAATTGATGGATTATTCAACTTCTAGACCTTCCCCTATAGCCACTAAGGCCAAGCCATTACAGCTAAATAGATAGAGTTGATCAGAGCTATATAAAATTTGGTAGAGTATGATTAAACTTATTCTCTATTCCTTCTCATAAATATAGCATCGGAGCAATGTGTCATCAAGAAACAATGCACCAGAGCTAAAATGTGGGAATTAATAAAGAATAGGTAAAAGAATATTAAGCCAAATTTCATAAACTCACAATTTTGAAAAAAAAGTTTAACAGATTAACAAAAGTGTTCTTTTGAATTTCTCTTCGACAAATATCCAATTGAAATTCAACTCTTTTAACAAAAACATTTTGATTAATAACTCAAATCTATTTCATCTTGCTCACTGTATGTTTTCAGAAATTATTTTGCAATTCATTCTTATCGGATATTATCTCCGACTTCAAACATAAATCATTAAAAAACAAATCGAATGAATGCTTTAGTCATACAGTCCAAGGCACTAATCCCAAAGCAAACAACCATTGTTTTAATACTACAGGTCAATGTGAAACAGACATTAACAAGAGTTTTGAAAAACGTTTTACCAATGATTGATACCTCAAGATCAAAACAATTTACTCAAATAAAATAGTCTGATACCATGCAACCTAAGTTACAAGTTATCAAGTAACTTTATTTAAACAAATCGTGGAGAGAAAACAATTTTCATTACAAAACATTTAGAGAGAGAGAGGATATATGATTTTGAAATAGAAAGATAATCCTCAAGAAATGTTCTCTTTCAAAGAAAACTTTTAGTGGCTTTTCATTCTCTGGCAAATGAATGCATATTTAGATAAAACATTTTTCACAAGAAATAGACAAGAAATTTCTTTATGCATTCAAGTTCTAAAGAATGAAAAACATATGTTAATACTAATGAATTATCAAAGATATAAATGACAAGACATTCAAAAGTACTAACATCATTCAATCATTTTGTAATAAAACGCATCTTACTACAAAACAATCAAGCACATAAGATACTTACATTATGCTAGACAATTACCATTTGTCGCTTGAAACAAACACATATTGCAATATTGATCATGGTAATTCTAAAGCATAAAACATAAGCATCCGCTAAACACTGAACATACATTGACCGAATGACAGTATTTAACTTCTTACACTACATCTCAACAATTATCACATAAGCATATTGAAAATACTCATGACAATCAGAATGTATGTAAGCTCGAGGTACTAGTTGCATCAGAGATCAAATACCTTTAAATATTAATGTTAAAATTTATGATCTTTGACAACCCCTCGCGATGTAGTAAATTACTTTCAATATTAGTGTTTTTGAAATAATCTTTTTATCACTTAGTGCAGAAATTCTAAGTGACATCACTAATATCAAAAGAATGACAACTAATATTAATGGATTTTGCAAAAGACATGAATTACATCACTTAAACTACATATTAAGTGGTTCCATTAATATTAGCATTAAACAATTAAAAGTAAATAAAATTACAATTAATTAATATATTCAAATACTTATGCTGAAACATTTGATACATTTAGCATGAATAACATATGACAGCACAAAGTACGAGATCCTGGATATAAATTGACTATACAAAGAGATGCTACATTGTTAGGTCCCTAGGTCCCGGGTGATCATAGGTAATCTCATAGTGATAATATTGGGTCCCGGGTGGTCACAAGCCAAACATTAATCAGTTCCTAGAGACCGTAGACATCTAAATAGCATGAACACTCTCTATAAACATTACATTTAAATAAATCAATATTAGACTAGAGTGACATACCTTAGTCAATAGAGCTTTTACTGGTGTATGATCGTTGAATGAACAATTACTCCTCTTTGCCCGAGAGATCGAACGTTTACTTCTTTCGAGATCGAACGTTTACTCCATTTGGACAGGAATAACTTTTCAGCTACCAGTTAACATTGTTCCTCGAAACAATACCACGCTCATCCAGACGGAAACTGCATTACCTTCAACACCCAAATATTTCCTTGTAGATATTGGTCTTGGCAGCAGCTTCACTAAACTCAGCACTCTAGAAACCAGTAGTCTTGACACTAACAGAGTAGAACCTAAAAAAACTCTGAACTACCCTTCAGCTTCTGTATCAATACCAAGTCTTCATGTGGATTGATTCCTTGTGCTAAGTGTATCTTCCTCTGGTTCAATTGAGTTAGTTCCTTGATTCGAACCCTACTCAATCTTGATTAGTTAGTGCATCTTCAATCTTCATTGAATTCACTCAGAAAAACCAATGAAATACTCTTATACATGCACGGCACTACCAATCACTACTCTACTACCCAGATTCATCAAGAACTGACTCTAGGAAATGTTGTTACACAAAACCCTTTGTCATGACAGATGTGTCCTTAATGTTTCCTTAGATTTTCAGTGGGTAGAGTAGTCTTCTTCAAATATGATTGAGATCACCTTGCATTATCTTTAAATTGACAATTTCCTTTCTAATATGCAATCACTCAATCTGGATCATTAAGTGCTCCTAAGAATCTCAACTCTTACTCAATGAGCACTGCTAGCCTTTGAACATCAAACACGACTAGTTGATCCAACTTACTGATGCTCCCCCTGTGATGCTACTTGCAGCTTTTCTTCATCTGGTGTCATCTGATCTTGAGCCCTAAACAGGATGTCAACCTTTAGAAATTCAGAGCTAAAATCAAACGAATGCTAGGGAGCTTGATGATGATGTTCACTACATCTAGATCATCTTAAATCAATCACAGACTCTGTGTAAGCTCTTAACTCCAAATAAGATAGCCTTCCATCACACCATGTGACTTCAAGCATGATTAATCTTACTTGATGTCTTCCCTTTACATTTGCTGATTAATCACTGAGATGCTTCATCTATCGAATGCATGAACAAACACCAAAACTAAACAGGGTAGCCTTTGACTTGACTTCCCTTCAACTGACATACTTCACTAATGTCCTTCTTAAAAGAATTTCATTAGAAGTAGTCCTTTCTCACCAACTTCATCTTTACCGTCGAATCCGTTATCTTGATAAACCAAGTATTAGTTGATAAACCAAGTGTGAGAGCATCACTTGTTGTTGCAGCTAACTCCATTCTGATAAACTTCAACGAATAGTTGACTTCATCATAAGCATTACATTTCGTGTCAGCAATAACCTCACTTCCAGTAGAGTGAGCTTCTATTTCTCTTGACCCCGATCAATACTGTTCATCCTCGAACTGATATTAGGAAATCCTTCGCAAAGAATTCCCTAGGTCTTTCTTAATATTGTGCTTCAGATCATTCAAGAAAAATAGGTAACCTTGCTTAACCATTTGAATACCAAAGCAAAAGTAGTTACATGCCTCGAACATGAAAATGTCAGAGATATATAACTTTTACATGTTGAAAGATACTCTGCATTCACAAATGATTAAGACACGTGGTCCTCAATTTGATTGAGTCCAAGGGTTAGAGATATTTTTAAACATAGTTAACAACAAAGCATTCAAGTTCAACATGCTCATTCTTATCTGACTGATCACTCATCATCTATATCAGCCTCAACAAGTAGTCTTGGCTATGAGCTCAGTGATCCCAACCTAACTTAAGGTGGACTAGTAGTCTATAAGAATCATGTCGTACATATATGTAGTCATAGAAGAATCAATCACTCAGATTCCTAATTCTTCTAAATCACCTTTGTTGTTCACTTTAACATTATATTATCTCTAATTACCTGAGTCAATTTAAATTTAAAAAATTAATTCATGGTTTATTATACTGACCCCTAGGTAATTCCCAAATTAGAAACAAACTCATCTTAACAAGCACATGATCATATATAACATTTAATACAACCATGCGAGTATAAACAGATTATAGACAATGTAAACATCAAGGCACTTAGCATGCAGCAAATACTCTTTCCGGTAAATGTACCCCTACAAATACCTAAGACTCTATATGCTAACATGATCAATTATCGTAAAGCAAGCATTAAATCACACAAGATCTAATCATGAAGTCAAATACTGATAAACAAACAACACTAACAAACTAGCATAAGTTATCTAATTTATATAGAAATCAAGGTGAGACATGCATTACATCAAACTTATAATATAATGCAGTTCAGCACTTAATACTCTATAATTAAATCAAACAAGTATAAACTAGTTAGAAAGTATACCTGTGCGATGCTTAACATTCCATCTCGAGTGATAATCAATTGATCCAAATCAATTTCCATTCTACTGACACTCATGGAAGTATCCTTGCATTTGACCTCAATAACCAATGATGTTCCTGCTTCAACCCAAACTGATACCTGATTGTTCTGCTTAAAGATCCCGACATAGAATGTCTCATGTTCTGCTTGAAAAGATCACTCTTCTTTGTATGTGTAGCAATAACCCCTTGATTATCATATGTCAGTGATAATCAAACCTTGTGTATTTCTGCCACTGATGTCCTTTAACCAAATCTTCAATTGTTGTTTTGGTTCTTTGACCGATAAACTGAATTCCTTTTCAAAATCCCAAATTCTTCATATATTGATTCGAAAACCACTGATCGAAGACTCTTCCCTAAATGAACTAATCCCCTTTCAATAACCAAATGATCCACTGAGTAGACCGATGTAGAAATACATCTCCAATGGTAAGATCAGGTCTCAACTCCATTAGAATGTTCTTCAGTCAGTTCGTTTGTCCTCAACGAACGAAGAATCAACTCCTGTTGTTTCGTTTAATAAAACATTTTGTTCAAACAGAAGTATTTAATTTTTTTTGGAATTTAAATAATCAAAATAAATTGAAAATGCATTTTTGATAAATAATAATAAATTTCTCAATTTCAAATTATAAATAAAATAAAATTCGAAAAGAAAGTTTTGATATAGAGATAACAAAATTTTCAAGGTATATTAAATAATCCCGAAAAAGAAATTATTTCAAATCAAAATTAATTTCCAAAGAATTTTATAGAATTTATAATCCAAAACAGTTTCAATTATAATTAAAATAAAACAGATTGAAAATATAAGTTTGATATAAAAATAATAAATTTTCAAGTCATCTTAGATATTCTTGAAAATAAATTATTTCAACCAAAATGATTTTCCAAAAAGTTTTATGAGATTTATAATTAAAACTTCTATAAAAAATAAATTATTAAACCTCAAAAATAATTCTCAAAATACTTTTAAGAATATTAAACTCAAAAGAAATTAAATTGGATTTTAAGATTAATTTTAGTTTTTAAATTAATAAAATTCTTAACTAAGAATATTAAAAATATAAAATATTTGACTCTAAAATTTAAAAGAAAATAAAATATTTTCCAAGATGTAAAATAAACTTGAAAAATAAATTATTTAAATTTAAAAATTATTTTCAAAATATTTTATATAATTAAATTCAAATTTAATTATTAAATTAATTATTAAACTAAAAACAATTTGAGAGAAAAACAATTTTTGTTTTAAATAAAAGTTAAACTATGTAGCCATGTGTCATGTTGAAACAGCCTTCTAAGAAAAAAAATTCTACATAGAAATGTTCTACATAGACTCTATCTAGAACATCAAGTAGAAATTCTACATAGAAATGTTCTACTTAGGCTCTATCTAGAACATTAAGTAGAACTTCTGACTTAGAAAATATTTCTAACTCCAGAATTTCTACTTAGGTTCTATCTAGAACATGAAGTAGAAATTCTACATAGAAATGTTCTACTTAGGCTCTATGTAGAACATTAAGTAGAACTTCTGACTTAGAAAATATTTCTAACTCCAGAATTTCTACTTAGGTTCTATCTAGAACATTAAGTAGAATTTCTACATAGAAATGTTCTACTTAGGCTCTATCTAGAACATTAAGTAGAACTTCTGACTTAGAAAATATTTCTAACTCCAGAATTTCTACTTAGGTTCTATCTAGAACATTAAGTAGAATTTCTACATAGAAATGTTCTACTTAGGCTCTATCTAGAACATTAAGTAGAACTTCTGACTTAGAAAATATTTCTAACTCCAGAATTTCTAATTAGGTTCTATCTAGAACATTAAGTAGAATTTCTACATAGAAATGTTCTACTTAGGCTCTATGTAGAACATTAAGTAGAACTTCTGACTTAGAAAATATTTCTAACTCCAGAATTTCTACTTAGGTTCTATCTAGAACATTAAGTAGAATTTCTACATAGAAATGTTCTACTTAGGCTCTATGTAGAACATTAAGTAGAACTTCTGACTTAGAAAATATTTCTAACTCCAGAATTTCTACTTAGGTTCTATCTAGAACATTAAGTAGAATATTCGAGATAATGTTCGAGTTAGACACTATCTCGAACATCAAGTCGAATTTCTACATAGAAATGTTCTACTTGGCTATCTCGAACATCTAAGTAGAATTTCTACATAGAAATGTTCTACTTGGCTATCTAGAACATTTTGTACTTAGAAAAATTTCGGGCTTCAAAAAAAAATTCTGGATATCCAGTGAACCAATCGTACCCTCTTTAATCTCAAAAATAAAAATAGATCCAATCGATTTGTATGTCAATCGAGTAGCTCTGATACCAATTGTTGGGTCCCGGAGATCGTAGAGGGGGGGTGAATACGATTCCCAAATTAAAATTATGACTTTTAATATTTTTGGGACAACATAAAAATTACTTTGGTTCAAACCCGGGTACTGTTCATCATCTTCTTCAACCTCAAGAACACCATTAAAATAACCAAGATAATGAACGGTAAATCATCCAAAACACACAACACAACAAGATCCAAGAATATAACTTTATATTCATTGAAGTGGGGTAGATGCTACAAACAAGTTCAAGAACATAAGCTCAAGAGCACAACAAAGAAGTGATTTTTGTCTCCTCTAAAACTATTACATTTTGTAGATCTAGGAGACAAAAATCAACCCTATCTTCTATACAAGATTTAGCAAGTGTTTACAATAGAAAGATAGAGGAGTGGTATGATAAAGAAAATCATGGCCCCAAGATATTAAAGTATTAGTTCGGCCATGGGGGAGAGAATAATTTCTCTCTCTCTCCCCTTTTCTTTTTCCTGCACCCACACTAAAGATGGAGACTTGAGTTTCTTCTTTTATTATAGAAAAAGGTATTGCTTTTTGCTTTTCCACCTTTTACTCTTGTCCACTCAAATCATATCTTCAAAGTCATGTGCCAAGCATGCCTTTGGAAATATTTAATGTAAAAGTAATATTTAATAAATATATAAAATATAAATAAAGAATATCTTTATTTATAAAATATATAAATAATTAAATAAATACTTTATTTAATTAAATTAAATATTTCCATTCCACTCTTCAATTTGTGTAGACTTCCTTATCCAAATACTTGGCCCCGTATACGTGACTCCACCACGTCCAAGTATTTGGCCTTCTAATCTGTGAAGCTTTAGTAAGATCCAATCAGGTTGTGCCGTCTGTCTCTTATCCATTAGGCTGACATTTCTCCAACACTGATTTACCACCTTTGTTGATCCTCCACATGACTCAAGAAAACCAACAACTTTAGAATGATTAAAATCATATTAACCGACGAGAGCTTGCCTCCAATGTCCTGACACTTGATGCAACGGTCTGGTTCATAAGTGACTAGTCTTGATAGGGGCTCTTGATTCCGAACATGATTCCACATTCTTCTTTGCAAACCTTACTTGTAGCTTCGATTGTAATGCACTAAAATCTTCATAGACTAAGACAATCTTTTGTAGCTTCCACATCCTTGAATAGATGTCAATATCTTTTATTCTTCACTGAGGCCTGAACATGTTAATGAACTTCTTCCAGTGAGCTTCAAGTCTGTAGATGATCCTTTGATACTTTGTCTTAACTGAACTCTGTGATCCAAGATTTCTGTGCACCTGCATATTATTACATGTCCTGTTCTATTGTTGAGTTATCATCAACCATTACATAGAGATTACATTTAGCATTTCTAGTACACATGAAAGTGCAGTGAGTTACTTCCCTTCACTCCTATCTCCCCTTTCAGTAGATTTTCCTCAGAGTTACATAGTCATGTTCTAAGACTTGAGAAAATGTAAAAGATGATTGTGAACCATCATCATATTCTGTGTGAAGAAGATCCACATCTATTTTCCTTTGGCCCTTAACAGCTATCAATCTCACAGTCTTGATTGGGATGTAGTTGCTTATCTTTGACTTGAACACTTCCACCTCTTTGGATTGGCCACTTCCAGATGCTTGACTTTGATTCTCTATCTTCTTTGGTTGTTCATCATTAGCCACTTCCATTTCATTAAAATTCAACTTTCTTTTGACACTTGAGGGTTTTGCATTCTTATTTGCCCTTTGCTTTGTTCTTGGCTTCTTTTTTGCCTCTTTCCTCATTGCTTCCAAAATCTTTTCATTCTCTTCATCAAACTACTTTTGTAGTTGAATAACTAACTCTTCTCCTACCTTCTCCTGTTGTTCCCTATCTTTAACACCAACAACTATTACTTTATGTAATAGTTTTTCACCTCCCCCTATGATAGACTTCTTCTTCTTTCCATCTTCAATTAGAATCCATTTCCCTTTTCTATCACCAGGTTGTGAACTTCCTTCATCCATCCTTATTTCTCCTGATTTGACAGCTTCTAGAATTTCAGGCATAAGAGTAATTGGCTTCTCAACATCTATAGCTTTGTTCTTTATTTCAATGGCATCAAATTGTTGAACAATTTTATGAGCTATCTCCTTTTTCTGAGCCAATGGATCCTTCTTGGATATTACATCCACAGATGCCT
Organism: Oenanthe sinensis; assembly: GCA_028671895.1. NCBI lineage: Eukaryota > Viridiplantae > Streptophyta > Magnoliopsida > Apiales > Apiaceae > Oenanthe > Oenanthe sinensis. The sequence continues at coordinate 27,334,788 of CM053813.1, read as the reverse complement.
TGATCACAGTTGTTACCTCCCTCCTTAATTCATCATCAGCCTTTTCTATCTCTCCATTTTTTTATCAACAATAATAGCTAAGGGTTGAGAAGAGGAGGGAGTTTGCAAGAGTCTTCTAAGAAGCCTGACTTGTGTGACTTGGTTTGCTAGAATTGTTTGCATGCTTATTTCCATAACAGTGACCTTTTTCTCTAAATCTATGACTTTGTCATTGGCTGTAGATTCAGTGTTAAGCCTTTGTTTGATTCTGTGCATTGTAGTGAGATTGAGTCTTGAATCAATGTGAGAATCATAATGATCTTCGTGTGTATCCATATCTTCCCTAATGTGCTTCAAAGCTAACCTTGTACCAGACACTTGCATTTTCTGGATTTTAATATTGTCTCTGTAAAAATTTAGAATTCTTCTCTGCACAGGGTCCTGAACATTCACTTCAGCCATTGACATTCTATATTTTGACACAATCTCTTTCTTAACATCATCTATGGTAACATCGTCATTTCTCATGATTGGATCCAATGTGTCATCATCCTCATCAGACTCAAAGTCTTCAGGATTCATATAAGAAATATCATCAGGCATCCTTGATAGATTCTACTTCCCACTCCTGAACTCTTCTTCTGTCTACACCAACCCCAAAATCTTTTCAACCTCTTGGTTAGTGGCTGCTACCAATATCTGATAATGAGGATCTTTATGTTGAAACGTATCAGCATCCAAATTAACATCAATTTCATCCTTTTCCACCATGTGGGCATCTGCAACTCCTACAGGAACTCCACTCTTTCCATCTCCCCCTAACCTCAACCCCAACTCTTGGGTGAGTTCTGCTACAAATTGCTCAGTTTTAGAAGTTGATGTTTCATGAAATGATAAAATTGGTTTCACTCTATTCTTTTCTCTCTCACTCTCTTCTCTCTTTTCTTTCATCAGGATCTCATCCTAGATTCACACATCTCCCTCACAAGGCTCACATATTGCATCACCTACTAAGGTGGAACTCTCAATCCTCACACCCTCTCATTTTATCACCTCAAAAGAAATTGAGAGCCTCTCATTCACACTCTCTCCTTTTGCCAGGATATGCAAATCATGCCTCTCACACACTTCACCCACTCCACTCAATCCTAGAAGTGTATTTGTAACTTGAATTATTTCATCAATAGGCAAAGTGGTATCAATCTCAACAGATGTTTCATCATTAGGAAAAGAAGTGTTAATCGATAGATGAGAAATATCAATTGATTGACGAATATCAGTTGATTGAAGCTCGTCGCTGAATATGAAGATATATATCGATGGATAAGTAGAAGTCCATGGATGTTGGATATTATCAATTGATTGAGAAATATCCATTGACTTAGGAGAATTTTCAATTTTATCCTACTCAACCAAGATGATACCCTTATGTGGTGAGTCAGGTGAGAATGTTGGCTCCACCGAGTTGTAAAGAGGGTGAATTTGAAACATTGATGTTATCTGTCATCAAAGTTTCTGAAGAAATAGATTTTGAAGGAGATTGAGGAGAATGGATAGATAATAAATAGGGGTGTGTCTCAACATTTGCCTGAGACACATCAAGAAAAGAGACTGAAGGCTTTACCAAACTTTCATTTGGCTTTGCAATTGTGTGTTCCCCTTGTGCATCTACATTGCTCTTCCTTCTTCTATTGAAGGTTTGAACTACTTTGTGTCCCTTTTCCCCATCAGATGGTTCTGGTTGAGACCTCTTTTCAATAACTACACCTTGTTGAGAAGGTGCAGCTAGGGACGTGTTTAGATCATTTATCATAATCTCAATCTTTTAAGTGATTGGACTGGAGGCTGGCTGGACAATCTCACCCTCTCCAACCTTATTCTTCTGGATTTCTTAATCTTAGCCAGTTCCCCCACCCTCAACAACCACCTTCACACTCCCCTAAATGGTTTTTCTTTTTATTGGTTTTACAACAATAGTTTGTTGAGAAACTGTTGAGGTGGTTGTCTTAGATTTGGTTTAAAAAGTTTTCCAACTTGGGTAGGAGGGATGGGGGCACTTCTAACTTCCTTCATTATTGCAGAAGGCAAATAAAGAGGTATTTCTACCTCAAGGAAAGAGAAGTTGTGATTTTTGAGAAATACATGTACAAAAGGGGGATATGTGAGGCACAACTTAGGGTGTAAGTTGATTCTCACCAAGTCCTTAGAGACCCTTTTGTTCAGAGTCCATGGCTCCATTGTCTCCATGACATCTGTGATCTCAAGTTCTCCAACATAGAGGTTAATAAATAACATAATGAATCTAGCAAAATAGATGTTGTTTTTCCTAGACTCTTTATTACCTAACTTAGTAATTAACTCATTTAGGAGTAATGTGACAAGATCAAAATACTTATCAAATATGATACTATAAGCAATTTGTTGTATACTTGTAGTAATAGCATCAAAATTATTTTTTTCTCCAGAAAATACCTTGATAATGACATCAAAGAAATAGCTCCATTCTTTTCTTAAAATTTTCCTAACTATTTCTCCTAAATTAGCTTCTGGTTCAGCGTAATTTACAGCAATTAGCATATTTCTAATATTATCATCTTTAGGCATGACATCATAATTATCTTCAGGAAGTTCTAAGTATTCAGAAATAATAACACTAGTAAGAGTATAGGGTTTACCTCTACAAGTGTAAGAAATTACCTTCCCATCTTTTGACACCTTTGCAGACTTCCAAAATTCCTCTACAAGTTCACACACTATTGTGGCTGCTTCACTTAATACTTTTGACAACTTGCACTCACTGAGAAACCTTATTAAAGAATAAAAATCTATTGGGACATCCTCTACTGTCATGTAAGCAATAAAATTGTTCTGTTCATAGATGTACCCTGTTGATGAAGAGATCTTCTTTTATGGTGTCATTATTGTTCTTAGAAAGGATTAAAAGAAGAAATTTGAAAGAAACTGAGTTAATTGCCTTAGGGTTCTTAGAGAGAAGAATAGCAGAAATAAATTGTTAAGCAAAAATAACAGGTGAGATAAAACAAGAATTGAAACTACTATTTATATTTTTCAAAGATAAAATGACTTGAAAATAAGTCACTTCAATTTATTTTACTATTTTACTGAAAAGAAATGACCGTTTGAAAATTAGATAGATAGACATACTCTAAATAGCAATCAACCTTATACATATAGATGTATATGTATTTGTTGATGGATAAAATAGAGTATCAACGACTAATTCAATTAGTAGTCAATAGATGTTCAGAAATGAATAAAATTCTATTACAATCGATGGGTAATCACATTCATTCATACTAAATAATTTATCAATCGATAAATAATTACTAGAGTAATTATCTGTCGATAGATAAATATCCATCAATAGGCATATATTTTATCAATTGATTAAAATATATTCATTGATGGTTGAAAAATATCCATTGATAACTAATATACTTATCAATTGAGCATACATAACTCACAAACTAATCTATTAAAAGTAGATTCATATAGATGTTTGGTAAAAATATCTACAAGTTATTTTTCACTAGGGATAAAATGTAATTCAACTGTACCATTCATTACATGTTCCCTAATGAAATGATACATTATGTCAATGTGCTTGGTTCTGGAATATTGCACATGATTTTCAGTTATGGCAATGACACTTGTATTATCACAGAAGATAAGAATCTTGTTCATGATGAACCCATAGTTAAATAATTGATTTCTCATCTATAATATTTGTGCACAGAAACTTCCAGCAGCAATGTACTCAGCTTCTGCAATTGAAGTTGACACTGAGTGTTTTTTCTTGCTAAATCATGTCACAAGTTTGTTTCCTAGAAATTGATAAGTGCATGTTGTACTTTTCTAGTCTATTTTACAACCTGCATAATCTGCATCTGAGTAGCCTTTTAGATCAAAACCAGAATATCTAGGATACCAAATACCTAAATTTGGTGTACCTTTGAGATATCTAAAAATTCTCTTAATAGCCACTTAATGAGATTCTCTTTTGTTATTCCCTAGAACAATGTCAATATTTGTAGAAGGGGGGGTTGAATACAAATATTAAAACTTTTTGCTGGTTCTAATATTCGTTCTTGAAGTTTGAGAATATAGAGAGAATATGTTCTAACAATTTAAGACTGAAGCGTAAATTGAACAAGGAGATTTAAAATTACTGATGGATTGGTTTTTCCATCAGTGTATATTTTTTGCTCAATGTTCTTAGGTTAAAAGAAACCTAGCTGCGTTTTTACAAGATTAGAAAACAAATCAACTGTTCTTACAAATGTGTTCTTAAGCTTGAACAGTTGATTAAGAGATATTGTCTAACTTGTCTATTTTCTAATAATGCTGCTACACTTGTTTATATACCACAAGTGTTCTTTTACAATTCCTATTCTAGGATTGTTTCTACATGCCTTTCTTTTACCTTTTTCTATCTTTTAAAAAGGTTTGAAAAGACAGCTTCAGATTGAGTCTTCACAGCCACTCTATACTGTCTTCCATAGGAGTGCTTTTGTTCTCTGGATCTTCAACAGATATTCTTTCTGTGTTGTCACACTCAATTGATAATTTGCTGTTAGGCATACCAATTGATCTGTCCTTTAATCCATCAACTGATGTACTTCTTCGATTGATCTTTCTATCCATCGATTGATAAAAGATGGCTTATCGATTGATAGATTTTATCAATCGATATATCAATCGATGGGTCTTCACATCAGTTGATGGTCTTCAATGCTTGACTTGGCTTCTTCGATTGATCCTTCATCCATCGATGTTTCAATATCAATTGATCATCCTTCACTTTTGTAATTTCCTGTCTTCACATAATTACAATTTAACAGTTTAATTTATACATCAATTGATGATCTATATCAATCGACTCTAACATCAATTGATGAACAAAATATCAATTGATTTACACCTTATCGATTGAAATAAACTAAGAACACCTATGCTACAATCCAAATTATCAGTTGATTCATATAAACACTTCAACTGATAAATGGTTTCCTGATCAATTGATATTTATAACTTTCATATCAATTGATCAGTTACATCAAATAAAATTTCTATGATTCTAAGATTAATGTTATCATCAAATCACATGTAGATTCCTAACATCTTTGATCAGCCTGAAATCTAGCACAAAGCTTTTGGAGAACGTTATATCTGGCCTACTGGTAGTTAAGTATAAAAGTGAGTCTATCATGCCTCTATAACTTGAAATGTTCACTTTATATTCCTTAGTATTCAATTCAAGTTCAGTGGCAGTGGTCATGAGATTTTTTGCAGAAGAACATTCACTTAAGTCAAATTTCTTCAACAATCATGAATGTACTTAGTTTGATTTATAAAAATATCATCATTAACTTGTTTGACTTAAAAACCAAGAAAGTAGGTAAGTTCTCCCATCATGCTCATTTCATACTTACTTTGCATTAGTTTGACAAACTTTTTGTAAAGTCCCTCATCAGTTAAGCCAAATATAATGTCATCCACATAAATTTAAACAAGAATAATTGAGCCATTGATATTTCTATGAAATAGAGTTTTATCTACAGTACCTCTTGTGAAGTGACTCTCAATGAGAAAATGAGATAAAGTGTCATACCAGGCCCTTGGTACTTGTTTCAAGCCATAGAGTGCTTTAAGTAGATAGTATACAAAGTCAGAAAAATTTGGATCTTCAAAACCAGGAGGTTGCTCCACATAGACTTCTTCTTCTAATTCTCCATTCAAAAATGTACTATTCACATCCATCAGGTAGACTTTGAAATTAGCATGTGTAACATATGTTTAAAAAATTCTGATTGCTTCTAATCTTGAAACTAGTGCAAAAGTCTCATCAAAATCAATTCATTCTTCTTGTAAATAACCTTTTGCCACAAGTCTTGCCTTATTTCTAGTCACATTACCAGTTTCATCCATCTTGTTCCTGAATACTCATTTTGTACCAATTACTGATATATCATTTTCTTTGGGCATCAGTTTTCATACTTTATTTCTTTCAAATTAATTGAGTTCCTCTTGCATAGCCAATATCCAATTAGGATCCTTGAGAGCATCTTCAACTCTTTTAGGTTCTTCTTGAGATATGAAGCTTTTATACAGACACTCATTTTGAGTAACACTTCTTGTTTGGACACCATCTTCTGCATTTCCAATGATTAACTCAAATGGATGAATTTTTATCCATTTTTTTGTGGAGGTAAATTCCTCCTTGATGATGAAGCTGCATTATCATTCTTGTTATTGTATTCATGTTGGTTTGAATTTGAAGAATGATTTTGAAACCCTCCCTTTGAGTTGGATACCCTTGATGTAGAATATTGGTTATCTATTGATAGATTATCAGTTGATGTATGTCTGTCAACTGATAAATTATCCATTGATGAAGTGACATCAACTGATAATGGGTTTCTGCGTACTTATAATTTTAGTGGACATATTTCTTCATCACTTTCTTCATGCATCTCATTTGATTCATTCTCAAATTGTTGTGTGTCGTGATTTCCTTCATCAAACAAGCCTTGAATCTTTTTATCATCAAAAACTATATGTACAGATTCCATAACAATGTGTAGTCTGGTATTATAGACTCTGTAGGCTATACTTGATAGTGCATACCCAATAAATATAGTTTCATCATACTTGGCTTCAAATTTTCCTAGGTCTTCACCTTGATTTCTCAGGACATAGCATTTTCAACCAAAGACATGAAGAAACCCCACTTTTGGTTTTTTGTCTTTCTTGATCAATTGATATGGAGTTTTTCCTTATGTTTGATTCACTATGGAGATGTTTTATATGTAGCATGTTTCATTTATGGCCTCGGATCATAAATAGGTTGGTAATTTTGTATCTTTCAACATTGTTCAAGCTATTTCAATCAGTGTCCTATTTTTCCTTTCAACTACCCCCATTTTATTGAGGAGTTATTAGTGTAGAAAAAATATGTATGATTTCTTTAGCTTCACAAAATTCCTTCATAGTGGAATTCTTAAATTTTGTTCTATTGTCACTTCTTATTTTCTTTACATCCAAACCAAGACTTTTCTCTACTTCTCTGATGTGTTGGATGATTAGCTCACTTGCTTCATCTTTTGAATGAAAGAAATAAGTCCATGAAAATCTTGAAAAGTCACCAACAATGACCAGGGCATACTTTTTCTTTGCAACGAACATGATGTTTACAGGACCAAACAAATCAATGTGTAACAACTCAAGTGGTTTCTCAATTGATGATTCCAATTTTGACTTGAATGATGTCTTTCTTTGTTTGCCTTTTTGACAAGCATCACATAGTCCATCTTTGACAAATTTCATTTATGGTAATCCTCTAACTTAATTTGTCTTGACCAATTGGTTCATGGTTTTGAAATTTAAGTGAGCTAATTTCTTGTGCCACAGCCAACTTTCATTTGTACTTGTTTTTGAAAGAAGACAAGTTATTGAATCTGCATTTGTTGAGTTAAATTCAATTATGTATATATATCCTTTTCTGTTCTCAGTCATTACTAGGCTTCCATTTTTCCTGTTAGAAATTATGCATGCTTCAGTTGTGAAGTAAACTTTATTTTCATTGTCACATAGTTGACAGATGCTTAACAAATTGTGTCTTAAGCCATCAACTAGTGCAACAGGTTCAATGATGATATTTTCTATTGAAATCAAGCCATATCCCATAGTGTAACCCTTGTTGTCATCTCCAAAAGTCACTTCAGGGCCAGCTCTCTCCTCAAACTTTGTGAGCAGGGATTTATCTCCAGTCATATGCCTTGAACATCCACTGTTCAAGTACCAAAGGTTCCTTCTTTTTCCCTACACACATCTAAAAATAATCAAGTCAATTTTGGTATCAAGGTTGCCTTAGATCCTTTCATATTAGTTGTTACATTTGGTTTGTTTCCAACTTTTGTATCTTTGGTTTAGCTGGTTTTAATTCCACTTCAATCTTGGGTGTTGGTTTCTTCACCTCAGGGTTCTCAGTGCTAGTGCTTGGATCATTCATACTTACAGAATTAGAGAAATTGGATGTATGAATATTTCAAGGCATAGCAGGCATATTCATGTTAGCAAATGCAAGATATGGATTAAACATATAAGGCATAGATGTATATTGAGCATGAATAAAATGAGGAGCAACTAATGGAGGAAAAACAGAGTTTACAGACATATTAGGTATGGCAGGCATATTAGATTTTTACTACCACATTTAATACATATTTTTCTGGGAGCATACATATCAGGTGTGTAGTTATTGTGCTTGTTTATGCCTACCTTAACATTTCTGTTCTTTTTCTTTCTCTCAATAGACTTAGTTTCAGGCTTTATCTTTTCTAATTTATCTTTCAACTGATTCTTAGACAAATACCATATATTAAACTTATCAACTTGATTTTGTGGTTTAGAGGAGCTACCTTCAGTCACAAAATTAACAGGTCTATTAAGCTTGGTTTTTAAATTAGATTGTTTAGCAGTTGATGATTTCTCAATCGATGGATAATTACATGTTGAGATAATATTATCAATCGATGGATAATCCTTATCAGTTGATTCAGGATTATCAATCAATTAATCCTTATCCAATGATTGATTTTCATCAACAGTCAATCTCTCAAGAGTTTCAGACAACATGGTGAAAGAGTTTGTTCTATGAATGTCATTCAAATTTTTGCTAGCTTTACTGGACCTATTCCATTTGTCAATAGTTTTTAGTTCATCTTCTAATTGTTCCTTCAAAGTTTATATTTTCTTTTTACAATCAACTAATTCCTCTCTAGCATCCATGTTCTCTAACTTGATCTGTCCATTTTCACTAGCTCATTCTCTAAGTGTGTTTTCTCTACCTTGAGTCTGTCCATTTGCACTAACTCATTCTCTAAGTGTGTGTTCCTTTCAGTTAAAGATTCTATGATATTTTTTAGTCTAGTGTTTTCTTTTTTTAAGGATTTAAGAGTTACATGCCAATTATACAACTCATTAGTCATTTTAGTAATTGTAGTATTGCATTCATCTTTAGATAACTCAGATAGATTAGTAGAGATTTCTCGATTGCTAGAGGAACTAGCTTCTTGGTCATCATGATTGGTCATAAGTGCAAGACTGATGAATTCTTCTTATTCAGAATCATCCTCAACAGCCCAGTCCTTTTTTCTGTTACAAAAGCCTTTTATTTCTATTTTAGTAAATCAAAGTACTTTTTCTTGTAATCAATACCATCAATGAACTTTGATTTCTTTTCCATCTTTGACTTTCTGCATTCATTGGAAAAGTGACCAGCCAATCTACAGTTGAAACATTTGAACTGAGTTCTGTCAACAAGATTCTTATTTTGTTGACTCTCTTTCCTGAATTGGGATCCAAGCCTTTGCATTGGATTTCTCTTGAATTTGAGCTTTGAGAATTTTCTTGATAGAAAAACTGCATGCTCATCTATTTCATCAATATCTTCCTTGGTGTATGACTCATCATCCTCAACTAATTCTTTTCTCTTGTTAGATGAATATCCATCATACATGTACCCACTTATAGCTTTTCCATGACTTTCATTTCTCCCTTCTTCAACAGCTACATTTTTGCAGGGCTCTGCAACTTGCTTCTCCTTCACCATCAAGGCAACAGACTTGTCCTTTTTCTGACTTTTCTCAATATCTTAATCTTGTTGTAATTTCAACTCATATGTCTTCAGAATTTCATACAACTTATCAAGAGTGTATTCTTTGAAGTCAAGAGACTGTCTAATGGATACAGTCATTGGTTTTCATTCCTTGGGCAAGGACTTCAAAACTTGAGATTGGTATCCTCAACGGCATATACTCTTCCATATAGTTTTAGCTCATTTAGAATCTTTTAAAACCTACTATATGTATCATTAATTGCTTCACCACTCTTGAAGTGAAAGACTTCATATTTCTGAATCAAGAATTGCATCTTATTCTTCCTTACTTGCTCAGGCCTTCACATAGAATTTGAAGAGTATCTCATACTTTTTTAGAGGTTGTGCAATTGATAACATTATTAAACATATCATTGTCAAGACCATTAAACAGAATGTTTAATGCCTTCTTATCCTTGTGAACTTCTTTCTCATCCTCATCTATGTATTCAGTCACAAGCTTTGGAATAAGGTTATCTGGTGCTTAAGTACCATTTGCATTGACACTTGTAACTATTTTCATAGGTACATGTGAACCTTTCTCTATACAATGAACATGTGAAGGATCAATGGGTAACAGATGCAAGTGCATTTTGACATTCCAGGGAAAGTACTCATCTTTTTCAAGAACTGAAATTTTCACCCCTGTGTCATTTTGACCCATACTTGATGTACTTAGATATTAACTTTCTGTATGTTGAAAGCTAGGCTCTGATACCAATTTTTATTTCCATTAAGTACAAGTTTGTAGAAAGGGGGTTGAATACAAACTTAATAATTTGTATCAAATTCTTGCGAATTTAAGTTTGTATCTAAAAACTGTTTGAGTGTTTGAAAAATTAAAACTAGGAAGTATAACAGAAAATTAAACTTAAATAATTAAAAAACAAATCGTTTAAAACTACTAGTGGATTGGTTTTCGACTAGTGAATATTTTTGTTTTCAATGAACCATGTTCTTAAAACCATGTTGCTTATAAAATATAAATTGAACTAAGAAAAGTACTATAAATATTTTCTATCTCTCTATTGTGCCTTTCTATAGTTCTTGATATTCAACTACTACACTTTGCTACAATGAACTGTTAAACTATATATAGCAGTACATTTTCTACTTTTATTTTCTATCAACTGATAAAAGTACAAAAAACATTTTATAATGTTTGCACTAAAATATAATGTATTATAAAATGTAGTTTCTTTCACAGTCTTCCTTCGACTTTGTATTGTTCTGGAAAATCCTTTGTCTTGATCTTCTCCTTGAAGACTGTGTTCCTTTGAAAGTCTTTACAGTCCTGACAAGAGTGTCTTCCATTGATTTAGACTTCTGCAAAGATTTCATTCCATTTGTCTTTAACTATTTTGGGAAACTTTAATCAACTGATAATTATTGTGAAACTTATCAATCGATCTTTCTTTGTTTATCCATCGATGGATAGATTATCCATTGATCAATTGATGTATCAATGAATATTTGAATATCCATCGATCCCTTATCCATTGATTGTTATCTTATTCGTTGACTGTCTTGATGCTTTCATCTGTTGATGGTGATCCATTGATTTGACTTTTATTGAATTTTCATCCATCGAACAGTATTCATATCCATTGACTTCTCTATCCATTGATCACTTCACTTGTGAGAATTCTCACTTAGAATATTTACACTTTATCAGCCATTCTTCACATCCATTAAAGAGCTATCAATTGAATTCAATAAATATCAGTTGACTAGTAGATAGCATCCATCAAAATATTACAATCAACTAATGAGATAAGAATTCTGAATCAACTGTTATAATCCATTTTATCTAACAACTTCAACTGATAAATGGTTCTCTAGTCAATGGATATTTATAAGTCAAACATTCATTGATCAATTACAAAATTAAGATCAAATTAAAATTTTTAAGTAATTTATTATCATCACACTACATGATTCCTAACAAATAGTTTAGTGTTTCCACCTCTTGATCTGAGTAATTGTGAGATAACACTACTGACCTTAATGTCTACACCTATGACAACTTGATGCATCAATATTTTAAGAGTAAAATTTTATAACATATTTGATAATTCGAATCAAATCTCAAATTTTTTCAAAATTAGGTCAAATCTCAAATTCTTATCACATACAAGAATGAAATATATTGAATCTAAATGTTAAAATTTGTGTAATTCACAAATCCGTTACAAATCTATAAATATTATAATTTATTGATGCAGTTAATAATATACAGCATTCCACCTATATTCAAAATTAAAGTCTCTACGTATTGATATGTTATATTATGTGTCTTGAAATTGAACTCGATGATGTGAGTTAAATATAAATCTATAAATGTATTTAATGTCAGTCTAAGAATATTCACATTTGTCCCTCTCAAAATTGTACTAAAAATAATAGTTCTTTTAAATTATTCTCAAATTTTATTTATTATTTAAAAATTTCTTACATCTCATTACTCATCCATCTTTATCCCTATTTTCTTTATTATTACTTGTTTTCTCATTTATACTTACAACATTAACCACTAATTATTATTTTATTATTTTTCATTTCTATTTCATATAAAAATTATATAAAATATAAAAAAGGAAAGAATAATAAATCATCAAATTTGAAGGCGTCTTTTTATGTACCTAAATTGTAACATCCCATATAATTTTATAATATATTAAGATATTTTATTTAATATTAGAAATAATATTAGTGAGTTATTATTGATTTAGTATTTGCATATATTTATATTTATTTTATTATTAGGATATTTTAAAAGATATTATTAGTCAACAAGAGAAAAAGAAAAGGAAAAAGAAAAAAAAATGGGGTTTTGAAAAAAAAGAAGTTACGTACATCTAACAGAAAGAGAAGGAGAATAAGAAATAGAAAAAGATGAAGAAGAAAGAGGAGAATTAGAGTAAAGTTTAAGTGGAAGGTTTTTGATGTTGAAGAGCTTTATTTTATATTGAGACATCTGAATTTCTTGAGAATCATTCATAATTTTTTAGTTTTAAGGTACATATATCTTCATTATATATTCTCTTTTCGTATTGTTATTCCAAATTCGTATGTATATCTCATAATTGATTTGAATTCTTGTTAAATTTGTAACTTATTCGTTAGACATCTGAATGTTATGATTTTGGACTCCTTAGAAAGATATTTTGATTATCTAAACTTTCCCTTCGTATTCTCTGAAATTATGCTTACAAGTATATTAAAATGTGTCTTTTGTGCAATGTGATGAAATATTTGAGTTATTATCTTGTAAATTCAAAAATTCATATTAAATTAGATATTTATTCTATAATTATGAATAATAGCATTCTGGAAAGATCTTTTCAAGTCGTTCTTTGTTTACATTCCGCTGTCAAATTTTGTGATCTTGAGGTCGTAAATCTCAAAATACTACTGTGATTAGGTGTTGGTTCTGTTTTAACAGCTCATGTTTGTTTATTTTCTGCACTCGTTACTTCTCCGTTTTTGATGAATCTTATCATTCTCGAAAGGTCTCGAAATTTTCTACAAGTTTCATGTTTTGTGCATTTTCATTTGAGTTCATCTTTATAGATTAAATTACCAGTTTTTTGGACTGGTCAGATCTGATTTTATTTGTAAAAGTTTATATTGTATGATATTTGGTGTGTGATATTTTGAGTAAGATATTTTTAGTTGATATGTGATATATGATTGATTTTAGAGATTTTATAAGACCTCCGACATGAGTGGATAAATCTCGTGCTTGGCACCATATATACGATGTATTTAAATAATATGGGTGTGTAATCGGTGTTATGGGATACGTAGAATCATGACTATTATGTATGTGTGTTTTGACTATTTGGGTAGCATTATATTTTGTACCATGCAAGCCCTTATAAGATATTGGGTGGCATTTTTGTTTTGATGTATAAGCCCCTGTATGTTTTGGACATTCTGTATTTGTAAGATTGTCTCCCATATCAGTAACTAAATTACATTTTAGTATTTTGTCATTATAATATGTGACTAGTAAGAGGAAGAATATTTGTGATTAAAAATTATGTAAGTTGATATTGTAAGATAAGTACCTATCATGCCTTTTTTTTGTTATTTGTTTATATTATGAGTTAAATATGACCGGTATTTTTTGTCTGGTTTGATTTGTTTCATCATTCTTTATTCAAATATTTTATTTATTTATATTTTCATCATTCTAACCCTTGTTCACTTTGCATTAGTTTTACTACCGGTCTATGTTTCTTTATTTCCCCCTGACATGTAATCATAATTAGGGGGACTACCTTTCGGGAAGAGTGCGAGTCGCTGAAATTTGTTTAATTCTTAATTTTATCTATTAGAATTGATAAATATGTATTTAGATTTGAATTTAGATAGTTGAGTTATATTTTTAAATTTTGGATCGTAAGATGTTGAATATTGAGCAGTTGTAACGTCTTATTGGATTTTTGATGGATTTTATTTAAGTGAATAAGTTTAGGATTTTAAATAAATCTTTCTCTAAAATAAGAAATCAAACGTGAAGCATTATTTTAACTAAATTTTATAATTTTATTAAAATATAAAAATAGAGAAAAGGATGAGGGCTCGAACGAGAATACTTTAAGCAAGATTCCTAAATCCTAATAGATGAAGTTAGCATAGAGTTTTCCCAAAAGTATGGGTGATTTGCTTTATTTAAAAAAAGCTTTTAAAACAAAATACTATTTCAAAAAATATTGATGAATTTTATCTAATTTTCAGTTAAAAATTGTTGTTGACTACATTAAAAGTTATTTGAGATTGGTGTTGTTAACAGTCATAAGAGTTTTTTCTGAAAAATGAATAAAATTTTGTTTGAAAAATGAATAAAAAACTGTTTGATAAATTTTAAATCACTTTTCTGGAAAATTGTTTTTATTTGAAAATAGTTTTTTTTTAAAGCAGTTCCTTCCATATTTTTCAAATTTTACGGAAAATATTTAGATATTTTATTATCAAACATTTATAAAAATATTATTTTTTATATAATATTATATTTTAAATCAAAAATATTATCAAAAAATTATTTATTTTTCCTTATCTCACCATAAATTTTCCTTCTTTTAGTACATTCGATCTAATAAGTTTGAGAAATTCTATGGCTCGAATTTTGAGTACTCTCTTATTTATTACATGTGTCTATTATTTAGGCAGAATACCGTTACTCATTTTTACTAATAAACTGAATCCACAAACGGAAGAAGGGTGGGAAAGTGAAGAAGAAACAAATGTAGAAATAGAAACAGCTTCTGAAAGGAAGGGAACTAAACAAGAATAAGAGAGATCCACGGAAGAAGATCCTTCTCCTTCCCTTTTTCCCGAAGAAAAGGAAGATCCGGACAATCTTCGACTATAGAGTGAATCGTATATATATATATATATAGTTTTTTTCTTGCTAAGTTAGTTATATATGTTGGTACGTCCACATATAAATATCAGATTGACCAAAAATTAACCAAGTTCGAAACGGTTCTGGAATTTAACATGTACCCTTCTGGCCTCTTGTAGTCTTGTGTTGCTTTTTAATCATGAATTGAGAAAGATAGGGAGGGAGGGGACTTTGCCCAGCTGCATTATGACATCTTTAAAAGCACCAAATAATCAGTGTATGTGCAATTGTGCATTCATTCACTCATGTGTCCATATGCAAAGTCGAAACCTTTTGTAGTTTCCCGGAAGAATCCTATACATTTGTTTATGTCTACAAGTATAAATATATTGTACTAGTACTACTGCAAGTTAATTGAATTCTTACAGGAACTATAAAGAACTTCTATATATATTTAGCAAATGGCATGGTCATACTTGCAGTATTATGTTCCCTCCAACATCCTACGGACCCCCAAATTAAGAAAGATCCATGAGACTGTATGAGAGAGAAGATGAGGAATATGGGAAACTAGAAGATGATAATTATTTTCTTCTTCCCAAATTATTATATGTTTTCTCAATTTTGACCGAAAATTATATATATTATACAATTATAAAAATTATATTGTTAAAAAGAAATGTAATTTATTTTAAAATATACTTTTTAGTTTTTTATAATTATAAACTAATAATTGTTAATTATCAGTCAAAATTTGGTCAATTTGACACAAAAAATGTGACATATAAACACAAAAAGTCAAATAAGACCTTGCTTGAAGAATTTTTTTTATTTTAGATATTGAAATAAATATATTATTTAAAAATACATTATGACATCATCAATAAATATTATGAAAATTGATACTTTTATAATAATGTCAATAATCGGAATATTTTCCAAAATAATGATGTCAAAAGTGATCTATAAAAGGAGAAAATAAAAAATATTATTTTTAATAATATAACGAATGCCAACCTTTAGATTTGTCTAATATTCTAATAAAGCTAAATGTATCTAATACAATATTAAATTTAATTGCATTTCTATAATTTAAAATGAAATGTAAAAATTCACTATTCTAAAATATTTATATATTTTAACAAATATACATAAATATATAGTTAATTTCAAATTTATAGTAAAGATAAATATATATGCATCATTTCTACATTATCAATGAAATGTTACATCCTTTCTAAATTACTTTTTTGACAAAATTCTTTCCAAATTATTAATCAATTATAAATGAAATGTTAGTTGGATCGAATTTTTGAACCGCATTTTGTTTTTCTCAAGTATATTTAAAAGTACATCTGATTATTTATTATTTAATAAAAATTCATGCTATATATAAAATTAATAACAAACATGTACATGTGTTTGTATGAATAATCCACATCATATCCTAATCGGAAGAAGGGAGTTGATATGATTTGATCTTTAAGGGTAAAATTGTAAATTTTTAAGTATGATTAGTTATTTAGTTAATTGATTAAGGTTCGATTCCCCACAAGCACAAAAATTAACTTAATATTGTTTATAAATATTAATTTTATAAATAAAATGATTAAAATTTGATTATGAACCAATATTAATAACTAATTTAGTATTAATTTAAAAAATATATATTAAATTTTAATATTAAGATTGAATAAACATAATCATTTTGAAAAAATAAACAATTTAATTATAAAATTATTATACATTATTTTAAAAAAACTCATGCATCAGAGGAATTATAAGCTAGTACTCTTAAGTCTTAGCGGTCACAAAGCAATACAGCAGACTAAAGGGGTATGGTGGAGCCTATATTCATGGTAATGGTTGGTTTTTCTTATCAAGGTTAGTTATCCCAAATGATTGTTTATTTTAATTTGTCTGTGCAAATATATGTACCCGGTGTCATATTATTATTTAAAAATTATAAATTACATATATTACAACTCAGTATTTGAGAAATTTTTTTGCATACCTAACATTTTTCTTCTGAAAATAACACAGGATTATAATACATTGAACATGATTAGCCATGTTTCAACATGTAATTATTTAATAATTATTCTCTGCAGATTTAATCCAATGCAAGCTTATAAATCAGTATATAAATGGGGAGAGTAGTTTGATCATAATTATTCATACTTTATTGGACCACAAGTCCATTAATTTCCCTCATAATGCCATTCGGTTCCCCACATTTAGTTTTTTAAATCCTATTTTACTGAAATTTTATTTTTATTAGTAACACATACTTCCACTAGGACTTAAAATAAAGAGGCCATGAAAAATAAGGCTACCTCACCCCATTGTTAACGTTTTGGAGAGAAGGTCGGCAGACATTTTAAGGTGCAAATAAAGTATAGTTCCATAACTTATTTTTAAATTTTTTTTTGAATAAAATTTTAATATTTAAATTTTTATTCAGAAAAAAAAATTAAAAATAAATTATGAAACTATACTTTATATGCACCTTAAAATACGTGTCGGACCTTCTTTCCGAAACGTTAACAATTGGGTGGAACTGAAGGAGTATGTATTTAGACAGATATATATGTATTTATCCAATAATGCAACCAGCTTTGAGGAAATTATAAAATAATAAAATATTGTAGCCAGTAACATGGAGTTTGATCCTCTGGGATCAAGGGACCAAGTATCTCCACGTGTCCACAAAACGGGCGTCGGAACTTGATAGGAGAACGTAACCATTGGTATATATGCCCATCAAACTGTATACATTGCTCCCCCATTTGTTCTATTATTATCCCCCCCCCTCCCTCTCTCTGGATACTAACATCAGAATAGTAGAAAGAGTAAGCAGTAAGCAGGATATAGTTGGTGAAATTGAAGCCAAGAAAAAAGTGATTACGCTGAGACAGAAAGCATGTTGAAAACAGAGCTGTGCCTTGGCTTGCCTGGTGGAGCAGAAGCTGGAGAGATCATCAAGACCGGTGGAAAGAGAGGCTTTTCTGAGACTGTTGAGCTCAAACTCAACCTTCAATCCAATGATTCAGCCCTAGATCTCAAACATGACAAGCCCAAGGACAAGAACAAAGATCAAGTGGTTAAGCCACCAGCCAAGTATGTCACACTATATTATATTGTTTTCAAACTATATATACTTACCACAAACAAATTTAACCATGCATGCATATATATTCATCCTATGCTTTAATATCAAATGGTCACTAAATCCAACAAATTAATAAATTTTCCAGGGCACAAGTGGTAGGTTGGCCACCAGTTAGATCTTACCGGAAAAATGTGATGGCGGTACAGAAGAGCGTATTAACCGAGGAAAAGAGCACGGAGAAGGCTGCAGCCTCTGGAAGTAGCATGAACAGCACAGCAGCTGCATTTGTCAAGGTTTCGATGGACGGTGCGCCGTATCTTCGCAAGGTGGACTTGAAGGTGTACAAGAGCTACCAAGAACTTTCTGATGCCTTGGCCAAAATGTTCAGTTCCTTTACCATGGGTAAGTAATTATTATTTCTTATTTTGTTTTAGTGCATGCGAGTATTTGGAGATGAGACCCTTGTACAGCACAAGTAATTTCAACAAAACGCTCTTTTAAATATTCCCTCTTTCCCATTTTTTTTTAGCTTGTTTGACTTTCACGTCGATAGTAAAAAAAATGTAAAGTTAATTGAAAAATGGATAAAGTACTGGGATTTATTAATATTTAATAATAGATTTGAAATAGTGCAGTAAAGTAGTGAGTATAATAGTATTTATTTAATAAAAAAAGAGTATAAAATGGAGAATTAGTGGGCGTAATAGTGAAAAGTATTGTTAAAAAATAATAAGTATAATACATCCCAAAAAAGAATAAGGCTCGTATAAAATGGGATAGAGGGTGTAATTTTTTAGTCAATTTACAGTACAAGTAGTCATAATTCAGCATCTTTATATATATTCTACAAACAGCATCTCGAGCTGATATGGATATCAAAGGCCTGTTTGTTTTCCCGATAAGTAACTTATAAGTTTAAAATTGCATATATATATTTTTCTAATTTATAAATTATTTATTAGATAAGTTAAACAGAGCTAGCCTTAATTTCATTAATATTCCCATGATATATAGCCATATAGGTATCTATATTTCTGCTAGCGCTTCAATTTTTTGTCATTATTTGTCTGGATATAGAAGAGAATAATTTAATTACACGTCTTATGGAAAGTGGATCTTAAGATAAATACAAGAGGAGCTTATTATCTGTAAAAACAAGAAACAATGAAACGTGTTGGGCATTAGCAGTGTAATTAATCCCAATGAGCATGTAAAAATTAATGATTAGAAGTCTAATTAAGTTATAATATTCAAGTGATCTTTACTGGTATTTGCCAAAGACTCAGGGTAACAATATAAGATAAATGTAATCAAACAGCTAGCTTGTAATGAATTTAATCTCTTATATATACATCCACTATAATTCAGGTAACTACGGATCACAAGGAATGATAGATTTCATGAATGAAAGCAAAGTTATGGATCTGCTCAACAATTCTGAGTATGTGCCTAGCTATGAAGATAAGGATGGTGACTGGATGCTCGTCGGCGATGTCCCATGGGAGTACGTTTACTAATTCACTTGAACTATAGATCCTTGATTACAAACCCTCCTTAATTTATGAATGCAGACTTTAATATGCATATTTTTTGAAGAATTATTGCCTTTAATTGCAGTCCAACGTATACAAACGTAATTTTTCATATGTAATTATGACTAATTATTCATATGTAATTATGCATGTAGGATGTTTGTTGATTCATGCAAGCGTCTGCGTATAATGAAAGGATCAGAAGCAATTGGACTTGGTATGTTCCTAATATCTGTGTTTGTGTATACATGTTGTGATTCGGGTGAGAACAGTATGCAAGAGTGTATAAATATTTGTTTTTGAAAAATAAGACAAGTCGAATCGATCAATCGATCCTGTATATATAATGGTAATGATAAAAGGACTAATTTGTGATTATTCTTTGCATGAAATTAAAAAAAATGTAGCACCAAGGGCCATGGAGAAATGCAAGAGAAGGTGCTGATAAATTAAGTAGCAAGCATGCCGAAAGTGACCTGGTTTGAAGTTGATTATTATTATTGGTGAAGCAAGTAGCAAACATGGATCTATAAAGCAGGATTGTTGTTCCAATGTGTCTGTTATTTCAAATTTGACAGTATATACTAATATAATATATTATTATAAAGTTTGGGACATTATTAATGGACAAGAAGCAATAAACTTTCCAATTGTCTGCCTTGTTTATTACTAATGGCTTGTTATGGCTAAATTATTCATCATCTTTGTTGTTGTTTGGTCATGTCCTCTCTGTCATAGTTGTTGCTGTGAGTTTTTCATCCTTAATAAGTGTGTTACTTTTATTTATTTTTATTTGGGTCACAAGATTCTTCATATCATGTATTTGATTTGATTGTTAATTTATTTGTATATTCGTTTTATCATTGATTAATTTATGGGAAAGCTAGTGAGTGAGGGAGCAAAGCCATGTATATGTTCATGGGTGTATTCATTCATCAGTACTCAGTTGTTTATGTTATCGTTTGTCGGAACCATCTATTCACTATAAATTTTTGTGAATTCAGGAGGCTATAACGGATAAATGAATAGCAACAATAGTTTATCGGATCAGCCGCCTTATGTTATATTGTCATGTATGCATATGTGTATGTATATAGAGGTAGAAGTACTGCAGGTATTATTTTATGGTTGTGACAGATGAATGTAGTGGGTGAAGACAGAGTGGTCAGGACTGAGGTTCTTGAATGAACAGAATTTAATGGGGTTGGGATTGTTTAGTGGGTGAAGACAGAGTGGTGAGGACTGAGGAGCACATGCATGTTGATCCCCATATGTTGGGTATATAATACTAATTATGGGACAGATCATTCACAATCTCACATGCTCAATTATCTATTTTGAAACATCGAGGCTCCATCTCTAGCACCCAATGACACGTTCATTAAAGTGTACCATTACATCAATGTTTCTGAGTTCTAACAATGGGCAAGGAATTTAGTGGAGAAACATAGTTTTTCCATAAAGTCCAGTACACAGAGCTTTCAGACCAGTGTTTTGGCCCAACAGACTTGTCTTAGTAAACTATAGGCCGTATCACTTGTTAATGCACCGAAGGTTGGATTTAATCTTTAATAGGTGGATATGTATTATATAAATAATAAAAATTTGATCTAATAATAAAAATAAAAATTTGGTCTTGTTCAAAAAAAATAAAAATTTGATCTAATAAAAATTGGATCCGATAAAGATTCAAATTTAAATATAGAGATAGACTTATCCAATCTCAATACACACACACATATATATAATTTTTATATGTTTTTGATTGAAAAAACATATAAAAAATATTTGATAAAATTTAAATAAAAAAATTAAGTGTTTTTCGTATAAAAACTCATTCTAAAAAAAATAATTCTCCCATTTTAATAAAAAAAACTACATTTCAACAAGAAGCAACTATATGTTTTAATAGCGAATCTCACCAAAAATATTACTCCCTCCGTCCCGTTGAGTTGTTATCATTTCAAAATGGGGTGTCTGGCACGCATTTTAAGATGAATTTTAAGGATAGTTTCATAATTTATTTTTGAAATTTTCCTTTTTTGTATAAAAATAGAACAATCCTATTTTTATACAAAAAAAGAAAATTTTAAAAATAAGTTATGGAACTATCCTTAAAATCCACCTTAAAATGCGTGCCAGAAAGTGAAAAAAAAGTGATAACAATTGGGTAGGACGGAGGGAGTACTTTTAAAATTTTTAATTCAAAACATACATATATTTAAAATATTATCAAACAATTATCAGATTTTCAAATTAGTCTTTTCTTCCATCAACATTTGTTCTCATAATATAATAGTTTTAAATAATAATCCCTGGAACCTATTTTTTAAAAATCGATGTTAGGCCTATCAGTATTTGCGGAATGGGAGATTTGAATTATACTACAATTTCTTCTCTAATATTATTCTAACAACTAAAGAAGAAGAAATTATAGTATCGTAAACACAAAACTATAGTAGATATTTTTAAATTTAAAGTTTTATTAATTTTTTGTTGCTAGTTACAACTTACTAGAAAATATGTTCTCAGCTAATGGAGGCTGAAGTTTCGCCTATAGTCAAAATAATCAAAATAATTTTTTTATTTTTATCAATTAAAAGCTCCCATTAAATAGTAGCTTCTATTTTTTGCAATTCTAATGCCTCTATTTACAATTCTAATATTTGTTAGATGTCGTTATTTCTCATGTTATCATATCATCTGTTCTTAGATAGTTAAATTGCAATTCTTACGGAAAATATTTTATACATTTATCCAAATTTCTTAATTTTACTCTTTATTTTTACAATCGTTTGATTATAGTTTTTCAAAGAAATAATATATAATAAAACTAAAATAAATTTTCAATTAAATTGATTTACATACTATGATTGGTTAATGTAATGCCCTCAAATCTGGGGTCATGAATTTGGTCGTCACGTAAAAATCCTTAAAATAAAATCACATGTTTAATAACGTTTAAACCACATGTAGTTATTCAATATCTGAAATCTACAGCTACGAACCCAATTATCAAGATCTTTTAGGTTATAGTTCTAGAAACAAGAATCTAAAGTCCAAACATCAATTATTATAAACCTCAATAAATCAAATCAAAACTCGCTTGTGACCCTGTTGGACCAAATCAAGCCTATTCTATATAATTATTTGTCTTGCTATAACATATTTAGAACTTATGTAATAGGGTAGTGACTTAGACATTTCTATGCATTACTACATATAGAAGTTTGTTCAGATTGAAATTCCAAGTTGTAACTAAAGTCAAAGAATAAAGTTTGTTAGAAGATTCAAGTTGAATCATGCAACAAGACAAAGAAGGCTTATTGAATAAATAAGGAATGCAGTCTGAGAATTCGACTAAGGTAAATGCACATTCGAGAAGTCACCCTTTAGAGAAGTCAGGAATATGCAACTGGTCAAGAAGTCTCAAAACACTCATTGGCTAAGTATTCGATCGAGAAGTATCCATTCGAGAAGTCAAGATATTGAAGTCAATCGAGTAGTGTGAAATGTTACACATTCGAGAAGTTAGCAAAAGGAGCATTCGAGAAGTGGTAGAGTTGAACCAATCGAGAAGTCTCAATTTCAAAGTGTTTATTCGAGAAGTCTAGTCTAATCGAGAAGTCATCAAATATAGTATGTGATCGAGAAGTAAAAACATTCGAGAAGTCAGTCATTCAAAGACTAATCGAGAAGTCACATCTAATACTCAATCAAGAAATCAATCACCATGACTTCTCGAAGCAATTTCAACAGAGTACTCAACTCTTCCAAAGAGCTATTTTCAAGGAGAATTGCAGAAGAACAAGATAGATAATTTGCAGCTCTGTCTTTGCAGGACAAGTCAAGCCTGTGATGATAGAGACAAGACTACAATGAAGCTGGGAAGATATGCAAGACAAGTGATAGAAGATATAAAGCTGAACGTAGCAGACTGTCAAAATAGTGTTAGCTAGAAATAGATATTAGTCAAATGTAAAGTATTTCTTGTCTATTTCTAGTTTTAGCTAAACTGTCTTATGTGAGCATGTGCACATGATATGTTGTCTATATATTTTATGCACAGCCTCATTTGATAGTGTCTTTGAAAGAGTTTTAAAAAGTGCATTCATACATTTGTAATCTTCCTAGAACAAGAAGCTGAAATTCAAGTTGAATTTCAGATTGTAGCAAAGATTCATTCCAATACAATTAGATTGAAAGTTACTTTTGGTGTTTCATTACTTATTGCTTTATGTTCTTGAAAAACATCAAGCTTGTTTCAATAAACCCTTAAAACAAACAATCCAAAAGTTCATCACAGTTTTATCATAAGAAGAGTAGAAGTCTTGAAGTATACATTCACCCCCCTATAAACTTCTGAGACTCCTTATTCCTAATAGACCCCATCCATAAAATTTCACAATTGATTTCAACAATCTCTTTACACTAATCTTATATTACCGGTATAATTTCGATAAAAAGTATACCAGTAGTCGACACTATTGTATACCAAACTATATTGTTAGGGATTGTGGGGTAATCAACTAATGTACTTAGTTTAAGTTTAGTTAGTTAAGTAAAACATACTGTCATATAATCATTGACAGTATAGTTAGTAGTCAATTGTAGACAGTACAATTAAAAGTATTAGTTAGGTGACAATACATTTAAAATTTACTATCTTGTATAAAAGAATAAAAATGAGTCATTAGTAAAATTTCACTAAGTGTTCATGCACAACATGATTTAAAACTCAGACATCAAGTTTTGAAGTACTCAAGCCTATGACAGTACATTGCAAGTGAAAACACAATTGGAGCAACTGACATCAACTATTTCATTGATAGTAAACTTGGCGGAGAAAGAAAAATTGAAGACAACAAGTTTCACTGACAACAACTATTCCACTGACAGTAAACTTGGCGGAGAATGAAGATTTGAAGATAGAAAGTTTCACTGACATCAAAGTTGGCGGAGTAGTTGACAGCAAGTTTGGCGGAATAGTTGACAGTATGTTTTATGGACTATCAAGCTTGACAACAAAGTATGCGGAGCCAAAGATACTGTCACCAAAGGTAAGATAAAAGTTAAAAGTAAACTTTTAGTAAAGCTGACAGTCTGTTTCAGGTAGCAGACTAGATAGTGAAAATACAAGGAATGATTTTGACATCACTATCTAGTCTATCAAGTCTACTACTACAACTTGAGAGAATTCAAGCAAAAGGTAAAGCATCCTTAAAGAGTCAAAGATTTCTGCACATCTCAGAGTTGTTTTATCTACAAATGGAATGAAGACAAATTGGAATAGAAAAAGAAAAGTTTTTATTTCAAGCTTTGTTCTAGGAACAAGGGAAAGTACACTTGTAAGTAGGATATGTATCTTAGTATAAATATACATATCTCACAAGTACTTTCACTTATGCAACTGAGCTAGAATTTTCTCAGGTATAGAAACATTAGAAAACTCATTGTTATCGTATCTATCAAAGCTGGAATTATTTTTAGACAGTTGTAGTGAAACAAAAATTAATGAAATTAATTTTTGAAGTTTAAACACCTTATTAATTCATCTGTCTTGTTTGTTTGCATCTCTAACTCTTTCAATTATTATTTTTGTTGTTGTTATCAAGAATCTTTAATAATTAATCAAGTTGCATTCAACCCTCCTTCTGCAACACTCATTTTAACTAATAACTGGTATCAGAGAAGAAGGTTTAACATATCTAACCTGAAAAGATCCAAGATGAGGGCACAGAAAGTAAGCAGCATAAAAATACCCATCTTTAATAAAGAACATTACAATTTTTAGAAAAGAAAAATGATGTTGTTTATAAAAATAGTCAACCCACTTTATCCTGACATTTTGGAAAACGGTCATTTTATTCCTCAATCATATGTACCTGAAACCACAGTGGAAGGTGTGACAATACCTGCCTACTGGGTTCCTAAAAAGGTTTTAGAGTACAATGATATAGAAAAGAAAAAGTATATTTGGATGATTGTTTACAGTTCATAATTATTGAAACACTTGACAATGTTATGTACAACAACATTGTCAAGTGCATAAGTGCCAAACAAATATGGGAAACCATTGAGATACTGTGTGAAGGAACAAAAGAGAAAAAAGATAACCAAAGAAAATCTTGGTATCTAAGTATGAGGCTTTTATGGCCAAGTCAAATGAAGGCGTGACTGAGATGTTTGAGAGGTTCAACATGTTGATAAATGACTTGCAGCTGCATGGAAAGTTTTATGACAAGAAGGAAGTAAACATGAAATTCTTGTTGACACTTCCTGACCATCTAAAGCACAAGGTTTCTACCATAAGAGAAGGAAGGGATTTATCAAAAGTTTTTCTTGAAAATTTATATGGCATACTCAAAACCTATGAGCTAGAGCTATTACAAAAGATAGTTATTCAGTCTGGTATCTCAGGATCCAAAAATGTTGCAGTTCCAAGAACCCCAGCATTAACAACAGATCAAGATTAAAAAGGTTATTGATGAGGATGAGAGTATCACTCTTGAACTCAAGGATGTGGTGAAGATGAGTTCTACACCGTGAAAGAACTGGACAACATGGAAAACAAAATCATGGCTTACATGGCAAGAAAGTTCTCAAACCTGAGGTTCAAGAAGAACAGGTCTTTCAAACCCAAAGCTCAAAGCTCCAAGTTCAACAAAGGAAACACATCAAAATCTGGAGGAAGCAGCAAAGGTGGATATAAGACATGTATAGTGGACATATCAAAGATAAGATGCTACAACTGTAGTGAGATGGGGCATTTTGCAACTGAATGCAAAAAGCCAAAGCAAGTGAGGAGAAATGACAATGACTATGAGGAACTCAATGCAAAGTATAATGCCTTTCTTAAAAAGCAACAAGGTAGGGCATTTATAGCTGAAGGCAAATGTTGGGAGAAATTTGATGATGAAGATGAGAAAGAATATGGGAACCTAGCACTAATGGCAAACTCTAGAGAAGAGTCGCCTCCTTCATCAAGACAGATACATTTTCTTACTACTGTAGATATGACTGTATCTTAGTACAAGAAAACTGTTGAAAGTTTAAGTTCTGAAATCTTTAATATTCATACAAGCATGCTAGCTGCTAATGAAAAGGTTGTTAAACTAACAAATGCTAATGAATTATTAAAGTGCAAAAATGAAGAATTAGAACTAAGACATAATGTTTTTGAGTCCTTACAGCAAGAAAATGAGTTTCTAAAAAACAAGGTAGTTTGTGCTACTCAAATTGAGGAGTTTCTCAGAAAATAGATAAGTGAAAATGAACTTAAAATCAAAGCCTACAAAAATTCTTCTTCATTGTTAAAATCTTAACATGCTGATAATACTGAAAATCAAAATGTAGGTATAGGGTTCAACTATGAGAAGAAAAATGGCAAGAGGCATGTGGTAGAGGAGAACACTACTCTGGATAAATCTACTGTCAGACTCTCTATACTTAAGAATGTAAAGAATCCAATGTTTAAAAAGATTGAGTTTGAATTTGATGAGAAATATTTAATTCTTAAGTAGATTCTAAATGATGAGGACAATGTTACTGTCACAAAAAACTCTAGGTCAAAAGATACTGTCAAACTTCTCAAGTTAGTTATTTTTGCCCTTGACAATACACAGGGTCTAGAAGATGATGTCAATACTAACAAGACAGAAAGTTCAGAAGTTGTCATCGAGATGGTAAGTTTAAAACATACTGTCAAGACAGTCTCATCTAAACCTATTGTCAACACTAGCAAGATAGTAACTATTAAATCTACTCTCACGAAGACTAAGAAGAACATGAATGGAAAGTTAGGAATAAATAAGAAAATGATTATGATTACATTCCTAATGCTCCAAGGAAATTGTGTAACAAATGTGGGTCTTCTAGTCATTTAACTCATGCATGTACCAAGAGTAAGTCTGAAGCAAAACATACCATATCTGTTAATGGAAACTTGTTAGCACTCCCTTGTTAGATAGACAAGTAGCTCATTGTGGAAATTATGATTGCATGCCTTGTAAATTAAATATGTTAAGAATATGCTTTAACATGCCTATTACTTCCAATGATGTATGCTTACATAAGTTAGTCAAAACTGAGAAGGCAAAGACTTCAAGCCCTCCTAAAGCTAGGATGAGCAAGCCACCCAGGAACAAGAACCCAAAACCAAGTATCAAATCTAAATGGGTGGCCTCAGGAGTCATGCTAAAGGCTGATGAAAGAAAACCAACTAATCTTACCTTAAATTGTAATTTGTCTAAGCCAAATGGACCCAATGAGAATTGGGTACCAAAAGTAACTTGAAAAACTTTGCTTTGCAGGGCAAAAGAAAAAATAAAAGAATCATGTTGATCATTGACAGTGGATGCTCAGGACACATGACTGGTGATAAAGCCATGCTATCACAGTTCAAGGAAATGGTTGGCCCATGTGTAACCTTTGGTGACAACAAAATTGGTTTCACAATAGGATATGGAATACTGGAATTTGGTAACTTAAATATTGAGAAACTTGCTCTAATAAATGGTTTGAAGCACAATTTATTGAGTGTTACTCAATTTACTGAGAAAGGATTCAAAGTTGAGTTTGATCAAGACAGATGCTCTATTGTCAACAAGAAAACAGGAGAAGAAGCTCTTCAAGGAGTAAGGAAAGAAAGCCTATTTATTGCTGACCTTGACTCAGTAAAAAAGGACAAAATATACTATTTCTACAGCAAAGCTTCATCTTCTAAAAGCTGGTTATGGCACAAGAAGCTTTCTCATTTGAATTTCAAAGTAATGAATCATTTGATGAAAAGAGAATTGGTAAAAGGCCTTCCTCAACTTGAATTCTGTCAAAAAGGATTGTGTGAGAATTGTCAAAAAGGGAAGCTAAGGAGAGCCTCTCATAAAAGCACTCCTAGTGGATCAATTAATGAAGATTTTCAACTTATTCATTTGGACTTATTTGGTCTTGTGAATGTGCAGTCACTGGCAAAGAAAAGATATGTCCTTGTAATGGTGGATGATTTTTCAAGATACACTTGGGTAGTTTTCCTGACAACCAAGGATGAAGCTACACAAGAGATTATTAATCTAGTAAGAGTTCTTGACAAGAATCCTAAGTTCAAAGTCCAATTATTGAGAAGTGACAATGGTACTGAATTCAAAAATAGTATTATGAATGACTTCTGCAAAGACAATGGCATCACTCAACAATTCTCTGCACCAAGGACACCTCAACAAAATGGTGTTGTAGAAAGGAATAATTGAACTCTCATTGAGGCTGCAAGAAACATGTTGAGTGAAGCAAAACTTCCTACTCATTTTTGGGGTGAATCTATTAATACAGCCTGTTATACTCAAAACAGGATAATTGTCAACAAGGCTTTTGGAAAAACACCTTATGATTTGGTAACTTGAAGAAAACCTACTGTCAAGTACTTTCATGTGTTTGGAAGCAAATGTTATACCATGAAAGACTCATCAGATATTAAAGGAAAGTTTGATACTAAAGCTTTTGAAGGGATATTCATGGGCTATGGTATTGACAAAACAACTTATAGAGTCTATATCATTGATCACAAAGTTATTGAAGAAAGTATGAATGTCGCCTTTGATGAAACCAAGTTTCCAGGTGTTGAAGGTAGTCAAGAATCAGAGTCCTTAGTCTTTGAGAATCAAGACTATTTGGAAGACGTAGAAGATAAAGAATCACCAAGAGTTGAATACACAATTTCTGGTACAACTAAGGTTCCTAAACAATCTAAAGATAATGAAAGAATTGCTAAAACAACAGATTATTATAAGAATGTTCCCATGGATAGTGGACTTGAAGAAATTGATGTTGTCAATAGTGCAAGTGTTGGTAATTGTGCCCTAGAGACAATTATTTTTATATTTTAAGGATAATATTTTATTACTAAGGATTATGTTTTATTGATTATTATTTATTTATTATGTTTTATTTACCATGTAATAAATTAAAAGCATAATAAATTTCCTTGGAATTTTTATAAGTATTATATATCTTTAAGTATGTGACTTAAAAATGAGATTATATTAATAGTATCTTATTCCTAAAATTCTCTAGTTGAGTATTATTATATAAGGACAATAATAATGCAATAAGACTAGTATGTTTGTTGACAGATGACCACATCTCATTGGTCATATGTATGGTGATACTAAAGTCAAGAACATAAATGCATGTCTCAACGAATGGCACTGGAATGTCCCGCCGTGAGATTTTACATGTTAATAAGTGTCATAAGAAATTCTCACTATGATAATGATGTAATGATCATCTGACTTGAAATCATTATATTTCTATATGAGAATTAATATACTTTGATTACACTAAAATTTACCTTTAACCGGGTGATGAAAAAAGTGGACATTGGGTATTCTATTAATCATACGAGAAATATGAATGATAGATAAATGATTTAACTTTCCTATTTAGGAGTGATATTATTGGCCTCTTGATTGAGTGAGACTATAAAATGTATGGCTGTGGTCAAATGTTTATTTGTTTAATAGTCTACTCATTGATCAAGGAAACCCGGATTAAACGTTGAAGAGGATGACACGATACGTGCCTCGAGTTTGATCTATAATATAAGGTTTAAGGGATTATACTACATGGAACATTATTTACGAAAGGCTTAACAAATCACTGATTTTATTATTATTACTTGGGTAACAATGATGTATTACTAGATGTCGCTCATTGTTTATAATTTTAATTAGATATTAAAATTGTTGTCAACGTAATCATAACCTACAGGGTCACACACAAAGAATGCTTGAAGGAGAAATAATTTAAATTATGAATTTAAATTAAATAAGTAATTTATTTTATTTATGGTATTAATTAAGTATGACTTAATTAATTATATAAATAGAATAAATAAATTACTTAAACTAATTCCAAAATTAGTAATTAATTAATTAAGTGAGGCTTAATTAAAAAATTTGGAATTTTGGATTAGTATTAATTATAATTAGATTATAATTAGAAAACTTATTCCTCTCTCTATATAATCTCTTTATGGGCTGATTTAATAAATAGACACATATTTTTCTAAGACCCTAGCCGTTTTGAAAAAAGAGGAAGATAGAGAGAGAGAGAAATAGTTTTCGGGTGCTAGTACACATCAATCCTTCATGAAAACTGTTCGTGTGGATACCGTAGATCGTAGATCGCGTTAGCGGGATATGTGGTGATTAAACAAGCTTTGAACCTCCATTAATCTTCCATTGATGAACTGTTAAAGCTTTTTAAGGTATTTGTTCTTAATCTCCGAATTAAATCTTTTGTTTTCGCATGGATCATGCGGAAGGTTTCGATTTATATTACATTTTATATTTATTTTTTACGTTTCTCCGCTGCATTTATGCCTCAAAACCCTTCAATAGCATCAGAGCTACTTGAGAAATGTTTTAATTCAGTTGTATGTTTACAATTTTCGATATATATGAGCATGTATATGACCGTCATGATTTTGTTGCGATACAATATGTATATATATGTGTGTGTATATGATTTTGAATATATGATATTCATGTGATGTATAATCATGTGATGATTGTGTGTATTGCTGTATGTATATGATACATGTTTGTTATTATTATGAGAATCGTATTCGATACGAATTCTGAAACGACTTCGGTAGATTTTTTGAAATCTGTGTCCAGTGTCCAATTTTAGCAAATTATATATATTTTCTTACTAAAATCATGTCACTGAGCAATACTGACGTTGTCAGCTTCGCGTCTGTAAGCCATTTGATGACTTTAAAGGCCCTAAAATAGCTATTTATTATTTACTGAAATTTAATTGATTTTCTGAAATTTCAAAATTTGTTATATATGATTATATGATATATTAATATAATCTGAGATATATTATATGTGTTATGTGATAACATGGTGGATGGTTATGGCCTAAACCCATAGGATAATGGTTTTGTTTTATGATTTTGGATACGACTTGCATGTCATTTATTCATTATAATTGTTAATCTCGAATGTAACTCGAGTTCTTTTTGTAATTTCATTAGAATAAATTTATTTATTATTCAATGTAATTGTTCAATGGTGACTTGGAAGCAAGGAATCTAGGAGGCAATCCATATGATGGAGCAATGAAGAAGATAAAGACATGTAATAGTGTAGTATTTGAAACCACCATAGATTGACCTTGATAATTCCATTAGCTTAGAAATATCACATAGGATGGGGTCATAACTAAACACGTTTAATTTACGCACAATACATATATGTATATGAATGCATGTGTAGATATGTATGCATTGGAATGATGTATGTATTAGATACGACACTCATGTCATTCATGCTTAAGAAAGATAAAATCTGTAACGATTCAAGATTTTAAAATTAAACAAACGATCATGAGATTCTTGTGTTTATGAAACACGGTATTGAATATGAATTTTCTTTTTCTGATATGGGGAGATTTTGTCAAAAGCGAATTATTATTCGTAAGAAAGTTGAGTTTTAAGTGTGACCGTTTGTGACTTCTCCGACGATCTGGAAATCGAACCATTGACGAATATTGAAATGGATTATTTGATCAAGGAAAAATTGAGAATCTCTTTATGATGGGATCATGATCGTTAAACAATAAATCCCTAAATAAATATTAAGTTAATAAAGATGCCTTCCAATGTTAATACACATCAATATCTAGATTGAGAAGGAGTGGGTTTGCCAAAGTGAAGTGCTCTTATCAATTATGGGAAAATGTGATAAGTAAATGTATTAGTTTATTGAAACGTTGGGTCTAACTTAACTAAATCATCACAATAGGATTGTGGGTTTAGATGCATAGAGTTTGGTGAGATTTATTGGATAAATGTGTACAATGGGTTGTTCCACCAAACTTTTCAAGAGTTATATTTGATATAATCGACAAATATTGTTTACCTAAATAGTCATGTTTTGAGTGTATTAACCAACGCTATCTTAAAACATGGATGAAATATGGATCTTAGCTCACTAGAAAGATATAAAGAAATGATTTCCAAATTAATAGTTAGGGCTATTAATTTGATAAAATAGTGGGAGGTATATGGTGATATACCATAATCACATAAGCATAATTAATATTAAATCTGCAATCTAGTTTATTTTATACACTTTAATATTGTAGATATCAAATGATAAACACAAATAACTTCTCTATGCGATCAGTTCTTGAGAAGGACAAGTTGACGAGAACAAATTTTCTCGACTGACATAGGAGCTTGAGGATCATCCTCGGGAACCACGATGTTAGTAAAATCTCTTCCCCTTCTATTAAAGCTGAGAATGTAACATGTGCAAATGATAGTGCTTATTGGAAGTAAATTAATATTGCGACTGATGTTTCATGTCTCATGCTTGTAACTATGAGTGCTTAGCTTAAGTGCAGGGAAAGACCCTGGCAAAAGGAGAGGGCCTTGAGCATGACCATAAAATAAAAGAGAGTACCAAAAAATCTAGGGCACTAGGCCTTGAGAGTGAGAGTGTGAGGGATGATGAGATCATCCATAAAAAACCAGAGTGTGTGAGCACCCCAACAACCCCTGGTTCTAAACAAACTGATGGAAGGTTGAAATCCCTTTCAAGGAAATTTTTAAAATTATCTAAGCATGTGGCAATTGTGGGGAGGAATCAAGTCAAGCTGGTAGCCAAGATGAAGCAGTTTGAAAAATGCATGAATGATGGCTTCCAAGCTGTCTTTGCTCAATTGATGGAGATGAAGACTCAATTGACAATCCCTGCAGCTACCAAATCAACTAAGGGGGAGAAGGTTGGTGATGGTGAAGTGTTTGTGGCTGAGAAGGTTGAGAAAGTGAACATGAGTGATAAGGAGACTCAAGCTGTATCTGAGGGAGAGGAGAGCCAATTGGCATTGTTGTCCAAGGTGGCTATTGAGATGGATGAGAAGCTTGGAGGAAATAAGGTGGGGAAAGTTATTGTGATCATGGAGGGTATTGTGAAGGCCCGTGTTCATGTAACTGGTAAAGAAAAGGAGAATTTATTCAAGGATGATGTTGATGACTTTATTGCTGAAGAAAAGGAAGATTTAAATGATGAAGAAGCATATTTGCTAATGGTGGATGAAAATGAGAACATCATAGTATTTCAAGATGTCAGGTTCAATGATAGGATCAATGCTCTAAGAAACTCTTCCAACAGAGATCCCAGTAAATTTTCTTAAGCCATGAGAGAGTCAACAGTTGGAGCAGCTGTCATGGTATCTAAGAGCAACAAATGGGTGATCTCTATTAGGACTAAAGGAGGTTTCAGTTGGTACATCAACATGGGATACTTGAGTAGACAGGAGATTGCAGTAATTGAAGCCATGTAAGAACCATTATTATATTGAGGCAGCAAGCTTGCTATTGTGGCGTAACAGGCTTTCCCTTACTAAAAAGCTCATATAAGAACTACATGATCAACTTTAAAATTGATAAAGCCTACAATGACTAGATATATCTGGCACAAAAATGATCACAGTTAGGAATCTATGTAGCTTTGATGATAATATTAAATCTTAGAATCATAGAATTATATTTTATTATAACTGATCAATTGATATGAAATTTATAAATATCGATTGATCAGAAAACCATTTATCAGTTGACATGCTAATGTTAATCAACTGATAATATGGATAGTAGCATAGGTGTACATAGTTTATTTCAATTGATATGCTTTTAGTCGATTGATAATTTTCTCATCAATTAATACTAGAGTCGATTGATATTGGTCATCAATTGATGTATAACTTAGACTGTCAAATTGTAATTATTTGAAGACAGGAAAATTATACAAGTGAATGATGATCAATTGATATGGAGGCATCAACGGATAGAAGATCAATTGATAAAAAGTCAAGTCGAAGATTGAAGACCATCAACTGATATGAAGAACCATCGATTGATATATCGATTAATAACATCTATCAATTGATAAGTCAACAGCTATGATCAATCAATGGATATCAAGATCAATCGAAGAAGAATATCAGTTGATGGATACAAGAAAGAATCAATTGATATGCTTAACAGTAAATTATCAATTGATAGGGACTACATGACAAGACATAAAGTATACCTATGGAAGACAGTCTATATTAACTGTAAAGACTCATATTGAAGTTGTCTTTCCAAGTCTGAAGACCTTTCTCGAAATAGAAAAAGGCAAAAGGAAAGATAGATCATAAACAATCCTAGAATAGATTAATTATTTTATACTCTTTCTAGAAATTATAAAAACAATTGTGTTATATAAAAAAGTGTGGTAGCATTGTTAGAAAAATAACAAGTAAGACAATATCTTAGAATCAACTATTTCAGTTTCAGAGCACTTTTGTAAGAATAATTGATTTATTTTCTAACCTTGTAAACGCAGCTGGGTTTTAATAACCTAGATCATTTGAGTAAAAATATACACTGATGGATAAACCAATCCATCAATAATTTTTAAACATCTTGTGTTTGTTCAAATACTTATCATAGCTTTAATTGTTAATACTTTAAAACTCTCTCAAACATTATCAAGGAAACTCATAAAGTTTTAAAAGTTAAATATTTGTATTCAACCCCCCTACAAATATTGCCATTGTTCTAGGGAATAACAATCACTTGCTTAATGTGTGAGATTAAATGTAGAGATTAGAGGCTACCTACAAAGGAGAATAAATATTCCCCAAAACTTTGATAACATAAATTTTCTTGGAAAGATAGTACATCAGATGAATAACATAAATATCATACTAGCAAAAGCCAAAATCACATTACTAACAAGATCCTACTATCTCTACCTCAGTGCTATAGCATATCAGAAGCTTTAACTAGTGTTTAATGACTTTACTATAACAAAAGCCAAAAGATTCAAATTTGCTTACTCAAAAAATATCCAAGCAAGTATGTGGAAAAATTTTAAGAGTTTTTTGGCTGAACCCCACTCATAAAACAAAAAATTATTAGTACTAATAACAGAATATAATGTGAGAAATCACATGCTTAACTCTCATTTACATCACATAAAATTTAAATAAACCATGCCCTTAACAAAAGGTCTAGGACTACAAGTATATAGGTCTGAACTGGTTTGTACTAGATATAAAACAAAAGGAGACCATATGTATCATATCACATGACAACTAAACAAACCTAAAACTAAGAACAACTACAATACATCATAACTGTTTACATACCAGTTTCGTCGTATATCTCCATCGTACCCTTAGTACTAGGTTTTTCCATTGGCATCGTTATAGGGCTATTAGGTTTTTCCATCGGCATCATTCCCTTACTACTAGCAATTTACATCGGCACCATAACCTTACTACTAGCAATTTACATCGGCACCATACCCTTACTAACTGCAGTGAATAAATACAAATAACTACAAAAAAAATCAGGATCTCAAACTGCACACACAATGAACATGTGGCTAGAGTTTAGGTATAAAATCACAGCATTACACCATTTAATTCGTTATAATGGTTTACTTGGCAGCTAGTGTAGTATATATCTTACAAGTTCAAAAAATTAAAAGTTCATACACATTACTAAAGAAGTCATATAAACGTAACAATTGTAAAATTTCAGCAAATTGTATCATAGTAAGCATACATGAAAACTCTCACTAACATAATTATTTCAGTAGTTTTTTAGTCAAGAGACCAGATTTGCAAAAGATGACTACTGCATCTTAGTGTTTGAATATATGTTTTCAGGAAGCTTAAGAAAAATTCTACTCACATGCAAGTCCTAAGCTAATCTACTATGTCATACATTGGTTGCACATATTCTCTTCTAATTATGGTATACATTGTGTTTAAACTAATTACCAAAATGTTTAGGATTACGGCACATACATGATGCATAGCTTATGCGTATTCACCTTACAAGGAAACATGGAATCTTATTTCCTTTTTTTCTCCTTTTTTCCCATTTTCATCTTCTCTCTTTCGTTTTCCTCTCTCCCTAGCAGTCTATCTTTATCTCTCGCAATCTCCTTCTTTCTTACTCAGTTCTCTCTCTTTTCACCACCAAAAGTTCTGTTTCTCTCTTCCCATCCTTTTATCCTCGTTTTTTACTTCTTTCTCCCTCCGTTTACTCCCTGTCCATCTCTGCCACCGCCTTCCAGAAATGGCTATCTCCGATAATACTTTGAAATACTAGTATTGGACCATTGAACACCATCTTCGGATATCAATTTCACATGGATAGATCTTGAGGAGGTAAAGTTGTTGGAACAAATTATATAAAATTACAATTCACCATTTTTACGGTTGCTGGGTGTTTTAATATTTGATACTTTTAACTGTTTTGTTGAAATATAAATTGAAGATGGAAGAAGGTTGTAGAATGGTTGGGGGGAGTTGTTGTAGATTGATAGCTTCTTCATATATGTATTTTTGTTATTTAATGAATGAATAATACATGAGTTATGGGTTACGGGTTTTATTGGTCTGACCTGAACATGTCACATCAGTTAAAATTAAGTCATGTTAGCTTGCTGAATCAATTTTCCGTCTAATTTTAATGAGCCTAATAGCCAATGACTTAATTAAAAGTTTTAAACATTGTAATGAGTTGACTGAAAACTTTTTCGAGGCCTAATTAAAAGTTTCCAATTGAAAGTTAATATTCACCAAAACGCTATTTAACCCGTCGAATTGCAGTCATAGAATATATAAGTTTGAAGAAACTAAGATCAATATGTGTTAAACTTTTCAAATCTGTTTATTTTAAACTACTATTTATTTGACTAAAACATCATGTCAATATTTTAATTTAATAATAACATTTTGTTAAATAGAACATGATATTTGAATGCACAAATTTTATTGTCAAGTCTTCATTAAAATTTCTATCACAACAGCACACAATTTATTATCATAATTTTTGTTCATTATTTGTTACAAAATAAAAGTGAGAAAGTATATGGAAATTTTAGTTATAATTTATATTTAACTTATTATTTATAAATTAAAAATGTTTTTTTTTATAAAAATACTTCGTTTCATAATTTCCTACATTTGAAATAAGCTCATAACCACCTACATTTTTCTTAAACCACCACATGAAACTTATGTAGCTCAAAATAATTTTAGTAACACACCCCTCAACCAAATTAACAAAGCAAATAACAAATTTTAAAGCCCACTAAAAACCAATCGGTCTACTAAATTTCAACAAAATTCATAAAATTTCAAAAATACAACTCAAATCATATCCGACCTAAAAAACACACACTTAAAAAGCAAAAGCACCCACCCTCTTTAGTCATTTCAACCTCATAGCCCATCGATCCGTGTCACATCGCAAGACCCCACCACAGCCGTCGATCTGATAAAATCCAACGGCGCACACACTCTCCCAAACAAAGACTCGATCCGCGTCCACTCCTCTCCACCAATCACATGACGTCTCCTTCCCCCCTAATCGTATATATATATATATATTACCCCCACATTTCACCCCTCGTCATCACAAACAACAAATTACAGTTACTCACATTTCAAAACACACACACAAACACACACTAATGGCGCCAACAGTAGCAAAGCCAAAAGCTCCTAAAGCACCAAAGGAGAAGAAAATAGTAGTAGTTGCTAAGAAAGCTAGGGCTCATCCTCCTTATGCTGATGTATACATACACAATTTACATAATTTACACACACACACGCACGCACTGTTGTTATTGTTACTAATTGTAGTATTAATTTTGTAGATGATTAAGGAGGCAATTGCGTCGTTAAAGGAACGAACAGGCTCGAGCCAATACGCAATTGCAAAGTACATCCAAGACAATCAAAAGGACTTATCGCCGTTGTTTAAGAAACACATAAGCCTTCAATTGAAGAAGCTCGTAGCTTCTGGAACTCTCACGAAAGTCAAGTCTTCGTTCAAGCTCTCTGCGCCGGTCAAACCTCCGGTGGAGAAGAAGAAAGCTGTTGCTGTGAAGCCGAAGAAAGCTGCTGTTGCTTCTGCAACCAACAAGAAGAGTGTTGTCAAGGCGGTGGAGAAGAAGCCGAAGGTTGTGAAAGCAAAAGTGAAAACGCCGGTGAAGAGAAAGGCGGTGAAGAGTTTGAAGTCTCCGGCGAAGAAGGCTAAGAAATGAATGGAGCTGCATTACTATTATTATTATTATTGTAATATATATGATATATAGCAGCAGGCTTGGATTTTAATAGTTTTAAAAATAAATAAATTAGATTTTAGTTTTTATTATTCGAATGGAGTTGTTTGAATGTTTGAGTTATTTCGATTTCATGTTGATTAGTTTGTTTACGTACCAGCAAGCAATACAAAATAACAAACCAATTTCTAACAGGTGAATTATGTGAACAGTAACTATTTTATTTTTTCAATGTTTTTATTTCGATTAATATAAAACATATATGGGGTGCTAAATAATTAATAGTAAGGAAAGTGTGTTCTGCTCACTACTACTGTGTTTTTTTTACTAATCTGTTTTAACAAATTTCCGAGTGAGAGATAATTAAATTTAACATTTATCATTTGAGCTGTCTCATTGCGCTGCGCTCTACTATTGTGTATTTAGTTTTAGTGAAATTGGTAAGATATTGGTCTTGTTCGGCAACTAGTGATTAATTATTAGTGAATTAAATTAATTATTTTGACTAATTAATTGAATTAGTTATTTTGATTAATAGATTGAATTTGTTGTTTTGAATAAAATTATTTGATGAATAGTTGTTGAATTAATTATTTATATTTTAAGTAGATACATGATAAATACTAATATTAGAACATTTATTAGTCAAAACTCTAATTTTCTCACAAACCTCTAAATTTCAAACAAAGGCTGTTATTTTGATGAAAACACCCTGGTCTTTATTCAGCACCACTTTCTGGCAATATGATGCGACGAGTGCGGAGAGTGAATGAGAGGAATTATTATCTATTCGGAGACGGAAAATGTTCAAATATCAAATTCAACAATATCTTAAAAAATTCACATATTTTTAATTTAAAATTAGTGTTGGAGTGTCCATAATATCGAATATTCGACATGAATACTCGAGCCAAAGTGTTCAACAATGAATCCCTCATATCTTGACTAATTTGACCGACTCAGATGCTGCTGTGGACAACTGGACAAGTAGTAATCAAGAAGACAATCATAGATTGCAGAAGCACAGGTGCCAGTAACTTCAGAAGTTCCATTAATACAATTATCAAATCTCAAATACATTAATTGATACCATTAATACAAGTGTTTGTTTTAATTGATTGTAAGAGCAGGTCCAACGGCAGCCTGACTCGATGAGGTGGCATGAGAGAGAGTGTTTTTGGCCACTTACCATGCGTTGGAGCTTATAACAAAAAGTTGGTCAAGTCCAGCACGGTAGGCTACCCAAATTATGCATATGTGGCATATTATATATTTTTTTATCATTGTTTTCTCTCTCTTTACTCAGCCATCACCCACTACTGTATGTTACCTTTTATATTTCATATGTGTGTAACGTTAATATTAATGTTAAAATAGAAAGTAAGCTGCATGCCGTTGTAAAGTAAAATAAATATAAAAAATATAACGGTCATATATTTTACACTATAAATATGTAAATTTCTTGTCTCTTTTTTCACTTCTCATCTATATCAAAAATTTTGCAAAGAGAGAAAAAATGAATCCCCATCATTATTCATCATCAAATCCTCAAAATAGACAACCTAATTCTCAATCCCCGAACACCCAATTTCCGTATCCATTTCCAAATCCTTATTATCCGTATACCCAAAATACAAATATCGATAATTCTCAATTTTCCGAAACACAAAATCCAAGTTATAATCCTCAAACTCCAAATTCTCAATTTCCATTTCCTAATCCTTTTTTCACATATTCTCAAAATTCACAATTTCTTTATGTCCCAAATTTTCAAATAATACCTCCACATTTTGTTAACCAACAAACACCTTCCAATAATCAAAATTCTCCACACTCACAAACTTCTAATTTTGACGCTACAAATATTGTTGATCTAAATGATGATTTTAACGAAGTCGACGACACACGTGGATGTTTAACTCAGTGGAATTGGAGTGAAGATAAACTTTTAATTAGTGCATGGCTGAATGTGTCGATTGGCCCTATGATTGGTACAAATCAAAAAGGTGAAGCATTTTGGGATCGAATTCGAAACTACCGTGAAGAAAGCAATCCTGGTCTTATAAAAAGAGGGGCTGTAGCTGTTAAGAAGAGATGACAACGAATAAATGAAGGGGCTCAACGATATGGATCATGTTATGAGCAAGCTGAACGAAGAGTGGGGAGTGGATCAAACTTGGATAACATAATTGAGGTAGCTCATGACATCCATAAAGCTAAGTATAAGAAGAAGTCCAATTTTGACAAGCATTGAAGTGAGTTTCGGAGACAACCCAAGTGGAGAACTCCCTCTACAAATAGTGGAAGTACAAAGAGAACTAAATTGAGTGATTCTGGGACCTACTCATCATCTATGAATGAAACACCAACAGATGATAATGTTGTTGAATCTCCTGTTCGTCCTAAAGGTATAAAAGCAAGCAAAAGGAAGGCAAAGGGAAAGGCAAAGGCAAAATCAAAAGCTGTTGAAGAGTATGAAGAATTAAAAGCTACTACTTGCAGGAGATTAGATTTAATGGCACAATTTAATGATCTTAAGCAGAAGGAGGTAGATACGAAGCAGAAGGAGGTAGATATGCAACTTCTTATGCTTGATACCAGTATAATGAATGAGGCTCAACGAGAAATTCATGCCAAAATGATTGAGGAAATCAAATCAAGACGAATGTAGCCGTTGGAAGTTTGTGTTTGTTTGATTTTCTTTGAAACTAGCCGTTGGAATTCTCTTTGGAAGTAGCCGTTTGAAGTTTGTGTTTGTTTGATTCTCTTTGGAAGTAGCCGTTGGAATTCTCTTTGGAACTAGCCGTTGGAAGCTAGTGTGTGTCTTGTACTTCTTGAAACTAGTCGTTGCCTTGTATTCCTTTTATCTCTTATATAACATGTATGTTTATAACTCATTTTATTCATTTACAATACAACTAACAAAATATACACTATGGACAACAACTTTAATGCGTCTGAAGAATTTGTTGAAGAGTTTTTCTTTGATAATTCAATGGAAGATCGTCGTCTTGAATTATTCAACCAAGTTTATGGAGAAGGCTCCTCAACCACGAATCGACGGGTGATAGATAGAGACCGCGAAACAGGTCATGAGCGTTTAGAGAGAGATTATTTTGCTCAAAATCATGTATACCCTTTGGATACATTCCGACGAAGATTTCGAATGGGAAGACACGTGTTCCTTCGAATTGTGGATGCTCTTT
The DNA here is from genome assembly GCA_028671895.1 of Oenanthe sinensis. Classification (NCBI taxonomy): domain Eukaryota; kingdom Viridiplantae; phylum Streptophyta; class Magnoliopsida; order Apiales; family Apiaceae; genus Oenanthe; species Oenanthe sinensis. The sequence continues at coordinate 27,292,785 of CM053813.1, read as the reverse complement.
CACATTTTGATCCATATTTTCAGTAGAGGGTTGATGCATTGGGAAAGAGGGGTCTATCACCTTTACAAAAATGCACTGCCTCCATACGTATATTGGCATATGGAATTGGAGCAGATGTCGTTGATAACTATGTGCGTATTGGTAAGTTTACTGCAATCGAATGCTTGAAAAGGTTTGTCACTGATGTTGTTTCAATTTTTGAGAGTGAATATTTGCGAAAGCCAAATTCAAATGATGTACAACGTCTCCTCATGATGGGATAGGCTCGCGATTTTCCTGGTATGATGGGAAGTATTGATTGCATGCACTGGCAATGGAAAAATTGCCCTAAAGCATGAAAATGTATGTTCATGAGTGGCCATAAAGGGGTTCCAACAATATTACTTGAAGCCATTGCCTCTTCAGACCTATGGATATGGCATGCATTTTTTGGGGTTGCTGGTTCTAATAATGACATAAATGTATTGGATCGATCACCGATATTTGATGATCTTTTAGAAGGTCGTGCTCCCGAGGTAAATTATAATTTAAATGGTAACAACTATAATATGGGGTACTATCTAGCAGACGGAATCTATCCTGAATGGCCTACATTCGTGAAAACAATTCCTCGCCCGCAAGGTGAGAAGAGAAAATTATTTTCTAAATATTAAAAAAGCCAAAGAAAAGACGTTGAAAGAGCATTCGGTGTGTTGCAGTCACGATTTGCAATTGTACGCGGTCAAGCACGATTCTGGGATAAAGCATATCTCGCTAAAATAATGAGAGCGTGCATTATACTGTATAATATGATTGTTGAGGATGAGAGAGACACATATGTCACTCCATTCGGCCCTTTACCTTCTTAGGTGAAGAACCTTTTACACCATATGAAAGGTATATTGAAAAAAATATCCAAATCCATGACAAAAACAAATATCGTCAACTACAATCCGACCTGGTTGAGCATATCACAAGATTCCATAATAGTGGTTAATTTATTTCAAATTTAATGTGTTAAATTATCTTGTTTTTTGTAATGTTTTTTCTTTTAAATTATGTAATGCATTTTAATTATAAATTGTGTTTTATTTTTAGTTTCATTAATATTAAATATTTATTATATTATTAGCTAAATATAACATTATGTATGCTTGATAAAAAATATAACATATAATATAATTAAAAAAGACAAGGATGGCCTACACAAAATATTGAGCCGGACCTTTGCGTTGGATCAAATTGTTCAAGTTAACTCACCTGGATCAAATTGTTCAAGTTAACTCACCTGTCCAGTATTGCTTATGTGGAATCACTTTTCGTAGAGGACCTGGGTTTTGGAGTGGACCTGCTCTAAGGTGTCGAATGGAAGTGCTCTAATTGACTATAAGTATACAATCTCAAATACATTAATTGTTTTACAACTTGAAATAAATAGTGATGGACAAACAACCAACATATTTCCAAGTATGAATCCATAAGTGTGGATATCCAACGTATTTACCAATCAAGAACTTCAGCTACCATAAACTTAATATACCCAAGGATTAATGTAAATATAGCACTTGAGAAAGCTAATACCCAAAACTCGTATGATGTCGAGTATATACCTACAGATCTACAATCCTAGGTTTTGTTTCTCTTCAAATTTTGATCTTAAATCATCCAAGGTTGGTATCTCTCCATTTTTCAAGATTGCGTGCCACCACGTCATAAGCTCATCCTGCAAAATGAACTTCTAGTTAGAGATGATACTAGAGAGTTTCATATCAACAGAGAGTAGTTGTGTTTTTTAAGTAATAATATACAGTAATATCCAATGCATACTAATTTTAAGAAAGGAATAATAAGAGTGGAAATTCAATTGTGCTTTCGATTGATTTATTTATTCACAATCTATAAAGTTCCTATCCCCAAACCTCAACAATCTATAAAAGTTCAAACAAAGTTGGGCAGTTTTTCTTTTGCTAGTTAATTTGGACAGCTTTATAAGTAATTTAACCTTATCTGATTCCATACACTTCCACTATGTTATACTCATCTTAAATTCAGCAACTCGAGTTTAGCAACACATTCAAGATTAGCAATAGAGGAGATCTGTAGAATGGCTTATTAATACTCAAAGATGCATATCTGTTTACCTCTGAAAAGTCGTGATTTGATATGTACTGGCTTTCAACAGAACATCTAATATCCCCAACACTAACAAAGATAGATCTTTCAGAACTTTTCAACATCATTTTTCTATGCGATTCTGCAAATTAGTGTTGTGAAAAGAAATGGAAAATGGAATTGGACAATAAAAAATCTCAAGAATGAGGAAAGGATTATTACAACTTAAGGATATCAAGGAAATGTTACCATTTATGCATGCAATATAGTACCCTGTGCCACCCAGTTTCGTTTCCCACTTCCTAAGCCGCAACCTCAAGAAAAATCCATTCAAATGTACAAGTGATCTATTTGTATTCATCCATCTGTACCGTTAACATCAAAAGAGTGCATACATTATAATCAGCTAAACAGTAACTGGTTTTGACTAGTCAAATACATATTGTACTTTATTATGCTAAACAATATTTTGAATTATCCTTGGTGCATTGTGGAGGAAAGCTAATATACTTGGTACACATGATTACATCCATACCATCTGTCTAACATTCTACCCTTAATAACATGTCAGTGCAAAATAAACGAATAAATATGACAGGGATCGGAGGGAAAAATTAATATTTATTGGCAAAAAATAATCACAAATTAATACAAGTGTTTGTTATAACTTATAAATATTGCACGCAAAGAAGAAAGTACAGGATTTTCAACAAAAAAAAACGCATTTCTGTAATGATGTAATCTAGTCTGGTACTTAAGTGTGTCTGTATGATCAAGCAAGGTCTTGACTTACTCAATGATGCAAATTTGCAAAAAGCAACAGACGAATATATAGTCCCACTTCACAATTTAATGATGGATTATGCACACTACCAGAAACAGCTGACCATCTATAGCTCATGGGTCTGTCATCTGTGAGGGGATGAGCATGGTGCGGTTTTAAATTGTGCAGTTTCGGTTTCAAAACCATTATCGTAAATTATGAGTTATTATTTGTCTATAAAAATTCGATCAGAGGATTTTGAGGAATGTTGGGAACAATTTGTTTAAAATTATTACATAGCAATCATGTGTAAACTTAACCTGAATGCTTGAGACCTTGTCTTCGTATCAAAATATTAGACTCGGAAAAACTTTACTGCTAGCCAAGTCTACACTATATTCCAGAGTTATAAAAGTTCACTGCTAACTAAAGTGAATACCTATTATCACTTGTGAGGCTGCAGTGACATGAAATTGTACTATTGTAGTAGTTAGTTTATTGGTACGTGACAATTCAAACTGCAGTAGAACATACATTAAGGTTGCTGTAGAGCATACTTTGATCGCACAATTTGATAAACATGTGTTGCAGTAGTAATAATGGATGTAATATAATCTATAAAATTTATATTTATAATAGATATATATTATAAATCTAATTAGTAAATCTAATATATTATATATCTATGTTACATATATTATTGCAGTTTGGTTTCTATTCGGTGCGGGAGATGTTAGAAACCAAACCGAAGCCAAAAGATTCAGTTCGGTTTTGTTTTGGTGCAGTTTTCATTCGGTACGGGTTTTTTCAGTGCGGTTTCGGTTGGGCTTTGCTCATCCCTAGTGTCTTTGTATATTAGGTGGGCTTAATTGCTAATAAAGCAAGCATGCACCTTTAATTGTTCTCTTACTTTCTCTTTTAAGTTAAGACTATTGCATTTACCAATTAAAGAAAGAGAGGATTTTAGGCACATGACAGGCAGTTATATTTGATAGCAATTATATTCTGTAATGGAAGGGAAGAAATTTTTTCTTACTGGAGAATATGCATACGAGACAAGCGAAGCTTCCTAATAGCTTCAAATATGTTTGATGCATCACAGGAAATGGGTTTACTAGCAGATTTGCACTCCGGTGGGACCTGAGATTCTTTCACCTTAAGCTCCTTGTAACATGAGGAATTATTGTTTTGAACATCATTACGACACGCCACCCTTCTTTCCGAGCCTGATGTTTTACAAACTTTTCCACTGTAACTGCTATTGTCACTAGGGACTTTGCAGTGACTCTCCATTGTGAATAACATACTAGAATATGGTTCACCGCTCTGATAAAGCTGAATATTAGCAGTCCGATAATTATGTATGGGAGCATTTTTGTTTGGTTGTTGCCGTCTACTTGAAGTTGCAACGGAACAAGAGATGGCCAAATGCCCTAGCTGAAGACATTTTATGCACCAATGATCAGATCCTTCTACTGCATCATGAGAACTAATATTTCTCATAAGGTCCACTAACTCAGATTTTTGGACCTCTGGGCAACTGACTAAACCGTGACCATTTTTCCCACAATAATGGCATGTAATTTTGAAGGGAATTGGATCATTTTGAGCAACTGAAGGAATATTTTTGAGGACTTCCAGTCTCCTAGCAAATGCAGAAGCCATAGGTTCTAAACTCTTAAATGTTGGGGGCGGTGAATTTATCCTACACAAAGGCTTCCCATGGTTGTGTTCTACAACCCTGTCGAAGCCAATAGAAGCCTCGACCAACTTAACCTTACCCACAACATTCTTGGCATTGTAAGCAAAGCTTTCTGCAGACTCTGATTTTTTCTGACTTGATGTAGAATTAACATGATTCTGAGGAATATGTTTTATGAGTCCAGAGGAGTCTTCTGACTTAATTTGTGAATTATTCCAATGGTCCAAATCTAATGGAGGAGTAGGAGTCCTGGATGAAAACCGAGTGATCCACAAGTTCCGAAATAAATCATTTTTCGGAATTATGTTTGGCATCACTTGGCCTTCGGCTGGTATATGCAATGACTTGTCCTCGAAATTGGCAGATTTTTGTTTATCCAACCAAGTATGGGTGGATCTTGGTGCTTTTTTGTTGCTGCATGTTAGTCTGGTTAAATTCATTTTCTCTATTGATTTTGCCTTCGAGCTCTCTGGAGTAGAATCATTATTCCCGCATAGTATACGGTGTTGAGATGAAGTCTGAATTGATAAATCTCCTCCATTTCCTCCAGATGTATGGTGGTCTGAATTAGTATTATCCAAAAATTTATTGCAAGAGTCATCATTCTCCCTGTAGAATGATATCGGCATTACATTAATAAATGACTTTTGAGACTCCATACTTTCTTTAGCACCTGATACAGTAGGATCATCATCAGTTCTCTCAGTTTCTACTGTCTTTGGGTAATAAAGGGACCGGAACATGGACTGAAAACCCATATGTCCACTTCCAGGATCTTGGATTTTATTGCAAGCTTGATTTTGTTGATCATAACAATCAAGCCCATAACTGGGATGACCGAGTCCAAGAGCAAGAGGACACTTATCTTGGTTTGCTTTGGGTAATCCCTTCACCATGTTTGATATCCAGTTCACGAAAGAACTACCTGGTTTTGTAGGAGATGTCAAAGTAGGAGCTTCTTGTTGTAGACTTTTGATTCTTTTGCTCCCAACAACCAACTGATTTTCAAAATTTCCGCGTTTCTTTCCTTTCGAAGATAAAGTTGCGCTATTAGAACTTTCCATGCTGTCACGGCTATCATCTTCACTTTTGGTTATATTTTCAGTAATATTCTTACCAAACAAAGTTATTTTTTTGCCTTTTCCTTGCAACATCTTAATTTTATTCTCCTCGAGAGTCCCAAAAACTTCAATTGGATAAGAGCCCTCCACTCGAGATCCTTTTTCGCTCTGCCCACAAGCATTGTTCTCAATCACATGTTGTACTTCATTTTCAGCTGACTCCTCGAGCCCCTCTATAGGTGCATTTTCCAAGCCATGTGCCTTCATGTCCAACATTTGGTCTCCACTAGCAACATCTTCAATTCTACTGCTAGTGATATCTTTGGTCTTATATTCTAGCAGTGGCAGTGCATCTACTGTATTTTTATCTTGTTGACCTGCAGAAGAACCTATGCAATATGTAGTTTGACAGAAGTAAGTAATAAGTACAATTTGAGTGCTTAACCGGAAAACATATCAAATATTTCAGTTCCACTTTTCAAACTACTAGACTAACCGAGCAATATATTTTTTTCCACACTAAATGACCCAACTGACTGGCAAGAGTAATAACTTAACTGGTGGAAAATAGCACAAGCTGAAATTGTTGTCGGTTAAAGTTCAAAAACAAGAGTTTCTGGATTTTTATTTTTTGTTTTATATCTTACTTTCTAATAAATATTGTAAGTACTCGAATCATTATAAGGATACATAATTAATACATTTCTATTCCCGTTTTTGGGAAACTATAAACAAAATCAAAACAATTCATGCAACTGAGATATGTAGTATTCTACAGTAATTCATAAGTGAAGAATAAACAAAATGTATAATAACAAAGCGAACCTGTATCAGTTTTACTTCTTGTTGCTACGTCTTCAGATTGGATATCGTTTTGACAGCAGAAAGCTTTCTCTTCGTGGTTGCATTCCTGTTTCTTATTGAAATACACTGCACGTTCTTCTACCACAGGGTTAGTGTCCAACCTGTCACCACTCATGCCTGGTAAAATAGTAAGTTGCTCAGAAAATCGTACTACAAAATTACAAATTTAAATGGTTAACAAGAAGATCAAATAGAATAGGAGAACAAGATGAAAAAGTTAATCATGAAGTAAAATTTAAGGAAAGAAGTATCCTGCCTGAGTGGCGTGCATGACTAGATCCTAAGAGAGGACCAACTTCACTATTTACTGTAAGTTCAGCTTGTAATTTGGTTACTTTTCGGTCACCAATGGACTTGTCATCACGGGCAAGAGTCATGTTGCTTGGTCCTGTATCCCACGGGCAAGAAGGTACGTTTTCAGTCCTGTGTTCCACAAGGGTTGTGTCAATCCTCAAATCTGCATTTACACCTGCACCTGAACTGGTCTTCATTCTTGTCCTAACGGAGGGATTGGGATAACCCAGAGGAAGCCCCAGTTTCATATCTTTATTGTCCTCGGTCATAATTCGTAAAATACAGCTTCACGATACATTCTTAAGATTCCCAATGAATATAAGCTAGTCTTTGAGATGGGGGGGGGGGGGGGGGGAGGTGAGCAAAAAAGTGCAGAAGCTCAAAAATTGTTTATAGATCTCTTAATCAATTTTCAAAATTTCATGATATGTCAAACAAATTTTCACATCAATCTGCAATTCCCATTTTCCATAATAGCTATGACAATTCACAAATAAGTAACAAAATATCAATACACAAATGCAAAAAATCTTGGAAATCAATAATTCCACATGGGCAACTAATGAAGAAAATTAAATTCACACACATTCATTCACAAACTCATAAACTCATATCAAGAAGATGATTAGTATATTCACTAACCTTTAAAGAATGAAGTTTCTTGTTCAAATACAGTAAAAGTACCAAGATAAGTAAGCATGCAAGTATATATAAGAACAATTAAAATTAGAATTTAGTGAAGGAAAGAAGGGGGAGTAAGGGGTAGTTGCATTAGAGCAGCTGAGAAGAGACTTTACATCAGCTTCTACTTTGTTTAAGTGGTTAAGACTCTGCCACGTTCACTTCACTTCTTTTACACATGCCACTCTCAAGTCTCCACATCAACATGCCACTCATATAAAATAAAATATTTAAAATAGAAAAAAGAAATCCTTACCCACGCATAAATTAAATACACTACTTATTCCCCTCTATTTTAATTTGCTGGGAGATATAAAAGTATGGGGTGAAATTAGATTTGAAAAAAAGTTCTCTAATTAACGAGAAAATTAAATTAAAAATGGAGGGATTAAGAGGAATTAAGTGAGATTGCGTGTGAGGATGTATTTGATTTGTATATGGGCATAACCATTAGATTATATATATATATATATATATATATATATGAGTGAAATCGAGAGAGACCATGTTTAGTTAGAGACCAAAAGACCTTTTTCATAATTTATAATTATTTTTATATTATAAAGGATAGTATAAGAATTATGAAAATACAATATATATATATATACATTAAAGAGATATGGTATATATAATATTACTTGTAAAGATTGAGTATAATTTTCAAATTTAAGTTGCCCATATACGCATTTATGATATCTTTTATTTAATTTTTTTGTCAGGTGAGATATTCTATTTAATTTATTCCATATATTTAATGGGAGCTAATTTAGGTAGAGTTAATACACTTACTATATTTTTTATATCATCAATTTTAAAATTATTGCACCTTTTAGTATTTAATGTGAATCAATTTTTCTATCATCTTTTTAATTTAAAATTTAATATATTATGTTTTATAATATAAATCGATTGTTTGTCCAAAATTTAGTATTATTATTGTTTATTTGAGATAGTTTCAATTTATTTTGTCATGACTATTTTGAAATGTTATTTTATTCACAAATAAAATATCATGTAAGATTTTATAAAAGATTTTTTTTATCAATGCTTAAAATTGTTTATTGTAATGTCCACCAATATTTTACATTTTTTATTTTTGATAAAAAAGATTTTTCAATTATTTTTAAAAAATCTTAATCGAAAAACACATAAGAGAATCTCAGGAAGATATTATTGTAAAGAATCTTAGTTAAAAGTTAAAAACTAAAGAATCCAGAAATATATCATTGCAAAGAATCCAGGGAAGATATTAAAGTGAAGTAAAACACTTAAGAAAATTTCTTTTTTTAAAATAAATTATTTATAAATTTATTTTATTTCTTATTTTAAGAAATAAAAAATACATTAAGAAATAAAAAGCACTTAAGAGAATCTTATTTTAAAAAATAAAAAATATACAAGTAAATCTTGTATTAAAAACAAAACACTTAATATAATCTTTTAAACAATCTTAGTCAAAAGTAAGCAACTACAAATCATTGTAAAGAAGGAATATATCATTGTAAAGAATCCATGAAAATATTAAAGTGAAGTGAAACACTTAAAAGAATCTCATATTTATTTAAAATAAATTATTTATAAATTTATTTTATATTATAAATTTATTTTATTTCTTATTTTAAGAAATAAAAAGAACTTAATAGAATTTTATTTTAAGAAATAAAAAATATATAAATAAATCTTGTATTAAAAACAAAACACTTAATAGAATCTTATATTAATTTAAGAGTTTCGTAAAATAATTAATAAGTAATAATAAAAACACTTTTTAATTATTTTTAAGAAATAATGTAAACTAATATAGAAACAAATCATAAAATGTTTATTAAAGGTAAGTGAAACACTTAAGAGAATTTGTTTTTGTAGTAATTTTGAATAAAATTTAAGATATACAGATTTTAAAATAAAAATTAAATATGAATTACTATACACAAATTATTATTATATGAGTAAATCCTAAATAAAAATTAAAACATATAAATATTGTAAATAATAACAAGGAAGAAGTTAAAATATTTAAAATAAATAAAAAAAATTAAATATATTATATTAAAATTTTAAATTGTTCGATATAATTATTTATATATTATTCATAATAATAATATTTAATAATTTATAAATTACAAATTACATGTATGTGTGTAACACAGACAAATAATCTAGTGTTATTGAAGAATTGAATTTGTTATTTAAGAAGGACTTACAACACACCGCTCGTATAGCTTAACAAATTTATTTAAATTTGAAATAAATTTTGTTATATAGCCCATTTTCAAATATGAATACAAAGTTTTTTTTAATTTCAAACATATTTTTAATCTCAGTTAACAAAATTTAATTATAAAGGAAACTTTTAATTATCATCTCAAAAACTAAATTAAGATTAAGAGTTTTTTTTAGTCAACTAAAACTATACATCCATATCATTGGAACAATAATATTTTTCACTATTTAACTCTATAATAATTTATAAAAATTTCACTTTTATGTTAATAAACATCTAATTGTAAATAGATAAATATTTTTATTTAAAGTGGGTTGAATAGGACTCGATTTCACAATTTGTTTTCTTAACTTCTTGCGGAGATTGTCCACATTTATGGGACCTCATGTTAAACGAAATCTGGTTGCATCCTTCAGTCCAACCAGGAATGATTTATACATGGTCGCAATTATTGTTGAGGACTATTAAAATGGCTAAGTAGGTAACTCAAATCTGAGTCAGATTTTTTTTTTTCATATAAATTTTAATCAAATCAAGTTTCACATAAGAAAACAAAAATAATTGAGTTCAAAATCGAACTAAATTTGGTGATGAACGCTTCAGATGGTTTGTTTCATATTTTTGTTAATCTCTTGCCAAAAAGCTGAACTTAACCTTAGACGACAGAACCACTAGGGCTATCCAATCCTGTATTATATTAGGAATAGAGTAGTCAAGTTCAAAAACCTAAGTAGGTTGTGCATATCATGAGCACCCATAACAAAATAACCCGAAGCAGCAGACTGAAATTCCCTGAAATTATCAATTTATCATACCGTAGTATTTCCCTGGCATGAATATTAACACAATTTTTCCCTCTAAATTTACATAATGCTGAAACTTACAACGCCAGTTGAGTACAGACTACAGATCCAGGTTCTGCCTTGGTGTTATAAATTCATTCATTCTTATAATTTGGACTCATCGAAGAATAAACTGTATAGTTCACGGATTGTTAAGTCACATACATACTTTTGTCTCAATGACAATGAGTGTGTGTGTCTGCTTCTACTCAGCGTCAAGTGGGTACTTGACAATTGGACAAGTTGTGTAGATAGAAATCAGGTCCACTTTTGTACTGATAATAACCACCACCAAACAAAAAAGATTTTGAAATCATACGGAACCAGTTGATCATTTCAATGAAACTATACACCTAAAAACAATTCAGTGAGTGGTCACAGATTTAAATATCTACATATTTTACTTTTATCGAGTTTCAAATTCTCGATATATTATTATCCGATAAGTTAAATGTCAAATATTCGAGGCCTAAAGGATATCCGCTAGATTACAAATCAAATATTTGAGAGCTCTATTTGCAATATACTGTACTATCTTAATGTATCAATAGAGACAAGATATGAGACACAAGCCATGTATTGTTGAACTACTACTTCGAAAGGGTTCTTTTCACAATAAAGGCTATGATAAGATTTGTGTCGTGAGAAATCATTTGTGATTGTTGACTCTTGGCTTCACTGGTAGCTAGTGTTCTGTTTATTCATGATTGGTAAATGTTTTCATCAACAAGTGAGCTTTGCGCCTTCAGACATTGCAGTTTAAACTAGTTATTTTAGCTGGAGATTCATGGAATACGTGACATAACAATTTTCAGTTTAGGTCTTAACAAATTGAGTTGTAACCAGATCCTGTCTTATCAATTTTTGGAGAATGTATTAAAATGTAAGATCTGAATGAAGGTATAAGCGGATTGCATGCATATCTTAGGTTTGATTTTGCAATTTGTAAACGTGTGGTGTACAAGATCAACCCCTCCAAATATTATAACTAGTACTGCAGATTATTATGTATCATATATTGTAATCGTATACAGGGTGCAGCTACTAGAGTTTTGAAACACAACAACATATACTCCCTCCGTGTTTAGCTTATAAAGGATTGGGAGCCTGCACAAGGTTTATATCTCCGCTTATTTGAGGAAAAAACTATTACAATTGTATCTGGTGTCTTACGCTATACTCCCAAGTTAGAATTAGGAGAGAAGAGAAGAGAACGGAAAATAAATTTTTAAAATTTTTCCTTCAAGTTGTGCTCCTGAGTTTTTTGGGAAGAGAAGAGAAAAGATTGAGAGATAAATAGTTAAATCTGATTGTTTGGTGGGCATACAGGCTATTCACAATGGTATTCAATTGCTATCAGATTTTGGGCTACTAGTAGAAGATGGCAAAGTGATTCTAGCTACGTTAAGTGATATATCAGTAAAATTTGTTAAATGATCTGCGAATCGAGCTGCACATTTTATTGGAGGAAAATTCTCGAGAAGTTATTGAACTTGTGATCACGGAGGTCTGTTCCTCCTGATCTTTTCATATATTTTGCAGAACGATTTCTCTGATTAATGAAGTTAAACTTCCTTAAAAAAAATAAAAAATTGAGTCAAACTTGTGATTTTAAAAAAATTGAGTCAAACTTGTTGAATTCCATCTTATGTCAAGTTAAATATAATATTAATACCCTTCGACATTTTGAGCCGTCAATGAGTATTTCTAGAGTTACAGCGAAGTTGAATTTTAAACTTAAAATTTATGGTTCGGCTTTCTATCACGCTATGTATAATACATTTATGGTATTGATATTTGACATAGCCATTGATTAAATCGGGTTTTGGGTGATTAAAGTCTAGGGTTCATGTAGACATGTAGTGATGTTTTCAGAAAAGAAAAAAAAAACTAAATATTACGAGATAGATAAACTGCTTACAAGCTGAAAATTAAATGGTTAATTTATTTCAGGGAGTATTTTTCATTACGGTATTTAGATGCACAGTATAACAAACAGAAAAGCGGTCATTCTTTTAGATACAGAAGAAAAGAAATCAGTTTCATTTAAGTGTTAAATGATTATATGAAAGTTGGCATTTAAAACAAAAGATACAAACTCTCACCGAACGCAAATCTTATCAATTCCCAGTTTGTCGGATGGCAACAATTCTTTGTCCAGCTCCAACTAGCAAGGTTTTACGGGTTGCCAGATATGAACACCCAATTTCGCAACATCCTTTGAAATTCCGGGACAGTTTGGCTTATCTTATTTCTCAAAAATAATAAAAAGCATGCAAATGTGTATTTTTTCCTGAAAATAAGCACTTATTTATCTGAAAAAATGAAAGTCAAACACCCCCAGACCATATTCTCGTAAAGTACAGGAGTCGCCTCATGCAGTCTGTCCATCTGATTTGTGAGATTGCACTGCAGACCAATGGCAGATGTACTAATCATTATCCACTATATTCTGATACTTTAATTCTTCTGTAGACTACTGTAAGTGGCTGTAGTATAATGCCTCCCAGGCTTGATAACCCAGTTGTAAAAAAACGCCTAAATTTGTTAGGCCTCATCAAATCTGGATATTGAACTGACTGCAACAATGGACTATGTAAAAATAAATGACTCCGAGTGTAGCTGAGTTGGTGAGAGTACTAATTATTAAGCAATGCATGCAACCAAAGGGCCGTGGAGAATTTTTCAAACGCTCCAGGTTGAAGGGCCACCAGTATGGTCATTGTGGTCAGAGAAAAGTTCCATCTACATTGGTCATATCTTAATTAACCCAATCGAACTCGACAATGGAGTTTTAGTTGAGCGCATTTAGCTCAGCTCATAACGCCCCAACTAGAATATGTTTGGTTCACATAACTAGTGATTTAATCGGGTTTCGGACATTTTAAAGTCTAGGGTTCAAGCAGGAGTATTAACACTTTTGTAGTGACCTTTTCGCAAATGAAACAAATAAATAAATTATGAAACAGATAAACATTCCTCAAAACCAACATTAATGTTGTTAATTCATCAGTCCAAACAGGTCCATTATGTGCTCATTTAACATATATAACAGTATTTTTTGTTCAGTTTGACTTATCAGCTACCCTTTCTTTTGAATTTATCAAGCTACTTAGGGGTTGTTTAGTTCACGGAGTGATATCGGATTCTAATCCGGTGATATGAGTATATCATGTGTTTGTTTGAATGGTGAAATGATTTTATTAATTTAATATATTTTTTAATAAGTAAAAAAATGTAAATAATTAATATGAAAAATAAATCATTATTATTTCTCAAACATTAAACAATCTCATTATAAAATTTTTATTTCAAGAATTAACATGTAATTTTATAAATAAAAATAAATATAAAAAAAATTTAATTTGATTGTCCATACCTATAACTCATACTCATCCCTCGTACTCACATACCCCTAATATATCAAAAACCCATACTTATGGGTTTGAGCTATGAATTTTAAAATTTTAAACCAAATACCAGATATGAGTTTGAAATGAACAAAACTCATAGCTGATACCTAAATTCGACGAACCGACAATCAGTATATATACGATTAGTTCGTTCAAGTGCCTTGTGATAATACAAAAGTTGGCATTCATAATGGAAGATACAAACTCTTCATCTACATCAAGTCTAATCAATTCCCAGCTCGCACGCGAGCGATTCTTTGCCCAGCTCCAACTAGCAAGGTTTTACCTATCGCCTCTCTATGAAGTCCACATGCAAGTGCTACAGTTCCAGCTATAACTAACCATTTCCAATCTATAAAACCCTGCTCTCTGCCCTGAACATCTTCAGCACCACATGCCTCCTTGTCACCAGAGACGATCTGTGACGAATCAGCATTTCCTTCAATACATATCTTCGTAGTGTTTCTTGCTACCAATGCGTTTCTAGACACTGGTGCTTCAGATTTCCTGGCTAGCTGATATGCTCTGAAGCCACCATTTAACTTCTTGACAGTTCCCCACATTCCGTGACGAACACTCAATTTCGCAACATGCTTTGGGATTCCCATATCCTCATAATGCACAAGAATCACCACACATGCAAGCTGTCCATCTGATTTGCGAGATTGCACTGCATACCAATAGTAGATGTACTAATCATTACATATTATATATTGAGTGTACTTAAATTCTTTTGTAAAGTTACTGTAAGTGGCTGTAGGATAATGCTTACTAGGCTTGATAACCCAGCTCGAAAAATAAGTGTCAACACGCCTCATCAAAGCTGGATACTGAACCGACTGCAGCAATGGGCCATGTTAAATTAAAACACATCATATTTTGACTTATTTGCAACACAACTGTTACGAAAAATAAAGATAGCTCCATTCTAGAGAAGGTTTGGAATAAGGTGCAATAAGGGTAAGTCCAATGCTAAAGCTAAGATGGTTATAGCAATAACTATATTTTGGAAGCGAAAAATGACTTTTGGTGCCAAAATACAACTTGTGCTCCAATGCTAATGCCAAAATCGCTATAGCTATTGTTATATCCAAATAAAGCCTTCCACCAAAGATGTTTCCCTCCTTTTTTTAATAAAAGATGATGTGTCAAGGATGATTATAGACATGTTTGGTTCTATACAAAACCAATTATCCATTCAACTATAGGTATGCATCAATGGGGTGGATTTTTGTAGATTAGTTTTATATTTTAGCTACAGAACCAAATATAGCTATGCATTGGACTTAACAGATGCACAATATACCACCTCCCCAAAGAGTTAGGCCCCCTGATTGCTATTCCCACGTAAATGATGTAGTGATGAAATCGAGATGTACAAGTTGCAGCAAATAAATTATATAATACATGAATTATGTATACACAAAACATTAAGTTATACACAAAACATATAATATTGGACCTTTTTGAGATTATTAAAGAATCTTTAGGTGCACGCTAGCCTAAGAGAGAATCTTTTCCTAGTAAAGGCGGCACCTACCACCCCCTTTCTCCAGGCTAGAAAATATAGTTCGGTATTTGCCACAAACAATTCATAATAACAAAGTCAGTTTCACATTCTCACAAATAAAAATCAAATAAAAACAAGTCTGTTGGCTTCAAAATTAGTATGCACGATACGTCGATACCCTCTCTATCAGAGTCCAGTGACACAATAAAGTAATAAACATGCTGATTGAGTTTGGAAGTTGTATCAAATTGAATCGTACAATCACCATTTAGGAACACACAATAAAACATGTTTGTTAGTTACATTTATTTTAAGTTGTGGTTAGAAACTAACCAACCAGATACAGATTATCAGGCTACTTAAAAGTAATAATACTGTCAGATCACTACAATTATGCTGCTGAAAGCAATATATACCTGAGAGGTAAACAAACAAAATATAACAGGAAGAGCAACATACTAAGCACCTTAGTCACACAATAAAATGTCTTCCCAGCTTCCCATATTCTTCGACCAATGATGTATTCTCGATCACTGCAAAAAAAAATGGAAACTGCATATAGGCAAAGAAACTGCAAAATCAATACAAAAAGTGGTAAAACAGGAACTGCTACATTGAAATAACCATTTTAATCCAGTGGACAATTGTTGTTCCTGTACAAGGGTTTTCCTCAACCATCTTGAAACGCGCCAGCATAGGATCCCATTTAGGTCGAAACTCATCATCCCAGAAGATATCTCTTACCAGCTCTGGAGTTGCGTCCTCAAAGAAAGTCTTGCTTTTATAAATTACAGGCCCCATCTGATAAACACGATGCAATTCTTACATGTGTAAATGCTCGATGAATTTATTAAATACACAGACGAAATATTTTGCATTGCTCAGTCTGACTTTTAAATACCACATAATTAAATGAACTTTTCCATACACTTGTGGATAAGAGCATTCCAAAGTAGAAAGTACTGCTTGATTAGATAGATACTGTAGGGTTCGGAAGCACATACATCCACTCATACATATAGTACATAAGTTACTTATGTACTATTGTTGGGAAAAACTAAGAAATAAATAGTATATGTGTGTAAATATCAGAAAGAATAAAGACTTTAGTAGTCTTATTAATCATTAACTGCAATACATGAAAACAAATGAGCATGCCTATTTATATAGGCTACTAGATAACAAGAATAGAGAAATTCTAGCAACTTAGCAGATTAAGGATAAAACCACAACATCCACTACTAGCTTATTTGTAGGAACACTAACAACTACTAAACAACCCTGAATTATAGGAAATCCTAATATCAAATAAGTAATTAATAAAAAAGACCACGTCAAACAACTTTGAATTAATTTTCAACACCCTCCCTTGATTCAAAGTTTCGAATACCCATCAAACTTCTGAAGTAGCAGAACTTCTCCATGGACAAGGATTTTGTCAATATATCAGCCACTTGCTCATGTGTGCTGCAGTACTCCAAAGTTATCTTTTCTTGTGCAACCAAGTCACGGATAAAATGATGGCGAATGTCGATGTGCTTTGTTCTACTATGGAAGGTTGGATTCCTTGACATTGAAATTGCTGCAATGTTGTCACAGAATATTTCAATTTCACCTTCCTGCACTTGATTCATTTCAGCTAGCAATCGTCTTAGCCAAATAGCTTGACAAGCTGCTGATGTAGCGGCAACATACTCAGCTTCAGTTGATGATAACGCTGTCATAGGCTGCTTCTTTGAACTCCAAGTAATGACACCTGATCCAAGAGTAAACACACTTGCTGAGACACTTTTTCGATCATCCAATGAACTTGCCCAGTCACTATCTGTAAATCCACAAAGCCTGAGATTTGCCACTTTCGAATACATAATTCCATACTCCATAGTTCCTGCAATATAACGCAAGACTCTCTTTGCTGCACCAAAATGAATTTTTGATGGCTGTTGCATAAACCTGGAAATCAAATCAACAGAATAAGCAATATCCGGACGTGTGTGAGTCAAGTAAATCAAACCACCAACTACACTTCTAAATTTTTTAGCATCAGCCATCTCTGCACCGTCATCTTGCTGCAACTTTTCATTAAAATTCATCGGTGTATCAGCACGTTTGAAATTAAGCATACCAAACTTGTTAAGAAGATCTTTCGCATATTTTCTTTGGCTGATAAATATCCCATCAACGCTCTGCTGCACTTCAAGGCCCAGAAAATAGTGCAACAAACCCATATCTGACATTTCAAATTTGCTCTCCATATGCAGCTTAAACTCATCCAACAATTTCTTAGAAGAACTAGTATATATGATATCATCAACATATACACTTACAATGATAAAATCAGTACCTTCATTCTTCACATACAAAGTGGGCTCGTTGTCACTCCTTCAATAATTATTTTGTTGAAAATAATTATCAATCTTAGTGTACCATGCTCGAGAAGCCTGCCTTAGTCCGTATAACGCCTTAAGTAACTTGTATACTTTTGCTTCATTTCCTTGGAGAACGAACCCTTCAGGCTGAGTCACAAATACTTCTTCTTTCAAATCGCCATTCAGAAAAGCAGACTTAACATCGAGTTGATAAACTGGCCATTGTAATTGTGCTGCTAGTGAAAGAACAGTCCTCACTGTCTCAAATCGAGCCACTGGAGAAAAAAGTCTCCTCGAAATCGATGCCTTGTTGTTGTGCATATCCCTTCGCAACAAGTCGCGCCTTATGCTTTTGGATGCTTCCATCCGCATTAAATTTTGTCTTGAATACCCACTTCAAACCAATTACATTCTTTCCTTCTGACAAATCCACCAACTCCCACGTCTTATTCTTTTCAATTGATGACAGTTCTTCCGTCATTACTTGTCTCCATTCTTCTTTCACATATGCCTCTCCATAGCTTAAAGGGTCTGAAACAGCTAAAGCAAATTGGCACGCCTCATATACGTCTACCAGGGATTTAAACTTTCTTGGTATTGTCTCATCTGAAGTTTGTCGAGGAGAGAATGCAGAGTCTCTAATTGGTGATACATCGTTTGTATCATATGAAGCTTGACTTTCATTTTGACCTTCAACGGACAATGGAACCTGTTGCATGGATATACTGACCTTCTGCACCTGTTGGTTATTTTCAGAAAAATCCCAGCTTTCATTTTCATCAAAAATCACATTTCTTTTTATCAAGATTTTTCCATTCACAGGGTTATATAATCTATATGCTTTGGATGCAATACAATAACCAACAAAAATACATTTCTTTGATTTTTCATCAAGTTTCTGACGTACTTGTGAATTCACCAAAGCATAAGCAGCACACCCAAAAACTCTTAAGTGACTTACAATAGGTTTCCTGCCTTTCCAAACTTCATATAGAGTATGATTCATTACAGCCTTTGTTGGAGAGAGATTTAGTAGATAAACAGATGTCGCAACAGCTTCTGCCCAAAATTGATTGGAGAGCCCCTTCGCTTTCAACATACTCCTTGCCATCTCTACAACAGTACGATTCTTTCGCTCTGCAAAGCCGTTTTGCTCCGGAGTATAAGGTGCTGTCAACTCCATTTGAATGCCATTTTCTACACAAAATGAACTGAATTCTTTGGACATAAATTCTCCCCCTCGATCTGTTCGGAAAATTTTGATGCAGGCTCCACTTCGTTTTTCCACCATTGCTTTGAAGTGCCTAAATTTGTTAAATGTTTCTGATTTGCAATCCAAAAAATAAACCCAGCTCATGCGACTATAATCATCAGTAAAAAGTAAAAAATAATGACTCCCACCGAATGATTTAGTTTGCATTGGCCCACATAAGTCAGCATGAATTAATTCTAAACATTGTGAAGCCCTCCAAGATTTACCAACAGGAAATGGTTTCTTACATTGTTTTCCATAAATGTAGCCTTCACATAAAGTGATACAATCATTTTTTGGTAGTCCGAGAACCATACCTTTGTTGTTTAATAATTGCAGGCCTTTGATATTCAGATGCCCGTAACGCAAGTGCCACAACTTTGAGTTATCTACTCCACCAGTTACAAGAGCCATGCCTTCATTGCCTGAAATTTGCAGCGGAAATGTATTGTTCTGTGCTTTCATGACACTTGCCACCACCTGACATGTCAACTTATTTTTAATAATGCAAGCATCATCATCAAATAATAAAGAATGCCCTCCAGCAATTAGTTGTCCAACACTTAATAAGTTGTATCCCAAATTAGGTACAAACAGAACATCATGAATCTTTTTCACATTACCATGGTTGCTTTTAAGACCCACAGTACCTTTTCCTTCTACCTGCCAATTTTTGCCATCTCCAAGTTGCACCTTTAGCTTGTGTGATTCATCGAGATCATTAAATAATGTGCGATATCCTGACATATGCTTTGAACAGCCGCTATCTATAAACCATACCTCACTTGATTTTGGATTAGTACTTATAAGAGCCATAA
Organism: Oenanthe sinensis; assembly: GCA_028671895.1. NCBI lineage: Eukaryota > Viridiplantae > Streptophyta > Magnoliopsida > Apiales > Apiaceae > Oenanthe > Oenanthe sinensis. Next base: position 27,272,901 of record CM053813.1, on the reverse strand, counting down.
AAAGCTTACATTCTTCATCATTTTCTACTGCATAATTCGCACGTTGGTCTTTATACCAACAATCAGCCTTCATATGACCATATCCCTTGCAGTTATAACATTGAATGCCATTTTTATTACTGCTTTGCTCTCAAGACTGCCTCTGTCCATTATATTTACCTCTTCCTCAGTAGTTTCCACGTCCACGGAAACCATCACGAAAACCTCATCGTGCCTGACCTCTTCCGGGTGGACGATCACCTTCACTTGGTTTTCCCGAGTCCTTCACTTGGAATGCCATTTCATCATTTTTTCCAAGTGATCTATTAATTCTCGACTCGTGTGCTTGAAGAGACCCCATTAGCTCATCAAAACTAAACACCGTGAGTTCCTTACATTCCTCAATGACTGCTACAACATGATCAAATTTAGGAGTTAAACTACGAAGTACCTTCTCAACAACGGTTTGATCCGTTATTGTCTCCCCATAAGAACGCATCTGACTGACTATTGCCGTTGCTTTTGACAAAAAATCAGCAATCGAATCACCATTCTTCATGACTAAGGTCTCAAAATCTCGTCGAAGAGATTGCAGCCGCACCACCTTTACTTTAGAGTCTCCTTGAAATTCTTTCTGCAAGATTGACCAGGCCTGCTTTGATGTACTCGTCGCTGCAATGCGCGAGAACACACTATCATGCACAGCTTGCTGAATAATGACTAACGCCTTGGAATCCTTTTTCTTGTTCTCCCTCAATTTGTTTTCTTCATCCGTTGCCTTGTAACCACTTTCTACCATGTCCCAGAGGTCCTGAGATTTGAGTAGTGTCTTCATTCGTATGCTCCAGAACTCATATCCTTCTCCTTTGAAAACGGGAATGAGTGGTTGTGATGCACTAAAGCTGTTTCCATTATTCGCCATTGGAGGGTTTGCACTCAACTCTCGTGTATACACTCTGATCACTTTAAACTTAACCTAAGCTCTGATACCAAATTTGTTAGGAAAAACTAAGAAATAAACATTATATGTGTGTAAATATCAGAAAGAATAAAGACTTAAGTAGTAGTCTTATTAATCATTAACTGCAATACATGAAAACAAATGAGCGTGCTTATTTATATAGGCTACTAGATAACAAGAATAGAGAAATTCTAGCAACTTAGCAGATTAATGATAAACCCACAACATCCACTACTAGCTTATTTGTAGGAACACTAACAACTACTAAACAATCCTGAATTATAGGAAATCCTAATATCAAATAAGTAATTAATAAAAAAGACCACGTCAAACAACTTTGAATTAATTTTCAACAACTATAACAGCGATAATGTTCTATAGACAGCATTCATATTAGGGTGCTTTGCTGGAACTGTTGTACTACAGTACTGCAACATTTAGCACATCATTATAATTGACACTTATATTTATTTGTTATTATATATAAGAGGAAACACACAGAAGTGTGCAAATACAATATGAACCATGAAGGATATGTCGAACTACAGCCATTTACATAACAAGTAGCAGGTCCCTACAGAGCTATCTAATATTTATATTATTAACTCTAAAGATGCTAAAAAAGTTCACGATTCAAATCCAGTCATTAACGTATAAGATATAATATTTATATTATTAGAACTAGAAATGCTAACAAAGGTTTAGAGTTGGTATAATTACAAGAATTAAAAGAGACCATAATATCAATATTGATAATTACATATATAAATATTTTAAAAAAATGTTAAAATGTAATACCTACACATTTATACAATTATTTAGTTAGTACATGTTAAAAAAGTCCCGTGCATTGGAGGGGAATCAGAAATAGTTAGACTCCTTAAAGGAGAATTCCACCAGATCAAATCACAAAGAAAAAAGAAAATAAAGTACACAAGTCCCACCTTTGGATCATGTTGCCAGGCTTGATATGTCATGTTTGACGTGGAACGCTCCATCAAGTGTTGCCAGGTCATCTCCCCACCTTTTCCATTTATAAGATGCAAGAGTTGTTCTAAATCATTTTCATTGATAACAACATTTTCTTTACTTGGTGCTCTAGGTGCCATCCTGCAAGAAACAATCAAAGCAATGGTGATGAAAGTCACAATTTTTTTGTTGGTTATGGTCAAGTACTGATATTTAAGTACTCAATCACACATTCCTCGACAGAGACTTGAAACCTCAACCTCTTATTACCTAGAGGAGAGGGGTTAACACGGAAAAGGTCAAGAATGTCAGATTCAACAAGTGAACATAAAAAAGAATTGAAATAGGATAACATTAAGAGTAAGAATATTAGAACAGCCCATATCAATTTCTTGAAGACTGCAAAATTGACTATCCTGTCCAGAGGCAATTTAACCAGTACGAATCATAACGGCTGACTAATCCATGTTCAAGAGTTTCAACAATTTCCGGACACCATGAGAATGTTATTCCATTCCTCAAAAGTTAAAAACTCAACTTTTAGATTTTCACACAAATAATATACTAACTTTAATCGAATTGAAGTAAAGAGAATCTATCATGTTGATTGCAGGGCACTTGAATATTAGCTTTCATGTCCATAATAAATTATGAGAATATTGTAGATAGCAGTCTTGAAACCTTGCCGACCTGAGTTCTAATAACCGGTTGAGTTACAAGTTCCCGGAGAAGGAGTTACTAGCAAAATAAATTAAACATAACATAACAATCAAAGTAAAAGTAAATATAATATCCCAACCCATGACTGAATGTATATCGGACCCAATAACCCACAACAACGTATTCGAAAAAGTTAGCAATTTGGTATATAAGCTACTCCAATAGAGTTAGCTGTAATGGTTCCCTAAAATATAATCGTAATAATGTGCAGGGACTCGGCCGATCTCAGCGGAACGAGTCGTGTGACGAACTCTAAAATAAGACCACAACCTAGTCGCAAGCGTGAATGCAGAGAGAGCAATCCAGAGCCGGTAAGGTCCATAAGAGCCTGAGCCCTAAATAAAGCAAACCAGTCCATCTAGGCCTCCAGGACCAACCAATCACAAGCCCGATCACAGCAGCGAGCCATAAAGGAACGGAACATATTAAAATGTTGACGAGTAAGTGGATAAGCTTCAGATATTAGTTAGTAAACTAGGAGTTTCCATCTACGGGGTTCCAAACACCCGGCCATGGGCCCACCAACAGCCATGTCATCCAAGTTGGGCTTCTCGTTTCGATCATCAGGGGTCCCCACCCTTCTAGCCTTGTGGTACACCCAAAACTTATTAGGAGCAGCTGAACTCTGATTACCAGCTTCATCCTGCCATGTTCCATGCTCATCCACTTCATGCTCTTGTTCTTGATCAACTTTATGGTCAGTCACGGGTTGAACAATAATTCTCTTTCCTATAGCGCTGCATCTTCTTCGAGTCACACCCTGCATAGAATCATTCAAATTAATAAATTTGTCCTGGACTAATGGTTTCACCTTGCCAACATAGGTGCAATCTTTTACCATAGGGAGAATGTTCAACAACTCAGGGCAAAGCACACTAAACTGACCACAAGTAAAACACATCGGGGAGAATTTATCCCGAGACAGAGAACTAACTAGAACCCTATCCAGGAGTCGATTAGATGGTCCATGCATAGGAATAATAACAACAGAGGGCTTAACACCGAATGCCCCAATTCAAGTAGGATCCAACATTTGAGTTTGATTCTATGTACTGTTTACCATAGTCAAAGGAGTACCAACAACACTACTAATTATATAAATACCATCCACCGACCAATAGTTAAACAATACATTAGTAAGGCAAATCCAGACTTTTTGTGCTCCAATCGATTGGAGACTATGAAAATCCATCCTCGGGTTCAAGTACATTTTGGCATTTCCAACATATAGATGACTATAGCACAAAGTGTTCATAAGCACATAACCTAAAAAATGTTCTAGAACCTTTTTCCATTAGCACTTTTTCAACAACACAACAATTTTGAACAACAATTCCAAACGAAACCTTAGTCTTTAAAGAATTCGCGGAATCAGAATTATAAAGGTGATATAAGATTGAATTTTAAACGGACTCCCTTTTAACTTCAACTTCAAAAATTAATAAAAAATTTATTTATTAAATTACACACATATTCATTAACGTAATATAAAAATTTTCAAACTTATTTGATTGAATTATGTTACCAAAACACTTTCCCGTTAACCTGATCCATGAACACCCGGCGCACACGCATATGGACTAAGTTATGTAACGTTATCGCTTGCGTTTCCTGCTACTTGTTTTGTAAATTGACGGTGTAAATGGTAAAATAATCTCGAACTACATTGTTATTGTTGTTGAAAAACTTGTTGAGGAACTACTTTTTATTTTTATTTTTATTTTTTGCTTTTGGTTTTTCTGTAAAACATTGTCATATTAAAATTTTAATAGTACAAGTGTCTCAACTATAGTTAGAACATATCTATAAGAAAATGTCTAATGCGGGTGTCAAAATACATATCTATTTTAGCGGAAAAAAACATCTCTATGTCTATTTCAAAATACAACAAGAGCTATAGATATTCTAATTATAGGGCTAGATTTGTTCTCGTGGATAGCAACAACTATCTTTGAGATTCCTCATAACTCATTTTATTAGTATAATATTATTGTATAATTGTATATTTTTATCAAGTTTATTTTCTCTTTTAATGTTTGGTTTGTGTTTATTTTTATTTTGCAGATATTAAGAAGATATTAAAAATTTGTTTGTTAAAAGGAGATATTTGCATTGAAATCAAGAAATCACAACATATCATGATGAGTCAGCGAATCGTGATAAATCAAGGAAGAATCATCTATTCAGGGAAAGCTGAGCAAACAAATAACGACAATGAATATTTTAATTAAATAAAAATATTTTTGTAATTAATTTTCCCTTCTAATTGTTTTAGTATAAAAGATCTTTTGCATTGTATTGTTTTACTTTTTCTCTAGCATAGCTTTTCTTTCTCTCATGTACTCAATGCTTATTCAATAAATTTCAAGTTTCATCTTCAATTACTAGTATGAGTTCCTTTACTTTTATCATGATTGTCTCAATGATGCTAGGTTAAAAGCCATTTCTAAAGGGTGGATGCAGTCAGACTGAACAGACATGAATCTCGTGGTGTATGTGCTTAATTGAGATATATTTATCTTATTAGTTATCTCCAATATCATGTCTATATTAGTAATTTCATGCGAGCAACACAAGTAGAGTTGAGAGTTCGTATAGTTAGGATCCATATGATTTTGAGAATTGATTTAATTGGTAATATTACTAATTAGTTTTTACCACTTTTAAATAATATTTGATTTGGAATCATTGGTTGTCTTTATTCCGAATACTTATGTGTTTAATTGTTAGTAAAATTAATATTTAAATTACACCATGATTTTTATGTATTTAGCTGATGAGCCCTCCTTTAAATTGTTTGATTATTGATATATTTGAGTACTAGTTTATTTTTTTTATAGATTAAAAACTTAATTCGCGTTCTCTGTGGTTCGACCCGTACTTGCTTTTGTACTCACGTATACCCGTGCACTTGCGGTTTTTATTACTTAAAAGATTTATTTCTCAACAATTCTAATTTCCAAAATATAGAATCAAGGTTCTAATATATGTCTGTGCATTAGATTTATTATCAGAGATTCCTTAAGTTCGAAAGTTGGTTTCATATTTTCATTATTGCACCGGTTTTAGTAGTGCATGGGATATGCTTGAAGAAAAAAAATCGAGTTGGCTACAAATAAAGATCTTTTTATAGGGGATTCATCTTGCGAATGTGAAACTAAATTTTGGGATTATATTGGCGGGGCAAAGATTGAAGACATGCAAGGGGTTAGAAAAGACTTGCATGTGTTGAAGGTCCCTCGGAGTTTCTATAGATCCAGATTGTTGTTAATGTGGTTGAAATCATTTTTATAATTCACCCTGTTCTGCTTGTTGCTGCTATATGTTTAAAAGCTGTTTTTTTAATGGCATGCGTTTATTAGCTCCATCATCTCTCTGTTGTACAGCTGCTTTATAAGTTCACAAATTGAACTCTCAAGGTTGATTTTGCAGAGCTCTGTAGCTGTTGGACTGCTTTGTTTCAGCTTAGTTTTGTTTTTTATTGGATGTCTGCACTCATTTTTCTTTAAAAATATTCCATAAAGATGTCTGCCTTGTTAAAAGAGCAATTTCAAATCTAAACCCATTTTCCAGCTAAACATACTAATTACTGTTTTTTAATGGCATGCGTTTATTAGCTCCATCATCTCTCTGTTGTACAGCTGCTTTATAAGTTCACAAATTGAACTCTCAAGGTTGATTTTGCAGAGCTCTGTAGCTGAGGGACTGCTTTGTTTCAGCTTAGTTTTGTTTTTTATTGGATGTCTGCACTCATTTTTCTTTAAAAATATTCCATAAAGATGTCTGCCTTGTTAAAAGAGCAATTTCAAATCTAAACCCATTTTCCAGCTAAACATACTAATTATATCTGAGAGTAATTATTCCGCAGGCCTTCTGCATAGAGTTTCGCTTTTACAGTAATATAGATATGGAGGTCATAAAGGATTAACCGTGTGATTGCGGTTATAAAAGCAGCCACGGGGTTGCCTTTTATGAAGTCTGGATACCTCGGGACTGTGCTTATGAAGAGAGGTGGATTCAGCATGAATACGGTCTCATTAAACTGTGTTTTACCATATTGCAGATGATGGAGCTAGTACAAGTAAAGGTGCAAAGGTCAAAGACAAGAAAAGTCAAAGTGGCTAGGGATTGAGGGCACAACAGTCATTTAGAATAAAGTCTGAGGCCATAAATGTAAATACAGAATAACAATTCTGTTATAGATTCTGTTACAACACTGAGCCTATATACTCATATAGAGCTCTTATTTTTACGTTTAAGCTGGTAAGATACGATTGTGATAATACAATGAGTGGTTATCTTCTTCATTGAGAAAGTTAGTTGACACAAAGTCAATATGGTATCAAAGCCATTCTTTGAAGACATACTAAAAAATACACAATTATAAACAAGCTACAGATTATATACACAATACACACAAGATAGTTGAAGAACAGTTGAAACTTGCTGAAGAAGACGTACAGATCTTTCATGGCGACTGCAACTGGACGACTAACATTTGCAGATATGCAAAATCCATTGTTCTTGCATCCATCAGATGGACCTCTCTCTGTTTCGGTACCGAAATTGCAAGGTGCTGCAGATTATCGAAGCTGGAAGAGATCGTTTGAGATCCAATTGGCCTCGAAAAGAAAGCTAGGGTTCGTCAAAGGAACGGTGCAAAGGAACGGAGCTGATGCAACTGAGAGTGTTCAATGGGACACTTGCAATAATTTGGTAATTTCTTGGATCCACAACTCTGTTTCTGAATCAATACGTAAATCTATCTTGTTCATTGAATCTGCGTCTGAAATCTAGAGTCAATTAGAAAGAAGATTTGCGTTAACGAATGGATCTAGAAAGTATAGGTTAAACAAAGAAGTGTTTGGAATGAAACAAGGAAGCTCATGTGTTGCTGAGTATTATACAAATATAAGTGCTATTTGGGATGAATTGGATGCACTTCATGATATGCCTGTGATTACTGTGATAACACCTGATATCACAAAATTGCTACAAGCTATAGATAAGATGAAAGCTGAATCTAGATTATTTCAATTCTTGAATGGCTTAAATGACAATTATGGAGCCCAAAGAAGTCAATTGCTCATGATGAATCCATTACCTAGTGTGGAAATGGCATGTTCAGCTATACAACAAGAGGAGAGTCAAAAGGAAGTACTCCAACAGTTGAGTATAGAATCTGATAATAGTGCTATGTTTAGCAAAATTGGTGTTGGAGAAAGGCCTGATAGGAATGTAGTATGTAGTGTTTGTAATGTCAAAGGACATGCTGCAGAAAGATGTTGGACTGTGATTGGATTCCCTAAATGGCATCCAAAATCCAAGAAACAATATAATAGAGGAGGGAGCCAAACTAAGGGTTACAATAACAAAGGTTCAGGGTCAAGAATGGCTAATTCTGCAGTAGTTCATGATGAGAGGGAATCACAACTAAATCTGACTTCACAACAACTACAACAGCTGTTGAAGCTAATTGATACTAACAAAGGGTCAGATACAGATGATGAGATTGATAATGCCTTTTCTGGAGTGATTACTTGTTGTATGGTACAAAATAAAAATGAAAAATGGATAATGGATTCTGGGGCTTCCGATCATATGACAGCATCTCTAGATAATTTGCAGAATGTTACACCTGTGACTACAAATAGTGTCATCAACTTACCAACAGGAGCTGCTACTGTGATTACACATGTTGGGGATCTGATCTTAAAGAATGGTTTGAAGTTGAGCAAAGTTTTGTATGTGCCACAGTTTAAACATAATTTGTTATCCATTCACAAGTTGGCCAGAGATAACAATTGTCATGTTCATTTTAACCCCACATCCTGTGAAATAGTAGACACAAGTACAAGAAAAGTCAAAGCTACAGGACATTTAGAAAATGGTCTGTATTACATGGCACATGACAGTTCAGAAGAACAGAGTAAGTCTGTTAATGTCTCTCAGTCAAGCAAGGCAAGCAAAGTTCCATACAGTGTGTGGCATACCAGACTTGGTCATGCATCTCAATCAAAACTGAAGTATATACCTCTTGTTCCAAAATCTCCAGAGGCAGAGACAACAATTTGTGTTACCTGTCCAATGTCTAAGTTTGTGAAGCTGTCTTATGATCACAGTCAAAGTCAAGCATCTGAACCTTTTGAGCTTGTGCATCTGGACACATGGGGGCCTTATAGAGTCTGTACAAGAAATAAATTCAGGTATTTTCTGACTCTAGTTGATGATTACTCTAGAATGACTTGGATATATCTGTTGGAACACAAGTCTGATTTCCTTGACAGCTTTAAGGCATTCTATCAGTATGCTTCTACTCACTTTCATGCATCTATTAAAACCATAAGGAGTGATAATGCTTTAGAATTCAGTGATACATCTTGTAAACAATTTTATGCAAGTCATGGGATTGTTCATCAAACCACATGTGTTAATAGACCTCAACAGAATGCAAGAGCTGAAAGAAAACATAGGCATGTCTTGGAAATCTCTAGAGCTTTGAAATTTCAGTCAGGATTGGATTTAAGCTACTGGGGAGATTTTGTGATGACAGCTGTGTTCATAATAAATAGATTACCAACAAAAGTGTTGGACAACATGTCTCCATATGAGAAACTATATGACAAGCCAGTGGATTATGAATATTTGAAGTCATTTGGTTGTCTAGCATTTGCTTCGAATCCTCAAGCCAACACTTCTACTGATAAGTTTGGAATAAGGGGTGTTCCTTGTTTATTTCTGGGATATCCTAATGCAAAAAAGGGTTATAAACTGATGAATCTCACTGATAAATCAGTGTTTCTGTCCAGAGATGTAACCTTTCATGAGGAAATATTTCCACTCCATGAACAGTTTAAACATGTGTATATGTCTCCAGTACCTACTCCTCTACCACATGTTTCTCCTTCTTCATATTTTGATGACATCATGGATACATTGCCAAACCCTGAGTTTTTGGAAACTGGTAGTTCTGAATCATCTACTTCCAGCTCTGAACAACCTGCTGTAAGAAGGTCCACCAGGACATCTAAAGTGCCTACCTGGTTGACTGACTATGCTACTGATGCTTCAAAATTTGCTAATTCAGCAACCACCTGTGACATCTCTGTTGACAATCAGTTCCACTGCTTTCAAGTAAGTTTGCAGGCTACACAAGATCCAGTATTTTTCTCTCAAGCAGTTCAACATGAACACTGGAGAAATGCCATGAACACTGAACTACATGCACTTGAGCTGAACAAAACGTGAGAAGTAGTGGCATTACCACCAAACACAAAACCTATCGGATGCAAATGGCTCTATAAGACAAAGTACAATCCAGATGGAACCATTGAGCGGCACAAGGCCAGATTAGTAGTATTGGGATGTAAACAGGTGCATGGGGTGGATTATGCAGAGACATTTGCTCCTGTAGCAAAGATGTCAACAGTAAGAGCACTACTTGCAGTGGCTGCAATGAAAAACTGGAATGCGGTGCAGATGGATGTGACTAATGCTTTCTTACATGGGGATTTAGAAGAAACAGTCTACATGAAGCTACCAAAAGGGTACACTGGTATGGGTAGTCGGATTACAGAATCTTCTAATGAATCTAGTGTCTTGAATCTAGTGTGCAAATTATTGAAAAGCCTATATGGACTTAAACAGGCTCCAAGGCAATGGTTTAGTAAACTCTCTACAACCCTCACAAAAGATGGTTTTATACAGTCAAAGTGTGATCCTTGCCTCTTCACTAAAACCACATCTTCTACAATCACTTTAATCTTGGTTTATGTGGATGACCTATTGATATGTGGGGACAGTGATACTCATATAGCTCAGCTGAAAGAAATGTTATCTGCTCACTTCCACATGAAGGATCTTGGTCAATTAAGGTACTTTCTGGGATTGGAAATTGACAGGTCTTCGGATGGCATTTTCATTTCTCAAAGAAAGTACATTTCAGACCTGTTGAAGGAATTCCATATGACAGATGCTACACCCTTGAAAGTTCCCTTTGATTCTCACATTAAATTGACTCCCGATTGTGGTGACACTCTACAAGATCCTCAACAGTATCAAAAGCTGCTAGGCAAGCTCATTTACTTAACGGTCACCAGACCTGATATCAATTTTGCTGTTCACACTTTATCTCAGTATATGCACCGACCTACTACAGTGCATATGCAGACTGCAAAACGGCTGTTAAGGTATCTTCTTGGCACTCAGCAGCAGGGCATTTTGTTGGCTTCTGAATCAGCAGCTCAAATCACAGCCTATTGTGATAGTGATTGGGCTAGCTGTCCTAATAGTCGAAGATCCACTACTGGTTTTTGCTTGCTTCTTGGCAAATCTCCTATTTCTTGGAAAAGCAAGAAACAGACTGTTGTCGCTCGCTCCACAGCTGAAGCTGAGTATCGTGCCATGGCTCACACAACTTGTGAGATCACCTGGATGTCAGCATTGCTCCAAGACATGGGACTTCACTCTTTACCTCCTACTTTATTAAAGTGTGATAATCAAGCAGCCATAGCTATCGCAGCTAACCCTATTCTCCATGAACGCACTAAGCACATTGAACTAGATTGTCACTACATTCGTGACAAAGTTCAAGAGGGCTCTATTGTGACATCTCATGTTCCCTCTCATTTACAACTTGCAGATATGCTTACAAAGCCTATTCCTGTTAAGCAGCATCAGTTTCTACTTGGCAAGCTTGGAGCTTGTACTCCCAAGCTCAGCTTGAGGGGGAGTATTGCAGATGATGGAGCTAGTACAAGTAAAGGTGCAAAGGTCAAAGACAAGAAAAGTCAAAGTGGCTAGGGATTGAGGGCACAACAGTCATTTAGAATAAAGTCTGAGGCCATAAATGTAAATACAGAATAACAATTCTGTTATAGATTCTGTTACAACACTGAGCCTATATACTCATATAGAGCTCTTATTTTTACGTTTAAGCTGGTAAGATACGATTGTGATAATACAATGAGTGGTTATCTTCTTCATTGAGAAAGTTAGTTGACACAAAGTCAATATACCATCATATAGCTCAGTTGTGATGCATATAGCAGAGAGCAGTAAGCTATCTTTTATTTTTAAGGCTATTTGATGGCTGCAGCCCCTCTCATCCTCTGTTGCATCTGCGTCGTAAAGTTTCATAGACAACTCTTTGCAACAAATGGAAGCTCCTATGACAGATCGTGATCAAAGTTCAATCAGTTGACTGATTTTGTATATGAATCATCATCGATCTCCATTACACAACTTTGCCTGGACCTTCAATTTTTGATGAGGAAACCTACTAAATTTGAGATCTTGAAGACTCTGGCATTGATCAACTTCCCTTTAGGCTTTAGGTAAAGCATAAAATAAAATATGCAGATCAATATAATCATTATTAAATGAGTTTTGCAGTTCTACACTAAAAATTAGTGCAACTTTGCAGTGCAGGTAGCATATATTTACACCTGACCAAATTTCATCCCAGAAAGTAGGCAAACGCAGAATGCCTAAAGAATTATCAAGCAGCCAATAAAATCCATACAACATTACATCTATTTCTCAAAAGAAAAAAAGAATTATACATGTACATGTCGATTCTTCACCCGTTTGACTTATCTTATAAATAACCGTAAATTGTATATATTTTTCAAGGAGCCACATCCGAATTTAAAAGACAAACCAAATCTTATAATTCTGCTGGAAGATCCTTAAATGCAGACAACAAGGTAATGGAAAAACACATGACATAAATTAAAAACAAACGCTGCCTTGATCATTAAATATATTTAATATTATAAAAATTAAATGTATTAAAAGAATTATAATATATAAAAAATAAATTGATATATTAATTATAAAAAAGATTCGGGTAGTATATTATATTAACGAGGTTGAAAATCTCCTCCCATCCAACTCCACATGGAATGGAATTGAGTTTGCGGGGAGGAATGAAGAGTAGTAGTAGTAGTTCGGGAGGAAGAACATGGCAATCAACAACAACAGTATCGTGTTCCGGTAAGAGAATACAAAAGGAGATGAGTGAACTCAACTTGGACCCACCTCCTCACTCTTCTGCTGGCCCTAAAGGCGATAATCTTTATCACTGGGTTGCTACTCTCATTGCCCCTTCAGGTACCACTTCAATTACTCTGACTAGCTGCGTTACTTTTACATCTACATCGTCCTCTAGAGTAATACTTGTGTCTGTTTTCGCTTAGTTTCTCGAAATATCTTCGTGTTGATTCTTGATTGTTCAAGTGTACTCTTGATCTTGTGTGTTCATAAGATAACAATCCAGTTGATTGATTATCTACAAAGGCCGATCAACGGTGTTTTTTAGACTTTAAAGTTGCGTTTGATCAGTGCACTCTATCTGTTTGACAAAAGTTTTGACCTAAATTCTGTAGTGCACTCTATCTGTTTGACAAAAGTTTTGACCTAAATTCTGTAATCTCAATTGGAGATATGGCTTTACAACCTAATCAAGATCCATCCAGTGTTTACTATATTCATCCATCAGGATGCATCTAGTACGTAATTAGTTTCTGTCAAATTCAATGGTGCTGGTTTTCACAATTGGAAAAGGTCCATGATGTTGACCTTATCTGCTAAAAACAAACTAGGTTTTGTCAATGATACTATTGATGTTCCTGAGAAGACTTCTGCCAATTACAAGTATTGGGAGAGATGTAATGATCTTGTTATTTCCTAGTTGATTTTCAATTTGGATGATAACATTGCAAAGAGTGTTCTATTCTTGAACACAGCTCAGGAAATCTAGAATGAGTTAGAAGAAAGATATGGTTATGCTTCTGTGGCACAAGTATATGCACTAGAGCAACAGTTATCAGAAATAACTTAGGGACAAGACTCGGTTTCAGATTTCTTTACTAAGATCAAAACCCTATGGGATGGTGTGAATGATGCCAGTCCTTTACCTTATTGCACCTGCAATCTCACACAAAGGTTACAACAGAAGCAACAGGAACAAAGGGTCTTACAGTTCATAATGAAATTGTCTGATAGTTTCACAACTGTTAGGAGAAATGTTCTCATGATGTAGCCATTGCCAAATATTGTTCAGACCTACAGGTTGTTTGCCCAAGAAGAGAGGCACAAGGAGATATCAAATGTGACTTCTCAAACTGAAGCTCTTGCATTCTATGCTGATAGGAAAAGATATCCTAATCAGGCTAATTCATCTCAGAAGTTCTATGGAAAGACTCTTGGCAATACAGGGAATTCATTCAAAGCTGGAAATGCTGGTTCTAACTTCAAGAAACCTTCTAAACCAAACTACTTTTGTACTCACTGCAACATTTTTGGACATAGCATTGAGAGATGCTTCAAAGTCAATGGTTATCCACCTGGATTTCATCCTAAATCTGACAGAAAATTTGCTGCAATAGTTCACCAGGCTGCAGATTCTAACATCAACAAACTCTCAGGAAATCAGGATGATGAAGGAAAGCAAAATGTATCAGTGGAGCAATATAATCAGCTCATGAGTATTCTTAGTCAACATAATTAAGCTTCAAACACTAACTCTGATGGTTCTAAGCATGCACCTACTAGCAGGTACTTTTTGTATGCTTTCTGCTCACAATGAGAATTGGCTAATTGATAGTGGAGCTACACATCATATTTGTCCATCTATTGAATATTTTGCTCACTATGAAGCTTCTAGAGAACCAGACAATTTTATTACAATACCTGATGGAAGGAAGGTAAAAATAGATCATGTAGGCACTGTAAGGCTTAACAATGAGATCATTTTACAAGGAGTATTACATGTGCCAGAATTCCAGTTCAAATTGATCTCTGTTAACAGGTTGTGTGCAGATCTTAATTGCCAGATCAATTTTTCTAATGATGCTTGTTACATTCAGGGCCATTCTCAGAACAGGCCTCAGACTCTTCTCGGTAAACTTTCTAATAGGCTTTATAGTGTGCAAGAAGACAAGAAGAGAAGTGTCAACAGTGCTAATGCTGCTTGGAAGGAGAGTATGGAAGAAACAAAGATGTGGCATCTAAGGCTAGGACACCTTCCATTTCCTCAAATGAAGATGTTAATGCCACAACTACCAATAAAGGATTGTCTAAGTACAGTTGTTTGTCAAATATGTCATGCTGCTAAACAGACTAGAAAATCATTTTCTTCTAGTTCAATCAAAACTGTAAGTGCATTTCAGTTGCTACATGTTGACTTGTGGGGGTCCTTATAGGACTAAATCTATTACTGGTTGTTCTCAATTTATTACTATAGTTGATGACTTTACAAGGTATACTTGGGTTCATTTACTCAAATTTAAGTATGATGTTCCTGCCATTTTAGCTAACTTCTTTGAATATGTGGGAACTCAATTTAAAACTAAAGTTTTATGCATTAGAAGTGATAATGCCAAGGAATTTTGTGAAGGTCATGCCAAGCAATTATATCTGTCTAAAGGAATCCTTCACCAGACCAGTTGTGCTTACACTCCACAACAAAATGGTGTTGTGGAGAGAAAGCACAGACATCTCCTGGACACAGCAAGAACATTGTTTATTCAGTCAAAAATGCCAGACAAATTTTGGGGTGACTCTGTCTCGTGTGTCACATACTTAATCAATAGAATACCTTTGAAATCTATTGATTTTCAAACTCCTTACTATAGACTTCACCAAATTGCACCAGACCTTGAGAATCTGAAAACCTTTAGTTGTTTATGTTAAGTGTCTACCTCTAGAGTGCACAAATCCAAGTTTGATCCTAAAGTTGTTGCCCTTGTCTTCTTAGGATATTCTAATTCCCAAAAAGGTTACATAGTTTATGATCTGAAAACTAATTCCATCTCAGTTTCCAGAGATGTTATATTTCATGAGAAATTGTTTCCATTTCATATCATTACTTCTTCATCTCAGTCCAAGTCTGATTTTCTAGATACAATTTTCTTGCCTGCTACATCATCTTCCACTATTATTATAGATGTTGATCCCACTTTATCTCCTGTTCCTGATTATTCTATTTCTACTACAGATCCTAGTAGTTCTGAATCTATTCATAATTCCAATGATAATTTTGGTTCTTCTTCTACTCATGATAGTTTTCCTACACATGGTAGCATAGTAGATTCATCTGTTCATGACTTAAGCATGTCTACTCATCCATTAAGAGTGTCTTCCAGGCAAAGAAACCCACCTTCATATTTGGTTGATTATCAATGTCATCTTTCTGATAACTCATCTTGGTGTAACATTATTAAGTCTGATTATTTACCTAATCCTTGTTATAGTTTTTTGGCTTCTCAATCTACTATTTCTGAACCTTCATGCTATAAAGAAGCTGCTACATATCCTCATTGGCAAGAGGCTATGGTAAAAGAGTTTTTAGCTTTAGAAGTCAACAGAACATGGGATTTAATAGATCTTCCACCAGAAAAAAAACCAATAGGCTGTAAATGGGTTTACAAGATCAAGCTTTGTGCAGATGGGTCCATAGAAAGATGTAAAGCCAGACTTGTGGCCAAGGGTTTCAATCAGAAGTATGAGGTTGATTTTTTGGAAACTTTTTCACCAGTTGTCAAGATGACAATTGTGAGGTGCATCATTGCTTTAGCAACTAGTAAAAAATGGACCTTACATCAGTTAGATGTGAACAACGCGTTTTTACATGGGGATTTGAATGAGGAGGTGTATATGACACCTCCTGAAGGTCTTCCCAATCCAATTAACAAGGTTTGCAAACTTAGAAAGTCATTGTATGGATTACGACAGTCATCAAAGCAGTGGTCTACCAAACTAGCTGCAGAACTAATTGATCAAGGTTTCACTCAGTCTAAACATGATTATAATTTGTTCATTCACAAAGCTGGTAATGACATTACTATAATGGGAGTCTATGTTGACAACATCATTATCACTGGCAGCAATCCTTCTCATATTCAACAGGTAAAAAATCATTTGAATATTGTTTTCAGTATTAAAGATCTTGGGGTGTTGCACTATTTTCTGGGGATAGAATTCACTTATCTTCCTGAAGGAATTGTTCTTAGTCAAAAAAAATTCAAGGCTGTTACCCCATTACCACTTCACACCAAGCTTTCTGCAGATGAGGGTGTTCCTTTTTCTAATCCTGAGCTATACCGTTTTTTACTGGGTAAACTTAACTTTCTCACTAATACCAGACCAGATTTGAGTTATTCGGTTCAAGTTCTTAGTCAGTTTATGCATTCACCCACCAATCTGCATTATGAGGCCCGCACCATACTCTCAGCTACATCAGCCACACTACTGGTCAAGGCATTCTTCTACGGGATTCAGATCAGCTCACTCTACAAGTCTATTCTGACTCAGACTGGGCTTCTTGTCCAGATTCACGACGCTCTGTCAGCTATATCCTTATGTTTGGTCAGTCTCCCATTGCCTGGAAATCGAAGAAACAAGCAACTGTTTCTCGGTCAAGTTCTGAAGCCGAATATAGAGCTATGGCTTCTGCTGCTTCTGAAGTTACATGGGCTGTCATATTACCACAAGAGTTAGGCGTTCCTAATCTTTCTCCGGTTACACTTCATTGCGACAATCAATCGGCTATCTACATTTCAAAAAACCCTGTTTTCCATGAGCGAACAAAGCATATCAAGGTCGATTGTCACTTCACCCGTGACAAGGTTCTTGAAGGATTAATCCAACTTACATATCTCCCAACAACACATCAGTTGGCTGACATTCTTACAAAGACAGTTCCTTCCACACATCTCCAACAGTTGTCTTCCAAGTTAGGATTGTCCGATGCTGCACATTCAAACACTCCTATCTTGAGGGGGGATATTAGTAATATAGATAATATAGATAGAACTCCACCTAAGGTAGTTAGTATGCCACGTCAGCCACCATAGAAGAGTGGACAGCTGTAGTTTCTGTTAGTAACTTCCCACCTTGTTTAGATACAAATACCGTAGTGCAGTCTGGTATATATACAAGCATATAGAACGCTTCTTGTAACAACTATTATTCATTTTTTATCAATACAGTACATACTTCATATTATAACAGGTTATGATATTTTTCTAGCTTGTTTACAATAAATGTTGACAAATTAGAAGCTTAATTCATCTTTTCTAGTGTTAATATTTGTCAAGACTATAATTGGCTACATCTTTGGATTTCATTGTTGGTTGTAGGAACACCTTATCAGGGTGGGATTTTCTTTCTTGACATAACATTTCCAAATGATTATCCCTTCAGGCCACCCAAGGTATGTACATCGGTATCTCAGAACCTTGTATACATTACTACTCTTAACATACTCATTATGCGAGTTGGCCTTTCCCCCCAGTGGTTTATTAGAATATGCTGGAGTTAGACTATGTAATATATGTCATCCTACCATGGGGAAGGTGAATTACATGACATGTCATGTCTTTCTTTTCTTCTTTCCCTTTCTTGTGTGTTAATTCTAGATTCAGGGCTGCAGGTGGTATTTAAAACTCGCATCTACCACTGCAATGTTGATTCAGGGGGCAATGTTGGTTTGGATATCCTGAAGGATAGTTGGAGCCCTGCTCTAACAATTTCAAAGGTTTTGCTAGCTCTAAGATCGATCTTCACTAATCCAGATCCCTGTATGTATTTCTTCTCTATTTCTATTGTTATCAGGTTTCAGTGGTTTACATTAAGAAATAAAATACATATACCTATAGTATGACCTCTGTTTTTTCAGCTCAGAAATGATTGATGTAATTTGGGAAGTTTTTTGTTTGGTATTATACTCATTTACCAAGCTAATTAGAGTCTCATTATCGCAATTAGTTACGTAATCCCCACATACTTTATATTCAGATTGCAAACATTATTTATTATGGTCAGTAAGGGTCTAAATGAATAAAATTAGTTACTAGTATTTTGTTTTGCCCTCAAGAGTACCAATGAACCCCAAGTCAACACACAGGCTGGTCTATGACCTAAACTTCAAACTTAATATAGGATGTACTTTGCTCGGAGCAAGTTGACTAGATGAGAAATAAGGTAAAAAAAAATAAAGTAAATGGTTGAATAGTTTGAGCATGTAATATAGTAAGTATTGAAGGAGGGGATTAGGGAATATGTGAGAGTCTTTAATTTTTATGCATGTTGTGATGATCCAAATTCCAAACACTGCCTATATTAGTCCTTTTCTTTGAATATGTGCCTATTGTTCAAATTAAAATTGGAGATTTCATTGATTCATGCAGATAAACCTCTTGTTCCTGGTATCGCTCACTTGTACTTGGAAGACAAAGCTAAACATAATGAATTAGCTGCAGAGTGGACTCGGAGATTCGCAAGGTAACTAGTAACCAAGGAGAATGCGGTAACAGAGACATTTTAGGTTGAGGCATTTAGTTCAGGGGCACTTTAGTTGTATTCTTGGGGAAATGTGGAGTCCACGTGTAAGACACTGCTGGTGTTTGCATATAGATGCCAACCTTTTGAATTATATATTCTTATTACTAGCTATCGAGTAGAGTGCTTTTACCTGGATTAAGTTGAAAACTGTTAGCTGTATTACAGTTCGATTTATAGTATCCATTTCTTTGTTGTTCAATCTATTAGCATTTGATGTGCATTTTTTTTGAAGTTCTTGAGCAATTTACTCGTTCGGCTACCTTTCAGTGATAGAGCTGTGTGAATTTAGAGTTAGGTTTGTAAGCTGTTTTTGACTTGAGTATCTAAAACATAAAAGTCGTCTCAGTTGCTATGAAGATATGTTAAATTATCCAAATATGTCTAAATGAAGGATGCATATCGAAGGGCTAATGAGTGCAGAGAGGTGGGGCTTTTTTCCTTAGAATAGAGTTGTTTCAGTTGCTATGAAGATTAACACTGATATTTACATGGACCACGATAAAAAAAGATTTGGCAAGCATCTACAGGATTTCAAAAAAGAAAAGCAAAGATGGCATCTGGGGTATTGCTTCCGCTGTTCCGCATGATATAATCAGGTTTTGTTTGGCTTGTTGGTTGCTAGGCAAATAAAGTTGTTTGGTATTTGGATATTGGTGTATGGTATTATTTGTTTGAAAAATATATTTTAACAGATATCTAAATATTCAAAAATATTATTCTAATCAAAATATGTATTGTATCATTCTAATTTAAATCAATTTTAATGAATTTAATTATATAATTAAATGAACTTAATTATTTTATAAATAAAACCTCGTTTTCACATATTAATATGGCGGTGCTCGTAATACTTGGCCTCCAAGTATAATTATATTGTATATATATGATCCCTATCAAATATTAGCCCTAATATTTGTTCCTTTGTGTTAATTAGACATCCAATTCACAAAACCTAATTAACGCACTAAGAAGTGGATTCAACGTACCCCCGCCAATGATGGGATTGACTGAAAACAACTCAGCCACGTACTTGTCTTCTGGCAACCCTTGCCTTGATTTCTTCTTCCATGTTGTCCCCGACACGCCGTCGTATCAACTAGTCCAACGATCATGGTCGCATGGTCCACTCACCACTCTCAAACTCATCTGCAATCTCCAGAGGCGTTAGAGGCACTGGAAAGTCTGATAAAGAAGGGTTTTACACTGCTGCATTATGGCTACACAAATATCACCCCAAAACCCTAGCATGCAATGTGCATGTTTACGCGTTGTTTGGTTACTTTAAGGATTTGATGGAGATCTTGTTTCGGTTAATCCAAGGCCCCGATGTAAGAGCTATTCTTATAAGTGAATGGAAATCGAGGAAGCTGGAGAAGAAACTGAGGGCTTTGATTTCGAAAGAAGTAAGGATTGAAGCCAATAAGGCCAAAGTGATGGATGAGAAACTAAGGGCTAGTAAGTTGAGGAAGGAGAAACAGGCTGAAAAGGCTAAGAAAGCTATGGATATGTACAATATTGATGTGAATTATCGGTTCTTGCATGAAAGTATTTCGACTCTTTTTGCGGATTTACTCAAGGCGGATATGGAGTGGTTGAATTTGAACAAGGCGAAAAGTATTAGTTTGGCTGGGAAGTGGTGTCCCTAGATTGATTCTTCGTATGATAAGTACACATTGATATGTGCTAGTATTGCCAAGAAACTTTTTCCAAGGGAAATTTACACCGAGTACGAAGGGATTGGGGAAGATGAGTATGTTTTGGCAGTTAGAAACAGGTTGAGAAAACAAGTGCTTGTTCCACTTCACGAGGCACTTAAGTTGCCTGAGATCTATGTGAGTGCAAAGAATTGGGGCTCTCTTCCTTACAACAGAGTTGCTTCTGTTGCTATGACGACTTGCACTGATATATTTATGGATCATGATGAAGAAAGATTTAAAAAGTGTCTTGAGGATGTGAAACAAGGAAAAGCAAAGATTGCATCTGGGGCGTTGCTTCCACATGATATAATCAGGTCTTGTTTGGCCCATTATAGTGATGGACAAGAAACTGTTGCGGAGCTGCAGTGGAAAGGAATGGTGGATGATATGTTGAATAAAGGAAAACTTACAAATTGTATTGCAGTTTGTGATGTGTCAGGAAGTATGGAAGGAATGCCAATGGAAGTTGCTGTTGCACTTGGTTTATTAGTTTCTGAGCTAAGTGAAGAGCCTTGGAAAGGACAGCTGATTACATTTAGGTCTAACCCAGAATTTCACACAGTTAAAGGGAACAATCTTCGGGAAAAATGTCAATTTATTAAGAATATTAAATGGAAGATGAGCACGAATTTTCAGAAAGTGTTCGATAAAATACTACAAGTTGCTGTTTATGCAAAGCTGACTGAAGAACAAATGATAAAGAGGGTATTTGTATTCAGTGATATAGAGTTTGATCAAGCATCTGAACATCCGTGGAAGACTGATTACATGGTGATTCAGAGGAAATTCAGGGAAAAAAGGATATGAAAAAGTGCCTGGCATCGTGTTTTGGAATCTCAGAGATTCGTCAGCAACACCTGTCAAAGCACACAAAATGGTGTGGTTCTGCTTAGTGGGTTCTCAAAGAATTTGATGACTATGTTCTTGGAAGAAGGGGGGGATGTGAACCCTGAAGCTGTGATGAAGGCTGCCATTTCTGGTGACGACTACCAGAAACTAGTTTTATATGACTGATTGAGGATAGATATGTGTTTTATGGTTTTCAAAAATACATTTTGTTTTTCAATCTCTCTTATTTGAGTCTTTGGGATTTTCCTTAATTAATGAAAAAAGCATTTGGTTCTGGCCTAAACAAAAACTCCCATGTCAATATCTCTCTCTATGATAAATGTTTGAGTTTGAGCGCATCATATCTATCAGTTAGTTACATTGTAACAATGTTTTTTGCATATCTCTTTGCAAAGGGACAGTGTATACACATGAAATGCACTTCCTAGATGGATCTCAGGCAGTTCTTTCCCGTATAAGTGGTGATATTGTGAAATGCGAACAAGAGTTTCATGGCGTGCTTGTGGACCATGGTTTCCTCAAAGTGACACTATTGGTTTCCTGCACCGGAGGCCGGAGGCCATCGTAAAATCCAAGAGGTCGGTCGTGAATAGAAATTTCCATCCCTATATAATCATTCAATTTATAGAATATGAATGTATTGAAGAATATATATCTTGATAGGAAAATTATGTTTTTATTTGCTTAAACCATATATGTTATCCCCCCAAAACCTTAAGATATTTTAGAGTAGTACAATTCTATAATACAAACCAATTGAGCTGAAAAGATTATAGATAATTAATCTGAAACCTCCAACTCCCGTTCCTCCTCTCTCTTTCACACTACCCTCAAAAAAATAAAAAGTTTGAAATCATAATGTAAGTTATGTTAGGATTTTTTGTCTCATCCTAGTATCTTCTTCTAAAATGTTTTTGTGCTCTGATAATTCTCAAATTCACCATGGATAATATAACAATTGCAACTTATGTTAAGATTTTTTCGTCTGGTCCCTTGAGCTAGTATCTTCTTCTAACATGTTTATGTTCTTGAGCTCTGATAATTTATCAAATTCTCCAAGGATAATTTAAGAATTGCAAACTATGTTAGGATTCTTTCTTCTTATCCTGGTAGCTTCTTCTAATATGTTCTTGTTTCAAGATCTAATAATTTCTCAAATTTTCCATGGATAATTCAGAAATTGCAATGCCTCCTAGTACTATTCTCTAGGTAAATGAGATTTTTTAAGGCACAGTATAAAGATACATTATAATTTGCATAAATTCATGTGAACTTGTTTTTAAAATCTTGTTGAATTTACATGCATGTCTCCAGAGGAACACTTCATGAATGCATTTTATCACCTGTTCGTAGGGCTGTAATGGAGACAAGCCATGGCAACCACTGTCATGTTCGAACTTAGACCGAACCATAAATTCTAAACTCGAAACTAGTCTAAATAAAAGTTTGTCATGTTAGAGTTTGGCCGGAAATATCAAATTGATTGTACTAAATATTGACAAAACCTCGAATATGATAAGTTCGACTCAATTAAAGATGCAGTATACAGTATGTAAAATTTTATTTTGTATATTTACACTAGCATAATATTAATCATTTACAGTCAATATTGAAAAATAAAACCTTGTTTAGCACTAATCTTTAAACAGAGGATATATTTACTATATATCCTCAAACAGAGGAACCCTTGTATGATGAATGTGTTTGTTGAAATCTTTTGATAAGAGATCCCTGTTTATAATTATAAATACAGATAAGAACTCTGTTTTAGATTTGTTTTGTTAGTCCTTAAAAATTTTGATATTTTTTTATTCATTAAATAGCTGACAAGTATGGAGCATTTTATAGTGTGGATATCATTCTCATTTAATTCAAAGAAATAGAAAAAGTATTTTCCATGAATTTATATACCACTACACTTATGTACCGTGCAAGTGTGTCAGTAATGTATCGCTCCATTTCCTACCTGCCCGCGCGTGCAATTGTTAGATTTTGAAGGAAAATGTGAGAATAAAACAGAAATAAAACAATAGCATAGATTTGTGTTTATAAAAGGACAAAATAAAAACAACTATGTGCTTCACAAAGTCCGGCCCAGTTGCCACAAACACCAACTTTTTAAAAGAAACATGTCTAGAACAAAAGACTTAAAACTGAAACTAACAGGAACAAAAACACACACGCACTTGAACTTAATTGGAACACCCAACCCAACAGATAATTGTGCAAGACTTGAGCAATCTGCAGCCATGTTTACGGCTCCCCTTGTACAATGTTCTGCTCCTCACGTACATTGTTGTGGTCCTCTTGATCAACCTCCCAAAATCTGGGTTCAACTGGCCCGAGTCCCATATCATAACACCAGAGTTCATGAACTCTTCCGAACGGACGAGCAATGTCTACCAGCCTGGTTCGGGTCTCAGCTCCATTCCTAGCCAGATAGATAGCTAGTCCATTACAAGCCATTTGCACATAACGCAGCTCCAACTCCAGCAAATTCGGGTCTTCGATTCTCCTGTTTAGCTGCCCCAACACATAGCTCCTCTCCGGGGGCATGGATTGTCTAGAGTTGCGCCATTCATTATATGCGTCCCGGTCATCTATCTCAAGGATAATTCTCTGCTTCTTCTCCACAAAAGCTCGTCTGAGACCAACAAGCATAGCATACAAATTGTTGGAATTCCTGTCCAGCCCTCTAATTGTCCCTGAGATCATGGCTATGATCCTTCCTCCGTCATCCCGAATCACAACCCCAATGCCTGAGGTGTTCCCATTAGGTAATGGAGCAATGGTGACAGCGCCGTGTACATTTATCTTGACAAATCCACGGGGAGGGAAAGTCCAGTAATTATTGATGTTTTCCATAGTCCTGAAACATGACGTGCGAGGGACATGTTCATTATCTCTCAAGAGATATATACACGTACGATCATCTTAGGAAAGAAAAAACCTAGTTACCAAGCATCTTAGGAAAAAAAAACCTAGTTACTTCTATTGTGACCTAGGGGGGCGGAGCCAGTGAGCCAAAATGTAGTGATTTTTTTATTTCTGTAAAGCCTTTACATTACACTTAATAGTGAACAGATGAACAGATAGAGGGAGTAAGAAACTTCACCCTTTGTATTCGAATAAAACAAAAAACAAAATTAAGCACCTCTATATTCTTTGTACTATTAGATTAATAGAACATTACAAATAAAATTATGGATATAATAAGAAGCTAATAAAATAACATATAAATCAAATTGCTTCACAATAGAGGTAAAAATTAATTTAAAAGAAAGTTTAATATTAATTTAATATTAGGATTTATTAAGTGTAATAAAAGTATTATAAGAAAAAAGGTTAGCGCTATATTTCCATCAATTCCGATAAAAGTAAAATCAAATTCAACCGAAATTCATTATTATTTAAAATGGGTCGCAAATAAATATTCGGTCGAATATAATTTTAAATTTGGTCGATTAAATCTCACGGAATCATATTCCATTAATATAAATTATCACTGAACTGAACGGTTACTAACCGTTCGATGTAAATATTACGGATCTTTGAATATAAATATTGCGGATCTAAATACTACATATTTAATTTTCACGAATATAAAATTTAATAAAAACAATATATATACAAGTAAACACATGAAGATAATAGCTGGAACATGTAAAGAAAGTCAGAAAAATGAGACAATTAGTAAAGTTTTTCTCTCCTGTTTATGTCACCTTTCACTTGTACGTACCCTACATAAATAATTAAATATTATGTTTTGAAATAGAACTTCTATAACTGAATTATCTAACTAGCTTGCGCACAATTAATTCTCGCACAGAGATGCACAGAGACACAATATAGCACAGAATGATTCACAAATTAACAAAACATATTGAGTATTAATTATAAGGTAAAAAAAGACTGATTTTTACTTGTCATAGTAAAAACAATTACTAATTAACATATAGAGAGGGAAAGAGAGGCATATAGAAAAAGACTCATATGTACCTGCAGATTATTGGTGAAGATTCCTAAAATTGTATCAGATGAAAAAATATGTAATCTCTAGAATTGTTTGTTATATGTAAAATGTTTCCCTGTCACATATTTATACTAGTTTTTAGGTTATTTAATATAGATTTATGGTATTTTTTTGGATATCAAAAGTTGGAGTTATTCAATATAGATTTATAATATCCATTAAAATTATGTATATTCAGTCAAGATTTTAAAATATCCAATAAATATCTGATAACATTCAATTTAGATTTTAAAATATTTGATATATTTAGGGGTATCCAATATGTATTATTAGCTTAGCAAAAAAAATTGTATTATTAATAACAACTAGCATGATATATAGTCCGTGCAAAGTAGGTGCACCATTACAATTTATAAAATTTATTATTTTAATTTTTAAAATATATGATTCACATTTTATATAATAATATATGCTATTATTAGTATTTTTGTAATAACTAAAATTTATATTTTAATCTAATATTTGAATGGATATATAAACGAGCACTTAGGAAAAAAAACCTAGATACCAAGCATCATAGGAAAAAACTTAGTTCCGTGACGTGTGACCTAGGAGTGTGACGTGTGACCTAGGGACCGAGCCTGAGCCAACATGTATTGATTTTGATTTCCGTACACTTTATACTTAATGGAAGAAAATAAGAAGATGAAATTTATATATACTTATACTATTTATATTATACTACTAAGATAATTGATAGTTTGGTATGGTTCAATACCTTTAAAAAAATTCTAAATACCTTTCGAAACCAATTAAGTACATACAATTTATTTTATTTATAATATATAATAATATAGTATTATATATATAACACAATTGAAACTTGACTTACATATCTCAATTTCATTATCACTTAATTTTTTTAAATGATATTTAAATTATAAATTATAATTTGTTATAAAATTCTATTAAAATTTTCAAAAATTTAAATACATATAATTTATTTCATTTCTAATAAGATATAACAATAGTATAATTTAACACAATCGTAACATATATATCTCAATTTCATCCTTACAACAAATCTTTTAAAACAATTAAGTTCAAATAATTTATTTTATTTATAATATATAATAATATAGTATTATATATGTAACACAATTGCAACTTGGTTTGTATATCTCAATTTCATTACCACTCAAATTCTTAAAATAATATTTAAATTATAATTTGTTACACACCCAATTAAAATTCTCAAAAATGTAAATACATATAATTTATTCATTTCTAATATAATAGTATATTAGATATTTTTATAATCACTTTCACATATTTTTTAATATATTAGTATTCTAAATTTTGGGTTAATTGTATTAATTATTAGAGGAATACAAAAATATAAAAAAATTATTCCATTACAAACAAAATATTATTAAATATTAAAAATCCGTTCACCATGTATCGCATGGTTATAAACTGGTATATATATGTAGTAGAGTAGCACATAATTTATTATAATAGAGTTAAAGAGAGAATCAGTATATATACACACAAAATACATGTATTTATCTCATTATTCATAAAAAATAAATTAAAAAACGAAGTTATATAATTTTTTTGAAAAAATTAAAAAATAAATTACTAATTCTATAGTAGAATCAAATCCTCGAGAATTATTACAGTAGAACAAATTTAAAATAAATTTTTTCACTTAATTTTTTAAGTATTAATTTTTTGTGTGAAAATTATATATGATTAATATTTTATAGTAAAATCAATTTTTTTTATCTTATTGAGTATGAATATGGTTATTTTTTGTTAACAAGTAAATAAATAATTATAGAAGGGGAGTCGAATACAATTGTGCAAAGTAATTGAATAATCGAACAATAGTACGATTTATTCACCGTTAATATGTGAATACAACTCTCTTAAAAAAAATAAAGTTGTTAAGAGCTGTATGAAAGATATAGCTATTTAAACCTATTTTGGTGCATATATATAGACACATTCACAATAATCTAAACAGCAAGTTAATCAATTATATGAATATAGGAAAATTATCCTATCTATACCAGGTGATATTAATGAAAATTCTTGACTTCTTGTAACCAACACATTTATCTTCTTATTTTTCCTCATCCTCTCCTAATATTAGCTTCTCATATTCTGATGACAAACTCTAATCATCATACTCAGACTTGAGTTAAGTATCTGATTCGTTATAGTTCTAAACTTTGATTCTGTTAAACAGTAACATCTTCGTATATATCTTATGAACCTAACAATCTCTCCCAATTTATACTTTCTGCAATAATGCATAAATTCTGATATGAAGATGTCAAAAACCAGTAGAGAAAAATGCATAGATTAGGTTAGTAGTTACAAGAATTAATTACCATTCTGCTCACTTAATTTTCCTTAAACCAAAGTCTGAAATAATAAGATCTTTGAGCAGCTTCTCTTCAGCAGTTTCTAATTCATATCTTTCTTGATTTGTTTCAACTCTTCATTGAGTCATCTGTTTGAAAGATAGCATCACTTAAATTGTAGATAGAATTTCTGTTCATATTTTCACCACTAAGATGTATGTATCATATCTTCTTTCCATCTTCATTGAAAGACAAATGAGTGACTCTCAACGTTGTCTTCAGAGAAGTAGAGTTAATCACCATCTCCTTTTCAGAGTCATCTTCAAGTACATATTTAAGCGTGTATATCCCATCAGAGTTTACCCTTATTCTTTTTTGTTTGTTCAAGATTATTTTTCATATGCTCTTCATCCATCATCTGCTAGTAGCTTCATTCTTTTCTTTAAGCAAATATAGAACATACTCCAGCTCTTTCCAGCTTCTGTTGAGAATGTCTACATCACTCAATTTGTCTTCAAGAAAATAAACTAGCTTTTCCCTGGGTTGATTTCCATCGAACACATCATGAACCAGTTGCACATAAATAATCTTATCAAGGTGCTTCTGGGACAGCTCCTCCTCGATCAATTGAATCTTTCAGAGAATATGGATATTTCAATTCTAGTTGTACACCAGTAAATATTTCAGCTTCTTTATGCCCTATACCTCCTATTTTTCTAGGCTCTAGAGCCTTAGTGGTGGCTTTAGTAGCTTCTGCCCAAAGAGGTTTTGGCTTTCTTTTTAAAGTAACTTCATCCTGAGCTTCTTCTTCTTCATTAAATGCTTCAGTTGTGAATTGAGGGTCAATTCCTAAAGAAGATTCAGATGCCCTCTTTTTACTTATAACTTTCTCAACATCAAAGTTTGCAGCTTGAGCTTTTCTGGACCTTGAAATTGGTCTATCAGATTTTGGTTTTACTGTAATTTCTGATGAGGCAGATTTCGTTTGAGCTAGCTGCTTCTTCCTTTCTCCAGTCTCCCTTTTCCTTTCCTTTTTCCTTAGTTCTCTTTTTCAGTATTTTCTTTCTCCTTTTTAAATACTTCCTCAGCTTTCCTGGCCTCTTCAAAATTAACTCCAGGATTGTCTTTCTCAAACATTTCCTTTGCAAGAGCTTCATCATATTCCATGAGTTTTGGATCTTTATGAAAAGATGAAAGATCAATTATTTTTCCACTCTTGAATTTAATTTTTTGCATATACTTAGCAGCTTCAACTTCATTGTCTATGATCGTGTCATAAGACTTTGTCATCAGATTTTGCTGCTTTGAGCGAGAAACTTCTTGAGTTGTTGCTTTTACAATCTGTGTGCCAGAGGAAGATTGTGCAATCAGAGATTGCTTTTCATCCTTATTACTCCTTGAGATTACATCTTATGTCCTCCATCTAGACCTTGATCCTTTTTCTGGAGAATCTGATCAGCTTTGCATTTGTTATGCCCTCCATCTGGACCTTGATCCTTTTTCTGGAAAATCTGATCAGCTTTGCATTTGTCCATAGCTTTCATCTCTCCCTTTTCGACATCAGCCTTTCGTTTGCCAGAGGCAATCAGAGTGAGGATAACATCAAGTTTATAAAAAACACCAGCTGTATTAAGCTGGATGGAATCGATATGTTCTTCCAATTTGTTCTGTCTCTGAGCAAGAACATTAAATCGTTTGTTCAAGTCAAACCGTATAGACATAGCAGAAGTAGCAAGATCAGATCTAAGTGTCTCGACACTCTTATTGACAAACTCATGTTCATGAGTTATGAACTTAGTCAACATGGAAGTAGCTTTCAAATGAGTCCTAAGTTCAGTAGAGGGACTTCCACTTGCTTTTCCAGATATATTTCTTCATTAATTCAGCATGCTTAGATGCAGCCTCAACACAAGCTCTTTCCTTTATAACTCCTTCTAGGTCAAGTGCATACTCTATCTGTTTCTCCAGATCAGCAATGACCAGAAAATTTTCGAAGTTAATGTCATAGTCATT
This sequence comes from Oenanthe sinensis, assembly GCA_028671895.1. Classification (NCBI taxonomy): domain Eukaryota; kingdom Viridiplantae; phylum Streptophyta; class Magnoliopsida; order Apiales; family Apiaceae; genus Oenanthe; species Oenanthe sinensis. The sequence continues at coordinate 27,243,021 of CM053813.1, read as the reverse complement.
CGGTGCATTAAACGGAGATGCATGCCATCGTTTAGAAGAATAGTGCTCCTTATAAGAAATAGAGAGATCAATAGCTTCATCCTCATCACTCGAATCCTCTCCTTCATCTGCAGAGGTTTCTTCATAGTGTGGGATCAGAGTTTGTTTGCCAACTAGTTCAGCGTCTAAAATCGTCGTAGGATCATGATGCGCTCACTACTCTTAAAATCATTTGTAATCTCCGAGGCGTTAGAGGAACCGGAAAAACTGATAAAGAAGGTTTTTACACGTCCGCGCTGTGGCTTCATGAGCACCATCCGAAGACCCTGGCATGCAATGTACATGTTATTGCTTCTTTTGGCTACTTTAAAGATTTTCTAGAGATTCTGTTTAAAAATCCAAGGCCATGATGCACAATCAAAATTAAAACAAGAATGAGATTCTAAAAAGTCATTAAGAGGCAGATGTGTACCGAGGAGAATGGCCATTTTTGTAATGTCACGTAAACAGAAGTTAGATCATCTAGCTCAGGAAATGAAAAAGAGAAGTAAGAATTGATGAAAATAAGGCCAAAGTGAAAAGTGATAAAGAAAATGCTAATTTTGAGAAAGAAGACAGATTGCTAGAGCGAGGAGAGTGCAAGAGTTGTATAAAACTGATACGGATTATCGATTCTTGAATGAACAGATTGCAACTTTTTTTGAAAATTTGTTAAAGGCTGACATGGAGTGCTTGAACTCGGTAAGGCAAAGAATATTACTTTAGCTGGAAAGTGGTGTACGACAATTGATTCGTCATATGATAAATACACTTTAATATGTTCTACCATTGCTCAAAAAGTATTTCCAAGTGAATCTTACCCCGAGTATGAATGGAACTGGGGATGGTCAATATGTTTACAAAATTAGAGACAGGTTGAGGAAAGAAGTACCGGTGCCACTACACAAGGCACTAGAGTTGTCGGAAGTTTATATGATTGCAAGAAAATGGAGATTACTTCCTTACAACAGAGTTGCATCAGTTACCATGACGAAATACACAAACTTTCATGGACCCTGATAAAGAAAGGTTCAGTCAGTATCTTGAGAAAATGAAACAAGGGAAAGTAAATATTGCAGTCGGTGCCTTGCTCCCCCATGATATAATTAGGTCTTGTGTCCTTGGCAAATATAAAGAACGGACAGTTGCAAAGCTGCAATGGAAAAGAATGGTGGATGTTATGTTACATAAAGGTAAACTAATAAACTGTATTGCAATTTGTGATATTTCTGGGAGTATGAGGGGAACTCCAATGAGCGTTGCGACTGCACTTGATTTCTTAGTTTCAGAGCTGAGTGAAGAGCCTTGGAAGGGACACGTGATCACATTTATTAAGTACCCGCATCTTCACTTGATTGAAGGAAGTACTGTCCCAGAAAAGCCTCAATTTATGAGGTATATGAATATCAATATGAATACTGATTTTCAGAAGGTTTTTGATAAAATATTGGAGGTTGCTATGGATGCAAGGCTAAGTGAAGATCAAATGATATATAGATGGTGTTTGTTTTTTGTGATATGGAGCAGGGCCGCTGGGCTAGCGCGGGGTGAGTGACCGCACATGACCCTAAAAATTTAGGTCCCCTAAATTTATATCACTTTATATGAAGTTGCATGAATAACAATTGAAAGTGATATTTTGAATGAAATTGACGTCGAATGATTTTGTTATAAAACATGCAAGAAGTGCATTTCTTTTTAAATGAATTGTAATACTTTATTTTTTGTTTACAATATATTTCGATAATTTATTTTATTTAAAAAATATAGTTTAATTATTTTAGTGTATATCAAAGTATATATGAAGGGTCCAATTTTAAAATTTTGCACAGAACCCCTAAAATGTTTGTTACGCCTGATATGGAGTTTGATCAAGTATCACTAAATCCGTGGGAGACTGATTACATGGTAATTCAGAGGAAGTTTAGAGATAGTGGGTACCAAAAAGTAGTACCTGAAATTGTATTTTGGAACCTTAGAATTCTTCTGCAACACTTGTAAAAGCCACCCAAAAAGGAGTGGCTATGCTTAGTGGATATTCAAAGAATTTGTTGACTCACTTCCTGGAAGGAGGAGGGGAAATTAATCCTGAGATTATTTTGGAGGCGGCCACTTCCAGTGAAAAGTATTAAAAACTAGTTGTATATGATTGATTGAGATTAGATATATTTTCATGTATTTATGGTACTATTCTATGTGATGCATTCTCTAAATCTTAATCAGAAATTCCTTGCAAATTAAAATATTTGATTGTTTCAAGCATAAATGTCTGTTGCATATATATCTAAGCATATCTTTTATAACTTGAGCATTTTCTATATATCTGCCACTGACATATGGTGCCACTTTGTATCTTTGATTGAGAAATTCATTTTCATGTATTAGGGTTCCGAAATTATATGTCTTTCTCGAACTTACTTCTCTGAAACTATGAGGATACTGATACTACATCTAATACCCCTTTGTTTTTATTACATTGTTCAGTGTTATATTACATTGCCTGCAACTATTTTATCTTCATAGCTATCTAAACATAGTAGTACAACATGTATTATTCTTATTCTAAGGATAATTCATCTGGGAATATGTTTGCCTTGTGTAAAAATTTGCATATGTTTTTCACAATTCAAGTCCAAAAGGAATAAACTCCTCTAATCATACTACTCCAGAAGAGAAATGACTGAGGTGTTAAAATACAAATCAGGCAGGGGCAGGGCACTGAAGCCCGCAATATGTGACAAGTCTATAAGAAAATAGGTACGAACAACTGATTTTAAATATTCATGTACGATGGTTCACAATCTATAAGACGTACTATGAATTGTTTGGGTTTGTCAATTTGCTACAGAATGATTAATTACTATGGCAACAACCATTTGATTTTCAGCAAACTCAGTTCTATATGGCTTGTTCTCGCATCACACATCAGTTTGGTACCTTTGATATCCGTTTTTATACAGAAGATTGCTTCCAACTTAAGGAACTGATTAGGGAAGTCAGTAATCCACCCGTTCTTTTGAATGCTGCATCTTTTAATGATTATCCAACTTCAATGGAACTTATTTTGTTTGTTGCTACTTAATGGGATCGTTATGGTGGTGCACTAGCGCGAGTAAAAAGGCTTAAAATACACTACACAAGTTTTTTTTTTGTCAAGTACGTAAGATTAATTTAACGACTTCTGCATAACTTGATGAGCAATTATTCTGTTCACTTCAAAAATGGCATTGTGTTTCTTAGAGTTTCGATGATCACAAACCGACCTCAAAGTCATCTCAAGATTGACTGGCTTCTACTTTTTATGACAGTCCTCTTTTCATTAGCTAGCAATCTTCACACTGTTCTTTTATGTGTATGAGATGTTTGTCCAGGCATTTTCTTGGTCATGTCTTTTGGGCATCTGTAACATCTTTGCCAAAGTAATAAGAAGTTAATAGATTGACATATATTTGAAATAAGGCACCACTCATTTACTAAATATAGCATTACACTGATACACATCTACATACACGATATTAACCTGTAATGAAGTGAAGAAAAGCCCTCAGCAATCCTCTGGCTTTGCATGCCTTGCTGAACTCTAGAACTACTGGCCAATTAGTTAGCTCCAGTAGTGTAATACTGCAAACATATCGATACAGGGATAATAAATGAAATTCTTGTTTAAAGAGCCTGCAAGTAATTTTTGTATACCTTATCAGTTATCAGACTTCCTAAAGTGATCCTCTAGCTGCGAATAGATTTCAATGTCATTTCCAATTTAATCATTTCAGAGTACATTATCAATCCACATAAGCCGCGTGCATGGAGCTAGGGGAATGCAAATATCCTTTCTTTAAAGGGAAAATAAATTCATTCGTCCCTAAACTATTGGTGTTTTATTGTTTTAGTCCTTGAACTAAATATTCCAATATGCGGGTCCTTCAACTTTTGATTTTTCTGATTGAAGTCCTTCCGTCCAAATTTGACTTAACGGACGTTAGTCAACGCTGACGTGGCAGTTACGTGAAAATCAAAAATTCACCGATTGAATTCAAATTTTGATATGTTAATCTACGAGTGATTACAAGAACACAGGTGGTAAAAGTTTTCGATTTCGAGTTCACTAACGTATAGAAGTTTGCACTTTAATTTCAAGAACACGAAATAATAAGTTTTTTCCATACAGATTTCTATACGTTAGTGAACTCGAAATCGAAAACTTTTACCACCTGTGTTCTTGTAATCACTCGTAGATTAACATATCAAAATTTGAATTCAATCGGTGAATTTTTGATTTTCACGTAACTGCCACGTCAGCGTTGACTAACGTCCGTTAAGTCAAATTTGGACGGAAGGACTTCAATCAGAAAAATCAAAAGTTGAAGGACCCGCATATTGGAATATTTAGTTCAAGGACTAAAACAATAAAACACCAATAGTTTAGGGACGAATGAATTTATTTTCCCTTCTTTAAACCAGCGTCTGAAGATGGCATTTTGTGCTCCTTTTTTTGAGAGAGAGACTATTCTGTGGAAATCGCTACATGTTACTATTGGTTCTTGCGTGGATTGCTTTCTTTTCTCCTCAGGTGAATCACCCTATAGTTAGGAGGATTGCACCCACTCCTTACCATATTACTCTCAGGTACGAGCTAAGGTAATTTCTTCATTTTTATCAAAGTTTGTAACTTAATGCAAACAAAAACCAATATACTGCCACGAATGAATTTTTTTCATCAAGCAAACAATATAATTACTTTAATGTATGCCAGGTAGTTTCAATGGAGAGTTTTGAGATTTGATTATGAACACCACATGATTTTGAAACACCAATATATGAGGATAAACTTTACAGTCAAGGATTGATTATATATTCTGTTGCTGAGAGTGTTGTGTGTTGTGGCAGTCGATTTTTATAAAGAAGTTAAGGTAAATATATAAAGTTTTAATCATCTAATGCGGATATATTATGGAATTTAAATTTATAATTGAATCAATTAAATAGTTTCACATCTGCAAGAACCTTCTAATAGGGATGGAAAAAACACATTATCACAGAAACTTTTAGAGCACCATAATACACAAAAGGGTTCACGAAATCAATCATAAACAACTAAGTTTTGATACTCCTCACCAGAAACCACCGCCTCCAAAAAAAGCTCGGGATTAATTTCCCCTCCTCCTCCCAGGAAGAGTGTTAACAAATTCTTTGAGTATCCACTAAGCATAGCCACTCCATTTTCCGTGGCTTTTACAGGTGTTGCTGATGAATATCTCAGGTTCCAAAACACAATATTGGGCACTCTCTCATAGCCTTTTTCCCTGAATTTCCTCTGAATTACCATGTAATCAGTCTCCCATGAATGTGTAGATGCTTGATCAAATTCCATATCGCTAAAAACAAACACCATCTTAATCATTTGATCTTCACTCAGCTTCACAGCTACAGCAGCCTTCAGTAGTAAATCAAAAACCCTCTGAAAATCTGTATTATAACCCCAATCCTTTTATCTAATAAATTCACTCTTTTCGAGGAGACTATTTCCTCCAATTAAGTGAAGCTGAGGCTCATGGCTAAAAGTTATAACGTGTCCCTTCCAGGGCTCTTCGCTTAGCTCAGAACCTAACAAACCAAGCGCAACCGAAACTTCCATTGGACTTCCACGCATACTTCCCGAGACATCGCAAACTGCAATACAATTTGTTAGTTTACCTTTCTTTAACAAATCATCCACCATCCCTTTCCATTGAAGCTCCGCAACAGTCTTTTGTCCTTCAGTGTCACCACACAAGCAAGAACCAAGTATATCATGTGGAAGCAATGCTCCGGATGCGATCTTTGCTTTCCCTTGTTTCACTTTTTCAAGATACTGACTGAACCTTTCTTTATCACGTTCCATGAAAAAATCAGTGTAATTCGTCATAGCAACCGATGCAACTCTGTTATAAGGAAGCAAGCGCCACTTTTTTTGCACTCATATAAACCTCGGGCAACTTAAGTGCCTTGTGAAGGGGCACTAATACTTGTTTCCTCAACCTGTCTCTAACCCTATACACATAGTGAGCATCCTCAAGGCCTTCATACTCAGGGTAAGATTCGCGTGGAAATACTTTCCTGGCAATGCTAGCACATATTAAAGTGTATTTATCATACGTCGAATCAATTGTAGGGCACCACTTTCCAGCTAAACTGATATTCTTTGCCTTACCCGAATTCAAGCGCTCCATGTCTGCCTTCAACAGATCAGCAAAAAAGGTTGCAATCTGATCATACAAGAACCCGATAATTTGTATCAGTTTTATACAACTCCTGCACTTTCTTGGCTCTAGCCATCTGTTTCTTCCTTCTTAAAATCCTGGCCTTTTCTTTATCTCCCATCACTTTAGCTTGATTTCTTTCAATCCTTTCTTCTCTTGGCACTTGAGCCCTCCTTTTCCTCTCTCTCATCTTCTTATCTCGGATATCTTTCTTCTCTTTCGAAGACATTAGATAAACTGGCTTTCTCCGTAAACGTCTGCCTCTTGGTGCCCTTCTGGATTCCCATTCTTGCTTTAGTTTTGATCAGGCGTCATGACCTTGAATTATTCTAAACAAGATCTCTAGCAAATCCTTGAAGTAGCCAAAATTAGCATAAACGTGAACATTGGAAGCTAGGTTTTTGGGATGGTGTTCATGAAGCCATAGAGCTGCCTTGTAAAAGCCTTCTTTATCAGGTTTTCCTGTGCCTCTAACGCCTCGGAGATTACAGATGAGTTTGAGAGTAGTCAGAGCATCATGATTTCATGACAATTCCAAATGCTGGACTAGCTGAGATGGTGGGGTATTAGGGACTACATGGAAGAAGAAGTCGAGGCATGGGTTACCCGACGACAAGTATGTGGCAGAGTTGTTTGCAGTATAGCCCATTAGTGGGAATAGGCCTCTGGATCTTTCTCCCATTAACTTGTTCCCTGAGCGTACGACTGTAGACCTCCTTCGACGTGAAATTGTGGTTCTGGAGCGTGTATGTCTGGGGCCTGTTGACTGATTTCTAGAGCTCACAGTGGTGGAGGGCTGATTTTTTCTAGTTGGCTGGTTTCTAGAGCTTGCAGAGGTGGAGGATGCATTTTTCTTGGTAACTCTAGTTGGTTTTCTTGGTGGCCAAGTATACAAATTGTTTCTTGGTGGCCAAGTATGTTCTCGCCACACAAAGAGCTGTAGAGAGTTTTACATTAATTAGAATTCCATTTTTACTTGGTTTCTAACTAGAAATCAGGGATCTTAATAAAGTTACTATACGTACGTTTAATTTTCCTATTAGACCGCCTATCTAGAAGCTTACATTATACAAGATTATTTATTTTTAAATTTTTTAGTAAAAACCGAAGTTTCAAAAATAAATTTACTTCGAATATTTTACAATCATAATACACTACACGGTCTACTACACACTAACGGACTCAGGACTCACGTAAGTTGTATTATCCTCTCGGTTTGTACAAGATGGGACGAAAAAAATACTTTATAACTTTGTCAATAACGGATCACATAAATACACAAGAAATGTTCATATGTTCAAATCTTATAATCCGAGGAGTTGAGAAGCTTTACTTAGCAGAGCGCCTTCTTTGTACACATAATTGATTTTATGCTGAGGCATCAAGAAAAGCAGCATCAACATTGGATATCTCTTGCACCATGTTTTTCGATGAAGATAATCCTGCAACAATAGTCTTTTCAATGCCACATTCGTTGGTTCCTCTTCTGATTTTAAGTATCCATCCTGTCATTTGAACCATTTTGGGAAATCATTACAAGTTAATTTTATTCCATTGATTTGCAAGATTTTCCATCAAGAATTTTAGTCAATCTAAGTAACAAAGACACTTACATCACCCCAGCTTCTATTCCACTGATTTGCGAGAAGCTGCATAGAGAAGAAAATAGTGTTACTATTTCAATAATGGGTTGCTAATTCAAATGATCGAATGTTTGTCTAAAAACATATCTACATACCCAATAGTCTTCTCCCTCATCGCTGGTTCCCCATCCAATTAGTTTGACGGCATGGCCACTAGGGGTGAACAAAAATCCGATTAAACCGCCAATCCGAACCAACCCGCCCCTTTTTTCGGCCGAATAAACCGAACCGTCCGAAACCGAAATATAAATGGGTTAATTTTTAAAAAACCCGAACTAATTGGGTTGGGTAAGGGTTTAACAAATTTTAACCCATACCCAATCCGAACCAAACCGATTACATAAAATGCAGAATTTTTTGCATATTTTCTGCATATTCTATATATTTTTTACATATTTTTTACAAATTTCTGCACTATATAAATTTTCTGCACTATATAAATTTTTTGCAACACATTCTGCAACACTTTCCGGCTCTTGCAACATTTTCTGCAACAAGCAGAATTTTCTGCAACAGTGCAGAATTTTTTCTACAAATTTCTGCACTATATAAATTTTCTGCAACAGTACAGAATATTTTCTACAAATTTCTGCACTATATAAATTTCTGCAACAGTGCAGAATATCTTTTACAAATTTCTGCAACAGTGCAGAAATTTCTGGGTTGGGTTGGGTTATGATTATAAAAAACCGAACTAATTGGGTTGGGTTGGGTTACGATTTTTTTTACAATTAATGGGTTGATTTTTTATAAAACCGAACTAATCGGGTTGGGTCGAGGTTTGACGAAAACCCGACCCGAACCAACCCATGTTCACCCCTAATGGCCACCCATTTCATCACCTGTGATGTGCTTGTAAACTCCAGACTCGTAGTGAGCAAAATCCTGTGTCCAACAAATCAATGATGATAAATTGCAAACCAAATTACATAATTACAAGACTCTGTGTTCTTTCTTATTACTCCGTATTTTGTTCTCCTTTCAATTTTCTTTGGAAACCATTTGAAAGATATAGTCTGCACTCACTCAAGCACATAGCGAGTTTATCTTTCGGCTTCCATATTATAAACTCACTCATTTCTTGGCTAATAAAACATGCTGGCAAAACCGGTGCACTAGATTAGCCTGAAAAGGCAAGACCTAAAAAATCATGATTATTTTTCAAGCAGATCAATAAAAATAGCCCTATACTACTCTTCTTACATAAGACATGAACTATAAGCGCCTTTCTTCCTTTCTGTCTTTAAATCTCCCTATAAACTGTGAGTTTTTCAGGCTCCAGCATAACTTTGTTCTTTTATAAATTAACCCCTTAAGAAAATTCCTCTTCAATTCCTATAACTCTAATGAAGATTCTATCTATTTTGGACGCTAATTACACAAGAAATGTGATGCCTAAATCATTTTATCATAAATAAAATTATAAAACTAACAAGTTAAGCCAAAAGTAAATTGCATCTCTATACTTGAAACTAAAAAAGAGCAATGCTAGGGATTGGGATCCCGAATGCCATGTGTAAATTTTTAATTCGTTTTCTACATATGCATACATGGGGTTCTCATTTATAATTTATACATACAACCAATTAAACTTTGTCAACTAAGCATTTTGTACCCAATTTGGGAAAACATTTGGGTACCCTAGCATTTTATTGTTCTACTCTTGGTTCAATAAATTTAAGAGACACTACTACGTATTGCAAAATAGAACATCAAATTATGTAGTTTTGACATCCCTTGCAAAGCATTTCTGGGATTCGATATTTTTCCTTTAAGCTTTCACTGCCAAAAAAATTAATTACAGTCCATCAAGCCTACTATAACTGATTCAAAAATCACTTTCCCAATCATACGGTAGGAGCGAAGGTGAAGCTAACAAAAGAGCTAAGGAGGTACTAAATATCTTGTGAAAATCGTTGTGGTTCAGGAAAATAAAATTTGTTTTTTAGATCTAAAACTCTCTCGACATAACTTTCAAACCTTCCTCCCCACTGTTATGACAATATAACTACTCAGACGTATTAAGAAAAACCTTGTTTCTCATTATCTAAAAATTGTTTTAAGAAAATATTTGCCAAACGTCTATTTTATTTTCTAACTACAGAAACCAGTTTTCAGTAAAATTAAAACTAAAAACAATAACAAACACCACCCAAGTATTATCCTTTTGTTTTTAGTCATACTGATTAGTGTGCAAGTTCTTGGGAAACAGTATGTTAATCTATGATACGTCAGGTGTTGATTTTTTCGTTTCTTAATCATTTTTTGGTGCTTTTGTTTTGTTATATTGGGGGGGGGGGGGGGGGGGTTCGAATTTTTTCTCTAAAATGAAATGAAGAGACCTAGTTGTCAGATTTACCTCATATACAGTAAAAGAGACCTCCACAGGTCCATTATTATAAACTTCTGCCATAATATTTCTGGGATCATGATGGACCTTATAGGCACTAACACTGAAGTGTTTTGATTTCTTCCAGAGCACGTTCCCACCTACACATTGTCTCTTACACTTTGGCGTGGGATATCCAGGTTCACAACCAGGGTGTGAGCATCCAGTTTGATCAAAGTAGGGGTCACACTGCAAGGAGAAAAATCATTAAGCCTTGAGTATACCATATTCACCACCAACAATTAATTTGGAAGCAGCAGCAGGAAAAAAAGTAATACATACTGTAAATTGGTTAATTGATTAATATTACGAAACTCAATTTACCTCTTCAGTGACTACCCCAGAACGCTTAAAGTACCGCCATGCAGCGATAGGATACCAGCCATTACAGCCAAACCCACACAAGAAGCCACAACATGCTAAGAGGTCATTAACAGATAAAGAGATATTCTGCAACGAAAAATATGGATCTTATGCATGTATCCTAGTACTCAGAAACATAACACATCAACCCCATTTATTTATAAAGTGTCAAGTCACCATGTCAAATTGGATGCAAAATCGGTCAGATAGTGATTCCACAGTAGTGAAAGCCCAACAAGAGCCACAGTGACCCTGATCAATAATATACCTATCATACCATGAGAAAATGGCAGTGCTTATAATATGACGTATACATTTAAAAGATATTAATGAGTTTTGTTACCTGATCTTTTGGTATATAAGATTTCGCCATTAAAAGGAGGAAGAGAATGCATTAGCTCCTGGTGGAAGGTAAACAAACACATTTACAATTCTATATTTAAATTGTGACTGACCAAATATGTTTCCAATGGTGCTACATTTAGGCCAAGCAGTTCTTGCATCAAATTGACTAGGTAACTTCAGTCTTCCGGAATGGACCTTAACAGGAATGCTTTGTAGATCACCAGGTGGTGTTGTTTTGATGCCGAGGAGATGCTTAAACTGGGAGACCTGAGACCAAATGTAAAAATGCATGTGATAGAAGTTCAAGTATGCCAAACAGTAATTGTTGATCAACTGGAAAGGCCAATCCGCCCCATCTAAGTAGCATATGGTCAGTGGAGCTTAGGAACAAATACAAGGGCAGGGCACAGATCATTTTGAACAAAGTGCATGATGTATGATTTATCATTTTCAATAAATTTACCAATTTCAGCACCATTTAGCCATCATATTTTTTAAGCATTTCAACAATCCCCTAACATTTTAGCACTAAGCAACAACTGAGTTTGAAGGAGCAAGGATTGTGTGTGTCAGTAACTAGATATTGGAGAAGCAGGTAATGCAAACGAATGAGAAAAGTGCAATTGGTCAATGCATAAAAATACTAATAGTAAAACTTTAGATATGCTTAAATTCCAGGACAAATGGGAAATTCAGTATCGAAATAATGCAAAGATGCACAGTAGAAGCTATGCAGAACATGTAACAAGGATCCTATTGCAGTAATATAGGTTCACAAGCTAAAAAAGTAATCGCCAAAATTTAGAAAAATCAGCCCATATGATGTCAGATGACAGGGAACAAAAAGAGCAGAGAGAAGTGGAGTAAAATGCCCCCATTTATGTAACAAACAGCAAAGATGAGAGTATCTACTAATAATGATACAGAACAGGCAGATATTGACCATTTCAGAAGGGTAATGATAAACAAGAGGAAGATTCAGCATCAAGCATAATGTATACAGTCTATACTGAAGAATGCCTGTAAAACGAAGTAATATGCCAATTATGAAGCTTACAGTGTAGTTTGAGAATCGATCATGCATGGAAGCTTTCCATCCAGCTTTTGGATTGCGGTTGATTGATTCAACTATTGATTCCTGCTTGGCCATAGACAAACAAAATCCTTTAATATGTTCATTTTTCTATAACAATGTTATGTTACTATGTTCCACAAGCAAAACAGTACCTGAAGAATATTGGATTCCAATTTTAGCAATGGCACTGACATAGATGCAGCGACCTGCATATAATAAATTATAACATGTGACAGTTTGTTTTAATGCCATTGGAATAAAAAATATACAGTAAAGAGAAAGGTCTTATGTAAATACCATGAAATTTAAATGCTATGATTATGGTCGATCATGAAATCCGTAAGGTTGTTATCGGTGTTGTCTGTTAGTATCATATTGTTATATATACGTCAGTATATAACAACACAAAACTGTCAGACAAACAGGAAGACACAAAAATGCTTTAAGATGGCTGTAAAACTGCAATTTATAGAACTGATCTTCTCAACTGTTTTTTACCGCGAGGAGCTCAATTTCTGTTATTATTTACTTCTGAAGACCTATTGAGCTTTCTATTTCTACTAAATTTGTATACTATTTAGCAATGGTCAAAGCCATACTGATATATACGAGTACTTAAATTTATTGTGTCAATTAATCCAGTGAAGCATCATGGTCTGGGCGGCAAAAGCTATCATATATTGTCTGTTCTACTAGTAGTAAGACTTTGTTCCATTTTATTCTCTTAACATTCCTGATTCTATTTAAAAGATATTTTCCCTTGTAAATGTAAATAGTTTCTTTATTGCTTGCTGAAGTTTATATAACTAGCTGAACCAGTTCCACCCTTCTTTTATTTTCAAATGAACAAATTCACACAATCTCAACACCACTAGAGCAAGAGTTCTTTGATGAACCACTCCTGCTTTTTCTTTTTAATAGTTAATGTATTATTTAAGTATAGAGGGAGGAGAGGTGGAATTGAACTCTAGCCTTTAACTAACGCCTTTGTCACACCTAGGACACTCCTTGATTCTCATCCACTTTGACATCAAAAATCATACAGTGGATCCATTGCTACTTGCATTATATTTCTGAAACAAGATTTGTGCATCTTAGGGATGTGCACTTTTATCGATATCTTAGTTAGTAAGAGACGCAGTATTAACAATTTTGTATTTAAGGACCGTATTATCGGGTAAGTGATAAATGACCTTAATATTAAACTGTGGGATAATATTAAACTATGGGATTAAAAGTTGTTTTTAAAACTGTATCGTATTGCATTGAATTTTATCTCACAAAAGCATTCTCAATTCATAATCTATACAATACAATTATACAAATTCGGCTCTGTCAATTTTTATATTGTAAATAAAGCCTGACATAACTCAATCTTAAAACAAGTCAAAATTACTATATAATATACAACAGAGTAGGTAGTACCATAACCATTAATAATATTACACTACAACTATACAAATAGGGTTCTATCAATCTTTATATTGTAAATAAATCTTGACATAGTCCAAATTTTGAAAACAAGTATCAATACATTGATGTGTAAATGAATCAATATAATATACACATACACATATATATATATATAACAAAAATACTATAACTCAGAAGTATTTACACAAAAACTCTACGTAAAATATATGAATTATATATCACATCAAGAAGTTTCTAAGAACATAAAACGAAATGCTATAACTCAGATTTATTTACAAAAACTCAATGAAATATATATCACATCAAGAAATTGATATATAGACATAAAAAATATTGCTAGAGAAACAAAGTATTACCTAGAGTGAAAATAATACCCTCACTAACTTGGTGTGTCTTTTTTCATGTCAAATAAATGCTCATAATATCAGTATAATATTCTAACAACCACTTCAAATTTCAAAAACTTTCCTTAATTAAAACAAAACAAATATTTAAAAGATTTATATAATCATATATTTAACTATATATATAATCTACAAAGACACATACACACATATATATATATATAATTAAATAAATATACATATTCAATAATTAAAATTTAATATTTATAACAAAAAAATAGGATATTACAGGCAGGGTCGTGGAGGAATGCAAAGAATTATTAGGAGAGCTTAATGGCAAGATGTTCTTCTAAGGTTTGTAAAAGGATCCGCTAAAAATGTATCTAACAGCGTGCTGATCGTAGATGGAGAATGAGGATGTCCGTCAGAATTTTAACTTATTATGTCGAAAGACCTTCTGAATTAATGGAAATTTTCTTTTTGGCAAAAAAACCCATTAAATTTGGTTTGTGTTTTTTTATAATATTGAATTTTTTTTTTACTCATTCAAATATTAAATTTTTATAAAACAGTTCAAGCAAACCAAAAAAGAGTTGGATTGGTTGAATTAGCGAACCCTTATGCACCCTTACATTCAGTACTGAAAGTTTTTTGTATTTAAATAGTTAGGCCCAGTCCAATAATCATTTTGTAAGGGTATCTAAGTGCATAATAATGTGGAAAAGAAATTGCTTTTACCAGATACCCACGGGAAGTGGGACCTGTAACAATGCGAGGCAATCAAGCTTTTCTGATAATTTATTATTGGTTTAATTTTAAATTTTTGACACATACCTTTCTAAAATTAATTTCATTAATAAATTTTGTTTTCATAAAGTAATAATTAAACTTATAAGTCTTTGTATCTGATGCAGGAGCATTATGACTGATCTATTTGATCTCATGAGAATCTATTGTGAAGCCAATAATTAGCTTAATTACCAACATTGGTTGATTTATTATGTTGGGGTTATTATTAGATAATTATATTAAGTAAATTTTGGCTTGCAAGTTTTTACCTTTCACTTGAAAGGGTTTTTCTTGTTTTAAGCACTTATGATATATTTTTCTAGTTGAATATGGTTTTGATGTAATTCCTATTTGGATTGGGCTTTTGATTGGTTTCCAATTTGGGTTCAAGTATTAGCAAATTCCTAGCTGATTTTGAATCTAATTGAGAATCCTAATTGTTTTAGGTTAAGGTTATATTCCTTGCCTATATATACCCATATATTGTAATCTTTTAAGAGACAAGAATTTGATAAATAAAATCGTGAGTTTTTATACTTGCAAAACCCTAGGAAGTTGGTGGTTAATTCCTTTATACTTTCTTATCCAGATTTCGTTTAGTTTGTGGGTGATTAATTTCTTTAAGCAATCTAAGCAAATCGATCCTTTAGTTTTGTTTCTTGGTGATTAAATTCTTTATAGAAGCAATCTAAAGTTACTTTTCCGTTGTGAATCTGATCTGCATAGAAAATATACATCATCTTGGTATCAGAGCCAGGTTTGGCGATTTGTTTTGAAGATCTTCTTCAAAAACGTGGGTAACAATTCTGGTGTGTTTCGTGGTGGTTTGACGACTTCTTTGAGGGGGTTTTCTTTAAAAAAAACGTGGGTACACATGGCTGATCTGTTTGGTGGCAGTTTTGCGACTTCTTCCAAAGGTTTTCTTCATAGAAACGTAGGCAACATGGCTGATGTATTTGGTGATGAAGAACTGAATGTTATGTGTGGTTTAAATCCAGAACAAGTTGAGAACATGCGAAGGGATAGGGAAATCAAGGAATTAAGGGAGCAATTGAATGAGGTTTTAGCCAAATTGGATCAAAGAAGGGGTTTTCGTATGGATATCCCAGATTTCGATGGTGATATAAATCCTGAAAATTTTATTCAATGGTTGAAACATATTGAACGAATCTTTGACTACAAGGAATATGATGATCATAAGAGATTCAAAGTGGCAAGATCGAAACTTAAAGGTTATGCAAATTTGTGGTATGAAAATCTGAAATCAAAGAGGAGAAAAGAAGGCAAAACACGTATTGATTCTTGGAAAGCACTCAAGGTGAGAATGAAAAAACGTTTTTTACCTACTGATTTTGAACAATATATATTTCTGAATTTGAAGGGTTTTGAGAAAGATACAATATCTCATGAGGAGTATACAATTGGGTTTGATGAAGAAACAATACTTGCACAAAACGTGGTTGAATTATGTGCCGAAATTACTCCCAAATTTGATAACTCAACGCCTTCAACTATGGAAGATAAGAAGATTTGTGACAAGTGCGAAGGGTATGAACATGAACAAGAGGGCTGCTTTAATAATATTCGAATGTTGAATTTGCATGACATTGAGGAGATTGAGGCAACTTATTCTTCCAAGGATATAGAAATCAATAAAGAAAAGGAGCAAGCACAACATGAACAAGATAATGATCCTGAAATTGAAGTGTTAACTACAATTCAAGAACCTAATGAGAATTTGTTTTTGAATGAGACGCATATTGGGAAGGAGTTGGAACAAGAGGATCATCATAACTTGTTGATTTATCCTACAATACCTTTATCATATTTTTTTAATCCTTTTAAGGTTGGGTGTGATGCTAATGGTGTTGGGGCTGTTTTGGTTCAAGAGAAGAGACACATTGATTTTCTAGGCATAGACATCATGTTGGGAACTACTAAAACGTCAAAAAAATTTCTCTTCAAGTTTCTTCCAAAGGTATTTTGCATGGGGCTGAAATTTGATGTTCTCAAGTTTTGTGATAAATCATCTCATTGTGTGTTGATTCTTAAATTCTACAAAACTCGTGGAAGAGTTTTTTTCAAAGGAGAGGAGAATGATGCGGAGTATGACATTAAGATATTCATATGTATCTATTGTACAATTGAGGACAATTGTTTTCGAAGAAGAGGAGTATGATGCAGGAGCATTATGGCTGATCTATTTGATCTCATGGGAATCTATTGTGAAGCCAATAATTAGCTTAATTACCAACATTGGTTGATTTATTATGTTGGGGTTATTATTAGATAATTATATTAAGTAAATTTTGGCTTGCAAGTTTTTACCTTTCACTTGAAAGGGTTTTTCTTATTTTAAGCACTTAGGATATATTTTTCTAGTTGAATATGGTTTTGATGTAATTCCTATTTGGATTGGGCTTTTGATTGGTTTCCAATTTGGGTTCAAGTATTAGCAAATTCCTAGCTGATTTTGAATCTAATTGAGAATCCTAATTGTTTTAGGTTAAGGTTATATTCCTTGCCTATATATACCCATATATTGTAATCTTTTAAGAGACAAAAATTTGATAAATAAAATCGTGAGTTTTTATACTTGCAAAACCCTAGGAAGTTGGTGGTTAATTCCTTTATACTTTCTTATCCAGATTTCGTTTAGTTTGTGGGTGATTAATTTCTTTAAGCAATCTAAGCAAATCGATCCTTTAGTTTTGTTTCTTGGTGATTAAATTCTTTATAGAAGCAATCTAAAGTTACTTTTCCGTTGTGAATCTGATCTGCATAGAAAATATACATCAGTATCACACCTCTCACATATATATATTAACTTAATCTTGGTGATAATTTATAAAAATTATAAAAAGAGGGCAAACAATACAATAATCTTGCATTGGTTTTCAATAAAATGGGTCCGACAGTCTGATGTATGGTCAGGTGCTTTTTTAATAATATTATTAGTGACCTATATTTAGATTTAAATAAAAAGGAGAAAGGGAGTTTAATTTCAGTTTTAGGAATTAGTGACCTATATTTCTATTTCTTGGAAAGAACACCGGCCTATACAAGTACACACTTGAGTCTCGACCATATTAACATACATAAACTTGACATAACAAATTTATTCTACACGTTAAACTTGTCCCCTACTGACTTCTATTGGTGCCCTCGCGCACAAGTTTAGAAATAAATTATATAACTTTGATCAAGTCATGTATCTATCGAGAAATTATTCAAACTGACTGTGTCCAAGTCTCATAAACAAAAATGGGGAAACAATACTTGCATGCATAGACTTTGCCCTAAACAAAAATGGGGAAACAATACTTGCATGCATAGACTTTGCCCATGACTCGCAAGTCAGAAGATATTTTGAAAGACAAGACAATAATGTTCCCCTAGATACGACTCATGCATATGTCTGGATGTATATAAATACACCTTAATTTGTAGCTACCACATATGTACTCACAATTAGTCATTTCCTTAATGTTAAATTCAGCACCAAAAACAAAAATATTGTCGTTTGTCAAGAATGTATGCATCACTGTCACGGTTATGGTATTGTTAACTAGTGATATTCAAAGTGCAAATGGCATGAGGCCTTTAGGTGAATACAAGAAATGGCTCAAGGAGTTGCCAGTTCCGCTTCTGGAGTCGCTGCCAAGGGGTGTTCCGGTGCCACCATCGTCTGCTAATCCTTGCACGCACATCCCCGGGGGCAAGGACCCCGGACATTGCACATTGGGTGAAATGAACTTGGCTGGCCGTGTTTCTCCTCCTCCACCACTGTTTTCGACTGTTGTCAAAGCTGATAAAGAAAGGGAGTGGTGTACTTGTTTCCAAAACATATAGTATGGTACTGGCATGCAACAATATTGAATAAAGATATATAGGATGATAGATTTGGTTTGTTTTTTTATTTGATTCTAAACCTTTCTCACAAAGAGTGTAGGGCATATATATGGCTATTACAAATTTAGAATAATGTACTGCACGTATGTTATTCTATTCATATTAAAGCTGATAAAGAACAATATTTGACCATGTTTATTATTACTCCATATGTTATAATACACTTCTCTTCCAGTTCCACTTCACACGAGGGGAGTATACGAGCATATAATCGAGTCCAATTTTAAATTATTAATATATTCAGTTTATTTAGTAACTTTTAAATTTAAATTTTTAACTACGTAAAGTATTCTATTTAGATTTAATTTATTAATGAAACATGTTAATCACTATTTTTTTAAATATTTATAAATATATGTTCACGAACTTATTTCAAACTTATTCATGAATATTATAGTAAATTGTTTATAAACTAAACCAAATACAAATTGAATTTTTTTCAAACACGTTTACAACATGAGTACTAAAAGTTAGTAAATGTCTGTTTAGTTAACATTTATTTACTCACCGCCTTTAAATACTTGGAGTATTATAGAGTTACTAAATTAATTTTTTTTTAAATTCAGTCCCATTTTAATTGATTATCTATATTATATTATTATAAGTGGAATGTGGTATAATTGGTGGTTTGATTGATTGGTTAACATATTTCAAAAATATTATATGCGCTTGCTTAAAAAAGTTGAATACCTATAATTTATTTCACTTATAATAATACAACAATATAAATATAATACAATTATAAACATTACAATTAACTTACACATCTCAATTTCATCACACTAAAACTCTTTAATTAAACTCTATTGAAATTATAAATTATTACTTATTATGAAACCCAATTAAAATTATAATATATTATTAATATTATAATGCCAAAAACATATAATTATAACTAATATAAAATATTTAAGCCAATTTCATAATATAAGCTAATTAATACTTCTAATAATAAAATATTTTCATATATTAAATAATTTTAAAATAACTACTAAAAATATAAAAGTGTGTATGTATATATATATATATATTTATATAATATTATTAACACATAAATAATAAAATATTAAAGGAAGTAATATTTTTATATATTAAACAAAATTAAAACTATAAGAATAAATTTTAAAAAACATATTTTATTTTTAATCATGTTATCTAATTAAATAGATTTATAAATATGGACCAAAATTATAAAATATTAACAATAATATAAATTAGTTCTTTAATAATATCACTGGTTTTAATATTTATATTAAATAGCTCACATTTGTCATAACTCATAATAATGTTGTAACAATATTTTATATACAAACATTATTATAATTAATTTCACATATTTTATAATATGCTTTCATATTATGATAGTAATTTGGATTGTGTGTCAATGTGTTAATTATTGAAATAATAAATAAAATGATAAAAATTATTATAATATTAAAAAAAAATATGTACATCTTACGAATTATAAACTAACAAAAATAATAAATAAAATATAATAGAATCATATCAACCATACTAATTAAAATTTATCATTCTATCAAGTCATTATTGCCTCCGTCATTTTGGAAAACATTTTGGAGCCCCCATTGAAGTGATCTGAGGAACTTGCATAACGCTTTTCACCATTGAAAATATCTTGGTATTTGGTTGAAGTAAATATAAATCCCCATACTTCGCCATTATGACAGAATGCCATAGTTTCCCTCTATCTGTTCGTAATTGCCACAACCATCTGGAAAGAAGGGCTATATTCTTTTTTTCTATGTCCACCACCCTAAACCTCCTCCAATTTTTGGACCACATATCTTCTTCCAATTAATTAGATGTATTTTCTTTAGACCATCCTCCTTACCACTGCCTTTCCATAGAAAATTCCTTCTTATCTTCTCAATTTCATTACACACTCATTTCGGGATCTTATACAAATTAAGCCAATAGTTAGGCAGAGAATCCAAACAAGATTTCAGAAGAGTGGGCCTTCCTGCAAAATTGAGACACTGGCATTTATAGCTGGATAATTTGAGTTTAAAACGAGACAACAACGGTTGCTGATAAGAATGAAGTTTGTAATTTTTCTCAATCCAAGCTCCCAAGTAAGTGAAGGGGATACTCCAACTTTGCATCCAAGAATAGAAGCCCAATGTCGCATTCTAACCATGTTGTTTGTCACATCGAAGATTTGATTTCTGTCAAAATCTATTGATAGTCCTGATAACACCTAGAATAAAAAAAATTACCTTTTTCACCCCTAATATTAGGGCTGTCAAAAAAATTCAAATAATCTGATATCCGTCCCGAATATCTGTATCGTATTTGAGATAAAGCGGATATTATCTGTATCTAAATCCGACAATTTCATATACGAATACGAATATAGGCATATTCGTATCCGAAAAAATCTAAATCCGAAATTAAATATATATGATATTTAAATAATATATATATAATTTAAAATTTATTCTATTAGTTTTGTAGTGTGTGTGTGTATATATTCATTAAATGATATATTTATACAAATTTTATATAATTCTAAAAAATATTATTTGAGTTTAATATTATAAAGATAACAAAATTAGATTGAAAAGATAAATAAAAATTAATTTTTAAAAAAATAAAATAGGCTTAAATCTCTTTAACTCGTAACTCAATTTTAAAAAATTAAATTAAAATTTTAATATTTTTTTATATTTTTTTTTTGAATTTTTAATATAAATTTTTAAAAAAATTATTAAAAATCGGATTCGGATTCGGATATTATCCGTATTCGGATAGTATCCGTCGGATCCGGATTCAAATATTAACCTTTAAAAATTTTCGGATATGGATACGGATACGAATTTTCGAATTCGAATTCGGATACGGATATAGACAAATCTGTATCTGAATTATCCGTTTGACGGCCCTACCTAAGATTGATTGTGTGTCGTCTTTGATGGAGAGGATGGTATCATCAGTGTATTGTAGGTGCGATGATTTCATCGAACCATTGCCTACCACTGTGCCTTCAAAGATCCCTTTTTGTTCTGTTTCTTGGAGAAATTGATGTAGGATCTCTCTCACTAAATTAAACAATAATGGTGATAGAGGATCTCAGGAAATTACAAAAAATGACAGATCATAAGGATCTCCTATAAATCATATCTTGTAGATAAGGAATTGATTTTAAAAAAAGTCTTGTACGATTTAAATCATATTTATAATATAACGAATTGATCTTATAAAAAAAGGAGGATAGTTCATGTCTAAAAGACCAAACTCTACTCAAATTACAATACATCCAATACTATAAATAAATATAGGTGTCTATCACTTTCCCAAAGAATTACATTTATAAAGAGAATCACGTTTATAAGGAGTGAGGTTTGTGAAAACATTCATAATTGATAAATGTTAAACGCCACATGTATTAATCACATTCAGTTAACAGTAACCTCGAGGTATGTTATAAGGAAGAGCTCCTTTGATCGAACGGTATGTTAACTAAGAGCATCCTCATCAGCGTCTCAATCCCCATCCTCGTATTCTTACTAAAAATAGTTAATCCCCAAAATTATTTTTAAATTTTGTTTTCCTTCTAAAAATTGTCTAAATCCGATACCCCCATCCTCATCTCTATATTACCTTATATTTAATTCTTTCTCTTTTATTTATACTTTTAACTACCCATACCAATCCACATCATCGATTCTTCAACATAAATATTTTCTATCTCATAAGTTCAAACTATAATTACAGAAGAAAGTTTCTGTCATTGTATAAGGAAACTACTTTCATGTAAATCAAAATGGTTCGGTCGTTATTTCATAAAATATTGACTTACTTTTCATCTTCAGATGATGAAAATAATAGTGCTTCTGAACAGTCATTAAACCATCAAAGAAATAGGCAACGTCGTAAGTTTATTCAGCGTGATCATAACCAGGGGCATGAACGTCTATTTTGTGATTATTTTACAGAGAATCTGATATATCCCACAAATCTACTTCGAAGAAGATTTCGTATGAGTCATCCATTATTCCTTTGTATTTTAAGAGAGGTGGAGTATTTTAAGTGATGAATTTATTGATTGGGATAAGCAATGAATTTAGTGAATAGGAGAAGCGACGCAGTTCTTGAACTAAAGTTTGAGGAGAGAAATTTAGGTATTAAAATATTAAATAGAAAAGGAAAGTAAGAAAAAATCTGGCGGGTGTGTAAAATTAGTTGAGATGGAGGGTGTACAGGGTGACCCCATACATGGGGACTTAATTTAGACCCCTAAAACTATACCCATATTGGGTTCCCAATGTTGCACCTATTTAGCTCAAATATTAAAAATATTGCTAAATAATAGAGATATGGTACATATACAAGCCCGGATGTGAATGCTCCAGGCCAATTTCTAAAAATAACAAGATCTTGACATGAAACTCCGTCGGATATCAAATTTATGTATTACTTATATATGCCTCTAAAATTCAATTTTTTCAGTTCACAATTTGTTGTCATCTGTGAAAAGACAATACATAATAAAACATGACTGGAACATGATGAAATCTCTCTGAAGATCCTTTAATTTTTAATAAAACAATGACGACTCGAACTGAAATTATACCCTCAAGATTCAACATATATGAACCACTAAAAGGGTGATTGCCCAAGGAAGGGTGACTACTAAGACCTAATCGTCGGTCATGAAACTAATGTTTCCCAATCGATGATTCTCCCTCTTGAAGGAACAAGTGCACAAATTATGAATCCCCTTTCCAAAAAGAAACTGTTTATACTCAAACGAAGAATCCTCTTATTAGAATGGATTGAAGGTATTCTTCTATTTTGTATCAAACATAAAATTTGGAGGTGAGGTCACCTCTTTCCTAGCAAAATTAGATTTCATATGAAAATTAGTAATTTGAACTTTGAAGGCAACTCATCTAGATCCTTCGTGTCTTATAAACTATTAGATATTACTTTGAATTGCTATCAGGAGGATAAATAAGTCAATTTATCACTATAATATAAACCAATTTTCAATCAGGTCACCAACAAAAAAAGATTTCAAAACACATCATAATACTATCGACAACCTTCAACTAAAACACTAAATTGTTAATTATTTACACAACCATTAAAATTCATTAGCTTTTGACGAAAAAATATTAATTATGACTAACTCAACTGCCACGCATATGCCATATTAGCGTCTGTATCACTTATCCAAACTCATCCATACCCAACCTATTTCACTTGCTCTAATTTCTCCTTCATTCTCATATCTAATTCTTCAAATCCTAATTTTTAAACTCAAGACTAGCACCAACATCGATGCAATATCCTAATCAATTAGTTATTCCATATCAATGATTTCTTAAACTCATTAAATATCCCGTCAGATTATTTTCTATATCTTTTATTTTTCTTGTATATATATGAGAAAAAGTGTTATATATTCAATTATATTTTTGATTCATATATGAAATGTCTTATTATGAATTAGAATCGTTATGTATTGGGTAATGGCATTATACATGGTGGGATATTAACTATACAAGAAATTCATATCCTGATAATATTCGAGTTAATGATGTCCTCTTAAAAACTCATAAACATCAATTATGTGAAACCCGTGGATTCGTTCTAGCATATTGATAAAGTTTAGTGGATGATAAAGGATAAAATATATTGATTAAATAAAATTATTAGTAATTCAATTTAATCAATGTACATGCGATATCTTAAACCTGAGAAATTTAATAAGCAAATAATAAATGAGCCGAAATAATTAATTATTGAATTAGGAAGGTAGTGTAAATATTAATTATTTAATTGATTGAATTAATATTTAATGATAGCGGGATTGGCCCAATATGTTAGACCTAATTTCTCAATAATGCTTATTGTAGCTGTTATATCCAAAATATGCCTCCCACTAATTAAGGAGTTTCTCAATCTTAACGGTCTTTCACTGTCGAAGAGTCTCGCCTAGTTGGATGGACATATAGCCAAGAAGACAGATAACCTAGATAAAAGACTTGACTGACCTAAGCACCTCACTCAATATTGGACGAGACCTTGCCCATTTGGCGAGGCTGAAAGGCAGACATGCAGATATCATTAACAAGAATGACAGACGGCCTAGGTCCATAGTTAAACGGTCTCACCTAAACGTGGAAGTCGCGCTCAGTTGAAACCAAAGAAATTAAAGAATACTCAAAATAAGAAGGTTAAAGCCTATTCGTGTATATATAAGAAGGATCACCTATAAGAAAGAGGCATCACCTACTTGAAAAATCGAGAATTGAAATTCACACTTCATTCAAGGGAATAGAGAAATACAACAAGAGAGTGTGCATAAAAATCGCTTACACTGCAATGATTAAATTAATTTTTTTTATTGTTTTATTCATGTCTAAACTAAAACGTAAACAAACCCAGGTGTCGGATGAAACAACATTATAATGATGTGTACGTATGTAATACACTAATACTGAACAAGCTAATGTGATAAAGGTAGAGAAAAATCGTTCGTTCTCGTTTCGAATACAAATAAAAATGGATAATACTTCCTTATTGTTCAAACTAAAAAAAAGGGTTGGACAAAGTCAAACACAAGAAAAATGAGAGTTATTTAAACGACGCGTAAGTCAAAGGAAAAACGTGAACAACTTCCTTGTTTGACAACCAATTCTCATAATTTCTTCTTCCAGAATATAATTAAGGTGCAGAAATTTAACATCAATAAATTAAATTTATATGAAATGACAACCTATTATTAAATTGAAATTAAGATAAGTTGCATCGGTCCAACTGTTATGGTGGTTATGTTAAAAAAAATTTAAAATGAGTTTTTTTTTCCTGTTTGACCTACTGTGATACATCTCATTTATTATTAAAAAAATCTCTGCTAAGATTGAGTTCTAATTCAAAATTCTTTTGATTCATCTCCAAACATTCTAAAATTCTACTCTACATCCCTCTCTTGAACGGCCGCGCTTAATATTTTCTAAGGGGTTTTCATCAGTTTTCACCGGTGGAAAGCTCCAATTTTTTTTTACTCTTTCATTTTTCTTGATTAATCTCTTATTTCTCTTCAATAAGTTTCCAATTTTTTTGGATTTTGTTAGTCTCTGTTTGTGAGAGTTTGATTTTGTTTTGATATTTTTCATGTTCGAGATTACAGATGTGCAGGATTTTCATGAATTTGATTTGGTAATAAAGGTTTTTACGGGATCGTATTTACAGTCAATTGTTCAAAACAGTTGAGTCATAGCAAGTACATATATTCATAACATCTTCAAAAAATCATTTGGTTGTCTGTTCAAGAAAGAAGGATTCAACGGGTATATGTTTAAACGATTGTTCAATTTCGATTGTATTTGTAAATGTTGTATATCTTTTCATTATTGAATTAATTCCCTTTTTTAAAAAAAAACATTCTAAAATTCTAATTTTTGTTTACTTATTTTAGACAAAACTTTTAACTCTTCTCTGTGTTAAAACTCTCGTAGCGACATTCTATATCTATTAAGCACTAGAACACGTTATCGATCCGAATTTTCGAAAGGACTTTGAGCAAGTTACCTAGCTAGTACTGATGACTTGTACAATTCCATTAATTCTTAGATTAAAAATAATACGACATTTATTCCTTATTTAAGTTTTGGGGAGTAATTTTAATTTTGCTTTTAATATATTTAGAAGCGCTTTTCGGTAATAATTATATGTTCAAAATATTTTATTTTTTTTGTCAGAAAGACTTTCATGCAAGTGAGTTGTTTAAAAAAAGATCGTTTTTTTGGTTGGAAAATAAGGTATTTTATTCAAAAAAATACAATCCCGAACAAATGGAGTTCATTCATTCAAAAAATTTTATTATCTAACCAAAAGACATGCATTGATATCCCTGAAAGACTTTAATATCTGAAAATAAAATACAACATTAGAAAAATGAAAACAGATTGTCCTATATTTTAATACCATATACATGATTACTACCTCAATTCAATTTTGACAGGAATTAGATTGGATATTATCTACGTAAGACTTAGAAATATTAGGTGTATACTTACTTGTACTTCCAACTTTTAGCCGCTTAGACGTGGGAGCCATAGACGATGCCTTAGTGTGTGTGTTGGAGATGTTTCCAGGGCTATCTGACCAATAGTGTTAGATGTTTGAGGTCTATTCATACCAGGGAAAGTAATATAGCCCAAACCAGCAGCTTTCAGAGGTTTTAGTCACTACAAGAAAAACCGGCTAAATGTGACCGAATATTTTCAACTGACTTAAATTCGACCGATTTTGGTCAAATTTGAGACCAATTTTAGTCAAACAATTCTCAGAATTAAATTCTACCAAATTTAGTCACTTTTAAGATCGGTCGAATTTAACCGGTTAAATTCGACCGCTAATTTAATTCGGTCGAATTTATGTCGGGCCAAAAAAAGAGAGGGAAAATTTCCGCCCATTTTATCAAATTCTTGAAACATAAATATGACCAAATTCGGTCAAATTTATAACAGCGACCGACAACGGTCGAATTTAATTCAAGATAAAAAGGGAGGGAACTAAGTACTTTCTGAAACTGAGAAACAACTGAGGACATCTAAGAACCAGACTACATGGCTTACTGTAGCTCTTTTGCAGTTGAACTCTGGCAGTTCTTCATTAGATGCAAATGAGACAACATTATGTAGAAGTACGTACGGTGCATACAAGAGGTGAGAATGGGACATTGTATATTTTGGTATATTTGCATCCTTTGATACAGTTGATGTGATTAAGACTTCTTAAGCTACTTTTTGATTTACAGACGGTGAATTCTGCAGCTCATCATATAGTGGAGAAAGTTTAAAGCATCTTGTCACTTGTGCTTGTGGAAAGTTTGATTCTTGCAAAATGGGGATACAGGAAGGGAATGGAACACTGAAATCTGTTTGGAGTAGAGTTGCAGAAATTTGTGAATCTAAATCACTTAGAAATTTTCTTCAGAAAAAAGGACAGTTGGCTTCTGTTTGTTTTAACGAAAGTACTCAAAAATGTAATTTTCTTTTGTGTTTGCAAGTACACATAGTTGAAAATTGAACACCAGAACAATTTTTTAACTCGTTAGGTGTCATATTCCCGTTTTGATAAATAAACAGCAAATGTAGTATGAGGAGGAGGAAGGCTTATACCCAAACTTCTGTGATTATCAGTCTCCACTCTTCGGTGGACTAGTGGACTACTCACAGGAGCCTGTAATTCCGGCGAATGAAGAAATTCCGTCGACCCAAAAAATTCCGGCAATCGACCGGAGTCGGTCACATTTATAAATTCGACCGGATTTGGTCATTTTTAACAATTCGACCGAATTTAAGCGTTAAATTTTTAAAAAATTAAAATTTAAAAATTTTGGTCGAATTTAACCGGTCGAATTTAACCAGTCGAATCTACCCGGTCGAATTTAGCTAAATTCGACCGATTTTACTAAAAGTGACTCTTCTAAAAGCGACTAGACAGTTTCGGTCATATTTAGTTAAATTCGACCGAATCTAGTCGAATATAGCTAAATACGACCGGATTATTCTAGTCGAATTTAGCCGTTTTTCTTGTAGTGAGTGTTTCTGGTATAGGATCTGGTATGCATTTCACTTTGAATGTTTATTTGCTGAATTTATGAAGATACTATATATATAAAGATTAACTGTTACTTGCTGAATTTAGTGTATTAATCTCTTATATACTCCAAATATATTGATTGGGCTTTTGGAAGGGATATGACCTGGCCTTTTTTCTCATCATTGTTTGAATAAAGTCAAAAGAAACTGTATTTGTCCTATTTACGGTATCATTCCTATTTATACAATTTAAAGCTAATCATTTGAAAAAACAAACACGCATTTAGTTACCCAACTGGTACCTCAACCATCATAGGTTGAAAGGCACAAAACCAAGCCAGCACTCAATAGTAATACCAATTATTGCAATTTTCATCTCCTCGTAGTAAACATTAATCAATGAAAAAATCTGAGCAGAATTAACACAAAAAAAAACATATAGGGCACTCATTTGGAATCCATACGTGATCAACAATCTATTAGTCGACCGACACAAAATTACCAATACCATCTAGATAATCACACAACGACAACACATATGTATAAAAACTAATTTGAGCAAGAAAACATTACCTGCACCGGAGTGAGATTGTAGCAGCGGTGATGGAAGTATATAATGTACTTGAGTGTTATAACTTCAGCTTCTTGGAAATCAAAGTAAACAGTGAGTTAGAGGCATTGAATAGTTGGAAGACTAAAAGTCAAGCTCCATGGCTGCTCCCATAAAATATAAAGAGGATGGGGGGATGCAAGTGGTGAAAAAGTAGATGATGATGTAGATACAACAAGTGTGTGTAATATAGATAGATATAGGATAGATACAAAAGAGAGAAAATGAAATGTGAAGAAGAAAGGGTGGTTCCAATTTACTTGAGTGTTCAAAATATTTTATGTGTAAAAAGGAATTGAACGTCCTGTTTCCAAAAGATCAAATTTTCTTTTCGAGGCGTTTAGAATGCACAAATAGTGTGCGTTTGAACTATTTAATTTCAAATTGATTAATTATAATGAGAAAATTTAATACATAAATATATTAAATATAAGTAAAAGTTCCGTAAAGAATCTTAGATAAATACTATTTGGAGACTTGCATCATATTCTTCTT
This sequence comes from Oenanthe sinensis, assembly GCA_028671895.1. Taxonomy (NCBI): domain Eukaryota; kingdom Viridiplantae; phylum Streptophyta; class Magnoliopsida; order Apiales; family Apiaceae; genus Oenanthe; species Oenanthe sinensis. The sequence continues at coordinate 27,213,787 of CM053813.1, read as the reverse complement.
ATAATATATTATAAAATATAATGTACAACTTGCATATAAGTCTCCCATTTATACCAGAGTACTTCACTAAACAAAATAAAACCCTAAATTTTATACTCATTTTCTTTAGTCATAATATTTTTCAATTTCAAATTTTCATTGAAGGTAAAAGGAGGGGGGAAAACCACACATGTGCGTACTCATGCATGCATGTTACTCTCTCGCAGTTAAAAAAAAATTCAAGCAATCAAATATTTATATTTAAATACGGAGAAAATACTACTAGGTATGAAACGTATCGATTATCGAGTTTATTCAAGTACAAAACGTGCCTATAAATAACTAGCACATGATCCTACATCATCCTTCATTCTATATACTCTCATAAGTCATATCTCTCTCTCTCTCAAGTAATCAAAACTAGCCAAGAGAATACAGTATCTCAAGCACCATATATACACATAGAAAACACAAATGAATAAATATTTTAGAAACTGGATATGCATTATTTGGGTTATTGTCATAATTTTAGCTAGTAAAAATGATATAATAATAGGCGGGGATGCCATGAGGCCTTTGAGTGAATATAAGGAATGGCTAAGAGAGTTTGAAGGTCCGTTGCTACTGGAGTCACTGCAGAGAGGTCCGGTGCCACCATCTAGCAGTTCTCCATGCACTAACATCCCCGGCACCGGTGGGAGATGCACCTAGCTCGGAACTTCACTTTGCTGCCGTCCATTCTCCACCAACACCACCAACACCTTTTCCCAAAGATTAATCAGCTAAGTGAAGCTGAAGATTAAGTTAAGCTTTTAGCTTCATTCTTTAATTTCTCATTTATTTATTTTGTATAAACTTATTGGAGCTTGTTCTTTAAATTTATGGCCTTTGATTTAATCATGTATAGTATTCCATTTTGGTTTTTTGATTTCTCTCTAAATTGGAGGATTTAGAGTATTAGATTAGATGTTGAAATAATTTGAATTTGTATTAAATTTCTTGTTCATCACTATATCCATTAAAATTAATAAATATATATTTATATTATCTTTACACACACATATATAGTTTAATTTATCTCATTTCAAATTTTCTTTGTTTACAATAGTCATTTCATGACCCAAGGGCTCCATTTAGAATTTTTAAGACCCAAGAAAAATTTTAAATTTTATGACTTATGTGAAAAATATTAAAATTTTGCATTGAACATGTATGTGCATGCAATGCCTAGGCATTATGCATCCACAATAGAATAATATTGCAATTGTACACTGAGCTTTCCTAATTATCTCGATCGATTTAATTGGATAAATTAAAATTTAGATAACCAATATAACAGAAAAATATTTATACAATCAAATAATTGCCTGGGTCGACACAATTAACCTCAATTAATGCATTCAATTGAATTCACATTTAGTCAAGCAGAAAGCAGGAAAAATGATCGAATATATCTTACTCTTGAAATTGTATAGGAAAATATTTAGAAATAACTTTGTATATAATTATTTAATCTTTTTAATTGTTTTTATTAAAAAATGGTCTTGATTGCAAGAATTAAATATGGTAAAATAAAAAAAATATATTTAAAAAAATATAATAGTGTGTGGAATAAAAATTATACATATAAAACTAAATATTGCAAGAATTCAATATGGGGAAATAAAAATATTATTAAAATATGTAATAATTTGTGGACTACACATTATACATATAAAAATAAATATATGTGCAGCCACACTTGTAATAAACGAGTCCAACATCATCTTCGAAACATTAACATACCATAATAGCCTATTGATTAGCCAGGGGCACACCCATGCTTATTTCTCAATTCAATTGGCTTGTTTGACTTTTTACGATCAAATTAACTAAACTTTGACCAAATATTAAATATTATTTTTTTATAATTTTTGAAAATTAAAAGTTACATTTTAAAGTATATTAAATGTATTTTCTAATGATATATTTTTTTTAATTTTTTATATTTATATAATATATATAATTTTCGGTCAAAACTTAGTTAAATTGAACTCAAAAATTCAAACAAGACACTTGAATTGGAACGAAGGGAGTATTATTTTATTTTATTATTATTAAACATAACGTATCCCACAAGATCGAATGACATTCACAATAACAAGTTATTTACTACTTTGATACTACATCTTATCTTCATAATCTTTGATACTACATCTTTAGTTATAAATAACAAGTTAATTATTTTATTGTCAATTTTGACATGCTGTACGTTCCAAAGATATGCCCATCAAACCAGCTAACCACATTACAAAAATAAAAACCCAGCTGACAACCTACCTAGGTCAACTGAACCTAGTCAATTAATTATGCAAATTGCGTAACTAATACAATATTAAATTTTAACGGCTAACCAATGACACTAGTCTTCTATCTAGTCAAATACAGCACAGTAATGACTTCAATATTCAATCATTTTATTAATGCAAGTACTACTGTTAGAGCTTGCTAATTTGTTGTTAAAATTATATTGAAATCACATTTATAATTTTGTCAAAAAAAAGAGAGAGAAATCACATTTATAATTATTTGAGATTAATGCATACAGATTGAGCATTATCTTTATTTCTCAAGACACCACAATTGTACCTGATCAAGCTATTCTTCAACTGTTTTAGCTAGAGTTGCATTATTCAGACAAATAATTTCTGTTAAATTGTTTCGAACAAGATATTAAAATAAAGGGTAATTCTGTGTGTCTATAATCCACCTTTACTTCATAGTAAAGCTACAAAGAAAAGGAGGAAAACCAAAATCATCCTTTACAAATTGGTTTCATGTGAAAAAGGTCGCCACTTCGACTCGCTCCAACTCTAAAAATGACAAAAAAATAAAAATAAAACAAGGCTTCTTCCCTGAATTACATTATTCATATTCATTACACCAGCCATAAGCTTGCTAATATGTAACAAGCTCCACTACAGTTAAGTTTATCGATGTCCTCTAAGAAGGCCGGAATACAGCATAACCATTTACACTGCTTACCGAGTTTGAATACTCCGGAATGTGATATGAGAAACCATCATTTTCTGAACTTCTCATGCTTAGATAAGATAAATCAGAATTATCCATCTGCCACTGATTTGGTATGAACCCATCAGTATGTCCATCCGGGTATGGTTGTAGATTAGCTTGGTGAAATATATTTGAGTCGAACTGAGCAGAAGTAGAGTTGTAATTATAATGATATTCATCATCATGATAACTTTGAGTTTGCTCAAACATGTGGGAGCTTGTCGAGGGCCCCACCTCACCAAAAAGGCCAATATCACCAGGGAAAGTAAACTGCTGGTTCCGATGGTGAGGCCTGTTGCTAAAAGTCCGAAAGCCAGAACTTGTGGTTGCCGCCATAATAATCTCATCATCCAGCAAGTCGTTGATGATGTCCAAATGTGGAAAATCATCAGCCAATACACCAGGGTTCTGACGCCCTGACATACCAACAGAAAATCCGATAGGAGACTGATCTTGAGATCTGCTTTGCAAAGACTTGTCCATATCAAAGTTTTGAATGTCACTACACAAAGAATGGTCTCCATTTATACTTCTGCTGGTATCTCTTTGATGGCTCTCCACCCATCGAGGCCCGTTCTGTATTGGAGAACTGCAATTACTTCTGCTGCTGTCCCTTCCAGGGCTGTCCATCCACGAAGGGCCATTTTGCAGCACATCGTGACTTAGCATTCCAAATGAAACGTTTGACCTGACTGACATCGTGTCTATCCTTTCAGAGCTCTGGGGTAAATACATTGGTGAAGATATCACAGAAGCCGGTTGCGAGTGTGACAAATTTACTGCTGAATTTGGTGACTGAGTAATAGTGTAACCTGCTGAACTAGCAGTAGCATGGTTTCCCATCATAGCATTTCGATATGACTGAGGTACATGACTAGTAGTTGCAGGCGAGGGATCAGGACCCAAACGGCCTGCAGCACTCACTGAACGTGACAGCGACTGTGCTGTTTGGACCATAGGAACAACAGGTGTGCTTATTTTGGGGCCTGGAATCCCGGGTGCACTTAAAGGCCTCGAAATGCCTGGCTGCATTGTAGTAGGCTTCTCAATTTTGATTAGAACCTGCTTGCCTACGGGCTTTTCAGTTGTAGCTGACATTTGCACAACATTTGACTTTTCAGATGAGTCAGGAACTAGCTGAGAGATTGGCTTCTCAGTATGCCTTTCCATTTTAGCAACTATAGTTTCAGCTAAATTTTCTGGAATGGTCAACTTAGTAGCTTCAGCACTCGGAGAAGATGATTTTCTAGCAGACACAGTGTCAATGGCTACAGCAGTCTTCAACTGTAGTTTTGGCTGAACAGCAGATGACAGATTCTTCCCTGGGCTCCTCGAAGAGGATTGGATTCCTGTTGTCTTTACTTTGATAAGTTTTTCCACACCATCCTCTTCTGTCACAGTCGATTTCCTTTGCAGAGACAGAACTCCCTCCTGTCAGATACACAAGTCAATGGAACCAAAAGACAATGGGTATTTGTATAGTAAACCAAAGTTTGTGACTAATTTCAAGCTAATAGAAGAGAAACTTCAAACACAACACTCTATCAATTGATTCACAATAATATTATGACTAGAAGCTGCAAATTGCTTTTTACTTATGTACAACATAGTGCTTACCCAAACCATTTTTATATGATTGTTTTAAAGTATTAAAAAGAAGTATTTATAACATGCATAGATATTATATATGTGACATGAATTTGAACCAAAAGAACCAATGCTATGATGTCACAAAGAAGATGCAAAGAATTATATGAAGAATGATCCTAAATGAATCACACGCATTCTGGTTTTGTTATCATATTTTGCTTTCTTTATAGTTGTATTAAAGACAGCAATGGTTTGCATTTCAATTGTTAAACAGACATAGTTTATGACCAAAAAGTATGTATCCCACCTTCTTTGGCACCTCTTCAGTCAACTTCGTCCGGTGCTGTAATGCATTTGAGATGGCCTTATCTGGTTTAACTACCTTGGATATCCCTGATTTATAAATTACATGCCCCACGTCAGAAGAAGCATTAGATGGCTGGATATTAGTATCAACGGCACATCCAGTTACTTCTTGAATTGCTTTAACCCTCTGATATTTTGCTCTGTAATAATTAAAGCACAACAATTAGTGAAGTTCTATAAAATAAAACTTCCAGCCACACTCATCACAACAGAAAAGAGACATTTGTAACCTTGAAGATGATTTTAGGCTGTTCTGTTTCAGAAGTGAGGTTACTTTACAAGGCCCATTTGCTATCACTGATGGGAGTGAGTCAGTTGAGCATGTAGATGAACTATCATCCATTGCTGATGGGCTTTTTCTTTCTCCATTTCGTACAAATGAAATACCACAAATCCCACTGCCATTGACTTCTGTGGCTAGATGCATTTCTGATGTGTCAGTGTCCCAACTGATCGCACTGTAATCTCTATCTTCAGAATCAGCCTGAAGTAGTTTAGGAGGACAATCTATTGAATCTGAGACATCCGAAACATCTTCAAGTGGATGGGTTTCGCCAACAGGTTCTGCCTCCTCAGTTAAGAAGCCATTTCTTCCATGTTCGGGCTCGTCTTCTACTGCAATATCAGGCTTTTCATACCTTCCCTTGTCCTTAGCTTTGCGATTATTTCGCTTCTGCTTTCCCTGCTGCGTAACCAAAAAAAAAGGTTAAAAGAATAACTATTTCAAGTAAAAATGGATGAGATGGACCCCTTTTCCTGTCATTTCGGTAAAAGGGTACCGCAGAAAGATATGAAAGTGGGAGATTTTAGTCTCCAGGTCGTCCAAATAATCATCATTCCCTGACCATCAAAGAATATAAGAGCATCCACACTGGGAGGACAGTTTACACATTGAGACTCGTGAAATGGAACCAGCCAAGCAAATAGCAGTTGCTTTGCATTGGAGAGGGAATATCAAAAGTGTCCAAGGACACTAACCTGTCCATGGCCAATTTTGGCAGAGTAAATTACTTTTTAGTTTTTATATTATAACTTTATGTATTGTATGTCTGTATGTTAAATTAAAACGGTAATATTAACGGTAATATTAATAACGTTAATATTAACGGTAACTATTTTACTACTATATATATACATAATATTCACACCTTATTATTCATATTATTACCTCTTAAAAATTTTAATTTTCTCTCTCAAAAGATGAATCCAAATAATCCCCCACCTCTAAATTCTTCAAATCCAAACCCTCAATTTTCATATTCATATCCAAATTCCTATTTCCCAAATTAACGGGGTAAAATTAATGTTTTCTCGTGTGATGTTTTTAATGTAATATTTTCTCATGTAATTTCTTTTATTAATAGTATGATGCATTTTTATTACGTCTATTTTGCCGATTTTTTTTTTAAAACATTAATCATTTTAGTTTGATTATTATAATTTTAATAGAATTAAATTAAACTAATTTTAAACGTTATTTATAAATATATATTATAATTTATAAGAAGTATTGTGAAAGAAAGAGTAAAATAAAGTTAAATGGGACCCATTTGTAAGTGGAAATGGACTTGTGCATTGGAGTGTAATGGCCACTTTTTTTTAGAAGGACATTTGGTGCTTATGTGGCAAAAAAGTAACCCCACATGTAAGTGGGGTGTCCTTTAGCATTGGAGATGGTCTAAGGCCCATGCCACTAAAAAATGTAGGAAGATAAATTAACGGCAGTTAACATTCATAGAGCATCTTCAGATATCAGACACCATAACCACAAATCGTGTTAAAGACAAAGGGTGGCATTGTGACTAACAGTATTACATGGATTTGTGATCATTGTCTTAATATATTGTCAACATATACAACTGAGAACGAGAATTTTATTCAAAGGGGTTGATGTGATTAGAGAAATCAAATACGCCTGATATGGAGAATCAAGACTAGCCCAGCAGTGGCAAAGCTGCTACTGGTGCTAGATAGGATTGGTTTCTCACTGATGTAGGGCAAGGGTGGGAAAAGGGGTTCAACAGGCGATAAATACCCAGCTCCAAGAAACACAATAAATCCTCAGATCTAATTCATATAATTCACTTCTATTCAATAAAGAAAATTACAATTGTTTATATAGAATTCCTGAAACTTGGTGAACAAATAAAATTGGAGAATAAGTTCTAAAAAAAGGAAACAAGTCCTTTCTATTATTAACTAATACCTATTGTTATCTACTACAATAAATCTAATTATCATATATCTATTTTATAGAATATTCCTAACTAGACAATATAGTTACTAATTACAAAACGTACTTGTATCTAAATAATAATATAAATTAGTTAATTTAACACCCCCCCCCCTCCCCCTCCAAAGACACTTGATATAAAAATACACTGAAATAAATGCCTCGTATAGCCAAGTAGTTTTATCACCTTGTCTTTTCTGGCCTCTTTCTTATTAGTTATTATAGGTTAGCTTCTATAGGCATGTACGCATACACAAAATCTTGGTTATTCCAAAAGGTAGACTAAAAACACAGCATCACCAAAATGCAGAGAAGCAAGGGTGGAAGCAATTCCTTCAAAAGGAAGAAGCTAGCACATAAATGGATCTACTTCCATACAAATACAATGAAATATTTTCTACTCTCTATTCATATATATTATCGTAACTGCTTGTATCTTTTTTGCCATATTTTTTCTGTTACTCTTGTATATGAGTTCCATTTTAAGCCTAACCAATAATTATGTTAACAAACATATGAACTGAAACAACAGTTATTTGCTACACGAATAGACAAGTGGTATCCCAGTGCACAAATTCCTACAACTGACTCAGGTGCTACAAAGGCCCACACGTATGCAGCCTTACCTTCACTCAAGAAGAGCTGTTCACAGAACTTAAACAAATAACACAATTCAACACATGAGCACTTGACCATAACACCAAGTCACCAAGCACAGTCGTAGTTAGAAAAGACCATTTATGCAGTAATATATTAATTATGTTACCTAGATCTAGTTATAAACTAAAAGCAAAAATTCAGATTCATGCTCATTTGGTGAGACCATAAAAAAGTGTCTAACCTGCTTTTTTTTCGATTTTTTGTCCTTATCAGCTATACCACGTCTCAGTTTCTGCTCACTTTCAGCTAACCAAGCTGCTTCTTCCTCACGGATAAGCTCCTCTTGTCTCCTCAAAGCAACTGCTTCCTGGTACGCAACTTCAATTTTACTGCTGCAACAATTGCGAAATAAAAGAACTTGAAGCATGAAGACATCATAGGTGTTACTGATCAAATATCAAATAAAAAAAATAAATTAATATTGCATATTAAAATTGAGTGGTGATATGATTTAGTACAATTTACAAGTCCATACAATCTATTAGTATGCTGAATGATGAATTTGGAAATTTCATGAAAATTAAGCAACAAAGGGTAACATTTTGTGTGCTGTTACATACCTATGTACAGACTCAGAGTTGCAGCTTAATACAAAATAATGATGACACTTAGAACTTCAGTTCTATATAGTAGCAAATAAAATGCTAAGTATCATAATACAGGACAACATTTCCAGCTGTTCACTAGGTAACATTTTTTTCAAGGAGAAAGTAGATCCTCAAGATTTGAAGGAGTCGCATCTTGAGGATCTATTTTCTACTTGAAAAAATGATGTACTGATGTTTATATAGAACAACTCATAAATATTATACAAGTTACCTGAAAATATGAGCTAGGACAAATATATCTATAGTTTTACGACCAAGTTCAGTCAACCGCCTTTCATCACGCTGAATGGAATCTTTAGAGAAGTCCTCCCCAGAACTACCATCCTGCGACAAAATGATCAAGCGTCGCAAAATCAACATGTGTGCTTAAAAATCAGTATTGAAGTAATATATAGAGAATAAAAAAACATGAGGATTTGATACCTCACAAACTCCAGATATAGGTAACAAGATTTGCATACAAAATAATAATAACAATGAATTGAGCATACTATGTTTGCTTGTCCTCGATCATCTACTAAAAAGTTAACTATTAGACCTAAATCAGAAAAAATAGCAGAATATTCGCCATAATTTTGCTATATTTCAGCCAGTCCCCCTTTCATAATGCTTCATAGAGGGTTCTTGAGTTATGAGAGGTAAATGAGTTGGGAATTCAAGCAGTGTATGTGACACTTCCAAAGTGACATATACTGAGAGATGAAGGTAAAAGTTCCAAATGAACTTAATGTTCATGCTACAAGTATGAAAATAGGATAACCAAACAAATATGTGAATCACATAGGAAAAAAATATAGTGCTAACACTGGGTTGTGTAAAGTTTTTTTCAGTTAAATCTTTTCAATATATCTGAAGCCTTGCCAATCAGGAGGGGGTATATATTTATGAGGCTTTCTCTGATTCTGTCGGGACTAAGGTTTATTCTATTGTTTCTGAATGTTTTTGTGGTTTTCTATATTTATAAGATAAGAAATGCAATAACAGTAGATAAAACAGAGAGATACAGCAGAGAAAGAGATAGAATTAGAGAAATAATAGCAGAATTAGAGTAAGAACATAGATAGTTTGTGGAAAACATAGTTTGTAGAGGGGGAAACTATAGAGAGAGATTGGTGGAACTGAGTTCCATTTTCATATCATCATAATACATAACCTGATATTACAACCACAGCTACTATTTATAGACCACACTACTAACTAACATAGAAAATGAGTCTAATAACCTTCTATATTACTCAACAGTTCAAATAGTAATACTACAAGCCATACGCATTTATACTAACAAGCACTTAAGGTGCTATTCCTCACAGATTCGGACCTAAATACCTAACAAGCACTTAAATGCTTTTAAACAATATTTTTAACTGCCAAACTGGCTTGCTAGTGGGGGGGGGGGGGGGGGGGGGGGGGGGGGTTACAAAAGAGAGGCAACAGTATAAGTGTCGATTAACTCTAACAAGAAAGTAATCTCTCTTGACGAGAATGACAGCAGCGGCATGTGCAAATAAAGTACTGGCATATTGTTTCCAAAGCTCTAGGTTGACATAGGCAATCTTGTGGCACCTAGACCTACTAGGCATTTTTTAGGCCATCCTGATATCTTGTATTATATTGCATATCAAGATATATTATGTAAGATTTGCTAATTTCTATATAATATGATTTTTAAATGTGATAGTTCAAATTTTATATTAACCTTATCGAATAAATATCGTAACACAACAATTCCCTTTACAGAATTTATTGTATATTTACTAAACGTGGGAGTCGCAATGTTGCAATATAAAGAAAAGGGAAAAAAGAAATTCAATATTTAATTAAACCGGCAGAACATATCAGACCTTAGTTCGGTTCTGGGGACCTTTCTCATTATTTGGCGGCAATGGTTCCATGGCAACCCTCTCAAGTAGTAGCAAGACATCATCCACCAAAACAAATGTGTCTTTCTCAATACGAACAATGGGAACTGGTTGTTCTTCATCAGCCAAATATTTTTCCTTGGCTTTCTTGGATGGACCTTGGAGGGCCTTCAGGCCACTGTGCAGGGAATCCATAACTAAAGTAGATGTGACTTCCTTTTCTATAAAGAAATGTTTCACAATAATTTTCAGAACTGATTCGGTTTTCTCCCTGGACATGTGGCGCCTAGCATTTAAATCAATTCCAAGCCAGAAAGCACGGAAGCTGAAAGACTTCATATTAGTATGCAGAAAATAAAACAGTAATAGGGATTTGCAATCACGTGCTCCAAAAGGAATATATCATAGAAAATAAAGGACCAAAATTATACAATGGTTCATCTTCATCCCACCAAAGATATATCCGTCTGACGTTGGGCTTACATTAAAAAACTATAACTATGTGATTCTAGTCTAATTGAAATCTCATCTTATTATAGATATAACATTACATGAGCATGTCAGATTGTTTTGTGTGATTTCGACTTGCGACTATGCAAACTAATCACAATTGGTTATTGAAAACAATGGGCAATTTTATGATTTATAGACCTTATTACGCCACGCGGATGCAATTCCACATCAGTGGCTACATCTATTCTGAGTGCTAAATGTGAAAATGGATAGGGCCTGATATATATACCAGCACTGGAAGATGAGATGAAATGATAGAGTATTGACCTGATGTAAGAATATACCATTGCTTGTAACATTTGTTTAACTTGGTGACGAAAGTTATCACCGGCCTTATACCCTGCCGTGGTGGAGTGGGGTGAGAAAGCTTATTACTTTCAAGGTACATACTGCATAACGCGTATAAAGATTCTAATCAAGTGATTTCTGACATCTGACTGTGCATGTACCCAGTAGTTATAGACAACTATATGGAGACTCTTTCAATATCATAAAGCTCGGCTCCTTTTAGTTCACATGTTCATGTGAATACACTAGTCAGAGCTTTTACAATAGAAATATTTATATCATTCTTTTAATTTTTGCAATTTAAGAGTAACATAATATAATGATTAAATACCTCATCCCCTCCCCCCTCCCATCCCCGGTATATATATAGAATAAACTATGATTGTATTGATAACATTGATTATTCCTGCAAGAATTTATATATTTAAATATAGATATTAGAGTATATAATAGATATTTATAATTTGGGAAAGCTTTAAATTTAATAGATATAAATATATTTTACATGTGATTTTTAAATTTTTGGTATACAAGTAGTAAGGCATGTATAACTATATGGGAAATTTAGCTGCCTCTCCTCAATGTGTCTTTATTGGATCATCTTCATCGGCGACTAGAAAAGAGTGAAGCTTTGGTACTTCCGTATTCATTTAAACTCTTTGCAAAACTTCTTTGTTTCTTCATTTGTATAATATGTGTAACGTAACAGAAGGTCTATGGGTGGGGGATGACAACTTCCACTATTATCATCAAGCTGGAAATCTAGTGTAAAATTTGTCTATATGACCAAAAAAAGAAGTGTCAAGTGGGCCACCTTTATAAGTTACATGTCAAATGGTGCTAACCTTGAAGGTTAAATACTCTACTTCTGTTTCGAACACTGGCTTCTGTGGTATCAAACAGGTGTATTAGGTTCACTTATTCTTTTTGAGACTTTTGTACAAGATTTTACTATAGCAAGTAGCTTTTCTCTTCCCTTGCAGGTAGAAAGTAACTGTTTAAGGACCGAGGGATTGACAGTTGGCAAAGGCTATTCCCCTCCCCTACCCCTGACAAGGTCATGGGTACGAATGCTCACTCCACCCCTCCCATGACAAGGACATGGGTTCATCATATTCTTACTCACCCCCCCCCCCCCTTCAAATACTTCAATTTAAAAAGTTAATATATCAAAAAAGTTATATGTGCTCGGAAAAAAAAAAGTAACTGTCTTCCTCTGGAAACATAAATACAGATTAACAGTGAGATGGTTTCTAGGTCTTAGCTCCACACTCTTTATGCAATTATTTTTTCATGCTTACATTGCGATGCAGAATATCATTCCCTTGACTTTGTAATAATAAAATATGAGTTTATTATTTCATTTTAAAAGACGAAAGACAACTAAATCCATCAGAAACACATCTTTAGAAAATATGTGTTCATACCACATGCATGGTTAACCAGAAGCAAAAATTAACTTTTTCTACCTTGACCATCTAGCTTTGTCCTCTATCAATTTTCCAAGCTTGCCTCTTCTTTCTTCAACAAAGCGTCGGCAAATTTGCTCCACATTTGTTAAATATACACGAACAAGTTCTCTCCTATACTGACAATCAAGGCAGCGAAAGGGACGGTCTGCTCTTTCCCTACAAAAGTGGATTAAGCCAAGATTATATATTGCTATAATATTTTTAATGGAAAATTAAATATATTCGTCCTTGAACAATAAATCAACCAAATCAAAATGTCACATCTCCAATTAACTTAATTTCTACCTGAAGTTGTTGCATATCTCTGAAAGGCTGAAACAGACAGATGATACTCTCCGTAAATGTTAAACATAGAAGACATGAAAAGAAAGGGGCTTTTTATAGATTACAAAGGAACTTTACTTCTTTTAAATATATTTTTTTTGATTTTGGACATTAGAACTAGTAAACATGGCTTTGAAATTCTTATCGATAAAAAAGGAGGCTGTGAGATTTGACATTTAGTCATTTAGGTGTTAATGAATGACAAACTGGTCCAGATCTCCAAGAAAATTAATTTTGGAGATAGACGGTAAAAGGTTTAAAGAATTAGCCCTTGTGATTAGGTATGTGGCAACATAGCTTCTACATTGCCCACTTAAAATCTAACGAAATAATTATTAAAAAAAACAGAGATGGTGAAGCAAATGAACTGGTTTCATCTCTTTCTGCTTCTTCATGTATATATTGCTGGTTTTTCAGAGGAAGAAATTCAGTTGACTGTAAATCTGTTCTGGTCTTGTGTTTAATTTAACTCAAAGAGTCTTAAAAAATAGTATAGAGAGAGGTATATAAGTAATTTTTTAGGGATACAAACGCCTTTTTACTTATTGATGTTCATCATCCTTTTGTATAAGAGAAATTACACCACCAAGTTTTATCAAAAAAAACTACACAAAACCTATTAATTTTTTGTGTTTATCATCTTTTAGCACATAATACAAATTACTACCCACGATTCCTTAATACAACGCAGTGAAGTCTCAACAGCGCTTATTTCTTGCAAAAACCAACATAACTAGAATACATTATATTGAACATGGTAGTAAACGCAAAAGAATAAATGGCATGCAATCTACCTTCGTAAAAAGGTAAGAATAAAATTAATCCAGTTAATCAAAAAAATTCTGATAAGCTTGATCATAATAAACCAACGGAGAAAGAGATCAAAACTATATAACAAGATTACGTGTATTATATACTTCAATTACCAGTGCAGATGAAGCAAGATAGAAATATGTGAAATGCTTTAACAAAGAAAGTCTGGTATAACATGGTGTACAAAACTAGTCACTTATTTCACATGTTCAAGTTCCAACGCAGTAGAGTATCATTACAGAAAACCACACTGCCCGATTAGTATACATTGAACTTAAATTTCAGATTTCTTTCCCACACTATAGTAGCATCAATACGAATAAATTTGCAGTACTAATTACTATCAGATAACAAGGTTCCTAACAGAACAGTAGATGAATAGAAAATGGAAAAGACATTTAAAGACAGAATAGAAATGTGAGAAATATTTACAGTTGAATAACATAATACTATTTCACAAGGCAACTAGGAAAAAAACTGATGATACTGATATAGTAATATTTAATGGAGTTCAAAATTCTGAAGCATATGATAGAGATCTAATATTTGACAACACATACATTGCAATGCAGCAAGCATACAATTAGGAAGGGATGTAGGAATGATGATATTCAGTATCAAACCTAATAACTTGGACTTGAGCTTTGATTATGAGAGTATCAGCATCAATGAACCCATCCAAAACTTTGGACAACTCCATAAATTTTTTCCATCCCCAATCGTGCTCCTTTTTCCAAAACCGATGTAATGTATCTGCAAATAAGAATGCAGTGAATAAGTATGTGAAACAAAGAGATAAATAAAAACTATTTACCCCTGAAAGATTATCTAAACAAGCACTAATTTACCAGAATACTTAGATTTCTTTGGATCTTTATTCACAACTGCGATTGTAAATTGTGCAAAATGACTCCATCCTGTTTTAATAAAATTAGAAACCATAAGATTAAATCAAAGACATAAATAGCATTATCAACTATGTAAACACTCAATCTTATCATATTACCTGGAAGAAGCTTGTCATGATTGGCAACACAAAGAAACAGGGAGAGATGATTGCAGACATCACAGCCCTGAGGGTAAATCAAGATATACCTGCCAAAAGGACTGAAGGTTAAACTATTTTCTGAGACAGATTCATCAGATGATGAGCTAGTGACTCTAAACCATCTTTTACGATAAATCAAAAATTTAAAGGAAGATTCATACCATAACTTTGATATAGCATCCCATACCACTTCTATTATATGAACCCAAAAATTTGTACTAAAAACAAATCCCTAGACGGCTGCATGAGTTGATAGCATGAACCATCAGACCCCAAATTAATAAAACCATGTAGGAAATGAACACTGCTCTTCTGATTTAAATGGCCAAACAGATGCTAGACTTAATTATAAGAGAAGAGTCGCAAACGTAAAAATTCCTATCAAAATCACTCATCTCTTCTTTACTTCCACTGCATTCAGTTACAAACATTGTTTCCCAGATAGCCACCAGAATAGTCTACTTATACATGCTACATGTTTATTACCAGAAGATATCCACACAGCACACTGATAAAATTCTTATAATCTACATTATGTGAATATAATAATTTATAAGAATTTACAAAATAAGTAGTAAGAAGAGGAAAATAGAGAAATAGCTGTTTTCAGATACTATTGTTAAAAACAAAACCTACCATTTGTAGCCGCCAACCTCAAATGCATTACTACGAAGTTCCCTCTTGTTGATTTGAGAAAACTTATCTATCTTCCACGTATACCTCCCATATAAGTCTGAAGGTTTGGGCCCTGCAATGCAGTGAAGGAACTGATGGATGACCACAACAGCAATATTACAAATTTGCACCAAAATAGAGAACTTCTATGCTTCTAGCCAGAACAAAGAAATTCAAAAGTTTCCATTAATTAGAATTCTGGAACAAAACTTATTAAAGTTCTAAAATGTGAGGAATAATATTCAAATATAGACAATTGCAAATGCGAAAAAGAGTTGTGGATTTAGATAAATATAAACACTTACAAGGTATGATGAATACTAAAAAGGTATGTTTAGAGGAAGAAAATGGATAGAGTTCTAAAAACCTAAAGAATAATGATGCTATTGCAAGCACTATTGCATATAAATTCAATTAGATAATGTTGGACTTGAAACATTAATGAAAAACAGAATAATATTTGTCATTTTCAGTGCTGAAGGATATGCTTGAATTATGAACATGGGAAAAAATTTATTCGTAAGGAGTTATTAATTCAATATACTTATGCAAGTACGACAAAATACATCTAAGCAATGGAAAGTTTCTTGTGATTTGGTCTAACATTAAGCATTTAACATAAATAGCAAAAAATACAAACTTTAATGTAAAATAATGACTTATCTGATCTTATCGGCATTTGATTATTGAGTACTTTCTTGGGGCTATAATACAAACCATATACTATCAAAATTATCTCCTTTAGAAATATATATGATCGCTATGAAATTGCCACCCAAGAAAAACATATCTTAACTAATAATTACACGTGTCCCACTGTCTTGATATAATACACGTAAAGACAAATATATTAAAACAACTACAAAAACACTTTGTGGGTTGACCATTGGATGTCAGAATTATGATATGTTCATGACCATAATACAATTTCTTTTATAACATACTCATCATTGCACCAGAACTGGCAGCCTAGTTTCTACAATTTGGTGAAATACCTATAGCTCAATACACAAAAAAACTTAAGAACATACTTTCCTTTACTAATATAGCTAACAAGTATTACATTACAAACGTACATAACATATAGGAGAAAATAAGCACATACCAGTGTCATCATCATCATCAGTATCCCAGTATGGAGGTGAAGTCGAAGGTGATCCATTTTCCACATGATCAGAAGATCGCCACTCTGCCAATGCTTCACTTGATTGGCAACGCTGCTGCGCATTTGATATTCCCTCCAACGACCTTCCAACTCCAGACTCTTCACTTGCAGTCCCAGCCATTCCCACTATAACCCCCCTGCAATAAAACACCCCTTCAATCTCAGCTACCAAACAAAACATTAAAAAAAACGCATAAACCTAATTTACCTAAAAACCATCACATACAATTATCCATTTTCTCAATTCTCCATCAGATAATTCTAAAAATCCAACCTTTCCTCGAAAAAATTCATCAGCTCATACAACACTACACATTCCGCAATCACCAACGAATAATACCATCAAACCAACATCCACAATAACAATTACCAATCAACAGCAAACCCAAATTCACCAATCAACAAAAATCAAGAACTCAATTAAAACAAAAACTATAAATTCAACAAAACCCACATCAATCAGATAATTAAAAAGATACCCAATTCCAAGAAACACACAAAAACCAATCGAAACAGTCCATAACCACTGCTATACGTACAAACATATAACAAAAATTGAAAATTGAAGCTAAACCTAAAACCCCAATAAGAAAATTTAATAAAAAAAGAGGAGGGCTGATACAGATCGAATAAGAGAACTAACCTGAAGCAAAAAAGGGAGGTTTAAAAATGGTGAATGGTAGATTTTGTTGTTAAGATGGGGGAAGGAAGGCAGAAAAAGAGAGAGATTTGGGTCCAAGAAGAAGCAGCAGAGCAGAGGCGGAAATGCTATAATATAATTGTATATGTATAAATATTATGTAATTTATTTTATACTGCTAAGTGCTAACATGTGTTACAAACTAATTATGGTAAAGTACTACTGTAGCCTGTAGCTGCTATCCTCGCCTTAATTGATATGGCACAGTGGGCCGAGTAAAAAATCGATGTGTAATCGCAACCAAATAGTAAAAATTAGATCCAATAAAATTAAGGGAAATTACATCGATACCCTTCTATTTTTGACTTTTTAAATGATGTTATTTTATATTTTTGATCTACAAGTGATACTCTGGAGTATGAGATTTCACTAAATATGACATTTTGTTAATTAAAAAGTTAACCAAATGTTTAAAGCACGAGAAAAATGATATGTTGAATAGAAAATTGCTTAATTTTTCACAATTATAATAGTATAAATCAATAAAAAATGTCGAAAATATCAAGAATACCACTCATAAGTCAAAAATATGAAATGACACCACTTGAAAAAAGTTAGAATGAGTAGGGTACTATTGAATTGTTTTTATAAAAATTGATAAGATTAACATCTAGTTAACGAATTAATTAACAGAATTGCATATTCAATGTAATCACATATTTCAGAGTTATCACTCGTAATTCAAAAATATGAAATGACACCACTTAAAAAAGTAAAAAACAGAAGATTACCATTGATAATTTTCCTAAAATTAAAATTAAAATTTTAAAAATTAAACCATTTTAAATAATGTTATTTAAGTTATAGGTTAAAATCGAATTTTAAAAGAGAATCATGGATTATTTTTATTAAATTTATTTTTGAGACATTTTTTTACTTAAAATGGGTCTCGCCTTGGTGTTGGTGAGCGTGTTTATTTCATTGGTCTTAGAGCAAGTTCAATAATGCTCTGCAATGTTCTCCTAAACTAAAATTTAGAACACTTTTGAATAATTGAGTGCTCCAACAATGTCCTAATGGTGCTCTAAACCATTTGAACATCAATCACATGCCTTTTTTTAAGGCACCACTACATATATCTCATTTCATTTTTATCAAAAAAATATTCATTTTCCTCTTTTTTATATACTTCTTTTTTCCTACTTTTATTATTAATAATTTTTCTATATACTAAAACAAAGGACAAACCTAACACAAGTTATTGTCTCATTAAATGTGACACATGTCATTTTGTCCTTTCAAATTGGTACGCATGTGTCCTCATCTAATTTATTCTCTCTTTTTCTCTTATTCTCTCTTATTCCACTAAATCTCTCTTATCATTTATTATTTTTTTATCTTTCTTCTAATTCTCTCTCTTACTCATTATAAACTTTTTTATATTTCTTATTATTATTGTACTTATACAAATAA
Organism: Oenanthe sinensis; assembly: GCA_028671895.1. Classification (NCBI taxonomy): domain Eukaryota; kingdom Viridiplantae; phylum Streptophyta; class Magnoliopsida; order Apiales; family Apiaceae; genus Oenanthe; species Oenanthe sinensis. The sequence continues at coordinate 27,195,027 of CM053813.1, read as the reverse complement.
CTATAAATTTATTTAATATTCTTATAATCAATTAATATATTCAATAAAATTTCTAAAATGTTATTTTATTTTATATATTATAATTATATGGTATTGAAAAATCTTAAATAATATATTAAAAAATTACTTTGCATAATACAATTTGAACACATGTCACGTTTTTATTTCAATTTAAACACATTGTTCTTTATTCTTCAAAATAATTATTTATTTGTCACATCAATTACAGTACACTATAAATTCTATTAGTTAATGTTTAATAAATTAATAATAATTTTCTAAGATCCCAACTTGATTGAATATAAAAAATTGTTAATTTTAATAAATTTAAAAATAATATAATTAAAAAATTATTATATAAATATATACTCCTTCTAACATTACAAAAAAAATAAGTTTTCAAATTATAAATGATAATATCATAAAATATGATTTTTTTCTACTGATAATAATTTTTTTGAAAACTTTTAAACACTATATATATTCCAATTCTTTTTTAAAAAACTTTTAAACAACATACATAATTCTTTATGTATAATAGTTTTATGATAATTATGTATTTTTTAAATTTTCTATTTATTTTTTCAAATTATATAATTTTTAACTTATTAATACATTTATTTCGAAAAAAATTAAATCAAATCATCTTAAATTATTAAAATTTTATTTGTCTTATTTTTTTATGCATTATTTACACTATATTATATAGTGTAGGTAAAAGTATCTTCGAAAGAATTAGCTAAAATGATTAGCTAAAATGATGATTAGGTAAGATAATAACATATTTAATAATCTCAACCTATTTTTATCTTAATTTATTGAATTAATTAAAATTTTATATAAAGCATATTTTAACTATAAAACTTAACTCATGCAATTGAATTTTGAATATATAGAATATTTTTAAAAAATAATCTACAATTAAATTAAATAATATTTTTAAAAATATTTATATAATATTATTTCTCAACAATACAGGGACTATATTAGTATACTATTATTTTAACAATAGGGCAAGTTGTTGGAATTGTTGTATATAGTGTCCTAAATCACTTAGATATTATATTTTATTGTATTTATAAAAAATCTTGTAAAACATTGCTGGACATGCTCTTAGTTGATAGTAATGACTTATGAACAAAAATGATTCATTATAATAATTTTTGCTCTAATTTTAGATTTTTTGGATTGGAAATTGAAGATGAATGGTGCGGAGAAGTTCGGATGCAAACTGTAGTTTCTTTGTATTTTGTATACTGTTATATGTATTCTGATTGCAAATTAACAACCCTTAATTAGAATGCAAGAGCCATGCACAATTAATTGGAGGAATACTTTTTGATAACACTCTTAGTTGGAGGTGGTGATGGGGAAATCATTTTTGGTAATACTCTATTGTGTAAATTTTGCAAGTAAAAATATTTTAATTAATTACATTTTATTTATTTAAATAACATTTTTTCTCATTTTTATTTCATCCAATTTTATAACATATATTGGATCGATAAAAATCAAATCGGTTTTTTAAAAATTGAAAGTGAAACTGGTAGTTTAGTTGCAGTTGCAATTGTAATTTTAGATTTTAAAACCAAATGTATATGGTTTCGATTCTGAATTTTATTCAAAATTCGAGCTAAATCGGCCCTACTCTCCTCCCCTACTACACATCCAAAAATGGTGTTGGGATTAAGGTCCCTTTTGTTATTCTTGATGTGGACAGTTTTTGTTCAAAAATAAATAAAAATTTAGTTGATAAAATTCGAGCTAAATCGGCCCTACTCTCCTCCCCTACTACACATCCAAAAATGGTGTTGGGATTAAGGTCCCTTTTGTTATTCTTGATGTGGACAGTTTTTGTTCAAAAATAAATAAAAATTTAGTTGATAAAATTTAAAATTTGTTTTTCTAAAAAAAGAGTTTTTTTTTATCTAAAAGGTATTTTTAGGAAAATATGACCCCTTATTTTTTCTAGAAAAAGCTAATTTTAAATTTTGCGAAAAATTAAAAAAAATATTTTTATTTTTGAACAGCAATATCAAACATAATTATATTTATCCTCTTCATTAATATTAAAATAATTTCATACACTTAACTGTTGCTAAATATTTTACATATTAATATTCTAAAAATATTATAATTTATTGAATTTATTTTGTTTCTCTGTTTATAATATATATCATGCATCTCTTAATATTTATTATCTAGTTTGTCTAAGTTAATTATAGGATTTGAAAATTTGATAGTCACTGTGAATCACAGCCTATGATTACTGTAATTATATACTATATGCTTGCAGTTATTTAACAAATTAAATTTTTAGCGTCGATGTCAAGAACTAAAGGTAATTTTTATTCCTTTATATTATTAGGATTAGTTTTTATTTATTTGTTTGTTTAGGTAATAGTGAAGCGGAGAAAAATTGGACAAGAAGATTGGCTTCATTGTCTCCTTTCCAATTTGTAAAAGGTGTTTTTCGATATTTCGTACTGTCTCTTTATTTTAAATTGTTTGCTCATATATTGAAAAATACAAATAATAATAATAATTAAGTATTTGAAAAAAAACATTAGTTAATTGTTTATTTTGTTAAAAAAAATATTTATTGCGTCATTCACATTTTTCACAAGAGCACATCATCTAAATTTTTATTTTATTTCTTTTCATCTTATATAATTGTTGTGATTGCAAGAGGAAGGAAAGGGGTTTGTCCAATTTAAACTAATACACGTAGTGTAGTTCATTCATAATTACTTACTTTCTCGTTTTCAATGTGTGCATAATTTTATCAATTTTAATAGTGTCACCTGATTTCAAGATAAGGCGAGAAATTTCATCACTCTTTCTTTGACATATAAATTACTGAAAAGTTTATCTTATGTTTACTCAATTACTCTTACCTTAATAAAATTGAGTACACGTTGACATTTTGTTCCAAAGATGTGATCTTAGAGCTCCCTAACACCCCCATTTCTTTAGTAAATAATGAATAACATTGAGCTATACTGGGATTTCACACTCAATTCGAAAGAGAATTTGAAATGAATTAAATGTGTTGTTGCATTAAGTATTCTTATTTTTGGTATCTAGAAAATTATGATGCTTAGACTATCTCTAATGGTGATATGTAAAATAGTTGGCTAAATATTAAAATATAAAATTTAGCTAAGGAGAATAGTATGTCCTCTAATAGTATTATGTATAATTATCAAAAGGTAAAATTATACCTAAGTAATTTGCTGGTTTGACAAAAATAGTCAACCAAACATGATTATCTATATTTATTATTAAGGGATTGCATGGTTGGAGTGCTATATTTTTTACATATTCTCCAAATAATGATACATAGACTAATTTAGCCAAGTGTGTTGTGTCCTTGAAGATGCTCTTACCTGACCAAGTCATATTAGTATCTAGAAAGCTAGTTATTTAGTTACACGTTTTGCTTGCAAAATCCGCTCCTAAGCTACCTAACTAATCGGATTGAATATTTTTAGACTTGTGACTTTTAGTATTACATTAAGTTAGGAGAAAGTCTATTTTTCTTTCAGGTTAATAGATTTAGATTTTTTTTAATTTCTATTTTTTTAGTGTTTACTTTTGTTTCTTACATACATTACTACGTGTTTACTTGATTATTTCTCATATACAAAGTGTTTGGCTTAAAACTACTACATTTAGATTAGTGAGAGAAACAAATAATTCATTACCAGGAAATTTAAGACTACTAGAATTTTTCTTCACCTAGTTAGATTGAATCAAAAGAGGTAGAAGCCTATTAGTAAACATGTCTCTTTTTAGAGACCGTTGTCATCCCACTTGTTCTACTTGTTATAACCAAATTTTTACACATCCAGGTTTGTATTGACGGGTGAAGGTCCTATGGACGAGCATATTAAGAACACGACGGGTAAAGACTGTTTGGAGTCCGACGAGTAGATTGATTTCCTTAATTGATGAGTATTTATCAATTAATGCAATATCAGTTGTATAAAATAATATTGCAAATATTATTTTACATTATATTAGTAATTCATTGTAAGTCCTAAAAAATAGGGGAGAGTAACAGCTGACGAGTAGACCAAGTCTCGACGGGTAAGACTGAGGCACCCGACGGACAGAAAATTAAGGAAATGATAAGATTCCTACTTCACCTATAATTCAAATACATGGAGTTGATCCCTACAATCAAGGAACGTGATAAGCAGCTTCTAGCATGAAAATAGGATCGTGGAAGGCATCCAAATGAGACTATAAATACATTCTTGAAGAGATAAGCAAGGGGGGGATTGAAATCTATCACATTAATATACACACAATACATACATCCGACGGGTAGCTGCTGCATAGTCGACGAGTAGGACTTTTATGTATTTTTATTCATTCCAAACACTTGTAATCGATTGGAAACAACTTGATAGTGGATGTTCTTGGCTGGGCATACCCCACCCGCGGTTTTTATCCTTTTACTAGGGTTTTTCGCGTCATCAAAATTGTCTTTTGTCATTCTTTATTTTCAATCGTCGAATAGCTTTGTCTTATCATTTATACTCGTCCAAATATAAAAACACAGATTTTAGACTAATATACAATTTAAGAACTTAGTTATAAACCCATCAATTTTTGGCTAAAACAATTGGCGCCGTTTGTGGGAAATTAGCTAAGAGTTCTATACAAATCATACGACTATGCTACAGATCCTGAGCAAAACAAGAACGAGGAACGACCTACGAATGATGACGTGCTTGCAATGATGAAGAAGCTACAAACTGATGTGGAGACCTTACGTAGGGAAAATGAGAACCTCAAGTCTGCACTGAGTACGGTAAAATCAAATGCAACGGCGGCCTCAAAGCAAACGGTGGCAAGTGTGGTGAGAAGACTGGAATACGATGATGAGGATCACAATGAGGGTCGAAAGGAAGATGATGAAGTGCTTGTGTTGGGTACTAACAGGGCTGAGAATGGAGCTACGGGCAATAACGTTAATACAACATCTCAACGACAGAAAGATACAACGGGCAGGCATGACAACAATGAAGAAAGATCGAATAGAAGGTCGAGACACAGAAGTTCACGATCAGAAAGTCACACAACAGATGCTATGAAGCTGGAGTTAAAGGAGATGAGAGAGATGATACAACGAATCCCAGGTGTGCCAAAACCGTTGGAAAAGGCTACGCCAACGAGCTATGCGGATTCACCTTTTTTTGATGATATTGCCTTGGTGGAGATTCTGAAACGATTTAACATACCACACATGAGGCTATATGATGGTGAGGCTGACCCACAAGAACACATTGCGCAGTATAAACAACCAATGTTTACAGTACCGATTACCAAAGAGTTGAGGGAACCTTGTATGTGCAAGGGATTTGGTTCGACACTCACATGACCTGCCCTTCAATGGTTTGTCGGACTACCAAACGGAACCATATCGTCATTTGCGGACCTCGTCGACGCATTCAACCTACAATTTGCTAGTAGCAGACGATTCGAGAAGACAACGAGTGACTTATACAGAATTGTTCAAAGGTATAAAGAACCTTTGCGAGATACCTGTCCAGATTCAACAAAGAGAAGGTGACAATAACAAATTGTAACATACCGACGGCTATTGAAGCCTTCCGTCGAAGGCTAGTAAGGGACACACCGTTGTACGACGAGTTGACAAAATACCCGTGCAGGACCATGGACGATGTACAAGCCAAGGCTATGGCCCAAATCAGGTTGGAAGAAGACAGGAAAGATGACGAGGACCACTACTATCGTCCTAGTAGAAAAATTATTACGACAAAAGCACGGGACTACAGGCCTTATTCAAGGAACAATCGTGAAGATGCACGCGTCAGCTCCGTGCAAGGAAGGACGGATTGGAGAAAAGACCCAAACCTTCCACCGACATTTGATACTTATGGGTTCAATATCAGCCCGTCGGCTTTGGTAAGAGAATTTAACAAATTGGGAAACGCTGTCAATTGGCCATCGAAGTCGAACAAGCCTAAAGCAAATCCGGAGTCAAAACTGTGGTGTGATTTCCATGGAGACTATGGTCATAGAGCATATGATTGTGTGGCATTGAGAAGAGAAATTCAAATACTCGTCAAAAAGGGCTACTTGACAGAATATATGACAGGAAAAAGCAAGGTTAGAGAATTGTCGCCACCAAGACAACCTCCACCACCACTACATCACAAAGTTGTCAACTACATAGCTGCAGGATCAGAAGTATGTGGAGCCACGTATTCACAGGCAAAGAGAGCTGCTAGAGATCCCGGAATGAGGGTCATGCGGGCAGACATTATGGAAAGAAAGTTGCCAGCAATTCAGTTCGACGAGTCAGACAAGGAGCACGTGACGGAGCCACAACACGACAGTTTAGTCATCTCACTGCCCGTCGGGAATTGTCTCGTCAAGAGAATCTTGGTAGACAATGGTGGTGCAGTGAATATAATGATGTTAGATGCATTACGAGAGATGGGCTTGAATGAACACAACATGACAAAGAAATATACGGTACTCGTCGGGTTCAGTGGAGAGACTAAGAGGACGATTGGCGAAATTTCATTACCTACGTACGCTCAAGGGGTGAATTTGTTGCAGAAATTTCTCATTATTGATTGCCAATCAACCTACAACATAATCCTTGGAAGGCCATGGATACACGACTTAAAAGCTATCCCGTCGACATATCACCAAGTAATTAAATTCCCCACACCTTGGGGAGTCCAACAGATTCAAGGAGATCAAGTTCAATCAAGACAGTGTTACAAGACATGCTTGAGACCAACTATTCAACGCCAAGGGAAGGACATTCCTCAAGTTACAAATATGGACACAGAAAAATTGACGGAGGTGAACCTGTCGACGGGAGAAAAGAAGGTGCTAGTTGGACATGATGTACCGTCGGAAGTAGAAGCCAATTTAGTTGAATTCTTGACAGAACGTTTAGATGCTTTTGCATGGGAACATGACGACATAACGGGCATTAGTGAAGAAGTCATCACCCACAAACTCAATGTCGACCCAAACTACGTGCCCGTCCAACAAAAGAGAAGGAAATTTGCATCCGACAGGAATCAAATTATTAATGACGAAGTTAGTAGACTCTTGAAGGCCGGGATGATTCGAGAAGTGGACTACCCAGAATGGTTGGCAAATGTGGTGATTGTTCAAAAAAAGAATGGGAAGTGGAGAGTATGCGTCGATTACACGGATCTAAATAAAGCATGTCCAAAGGACCCGTATCCATTGCCACACATAGATGCAATGGTCGACGCAACGGCTGGACATGAGTTATTAACATTCTTGGACGCATCAAGTGGGTTTAACCAGATTAAAATGCACCCATCAGACGTTGAGAAGACAACCTTTGTGACTGACAGGGGGATATACTGCTATTTGGCAATGCCTTTTGGCATGAGGAATGCAGGTGCAACCTTCCAACGCCTAGTCAACAAGATGTTCAAGGAACAAATATGTAAAACGATGGAAGTCTACATCGATGATATGGTGGTAAAATCAAAGTGCGCGTCGGACTACGTCAGGGACTTGAAAATAATATTTGACATACTGCGAGCTTACAACATGAAGCTCAACCCGTCAAAATGTAACTTTGCAGTAACGTCAGGGAAGTTCTTAGGGCATATGGTGACAAGAAGGGGAATAGAAGCCAGCCCGGAACAAATAAAAGCAATATTCGAACTGACATCACCAACATCTATTAAGGAAGTGCAAAAACTGACAGGACGGGTGGCCGCCTTGAACAGATTTATCTCAAGGTCATCCGACAGGTGCAGATTATTTTACGACGTCCTGAGGAAGAACAAAGGATTCTGTTGGACGGAAAAACATGAAGAAGCATTCGAGGAATTAAAACGATACCTGACGACAGCCTCACTGTTGTCAAAACCAGTACTTGGAGAGATATTATTTGTATACTTGTCGGTCACGGAACAGGCGGTTAGTGGAGTTTTAGTAAGAGAAGATAACAACGTGCAGTCTCCAATATACTACGTTAGTAAAAGTTTGGTCGACGCTGAGACAAGGTACTCGTCACTAGAGAATGGTGTTAGCTTTAGCCGTCACGTCAATCAAACTACGACATTATTTTGAAGCCCACAAAATATGTGTCAGGACAAACTATCCGTTGAAGACGGTGTTGAGAAGGCCGGAACTGACAGGTAGGATGGCTAAATGGTCTGTCAGACTAAGCATGTATGACATAGTCTATGAACCTCGCACGGCTATCAAATCGTAAGCTTTAGCTGATTTTGTGGCAGATTTCAGCCCAAGTCAGTTAACGATAGCTAATGACGAGTTACAGTTGATGATGTCAGAAACAATGACTGAGCCATGGACACTGTACACCGATGGGGCATCAAATGTCAACGGCACAGGTCTGGGACTTATGCTAAAATCACCACAGGGGGATATCATAGCACATTCAATATGTTGTGACTTCAAAGCCACTAATAACGAGGCGGAATATGAGGCATTGATTATTGGTCTGGCAACGGCAAAAGAATTGAAGATAAGTTACATTGAGGTATGTTGTGATTCCCTGTTAATTGTTAATCATGTAAATGGGTCTTATGAGGCCAGAGACCACAAGATGTCAGCATATCTAGGAATCGTCAAGGAGCTACAAGCGGGTTTTGGGAGATTCAACATTCGTCAAGTTCCAAGGGAAATGAACACACAAGCCGACGCTCTGGCAGGACTGGGCGCTGTCTTTTGACGGGAAATCTTGACGACCATACCCATTATACACGTCCTGAAGCCAGCTACGGAAAGAGGTGAAGAATTAAGAGGAGTAATGACTCTGGAAGACTTACCCGATGATCAACATGTTCGACAGTCGAATTGGACTACTGAAATAAAGGAATACCTGTCGAATGATACTCGATCAAGCAACAACAATGAGGCAAGACGACTCAAGATAAGAGCGTCAAGATTTCTGCTAATAGATGGAGTTCTATTCAAAACTTCTGCTACTGGTTTACTACAAAGATGTTTGGAGGACGAAGAAGCCTGGCAAGTACTGAAAGACGTACATGAAGGTGATTGTGGAAATCACTCTGGAGGTAGAAGTTTATCATACAAAGTACAACGTATGGGGTATTATTGGCCAACTGTCAAGCAAGATGCTATTGATTATGTCAAAAAGTGTGATGCCTGTCAAAGGCATGCTCCCGTCCTACATCAGCCGTCAGAATATCTGCACCCGTCGATTCCATCATGGTCATTCATGAAGTGGGGGATGGACATCGTGGGGAAAATGCCACCAGCACCAGGTCAGAAGGTATTCATGTTGGTCATGACAGATTATTTCTCTAAGTGTATAGAGGCAGAAGCATTCCGACAAGTTAAGTCAAAAGAGGTAATATCTTTTATCAAACGTAATATTTTGTGCAAATTTGGTGTGCCATCTAAGATTGTTTGCGATAACGGCTCGCAATTCATAAGTGAAAAGACGGAATCCTTCTGTCGTCAATGGAACATAACACTGACAAAGTCGACACCAAGGTATCCACAAGCCAATGGTCAAGCTGAGTCAAGCAACAAGATCATTGTTAATAACCTAAAAAAGAGTCTGACAACTTACAAAGGGCGATGGGCTGAAGAGCTACCATGGACTTTATGGGTTGACAGAACAACTCCAAAGATGTCGACGGGTCAAACTCCATTTGCATTGGTGTACGGGACTGAATCTGTGTTGCCTACAGAAATTATGAGTCCGACAGCTCGTTATGGATTTGCAACAGTTGAGAGCAACGAAAATGAACTCGTCCACGACTTGGATACAGTCGACGAACTCCGTGACATGGCCAAGATACGCATGGCCTCTTATCAACAAAGAGTTGAGAATGCCTAAAACAAAAATGTCCACATAAGGAAGTTTAAAGAAGGGGATCTTGTCCTTAGAAAGGTCTTCCAAAACACAATGAACACCAACGCTGGTAAATTCGCTGATGCATGGGAAGGGCCTTACTTGATCGATATAGTCGTCGGACGAGGAGCATATAGGTTGTCGACATTGGAAGGAACGCAGATTCCAAGAAGCTGGAATGCTCATCATTTGAAGGTGTATCATTTATAATTTCATCTCAGGTCTTTATGTCTCCGTTTGCTTTTTCATATAATAAGTCACTAGGACATGTAGAGTACTTAGACGACTACTTTGCTCGTTACTTTTTTTATGGTTTGACTTGCTTTGTTGGTTTTTAATTTGCTTAAATAAAATGCATGATACGCTTTTCTTGCCAGAAATATGTTCTATATGTGTGGAATATGCCATGCTTGCTTTAGAATTGTTAACGGTACTATGAATGCTTTAATTTATGCGCTTCAATGCTCAATTTATGATTTAGAGTATTATTTTGACACTCGATGAGTTACGAAGATTGCCATTATAATATGCATATATTACGAGAATATACATGGTAACTAGGGGCGTAGTATCCCAACTTTACCAGTGTAAAGCAAAATGTAACGTAAAGTAACATGTAACCGAGGTAACTAACTCAACACTACAAGTCGGTAACTTATATTAAAATGAAGCACAGAATCGATTGCAAATCGTTTATAAGTTGAATATGAAAAACCAAAATATTAGAGGAAGCTTTGAAGACATTGAAGATCACTGAAAGAAGTTCATTAACATGTTCAAGCCTCAGTGAAGAATAAAGTTAAAGTGTTTCAAAGGTTCTGAAGATGAAGAAGGTTTTACTACAGAGAAAGCAGAAGATTTCAGTGAAAATAAGAAGCACTTCTTAACATGATGGAACAGGTCAATTGTATAGCGAAGAAGATGTGAAGATCAAGTTCTTGCTAGTCGGTTGTGAACCAGACCAGTTGCACCAATCGACAGCACAAAAGAGTTTGAGAACTGCATCACTGATTCAGAAGAATTGACCAGATACTGAGATGAGTAACCTAAGTGGTATGTGATTAAGCCCAGAATAAATCAAGGTCGAATTAACAAGGAAATATTTATTTGACTTGGTTGCAGTGGAAGAAATTATGTTAAAGGGCTTAACACATTCGAAATATGGCTAAGTGAACAAGACTGCAGAAGCTGTATCCAGAAGTCATTGGTCAAGCTATTTCGTCTTACTCCTATTTCGTCTTACTCCTATTTCGTCCTATTCACCTATGGTTATTAACCATCGGGTGAGAAAGCTAAATGAGAAAAGAAGTAGAAAAGACAAAGGGATACCACTAGCCGATAGTTAACAAAACTAGAAGAAAGATTCAATGATTTACTAACTATCGGATAAAACAAATAAAAAGAAAATATTTATTTCCGATAGTTAATAAATCAAGCAATAATTCCGATAGTTAATTTATTGGAGAATATCTCCGATAGTTAATATCTCCGATAGTTGCTCAGCTTGAAGTAATTAATTTTATTTTCAGGAATTGTTTTATGTATCCGATAGTTAATTTACAGACACATCGATACTAAACAATTGCTCAGAAATTGTTCCGATACTTAAGAGAAACAGAAGTGGAGCTGCAACTTACTTTACTTGGCACAAAATGGGCCACGTATCCTAAGTTGAAAAAGACTACACAAATAGTAGCAAAGCATCGTCTTTGAAGAATTGATTCAGTTCACAGAGAAATACACAGAGCAATAACAGAGAGAAAACCAAGAGAGCATTCAAGAGTAAACACTGAAGCCATTAACTTTGTACCCAGCTGTTGTTACCCTTGTTGTTTTCAGTAAAGCTTGTAATCTAACTGTTGTACTAGTGAATCATTGTAACTAATCGAAAGATTAGATTTGTGGAGCACCTCAGGGTTTATATTAATAAAACGATATATTCCCCGAATGAACTGTTGTTGTTATTGCTCACCAACTGTTTGATTATATAACTGTTCGAACTGTATTAAGTCCTACAAGAACCATTCCGCGAATATTTTATAAATTGGACAATATCGTATTCAACCCCCCTTCTACGATATTTGGGACTAACAATTGGTATCAGAGCTTACTGATTGAGTTTACAAATCAGGATCTATTGTTCGGACTTCAGTATTAAGCTTCTGGAATTTTTAGCGGATTTTTTAATTTTCAAAATATTTCACTCAGAAATTGTTTTGAACCTTAAATAGTTTTGAAAAGTTCAATATCATGAGTTCTCAGAAAGTAGGAAGTATCAAGGTTCCTCAGTTTAATAGAGTGAATTATAATCTCTGGAAAAAGAAGATGACCCTGTTTATTAAGGCTGCAAATCCGTTGTACATGGGTATCTTAGAGAACGGACCATTTGTACCAATGAAGATGATTCCTGAATCTACAGTGGACGGAGTAAGAGTTCCTCAAAGGTCTACTCCAAAGGATCCTACAGAGTTCACTGATACAGAGAAAGAAATTGTTGCATTGGACACAGGCCTTCAGTTGATTATTGTTGACTCAATGGATGAAGACATGTGCCATCAAATTCTAAATTGTATATCTGGAAATCACATGTGGGAAACCATCGAACTGATTATGGAAGGAACAGAAGAAGTAAAAGAGAACCGGTTGGATATACTGACATCAAGATATGAAGCGTTCAAATCTACTCCTGGAGAAACAATCACTCAAGTCTTTGAGCGATATAATAAATTATTAAATGAGTTGAGTATCCAGGGGAAGAACTATCCGTTAAGGGAAACGAACAGAAAGTTTATGTTGACTCTTCCACATCATGTTGAGCATAAAGTTTCTTCAATTAGAGAAAGGGACAACTTCAATGTCATGCCCCTTGAAAAGCTATATGGAAAATTGAAGACTTATGAAATGGAACAAGAACAGAGGTTGATTATCTATGGTTCCGGCTCAGTGGATAGTAAGAGTGCAGCATTAATGAAGACCACGGCTCTTGTGGCAGATGAAGTTAAGACTTCTGAAGCAAAGGTTGTAGAAACCAAGATTGGTAAAGAATTGATCATTGAAGCTGAAATGGCTACAGAATCACAAGCTGAAGAGGAAGATGATTTTTATACATTGGAAGAGCTTGATGAGTTGGAAGACAAATCTATGGCGTACTTGGCAGGGCGTTTCAAGCATATAAGATTCAGAAGGAATCCCAAGTACAAGAAAAGTTTTGGTAGCAAATTTCAGAAGACAGGATCATTTTCGGGATCCAACTCAAGAGGTGGTTACAAGTCAAACATGGTAGACCGTAGTAAGTTCCGGTGCTACAACTACAATGAACTAGGGCATTTCGCCACTGAATGTAAGAAACCGAAACAAGCAAAAGACAATAAGGTTTATGAGAAGAAGAGTTCATACGAGAAGAAAAGCTATGATGAATTAAAAAGGGAGAATGAGAAGTTGAAACAGAGATTGGATGCTTTGGTTGCAAAACAACAAGGCAAGGCTTACATTGTTGAAGGTAGAAGCTGGGATGACACAGATTCTGAAGAAGAAGAATATGGAAATCTTGCATTAATGGCAGATACTTCAGAAGAATCTCCATCATCAGCACAGGTACCTATTCTCACCACTGTAGATATGTCTCTATCTGAATATAAAAATACTGTTAATGACTTGAGTATAGAGATGTTTAACATTCATACAAGCATGCTAGCTTCTGAAGCAGAAAATGCTAGACTAGTTGCGAAGATTAAAAAGCTAGAATCTGGAAAGGAACAACTAGAGCTTGTAGGAATCACAGTTAATGACCTTAAGGAAAGAAATGAATATTCAGAGAATAAGGTTATCTGTAATGCAGAGGTTGAGACAGCACTTATGGCTAAGATTTCTGAGCTAGAGTTAAAATTGGAAGCTTTTAAGAACTCAGCTAATATTGCTAAAGACATAATGGATAAGCAGAGCTTAGATAATAAGACATGTATAGGCTTTGACTACGATGAACATAAAAGGAAAAACAAGAAGGATAAAAGGAATGTAGTTTTCAATGCTTCTAGTACTGTTTTGTTAGAAAATGAAAATGTTCCTTTTGTCATTAAGAAGAGTAGTAATCCTGTCTTTAAGATCTCACAATCAGAACCCTTAGACGAAGATACTATCGTATGGAAACAAGAAATGCTTGTTGAGGATGAATTGAAAAAGAAAGAAATTGAGAAAGGTAATGTAGAAGAAGTTACACCTAATAAACCAGTTAAAATTGAATATGTTAAAACTGAATTAGGTGGTAACAAGAATAAGTCAAAGAGTAATAGGAATGGGAAAGTAGGTGTTAAAATTGCTAATTCTGCTACACCTGCACCCACTGCACCTAGGAAATTGTGTACTAATTGCAATTCTGCTGGACATCTTAGTTATGCATGTAATAAGGTTAAAGTAGAATCTGATGTTCCTATTGTGCAGAACATGTTTAACATGAATAGTTCTCATTTGCCTTGTGGTATTACTGGATGTATGCCATGTGCTTTTAATATTATGCATGCTTATTTTAATTTGATGAATGCATCTACTTCTAGTAATTGCATAGGAAAACAAAGAAGCATGAATAAGAAAAAGGTAAGGGCAAAGACTGCTAGTCCTCCTACGGTTAGGAAGGAGACTCAATCTCCTAAGCCAAAAGACAAATCTGTCAAGGCAAAGGAACATGATTCGAGTTCAGTCAAAGTAGAACTTAAAGATGTGAAAACTGAACCTGTTACACCATCTGCAAGAACCTCTAAATTTCTTGGACCCAAACAAGTTTGGGTGCCAAAGAAACATTAATCACTTTGTGGTTGCAGGGCATAGGTACTAATGAAAAAGTCATGTGGATTCTGGATAGTGGATGTTCAAGGCACATGACAGGAGACAAGTCCCTGCTGACCAATGTGGTTGAGAAGACCGGCCCAGTTGTAACCTTTGGAGATGACAGCAAAGGATTTACTAAGGGATATGGTAGTCTGGAAGTTGGAAATGTCATCATCGAAAATATCTCTCTTGTTGACGGTCTGAAGCACAACTTGCTGAGCGTCAGTCAATTCACAGATAAAGGATATAATGTGGACTTCAGGAAGGAAAAATGTCTGATCACCAACAGGAAAGATGAAAAGCTTGCTCTTAAAGGAGTAAGAAAAGGAAATCTATTCGTAGCTGACTTAAACACTGCAAGCAGAGGAGAAGCAAATTGTTTCTACAGTAAAGCATCCTCTGAATTGAGTTGGTTATGGCACAGAAAACTATCTCACCAGAACTTCAAGGCGATGAATTCTTTAGTTAGAAGAGAATTGGTGAGAGGGTTACCACAGATAGAATTCTACCAAGAAGGACTCTGTGAAGCATGTGAAAAGGGTAAGTCAAAGAAGGCATCACATAGAAGTAAGGACATGTCAAGCATCAGCGAACCTCTCCAGTTGATTCATATGGATCTGTTTGGACCGGTTAATGTCATGTCAGTTTCGAAGAAGAAATATGCATTAGTGATTGTCGACGACTACTCCAAGTACACGTGGGTGTTGTTTTTGCATTCTAAGGATGAAGTACCTCAAATGGTAATCGATCACATTAAAAAGATTGAAGTGGAAGCTGGATTGCCTGTGCGGACGATTAGATCAGATAATGGAACTGAATTCAGAAATACAGTTCTAAATGAATTCTGCACGGAGCAAGGAATTTCAAGACAATACTCAGCCCCAAGAACTCCACAGCAGAATGGAGTGGTAGAAAGGAAAAATAGGACTTTGATTGAAGCCGCAAGGACAATGCTAAGCCAGTCAAAGCTACCTACATATTTTTGGGCAGAAGCAGTAAACACAGCTTGTTACACTCAAAATAGGACCCTGATTAATAAAGATCTAGAAAAGACATCCTATGAGATTATGACCAAAAGAAAGCCATCACTGAAGTACTTTCATGTGTTTGGTGGAAAATGCTATGTATTGAAAGATGAACATCTGGGCAAGTTTGATGCTAAAGCAGATGAAGGGATTTTCCTTGGTTACTCACTGGAGTCTAAGGCGTACAGGGTATATGTGATTGAATCTCATAAGGTCATTGAAAGCCTTAATGTAACGTTTGACGACACCAAACTCCCAAGTCTTCAAAAGGATAAAGATTCTGAATCTCTGGAAATTGAAAATCTATCAGAATACTACTTAGGAGATGAAGACGTACCTGATGTTGCATCTAGTAATCATGAATACACGAATATTGATAATCCAGAGCAAAGCAGTGGAAGTGTTGGTAATACCACACAGTCACAGTCATAGACTTTATCTGAACATCAGTCTGTTACTGAACCTGCTAGCTCAGCTGGTGGATCATCAAATAATAAAGGCAGCAACTCAGGGGGAGGTGAAGAAGGATCAGCTAGTCGCTCTCAACACAACTATGAAGAAGGACAATCATCAAGGGTTAATCTGCCTAGACAAAGGGTATGGAACAGAGATCATCCTTTTGAATTAATCATTGGTGACCCAGAGAGTGGTGTGAGGACTAGAAGAGCAACAAAGAATGAATGTCTGTACTCTGGTTTTCTATCAGAGGAAGAACCTAAAAAGGTTGAAGATGCTCTAGAAGATCCAGATTGGGTGATTGCGATGCAAGATGAACTCAATCAGTTTGATAGGCAGAAAGTGTGGAAACTGGTACCCAGACCTAAAGACAAATCTGTTATTGGCACTAAATGGGTATTCAGGAATAAGTTGGACGAAAATGGCATTGTTACGAGGAACAAGGCCAGACTGGTTGCTAAGGGGTATTCTCAAGAAGAAGGAATAGATTATGACGAGACCTATGCACCAGTAGCAAGACTTGAAGCCATCAGGATGCTATTGGCATTCGCAGCACATTCAGACTTTAAAGTTTATCAAATGGATGTGAAGAGTGCATTCCTGAACGGGGAGCTGGAAGAAGAAGTATATGTAGAGCAACCTCCGGGTTTCGAGAACAAAGATCATATGGACTTTGTGTACTTCCTTTTTAAAGCTCTTTATGGACTCAAGCAGGCACCTCGGACATGGTATGAAACACTATCTGAATTTTTAATTGAAAATGGTTTTATCAGAGGTGTCATAGATAAGACTCTCTTTCATAAAATGCATAAAGATGCTATGATATTAGTACAAGTATATGTTGATGATATAATATTCGGTTCTACTAATGATGAGATTTGCAAGAGATTTGCTAAGTTAATGCAGAGTAGGTACGAGATGAGTATGATGGGCGAGCTGACATTCTTTCTTGGACTTCAAGTAAGTCAGAAGAAAGATGGGATCTTCATTTGTCAGACAAAGTACATCAGAGATCTTCTGAAGAAATATGGACTTGAAGATTCAGCTTCAGCCAAAACTCCAATGCCAACTGCCACAAAGCGTGATGAGGACAAATCAGGTAAATCTGTCGACATCACAAGCTACAGAGGTATGATTGGATCTCTACTCTACTTAACTGCAAGTAGGCCAGATATTATGTTTTCCATTTGCTTATGTGCACGGTTCCAAGCTAACCCAAAAGAGTCTCACCTTATAGCCGTCAAAAGAATTTTTAGATACCTGAAGGGTACTCCAAATTTGGGAATTTGGTATCCTAAAGGTACCGGTTTTGACCTAATCGGCTATACAGACTCGGATTATGCAGGTTGTAAGATTGACAGGAAGAGTACTTCTGGAAGCTGTCAATTCTTGGGAAGAAGATTGGTCTCATGGTATAGCAAGAAGCAGCACTCAGTGTCTACCTCAACAGCAGAGGCAGAATACATTGCAGCAGGTAGCTGTTGTGCTCAGATTCTATGGATGAGAAACCAGCTCCAAGACTATGGCTTTATGTTGAACAAGATTCCAATATACTGCGACAACACAAGCACCATAGCTATAACCAACAATCCGGTTCAGCACTCACGGACCAAGCATATTGATATCAGGTATCACTTTATACGAGAGCATGTCATGAATGGGATTGTGGAGTTGCATTTTATACCCACAGAACAACAACTTGCAGACATCTTCACGAAACCACTAGACGAATCCACTTTCTCTAGGTTGGTTAGTGAATTAGGGATGTTAAATTTAAATTAATTTTTGTTTGCGAGAAGTTGTGTGGATTCACAAGTTATTGAATCTTTATATCCAAAGGACTTGTGAACTCCAGTCCAACTTATGAACTCGGGCTTATGAATATCAATATTAATTATCATAAGTATACCAGTTATGCTTTGTGGTAATTATTCGATATAGCATAAGTAGTTAACTGCTACATCATTGTCTGTAGTTAACAAGAAGCATAACAGTCTGTGGTTTAGAATTAATCGGTGGATTTCAATGTCATGAAATCTTGCTGAGAAATTCTATATCAGACAGTTGTGATCTTTAGTGAGAATTTGGATGTACTGTCTTGTTTATTTAGTTTCCTGGCTCTCACTGATAATATATGTAGCAATTACATTTCATGTTGTTATTTTGCATAACTGCCTGTATGGTTTATTCAGTATGCTTGAATGATTAATTGAATTGTGATTGGGTTGTTTTTAAAATTTTTTTGGAAATCACAATTGCAACAGAGTATGGAACAATTTTTTTTGGTTTTCAAAATCTTTAAACAACCACCAATATATATATTATATATATTAATATATATGTCTGTATGTGTAATTCAAATTGAATTATATTTAATTTTTAGTTATTTCTAAATTAAAATTTTAATAATTCTATTTTAGAAATATTAAATTTTTTAATTCAAGAAATCTCTATTTAATTAAGTTTATGACAATTCGAATTTATGTGTTTTAAATTATTTGATAAATGCAAGTTTATTTTATTTCTTAAATCATCAGTATTTTAAATATTAATGATTTTCTAAATAAAATTAAACTTACATAAATCGATAGTTGTTAACTATCGGAAATATTTTGATTAATTAATTGCATGTTCCGATAGTTAAGAATGTCTTGTTTTATTATTTAAATTGCATGCATCGATAGTTGTTTACTATCGGGAATTTTGTTTTAATTAATTAATTAAAAGATTACCCGATAGTTACAATTATTTATATATATATATATATATTTTTTTTTTGTTTTTGTTTGTTTGTGTGCGTACTTATAAAATAACTAACGGAGAGTTTTTTTTTCTTCTTTCTTTTCTTTTACTGCATGGTCCGATACTTCACAACCATCGGGCATTATCGTTTTTTTATTATTATTTTATTGTGTCTGCTTGTGTCAGCTTGTGTCAATAGTTAAAATACATATATAATATTATTTTTACTTGTCCGATACTTAGCAAGCACTGCTATATATATTGGTTTTTAACACCCGATACTTACAACAGCTTTTACTTAATATACATACTATTCGACTGTAAAGTTCTATCGGAACCAAAATCGATTTTTCTCTCTTCAATATCTACAGTTTTAGGACTTGTTTTGAAAATCTAAAACCGCAGAAGTGTAGATCTGTTAACTAGCTTCATTTCCATACTAATTTTGTTTAGTTTTGTTTCGAAAAATTTACGAATATTTCGAACTTTGGGAATTTTTCTAAGATTAACAAGAAGTCAAAAAATCAAAATAAAAATAGTGGTGTATTTCAAATCTCTCCTAGTTTATCATATATTATTTTTAGAATTTTTGGAGAAGTTTGAAATATTGGGTATTTTTGATTCGTAATCGAATAAACTAAGTTCGTTTTTGTTTTGAAAAAGTTAAAAATTTTGGTAATTTTTACTTGTTAAAAATGGCTGGAATTGTTAATATTACTCGTACGAATTTAGTTGCCGAATATAATATTCAGACCCTACCTGCTGATTATCGGGCTTGGGCGCGAATATTAATCGAATATTCTAGGATCAGGTATGCTTTAGTGACAGACGTGCTATTAAATCATAATATGTTGCGTGACTGTTACTGCTCTGCTACTGACTCCTCAGAGGGTGAAGTGTTGGCTTTTAATTTTCAATTAGGCAATCGGGAAATTAGGGTTACTGAACATGATTTGAATCGTATTCTTCGATTCCCACAGGATAATTTTGTTCAAAATCCTACACCCGAACAGTTAGCTAATTTCTGTAGTTTTGCCAACTACTTCAATTTCGAAGTTCGTGACTTGGGTGAAATGTATAAACAACATTTTCCTAAGGCATGGAATTTCTTTTTCCATACAATTATTCAGTGTTTTTCCTTTAAAAAGACTAGCACCCATGGTATTCCTTATTTTTATCAAGCTATTGGATATGGTGTTGCTAATAATCTTAGGTTAAACTATGGTCATTTGTTAATGCATAAGATTCTAAGCGTAATGGGACTTCCGGATAACAGAAACCTCCAACTTCGCAATGTGGACTGTTTCTTTCCAAGGTTCCTACAACTTGTTATTAATGATTTATCTACTAACGAGGAAAAGCTACGCTATTATAGTAGTCCTACTTCTTTTCCTGTGAAGCAGAAGAACAAGATTGCTACAACGTTGCAGAACAACAATGGCTATAACAACAACTCACCAGCACTAATGACAGATTTTATGAGAAGGTGTGTTGTTGACATGGACAGAGACGTCCCTCTTGGACCACAAGAAGATATACAAATCCCTGAACAAGATCAAGTGCCTACCCCTGAATTGGAGTTGTCACAAGAAGAAAATGTTCAGGTGACCGAAGAGGTACAAGTTACATCTGGAGGAGATTCACTTGGGAATGCTGACAGTCAAGATTCATATCATCCCAGATCTCTAACAGGTAATCAAACAGGTAGTCCAACTGAATCCACATCCTCACTGTTTATTGATTTGCAGAATTTGTTTGAAGATGCTAGAATGGAACTTGCTGCTGAGCCCTCTGTGGCAATAGGACAAGGCAATGAATCTGCAAACCAACAGATTCTAACCCCTGCCTCATAATCAAACACTACTCAATCCTTACCGTTATCTTCTCTCCAACCCCTTAAAAGAAAATTTGTGAGTGAGGGAGATAGTGCCTTAGAAGCACCACATAAGGAAGGTGAGGGAACCCAAATAGCTCTACCTCTGACTAGAAGGAGATTAGAAGAACCTGAGGTATCTGTTAGCCCATCTATGCCCTCTCAAAAGGACATAGAGCTGAAAAAGGCAAATACACAGTCTCTAGGGACATCCTCTCAACAGGGTGAACCTATTGAAATTCGCCCGTCAGCCAGGGCATCTGAACGAGTGTCAATAATTGAGCCTCCAACCAAGTTATATGTTGCACTGAAAGGAGCACACACTCAGGAGGAATTGACGGATATTGCTACTACTGTAGCAGAACCTATGCAGGTAAATCCTGTACAGGTCATGCCTTCACAGGCTATTGCGGGAGTCACGGGTCCTTCATTGCTAAACATTACAGGATCCAATGTGATAAGCCCCCCAGGAGAAACATTCCTGGCTCCTCATAAGGAGGTCTCCACCACTATTAGTGGAAAGGAGAAGCAACTACTTGGCAATAGTTCTTCGGATGAGCCATTTAGGATTTTCACTGCAGGTACAGAAGACTTGCTGGAGTCAAGGAGAGTGAGTGAAACACCAACAGAACGATTGAGTGATCATAATTCACCCACACCCCTAAGACCGAGTGAGAGAATTGAGAGACAAACACTTACAGAACCTGTCAGTGAGACACCTACCAGCCAAATAAACACCCTCACAATGCACACACAATCACTAAGTCAAAGGGTTTATAACCTGGAGACTACTGTCACCGAAATGAAATCTGAATTTCACAGCAATGTCATGGAAATAAAATCTGTTCCGTACAACATGCTGCAGGATTTGCAGAATTTCAAGACGGATATGAAGAAGTTTGTAACAGATTTGTTTGAAAAGCATCAATCTCAATCTACTCAAATCCTTGCTTCGAAGGATAACACAACTAAGGGGGAGATGATAGTGCGAGAACAAGAAAAAGAATCTGGTGCAGAAATGAGGAGTAAAGACAGAGGTAAAGGAAAGTTGGTAGAGGAAGAAGCAAACATCTACACATCTCAGGGGGAGCAAGATATACCGCTAGAGGTCAGGCTTACACTTGAAGAAGGAGAAATATGGGAACCTTCTCATACAGCTCCTACAGCTCAGGAAGATGATGTATTTGATGAATTTGTCAATGATGCCGCTTATCAGTTCACCGAAACGGATTTTGTGGAAACATTTGGTTTGCTAGATGCAAATCAATCCATGATAAGGGCATGTGAAATAGCACGAATGTCTCAGGAGAAAATCAGGAAAGAACACTTCAACCACTACATTGAAAGAAGACAAAGGCCGTTGATGTTATCAAGAGAAGGAAGTGCATGGGATCAGGCTAGGAGTCTTTTGCAGAAACCAGAGTTAGGAATAATTCAAAATGAAGATCAAAAAGTTCTGGAAGCACTGCAAGAAGCTCACAAGAGTCATCCATCAATAAACCAGTTCTTCCATGCACTGAAACAAACTATCAAGTTGATACTCATCTCGACCAACATAAATGGATGGCAGATTCAGATTCAGTTCAATAATTCGACCACAAAGACCATTTCTTCGAATTTCATCAAGTTGAGGTCTCTAACAGAATTGTATGTCATGAAGATTAGGACAGACAAGAGATCTCATGTGAATGAACTTCTTACTGATATGATTGAAGATCAGATGAGCAAAACAGAAGTTGAAGTTCATACAACTCCTTATACAGTGATATTCTACAAAGACAAGTTGGTTCAGACACTGTGTTTGAGTGATGAAAGACTGAGCCTATATCCTCTGAAGCGTCTGAAATATGTTGAAGGGCTTCTTAGGAGTGAAGGACTTAGGACAGAAGAAAAATGGAAAGCTGCAGAGCGCATTTATGCTTATAGACTCAATGTCTTATCAAATCAATCTGTAGATATTTCCAAGGTTGGAAGAATAGATCCTTCAAATGGATCTCAACCAAAGTTGCCTGTGTATTCAAGAGAAGAAGGAAATTGGGACTTTGAAGAAGTCAAGGCAATGACTGAATTTAGATTTAATCATCCAGGGAAGGTGTTCGAATATGCAGACAAGCCAAATTTTCCAATTGTCTTTCCAGATTTTGATATAATCAGGGAGACAGAGACAATGGTGCTAAAGGATCCTCCAGCTATCAGGTATAAGAACCCCAAAGGAAAAACTAAAATAGTTGATATCCACAAGATGTCTTACATGACTTCTAGGGAGCTGGGTTTTATACTTGATCAAATCAAGACTTCAACGAACTACAAAGACAAATCAGCATTGGCAGAAATCTCTAAGCTTTACATGGAGAAGTTGAGAGCAGAAACATACTACAACACTGATCGGGTTAAAGCAGTACCAAAAAGTTTGAGTGTTAAAGGAAAGACGAAAGTTCTTGAATTTACATTCGAACAAGTTAAGCAGATCAGAAGAGTAGCTGTCTTGCAAACACTTCAGGAAGCTTTGTCAGATCCAAAGCCAAGTAATATACTAGAAGAAGAAGTGCTGGATCTAGTGAATGACCAGCTTGCAAGTCTTGTACAGTGAGAATGACATAATGTATATCAGTTCAGGCTAGAGGAACATCCATTCTACATTGTAATTGTTTTTGAAATCTGGAAATGTATAATATGATCCAGAATTTGTTTAATATTAGTTTACCGTCTTCTATTTACTTTTTCTTGTAAGTTAGTTGAGTTATCCTCTTAAAGGATTTGCTTGTCGAACTCTAACAATCAAATAGGGGGAGATTGTAAAGCAAAATGTAACGTAAAGTAACATGTAACCGAGGTAACTAACTCAACACTACAAGTCGGTAACTTATATTAAAATGAAGCACAGAATCGACTGCAAATCGTTTATAAGTTGAATATGAAAAACCAAAATATTAGAGGAAGCTTTGAAGACATTGAAGATCACTGAAAGAAGTTCATTAACATGTTCAAGCCTCAGTGAAGAATAAAGTTAAAGTGTTTCAAAGGTTCTGAAGATGAAGAAGGTTTTACTACAGAGAAAGCAGAAGATTTCAGTGAAAATAAGAAGCACTTCTTAACATGATGGAACAGGTCAATTGTATAGCGAAGAAGATGTGAAGATCAAGTTCTTGCTAGTCGGTTGTGAACCAGACCAGTTGCACCAATCGACAGCACAAAAGAGTTTGAGAACTGCATCACTGATTCAGAAGAATTGACCAGATACTGAGATGAGTAACCTAAGTGGTATGTGATTAAGCCCAGAATAAATCAAGGTCGAATTAACAAGGAAATATTTATTTGACTTGGTTGCAGTGGAAGAAATTATGTTAAAGGGCTTAACACATTCGAAATATGGCTAACTGAACAAGACTGCAGAAGCTGTATCCAGAAGTCATTGGTCAAGCTATTTCGTCTTACTCCTATTTCGTCTTACTGCTATTTCGTCCTATTCACCTATGGTTATTAACCATCGGGTGAGAAAGCTAAATGAGAAAAGAAGTATAACCATCGGGTGAGAAAGCTAAATGAGAAAAGAAGTAGAAAAGACAAAGGGATACCACTAGCCGATAGTTAACAAAACTAGAAGAAAGATTCAATGATTTACTAACTATCGGATAAAACAAATAAAAAGAAAATATTTATTTCCGATAGTTAATAAATCAAGCAATAATTCCGATAGTTAATTTATTGGAGAATATCTCCGATAGTTAATATCTCCGATAGTTGCTCAGCTTGAAGTAATTAATTTTATTTTCAGGAATTGTTTTATGTATCCGATAGTTAATTTACAGACACATCGATACTAAACAATTGCTCAGAAATTGTTCCGATACTTAAGAGAAACAGAAGTGGAGCTGCAACTTACTTTACTTGGCACAAAATGGGCCACGTATCCTAAGTTGAAAAAGACTACACAAATAGTAGCAAAGCATCGTCTTTGAAGAATTGATTCAGTTCACAGAGAAATACACAGAGCAATAACAGAGAGAAAACCAAGAGAGCATTCAAGAGTAAACACTGAAGCCATTAACTTTGTACCCAGCTGTTGTTACCCTTGTTGTTTTCAGTAAAGCTTGTAATCTAACTGTTGTACTAGTGAATCATTGTAACTAATCGAAAGATTAGATTTGTGGAGCACCTCAGGGTTTATATTAATAAAACGATATATTCCCCGAATGAACTGTTGTTGTTATTGCTCACCAACTGTTTGATTATATAACTGTTCGAACTGTATTAAGTCCTACAAGAACCATTCCGCGAATATTTTATAAATTGGACAATATCGTATTCAACCCCCCTTCTACGATATTTGGGACTAACAATTGGTATCAGAGCTTACTGATTGAGTTTACAAATCAGGATCTATTGTTCGGACTTCAGTATTAAGCTTCTGGAATTTTTAGCGGATTTTTTAATTTTCAAAATATTTCACTCAGAAATTGTTTTGAACCTTAAATAGTTTTGAAAAGTTCAATATCATGAGTTCTCAGAAAGTAGGAAGTATCAAGGTTCCTCAGTTTAATAGAGTGAATTATAATCTCTGGAAAAAGAAGATGACCCTGTTTATTAAGGCTGCAAATCCGTTGTACATGGGTATCTTAGAGAACGGACCATTTGTACCAATGAAGATGATTCCTGAATCTACAGTGGACGGAGTAAGAGTTCCTCAAAGGTCTACTCCAAAGGATCCTACAGAGTTCACTGATACAGAGAAAGAAATTGTTGCATTGGACACAGGCCTTCAGTTGATTATTGTTGACTCAATGGATGAAGACATGTGCCATCAAATTCTAAATTGTATATCTGGAAATCACATGTGGGAAACCATCGAACTGATTATGGAAGGAACAGAAGAAGTAAAAGAGAACCGGTTGGATATACTGACATCAAGATATGAAGCGTTCAAATCTACTCCTGGAGAAACAATCACTCAAGTCTTTGAGCGATATAATAAATTATTAAATGAGTTGAGTATCCAGGGGAAGAACTATCCGTTAAGGGAAACGAACAGAAAGTTTATGTTGACTCTTCCACATCATGTTGAGCATAAAGTTTCTTCAATTAGAGAAAGGGACAACTTCAATGTCATGCCCCTTGAAAAGCTATATGGAAAATTGAAGACTTATGAAATGGAACAAGAACAGAGGTTGATTATCTATGGTTCCGGCTCAGTGGATAGTAAGAGTGCAGCATTAATGAAGACCACGGCTCTTGTGGCAGATGAAGTTAAGACTTCTGAAGCAAAGGTTGTAGAAACCAAGATTGGTAAAGAATTGATCATTGAAGCTGAAATGGCTACAGAATCACAAGCTGAAGAGGAAGATGATTTTTATACATTGGAAGAGCTTGATGAGTTGGAAGACAAATCTATGGCGTACTTGGCAGGGCGTTTCAAGCATATAAGATTCAGAAGGAATCCCAAGTACAAGAAAAGTTTTGGTAGCAAATTTCAGAAGACAGGATCATTTTCGGGATCCAACTCAAGAGGTGGTTACAAGTCAAACATGGTAGACCGTAGTAAGTTCCGGTGCTACAACTACAATGAACTAGGGCATTTCGCCACTGAATGTAAGAAACCGAAACAAGCAAAAGACAATAAGGTTTATGAGAAGAAGAGTTCATACGAGAAGAAAAGCTATGATGAATTAAAAAGGGAGAATGAGAAGTTGAAACAGAGATTGGATGCTTTGGTTGCAAAACAACAAGGCAAGGTTTACATTGTTGAAGGTAGAAGCTGGGATGACACAGATTCTGAAGAAGAAGAATATGGAAATCTTGCATTAATGGCAGATACTTCAGAAGAATCTCCATCATCAGCACAGGTACCTATTCTCACCACTGTAGATATGTCTCTATCTGAATATAAAAATACTGTTAATGACTTGAGTATAGAGATGTTTAACATTCATACAAGCATGCTAGCTTCTGAAGCAGAAAATGCTAGACTAGTTGCGAAGATTAAAAAGCTAGAATCTGGAAAGGAACAACTAGAGCTTGTAGGAATCACAGTTAATGACCTTAAGGAAAGAAATGAATATTCAGAGAATAAGGTTATCTGTAATGCAGAGGTTGAGACAGCACTTATGGCTAAGATTTCTGAGCTAGAGTTAAAATTGGAAGCTTTTAAGAACTCAGCTAATATTGCTAAAGACATAATGGATAAGCAGAGCTTAGATAATAAGACATGTATAGGCTTTGACTACGATGAACATAAAAGGAAAAACAAGAAGGATAAAAGGAATGTAGTTTTCAATGCTTCTAGTACTGTTTTGTTAGAAAATGAAAATGTTCCTTTTGTCATTAAGAAGAGTAGTAATCCTGTCTTTAAGATCTCACAATCAGAACCCTTAGACGAAGATACTATTATGTCGACGAATCAACAAATAAATAGCCTGACGAGTGTGATTTCATATAAATGCACGTCTAAACAATTAAACACTTTGACAAGTACACATATGTGATATTTTAACAGAAACTACAAATTACCTGACATGGTTCAGTTTCTTTTACGTACATACAAGTTTTATAGAACTTATCCACAAATTGAACAACAAACTCGTCGAGTATTGCAAGTATATGACACTTATGCATAAACGACTTGACAATGACACGTTTTTCATATATGCTAAACACATTCGAAGAATGCTTATAAACATTCACGAAAGTTATTTGGAAGATCTTGACACTTAAGATACCTCCGTCGATATATTCTGTATGCATATCATACTAATGAATGCAATATTCACAAACGTGTACAATATGACATGATACTACAAAATATACATTGTGGATGAATAATGAAAATTCACCAAATAAACGATAGCAACACAATCTCGAAGTGACAGACAGATTAATGAAAGTAATATGACATGAAAGATGTCTATCAGAAATTCCTAGAATCACGAATTAGAAATCTAACGGTCCCCCGCCATGAAAGACGAAACAGGGACTAATATCCAAAACCAGTAATACGAAACCAACGTCAAAAAGGAAAAACTTGACAGAATTCAGAACTAAAAGTACTAGACGAAAGAAAAACTACGGGAGAAAATAATCAATTACTCCTCATCACTCTCGTTGTCGTCTTGAATGTTCCTTGCAATCACAGAAGAGCCACCAACTGCTGCATTACCTCCATCATCACCAGGATTGACAGGATCATCCGGGTACGCTTCATTGTAAATCCTGACAGCCTCATCAATATGTTTGTCACCCCATTCCCCACGACGGAACTCTAGCATAGTTTCAACGCGAGACTTCATGATACCTTGAGTAAGTGTATCATTGGTCTCCTGCAGAAACGTACCTTCAGTTTCTTCAACTTTAGCAGCAAAAATGGTGAGCTCATTGCGCATATCGTTCGCTCTTTGTGAGCCAAGAACACCTGTTCTTGCAGCACACGAATCTTCTCCTGACAACTGGAATGTTCCAATTTCAACTCAGCCACTTCATTAGAAAACTTGCGATAAGAAGCATGTGACAGCAGCATGGCTTGAAATGCCTATAACAAGAATAAAACGGAAGATCACAATATGTTCATCAGAAGTGAAGCAAAAGAAAAACAAGTACAAAGTACAAGGATTAAATAAAAACTTACATGGAAAGAATGCCCAACAGCTTCGACCATTACTTGGTCGACGATCTTAGAACCATGACCACTAACCGTCCCAGGCAACAGAAGGGGGGCCAATATATTGACTAATGATCTAGGTTCAGCATTGACACTGTATCTATGGAGATCAGGCCATTGCCAGTCATCAAGAGCAATCTCTGGTGTGGCATCCATTATAGCAGGAGGAGGTTGTGGAACCATCACTTTGGCTTTCTTCGATTGGGGGCTCGAGGAACTAGATATTTTACGAGAACTCTTGGGAGTTTCACTCCCCGATTCACGTGCAGGCTTCAGAAACAACTCCTTCCCTGACATCTCAAGAGCACGGATAACAGGACGCTTGGACTCTGCACCATGAATTGGAAAAAGAGTCCGCGTGATGAAAATAAGGAGCAGTACTAGTAACAACTGAAATATACCTTTGATGAATTGACGGCCAGAGTTGGCCATCTTCTCAGCTTTGGGAGTGCCGGTCGAATCAGACGAAATAGTATCAATTTGAGTGTCTAAGGGTGTGATAACAATTCCCTTGCCTTTGTCTTTCATAACAGCAGTGCTCTTGGTAGCCCTAGAGTGGGACTCAGACCCTCCAAATTCCTTTCCAGCAGCAGATTTAAAGAGCAATTTGCCGGCAAAAGCTGCAGCGTCGACGGGGGCAGAATGTCGAATTGGACGATCCATACAATTAGGCCAAACTCTGTGATCCAAAGGCAATGCCAAGATTTCACCAACTATCTTGGCAGCCTTAACATCATCGATAGCCGATTCAGCACTGCAATCTAAAAACAAAAGCAACCCAAATAATATATGTTTCAACGTGGAGAAAAACAGTTAACAAGTGATGTCGAGTCTAAAGGACGCAAGCCCCTCCAAACCATGATAATGATGTAGACAACAGAAGACATATATAAAAAGTATATACAATGCAAAGAACGATGTGACCATGATTCAGTAATACGACAAGGAACGAACAACAATGCATGAGTACAGCTGTAAGGGGAAATATATCATACACGTGGCGTCACAACAAAAATTAGAGCTGAATTAAAACAAAAGTACGACATAAACTAACAAGGTAGCAATAATTACCATTTCTGTTCCATTCTTCACGAAGGTAGGCAGCATAGGTCCCGAGTAACGCTTTCTCAACATAAAAGAAATTATTCTTCCAGCCACGATCATGCACATAGTCCAAGTTCAAGATCAAGGGCATTCTCTTTCTACGACCAACAAGCCCATAAAGGCCACCATTAAACTTTTTTTCCTGGTATGCGTATGTAACAACTGACAGATCAATTCCAAGTTGATATTTGTCTTCGATTACATCTAAGGAAGCCAAAATTCTCCACGCCGAGGGCTTCACTTGAGATGGGGAAATGTCCAGAGTTCTTATAAAGTCAGTAGCAAGCTTCGTGAATGGGAAAGACATACCGATTTCAAATGGATAATTGTAAAAACAAATCCATCCGGGGGCATGGAAGTCGGAAAATACCCCTTCGTCGGGGACGACAAGCACCACGTGAGAGTCCGATTTGAACAACAGGGTGGTATCAACAATACTATCAGATGTCATCGAACTAGAATTGGTACTCTTGGAGTCAAGAATGCCGGTCATCGTCCACCTAGGTTTCACCGTTGCAGCAGCTTGTACAGGTTTGTTACTACTCTTGTTGCCTTTTTTCGCCATTTAGCTGATGAAGTATTTGGCAGCAAAGAAAAATCGAAGGGCGTATGTATTAGTAGAGTGTGATTGGAGCCCTAATTGGTGGGGAGTTTAAGTAGAAGAGAAAGGGAGTGTTTGGATAATTATGAGATACATATATGATATGTATGTATAGTTGTTTTGCATGCAAGAGAAGTAGTGGAAAATAAATGCAATTCCCAAGAGCAATCTCTTATCAACAAAGAGTTGCGAATGCCTAAAACAAAAATGTCCACATAAGGAAGTTTCAAGAAG
The DNA here is from genome assembly GCA_028671895.1 of Oenanthe sinensis. Classification (NCBI taxonomy): domain Eukaryota; kingdom Viridiplantae; phylum Streptophyta; class Magnoliopsida; order Apiales; family Apiaceae; genus Oenanthe; species Oenanthe sinensis. The sequence goes on along the minus strand of CM053813.1, from coordinate 27,164,634 downwards.
GGGATCTTGTCCTTAGAAAGGTCTTCCAAAACACGATGGACACCGACACTGGTAAATTCGCTGATGCATGGGAAGGGCCTTACTTGATCGATATAGTCGTCGGACGAGGAGCATATAGGTTGTCGACATTGGAAGGAACGCAGATTCCAAGAAGCTGGAATGCTCATCATTTGAAGGCGTATCATTTATAATTTCATCTCAGGTCTTTATGTCTCCGTTTGCTTTTTCATATAATAAGTCACTAGGACATATAGAGTACTTAGACGACTACTTTGCTCGTTACTTTTTTTATGGTTTGACTTGCTTTGTTGGTTTTTAATTTGCTTAAATAAAATTTATGATACGCTTTTCTTGCCAGAAATATGTTATATATGTGTGGAATATGCCATGCTTGCTTTAGAATTGTTAACGGTACTATGAATGCTTTAATTTATGCGCTTCAATGCTCAATTTATGATTTAGAGTATTATTTTAACACTCGATGAGTTACGAAGATTGCCATTATAATATGCATATATTACGAGAATATACATGGTAACTAGGGGCGTAGTATCCCAACTTTACCAGCAATTGGGCTGATCACCCATGACAAATAATAAAAAAAACTAAAGGCCCCGTCCTTTAAATACGAAACCAACAAAATGAGAAATAAAATTTATTACTATTAAGTAATAGTTTTATGCATTCTCCACATCAAAACCAAACTCTACGAATAAATAAGTTAGTTTCAAGAGGGGAAGGCCTCTTAGCTACTTAACATCGTGCATGCACTTACGTAAGAAAAACAATACCGACGACCGACGCAATAAGTCGACGAATCAACAAATAAATAGCCTGACGAGTGTGATTTCATATAAATGCACATCTAAACAATTAAACACTTTGACAAGTACACATATGTGATATTTTAACAGAAACTACAAATTACCTGACATGGTTCAGTTTCTTTTACGTACATACGAGTTTTATAAAACTTATCCACAAATTGAACAACAAACTCGTCGAGTATTGCAAGTATATGACACTTATGCATAAACGATTTGACAATGACACGTTTTTCATATATGCTAAACACATTCGAAGAATGCTTATAAACATTCACGAAAGTAATTTGGAAGATCTTGACACTTAAGATACCTCCGTCGATATATTCTGTATGCATATCATACTAATGAATGCAATATTCACAAACGTGTACAATATGACATGATACTACAAAATATACATTGTGGATGCATAATGAAAATTCACCAAATAAACGATAGCAACACAATCTCGAAGTGACAGACAGATTAATGAAAGTAATATGACATGAAAGATATCTATCAGAAATTCCTAGAATCACGAATTAAAAATCTAATGGTCCCCCGCCATGAAAGACGAAACAGGGACTAATATCCAAAACCAGTAATACGAAACCAACGTCAAAAGGGAAAAACTTGACAGAATTCAGAACTAAAAGTACTAGACGAAAGAAAAACTACGGGAGAAAATAATCAATTACTCCTCATCACTCTCGTTGTCGTCTTGAATGTTCCTTGCAATCACAGAAGAGCCACCAACTGCTGCATTACCTCCATCATCACCAGGATTGACAGGATCATCCGGGTACGCTTCATTGTAAATCCTGACAGCCTCATCAATATGTTTGTCACCCCATTCCCCACGACGGAACTCTAGCATAGTTTCAACGCGAGACTTCATGATACCTTGAGTAAGTGTATCATTGGTCTCCTGCAGAAACGTACCTTCAGTTTCTTCAACTTTAGCAGCAAAAATGGTGAGCTCATTGCGCATATCGTTCGCTCTTTGTGAGCCAAGAACACCTGTTCTTGCAGCACACGAATCTTCTCCTGACAACTGGAATGTTCCAATTTCAACTCAGCCACTTCATTAGAAAACTTGCGATAAGAAGCATGTGACAGCAGCATGGCTTGAAATGCCTATAACAAGAATAAAACGGAAGATCACAATATGTTCATCAGAAGTGAAGCAAAAGAAAAACAAGTACAAAGTACAAGGATTAAATAAAAACTTACATGGAAAGAATGCCCAACAGCTTCGACCATTACTTGGTCGACGATCTTAGAACCATGACCACTAACCGTCCCAGGCAACAGAAGGGGGGCCAATATATTGACTAATGATCTAGGTTCAGCATTGACACTGTATCTATGGAGATCAGGCCATTGCCAGTCATCAAGAGCAATCTCTGGTGTGGCATCCATTATAGCAGGAGGAGGTTGTGGAACCATCACTTTGGCTTTCTTCGATTGGGGGCTCGAGGAACTAGATATTTTACGAGAACTCTTGGGAGTTTCACTCCCCGATTCACGTGCAGGCTTCAGAAACAACTCCTTCCCTGACATCTCAAGAGCACGGATAACAGGACGCTTGGACTCTGCACCATGAATTGGAAAAAGAGTCCGCGTGATGAAAATAAGGAGCAGTACTAGTAACAACTGAAATATACCTTTGATGAATTGACGGCCAGAGTTGGCCATCTTCTCAGCTTTGGGAGTGCCGGTCGAATCAGACGAAATAGTATCAATTTGAGTGTCTAAGGGTGTGATAACAATTCCCTTGCCTTTGTCTTTCATAACAGCAGTGCTCTTGGTAGCCCTAGAGTGGGACTCAGACCCTCCAAATTCCTTTCCAGCAGCAGATTTAAAGAGCAATTTGCCGGCAAAAGCTGCAGCGTCGACGGGGGCAGAATGTCGAATTGGACGATCCATACAATTAGGCCAAACTCTGTGATCCAAAGGCAATGCCAAGATTTCACCAACTATCTTGGCAGCCTTAACATCATCGATAGCCGATTCAGCACTGCAATCTAAAAACAAAAGCAACCCAAATAATATATGTTTCAACGTGGAGAAAAACAGTTAACAAGTGATGTCGAGTCTAAAGGACGCAAGCCCCTCCAAACCATGATAATGATGTAGACAACAGAAGACATATATAAAAAGTATATACAATGCAAAGAACGATGTGACATATATAAAATAAACTAATTAAAATTTATAACATAAACTAATAAAAGTTTACAAAATAAATTTTATAAAAGTTTATAAAATAAATTTTATTTAAAAAGTTTTAAAATTAAATTTATTTAACACGGCCTCCATTCGAGTCAACACAGCTTCGGCACGGCGAGCTTCACTGAGATACGGATCTTGATTTGTAACTTCAATCAGTCTGCTCTGATACCAATTGTTAGGTCCCGAAGTATTGTAGAAGGGGGGTTGAATACGATACTCACAATAATTTAAATTCTTTTCGGAATTTGCGGATAAATAAATTATTGCTTCAGAGTGGGTTTGGCCATTTGTAGTGTTTAGGTGAGCTGCCTGCTAATTTTCTGTGTGTCCAGATAAATCAATTATGTTCAAGAAAATTAGCAAGTAATTTATGGAGACAAGTTTCCGGGAATATATCTTTCATATATAAACCTAGAGGGGTGCTACACCCAGTTAAAAATATAACTGGCCACCAAAGAACAAATTAGTTCTTTGCTACTAACACAAAAATATTAGGCTCAGTTCCTATACAAATATATCTAAATTAGTACAAGGAAAAACTGAGTCCGTAGGGAGTGATATCTAGGAGCCCTGAGTATTTTTCATTAAAGAACCGGGTCCTAATATCTGTTCTTGCTCCGGCCATGGCAGTAGCTCTCTACATATTATTTGTGTTGAAGAAGATGACTCCTCTTTTTGATTAATGTAGACTTTAAATCAAATAAAGTAGCTGCTGTAATTTGATTGGTTGAGGGATGAGTGGGGCCAAGAAATAATTTCTTTGTTGCGCCTGAATATTTTGTGTTGCGCCAGTAGAGTGACTTCCCTGTGTAAAATCAAGTGGCGCCATTTACTTAGAATTTGCTGAAGCCAACTTTGTGTTGCGCCTACACAAGGGGACACCCTGTGTAGGCGCCATTACAATTGTTTTCCTTAGAAAGTTTTGTGACGCGTGAGAAGGTGAGTGGCGCTTCACTATTCACATGGTCAAAGTGCAGTTTGGTCACTAAACTTTGACCTCCTTCTCATTCTTTGATTGAAGTTTACTAACTTCCATTTCTTGTATCAAAGTCTTGTCGCAATACACCCTGTACCCTGAGCTGTTCCTGTTCTTCGACTGTAGTTCAGAAACCTTCACTTTTCGTACCAAGGTTGTGACACTTTGCACCCTGCACCCTTTGAGCTGTTCAGCTGTTTGGCTGTTAGCTGTTTAGCTGTTTGGCTGTAGCCTTTACAAATCACTTTTTCGTACCTTAATAAATAACCGTTCTTTTCAAGTACGTTCTTCAACTTAACAATTCTTCTATAGTTAATACTCAGATTCCTTTCACAAACCACTGACGCCTAGTGCAACTGGTCTGGTTCACAGACGACTAACTTCGATCCAGGTCTTCGTATTATAGCTTTACTTACATTGTTAAGTTTGCAGCAACTTCATTGCTTCGAACACTGACTGTCAATAAACATTGTAACTTCACTAGAACCTTTTCTGGTACTTAGACAAGTTCTCCATTATTACCACAGTCTTGAATACTTCATTCTCTGTTCTTCACTAACGCTTGAACATATGAATGAACTTCTTTCAGTGATTATAACTTCAAGACTGCAGCTGTCTTCTTTAACCTTTGTCTTTACCCTTCTAGATTCCTATGCTTCGAACACTGTCTATCTTCAATCAATGCCTTTACACTGAAATCTTCTAGTGGCACTTCTATACTGAATCTTCAACACTTCTGAAACCCTGAAAGTCTTCAACCATTATTCTTCACTGAGGCATGAACATATAAATGAACTTCTTTCAGTGACCTGTAGTAGACTCCAAAACTTCTTCTAATGTCTTGATTCACTGTATCTGCCATGTCTTCAATTCTTCCTGATTTCTGTGTAGGCGTAGTATTATTTACTTGTCTTGTTCTAGTGTTGAGTTATCACGATTTCTATTTATACAGCTTCGTAATCTCCAACATTACCCCAATGAGATTGGGGACAATTGTTATAACCAAATTTTTACACGTCCAGGTTTGTATTGACGGGTTAAGGTCCTATGGACGAGCATATTAAGAACACGACGGATAAAGACTGTTTGGAGTCCGACGAGTAGATTGATTGCCTTAATTGATGAGTATTTATTAACTAATGCAATATCAGTTGTATAAAATAATATTGCAAATATTATTTTACATTATATTAGTAATTCATTGTAAGTCCTAAAAAATAGAGGAGAGTAACAACCGACGAGTAGACCAAGTCTCGACGGGTAAGACTGAGGCACCCGACGGACAGAAAATTAAGGAAATGATAAGATTCCTACTTCACCTATAATTCAAATACATGGAGTTGATCCCTACAATCAAGGACGTGATAAGCAGCTTCCAGCATGAAAATAGGATCGTGGAAGGCATCCAAATGAGACTATAAATACATTCTTGAAGAGATAAGCAAGGGGGGATTGAAATCTATCACATTAATATACACACAATACATACATCCGACGGGTAACTGCTGCATAGTCGACGAATAGGACTTTTATGTATTTTTATTCATTCCAAACACTTGTAATCGATTGGAAACAACTTGATAGTGGATGTTCTTGGCTGGGCACACCCCACCCGCGGTTTTTATCATTTTACTAGGGTTTTCCGCGTCACCAAAATTTTCTTTTGTCATTCTTTATTTTCAGTCGTCGAATAGCTTTGTCTTATCATTTATACCCGTCCAAATACAAAAACACAGATTTTAGACTAATATACAATTTAAGAACTTAGTTATTAACCCATCAATTTTTGGCCAAAACACTACTCAACCCACATGCATAGTTCTATTGGCAGTTAGTGAGAATAACTTTAAAAATTAAATCTCATACTATGTTATATAGGTTTAGTGTGGTAGATAAAGAGGATTCGTATCTTTTTATCTAAGAATTTGAGAAAGTTTATAACTTATAGAAAATTGAACAATTAAGCGAGAACTCCATTAGTCTAAGAATTATTAACTCAATGCTAAAAGTTGGTTATATAGTTTACAAATAGGGAGAGATTCATAGCTATATTTCTTTAAAAAAATATGAAATATAAGTCAAACAGACTTATTTATGAAATCAACAAAAATAAAATGAGACGTTTTAGAAATATTTGATAAACTTAAATATATGTTGTCACGGTGTCCTTAACATTTATAGAACAATGGAGGATTTGTAAAATTCATTATGAAGACATAGATATTACAATCACTCCTTTATTAGAGTTTATGTGTCAATATCAGTTTATGGATAAAAATGAGGAAGAAAACTTGGAATTTTTGTAAGAGTTAACTGAAAAAATAATATTATGGAAATAAACAAAGGGTTCAAGTTAGGAGATTGAAAAACCTAAATCATCTGAGAGTTTACATGTAGTTGATAATTCTATTGCAATCGAAGTTAAGTTAACTACACTCACTAGAAGATTAGAAACCTTAGAAACCAACAATGTTTCTGTAGGAAATATTGCTTAAGAGTTTATCAAAATTGTGAAATCAACGATACAAAATATCAACAAATCATTCGAGATACGTGAAAACTACATTGTCCTTAAAATAGATAAGTCTCTTCTGTGTAGTGTTTGAAGGTTGATGGGCCTCCACTTTTCAGAATACAACGAACAAATGTGGTTCTAAGCACTGAACAAACCCGCCTCTTACGAACCGAATAAATACCGCTGCTAGGTCAATGAATGGAACATGGAACACAAAGCTCCAAAAGAATATGAAAAAGAATGGTGAAAAATTTAAGGGTATAGTTTTTGGAGTGTAGTAAAGAACCAAAAACCTCCTTATAGAGGAGAAAAAATTAGTAACTAATATATTTAATAAATATTGTAACCTATCCAATAATGATTAAATTAAAATTATCTCATTATGGTAGGAATTGCAATTTAGTACATAGATTACAAAATAAAAATCATTCAATTTTTTTCAAACATCCAACAATCCCCCGCAAAGTTAACATGTAAAACAACTTAATTAAATTAAAGGGTGTGTTGATGTGGAGGACAACCTTTTGTGTTGGTTGCAGAAGGTGTTTGAAAATATGACATAAAGGTAAATATTAGCAATGGTATGTTAGATGATTTAGAAGTAAAGAAACGAGATAGAATAGAATAGGGCTGTGACGGATGAGGTTGTTAGGTCCTTTAAATTTATCTTAGACCAATGGAAAGTTGCTCAATCGTTTATCGTAATTTCATCTTCAGGGTTCATAACAGTAGCCATGGTCAAAATCAAAGTGGGAACGGTAATCTTTGAAGATGATGGGCTGTACAACTTTAGTGAGGTGGCCAGCTCGAGATAGTAACGAAAATCTGATAGTAACTATCTCATGGTGCATAGAAGATTATATACAACCAGGAATGGTCCTTGGATTTACGGGGGTTTAGGCAAAATTAATTTATGGAGCCCAATTTATATAAATTTATATATTTTTTATAATATATATATATATATATATATATATATATATATAATTCAGAAATTTGCGGTCCTTGAGCATTGAGACCCCTAGGTGCATGCCTTATTCGTCTAAAATCAGGTCCTAGTAAACCCTGAGTGCTTGATGCTTGTTCAAGTAATTCCAAGTAAGAAGAAGTTGTGTTCTTATTTTCGTGGATGACATTAAACATCTGCTTAATGAAATGAGTATTCCGCAAACAGGTGGCTCACTGCGAGCCTTTGCAGTCTTATAGTTCTCTAGAAGAAGGAAAAAAGTCCTCGTGATTTGCATGTTCCCAATACCAAGGTGTCAAATGGTATGATGGTCTTTCCCTAAACAAAAATGGAGATATGTTTTAAAATTTTTATTGCCATCCATATCCGATTAGTTTAAGTTATTTATTGGTTGAAAAATAGGTATATTTTTTAATTTATAAATTATATATATTTCAGTACTTAGTAATTAGTATTTACTGGTGTTATAAAAAACGTGAATTGAAATTAGTCGATGAAGGTATCAAACAGGAATTAATCGGGTAATCGGGGATTAATCAATTAATCGGATTAATTATTTTTTATACATAATATAAATTTAAATAATTATTTAATAAAATTTTAAAATAAGAGAAGATAAATTTGCAAGTTAAATATTTGAATTTATTTAAAATAATTTAAATATATATATATTTAAAATTTGAGCAATAAATTACGATTTTTAACCGATTTTTGACCGATTTTACAAATAATCTTTTTGACCCAATTAATATAAAATTAGTTCAAAAAATCACCGAACAGCGATTAATCACCAATTTTTATAACAAATGTATTTACTTGTAAAACGAACTCACAAACTCATTACCAGACAAAGACTAGTTAAAACAATTCTTAGATCCAGCCGCTCTTCTCCCATCTCTCTCACCTAATCCTTATTCATAATTTAGGGGTTATCATCGGCCTCTTTGTGGGTGATGATAAGTCCTCTTTTATTGTTTTTTCTTTATTTTGTTTCGTATTTTATAAATCTATTTTTTAGTGAGTTTTTCTACCTAATTAGTGTATTTCTTCCTACCCATTGAGTTTTGTTTCTCTCTACTCGCGAGGATTTAATTATTTAGTATCCGGGATCGTTGATCTACAGCAGAATAATTATATTAATTTATTAATATGGATCATATGGGACCGCAAATATAGTTCGTTGTTCGATTAGGTTTTGAAAAATCAGATATATGTATTCTTCACGACTACAAAAAATTGTTAGATGGTTGCAGATTTCAGCGATATGAATGAGTTATGTAGCACATGTGAATGAGGGATGTAGTACAGTGCAAGATTTAATCGATGATCATAGTTTTGATAAAGAAATTTCTTATTTGATTTATTTTACTACATATTTGTTCAATTTTGATTATTTTTATAGATATCGAATGATCTTTTATTAATGAATTAATTACTTATTAAAAAAACTCATTACTAGACATAATATGGACTTCTTTAATATTGTATAAAAAAACTTGCATATTGTTGGGCCATATAAAAATCAAACCATATGATGAAATGAGTTATTTAGAGCCCAAACAGAATTGGGGTGGGGTGGGGTGGGGTGGGGTGGGGTGCACTCACATTAACAAAGACAGGCCGAAGCACTAATAAAGGGCCCAACTATCCCCAACCCTTGAGGTAACAAGAAACAAGTTGATGACATTGTTGGGCTGTTTGGCCTGCCTTAAAATAAGTTCTTTTGGACTTATTTTCGGGTAAAAATTTCATATTTTGATAAATGTTTTTTATACAAGTATTTAATGTATATTTGAGATTCTATAAGTTGTAAAAAAAAATTAACTTTTTTCAGAAAAAAGTTAGGAATCTCTAATTTTGTCTTAAAATAAGTTAACTTATTCTGGAAAAAAGTTCCTCCAAACACCCCCCGTAATAATTAAACCAGGTTGATGATTACATTGTAATTAACTAAATTGATCAAATCAATGAATAACTGATTAACATGTATCCTAAACAACAGTAAAGATGATTAAAAGAGCACTCTGGATTTGTCAACATTGTAATACCAAAACCACCTTAAATTATCAAAGTTGAGCCAACAGAATTCGGATTGGACTAGGTTCATGTACGTATAATGGATGCGGTTTGAAAAGAACTACACCACCACATTTTCCCATGCTAGACGGTACCGCTGTTGGTGGGACTACTTGTTTCCCAATATATCTTGCCCTATAAACTGAACATTCATAATCAAACACAACTTTCGGATTATTTTTTTTTGCTAAATTCGGTGCTCAGACAAGTTTTTGTACACTTCGATTAATTTCGATTAGTATATTATTCTATCAACCATTCAGATTCAAATTATTTTTATGAGATATCAAATTTAAAATTGTGCACCTCACCTCATAAGCTCACATTCACACTTACCGTTTGAGTTATTGGGTGTGGATAACAACTTTTCTATTATTTATATTTTAAGATTTTAATTATAAGAAATTCAATATGTGATTGAATATTAAAAATCTTTGAAAAGATTTTAAAATTAATATATTCGAATCCACTTTCATAATATTATTGTAACTGTAATTTTAAGTCACAAACCTTGTTAAGCCCCCACAAACTTTGTTCTTCCTGATAAAAGTTGATTGCCTATGCGACTATAGAATCCAAGTTTATGAACCTTTTGGATTCAGAGAGTTTGTATTGTTAATGTTTAAGCTAAACCAACAACTTTTAGGCAACAGCTACTTGATTAATTAAGCCAAACCAACTACTTTTAAGGCAATAACTACTTTGTTAAACGTAATTATAAAAAAAGGACAGTCTTTTTTTTTTTTTACCATCCACTAGGTATAGTTAATACATGTACGTACATATTCTATCATGCGGTAAAGAGATGGGCACGTAATGATTTATTAAATCAAAGGTTCATTCCCCTTGAATTTATGCTTTTACGCTTTGAACCCGAATTTTAAAAATTAAAGAAAGCAAGTGAATAGCGAGTTAAGTACTTTTATCTCAATTTTGGGGTAAAAATTTTGGAGTGCAAATATGTCTAATTTAGATTCATTTTCATTTTTTTTTATAAAAAAAACTCCGAAGCATAAATAGACGTGAAAGTACATACTTTTCATTTATTTTCTTTTCTTTTTAAAACTCGGGAATAAGTTCCCTGGTAAAACTTGAGATCATCGAATGGATTTATTTTTGTTTATTTGATGATATTGAGCTTAATGGGACCTATATATTTTGCAAGGACTCTCACATTTGAGTATTGTTAGTTTTATTTGTTTAATATTTTGTAGTTTCGTTGTCTTGTGTACCCTGAGCTGTTAAAGTTACATTTTATATTAGAATAAGGGAGTTAACATGTAATTGTGTAATGTTAAAGTTAAATTAATTAAATTAAAATTATATTATATATATAATTGGAATAAGGGAGTTAACATAATTTGATCGTCACAGGTAAAAGTGTAAATTATTAAATATTTTATTAATTAAATAATTATGATTTAATCTACGAATAAAAGAATTAACTTAATAATATTTTAAAATACTATTTATTAATATATATAACTAAAATTAGAACTATTTTTAAAAATATATATTAAATATTTATAATAAGATTAAATAAATATAAATTTTTTAAAATTAAAAATTTAATTATAAAATTATTATAATTATTTTTTTTAAAAAAACTCATGCGTTACATGGCTCCGAGCTAATTAAATTAAATTAAATACTATAATACACCATCAAGGTGGGACTCTTTTCACATCTTAGCTGAGGACCAGCCGGCCAGTTGGTCCATATTTTTTGTTAGTCGGAGAATTAAATTTTATCGTAAAAACGAGGACTCGTGAATAAATTTAAACGAAAACCTTAGTGTTGTAAGCAAATGAACCATTCCTCACCGGTATTACACTCGATCTTTTCAGCCGCTTGCAACTTTTAAAAAAATGAGAGAGACTTTGATTTTAAAAATATTGTTCAAAACTGTAAATAATAATGACCTATTGAACCAATTAGATTGATATTTGCGATAATATATCAATTCAATCAACCTTCCAGTCTTCCATATTGATAACAATTTTTCTAATTTATTCGGTAAAAATTGCACTCCTCCGTCCTCTTAGTTGTTTTTATGGGAAAAAACTTTGTCTTTAATTAATTATCTTTCTCACTTTCAAAACAATTTTATAAAGATTTTTTGAAATATTACCCTTATATTACTATTTTCAATGTTTGACTAGTTCAAATAAATAATTCAACTAATTTAATGCAATTATAAAGGTTAGTTATGGAATCAAGTTATGTAATCAATATTTTCTTAATATTTGTGTTTTTTTTCTTCCAAAGGGACGAATAATAGGGGACGGAGGAAGTATTTAATAATTGTTGAACTATTTTTCGGAAAATAATATTTTCAGAATAAATTACAATTTGTAATTTTTTTAGTAACAAATGCTATGATTAAATAAATTTATCAATAATCATATAAAATTTTGGCACAATTTACAAAAATTAGAAATTATTTTTAATTTTTAAAATATCTTTAGCAAAGGTACATTGATTTTTTCGCGAACACTTTCCCATGAAGGGGCGGACTATCGGAGATAGTTATGCCAAGCCGATTCTATATATTAAAGAAAATAAAATTTAAATCTTTGTCAAATTAAAGTATCATAAACTGACCATCTCATAAATTTTGTGATGGCATTTAGCAAGCCAAACACGTCACAACTTTTGAATTTAAAGAACCGAAGAAAGCCACTGTCCTATATGATTATGATTTTCGACCAAGACGCAACATATTCATAGCACTAAAATGATTAGTATAAACGTAATCTTCCGTTTAGCTCCCAAAACTTTGACAATTTACACATTCTATGTAGGGTTTTTCTTTTCTTGCTAAATATTTGCCCAGTATGTAAAGTTTTACTCCCTCCGTCCCAACCAATTCTTTACACTTTCCTTTTTGGGACGTCCCACCCAATTCTTTACATTACTAAAAATAGTAACTTTTAACAATAAATATATTATTACATCCACTACTTCACTCCACTTTTTCAACACTTTACACTATTACACCCACTATTTCATTTATTTTAACAATAAAATCACTATTACACCCACTATCCTTGGTCTCCGTGCCCGGACCAAATGTAAACATTTGGCCGGGACGGAGGGAGTACAAACTTAAACACGTAAATGTGTGTCAAAATCCCAGTACTCTCTCCCTCCGCCCCTCTTCTCTCCCGTTTTTCACATTTTTTTTCTTTTCTTCTTCTTTAAACTCTTTTAAATCTTTATATCTGCTTTCATATCTTTTAGATATATTTCGTTTTCTCTATATCTATTTTTATATTTTCAAATCTAAAATTTTGAACGAGTTTAGTGTCATATTTGAATATTTTTCTATATCTCGGGCAACGTAATTTTTATGACATTTTGACTTTATGTAACGGTGGTTATATGTCGTTTATGACAATCTTATATCATATTAGATGGTTTTTATCGTAAATTGAGAATTTATAATATAATTTTATCCTATATTTACTCTTATATTTATGTTACTTCCACCGATTTATTTGTATTTTTCAATTTGTTTTATTATTCTTCATATTCACTTGGATGAAAAACAATTGCGGATAGAATAAGAATGAAAGAGTATTTCGGTGTACATGTACTTGTTGCGGATATTTTATTCGAGCAAACTAATTTTTGGATTGAAATTTATCAAGCGGAATTCCGATACGTTTTTTTCCATACTCTTTATTTTTAAGGTGTTCTTTTCTTAGTTTTTAAGATTTTATTTTCTAAATTTTCGGAGACATCTCTCCATGCCTTTCGATTAGATGATAAACTAATGAAATTAAATAAACTCCTTTATTCGGTATTGTATTTACATACAACTCATCTATGAGTATGTATTTTCTGTAAAAAAAACACGTATTTCAGAGATGTTTTTAATTAATTAATTATTTAATCATACTTAAACGCGAACATCATATATATATATAGAGTCATGTTCTATAAGAAATTATTTTTAAAAAAATTAAAAATTATTTCAAACAATATAAATTAAAATAATTTAATCCACTTATATATAATCTGGTTAGCTCAAATATATGACTAATTATACATATTTGTATATATATACATATGTGTGTGTATGTATATGTATTTATATTGTACATCAACACGACCAATTATTATAAAATTAATCATCACCAAATTTTGATTATTGATTCATCTCCTATGAGTATTTACATCTTCGATCATTAATCATTTCCATGTACCACTACCAAGTATAATCAAAACCACAATCTCCAATTTTGTTCCTTTCGTATCACTTATTGATAAGACTCGACCCATTGATAGACTCGACCCAGTAGGCCCAGTTCAAACCTAACGAAAGGCTCAAATACATGAAAAGGCAGCCCGATACACTTACACAAACGGAGACCTGACCCCCACACTCAGTCCCGACCGCCACCGAACGTGGCCCCCACCTGATGACCGGCTGATCCGTCGCACACCCGACAATAAAGAACAAAGGGCAGACGTGGCCGACACCAGTTCGTACGGTGGACCCTCCGACACTAGCTATCACCGACAATGACACCAATGGCTTCGGATCTCATTTGGACCACTCTCATGCATATATCCAAATCATGTGTTCCATGCTCTATAAATACGAAGGTATTGCCACAGATAAAAGGGTTCACAAAAGCACAAACACTAAAACACATAGTAAGTTTTCCCCTGTCTCTAACTTTCTCTATGTAAAATTTGGCCGAAAACTTACTCTCACGCCGAAGACTTACTCTCACACCGAAGACTCCTCAAGCTCAATCCAACCCGATCCCGACCCAATCCAGAAATGGAAGGAAGGACACCCGTGAGAGAAAAGAGACTCATCACCGATGGTGAAATTTTATCATTCATTTCATCACTTTCACGAATACAATCAACTCTTATTTTTCCGTGTTCAAACTCTATTTATTTTTACTTCTAAAATTTAGTCACTAATTACAATCACAAAAATTACTAAATTATATTACAAAAAGCATCAATTTATATAACAAAAAATCACTTGTTGGTATAATGATATTTCAAAAATAATGTGACCAATATTTTGTATTGGTTGATATATATTATTCCCCACTTAAATGAATATTTTATGTTATATATTTATTAGTTATATTATATTATATTATATATATGTACATATATATATATATATATATATATATATATATATATATATATATATATATATATATATATATATATATATATATACACATTGGGAGTTACATGTTTTTCAGATCTTTTAATTTTGATTTTAAATCCAAAAATTGATGATTCATTATGTGTCATTATATGTGAGGAGTTACAAATCTGATCTTCTTCTTCCTTGATATAGATATATATATATATATATATAAAAATGTTTTTTTTATAGAGATGAGACATCATTGAAAAACATAAAAAACTCTCTTTCTTTTCATTTGGACACAAGTTTGTATAGGCTCCAAACTATCACCCAAGAGTGCACTTGTGTGAGAGTGTTGAGTAAATCTTAGGGAACGGATCGACGATACGATTTAGCACCTCGGTCGCGCCGCATATCGTTTTCAAGGCAGTGGATTTTCTTGCCACGGCTCAGCGATTTCTTGTTTATTACTTTTGTTGATTTCAATATTTTGTAGCCTTCAAATTCTCTTTTTATTCCTACAATTGAAAACGATATGTCTACAATGGCTACAATTCTAAACAAGACTCTACCTGATCTTTCTAAATTGGAGCCTCTTGACGGTAACAACTATAAGAAGTGGTCTCAAAAGCTTTTGATATTCTTTGAACAACTTGAGGTTGATTATGTTCTGTACCAAGATATTCCCACCGGAATTATGGAGAAAAGTTCTGATGTTTCGTCTCAGCCTCAAAGATCGACACAACCCACTCTCTCTGAAGCCGAAAGATTAGCTTCGAAAGAAATCAAGAAGAAGTACGAGAATGACAACAAAATGGTTCGGGGACATCTCTTAAATCACATGTCTAACACGCTGTTTGATCTTTTTGTTGACAATAAATCAAGCAAATCCATTTGGGAAATATTGGAGAAAAAATATGGTTCTGATGATGCAGGGAAGAAAAAGTATGTGGTTGGCAGGTGGATAAATTTCAAGATGACAAATGATAAGCCTATCATGGACCAGGTCCATGAATACGAAAATATTGTAACTGAGATATTGAGTGAGGGCATGAAGATGTGTGAGACCCTTCAAGCTAATGTTCTTTTGGAAAAGTTTCCTCCTTGGAATGATTGTCGTAATATTTTGAAACACAAGAAGAAGGAGATGACAATTCAAGAACTCATAAGCCATATGAGGACTGAAGAGGCTAATCGTTTCAAGGATAAGTTTGAAAATATCTCTCTTAACTCTGTTAAAGCTAATCTGGTTGAATCTATTGTTCCTATGACAAAAAACAGGTTTAATGGCAAGAAGAAGCAAGGCAAAGAGAATTTCTCCAAAAATAATAAGATTTAGAAATCCAAGGCGGCTTGTTATGTCTGTAGAATGACCGGACACAAAGCCTTTCATTGTTATCATCGACATGCCGGGAAGTATGGAGATTCAAAGATCAACAACAAGACAGCGCCACAAGCTAATATTGTTGAATCATCATATGTCATTGCAGCAGTAGTTGTTGAAACCAACTTGATGGAAAACAAAACTAAATGGATCTTGGACACAGGAGCATCAAGACATTTCTGTTCTAATAAATCTATCATGAAGGACTTTGAGGATGCAAAAGACGGTGATCATGTCTATATGGGAAATAATACTACTGCTGATGTTCTTGGTAAAGGGAAGGTTATTCTTAAACTTACATCTGGAAAAACCTTGTCCTTGAGTAATGTGTTGTATGTTCCCTCTCTTAGGAGAAATCTTGTTTCTGGTGCTCTTCTCAACAAAGTCGGTTTAAAACTTGTCTTTGAGGCTGACAAGATTGTAATCTCTAAGAGTGGAGACTTTATTGGGAAATGTTACCTTAGTGATGGCTTGTTTGTGTTGAATGTTATGAATGAAAATGAAAGTACGTCTTTTACTTATATTGTTGAGTCATTGGATGTTTGGCACAATCGTTTGGCGCATTTAAATATTTCTTACATGAATAAATTAAAGGACATGAATTTGATTTCTTTTGAAAATTCTAAAATGGCCTCTAAATGTCCTATTTGTGTTGAGGTCAAACATACTAAGAAACCATATAAGTATGTTGCCTTTAGAAGTACTAAAATACTTGAGTTAATTTACACTGACTTGGCAGATTTTAAAAGTTGCACTAGTAAAGGGGGTAAAAACTATTATGTGAGTTTTGTTGATGATTACTCCCGCTATACTAAAATTTATCTCTTAAGATCAAAAGATGAGACTGAGAGTGCTTTTTTAAAATATAAAGCTGAGGTGGAATTACAACTTGACCATAAAATTAAAAGGATTATATCTAATAGGGGTGGAGAGTATGTTAATTCGTATTTAAAATATTTTTGTGAAAAAAATGAGATTGCACACGAATTGACAACCCCTTACTCTCCTCAACAGAATGGTATAGCAGAACGTAAAAATAGGTCTTTGAAAGATACTATTAATGCCATGCTTTTAAGTTCAGGCTTGTCGAGTAACTTGTGGGGAGAAGCGGTTTTATCTGCATGTTATGTACTCAACAGAGTGCCCCATAAAAAACTTGACAATACCCCATATGAGCTTTAGAAAGGATATAGTCCTGACATGAGTTATTTGAAAGTGTGGGGTTGTTTGGCAAAAGTTGCATTTCCAGATTCGAAAAGGACCACAATTGGTTCTAAAACTTTTGATTCTTTTTTCATAGGGTATGCTCAAGATAGTGCAGCTTATAGATTTATGTCTTTAAGTGATTTTTCTATTTGTGAATCTAGAGAGCAATATTTTTTGAGCATGTGTTTCCTTTAAATAAAATGTCTTTGCCATCATCTGTTTATATGCCATCTGTTGAGCCCATAGTTGACCATAGTCTCCCATCCTCATTTGCAATTTTAGATGTGCATGAACCTAGGAGGAGTAAAAGGCGTAGAATTGAAACTTCTTTTGGGCCTGATTTTTTAACTACTTTTCTTGTAGAAGATTTTGTATATATGTGTGTGTGTGTGTGTATATATATATACACACACACACATCGGGAGTTACATGTTTTTCATATATTTTAATTTTGATTTTAATTCCAAAAATTGATGATTCATTATGTGTCATTATACGTGATGAGTTACAAATCTGATCTTCTTCTTCCTTGATATAGATATATATACAAATATTTTTTTTTATAGAGATAAGACATCATTGAAAAACATAAAAAACTCTCTTTCTTTTCATTTGGGCACAAGTTTGTATAAGCTCCAAACTATCACCTAAGAGTGCACTTGTGTGAGAGTGTTGAGTAAATCTTAGAGAACGGATCGACGATATAATTTAGCACCTCGGTCGCGCCGCATATCGTTTTCAAGGCAGTGGATTTTCTTACCACGGCTCAGCGATTTCTTGTTTATTACTTTTGTTGATTTCAATATTTTGTAGACTTCAAATTCTCTTTTTATTCCTACATCACTAATTTATTTTACAGATGTCATATTTATCATCAATTTTTGAAATTTATTTTAATAATAAAAATTATTAGTGATTGCTGACAATAATGATGTGTGAATAGGAGATGATCATAGTATATAAAAGTGGTTGCGGGTGATTAGAACACTGGTAGTCGTATAAATTAGTCATGGTGGTTGAATCATTCGGAGGTAATAATTGTTGAATAAAGAAAGTGATAAATTTCACCGAAAAAGATTAACAGACCTTAAACGACATAGAACAGTACATGGGTGGAAAAAGTTAAGGTCACGTTTGTTTCCGGGTACCCAAGTTATGTAATTTGAAATATCTTGAAACTTAACTGGATTACTATATGTAGTTTGTTGATTTCTAATTTTTATAATAGAACTTCTAATTTCAAGGTATTTAAAGTTACACAAAATACGGGAACTTAATTTTCTTGCTAGTTTATGGTTTTTTCGATTTATATAATAATTGCATTATAAAATGATTCAATTTACCAATTATAAGTATATAATTACTAGTCATATAATGATGTACCAAACAGTCAATTGTTACACATGTAGACATAAAAAAGAATTGAATTGATAGATTTTTCGTTTCTGCGATTCTGCAAATGGATACCGTCTTGTTACCATTCGAATATATGAAAAGTTCAAATACATAGACTTTACAAAATTTGTTTGGTTAACATTAAAAAAATAATTAGAAGTTCAAAATTTCAATACCTATGTATTATATATTTATTTACCAACTCCTTTGGATAACTCACAGTTCGTATATAGAAAAGTTAATTTCTACGTACTAACCAAATACATTTTTCTATTTTTCATTAATTTTATTTTCATAGTAAGTATAACTTATATAAAAAATAATTTCCTATCATCAACCAAACAAGTATTACGTTATTACTTAAATAAAATTGAGCAGAGTTTAAAATTTATCATACAGTCCATATTGGTATATATAAATTTTATATATAGTAGTATATAATATATTCGTTCTCAAAAAAATAAATATATTATAGTATATTCTTGCAAAAAATTGGTTTAAACAAAAAAAACAAAACCAAACGCGGCCTAAGCCAAAAAATAAAGAGAAAAATTGAATGGGGCAAGGGTGAAGACGACGTTTTGTAGCAAAAGTGCGTCCAAGTTCTCTTCATGTAATAATGTAGGTCCTACAGCATGAACAATATAATAAACATATATGCATTTATTTAAATAAATTTAAAATACTACACTTTGAACAATTCCACTCGTATCTTAGCATAATTTTTAAAAACAATAAATTTATAATGATTTATAGTTTTTTTATTGTAAAAAAATTGAAAAAATATTCTTTATATTTATTCCTAAGTATTATTAAAATATTTTATTTAAATTATAATTCTAATTAATATTATGTTGATAAAAATAATATAGAGAATGACATGAAATTTTTGAAAAATAAGAAATTAGAGAAGTATCCTAATTCTTATAGATGACTGGGATATTGCTTATATCAAAGTTTGTATTAATTTAATCAAATTTTAAAAATTGAAGTAATAAGATAAAAAATTAATTGGGTTTTTATGGAGTAATATTAAGAAATAAATGTTAAAATAAGATGAAAATTGTACTGTACATTGAAAGAGTTACATTAACTAAAATAAATACCGAGTAAACTAAACTACTCATAATCTTCTTCTCTCCTGTACTAATACCACTAGTAGTATACAAATACCACCTATTCTCTTTCTCCAGCCTATTAAACAGGTTTGCTCAAACCACTCTTCTCCAAAGCAGCCCAAACTTTCTTTTAACCCCATTACCAATACATACATACATACACACACATCTATAAAAGCAGACAAAAATAAGAAAGAGGAGAGTGAAATGGAAATGGAGGAAGAGCTAAGAAAAAGCCTTAGGCTTTTCATGTAATTTATTTTTAAAGCTCTTGTTTTTTTCAAGAACAAAAAAAAATGAATCTTTTGGTAGTGGATCATTTTATTTTTATGTTTTGGATTAAGGGGTTGTGATATAACTGGTTTTTGAAGTTTGGGTTGAGGAACAACTTGATAAACTTTGAGGGGTATGTGAGCAAGACTTTTTTGTATGTATATATGTGTACACAGGGTACATTTGAATGATTTCTAGGATCTGAAGATTGAGTATTGATCTGGGTATCTTTTTTCAGGTACCTATTGTATATTTGTATTTGCCCACATTACTGTTATGTATTTTTTGTGTTCTTATGTGTTTTGAGCTAATTTCTTGTTTTGTTTTAGTTTCTGTTTTGTGTTTTGAAATACTTTGATTTCCTATTTTTTAGTATATTGGTTTTCTTGGTAGCTTAGATTAGTATTGGACTATTGGGTTGGTGTTTTCCTTGTG
This sequence comes from Oenanthe sinensis, assembly GCA_028671895.1. Taxonomy (NCBI): domain Eukaryota; kingdom Viridiplantae; phylum Streptophyta; class Magnoliopsida; order Apiales; family Apiaceae; genus Oenanthe; species Oenanthe sinensis. Next base: position 27,144,117 of record CM053813.1, on the reverse strand, counting down.
ATTAGTTTAAAAATTGAAATGATAAATAATACATTATTTGTTACTGTTGGTGAGCTAGATTATTATTGGTTAAGATAGATGGTTTTTTTAAAAGAATTTTTTTTTTGATGATATTTTATTTGGTTTCTTCCAAGATGATTATGCTTTGTAGATAAGAGATATTGTTATGTCTAGGGATGGGCTTCTGATCAGTTGAATATCTATTTGCAGGTAATAAACGCCAAAAGCCAGTGCAGGGACTATGTGTCAGTTGGGATTTTTGTGATAAACTTTTGGCATTATAAGTAAACGGAGAGCCTGGCAATGTCAAAATCAGTAGTAATTCAGTTATTAATCTTGTGGGTTCTTTTTTCTATTTCAGTTGCAAGCAATGACTTCTCTGGTTGTAATTGCGATGAAGATGAGGGATTTTGGACTGTAGAAGGCATTATGGTATGCCAAAAAGTGAGTGATTTCTTGATTGCTGTGGCGTATTTTTCCATCCCTATCGAACTCCTCTATTTTATTAGTTGTTCAAATGTTCCCTTCAAATGGGTAATCATAGAATTCATTGCCTTCATTGTTCTATGCGGGATGACACATTTGCTTAATGGTTGGACTTATGGCCCACACACATTTCAACTAATGCTTGCTTTGACTATTTTCAAATTGCTCACTGCATTAGTCTCTTTTGCAACTGCCATAACTCTAATCACCCTTATCCCGTTGTTGCTGAAAGTAAAAGTTAGAGAGTTCATGTTGATAAAGAAAACTTGGGATCTTGGCCGCGAAGTTGGTATTATAAAGCAACAGAAAGAAGCAGGTTGGCATGTTCGTATGCTCACCCAAGAGATACGAAAGTCACTTGATCGACACACTATATTATATACCACTTTAGATAAGTTGTCCGAGACACTTGATTTGCAAAATTGTGTAATTTGGATGCCTAATGAGACTAGAACTGAGATGAACCTTACACATGAATTGAAAGGGGGCAATATTTCTGGATTATATAATCGTTCCATCCCAATTAGTGATCTTGATGTTAGGAAGATTAAGGAGAATGACGGAGTTCAGATTCTTGACCCTCAATCAGCACTTGCAGTTAGAAGTAGCCGAGGTACTGCTGAGACAGGAACTGTGGCTGCTATTAGGATGCCAATGTTACGAGTTTGTGACTTTAAAGGTGGAACCCCCGAAATAATTCAAGCATGTTATGCAATACTTGTTTTGGTTCTTCCAAGTGGACAACTTAGGTCTTGGGGCAATCAGGAAATAGAGATATTAAATGTAGTTGCTGATCAAGTAGCTGTAGCACTTTCCCATGCTGCAGTGTTAGAAGAGTCACAACTAGTGAGAGAGAAATTAGGCGAGCAAAATCGGGCCTTGCAACAGGCGAAACAAGATGCTATGTTGGCTACCCAGGCAAGGAATGCCTTTCAGACAGTAATGAGTAATGGACTGAGAATACCCATGCACTCAGTTATGGGTTTGCTTTCTATTATGCAAGATGAAAATTTGAGCAGCGAGCAGAAGACCTTGGTTCACACGATTGCTACAACGAGTGATGTTCTCTCAGTCTTGATAAATGATGTGATGGATACATCGCCGAAGGACAATGCTAAGTTTCCCTTTGAGATGAGGTATTTTAGCCTACATTCCATGGTAAAAGAAGCAGGTTGCCTTGCCAAGTGCTTGTGCGCATACAAAGGTCATAGTTTTCTTATTGAAGTTGAGAGGTCACTTCCAGATTATGTTATGGGTGATGAGAGGAGAATTTTCCAGGTGATTCTACATATGGTTGGAACTCTCTTAAAAGGTACCAACAGACAAGGGTGTCTAACCATAAAGGTATTCTCGGAGAGGGGAAGCCAGGGAAGGAATGATCAACGATGGGGAACGTGGAGAACAAATTCATTTGATGGGCATGTTTATGTCAAATTTGAGATTGGAATCAATAGTAATGGTGCATTGATGAACAGTTCCGGGGATGAAAGATATTGGAACAAGAGAATTGAGGAAGGCTTGAGCTTTGGCATATGCAGAAAACTAGTCCAGGTTTGTTATGCTTTTTGTTTTGATTCTTTTTTCAAAATTAAATGAATCTGTTTGAAAAGAAAAAAAGAAGAAGTTGTAAAACAATGATGTGTTGAATATATAAACTATATGTAATTAAGCTTATTGTTGAAAGAAATTTAAAAAAAAAATGCAATACACCACCAAACTACACTCATGTATGGTGTAAGGTAGTTGACCGTTTATGCTATAATAACTAGATGTTTGGACACTTTGGGACCAGTTTTATGATTCTTGCATCTGTAGGCTTGAAGTAGGCCTTGTATACTTCAATTTATTACTTCACTTTGCTTATTGTTTCTGATTATATATAGTTGTACTTTTCATTGCAGATGATGCAAGGAAATATCTGGGTAGTTCCGAATCCAGCTGGTTTTGATCAAAGCATGGCTCTCGTTCTTCATTTTCAGGTCAGGCCATCAATTGTAGTGGGTGGTTCAGAAACTGGTGAGACATCTTCTGAGCTCCAAAATTCAAATTCACTATTTAGTGGGCGTCAGGTCCTGTTAGCTGATCACGATGACGTGAACCTGGCTGTAACTAGAAAGCTGCTTGAGAAGCTGGGATGTGTAGTTTCTGTTGTCTCATCCGGGTCTGAATGCCTTGGTGCATTGGGTCCAGCCGCATCACCTTTTCAAATTATTTTTATAGATCTCCACATGCATGACCTTGATGGATATGAGATTGCTCTGAGAATCCGGAAGTTTAGAAGTCGAAATTGGCCCCTCATCATTGCCTTGTCGGCTAGTGATAACAAAGATGTGTGGGAAAAATGTTTGCAAGTAGGAATTAATGGACTTGTTCAAAAACCAGTTGTTCTATCTGGCATCGCTGATGAGCTTCGTAGAGTTTTGTTAAAAACAAACAAGGTTGCATAATATCTCATCATAGAGCATAGATATGCATCTGGAATAACATACAATGTGATATCTTATTAGTGGATGTATAATTCAGTTAATAGAATATATTGTTTTATTTACTTTTTAAGTGATGAAATTTTAAAGAATCATTAGATCTTCACAACCCAACACTTTCTATTATCTTTTCCATCCCATAAATTATAGTGAATTAATTTTCAATAATCTAGTTTGAAAAATTGTTGTGTGTAACCATGCACATGATCTTGAGGGACAGCCCATTGACAATAAGATAATGAGATTTCGATGCATGTGCATTGCACGTATATGACAGTGTGGCCTAAATTTAAAGCAGATGAATATATAGTGTTATATATGATTATGGAATATTGAAAGGTGAAATAGATCATATTCCATGTCGGTCCTCTTAGTGATAATACAACTTTGATTAAACGATGGAAGAATCCGTGTTTGAATTTAAGATTCCGTATGTAAACACTTGCTGTTTCTTTAATTTAATAATTCACCTCCTTAACCCATAATATCTAATTTGCCTATATATTCCTCGTCAAGTCCATAATCCACTTGCATATCAAATCTAATAACGCCCTACTCATATGGGTAGAGTCGTAAATGAGTTGATAAGTTCACAAAAAATTTAATTTTTTTTATTGACAAAAAATTCTATATTTCTGAAAAAAAATTGACTTTTGTTTAATTCAATTTATAAATGTATTGAATATAGTTTTAATGTCATAAATGAGTTGAATTTTAATAAAATATACTTCGATTCAGATTCGAAAGTTTACAAAAAATTGAATATATTATCTTCATAAACAGGTTCGTTAATATAGTTCAAGAACAAGCACATCCGAGTTCGTTACAAAATTTCTGCGATCTATATATATATATATATATATATATATATATATATATATATATATATATATATATATATTTGTGAGAGATGAAGATACAGAGAAAGTTGTACACACCCAATGGTTACCAGGACCTTTGATATCGAGAAAAATGAGCCTGAAATTCACTTTAAGCATTTTCTCCTAAAGTTATGAGTACCGTACGTATTTATAAAAGTATTCTTATTTTTTATATTAGGTAGTACTGTATATCTATATTTTCTCCAATTTGTAACCTATATATTACAAATCTCTCAAAATATTATATATATATATATATATATATATATATATATATATATATATATATATATAATAAAGTTCTGAGATTAACTCAGAAAAATTACCTAAGTTTCAAGTATTTTTTAATGTGTATATTTTTATAATTATATATAATTCTTAGTATTTATATGAAAATTTTTATTAACCTCAATAAAATTATGTAAAATAACCTTAGAAACATTAATCTCATATGTATATTACATATATATTAAACACTCAAGTTCAGAATTGTTCCTGCTCCTCAAGCCTTTGAAAATGCCAAATGTCGATATTCATGTCAAGGCGTTGAGCTTGACCCTCAAACCCTTGAACCTGAAATCAACTCTTCATTTTTTATATTCAAGTTTACTTGTGAGACGACAATCGACATTTCAAGTAAACCATCTTGTCTTCGTTTTTCTATGAATTATACTAAGAAAATGATTTAAATTTATAAAAGATAATTCAAAGAATGAATTATCAATCATTGGTTCGGAAATTACATGAAGATTTTATTAAATCATGTCTTAAAATTATGGGTTGAACTTCCTATTTTCTAACACAACCCCCGAACATGAAACACACCAAGTTCTCACTAAAAAAGAACATAAAAGATTAATAGAGAAAACTCAATAATTGGGTTAAAATATTCTTAATACAGAGAGACTTATTAAATAAAAATATAAATTTAAAAAATACTAAAAATAACTTCTCATCAACTGAAAGATCGATGATAGCCTAAAATTGATGAACAAATTAAATTTGTTTTTTGTTTGAGAAAACCCTTACTATACAGGCATGCCAACAAAAATTAATGTCCGATGATCAAATATTAATAGGATGACAAAAAATATAAAATATTAGTGATAAATGGATTGATTTTTTTTAAAAAAATCCAAATTTGAAACCCAAATAATATCATGTCGTAATTTATTTTTAGCAAAGAATGATCTACCCCTTGGTTGAACTCAAAAGTCCCCTAAATCCAAAATCTTACGCTATTCTTGATTTTTTGTTAACAAGGGGCAAAAGAAAAACTTGAGTTAGACGTAAAGAGGATGTATACATGTACGATATGAATATTGTAAAGAAACATCTCAAATGGGTTCTCCAGGGGATCTGCATTTTGAATATGGCATGAATCATCCTGATATACATAATTTCAGACTTTTGGACCATATGAATATATGATATACCAAGTGTTATTTTATTTAATAGCAGTACCATTTTAACAAGTTGATAGTAGGTAAATATCATTAAAGACATTTAAATTATTGTATTATATTATTGATCGTTATAATCCGTGTGATATACATATTTATTAATATTAAAATAATTATATATTTTTATTAATATTTAATATAATTATAAGTAGGTATATAGCTGAACTCGTGCTATAATAAATATAAAATTTATATATAATTTTAGTGTAAATATTAAATTATAATTTTTAATTAAAATAAATTAAATATTAATAATATATTTTGTTTATATGTTTAAAACTAATAATATTAATATTCAATTAAATATCTTATTAATAGAATTCAAACTGTAAACCTTTTATAAAATTTTAAAGATTAAACTAAAAAATATTCTTATCTAACGGTTCTCATGTATTTGTTTTAAAATATTTAAACAGTTATAATATAATTGAAAATATTAGACTACCGATCAAATTTTTAGCATTTCGTTTTTGATAATATAATATAAATAGTATAGACTTTCTCCATTTTCAAATTTTTTTGTCATATTTAATTTTAATAGTTAAATAGACCGAATTTTGACTACAATTTGTTTTCTTCATAATTTTAAAAATCTGAAAAATATCTTAATATACCTTCTAATAATATAATTTTTATAATTTTCTTTAATTATATAATATATGTAATTTTTAGTTAAAATTTTATTAATTTAACTATAATAAATTAAAAAAGACAAAACAAAAGAAATATTAAACAATGTATAAGAAAACCCTGAATCTTGATTTACATGCATGTACCATTATTCTAATATCGACAACTTATTAATTCTTGTAATTTAAAATCCACTAGGCATTCCTGTGATTCACAACTTGTAAAAAACAGTTTCTAAATTTACTACACGCTGCATTGCTGCAAGTGAATTGATATACGAAGAGAGCATGCATTTTGAATAATGAAGCTGCACAATACAATTATCTATGGTTATGTGTTTATTTATGATTATATATATTCGATTTATTCAATTTGGTCATTTGGATTATGCTGTCCATGTAAATCTATGTATCAATAATTTAAATTTAACTTGCATCGTTAAGATCAGATATCTAATCCATCTTTGCATTATTATATTTTAACTCGCAACCAACCTGGTTAGCATGTATTAGATCATATACGTATATAGATGTTGTACTTTAGATTATTAGGGATAGCGATCTATCACCTGGTCAGGTACTTGTCAGTGAATTCTTTTAAGTCAATAATAAGACAGCTCATGCCTTGTGCTAAGATGCTTGTTAACAAGTGTCGATATATTAATAAAAAATAGTCTATTAATGTACATTATTAAATGTTTCAATATTTATGCAACAAAAAAATATATTTTAATATTCAATCCAGAATAGATAATTTTTTGTAAAAAAAATATGTTTTTACAAAATTTTTATTTAAGTTTCTTTTAAGATTATTATTTGAAATTGTAGTGCTTTAAAAATGCTAATAAAAAAGCGTTATCGTATATTTGACTATTGTTTAATGATATTATTTTAATATGTGAATGTCATAACTTATAATAAAAAGAACTAATATGTGGGAGAGTTTTGATGGTTAAAAGTGTAGCTATTCCCATAAAAATTGAAAAATAATTTTTTTTTCTCAAAAGTATATTTGTATCTATTTTCTATTAACATATTTTTCAAAACATTTAATTTTAAATTTTATCAGACATTTTTTTTAATCTATTCATCATCGATACAAATTATGTAGAAGTCGTTCGGGTAAAGCTAAAAAAGTTATTTATGACTTATAATCATGTAAAGTGAAAAATAAAAATTGAAATTTTGAATTAATATATGTTTTTGAGTAATTTTATTGTTATGTTTGATTTATGAATTATTAAAATTATAAATAAAAATAAAATTTATAAGTTATACACGTGAATGATGATATTTTTTTTATTAAATAAAATTATAAAAGTAGAATAATTTTTTTTAAAAAGGTAGCCGCTATCAATTCCTTACTTTAAACTGTTTTTAAAAAATTTTAAATTAATTTTATTTATTATATCAATGAGAATAAAGTTCATGAGCGGCTCAGAAAAATTATCTTAATGTTTTATAATATAAAATAATAATAATACTTTTATAATTATATATAAACAGCGGTAATTACAATAACACTCAAAATTTTTTAAACCTTCCTCAAGAATATTAGTCTCAATACAAATACATATTTTTAATTTAAAATCAAAAATCACTTTAAATTCCCGTTTTAACCCCCCAACAACCATTGTAGTCTATCATAAATAAATACGGAGTAACTAATATCTACCGACTCAACATTTTTCATGTGTGAATTGTGATTTATAAAATCTATACTTGGCAACATAGGGTTCCATTAAATGGAAGATAAATATCTACAAATTTTGTATGACTAGGAAATCCAGGAATTAATTAAAAGAATATTTTGAAGAGATTAATCAAAATTTAATAAGATCAGATGTCATGATCCATCGCTCTCATAATCATTGAAGAGATTCATACATGCATGAATATTTTGAGTTTGATTGTCTTCAAGATAAATCTACCAACAAGTCATTTCGCTTTTGCCTTCGAATTTGAAAACTGTAAAGCCCTTCCCATAATTTTATTTCTAGATGAATACTAAAGAGGTTCACTTTATTAGTTTTGAAAATTTCTCCTATTTAAAATATGGGTCCTTTACATGTGATTGACTGAATCATTTTTTCATGGTTTTTATTCGCAGAAAACATTAACACAATTTTTGTGAATCCATGGATCACATCATCTATTCGCTCTTTTACAAGGCTAGTTAGGATTTTTTTCTATCCGCGTTTAAAAAATGCGAAAAGATAGTTATTCAACCATCGCATGTCAGAGACCAAAACCCTTAAAATATAAGTATTTTTCACTATTGTACGTAATTTAAAATATATAAAAATATAGTTTTATAACTTTTTCTAAAAAAATCTTTTTTATTAAATTATAATATTCAAATATTTATTTAATTTTTTTAAAAAAATAAGTTTTAACATTATTTGTTTATGAATTTTAAAATACGTGCAAAAAATCAAAAGAATATGTATATTGAAATAAAAGGATTAATATTTTACTCCCAGTTTTGAATAGGAAGGAAAAAGAAGGAAAATTATAAAATTTATAATTTTATTCATGTTCTTAAATTTCTTTTCGAAAAAAGTAAGTGAATAAAAATACATATTTTACATATTTTCTTTACAAAACTTTCACTCTAAAAAGTGAAAATTAAAAAAGTCTTATAATTACTAATTTACTCTCATTAATTCAATAATTATTTTTTAAAATATAAAGATGAATTAATAATTATTTAAATGCCTTCTTTTCAATTCAGTGATACATTAATGAAAATAAATTTTCTCTATATTTTTCAACTGAGAAGCAAATGTATGAAATTGATTATATCTCAGTTCCCTCCCTTATACATTCTCTTATTTTTCTACTTTTAAAAAACTAGAAAACATGCCTAAAAGAGTAACAAACAGAGTTACTGACCCATATGAGGAAAAAATAACTCTAAAAAAATAATAAATATAACATTTATTATTTCATTTATTTAACCTAGTGTGATCCAAAGGTTTGGGCTTTTTAAACGGACAAGAAATAATAAATTTGGGATCAACCAGATTTGTAAGTGCCACCCATAAGTTCTGTTAGACTCCTAGGCCCATTAAGTCTTTATTATTAATTAATTTCATAATTAATTAATAAAGACTCAATTAAAGGTCTGAAGAGTCCTATCACAAAATAAGATCTCATCTACAAGAGTCTAACGAGAACTCTCATTCCTAGAAAATTCCAAAAACCTTATCACTATGAGACTTGGCCACCAAGTTTTTTAACTCTAATCTAATTTTTAGGCACTTGTGCGCCTATATAAAGACCTAACCTCTCAAATACACTTTTGACTTAATTCTCATCTCTCTAGATATATAGGCAACTTATGAGGACCTAATTTAATCACGAAACGTAAGTGCAGTCATTAAAATTCGAAAACTCTCACCACTCATTAATTGCTTTTGATCCGTAACACTGACTGACAGTTTTTACCACTAAGTATTTCAAACTTGGTTTTCTTTTATTTAACCTAGTTTTTTCTAAATGATTTATTTCTACCCTTTCAAAATATATATTTTTTAATTTTATATACATATTTTAAAATGTATAAAAAATAATTCTAAATTTATTATAAAAAATTTCTTTTTCTAAATAAAATTTTAATATTGAAATATTTATTTCAAAAAAAATTTCTCTAAAAAAAATGTGAAATTATCTTTTTTATGTAACTTAAAATTTGTAAAAAAAGATCAAAAAAATATATATTTTAAAACAGAGAAAGTATAATACATGTCGTCCTTTAATTTGACATTGGGGAAACACATTCATAATTAAATTAAAAACAACTTATATACATTACCAATAGAAAAGAAAAAATTAATGTGGCCTGCCTAATTTTTTTTCCCCATTTATCAGTTAGGGTACAATTGACATTCTTACACCTTTTACACACTGACAAACTAATTTATGCAAAGATTTAATGTTTTTTTCTTTATTATATATTTAAGTATAAACAAGGTTGGTTTAATGATTTGAAATTTAAACATTTTTAAAAATATTGTATTAAATTATTAACGTAACAAGCTTTCATCAGTATCAAATTCACTCCAAAAGAATGCGATGAAACTCTCAGACGAGTTGTTTGGTTGTCATATGAATATCTAGGAAGTTAAAATTTTGAGAAATAAATTTTAATTAAATTGTTTGGTTAAACAAAATAAAGGAAGTGTAACATTTTTTGAATTTTAAATACCTATCATATAAAGTTATTTGCCCACCCCACCCTTACTTATTTGAAATTCATGTGAATTTAAATACTCACATCAACAACCAAACAACTATTCTCACTTCCTATTAACTAGAAAATTAAAATTATATATAGAAATTTAGATTACATATATACGAGATAAATGGGCAACACAGCAAATTCTCGTTAAATTGCAAATCCTAGCTGAACCAACCATCATAACATTTTTATTCATGACTTTTTGAATTATCCGAAGAAACTCAACATAAAAAATAAATGACATAGAACTGTGTTGATTATCTCTACATGTTTGATCATGTTTATGCACTTCCTGTTAATTTTAAATATCAGGGAAACTAATACTTCCTATACGGGACATTTAAATCTTTTTGGTTAAATTTGCACTAGCTATGTGTGTCCACGGCCTAGTATAGTACTCCGTAGTATTCTGGGTTTGATTTATTACGAGAGACAGACAACAATGATTGGGCCTCCAAAAATGTATACCCCTCTCGGCAATAGTTTCTTTGAAACAAATCTCAAGCAACACTAGTATTGATTGATGTTACAGCAATTGTAGGATAAAGAATTCAAAAAAAAAGGTTTAAAGATTTAGCCTTCGTTTGCTCGCCGGAAAATAACTTTTGAAATATATTTCGTATAAAACAAACAAGGCCTTTCAAAAAGGGAAACACTTTTCATGGAACACAAAAGGTAAGAAAGTAACTGATCATCTCTTCTCTTTCATGGAACACAAAAGGTAAGAAAGTAATTGATCATCTCTTCTATCATTTCAAACTTATTCCAGGTCGAATGTGTTAGGGAGCAAAACCCGACATAACCAAGTAATATAAAGCACACAACGGGACACGGAAAACCGTTTCCCAACTTATATTATTAATCCAAACAATAATCAATAATACAAATAATCTCATCAAACAGTATTTCACTCAAACAATACTTAAGTCAAACAATACTCAAGCATCCCTCACACCTCATACGTGGAACAACCACGTACCAAACGATACATAAACCTACATGTTTAAGCATGCTCATCAAACATATTATGATTATGTATACATAGTCATCTCAAACTTAGCCACCAAGACTTACCATACTTGTTACACAAGTATGATCATACTTGATATCTAATTATGTACCTTTGTGACCAAGACATCATTTATAATAATTGCCCAATTATAATTATTATCATTCATAATAATTATTCAAATACAATTATTATACTACCCGTATTTGTCTTGGATCACCGAAACCCGTACTACCATATTGAGTTTAACCCAACAGAATTCCCTATATCCAAGAATACCAATACATTTTACACAATATCTGTGGCAAAACTATTATTGCTTGTATAAATTATATTCAATGGATAATCTTTATCAAGCTCGCACCAATTCTCAAAATTAAAAAATATAGTAACTGGGATTGCATCTTTCAAGCTTTCCGAGAAACCTATGTAACATGTACTGGAGAACTTTGTGAGCATTCCTTAAACTGAAATTATGTAATTACCTGTAAAACGTATACTTGTAGTATTGTAACTGGTTCCGACTGCACTAATTTCAATCCAGCAGGTAGACTGTATATTTAATCTAGCCATATGTGAAGTACATGAGGATCCTGAACATGACATACGTTTAAAAAGATTAGCATAAGATACATCTACATAGATAAAGAGCAGACAAAGAAACATCTTTATAGAGAAAGAGCAGGGAAAAAGAAGTCTATTCATTTATTCATTTCGGAAAATATGATAAACTAAACAGAAAGTAGAGAATTGAAATTCATATGTTAATGACTTTGTCTTGGCCTTTCTCATTTTATTGTTTCCAATTCTTTCTCCTCTTCCCTGATTAAAATCCTTTTACAGTTTCTCACCAGCGCCTGGCAAGGGACATCTAATATTAGATCAGACCAACCTAATTCATCTCATACTAAAAAATGGGGTGAGATATCTTCTCCGTGCCGCAATAGCAATGCTCAAATAAATGGTGAGAACTAGAAAAATTAAACCAAAAAAAAAAGAACTAGAAAAGGTAAATTTTAATTTTGTTTCTGTTCAGTAATGCTGCTTCGAACTGACATTCATATATATAACTCAGAACTGCTATGGTTATTAAAATATGTACATAATCAGAATAGTTTGAAGGATCTATCCTCATTAGGAAGACCGAAAGTTTGATTATTAACCCATTAATAACTATACTCGTAGAATTCTCTTAAAACTTAATATGACATGCCATATATGTTATAGTATTAAACAAATATTTATATTAAAATGAAATCCTGATTTCAACTGGGAAGCGAAGCGTACATACAAGAGTGAATAACAAAAGAAAAAGTGTCAGTTACCAAAAAGAAAAGAGTGTATATCTGAAAGAATAGTATAATACGTAGAAAGAAACCACAATTCAAGCTGATTAAAGGGAACAGTGTATACCTGAAAGAATAATATAATGCAAAGAAAGAAACCACAAAACAAGCCACAAGTCCACATGTTTTCCGACTTGTTCTCTTCTCAAACACCTATGCGAAAGCCACAGGAAAATATGGTCAAGGCAGAAAATAAAAGAATAAAATGAAAAAAGATAAAGGTTGAAACTCTATCTTACATACCATCTTGAACCTATCCATTGTACCTGACATAATTCCCCTTGATGCATCCATTTCATTTCCCTGGTTAATAAACAGCAGAGCTTCAAAATCAAAAAACTAAATAATTATATGCACCAAGTAAAATTTTCAGCAAGACCCGTACCATTCGGTCCAGCATACGATTATGACTTTCCACCTCATTGTGTATGTCACCTGTCAACTGTCATATGTGAAAATATAAGTAACCCTCATTGTTGCCATGCAGTTTTTCTTGAACATATTCCGAGTAAAGAATTCTCAAATGCAGTTCTTTTATATGAACAGGAACTGGTTTAATTCATACACACTGTGCATATGTAAAAACATACATAAACAGCCACACAGTCAGGCAGAAAGGAAAAAAGTAAAACCACGAATGCTATATTGATCGTGGAATTAGAAAAACAACAAAGTGGTGCCAGAGTCAAGCTAATTTCTTCTTATACAACAATGAACAAAAATAAGAAAAAATTTGTTGATATCTTCCATCTTCGTGTTTCAGGACCATCCAGTAAAAAAACAACAATTGTTGAGAGATTGTGTTTTATAATTTTCCGTGTCTCGTTAGATATTATCTCCTGGTAATCCAGTAGTCATTTCAAGGACGAATTTTCAAAAGCCTTGATTAACAAATATTGGTAATCCATTTAACTTGGCAAACAAGAACTAACTGTGCAAGAAGCATACATGCATTTCCTTGTATGAATGACATACTGAGGAAAGTCAATCAAGCAATCATATCATTACAATAAACCATAAAAACAGAAGCTTCTTCATTAACAGCCTTGACGTACTTCAGAGTTCAGAGACTAGTTTATTTGCAGCTAAACCAAATATTAGACATGAGGGCAGTCCATAGTAAAAAAAAGATATGCACTACCTATCATGAAATATAACAACCATATACTATGTTTGTTTCATGAAACTAATATTCCCCAGACTATCTGTTCTTTCTGCTCTAAATTTATACTATGTTGACTCGAGTTATTTCTCATGTACTAAATTTCAATCACTTCTCAGTTCATTTCCAATAAAATTGTAATACCTACGGAGATGGTAGAATTGAATAGTCTCCTCAAATCCATGAGATTATTTTGAATGATTGAGTATGATAATATGAGTGCAAACTGTAAATAGTCACAGGATTATAGTCCTCGCAAACAAAATAGCCTTTATGAACAACTCACCCTCTTTAAAAAGACGACTCTGTCTTGCAAGCTGTTGATTGCTTTGTCATTGTCGTGCTCATCAATATCACGAGAGTAAAAGGTAGAGGCTTTGAGACCACCCTCCTCAAGGCTATCATAGTCATCTAAGAGAGAAGATCTAGAAGCACGATGCTCCCTATGTAGAAAGATAATTTAGAATTTTAAAAAGTCGATCTAACTTGCAACAAAATGTTTATATTACAGTCTTTTCTTGTAAATAAGTTATTTTATGCACAAATAAAAGAACTGAAATCAGATTAGTCTCCATTAGTAACATACAGGATGTTTTGCAGGGAAGATACAGAATACCAAATCCTTTAAACTAGATAAGTACTAGAAGATATTACACTGCCAGAAGGGTTAAATGGATTTAAGTTCTACAGTAAGAATGTTATTAATGAGCAGTGATATTAAAAATGATATGCATGAAGATTGTGCCGGAAATAGAGAGAACACTTTATAATACCCATTGTTCAATGAAACACAGAAAGAAGTGTCACATAGAGAGATTACCAAAAGGCATTATAGAAAAGGAAGGACCGCATTTTTATATCAAAAAGCTTACTAGTCATTTTTCCTATTGCTAGTGTCTACTTGCTCACAGTAATTTCAATGAATTTGAATAATGCCCGTGATGCAAACCATAAAAAAAATATAAGTTAAATAAAGATAATAACTTTAATAATAAAGCCGAATCAAACATAAAAACACTTAATTTAGCTTGTAGCTTAACAATGACTCTATGAACGACTTCAGTGAAGGGCGAACCTTTTGTTGTATCTTCTTCTCCTCTCATTTTTGTCTCCTCCTGTTCATCTCATTTTCTATTACAAAATTAAACATATTTTTTTTCACTTCCCACATTTCCTCTTTTTTCTTCTCATTCTAGGCAATAACCCATACATAATTATATGTATAGCATATCACATATCATAATAATTAATAACTTAAAATCATATGTTTGGAACTTCCAATAACTATATTAACATATTTATAAGTATACCATACATTAAGACTGTTATAGCTGGATAATTTAACCGGTTAAAATGATATATCTTATATTATAGAATTTACAAATCTGTTAACAATTACTTTATATATGAAATACGGGGTTAATGACAGTTAGGCTATGCAAAATTTATGCAATATATATATTTATATAATGAGACATAACGCAAATGTGTACTTAAATTTCAAAATCTATCTGGTGAAGATCATTTGCCATACGGACACCTTATTGCCATGGAATCGTGGCTCCCATTGCCAACAATACTTACTATATAGAATTTACTAAGATAGCATTACCATATGTTAGCTTATCAATTCCCCTACCACCTTATCATTCAATACCAGCTTTCACCACTATACCGAACAATCAAATACCGACGTCTCAAAAGAATGTCAACTCCTGTATAGTGCATACTTTCCAAATTGCAAAAAAATTCAATAACCTTCTCATTTAGTTCCAATTTAATGAATTGCAAGTAAATACAAAAGACTGACATTCGATTAAACAGAATTCAACAAACACAAGTTATGAATCGAGTTATCGAAACACTAGTAACCAAAACACACAAGGAGGATCAAATAATTGATTTACTATAACAGCATTCAAATCAGCAATGCACATTATCTTATATAACAATAGATATATGTGTGTGTGTGTGTGTGTGTAGAGGCATGATATTGGAGAGAAAAGAGAGAGGATTTAGAGGAAACCTTCTGTAGCTCATACTTGGAAATCTTGCTTGTGATACAAAAACAAGTTAATCAACAGATATGAGTCGAGGCTCTTGAGTAACAAGCTCGTATAAAATCAATCTTAGGGTGTCAGGTTGGAGACGGATCTTATAATATATTTTAACATTTTACTTACTCGAAATCTTTTTTTTTTCCCCGATAACCTGATTGTGATCTAAGATCTTAACGTGTTAAAATGAATGGATTTTCACTACATTTTAACAGAGGCATTTACATTTAGAAATTAATTAATTAATAATTAATTTACTAACTACTAAATGTATAGCATTAAAGATTCAAAGAATGGAGGAACAGAATAGGAGGTTCTGGAACATGAAATACGTCGTCGAGATCTACGAATTGAATTTAAAATATTACCTATACTCACCGAATTTGAATTCGTATTTTAAGAGGTATTGATTGTATAGTTATATTGTATAAATTATTTTAAAATTTTATTAATAAAAATAATATTAATAGAAATTTAAATATTATTAGAAGATGTATTTTTTCGATAGCCGCCATCCCCTCTCTTTTTTTGCCTTTACTCAACTAGTGGAAAATCTCAAATATCTTCTTTTTCCTTATTTTGTTCTTGTTTTTCAATAATCTTTCTCCGTGGATTGTTTGTTTTATTAATTAAATCCCAATTTATTTGGGTTTGTTTAGCATCTCCTTGTGAGAGTTTGGTATGTTTTGATGTGATTTAATATCCGAGATATTAGATTTGCAGGATTTTCAAAATTTTGATTTAGTGATAAAATTTTTTACGGAATTGCATATATGGTCGATAACTCAAGCTGGTTGTGGCGAAACAGGTATATGAATATATATATATATATATATATCAATTTCAACAAATAGTTTGATTGTATCTTCAAGAAAACTTGATTAATCAGCGATATGATCTGTTTTATATTTGTTCGACTTGATTGTTTTTGTAAATGTCGTATGATTTTTTATTATTGAATTAATTCCCCTTAAAAAAATAGAAGATGTATTTTAATGCATCTTTTATGAATAGAAGTTTAAATATTAATATTTTTTATATAAAGTTTTAAAAATAATTTGGGTAGATACAGAGTCAATGTATAAAAGTCAAATTGAATGGATAAATTGGAACATAGGTATTATTAATTTTAATTAAGTGAAATCATTAATCATGAATGTTAGTGTGATAAAAGTGTACCCTTAAAATTAAGGGTAGATTCTATAGGATAACAGTAAAACCTACATTATTATATGGTCATGAGTGTTGGTCTTTTGAGGAATGCTCAAGAATGTAAGTTGGAGACGGTAGAAACGCGCCGTATATATGTTTCTTTCTAATTTCAAACTCGAAAAATGGCTCAACATTCATAACTCACAAACTAAATGCAAATTTTGTCTTTTTCGAAAATCATAATTTTGTATAATTATCTTGAAATTTATGGACAGATTCACAGCTTTCAGTACCACTGAAGCTGAGCTGGGAGCAAATATAAAACGACCTTTTTAAGTTTTAGCATAGTTTAGTTTACCAACTTACTGTAAAACATAATTACATGCACCGGAAAAAGTGGACAAGCTGTGCCCTAAAATTTTTAGACATGCAACGGTAGTAGTGTGAGCGTGAAATAATATTCTGACAACAAACCATGCTGATTCTTGTGAAATTATTACTATCACACCACTACATGAGAGTATTATTATGTCTAAGCATAAGCATTCAGGTCCCATGATTAATTGATTATACATTCAGCTGGTATGGGATGGGGATACAATTCTTTCTTTCTCAAAGTGAAACAATAAACAATTTTATGGAGTCAAGGTTCGAGCCAGCTCCACTCGAATTACAACCCTGTTCATGTTGTATTACAAGTACCAGAAACATTAACATAGATATCTTTTTAGAGGCACGAAACTGCTGCATCGCATGATTTCATTTAGAAAAGAGTTCACCATGAATTTTCATATGTTCAGAAGAGTAAAATGTATGTGCATGCGCCGACAGCAGAAAAAAATCTTAAAGACGAGTTAGTTGTGCAGACTACATTCAGCAAGAAAAATAATCATGCTCGCTCACAAGACTTTGAACATACTATGTTTTCTTATCAGTTCCTTCTATGGTTCAACTAAAAAGGATTTTCAGCAATGTAATCAAATTGCTCTTATGCTAGAAGTTAATAATGCGGAAAAAGGCATAGAATTTGAAATTGTCACTACATCACTCATATTGCATAACAAGTGTAGGGCATAATCTTAATCTATACAGGTGTTTAAATTTGTTCTTTGCCTCTAAAATTCAGTGAATGCTGCATTTTTCTTGCACCAGCTTATGCAACCATAGGATGGACAGCACCACAGTCCACAGACTATCATTATCCTGTACACTTATCATAATATAGACAATCCGATTCTTTCTTTTTCTCTTGATTCTTTTTTAATTGTACCCCCCTGTTCTTCAGATACAATTCGATCCTTCTACTGCCAAATCATCCTTTCCTATTTGACCCTTTACATTCCATATTCGAAGTTGTTCAAAACTTGAATTGGCACAATACCAGTTATTCAAAATTATTTATATTAAAATAATATTTTTACTAAAATAAATACAATATAACAGTGCATTCCGAGAACTAATCTAGTTCTGATAATAAACGACATATCCAAATAAATATGAAATCTCCTTAATAAAAGTCAAGATAGGTAAAAAACAATAACCATAAGCATTGAATACATTTACATTTGTAATATCGAAAGATAATTTGTTTTCGTACAATGGAATTATGTCCAAAGTACATTGAATAACTCCATTTTACGAAAACAGATGTCTTCAATATCCAAAGCTTGGATATTCACAATGTGTCGATCTATCATCTAGTTAAAATATTTATATATTAACTCAAAGTTTAAAAAACACACCGCTATCTTCATATATGTGAATCCAATTACCCAAACACCTAAGAGGGCCTCACTGTTGCGACCGCCAGTCCATGCCATCATCAAAATCAAAACTACTTGCACAATCCAGTAATGCATTTTGTTGATGCTCATAGCGACAGATATAATTCAATCCAACTAGAAGCTCACATATAGCCGCCTCTGTCTTTGCCCTATCTGCAAAATACAGTGTCTGTAACAGGAGAACATTAGTTCGAGCAACAATTTGCTGCTGCTCAAAATTGCGCTCACTTTGCCACCTCATCATGTTATGTGCCATAGGAGCAAGCCACTTTAGTATTTGATCAAGCCTCTCTTTCCAACCATGAGCAAGGGGAGCATCAAATATTGTCAAATCTTTGATGTAAGACTTGAGACTGATCTTCAACAACGTTTTTAAGCTTGTCGGTAACATATAGTAAAGATCGTCTCTGGCTTCCTCACCAACTAGGTGTGGATACTGAAGTAACTTCTCTACGATGATTATGACATTTGCATAATGTAATGCCAGTGCCGAGCCTCCAACAGTACTAGGTGGAGCATAAGTCATCAACCAACTCTTGGGGTTGGTTTTTGGACTATTTGTTGCACTACCCTGCACAGATCGATTGAAGCAATCTGATTGATTCAGATTACCTCTCTTCACTCCACTAGCAACACTATAACAACCAGAAACTTGACTATTTCTATCATCATGTCCGACAGAATCATCATCGTCATCCACTTTTGATGCAGAACTGCTCAAACTAAGGCACTCCATGAGAAGCCTCCCTGGACCCATACCACATGCAAAATGATTTTCAGCCCGAACCAGTGCCATACCACCTCGTTGTGATGCAGCCTGATCTGTTTTATCTGACAAACCTTTCTCAATTAACCCAGAATGAGTATAGCTATAAGTCTTAGTAAGACCTCTCCTTGTTGAATTAGAATTACCAAGTTTCACATCAATTTGACCTGATTTCAGCCCACATTCTTCCTTTAAATTACTAAAACTTCCACTGGAACGAAACTGTGGCCCTGAAATGGCACCACTGGAAAATTCTTTTCTTGTAACAGGTTTGCCAAAAACATGACAAATTCGCACATAAAGTGTGCAAACCGTTCTTGCCAACAACTCCACAACCTTGTCATAAGTCTGATTCCAAAGCGAAACATCCTTGAGATGTGCCACATCTTGCTTCTGCCACACCAATTTCTGTTCAAAAGCCTTGCGACTTTCTTCGTTTTGAGTCTGCTGAAACTTCTTTGTTGCCTGCTCCAACTCACTCAAAACCTCCATTTCACCATAAAGATTCGCAGTCGAATTCACATACTTCTCCATTTTCTTAATCATGCTCTCCATATCCTTCACCAAAAACCCCAATTCTCTCACCTCAATAACTCCCCCAACAATATCCCCATAAACATGCTCAAACCCTTGCAACGCTGGCAAAGAACATTTCTTCCCCAATCTCGAAACAACCGCAGCCACTCGATTCAACTCATCAAGCTTTTCAGCCAGAGCAAGTTCCAAAAGATGAGCCTCATCAGCCGACACTAAAGCTTTAATGCCATCACAACTAAAGATCTCACCTTTCAGCTTAACAATTTCACTATCAACAAGATATTTATGCAAAACAACAGTTTTGGACATCACATTAGCAACTTCAAAAGAAAGAATTCCAATAGTTGCTTTAACTTCTTGCTTTTTATTACCTTTTTTTGGAGCTTCAAGTAAAAGGGCATGCTTGAGATTAGCACTAACCTGGCTGCCCACCTTCAATATCCAAGGCTCAGCCACCATTTTAACTGTACAAACTATAGAATTAAACAATAGATCTGGAAAAAAAATCAAGAAAACTCAATACCCCAGATCTAAATATTGCATTATATTCGAGAACATTGAAATGGGTCACCAAGAATATGAAAAAGAACCACTCTTTATAGCAATTAGGACCAATTACAGCAAAAATAAAAATCTTGAAAAAATCAGACCCAAAATAGAAGTGTTCAAATGTGTATGAGAAACGTGTTGAAAACTAAATGGGGTTGACTGAAATGCATTTGGGAAGGCGTGGATGAAGGTGTAATTGATTGAACGTGAAGAAATTATTCAATTATAGTATGAGTTTGTTCTAGGGGGATATATATAGAGGAGTTGTATGTATAGAATGTTTTGTAAATTTGAAAAAGGGGAAAGTAAGTTTGAAAAGAAAGGGCCAAAGACAAAGAGTTACGTATGCACAACTGAACCCTCTGACTCTTACTTTTAGCAAGTATAACCTACCCAAATTCTCACTTGTGTTTGCTATTTTGTCTTGGTGGGTGTTAAGTGTCTTGTGTGTATATATAATTGTACTATGTATGCAAGTCAATCTAACCTTGGCTCCGTTTCATGCATGGTACAGCGACTATGTCTGTTTATCAAATATAGGATAGAAGTTCAAAACTTTTCAAAAATGGTACACTGAATTTCCATTTTTGGCGAACACACTTGGATTTTGCTTTCATGTATACTATACCGTATGACGAACACATTTGAAAACAAAGAAAGTTGTGTCCCCAGTTGGCAATGGCGAACACATTACATGTAATCTCTGTTGTGTTCCCAGTATGCAATGGCGAACACAACAGAGATTTATACGACGTCATTTTATTTTTTGCTTTAAAATCTAATTTATCATAACATTATCATATATCAGTCGCATCATTCACCCACAGTCTCCTACGGCGAACAAGACAAGGCAGTGACAATCTCCTACGGCGAACAAGGCACGACAAACAAGTTACAATTCTGTAGTGTTCGTCATTCGAGATTGTAAACATGGTAGTTTGTTTGGACAGTGCATACACATTAAAAAAAATTAATAGCTTACTGTACGCCATTGCCAATGGAGAACACAACTAATAAAAATTTTTACTGTACGCCATTGCCAATGGAGAACACAACTAATAAAAATCTTCTACTGTTCGCCATGGCCTATGGCGTATTTGCTATACCATTTTTGAAAGAAAATGAACGTCTATCATATTTCTGAAACACAAACTCGGTCCGTGTACCAATTATGAAACGGAGCCATCTAACCTTGGTAATGTGACTCATTACGTCACTCAAATTTTGAATCTACTCCACCCATGCTAACAAACAGTACTTGTCATGTGTGTCAATATATATTTTTTTGTTTTTATTTAATTTTTTATGGTTCGAATTTGAATTTTTTAGATATTTTTATGGGGAAATTTTATGTATGGCAAAGCAATATGTGAGTCAAAAGGGGGCTGAGGGACAAATTATTCAGGCTTTTCTTTTAATACCCTTTAATTTTAGGAATATTAATGTTTTTTTTAATTTGGACCACAAGCAAAGAGGATGTTAATTATACTTTTTTTCTCTTTGGTTTGGGAATAATTATTAACTAAAGCGTGGATATATGTTTGTGGGAAATTGTAGAAGAAACACTGGTGTCCAATATGGTCCCAGAGATCCAGGCTCATGGGAGGATTTTAGCATTTTAACACTAAACTACCCTTGTATTGTGACCATGATTGTCACTTTAAATATTAAAATTATTTTAGATTTTATAAATAAATTAATAATTAAATAATTTTATAAATAAAATTATGATTCTACATCATTTCTTTTTATTTTTTATTATGATTCTGTATAATTTAATGAAAATTTTCATGTTTCTTCCTATAAAAAAATTTATTTAAAAGTTTTCGTGATTTTCATGATTTTATAAATAAATTAATATAGTGTTTGTTTTAACTTTTTTTTCTTCAAAGTGAAGAAAAATATTTATATTTCTCCGGAGGAAGACAAGTCAAAACAAACGGTTTTGATATGAATTTTAGTGAGACTAATGAGCATGGAGTGATGATAATGTTGGTTTTAGTTGGTGTTAGATTGTTGGTAAAGGTTCTAGTCATTTTCAGATTGACCAATTGTTCTCTTACAAAAGTCATTACTATTGAACAACTCTATTTAAATTCACATCACCTATTCCTTTTGTGGTAGGACTTGTATGTACCCTTGGTGTTGACCCTTAAGTTCATGAAAATTATTCTATGCACGAAGTCTAAAGTTGACTTCACCTAATATCTAATTATAATGGAGTTGGAATTATTTTTATGATAATCAAATCGAGATGATGAGGTAAGTAACCAAGTTAGTTTTCAAGACAAAAGGACTATTAGAGCAACCATACAACAGGGAAAACAAGCCTACAGGCCCAAAGCAAAAGTCTAAACTTGAACACAAACTAAACAAACCAAGACATCTGGATCTAGCAAAACAAACTTAATTTTTGGTCAAGTTATAACAGAAGTCCATTTCATATAGAGTGCAGATAGCTCAGTTCCAATTACCAGCACCATCACCATACAGCATTTCTAGCATTTGCACCTCTATGCAGCAATTCACGAGTTGTTTTAATTTCGGAACATGATCCCTTATCCTTTGCATTCAAAGCTCTAGTCCCGAAGATGATGCGTGTCTAGCCTCTATCCTTGTTGAGATGAACCGTTTCAGAAAAATGCGCCTTAAAAAAATTTAAACATTAAATTTTTTTTCAGAAAAAAAAAATTAAAAATAAGTTATGGAACTATACTTTATATGCACCTTAAAATGCGTGCCGGACCTTCTCTCCGAAAGGATAACAATTGGGTGGGACGGAGGTAGTATTAGTTTTCTTACCATATTAGTGAACAAGGGCTTAAAATTATTATGTTCATCCTCAGGTTATGGTTTATGAAAAAAAACCAAGTTGGTAAAAGTGCAGATACATTTTATTGTAAAAATCTGTATCATCATAGAGCGCAAGGAGGATATAATTTAAATTATGAAAATAAGTAAAAGTTGGCCAGCTATATGTGTTCCTCGTCTTAATTTTGGAGAGACTTCTGGGACTGGAAGTCTGGAACACTATGTCGAACTATCAGGGACGCCTCTGCCAAGTCATGCAAGTATCAGGGCTATAAGCATGAAAGTTTTTTCACATCCCATAGCATCTACCAAAATTTGGAAAGAAGGTTATTGAGTGCTGTAATTCGAGTCGGGTTTTTTTGAGCTCGACTCGAGCTCGACTCGATTAACTCGGCTCGACTCGGCTCGACTCGGCTCGAGCTCGTTATCGAGCTCGAGCTCGAACAGGTTTCCGGGCTCGATTAAAAACTCGAGTCGAGTCGAGTATTTTTAGGCTCGACTCGGGCTCGACTCGATAAGGCTCGAACTCGAACTCTACTCGGCTCGAGCTCGAACTCGATTAATTTATTTTATAATATATAATTTAATTTATTTAAATATTTTAATTAGTTGATTTCTAAATATATAATATATTAAAATTTGTAGTGTTCTTGAATTTATAAGTTATAAGTTATTTATTTTTTAAAAATTTAATTTAGAAATTTGAGACCAAATCTTATTTTTAAAGTCATTTTTCATTTTGAGTTAAAAAATGTCTTTTTGTGTAATAAATCATAAAATGACTTAAAATTAAAAAATATGTAATTTTATACCTTTTTTAAATATTAAAATTTAATTTAGAAATTTGAGACCAAATCTTATTTTTAAAATAAAAAGTAAGTTATTTATTTTTAAAAATATTAATATACACTAAGAGCCCGATCCGATCCGGCAAAAATCCGGATTTAGGCCCGATCCGAAAAAAATCCGGATTTAGGCCCGATCCGGATAAAAATCTGATCCGGCCCGGTTTTAGCACGGTCTGGCCCGATCCGATCCGGATTTTATCCGATTTTTTTTGAAAAATTCATATAAAATTAGAAATATATTTAAAATTTTATTTATTTTTTAAAAAGGTATGTAATGAAATATTGGATAAAGATATATCTTGACATTCGTACGGTTGGATCGTCTAGAAATATTTTTTTAAAAACAGAAATAACAATCCGTGACAAAGCACTAGTTACGAGTATTAGTCAATATAGTAGTGATCTACTAAGATCTCTAACCAAATTAATTTTTTATTTTTTGAAAAATTGGGAATATCGTTATATTATATATATCTTGACATCCGTACGGTTGGATCGTCGATAAATATTTTTTTAAAAATAGAAACAATAATTCATGACAAAGCACTAGTTACGAGTACTAGTTAATATAATAGTGATCTACTAAAATCTCCAACTAAGTTAATTTTTTATTTTTTGAAAAGTTGAGAATATCATTATATTAGATATATCTTGACATCCGTATGGTTGGATCGTCGAGAAATATTTTTTAAAAAATAGAAACAACAATTTGTGACAAAGCACTAGTTACGAGTACTAGTCAATAAAATAGTGATCTACTAAGATTTCGAATCAAATTAATTTTTTATTTTTTGAAAATTTGGGAATATCATTATATTATATATATCTTGACATCCGTACGGTTGGATCGTCGGAAATATGTTTTAAAAAATAGAAACAACAATCCGTGACAAAGCACTAGTTACGAGTACTAGTCAATATAGTAGTGATCTAATAATATAGTATAGATTTGAGACCAGATCTTATTTTTAAAATAAAAAATAAGTTATTTATTTTAAAAAAAATTAATATACACTAAGAGCCCAGTTTAAAGTCAATTTTTATTTTGAGTTAAAAAATGTCTGTTTGTGTAATAAATCATAAAATGACTTAAAATTGAAAAAATTATGCAAGTTATAAGTAACATATAAGTATAGCCAAGACACCTAAATATCTAATGTAATTTCATATTATTATTTCACATTTAATGTTCAAATTAACCAAATTGACTAATAATTAACAATTTTTTTTACAATTTTGAAAATTAAAATTTTAAAGTAAATTATATATACTTTTTAGTAATATATTAGTATAACTTTTTAATTTTGTCTAATTATATAATATTCGGTTAAAGTTTAGTCAATTTTACAATAAAAATCAAATAATCCACTTAACTTGGATAAAGCTATTTTTTCCAAAAAAAAAAAAAAAAAGCTCGATAGGCTCGAAGCTCGATTAAAGCTCGAAAACTCGAAAACTCGTTAAAAGTCCGTTAAACTCGAAAACTCGTTAAAAGCTCGTTAAACTCGAAAACTCGTAAAAAGCTCGAAAACTCGCGAGCGGCTCGAACTCGACTCGAATACTACCCGAGTCGAGCTCGAACACATATTCTAGGCTCGAATAATTTTCGGCTCGACTCGACTCGACAAAAAAAAGCTCGAGCTCGACAAAAAAAAACTCGAACTCGGCTCGACTCGGCTCGAATTACAGCCCTAGTTATTGAGTTAAAGAGCAGAATGTGTAGCAATTAAAACAACAAACAAACAAACAAATATAGCCTGCCGAGCTAAGTTAACCACAATGTTAAAGGTTACTTTTTTGGATTCTTGCAATCCAGATGTTGATCATTGCAAAGTTAAAAATAGTAACTACACATGTACAAGTCAAATGCAGAACACGTCAAGAATTTGATGGAAAATCAGCTAGAATCTGCACATAACTCCTGAAACTTATATATACAACTACCAAGAAACTAAAGTACAAACCAATATGTAAACAAACTAAAAGTTTTTTACCACATTAACAACACACATTGCTCTGCTGATTCATAATGTGAATCTATTCACAAACGGGAAAAGTGATTAAAAAAGCCTCTTTCGATCGGCCGTATAGCAACTGAAAACTGTGTAGGCGCCAGTGGCGGATCTAATAAAAATAATTCACCCAGCGGAATTGTTCTACATGAACAGAATTTTGTTTCAACATATAAAATACAAGTAAACAAATAGTACCTTATCTAAATTGAGCTCTACGATCTCCGGTAGACTCGAAGTGATCAATCACATCCTCCGAATCAACACCGTCAACATATTCTTTTTCAATGTGAAGCATCATACAACCCGAAAGATATCCATCTTCCATCTTGTTTCTAAGCCGAGTTTTTATGATTTTCATCGCCGAAAATGCACGTTCAGTAGTGGCAGTGGAAGCGGGAAGTATCAAGACCAAACGAATCAATATATCAACTAAGGGAAAAAGCTTGGCTAAACCTGTTTCAACTAACTGTCTACACAGTTGTGCAAGAGAAGATAAATCTTGAAATTTTTTATGAGAAACTACTTGACATCTATAATGTTCTAATTGTAATCTTAAAGCCCGTACCTCTGATGTATCAAAATCTCCTGGATAGAACTTCTCTGCAAGTTCACAAATCTTGTCGATGTCAAACTTTTTAAACCGATCATTAGGATCCAATGCAGAACTCAAAACAAGTAGTTCTATACTTTGCTCCGTGAATCTGTCATTTAGCTCTGTCATTTGAACATCAATAATCACATTAAATATGCTAAAATGATAATGATGTTCATTTGTAACAAAATCATGTTGTTGACAACCACGACCAGTCCCCATTGAGTAAGCTGCATCCATTTTAGGTATTTCAAGACCATGATCTTCTCCAAATTTATAGACATTTAGCAAAAAACAATCCCACCCATGATCTCTCAATTCTTGAAGAAGTGTCTTTGTACTTGAAACCAAATTCATAGCATTAACAATATCTTGTGATTGTCTTTGTAATGCTTGAGAAAGTAAATCAGTTATACCCATGATTTTGTTAGTGAGTAACAAACAAAATACAAAATCAAATGTCCTTAATGCCTTAAGAAAACCTTTTGCATCACCTCTTACACTTCCAACGAGTTCTTTGTCAGTCATCATACTTTCAAGTAGCTGAGTAACTTCGTTAAATATATGAACTAAAGTATTTACAGAAGCAAAGTGAGAACCCCATCGAGTCATACTTGCTCGTTTTAAACTGCGAATCTGATTAAGACCTGTTCCTGTTTCAAGATCTCCATCTGCTAAACTTTCTGAGTATTCTGCTTCTTGAATATCTTTTAACATATTAGTACGCTTTGATGAAGATCCGACAAAATTGACAATGGAGCTTAGCATTTGGAAAAATATATGCATATCAGGAACATCTCTAGCACATGCATTCAAAGCTAATTGTAGTCGGTGAGCAAAGCAGTAAACATAGTATGCAAAAGGACATTCTTGAAGAAATAATGTCTTTAATCCATGAAACTGACCACGCATATTGCTAGCTCCATCGTACCCTTGACCACGGATATTTTGGACTTGAAGTTTGTTTGTAGAAAGAACAAGGCATATGTGTTTCTTGAGATTAAGAGAAGTAGTGTCTTTAACACTAACAATTTCAAAATACCTTTCTCTGACAAATCCTTCTTCATCAACAAATCTGATAATAATTGCCATTTGCTCCTTATGTGATACATCAAGTGATTCATCAACTAGAATACAATACTTTGCATCTCCAATTTCCCAACGAATTTTGTTTCAAATTTTAGTAGCAATTATATCAAGAATCTCTTTTTGGATTAATGGTGCAATGTACATGGCATGTTTAGGAGCATTTTCAAGAACAACCTTTGCAATCTCATCATTCATACCTGCATAACTCTTGATTATTTCAATGAAATGACCTCTGCTACATGAGTTTGATGATTCATCATGACCTCTAAATGGCAGTCCTTGTTTCCCAAGATACTTCACAGCTGCTATTGTTGTCTTTAAACGCAACCTATTATGTCTTACAACTTCTGGTGGAAGTTTATCAATCACTCTATCAATGTGCTGAGAAATTCTTGACAAGTCGGCCCAATTTTGAACATTCTTTTGATGAAAAGAATTTATATGTCCAACATGTTGTTCACAAACTCCTTTTTTTCCGGCTAACATTCTACTCCAATTAGAACATCCTTTAGTAGTGAACAAAGGAGACTTTGGTGGATTCTTTTAAAAAAAGAAAGCAAGGAAAGCAGAACACCTTATCAGTAGCTACCGAATACTCCAACCAAGGAAATAATGAAAACCATCTATGTTGAAAACGACGATTATCACGTCCATCAAATGTCACTGGATAAATTTCCAACTTCGGCTGACAAGGTCCCAATTGTACATACTCTTTTCGAATACGGTCTTGTTGATTCACCGGAAAATTATAAATTGGCTGACCCAATCCAGGATCAGTTTGAACAGTCTGCTCTTTCGGAGCATCAACAGGAAATTCCACTTCATTTGTAGGCAAATTAGGAGCTGAAGCATCTTCAAGATCAGGCTGATGCTGATCAGTCATGGGAATATTTGAATTTGATGCAGGTGCTTGTACACTACTGTCACTACTTTTTTTCTTGTAGAAAGAAAAGAGGGACTTCATTCGTTTCTTGGGTTGTTGATCACACATCCTTAAAATCTGTTCAATTATCAAACATTGAGTACATTAATAAATAATAAGAATTATATGAACTCAAAAGGGAATTTTTCTTTTGGACATTTTATCAAACACATAGAGTACATATGTATATTGTTTGATTTGTATCAACAAGGACTATGAATAAGTGAAAATGATCAGAAAATTACCTTTATCCAATGATAAATATGTGAATTTAGATGCTAAGAAGACCAGATTGCTCAGTAGTTATTTTGTTAATTGCTAGCCCCGTAGACCTTTAGTCCCTGAAGTCTCTCTTATATCGCTCTGCTCTGTTTTTGAAGGAAGTCTCTCTTATATCGCTCTAAATAATAAAATAGACAATACAAATGAAATTTGTATTTATCTTTTTATTTAATCCAGCGGTAAAAAAAAATTACTTACAAATTGTAAATTTTTACCCAGCGCAAGCTGGGCCCGCTCCTATTAACATTCGCCTCTGGTAGGCGCATCAATGAAAAATGTGTACATAAATGGCAGAAATTCGCAGAAGAAGCTATTTCCACCATCAAGCTCTGGTTCACTCTCAAAATCGCAGAAGAAGAAGCTTCGGAAGGCTTCGGGAAATTCCCCCACACAATCTCATTAAATTTAATGAAGATTGATTTTCTGAGCATTAATAAATTGTCTTTGTTTGCTTTCATTGAAACTCACTTGAAAAAGGAATTTTCTTTGGGAATCTCTTCTTATCTATCTCCACAATTAAATTGGATTTTTAACTATGATTTTCATGAGAATGGCCAGATTTGGCTTGGATGGAATCCTTTTGTGTGGAAGATTGATCCCTTGGCCTTTTCAGCCCAACAAATTACTTGTCATGCTACACTTTTGGCTTCAAAAGAAGATTACATTGGGCAGAACTTGAAATTTTGCAAACTCTATCACAGGACCTCCCCTGGTGCATGCTAGGTGATTTTAATTCGCATTTGAATCCTCTGGAATCTCTAGGAGGTAGGTAGCTCGAATTGGACCACAAGAATGCTTAAATTTAAATATTGTGTTACTAAACTGGGTAGTACAGATTTGCGTTATCAAGGTGCTCATCTTACCTGGTGGGACAGTTGTGTTAATAACCCACTACATCGGAAATTGGATAGAATAATGGTGAAAATTGTCATTGGCTACCTTTTTACCGAGAGGTCTATCTGACCATAGTCTATCTGCCTGAGGAGAAAATTCACAAGCCATTCAAAATCTTTCAACATCTGATTGATGACCTCATGTTCATTACAGTGGTCCGTAATGCTTGGAAAGTTGGAATACCGTTGAAGTGGTGACCTGTGGTATATATAACCCAAAAATTGAAGGCTATTAAATATGATCTTCAGAAGCTCAATCATACAAGGGGTAATCTCCATGAAAATGTGGCTACTGCAAGATCTGCTCTTCTCGATTTTCAACAAAGCCTCCCTCTCAATCCATCTGCTGAACAATTCCGACAAGAAAGCCAATTGTGCACGAATCTACACACTGTCCTGCACAAAAATGAAATTTTTCTTAAACAAAAGGCGCGTATTCAATGGTTAAAGCACAAAGACGGAAATAACAAGTATTTAAGTTGTTCAATGGTGTTCTGTGCTTCATTTACATAACGTTGGACCATTAGTTCTCCAATTTGACTTGTGTCTTATCGGTTTTGCAAATATTTGTATAAAGAACAAAAGTTCATGGGTGCTATAAGTTGATCACTTAACTTGTAGTTTGGCAGAAGATTGACGTGCTTAATCATAAGTATATTTTCATTAGTAAAAGTGAAATCATATCTTCTCATTTTTGCTGCACTATCAAGTTAGATATGATTCATTTAATTTCAAATCTTGTGTTTCTTCCAATTTAAATCCAGTCAGTATCACTTAATGTTGTTGAATTAAACATGATATAAGAGTCACCATTATCTTTGATAAAACCCTGTCTGGATAATGCATAATAGAGTATCTGCAAACATAAGCGTAATGCTTTGTGCATCTTTGTCGTCATTGTCATTCTTCTTTGACGAAAATATATAACTCATGAGAACGGGTGATCAAAATTTTATTTAAAATGAGTTTTAAATAAAATTTTAAACTCATTTTTTTTTTAAAAAAACACTGTATCTAAGTTGAAAGATGATTTAAATATAAAATAGTAAAAATTGGGATACATCTCTCTATTTGAAAGTTTCAATCATGAACTTAAATTGGGCGGAGTAAAAAACCAAACTCAAATCGAAATCCAAACTGTTTTAAATGATTCAGTTGCGGTTATAAATTCTAATTGAACTAAAAATATCGAACCGGACACAAATTAAAAAGTTTATAAAAAAAGAAAAAACCCTACCTCCAAAGAGCCGCCTCCTTATATTTTTTTCTCTGACTAGCCGAAGGGCTTTCACTGAGTTTTATCCGGTGGAAAGCCCTCATGCGTTTTATTTTATCTATGACCGCAAGCACACGGTGTCTGTTGTTAGCAGAGAATGGCAAGCGGGTCGTATCCACAAGGAGACATGTTTTATCGATTTCAAGTCAATTATCACAGATTGTTTCAAGATCAACCGAATATTTGAGAATATTAATTAACTAATAATTAAAACTAAACTAACACTAATAAAATAAAACTAATATAATATATTAAAAATCTAGGACAATCAGGTCCACCATGCTTACACATTACTAGCTTTTAAGCTAAAGCAATTAAAGTGGTCATGCAACTAGAGTTTGCCAATCTCTCTCAAGTATCAACACTCTCGAAACATGCTTACACAATTAACAACTTTTAGTAATTCAATTAATCGGGTAATTAGAGCATTGTTAATCTCTCTCGAGTATTAACGCCCTCAGAAATTCAATGATGCTCTCGCACTCAAATTCAGTTCTGCTAATCGTATGTGTGCCTCTAGTAAGTATCTCTCTCGAGTATACTCATATTGCATAAAATTAATTCATGATATCGGCCGATTACATAAATTAATAATTAAAACATATTAATTAGAATTACACATAACCCATCAAACTACTGTAAAAATCATGTCAATATTATAGTGCAAACATGGCTTCCCCTTGAGCCCTAGAAACAACTACTCGCTAATTATTAAACAAGTAAAACAACTAAGAACAAAAAGAAACATAATTAAACTAATAAAATAAAGGAAAGATTGGATAAGAAAACCTTGAATTATCCTTGTCACATGAAAAAATCATGGCCTCCCTCCATCTCCTTTTAACCCTAATATTATCTCTACTCTACTCTAATAATATTAATGTCTAATGATACCTAATACATAATAATATGATATGTCTCTATATATCTCTAATATATAAAGTATTTTAATTCTTTAAAACAATTACAAGTAGATTTCCTAAATCGAGTAGAATTATTCATGAAAAATTCGTAGTTGTCTGTTCTATCCAGTTTCTGGGCTGATCCAATAAAATTCTGTTGGTTGGCCCACTCTTGAATTAAAGAGAATTCCATAAGCTTCGCATGGGCTATAAGATCGTTCAATTCTGACTTCTAGAACTCAAGATATGGCCCAAACAGTGTAAGCAGTGCGTGCAGCCCAATAAATACGAATTTTCTTCTATTTTATCTCCAAAATAGTTCTTTAAGTCCAAATTCTTCCAAGTTTAGGAATTTCTTCTTTTCTGCAATAAAACATTAAAATCTATTAAATAAATATCCAATTAATGCAAAATACAATAAATATGAGAATAAAAATCCTATAGAATATATATAAAAATATATTCTATCAAGCCCCAATCCCTTAATTTTTTCGTTAATTTCCCTTCAATAAAATCCATTTTTGGGTGTTTGTGTGTGTTTCCCCTTTTGGAGTGTTTGTGTTTGGGTTTATTCGGTGGTTGATTTTTTAGAATGGTCTTGTTGATGTTTTAGGGATCTGGAAAGCTCAATCGCATCGAAGCTTGGTGCGGTGATGATTAATGCAAGAACTCGCATTTCACAACCAAAGATTGTTTGTGGGGGTTTCCACTTTCGGCATGTTTATAGCGGTATCTGGCAGGACATGTAGATAGCTGGGGTGCCGCTCCAACCCCAGTTTATGCAATTGGGGTTTCTGAACACTGGGCGTCAATGGTTTTTATGTGATAAAGATCAATTGTGATGTTATTGCTTTCAGGATGTTGGTGCCGGTTGGATGACTTTAGATGTCTTCGATTTCGTTTTTAGCTTCAAGAAACAAATCAGCTAATTATTTTTAATATATTATTTATTTTTTCAAAATTTTGGTTACCCCAATTCTTAGTTATAAGTGAACCATGAAAAAAATCATGACCGTTAAATTTTCTCTGGATATATAATAATCGTTAGATCTGTAGATCTTTAGTTAATCATTAAAAAATATAGGCAGTCATATAATCTTTTTAAATATATTTATCAATATTTTATTATATCTTAAATTTTATATTATAAGAACCCTATTACAATATTTTTTACAAATATTTTATTAATGTTAACTTTATTTAAATTATAACCTAAATTTTATATTCTAAAAATCTTATTACTGACTCGTTTGATTTATCTTAAAAAATGTTACTTTTAACTTAAAGTATACAAGTGTCATATAATTGATAGGTAAATTATTACTTATAAGCTATTTAAGTGTTTGGATAATTTTACTTATAAATTTGTGAAGTGTTAGGTGAATTATAATTTATAAATTAATAATTATTTAATAAAAGGATTTTAATGTATGGATTTTTTAATTTTAAAATATAAATATTATAATTATATCCTATATATAATATATAAATATTAAAATTAAATTATTTAATAAAAAATAAAATTTTAATATATTTGTTTTGATCACATAATATTTTAGTATTTTAAATAAAAGTATAGATAAAATGTGGGTGAGGGTTGAGTGAATTTATAAGATAGTATACATGTTGTGTTCCTAAAAGATATGAATGGGGGTAATGGGCCTTTTAGGTTACTTGGGCCATAACGTGAGTACATACATACAATTTGAGTTGTGGGTTACGACACAAATTCAAAGCTCGGCCGTTGTGTTGTTCCCCTGAAGATATTGATTAGGAATCAGGTGATTTGATAATGTAATTCTAGTCCCTAATACTTAGTCTGTTTGTGTTATCATTTGACTTTGCCTCATTTTTAGGACCAGAACACTGAATTTATGTTTCTTTTATGTTTCTATTGCCAGTGATTGTAGTCACAGATGCATGTTTTTGTTTATGTCATATCTATCCTTTCGAGTTTTGTAAATTTGGATTATCTTGTCATTTTTTGTTAATAGGTTCCTTTACCTGCTCTTGGTTTTGTTTTGTTTGATTCAGTGCATTTGTTGAATAATTCCCCTTGTAGTGTTATGGGATATGAACCTACTCCTGAATTTGAGCAAAATGCCAAGGACCCTCTCGATCAACTTACAGACTCCTCTGAGCTCTGGCTCATTCACTGGCCAATCAATCAGGTCATATTTCTTTTTCTTTTGTATCCCTCTTTTATCAACTTTAAGTTTAAGTATGGACATGCTAACTTAAGTATGATCATTGTTTATGTACAAGACGTACTCATGTACTTGCCTACAATTTAACAACTTTAAGGAGTTTCAAGGCACAATTTAATACTCTATTACTTTTCTCTATCAACTTCTAGATAGATAAATATATCGGATTCTTTAGCTCAAACTTTCTTACTTCCTTGAACAATGGGTGGCAGGAAGATATTCTAGTTTTAACTTAATTTATATTATATGTGTTGGCTGTTCGGAGTTGCAGGTTGGCATAGCATTGAATTTTTTTTTTTTAAAATCTGATTAACAGGCTCTTGATTTTGATGGGAAAGAGGTGACTACACTGAAACTTAATCACAATGGACATTTGGGCAGTTTTGAGAGTTCTTCTGGTAAGTGTTTATGAGATAATACTATTTACACTGATCTTACTATCTAGTTTCCTGGTGGAACATAATTTACATGATTCTCAAGCAGAAACAGAACTCATATTTTACTGCCGTGACAGGAAAATCGTATGATGTTGTGAGTTTTGCATCCCAGAATCCAGATGCAGTAGTTTTTTCCTCTTCTGCATCAAAAACAAAAATAGGTAAAGCATATATTCGCGCATGATATGTTGATATGTACATTTGGCTACTCTGATTGTTTTATAAAGTTATATTACTATAGATGATTTTTTGGCACTAATTTGTTTAAATATGCAGTTGCAGAAAATCAGATGTTAAATGTAAATGTAGTAGAGTTTTAGTTCTTTTTAGTTTTTTTTTTGGTGACAGAAAGTTCTTTTTAGGTGTAGAAAGACATGTATGCAGTATTTTTTATTAATAACTACATAATGATGTTTTCATGTCAGTCCTTTTAAATTATGTGATTTTGGTACTCATGAATTTCGATTATCCTCGGAACTGATTCACTCTACTGTCTCTTCTTCTTCAAGTACTTACTTTAAGCAAGTGCTTATAAGTTATATGTGGTCACACTCATCATGCTTATTTACATGTAAAATCATTTCTGAAGTAGCATCGGTCGAATTTTTATGTAAATATCCATAGTACTATAGTTATCATGATTAAATCATTTACCCTTGTGATATTTGAGATGTCTGACAGTTGGTAAGATTGCAAAGCGTGTTTCCTTTGTCCATTACCCGGAGCCTGAAGAACTGCAAGAACAAAATCCTAAAGATCTGAAACATATGTACGAGAGGTCTGCAACTTTGTCAAAATCATCGAACCGTTTTGCAACTCCTTCACAAAGTAGCAGATCAAAACATTTGCATTCAGGAAGTGGTTTAGCAAGCTCCAGTCATGGTAGTGGGCATAGGGGTCCTCTGTTTGCTTCAGGCGGGCCTTTAAAAACTCGAAAGAGGAAAAATGTTGATGAACCAGCTAAATCAGAAAAACATTCTGAAGAGAGAAAATCGAAGAAGACAAAATGAAGCTAGCCCTAAAAATTATGGAAAACTTTCTTTTTTGTTGGTCCTATAAATTTACAATTGTTAGACAACTTTAAGTTTTGTTGATCCTATGAATCTTTAATTGTATACTTTAACGTGTTCTTTTACTGTTAAAGTCCACATCTCCTCCTGATATGTTATTACTTTTCTTGCCATACTAGTGAACAAGGGCCAGCTATATGAAAATAAGTGAAAGTTGGCCAGCTATATGTGTTCCTCGTCTTAATTTTGGATAGACTTCTGGGACTCGAAGTCTAGAAAACTATGTCGGAGTGTCAGGGCTATAAGCATGACAGTTTTTCACATCCCATAGCATCTGATGAAAGAAGGTTAGAGAGCAGAATGTGTAACAATTAAAACTACAAACAAACAAACATGGACGTCAAGAATTTGATGGAGGATCTGCTAGAATTTACACATATTTCCCGAAACTTAAATATACAACCGCCAAGAAACTAAAGTACAACCCAATATGTAAACAAACTAAAACTTTATCACCACATTAACAACACATTGCTTTGCTAATTCATAATGTACAGCTAAATACAAACGAAAAAAGTCATTAAAAAACGCCTCTTTCGTTCATCTTTCTAAAAGTTCAGTAACAAGATTCAGTTTTGAAGCTAAAAAGAACCAAAGTGCAGAAGTATAAACTGAAATTTAATTTCATTATAGACGCTGAAAAAGTAAGGTACAGTGGAGGAGTATTCATAATCATACTCCTTGAATAATTGTTCGAGAGAACATTACATACAAAGTTTTCTATTTCATATCCAAAACAGAACTTGGTGTCACTTTCTTGTCTGAGTCGACAACTTGTTACTTGTAGGTCACAAAGCAGCTGTTTTCTATTGAATGATTGTAGTTTGATTCCTGGTCTTGATTACTTTCTTTTTTCTTCTTTTTTTTGAATAGTTCTTGGTCTTGATTACTTATAGTACCTCACCCTAATACGGCCTTATTTTCAGCCACTTGAACAGAGTTAAAATAAGGCCATCATCTGGAAGGAAACCCTAAGCCACCGCATATTTCACTTTTTGGCCTTCTAAGAGAGCCGGCTCTGTATTTGGTGTCTTAATAAGATATAATACGAAACGCATATCACTGTCAATATCAACAAAAAAAATCAATCCTTTTCCTCCAATCTCCACAGATGTTAGTAACAATACGAAAAACTCACGAGTATTAACCAAATGATGCAGGTACTTGCAAGTTATAAAAACATAATCGTTATGTTAACGAACACGCAGTCTATCCTAAGTTTCTGAATTCAAACAAATAAATAGAGTGTTCACTCAGAGTGATTAGTTGTTTGGGGCGTGACAACTTATGTTAAGAAACAAAGTTTGCATTGTTCGGGTGTTATAAGAAACAAGTTACTAAACCTAAAACTTGATGTTAGAATGTACTTGATGTATTCAAGTTTCTGAATTGGGTTTTGAACTTTTGATTATGTTTAGATTTTAGTAGTTGACTGGTGGTTTCTACGTGCGAACCAGTGGACTAATTGAGATATATAGAGGTGAATGGTGATGGCCTGATGCGTATGTAGTGGAAGCAAAAGCATTATACTGTAGTAGTGGTAGTAGTAGTGAAGTAGAATAATAACTAATAAATACAGAATAAACTCAAGTTAGGAGGTAGCTAGCCAGCCATAACTGGGTACTGGAAGTCTGTTCCAATCCAAAATTTAATCTTGATTACTTGTCACAGTTAAATAAATTGCAGTTTCTGTAATTTGAGAATCATCACTTTTATACTTCAAAAGTAGTTGTTGCTATTGCTACAGTACTAATTAATCAACATCCTTGAAGAACATTTTAATAAAACTATAGTCTGACAAAAATGATAGGTCCGTTAAAACAGACTAGTAGGTTTCATCGTTTCCACCTACTACTTTGTACTCTATTCATTTGTGTCATATATTGCACAACCCTCAAACATGTTCAATTAACTAGCTTTTCATTATTTTTTTGGGAAAAGCTTGTCATGTTCCTAACATAAAAATTAAGAAATAAAAGGTAAAAATAGTCTTCCAATAATCTTTTAATGTGATTTTTTAAATCATTGGAGGCATTATTTCATTATTTTATAACAAATGTAGCAAAACAATATAAAAAAATAGGTACAAATATGTAAAACACGATTTAATTTGGACTAATTTACACTTTGCATCCCTGTGATTTTAGAGAATTGCACTTTAAGTTTCATAGTTAACAAATCAACACTTTCCATCCCATAACTTCTAAATTTGTTGCACTTTGCACTCCATAAAATTATTTCAATCAATTTTTCATGTTAAAAATTATTTTCAAACAGGGGTAATATTGGTATTTAATATGTAAACCATCATTTTACTTTTCATATTATACATTTTCAATTGAAATTTTTTTGTTATAATTTTTCTAATATTTTATATTCGATTCATCATAATAGAACAATCATTTTAAAATTTTTTGCTCTAATTTTTCACTTCTATTTTTATATTAGAATTGAATGGAACATTTTATGTTCTAACACATTTCAACCATGTAAATTATATACTTAGGATTGATGAATTGTACATAAAATCCAAAAAAAAAAATCAGTTAATGTGTTATATGAACATTAAAATGGTCATTTAAATATTAAACAATAATATTACCCCAGCAGAAAATGAACTTAACGTAAAAATTGATAGAAATAAGTTTAAGGGGTGCAAAACATGACGAGTTTAAAAGTTATGTGATTCAAAGTGTTGATTTGATAACTATGAAACTTAAAGTGCAATTCTCCAAAATTATAGAGATGTAAAGTGTATATTAGTCTTTAATTCGCAAGTACAAATTTAAATATAATAAATTTTAGAATTTACCGGAAAACAAGAGAAACTCTTTAAAATTTTTAGTTTAATTCAATAAAAGATCATTCACACGATTTATTTTTTCATTTGTGAAAGTCAAGAAATATATAATCAAATCAAAGAACAATATTAGAAAATGAAAATGAGCAGTTAAAACTCAAACTCAAAAGACTTGTAGAAGACCAAACTCAAAAAACACATAGCGGGTGTTTATTTGAAACACAAAACACACACACACACACACACTCCAACAGTCCAAAGTCCAAACACATCTCCTTGTTTCTCTCAATCTCTCTCTCTGTCTGTCCATTTTTCTAGAGAGAGAAAGCTTGAGCTTCTACTTGTTCATCAATGGCCTTCTTATCTTTCCTTGGCAGAGTACTTTTTGTTTCTGTTTTCATGCTTTCTGCTTGGCAAGAGTAAGCCCTTGTTCTCTTCTCTCCCTCTTCAGATCTACTACTTCATATCTACATATATACACATTTATATATGTAGTTGCTTAGTCTTGTATATTCATTTAAATTATGTTACTTTGTTTGTGTTGGGGTAGTTTTATATGATATAAGTACTAGATCTGATAAGGGTTTGGGATTTACTGCTTGTTTAGTAGTTTTTGAGTTGTAATATTGTTTTATTTACTTCATATTTCTCTGATCTTTAGTAAAGTTTGCATCTTTCTGTTAGATTTATGCAAGAATGGTTAAATTTTGTGTGTAAAGATGTGGGGTTTGTTTCTTGAAGTTTGACTATAAGAGTTATACTTCTTGATAAAAGTAATTTGTTTTGTTGAAGTCATAGATAGGAATTTGACGTTGGTTATTGAAAGAATATAGGTCATATTAGTTTTTTATACCATTGCAAGGGGATCAGAATTAATAGGGTAACAAACACAGTTTGCAGGGGGTGTTGAGTATGAGGGGTGAGCGATTGGACAGGGCCCTGAATTTATGCGACATATATATACACACATATATGAAATTCAACAAAAATAGTTGGTTTCTTAGTAAAAAAATTTGGTCAAATTATACTTAATAAAATTAAGGAATATGGATAGTACCCATCAATTTTGATACTTTTAAATTAATCATGCTTTAGTAATATATAATTAAAATATTTTTATATAATATATGATGAAGGGCACAATTTTAAAATTTTGCACATGATCCCAAATTTTTTGCCCCTCCCCTGACGGGTTATTAAAGATTAATCTCGAATTCTCGATGATTCCATTGTAAATATTAATGGAGTGGGCAGGATCTTTTTTATTTAAATTAACTAAAAAAATGATGTATTAGGTAGCTTATTTTTCATGGGAGCGGTGTGTTATTGGCAAAGCTATTGTCTTTCATCTTGCTAGGGAAGGTGAAACTTTAGTAATCTCCCCATTTTCTAGAAACAATATAGTTTATAGAGATTAGGATGGTGGTTTATTGATTCTTGCGGCACATATTCTTAAAAAATTCAAACGATATAGTTGCTTTTAAATTTTTTTATTGTCCCTCTTCACCAGTGTTTTTTAATTTCTAGAACTTTTACATATTTTGGAAGCCTTATAGGTTGGATCTTAATTATAGCCTTTGATAGTTTGTCAATGCATGATTGCAGATATTTGAACTGAGATAGGCTTATAGTATAAAAATAATAAATAATAAGTAAATGGTAGGCTGACCTGTTTTGCTGTTTGCTTCACATGCATATCTTACCCACTTGAATGAGTGAGTTGTTGGGGGAGTTCTGGAGCTGAAAAGTCTTTATTATTAGTCTTTTAAACAACTATTGGTTTTTCATGATTGTGGGAACTTGTTAGTACCATGTTTTGTATGTCACATGCCATGTTGAATGGCATGTTCAGTAGGTGGACTTTGATTGTATGCCGTAATTGATCATTCGACATGTTGCTGGGTGAAGCGCCTTGGTGGATATCTTGCTGCCTCCTCAGCAAGCTGCAGTGAGCGATTAAAATGCTCCTTGCAGAGTTTTCTTAGGGTGCCAATAGAGGGAAAACTCTAACCAGGGCTCAAATCCAAGCGGGAGTTATGAATAAGGGCCAGGACCATTTGGTAGTTTTGACTTTAATTTCCCTTATTTGTTAAAATCCTAAGACCAAGATTATAATTACAATCTTATGTGATAGTTGTAGGTCAAATTGACGTACAATTATCACATAAGATAATTGTCTGTTGTCGCGGGTGTGCAAGCAGGTTCAGTTGGCAAATAAAAAAAGTCTGTTGTTTCTTGTTTTTATCACTACCCTGTTTAATTCCTTGACCTTGCTGTGATGTTGAAACATAGGTTTGTGAAACTGCTATTGTAGCAATATATGCTATCTCCTGTATCTTCGAAGGAAGTTGACGCACAATTCCTTTCTGTGCATTAGTACTATAGTTTTATCATTAAAAGAGTTGTGTTGCTCTTCCTAGAATAGCAACATAGAGATTTCAAAAGCTACCGCACGTGTTTATGTACATGTCATTCTCTATGTTACCCCAACTCTTTATTTCAACATGGGTACTCGTCTTATGCACTCGACAATAAAACATGGGCTTGACACTTCATCCTCAGGAACATTTTTCTCTATATAATTATGTATATACTTAAGAGAAATATATTGATTAATAAATGAAGAAATATATTATAAAATGAACATAATAATTTACAAATTATATATTTATATATCATATATATATAATTTTGGATTATGATATTATCGGATACAGATGTGCCTATATTCATATTTGTATTCAAAATTATCGGACTCAAATATGGATAATATTCAAATTACTTCGGATGCGGATAATATTCGTTTTATTTCAAATATGAATACAGATATTTTGAATAAATATCGGATTTTTAAAATTTTTTGACAGCCCTAGTTGGGCCAAGGCATAAAATTTTTCAAAATTTGCCGTGTCTGGAACTTTTATACTAATACAAGTAATAATAGTAAGGGCAATTGTGTCTTTTCCCTTGTTAAGAGTTGGTTATATTCAAGTTGAGTGTATAAATAGTTGATAGAAATTTTGTATTTCAGTTAAGCATTATGAATATATGAAAATGGAACTTGTTCCACCATTCTCTCTCTAGTTTCTAACTAACTTTCTCATTCTAGATTCCATCTTCCTGTGCAAGTCCCTTTGCTATTCTGATCTGATCTCTCTCTAATTCTCTGTCCTTCCTCTAAATCTCTGCTAAAACTACTCTGTTTCTATCATTTCTATCCTTATATTACTGTAATTCAGCTTATAAACTCAGAAAATAACAAAAATATACAAAAACACAACTTAGGAACTTGTAGTTCCTGACATATACGTATCTATATAAGTTGGACTTTGGACAATCTTGCCAACTCTAGGTAACAATAACATAAATCATTCTCATGTTATTACGTGGACCATGTCAGGAACTAGGGTTTCTTCTTTTGTATTTTTCAATATTTTTGTGATTTTCTGTATATATATGAGATTGCAGTTGCAGAGAATAGAGATAAACAGATAGAATAGCAGCTTAGATAGAGAAATTAGGGAGATTAGATCAGAAGTAGTAGAGATATAGCAGAAGAACAGGTAGAGATAAGAAACTTGCAGGAGAAGATAGAGTCTAGAGAGAGAGAGTGGTGAAAAATACACTCCATTTTCATATATCAAATCATAAACTGGAATGTACATAAAGTCTTGCTATTTGTACTATTACTACTATTGTCCGGTAATTGTAATTACTTAACTACCCTTACTAGTTACTAATAATTACTATTACTATTACTAGTAAGCTATTGTAGAGTTCCTGACAGGCCGATGCTTAATGATCCTAAAACCAGATTCCTAGATATACCTAGGGAAAACCAGTTATATATGAACACACATAAGAGGTGCCTCACCAGTTTCTGTTATTAAACTTTTCATAAAGTTTATATAAGAATTGTACATGAGTATGCTATAACTGCATGTGACGTTATCATTGTTCTTTTGTGTGAAGTTTTATGTTCCTGTTTGCAGATACCAAGACTATGGTGTAGATGGAGGGGCAGCAGCAAAGTCCCTTGGTCCAAAGTTCGATACTATCTCAAAGCATTTTACAACCCATACAGGGTTGCAAGTGCCAGATTTTGAAGTGAGATTTTGTTCTTCATTTTGTCTTAATTAAACCACCAGATTTGTTTTTTTTCTAACTTTTATTTACAACATAGTAACTGAGTATATTAATTTACCGAATTGATGTTACAGATCAAATTTGCAGTTGCTGCTGCAATCGGCTTTAAGACTTTAGGGGGGATTTTCTTCATCTTAGGCAGCTCCATTGGGGCTATTCTTTTGGTAAGTAATGCATGTGCTTTTATTTTAGAACTGTGCCGGGTTATATTGACTACAAAACTTATCTGGTGCTTCTGTCTTGTTCTTTCTGTAGCTTTTGCACCAGGCAATTTTTACACCAATCTTATATGACTTCTATAACTATGATGTCGACAAAGCTGAATTTGCTCAACTCTTTGTAATATTCACACAGGTTAGTAAATTTAGCTCAACTTTTCACGTTGAAAATGAACAGAACTAAGCCTGAATGTTTAAAATCTGAGTAAACAATTGGTTGCTCTACTGCAGAATTTGGCTCTTGCTGGGGCACTCCTCTTCTTCATTGGAATGAAGAATTCGTTGTCAAGGAGGACACTTAAGAAAAAGACCGTTGTTAAAGCAAAGACTGGTTAAAGAAGAAATGAATGGCATGCATGACCTGTGGAGCTTGCAACATAATCCCCCTGAGTT
The DNA here is from genome assembly GCA_028671895.1 of Oenanthe sinensis. Classification (NCBI taxonomy): domain Eukaryota; kingdom Viridiplantae; phylum Streptophyta; class Magnoliopsida; order Apiales; family Apiaceae; genus Oenanthe; species Oenanthe sinensis. Next base: position 27,100,669 of record CM053813.1, on the reverse strand, counting down.
GTCAGGGATTTATATTTGTACCCATATATTAGACAGTGACTCTCTTTGTTCAATCGTGTTCCAATCCTGTTTCCAAATACGTTGTAATCTTTTTCTAGTCTAAGGTAAAAAATTTCAAGGACACAAATTAAGTTATTATAGTTTGACAAGAGATTACCGTGTTGATCACAGTGATGCAGCATCTTTTACTGTTTTTATGTATTATATGAACCATTATTAGAGAGATGAGTTCCTATTTGTTAAACAAATTTTAACTATACGATACTGTGTAATTCATTTTTTATTTTTCCTCAATAACAAGAGTAAGCACATCCCCTCCCTTTTTACATGATGTAACTATTATTACATCCATAGTGGACGTATTATTAATTGAGAAGAGTAAGGTTGACTGGCAGGGATCTAAAAGGATGTCTTACAATTTGGTTGACTTGAAGAATCTTAAATATGGGTCAAGTACATCCTAAGTGTCACGGGGTCAATTTTTCCAACTTTGATTTTGATCCTGCGTGGCCTGATTTCACTACAAAACCAGCCAGCCTTCTCAAGAGGTTGTCGCCCAACAACCTAAATTAATTTTGCAACAGAATTACAAAGAACCAAGAGAGCAACACCAAGTTCCTTGTGTGTGTAAGTGTGCTTAATTACCAAGCAAATGTAAAACACACATAATTTACGTGCTCCATAGCCCAACTTTATATTACCATAAATATAAAGGATTAGAATCAAGAATATGCTTTCAGCCTTTGCCTAACTGCCTAGTATAAATATTACAAGCGCAGAATTCTATTACTTGTTCTCTCTCTCAATTACATATATAAATTAGCCTATTTATACATGCATTTTGAATTTCCAACTGGTGGGCAGTTTCTATAACTGCATGACAGTTTTCATAACTGCATAGCAGTTCCACAACTGCCCAGGCCCATGCTCCAACTGCTCCCCATGATTTCCCCAACTCTTGGGCAGTTATTTGCAACATCCAAAGCCTGTCATTTATATATATATATATATATATATATATATATATATATATATATATATATATATATAAGCCTATATATATATATATATCATTTTAATTACTCCCGAATTTGGTGCCTTCCCATGCATGACACTTGTCAAATTCTCCTTTATCCCACAAAACATGTGCCCAGCTCATGCCTTGACTTAGCCAACTTGGACTTCAGCTTCAGCTCCCATCTAAGTGCTTTGCCCACATAAAATTAGCCCACAAGCCAACTCAATATCTTAGAAATCCATGGCGCCCCAGTTGTGGCCAATGTACCGTTCCATGACACCGCTTACGCCAAGCGCACCAATGCGCGCCGCTACCCAGCTCAGCGTCACTTGACTTTGGTTTGTGCCATAGTGTGCCAAACCAAAATCTTTAAACCAAAAGGTGTTACAAACCCTCCCCCACTTAGAGTTTGATGTCCTCATCAAATTGCTGACCCATTTGAGAAAACCTCCTTCCGAGTAGCAAAACACAATATCAAAACCCAATGCCTTATTAAACCAAGGCTGGAACCATATGCATCTAGGCACCACTGCCTTAAGCCAACTACCATAAGCTGACCAAAATCAACCCAATACCCGTTTCCATCCTTCTAAATAAAAATCACCTTGCGCCATGCTTTATGACTATGTGTAGACGCCCAACCGCCTACACACCCAACGCTTGATGTCCTAAGTCCCAGCGGTGTCCCCAGCCCTAGGAGACAAAAACTCAGGCCCTTTAAATTCTGGAGTCTTGGGACAACAATGATACCTTTTGCACGCTACCTTTGCACCTTGATAGATTCCCAATTCCATCTGCCCTCCTTTGAATTCTTTTGCATGAGTTCCATCATTTAGGCCATCATAAGCCAAGGTTGTTAACATCCCAACCCGTGTGGATCCATCAGTACATTATTTGAACATATAAAGTTCTAGACTGTCACATCCCAGCCTATCCAAATAGCCATATCGCTGAATATTGGTGCGCCCATCGTGGGCATACACCTAATCTTCCTCACAAAGATCAGCCCATGAAGAAGCCTGCTTCCCAGCCTTTGGGCACTTATTTATAAAGTGTGGTCCTCCACAGATGTAGCACACAATCACTTTAGCACTTGATTGAGCAACGCCAAACAACATAGCACCATCATGACCAACAACAGTTTTAGAAGCTTCTTTGCTTTCACTCCCAACTTCAGTACCCCTATTAACCAAAGAACGAACCATTTCTTTATGGGGACAGACCCTTGCAAAATGAGGCCCTTCATATATGAAACACAACTTTATTTTTGAAGCCCTCAATTGTCCAACGCTCTTGATTTAAGTTTGAGTACTTTGTGCACCATGCACCACTTTCTTCCCACGATTCACAATAGATGTGCTTGGGCTAGAAACATTAACATCAAATTTAGAAAGGCCACCATCCAACGAGATTTTAGCAACATCCCGCCTAAAGAACATCATTTCATATCTGAGTTCCTGCAATCCCTCCAACCAACGATCGGCAATAGAGGCAACCTGCAAAGACAATTCATTAAATCTGCCTTCAACATCATCCATATGATTTCCCACGGTTTTCTTCATCTCATCAAGGTCCTCCTTCATGACTTGGCATTTCGTAACCAACAGCAACAAGTTAGCATCCAATGATTGACACATAACTTCTTCAAACCGAGCAACATCTCCATAGGCGTCACTGTCCAGCGGATTCTCCATGAAGTTTAGATGACTTTAACCAACAAAATCAAGCCATAAAGAGCAACGAAGCTCTGATATCAGTTGTCATGGGGTCAATTATTCCAACTTTGATTTTGATCCCGCGCGACCTGATTTCACCACAAAACCAGTCAGCTTTCCCAAGAGGTTGTCGCCCAGCAACCTAAATTTACTTTGCAGCGGAATTACAAAGAACCAATAGAGCAACACCAAGTTCCTCGTGTGTGTAAGTGTGTTTAATTACCAAGCAAATGTAAAACACACAGAATTTACGAGCTCCACAACCCAACTTTATATTACCATAAATATAAAGGATTACAACCAAGAATATGCTTTCAGCCTTTGCCTAACTGCCTAACATAAATATTACAAGTGCATAATTCTATTACTTATTCTCTCTCTCAATTACATATATAAATTAGCCTATTTATACATGCATTTCGAATTTCCAACTGGTGGGCAGTTTCCATAACTGCATGACAGTTATGATAACTGCATGGCAGTTTTCATAACTGCATGGCAGTTTTCATAACTGCATGGCAATTCCACAACTGCCCAGGCCCATGCTCCAACTGCTCCCCATAATTTCCCCAACTGTTGGGCAGTTATTTGCAACATCTAAAACCTGTCATTTATATATATATAAGCCTATATATATATCATTTTAATTACTCCCGAATTTGGTGCCTTCCCATGCATGACACTTGTCAAATTCTCATTTTATCCCACAAAACATGTGCCCATCTCATGCCTTGACTTAGCCAACTTGGACTTCAGCTTCAGCTCCAGCTCCCATCTAAGTGCTTTGCCCACATAAAATTAGCACACAAGCCAACTCAATATCTTAGAAATCCATGGCGCCCCAGTTGTCGCCAATGTGCCGCCCCATGACACCACCTACGCCAAGTGCACCAATGCGCGCGCCGCTGCCCAGCTCAGCGTCACTTGACTTTTGTTTGTGCCTTAGTATGCCAAACCAAAATCTTTAAACCAAAAGGTGTTACATAAAGCAATACTAAGGACATAACTAGATATAATATAAGAATAATCAAAGTCAACCTTAAATTTTGTGATACAATCTTATTTACTCTAAATGCAGGGTACTGACAGATCCACCAACAAACAATCTTGTAATATCTTGTAAATTTTGATCGCAAAAAAGAGTTGAAGGCTTTTGATGAAACTAAATTAGGTGTTAAAGGTCTTGCTGATGCTGAGATACTTAACATACCAGGAATGCTTATTAGGACACCTGATGAGCTTTCTAAAGAATTGACCTATTCCAGGACTCACCTTCAAGTTCCAGTAATAGATTTTCAGGGCATTGAAAATTCGGACAGGCGAAAGCAAATAATTTCTCAAGTGCAGCAGGCATCAGAGCAATGGGGATGAGCAATGGGGATTCTTCCAAGTGGTGAATCATGGTATCCCTCTGAGTGTGCTGGAGGGAATGATTGACGGGGTACGTTTGTTTCACGTACAAGATTTAGAGGAAAAGAAACGATTGTATACTTGTGATTTTGCGAAAAAAGTTAGATTTAACAGCAATTATGATTTGTTTCAATCCCATACGGCTTACTGGAGGGACACATTGGCTCTCACTATGCTGCCTTCTAATCCACTTTGTCCTGATGAATTACCCGAATCATGCAGGTAATGTATATTTCTCTTACAGCGAACCTATATTCTGTACCGTAACGATGTAATTGGCCACATATATATTACGTACTCCCTGTATCTTAGAACTTGGAATTTTCTTCGGTAAAATATAATTTTAACAAGGTTGAATGAAATATATGCGTATCAGTGTTTGCATGCAGTCATCTATTTTATTAGTCATGCTTATGCATGTATTAAGCTGTTAAATTGGCAGATCCACGTCAATGCTGTTCATAAAGCATACTCCTTCCGTCCTAAATTAATGATCTCGTTTGACTTTTACCTGGTTAAATTGATCAAAGTTTGTCTGAGAATTACATATAATATATAATTGAAAAAAATTATAAAAATATATCATTAAAAAGTATATTTAATTTATTTTAAAATATATTTTTCAGTTTTTTGAAATCATAAAAGAATAATTTGTAATTCTTAGTCTGAATCAAATTGACCACAAAAAAGTCAAACAAAACAGTTAGTTTGGGACTAAGAGAGTGTTATAGAGTGGGAGATACTCTAATTGAGCTATTATAAGAGGCTCTAGGCCTAAAAGCTGACCATTTTAAGACCATGGAATGTACTGAAGGCCACAACACAGTGTGTGGCCAACACAGATCTTCTCTTATATGGATACTAGTCAATAAAGCCGCAGCGTAATAATATTTTTATAAACTCTTAAAAATTATATGAAATTAATTTTATAATTTTGGAAAACAATTTATCAAACATACAATTATAAAGTGACTTTATTCAAAGTAACATTAGGAATATACATCTTACTCTTATAATAATTTATAAATTAGTCAAAAAAATATTTTATAAATTGATTGTTAAATAAATAATTGATCACTTTTTTATATATAAAAACGTGAAATATTTAAATATTGTCAAATTAAAATGGGCTGAAAATTAAATATTCTTTCATCATCGATACGATAGATAAATAATACTCCCTTCGTCCCAACAACTTGTTAACATTTGGGTTGGACACGGATGTTAAGAAAATTATATAAAGTATTATAAAAGAGAAAGAAAAGTGGATGAAAGAGAAAGAAAAATGAGTAAAGTGGTGGAGTCAATTGATATTTAATTGATAGATTTGAAAAGGTGGATGAAAGTAGTGAGTGAGAGTAAATTTTATAATATAAAAATTTACTATTTTTAGAAAGTTTTGAAATGTAAAGAATTGGATGTGACATCCAAAAAGGAAAATGTAAAGAATTGGATGAGATAGAGAGAATATAATTTACAACTTAACTTAAAAGTTTCTCATATATTCTTTATTGTCGTTTTTGATTTAATTGTCCCCCTAATACAAAATAAAAATAGACTTGATTATCTTAAATGTTATTATATATATAATCATTGTTGAATTTTCTCAAAATGCAAGTGAGCTTATTTTTAAAAAATAATAATATAGATTATAAAATTTTAATATTTAACACACTTTTTCTAATTGAGCCGCTATTTCTTTAAACATTTTTCCGGGAAATGAATCGTTTTATAATTGTTTATTTACATCTCACGTAGATTCTAGATCGACAACATAATAACCAAATTTTATCATTTATAAATAAAAACCATAATATGAATATTAAATTATAACAATTATCATGTTTTCCTTATAGAGCTGCTTGCTTGTCATACACATTTCTCGCCAATGAGTCACTCATTTTTCTTTGATTCTCACAATATTATTTTTATTAGAGAATAAGTCAACTTATATTTAATAAATTTACTTTTATAAAACTTACAATTAAAATATGTTAATATTTAATAATTAGACTTCTAATTAGAGGAAAAATAGTAATTGAAATCCTAATTAGAAAGTAAGTACTAATTAGATTGGACTTTTAATTAGAATAAGTTAATATTTCCTTATAAGAACCTAATTATAGATTCTAGCTCACCCAAAAAATTTATTTAGAAATAATTAGATGACAAAAAGTAATTAGACTCTTATTGGAAGACAAATAGGAATATATATAATTTTTTAATACATAAATTCTAAAAAAATTTAAAAAATAATTTCGAGCGATTTGAGAGCGCCCGATAATTCACCTTTAAAAATCATACCATGAATATTAAATTCTAACGATTAACAGACTTCTCCTTATTGAGCCGTTCTCTCGTCAAACACATTTCTCGTCAATAATCACTCTATCGTTTCTTCTTTAAATTTCCCATATTAGAGAATAAGTCAACTTATTTTTTGTAAATTTGACTTTTATAAGACTTACTGTTAGAATATGTATTTACTTATTAGAAGTAAACACACATGTAATAAAAATTATGATTTTTATTTTTTTAATTAAAATATGTAATACATATTTTTAGATCAAACCACTTAAAAATATGTGTCAAAAATTAAAACAACTTAAAAAAAACCGTGGGAGCATTCAATGTCTTTTAATATTTATGTATTTACCGATACATATTTTGATTGAAATCAGCGCACAGTTCAAAATTCAGAAGGCAGGTTTACAAATGTTTGAAATAAGCAAATGTGGCAGCAGCCAAAATGAAAAACCAGTTACTCGTATAAAACAAGAAAAAAAGAAATGGAAAGATGGGGAATAATATGGCACGGCCTAATCAATTAATTTTTTGGGCTTAACATAATAAAATAGGCAAAGATCACAATACAATATCATCCAGACTGCTAATACATCCTACATGCCCATAACGATGCTATATTATAGAAGTTTAGACAATGAAGCCAGGTCAATAGCAACCACCACAATCTCTTAACGAAAGCTTCCTCTGTCAAGGCTTTGGAGGTGGTGAACTGCTGCTACTGCTTCTTCCTCTCCTAAGAAGAAAACATCATGCAAGCAACCAACATAGTATTAGTTACTAACATCAATAATAGTAGTAGCTCAGCTCTTAATGCCAATGATAAAGGCTTGTATTATAGCAAAATTCGTGGACTTCCATGGCATAGCTGCAGTATGCAGAATCTTGGACTTGCATAGCCCAGGTTGCACTATGCAGATTTTTGGTCCTTTTGGACCAGCACAGCCAAAGATTGTTTTATAGCAGAAATACAAAGGGACTGCACAAGTATAACCAGATTAACCAGTTCAACTGAAAAAATTATACAGTAGACAAAAATTATTGGATACATGATGTAACAATGTACCATTAACATAACATATGACAAAAGTAAGAATCCTACATGACTTCCACAAGTTCTAGATTTCCTAAAAACTGGATTGGGAAAGGAACAATGCATAATGTGCACATTATTACATAGGATTCTTGTATAATGTGCACATTATAACATGCAACTCATGACACTGGCAAGTTCACATTAGAACCTATAAGGGAACAGAGTCCCACAAAATATTAATCAAAATTTGCTGCACTCATCTTATTTTTGCGGAAAAAAAAGGATGAGTGCACTCATCTTATTAATCAGTATCAACATCATTTTTTTTAAAAAAAGAATCTTATTGGTCATGGTAAAGGAAAAGTTAAGGTGTTGCCCAAAAATTCCAAAAAAAAAGTGAGTTTTATTAAATTTTCACACATACTTTAACAAAGTATTGGCTCAAAGATTTCAAACTCTCAATTTTTCAATAGAATTGCACATAAATAAATATTTATAATATTAATATATTTTATTCTGCATCTTTTAGTATATTTAATTTTTGCTGAAAGATATTTAACATATTTATTAAAAATTTTGACGTCCCCATATTTTGGACAAGTTCGCCATGTCGTCAATTTTAGAATATCGAATACAACAGTCGGACTTATGTTGTGTCCGACATTCAATACCCAAGCCAAAAAACATAGATTAAAATTCTATGGAATCATTTTTTAAATATAACCAGAAGAGAGATGAGAAAGAAAAAGAGCTGACAATAAACTTTTACTTTAGCATCTAAAAAAGGAGTACCTTCTGGGACTACGACTCCTTGATATCTTCCGAACCACCTGTAATAAAAGCTGCTATCAGATACTGAAAAGGGATATTCATAATAACTACAGAGAATTAACACTAACCTTGCGTGGGCTAGGAGATCCAGAATAAGATGATGACCTTCCACGTCTTCCAGGTGGAGCTCGACCTCTGTCAATAACAAGTATTTTAAACACACATAGGAAGGGCAGATCATAAAAAATGAGCATCTGAAAAACCTTTAGCTCAATCTAAGCAAGCAGGTAAGAGCTAGCATACCAAAGTTCATTTGTTGAATTGTCAATTTCTCAACAAAAAAGATACATAACATGTTGGGCTTAAATATTACAAAGATGTTTTGATCTGTTTAATTTTTTTTAATAAAAAAAATGTGTATCCTTGCGAGCTTAAACATGTTGACATAAACACTTATGTGTGTTACCTCCGCGGAGAGATTGATCTAGAACTTGAACGAATAGTTCTACGCATAGGAGAACGGGTACGTCTACGAGGAATTGGAGATCTTCTTGGGGGGCTGCCAGCTCGTCTAGGGGAGCTGAGAAGGAAGTAAGTATTAAAAGGAAAAAAGAAAAAGAGTATGCATTGATACAAATATACAAGGATTGAAGGTAATATTATACTATGAATGCACTTGGTTTTGAAATACGTGTAGGCATCATTTATTTCTGCAACTTGGTGTCCTTTGTTACTCCAACTCTTCATTTTGCCTCGAGTACCCTAGTTGGATACTCGGACATGGGTATTTTTCAAAATATTTCCGAGTCCAGACACTTGGACATGTATCCACGTTGAACACTTCCAGCGAGTCCAGGTAACAAAGTTGGTGTCTAGGTACTGGCATATAGAACCATTCGCATATCCATTGATAATACAAAAATGCTACTTGTCAGACATAGTTCCAAAATAATTGAACCTATCAGCAAAACCTAGCTATCTGGTAACAGCATATCTACTGTAGTTATAAAACCACTTACCGTCGCCTTTGAGGTGGGGGAGAACATCTACCACGAATTCTTGAAGGAGAGGCCCTGTCAAAAATCAATTGGTTAAATAATCATATCATGTCAAGTAGTTGGCCTCCCAGTGATTCAGATAAAAACCAGGAGATAGATAGAAGGTAATAGGAGACAATCTATCTTACCTTTTTGGCGGAGAGGACGGTGAGCGACCTCTGAATGGAGATGCAGGCTTTCTCCTAGGAGGTGGTCAATTCAATAATAGAACATCAATCTTCCAGATCAGTTGAGCCACTGAAGCTATTGTTTAGCATTACAAAACTTATTTAAACATACCCCATCCATGTATGCCTAGGCCTTTTAATGCGACGGTTGGGAGAGGGACTGCGAGAACTGAGGCTTTGAGAGCGACTTGAAGAGGAAGTCAAGGATCTAGAACGAGAGTCACTAGAAGATGATCCTGATATTGAACCTGATGCTTTCGCCATTCAGATTATTATAATATTAAATTTCACCCAACCCTAACTTTTACAGATTCAAATACACTTGCACTACTACTCTCTATGTCTCCTCTATCTATCTACTGTATGATCCCGTAATTGTGGGTACATTCCCTACCAGCCCACAGCCCAACTTGTAAGGCAGGATATAATTTTATACCATTGCATCTAACCTTTTTAAATTTTGTGAGGAATTTGATTAAGATAAAGAAATTATGACATGGTTTCATATTTGATCTGGATATAAACTTCATTACTCAACCTTAAAAAATAATCTCAAATTGTTGGGTTCACCTATTCACATCTTCCAACTGAAATTCCCATCTAGGCCTCCTATTCCATCTTCAACTGGAATCTGCTGGATGTTGATTCCAAGAGGCTCTGCTTTGTCCTTTGGAAGTAGTATGTCAGGTGGTGAGGAGTCTCCAACAGTAGAGCCAACTGCTGTTGCTGGAGCAGCTCTCTGTTCTTGCACTCCAACTATATTAACAACAATACATCATACATGCATGGTCCACCATCTCCTTGGAGGTCCAAAGTTTGTTGCTTCTCCCCAACAACAAGAAAATCGGTTAAAAAGCATATTCCTTTCTCATCATTGTATTCAAGGCCACAAGCCAACACACAGATTACGAAAAATTTATATTTATTATACCTAATTTTTATTTATTAACAAATTAATTCTTTTAATTAATTTATTTTCATCCACCTCTTTAATAAATTTATATAACATAAGAAAATATAATATATATTAACATAAATTCTCAATCTCTACAAAAATTTCATATTGAATATCAACAAAAATATAATATAAAAATATTTATATATTTAAATATTAATCATACTAGTCAATCCGTGAATCGTACTAATTATAAACTTGTTAAAATTAATTAGTAAAATGAACTTTGTCGCAGTTTGTGTGCTGACGGTATGTTGCAACTTCATATGGATATCCTTTGCGGACAACTTATCCTTTTATAATGTTTATGAAATCATTTACTTTGAAAGTTTGAGAAGGCTGCTTTTTATTGTACTCCCCGACATTCCAAAATAAGTTTCGCTTTAACTTTTTGTATGCATTTTAAGGTGTAAAAAAATTTCTTCCATAACTTATCTTTCCAATTCTTTTCTTATGAATAAAAATTTAAATTGTATATTTTTATTTAAAAATAATAATTAGAAAAATGAATTGTGTAAATAAATTTTTTTATATCGTCAAAGTCGCACTTGTTTTGGAATGAAATGAGTATCTTATTGTTATATGAGGTAGCCCTGCGTTCGAAACTGTTTAAAATATAGAAACGTACTACGTAAATTTAAGCCATCGCCTTGTTAACATAGATTGAATAGTAAGCAAAGTCGACTCCATATTAATTGAATATTCAGATTCATAAAAGTCTATTATAGTGTAAATCTCCATCACTATATACGTGCAGCGTAGTTCTTCTTAACCCACCAAAACAATAATGGATGTTTTAGACACGAAAACATCTCAAGTGAATTCTGTCCGAGAAAAGGAGCTCAAGGCTTTTGATGACACCAAATTAGGTGTCAAAGGTCTTGTTGATGCTGGGATATTAAAAATTCCAGGAATATTTGTTAGGCCAACAGATGAGCTAGCTGAAGAATTGACTTATTCCAGGACTCAACTACAAGTGCCGGTAATAGATTTTCAGGGCATCGAAAATTTGGACCGTCGAAAGCAAATAATTGCTCAAGTGAAGCAGGCATCAGAACAGTGGGGATTCTTTCAGGTGGTGAATCATGGTATCCCTCAGAGTGTGCTAGATGGAATGATTGATGGGGTACGTTTGTTTCACGAAAAAGATTTAGAGGCAAAGAAACAATTGTATACTTATGATTTGATGAAAAAGGTTAGATTCAACAGCAATTATGATCTGTATCTATCCCGAGCTGCTAATTGGAGGGACACAATAACTTTCACTTTGCTGCCTTCTAATCCACTTACTGCTGATGAATTACCAGAATCATGTCGGTAATATACCTCTCCCTATATATATATATGTTGCATACAATAGTGTAACGAGATAGAGGCTAGCCAAGAATGAAGTCCCGGCTATAACTGAACTTTTTAGACACAATTGTTTTTTAAATGTCAGGAGAATTTCTCAAACCATGACATATCTTAAAAAATCAGTGTCTAATTGTTATTTACTGTTGGATCGTAATTAAAAACTACACACAACAATGGGGCAGTTATATAAATTATTAAACAAGAACAGGCAGATTAAACCAATTAACAAAACAAAGCACGAAGGTAAAAACAAGATATTAGTAACTGTAATGACAAGAGAAAAGATCGAAAACTTAGCTCTAACAGAAGCTTTATCGCATACACTGAAAGAACTAATAGAACAACTGAGTCGCCAAGCCTTGCTAGAAGTCTTGACTGTTCTTGAAGAGATTATTGCCCCACTACGCTGTGTTGGGTTGCAGCAATATCACTTCCAGGATAAAACAGCACAGAGTACTTCGTCCACAGATACGTAGCACTCAACAGCGACTAGCACCTCAGTTCGCCTAAAAAACCTATGCACTTTATATATGCGAGGTAGGAGAAAGAGGCACACCTCAATTTGCCCGACAACCTATGCAATTTATTTTTAACTATGCAAGGTACAAGCAAGAGGCACGCAAGCTAGATGCTCTACTCAATTAGATGTGCACGCCTCAATATATAGGCATCTTGAGTTGCTCTTCTCTTATTCTACTCGATGTGGGATGTAGAGTTTTTCAAAGAAAATAGAGTTTTGCAAGATGGGTTTTATTTGTTACTTATATTATTCAGATTAAGTAATATTAATATTACAATATATATATAGAGTCTGATTATTTAAATAATCCTTACTCAATATATTTAATATTAATATTAAATAATCAATATAAATAAATCAAATACATTTGCAATTAAAAGATATAAAGTACTCAATAGCATCATGTGACATAATCATTCTACTTACACTAGTAGTTGTAAACAACACTAACACAAGATGCTATATAAACTTATTATCCTTCCTTTACAAATTCAATGTGGGACAAACCCCACATAACCCATTTCAAACAAGCAACTTCAACTCAATTTCTTTATGGATTACACTAAGAAAATGTCTTAGATCAAAACATGAAAGTTTAAGTCCTCGTAGCAAGGAACAACTTCCATCAGTTAGTTTCCGGAAATTACATCAAGAACATATCAAAAATATGTCTTAAACTTTCCATTTTCTAACAATCCCCCACAAATCCATACAGAAATGCATATCAGGTTCTACTCATGACTTGTTTTTCAGAGTTGGTACCCGTCAAGGTTTGAACCCTCCTAAGTCCTCTACTTCGATGGCTACCGGATATAGATGGAATGTTTCACCTTGAATCTTTATCCGTTTGGTGTAACCACACTCCATAGACGACGACAAGTCAAAGACTATGGTGCTAATCTACGGCTTTGAGACGTTAATGGTCATGTCTCGATCCTGTTCGTCGAATGCTTCGAGGAATAACCCTATCCTCTAATTGCGACCACACAATAACATTCGCTTAGCTGGGCATCTCCAAAGATGTACTGCCAACATCTCGTCTCACGACTTGACCCCATTCAGAGTTCTTAAAACTCTTGCTAACTAGCAGTTACAGTACCTCTTGAGGTTTACAGTGGAAAGACTCAGATACGTGAGTATCTGTATATATGTAGTAGAGGTACTACCGAATCACCCTCACAACTTGTTATTACCACATTGAATACACTTCGAGGGATCTCCTCTCAGGTGTATTGGGTTCCCGCTGTTGATGACTCAAAATGGGTTGTCAGTCCCATCCCCAACCTCGACTTAAGGACAACAGCATGCTCAAGTCCCTTAGTCAAAGGATCAGCCAGGTTATCTTGAGTTCCAATAAACTCAATAGCAATGATCCTGTCAGACACCAAACCCCTTATAGACTTTAGTCTAACTTGGACGTGTCTCTTGGTTTTCACATTATACTTCTTACTGTTTATTTTGTCGATAGTTGTACGACTATCACAATGAACAGCAAGAGCTGGAAGCGGTTGGCTTACTACAGGAATCACAGATATAAGTCCATGCAACCATTCAGCCTCGGTTCCCGTGGCATCTAGTGCACACAACTCAGCATCAAAGGTAGACCGAGTTACGATAGTCTGTCTAGCAGACTTCCAGGATATAGCTCCACCCGCAAGGGTAAATACGTATCCAGTCACTCCATTGGAACCAGATTTCTTAGCTATCCAACTTGCATCACTATATCCCTCTAGCACTCCAGGAAACCTCCTGTAATGCAAACCAAGGTAGATGGTGCCATTTAGATATCTAAGCACTCTATCAAGAGCATCCCAATGAGTCTTGTTTGGACAGCTTGTATATCTAGCTAACTTAGACACAGAAAAAGAAATATCTGGTCTAGTACCATTAGCAAGATATTGCAAACTCCCAATAATCTGAGAATATCTTAACTGAGACACAGGAACACTTGACTTATTCTTGACAAGAGCAACTTTTGAATCATATGGCGTGCTTGCGATTCTACAATTTGAATAACCATACTTCTCTAGTATAGATTTCTCTATATAATGAGATTGTGACAAGGTTATTCCATCAGCTGACTGAGTCAGCTTGATACCAAGAATCACATTAGCAGCACCCATATCCTTCATTTCAAAGTGCTTTTTCAAGAAACTTTTTGTCTCATTAATAATCTCAATATTGGTTCCAAACAACAATATGTCATCCACATACAGGCACAAGATTACTTTTTCATTTCCTTTAACCTTATAGTAGACACACTTGTCACTTTCATTAACCAAAAAATCTGAAGTCAAAACAGTTTCATCAAACTTTTTGTGCCAGTCTCTAGGAGCTTGTTTCAAACCATAGATGGACTTGATTAATTTACAAACTTTCCTCTCGTTGCCAGAAGCAACAAATCCTTCAGGCTGATCCATATAAATCTCTTCTTCAAGATTACCATGAAGAAAAGCTGTCTTTACATCCATTTGATGGATGATAAGACCATGTACGGAAGCCAATGCTATAAGCATTCGAATTGTTGTCATTCTTGCAACAGGAGAGTATGTGTCAAAGTAGTCAATGCCTTCCATCTGCCTAAACCCCTTAGCTACTAGCCTAGCCTTATACATATCTATTGAGCAATCCGGGTTCATTTTCCTTTTGAAGATCCACTTACATCCTATTGTAGTACACCCAGGAGGGAGATCAACCAACTCCCATGTTCCGTTAGAAACAATAGAGTCAATCTCACTCTTCACAGCGCCTTTCCAGTGCCTTGACTCTGAAGAATCCATGGCATGTCGAAAAGTTAAAGGTTCGTCCTCGACATTGTAAGTGATAAAATCACTTCCAAAGTCCTTGACCACCTTTGCACGCTTACTCCTTCTAGGTTCCTCTACTTCGTTAGGAGTAGAGCTACTAGCAGGATTCGCCCCCACATTTGTCATCCTTTCCACATAATCAGGAATGGAACTCGATGTGCGAGTGGGATCATCATCAGAAATACCCTGAGGTATACCAGTCTTCATAGGGAATACATTCTCAAAGAATGTTGCATCACGAAATTCAACTATAGTGTTTTCCACTATCCCATCTATGTCAGATTTTAACACTAAAAATCTCATAGCGATAGTGGTTTCAATATACCCCAGAAAGATGCAATCAACAGTTTTCGGACCCAGTTTCTTTCTCTTGTGTTCAGGGACAAGTACTTTTGCAAGGCAGCCCCACACACGAAGATACTTTAAACTAGTCTTTCTGTCTTTCCATAATTCATAAGGTGTCTTGTCCATATGTTTCAGAGGGACTCTGTTCAGAATATGGCAAGCCGTATTCAGAGCCTCTCCCCACATATACTTAGGCAACCCTGAATTAATTAGCATACTGTTAATCATATCTTTAAAGGTTCTGTTCTTTCGTTCTGCCACCCCATTAGACTCAGGAGTGTATGGTGGAGTTATCTCATGAACTATACCATTGTTTTTGCAAAATTCATTAAACGAGGTACCCGTATACTCTCCACCTCTATCAGACCTCAACCGTTTAAGTACTTTGCCAGTTTGTGTTTCAGCTTCATTTTTATACATAATGAATTTATCAAGTGCTTCATCTTTATGTTTAATTAGATAAACATGGCAATATCTACTACAATCATCAATAAATGTAATGAAATATCTTTTATTATCTTTAGTCAAAACACCACCAAATTCACATATGTCTGTGTGAACTAATTCTAACACTTCTGAATCCCTAACAACGTTATGAAAGGGTTTCCTAGTTAGTTTAGCAGTCACACATACTTGACATTTAGATTTCTTTTCAATGGCATACTTTGGAATCAGCTCTAAATTCATCATATTCTTTAGAGCACCAAAATTTAGATGACCAAGTCGTGAGTGCCATAAATCGGATGTTTCAACACAATTCACAGAAGGAATAACATTTTCATTAATAAAACTGCCCAAAACAGGCTCCACATTTATTAAAAATAATCCATCAGACAAGTAACCTTTGCCAAAAAATACACCAGTATCTGCTAAACACTGACTAGCAGATGCATCAGAGTTTATTTGCTAAACTCTGACCTGACCCATCAGAGTTTATAAACTCTGACCATGTCCATCAGAGTTTATCCGGTAAACTTTGATCGAGCTAGTCCATCAGAGTTTATTCACAAACTCTGACCCAGCTCCTCTTTGGTTTCTTAGCCTTGTTCTTGTCAGTTTTAGGCTTGTTATTCTCCTTCTTATTGACAGACTTTCTTTTCTGTCCAACAGTCACTACGTTCACCTTCGAACTCCCATGTTCAGCAGGCATCACATGTCCCTGTTTGGACTTGTGTTGTTCCTGCACAGAGATGTCCAACATCAAGTTAGTCCAGGTGATCTCTCCTTTCTGTCTTTTCAGGGAGAGAGCAAACTCTTCCCAAGACTTCGGGAGCTTTTCAATCACCGACATAACCTGAAACTTCTCAGGAAGGTCCATTCCAGACTCCTTCAAAGCATGTACCAACATCTCAAATTCATGCACCTGCTCAGTCATGGATTTATTATCCACCAGCTTGAAATCAAGGAACCTTGCCACACTATACTTTTCCAGACCCTGAGAGTCAGTATTGTGGGTTTGGTCTAGCTTCTCCCATAAGAGTTTAGCAGTGAAGGCATCCGATGAATAAACATCGAATAGAGTGTTCGCTAAGGCTGCCAAAATAGCAGCCCTTGCCACTCCATCCTTTTCAGCCCACAAAGCATAGACCTTAACAGAGTCAGCCTGCTCTTGATTCACAACAGGAGGATCATACTGCAGCACCGGCCATAGACCCTTAACCGTTAACCACAACTTCATCTTTTTCTGCCAACGAGAAAAGCCAGCACCACCGCTGAACTTATCAGGCATACCAGACAGATCAATCGGTTGTGGGAAACGGTACGTAGCCCAATCAACGGCAGCAGTAACCCCAGACCCAGACCCAGTAGCAACAACAACAGGAGTTTCTGTTTCGTTAACCATCTTGTTAATTAACAATATATAACACTAATAATCTCTTCAAGATTGTTGGATCGTAATTAAAAACTACACACAACAATGGGGCAGTTATATAAATTATTAAACAAGAACAGGCAGATTAAACCAATTAACAAAACAAAGCACGAAGGTAAAAACAAGATATTAGTAACTGTAATGACAAGAGAAAAGATCGAAAACTTAGCTCTAACAGAAGCTTTATCGCATACACTGAAAGAACTAATAGAACAGCTGAGTCGCCAAGCCTTGCTAGAAGTCTTGACTGTTCTTGAAGAGATTATTGCCCCACTACGCTGTGTTGGGTTGCAGCAATATCACTTCCAGGATAAAACAGCACAGAGTACTTCGTCCACAGATACGTAGCACTCAACAGCGACTAGCACCTCAGTTCGCCTAAAAAACCTATGCACTTTATATATGCGAGGTAGGAGAAAGAGGCACACCTCAATTTGCCCGACAACCTATGCAATTTATTTTTAACTATGCAAGGTACAAGCAAGAGGCACACAAGCTAGATGCTCTACTCAATTAGATGTGCACGCCTCAATATATAGGCATCTTGAGTTGCTCTTCTCTTATTCTACTCGATGTGGGATGTAGAGTTTTTCAAAGAAAATAGAGTTTTGCAAGATGGGTTTTATTTGTTACTTATATTATTCAGATTAAGTAATATTAATATTACAATATATATATAGAGTCTGATTATTTAAATAATCCTTACTCAATATATTTAATATTAATATTAAATAATCAATATAAATAAATCAAATACATTTGCAATTAAAAGATATAAAGTACTCAATAGCATCATGTGACATAAGCATTCTACTTACACTAGTAGTTGTAAACAACACTAACACAAGATGCTATATAAACTTATTATCCTTCCTTTACAAATTCAATGTGGGACAAACCCCACATAACCCATTTCAAACAAGCAACTTCAACTCAATTTCTTTATGGATTACACTAAGAAAATGTCTTAGATCAAAACATGAAAGTTTAAGTCCTCGTAGCAAGGAACAACTTCCATCAGTTAGTTTCCGGAAATTACATCAAGAACATATCAAAAATATGTCTTAAACTTTCCATTTTCTAACATTTACTACAGCAATATTTGGCCTCAAATCATTAATGTTCTTGTTCTGCAATTGGTTACATACACCCTCTTACGAAAAATTGTCTATTATTAAGTAAATTATAACTGTAATACGGTTGAAGTTACTATACTTGCTATGTGTTGGTTATTACAGTCTTGAATTCGCAGGTTCACAACAATGGAGTACATACAGCATATTTATGAGTTGGGAGATACTATAACTGAGCTTTTGTCAGAAGCTCTAGGCCTAAAAGAAGACCATCTTAAAACCATGGAATGTAGTAGAGGCTACAACACACTTTGTGGCCATTATTACTCAGCGTGTCCTGAACCAGAGCTAACTACAGGAATTGGCAAGCACAGTGATTCTACTTTCTTCACTATTCTTTTGCAAGAAGAAATCGGTGGACTCCAGGTATTGCATGGAGATAAATGGGCTGATGTTGAACCTATTGCTGGAGGGTTGGTAGTAAATATTGGTGACTTGCTTCAGGTATATTCAAAAGTTACTGATCATAGTATACTCTGCATTTATCTATTCCTATTATCTTATATTCACATAAGCATCATATACCTGAAGACTTAAAATATTTGGTGGGAGAGTGGATTACTGTAACAATTCCATTAAATGGTATATCCCACAATACTGAGCAAAGAGTATAATCTCACCTACATATTGGATGACCATTCCTATCAAAACTTAACGAATTAGCATAATCCTTAAATAAATTGTTAACACATAAACATAATTAATATAAGTATTAAGCCTCCCTTTTGACACTCACAAATAACTTGACAAGTTATTTGTGCTTCTTTGGTACATCGATTTGAGTCCGAATCTTGAGAACTCAAATTTTTTTAGAAGTTGAGTGATTGGATGTATTAATATGAAATTATTATATTTAATTTTAACTCAGAACTAATGAACTTTATATTGCGATCCAAAATTTTATGAAACTGCAGATTGTATCAAATGACAAGTTTAAAAGTGTGGTTCATAGAGCATTGGTGAACAGGGATAAGGCAAGAATATCCGTGCCTTGTTTTTTTCAAGGTTCTGCAGTTCAGTCGATTGAGTATGCCCCTATCGAGGATTTGTTATCAAAAGAGAATCCCCCTATTTATAAAAGTTTCCAGGTAAGTGATTACATGAAAAAGTTCTTCTCCAAGCGACTTGACGGACAGGAATTACGCAACCTTTACAAGATATGAAGTTATACTAAAACTATAATTCAAATGTTCTGGACTTGAGCAAATTGATATTCATGCCTTGTATCTATATTTCATATTTGTATTGTCAAACGTTTGAACGATAACAATATATTTGTTTCCCATTTTTATAGGATCTTTTGTATGAAATGTATTGAATCGATAATGTGAGATGTATTTTAGTTAATAGATTAGTGTTTAAAAATTAGGTTCACCGACCAAGGACCACCGACTACCAAATTTTTAATCTTTCAACTTTAATAACTGTGCAAAGCAAGGATGCTATTAATAAATTATATATTAATTATTTCATATAATGTAAATATTTCATTTATTATTAATTTCTTTTTACATTTTTCTATACAATGATGTTTATATATTAATATTCATAAAATTTAATGATAAGTCATAATTTTAAATAAATAAAAGAGTTTGAATGGTGATGAAATTGAGTTGAATGTGAGTAAACTATATTAAACAAAAATTATAGGATAAGTATGATTCTTAAAATAGAAAATATAGAATATAATTTAAATATAATATAATATTATCCGTGAGTAGTTGTATAAAAAGATGACTATCGGGAATAGAGTTGTATTATAATATATTTTATTAAAATTAGATGGTTAGGATTGTTTCTATGGTTCACCTAAAATTGGACGGTTATGATATTTTCTACGGTTCACCAAGTGTTTCAAAAAAAAAGTTCTCTAATTTGATTATTATAATATAGGATAGCATAATATAATATGAGTAACACCCCGCTGCAAATTTTTTAACATAAGAACCGTGAAAACTTTTATTAAATTCTGCAGAACCATAATGAAAAATGAAATTTTATTTGCAAAACTATAATAAAAATTTTATCTACACATTTTTTTTGCATTTGTTATTATGATTTTACAAAATTTAATAAAAATTTTCACGGTTCTCACACTAAAAAGTTTTCTGTCTCATCGTTACCCATAGTACAGGGCTCAGTGTCGACCCTCACAAATTCAAAACCCCAAGCAAATCAAAATTTTGTGCCCAAGTCACTAAAATTATTTTTACTTACAAACAAGATTATTTTTGAAAAATTATCCTTCTAGCGGTTTTGCTAGCAAAATCATTCATAAGTATTTCATAATTAAGATTTAGAAGCATATCCTTCTCAGTGGATATCATGAACAATTCATTCAATTTCTCTTGTGACATACTCGAACGAAGATAAGACTTGATCAACTTTAATTTCGAAAAACTTCTTTCCGCGGAAGCCACTGTAACTAGTATAGTTAATAGAATCCTATAAGCAATAGTGACATTCGAATAGTATTCTTCCATCATTTTCAAATAATTTAGCATCTTAATAGCATTGTTAACTTCAATTGGTAAACACTTTCTCTCAGAATTCTTAACTCAAGAAACAAAATTTCTGCGTAAATACCAGAGACATCATCATGCTTCAGAATTTTTTTAAGATTAATGCATGAAGCTCTTAAACTATCATCACTTGCAGACTTCAATTTTTCCACACTAAATAAAAAACCAAAGGTTTTCTTATATCTTAAAAAAAATTGGTGTTCTTTTATAAAAATATTGTGCCCCTAATTTTTTTTGCCTCTACATGTATTTTTTTAATTTTTTTTCACATTTTTATAAAAAAATGTACCCCTAATTTTTTTATTTTTTTTGTGTCCCATTCAAGAGTATAAGCCGCTTAGCCTCAGGGCCGGCTCTCACACGCCTGTAGATATACAAAAAGATGAGACATTTTCCATTTGATCCATATAGACACTGTATATTGGTTGCATGCAAGAGAACTCATTCAACTTTGGTGTACCCATCATCCAACTATCAAGGTACGCACGTGGATGGATAAAACCTTCGAATTCTAACTCAAAGTCAGCTTTAAAAGTTTTCAAGTTTCGAGTAGCGCAGCCCACGCACTACAGAGTACAGAGTTTTGGCAAGTAAATGTACATGTATCCATGAAACCGATGTGGTTAAACGGAAGTGACATGAGCTGAATACGTACTAGACTCAAAATCTCTCGTTGAATTTTAGACTGTTAGCTACAGTTACTGTAATAACAGATATTTAATGTGCGCTAACATACACAACACTGTGGAAATTGGAATTACAGGATGTTAATGTAGTGCCAACTTGGGTGTAACAAGGTGCAAACTAATAAAAATATACCACCGATTTGAATACAAATATTTTTTGACACCATCCCATTTCAATACATATCAATTCCTATTTACAAAATAAATTTAAAGATAATCTTTCAAAATCATTTCTATATTTATTTATTTTTAAAATTTGACTATTTTCTAACTTAATTTGGTTCTCATTTTTAAATAAAATAATTATGAGTACTCATAAGAATAATTTATAACTAACATTTTTTAAATATTTGTAATTTTTTTAAAAATATATGTAAAGAGAGACAGAAGAAATAATTAATAATATAAATTTTGAATATTGAATATTTATATATTATTCTAATACATGCAATCTATGACAAAAATTATATGAACTACTAATTGGAGAATTTTGCATTATATTTTACTTATTATATATTACGGAATCTAATACACAACATATAAGTTTCCAATGTGCAGGGTTTAATCTCTACTTAAAATATGTAACGCCTCCAATTCATATAAACAAATACAAAGACTTGAGTCATTACAAAACTTATATATATATATATATATATTACAACGATATAATTTACATAATTGTACATATTACAAATAAAAGTGATTTAGATGCGAATTATTTATAACAGTGTTCCCAGAATCTAAATTGAACTGGTATCCTGTAAGGAGTTCATTCAGTTCACTACCAAAAGGCTTAGAAACGTCAAAAGTCTAAACATATTACATGTTGCAACGTTCCGTAGCATTGAAGTCACTTAATTGCGTAGATTAAAACTTTCACCCTTCTCTTTCCCTTCTTCCTGGATTGTGATTGTTGAAGTACAATAAGCTCTAACTATAACCATTCCTTTATGAATTTATCATATACGTCATTCAATTATGATCGATGATACTTCAATATATTCTTTATTCCTAATTGTTTTTACTTGCTAAGCTTTGAAATCGCTCACTCTTGCTGTTGTAAATATCACAGCCAAACATGAGATTGGTGAGGCATCGAGCCCGAAAGGAAAGGAGAAGGGTGGAAGTTTTTATCTACGCAATTAAGTGGTTTCAATACTAGGGAACGTTGGAACATGTAATATATTTAGACTTTTGATGTTTTTAAGCCTTTTGGTAGTGAACTGAATGAACTCCTTATTGGATACCACTTCAGTTTAGATTCTGGAAACACAAAATAGTTCGCGTCAGAAATCCTTTTATTTGTAATATGTACAACTATGTAAATTATATCGTTGTAATATATATGTTTAAGTTTTGTAACGACTCAAGTCTTTGAATTTATTTATATGAATTGGGGGCATTACAAAATATGACTAAACTGCATAATTTACAAATTGATTTTAGTTTGTTATAAAAATTTTCACTTTAAAGTACACGGGCTAAGCTTATACCGTGGTATCTATCATAATGATTATCGGGTGAGCGAGCGACCCAAGACCGGGGACAATAGAGAATGAGCCCTTACCACTACACTATCTCATCACGTTCTACTTATATGTACTTAGTGTATGAGAGATACAAGTTTGATGCAGGTTAGAGGTTGTTAATTTCCCGAAACTTCAAAGGATAGCCAAAATTCTGTGAACCTTGATTGCCTTGGCTGGTGTGATGACCATAACATTGTACAAGAGATACTTGCAGGCATATACACTAAAAAGATATCCAGCACAATTGTCACCGACAACATGAATGAACTTGGTTGAGCAGCCAAAATCAGCTGCCTTCACTGTAGTGTGGCACATAAACCAGCTGATTGAACCATTGATGTTAACATCGGACAGTGGTGAACCTTTTATGCTGTAAATTGCCAGAGCTTTATATAATTTCTTAATTATTAGATCCGGTTTAGTCTCAAGTACACTTTTTAAAGTTGTTTCCTTGCAACAGGGAATAGTGGTATCTGGTTTAATAATTTACATCCAACTTTGGGGCACCGAAGAAATGGAGGTCAGACTTTGTAACAACGTTTAATCACCTCTCCACAATATTAGTCACACTTCTAGCATATTTTGCACTTGGGAAAAAAAGCTTTATATGGGCAGGTAATAGTTGATACACTTCAAATATATGTGGGAAGATCATGTATCATTCTGGTGGTACTAATACATCTTCATGGATTTGTATATAAATACTGTTTGTGTAGCAATAGAGGGGCGGTGATTGTGATTTGTGGTTTGTACTTGCTGCGGTGGGGAAAAGGGGCTGATCAGAAAATGCAGGTGACTCCAAAGCTCAGAACAGAGATTATATATGTAGGTGATGAATATTTGTTTAGAGGTGGAAAGCTCATTTTAGCCATAAAAGATGAACCTTAAATTATATAATCTTCCACTAGCTACAAAAATTAGATGGACATTAACTTAATAATTGTATCAGTCCCTTGTTGTTACTGTTTGTTCAGATTCTACAGTTAAACCAAATATCACATTTGATTGTCACTCAGCAATAAAAAGGAGGAATTGTGATAATATTATAGCCCTCAAATTCTCTGAGCAAGGTAACAAAATGTTTCCATCAAGCTGGAGGCTTTTCTGACCTGCAGTCGTAGTTCCTTAATCAAAGAAGATTACAAGACCATCCGTCAGGTTTTACGATGACTTCTAAGTGAAGAATTCTATAATAGATAACTTCTGGCATTTACGATGACATCTTTGTTTCATAGTGGAACAACTATATAAATCAATATATAATATCAAAATTTTAAGTGAAAGTATGAAGGACAGAAATAAGTATCTTTAAAGAAAAAGTTGTAGTAGCTAGTGAAGTACTGCTTGGACAAGTCATAAGTGAATGATGATGCAGCAGCAGCAGCAGCTTACTATAGGTGATTATTAACTTATAAGTGGGCTGAATGTAAGTCACACTAAGGAAAAGAATAAAAAGTTCGATCACTTACATATGATGTTTATAATTAATAAACAAATACAAAACAAAGCAGTGCTTATTAGCCCCAGCAAAGTAGTAGGTTGATACTTATATAATATAGCTTTATATTAGCATCAGCAACAGCTGATTCCAAGAGAAAATGTATAAATACAGTGTTGTTTTAGCTCAATGTAATTGTTTATTCACGTGGACATAGTTATCTACGTGGGAGTGTATTGAACTAGGATTTTTCAATACTTTAAAGATTGTATTTGATTTTAATTTAACGCATATTTTAGATGGTAATAGAGATTTAGGTAGAATTTGTGACAAATTATTTAAAATCTCATAAATTTAAGACCGATTTTTCTAAGTATACAAAATATTGAGAAATTCATTAAAACTCATCATTTCATATAATTCAAAAAATTAATTAATTTCGAATACAATCAGATTTTGTAGGATATTATGAAATCATTATGAAATACTGTCAGATTTGTATGGATGAATAAAATTCTTAATTGTACACCTTAATTTTTTTTTTTTAATTCTGAATTTTTAAAATCCAAACAAATCTTCCAAAATCAAATAATGACACACATAATATGAAAAGTGTTAATAATCAAATGGGATGGAGGGAATATGTTTTATTGTGAGCCTATTTAAAGTTCCAAATGAACATGATATATAGATATAGAAGAGGTAGGAGCTAGAATGTTATTTAGAGAAAACCGTTTCGTAAAATTGTATTGTGCAAGATTGTGGAGTAGGGGAAGAACGTCACTTTTCATGAAAATATTACTATGTCTTGTAAAGTTTTTTAGGTATATTCTGATATGCAAGTAAGCCTACTATGTTTTGTAAAGCTTTTTAGCTATATTCTGATATGCAAGTAAGCTTAGCCAGGTAACTGTAACTGTTACAGTTGGAATATATACATGTCAACAAGAACATGATGCCAGCAACATGAAAAAAGAATTACAGAGAATACGATACTTCTAGCAACTATTTTTTTTGTATTTAGAGAGCAGCATTTGTCGTACGAACTAGAACAATCAGCATATCACCGGAGACTAATGGCAGGAGAAGTTAGTAGGCAGATGGGAATTTATAGGAGGTTTAAGCCACACCTCCTTATGGTGTTGGCTCAGTTGGGCTATACATTCTTATATCTGATCACGGAAGCTTCCTTTGCTCATGGAATGAATCCTCATGTTTACATTACTTATCGACATATTGTAGCTGGTTTTGTTGTTTTGCATTTTGCCTATTTTCTTGAACGGTAAATTGTTTTTTAAATGGCTACTAGATTATGGCAGTGGTCATTTTATCATTTATCTGAAGGAGATCAATTTAATGTGAAATATTTCTTTGTTTTTACTGCAGAAAAACAAGGCCCAAGCTGACAATACTTCTGTTTCTGGAAATTTTTGTGCTTTCTCTTCTGGGGTAAGAGTTATCTACATACTGGTATAGTAATTTTAGTCGAATTGTTTATTAATGACTCTACGTACTCGTACAGTAGTTTCGATTGAATTGATTATTAATGACCAGTTATATCGATCTACAGGGTGAGCTTGACCCTGAACATGTATTTTGCAAGCTTGAATTACACCTCTCCCACATTCCTGGCATCAGTGGTTAACACAATAGCTTCCCTGACTTTTGTTCTGGCAGTTGTACTAAGGTAACTCTAATTTTCAATATATCTATGTAAAAGATATGAAGAATACCCTGCATGATTAAATATTAGAACTTAAAATCCAATGAATTTTTTTTATTGCAATTGTGATGACAATTCAAGCTTTATGCAGGTTAGAGGAAGTTAACCTATGCAAACTTCGAGGGCTAGCCAAAGTTCTGGGAACCCTGATTTCTTTGGCTGGTGTGATGACCATGACATTCTACAAGGGATACATTCTAAGAAATATAGGGCATCCTCTAATCCATATTAATCGAAGTACAA
Organism: Oenanthe sinensis; assembly: GCA_028671895.1. Taxonomy (NCBI): domain Eukaryota; kingdom Viridiplantae; phylum Streptophyta; class Magnoliopsida; order Apiales; family Apiaceae; genus Oenanthe; species Oenanthe sinensis. The sequence continues at coordinate 27,074,060 of CM053813.1, read as the reverse complement.
AAGCACACGAGGAATGGTTGAAAGGTTCAATTTTAACCATAAGTAGCTGCATCACCTGGTCTATATGGTACATTATGCAGGTTTTTAGCTTCACTCTACACATGTGTGTACGACTATGTGTGCGTCTCTATGAGACTATTAATAATATGACAATAGCAGAGTATATTTATTTTGTTTGAATGAACTTGCAGGCATATACACTAAAAAGATATCCAGCACAATTGTCACTGACAACATGGATGAATTTTGTTGGAGCAGCACAATCAGCTGTCTTCACTGTAATTGTAACACACAAACCAGTTGATTGGACTGTCGGTCTCAACATCGATCTATGGTCCATCTTATATGCTGTAAATATTTTAGTTTCGGAGAAATTTTATATCAAGTCAATTCATTTAATTAGTTTCAAGAAACATTTCTAAAGTTGTTTCCTTGCAACAGGGAATAGTGGTATCTGGTGTGATAATTTACATTCAACTATGGTGCACTGAAGAAAAAGGGCCCGTCTTTGTAACAATGTTTAATCCTCTCTCGACAATATTAGTTGCAGTACTAACATATTTTGCACTAGGCGAAAAACTATACATGGGCAGGTAATATTAAATACACATCATACATGGGGAAAAAATATGTTATTCTGGTTGTACGCATTTTTATATGAATCTATATTTGACTTTATTTTGGTGGTATAGCATTATAGGGGCAGTGATTGTGATTATCGGTTTATACTTGCTACTATGGGGAAAAGAGGCTGATCAGAAAATGCAGGTTATCACAAAAGTGCAGACCAGATGTTATATTCGAAAGTGATGAAGATTCCTCTAGAGGTGGAAAGCTCACTTCGGCCATGAAAGAAGAACCTTGAGTTAAATAATGTTCAACTGGCTAGCTGACGTGATGGACACAGATTCAATTAATGAACCAATTCTCGTTGTTGCTTTCAGATTGAGTCACTCCTAAATATTCACATTTGATTGTGATTAAAAAAGAAAAAGAGGGAACAATTTGTGATGATATCATAAGCCTCAAATCCATTTAGTAAGTAACAGAATGGAAAGTTGAACTCCATCCAAGTATTTAGATGCATATAAAGAATCTCATAGAGCTATTGCAAGGACTGGTTCTGCCTTGCCAATTTTCCTCCTGTAGTCTTATACTGTCTCTTCTAATCTTATGCCTATTTGTTTATATGTTCAAGCAATAAAAATTATTGCCATTTGCAAAAGAATAAGATTCCAATACACCACCATTGACGACCACCATATAGTGCTCCAATCCTCAAAGGTAAAGTTAGTATTTGAACGCTTTAAAAACTGCTCCAATATCCTTCGTCGATTTGCAAACAAACTTGTGCAATTGTCCATGTTGGGGTTTGGACTAATGGAATATTTATTTATTGTTATGGATTCTCACCATAGCTAAGAAGTAATATTCATTCTATAGATATTATTCAGAAGTTCATATGCAAAATATATAAAATTTAGGTAAAACAATCAGAAAGTATCAGACTTCAGTTATAAGCTGTTAGAGTTAGGTGCAGAAATTGATTTCATGACCCGTAATTGCAGCATATAAGCTCTGATTTCTAAGTTTTCGCCTCTTTCTCTTCTGTTCACTCATCTCTCTCAATTCCTTTGTTTAATTTGCAATGATATATCAGTTAGCTTAATAATTAACCCAGATTCACAAGCCCAAACCGATACTAAATCTATATGTTTGGCTAGAGATATACTAATATAGCGAAAAAAACTATCATTTTTTCTATTTTCATATCATCTCTGAATGGGACTTCATTTCTTACTTGCATTTTATTTATAGATCGAATTTCAGTTTCTTGCTCTTACTTTTCTACTTATTGTACTTGTACTTTGTTTCTACTATTTTATTAAGAACCTTTCGTCCATTTCAATAATTATTCTCAAATGGTCGACACTCCTTAAATTTCAAGCTTTTTTTAAGTGTTTTGAGAAGTAACAAACCATCCATCTGGTTACATACATATGAAGAATACCATTTGAAATAACAGTGGCAAAATTGAAAACTTGGACGATCTTTATTCATATATATATACCACTAATTACGATTTATGATTAGCAGTCTGACTGTAAGATACATAATTAAAAAAAACATGAACTCACTAGAATTTGAGGACCTTAATCAAAGAAAACAGAGTCGAAGGGAATTGGTGGAGTACGTGATTCCTATATAAGGATAAAGGTAAAACTACCTGAAATGAAGGAGAAGATTATACATTTATTAGTCGAAATTACCAGGTTTTTCAGACGATTAATTACAAGTAGATATATCTTTGCTGATCTTTCCGAGACACCTTTAAGTGGTTGTGTGTATTAGTTCTAAAGTTTAGAGTTCATGATGAAGGATATGTTATGATGAAGTATCAATATACGTAGTTTTATAGATAGTGGTACATATCAATCAATTATGCAGTATTAACATACCTCTAAATATTCAAATCTAAATCCAGTATTTTTTTATATTAATTTGCATATGCCTATCTTTTATCGTTTGATGGAACTTCCATGTATCCTTAATCTAACCCAAGAACAATTAATGGAAAGTTTGATAGAAATAGCATAGAAATTCATTGTCAACTTACTGAGATAATCTTGATTATGTTTCTGTAAAACTTATCAACTCTTCCGGATAATGCAAGTTGATTGACAGAAGATTCCTAGTGATATGATATAGATACCGTGGTGCAACTTGCATTTACAATTTCTAACATTGATTTAGATCGTGATTAGATTCATAGTTAAAAGTCCGAATACCTTCAAACCAAACCTGCTTTATTCTTTATTTATCTTCAGATTCTGATTTAGTTCTATAGTACATTGATCCTGGCTTAACTTTTAGAGCAATCTCTACAAAGTTGTTATGCTATTAACTTTATTTACTATCAGTTGCTTACTTTTCTGACCATACCCGACTAACTTTACCAACAGACTGTCAATGTGTGACCGGACATTGAACATACAATATTTGATAGACAAACCTTTTTTTTTTTATCATTATATATATAAAAATGTAGTAAAGTAAAACAGTAGCATGGACTCCGTTTCACCAACTGCAGATCTACATAATCCCACAAGAGGAGAACCATGAACCAAAGAGTAGCTCATTCTATCTAAGCATGAAGATATAAAACTATATATACACCTCAATCAACAGAAACCAACAATTTGTATAGACTATCACTGGTTACCAATATTGTTTGAAAAATTGGTATGCGTGAAAATTATTATTTTGTGTGATGCAATTTGCTCCCGATAAGATCCAATTTATAAGAATATTGGCATGTAAAAATATTGCTCCCAAAATAGGTAGGTCATGATGATCATATAATTGACAGCTCCAGTTAGTTGAACCCTGTTTTTCTTGTGAAGAGCAGGCCCCCTTTGGTTCTGCTGCTTTGGGGCATTAGGCTAGCAGCACAGCACACTAGACATGGGCAGTGCTGCACGCTAGGTGCTAAAATCATCAGCCATTGTTGGGTCCATGACAATTTATAATTTGCACTCGGTAATTAACATCAGTTGGACAGTCTCAAGTCACAATAATCTATAACTTCAGAATGATATCCTTGCACTTTACTTGCATCAGTTTTTGACTCCTTTCTGCTTCTATGCCTTTTGTTATTTGTTGCAAGTGAGCTAATTGGTGTTATACTTTTTGACTTTCCTGCAAACTACATTGTGATGCTGATGCATGCCGAATCTACCCATAAATACAAATTAAAAACCAAGAATAAAAATAGAGTAAATTTGTTAAACCATCTTTCTCTGTATATATATGTTTCTGGACTATCTTTCTTAACCCCTCCAAGGCAATACTCAGTTCAAGATTATGGCTATCGACAAAATGATTTCAATTTTATCAGCAAGGCAGCAAAACAGTTATTTATCAGAGTATATACAACTTTACACGAGATATACAACTTCTTTCGTCAACATTTCTTAGACTTGTTCACTTCTGCTTCTGATTCAAGAAGCTCTTCCAAGACACTATCATCCAAATATTCAAACTCAATAATTTGCTTTCCATCAGAAACAGAAGAAGAAGGTAATGCCGCGGGGGGGTAAAGATAGTTTGGCAATTTTGAATAATATTCCCTGGGGAAATTTAAGATAGCTAAATGACCCCTTAAATTAAATGCAGCTTTATCATAAGCTCTAGCTGCTTCCTCAGCTGTTTCAAAAGTTCCTAGCCACAACCGTTGTCTGTTCTGAGACGAATCGCGTATTTCTGCTGCATACTTTCCCCATGGCCTTCTTCGGACTCCCCTGTATCGTACTTCTTCTGATCCAATGACTCCCTTCTTTTCTTGCACGTTCTTTCCATTGGAAGAACCTTCCATTTCTTTTTCCTATAAAGAAATGTTTCCAACGTCGCTTTTGATTTTGTTTACAATTAAGTGAATAACTTGTGCAATATAACTGAGATATTTATAGTGAATGGCAAATCATAGCATTTGAAGAATACATGTCCAGGTAAGTCTCGCAGTCTAAGGTCGCTCTAAGGTTTCGAGAATATTACTCTAAGATGTCGACGGTAGTATGTTACATATCGAATATATATGTAACCAAAATTTCTGCATTTGCTGTTTGAAAATTCGAACTTTTAATCAAATCAGTTACACTGAAATAGACGTTATTAGAATTTTTAGAAACCTTTTCATTGTTGAGTATCCCAATTGCAAGTTGTGTTGAGTGAAATATTTATGCTATTACTTAACTTCTTGAGTATTGATTCAGTGATTCTGTATGGTGGAGAATCCATTTTGATACGTAAAATCAGAATTAACACGGAATGAATAATATAACCTATCATATATTGTTTATTAAGGATGAGATTAGATCAGATTAAGTATCTGATTATTTTATATAATCATCACCTTTTATTACAAGATCAAAAGTCACTATTATGAAAGTAAATTCTTCTGGTGAAGTCTCGGGCCGAAAGGCATAAAGGATTACTCTTAATCTACCTGATATCATATGTCATGTGCCGTAACTTTTACGTTGTGTTCCCGAGCTGAGGAAAGGAAAAGTAGTTAAATCGATCTCTTCTAAATTCTAATGACAGTGGCGGATCCATTGGTAAGCGGCCCCAGCTTCCGCTGGGCGAAAAAATACAAGGTAAAGAATAAATTTTTTTTACTGCTGGGTGAATATCTGTTAATTGAAAATCTAAAGTGTAAAATAGACATTTTATTAGATCTGTTTGGGAACAAAATAAGAAAATAGAGAGAATTAGATAGGAAATTTCAGCTTTACGTTATTGAATTTGCAATTTCTCATACGAAATTTAAAGATTCACGGTATATAAAGAGTAGTTTTCTACTCATTTTTACTTGTTTCCTATTTAAATAATTAAAAAAAAATGCTTATGATAGAATGCACATCAGCTGTTTGATGGAATGCATATAAGAAAATCGCTTTTTCGTACATTTATATTTTTAAATATTTAATTATTTTAATATTTTTTATCGAAAAAAATTTGTGCTGGGTAACATTTTTTGGCTTGATCCGCCACTGAATGACCATTGCTTGCATCATTTTTGTCTCATATTTTGGGATAAACCCTTCTCTTTCTTTTAAATTTCTGTTTGTCTCACCATCCTTTGGTCACTTGCTACTTTCATCCTCATTCTTCTCTACTTAATTATTATAAACACATGGACATCAACTCCTTTCTATAAAAGTAAACCACTTTTGGTGTTGGCTTCTCCAACCATGCTTGAACTTGGTTTGTTGAGCCTTAGGGCTTTCATTTGACATTGCCCTCAGGGGTCGATGGAGCTAGAATCCATCTCTTTAATATATAAAATATAAGCAAATCAGCTAAAAAAAAAGAGAAAGTAAACCACTTTTATGATCACACACACTTTTTCACGTGATCGTTTGCACTTTCTTCAACATAGTACCATTACTGGTTTCTTCCGCTGGACATGCGCAAGCATACAACAAATGTACGAGTACGTACATCATAGGAAAGTAAGAAACCAGTTTTATTGAGATACAAGGTAAGCCTTGGTGACACTTATAGTCCACTTAAGAGCCTTTACCTAAGCAAAATCCATATATAATTATGTGTTATACAACTAAAGAATCTACTATTTCAGCTTAATTGTATACACACATGCAAATTTTTAATAGAAAAAGAAAAAGGAGTACGAGCTCGTCCTCGAGGACTACATGGTCTGTGCTCAATTTTAGGAATTGCAAAATGCGTGGAGGGTTTCATCAAGTGCTTTTCTGTCATAATGACCCCTGAAAACACAACTACCTAATGGACCTTTCGGAAGAACAAGTCTTAGCAAACCATCTAAGTGGTTTTAAGTATCCACGAGGGAACATACAGAAAATGGTGTGATTCATTTGTCTACAATTAAGTGATTTTAAGTATCCATAAGGGAACATGCAGAAAATGGTGTGATTGAATTATTCAATGTTCCTACACAAAAACAGCTGGCTGATATATTCACTAAATCACTAAATGAAGTCACCTTTAACAGGTAGGTTAGTGAGATTGGAATGCTAAATTCTTCTGGCTAGTGGTTACATAAATATATCTCATCAACTGTTATAACAATTACTTCACAGACATGAATTCTCAATGATTTATCTAAATGAAGTAAACTAATGTATATTTATAAATATATCAGTCATATTGTTGTACATTGTTTTAAAAAAATCAAAATTGTAGCTTGAAACTATTTTCATGTTCTAAGTAAACCTGGAAAAAATTATTATATTTGTGCATCTTTAAATAACAAGTGTGATATTCAATTCTGCAGGAATATTTAACAAATGCATTTTTAATCCCAGATTAAATTAATTTAATTTGAATTTAGTTTGAAAAAGGTGTGTTTGATAAATTTATTTTATTTTCCAAGTGAAAATAGAGTAAACTTTCAAAACAGGAGTTTGTGATTAAGTTGTCATTCTTTTCTGACTTCTCGAGTAGGTACAATTCTTGAGTTCTAAATAGAGTTCTTGAATCATTCTTTAGTGAGTTCTCGATCAATTTAGTGTTTGAGTTCTCGATCACTAGAGTTCTTGGTCAATTTCAAACTGAGTTCTCGAATGGTTTATTTTTCAAATACATAATATTGAGTTCTTGATTTTTACACTTTTCAAATATACATACAAAAATGAGTTCTCGATCAAATTCTGACAGTTCTCTATTAAAGTAATTTTATTCATTTTCTGAGTTCTCGATCATTCAAAATCAATTACAATTCTAGTCGAGTTGTCTAAGTCATATAAATAGCAAAGTAGACCTAACATTTCATTTCTACACTTAATCGCAAACTAGAAGAACCCTTTACTCTCAACAGTTACATTCAAAATCTCTCACTTCTTTTCTCTAAAACCTTCATTTCTTCACTTCTCTTTTTCTACACACTACTCAAATGACATCTTCTAGTTCCTACCCTACAGCTGAGGTGTATGTCATTCCAGAAACCAACTTTCTAGCTATTGCTAGAGACGCAGATGCCAAGCCTCAATACAAGTTTCACTAAATTTCTTATCGACTCATACTTGAAGGAAGCACTGTTGACCAACCCACCGTTATACTTGGACATACTGGAACAATTCTGGAATACTGCCAATTGGGAGGAGGTTGCACTGGAGAATGAGAGCTCCAAGATTCTAGTAAACTGCACAATCCAAAAGGAGAACATCACATTTGATGAAAATGATGTGAATGCAAGTTTGTCTCTCCCAAAAGAGAACCATGACAGGGTGCCAACAAAAGCAGAGCTAGAGGACTTCATGGAGTTTATCAAGTACTCTAATGAGATCAAGTTGGGGAAGCTCAATAAGAAGTTTATTCGAAAGGAGTGGTCATTCCTCTTTGACACTCTACTGAGAGTCTTCACCTGCAGGAAGACAAGATATGATCAAATAAGCTCAGTTGCCTTGAAGCTGGCCTACTCATTGGCTTACAACCAGAAGCTTAATGTAGGTAGGCTCATTCTTGGGGAACTCATAACCTGGATTCCCAAAAGAGGTAATGAGATTTTCTTTCCTCGTTTTATTCAATCAATTCTCAATTATAAAAATGTCAGTTTGATTGAACTACCTGGGATGAACAAAAATAGAATTGGCTACTCCAAATCCATGTCAAAAAATCATTTTTACTACATTGGATAGGAGAAGCACAGTGAATATACATCTTTAAATCACACCTCATATGAGGAGTGTATTTGAAGGGCATCCACCAGTGCATCCTACATATGGTTACTTGCTTCCGGTAGAGGGTTTCATGGCTGCAGAAGTACCTAATGCACCTAACCCGTGAACTATTAACCCAACTGAGCCCATTCTTTCAAATCCCCTAGATGTTAGTGAGCGAACCTCCACATCCTCTCAACAGGGTGTGGTTGAAAAGAAGAAAAGGAAGAAACCTGCTCCAAAGAAAAAGTTAGAAGTAGTCGTAGAGATGAAAGAATCTTAACAAGATGAATCACATGTGGAACCTCTCAAGAGGAGAAAGAAAAGTAAGGAGGCCACACTAGACCACTTTACATCCTCCCAACAGGGTGTAGAGGTTATAAATGGACTACATTTGCTACTAGGTGCACTTTCTCAACAAAGTGCATCTATTAAAATTGGGAGCCAACCCACTCCACTTTGTAAAGAGTCTGCACCATCACATGAAATCACTCTTGTTGATGATAAAAGTTTAGTTCAAAAGGAGAAACATGAGAGCATAGGAATGTCTATCGAAACTTTCCCATTTTTTCAAGGGGAGTTGTCAATACTCATTTCTTCTCAAAACATCTATTTCTCTTCTCAATTTTCTTCTCAACCAATTGTGTCTAGCCAAACACAAAAGGTTGTTGATCACCAGGAATCTAATCCTCTTGGTGAACCGATTTTAAGTGACTTGGTGTATGACACCTTGCTCACCACCCAGGACATACATCAAGATAGTGAGGGAATACATGTTGGGGTATATCCTGATGACACCACCAAACCACAAAGGTTCCAGAACTTTTTACTTTAGACTTTTTAGTAAACTATATCTAAAAAATTTAAAGATCCTATTTTAACTCTACTAAAATTATATCCAAAACTAAAAAAACAAAATTAAACTACTAATGGAGAGAAACCTAAGCTTAAATTATTAAACCCACTAATAAAATTGAACTTAAAAAATGAGTTTAATATTAAAAGTGACATTTAAGTAATCTCAAACCAAACTAACATAAAATACTATATCCATAAGCTCTAATCAACAACCAACTAATAAAAGTAAATCTAAATGTTATGTGAATCAAACTCACTAATAGAATTGAAATCTAATAGGGGCTCAACCACAAAATATAAAAAAGAAAAGTAGATCTAAAAAGAAAGAAGATAAAATACAAGTAGAAAGAGAAACTAAGATCTACAATCTAGAATCAAGAACCAACAATAACAAAGTTAAAGATCTAAAATCATTAAACCCACATTTAAAATAGAGATTTAAAGAGGCTCATGACAAGATAATAAAGAGTAAAACTAAGAAGTAAAGTAGAGAGATGAAGTAAACTAGATCTAGAATATTAATCTAAAAGGGCTCCTTTCATTTCCCAAGTATACAACTTGTGGTACTTAGAAAGATATCATAGCCATAAATTTAAAGAAGATAAGATGGAGACTAGCATAAAAGAAACTAAGACTTATAAAAGATGAAGATGAAGACTAGTATAAAAGAAAATAAAGACTTGCATTAATAAGAAAAGTGTTTACAATATTTGAGAGAGCTAAAAACTAGATCTAGAAAATTAAAAGAGATGCTACTATTAAAACTAGGGTAAACTAAAGATGAGAATACAATGAGAGAAGTGGAGTATTTATAGGACAAAATTAGGGTATTTGGTAAATCCTAACCCTACATCTCTATCCATCTACTTGTACTTTGCTTTGGCTCCAAGTATAGCTTGATGGTTTGGCTCAAACTTTACTTCTTTTTTTCTTGCTCTTTTCTCCCATTTTCTTCCTTTTTTTCTTCTTTTCTTCTTATTTAATCAAATATCTACAAAATTATGAAAATACATCAAATTAATTAATTAAAAATACTAAGGCAAACAATAAATAAGTTTAAAAATATGCATTAATCAATCTATATTATCAATCCAAAGTAAATGATGTGTAGGCTCAATCCTCTATAGTTGCCAAATTAACTGAGAAAGTCGAGCAACTGACTGTAGATCAACAAACCATCTCCACTACTGTGAATGAAGTTGTTGCTAGGGTGAGCTCACTCCAAAAAGAAGTCAATTCCTCAATGTCTTCCCAAGGTTACACTCTTCAACAAGTCTCAAACCAACTGGCCAACATTCAGACTCTTCTCTCCACTATGCCTGCTCCAAGTCAAGCACCTCAATACAAGTCTTTTCTCAAATTAGGCCAACTCACTCTTCCTTTCTACAACAATAACAAGATATCAACCCTAAGGGGGAGAAGGAAAGAATGGAGGAGATTGAGGTAGAAAGGCAAAAGACAGTAATGGCAATTATCAGAAAAGAGGTGTTGAAGCCCTGTGCAGATAAAAAATTCTTACTTGAGTTGAAGAACCTCAAAGCACATGTCAAGGTTCATCACTGGGACTACAAGAAGATTTTGGAGAATGCCATTATAGTTGTAAGGGGAGTGAAATATGAGAGGAATGGCAAACTATGCAAAAAACCAGTAGTGCAGATGGAGTCTGACTACTTCAAGCTATCTATTGGGACATTCCATCAACACTCATATACTGAATTAGAGTGCATGCACAAGGCAGTTAAAACAGTGACCCAGGAAGATGAGGAATTAAAGAAATCAGTCTTAGGCCCTCTCCTGCCTATCTCACTTCTTGAGGCCTGCTGCAATCTAGATGGGGTGCTGTATATGTCCAAAGCAAACAAGCTGGCACACTTCATGCTCTCTAAACACTTGAATCAAGGAAACATAAACCAAGTCATGAGTCTAATTGATCTACTTGAAAACAAGCATGGTAAATAGGAAGAAAACAAAGTGATTTTGGAGAAATTGAAGAAATTCATAAATGATCAAGAGTCAAATTTTGCCAATGAAGAATTGAAAAAGAAGAAGAAGAAGGATGATGAAGACAAAGGTCAGGGAAATAAAGACAGCAAACTTGCACCTAGGAGTGATAAGGGTGGAAGGAAGGAGGATAATGAAAAGAAAGATGGAAATGAGAAGAAAAATAGAAATACGTCAAATAATGAGAAGAAATATGAAAGGAAGAAGTCATCCAAGTAGCAAGTTGCCGGTACTCATGCTAATGTACCTACCCAAATTCAGGACACTAATATGACTCCAACAATTTTTGAAACTGCTAACATCCCAAAATCCAAATCACCAAAAATACATCTTGTCATGGTGACCGCCAATGGAGTGATAAGGAAGGAAATAAAAGAAAGTCAACTCAAGAATTTGAAGTCATGTCAACAAGTCAATGTCAACACTACACAAGAATAAAATTCAAGAAATCTACTAGTTCATTGCTAGTTTGATGTCCTAAATAGAGAAAGCAACTCATTGTTCCTGACAATGGCTTATCAGTTAAGCCTATCCAAGAGGTTGTTGAAGTTGATAAAGTAAAGATCAAATAATGGAAGGCATACATAATTCAAAAGGTTGTGATAAGGCACAAAAGAATGTTTGTGACCACTGTTGATGGAGAAGAAATATCTTTCTACCATGACAACTCAACTTCAACCACTCATGATATCAAAAGAGTGATCAGTCTTTTTGACAAGAAAAGCATGGTAAATAAATTAAAAATGGTTATAATGACTGAGTACTTGGCCAAGAAGTACCAAAAGAAAATTGACAAAGTCAAGTACTTGGAAGAGATGGTGAAAAAGCAGATGAAAGAAGATGAAGAGATAAAGAGATTGTCTGAAGACCTGAGGAGACAAGGAAAGTGCAGAGTATTCAAAGATCCAGATAGAGTTGAGTTCAAACTGAGGAATGGAGTAAGAACAAAAATCAGACTCAAGTTTGTCAATGATTATCCCCTACAAACTCTCAAAATTGTTGTTGACATGTTGAAAGATGCAATTCTAATTGAAGAAATAATGGCCAGACAAGAAATTCTCCAGGCTATTGAAGAGATCCACTCCATGGAGGAAAAAGAAAAGAAAGCAGGATATGATCAATTCATGCAACAACAACAACAACAATAAATGTAGGCTTGATATCTTATATTAATTTGTGAAATTGTCTTTTTCCAAATTTGGGGAGATTGTTGGACCAATCAAGCCTACTATATTGTATTTACTTGCCATATTGTAACACTCTAGTACTTCTTGTATTAAATAGTAACCCTGTCTCTTTAATTATGTACTTGTAGTTAGAAACATATTTCTACTGAATCTCCAAATGTAAATGAGTGATATCAAGAATAATTGTACTGGTAGAAGATTCTATGAATCATGTATTAGGAGAATGAAGGTCACATCAAATAAGGAGTTTACAGAAGAAATAGTTTCTAAGGACAAATGATCAATAGAGAAGTCAAAAGTGCAAACTGGTAGAGAAGTCTCAAATGACTCAATCGAGAAGTCTACTCAATCAAGAAGTCAAGAATATGGAGTAATTCGAAAAGTGTAAAGAAATGCTTAAGAAATCCAGTTAAATAAATCGAGAAGTTAGCTAAGGAAGCAATCGAGAAGTCTATGAAATGAGTCAATCGAGAATTTTGTGAAATGAGTCAATCGAGAAGTCTGTAAATCAAGTCAATCGAGAAGTCTAGCCTGATCGATAAGTCATTAAAAGAAGTATGCAATTGAGAAGTCTAGACAATCGAGAAGTATCAAGTCAAAGACAAATCGAGAAGTCTCACAAGTAGTCCATCGAGTAGTCCATAACATGACTTCTCGAAGTGCAATGAAGCTAAGAATCTGAATGTTTCAAATAACTATTTTCTAGGAGATTTGTAGAGGAATAATACAAGTAATTTGAAGCATTATCGTGATCAGGTCAGTCAAACAAGTGAAGATAATGACAAGTCTACAATGAAGCTTAAAAAGAAAAGAAGACAAAGACAAAAGAAAAAAAAGCAGACTGGAAAAGACTGTCAAAGAATTATGTTAGTTAGAAATAGGTAGCAGTCAAATGTAAAATATTTCTTGTCTATTTCTAGTTTTAGCATAACTGTCTAATGAGAGCATGTGCAAATGAGACATGTTGTCTATATAACATAGAGCACAGCTTCACTAGTAAGTGTGTGAAAATTTGTATTCATTTTTCCTTGTTTTCTTTTAAGAACAAGAAGCTGAGATTCATACATAAAATCTCAGATTGTAGCAGTTCATTCTAATATACAATTATTTGAAAGTTAACTTTGAGTGTTCATTTAAATTCCGCATCTCTTAAGTAAACACTGCTAAAGTTAGTAAAGCTACAATATATGTTATCAGTTCAAAAATAACAAGAATCAAAGATCAAGGAAAAAAAATTAAGCTATACATTCACCCCCTCTGTATAGTTTCTGCATAACTCATTCCTAACAAAAATAAATTATAAATATTTAATTTAAATTTTTTTAGAAACCCTTGCAATTTTTTTTGAAAGGCGTTGAACCAACTAAACTAGCAAATAAACTCATATTTGTTTATAATAATATAGTATAGATCAATTGTTAGTAAAAGTAAATCAAAATCGAGCAAGTCAGTTCAAATATTAGGAAGTTGCATTCAACCCCCTTCTGCAACACTCATTCTACTTAACAATAATTTTATTAAAATAGTTCCAATAGCATTTACATGTCATATATCTCTATATATTTTTTTATTAAAAAATAATAAAATTATAATTATGTTGTAAAGTAATAATTATAATTATATTTGTAAAATATAATTCTATTATAAATATAAAATATAATCATAATTTTGTTATATTATATTATACCTATAATATATAATCATAATTGTGTTTATGAAATATAATATATTATTACTTTTAAATCCAATCAATGAATGAACGGTAAGGAAGCAGTTTGTTGCGGTCCGTCTGGTCCTGAATAAAAGAATTCATTTTGCAAATTGCAAGATGCCAAGATGTTATTACTAAACTTCTAAATTTCTACATCATTTTTTCTTACACTTATTTCTTCCAACTAATATACAACGAGAGACAGTTACGCACGAGAAAGAGAATGATCGCGATGGGAGAAAAGGCAACGAGCACCACGCTAAACAAAAGTATCGCTTCTAATATTTGTATGGAACTTAGAAGAGTCATAGAGCCGTAGAAGAAAATAAAAAGTTGAGCTCTTAAAGTATCATATTAATATACTCTTAGAAGAGTCAAAAATCTAATACTATGCCTAACCCTATCATACTATGTTTGCCATCAAATTTCGGAAGTACACGAAAAATTATTAATTTTTTAGAGAGTAAAGAATGGATTTTCCATATCTTTAACCGGAAATAAGTAGCTTCCAAGAAAATGATAATTGCTACGTATTGACACTTCGTTAGATCGAGTTTTTTCATCCAATCAATAGTTAGTTTGTTATCGAGCATTTGAAATATAGGTCATTATTTTAGAAGTTGGTTTATTACATGAATAATGCTATGGGTACAAAATACAAAATGGTGTACAAAAATAATTCTCAAATGTCACATGAGTGATTGATTGTAATTTTATTTAATGTAATGAACCTCAATTTACTCACATAAATCTCATTAATTAAAAGTTTCCAAATTTACAAATCACATATGTCACATCACTTGGGACCAATTTTTTGTACTCAATTTTGTACCCTTAACATTACTATTATTATATAGAGTTTCGGAGAGACTCATTTAATTCTAATTTAAAATCTCATAAATAATCTTAAAACTAACCATAAATACATAAAATTGAAAATTTTAATTTAATATAAAATACTAATCATGTATAATCTTTAAAGAAAATAATACTTAAAACCTAATCAAAAAATCTGATTTTACAATTGACTCTACTACTGTATAATGGTTCTCAACGATTTGATTACACTGTAAAATCATTCTAGATTTTTTTCACCATTATAAATCATTGTCAACGATTTTTTCAAAAAAACATTATTTTATGAGCAAATTCAAAATATATGTATTTTGTATATATATAGTGATTTTCTCTTCCTAAAATGTTACTCTACCTACCTATATATATATATATCTATATATATATATATATATAAAAGTTTATAACCCGTGTTTCGCACGAGATAACTATAAAGTAAACTGATTTTTTATTGATATTTAACATAAAATTTTAATATATATATATATATATATATATATATATATATAAAAGTTTATAACCCGTGTTTCGCACGAGATAACTATAAAGTAAACTGATTTTTTATTGATATTTAATATAAAATTTTATAATATTAAAATTTTATGTTAATATTAAATGTTCTCTTATCTTATATAAATTTATTTTATTTAATATAAATATGTTATAATTCGAACACATGTTATAATTAATATATAATTGGGTCTAAAAAGTAAAATTTTAAATAATATAGATATGTATATGGTTAGAGCCCGTATTATAATAAATAAAATTATATTTAATACATATATATGTTTTAGGCCTGTGGCCAGTACAAACCGAACAACCGATTAAATTTTTTAATATTTCCGCTATAATAATATAATATAGATTTTCTGTATGATTCAACCAGTATTTATGTAAATATTAGTTTTTATTATACATTTTCATTAATATTTTATATAATAAAATTTTGTAATATTAAAAAATTAATTTAATATTATATATTTTCATATTTCATGTAAATCTGTTAATATTATATATTTTCATATTTCGTATTTTCGTATTGAATGAGATTCATATCTCAAATACTTAAATACTGACAAATTAAAATTTTCAATATTTTAATTTTAATAATATGGTATAAATAGAATTAAGTTTTATGAAAATAATTATTTAATTATAAATATTATAATTATATATGTGCTGTTTATAAAATATTATATTAAACTTATATTCTGCTTAATTTTCAGTTTTTCGATTAAAAGGGGATTTACATTGAATTTATATTAGAAACGCACTATATGAGGAAGGAGTATTAGTCAAATACTTTTACTCAAATGTGGGACATAATGACTCAACGTGATTTATAGTCATATCGAACTTAACTGCCACAAATTTGTGTGATTGAATTGAAAATTGATTTTTCAAAAGATATAATCCAAGTTCACAGTCATAGGCCATAATTTTTTTTTCGTGACTGTAGGCCATCAAAAAATTTGTACAGATATATACTTTAAAATTTTCTTTCTTAGAACCTCTAAAAGTATTATTCCAAAATTTTATCAAAAGGCACCCAATCAGTAAATTCGCCTTGCAAGTTTAAATACAATTAACCAATTCAAAAGATGAAAAGACCCCAACTAATTTTTAAATTAAATAACTAGTACATAATATACTTATTTTAAGAGTGGAGAATACAAAAAAAAAAAGCCTACGTACTTGTTTGGTTGATGGTAGGAATTAACTTCAATTGAAGTTATATTTACTATTTACTATGTAGTTAATTCCTTGATGAATTTTCTAAGAAGTGCAAATTCTTGTTTGGTTAATATACAGGAAATTATATTTCATTGAAAATGCAAGTTACCAAGGTGAGGGTAGATAAGTAACTTCTCATCCCATGTTATGTGGGAAGTCATACTTACATGACATTTTCACTTCTTACATACATAAATGACAACCACACAACCTTACTTATCCTCATACATAGGGAAGTTAAAGTTACTGGGAAAGTTAAATGTATACCAAACAACCATTGCATTTCTCCTCGAATAGCCGCGTCTAATATTTTTTTGAGGGATTTTCATCTGTTTTTACCGGTAGAAAACCCAATCCTTTTTTCTTTTTCGTTTTATTTATTAAACTCTTATTTTCCTTCAATAAACTCCAATTTTTTTTTGGTTTTGTTTAGTCTCTTCTTGTAAGAGTTTGGTTTGTTTTGGTATTTTTTATGTCCGCGATTATAGATCCGCAGGATTTTCATGATTTTGATTCTGTGATAAAGATTTTTATGGGATTGCATCTACAGTCGCTCAAAACAGTTGGGTCAAGTACATATATTTATAACATTTTCAAAAAATTGCTTGACTGCTTTTCCTAGAAAAAAGGATTCAATGTTTAAACGTTTGTTCAATTTTGATTGTATTTGTAGATGTTGTATGACTTTTCATTATTAAATTAATTCCATTTTTAAAAAAAATTTAAATAACTAGTTGGCGGATAATTTTTGAAAAATATTTATATTAAGAGATTCTTTTTAAAACATTAATATAAATAATTGAAACAATAAACAAAATGTATAATTTTTAAGAGAAATAAAATGACAACAAAATCAATGTATTATATATTGGAATTAAGACTTATATATATATGGAGACCGCCATTTTGTAGGAGACGTCGGATACCATATATGTACTGCTTACAGAACATTGGAAAATATATTGTTCTGCAAAATATGTTCTGCAATCAGTGCATATATGGTCTCCGACGTCTCCAATTAAAATCGGTCTCCATAATAAAATTTTCATATATATATATATATATATATAGTCATACTCAAATAGGAAATAGTTTAAATGAGAAATAGAAAATAAGTGTCGCAACTCATATATTTTATGTATTATAGTGTATTATATCCAAATTAATTAGGACCCCCCCCCCCCCCCAATATCCCTCTCCATATTCCTCTTCCTCTCAACCCAACCCTCCTTCCCCTCTCAACTTCTCTTCCAAACCACCAACTTCAGTTTTCACCCATTCATTTCGGCCACTAACCTCCATTAATTCCGTTCACCTCTCTCAATTACTCATCCACCATCTCCAACCACGTATAACAACCACCACGTACATCAACCACCATCTTTCTATTCAATCTACATCAAAAATTACTTACAACAACCACCATATCTAAATAAAAACCGAATCTAAATTTTTAACATAATATATGAACATAAACATCGATTTGAATTAGAGAAATCACTGTATTTACGATTTCTTCACCGATTACTATGACACAGATCACTAATTTATATCACAGAAATCACTAATTTGTATTATAAAAATTACTAAATAATATATATGATACATATACATACAAACTGTCATTTCTACGAAAATCGATGATAATCGTCGATTTGGTGACATATCAACGATGACTAAGGTTATTATCCGATGAGAAGTCACTAGATAAGACGATAGGAGGGCGGAGGTGTTGAATAGGCAGTTGGAGGGGCGAGGGGTGGGAGAATGAGACTGGGCGGGGCTGGGCTGTGCAGGGCCGGAGAATGAAACGGGTCGGGTCGGGTCGGGTCGAGTGGGGAATCTTATGAACATAGGTTGGGCAAGTGGTTGAGTAAGTAGGAGGGAAGATGTAGTGGATAAGCTTATTTTCTATTTCTTATTTTACCTATTTTCTATTTAATCACTCTAATATATATATATATATATATATATATGTATGTATTGCAATATATATATATATATATATATATTGAATGCATATACTTACTCGTAGATAAATTGTATCAAAATATAATATCCGTGAAAGGAGTTTCTTTCATTCAAAAAACTTATCATCTAACCGAAGGACATGAAAATGTCCCCGGAAATTTAGATAATAAGATCTTAATGTCTGAGAAGAGAACACATGTCGTATTTCAATCAACGTCTGTCATCCGTTCAAAATTTCCAAAACACTGCAAAACACACTTGAAATTAAAAAAATAAAATAATAAGTCACACTAAAATATGTCTAATATAAAATCATAATATATATATATATATATATATATATATATATATATATATATATCCCAATATGATTTTTTTGAACAAGTTTAGTATTATATACGATCCTCTTTGAGGTAGTGTCAATTTTATGGCGTTTTGCCCGTATATAATGGTTATTATATGTCGTTGAATGACGATTTTGTGTCATATTTGAAAGATTTAAAAACAGATCTGAATGATATGAAATAAAACTGAAAAATATGAAAACAGATGTGAAAATTTTAAAGATAAACTTTTAAAAGATATGATAAGAAAGATTCTCATATATACAATAGAAGAAAATTTTTGAAATTAAGATTGAGGGTGAGAGAGAGGGCGAGGAGAAGAGTTTTGGAATCAGGATTGAGAGTGAGGGAGAAGAGAATGAGAATAGATACAGTAATACATACATAATCATATAACTTTTTAAGAAAAATGTGTTACCCCACTACTAATGAATGCAGAATAAGCGAGATGAAACTGAAATTGCAAAAAAAATAAAAATGGCAACCCTATTCTAACAAAATATTACACAATCTTTAAATTAGTATACAAATATTCAATACATATAAAGATCGAGTACTTGAACATACCAACTACTTAAAAGAGTGCAAACATAACATAATACTGTATTAACTCTTATGCTATGGATTAACATATCCCTAACAGTGTTGTTAAAACACGAGAATCAGAGTTAGACGGTGAAGGTACCGTCCAGTAATTAATCGGGTAATTGATGATTAACCAGATTAATTAATCGGAGCATTATTCGGAAATAATTTAATAAATAATAATATATAATTATACTTGAACATTTTCAAACTATTATAAAATTATAATAAAAAAAATATCATATATCATTAATCCATATTTATTTAGATGTTAAGATTTATGAAAAAACCACTTATTAGTAACATTTTAAGTGGTTTATACTTAATAATCATTTAACAATTAATATTAATAGTTATTACATAATATACTATATAATTATTAGAAATTTGAGAGAGTATTTGAAATTTTTGAAGGATTTGGGGTCGTACAACCCATATTTATTGTAAATTTGTAATAAAAATATATTAATTATTAATTTTTTTTAAATTTTATCTTTTTTAAAATAAAATAAATTTTACGGATTTTTAACCGTTTTAACCGATTTTTGACCGTCTCGGCCGATTTTTGACTGATTTTAAAAAAAACATATTTTGACCCGTTTTCGATTAATCGAGATGGGATCCATCCGTCTTACCGATTAATTGGCCGATTTAATATGATCGTCTTTTAGAACATTGATCCCTAACTATAATGTACAATATATTTTAGTTAAAAAATTTCATTAACTATTATAGGACGATTAAATTAAGAATGGTGGATAATTAAAACGTGACGAAGTAAACAATTAGTACTCCCTCCGTCCCATTGATTTGTATACAAATCAAATGGGCACGGAGGACAAGAAAAAATAAAAAAATTGATAGTGTAATAGTAAAGTTAGGTAAAAAGTGGGTAAAGTGGTGTGACCGATTAATATTTAATAATAAATTTGAGATAGTGGAGGAAAGTAGTGGGTGTAATAGTATTTTTATATTATGAATTTGAGATAGTGGAGGAAAGTTAGTGGGTGTAATAGTATTTTTTATTATTAAAATTTTACTATTTTTGGAATGTATACAAATGAGAGGGACATTCAAAAAAGAAAAGTGTATAGAATTGAATGGAACAGAGGGAATACATTATTACTAATAATTTACTTACCGCCTTCCTTAGCCTAATGCTCACAAAATTTGTGTGCTCCAATCAAATTGAAGCAAACTACTTCACCAACAACATTAACCCTATGACTAGAACAGAGTCACAGAGACACCAGAGTCTCTAATGTAATTAATTTGAGTAAATTGATAATCAATTGATAAATAAAAGAATGTAATGTACGTACTTATTTGGTTAACTATAAAAATCACCTTTTTGAAAAATTGTATTTTCTTAAAAAATACAAGTTATCTAGCGATTAAAGAATGAATATATTTTTTTCCATATTCTATAGAAATTCACATTTTCGAACAATTTATATTTATCAAATTAATGTTAATTAAATAATTTAATATATTCTTACATGCGGAAGTTAAAATTTCTCGATAATAATATAATTTTGATCAAATACAAACTAAGAGGTCGTTTGGTTGACATGTAAATATCCAGGAAGTTAAGCTTCCTAGAAAATAACATTTTATAAAATTATTTATTTGACATTTATATGGGAAGTTGAACTTCCTAATAAATTTAAATCTCACACATTGATAACTTGCAATACCTGAGTAATGGAAATTTTTACATCCGAACCAAACAATTTTTTTAACTTCTCATGAATTTAATATAAGAATTAAATATGAAGATATAGTTCTCAATACCCATATGCAACCAAACAAGCGGCTAACACTTTTCGTGAGGCATGCCTAGGACTCGACTCTAAATTTTAGAAATACAGGTTCAAATGAAAATATAGAAAAATAATACATAATAATAACCAATTTGTTAAACTAGGAACTTTCTGTGATTCTCCCTCACCATTGTCATAACATCATCAATATCAAAAACGGTCAATAAAATGCTATAAATAAAACTAATCTAAAAATATATAGGAGAAAAATTACAGAGCTAATGTCATGTGATTCAAACTCTGATCTGCAAAATAACAAGAATACAAGTCTCCAGGAAAAAAAAGAGAGTGCTTTAAATATATGTATAAATTCACAAGAATCAGATGAAATGCTGATCTCATTCCAACTTCTCCTCTGACTTGGCCGCCTCCGTTTCTTTGACCCATGTGTGAGATTTACAAGTGGAGTAGTATAATATAATATTATATTTATTTATTATTGTTTTTTTTAATCATATAAAAGTACTCCACAATTATTCATTATTTACTATACAGATACAGATATAGATATTATATAATATGCATATGCATCCTCTTTGGTCATTTTTTTGTCCTTTTACTAGTTTGCCCTTCTTGTTCCTTTCCTTTTACTAGTTTACTAGTTTACTATTATTTCAATTCAAATCTTCCTTTCTCCAGTATTTAAGGAGGCAAGCCACCAGCACAAAATCAGATAAGTTAGTTGCATACTTACAAATTTGATCAAACAGAGCAAAATGGAGATGGATTTATCAGTTTTCCAGCACCTGGATTCTGAATTCTCACCTCAATCTTCTTTCGGGAGTTCTTTCTCCTGGGATGACATGCAATCCTATAATTCCCTTCCTTTCAATTTAAACGATTCCGAAGAAATGCTTCTTTTTGGAATTCTGTCACAGGCACAGCAAGTGACATCCGAAACAAACTCATCCGAAGAAATTAAGGATGATGAGGTGAACTCGAAAGTGCAAGAAAATAGCGAAATTCTGCCAAAGGAACAAAAACCTTACAGGGGCGTCCGTAAACGCCCCTGGGGGAAATTTGCAGCAGAAATAAGAGACTCGACACGAAATGGAGTAAGGGTATGGCTTGGTACATTTGATAGTGCAGAACAAGCTGCTTTAGCTTATGATCAAGCTGCGTTTTCGATGCGGGGTTCCAATGCTATTCTTAATTTTCCTGTAGAAAGAGTTCAAGAATCGTTACTAGAGATGAAACATAGTTGTGAGGCAGGGTGTTCACCTGTGGTTGCACTAAAGAAAAGACATTCAATGAGAAAAACAAGCATGAATAAGAGAAGTAAAAGCATAAGCAAACAACACAAAGAGGTCAAAATCGAGAATTTTGTTGTGTTGGAGGACTTGGGTGCAGATTATTTAGAAGAACTTTTGAGTTTAACGGACAACTCCACTACTTGGTGAAATCAAAAAATTAGAATTATTTTTTGGTTCCTTCAAAATTTTCATATTTTTTATTCTACAATTATATTATATATTTTTTTATTTGTGAATATAGATGGTCTCGTTTTTTTGGGATGTAATGGGAACAAGGATCAATAAAATTAGTATGTGGGTCCATCTCTCATTGATTTTTGTAATTATGTATTTTGTGACTTTTTAAGGATTGTCCCACAGCTTGAATAAGTTTGTAGAGAAAATTCAGACAAGAGACAGACATGCCAATGGAGAGCTACATTTCAGCTATACGAAACTTATTCGTCATATCAGTTTCGTGGGAAGCAATATAACTTGCGACCATCTACTTAAGTTGCGACGAATGCTATAAGATTTGAATCATATTTAGACAAAAAAAAAATTTAATTTTATGTTCAGAATCCCAGTTGATCGAATTATAAATTTTATATTTATTTCGAAAACTCATATTTCAACAAAATTTTAAATTTAATCAAATTCAAGCCTAATTATATATTTTTAAAATTCGAGAACGAATTCGAACTAATCACAATTAACTTATATCTTGTTTGTAACATTTGTATACTAGGCAGAAAAACTAACTTTTATGTAGTGTCATGTGATTGTGATTCACAAAATCAATAGAGTATAGTTTAAATTTTTTTGTAATAATTTATTATCTTTTATGTTAAACAACTAATATAATTCATTAAGATCCAAAAGTTATAATACGGAGACATAAACCTTACTTGGACCAACCTCTTGTCACGGATTATTCGACACTATCTTTATATTAAATTCAATCAACAAATTTATTTGATTTTCAAGCTCAAGTTGTAACACGTGTAATCGGAGTTAGATCAAGTTTTAATATAATAAGCTCACAAATTTATTTCAAAGCAACAACTTCATTTGATTTTCAAGCGAGTGACAAAAGGTTGGCTAACATCTTACGCCACGGCCCCTCTGATACTGGTGGTTTAAAAAAATAGTCATTTTGGTTTACAAGTTACCTTTTCGCGTATTTGAAAATTTGTATTTTATTTGAAATTTAATTAATTAAATATATTTATATATTTATATATCATAAATTTTAATTGAATTTTAAAAATGATAAAAAAAAAAATATTACAAATTTATCAAAATTTATCATTTAACAAAATCAAAACATTTTTTTCAAATTTTAAATAGTGTCATATTTTAATAAATATATTAAAATATAAGATGAATACAACCAAATTTTAATAAAAATTTTAAAATATTGATACACTATAATTTAAAAAAAAATTAAAGTCTTTGTTACATATTACAAGATTTTAATTTAAAGTCTCTGTTATATATTATAAGATATTAATATTTTTTTCAAAATTTAAATAAAATACACTTAAAATTTTAAGATTCAAAATAAAATCTTTATAATTCAAATTAAATATACATCTCTTAACTAAGAAGTAGACTATCAAATTTTCAATTCAATAAGAAATTATAGAGCAGAAAAGCAGTATAATAATTACTCAATTACTTGCATGGTCTAGTTTGAAACAAAAAGAAGCTTCTATTCAAAAGAAATAATATTGGTGGTCTAACATATTTAGTGGAACGCTCTCTGACCATTTATCAAACATATTATAAACTAGCTTTATACCATAATGATTTTATAATTAAAATTTTAAATTATTGAAAATTTATATTTATTGAATTTTAATATATTTTCTTCTAAAATAATATTGATTAATTATTGATATTGGTTGATAATCAAACCTTAATCATTTTATTAACAAATAAATTTAAAAATATTATGAAGTTAATTTTTGTACTCGTCGGGAATCGAACCTGAATCAAATAATTAATTAATAATATGTAGGAATTTACATCTATACTCCTTACGACTATATCATATTATCTCATTTATTTCAATTATATATAGGATATAACAAGTGAGATCTTTCCAATATGTAGTATAATAACATTAATTGATACTAACTTATAACCGTGTAAAACACTGACCGTATTAATAATTTATATATATTAATTATTTTATATTATTTAAATTTTTAATTTAAAATTTTTAATATGTTGGTTATAATAATGTAGTATATAATAAAAATTATTTAATATAGATAAAAAAAATATTATTTTAATATTTATGAGATAATAAGCTGTAATTTTAAATAAATTGAAGAGTTTGAGCGGTAATATTTATGAAATTATTGTACAAAAAGAGGACTCATTAATAATAGAGTTGTTGCAGATATAATATATATGTTTAAAAATTAAATTATAATTCATAAAATGAGTTGTATAAAAAAAGACTTATCAGACGGACGACCGACCAAACTTTTACATGTACAGTTTTAATAATATAGTATGGATAAATAAAATAATATTACTATTTTAATATTCATAAAATTCAATCAATTAGTTATGATTTTAAATAAATTAAAGAGGTTGATCAATGAGGAAATTGAGTAAGAGACATATAAGTGTATTTGAAGTTCAGTGAGAGATAAAATGACCAGATCTGACGGACGACCAAATTTTTTGCCCTTGCAACTTTGATAATATAGTACAGATAACTTGAATATCATTTGCTTATGAAATTGTGTATATTATCCTGTATTAGAGTAATATTATTTCTGGTCAGCGAATCAATTCAAGAATTTGCAGTTGAAAGAGACGTATCTATTCAAGAATTGCCTATGGTCACGGTGACAATTACTTACAATAATAATAATAATATTATAATGCCCTAAAATATATCATTGTAGATTACAATACTATAATATCATGTTCAAAATAATTCGTCTATACAAGAACATATATTATAAAACTAATCTCATTGATTGGTAGGAAATGATTTTAGTAGTACGTTTAATCTAAAATTCTATGTTAAATTCAATACAAGGATTTGTTGAATAAATGGATTTGTGGGAAGTGGTTGGCTCTTCACCTACAAAATTGCAATAAGCTGTCTCAAATTGAAAGAAGAAAATCATGAGATTGTGTTTGTGACTACTCAAATTCAAAATCATATCAACCAAACATCACAGATGGGCTTTTTTTTTATTTTAAATTTATAGATATTAGTGAATCAAATAACACCAAATTATTTATCATGGGAAAAAAACGACACCTAATTGTTGCATTGCATAACTCATCTAACAGAGGAAGCACCAATTCAACAATCTCACTTACAATATTTTTCGAATCTTTAACATTAGCAGTTTAGCACATGTGTACGTACTAAGCAAGGAAATCATCAAATATTTATTTCTTTCATTCCAAATGCTCCCTAGCATTGTAAAAAAAAAGCGCAAACTCAGATATAGAGATTAATTTAGACTCTCATCAAAAGGACCAATTAAGGACATCTTACGAGATTTGTAATCGAAAAAGAAATACTTATACCCGGCCTTGCCATTTATTTTTAATCATTCAACATTTATCGCTGGACCATTTTCCACGATAAGCAAGTCCCTTTCATATTAGAAGACTCCGCTATATTTTTATACTTCCAAAGCGACTATAACCACTTGTCACTGTATAATGGACATCTTCAGTTAAGCTCCATTTTAAAACATCCTCATTTTCCAAATACCCACCCGGAATGGCAAGAATCCTCTGGGTTGGTTTGGTTCGTGACATCTAGTATCATGTATGTATTTTGTCCATTTCAAATTCGTATAGGGTGTTTAGTTGAAATTTTTTAATTTCAAAACTCATACCTCAAACCCATAAAATATGGATTTCTGATATCTTAGGGGGAGGTGAGTATGAGCAATCAAATCAAAAATTTATTACTTTTATCTTTATTTATAAATTACATGTTAATTTTTAAAATAAAAAATATATAATGATGTTATTTAATATTTAATAAATAATATTGATTTATTTTTCATATAAACTGCATATATATTTTATTTATTAAAAAATACAAAAAAAATATATTAAATTAACAAATTCATTCAACCAAACATATGATATCTGAAATGATACTTCATCCCCATATCACCTTAACCCGATTCCTGATTACAACTCGACACCACCCATGAACCAAACGACTCCTTAAAATCAATGATAATTTGAGAAGGACACGAGCAGGGATATATGGAATGCATAGTACATAAATACTCAAATTCGATAAATTTGTAAATATGGAAATATGAGTGCAGGGAACCACCATATATATAGGTTTTTGCTCAAATGAGAATTCCCACTAAAGTGAGATATAAGATCTAATCCTAACTCTTTATTTTATAAAATTTATAATATAATCTAATGGCTCCGTCATGGACACCCACACAAACAACCTACACCCTCACACACACTAATCTCACCACTGCTGACGTTATAATTATTATTTTTTTTAAAAAAATAATTTTTTTGGGAAAAACATTTATATATATGACGTTATGTTGACGTTATACTGGTGATTTTTTTGAGAAGTAGTGATTTTGTGGGGGGAAAATCACTAGAATTCGATTTTCTTGAAAAGTGGTGATTTTCTTGAGAAACAAATTACCAGATTTCAACAAAAAACACCAGCATGACGTCATATATATATATATATATAAATCAAAAACTTTTAATATATATATATATATATATATATATATATAATTCAAAAACTTTTAATATATATATATATATATATATATATATATATATATATATTTATGATGTCATCATGACGTCATAATGGTGATTTTTTCCCGTTGATATCATATTTGGTGATTATTTGTGTAGAAATGAGTGACTAAGATTAGATCTCATATCTCATCATAATTTAAGTTCTCATTGGAGCATTAACCTATATATATATATATAACTTTAAAATTTTATATTATAATATTGAAACCAACTAATAAAATTAAAAAAATGATACATATTGAATCAAATGCGTAATTTATTTATCCAAAATATAAACATATAAATAATTAACTATAATTAACTCATCCAAAATATAAACATATAAGTAGTTAACTATAATTTTACGTGTTATACTTATATTTTATATATATAATAACACAACATACACGTCAGAATCCATTTACAATAATATGTTTATATTAAATCTCTAATTTATTATTTTAGCCTACACACCTTCCATTCTCCAACATCATTTTTTAAGAAGTGATTTTATTCACTGTATTATTACTATTATACCCTTATATACATTTAATTAGCACTTATCTCATGAAATTTGAATATACATACACGTTTCTATTCTCATTCTCAGATTGATCATTCATCTTTAAAGATTAGATATTTTAAAATATACAATTAATAAAATTATATAACTTATTTGTGATAAACGTGGGACAAGTATTTAACTCGGAGAGTACACGCAATGGTTCACCCACATTAAAATGATGAAACTTTTTTAGGAACATAAATACTTTAAAAATTAATATGATTACTAAAATATATTTTTTCAAATAAATAAATTATATCTCATAATTTTAAAAATAATAAATTTAAATAAAATATAAAACAAAACTCAATTTTTAGAGAAAAAACCAACAAATGCAAAACACACGCAACAAAATTATTAGATGACGCGAAAAATCAGCGTCACAACTTGTATTATTAATCAAAACAGTTATCAATATATAATTAATCAACCATGAATACTTAAACATAACAATACCTAAGCATTACATATCAAATATTATATGACTATGTATATATAGTCATCACAAACTTAGCCACCAAGCCTTACAATATTTGTTATACAAGTCTAATCAGACTTAGTATCTAACTATCTACCAAGACATATCATCTATAATAACTAGTATTTTACCCGTGCTTCGCACCAAGTAAATGTTTTTTTAATATTTTTTTATTTTTATCACTTTCTTTTTATTTTAAAACTACAATGTGTGTAAAGGCAAATAATTGAAAAAACATATAATGCCCAATATAGAAAATGTAATAATTATAATATTACTCTTCTCATCATAAACGTATCATAAATTATTACAAATGACTCAAAACATAATAGAGTCTTTAATAAATTTTAGTAACTAACAACTATATTAATAAAGAGTGAATTATCTGTTTGCATCTTCATTTTTCTTGATCCAATGATATTGAGTAAAAAACCTACAAAATAAATTTATACAACGTTAGAAATTTATCCATGATATTTCGTTTAACTGAATAAAATATATCAATGTTGCTCACATTTGTCACGGGTGTAAAAGTTTTAGCATGAACTCAACTCTTGCATGCTCGACAATCAAGTCAAAATCTCCAAAATTAATAATTTCAAAATCTGGTATGAGTATGACAAAACATTCGTCTTGAATAAGATTCACAGCTTCTACTTAAGTTTGTTCATTGAAAACAATAAAAAATGATGATAGAATAGGGCGTACTGTACCAAAACTTTCTTTCACCAGAAAGTTTGAAATTTCATAAATGTTTCTTTATTTAATTATCACTTCAAACAATTTTCAAATATTCAAATATACATATGTATGCATCTAACATGTTCTATTATGATTGTCATATATTAGCAATGATATAAAATATAACAATATAGTAAAAACAATAATCAATTCTTAAAAAAACATAAGCCTTACATTATCATCAAGTAAGAGTAGATTGTGTCCCATCAAAATTCTTGTTTCTTTGTCAACTATTTCTCATATTTTGGTTACACACACTTTAACTCTCCAAATAGTCTTTGAATTGTCAAATGAAATTAATCTATCAAAGAAACGCAAACTTATACAACAAATAATAAATTGATGTAACTATATCAATTCAAAGTAGGGAGAGTTCTATGGAAAAAAATTGCATAGTTTTAATAAGTTTAGAGAGAGATATCTTACTTTTTACTGTGGAGAAAATATTTTGCACAAATGTAATGATATTAAGATTATGTATGCATTATATAGTTGAATAAATGTTGAAACTTTGTAAAACATTCTTTAAATTTCAACCCTAATTGATACCAAATTAAAAACAAAGATTGTATAAATCTCGGTTATGGGTGGGGGCAGTCCATAACCCGAGATTTGAAATCCCGTATTAATGAGCGGTAGTTCCTCGTAAAAAAAAAAAATTCAACCCTGATTTATACCAAATTAAAAACAAAGATTGCATAAAACTCATAATTAAATTTGTAAAAACATTCTTTAAATTTAAACCGTGATTGATACCAAATTGAAAATAAAAATCACATAAATCTCATAATTAAAGATATTTGAATATGAATAGATTTTAAATACTAGCATAAGACTTATTGCCATGTATATTCAGAATTAATTAAAATACAATATTTATTGTATCTTTATAATTTTGTGCTGATTTGGAAAACATTTAATAGAATAAATTCTTTAAAATTGGCTTATCAGGTTGTAACTCTTGATTAATGTTATAATTAAATTTGTTTCATAAATTATTGATTATTAATTCAATAATTTAAAAATTATAATTTAAAAGACATTAAATTATAATCATTTTTCTAAATTCTATTTCCTATTTATTTTAACTTTAATTTTTTTGTATTACTACTTATAATTAAAGTTGTTTATTATCATTTTCTTACCAATGTATAAATATTACTAGAAATAATAAGAATATATAAAGAAAAATATCTATAAAGTAATTTATACTCAAATATGTTTAAAGAATCATCCATCAATTTATCATCATCAAAATCTTATGCAACTCAAGGGTAGTAATAACTTTCATACAAATAAAAAAACTACAACTTGGGTAAATTGTAAAAAGTTTCTTCATAAATAATATTTTTTATACTTTTTGTTTCTTCAATAGTTCCATCTCCTAATAAAATATGAAGTCATGCTGGTGAAATAACAAGTGAAATGGCAACATAGAGTTGACCCTGACAGAAAGTAAGACTGAGAAGATAAAAACTAACTTTTTCCAATGGATCGGCCTTGACTTTTATTAATCGTCATTGCAAAATAACTTACAGCGTCGATATTATGGGCACCGTGTGGAGTAGATAACCCGATTATGTGTTGAAATTGAAATCATATAAATTGAATGCATTTTATATTTATGTGTGTGTGGAAAAATGTTTGTCAAACCTTCGCCGTAAATCATGAATTGCTTTGTCGTCCAAATCTATAAAATACTGGGACGAACCACATGTACTCACTTGAAACATACATGTTTTAAAAACAGAAAAATCATTTGTGTTAGGTATTCATAAAGACATTATCGTTATGATACAGAATTATGTCATTATAAAACCATTTTTTATATTAATTTGTATAGACATATTACCTATTATTATAGGTCATAATTTTACAACCGGTAATAATAATTACAGGACAACCCTGATAGTTTTCTAACTCATCACGTAACTTATCTCCAAACTTGTCCCACACAGTGACCCTAGCCTTCAAACTAAAAATTGAAAATCATTATTTTACAAATCAGACTTGTTAAAAAAATTATTTAAAAAGCGTAGAATATATGATATATATATATATATATATATATATATATATATATATATATATATATATATATATATATATCCATTCTGAGTGTTGCGTGATGTTGTTTGGTAGAAGAGTATGTAAATTAGGGTTTGCAGGGATTTTTAATTACGTTATAACTCAAATATTCTTGGAATTAGGTTACAACATGTCGTTACTAATAAATAAAAAGTAAGTGTTTGGTATAAGATTATGTAACTCATTTAATTTATTATTTATATAAAATAACAAAAAATTATTTATATAAATATATAATTATATAATTATAAATAATACTAAAAATATTTATACAAATAAAAAATAAATTATACTAAAAATTATATACAATACTAAAAATATTTAGTTAATTGATGAACTAAAAATTATATAATTAATTGTTCATGTATAATAATAAAAACAAATTATTTATACAAATAAAAAATAAATTAAATTAAATATACAATATTAAATTATTAGGTAACATCTAAATAAAAAAAATATTGAATATTCTAACAAATTAAATTGACCATAAAGATGATTTAATATATTAATAAAATGTTATTATATTTCAAATAAAAAATAATAAAAATAGAATTAAATAATCCATTTTTAATAAGATTATATATATATATATATATATATTATAATATGTATAAATATATGTATGTATTTTGCATGTAAAATATTATAATTTTAAATAATAGTTGACTTAGATATCTTAACATTTTAATAAGAAACTTAATTTATGCATTTCAATTTTTTTACAATTTTATGATTAGTTTTTATTACATACACATATAACAAATATATTATATATTTGTCACATGAAAGATAAAAAAAATATTTTAACTTTTAATTTTAATTTAATACTTTTATTTAGAGATTTTGATATATATATTTTATGATTTTAGTAATTAATATAATTTAATATATTATATTATTTTATAAAAAACAAGTTTGAGCCTAACTCAGAGAAACCACTTCTGACCTTGACCTAGGTAAGTGAGTTACTGTGTTTTGGAGTAACTACTCTGAATTACTTATGTTAAATAAAATATAACATAACCAGTAAATATATAAGTCCCAGGAAATTAGAGTTCCATGTTGGGTTACATCAAATCAAACTGAGGCCAAAGTTGTAGACACTAGTCATCTCGACTACATCAAACCAAACAAGGCCAAAGTTGTAGACACTAGTCATCTCAATTAAATTAAACCCTATTTGTCATTTTCTCCATTGGCTTCTTCTTTTAATTAACCTAAAAGCTATGCACTCAGTTTGTAAATTTAATCTCTTCACTCGAAGTTTTTACTTCCATAATTTCCTACGTTTGTTAACCTATTTTGCATCTCCTCAAAGTCAACTTTGCAGCATATATTTGAAACCTAAAACCCTAGCCTCTTCTAAAACCTTTTTACTGCAAAACAGATACAAATCATCTCAAGCTCTTCCCGCAACACCAAATGCCCATGCCTCCCCCCCCCCGGGCTTAACTGAAAACGAGTCACCCACATTTTTGTCCATGTAGTCCCGGATACACCTTCTTCTGATATCGTTACTCGTCTTAAATCAGCATGGGCTTATGATCCACTCACTACTCTTAAACTTATTTGTAATCTCTGTAGTGAAAAGTTGATGATAACTTGATTATTCTGAAGTCTTGACAAACAATTTCAGATTGAAACAATTTGGTGGTTATCCAAACTTTTCAACTAGATAAAATCAGAATGCAAGAATAGAGAATAATTATGTATTTTGTGTGATTTCTACAACCCTTTTTTTCATTACCATGACCAAAACACTTGCAAGTATTATATAGGCGTCCAATAGACATGTCTAAAGGCATGTCCAAAGACTTGTCTAAAAGCATGTCCAAAAGACATGTCTAAAGGCATGTTCAAAGACTTATCTAAAGGCATGTCCAAAAGACATGTTTTTGAGGTCTGCAGTTGTGTCTAAAAAACATGACTTTTGGAGTCAAAAATGAAATTTCTGTACAACACTAACCTTCAGATCCCAGCCAGGGGCGCTGCCCTCGGATCCCCGTTAATATCGAAAATCATAATATACTCAAACAAGCATGCACTCCGCATTCTCCCGACTTGTTTGATGAAATATTACAATCACATTGATCAACTAGTCAATCCAATTACACTAAAATATCTAACAATACTCCCCCATTTTAGCGTAATCCATGATTAACTAAAATAAAATCATAACAAACAACAAACTTATGCATAAATGAAATATCATGATGATTGAATTTCATATTAGTATATTACACATTCCCAATATTCGAATATCAAGGTGTCACAAATGATTGAACCTTTGTTATTCATAATGAATACTCGAAGATAATATATACATAAATTTACATTCTCAAATGTTCTTACTTGACACTATTTTTACTAGCCTTGTGTCTTAATCCTTGATAAGCATAATAAAGCCAAGTCCTAGCTTCTTGAAGCGGCTAAACTTCATGTTCAAATAGGTAGCTCTTTTATTCTCGCACTTGCATATACAATTTTTCAAAAGAACTATTAAGAAGATAAACTTCAACCTCCTCAACTTACAAGTCTGAACACATACCTTAGGATGATACTCTTAATGTATTCCAATCTCTAGATGTTAAACTTTCCACATTGAATTCAGCACCTAACGTCAAATTAGATGGGAATTGGGTATCTCAACATGAGAGATTTTTGATGGACTTCAATCCCACCCCTACAGCCGATTTGTATACAAGATCTCTTCTCAACCCTTTGGTTAAATGATCGGCTAAATTATGTTGAGTTCTTATAAACTCCACTGATATAACACCATGCGTGATAAGCTCACGAATCATGCTATGTCTAACACCTAAGTGTCTAAACTTGCCTTTGTACAGTTGTCTATAAGCATTGGCCATGGCAGACTCACTATCACATCTGATAGATATGGGTGATATCGGTTTAGGCCATAATGGAATTTCATATATCATATTTCTTATCCATTCAGCTTCTTTACCAGCTGCCGATAACGCCACAAACTCAGATTCCATTGTTGAGTCAGTAATGCAAGTCTGTTTCTTTAATGCCCAAGAGATATCACTTCCCCCAAGAAGGAATACCCATCCACTTGTAGAAGAATGATCTTCCTTATTGCAAATCCAACTTGCATCTGAATGACCTTCGAGAATCGAAGGAAATCCAGTATAAGTCAAACCATAATCCATGGTTCCTTTTAAGTACTTGAACACTCAGTTTAAATCTTGCTAATGATGTGAACTAGGTTTGCTAGTATACCTACTAAGCTTTCCAACAGCATAGGCTATATCTGGCCTAGTACTGATCATGGCATACATGAGGCTACCGATAGCTCTGGAGTATTCAAGTTGAGATACTGCAACTCATTTATTAGGTAGAAGCTTAATACTAGGATCAATAGGAGTGCTAGCTAGAGAACAATCTTTAAAGTTAAATCTATTCAGAATCTTCTCAATATAACGAGATTGAGAATTTGAAATACTATTGTTCTCACGCTTGATCCTTATACCAAGAATCACCTCAGCCTCCCCCAAATCTTTCATGTCAAAGTTAGATGGCAAGAATTTCTTAGTTTTATCCACTTGATTTTGGTCAGTACCAAAAATCAACATATCATCCACATATAAGCAAATTATAACTCTTTTATCAGAAGCATCAAACTTGCTATATACACATTTGTCTAATTGGTCTAGGTATAGATGTAAATCTATTTTCATCAAAATTAGCATCTCTTGACTCGATAACCATATTCACATATACATAATCATTAGATTTTAATACATAGAACCTATATGCATAGGAATGCTCAACATATCCAATAAAAATAAAATTTATACTTCTTTCACCCAAGTTTCTCCTTTTGGGTTCAGTGAGCCTTACAATTGCTCTACATCCCCAAACTCTCAGAAAACTCAATTTATGTGGCTTTTTATACCAAAATTCATAAGGGGTAATTTTATTCCTCTTACTAGGAATCTTATTCAATAAATAACAGGTTGTTAACATAGTTTCACCCAAAAAACCTTCACTTAAACCCGAATAGGATAACATGGAATTAACCATCTCTTTTAGAGTCCTATTATTCCTTTCTGCTATACCATTTTTCTGTGGTGTATAAGGAGCTGTGGTTTGATGTATTATACTAGTAGATTGAAAGTATACTGGATCATAATACTCACCTCCTTTATCAGTACGTAGATTTTTAATCATAGTACTTTTATGTAGCTCTACTTCTTCTTTATATATTTTAAATTTATCAAGAGCTTCATCCTTAGCATGCAACAAATAAACATAACAATATCTAGATGCATCGTCAATAAAAGTAATGTCATACTTTTTATTTCCCAACGAAGGTGTAGCATGAAAATCACATAAATCGCTATGTATCAGTTCCAATACTTCAGAAATTCTGTTTATGTCCTTGAAAGGTTTTCTGGTTATCTTGGTTAACATACATGTTTTACATTTCTCATTATTTACATCAATAGTAGGTATGAGACTCATTTTAGACATATCCTTTATTCGTTTATAATGTACATGTCCTAATCTAGCATGCCATAATTCAGATTTATTCAAATTATTGCTAGCACTATTAGAAACCATGCAAGCGGACTCATTATCAAATGAAAAATTTATATTCAACATAAACATACAATTACATAAATAACCAAAACCAACAAAAGTACCATATTTCGACAAGATATACTTGTCACTTTCATACACTTGTTTGTAACCACAATTATTCAATACAACACTAGACAAGAGATTTTTTCGAATCCCGGGAACATACAACACATTATTTAATAATACACATTTTCCAGAAGTAAAAACAAGTTTTACATTTCCTAGTCCTTTGATTGGTTCAGTTACAACATTTCCCATCTTTATGAAGGGTTTCGAGGCACAAACGCAGCGGAAAAATGCAAAAATTAAATACAAAACGTAATATAAATCGAAACCCTCCGAAGGATCCATGCGAAAACAAAAGATTTAATTCGAAGATTAAGAACAAATACCTTAAAAAGTTTTAACAGTTCATCAATGGAAGATCAATGGAGGTCCAAACCTTGTTTAATCACCACATATCCCGCTCACGCGATCTACGCTCTACGGTATCCACACGAACACTTTTCATGAAGGATTGATGTGTACTAGCACCCGAAAACTACTTCTCTCTCTTTATCTTTCTCTTTTCTCAAAAGGACTAGGGTTTTAGAAAAATATGTGTCAATCATTAAATCAGCCCATAAAGAGATTATATAGAGAGAGGAAAAAGTTTTATAATTATAATCTAATTATAATTAATACTAATCCAAAATTCTAAATTATTTAATTAAGTCTCACTTAATTAATTAATTACTAATTTTAGAATTAGTTTAACTAATTCATTTATTATATTTATATAATTAATTAAGTCATACTTAATTTATATCATAAATAAAATAAATTACTTATTTAATTTAAATTCATAATTTAAATTATTTCTCCTTCAAGCATTCTTTGTGTATGACCCTGTAAGTTATTATTACGTTGGCAATAATTTTAATATCTAATTAAAATTATAAACAATGAGCGACATCTATTAATACATCATTACTACCCAAGTAATAATAATAAAATCAGTGATTCAATTAAGCCTTTCGTGAATAATGTTCCATGTAATATAATCCATTTAACCTTATATTATAGATCAAACTCGAGGCATGTATCGTGTTGTCCTCTTCAACGTTTAATCCGGGTTTCCTTGATCAATGAGTAGATTATTAAACAAATCAACATTTGAGCACGACCATGCATATTATAGTCTCACTCAATCAAGAGGCCAATAATATCACTCCTAAATAGGAAGGTTAAATCATTTATCTATCATTCATATTTTTCATATGATTCATAGTATACCCAATGTCCACTTTTATCATCACTCGGTTAAAGGTAACTTTTAGTGTAATCAAAGTATATTAATTCTCGTATAGAAATATAATAATTTCAAGTCAGAGGATCATTACATCATTATCACAGTGATAATTTCTTATGACATTTATTAACATGTAGAATCTCACGGCGGGTCATTCCAGTGCTATTCATTGAGACATGCACTTATGTTCTTGACTTTAGTATCACCATACATATGACCAATGAGATGTGGTCATCTGTCAACAAACATACTAGTCTTATTGCATTATTATTGTCCTTATATAATAATACTCGACTAGGGAATTTTAGGAATAAGATACTAATCATATAATCTCATTTTTAAGTCACATACTTAAAGATATATAATACGTATCAAAATTCCAAGGACATTTATTATGCTTTCAATTTATTACGCAGTAAATAAAATATAATAAATAAATAATAATCAATAAAATATAATCCTTAATAATAAAAAATTTTCTTTAAAAATATAAAAGTAATTGTCTCTAGGGCACAATTACTAACAATCTCCCACTTGCACTAGAGCCAATTACCCAAGTATCCAATACTCATAGAACTAGTGTGACTTTCGTGCTTTTACTGTGACAAAGCCTTAGTCAATGGGTCTGCAATATTATTATTAATATACATTTTACATATATGTATATCTCCTTGATCATTAATCTCATTAATTAGGTGATATCTCCTAAGTACATGCCCAAACAGCCTCTTTGGCTGTTTCACAAGCATTAATATACTTAAGCTCTATTGTAGAATCAACAAATGTCTCTGGTGTGAACCATCCAGCATACAACATCTCAATTTAAATAGATAAAACACAAAGTCAGACAGGAACACTAAATGATCGTTGTATGTCTAGAAACTAGCATCGGTGTAACCTTTTACAACTAGCTTATCTTCTCCTCCATATACCAGGAATTGATCTTTAGTCCTCTTCAAGTAGTTAAGAATATTCTTGATTGTCGTCCAGTGACCTTCACCTGGATTAGACTGGTATCTACTCGTCATGCTTAAAGCATACGAGACATCAAGATGAGTACATATCATTGCATACATTATAGAACCAATTGCCGATGCATATGGAAATTTACTCATACAATCCTTATCATCCAATGATTTAGGACTATTTTCTTTCGAGATCGATATCCCATGAGACATTGAGACAAATTCCCTTTTAGCCTCTTGCATTCCAAATCGATGCAAAACTTTATCAATGTATGTACTCTGACTTAGGCCAATCAATCTCCTTGATTTATCTCTATAGATCATGATCTCTAATATATAGGTCACATCGCCTAAGTCTTTCATTGAGAAATTATTTCTCAACCAAGTCTTCACAGTCTATAGAGAAGGAATATCATTCTCTATTAGTAATATATCATCACCATATAATACTAGGAATGCCACATGACTCCCACTAACCTTCTTGTAAACACGTGGTTCATCTTCATTTTGAATAAACCCAAACTATTTGACAGTTTCATCAAAATTAATGTTACATCTCCTCGAGGCTTGTCTCAATCCCTAAATGGATTGACGCAACTTACATACCTTTCTAACATCCTTTGGATCAACAAAACCCTCGGGCTATGTCATGTACACATCCGCATCTTCTTCAAGGCTCCCATTTAAGAAAGCAGTTTTGACATCCATTTGCCAGATTTCATGGTCATAGTAAGCAGTTATAGCAAGCAAAATCCTGATGGACTTGACCATAGCCACTGGTGAAAAGGTCTCATCATAGTCAATACCATGAATTTGCTTGAAACCTTTTGTCACCAATCGTGTCTTATAGGTCTGTATGTTACCATCCATGCCGGTCTTCTTTTTGAAAACCCACTTGCACCCTATAGGTTTTACCCCTACATGTGGATCAACCAAAGTTCATACTTGATTAGTGTACATGGATTTCATCTCAGATTTCATGGCATCCAGCCATCTCTTAGAATTTGGAGTGTTCATAGCGTCTTGGTAGGTGAGAGGCTCATCTTCGTCCACAAGCATCACATTACCATCTTGAATCAAGAAAAATCCATAATATCTCTCGGCTCATGGCGAATCCTACTAGACCTACAAACAACCTGTGTTTCTTGAGCAGTATTGTTTTCTTGTACATTCTGCTCAGGTTCCTCCATTGGTTCAATGTTATCATGTGGGTCTCGAACTTCATCGAGATCTATTATCCTCTCACTGCCTTTCTTAGAAAGCATTTCTATTACAAGGAACACTGCAGTTCGAGCAACAAACACTTTGTTCTCAGAATGATTATAGAAAGAATAACCCTTTGTTTCAATTGGGTATCCCACAAAGTTACATTTGTCTGTTGTACGTCCTAGCTTGTCAGAAGTTAGACGTTTCACAAACGCCTTACATCCCCAAATTTTCATAAATGACATGCTATGACGTTTCTCAGTCCATATCTCATACGGATTCTTCTGAACCGTTTTAGTAGGAACTCGATTAAATGTATAAACAGTTGTCTCCAGGGCTACCAGAAACTAATTGGAAGATTCCTTGACTCAACATTGATAACACCATGTCCAACAAGGTGTGATCCCTCATATCAAAAAACTTTTTCTTTGATATTTTCTACTTCATCTTTATAGTCTTTGAACTTTTCAAATGATTCAGATTTGTTCTTCAAAAGTTATATATATCCGTATCTACTAAAATAATTAGTAAATTTTATGAAGTTAATAAAAGTTACCTTTTGTCATTGTACGCATATGACAACATACATCACTATGTATAAGCCATACTCGTTCATTGACCCTTTCACCATGTCCGGTAAAAGGAGTTTTAGTCCTTTTACCAAATAAACCAAGATTCGCATCCTTTTGTATAATTCATAATCAAACTTATCCAAGAATGCATCATTATGTATTCTAGAAATACGTTTCTCATTAATATGGCCTCAACGACAGTTCCAAAGGTAATGTTTGATTTGAGTCACTTTAGAATATATAAATTATTAACTAGTTGTGCAACATTATAAGCCTCGTCATCGAAATAGAATAAACAACTCTTGTTATTTAATTAAAATGAAAAAGCCTTTCTTGTCCAAACAAGAAACTAATATAATATATCTGCTAATTGTAAGCACGTTATAACAATTATCAAATTCTAAATTTTCCTTGTAGGCCTAAAATTAAGTAACGAGTTCCTTCAACCAGAGAAACTTCCTTTACTGCAATTCCAACCTGATACTCGAAGCTTGACCCTTACTGATCAACTTCTTCCGATCTTCCAAATAAGCATGACATTTTAATTTTCAAATTTTCAATTTTTCATAGAAGTGACAATCGTCTTCTTTGTAAACACCTCATTCAGACTTTAGAGCCTGTTTTGGGATTGGACTTTGGTTTGATAAGGAAACTAGATCAAATCTTCTCCTTGCCTTTCCATTTTCCTTTCCATATGTTTACCATAATTATAGTAATAGTTCTATGCATTTATCATGTTGCTTTCAGCAGTTCTCAACATGCTTAGCAACTCAATAGGTGTTTCACCAATCTTATTCATTTTGTTGTTCATAACAAACTAAGAATATTTGTTGTCCAAAGATTGTAATATCAAATCTAGGTGAGCCTCCAGACCAATCTGAAAACCCAAAATGTCAAGGTATTCATTATACCCTATAGTCTTTAGAACATGTGGTGTAACCGGGTCTCACTCTCCCTACTTGTAAGTAGTACCCTTTAATCGTCAAATATATCTTGAAGATTCTGTCCCTAAAATATCCTTTAAGGGTGCTTAATCGTCTCACAAGCATCTATATGCTCGTGTTGCTTCTTAAGCTCAGCACTCATAGTTGTAAGCATGAGACATGAAACATCAGTCGTAACATCAATTTACTTCCAATACGTACTATCATTTACACATGTTAATTTTCAGCGTTAATAGCAGGGGAAGAGATTTGACTAACATCGTGGTGCCCGAGGACAATCCTCAAGCTCCTATGTCAGTCGAGGAAATTTGTTCTCGTTAATTTGTCCTTATCAAGAACTGATCGTATAGAGAAGTTGTTTGTGTTTATCATTTGATATCTACAATATTAAAGTGTATAAAATAAACTAGATTGCAGATTTAATATTAATTATGTTTAAGTGATTATGGTATATCATAATATACCTCCCACTATATTTATTAAACTAATAGCCCTAATTATTAATTCGAAAAACATTTCTTTAAATCTTTCTAGTGAGCCAAGATCCATATTTCATCCATATTTTAAGATAACATTGGCTAATACACCCAAAACATGACTATTTAGGTAGACAACATTTGTCGATTATATCAAATATAACTCTTGAAAAGTTTGGTGGAACAACCCATTGTACACATTTATCCAATAAATCTCACCAAACTCTATGCCTCTAAATCCACAATCCTATTGTGATGATTTAGTTAAGTTAGACCCAACGTTTCAACAAACTAAGTCACTTACTTATCACGTCTTCCCATGATTGATAAAAGCACATTGCTTTGGCAAACCCACTCCTTCTCAATCTAGATCTTGACGAGTATTAAACATTGGAAGGCATCTGATTAACTTAATATGTATTTAGGGATTTTAATGTTTATATGAACGATCATGATCCCATCATAAAGA
The DNA here is from genome assembly GCA_028671895.1 of Oenanthe sinensis. NCBI lineage: Eukaryota > Viridiplantae > Streptophyta > Magnoliopsida > Apiales > Apiaceae > Oenanthe > Oenanthe sinensis. Next base: position 27,032,361 of record CM053813.1, on the reverse strand, counting down.
GATTCTCAATTTTTCCTTGATCAAATAATCTATTTCAATATTCGTCAATGGTTCGATTTCCAGATCGTCGGAGAAGTCACAAGCGGTCTCACTTAAAACCCAACTTTCTTACGAATAATAATTCTCTTTTGACAAAATCTCCCCATATCAGAAAAAGAAAATTCATATTCAATACCGTGTTTCGTAAACACAAGAATCTCATGATCATTTGTTTAATTTTAAAATTTTGAATTGTTACAGATTTTATCTTTCTTAAGAGGCATAGCATGGTTTCATATCTAATACATATATCATTCCAACGCATACATATCTACACATGCATTCATATACATATATGTATTGTGCGTAAATTAAACGTGTTTGGTTATGGCTCCATCCTATGTGATATTTCCAAGCTAATGGAATTATCAAGGTCAATATATGGTAGTTTCAAATACTACACTATTACATGTCTTTATCTTCTTCATTGCTCCATCATCTGGATTGCCTCTTAGCTTCCTTGCTTCCAAGTCTCCATTGAACAATTACTTTGAATAATAAATAAATTTATTCTAATGAAATAACAAGAAGAATTCAAGTTACATTCGAGATTAACAATTACAATGAATAAACGACATGCAAGTCGTATTTAGAAACCAAAACCATAAACCAAAACCACTATCTTATGGGTCTTTAGGTCATAACCATTCACCATGTTATCACATAACACATGTACTATATCTCAGATTATATAAATATATCATATAATCATATATAATAAATTTTGAAATTTCAGAAAATCAATTAAATTTCAGTAAATAATAAATCGCCGTTTTGGGGCCTGTAACCTCATCAAATGACTTACAGATGCGAAGCTGATTTATTCAGTATTGCTTAGTGACGTGATTTCAGTCAGAAAACATATATCATTTGTAAAAATCGGACACTGGACTCAGATTTCAGAAAATCTATCAAAGCCGTTTCAGAATTCGTATCGAATACGATTATCATAATAAGAACACACATGTATCATATACATACAGCAATACACACAATCATCACATGATTATACATCACATGAATATCATATATTCAAAATTATATATACACGCATATATATACATATTATATCGCAACAAAATCATGGCGGTCATATACATGCTCATATATATAAAAAATTGTTAAACACATAACCGAATTAAAACGTTTTACAAGTAACTCTGATGTCATTGAAGGGTTTCGAGGCACAAACGCAGTGAAAAAATGCAAAAATTAAATACAAAACGTAATATAAATCAAAACCCTCCGAGCAGGATCCATGCGAAAACAAAAGATTTAACTCGGAGATTAAGAACAAATACCTTAAAAATCTTTAACAGTTTATCAATGGAAAATCAATGAAGGTCCAAAGCTTGTTTAATCACCACGTATCCCGCTCACGCGATTTACGCTCTACGGTATCCACACGAACACTTTTCATGAAGGATTGATGTGTACTAGCACCCGAAAACTGTTTCTCTCTCTTTATCTTCCTATTTTCTCAAAAGGGCTAGGGTTTTAGAAAAATATGTGTCAATCATTAAATCAGCCCATAAAGAGATTATATAGAGAGATGAATAAGTTTTATAATTATAATTTAATTATAATTAATACTAATCCAAAATTCTAAATTATTTAAGTAAGTCTCACTTAATTAATTAATTATTAATTTTGGAATTAGTTTAAGTAATTCATTTATTATATTTATATAATTAATTAAGTCATACTTAATTAATATCATAAATAAGATAAATTACTTATTTAATTTAAATTCATAATTTAAATTATTTCTCCTTCAAGCATTCTTTGTGTGTGACCATGTAGGTTATTATTACGTTGACAATAATTTTAATATCTAATTAAAATTATAAACAATGAGCGGCATCTAGTAATACATCATTGCTACCCAATTAATAATAATAAAATCAATGATTCGATTAAGCCTTTCGTGAATAATGTTCCATGTAATATAATCCATTTAACCTTATATTATAGATCAAACTCGAGGCATGTATCGTGTCGTCCTCTTCAACGTTTAATCCGGGTTTCCTTGATCAATGAGTAGACTATTAAACAAATCACCATTTGAGCACGGCCATGCATTTAATAGTCTCACTCAATCAAGAGGCCAATAATATCACTCCTAAATAGGAAGGTTAAATCATTTATCTATCATTCATATTTTTCATACGATTCATAGTATACCCAATGCCCACTTTTATCATCACCCAGTTAAAGGTAACTTTTAGTATAATCAAAGTATATTAATTCTCGTATAGAAATATAATGATTTCAAGTCAGGGGATCATTACATCATTATCACTGTGAGAATTTCTTATGACACTAATTAACATGTAGAATCTCACGACGGGTCATTCCAGTGCCATTCATTGAGACATGCACTTATGTTCTTGACTTTAGTATCACCATACATATGACCAATGAGATGTGGTCATCTGTCAACAAACATACTAGTCTTATTAAATTATTATTATCCTTATATAATAATACTCGACTAGGAAATTTTAGGAATAAGATATTATTCATATAATCTCATTTTTAAGTCACATACTTAAAGATATATAATAAGTATCAAAATTCCAAGGACATTTATTATGCTTTCAATTTATTATGCAGTAAATAAAACATAATAAATAAATAATAATCAATAAAACATAATCCTTAATAATAAAATATTTTCCTTAAAAATATAAAAGTAATTGTCTCTAGGGCACAATTACTAACACTTTAACATAGATCCATCTTCGATTGGTCGAAAATCTATAAACCAACGAAGATCTTTACACACATGACTTGTTGCTCCTGAATCAATCCACCATGCAACATTATCATCCTGCACATAGAATACCTCAGAAATTAGTGACACATAATTCTGCCCCGAATTATAATTTTGTATTAAAATATGACCTTGTTGCTTTTCTGGATCCTTAGATCCACTTGAACCAGCATTATGATTGTCTTTACCAACCCGACAATCCTTTTTTAAATGACCAGGTTTGCCACACTTCCAACATGCCAATTTAGGTTTCTTGTTGGAAGAGTTGTTTTTATTTCCTTTAAATTTCCTCTTGTTACCCTTGTCTTTATTTGAATTCTTAGAATATCCACCATCTTCAACCATATTTACAGATTAGTTACCAACTTGGTTCTTACTCTTAGAATTACTCTCAGCTTCTTGAGCCCTTAAAGCCTCTTCAATTCTGAAGTGACTCCTAAGTTAAACAAGAGTCATCTCTTCCTTATTATGTTTCAAGGTGTGTTTAAAATCCTTCCATGATGGTGACAGTTTGTCTATAACACTAGAAACCGAATTGGATTCATCCATTTTCATGTCGTGTTGAACAAACCGTCCCAAAATCCTTAATAGTTCATTTTCCTGTTCCATGATCGGTCTAGTATCAACCATTTTATAGTTAATAAAATTACTAACCAGAAACTTCTTGCTAGAAGCATCTTCAGCCATGTACTTAGATTCAAGGGAATCCCACAATTCTTTTGCAGACTCAACATTTTGGTATATATTAAAAAGAGAATTAGACATACCGTTCAAGATGTGACCGCGGCCAATGTAGTCATCATTCTCCCATTTGCAGCGCCTTCTAGTATGTTCTACAGTTTCCTCCTCGATCATTTCTGGCACTGGAGTACTCAAAACGTACACAACTTTTAGTGTGGTTAACAAGAAATGCATCTTCTTCTGTCATTTTCTAAAATCATGTCCTTCAAACTTGTCTAGTTTTGCAAACTTGTTAGTCATGTCTTTTGCAGATTCGTTGTTCGTCATCTTCGGATAATAAAATTGTTTCAATCTTTGTAGAGAAAAGTTGATGATAACTTGGATTATTCTGAAGTCTTGACAAACAATTTCAGATTAAAACAATTTGGTGGTTATCCAAATTTTTCAACCGGATAAAATCAGAATGCAAGAACAAAGAATGATTATGTATTTTGTGTGATTTCTACAATCCTTTTTTTTCCATTACCATGACCAAAACACTTGCAAGTATTATATAGACGTCCAACAGACATGTCTAAAGGCATGTCCAAAGACTTGCCTAAAAACATGTTCAAAAGACATGTCTAAAGGCATCTCCAAAAACTTATCTAAAGGCATGTCCAAAAGACATGTTTTTGAGGTCTGCAGTTGTGTCTAAAAGACATGACTTTTGGAGTCAAAAATGAATTTTCTGTACAACATTAACCTTCAGACCCCGGTCAGGGCGGTGCCCCCGGACCCCCGTTAATACCGAAAATCATAATATACTCAAACAAGCATGCACTCCGCACTTTCCCAACTTATTCGATGAAATATTACAATCGCATTAATCAACTAGTCAATCCAATTACACTAAAATATCTAACAATCTCCGAGGGGTTAAAGGGACAGGAAAGTCCGATAAGGAAGGGTTCTATACGACTGCGCTTCGGCTACACGAGGAACACTACAAAAACCTAGCGTGTAATGTCCCGGCTTAGCCTCGTTTGACAATGAAGATAGAGTTTGAACAAATGGGCTTGAAGGTGAGATTTATCTGTTAGGCTTGAAGTGTTGTTTTATAACATAACAGGGCCCCAAAACACTTCTAAATAAAAATAATTAATTAGTATACTTCGTGTGCAAAATACACGGTCTTTTGATTTTTTTGCAAGTATTTTATATTACATAAAAAATATAGTTTTACATATTATTTTTTTATAAATAAATATTTCAATATTACATATTAAATTCTTAAGGATATGCTTGAGATTCTCTTTAGATTGATTGAAGGCGCGGAAGCACGAGCAAAAATTCAAGAGGAATGGAAATCAACAAAGGTAGGTGTAAAGAAGGTAAAGAAGTTGACGTCGAAGAACTGAAGTTATTAAGAGCTATGACACCAAGAGAAACGAGTGTTGAAGAAAATTATGAGAAATTGAGAGGCGAAAGTGGAAAGGCTAGCAGCAAAGTGGTGTCCTTCCCTTGATTCATCCTATGATAAGTATACATTGATTTGTGGAAGCATTGCAAAGAAAGTGTTTCCGCGGGAAACTTACCCTGAATATGAAGGAATCGAAGATGCACACTATGAGTATAGAGTTAGAGCCAAGTTGAGGAAACAAGTACTCGTCCCACTTCGCGAGGTACTGCAATTGCCTGAGGTTTATATGAGTGCGAATGAATGGAGCTCAATTTCTTACAACAGAGTTGCATCTGTTGCAATGACGAAATACACTGATATATTCATGTCAAAAGACAACAATAGGCTTACCAGGTATCTTAAAGATGTGAAAGAAGGGAAGAAAAAGATTGCTGCAGGATCATTGCTTCCACATCACATAAATATGTCTTGTTTACGTGGTGATAGTGAGGGACAAGAGGCTGTTGCAGAGCTGCAATGGCAGAGAATGGTGGATGATATCCTAGAGAAAGGTAATCTATCAAATTGTATTGCAATTTGTGTTGTTTCTGGAAGTATGTATGCAACTCCACTAGAGGTTTCAGTTGCACTTGGTTTATTAGTTTCGGAGCTAAGTGAAGAACCTTGGAAAGGCCAGGTGATAACGTTTAGTAACTACCCACAGCTTCACTTGATTAAAGGAAATCCACTCGAAGAAAAGTGTAAATTTATTGAGGATTTGCAATGGCATATAAATACAGATTTTCAGAAGGTTTTTGATCAGATATTGAATGTTGCTGTTGCTGCAGAGTTGAGCGAAGAGCAGATGGTAAAAAGGGTGTTTGTTTTTAGTGATATGGAGTTCGATAAAGCATCACTTAATCCGTGGGAAACTGATTACCAAGCCATTCAGAGGAAATTTAAGGAAAAAGGGTATGAGAAAGTGCCCGAAATTGTCTTTTGGAATCTCAGGCACTCTCATTCTACACCAGTGACAGCCAAACAAAATGGAGTAGCTCTGCTTAGTGGATTTTCGAAGAACTTGTTGACTCTCTTCTTGAATGAAGAGAAAGAGAAGAAAATTGATCCAGAGGTTGCGATGGAGCTCGCTATTTCTGGTAAGGAGTATGAAAAGCTAGCTTTGTACGATGATTGATTGAGAACAGTAATATTTATGTATCAGGCTTCTTGAATAAATCTCTTTACTCAACAGAGACTAGCTTCCTTGGTTCTGGTTTAGTAACAAAAACTAAACTTTCGATAGTTCTGATTATGCCAATTATATTAAATACTCTTCTTTCTTTTGTCTCACTAATATATTAGATATTCTTAGACTTATTTCCTGAACTTTCGAACACAAAAATATTTTTTAATAATTGGTTGATTTTACCTCCTATGATTTTGAAGAAGTTTCAACTTAAACCCCCTGCTCAACTCGAAACTTCTTCAATTTTCTCAAAAACGCGATTCTATCATGAACGTAACTGGGAATAACAAAATCACAAAATGACATGGACAATATTAATATGCTGCCTTGGCTTTATATAGATTTGGAACGAATAGCGATATGATTTGAAATGAAAAAAAATGGATGAACACAACCTCAAACCTGATTTTTACCCACTGTCAAGCCTCCCTAATCAAGCAGACCAACAAATAGCTAGCAGTAATTAATTTAACTCACCACAATGAAACGTATGAAGAATCTGAACTGGAAACTTCTTGTTCATCTTTAACATGGTCGTTATTATAAGAATTCTGAAAACAACTCTTGGCATATCTCAGTTCTATATATAACTTGTGCCAAATTCTCTCATCAGCACAGATGAGTATTAATTTCTGCTAGCAGCAGAGAAACTCGGTTGCAACTAGATAATAATTATCATATCTTTACAAACTCCCAAGTTAAATTCTTACAAGAGGGTCAACTAAAACGTCATCTTTAAGCTGTAGATTACATCCAGTATATGAACCAGAACCCAAACCTACATTAAGAATACAAGCATACAAAGAGAACAAGTTGGCACACAATTGAACTGCAGTATCTTTCATGATTAGGATGTTCAAAGGAACATATTTACCATCTTTCATCCTTTCTTGATGACATTGCCATCGCTGTTGCATGGCAGATTTACATGTGATTCAGTTAGTAGCGTTTGAACTTCTTTCTTTTGATAAGTTAAACCTTGTTCTCTGTCTCTGTTTCTTCTTGTGGAAATGGGCACATCATCATGAGTTTGTGACTGATTTTTCTTTGAAAATTGGTTTGCAGCCAAACGTGCACCAGATATAGCCGCAGCAAGAGTTGGTGATTTCTTTTCAATTTCGGACGAACCAGAGCTATCTGGGCGTCCAACAAGTGATCTTGGTTTTGATGAAAAACGATCACGTGGATTTTGAACTGGAAACTTAATTTTTAGGGGAGCTTCAACGGGAGCAAGGCCTCTGACAGCTGAATCAAATATCTAGAAATTTCCAAAAGAAGAAATGAAGCCTGGTTTAGTAATCACTACTCAGCAATGGTGGAGATCAATCAAATAAGTGTGTGTGCGTATATGTACATATATATATTCGTGTGCGGATCCATGTGGTAGCTTTCCACTATACCTTTCTTTCCAAATTATAAATGCCTTGATAACCCCTCATTTCAAATGGAACAATCAATTTCTGCACTCGAGAAAATGCATCCCTTTAGTAGATATATATACAGTCATACATATACAAACGCTTACAAACATATCTATTTATGATTCTATATGAATAGATACACACCCATGCTATGAAACATCTTTAAATATTTGTTCAATGTCAAAGAAACAAAGATTCTCAAGAAAAAATTAACCTGTGGTTGCTCACAAAGCCAGCAAAAATTTGTTTGACCTTCAAGCCTCACCTGCAAAAACACATTTAGGATTATTAAAGTAAATAACTTGTACATTCAATATAGTTAAACTAAAGGTGCCAGTCCTAAAATTTGCCTTGAGAATGATTTAGTGCAGATTATAGTATACCCACCCCTTCAGGTATATCCTCCCAACATCTGAGCTCTTCAAGTGTAACACAACCAACCACTTCAACGCAGCCTGTTCAAGGTACCCTATCATAATTAAAATAGATATCCAAGTATTGAATTAATGCAAAACAATACATTCTCTATGTTATTTATACGTGTATGATGTTTTTGTCATGTGAGGAATAATCTGCTCAGTCCACTGGCAAGCAACCTAAAATATACGGACCAGAGAATACGTTTTTTCTGGAATAAAAATCAAGAAAGAAGAAGAAAAGAAATGAATAACTCCAGAAAAATGGGGTGCAACTAATGTTCTAGCAGAAAACAGATGGTAGAAAAATATTATTGATCAACTAAATAGGTTGAAAATAGAAGGTTGAACGCTTAGTACTAGAACTTTAATGAAAAATGTAAATAAGTGAGCACCTAGAAGTCTTGAAGTTGGATAATTATCAGGGAACTTGATATCTGTAATCCCATTCACTGCATAAATTTCTCTGTAGAAATCTTCCATTGCTTTAATTGTCTCTTGTTCTGGGACTTTACCAGCAGCATGAATCCAAAGTCGTCCTACAAAACCAATCAAATATAATATGAACAGTAACAGACATTCTACATACTGGCAAATGACAAGCATGTGGAGAGCAATCTATCCGAAAAAGTCATGGTCAACAAATTTGAGAGAACAACATACATATTATGGTCACTTGGTCAGTGATGCAGGACAGCCCAAGGAAGCCTAAAGATACTATTTGGGAACAATTTATAGGTTTTGAAGGCCCAACAAGGAGAAATAAATTTTTAGAATACATGTATTAATCATTATCTTTAAGTAAATTAGGGAAGGATATCTTTTAGAATCATATTTTAATTAGGAAAGGATTTTATAGGTTTATTATACATAGTGAGTAGTTGTTTTGTAATGGAGCAGATTTTATTATTGAGATATACAGAATTACAGATTATCCCAGGTATTTCTACCAAACACCCAACCCAGGTAAAAAAGGGTAACAATTGTAGAAAAGAAAGAAAAATGCCCTCCAGATGACCGACCGATGAGGAACAAAAAGTGTATGATGAGTTGGAAAACTGTCTTGGAGCCATGCGGTCATCACACATGGTTGATAACAGTAAAGTTGTTCAGGCATTTGAGCACATCATCGTCAAGAAATATTTCAAGCTAGAGCTATATGTTTTGGTAAACTATGCTCTGTGATTATTGGTCATAGTTGTACAAATGTAATATCTACTGATGCAGTTCGACGGTTGGGTATAAAGGTGGAACCTCATCCTGAAGGACCTGAAGCTTATAACACAACAGGATTGATGACACAAAGCTGGGAGTTTGGGACCGATGTTTGGTGACATTTTCAATTGGAAAGTTTAGTGATAAAGTTATCTGTGATGTCTTGTCTCTCAAAGTTTGCCACCTCATTCTAGGGAGTCCTTGGCTTTCAAACCCTCAAAAAGTTCTCTCAAAGCCACCATGAAAACTGATCTTTCTTTTTCCCTCTCCATCTGTCTTGTAGTTGTTATGTCCGTCCTTCTAGCGTCGATAATGGCTCTCTTTGATTACTTTAGGGAAAGAGATTCCCCGGAGGTTAAACTCCCCACCTACTCCGCCCGCGTCCACCCGCCATCTTTTCCACCCGTTTACTTCGACTCCGACTCCGACAAAGTTTCATCTGTCATCTCGGACAAAGCTGGTGTCATGGTTCTCTTTGATTACTTTAGTGCAAGAGTTTCCCCAGAGGTTAATCCGGAGGTTAAACCCCCTGCTCCACTGCCACCTACTCCACGCGCGTCTACCCACCATCTATTCCACCCATTTACTCCGACTCCGACAAAGCTCCATCCGTCATCTCGGACAAAGCTGGTGTCATCTACTACTCTGAGGACATGGTCATCTACTCCACGGACGAAGACATCCCACCACCGGAGGTGGAAATAGTCATCCACCCATCTACTCCATCCATCCATGCACCCATCCACTCTGCTCCACTACCAGTAAGTAAGACTGATTTCCAGTGCTGGCATTTTCACTAGAGCTTATCGGAGTTCAAAACGGGTTTGTGAGGTAAGTGCGTTATCCCTTTTTTTTTTAAAACAGAGTAATAAATAGTTAGAGGAAGTTCTTAGTGATTTAGAGAGTCTCTAAGAGACTGTTGGAACATTTTTTGCCCAAACTCCTTATATTTCAAGTTAAGAGCACAAATAAGGAGTTTATATCTCGAATTTCCGTATCTTATCTATGTTACTAGCTACTACTAAAAACATACATGTTCAGTTTTGGAGGTTGATACAAACAATTTTTATAATAAATTATTAAAAACATACTAGCTACTACTATATTTTATAATAAATTATTAAAAACAAACATTTTTCTCTCCATTGTATAATGTACTTTTAGTGATGAAAGTACTTTTAATAATAAAATATTATATAAGGATTTGGTATAAGAAGTATTGTTGGAGATGAGAATACTCATTTATGTCCTAAGTTACTAAGAGCCAATATTTTATATTATATATAAGGAGTGAACTAAGAGACTGTTGGATTTGTGAGTTGCTCCGAAAGGAAAATACATTTTTGTGAAAGGCACAAAATCACAAAAAGCTCAGGCGTTTTTTAAAGGACTATAAAGGACAACTCATGGTTCTCATCAATTAGGATTAACATTTATTTTTTTAATATTAATTATACAATTAGGATCAAAATATGAAAAATATTAATAGTTCCCAACACTGTTTACTTTAGACATGATCTATTTTCATTAGTCTTCTAAGACAAACCATGCCAATCTTATTCCACATTCACATGGCCATTTAGAAAGAAACCATTTTTCCCCCTTATTTCATCCTGGTAAATGAAAGCATAAAAGTTTAATCCCTAAGTTAGAACTTAACATCTAAGTACATTGCAAGAAACAATTTTTAAACTAGAGTTTCTTACATAAATTTCATAATTTCAGCAAAAAAGACAGTGTAATTAATTCAAATAATCACCATTATATAAACCGGAGTAAAACAACAGCACCCCATATACAACATACTAGCATAGTCTCAGTACTTCTGCGGGAATGTGTGAAAACACAGCAAATATTTCTCAAATCAGTATACACTCAAAAACCCAAATTCAGAATAATCAATACATATAAAAAGAAAGATCAAACAAATTTTTATAAAAAAAATACCCAATTGGTTAAATTTTGAAAAACAAAAGAAATCAAGAAAAAGATTCAATTTTTATCATAAAAATCAAAGAGTAAATAAAACATAAAACATATGTATATGTCATCAAATTAAAGAGAGTATAATACATACATACATACATACATACATACATACATACATACATACATACATACATACATACATACATACATACATACATACATACATACAAACATACATATATATATACCTGTGATAGGAGAAGGCCAAGATCTACCCTCAATACGTTTGATACCATGAACAAGCAAAGAAGCCCATGGTTGATGCATTGTCAGACATGGGTTCCTGTAATTTCCACTACTGCCTCTATTATAACTCCCCATATACGATTATCTATCAATCAATTGTCCTGTGTGTATATATGAACTATGTCTTAACTTCAAAACAAGCTTCTTTTTAAAGATGATTTCTTGAGCTAATAGGGTTATAAAATTTATTATATGCAGCTGAAAAAGTCCTAGCATGCTTATATGCTAGCGATTGGATTTAAAATTTAATTTTTTTTATAAACGGAATTAAATATTTTTGATATTATATTTCTTTTATTGATACGGTAAAAAATGTTTTTTTACGGGAAAAGTATATATTTTTTGAATTAATTTTAATACCGTTTTTAAAGTAGGTCGTGATTTGCGGTAATATTATAATATTTTTTTATAAATTCACTAAAATTTATATGCAAATAATTTTATAATTTAAAAAATTAACGAATATTTTGCCTAGAAGGTGTTGCATTTTCCTTAAAAGCAGGAAGTTGACCTTAGAGCAATAGAGGGAAATATGGTGTAGCCTTAGCTAATTTACATTATGCTTAATGGGTGTTTTCATTAATTATCAGAGCAATTTAACTGAATTTACTCTACAAACAAGTTATTGTCTTACTAATGTAATTGCTTGTCCAATGATTTGGGAAATTCTTGCTGGATAATTAAATGAATCTTGATGTGGTTAGTTGTTCCCAAAGGTAGGATTCAGTACCACATTATTTCATGATCCATTCGCAATTCGCAGGTAGGAGATGGATATGATGAGTCTTCTGCGGATAGACAACTTGTAGCTATATTCTCAACTCCGATTCACTTCAAAGAATTTGATAATAATGGCGCCTTCATAAGCGTGGATGAGCCATTTTTGTGCTGTTTCCAGATACTAAAGCCGGTAGAATGGATCTTTCTAACTAAATATTAAATATTGTTGCGTCACAAATTGACATTATAAGCTGAGTTGAATTTGTGTGTACCTCACGCCTCAGGGGAACAGCAATTGTAAATTTGTAATATAGTGATGTTTGTCTTTGTCTTGTATTGTGTGATGAGAACTTATTCCCTGGTTATAATTTCCCTGGTTATAATGGATTCTCAAATGTAACATTGCAGTTCTAACTTATTGATTAGATTAACTTGATCTTTTACGTATGATACATGCCACCATAAAGATGCGGACAGAAATAATTGCAGAAACAGCTAGGGGGGGCTAGGGGATGCTAAAGTTCCGGCTGACCTCCCTAATAACTTATGCATATCTTTTTCCAGGTTCGGCTAAAGTATAGACGTGAAGTTGAATGTAGTGTTTTTTGGGCTATCTACACAAAGTTTAGTGTTTTTTAGATCATATGTCTACACGAAGACAATAGAGCCAAAGTGTAACTGGGAAATATTATCTACACAGAGATAATGTACTTGCGAATATTTTATTATTAGAAAAATTGAGCCCCGGGAAAATAAGCTCTCCCTCTGTTTTATCAGAATTAATCTTTGTATCTTTTCGTTTATGAACATTGTGCATAGTTTGTAGACTCAGATGCCTTGTATTTGAACAGAGGCCTTGATATTTGTATCATTTATGTTCTGGCAGGAGTGTTAAAGGATCAGGAGTGAAATTAGAAATGGCAAGAGATCAGTTGCAAGTGCTTAATGCACTTGATGTGGCCAAAACACAATGGTACCACTTCACTGCAATTATTATTGCTGGAATGGGTTTTCCACAGATGCATATGATTTGTGGTACACCTCCTTTGTCACTAAATTGCCTGGCACCATTGTCAGCCGGGTGTTTTTTGGGTGGCTATTATACAAAATGGGGAGAAAACGAGTCTATAGAATGTCACTTATTATTATAGGCATCTGCTCAATTGGTTCTCGCCTTTCTTTTAGTAAAAACCCCAAAGTTGTTATGGATACATTGAGTTTCTTTAGGTTTTGGTTAGGCCTTGGCATTGGTGGTGATTTACCCTCTTTCATTTACAATTATGCCCGAATATGCTAACGAAAAGACACTTGGAGTGTTCATTGCATTTGTTTTTGCAATGCAAGAAAATGGAAGTTTGGTAGGAGGTGTCTTTGCCATCATCATGTCTGCGTCTTTTAAGGCTAGTTTGCCAGCTCCAGCATCTAAAGATATTGCTCTTGGCTCTACTGTTGATCAAGCAAATTATGTGTGGCAGATCATTTTATTGTTTGGTGCAATTTCTGCTGCCATGACATACTATTGGCGCATGAAAAATCCCAAAACGACACGTTACACAGCTTTGGTGGCAAAAACTTCCAACAGGGTCTAAAAGTGGTGCATGTTAAAATAGAAGCAGAACAGAATAAAGTTGAAAAAACAATATATTTGGTTTATATAGCAGAGAGTTTATTTGTCGCGTGGTCTTCATTTGCTTGGGACCACGAGTACATGGTTCTTCATGGACATTGCTTAATTTCTCCAGCTCCAATCTTTTCCAGAAAGACATTTTTGCTGCTATAGGATAGCTTCCTCCTGATGAAACTACAAAATTGCAAGGGCTCAAACTCTTATTGCTCTCTGCAGTACTGTCCCTGGTTACTGGTTTACTGTACTTGGTATTCATTGATAAAATAGGATGATTCAAAATCCATTTAAATGGGCCTTTTTTTCACGACTTTGCTTTGGCTATTCCATACGATCACCGGACTATGTAGAAAAAAACGGATTGGATTTTTGCTTTTGTACTCACTAGTCACTAACATGGGTGGAACTAGGGAGGGGCTAAGGGAGGGTAAAAAATTCAATAGAATTATTTTTTTAAACCCCCTCATATTTTCTAAAAATAATGAAAAGAAATTTTTTGAACCCCGGATAATTTCAAAACTTTATTTACATATCAATATTTGTTCTCAATAATTAATATAAATTAATTATAAAAATTTAAAATAAATATACAATATAACATTTACAAGTTGTTATAGGGAGAAACTGATATAACAGTAATTTGGAGGTTTGCTGGAATCACGGAGCAAAATATGATGATTTTGCTATGAACTTGATGAAGAACGCGAAGAACACGGGAGGAAAGTGATGGATTTTGGTAGCTGATCTTGTTGTTGATTCGTTAGAAGGCCAGAGAAAATATGTGTTCTCTTGCTGCCAACTGTTGTCTCAACTGAAACAAGAGGCCTACGTACCCTTTATATAGGGGTTCAAGCCACACGTAGTTCTTGGAGGACAAGTTACCTATATGGGCTAGGTATTGGTCCGGTCCATCAGGCCCAAATCCTTAGACGTGCTGGGCTTTGGCCCAAGTCTGTGTGGATGTGGAAGGCAAACTTCCCAGATGTCTGTAACTGCCATGGCCCAAGCCCTGTCAGGCTCCGGGGGCTGTCATGGAGTTGTAGAGCAAGGGGTTCCCGTAGGGAGTTATGCGCGATATGGTCTCGCGGGAGCGGTTGTGCGTGATGTGGCCTCACGGGAGCAGTATGTAGAGGTGATCATGTGCAGATCCCTTGATGAGATGAGAGCCCGTGGGGCTAGCTGTCTTCAAATCAATAAGTATGTTGAGATATTACCCCGGGGGGCCTTCTGTAGTCTTCAGATTAGCAAATATTACCAAGTGAGGTGAGCCCATGAGGCTAGGAGCCTTTCAGCCAATTATGAGAAATCCGTGCTAAGTACTCCGGGCTAGCGAAGCGATCCGGAGGCAGTGAGCCGGGCCAAGCGAGCCGGGCTGAGGGCCTCTTTGGCAAATCTATGCGACCTGAGAGGTGATGATGAGAAGTGAACCGGGCTGGGGGCCGGTTCTCCTCTCTCTTCCTTCTTGAAGCTGAGTGAGTCTAAGGCTGGTGAGCTAGCGATGCGACCTCACGCTAGGCCAAGGCCTTAGAATATCTTTTCATCCTTAAAGCGATGCGAACCGAATAGAGCGGTCCGGACGAACGACCCGGGCTGAGGTCCCTTTTCTGTCAGATCAATGCGACCTGGAAGAGAGGTGATGAGAAGTGAACCGAGCTGGGGGCCGGTTCTCTTCTCTCTTCCTTATTGAAGCTGAATGAGTCTAAGGCTGGCGGGCTAGCGATGCGACCTCACGCTAGGCCAAAGGCCTTAGAATATTTTATCTTCTTTAACACAATGCGAGCTGGATGTGGACTTTGAAGCCATGTGAACCTAGATGCGAAGTGGGCTGACCAATTTATGTCATTGGGCCTGCCTAGGACTCATGTCCAAATATTGGGCATAACACAAGTCAATTTAAAATAAATATACAATATAACATTTACAAGTCAATTTAAAATATAATTATAACGATTTCAATTTAATTAAACCATAACTATAGTCTATACAATCGGGTATTAAACTAAAGAATTAGTCTAAAATCTAAAAAGCCTTTCAGAAATTAAAAATATATATAGGGGAGATTAATATTAAAATGGCGAAGACGCATGAACATACAACTTATGAAGACTTATTTACGTAATCGGATGGGGATGAGCGACTAAATGACAATATAATGGCATATATCGAGAAAGCTATATTTGCAAGTGTGGATAATTAATCTATTTTATAACGTTATCAACAAATACAGACTCAGACGATTCAATTATCATTTATTAATTCAAGTAAGGATAGCACGATTATTGGCACATGAGAAATTGCATGCTTACTTTTCGTAAATAATAACATATACTTTTGTTATTAAACATTTGAGCCCCGGGTAATTTGAACTTCTAGTTCCGCCACTGCTCACTAACCTTTTTCTTCTCAAATTTTGGTCCAGATGCAACTACATTTATCGTTCCAGCTGAGATACTCTGTACAAGGTTATGTTCTACGTGCCATGCAGCCAGCCTTCGGGTTTTTGTATGCAGCTCAGAACCAGGACAAAACCCAAACAGACAAAGCATATACACCAGGTTTTAGAGTGAAGAACTCCTTTATAGGTCTAGGCGTTGTCAACTTTCTAGGCATGATTTTATGTTCTTAGTGCCCGAAACTAATGGAAAATTACTGAAGGAAATGTCTAAAGACCACAAAGAAGAGAAGATGGAGTCAAGCCCACATAATAGTAGAGCCGCTCTAGTTTAATCAAGCTGCATAAAATGTAGCAGCTAAAGCATGGACCCTCAACTCCAAATCATAATCAAGATTTGTGGTACTATATAGTTGTTGTCTACTTGTCTCGTCTTCTGGATGTCATCGGTGCTAGTAGATGTTACATTTCAAATCTCTGATAAAAGTTGTATGATTAATGTATTCCAAGAAATCTAATTCAGTTTGATGTCTGTCTGAGTTAACAGTCAGTAAAACCTATCAGGGCTGTAATTTCATACATCAAAATAACTATTTCTTCTAAAGATTTCTGGATAATGTTAAATGAAAGTCAGTACCGAAATTCATTTACTGTTGTTATTGATCGCATATAAAATACAAAATGTGTACAGAAAAATCTAATTTCCTCAACTGGGATGATTACACAGTTTTTCCAGATTTTGATTAGGCTTTAACACAGATTCAAATTTGGGTCCATCAGATGAACAAAAAACATAAACCTACATTAAACTCAATCCCAGAATTTGTTCAACAACAATGTAGGCTATGTTCTTTCCTCTATTCACAAGCTATTTTTGTATATAACCTATGGCTATGAGGGAAGCTAAAGGTTGTTCCTTTGTCATTTCTAGATAAAAGAACAAATAACAGCTATCACATTTCTGATAAATTATAACACATCTCATTTCACTTTGTCTTGCACAGCATTGCTTTGTATAGACCAAAGAAGATGCTCCACCAAAACATAGTAAAATCCCACTTTCTTTCCTTACTCCATACACAAGAAGCATAATAATTGTAAGAAACCCCGGATATGCTCAGACAAACTTTTTGTTATAGTAAAGAAAAGAACCATGTTGAGGGGCTCATAATGTTTAATTTGAAACTAAAGATAAGCATCCAAAGTCCAAACCACATAAGCACATATATTTACATAGCATTCCAAACCACACAGGCACATATATTTACATAGCATAAGATTCCCTTAAAAGAGAATTACACTCTTAAGCACCCAATTAGTAGAAAGCTTAGTGGAACATTATACAAACAAGGATGCCTCATTGCCTCTACACAAGCCTATACATACAATTAGATCGATCAATACATACAAAACTTTCACATCGGAATGTTCATCTCCCGGTTGCCTTGCATCCACGGGTGTCCTGAATAATCACATCAAAATTACACAAATTAGAGACCGTAAGGTAAAATTTATTCATATAATTTTTGTAATTTAATCGTTCTGCTTCAAGACTGGACGATCGTGGTTATTCATTTATCGAGATTACATATATCATATCTAGAATGCCGGAATTAAGATAAAATATTAATTTATCAAAATTTTGCTGTATGCTCACCAAGGACTTGCTCAGCAGAGAGTCTTCTGGAAGGATCTTTACACAGCATTCTCCGCAACAGATCCTTAACTGCCGGTGACACATTGTGAAAATACCTAACCGGAAACCTCAAATTCGCCCTAAGAACAGCCTCAAAAATCTCCGTGGCTGAATTACCGTAAAACGGAGCAACACCAGTTAGCATTACATACAAAATCACACCAGCACTCCACACATCAACCTTCTCATTGTAATTCCTCCCTGCCAAAACCTCCGGTGCTACGTAATACGGAGTTCCTACAACTCCACTCAACAGCTCGTTCTCCCTAACACACTCAGCCGATCCGAAATCAGCGAGTTTCAACCGATTCCACTCGTCAAACAACACGTTATCAGGCTTCAAATCACGGTGAACAACTCCGAGACGGTGACAGTGTGCAATCGCCTCCATTAACGGCACCTAATTCATCATTTTCAAACAAAAATCCTTCAATTACACACATATATACATACAGTTACACACCAAAGCTTGTTCGATTTAATCAAATTAAAATCACAAATATATAAAATTGTTACAAAAATCTGGAAAAAATCATAAAAATTGTTACAGCTACAAATTTCTTAATAATCAAAGCACGATTAATTTTCGAATTATTTTTTTTTTTTAATGTTCAAATTCATCGTATAATTTTTTGACGAAAACGCCAAAAATCAACAAGAGATCGGAGACAGTACCATAACAGAACTCGCTTCGGACTCATCAAAAACTCGTTCACTGACTCGGCAAAAAAGATCGGACGAGTTACAGAGCTCAATGACTAGATGTAAATAGCTCTCATCTTCATAAACATCATAAACCTGAATCACATTCTGATGCGGAGCCAAAACCTGCATAATCTTCGCTTCATTATACAAACATTGCCGATCAATAGAGTCATCGGAGAGGAGTCGTTTATCGACGGATTTAACGGCGAAAGAGTCACCGGTGACGGCGGAATAGCACCGGAAAACAACGCCGAACCGTCCCCGCCCGATCTCTTCACAAACGGTGTAGTCTCGGTTCAACGCCTCACTCATAGTCTGTATGTATATGTTGTGTGTATACAATTCTGTTTTTGTAAGTATTGTTGTTATATACTTACAGAAGGAATAGGAGGAGTTGGCGAATGTTTGTTGGTATATTCGGAATGGTGTACAGCCGTTGATTTGAATCAGTGGATTTTAATCGGACGGTTGGTATTTGTTGTTGTTAGAGATGGAGTTAATTACGAAATATGCCATTAGTGAATTTCCGTACGACTGTTATGACGGGTTTGACATGTGGGCCCAAAGTTGGTTTTGAGGGTAATATCACGGAAATGCCACTGTATGTGGCACAAGTGAGTGGTGGTTACTTTTTTTGAGTTGTTTATTTGTGTGTAATTTATTGTCTCTTTGTATGTATTGTATTTGTGTGTGACCCCTGAGTGGACAAGTTAGGCCCTTTGGTAAAAAAATACAAAATTACAACATAGTATTGGCTCCTTGTAATATATTTAAATTCTATTTTATTTAAATAATAAAATTGGGTACAAAAATTAGTCTCAAATTAATTGGAAAAATTTTAATCGATTAGATTTGTGTAAATATATCGGGTCCATTACATTCAATAAAACCTCAGTCAATCAGAATCTGTCACGTAACATTTGAAAATTATTTGTGTACATCATTTTGTACTCCTAATATTACTTATAAATTTATAATATATCAGTATTTAAATATTTAAACTTATTGTTAACATCTTTTTTATAAAAAAATTAAAATTTTATCACAAATAAACTGTAAATTGGAGGACATAGTGGTTTTCACTCTTTTCTTTACCACGAGATAATAAACTTTATTGGAAATGAAAAGAGAATGGGGAAGTGTACTCTGAAAAGAACAAGTTAAACAGCAACTTTCGGGTCACTCAGCTTATAAGAAATTCATATCGTTGAATCAATATGGGGCCTATTGCGAAGACATGGATGTAGTGTGTTGTTACTACCCCCTTGGATCAGCGAACTTAAAAATAAAAATTGAAAAGCTCAAGTATTAGAAATTATAATATTCTTCAAAAAAAAAAAGAAATTATAATATTTTTAATTTATATATTATTTATTATATAAAACAAATAAACCTTTAGTTTTAATTTTATTTATTCTAAGTAATAATTTAACCTTTAGTTTCATGAATATGGTGAAAGGAATGTGATCCGTCATTTTTCATTGTTGTGGTCGTGTCAAATTAATAAAAAACAATTAATCAAAATATAAGTTTGAATTAAAAAATCAAAATTTTGTATATATAGCAACCACTTAATTTTAGTATTACAGTTATTTGTAAAGATACGTGTATTTTATTTAGGAGAAGTATTGTGCGGTTAATAGTTTTAAATGTATATTTAATACTATATTTAATCTCAATAATAGCGATTATAGTATAAATAACAGTTACGTATTTTAATTTCAAAATTGAGGCAATGCATGACTACTTTTCTTGTATATTCTTTTATTGTATGTTTAAAATTTCAAATTTATATATGACATAAATTGAATATATATCTTTTTATATTTAGATATTTTTCAAATCATATATTTATATATATTTTAATTTTTTTAAATAATTTAAATTAACATTTTAATATTATAAGTATATTTTTATTAATATAAATAAAGTATTATTATTATATATATATATAATTACACACTTTTATAAATATAAATATCTATTCTTTTGAAAGATAGTTCTAAAATTAAGTTGAACTTCACACTATATTATTAATATAGGATAAAAATTATAAATAAATTTATATAATGTCCTCGGACACAAGTGATATAAACCTGACATCAGGTTAACTTTTAAATGAAAAAAAATATAATAAAAATTATGAATTTTTTTATTAAATTTTATTAAATAGGTCGGCAATCAAAATTATCATGTCAAATAAATTTGGCCATCGCAGCCTTGACAAGTGGCTTTTGAATACGGTGAAGGGTGCAACCTCATATATCTTTTGTCGATTATTAATTCATAGCTTGGAAAAAAAAACAAATTGAGACACAATCACGCAAAATTTGTCAAGACTATTTAGCGCGTAATAAACAGATTGTAAAGATAAAGTTACTAATATACTCCTATATAACTCCATATAGAGGAGGGCCAACATAGAAGGTACAAGACAACACAATGCAAGCACAAACACACTAATAATATTACCCTATATGGAGAATAATTTTTATAAAACCAAGTGCATGCTACCAAAGGGAATACTATTATTACCCGTCGACCAAACAATTAAGCAGACCAATTAGCCCAAAAAACAATTTGTGTAAAATATATATATCCGTACAGATGGAATTTTTATCAAACGAATAAACAAAGTGTATCTGAGTCTATATTGTATGGACTTGAAATTTGAATGATGTAGGAATGGTTTCTATTCTTTTCTTCTCAACAAGATGATAACTTATATTCCAATATTATAATGAGAATGGTAAAGTGTGGTATGAAAAGAATAAGTTAAAGAGCAACTTTCATATCACGAGAGTATCGTTATACAGTGAGCTGCGTATCATCATATAACACATATACGTATCACAGAAATATCAAATATCATATCAGCATTTAGAAATGGTTGCAATGGCGTTGCCCAGTGTCCACCAGGACCACCACTAGCTTAATTTCATGAATGGTGAAATGTGAACTAGGCCCTTGTAACGACAAGTGCCTTTTGAATAAGGTGAAGAGTGCAACTTCAAATATCTCTTGTCGACTAAGATACAACCAAGGACGAAACAAAGGTACATCCAGGACAATCATGCAAAAATAAACCCTATTTTTAGTGGTTTTGTACACAGTGGGGGAGCTAGCATTTAAATTCAGGATAGGCTAAATTATTTTATTAAAATAAAATAAATGTTTTATATTATATATTTATTTAATTTGTTAATAAAAAACCTATTTTAAGAAAATTTTGAAATAATTATTTCTAATATTTAAAAAATATTAAGTGGTATAGTTATATTTCGATAAATGAATATCTTAATACCAAAAAATTGTATTTATTTATGGAGAATAAAAGTTAATGTTTTTGTTACGTTGGCATCGAAAACAGGAAAAATGTTATTTATAGAATATTTTTTCTATTTTCAAAACTATTTATTATTTTTTATATTAAAATATTCTATAAATTGTGATATAAGGTGGAATATGCATCAAATGAAACTACAAAGATATCAAGTACTGAAAACTTAAAACTGAACCAAAAAAAAACTTGAAAATGAAAAGTCAGGGTGAGCCATGGCTTATGTTGGCCATTACATGGCTCCGCCCCTGTTTGTACATTTCTTTTTCTTTCGAATTTGTAAAGATGTTATAACCTACATTAAACTTTTTGCAAAGATAATTCTTTTTTTCAGCTTAAAAGATTTTTAACTCTTAATTCACTTAATTTGGTTTCTAGACCTTGATAATTGTATTTGAGTAGTTGAAATAAAACATTAAATTTTATACTTTTAGATCCCATTTGACATTGTTATATATTATAGACAATAATAATTTTTTGCTAAATTTAAAAATAGTTTTCTTTTGAAAAATGTTATTATTCTAAATATAGCAATGCTCCAATACTTTTGAAAAAAACAATTATTTTCAATTTGTATAGTAACTATTTACATGTTTTAATATCAAATTTTCTCAAAAATATTATTTTTATATTATATTTATATATACAAATAAAAAATATATCAAACACATCTCTATGAACTCACTTTTTTCACCCACACTTTTTTTCGTAACAGTATTTTGAACATCAATCTCAACTACTTTTGTTGGACCAAATCAAGTCAACTATATTGTATTTACTTGTCATATTGTAACATTCTAGTACTTCTTGTATTAAATAGTGACTTAGTTTCTTTAATTATGTATTTGTAGTTAGAAGCATGTTTCTACTGTATCTTTAAATGTAAATGAGTGATATCAAGAATAATTGTACTGGTAGAAGATTCTATGAATCATGCATCAGGAGAATGAAGGTCACATCAAATAAGGAGTTTACAGAAGAAATTGTTTCTAAGGCAAATGATTAATAGAGAAGTCACATTGATAGAGAAGTCACAAGTGTAAACTGGTAGAGAAGTCTCAAATGACTCAATCGAGAAGTCAAGAATATGGAGTCATTCGAGATGTGTAAATGTTATGGATTAAAAACTAGGATGTATTAATTGCGATGTGTGTCGGAGCTTATCGAGTTTTAATGGTTGCGCTTGTGTTTCGTAGCTTAATTGTGCCCTCATAAGATGCCTACATATCTCAGTGCGTACGGTGGATGCTTAGGGTCTTAGAGAAAGAGCATGTTCTCAGGTGGATGCTTGGACAGAGACCTCTTTGAAGTGAGGGTCAGTTGTCCTCTGTTGTAAGGCTATCATAGCTACTTTCTCATATAAGTCTGGTATCTTCAAGGCTTCCTTGGTAAAACGATTCAAGTAGTCCCTTAGAGATTCATTTTTCCCTGCTCTAGGTTCATGAGTGAGTCTGAGCTCTTTTCGTGCACTTTCCCGCTTATGAACTGGAATATAAAAGCTTTGCTTAATTCTTTGAAGGACCCAATAGAGTTGGGAGGTAACCGACTATATCAACGCTGAGCCATGCCTCTAACGTTTGAGGAAAAACCCTACACTTGACAGCATCATTAATAGGTTGTAATAACAAAGTATTCGAGAAAGTTCTTACATGATTCGAGGGGTCTCCTGCCCCATCATAAGTCTTGATGGAGGGCATCTTGAACTTCCTTGAGATGTGAGCATTCATGATTACTTTGGTAAAGTGTGGTGTCAGATCATCAGGATCTCCGAGTGGTAACAACTCAGTGGGATCAGCCCTTGCAGTTTCCCTTCTTCTCTCTCGAGGGGTTCCATCTAGGTCTATGATATCAGGAGCTTCACGCCTCGGGGTTGGCCTTATATCCGGCCGACCAAGCTTTTCTTTAGCTCTTTGAGTTCAGCCTCGTAGGAAACAATTTTCTGTTCCAGTGTCCTACGAGACTGAGAACGTTGGCTCCCTAAGGGTTCCTTGCCATGCCTTCTCCTCCTATGATTAATATCGGTGCCTTCAGAGCTTTCATCATCAGTTGAATATGGTCCTGAGAAATCATGGATTTCTTCTCTTCGCCCATAATTTTGTGGGGGTTCCAACCCTCTGATGTATGGAATGGGATAAGCTTGGGAGAGTCCAAGCCTAGTTTGGGCGATGGTGCTACTAGAGATAACAATAGTAAAAATATTTCTCAAATAACACATGATAGATTATAATTTTATTTAACGTATTCATACAAATCTCACCAATTATAATTTTCTAAATGTGTCCATTGCCCACATCATTTGAGACAAATTTTTTATACCTAATTTTATACCCTAGCATTACTCTTTAATCAATGACTAAATTTTGCTCCTGCATGTATTTTATATATAGCTCAACATTTAAATTCATACTTTGAACATGTATATATTATCCACTTTATTTTATTTTTTTAATACTTTTCTTTTTAAATTAAATTTATTTCATACTATTATTTATTTTAAAAAATTAATTAAAACTAGAAAAGAAATTGATTGAAATTTATTGAACATAACTTTGCAACGTCTATACTAACGGAGGGGTTTAAAATTACTAAATCAAATCAAAGATTGAATATTTAATTGTTTAGTAAAAAATTTGAATATTTAATTAAGAGAATTATCAATCAAATCGATGATATCATTGAGTTTGTCGCAGACTATTAACAAAATTCTTCAACTTAGTACGTAGAATTGTTTATTTAGCTTGTTGGCTTTTAAGAAAACTGCCCAATAATGCAGCAGTTTAATTGTTATTAAATCAAACATTCGTTATAAAAACTTGCTTAGCTGGACTACTGTACTAGGTTATAATATTATAAATAATAATTAGAGAATGTAACAAATAAGATTAGTTACATGATTTAAATATTGAAGCGGCTGCCTAGGTTATATTAGGGACAGGCGCACCTTTGTGAGCCAACTAATGGATGTACTTGATCAATAATCATATGATGAAGGGTAAGACTTTGTTTGGACATAGCTGTTCTCATTCAAATTGCTTTGAATAAGATTTCGTGAAGCATTTTGGTCGCTAAATCAAGTTCCCGGAAATTGAACCTAGTTACTAACATTTTCCCTAAACATTTCAACTGCAACTCCTCGGATTTTGAATATAACAATGCATGTGCGATACATAGACATAGTTTTAAAAAAAATTAATTTATTTTTGGATTTGCCCATTGGAATCGAAACTGACCTACCTGACTCTTGATACAAACATAACAACAAAGGCTATACCATCTGTTTAACAGTTTCTGTTGAAATTATATTAATTTATATTAGCTTAATGCACGGATGAATTTTTTTAATTTTTTAATATTTTTATTTTAATATTTTTTAATGATTTGAATTTATTTGTATTTGTATAATAATAATTTAAATTTTATTTATATTATATGTATATGTTTTTATATAATTTATTTATATTTATATTTTAATAGGATAATTTTTGTTATTTATATTTTAATAGGATAATTTTTGTTTGTTTTGTATTGAGGTGTATTTTACTTAGGAGATTAATGTGAGATATTTTAGTTAGAAGATTAATATGAGATTGTATTTTTAGTAGTAATGTTTATATTCTTTAGAATTATAATATTTATGAGTTGTTTGCATAAAAGGAGGATTATTGGTGTTAGAATTGTATGTATGATTATATTCTTTTAAAATTATATTTTATTAAAATTCAACGGTTAAGATTATTTCTATGGTTCACTTAAAATTGGACGGTCAAGATCTTTTCTATGGTTCACCTAGTACCATACCGACCAAAACTTTTAATCTTTCGTTTTTAATAATATAGTATAGATATGTACGAGCTTATAACCCGTGCCTTAGGTAAATTTATATTTTATATTATATTTTATTGATATTTACTATAAAATTTTATAACGTTGATAATTTATGTTAATATAATATTATCTGTTCGAGGAGTTATATAAAAAGAGGACTATCGGGTTAGAGTTGTATGTTATTTTATAATGATATTTATATATTAATATTCATAAACTTTAATAGTATATTAAATAAAAATTATAGGATAAGTATTATTCTTAAAATAGAAAATATAGAATATAATTTAAATATAATATAATATTTTGTATAAAATGAGGACTACCGGGGGTTAGAGTCGTATGTATGATATATATTCTTTTTAAAATTAGATTTTATTAAAATTGAATGGTTAAGATCATTTCTATGGTTCATTTAAAATTGGACGATCAGAATCTTTTCTATGGTTCGCCTTGGACCAAATTTTTTAATTTTTCCGCTATAATAATATGGGTTTAAAGATCCTAAAGTTACTTTTAGATAACTATTTAAAGTTAACATCTATTATAATACAATATATCAAAGTTATTTTTGTAAATATAAGGGGCAAATTCTATTATTCTAAAAATGCCATCCACTTTTTATACTCAAAATACTAGTAACTTTAGATAAGTTATCTAAAATTAATTTTAGATACATTTTTCCCTAATAATATAGTATAGACATATAATCAATTTACAAGTTATTATCTCATATCTTGCACAGGTTTTAATTAGACGTATTAATTAGCAATTTATTAAAAAGAACCTTAATAAATTTATTGGAATCCTATTTGGCTAAAGTTTTCTTAAAAAAGTAAGTACTTGTTCGGTAAAGAGATCGAAGCTACATATTTAGTACTAAAGAATGATATATTTTATTTTTTTTAATTACTTTTTATTTGAAAATATTTCCACTATTTGTAAACAAAAAGTAATTTTGTATTTATAAATTATTATCAATTTTGACAACTTTATTAGGAATATAGTTCTTATAATTTACAAAAATTGACAAAATAACAATAAAGTATTAGAAGATATCTTTAAAGGAGATATTATTCTATAAAAGGAAACATATTTTATACTTATTAAAATTAAACTTATACATTATTCATAATTTATTTTGGAGTTTTATTAAAAATGTAAAAATACAATTTATTTTTTCTTATTTTTGCAAAAATATAAATTTATAATTTTTATATTACAAAAATACGATTTTACAACTCAATACAATTAAATGCAACTAAATTTAACCACAAGTGCAGCTAAATTCAACTACAATTGCAACTATTTTTTTAGAAAATGTAAAAATAAATTGTATTTGATTACAAATCGTATTTTTACAAATATCCTAAGAGGGATAGTAGAGCCGTAAATAAATTTATAAAAAGTAAAATTTTGATTAGTTTCTTATTTTATTTTACTTATTTTACACAAAAAATAAATAAATTATAAACACGACTTTTGTCCTTGTTCATATTATAGATCACCTAACATCCTCACGGTTATGTTTAATGAGTAATGTGAAGGGTCTTAAAAAAATTTCAAAATTGTTTTTAAATATAAATCGACAAGTTTAATTGAGAGATTCATACCGTAACACTTCTATAAATTAATAATATCGAGACCAATAAATTTTATTAATTTATCGAGATTATTAATTAATTGAGGTAAAATGTACGATTGTTATTATGTTGGGATAAAAATCTATATCAAAAATATTACTTTATCATGAATTATTAATTTATCAATTATTAATTAATCAATGTTTTACTGTATATACATTTACACATGAAAAGTCCATTATTATTAATAAAAATGTAACTAATAAATTGATTCGGCCAAGCCTTTTCTGGACTTTAAAGGTATCCAGCAAAAAATCAGTCCACACAACTCCAATTTATAAGTTGTTTTTCAGAAAATGTATTTTTGTCCTGAGCCCAAGCCCAACTTTGAATGCTCATATTAGATCCATAAATTTGGTGCTAGGCTGGAATATATATAGGTTGTTTCGAGTAATATAGAGTGTTTTTTCTTTTTTGAGGGTAATAATTTAATAATGAAAAGTCATACAATATCTATAAATAGAATTAAAATTGAACAAACACTAAAATATATCGATGTTGAATTCTTGTTTCTTTGAGAGACAAATAAACGATTTTTTTGAAAATGTTATGAATATATGTATTTGCTGTAACTAAATTATTTTGAGCAATCTACCATAGATACGATCCCATAGAAATTTTTGTCACAGAATCAAAATCATGAAAATACTGGAGATTTATAATTTTGGACATGAAAAATACCAAAACAAATCAAATTCTCACAAAGAAAGACTAAACAAAATCCAAAAAAATTGAGAGTTTGTTGAAATAAGAGCATAATCAAGACAAACGAAAAAAAAAGATTGAAACTTTTCACCAGTAAAAAACTATACAAGCTCCTCAGAAACTATTAGGCACCCTATTCAAGAAAGAGATGCATGGTTTTTTTGAGTAATATAGAGTTAATATATCTGTTTCGATTGACATTTCTACTCTTCTTATGTGTAGTACAATATACATTAAACAATAAACATAGAGAGACTGGCATAAGAGAATATCTAGTGTTGGCCACTTCACCTCAAAATCAACCATAGTGACCGGTTGCTTTTAATAAACTCAACAGACATTTCTTCATTTGAAAATTCAAAGTCACGTCCCTCTAATATTCAACTCACAAAAAGCAGCCTAGCGTCATTAACAAGTCCAGCCAGATCAGCTCTAACAAACCCTGGAGTGCACTTGGCTAGCCTTAAGAGATCAACGTCGCATTTAAGCTTAACACCTCTTAAGAGCACAGAAAGGATCCCGAACCTTGCTCTTACATCAAGAAAGCCTAGCACAAATTCGGAATCAAATTGCAGTCCTGCACTCCTTAGTGCGAGGAGAGCAGAAGGCTTACGGGTGGTAGCAATAACCATAACATAACCTGGCGCGGAAATAGAGTTTTCTATTGATGCCTTTAGCTGAGACAAACGGAGGGATCACAAGTGGCTCTGTAGTTCTTCTCTTGGAGGAGCAAGGACATCAATGTTTTCGATCAAAACAATGGATGGTGCATTTTCGATAGCTTTAGAGAACAAGTTAGGAATTTCCATTTGTGCTGAATCTGATATTTAAACAAATGTAAAAAAGTTAGCAGAAGATTCAAATACGAGTGAGTACGAGATTTGAAAAGGAAAGTTCTGCATAATAATGAACAAAATAACGCTGAAAATAAATGCAAAAATATCAGAGACTCACCGAAGACCAAATCAGTAGTAATAGCTTTTGCAAGCATAGTCTTACCACACCCTGTAGGACCATATAAAAGAATTTTGGACATTGGCATAACATTAAGCCTTTGAAACTCTTCTAGTCTCGACAACTGAAGAATGACATTCTTATTCAACTCCTCCACCACTTGATTTATTCCACCAAAGTGCGTGAACCTCGGTTCATAATCCATTACTGATGAGAAAGATCAAGCATAAATCTCTAGTGCAATTTCGGAACAAAATCACGAAGCAAACACCTAAACATACATAAACACGGATCTCTCTATATAAATTATATTAAATTTTTAGTTTATATATTAAGGTCTCGTAAGCTAAATTTGACTAGGGCTTTGTTAACCTCCTCTATATGTTATTGCAAGTAGTAGTCGGTTTCATGCATAAAGTGAGGAAACATGAGCCCGTTCTGGTTCGATTTGCAGAACGATGCATGCATGTATTTATAAATTCTAAATACTAAATTTAACCATTAGGAACCAAGTTGCAAAATTCTAGTATGTTGTGAGAAGAATAGTAAATTATCCTCGGGCATTTAGATTTGGTAAATGTTAGGCCTGTGCTATCGTACAAGGTGTAGGTGGTCAATTATGTGAGACTGTGAGATAAACAGTGCTTGTAATTATTGATGAGCTTGTAGACTTGTAGTTGCTACTTAGCTGTGTAGTCCCCTTTGAAAGTTATTCTCCACAAGGAGACAACACAGGGTATTCGTGTAATTGAGTTTGTGTTGTCAATCAATGATAAATAGTGATTTGTCCAATAAATTAATCATACTTATCTATGTCCTTTTTCTTTCCCATTATTATTATTTTTGCTATCCAACAAATTATATAAACAGTCGAGAATCCTGTAGTATTTTATTTCTATGTAACTGTATTGCACAGGCACACATATTATATACCAATATATAATTGGAGTAAAGAGGTTGGTCGTGATTACGATGATTGATGTAATTATATAAAATTAAAATACTTTTCTATATCAAATGGCTATAAAATTATTATAAATTTTATAATTTAAATTATAATTCATTTAATTTCATACATTCAATACAAATGAAAATAATAATAATAATATTTTTATAAATATGTACATATTCTAAAGTAAATTATAAGCAAATAATTATTATATAAATATTATCTTCATATGATATATATATATATATATAAATATATATATAACTAAAAATATTTTAATATTTTTATAGATATGCAATATATATAAGAACAAGTAATTAATAAATGTAGTTAAGAATAAAATAATATTTTTATATTTAATGTTATAAAATATAAATATATTAAAAAACTTATAATATATAAAATAAAATATATTAATTATAATAAATATATTTTAAATATTTAAAAAGTATTCAATGCATTAAGATAGTATATATAATTGGAGTAAAGATGGCGGTCCTTGTGGTGTTAGTATGGTTGTTATTCATGATGGTTTTTGGTTGTTATGATAGAATAGTTACGTGAAACTAAAACACATAAAATTAAAACTATACATCTATTGACTATAAGATTATTATAAATTTTCTAATTTAAATTATAATTCATTTAATTTTATATATTCAATAGCATTGAAAATAATAAAATATTAATAATATTATTATAATATTTTTATAAGTATGTACATATTCAAAAGTAAATTATAAGTAAACAATTATTATATAAACATTGTTTTTATATAATATAATATATATATATAACTAAAAATATTTTATTATATTAATATTTTAATATTATTTTAAATATGCAATATATATTAGAACAACCATACAAGTAATTAATAAATGTAGTTAATAATAAATTATTATTTTTATATTTAATATTATAAATTATAAATATATTAAAAGAATTATAATATATAAAATTAAATATATTAAGTGTAATAAATATATTTTAAATATTTAAAAGGTGTTATGTGCATTGCATAGGATTTAAGATGGTATAATATGGTATGTGTCTTTCTTATATCCATAAATCCTGTTGCCCAGATAATAAACTATTATAAAAGTGGAGTTGAATATAATAGTTTCAGATCAATCGACTAAGAACACAAGTATGTAAAAGATGAACTGCTTTTTATTAACTTTACTTGAATGAATACAAAACTCTATCAAGAAAATTAATGTTCTTAAGAGCTGCTAGGTTATGAGAAAGATATGTCTTTTCTTTTTTAAATGTTAACCTAATTCTGTGTTTATATAGTACACAGTTACAAAATCAAATAGAACAAGGATATTGATTAAGGATAGATTTCAGAAAGGTAATTGGATTATAATAAGACACTTCCATCTTTATCCTAATCAATATCTGATTTATCTGTTTCCTTTTTTGACAAACTCTGATCTTCATAATCTCTGTCGGTTTATAATCTCTGATTAACTTATACTCTGATTTGCTTAAACTCTCTCTTGATTAAACTTTGTTTGACAGTTTCTAAACTCTGTTTGTGATATCCTCTGACAGCATCAGTGTTTGCATTTCTAACAATCTCCCCCAATTTATGCATTATTCAGTAAAACATAAATTCAACTTATGATGTCAGAAACCATAGAGACAAATGTACTAAAGTTTGAGTTTTCCCTCTTGACTTATATTCTTCTGTAGGAAAATTCTTCAGATAGAAATTTATCCACCAACTTCTTTTCAGCCATTTTTAATAATTCCACAAGCTTCTCTTTTAATTCTTTCATCTGGTCACTGGAGTCATCAATCTGGAATATTGCAGCTCTAAAGTTGTAAACTGAAGTTCTTTCCAATTTGTCATCCAGAGGAATGCAACAGGCTTTCTTTCCATCAGAGTTTAGTATAAGTGTATGAATTTCTAACACCATTTTAACCTTAGCATCCCCTTTAGCCATTTCTTTCTCGGTACCATATTCAAGCATGTATCCTGGTCTATACTCCTCAGAGTTTACCATTAATAGCCTTTCATTCTTCTTCTTTTCCTCAATAACTCCCTCCAAAATCTTCAACCACTTAGCAGTAACTACATTCTCATCATTCAACAAGTAGAGAACATATTCAAGTTCTGTAGATGACTTATGGATTATATCTTCTTTAGTTATCTTCATTGTTCTTCCATCTTCAAGAAAATACAGCAACTTCTCTTTTGGAACAACACCATCAAAGATATCTTTTATAATTTGAACAGCAATAAGCTTGTCCAAATGATCTTGTGATAATTCTTCATCAGGCTTGTTCTTCAAAGAAAAAGGATATCTGAAAGTGTTTGCTTCACCTCTGTATACCTTAGCTTGAGAATCACCAATACCACCCTTGTTTTTACCAAGTCTGGCATTGAGAGTCAGAGTTTCAGATTTAGTCCACAAAAGATCAAGGTTCTTCTTTCTGCATAGAGACTGCTGTTCTTCTTCTTCCTCTTCAAAACTTGTTCCTCATAGTAGAAAAGTAGTACCAAGCATTGTAAGAGGATTTTTGGGTTTTGTTGGAGCTTTCTTTGAAATTATAGGAGTTGGCTTTGTTGAAACTTGTTTGGCTACAGTTGGCTTTTGCCCAACAGGCTTTTGCACTTCAAAAGCCTTGGATACATTCTTATTTGCTTGAACATGTGATATCTTTTGTACTGGGATCCTATTTGTTCTTACACTTCTTTTCTTGTGGACTTGAGCATTGTCAGTACCAATTTTCTTGACTTCTTATTCTACAGCAACTAGATCAATTCCTGGATTTTCTTCTTCAAACAATTTCCTTGCCAGTTTTGCATCCTTCTTATTTTGTTCTTCAATGATCTCGGGCTTTTCTTCTTTTTCAAGCCTCTTTGCTAATTCCATATCAACATCCATCAGAGTTTGTTTGTCAGAATTTATGCCAGAGTTTGATGGAATCAGATTTTGGTCAGTCAGAGTTTTACCAATCAGAGTTCGTTTTCCATCCTTATGAGTCCCTTGTCTTCTATCACCACTACTACCATCACCATCACCATCACCTTCTCCAGGTTTATCAGAGTTTATTATTGCATCCACCTTGCATTTGTCTTTTGAGATGATCTCCCCCTTTCTGACATCATCCCCTTTTTTTATGGTTAAGATGTTCACAATAGTATGCAATATTATTTGCATTGAGGTGACAGTTGTAACAATTTTATCTACCTTAGCTTCCAAAGCATCCTGTTTAGTAGAGACAGATTTGAGCTTCAATTCCAATGCATGTTGAGAAGCTGAAACATAAGTCCGAACAGATGCACTAGTTTTGCTAATAGAATTCTTCAAATCACAAAATTCATTATGAAGACACTTTGTTAATACAATAGTGGCCTTTAAAACAGTCTTCATCTCTGTAGAATTTAATTCAGAATCAGCCTTTTCAACTAGATCATGTACATGAGACCATGAAATATTTTCATTATTAAATTTCCAAGACAAATCCCAGATGGATTTTCTATGAGAATTGAGAAGATCTTCATGAAAAGGTTCACCCTTAGTACTAAAATCCCTCCTTATTACTTCTTCATTCAAAGCAGTTTCAATGTCACCCTTGAGAGATTCAACAACCAAATAATCAGGATATGCCATCCTCAATCTTTTATAAGCATCAAAGGCATCAACATGACATTTCTTGGAGCTGTATCTCTGAGTGTATGGAATGGAGAGATCAGTCACTTCATCATCTTCAAAAATAGGCTCATCAGAGAATGCTTCTTCATTATCAGAGTTTGGCATCTCAGAGTTTGTTGTGATAGATAAACTCTGATTACCTTGAGTAGTTATAGATGTGGATGGAGTTTCCAAAGGTTGTGCAGAAAGAGGTTGCACCAAAATAGCATCAGAGATTGCCAATAGATCTGTATCAGAGTTTAACTTCTCAACATCAACAACAACAAGATCTTCTATCAGAGATTGTATGCCTGATCCCAACTTTGAATGGATGGTTCTTGTGGGGCAGGGGCCTTAACAACTTCTTCAACCCTTTGAGCTGAAGGTTCTTGTGGGTTGTACCCCTGATTCTTGCTGGCTTCATCTGCTGTAACAGTGGCTGCTGTTGAACTTTGATCAACAGGTTCTTGTGGGTCTGGCCTTGCAGAGACTGTTACCTCACTTTGAGAGGTAGGTTCTTGTGTGTCCTGGCCAAAAGAGACCGTCTTCTTCTTCTTTTGTCTTGTAAAGAGCTTTGAACTTCCAGAGACTAGAGATGATTTTGATTTTTTTTTAGCCATCTTCTTCCTGACTTCTTCAACTAGCTCCCTTACTCTTTCATAAGAAATCTCCTTTATGATTTGTTTTGGTGAATGGACAGGAGAATTATATACAATTACTGGAGCAGCTGTTGCATCAACACTTTCCAAAGTGATTACATGACTGGTAAAAGGATTAAAATAAAGAGAATTACCATCCATTTCATACAATTCATCATTTTCTTCTCTATTGACATTTTCATCATCACCATTTACCTCAATTCCACCGATGTTACTATTTATTTGGTCAGGCAATGCAGAGTCACTAGACTTTATAACAACAATAGAGTTTATCATTGCACCAGAATTTAGTGGTTCAGAGTCTAAGGCTGGAACTTGATCAGAGTTTACCTGATCAGAGTTTAGAGTATCAATGGTTATTGTCTTGACTAATCTTCTCCTCTTCTTTGTATGTTCAGGCATTGGATTAACATTGAATGGTTTCATGAAGGGAGCTGGAGGAATCTTAAAAGCTTTCTTAACAGTCTTCTTTAAAGGAAATACCAGACCTTCATTACTGTCATCAGAGTCTGTATTTTCATCAATTCATCTTCTTTTCTTGGGAAAAGACTCTAAGACTGACTTGCCCTTTCTTTTCTTGCTTGACCCTTATTGAGAGGTTTGTTTTACAACTGTAGTATTTTGGGAGACAACAGAGGTTGACATCAGTGTTTGGGAATCAGTGTTTGGTTGTTGGCTTGGGTTAGAATCAGAGGGTGCTAAACTCTAATTCATAGCCACGGAGAGAAAATCCATCTCATACACAGTAGACATTCTCTGATTTAAGATAAGCCTGACCCATGTGATCTTTTCGAGTTAGATCAGTAAAAATTCTCTTATTCATACAGAAACTAGCTAAACTCTTATCATTCTCAAAATTTACATCAGGCAATAAAATCAACTGTAAAAATCTAGCAAAGTATATAGTATGTTTATCATCACTAATCTTGCTAGTAAACTGCCTAATCAACAAACATGGGAAATTAAAGTTTAGTTATGGGTCAGAGAATACCCAATTTGTTGTGATAGTTGAGAAATTGCATCAAAATTGGTATATTTTGCTGTGAAAGCCCTTGTGATGCAATCGAAGAAGAAACTCCACTCTCTTCTCAGATTAGGCCTAGTGAGGCTTCTCAACTTTGATAGACTGCCCCATACCCTATTATTCTAAAGAACTCCTTGATCTGTTCATCATCAATAATATCATCATATTTAGCCACTTCAAGAAGGTGAAGGGCTTGACGAATGACCTCAAGAGTGATTGAGTGTTTGCCATTTCATTGAAATGTTATGACTGGCTCTTCATCATCACCAACATTGTTAAACTTTGCAGATGACCATATTTTGATCAGAGATTGAGCAGAGATATTCTTGGGTTTCTGAATAGCATACCCAATATAGTTGTGATTGAGAAAATCTTGAATAACATGAAAATCTTATAGTGCTTCTGATTTAGTCAACTAAGAGATGTAGTTAGTAGCAGCAAATGTGTAATTTTGGAAAGAGAGTCATTTTGATGCCATTGAAACAGAGATTTGCAGGTTCGAGCTATTAGGGTTTTAGAAAATTAGAGAGAAAGATAGGAATAATAAGATGCAGTTGAATAATTCAAAGTGAAAAAACTGAATTAAACTATTCCCTCTCAATTGCATATAACATGTAGTGGGACACGTGGCATGAAATTATTGGAAGAGTAATGAGTAGTACAAGTCTCAAAATATAGCAAGTGTGTGTATCTGTGTATAGATATGAATCGTTTTACATGAAATACACACGTCCTAATGATTACTCCAATCAGAGAATAACAAATATGATGTCACAAAATTAAATATGATGTCATAAATAAAATCTCAGAGTTTAGCATATAGACTTTGATAAGATTTATAGTAATCAGAGTTTGCATTCACTGTCAAAGTTTATCACATACTCTGACAGAGTTTATCATAAACACTGATAACTTGTGATCAGAGATTAGATGTTCCAATTATCAGAGTTTACTTCATTTTCTGTCAGAGTTTACCATAAACTCTGACAGAATTTACCATAAATTTTGATTGTGTCTGCTACTTGCTATCTGAAGTTGAGCCACTTGTCACTATTCCTAATTCAGAAACCAATCTTGTAAAAGTTACTTCACCAAGAGGCTTGGTGAATATGTCTATTAACTGTTGATCTGTAGGAATAAAATGTATTTCAATTATTCCTTCCATGACATGTTCCCTTATGAAGTGATATCTAATACTGATGTTCTTTGTCAAAGAATGTTGAACTGGATTTCCTGTCATTGCAATAGCACTTTGATTATCACAATAAATAGGAATTTTTGAAAAGTTCACACCATAGTCTAACAGTTGATTTATCATCCATAAAATCTGTGCATAGTAGCTTCCTGCAGCTACATATTCAGCCTCTGCTATTGATGTTGAGATAGATTTCTGTTTCTTGCTAAACCATGAGACAATTCTTTCACCTAAAAATTGACAACTTCCACTTGTGCTTTTCTTATCAATTTTACATCCTGCAAAGTCAGCATCTGAATAGCCTATTAGTTTAAAGTCAGACTCTCTAGGATACCATAAGCCAAGATTGATGATGCCCTTGAGATATCTAAAAATTCTCTTAACATCAATCAAATGAGGTTCCCTTGGATTTACCTGAAATCTTGCACATAGACATGTTACAAACATGATATCTGGTCTACTAGCAATCAAATAGAGAAGTGATCCAATCATTCCTCTGTATGCTGTAATGTCTACAGGCTCACTAGTGTCTGGATCAAGCTTGGTTGCAGTAGCCATTGGAGTTGTAGTAGATGCAGAGTCTTGCATTTGAAACTTTATGAGTAGATTCTCTGTGTATTTGAACTGATTTATGAAAATGCCTTCATCAGTCTGTTTTACTTGCAACCCTAAAAAATAACTCATTTCTTCCATCATGCTCATTTGATACCTGGACTGCATTAGCTTTGAAAATCTTTTACATAGTTTATCATTAGTGGATCCAAATATAATATCATCAACATATATTTGAATCAATAATAAATCTTTACCTTGAGTTCTACAAAACAAGGTTTTATCAATTGTACCTCTTGTGAAACCACTTTCAAGTAGAAATTGAGCCAGAGTTTCATATCAGGCTCTTGGAGCTTGCTTGAGCCCATATAATGCTTTATCCAACATGTAGACATGATTTGGATATTTTAGATTCACAAATCCAGGTGGTTGTTCAACATATACATCCTCTTCAAGGTCTCCATTTAAAAATGCACTTTTAACATCCATCTGATAGACCTTAAATTTCGTGTGTGCAGCATAAACGAGAAAGATTATGATTACTTCAAGCCTAGCTACTGGCACAAATGTTTCATCATAATCAATACCTTCTTGTTGAAAGTAGCCTTTGGCAACTAATCTTGCTTTGTTCCTTGTTATGATGCCATCAGAGTCTGTCTTGTTTCTGAATACCCACTTTGTGCAAATAATTGATCTATTCTTTGGCCTTAGAACAAGGGTCCAAACCTCATTTCTTTCAAACTCATTTAATTCTTCCTACATTGTAGTAACCCAATCTGCATCCTTTAGAGCATCTTCAACTTTCTTTGGCTCTGTTTGAGAAAGAAAACTATGAAATAAGCATTCATTTAGAGTAGCTTTCCTTGTCTGCACTCCACTTTCTAGATCACCAATAATCAAATCAGGTGTGTGATATTTGGTCCATTTCCTTGGATGTGGAATTTTTTTAAAACTAGATGATCCCCCGTGATTTGTGCCTTCATAGTATGATTCCTCTGTAAATGCTGACCATCCCCATGAAGTTGTGCTTCCATCAGTGTTTGATGCATCAGTGTTTAAACTTTCAGAGTTTGATGGATCAGAGTTTAGGATTTCAGAGTTTGTATTTGTCAGAGTTTGGTCAGACTCTGATATTTCAATAATTGAGGTTTGTTCTCCAATATAAGTAAATGATTGATGTTGCTCCCCCTCAACATGTGCATAATCTTCAATTACTGTTTCAATTATTTCTGAATTAGAGTTTAAGGCACTCCACTTTCTAGATCACCAATAATCAAATCAGGTGTGTGATATTTGGTCCATTTCATTGGATATGGAAAATTTCTTGAACTAGATGATCCCCCATGATTTGTGCCTTCATAGTATGATTCCTCTGTAAATGATGATCATCCCCCTGAAGTTGTGCTTCCATCAGTGTTTGATGCATCAGTGTTTAGACTTTCAGAGTTTGATGGATCAGAGTTTAGGGTTTCAGAGTTTGTATTTGTCAGAGTTTGGTCAGACTCTGATATTTCAATAATTGAGGTTTGTTCTCCAATATCAGTAAATGATTGATGTTGCTTTCCCTCAACATGTGCAGAATCTTCAATTACTGTTTCAATTACTTCTGAATCAGAGTTTAAGGAATCAATTTTAACTCATCATAATTTACCTCATCAGTGTTTAGCTTATCAGAGTTTGTGTCCTGC
Organism: Oenanthe sinensis; assembly: GCA_028671895.1. NCBI lineage: Eukaryota > Viridiplantae > Streptophyta > Magnoliopsida > Apiales > Apiaceae > Oenanthe > Oenanthe sinensis. The sequence continues at coordinate 26,993,630 of CM053813.1, read as the reverse complement.
AATTCATTTTCAAAAATCAGAGTTTCCTGATCATCTTCATCATATAACCCTATTATTTTTCATTCATCAAAAGAGACATTAATAGATTCCATGACTACCCTGGTCCTTAGATTAAACACTTTGAATCCCCTTACAGAAGTTTTAGAAGTTGCTCATAACCAACAAAAATACCTTCATTTGCTTTGAGTTCAAACTTTTTCAATTGTTCTGGATGTGTTTGGAGAATAAAACACTTGCTTCCAAATATGTGAAAGTATTTTACATTTGGCATCATTCCTTTCATTGTTTCATATGGAGTCATTCCATGTTTATTTATCAAAGTGCAATTCTGAGTAATGCATGCAGTATTCACAGCTTTTGCCCAAAAGTAAGTAGGTAGCTTTTCTCCTTCTAACATTATTCTGACAGTTTCAATGAGAGTCTTGTTCTTTCTTTCGACTACACCATTTCGTTGAGATATTCCAAGTGCTGAAAATTGTTGAATGATTCCTTTGGTTGAGCAAAATTCCTCCATTGCAGAATTCTTAAACTATGTTCCATTGTCACTCCTTAAATTCTTTACCTTGTGTGGTGATTCATTTTCAATCATTGCAATATGATCAAAAATTATCTCATCTATTTCATCCTTTTTATGCAAAAAGTACACCCATATAAAATTTGTGTAATCATCTACTATCACAAGAGTATATTTCTTCTTTTCAATGGACATTATGTTGACAGGACCAAATAAAACAAGATGCAATAGATGAAAAGGTTGATCAATAGAATTTTCAGTTTTATACTTGAAAGATGTCTTCTTTTGTTTGGCCTTTTGACATGAATCACATAGTCCATCAGGATAAAATTGAACTTTTGGAAGACCTCTTACTAGATCCTTTTTCACCAATTCATTTATATTTACAAAGTTCAAGTGACATAGTTTTTTGTGCCAATTCCAGCTTTCCAAAGATGATGCATTTCCAAGTAAATAAGTTAAGGGACCATCCAAGTTTACCTCCAAGCTAGCTTTAAATAAATTGTTATGTCTGTGACCAATGAGAACCACTTTGCCATCCTTTTTGCTTTTCATTTCACAATGTGTTTTATAAAATTCCACAAAATAATATTTGTCTGTCATTTGACTCACACTTAACAGATTATGCTTGAATCCTTTAACCAGTGTTACATTTTCAATGATGACATTTCCAATAATAATATTGTCATATCCCAGTGTTCTTCCTATGTTGGCATCTCCATAAAATACTGTTGGGTCAGCCTTCTCCTCAATTCTGAAAGCAGATATTTATTTCCAGTCATGTATGCAGAACATCCACTATCAATCACTAGGTTATTTTTCTTGTTTCCCTACAATCATTTAATGCAAATTAATTAGTAGCTTTGAGGACCCAAACAAGTTTTGATCCTTTCTTTTGAAAATTATTAACTTTTGCAGTAAAAGTATTTCTATCAGAGTTTAAGTTAACAGAGTTTGTATTGTCAGAGTTTGCATTTTCAGAGTTTATACTGTCAGAGTTTATATTTCTTTTATCATCTTTAATAATATATTTTTATTTGACAACATGATTAGAAAAGACAGGAGTTTTATTCAAATAAGGAAACAATTTATAATAGTTGAAATACAAATTATGATATTCTTTACATATGTAAATTGAATGCCATAAACTACCACAGTGAAAACAGGGATTTTGTGGTCTATATATAGTTTGTTTTCTAACCTCTGAACTAGGTCTCTCAAGTTCCTTCTTTTTATTTTGCCTGCAGTCAATAACAAGGTGATTAGAATTACCACATGTGAAACAAGTTTTTTTAGGAGTATCAAGGATATTCTTATAGTTATTCTCCTTAAAAATTTCTATTTTGCCATTTCTATTTCTCTTCACCTTTTTAGGTTTATTTTTGTTTGTGACTGCCTTCCACTTTTCTTTAAGTTGCTTCTGTGAGAGTAATCCTATATTTACTATTTTATTCTCTGACGCACCATTTTCTTTACCTTTGTTATTATTAGAGCATTCACCAGAGGTATTCTTCTTTTCATTGCTAGCTCTAATAAAATTCACAAGTTCACTCAACTTTCCTTTTGTGTGTGTCTTTGTATGTGCCTCCTTATCAGATTCATAACCTAATGTAGATGTCCAATTCTTGTTAGAAAGCATTTGTTGGACTTTCTTACCAAAATTTGTCCAAACTCTGAAAGTCTCATTTTCTTTAGCTATCTCAGATTTTAAATATTCAACTTATATTTCTAACAGAGTTTGCATGTACATAGCATTCTCACAGTCTTTCTTAGTGTCAAGCATGTGTGAATTTTTAGATTCAAGAAATTCATTCCTAGCAGTCAGAGTTTGTATTTCAGATTTTAATCTTTCATTCTCAAGTGACTGTGAATTAAAGCTAATATGCAGAGTTCTAAGGAAAGACTTTAATTCATGGATATTTTTAGTATTAAAATTGAAGACAGAGTCTGGTCCTTATCAGAGTTTAGGATGTGAGCATCAGTGTTTGTCATGAGGGCATAATTTATTTCATCTTCAAAGTCTGAGGAATCCACTAATCTTTCTTTGAAGTTATGAGAGATTTTCCAGATTCCTTGCTTCTGCACTCAGTAGCAAAGTGCCCCATCTTGTTACACTTGTAACACTTGACCTTTGATTTTTCAAGTATTTTTTATTTGTCATCTCTATCTTCTCTTCTTATGAATCTGTCTTTATTCTCTAACTCTCCATGCTTCTTTTGGAAGTTCCCTTGCTTTCTGTACTTCCTACATTTCATCTTCTTGAAGCCTTTGACAATCATAGCAATCATCTCCATAATGTCAGAGTCTGTTGAGTCATCAGAGTTTGCATGAGAGTTTGTTTCAATCTCTGATTCACTGTTTTCCTTGATCATTACAACTTTTCCTTTTCTCGTTGAGGCTTTTAAGATTTTTTCTCTTGGTTCTTCAATTTTAGTCTCAACATTCAAAGCAACAGACTTTGCCTTGCTACTCTTCATATTCTTCCTATTCTTCCTTTGCTGTAGTTCCAAGTCATGAGTCTTCAGTCTTCCATAAACTTCATCTAGAGACATCTCATCCAAATCAGCCCTATCTCTTATTAAGGATGTTTGTAGATCTTATTCTTCAGGAAGAGCCCTTAGAAACTTGGTGTTTGAATCCTCATTATCATACACCTTATCCACCAAAGCCAAGTTATTCAACAAAGTAAGAAATCTGTCATAGATATCAGTGAGAGACTCATTCTGTTTTGCCTCAAAGTATTCATACTCTTGAATAAGAACTGATCTTCTATTCTTCTTAATTTCCTTGGTTCCTTGACATTGAACCTCTAGTGTATCCCATATTTCTTTTGCAGTTTTGCAGGCAATTACTCTATTAAACATCACAAAGTCAAGACTATTATGTAGAATATTCATTACCTTTACATCTTTTAAGACTTCTTATTTTTCTTTATTGGTCCACTCCTTCTTGTCCTTCAGAGTATAATATTCAGAAACTTGTCTTCCTTCCACAATTGTTGATGACACTAGTTTGGTTGGTAGATACTGACCTTCATTGATCCTGTCTATATAATCAGGATCTGTTACTTCCAAGAACATCATCATCTTTACCCTCCATGTAGAGTATTCAGTCTTCTTCAAGATTGGGATTATGATACTTTCATACTTGTTTCCAGACATATTTATATGATCTTTAAGTTATAATCAACTGCTTGCTCTGATACCAATTGTTTCCCAGATAATAAACTATTATAGAAGGGGGGTTGAATATAATAGTTTCAGATCAATCGACTAAGAACACAAGTATGTAAAAGATGAACTGCTTTTTATTAACTTTACTTGAATGAATACAAAACTCTCTCAAGAAAATCAATGTTCTTAAGACATGCTAGGTTATGAGAATGATATGTCTTTTTTTTACAATGTTAACCTAATTCTGTGTTTATATAGTACACAGTTACAAAATCAAATATAACAAGGATATTGATTAAGGATAGATTTCATAAAGGTAATTGGATTACAATAAGACACTTCCATCTTTATCCTAATCAATCTCTGATTTATATGTTTTCTTCTTTGACAAACTCCGATCTTCATAATCTGTGTCGTTTTATAATCTCTGATTGACTTATACTCTGATTTGCTTAAACTCTGTCTTGATTAAACTCTGTCTGAGTAAACTCTGTTTGACAACTTCTAAACTCTATTTGTGATATCCTCTGACAGTATCAGTGTTTGCATTTCTAACAAATCACATGCTAAGGCTTTTTTATTTTAAAAAAGAAAAGAAAAGAAGAGGTTCAGCTTAAGACCATCTCTAATTAAAGTATTTTAAAATAAATTTATATTCATAATTTTATCTTTTCCACTTCAAATTATTATTTTAATTTTTTCTTCAAATCATTAATATTCCTCGATCTTATAAAACAATACATATATAAACATATAAAAACAAAAATAGATCTAGAGATTTAATATTTGGTTAGTTTATTAAAAACTAATATCTTCTTCTTCTTCTGAAAAATAAAAACTAATATCTTTCAGGTGTACATGAATGCTTCATATTCGAAGATAAACAGTATATAACTTTAAAAATGAATATAAAGATAACTATAATTGAAAAGAGTTTTATATTATATTAACTTCAAATATATGAAGATAAAGATGGTTTAAGAGGCAACTTTCGAGATTCTCTAAACTCCCTGATCTTAACATTTAATAATTCATTATCAATATTATTATATATTATTATTCTAAATTTGTAAATATTTTAAAATTAAATAATTCCATATCACTATATTATTATTATAAATAAATAGAATAACTTGGCTGATTAAATTAATAATGATCACTAGATTGTTTAAATTAAATAAATGGGGATAATAAATTTATTATTATAGTATAACTATACGATACAATAACTTGTTTTTAATATATAATAATAATAATAATTTTTAATAGAATAAAATGTTCTTAAAGTTATTTTTAGGTAATTACCTAAAATCATTAGTATTTTAAGTATAAAATATGGATGGTATTTTTGTAATAATAAATTTTTTATCCTCTTATTTTTATAAAAATAAATTTGACTACTATAATAAGTATTAATTTTAAATAATTATCTAAAGGTAACTTTAGGCCGGCCCTTTGAAATATTATGTCTACAAATATATACCGAATATAATTTGTAAATTTGTAAATATAACATGTAATTAATGTTTATGAGTTATAATGTGAGAGGCATTGGTGAGAACTAAATCAGCTAGAAAATCAATATCTGCCCTACTAATCTAGCAACTGACACACTAAGAAAATTCCGTTTGATTAATTTCATTTTTCTACTCATGTTATTAATTAACATATTATGATTTTATGGTAAATTTTATTGTATATTAGGAAAATATTATGTACTTATAAAAAATTATAATATTATATATCTAGACTGATATTTTTTTTGAAATAAATTTATACTGATAGTTATAAAAGAAGAAGAAAAATGACACACAACTATTAATAAATAGGAGTATATATATATATTACTGTGTAGACTGAATTACAATAAATGGGACTTGTAGTTAGATGAGAGTAACCGAGAACAACAATCAGTTTGGGCCTCTGGGGTGTCACCAATCACCATATGTCATATCCATCTTACTGTCAAACCTCTTTTTATTTCCACAAAAGCCCCAACCAAGTACCCTCACTCTTGAAAATTCCTGTACTCCATCTCTTTCTTAATGGCAAAGCACTGTTGTTGAGGGGGAGGAATAGTACATTGTTTCCCCTTTCGTAGGAAACTATGTTCCAAATCTCTCTTCTCACATTTCTGAGTACAAAATATTAGCCAACCATTTATCCTCCTCAATCTCAAATCTTCCTCTTTACAACAAACCCTCCAAGTTGTGCTTATATTCTAGGTTGTCATCAAATTCAAGAAGAGATCGATGACAAGAAAAACAAGAACCAAACAGTGAATTTTTTTAATCTACTAGATCTCCATTCTTCCATCACCATATCTTGCAGAGTATCAATTTAAAGGATATGCTTATGAAACCCTAGTTGTGCATCAATCCATAGAACAAAAACTAGGGTTTTCAAATCTTTGTTATATAATCAAAATGAACTCAGATCAAGAACTAGTGAATTCATCAAACTCAGTCACCACAAGCATGGTAATCTCCACCACAAACACAAACTCCATTACTTCCTCTGCATCTAATTCAGTTACCTCACCAACAACCCTAAGCCGATACGAAAATCAAAAGCGCCGTGACTGGAACACCTTCGGTCAATACCTCCGCAACCACCGCCCACCGCTATCTCTCTCCCGTTGCAGTGGAGCCCATGTTCTTGAATTTCTCCGATATCTTGACCAGTTTGGAAAAACCAAGGTTCATAATCAACTCTGTCCTTTTTACGGACATCCTAATCCTCCTGCCCCTTGTTCGTGCCCACTTAGGCAGGCTTGGGGCAGCCTTGATGCTCTCATAGGCCGCCTCAGGGCGGCCTACGAGGAAAATGGTGGTAGGCCCGAAGCTAACCCGTTCGGAGCTAGAGCTGTTAGGCTATACCTTCGAGAAATTCGAGATTCACAGTCGAAAGCTAGAGGAATTAGCTATGAGAAGAAGAAGAAGAAGAGAAAGAGGATGCTGCCTCCGCAACATCCAACACCACTTCTAATGCAAGCTCCTCATCCCCTGATTTAAAATCAATGGTACTGAATGATCATGACCTAAATCTCATATATTTAATGAACGATTCTCATCATATTTTTAGGGTTACGTAGTAGTTGTGGCAGGCTTGAGCACTTCCGTTTTCCTTCTTATTTTCGATTGATCTATCTGAACCGTCTGTTGAATTTCCTATAATAATGTTATATGAGATTGATCTGATCAAAAATATTATTGATTCTGCAGAAGGTATATGAGCAATGGATATATATTATTTGAAATTAGTGTGTTTATTTTTATAATTGATGTTTACATTCTAACGAACTCTCAGTCTCTATTGAATTAGTATTTGAGGATGCTGAGAGGCTACAAATACTAGCTAGTAGCTAGTAATATTGTTGAGAGATCTGCAGTTTATGAAAACTGTTAGCTAGTCATGTCCAATCTGCAGTTAGATTCTAGTGTATGAGATCTTAATCGCATAATTTTCATAGATTTGCATATCATTCTATGTTTTTTTTTGTGTATTAGGGTTTAGATAATTAATGATATTTTAACTTCATAAAAGCATCTTGTGACCTCTTGTCTAGAACTATCAAATATGTCAATCCCACTTGTTTATATTTTAAGTAGTGCAGCAACATATATGGTTGGTACTTGGTAGTTCATATAGTATCCTGTTTCACCAACATGTATTAGATACTTGACATAAACATGTATATGTCCATTTCCCGGAGGTATTGAGTACTGACTAGCTAGCTCTTGGCTTACTACTCTTATATACCTAAAATGCGGCTTGTTTAGTGGTCCTTGTTACATCAAAAATATAATATAGGCATAAAGTTAAAATTTACATATGTTTTTCAACTTAAAAGTTATTTATAAAATATGTCAAACAGGCTCATAGTCCCCTAATGAGAGGAGAAATTGTATAAAAATTTCAAAGGTCTTAACACACGCAAAATTTTAGTTGGAATAAATACAATGTAGCCAAAATAAAATGTCAAAATGTTGTAGGTGGAATAGCAACACTAAAGAGGAAGAGCGAAGAAGAAAATTGGAGAGACCACAATGTACGAGAAGATTTGTGAATATTCTATTTTGCTGTAGAAATTTATAAGCATTCTATATATATATATATATATATATATATATATTACTGGTCTTAGATACAGTACGTTTGAACTCAAGCTTGTATAAAAAGAATGTAGTAATTAAAGAATAAAATTAATGAACCAACACATTTACGTACGTACCGTTCGAATTCGATGATATAAATTTTATTCATTTCATTACGAACAAATAAATCGATCATGCAGTAGTTAAATACCATGACGGTGGCCGTGTAGCATGCTGGTAGAATAGGAAGAGAATTGAAGATTGGAGATCTAGTAATGTACGTACAGTTAATTAGCTGATGGCACACGACTACACTGAGTTACAGTAATACTTTTCTCCTGCCTGTTGACTATGGAGCACTGTCAAGTGTGTCAAGGCTAATCAATCCCCAACATGCTCCCGTAGAACTGAGGGACTATTCGGAAATTCTATTAAAAACTGATGTACTGTGGAAAAAAAATGCTGATGGAAAAATTACGGTTGAAAAAATCAGATGACTATTTGGTAATTTTTTTCATTTATACATATTTTGAGATATAATATATATAAAATAATATTTTTAGTGAGGTTTGAGAACTTGTAGTTATTTCCTGTAAAAATTGAAAAATATTTTTTTCCACTGTTTTCTCTAACTGCGCTTTTAGGTCAAAAACACTTTTAAATTTTACAATCGTTTTTGAGCAAAAAGCCGCTTTAGTGTCAATACCTAATTATATATACTGGCACTCGACCTTTAATTAATATAAAATTTTAATTTAGTTTGATGATATTTATTCTATTATTAGTTTTTTTAATATAGTTTTAAAATTCGTAAGAACCATATTAATGTTGTGTAACATTAATTCGACTTTAATAACTCCCTCCTCCCAAATTACATATAGTATATAATTGAAAAAAATTATAAAAACTATATCATTGGAAAATATATCTAATTTACTTTAAAATGTATTTTTTAGTTTTTTAAAATTATAAAAAATAATTTTTAATTTTCAGTCAAAATTAAGTCAAATTAACCATAAAATTTGGGACGGATGGAATAATAGTTTAGATATATAAATATGTCACAACCCCTACAAACCACATTCGTCGATACTAAAAAAATAAAATATATTATATCATAATTAAATTTATATTAAATTTTATAACTAATTGTGTATATATATAATACTATCAATGTTTTTATTTTAATAATGTAAATTTTGAATTCATAAAGCTCCTATTATCAATCAACGGATTATCTTTAATTAAATTTTAATATATATAACAGTATAAATATATAAATTATTTTTTCCTTAATTAAATTTTAATATATGTTGGGTCCCGAAGTATCGTAGAATCGGTGTTGAATACGATACTCACTAAATTAAAAAATTATTTCGAATCTTTTGCGGATAAATAATTTAGAATTCAATTAGTTGGTTCGAGTTCATGAGGTGAATAGTGTTTAGGAGGCTGACTTACTAATTTTCTGTATTTATGATTAATCATTAATGTTCTAGAAAATTAGCAAGTAATTTAACGAGACAAGTTTCGGGGAATATATTTTTCGTATATAATCCCTAAGGTTGCTACACCCAGTTAAAAATATAACTGGCTCCCAAAGAACAGATTAGTTATTTGCTTCTACAAAGAGATATAACTTAATTCCTATACAATATTTGACTATGGTTTATACTAACGGCATCAAGCTAACAGAGAGTGTTTTACAATAGCTCTATATATTTGCAACATAATTAACCAGCTAGATTATAAAACTCCAGGGAAGAAGGTATTAATATGGCTGTGTTTCATCTTCTTTTCCGGCTTCCATTTTCTCTCTGTATCTCTCTAGGTTATTCAACAACTCATCGAAATGAGCACGTCATTTTGTTTTTATGTGTAGACTTTTCAAATCAATTAAAATTGATTTGCTTCTCAATGCATAAGTCATTTGTTGCGCTTGTATAGGGTGAGTGGTGTGAAGGCTTCTTTTGTTGCGCCATGAGTGTTTTGTTGCGCCTACACTCTTGTTGCAGTGTGTAGGCGCCACAAAATCCTCTTTAATTTTATGTTGCGCCACCAAGTTGGTTTGTTGCGCCTGTATAACATTTTGTTGCGCCTTTCACTATGATTACCCTGTTGAGGCACCACCAACCCTTTCCTTGCACCCATGTACTTAGTAAACTCTTGTTATCATCTTTTGTTGCGCCTGCACACTAGATGCAGTGTGTAGGCGCCACAAACTCTTCCTTATGATTTTTGTTGCGCCACAACTATGTTATGTTGCGTCTGCACTCCCATTCCCTTGTGCAGGCGCCATAAACCTTTACTTTAACTTTCCTAGCTTTGAACTAGGTTTGTTGCGCTTCTCCATCATTTCAAGAGTACTAAACACCAAAAGTGATATATCTTGTCTTGAGATAATTTCTTGAAGCTCTTGAAATATATACCACTTGATTTTCACTTCTGGCTTGATCAACTGAATTTCTTCTGATAAATCAAAGTAATTCTCTCCTTGTTGTGCCCACGCTTAGTGCACTGGTCTGGTTCACAAACGACTAACACTGAATTAAATTACCTGGACTTTTGTTCTGTTTTAGCTGATTAACCTTGGACTGTTGCATTGCTTCAAACACTGACTGTTGATAAACATAGTACTTTCACTAGAATCTTTTCTGATACTTCGACAACGTCTTCATTATTACCACAATCTTGAATACTTCATTATCTATTCTTCACTGACGTTTGAACATATGAATGAACTTCTTTCAGTGAGTATAACTTCAAGACTGCAGTTGTCTTCTTTAACCTTCGTCTTCACCCTTCTAGATTCATATGCTTCGAATACTGTCTATCTTCAATCAATGTTGGTACACTGAAATCTTCTAGTGGCATTTCTATACTGAATCTTCAACACTTCTGAAACCCTGAAAGTCTTCAACCATTATTCTTCACTGAGGCATGAACATATTAATGTACTTCTCTCAATGACCTGTAGTAGACTTCAAAACTTCTTCTAATGTCTTGATTCACTGTATCTGACTTATCTTCATTTCTTCCTGATTTCTGTGTAGACGTAGTATTATTTACTTGTCCTATTCTAGTATTGAGTTATCATGATTACTATTCATACAACTTCGTAATCTCACCAACAATCTCCTCATATTTGATTGTTAAACTTAGTAAACAAATCTCATAGAGAGGATAACTCAACTAACAACTAGAAAAAGTAATGGTCCGGGACTTATAAATAATGCTACTGGTTTTTCTGGATCAGATACTGCATTTCCAGAATTCTTTAGTAAATGAAATGAAAGATTTTTGTTCCACTAGCACTAAACTGATATTCATATAGTATCATCTTCATTTCTGTCTGTTTTGAGCTTTCTCTGCTTTAAAATCCTTCATAGTTTGAACTTAAAGAACTTATCATTAACAGAGCTTCATAAGAATTCAAATTCCTGGGAATGTCTTCTGTTAAACATAGAACATAGCTCAAATAATGTTCTCCCCCTAAGAATGTGATTCTTCTTCACTTTCTTCTTCTCCCTTTAGATAATCAATGGAAGTGTCAATTCTTTTCTGTACTGAAAACTCCTTTCAAGTATAGGATACAGTTTCTTGATTCTCCCATATTCTGTTGTTTCCCTTAAGGATCAGAAGATAAGATTTTCTTCTTTTTCTTGTCTAAAGTCTCCCCATAAGGATATTAACTTCTCCTAAGGATACGAAGATAAGACTTTATTAACTTCTCATTTTTCTTCCTATAAATTCTCCCTTTTAGTTGAGGAATCCTCCAATGGCCCATCTTTTGAATGGTTTGTCTTCTAAGGAAGGTTCTCGTCTGTCATTGATTGGGAAAACATAGTAGCTATTCTTTCAGAAGTAGCATGTAGCAAGGGTAAGTGTTTGGTTTATGGTTTCCTCACTTCTACTACGTTTTGTTGGTGTTTACACTCAAGTGTCGAGAATCACTCTTTCTCTCCATATCTCTCACTCAAGTGTATCTCTCCCTCACTTCACTCAAGTGTTTCTCTCCCTTACTTTCACTCTGCATTCCAAATATAGCATTATGTACTTGCAAGTGAAATCCGTCAATTCAGTTATTCCCAACAGCTGATTCATCAGAATGAACTGAATCACTATCAAGTGGAGAATTGCCTCATAGAAGTGTTCTTGATATATTATACATAAGCACTGTCTCAGCACCAGACTCAATAGCTTTTGCTAAATCACTGTCTAGTGGAGCCTCACCTCTTTGAGATGGGTTATCCCAAGATATTAATATATGTTAGGGAATCCTGCCTTGTTCTATCAAGGAGTTGCCTCACATCTTTTCTGTAAATGGGAGGTGGACATTCCTTTTCAGGATCTGGAAATGTTCCTTCCAGGAGGGTCAACGTAGTAGATAATGTAATGAATGGCAATTTAGAGTCTATGTTTCCCTCGTAACCCTGTGACGGGAATTTTGTATAAAATACCCTACTTGACTCATCCGAAGAATTCTTGTCAAGCAGTTGCCTATCAAGCCCAGATAAATCTGAATAAGAGATCTCCCTTTCGGGATGCAGAAGTTTAACTTCTGTTTGAGGTAGATACCTTGGACAATATAATGTATGGCTATAGTCCGTATCTCCTCTGAATGCCTGTACCGCTCACTGTGCACGTCTTGCAATGTGTTCATAGAATTTATCTGTTTAGGCTTACCATCAGCGTGAGTGCCGGTGGTGTGCTTGACTCATTACAAGCTACTCTGGCTCACGAGCGAATTTCAATGGACTCACCCTGTTAAGAGAATGATTCCAGAGACAGTTTTATTGCCTTTTCAGCTCTGCATCCTTTTGAGAAGATACAGATGAGCTTACAGTTACCTCAGTTATATACTACTTTACATCTCAGGAGGTAGAGCTGTGGGTGCACTTCCGACTTCATCCTTATTTGCTGCATCAAGTGCAGTTTCTCCTTTATCAAACTCTAACTTACATATGTTCCTTGTATCTCCATGGGTTAATATATGGAAGTGAATGAATTAGTGTTTGGTACTATGGCCTGGGTAAGAGATTGATGGATTTTCAACCTCTTGGCCAGTTTCTGAAGCCTCTAGGGGCTAAGCGGATAGAATCAATAAATAAGATAAAAATATAATCACCTTAACATTCCAAAATATATTTTTCATCTTCAAAGAGAAGGAAAAATATAAGAAGGAATGGTAATTGATTGCATTAAAGCACTTTTAGTAAAAGAGTTTTGTCGGTTCTAAAGATTTATCATTTAAGAAAATGATACCAATAGAAATTTTTTTTAAGATACTTATCCCATAATAAAACGCGAGAAAGTATATCAGAGAAAAATTATATCCCTTATGAATTTCTTATAAGGCAAACTTCCCATAATAAAATGCGGGAATTTATACCAAAGAAGAAGTTCAACTCTCATAATAAATTATATCTTAATAAAATGACTCTTTTCCTTTAAAAACAAAGTACTGTATGTTTTGAAAATAGTTTTGCAAAACATCCTTATCAGATAGAGGACTATGATTTTCCGACTCATAATGCAATAATGATTTACATCATTTTCGTCCACCTGATAGTATCCCCGACTTAAAATAGAAACATGAAAATTGGGGTGAATGAATACTTAACAATAAAACACTATGCCTTCAAAGTAACAACCACTGTTTTGGTACTATGAATCAATGTGAAACATACATTGAAACAAGTGTTTAAAAATAAATCATTTTACAAGTGATTGGTACCTCGAAATAAAAATAATTTCTCCAAATAAAATAACAGTTCCAAAGTATCTGCCACTTTAAAAAGAAAAATTAAGAGAGAAAAAGTTTTGTGAGATAAAACTTTTAAAACTAGCTTTTGGGAGAGGATAAAAGATTTTGAGATTTAAAGAAAGATTATCCTCAAGAAAAGTTTAATTCACACCCTAGGATTTAGAAATCAAAGTAGGGATGTAAATCAAATGATTTTCAAAAGAGAAGTTTTGAAGAAGAATTTTGATATTTTCTTTTCTAAAATTGATAGAAAAATGAATGTATCTTGGAATAAAATATTTTGAAAAAGAACCAGACAAGAAATTCTTTTTAATACATTCAAGTTTAAAATTCAATCAAAGAGAGAAAACTAAATATACTAATACTAACGGCTTTTTCAAAAACCAATTTTTACTTAGAATAAAGACTAAGAAAATCCATTAGTATCAATATATCACAATTATTTTGTAATAAAATATTATTCAATTATCACAGAGTAATAACAGAGAATATTTATACTATGAATAATTATGCTGCAAATTTATTTTAATTTACTCAAATCATGGAACCAATATATCACTAAATTGTTTTATATCATCATAATTTAAATAAATCAAAATAAATTAAATACTTATATTGTACTAAACAATTACCAATAACATGCATATATATAAATCAAATAGGCATGGTAATCATTCAATAGAATAATAAGCATTAAGACATATTTTTATTATTAGTAATTTCAGATAAACAACTTATATTATCACTAATATTAAAAATATCACAATTAATTGCACGTAAATATTGACAAAATATCATTACTTGATAATTATCAATAATTTCAAAATGCATGAAATTATGCTTCTAATATTTTATCAAATCAGAATTATGAAACTAATAAACATTGAATTGCTTCAATCCATAATTTTAATAAGATAAAATAAATTCGCTAAATACTAAAATATTCATTAGATTGAATATTACCATTTAACTTCCTACGTTATATCTAATAATAGTAACTTAAGCATATTGCAATTATACTCATAACAATTATTATTGATATACATAAGCTCGAGAACATAGTTGAATAGAAATTCACAAGTCCTTTAAATATTAACATTTAATACTTGTGATCCTAATTACAACTTCTCGCAAATAAAATCAAATTTTAGAAATATTTTCTAAGTATATAAAACATTGAGAATTTTATACACATAACTTAGAAAATACTTCGTCTTCCAATATTAGTGAGTTTTGAAATATGCATAAATTACTTAGAACAGAAATTCTAAATACTGTCACTAATATCAAAAGTATTATAATTATTTATAATAAAATATTTAAAAATATCAGAGCAATTAAGCAAGATATCATTGACTAATATTCATCAAATATTTAACATACAAATAATTATGCTGCTTACTTATGCTAAATCATTTAACTACCACATATGCATATAAAATTTAAATATGATAATTAAACTAATAGCAAAAAGTATGAGGTACTGGATTTAAAAATAAATTCACAAGTCCTTTAAATGTGGATGATTTAATACTTAAGAACTCATTTCAGAATTTCTTGCAGATGGAATTTTCAACAAATATGCACATAAATAATATCCCAAGTTCACTAACCAATTTAAACAAAATAAATTTATCAAGTTGTTCAGCAAATATCTGCACATTATTCTACTAAGGACAATTCTCGAAAGAAATGATACCTGATGTCCATGAGCTTGTTTCTTAAGTGGTTTAGAGAGTATCCAACAGAGTTGTTGGAGTTGAAGTGGTTTCCTTGTCTAGAATATCAGAGCATCACATTCACTAGCTGCTTTAAATTTCGCTTTTGATACAGCTATGTGTGTTGAATGCTTCCTCTTATTTCAACAAGAAATCAACCTCTTCCATGAAATTGACAGCTTCTAGGAATGACTTCCCTGTTTTTATTACAACCTGCGTCATCTATATCTATATAGCCAATTAGGTTAAACCTAGTATCTTTAGGGTACCTGAATATGAGAATTGGTGATCCCCTAAGATATCTAACAATTCATAACTTAGCTATAAGATAAGATTCTCTAGTATCCACTTGGAAACTTGCACATAGGCATATCGAGAATAAAATATATGGTCTTTATGCACTTGAATAAGTAATGAGATGATCATACCTCTATAGCTTGTCACTTAGTGGTTTGTTGATAAGAAGTCTTGGTAGGTCTAGAATCTTCCAAATTGCGTATTTTCAAAAGATCTTTGACTTACTTTGTAACTCTTCCAACATGCTCATTTTTTACCTACTCTGCATTTACATGTCCTTGTCAATCTTGTCAATGGTGCTTACTGTTTGATCTTGAAAGTCCCGAAGATTTTGTTTCCATCATCGTCGATACCTTCTATTTGATAGTAACCTATATCAACCAGTTTGACTTTGTCCCTCATAACAATGCCAATTCTTCTCCAGTCTCTGTAAACCCTTACTGTACCAATTTTAGCTTCGACCTTTGTGGTCTGGGTTCCAGCTTCAGTAGTTTCTGCCTTCGAACTGATTGAGATCATCTTGCATTTGCAATCACCCAATCTGGATCAATCAGTGCATCTTCAGTATTCTTTGGGTTGTTGGGTCCCAAAAAAAATATATGTTCATTTTGATTAGCACTTCTAGCCTTTACTCAATAATCCGGTTTACTAAGAACTAGACTCCAGGATTGACTTTGACTTCAAACCTTTTGTCTTGACAGATATGTTCTTGATGTATTCATTTGATCTTCATTGTGTTGAGTACGACTAGTAGATACTTCTTTTATTTGCCCCCCCCCTAAGTTTCTGCTAGAACGTGTTGAAGATCCTTCACCTTTTTAAGTGGATTCTGTTAAAGGTCACGAGTTGTGTAGTTTCATTACCATTTCCACTAATAGGATCTGAATCAACATCATTAACATTGTTTCCTTCTACAACCTCAGTTTCATCATCAGTATCTGAATTTGACTCTGACAAGATGTCATACTTCAAAGATTCAGAATATTCTTTCATTTGAATGCTTGGGAGCTTGGTGTAATAGAATGATACACTCAGACTTTCAATCACCTTCTGGTTTTCAATCACATATGCCTTGAAAGCTTTCGACTTCAATGAATAGCCAAGGAAAATTATTCCATGAGTCTTAACTTAAACTTGTCAAGATACTCATATAAATCTTCAATAAATATAAATTTCCTTCAAACACACGAAAGAGCTTCAGTGTTTGCTTCTGATTGGCCATTAACTCAAATGATGTCTTTTCACGATTTTTGTTGATTAAAGAAGCATGATGTGTTAATTGCTTCAGCTTCAAAGTACCTTTCTCAGTGCATACTTCATTTAGAACTTCATTCGTGAAATTGAGTTCCAATATCTGACTTCAAAGTTCTCACAGCTTACTTTGCTTCCAACTTGATCTATCTGATGTGATCAATTACCATATGTGATATGTTATCTGTTGAATGCACGAACATCACCAACTTGTAATTAGGGTTGTCATCAATCACCACTAAGCATATTTCTTCCATGACGTAATTTGCTTCAGTGTGATGTTTTCATTGACTTCCCTATATGACATACTTCAAAATGTCCTTCTGGATAGAATTCCATATGAACCAGTCCTCTCACCAATTTCATCTTTATCATATAATCAATTGTCTTGTTCACTAAGTGTGAGAGCTTCTTTTGCCATAGCTAACTCTTTACTGATGAAGATTTACTGAAAATTTCACTTCACCTTTACATATCGAATTCCATGTCAGCTACGAACAAACTTCCTCACTCTCAGTTGAGCGAGCTTCCAACCTTCTTGTTTGAGATCAAACACTTTTCCTTTTCAATGCTATTCCAGAAAACCCTTGACAAAGAATTTCCTAGTACCCTGTAGATAGTGCTTAAGTCCTTTCACAAGAAAGATGCTTCCACTGATGATAATTCTAAAAATCATTATAGCCAAATCCCTTGTACATCATTTGCTGTCATCTCCAAAGGTTGCCATTGGGCAGGCTTTCTCAACCAACTGTAATGTCAGAGCTTCAATCTTAATCATATGCCTCGAACAATAAATGTCACGAAGTCACATAACTTTTGCCTTTTGTTACATACTCTGCAATCACAAATGATTAAGCTTCTTGGTACTTAACTTCAATTGAGTCCAGATGGGTTAGAGATATTACTGTCTACAGTGGTAACAACAGCTTCAATATGCATAAAAGCACATAGATAGAAGAACTAATAAATTAATTACTAATTCTGCCTAATAAATTTCTTTTGTTGTCTAACATTTTTAATTATCTCTAATTACCTAAGTCAGTTTTAGATTAAGCTTCGAATCTACAAATGTTATTGACTACTTAGATAATTCTACCATCTTTTAGTATTCTACTCCTTAACAAACAATACATGATATGATATGACATTTAAGTGCAACTATGTGAGTGAAAGCAAATCATATGAAAATAAGCATATAAACAATTAAGAATATGCAGAATATTTGAATAAGACATTATGAGCAATATCAAATTCTACATACACTTAACAAGTCATTAAGAATAAATATGAAATATATGATCTATGATCTGTTTGTCTATTAGCAATTTTCACAACATTAGCATAGGTATTAAATCACAAAAGATTTAACTCAAATCCCAGCAAATGTTTAGGGATACACCTAACCGTCTAGAACACCCTATCTAATTCTAGATATTCATTTTACTTCATATAAAATCAAGTATGAAATGTACTTATTTAAACTCATGAATCCTAACATGCAATGTTATTCTTAGCAATCAATTAAGCATTTAAGTCCTAAGATGTTAACATGCTGACATGAATATAATACATTTCAATACCTAATCATCATACAATTCTGAATTAGATAAACGTATACTAGTTAGAATGTGTACCAGTGAAGTGCTTAATGATTCATCTTCAGTGTTGGTCATTGATGCCAAATATCCATTTAGTTCATCACTGTCACTGATAGAATCAACCTTGCATTTAACTTCACCAACAAATGCTTTCCCTTGTTGCATCATCACTAATGCCTGAGATTCCTACTTCAACCCAACATAGTGTCTGTCATCATTTGCTTGTACAGGCTTCTTGAAACTGTGTAACAAACCCCTGATCTTGTCTTTTATAATCAATCATCCATGTTTTGCAACCGCCTCTTGAACTGATCTTGAAAATCTCCTATATGGAATCTATAGGTAAGGACCTTAGATTTAGAATTGGTATTCCGTCTGAATCTGATGTCACTGAACTTCCTGTTGCCCTACAGGCTTGACTTGCAGTTCAGTTCTCAAGATATTCTAAAGTGTCAAATTCACATACAACACCTTGACCACTACCTCGAGCTACAACATCTTCAATTCAGCTTCTAGGATCAATTCGTTTATGTTTAGAGGTTCTCAACCTTGACTTCAATCAAATTTGGTTCATGGGTCACAAATACAGTGGATATGCTAATAACCTGCTTTACCAAATATTATCTTCTTTAGCTCTTGTTCAAGTTCATAGGTCTTCAGCACATATAGTTGTTTTACAGACAATGTGGTTGTATCCTTAAACCCCTGTTGGCTGTAATCCCGTGTTCCAGATGTTCTGCAGTGTTAGCACGAACTTCCTGTAATCTCCCGGTAGAATAATCTTTAAGGCTTTAACTGAGATACCAGGATGTCCAGTCTGTTCTCCTTCACTACTTCAAATCCCTACGATTTTTCATCCAAAAATACAACTCAAATTAACCAAAAGCTGTACCCAAATTAATCTCTTCTTTTCTAGCATCCGAATAACTAGTGGGATCCTTTAGAGTAGACCTTTGAGGAAATTAGAACCACCTATTCTTCAACCGGTTCCAGAATTAACTTCATTGGATAATCTTCAGTCAATTTTTGTTGTCTTCAATACCCGGAAAAAACTTCATCTTCTAGTCCTTGAGCAACTAAATAATTTTGGTTCTTGTGTCGAATCCACTAGTCAACTGCTGCCTTTTGTTATAATAAATTCAAATTTTAAACTTTATTAAATTTATGAAATAAACTAGTTAAAATTTATAACTTAAACTAATGAAAGTTTATATAACAAATTTTATAAGAGTTTATAAAATAAATTCAATATATCAATATTTATAAAATAAATTAATTAAAATTTATAACATAAACTAATAAAAGTTTATAAAACAAATTTTATAAGAGTTTATAAAATAAATTTAATATATCAAAATTTATGAAATAAACTAATCAAAATTTCTAACATAAACTAATAAAAGTTTATAAAACAAATTTTATAAAAGTTTATAAAATA
This sequence comes from Oenanthe sinensis, assembly GCA_028671895.1. Classification (NCBI taxonomy): domain Eukaryota; kingdom Viridiplantae; phylum Streptophyta; class Magnoliopsida; order Apiales; family Apiaceae; genus Oenanthe; species Oenanthe sinensis. Next base: position 26,973,777 of record CM053813.1, on the reverse strand, counting down.
AATTTAATATATCAAAATTTATAAGATAAACTAATAAAAGTTTATAAAATAAATTTTATAAAAGTTTATAAAATAAATTTAATATATCAAAATTTATAAGATAAACTAATTAAAATTTCTAAGATAAACTAATAAAAGTTTATAAAATAAATTTTATAAAAGTTTATAAAATAAATTTAATTAAAAGTTTATAATTAAATTTATTTAACTAGGCCTCCTCGTTCTGAGTCCAATCAGGTTCGGCACGGTGAGCTTCACTGAACTACGGATCCTGATTTTTATATCAATCAGTCAGCTCTGATACCAATTGTTGGGTCCCGAAGTATCGTAGAAGGGGGGGTTGAATACGATACTCACTAAATTAAAAAATTCCTTCGAATCTTTTGTGGATAAATAATTTAGAGTTCGGTTAGTGGGTTCAAGTTTATGTGGTGAATAGTGTTTAGGAGGCTGACTTACTAATTTTCTGTATTTATGATTAATCATTAATGTTCTAGAAAATTAGCAAGTAATTTAATGAGACAAGTTTAGGGGAATATATCTTTCGTATATAAATCATGAGGTTGCTACACCCAGTTAAAAATATAACTGGCTCCCAAAGAACATATTAGTTCTTTGCTTCTACAAAGAGATATAACTTAATTCCTATACAATATTTGACTATGGTTTATACTAACGGCATCAAGCTAACAGAGAGTGTTTTACAATAGCTCTATATATTTGCAACATAATTAACCAGCTAGATTATAAAACTCCAGGGAAGAAGGTATTAATATGGCTGTGTTTCATCTTCTTTTCCGGCTTCCATTTTCTCTCTGTATCTCTCTAGGTTATTCAACAACTCATCAAAATGAGCACGTCATTTTGTTTTTATGTGTAGACTTTTCAAATCAATTAAAATTGATTTGTTTCTTAATGCATAAGTCATTTGTTGCGCTTGTATAGGGTGAGTGGTGTGAAGGCTTCTTTTGTTGTGCCATGAGTGTTTTGTTGCGCCTACAATCTTGTTGCAGTGTGTAGGCACCACAAAATCCTCTTTGAATCTATGTTGCGCCACCAAGTTGGTTTGTTGCGCTTGTATAACATTTTGTTGCGCCTTTCACTGTGATTACCCTGTAGAGGCGCCACCAACCCTTTCCTTGCACCCATGAATTTAGTAAACTCTTGTTATCATCTTTTGTTGCGCCTGCACACTAGATGCAGTGTGTAGGCGCCACAAACTCTTCCTTATCATTTTTGTTGCGCCACAACTATGTTATGTTGCGCCTGTACTCCCATTCCCTTGTGCAGGCACCACAAACCTTTACTTTAACTTTCCTAGCTTTGAACTAGGTTTGTTGCGCTTCTCCATCGATCATTTCAAGAGTACTAAACACCAAAAGTGATATATCTTATCTTGAGATAATTTCTTGAAGCTCTTGAAATATATACCACTTGATTTTCACTTCTGGCTTGATCAACTAAATTTCTTCTGATAAATCAAAGTAATTATCTCCTTGTTGTGTTGATGCTTAGTGCACTGGTCTGGTTCACAATCGACTAACACTGAATTGAATTCCCTCGACTTCTGTTCTGTTTCAGCTGATTAACCTTGGACTTTTGCATTGCTTCAAACACTGACTGTTGATAAACATAGTTCTTTCACTAGAATCTTTTTTGGTATTTCGACAACGTCTTCATTATTACCACAATCTTGAATACTTCATTATCTATTCTTCACTGACTTTTAAACATATGAATGAACTTCTTTCAGTGAGTATAACTTCAACACTGCAGCTGTCTTCTTTAACATTTGTCTTCACCCTTCTAGATTCCTATGCTTCGAACACTGTCTATCTTCAATCAATGCTGGTACATTGAAATCTTCTAGTGGCACTTCTATACTGAATCTTCAACACTTCTGAAATCCTGAAAGTCTTCAACCATTGTTTTTCACTGAGGCATGAATATATTAATGTACTTCTCTTAATGACCTGTAGTAGTCTTCAAAACTTCTTCTAATGTCTTGATTAACTGTATCTACCTTGTCTTTATTTCTTCCTGATTTCTGTGTAGACGTAGTATTATTTACTTGTCCTGTTCTAGTATTGAGTTATCATAATTACTATTCATACAGCTTCGTAATCTCATATATAACAGTATAAATATAGAAATAATATAGAAATTGTTTTTTCCTTTTTATTTAAGTGTTGCCTCATGCCTGGTGTCTTTTGGGGGCAATATTATTGCACGAGTTAATATTGCCCACAACATATTTTAAAAACATGTGGTTTCGTAGACGCATTACATTTTATGTGAACTAAGCATGTATCAAAGAAACTACTTACAAAATATATATGTAGTACATTTTATGTGAACTAAGCATGTATCAAAGAAACTACTTGCAAAATATATATGTAGTCAATTCAAGTAGATTTTGAAGGTCAAATTCTGAACTCATGGAGGTCGAATTCTGAGTTATAGTATTGTAAAATCAGTATAATGTATTGTGTCATCATCTACTTTTCAAATTAATTGTTTTGTTTAAATATTCTAATTAGATCAAACATTTTTTTGACAAGGGATTATATCAAATTTTGATTGAAAATAAAAAAATCAAAATTTTTATAATTTTTAAAAATTGAAAATTACATCTTAAAATAAATTAAATACATTTTTAATAATATATTTTTAAATATTTTCTAATTATAATATATATATATATAATTCTTAATTAAAATTTAACTAATTTGACCAAAATATATTAAAAGAATTTAATTTGAGACCGATGGAGTAATAATTTAGATATGCGTTGTATAAGAAGAATGTTTGGATGCTTATTAAATACTTTTTCAAAATTTATATTGCTTTCGGTAGTATTATTTGAATTATTAGTATTGCATTTTAAATTTTAATATATAATTAGTAGAATTTGAACTCTAAAGTTTTATTTATTTCTTTAGAGTAAGTTAATAATTATTTTGTTGTTGATGGGTTTTTAATCCAATATGTTTGATAATCAAATAATGTACTAATGATAGACTAAGAATTATCTAATACAGAATTCATGTTCAATTATAATGACCTCATACAACATTTTTAATCAAAACAACATTTTGTTGTGCCAAATTCATATGAGTACAATTTTTTTTTGATGTTTTTAAAAAGACCTCATACATATTACTCAAAATACCTGCCTGATTATATTGTTAAAATATATGTTAAAAAGTCACGTAGTATATATTTTAATTAAAGAAAGTATAAAATTAAATAATTGTTTGAAAATTGAATTAAGAAATCCTTTTTAGAACTTGTCGTGGGACTTGAATCAATATCATACCATATCTTGATTTGTGGATATGTTGACTACGAGACGCAATTTTGTTCCCACAGCTACAGCTTAAAGTCTTACTTGATTGGACTGATGAGCTTGCTTCTGTGTTTCTGTAGCATTTTGTTTTACATGAGATTGTTTTTCTCTTGAAATAATTTATTCCAGGAGTTTGTGTTTTTTTTTTATTGCCAAACCGGAGTTTGTGTTTTTTTATTAGCAGGGCTATATCTACTTTCTTTTATAAAAAATAAAAATAACAGTTGGTAATGGATTGTTTTTCTATTTTAATGGCTACTAGTTTTAACGTAGGAAGCTATGAACCGGTCTGGTGTAACAGTTGGTAATGGCTTACATTATTGGTTTAGATATTTTAAATATTGTTTATAATATAATAAAAATTCTGATTAAAATTTAAGTGTTTGTTTGGTTGTATATAGTAATTAATTTCGAAAAGTATTAGTTTCTTTGTATTCAAAATTACTACTCCCTTGGTCCGTTATCCACTTTATTTTCGGTGCGGATAAATTTACTCATTTTGTCTGCAATTTAAATATAATATATAATTAAAAAAAATTAAAAATTTATATTGTTAAAGATTATATATAATCTATTTTAAAATATATTTCAGTGTTTTAAATTTATAAAAGAATAATTTTTAATTATTAGTAAAAATTTAGTCAATTTGATCGAAAAAAATCAAAATGGACATCTATTTAGGGACGGAGGTAGTAGTAAGTAAGAAAATTTGTTTGATTGTGAATATAAATATTTAAATTCATATAAATTTCACACGAGGTGAGTAAACAAGTTCTACATAATAGTATATATTCATACTTTTTTTACTATATTCAATCAAAAATTTTTAATAGAAACTGCTCCCTTATGAGAAACCAAACTCACTCTAAATCTCAATAAAATTAAACCTTAAAATAAATCTCGCTCCTTGCCAAAAAGTTACATATAACCTGAATCAAATACAAATCCATGAAATTTCAAATTTAAACTATTATGCAAAACACATAATCGCATACCACATACCCTCCCTCTGTCCATTTTATTTGGTTGGGTCTACATTTTAGTTTTTCTAAAAAAGTTGTCTTATTTTCTTTAATATTTATTTAAGTTCCACCCATATTTTTATTAATTATGCATTGGTAATATATTATTTGTACTATTCAATGTAAAATTCTTACTTTGTATTCATATATTAATACAATTACAAGGGTATTATAGTTAAAATAAAAATAAAATTTTATTTTTCTTAATATGTGTAAAAAAGTCAAATCAACAAATTAAAACGAGACCGGAAGAGTATATTTTATGGGGTGTTTTGAGAAGTTTATTCTCCTCTTATAAGGAGTATATCGGAATTGTGTAATTTATGTTTAGAGCGAAAAATGTAACTTAACATACTTTAAAATAAAAATTTGCTAGAAGAATAATACTTTTAAAATTTGTTCTCTTAAAATGTGCTTAAAATATTTAGAAAATCTTTCCTCGTCAATCTCTTTTATCTCCACAAACAGCCGGGACAGCCTAGTCCACATTGGGCCGTAGAGATTTGACGTAAAGTGTAGTTAAGGTCCCACATAGGTTCCCTCTCCCACGTGAACATTTCTATGTCTGGGCCGACCAAAACATTTTATCATGTCCATTCCGGGTTTTGATAGGTAAAGTAAAAAGTATAAAACCCTAATATAATTATGCAAAAAATAAAATAAAATCCTAATATATTCTCATTATACAGTAAGCACAACAATACAACAATGTCCAAATATAAAATTTATAAATGTTATAAAATAACGACTCTTAATAATTTATATACTCTATTTTGTGTATCGATTTTTAATAATAATATCTATATTTATTTTTCATTATTTTTATTATAATAAATTTGAGAGGAAGTGGAAGAAAGATGGATAAAGAATTTTGTATTCTTAGAAGTTAAATAGGAAATCTGTTAAGTAAGATAAGCGTTGCAGAAGGGAGTTGAATGTAACTTGATTAATTACAACAATTTCTTGCTAACAACAAATAAGATTTATAATTAACAAGTTTAATATGTAAACAATCAAAACACATAAAGAAGACAATGTTTTTAAACTTTCAAAAATAATTTTATTATTTTTGATTTTCTACAACTAACTGGAAATGGATTTCAGCGTCAATAAAAACAATAACAATAAATTTGCTAATGTTTCTATACTTGAGAGAAAATCTAGCTCAGTTGCATAAGAAAAAAGTACTTGTGAGATATGTGTATTTATATTGAAACACATATCCCACTTACATGTGCATTTTTCCTTGGTCCTAGAACAAAACTTGAAATAGAAACTGTGATTTTCTCGTCAACTTTGTCTTTATTTCATTTGTAGATAAAGCAGCTCTGAGATATGCAGAGATCTTTGACTCCTTGAGCACACTTTATCTTTTGTTTGTCTTCTCCCAAGTTGCAGTAGTAGATGACAAACTAGATAGAAATGTCCAAATCATTCCTTGTGTTTTCACTATCGTAGTCTGCTACTTGGAACAGACTGTCAACTTCACTAGAAGTTTACTATCAACTTTTAGCTCCTCTATGATGACAGTATTTTCGGTTCCGCATACTTTGCTGTCAAATTTTGATGGTCTACTAAAACATACTGACTCCAAAGCTGCTATCAACTATCCCCGTCAATGTCGCTGTTAGTAAAACTTATTGTCTTCAATTCTTCATTCTCCGCCAAGTTTACTATTGAGGGAATAGTTGATGTCGCCTGTTCCATTGTGATGTCACTTGAATATGTTGTCATAGGCTTGAGTGTTGAATATTACTGTCGTGAATTTGAACCATGCCGTGCATGAACACTTTGTGAACTTCTACTCCATGGATTAAGTTATTACATTTGTACAAGACAGTAACTATTAAATTTACTATCACCTATTTGGCTTTATTAAACACACTGTTTCAAGTGACTATCTAAACATACTGTCAATATACATATGACAATATATTTTACTTAGCTTATTATAAATTCAGACTAAGTAACTTTTAGTTGATTACATTGTTAACACCGCAATCCCTAACAATCTCTCCCAATTTATTTTTATGTAAAATAAAGACAAATTCAAAGTAAATTACAGATGCTAACTCAACTAACTTAACTGAAGTGTTTGTACAGAGAAATATGCAGAAAATTATATGTACAATTTTTCTCAAACTAAGAACTCCTATAGACTGAGCAAATCTTCAATTTCAGCTTGAGCTTCCATCTTTATCTCTTCTTGGAAGTCATAATTTCAAGTAAGTCTTCAAGAGCTTTGAGGGCCTTCTTTTCATCATTAGATTTGGCATAACTAGAGACATAGTCAAGAGATAACTTCACTAACTTGTAGGATAGATCTCTCAAATCTTTGTAAGTGAAGTAGTTCTCCACAGGACATTTGGAAATACACAGATACTTAATTCCAAATTCATCTACAATGAGTCTGTCATTTGAAGATGAGAAAATTTGCTTCACCCTCATCATGTCTATTTTAGCATCCTCATGAGATTTAGACATAATGATTTCTCCAGCCAAAGTACTCAGGTTTCTTTCAGATTCTAGAACAGATCATGTGGTGAGTCTGTAGATTCTTATTAGATTTTCAGTGTTGAGGGTCTTGAAATCCACAACCTTTACTTCAATGTTGTCAATGATGATCCTTAAAGGATTAGATAAGACATGAGACTCATAATTAGGTTTTCTTGAGAATTGATCATTCAGTTTTGCACACTTCAAATTAATTTCAGATTCTTTGATCCGCCTATTGATCCTGTCAATCTCCTTTTTAGTAGCTTTAACATCAACATCAAATTTTCTCTTCTTCTCCCTAGCTTCCTTCTTCTTAAAATCACAAATCTCCAAGGCTTTGTTTTTAAGATCAAATATCTCAAAATTTGTTATGTTGAGCAGTTGTCTCTTGATGAGTTCTATGATATGAGGCTCCTTCTCATCTAATGTCTTCAGATGTTCAAAGGTGATTTCTTCAGCTGATCCACCTGTATTGTAGAATATAATTCTTTCTAGATTTCTTAGAAGACGTTGTTGAGTCCTTTCATAATCCACCTTCTTCTCATATTCCTTCTTCTTCTTTGACTTGATAATTCTTTAGATTATAAGAATGAGTTTTTGTTCCTCAGGATAAGGATACTTAGACAATTGTTCCTCCAACTTGATTAATAATTCAGAGTTCTTATCCTACAAAGAATCCATACTCCAAAATTCTTTGATCCCTTCATCATTTTCAAAAATTAGTCCATCAGAGTAGATGACTAGTTCAAGCTCTTCAACTTCAATACCATCTAAAGAATGAGGCTTGAATAAGTCCATCAATTCTAGAAATTTTCTAATTAGAAACCCCCTGAAGACCTGAGTCTTGATATCTGAGCCATAGATGATTAATAACATTTTTCTGATCAAGAAATAACTTGCATCTTCCATTTTATGATCCATCTCCTCCATTTCTCCATTTGAGTAGAAAATGATTACTTTGCTCAAAGAGTTGAATTCAGACCACTCATCAATAACCTTGGTCATTGATTCAGCCTTGGCTTGGGCCAAATTGTTGATTGTGGGCCTCCTTAAATCTAAACATTCTTCATTTACAAATGTAGGCTTCAAAATTCATCTTGACATGATTGGCATATTCTTTTTGCTTGCTTTGCTAGCCATGGACTTGGTTAAACCAGACCTGTAAGTTTCATCTCTAATTGACCTGTTTGCATTTGCATTGACCTTCATCCTCTTGATAGTACCTTCCCCCTTATCATTCCTGACAGTATATTTGGAAGTTGCTGTCAAATTAGTTGTGACAGTGTGTTCAGGCTCCTTGACAGTAGGCTCTGGTTCTGTGACAATATGTTCCACCTTATCACTTCTGACAACATCTTGCATGACAACATCTTTCTTGTCAGCTTCAAAACCCAGAACCACCAGCTTCATTACTCCACCTTCAATTCCATCTATAAACTTATTTTCATCTTCATTCACTTCTCCATCCTTATTCTCAGCCCTAGAGGTCCCTTCATCACCATTGTTATTGGACTTAGAGCTACATGCACCTCCATCAGGCTTTCCATCATCATTATCATCATTGTTTTCTCTTCCTTGATCTTTCTTCTCTGACTTCTTAGTTCTCTTTTCTTCAAGTCTCATTATCTCCTCTTCCAATACTTTCAAAACTTGACTTTTTTCTTCATTTATTGGAAGTTGCTTAAAGTAATTGAGAGATTCTTTTACAAACCTTGGTCTACATAAGCTTACATTTTCAAGGTTCATAGATCTGTACTTGCCATCTATAGAGCTGCTGAATTTTATGCATAGAGGGTGATGAGTTATTTCAGGCAATTTTTCAACTACCATTCTCTGCAAAATTCTTTTCAAATTCTTATTCAACCAGGACTTGTCTGTTTTAATCTTGAGTTTGAAGGCTTTAGTAACAACTATTTCTTGTCTACTCAAGTACCACATACTTATGTACCAGCTGAATCCACCTTTAGTCCTGACAAAGATCACCCATTTGTTGCTTTTTGACACCATCACAACAGCTCCAACTATTGATTGTCTCATAGCTTCCGAGAATTTCTTGGGGTCCCTGTTAGATGAGATTCTCATGTCATTGATTCTTTTGTTGAAACTGGCATCTTGGAACACCTTGTTGTTTTCATTCTCATCCACCATAAGCAAGGAAGCTTGTTCATCATCAAAATCCTCTATTTCTTCAACTATTAAGTCATCATTATCCGCATAAAAGAGTTTATCCTTGCCTTTGCCAGTTACATGAACTACAAAAGCCTTCATAACTCCCTCCTTAATCACAATGTCTTTCTCCTTAGGCCTCTCCATAGATTTCTTCTCCTTATTGCCTCCAAGCTTTTCAACCATCTCAGTAGCCACCTTGGATAACAATGCCAATTGGCTCTCCCCCTGAGATGCAGCTTTTGTCTCCTTATCACACCTTACTTCCTTATTTGCATCGTCAGCCACCTTATCACTCCCAATAATCTCAGTACTTACAAACACAATATTCTACTCCCCCTTAGTTGAGTTAGCAGCTGCATGGATTGTGAATTTTGCATCAAACTCCTTCAATCTATCAAAGACAGACTGAATACCTTCATTCATTGATTTTTCAAAACTTTCTATCTTTTCCACCAAATTTATTTGATTCCTCCATACAGTTTCTACCTTATTTGATAATTTTGACACCTTCTTTGAAAGGGATTTTAACCCTCTATCAGCTTGTTTAGTTGCAAATTTGGATTTTGGGGCTTTTAGGGTTCTAGCAGTCTCTTGTTTTTTCTGGATGATCTCATCATCCCTCACATCCTCACTCTCAAGGCCTAATGCCTTAGATGATGTGGTTCCCTCTTTTATTTTTTCTTGGCCATGCTTAAGACCCTCTCCTTTTGCCAGGGTCTTTTCCTGTGTCTCAATTTGTTTTATGCTCACTTCTCTCTTTTCTTTTTCTCTTATTTTTCTCTCCCTCACTCAACCTAGATACAAGAGACTGGGCAGGTACACCTTGCACATTTGATTTAGATTTTACCTTGTAAATTGTGGAGAGAGAAATATAATCACTTACTTGTGGCTCATCCATTTGTTGAGCTACAGGAGTATGAGAGGCGTTGTCTGGATTTGGAGTGTTGACAACATCCTGAGCTTAAAAGTTACTGTCAGGAGGAGTGACAATAACTGTGTCATTAACATCAACGGAGGCTGTGGTAGATTCCTTTAAAAGAATGTTACTGTTAGTTGTGACAACAACTTTTCCCGTGTCCTTAATAGCAACTGAGGTTGTGACAATAATGTCTTCTACCCTTTGAGTAGAAGGTTCTTGTGGATTACTTATAGCAGACTCATCCATACTTTGAAATAAAGAATTGACATTTGGCTCCTTAAAAGTGTCAAAGTGAGAAGCATTAAAGTTGAATGAGTTGTGTTCCACATTTTCTATCCTTATACTGTGTTTTTCTTCAAGAGTGGGCTCATGCTGAGTGTGTTCAGCATGGTCTGTAGACTCTGTACAGGATGCCATGAGAGACTGGCCAATTTCAATAGATGCCCCTTGTTGAGAGAAGACACCTAGAGGTGAACTATTGTCCATATTAAGCTCTGTGTCCTTTTGAGAGAACACAGACTGTGCTACAGAGGTTGGTACCCTTGCCTTCTTCCTCTTAGGCACATCAGGGCCCTCTATGGGTTCTATGATCTGACTACCACTCTTATTTGCTGCATCTAGTGCAATTTCACCACTTATCTGTGAAATGGTTTCTAACCTAAGGGTTAAGGTTCTCTTCCTTTTAGTAACCTGGTCCTTTTGAGAGGAACCAAGCTCTTGGCTAATAGATTTGGAAACTCTAGAAGTTCTAGCTCCTTCAAAATGTTTAGAGTGTGGGTTAGGAATGGTGAGGTCAACACCATTCTCATCACTCAAACAGAAAATATTAAAATCTCCCACAATTCTTAAATTGAGTAAATTCATTATAGACTGCATATGGTCAGTAATAAACAAACCCAATTCAGAATTTAGGGGTTTGCTAGTTAAAATGGAGAATGTGTTTTTCTTTAAAGTGGGGGAATCCATGCAATGTATATTATCTAGATTAATTATGCCTACTACAGAGATGATAATAAGCATAAAAAATTTAGGATAGTAGATTACCGGCTTTCTGTTATCCTTCTTGCCAAGCACCAACTTGAATATTGGCATTAGGATCTTGCCCATATCAATCATGTAGTTGTGCACCATAGAATGCATAATTTTCCTTATGTAGGTTGTGACCTCATTCCGGCCACTAGTTTTGCTTGACATAGCTCGAGTGACAGCATCCATTATCATACTCCACTCCTTCACCAAGTACTTTCTATCCATTCCACTGGAAGGGTACCAATCATCAAAATCAGGGCTTGTCTTGGGTCCAGTATACCCAACCATTTTGAAGAATTTTATAAGTTGAGCTTCACTTGCCGACTCCTGAAAGAACGAACCTCTTTCAACTTCTATATGGAGAGCAACATTAATGTGTGTTGAGTTGATGGTGTAAGAAGTGTTGTTGATTTAGTAAGTGATAGTTCTTGCATCCTGCTCCCCCTCACAAGTTACAGAGGTCAACAACTGTGACAGCTTGGGAATCTCTAACACATGGCTTTAATTTAGTGCATACGAGAGGTAAGAGTTATTCATGAAGCCAACAAAGGGTTTGAAGGCTTCACCAGCTTCACCCACAGAAGCCATGGTGGTGAAGTTGGTTTGGGCTAGAGAATAAATGATTTATGGTCTAGATATGGTTGTAGAGAAAAGAAGGATAAAGAAATTTAGAGAGGAAAGAGAACGAAGAAGACAAAGTTGCAGAGAGAGGATTAGAGATTTTAGAGCATTTGAGAGTAAAAGAGTTTTAGAAGAAGTAAAGAGTGAGAGTGAATTTACTGTATGTATTTATATGAAATGAAAAAGAAACTGTCAAGGAAGAATTTCAATCGATTGAATTGACAGTTGTATGCTAGATCCATTCTTTTTTTACAATAACTCATGTGCTAAAAATCACAAACACTCTTAATAGTACATTAGCAGTTAGAGAATAAATAAATAAATAAAAAACCCTAATTTAACTGTTGACAGTATGTTATGCGGGGATTTGAAGAAATGCATTGTCGATGAATTCTGACAGTATATTTTTTGACAGTAACTTCTAGTCCCGCATACTATACTGTCAATACTCCTCAAGTGATCGATAATAACTTATCACGATATGACAATATAAATAAAATATATTGTCAAGACACTTGACAATAACTTATCATGATATGATAGTATAGATAAAATATACTGTCAAGACACAGACCTGTAGCAAACATGATATCAGGTCTGCTAGCAGTTAAATAGAGGAGAGAACCAATCATTCCTCTATACATTTTGTTGTTTACCTTCTTTCCTTTTGGATCCTTGTCAATTTGAGTTTCTGTTGAGATTGGAGTCTTTGAAGTTGATGAGTCTTCCATATCAAATTTTTTCAGAAGATCTTGACATATTTGGTTTGACAAATGAATATTCCATCTTCCTTTTGATAGACTTGAAGTCCAAGAAATAATACTAATTCACCCATCATGCTCATCTTATATTTGTTCTGCATTAACTCAGAGAATTTCTCTCACGGTTCTTCATTTGTTGATCCAAAAATGATGTCAATAACATATACTTGGACTAGAATGATATTGTTTCCATGCTTTTTGTAGAAAAGAGTTTTATCCACAATCCCTCTAATAAAATTGTTCTCAAGAAGAAACTTTGAAAGAGTATCATACCAAGCCCTTGGTGTTTACTTTAGACCATACAGTGCTTTGAGAATTCTGTATACAAGATTTTACAATTTTGAATATTCAATGCCTGGGAGCTGTTCAACATATACTTCTTCTTCCAATTCTCCATTTAGAAAAATACTTTTCACATCCATTTGAAAGACTTTGAAGTTGTTAAATGTAACAAAGGCCAAGAAAATTCTAATGGCTTCAAGTCTGGCAACAGGTGAAAATGTTTCATCATAATCAATGCATTCATGTTGACAATAACTGTTGGGTCCCGGAAGTATCGTAGAAGGGGGGTTGAATGCGATACTGACAACAATTTAAAATTCTTTTCAGAATTTGCGGAATTAAATTATTGCTTTAGCTGAGGGTTCGAGTCCTTGTAGTGTTTTGGAGGCTGACTTACTAGCTTTCTATTTTTATGATATAACATTTAAGATATAAAAAATTAGCAAGTAAGTAAACAAGATTCAAGTTAAATACGTATATTAAACTTAAAAGGGTGTTACAACATTCGGTAGAATAAACATTTAATTCCTAGAACAAATTTGACATGAATTGTTCTACTTAAGGAATTAAACTCAAACCAGCACAGAAAGTCTGTGAATATGACGTTGCAGACAAATTGCTGAATTTGTTGTTTTTCTACTACTAAAAATGAAGCCAATGGCCTCATATTTATAGAGGTTGCAAAGCTAGCATGACCTTTTTCACTATGACTTTATTTATTGAAATTAAGCCTTGTATGACATTTGAAATAGCTGGGTATGACTTTTTTCACTCGGTATGACTTTCAGAAATTCGGTATGACTTTCTGAAAATTCGGTATGACTTTTTTTATTAATTAAAAAATCGGTATGACTTTTTAATATAATAAAAAATACCTCGGTATGACCTTTTCTTCAGAAAATTCGGTATGACCTTTGCATTCTGGTCGGTATGGCATTTTCCACTTGCTTCAGCATGACCTTTTAACTTGAATTGCTCGGTATGACTTATTAAATCAAAGCTCGGTATGACATTTGAATAATTCCTTCGGTATGACTTTTCTTCCACCTGCCAATTCACTTTCTTTTTACTTGAATGGGACATGTGTCAAGCTGTGATTGGTTGAAAAAATCTCCTGCCAAATTCAAATTGAAAAGGGGCCTATTTCGTCTTTTAGTGGATAGGCTCCGTAGAAATATTTTTCGACCCGCACAGCTTATAATCTTTGATTAATAAATAATAAATTTAATTCAGAAATTATAAAAATAAATATCTAATATTATTTAGATATTTATAAATATAATTTACTAAATAAATAAAATATTTATTAATTAAATAAATCCTTACGCTCTAAGCCGCGGTCTTCTGATCGTCTGGAACCGAACTCCTTTTCACTTGGGAATGACAAATCAATTCCAACCGGGGTTCGACTTTTACGAATATATTACTCTGCATTTCTTCAGTGTCAATACTTTTTCCGTCTTGTCTTAAAGTCTGTACCGTCAGGCCTGTTTAGCTGTATCTACCGTTGCAATTAGAAGTACCTCTGTTCCTTAAATAATTTGACTCTTTAAACTAGCCAATACTTCTTTTCACCACTGCATGTACCCAGTCAAATATTCAATCTTGGATTCTGACTCTTGTACACTGCATTCCAAACAAACTTGTATCCCTTTGAGCTTCCAGCTTCTGTCTTCTGTCATTCTTTTTAACCACTTGAACTTGTTGATGACGAATCTTTACTGACATTGTTGACACCATGTGCACTGGTCTGGTTCACGGATGACTAACTACAATGTTGATTCTCATTTCTTCTGTAGTGGTCTTTGTGACTTGTCTTGTCCTGTCATGGCTTCTTTTGTTCTTCCTCTATATTCAGTATTTATTATTTACTTCACTTTCTTATCTGAGTTGAGTTGTCATCTACTTATTACAAATAGGACTAGTAATATGACTTTCAATCTCCCCCTATTTGTTGTTAAACATTTAACACACAAATTCCTAGAAGATAACTCAACTAACAACTAAGAAAATAATACGACATTTAAGAACTGTAAATAATAAATTGTTTTCTGGATCATATAATACATTTCCAGATTTCAATTATGAAAGATAAATATAAGATAGATGTTCCTCTAGACTGAACATATTTAACAAATTTCTATCTTGACTTACCTATCATTACCAGTTTCAGAAGTATCAACTTCACCTTCTTCTAGAGTTTAAATTTTGTGACCAGGTGTCATTGGTAGATCTTCAGTGGCTGGTTTCTCTGGATCAGATTCTGCATTTCCAGATTTTTTGAGTAACTGAAATGAAAGATGTTTGTTCCTCTAGCACTGAACATATTGTACAAGTAGTATTATCTTCATTTCTCAGACTCATCACTACTCCCCCTTTTTCTCCCCCCATTTCTCCTCTGTTTCTCCAACTTTTTTCTTCACTTCTCTTCTAAGGTGAATTCATTCTCCCCTTACGTGAATTATCCAACCAATTTAATAGAGGTAACAACAGACATGACATACATACAGCATTAAACCATCGCAAATATAAAAAATGCAAACTATGACATGTTATGCATTTTAGAAAATCCAGTTAATCCTATATACAAGAATTTTCTAAAATCAAATGGATCCAATCCAAGCATGTTGTTATATACCCCCTTTTCTTGTTCAACAAAGGAGTAATCCTCTTCTAGTAAAAGTCTTTGTTAAATAATTCTCCCCTTTGGATCTTGTTCAACACTTCTTCCTTTTTGGATCTACTTCTCCCTTTTTGGATCTTGTTCAACAGTTCGAACTGTTCAACACTTCTCCCCCTTAGTTGAGTAATCCTCTTCAGAATCCTTATTAGAAGAAATTTCATCCCCCTTAGTTGAGTAACATTAGAAATCTGTAACAGGAAATTGGGAATGGGATTTGGTAATTGTGCTAGTGTGTGATTTTCCTTTGTGTTTCTGACAAGTATTTCGCTCATATACTCTCTAAGTGTTTCACTTATAGAATATATATTTTCACTCTTTCTCACTTGTGTTTCAACTTTTTCTCACAACACTATTTCTCTCTCAGTACGAATGACACAGTCTTTTGTACCTGCAAGAAAGATCACCATAGCCCCTTCAAGAGAGGTCACTGGTGGTGCAATGGGGTTTCGTAAATCCCCGTACTCAATTGAATCTATTAAAATATTTGACTTTAAAAACTGAATTGCTTCAAGAATAGATTCAATGAGTTGCTGATCATCTAAGATGATCTATTCCGTTGGGAATCTAGATATGTTCCATCTGAGAAGGGAGACAAGGATCTATAATTTAGCAAATGATCCAAGTTTCCTCCTGATGCCTGTGAAGGCATGTTGATTCAGTCAGAATCATCAATCATCCTTCCTTCCTTGATATGGAAGTTTAGAATAATTGCTTCCTTCAATTCATCCTTAGTGTGTGACAATCCTTACAGTGCATTTGAATATATATATTTATGGTTCGCAGTGTTTAAGAGTGTCCAGATGATATTGACTCTTTACAAATGGCCTTGGCTGACAGGCCGAATTCAATAGACTCATCATGTTAAGATGACGAACCTAGTAACAGTTTTGCCATTTACAAATCTATACCCTTTTGAGAGGATATAAATTAGTTAGCAGTTGCCTTGGTTTCAATTTCATATTCTAACTAGAGGCAGAGCTGCTAGAACACTCATAGATACTTTTCTTTTCTAGTGCACTAGAGGCACTTACTCTCTCACCCTCTTCAGTTGATAAAACTTTTCTTTTCAGGGGTTTAGTAGATGAAGTTGTATCTGTTTGAGTGTTTGGTTCTATGATCTGTGTTAGAGATTGTAGGTTTTCAATCCCTTGATCTTGTCCTATAGCCACTGAGGGCTCAATATATAAATTGTGTGTATATATATATATATATATATATATATATATATATATATATATATATACCAATTGATTAGATAATATATCAAGATAGAGATTACCTGCTTTACCTCGAGTCGATTGCTCTTGTTCGGCAGGACACATATATGCTTTTATTATTAGTGATTTTCAGATACCACAATATATATTATCACTAACAACAAAAATCACAATTAATTGCAATGAAATAATAACAAATTATCAAAATGTGATAATTAATAATAATTTCAAAAAGCAAGAAATTATGCTCATAATATCTCATCGTATTAAAACTATTAAACTAATAAACGATGAATTGTTTCAATTCATAATTTTAATAAGATAAAATACTCTTTCTAAATACTAAATAATCATAGGAATGAAAATTAGCATTTAACTTCATACATTATATCTAATAATTGTTACTTAAGCATATGACAATTATACTTATAACAATTATCAGTGATATATGTAGGCTTGAGAAAGTAGATGTAAATAAATTCATAAGTCCTTTAAATATTGACATTTAATACTTATGATTCTTAGAACAATTTCTCGTAGACAAAAAATAAAATTTCAAAATAAAATGAAATAAAAATAACTATAAAGTAAAAATATGCCAATCTAAAAAAAATAAAAATAAACTTACACATATATATATATATATAAATAATGGTACTAAAAATTTGAAAACAAAAATAATATATACCAATTGTTAAAAAAATATTATTTAAGAGCATGATAAGAAATTTTCTTTAAGATACATATCCCTTAATAAAACGAGGGAAAGTTGTATCTGAGAAGAAAATTTCTATCCCTTATGAATTTCCTATAAGACAAACTTCCCATAATAAAATGCGGGAAGTTGTACCAAAGAAGAAATTCAGCACTCTTAAGAAATTTAAAAAAAAAATATTTACAGTATAGATGCCAATTAAATAAAACTGTACAAAACTAAAAATGTTGCATGTACATCTCACTGTACACGCCTTGCAATGTGTTCCTAGAATTTATCTATTTAGGCTTACCATCAGTGTGAGTTCCGGTGGTGTGCTTGACTCATTACAAAGTGATATGGCTGACGAGCGAATTTCAATGGACTCATCTTGTAGAGAGAATGATTCCAGAGACAGTTTTATTGCCTTTTCAGCTCTGCATCCTTTTGAGAAGATGCAGATGAGCTTACAGTTACCTTAGTTATATATTCCTTTTCTTCTCTGGAGGTAGAGTTGTGGGTGCACTTTCGACATCATCCTTATTTGCTGTATCAAGTGCAGTTTCTCCCTTATCAACCTCTAACTTACATGAGTTCCTTATATCTCCAGGGGTTAATACATGGAAGTGGATGAATTGGTGTTTGGTACTATGCCCTGGGTAAGAGATTGATGGGTTTTCAACCTCTTGGCCAGTTTCTAAAGCCACTAGGGGCTAACTGGAAAGAACCAATCGAGATAAAAAGTTAATCACCTTAACATTCCAAAACATATTTTTCATCTCAAGGAGAAAGAAAAATATAATAAGGAATGATAATAGATTACATTAAAGCACTTTCAATAAAAGAGTTTTGTCGAAACTAAAGATTTATCAATTAAAAGCAAGATACGAAATTTTCTTTAAGATACATTTCCCATAATAAAACGCGGGAAAGTTGTATCAGAGAAGAAAGTTTATATCCCTTCTGAATTTCCTATAAGGCAAACTTCCCATAATAAAATGCGGGAATTTATACCAAAGAAGAAATTCAACTCTCTTACCAAATTATATCTCGTTAAAATGACTCTTTTCCTTTATACCTTAATACTGTATGATTTGAAAACAGTTTTGCAAACCATCCTTATCAGATAGAGGACTATGATTTTCCGAATCATAATGCAATTATGATATTCATCATTTTCGTCCACCTAATATTATCCCTAACTTAAAATAGAAAATTTCATTACAGTAGGGGTGGATGTATTCTTAGCAATACAGTATAAGGCCTTCAAAGCAACAACCACTGTTTAGGTACTTTGAATCAATGTGCAACAAACATTGAAACAAGTGTTTGAAAACAAATCATTTTACAAATGGTTGATACCTAGAAGTAAAAACAATTTTGGAAATATTTCTAAGTATATAAAATATTGAGAATTTTATATACGCATAACTTAGAAAATACTTCCGTTTTTCTAATATTAGTGATTTTTGAAATATGTATTGATTACTTAGATCAGTAATTCTAAATAATGTTACTAATATTAAAAGTGTCACAATTATTTGTAACAAAATATTTTAAAAAAAATATCAGAGAAAAATATCAAAACAATTAAGCAAGATATCATTAACTGATACTCATAAAATATTTATCATACAAACAATTATGCCGCATATTATTTTAATTCATTTAAATCATGAGACTGATATGACATCGAATTGTCTAACATCATAATTTAAATCAATTAAGATAATATACAAACTTATGTTAGAACACCTAATTATCACATATGCATATAACATAGTAAACATGATAATTAAAGTAGTAGCAATAAGTACGAGGTTCTGGATTTCAGATAAATTCACAAGTCCTTTAAATATGGAAAATTTAATACTTGTGAACTCATTTAAGAATTCCTTACAGATGAGATTTCCAACAAATATGCACATAAATAATATCCCAACTTCACTAACCAACTTAGACAAAATGAATTTATCAAGCTGTTTAGTAAATATCTGCAAGTTATTCTACTAAGGACTACTCTCGACATAAATGATACCTGGTGTCCATGCGTTTGTTCCGTGAGTGGTGAAGAGATTATTCAGCAGAGTTGATAGAGTTTGACAGCTTCTGGTAATTACCTCCCTGTCTTTCTTATAACCTGCATTATCTATATCTATATATCCAATTAGGTTAAACCTAGTATCTTTAGGGTACCTTATTTTAAGAGTTGGTAATCCCTTAAGATATCTAACAATTCATATCTTAGCTATAAGATTAGATTCTCTAGTATCCACGTGGAAACTTGCACACAGGCATATTGAGAATAAAATATATGGTCTTTATGCACAGTAGACCCACATATAATATAATCATGGTATACTTGCACTAAACATTATGTGTGTGTGCCTTGTATTCTAGAGAGATATGTGTATAACGACTCTAATATAAAATCATATTCAAGTAATTATCAGTTAGAGTGTCATACTATGTCCTTGACGATTGCTTGATCTCTTACCTCCGTCCTAGAGAGCTTTGTGAAAATAATGATATACAAATTCCAGTGGATAAGAAACTTCAAAGTCCAGGAGTTGTTGTACATCAACTTGTTCAGCCCTAAATAGTATCAAGTCTCGTCTCTGGTGCTTTAGTTAGATCTTGAAAGTCCCGAAGATTCTGTTTCCATCATCGTCGATACCTTCTGTAGCAACCAGTTTGGCTTTGTCCCTCATAACAATGCCAAATATCATCCAGTCTCTGAAAACCCTTACAGTACCAATTACAACTTTGTCTTGTGGCCTGGGTTCCAGATTTAGTAGATTCTGCCTTCGAAATGATTGAGATCATCTTGCATTGCAATCACCCAATCTGGATCAATCAGTGCTTCTTCAATCTCCTTTAGGATTCCAACTGTTTAACAATTGTTCTTTCCCGAAAAGTAACTATTTACTTTGCATAGCACTTCTAGTCTTTACTCTAGTATCCGGAACACTAAGAACTAGACTCCAGGAATGACTTTGACTCCAAACCCTTTGTCTCGGCAGATATGTTCTTAATGTATTCCTTTGATCTTCATTGTGTTGAGTACGACTAGTAGATCCTTCTTTTATTTGCTCCCCCTGAGTTGCTGCTAGGATGTGTTGAAGATCCTTCACCTTGTTGAGTGGATTATGTTAAAGTCCACGAGTTGTGTAGATTCACTACCATTTCCACTACTAGGATCTGAATCATCATCATTAACATTGATTCCTTCTGCAACCTCAGTCTCATCATCAATATCTGAATATGACTCTGACAAGATGTCAAGCTTCACAGATTCAGAATAGACTTTTATTTTAATGCTTGGGAGCTTGGTGTAATAGGACGACACATTCAGACTTTCAATCACCTTCTGATTTTACATCACATCTTACTTTGAAAGCTTTCGACTTCAATGAGTAGCCGAGGAAAATTGTTCCATGAGCCTTAATTTCAAACTTGCCAAGGTACTCATCTAAATCTTCAATAAATACCAATTTCCTCCAAACACTCGAAAGAGCTTCAGTGTTTGCTTCTGGTTGGCCATTGACTCATATGATGTCTTTTCACGATCTTGTTGAATAAAGAAGCATGATGTGTTAATCGCTTCAACTTAAAGTACTTTGCTTCCAACTTGATCTGCTTGATGTGATCAATCACCATATGTGATATATTATCTGTTGAATGCACGAACATCACCAATTCACTCTCAGTTGAGTGATCTTCCATCTTTCTTGCTTGAATTCAAACACTTTTCTATTTCAATGCTTTTCCAGAAAACCTTTGACAAAGAATTCTCTAGTGCCCTATAGATAGTGCTTAGTGCTTAAGTCCGTCGACAAGAAAGATATTTCCAGTGATGACAATTCCAAAATCATGATAGCCAAGTCCTTTGTATATCCTTTACTGTCATCTCCAAAGGTTACCATTGGGTAGGTTTTCTCAACCAACTGTGATAGTAGAGCTTCAATGCTAGTAATATGCCTCGAACAATAAATGTCACGAAATCACATAACTTTTGACTTTTGTTTATTTTCTGCAATCACAAATGATTAAGATTCTTGGTACTCAATCTTCAATTGAGTCCAGATGGGTTAGAGATATTACTTTCAATAGTGGTAACAACAGCTTCAACCTTAACATGCACAAACTTATCTTTGACTGATCACTTCCCATTCACAGCAGCCTTGACAAGGTAGTCTTAAGGCTATGAGATTAGTGATTCCAACCTATATTAAGGTGGACTAGCAGTCTTTACCCTATTGTGATTCTTATTGATGCTTTGTCTAAGATTATGCAAGTCCTAAGATATGCATTTGCAGATTTAAATAAACAAGCATGAAAATAAGAACACATGGTAAACATTCAGCTTCAATGCATTATAGATAAGAATTACACAATTCAGGCATGTTATGCATATTAGAAAATTCAGTACTATCTACTTTAACCATTCTACATAAGTGTAACATGTGTTTAGCAGATTTACAGATATTCAATAATTTTCTAAAAGCACATGGAATAGAAGAACTAACAATTTAATTACTAATTCTGTCTAATCCATTTATGTTGTTGTCTAACATTTTAATTATCTCTAATTACCTAAGTCAGTTTTAGATTAAGTCTCAAATCTACAAATTTTACCGACTACTTAGATAATTTTACCATCTTTTAATCTACTATACCTTAACAAGCAA
The DNA here is from genome assembly GCA_028671895.1 of Oenanthe sinensis. Taxonomy (NCBI): domain Eukaryota; kingdom Viridiplantae; phylum Streptophyta; class Magnoliopsida; order Apiales; family Apiaceae; genus Oenanthe; species Oenanthe sinensis. Next base: position 26,951,844 of record CM053813.1, on the reverse strand, counting down.
TGCACTAAGTGATTTGACATTAGAGTGCAACTTTGTGAGTGTGATCAATTCAACATTAGCAAATGTATTAAATCACAGAAGATTTAAATCAAGTTCAAGCAAATATTCAGGATACATCTAATCGTCTAGAATAATCCTATCTAATTCTAGATATTCATTTTACTGTATTGAAAATCATACAGTTCTGAATTAGATAAAGGTATACTAGTTAGAATGCGTACCTTTGAAGTGCTTAGTGATTCATCTCCAGTGTTGGTCATTGATGCCAGATATCCATGTGGTTCATCACTATCACTGATAGAACCAACTTTGCATTTAACTTCACCGATAAATGCTTTCCCTTGCTGTAACCTTACTAATGCTTGACATTCCTGTTTTTAACTCATCACAGTCTCTGTCATCATTTGCTTGTTCAGGATTCTTGAATATTGTAGCACAGCCCTGATCTTGTCTTGCTACTTGTAGCCTCATATGTTTCTTCAGTTGTGACCTCTAACGATTCTTAAATCCATTTTGTATAAGTACAAAAACTAGAATGATCATTAGAGTCAGAAAAAAATCTTCAGAGTTCCCCACTAATAAATCTATCCTATCTTTACATTTGAGCAGTTTGTGGAACTATAACATGAATAGCCGTAACATCCACAATAACATTCAAATGCTTCGGAATAAACCTACTAATACGAAATGACCACTTTCCTCGAAACCAGGTCATATGCTCTGCGAATTAATTCTGAGCCAAAACGAAGAATTTTCCAACTACAAACCCTTTTGAAAAAATGGACCAAGTTTTAATATCTTTAGATTATAAATTAAATCTATATAAATTTAACTAATAAATTTACTTAAATTAAATTTATAAAATAAATTCATTTAAATTAAGTTTATAAAATAAATCTTTTTCAAGTTTAAATAATAAACTCATTTAAATTAAATTCACAAAATAAATTTATTTTAAATAACATTTATAAAATAAATTTATCTAAATTTAAATTTATAAAATAAAATTATCTAAATAAAATTAAATTATAAAATGAAATCTATTTAAATTTAAAGAATAAATTTATTTAAATTAAAATTTATAAAGTAAACTTATTTAAATTAATTTTATAAAACAAACTTTTTCAAGTTTAAATAATAAACTCATTTAAATTAAATTCACAAAATATATTTATTTTAAATAACATTTATAAAATAAATTTATGTAAATTTAAATTTATAAAATAAAATTACCTAAATAAATTTAAATTATAAAAGTAAGTCTATTTAAATTTAAAGAATAAATATATTTAAATTAAAATTTATAAAGCAAACTTATTTAAATTAAATTTATAAAACAAACTTTTTCAAGTTTAAATAATAAACTCATTTAAATTAAATTCACAAAATAAATTTATTTTAAATAACATTTATAAAATAAATTTATCTAAATTTAAATTTATAAAATAAAATTACCTAAATAAATTTAAATTATAAAAGTAAGTCTATTTAAATTTAAAGAATAAATATATTTAAATTAAAATTTATAAAGTAAACTTATTTAAATTAAGTTTATAAAACAAACTTTTTCAAGTTTAAATAATAAACTTATTTAAATTAAATTCACAAAATAAATTTATTTTAAATAACATTAATAAAACAAATTTATCTAAAGTTAAATTTATAAAATAAAATTATCTAAATAAATTTAAATTATAAAAGGAAATCTATTTAAATTTAAAGAATAAATTTATTTAAATTAAAATTTATAAAGTAAACTTATTTAAATTAAGTTTATAAAAGAAACTTTTTCAAGTTTAAATAATAAACTCATTTAAATTAAATTCACAAAATAAATTTATTTTAAATAACTTTTATAAAATAAATTTATCTAAATTTAAATTTATAAATAAATTTATTTAACAAGGCCTCTAAACATTCAGAGTTCAATACAGCTTCGGTACCCTGAGCTTCACTGGACTGCGGATCTTGATTTGTATATCAATCAGCTTGCTCTGATGCCAATTGTTGGGTCCCGGAAGTATTGTAGAAGGGGGGTTGAATGCGATACTAACAAAAATTTAAAATTCTTTTCAGAATTTGTGGAATTAAATTATTGCTTTAGCTGAGGGTTCGAGTCCTTGTAGTGTTTTGGAGGCTGACTTACTAGCTTTCTATTTTTATGATATAACATTTAAGATATAAAAAATTAGCAAGTAAGTAAACAAGATTCAAGTTAAATACGTATATTAAACTTGAAAGAGTGTTACAACATTCGGTAGAATAAACATTTAATTCCTAGAACAAATTTGACATGAATTGTTCTACTTAAGGAATTAAACTCAAACCAGCACAGAAAGTCTGTGAATATGACGTTGGAGACAAATTGCTGAATTTGCTGTTTTTCTACTACTAAAAATGAAGCCCATGGCCTCATATTTATATAGGTTGCAAAGCTAGCATGACCTTTTTCACTATGACTTTATTTATTGAAATTAAGCCTTGTATGATATTTGAAATAGCTGGGTATGACTTTTGAAAGGCAGAGTGTTTAAACTTGTAACACTATAATTTATGTAACTCAACTAAAGAAAAGATACTTAACCCGAAGACAATCAAGAACGAGAAGTCACAAAGAAATCAATACAAATGAAGACAAAGTAATTGATACAATTCAACATGTTAAATATGATCAAACAAAGAAGAAATCATTGGAAGAAGTTCAAGTCAAAGTTGTTCATGCCCCAGTGATTTGTAACTCAAAGAATCAAGATCATAACTATCAGTATCAATAAGACTAATTGATTTCAAGTGAAAAAGAAGGAAAGCAATTGTTGGAAAGCCACATTTCTAATTGAACATGGTAATCTATTCAGAAGCAAGAAACCTATCAAGACTAGTCACTTATGAACCAGACCAGTGCATCAAGTGTCAGGACATTGGTAGCAAGTTCATGTCAGTAGTAGAGATCCAAGTTCAAGAGCTTGTTGAAGAAAATAGAAGACATGAAGAAATCACAAGTTCAAGATGTTGCATTGAAGTTTCAAGTTGAAGCCCAGAATTTCTCTAAGTACTTACAAGGGAACCTATGTAGAAATTCCTATCTAGAAATTCTGGATAAGTTTCTACTTAGAGCCAAGTAGAAATTCTGGAGATGGAAATATTTTCTAAGTACTAAACTCAGGAAGCTATCTCGAATTTCCTATGTAGAAATTCTTAAGTCGAATTTCCTATGTAGAAATTCTGAAGGTGAAAATATTTTCTAAGTACTCAGGAAGAAGGCTATCTCGAATTTTCTATGTAGAAATTCCTAAGTAGAAATTCCTATGTAGAAATTCTACTTAGAATTCGAGATAGAGCCAAGTAGAATTTCCTATGTAGAAATTCTACATAGAGGAAAGTTTCAACATGACACATGGCATCATCCTGGTGGCAGATTTCCAAGCTTTCAAGACAAGATAAGATTCACGTGGACAACATTGGGCCACTCATATCTTATCTTTTGAAGACTACAAGTCATAGATTACAAAGTAGTATAAATAGAAGTACTTGTGTAACTTATCAAAAGGAGAGAGCAATATTCGAGAGAAACACTTGTAATAAAGAGAGAGTATATTCACAGAGCTTAGTATCATTTACTACCCTCTTTACTTCTGTTGTACTATTGTAATGAATGTTGTAGCAACCCTTTCAAGTTATATATAAGACATATATTCCTTGAATCATTGTGTTCATTTATTACATAGTATTTATTGCTCCATAAATATGAAAAGTTGTATTCACCCCCCCTCTACAACACATTTGGACCTAACAATTGGTATCAGAGCCTTAATGTTTGACAAACAAAACATAGATCCTTGTGTTTGGTAGAAGATTAATGAGTTTTCTCTTCCAGATCTAATTTTCGAGTTTTTCTTGAAAAGTGTGCCTTAATTTTTTTTTGGTGAAAACTCATCCCAAAAATTATTTAAATACTCCAGGTGTGATTATTTAGCTTGGGTGGATTTTAGATAATTTTTGTGAATTAATCTGGGTACTTTGGTTTGTAGCGTTCTTCATTGTTCTTGACAAAGAAGACAAACCCAGTAACTTTTGATCTTCTTTTCAAAAAGACAAAAAAAGTGTAAAAGGTGTTATTGGCTTTTGATTGGACAATATACTCACAGAAAAAGGGAATTGTCAGAAGACTCTGTACCTTTCACGTGGGTGTTAGGTGAAGTTAGGTGAGATTAGTCATAAAAGTCAAAAAGTGTGAAAGTGACCTGCAGCAAATTTTCTCCAAGGCAAAAGTTCTACATAGAATATCTACTTGACAATTTCTACTTAGAAATTTCGACTTGAGCAAATTTCTACTTGGTGAAATTTCGACTTGGCAAAAAGTTCCACATAGAAATTTCGACTTAGCCTAGTCTTGTGTACTTAGAATTTTTTTTGTGACCAGTTTTTGAACTTTGATTTATTTTGAGATAATTCAATTTTCTTTTAATTACTACTCAAGTAATAAGAAAAGTTTATTATCTCTACTTTAAATCTATATTAAGATGGCACCTAAAAATCAATTCAAAATTCCAATGTTCGACCGAGATCACTATGAAGAATGGGTGTTGAGAATGAAATTATACCTTGAGTCAGTTAACCCTGAATACTTGGAAGTCCTTGACAAAGGTAAATTTGTTCCAATGGTGGTTGTTCCTGAGCATATGGAAGGAGATGTGGTTGTACCACAGCGGTCTGAGCCTAAAAAGGCAGCGGACTTTTCAGATGCTGATAAGGAGCAGATAGCCTTTGATACATCCGTTCGACAAACATTGGTGGAATCCCTCGATCACGAAATGTTTAATGTAGTTAAAGGACTAACTACAGCCAAGAAGATCTGGGATAAGATAGAGGTCGTCATGGAAGGTACAGCTGAGGTTAGAAGCAATAAGACACTCATACTCAAGATGGAGTATGACACTTTCAGGATAAGAAAAGGAGAAAGCATTACAGATGTCTATCTGAGATTCAGTCAGTTGGTTTTGGATTTGAATCTGAGAGGTATAACTCTCCCCATTGTTGAAGTCAATACGAGATATCTAAGGAACCAGCCAAAGAGCATTGAACATAGAGTCTATGCAGTAAGAGAAACCAGAGATTTGCATACAACTTCTCTGGAAGAATATTATGGAATACTAAAGACCTATGAGCTGGAGACCCTTCAAGATCAAGCATGGGACAATGATTCAAGAGGAAAAGAAGTGGCATCAGGATTAGTTGCTAATGAGGAAGATGCTAAAAAGGCAGTGGTTGCAGAAAAACCTAGATCATCACCGGCACCACATCAAGTTGAGAATGATGATGAGTGCACCTCCAATAGTGATGATGACTACTTCACCCAAGAAGAGTTGGACAACATGGATGATAGTGTCGTGGCATACATGGCAAGGAAGTTCAGCAATATAAGATTCAGGAAGAATAACCGACCGCAGAGAAGATCTTCATCCTCATATCGGGTTACTAGGGGTGGTAGTAGTTCTTCAGGTTACAAAGGGAAAGGTAAGAGTACCAGCTACAAATCTCCTTTGGATTTCAAAATGAAGTTCAAATGCTATAACTGTGGTGAAGCTGGACACTTTGCTACCGACTGCAAGAAGCCAAAACAGACTTATCCAAAAGAAACTTATAAAGCCCTCAAAAGCAAGTATGAAGCCCTGGTAAAGGAAAGACATGGAAAGAGAGCTTTAGTTGTTACAGAAGGAAGAGCTTGGGATGATTCAGATGAGGAAGAAGTTATTCATGCAAACTTTGCCCTCATGGCTGAGACATCAGAAGAACCAGAGGTACCAGTTCTAACCCTTAAGGAAGAAATGTCTATTGATGATTATAGGGTGCAGAACGGGGCTCTTAGCGAAGAGATCTATATGTTGTGCAAAAGCCTAAACACTTCTCAAAAGGAACAGAAAACACTTGTTGCCAAATGCAGAATGCTTGAGGCAAAAGTGGAAGAGTTAGAGGCTGTTTGCACTGTAGATACTTCCCTAAGAGACTCTATTAAATCTTTGGAACACAAGCTTAGCCTTAAAGATGAAATAGAAGCATGTCTTAGGAATAAACTAGCTGAGTTAGAAACAAAATGCGAAGCTTATAAACTAGCTGCTAGTAAGGTGAATGTTGACAGTGATACATTTAAGAAGATAACTGGAGTTGGTGTAGGTCTTGATTATTCTAACTTATCTAAGAAAGAAGGGAAAAGACCTGTAGACATTAGTTCCAGTAAGACCAAGACTGAAATACCTACTTTTCTTAAATCAGCTGTCAAACCCATCTTTAAACACTTCGTTCCTCAAGTAGAAGAAGAGACTGAATTATTAGTTAGATATGAGATAGAGATGGAAGATCGAAAGGAAGAACAACCTGTAACTCCTATTAAATCAGTTAAAATCAAATCCACTAGAGAAGAATCTAGACAAGGATTAGGAGCTAAGGCTGTTAAACAACAGAAAAAGGAAAAAGGCATAAAAGAGGTTAAGGCTGAACGTGTTAAGAAAGAGTGCTATCATTGTAAATCTACTGAACATCTTTCTTACGCATGCAAATCTAACATGAATATTCCTGTTACTCATGCCATGCCTGTACCACACACAATGAATAACATGCATATGAACCATGCACAATGTGGTCAACCTAATTGTATGCCATGCACTTTTAACGTCATGCAAACATTTGTAAACTTGATGAATGCAACTAGCCAATCATGTCAAAATTCTAATGCTAGTTCTAATGTCAAAAAGAAGCATGTTAGAGCTAAGACTGACAGTCCTCCTAAAGTTAGGAGTGACAAACCTTCTCCTAAGATTAATAAAATTGTCAAGTCTGAAAGAGAAAAGGAAAAAGTCGAAAGCTCGAGTAATGTTAAAATAGGTGCATCTACTGTTGTTAAAACTGATAATTCTCGATCTTATAGAAAAGCCGGGCCCAATCAAACATGGGTTCCGAAGAACGCCTAATCAATCTGTCATTGCAGGGCATTAAGCGAAAAAGGAATAAAGTTATATGGGTGCTAGACAGTGGAGCATCGAGGCATATGACAGGAAACAAGTCCCTGCTTACAGAGTTGGTTATGAAGGCTGGCCCTTATGTTACCTTTGGAGATGACAGCATTGGTGTGACAAAGGGATATGGCAAACTGAAATCTGGTAATGTCATCATTGAAGATGTTTCCTATGTTGAGGGACTAAAACACAATTTGTTGAGTATTAGTCAATTTTGTGACAAAGGATATGAAATTGTCTTCAACAAGAAAGGTGTATCAATCACTCACATTAAGGAAGGTTCGTTGGCTTTGAGAGGAGTTCGAAAGGCAGATCTTTTTGTTGCTGATATGGATTCGGCAAACCAGAATGAAGTGACCTGTTTCTATAGCAAAGCGTCAGATGATGAAAGCTGGCTATGGCATAAGAAGCTGTCTCACTTGAACTTCAAAACGATGAATGCTCTCGCAAGGCGAGAACTGGTGAAAGATCTACCTCAAATGGAGTTTGCTCCTAAAGGACTCTGTGAAGCCTGTGAAATGGGAAAGTCAAAGCGAGCTTTGCATAAGAGTAAAGAAATTTCTAGTGTCACTGAGCCTCTGCAACTTCTTCATATGGATTTATTTGGCCCAGTGAATGTCCTATCATTGTCTAGGAAAAGATATGCTTTGGTAATCGTGGATGACTTCTCCAAGTATACATGGGTATTGTTCGTAATGACAAAAGACGAAGTGCCTTTTCAAATCATTGATCACATCACTGAGATTGAGAATGTATCAACACTCACTGTGAAGACGATAAGATCAGACAACGGCACAGAATTTAAAAATGCAATATTGAATGACTTCTGTGTTTCTAAAGGAATACGTCATCAGTACTCAGCCCCGAGAACTCCACAACAGAATGGAGTAGTTGAAAGGAAGAACAGAACATTGGTTGAAGCAGCAAGAACTTTGTTGTATGAATCGAAACTTCCTCTATACTTTTGGGCCGAGGCAGTGAGTACAGTGTGTTACACTCAGAATAGAACCTTGATCATAAAAGATAAAGAAAAGACACCATGTGAACTAATGAATAACAGAAGACCAACAATCAAATACTTTCATGTCTTTGGAGCTAAATGCTATGTACTTATCGATGATGAAAATCTAGGCAAGTTTGAAGCAAAAGCACGTGAAGGAATATTTATTGGTTATTCTACAAATACGGTGGCAGCTTATCGGGTATTCTTAGTGAATGAACGGAAAGTTATTGAAAGCTACAATGTCAGATTTGACGATACCAAACTCCCATCAATTTCTAAAGATAATAGTGAACCTGAGTCCCTAAAATTTCATAATCTGGACTTGGATGAAATTGAGGATGAACCTGAGTTGGTTGTTACTTCAAATATACCAAGTGATCGTGAAGCTATACCTGAGTCTAGTGGACAATCGAATTCTACGAGATCAGAAGAAACTTCTTCCGCACGTTCTGGCAACAACTCAGGGGGAGTAAATAGCAGCTCAAGAACAGGTGATCAAGACTCGAGGAGAAATGACACTAGTTCTGTAGGAGCTGGTACTAACTCAGGGGGAGTTAGTAGAAACAACACAAGTAGTCAGCACAACAATTCAGAAAGTCAAGCTGAATCATCAAGACAATTACCAAGAGAACGGGTATGGAGTAGAGACCATCCGTTTGAATTAATCATTGGTGATCCAGATGCTGGTGTGACTACTAGAAGATCTACAAGAGCTGACATGGCTAATATCTGCTTGTACTCTGGGTTCTTGTCCAAACTGGAACCTAAAGAAATAGAAGAAGCTCTTGGTGATGCTGATTGGGTGATTGCAATGCAAGATGAGCTCAACCAATTTGAAAGACAGAAAGTTTGGAAGCTGGTACCCCGACCAAAGAACAGATCAGTAATTGGAACTAAGTGGGTATACAGAAATAAACTGGACGAAAACGGACTTGTAACACGAAACAAGGCTCGTTTGGTAGCAAAAGGTTACTCTCAACGAGAGGGAATTGATTATGATGAAACCTACGCTCCAGTTGCAAGACTTGAGGCAGTCAGGATGTTCTTGGCCTTTTCAGCACACAAGAACTTCAAGGTTTTTCAGATGGATGTGAAAAGTGCCTTCCTGAATGGAGAGCTAGAAGAAGAAGTGTATCTGGAACAGCCACCTGGCTTCATTGATCCAGAACTTGAAGATTTTGTGTTTCTTCTCTTCAAAGCTGTCTATGGCCTCAAGCAATCCCCAAGACGATGGTATGAAACCCTATCCTTGTTCTTAATTGAAAATGGTTTTATTAGGGGAGTAATTGATAAAACATTGTTCTACAAAAATGTAAAGGGTGATTTGATACTTGTTCAAGTGTATGTGGACGATATTATTTTTGGGTCATCTAATGAGCGCTTGTGCGAGAAATTTGCCAAGTTAATGCAGGATAAGTATGAGATGAGCTTGATGGGGGAGCTGTCTTTCTTCCTTGGATTACAGATCAGTCAAAGAAAAGAAGGAATCTTTATCTGTCAATCTAAGTACATCAAAGATTTACTCAAGAAGTACAATCTTGAAGATGCATCAGCAGCTAAAACTCCCATGCCAACAGCCACGAAGCTTGATGAAGACAAATCAGGTAAACCAGTTGACATCACAAGCTATCGAGGTATGATTGGCTCACTTCTCTATTTAACTGCAAGTAGACCCGATATCATGTTCGCAACTTGTTTGTGTGCAAGGTTCCAAGTGGATCCTAGAGAGTCACATCTCATAGCCGTCAAACGAATCTTTAAGTATCTCAAGGGAACACCGAATCTAGGGATTTGGTACCCAAGAGATACAGGTTTTAATCTAATAGGCTATTCGGATTCAGACTATGCAGGTTGCAGGATCGATAGGAAAAGCACATCTGGTGCTTGTCAATTCCTAGGCAGAAGATTGGTGTCCTGGCAAAGTAAAAAGCAACATACAGTATCTACTTCTACTGCTGAAGCTGAGTACATTGCTGCTGGAAGCTGTGTAGCTCAAATACTGTGGATGAGGAACCAATTGAAAGATTATGGCATGAAACATACAAAGATTCCAATCATGTGTGACAATACTAGTGCCATTGCCATGACCAACAATCCTGTAGATCACTCAAGAACCAAGCACATAGATATCCGGTATCACTTCATCAGAGAACATGTCGAGGAGGGGACTGTGGAGTTACATTTTGTACCCACAATGCAACAAATTGCAGATATATTCACCAAACCTCTTGATGAATTAACATTCAATAGGTTGGTTGGTGAATTAGGGATGCTTAACACAAGTTAGTAAATCCTTCTATCTGTAAAATCCAAGTTTTTGATCATTTACATATGTTTGTTTTTCTTGTTAATTGCCTAGTTGAAAACATGTGTAAATAATCTTTAAAATTGCTCAAAATATCACTTTTGCATGCTGTTTAATCATTATGTACTTAGACTTTAAAATGCCTTATTAATGATTATTATATGTTGTATGTTGTGGTATTTTCCATAAATTCACTGTGCTTTGATTGTAATTTTTGATAAAAACTTTGAATTTATGCTCATTTAATTGCATGAACATAGGGGGAGTTAAATTCATGGATCTCTAAATTTGTCATGATTTTTTAAATGAATTTTTCTATGTTTTTCATGTAATTTTTATATAATTTGAAGCCTTAGAATTGTCAAGGAATGTTTCTTTTAATGGTTTTTATTAAAAATCCTTGAATTGGTATTTATTTTAATTTGGCAAAAATTTAATTATTGTTTTTCTTGGAAAATTACCAAATTTTACTAAGTACCTTCAATATTTCGAGATAGGGTCTATCTCGAAACTCATCTCGAAATTCGGCTTGAATTTCGACTTTGAGCTTCCAGGAGTGATGTTGTGAAAATTCTAAGTCTAGTAAATTTTTTTACTTTGTGTCTATCTCGAACCTTATCTCGAAATTCGACTTACAGTTCGAGATAGAGTTCCAGATGTGAGAGATTTGAATATTCCAAGTCTGGGAAAATTTTCGAGTTAGCATCTATCTCGAAATTCATCTCGAAATTCGACTTGAAGTTCGACTTGGAGTCTATCTCGAAATTCATCTCGAAATTCGACTTGAAGTTCGACTTGGAGTCTATCTCGAAATTCATCTCGAAATTCGACTTGAAGTTCGACTTGGAGTCTATCTCGAAATTCGACTTGAAGTTCGACTTGGAGTCTATCTCGAAATTCATCTCGAAATTCGACTTGAAGTTCGACTTGGAGTCTATCTCGAAATTCATCTCGAAATTTGACTTGAAGTTCGACTTGGAGTCTATCTCGAAATTCATCTCGAAATTCGACTTGAAGTTCGACTTGGAGTCTATCTCGAAACTTATCTCGAATTTCGACTTGAAGTTCGAGATGGGTTTTCCCTCTGAGGTTTAATGCTGTTTAAAATTGTTTAAGTGAATTTAATTCGAGTTAGCCTCTATGTCGAAACTTATCTCGAATTTCGACTTGATGTTCGAGATAGAGTTCGACATAGAAGTTTGACTTAGAAGTTCGACATAGAGTTCGACTTAGATTACCCTGTGCGTACTTAAGTTTTTTTTCATTTTCACAGGGATATTTTTGTCATTTCACTCTATTGCCTATATATACAAAATTAACCCGATTTTACTTTCACTTTTACCCAATTGTTTTAAAACCTAATTTTTACAGCAGCCCTCCCTCCCACCCACGACTGTTCATAGTTGTGGTTGAATCTCTTACATATAACGAACTACTGTCCATTTTGTTTCTTGATTTTACTATCTGCATCACGTTTAACCGTTTATATTGTGTGTAGTTTTGTGTTTAACATCGTGACTGTTCATCTTCACAGATACATACATACACACGATTTACACACACTTCTCACATAAATATTATTACTGCAGATTTTGTTTTCACAGTAGTTTGTTACTGATTCTTGTTTAATTCCGTAGTTTAATTTTCACTACAACATCACAGTTGTTTTCTAAATTAAAAGGGATTAAAAACAATTTTTTTTTTCTAAACAAAAACAATAAAAAACAAATGACTCACCAATTTTCTCTTGCAAAACATAATTTTTATAATATTCCGACTGAAATTGGTGATCAACTCCCGCGTTTCAAGTTTTGGGTACGATTTCTTAATTTGTACTCCAAAGCTAGTACTGCATTTACGGCAAAACCTACACTGGTCCATGATGCTTTGCAGCAGTTATGGACTAGTGCAGTACCTTTTGGGAGTAAATCGACCCCCTACGGTTTTACTTTTACCTTGGAGGGTCAAAATTTTGAGGTTACAGAGGCTATTTTTAATACAGTTCTTGGTTTTCCAGTCAAGGATTCTTATGACCCTGAACCTACAGCGGCTGAGCGCCAGAATTTTTTTGAAGCAATTGGATGTTATCCTCCCCCTGGACGACTATCCACTTCAAATATTCAAAAACAATTTTTTCATGTGGAATGGAATTACTTTTTCGAGGCCATTACTAGGTGTTTTCGGGCACGAGAAAGAGATTTTCATCAAATTTCCATTCCCATGCAAATTTTTGGTGTTTCCCTAGCCCAGGAACTAAACATTAATTATGGCAGGCTTGTTCTTTCAGAATTAGTGGCTACAATGGGATCACCTGAAACCAGAGACATTTCACGCAATGATATTGTCTGCTGGTATCCTCGTTTCTTGCAAATGCTAATCAATCATCTCGTGCCTTCTAATGCTTTATCAATTAGGCAAGCATTTGTTCGAAGTCCCACCTCTGCACCTCTAGGCATGGGCACTAAGTCACTAACAACTATTGCTAACCAGGATAAACATCAGGGTAAACCTATGTCTATTCCTGAGACCATTCAAGTGTGGCTCTCTTATGATGCAGGTGTAACTACTCTCGTGGGGACTTCACAAATCTCATCACATGCTCAGAATCCATCTGCCCACAATGAAGCATTTCAAGGGATTCCTGATGAGCATATTGATGACGAACAAGATGAGGGCCAATCTCTCAGTCACTTCACAGCCAGGCAAAAGGAACAGCAACCGTCTCCTAGGACACCACATGCTGATTCTGATTCCTCTGTTGGCCAAGGTAATGAAGGAGGTACATTCTTCGAACCTAACACTCCTTCCTCCTCTGATTCTGATTCCGTCGCCCAAGATTCTGCTAACCCGCAGGATCTATCCCAGGGTGATAGCCATATTTCTGCGTCTACTTCTCTAACTTCTTCACTATCACCCCTGTTAACGGGAGTTAAAAGGCCGGCACCTTTAGAATTAGGTGAGAGTCCTGATGAGAGTGACCCTGAAGTGCAGCCAGTTTTAAGGAAGCGAGCCAAATTTTCACAAGCTGCTACTTCCAAAGCCCAGTCCATCCCTAGCGTGTCTATCACAACCACTCCACCTCACGAGAGTGGTTCTCCCCTTGCACAGTCAACACCTAGGTTGGTTGCTGAGGATTCAGTGTCTTCTGAAGAGCCTGTTCCTTCAGTTAGGCCGGAAGTTTTACGAGCTTCGAAAGTACCTTCACCGGTACGTCCTGATGCTGCAGAGAGGATCGGTTCTACTGTTGTACTTGAACACTCTGCAGCCTCTCAGCCTGAGATTCCACCTCAGGACAAAACAGGAAACATTGATCCCATAACTGTTCCTCATTTTTCTTATCCAGTTTCTGCAGGTACTGCTTTGAATCTGAGTGCTATTATTGAAAACATACACGAGCGTGAGACAGGGAGTGAGTGTGAGCGTTTAGGGAGTGAGGGACCTTCATTTTTAAGGCCCGAAACTGAGCGTCAAACACAAACAGAACGATTCTTAGAGCGAGAAAACCTAAGCCAAACACCGTCCCTGGTTCTTGAAACTCTTGCAACACGTATGTCCACTGTAGAAAATCAGATGGAGCAGTTTGGGCAATCTATGGGGCAGTTAGGGGTTAATGTCGGCGATCACAAGAGAGCTCTTGATGACTACGCAGCACGAATGGCAGGTCAAGCCGAAGCTTTAAAAGATATGACAAACAAAGTCAATGACCTGGGCCATGCTGGTGGTCTCTTGGGCAGCACTCTGTATGACAGAATGGGGAGTGTTGAAAGCGTTCTGCATACACTGGCAACGGAGGTCAGTCGAATGATGTATGCAGTTCGGCATTTGGTTCCCCCGGAGTGCTTTGAAGAACAATTCACACAACCTCCCCCGGCTGATGATGATGGTACAGGTGGTGCAGGTGGTGCTGGTGGACCTTCTGGTTTTGGTTCACATGCTGGTGGCTCTGGTGTACCAGGTGATGTTCAGGATAACTCACCTAAGGGGGAGAAAGGAGGTAATGAGACGACACAACAGTCACCCCGTGCTGAAGAAGAGATTGATCCAATGGTGACTGATGAGGAGGCTCAGAGGAAGCGAAAGGGTAAAGCAGTGATGGTTGAACAAGAAGAGCCATTCACTGACTTTGGTGATCGACAGGAACACGTGCAAGTTGATTCAGATTCTAATATGGAAGACGTACCTCTAGCACATGCAATTAAGAGATCTTTGAAGGAACAAGGTGGAGGTGCTGGGGCGTCTGCTGAAGAGATTCCTGTTGATGAGGAGACCCTGAAAGCTCAGCAGTTAGCTCTGGAACAAGCTCAATTTTTCAAAATGAAGATGATGCAGGATAAAGCTGTTTTTCTTGAGAAGCAAGTGGAGCTCAAGGAAAAGCAGTATGATCATGAGCTTGCCAGACTAGCTGATCCTCAAGTTGATCTGGACAAAAGGAGGATTGGACAGAAATGGGACGATGCACGAAAGATACTGATGGGGTCGTGTGCACATGGAGTTCATAATAAGGAGGCAGATGACTTGTTCTTCAACTTGAACATGAAGAATCCGATGACGATGGACTATATAAATGCTTTGAAGAGAATGATTTCTAAAGTCCGTGTTGGATACAAAACGGTGGATAATGAATGGCAAGTCATCTTGTCTTTAATTGATGGAGCCCCGATGTCTTTTATGTATGTCGATGATCAGTTTATGTCGAGAAGATCTGCGTCAGAGTTGTTCTTGCTAGCAACTAAAATTCAATATTCTCAAGCTGAGGAGCTAAGCATTCTGTATAGAGATCAGTTAATGCAGTTAGCAGAGGACAAGGGACCAGAATTCTCAGCCAATCCAGACGTTGTCAGAATGGTTGTTGATGGAAAGATGAAGAGGGTTAGTTTGGAAGAAAATGACTTGATGGCTCTATCGGTGGAATCCCTTAAAGCTGTTTGCAGACAAATGATGGGTAAGGGATTCACCTCGGATATTAAAGAAAAATCAGTGGAGTTCATTGAGAAGATAATCTTTCAGAAGAGCAGTGAAATATGGAAGTGCGATGTCGTTGCTCCAAATCCTCTGGATAACGTGAAGATTGAGTCAGAGCTAATGCAAAGAAAATGGGATATTCTACAAGCTGTGAAAAGCGTAGATGAAGCTTTGACTCTTCCTTCAGGACCCCTGGAACAAGGAGAGATAAGGGAGGCAGTTGGTGTTCCAGGAAGAGAAAGTGTATACTGGATTCATTCTTACACAGATGATACAGCTGATGCCTTGGTGTTCATTGATGCAAACCAGAATCAAACCTTCTTGCATATGAGTAGGAAATGGCTGCTGCAGACTCAAGATGCTGCATTTCTAGACAAAGTCAGAGATGAATTCAAATTGGGAGATGTAGAGGATATGTTTGCAGATGAAAAGCAGAGACTATTAAAGTACTTATCTGAGGTAGTAAAAGAGAAAAGGAGAATGGAGTCAGATGCGGCTAGTAGGTTCAATACCAACCGTGTCAAGGGCTACCCTAAAATGATCTACTGTCAGTTCAAAGCTGATAAAGCTCATTGGAAGCCTCAGCTCATCATGAAAAACTTTGAGGACATTCCAAAGATCAGAACTACCCAGGAAGTTGATAAACTAAGAAGGCTTTTCAGACATCCATATCCAGAACCCAAGAATCCTCTGGAAATGGAAGCAGTAAGTTTGCTGAATGCGAGATGGGCACAACTACACGATCCAGTATACAAAAGAGAACAGCAAAGGAAAGAAAGGCGCAGAAAACAAGGAGAAGATAAGCGCAGTGCTGTTAAGGAAGTTAGGAAGGGGAAACGGAATTAGAGTTAAAGTTCAAAGGGATGTGAACTTGAAGTTGGAAAAACTTCATATCTTTTGGTTGCTCTAACTCACTTGAGGAAAATTCATCTGACCACGGTATGCGAGATAGGCTAATTCACCATACTGTAACCGTGAATCAGAGTGGATCCAATAAGGTGATATGAGTTGGACTGAAAGGTATGAAATAATCCAGGTGATAGAGATCATCTCAATGGTCTTTAATTCGAGGTTCGAATTTTCTTTCTAAGCTTATGTTTATTTTCTAAAGTTCTTTGTATTGTTTTCAAGTTTTTATTCAAGTGTAAAATGTACAAGACATTAATGTTACTTATCTTTTCTCGTCTCATTATTTAGTTGAGTTATCCTTCTTTAATTTGAATGTCATTGTTAGACAAACAAATAGGGGGAGATTGAAAGGCAGAGTGTTTAAACTTGTAACACTATAATTTATGTAACTCAACTAAAGAAAAGATACTTAACCCGAAGACAATCAAGAACGAGAAGTCACAAAGAAATCAATACAAATGAAGACAAAGTAATTGATACAATTCAACATGTTAAATATGATCAAACAAAGAAGAAATCATTGGAAGAAGTTCAAGTCAAAGTTGTTCATGCCCCAGTGATTTGTAACTCAAAGAATCAAGATCATAACTATCAGTATCAATAAGACTAATTGATTTCAAGTGAAAAAGAAGGAAAGCAATTGTTGGAAAGCCACATTTCTAATTGAACATGGTAATCTATTCAGAAGCAAGAAACCTATCAAGACTAGTCACTTATGAACCAGACCAGTGCATCAAGTGTCAGGACATTGGTAGCAAGTTCATGTCAGTAGTAGAGATCCAAGTTCAAGAGCTTGTTGAAGAAAATAGAAGACATGAAGAAATCACAAGTTCAAGATGTTGCATTGAAGTTTCAAGTTGAAGCCCAGAATT
This sequence comes from Oenanthe sinensis, assembly GCA_028671895.1. Taxonomy (NCBI): domain Eukaryota; kingdom Viridiplantae; phylum Streptophyta; class Magnoliopsida; order Apiales; family Apiaceae; genus Oenanthe; species Oenanthe sinensis. The sequence continues at coordinate 26,934,783 of CM053813.1, read as the reverse complement.
TCTCTAAGTACTTACAAGGGAACCTATGTAGAAATTCCTATCTAGAAATTCTGGATAAGTTTCTACTTAGAGCCAAGTAGAAATTCTGGAGATGGAAATATTTTCTAAGTACTAAACTCAGGAAGCTATCTCGAATTTCCTATGTAGAAATTCTTAAGTCAAATTTCCTATGTAGAAATTCTGAAGGTGAAAATATTTTCTAAGTACTCAGGAAGAAGGCTATCTCGAATTTTCTATGTAGAAATTCCTAAGTAGAAATTCCTATGTAGAAATTCTACTTAGAATTCGAGATAGAGCCAAGTAGAATTTCCTATGTAGAAATTCTACATAGAGGAAAGTTTCAACATGACACATGGCATCATCCTGGTGGCAGATTTCCAAGCTTTCAAGACAAGATAAGATTCACGTGGACAACATTGGGCCACTCATATCTTATCTTTTGAAGACTACAAGTCATAGATTACAAAGTAGTATAAATAGAAGTACTTGTGTAACTTATCAAAAGGAGAGAGCAATATTCGAGAGAAACACTTGTAATAAAGAGAGAGTATATTCACAGAGCTTAGTATCATTTACTACCCTCTTTACTTCTGTTGTACTATTGTAATGAATGTTGTAGCAACCCTTTCAAGTTATATATAAGACATATATTCCTTGAATCATTGTGTTCATTTATTACATAGTATTTATTGCTCCATAAATATGAAAAGTTGTATTCACCCCCCCTCTACAACACATTTGGACCTAACAACTTTTTTCACTCGGTATGACTTTCTGAAATTCGGTATGACTTTCTGAAAATTCGGTATGACTTTTTTTATTAATTAAAAAATCGGTATGACTTTTTAATATAATAAAAAATACCTCGGTATGACCTTTTCTTCAGAAAATTCGGTATGACCTTTGCATTCTGGTCGGTATGGCATTTTCCACTTGCTTCAGCATGATCTTTTAACTTGAATAGCTCGTATGACTTATTAAATTAAAGCTCGGTATAACATTTGAATAATTCCTTCGATATGACTTTTCTTCCACCTGCCAATTCACTTTCTTTTTACTTGAATGGGACATGTGTCAAGCTGTGATTGGTTGAAAAAATCTCCTGCCAAATTCAAATTGAAAAGGGGCCTATTTCGTCTTTTAGTAGATAGGCTCCGTAGAAATATTTTTCGACCCGCACAGCTTATAATCTTTGATTAATAAATATTAAATTTAATTCAGAAATTATAAAAATAAATATCTAATATTATTTAGATATTTATAAATATAATTTACTAAATAAATAAAATATTTATTAATTAAATAAATCCTTACGCTCTAAGCTGCGGTCTTTTGATCGTCTGGAACCGAACTTCTTTTCACTTGGGAATGACAAATCAATTCCAACTGGGGTTCGACTTTTACGAATATATTACTCTGCATTTCTTCAGTGTCAATACTTTTTCCGTCTTGTCTTAAAGTCTGTACCGTCAGGCCTGTTTAGCTGTATCTACCGTTGCAATTAGAAGTACCTCTGTTCCTTAAATAATTTGACTCTTTAAACTAGCCAATACTTCTTTTCACCACTGCATGTACCCAGTCAAATATTCAATCTTGGATTCTGACTCTTGTACACTGCATTCCAAACAAACCTGTATCCCTTTTAGCTTCCAGCTTCTGTCTTCTGTCATTCTTTTTAACCACTTGAACTTGTTGATGACGAATCTTCACTGACATTGTTGACACCCTGTGCACTGGTCTGGTTCACGGATGACTAACTACAATGTTGATTCTCATTTCTTCTGTAGTGGTCTTTGTGACTTGTCTTGTCCTATCATGGCTTCTTTTGTTCTTCCTCTATATTCAATATTTATTATTTACTTCGCTTTCTTATCTGAGTTGAGTTGTCATCTACTTATTACAAATAGGACTAGTAATATGACTTTCAATAACCTTTTACTACTAGCCTTGCTTTGTTTCTAGTAAAAATTCCACTATCATCCATCTTGTTTCTATAGACCCACTTGGTACCAATCACAGACTTGTTCTTTGGTCTAGGTACCAATTCCCATACACAGCTTCTCTCAAGCTGGTTGAGTTCTTCTTCCATGACATTTATCCAATTTAGATCAAGTAGAGCTTCATCCAGAGTTTTGGGCTCAATTTGAGAGAGGAAACAGGAATACATGCATTCATGTGCAACATTTCTTCCGGTCTTGACTCTTGTTCCTGGATCACAAATTATTAGATCATTTTTGTGATCCCTGTTCCACTTTGTTTCTCTTAGTGGATCATATGAGTTTGGTTCTCCTTGTTGGGTGACAACATCTTTTGCTCTTGAACTGTTGACAACATCAATTTCCTCAAGTCCACTAAACATGGGAATATTTCCAGAAAAGTCTGTGGATTGATCAGTTCCTTCATTTTCTTGTGGTTGAGAGGGGACTGTGGTTGGTCCAGAAATTGTGCGTTCCATCCTTGATGAATCTTCTTCAATCTCCTCTAGGTTGCCTTGATTCTTAAAGGCTAATGATCCAGTCTCTTGACAACCTTCAATACCAGGAAACTTAGATTCATCAAAAGTGACATTTACACTCTCTTCCACAATCTTGTGATTAGTGATATAGATTATATATGCAGTTCTTTCAATTCCATAGCCCATTAATATTCATTCAAATGCTTTAGTATCAAATTTGTTTTTAATTTCAGTTGAATCCTTCATGATGTAGCATTTGCTTCCAAAGACATGGAAATACTTGACAATAGGTTTCCTTCATGTTAGTAGCTCATAGGGTATTTTTTCAAAAGCTTTGTTGACCACACTCTTGTTTTGAGTGTAACATGCTGTGTTGATGGCTTCACCCCAAAAGTAAGTAGGAAGATTTGCTTCACTCAACAAAGTCCTTGCAGCTTCAATAAGAGTTTTGTTCTTCCTTTCCACAACACCATTATGTTAAGGAGTTCTTGGTGTAGAGAACTCTTGAGTAATGCCATTGTCTTTGCAAAAATCATTCATGATACTGTTTTTGAATTCAGTACCATTGTCACTCATTAATGTCTACACGTTGTACTTAGGGGTTTTATCAAGAACCCTAACAAGATCAATGATTTCTTGTGTAGCTTCATCCTTAGTTGTCAATTCTTGAAAATGGTACATAACCAAATAAGTCAAAATAAATAAGTTGAAAAGCCCAGGTATATCTTGAAAAGTTATCAACCATCACCAGGACATGTCTCTTCTTTGCCAGTGACTACACATTCACAGGACCAAATAAGTCAAAATGAATAAGTTGAAAAGCTTCATTTATTGAACCACTAGGAGTGCTTTTATGAGTAGATCTCCTTAGTTTCCCTTTTTGACAATCCTCACACGGTCCTTCTTAACAGAATTCAAGTTGGGGAAGGCCTTTCACTAACTCTCTCTCTTCATCAAGTGGTTCATTGCCTTGAATTTCAGATGAGACAACTTTTTGTGCCACAACCAACTTTCATTTATTGAGGCTTTGCTATAAAAGCAGTAAACTTTGTCCTTTCTAACTAAGTCAAGGTCAGCTATGAATAGGCTTCTTCTCATCTCTTCTTATTGTCAATTGAACATCTATTTTCTCAGTTGCACAAGTAGAAGGGAAGGTTGAATACTTGTGTGCTTTTTATGCCTGATTAAAATCAACTCAATATGTATTAAAGATTTGAATTAAGAACAAAGATCAAATACAAAGATATGAATAACAATTGTTTGTTTTATTGATGTAATAAAACAAACTCTCCTAAGGTGTACACAAACCATAGAAGCTTCTCTGTGTATCTCACAACAACTCTCTCTATCTCTATGCTCTCGAAAAAAAATTCTTACTTCACACCTATAATTAGGTTACATAGAGTCTTTATATAGAGAGCTGCCTATCAACTAATAACAGAAAAATAATTTACAATAGGAATATAATTCCTAATTATTAGCTGATAGTTTCCTTCTTTAATTCTCATTCCTTCCCACAACATATCTGCAATATCTTTGGCTTTATCTTCGAAGACTTCCCTTTTCTGTGATCATCTTCCAAATTCAGCTTTGACTTCATAGACTCTGAAATCTTCAAACTCTTCTAGACTATAGACTCTGATGGACTATAAATTCTGATGGACTATAGACTCTGATCATTTGTAGACTCCGATAGTCTATAGACTCTGATCACCTCCCAGACTCTGATCTTCATCTAGACTCTGGTTTCACTTTTTTTTAGAAAATCTTCAAAGTACAAGAATGTAGACTAACTAGACTCTGATTATAAAATTTCAGAGACTAGAAAGACTTATTACAAATGAGTTATGCTAAATCCTGTTCTAGTATTTTGTTGGGTCTCGAAGTATCGTAGAAGGGGTGGTTGAATACGATACTCACAATAATTTAAATTCTTTTCAGAATTTGCGGATAAATAAATTATTGCTTCAGAGTGGGTTTGGCCATTTGTAGTATTTAGGTGAGCTACCTACTAATTTTCTGTGTGTCCGGATAAATCAATTAGATTCAAGAAAATTAGAAAATAATTAAATTAGACAAGTTTCCGGGAATATATCTTTCATATATAAACTCAGAGGGGTGCTACACTCAGTTAAAAATATAACTGGTTTCCAAAGAACAAATTAGTTCTTTGCTACTAACATAAAAATATTAGGCTCAGTTCCTATACAAATATATCTAAATTAGTACAAGGAAAAACTGAGTCCGTAGGGAGTGATATCTAGGAGCCTTGAGCATTTTTTGTTAAAGAACCGGTCCTAATATTTGACCGGGAGCAAGGTATGGGTGTGTATAAATTATTCTCTTGCTCCGGCCATGGCTGTTATCTACTTATTTTTGTTGAAGAAGATGACCCTGAATGAGTGACTGTCATCTTTTCTATTCGCGTAGTCTTATAATTCAATAAAGTAGGCTGCTTGAATTTGATTGGCTGAGGGCTATGTGGGGCCAAGAAATATTTATTGCGCCTATAATTTATGTTACGCCAGGACATTTTTGTGGTGCTTGAATATTCATGTTGCGCCAAGGTCATGTTACGCTTCAGTTTGATTTACATGGTCAAAGTGCAATTTGATCACTGCACTTTGACCCTCTTTTCATTGCTTGACTGAAATTCCCTAACTTCCATTTCTTGTATCAAAGTCTAGTCACATTACACCCTGTATCCTGAGCTGTTTCTGTTCTTCAAGTGTGGTTCAGAAACTTTCACTTTTCGTACCAAGGTTGTGACACTTTGCACCATGCACCCTTTGAGCTGTTTAGCTGTTAGCTGTTTAGCTGTTTGGTTGTAGCCTCTACAAATCACTTTTCATACCTTAATAAATAACCGTTCTTTCCAAGTACGTTCTTCAACTTAACAATTCTTCTATAGTTAATACTCAGATTCCTTTCACAAACTGCTGACGCCTAGTACAACCAGTCTGGTTCACAGACGACTAACTCTGATCCAGGTCTTCGTATTATAGCTTTACTTGCATTGTTAAGTTTGCAGAAACTTCATTGCTTCGAACACTGACTGTCAATAAACACTGTAACTTCACTGGAATCTTTTTTGGTACTTAGACAACCTCTCCATTACTACCACAATCTTGAATACTTCATTCTCTGTTCTTCACTGACGTTTGAACATACAAATGAACTTCTTTCAGTGAGTATAACTCCAAGACTGCAGTTGTCTTCTTAGTCCTTTGCCATTACCATGTCTTCAATTCTTCTAGATTCCTATGCTTCGAACACTGTCTATCTTCAATCAATGCTGGTATACTGAAATCTTCTAGTGGCACTTTATACTGAATCTTCAACACTTCTGAAACCCTGAAAGTCTTTACACATTATTCTTCACTGAGGCATGAACATATTAATGAACTTCTTTCAGTGACCTGTAGTAGACTTCAAAACTTCTTCTAATGTCTTGATTCACTTTATCTGCCTTGTCTTCATTTCTTCCTGATTTCTGTGTAGGTGTAGTATTATTTACTTGTCCTGTTCTAGTTTTGAGTTATCATGATTAATGTTCATACAACTTCGTAATCTCACCAACATATTTTGTACATCATTAAATGAATAAATTCCTAAAAATTTCCCCCTATTTATGCTTTATAAAAAATAAGAATAAATCAAGATTTGATGATGTCAAAACTAAAGAATGATACAATTATTCTAAAAAAAATCTGTATAAGGAAAAAGAGTTGTTTCTCACTTAATCTTCTCAAAAGCTGGATTATTCTACAAAAATGAATTCAACATATTTTCCTCCACAATAGCAAGAGCTTCACCAACATACTTCTTTAATTTCTTCATCTCTTTATTTGAACACTTGATTTGATAGTAAGCTGCTCTCAGATCATGTGCACTGCTTTTTTGTTCCTTCAAATCCTTTAGCATTAGAACACTAACTTTCCCACTTATAGGTTGAAATCCAAAGTAATGACCCACACCTTCTTGAAATTTAATTTACTTTTCTTCTACTGGCATGACTTGATCATTTCCTTCAGGATTTTTCAAAAACCTAAGGATATTAACTTCTCCCAAGGATACGAAGACAAGACTTTATTAACTTCTCATTTTTCTTCTTATAAATTCTCCCCCTTAGTTGAGGAATCCTCCAATGGCCCATCTTTTGAATGGCTTGTCTTCCAAAGAAGATTCTCGTCTGTCATTGATTGAGAAAATATAGTAGCTTTTCTTTCAGAAGTAGCATGTAACAAGGGTAAGTGTTTGGTCTATGGTTTCCTCACTTCTACTACGTTCTGTTGGTGTTTATACTAAAGTGTTGAGCACTTTGAAGTGTTTCACTCTCTCTCTCCCTATCTCTCACTCAAGTGTATCTCTCCCTCACTTTCACTCTGCATTTCAAATATAGCCTTCTGTACCTGCAAGTGAAATCCGTCAATTAATTTATATTCTCATCACCTGATTCATCAGAATGAACTGAATCACTATCAAGTGGAAAATTGCCTCGTAGAGGTGTTCTTGATCTATCATGCATAAGCACTGTCTCAGCACCAGACTCAATAGCGTTTGCTAAATCACTTTCTAGTGGAGTCTCACATCTTTGAGATGGGTTATCCCAAGATTTTAAAATCTATTAGAGAATCCTTCCTTGTTCTATCAAGGAGTTGCCTCACACCTTCTCCGTAAATGGGAGGTGGACATTCCTTTTCAGGATCTGGAAATGTTCCTTCCAGGAGGTCAGCGTAGTAGACAATGTAATGAATGGAAAGTTAGAGTCTACATTTCCCTCGTAACCCTGTGACGGGAGTTTTGCATAAAATGCCCTACTTGACTCATCCGAAGAAATCTTGTCAAGCAGTTGCCTCTCAAGCCCAGATAAATCTGAACAAGAGATCTCCCTTTCGGGATATAGAAGATTAACTTCTGTTTGAGGTAGATACCTTGGAAAATGTAATGTATGGCTAGAGTCCGTATCTCCTCTGAATGCCTATACCTCTCACTGTGCACGCCTTTCAATGTGTTCCTAGAATTTTATCTGTTTAGGCTTACCATTAGCGTGAGTGCTAGTGGTGTGCTTGAATCATTACAAGATGTTCTGGCTAACAAGCGAATTTCAATGGACTCACCCTGATGAGAGAATGATTCCAGAGACAGTTTAATTGTCTTTTCAGCTCTGCATCCTTTTGAGAAGATGCAGATGAGGTTATAGTTACCTCAGTTTATATACTACTTTTCTTCTCTGGAGGTAGAGCTGTGGGTGCACTTCTGACTTCATCCTTATTTGTTGCATCAAGTGCAGTTTCTCCCTTATCAATCTCTAACTAACATAAGTTCCTTATATCTCCAAGGATTAATATATGGAAGTGGATGAACGAGTGTTTGGTATTATGGCCTGGATAAGAGATTGATGGGTTTTCAACCTCTTGGCCAGCTTCTGAAGCCACTAGGGGCTAAATGGAAAGAATCAACAAATAAGATAAAGAAATAATCACCTTAACATTTCAAAATATATTTTTCATCTCAAAGAGAAGGAAAAATATAAGAAAGAATGGTAATTGATTGCATTAAAGCACTTTTAATAAAAGAGTTTTTCCGGATGTAAAGATTTATCATTTAAGAACATGATACCAATAGAAATTTTCTTTAAGATCCTTATCCCATAATAAAACGCGGAAAAGTGTATCAGAGAAAAATTCTTTCCCTTTTGAATTTCTTATAAGGCAAACTTCCCATAATAAAATGCGGGAATTTTTACCAAAGAAGAAATTCAACTCTCTTACCAAATTCTATCTCAATAAAATGACTCTTTTCCTTTAAAACCTAAGTACTGTAAGTTTCGAAAATAGTTTTGCAAAACATCCTTATCAGATATAGGACTATGATTTTCCGACTCATAATGCAATTATGATTTACATCATTTTCGTCCACCTGATAGTATCCCCGACTTAAAATAAAAACATGACAAATGGGGTGAATGAATGCTTAACAATACAGCACTAGGCCTTCAAAGCAATAACCACTGTTTAGGTACTATGAATCAATGTGAAACATACATTGAAACAATTGTTTAAAAACAAATCATTTTACAAGTGATTGGTACTTCGAAGTTAACATAATTTCTCCAAATAAAATAGTAGTCATAAAGTTTCTGCCACTTTAAAAAGAAAAATTAATAGAGAAAAAGTTTTGTAAGATAAAACTTTTAAAACTAGCTTTTGGGAGAGGATAAAAGATTCTGAGATTTAAAGAAAGATTATACTCGAGAAAAGTTTGATTCACACCCTAGGATTTAGAAATCAAAGTAGGGTTGTAAATCAAATGATTTTCAAAAGAGAAGTTTTGAAAAAGAATTTTAATGTTTTCTTCTTTAAAATTGATATAGAAATGAATGTATCTTCGAATAAAACGTTTTGAAAAAAATCAGACAAGAAATTATTTTTAATACATTCAAGTTTAAAATTCAGTCAAAGAAAGAAAACTAAATGTACTAATACTAACGGCTTTTTCAAAAACCAATTTTTACTTAGAATAAACACTAAGCAAATCCATTAGTATCAATATATCACAATTATTTTGTAATGAAATATTAATCAATTATCACAAAGTAATAAAAGAAAATATTTATACTACGAATAATTATGCTGCAGATTTATTTTAATTTACTTAAATTATGGAACCAATATATCACTGAATTGTTTTATATCATCATAATTTAAATAAATCAAAATAAATTAAATACTTATATTGTACTAAACAATTACCAATAACATGCATATATATAAATCAAATAGGCATGACAATCATTCAGTAGAACAATAAGCATTAAGACATATTTTTATTATTAGTGATTTCAGATAAACAACTTGTATTATCACTAATATTAAAAATATTATAATTAATTGCACGGAAATATTAACAAAATTTCATTACTTGATATTTATCAATAATTTCAAAATGCAAGAAATTATGCTTCTAATATTTTATCAAATCAAAATTATGAAACTAATAGACATTGAATTGCTTCAATCCATAATTTTAATAGGATAAAATAATTTCGCTAAATACTAAAATATTCATAAGATTGAATATTAACATCTAACTTCCTACGCTATATCTAATAATTATCACTCTAGCATATTACAATTATACTCATAACAATTATTATTGATATGCGTAAGCTCGAGAAAATAGTTGAATAGAAATTTACAAGTTCTTTAAATATTAACATTTAATACTTGTGATCCTAATTACAACTTCTCGCAAATAAAAATCAAATTTAGAAATATTTCCTAAGTATATAAACTATTGAGAATTTTATACACATGACTTAGAAAATACTTCATCTTCCAATATTAGTGAGTTTTGAAATATGCATTATTTATTTAGAATAGAAATTCAAAATACTGTCACTAATATTAAAAGTATCACAATTATTTGTAATAAAATATTTTAAAATATCAGAGCAAATTATCAGAGCAATTAAGCAAGATATCATTGACCAATATTCATCAAATATTTAATATACAAATAATTAAGCTGCTAACTTTATGCTAAATTATTTAACTACCACATATGCATATAACATTGTAAGTATGATAATTAAACTAATAGCAAAAAAGTATGAGGTACTGTATTTAAAAATAAATTCACAAGTCCTTTAAATATGGACGATTTAATACTTGTGAACTCATTTGAGAATTCCTTGCAGATGGGATTTCCAACATATATGCATATAAATAATATCTCAAGTTCACTAACTAACCTAGACAAAATAAATTCATCAAGTTATTTAGCAAAGATCTACAAGTGATTCTACTAAGGACAACTCTCGAAAGAAATGATACCTGATGTCCTTGTGCTTGTTCCATGAGTGGTGTAGAGAGTATCCAGCAGAGTTGTTGGAGTTGACAGCTTCTAGGAATGACTTCCCTGTCTTTCTTACAACCTGCATCATCTATATCTATATAGCTAATTAGGTTAAACCTATTATCTTCAGGGTACCTGATTCTTAGAATTGGTAATCACCTAAGATATCTAACAATTCATAAATTAGCTATAAGATAAGATTCTCTAGTATCCACTTGGAAACTTGCACATAGGCATATCGAGAATAAAATATATGGTCATTATGCACTTGAATAAGTAATGAGCTGATCATACCTCTATAGCTTGTCACTTCAGTTCATATACCTGATTTGCCCTGATCAAGCTTAGTGGTCTGTTGGCAAGAAGTCTTGGCAGGTCTAGAATCTTCTGAATTGCGCATCTTCAAAAGATCTTTGACTTACTTTAATTGACATCATTCTTTCGAATTACTTATAATCCAAAAAGAATTGCAACTCTTCCAACATGCTCATCTTGTACATATTCTGCATTAACTTAGCAAAATATCTTTTGTACAAGTTTTGTTAGTAGACCCATATATAATACAATCATGGTATTCTACCACTAATATTGAATTGTGTGTGCTTTGTATTCTAAAGAGATATATATGTATATAACTACTCTAATATAAAATCATTTTCAAGTAATTAGCAGTTAGAGTGTCATACCATGTCCTTAACAATTTGGTGGTTGCTGTTAGATTTTGAAAGTCCCAAAGATTTTGTTTCCATCATCGTCGATGTCTTCTACTTGATATTAACCTGTAGCTACCAGATTGGCTTTGTCCCTCATAACAATGCCAATAATTATCCAGTCTCTGAGAACCCTTACTGTACTAATTTCAGCTTCGTCCTGTGGTCTGGGTTCCAGCTTCAGTAGATTCTGCCTTCGAACTTATTGAGATTATCTTGCATTGCAATCACTCAATCTGGATCAATCAGTGCATCTTCAGTATTCTTTGGGATTCCAGATGTTAGATCCCGAAAAATATATATTCATCTTGATTAGCACTTCTAGCCTTTACTCAATAATCTGGATCACTAAGAACTAGACTCCAGGAATGACTTTGACTTCAAACCCTTTGTCTTGGCAGATATGTTCTTGATGTATTCATTTGATCTTCATTGTGTTGAGTACAACTAGTAGATCCTTCTGTTATTTGCACCCTTGAGTTGCTACTAGGATGTATTGAAGATCCTTCACCTTATTAAGTGGATTCTTTTAAAGTTCGTGAGTTGTGTAGTTTCACTACCATTTCCACTAATAGGATCTGAATCATCATCATTATCATTGATTCCTTCTGCAACCTCAGTTTCATCATCAGTATCTGAATTTGACTCTGACGGGAATGTCAAACTTCAAAGATTCAGAATAGTCATTCATTTGAATGCTTGGGAGCTTGGTGTAGTAAGTCGACACATTCAGACTTTCAATCACCTTCTGGTTTTACATCATTTATGCCTTGAAAGCTTTCGACTTCAATGAGTAGCCAAGGAAATTGTTCTTTGAGCTTTAACTTCAAACTTGTCAAGATACTCATCTAAATCTTCAATAAATATCAATTTCCTCCAAACACACGAGAGAGCTTCAGTGTTTGCTTCTGGTTGGCCATTAACTCATATGATGTCTTTTCTCGATCTTTGTTGAAATAAATCAACATGTTATGTTAATTGCTTCAGCTTCAAAGTATCTTTATAAGTGCAGAATTCTTTTAAAACTTCATTCACGAAATTGAGTTCCGATATCTGACTTCAAAGTTCTCACAGCTTACTTTGCTTCCAACTTGATCTTTCTGAAGTGATCAATCTGTTGGGACAATCGAATCATGATGCTGCGTTTTATGATATGAAAACGAACGAGTTTGAATAGAAAATTAACCTTAATCGCTACGGCGCAAGCGATTCAAATCCACGTCTTCTACTGTATTCCCGTATTCACCTTGAGCGAAGTGTGGCCTTCGATCCTCCCAAGGTTGCCTCCCTTCTAACTTTGAGATCTTGGAACCCTAGTTCTTGGTTGCCTCCTTGAACGGCTGCTCACAAAAACCCTAGTTCTTTTCCAACTCATAGCTAGAAGAGAATAAGATGAATATATAGGCTACAGTAGGGATCCTGGATAATTAGGTCGGGCCTTCCAATGACATTCTGGGTCAAGCCCAATGTCATTAAATATTAATTCAATCCACTAAAGAATTAATATTTGCACTACCTCTCCTAATGCCGTAATTTAATTATTTAATTCGGCTCCAATATTATTTGCTTATTAAATTCCCCATGTTTAAGATATCGAATGTCCATTAATTAAATTAATTTCTGATAATTAATTTAATCAATATCTTTTATCCTTGATCATCCACTCAACTTTATAATTATGCAAGAACAAATCTGCCTGCAGGACTAAAGCATAATTATCTTTATGAGCTTTCAAGAGGACATCATCACCCGAATATTTTCGGACACGGTTTCCTTTTATAGTCAATATCCCACTCTGTATGCAATGTCATTGTCCAAAACATAATATTGTGATTAACAAAAAATCACATCACATATGAATCAAAACATGTGCATTGCATACAAGTGTCAATCACTGTATCCGGATTAAGAACCTAAGCAATAATAATATTATAGAATCTTAGTTCTTCTTTATTATCAGAATAGAAGAACAATTCTAATATTTTAATCCCGTTCAATATACACAAAGCATACAAGTATTATTCAATAATCAAGATAGATTATTTCCAAATAATACTTCAGTCATTCCAGTGGTTTGTTTAACTCCACTTAAACTGTGAACATTTATTATATTATATATAGACACTGACAATCTAATCTTCTGTTATCCCATTTGATACTAGATTATCCACAATATATAATATACAAACAGTGTTAAAATACGCATTCAAGATTCTCAATAAAAAAAGACAATGTCATATACTTCAAACGAATAGTTCAGTATACTCCCTAACAATCTCCCACTTATACTCAAGCTATTCTTTGAGTATATCAGTGTTATATTACAAGCAATCCACTACCAATTAAATAACTATTATGTGACCATACATCTGACTCCTATCGCCTCCACATACTGCTCAAAAGCCTTAGCTGGTAAGCTCTTTGTGAAAGGATCTGCCCGGTTGTCCTTTGATGCTATATCAGTCACAATAATATCTCCTCGCTTAACGAATTGTCGTATAAGGTGATACTTACGCTCGATGTGTTTTGCTGCCTTATGGTCTCGCGGTTCCTTTGCATTTGCCACAGCACCAGTGTTATCACAATACACTGTCAAGCTCCTAGGCAAATTAGGTACCACATCTATGTCCAAAAGAAAGTTTTTGAACCATATTGCCTCTTTGGCTGCCTCCGAAGCTGCCACATATTCGGCTTCCATGGTAGAGTCAGCAACGCATTTCTGCTTTACACTCCTCCATATTACAGCTCCACCTCCTAAGGTAAACACATATCCCAAGGTTGATTTCCTCTTATCTCTATCTGCTTGGAAATCTGAATCGGTATATCCTATTGGTAACAAATCTGAGGCCTTGTAAATTAGCATATACTCCTTAGTCCTTCTCAGGTACTTGAGTATAGCCTTTACTGCACTCCAATGTTCCTGTCCTGGGTTTGACTGATATCTGCTAACCATGCCCACGGCAAAACAAATATCAGGTCTCGTACATAACATTGCATACATTAAGCTTCCGCATGCCGAAGCATAGGGAACCGCTTTCATGCTCTCTATCGCCTCTGGTGTCTTAGGACACTGTTTCTTTGATAGAGCAACTCCATGTTTATAAGGTAGGTTACCCTTCTTGGAGTCCTGCATGTTAAAACGAGCCAATACCTCATCAATATAGGGCTCTTGGGATAAAGCCAACATCCTTTTCTTGCGATCCTTTATAACTTTGATCCCAAGGATGTATGCCGCTTCACCTAAGTCCTTCATTTCGAACTGTTTGAACAACCATGCCTTTACCGCTGATAACATCCCTACATTGTTTCCAATGAGTAAAATATCATCTACGTATAGCACTAGAAAAGTCACTGAACTACCCTCACATTTCTTGTACACACACGACTCGCTTGGACATTGATCAAATCCGTATGTCTGGATTACCTGATCAAAGCGAATATTCCAATACCTAGAAGCTTGTTTAAGTCCATAAATGGACTTCTTAAGCTTACATACCAGATGCTCTTGGCCTTCCTTAATGAATCCTTCTGGTTGTTGCATATAGATGATCTCATCATCAAGACTCCCATTTAGGAAAGCTGTCTTGACATCCATTTGCCAAATCTCATAATCGAGATGAGCTGCTATAGATAAAAGAATCCGGATCGACTTTAGCATGACTACTGGCGAAAAGGTTTCCTCATAATCGATCCCTTCTTTCTGAGTATACCCTTTCGCAACAAGTCTTGCTTTCCAAGCTTTTACCTTTTTGTCAGATCCTCTTTTTCTCTTGTAGATCCACTTACATCCAATGGGTTTTACACCTTTGGGTGGTTCCACGAGCTCCCAGACTTGATTTGAATACATAGATTCCATCTCAGATTTCATTGCTTTTTGCCATAGATCTGCATCTTTGTCTTGCAGTGCTTCCTCGTATGTCATGGGATCCTCATCATGTTCCTCAGAGACCAAGTCCGAAGACTCTCCCAATAACATGAATCTGTTGGGTTTACGAATAACCCTCCCACTACGACGAGACACCGGTGTGGTATTAGTGATAGGTTGTGTGTTCTCTTGTGGCTGTTCTACTTGTACTATTGGCACTTGTTCATTATTTGTCTCTCTCACTAGTTCCTCTAAAACGACACTGCTCATGGGTTTATGGTTCATCATATAGTCATCCTCTAGGAATCTAGCATTGGTACTAACAATGACATCCCGATCCTTAGGACTATAAAATAAATATCCTTTTGTTCCCATGGGATAGCCTACAAAAAGCCTTACTTCTGTACGAGATTCTAACTTAGTCACGTTCTTGTTCAACACATGTGCTGGACAACCCCATATCCGAATATGTCTTAGACTAGGTTTTGAACCAGTCCACAATTCTTTTGGAGTCTTAGGAACTGACTTAGAAGGAACTAAATTCAAAAGATAAGCTGCTGTTTCTAAAGCATGTCCCCAAAACGACTTGGGTAATTCTGAATAACTCATCATCGATCTAACACTCTCCAAAAGAGTACGATTCCTTCTCTCCGCTACACCATTCTGTTGGGGTGTTCCAGGTGCAGTCAACTGAGACATGATCCCATTCTTTGATAAGTAATCCCTAAATTCTCCAAGCAAGTATTCGCCACCACGATCTGATCGTAGTGACTTGATACATTTTCCATGTCGCTTCTCCGTTACAGTTTTGTACTCCTTGAACTTGTCAAAGCACTCTGATTTACGGCGCAACAAATAAATGTATCCATATCTAGAATAATCATCAATAAAAGTGACAAAATATTCATAACCACCTCTTGCTTGAATATTCATGGGTCCACATAAATCAGTATGAACCAATTCTAACACTTCTTTGGCTCTATTCCCCTTTGCCTTAAAAGGCCTAGTGGTCATTTTACCTTCCAAACAGGATTCACAGACTGGAAATGGCTCCACTGCCAATGAGCCTAAAGGCCCATCTACTACCAGTCTTTGAATCCTCCTCAAGTTAATATGACCTAATCTTAAGTGCCAAAGATATGTTTGGTTCAAAGAAGAAGGTTCATTTCTTTTAGTAGTGATAGAAGATGTGTTATTTAATACCCTATGTTGTAGTTGCAGTGCAGGTTGATTAGGAGTGATTATGTATAAATTGTCTTGCAATGTACCAGAACATATAACTAGTTTATTCCTCATAATTGAAACATTATGATCCAAACAAACATTATAACCATCCAAAGCAAGTTTAGAAACCGAAATTAAATTCCTTCTAAACGAAGGTACATAAAGACAATTGTTCAAAACCAAATTCCTATCATCACCAAAAGATAAATTAACATCTCCCACTGCAACTACTGCTACTTTCGTAGTATCTCCCATGAACACATATATCTCGTCATCTCTAAGCATTCTGGATTGCTGGAACCCCTGCATAGAATTACAAACATGATCAGTGGCTCTTGTATCTACACACCAAGTGCTCGTAGATATAGCCGCTATATATGTTTCTGTAACTAGAGAAAGAGACATACCAATATTGTTTTTCTTCTTAGGAAGAGGACAATCCTGTTTCCAGTGACCCGACTGCTTGCACCTGAAGCACTTGCCCTTGGGCTTTTTCACAGCACCACCTTGAACTCCCACAGCTTTCACAACTTTCTGTGTCTGGGCCTTTTTCTTCTTCTTGGCTTTCGGCTTAGAAGAAGAAGGTTTCTCAGCCACATTGACTTGAACACTCTGCTAAAAAAGTCCTTCAGCTGCCTGAAGTTCTGTCAGAAGTTCCGCAAGACTATACATCCTTTTGTTCATGGTGTAATTCAAGCGGAACTGCTCAAAACTTTTGGGTAAACTCATAAGGATGATATCGATCTGGGTTTCCCCATCAACCTCAGCACCAAGGATCTCCATCTCATTCAGATGTGACATCATCCTGAGAACATGATCCCTTACAGGTGTCCCTTCAGCCATCTGAGTGTTCATTAAAGCTTTCATTGCTACTTGCCTTGCAGCCCTATTCTGATCTCCAAATAGTTCTTTGAGATTAAAGAGCATATCTGAAGCAGTGGCCATAGCCTGATGCTGATGCTGCAAAACACCTGACATTGCTGCCAGAATGTAACATCGCGACATCTCATCAGCCTTAATCCACTTCTTATAATACTCCTTCTCAACTTCAGAAGCATTCTCAGCAGGCTCCTCTGGCTTGGGTTCATTAAGCAAAATTTGTACTCCTCAGCAGTCAACACAATGTCCAAATTACGTTTCCATTCAATATAGTTAGGTCCAGTAAGTTTGTTATCCTTAAGTATGGTAAAAAGTGGATTAAAGCCCATTATATCCTGAGAATCATACATATAATACATAATTAGAGGGTGTTTAAAAAAATTGGTTCCTCTAACAATTATTTAAAATTAAAACACCAACACTTAAACACCATAGGTTTCCGGTATGCCACGTTGGGTGACTTATATACCACCTAAATTTATTTAAATGTTACTTCGGTCCTACTACTAAATAATTAGTCACGTTAGGGTGATCTATATTATTTTTCATAGCTAAGTATATACCATTATTAAATCTTAAATTATTAATAATAATACTAGATGCGCCTTTTGACTATGATAAATTCTTGCTCCTAACAATAAGATACTACTAAAATTACAAATCTAAAGAGTATTCAGACTGACTGGCCAGGCCGGTGGAAGCATTGCCAAGAGGCTAACCACTTTTCTAGACACCAATCTAAATGGCCAGGTAAGCTGCACGCTTTCCTAGACACCAACGCAAGAATACTCAAAGATGTGTTATTTTAGATTCTCTTCCTAGTTGAGCGTGAAAGCTATCAAAAATAGGGTATCCTTTTATTATTTGAATTCTATGAAACTTAGTACGCCACGTTGGGTGACATATGTACCTTCCAATATTCATAATTAATTTTAGAAGTTTGTTCTAGTAATTTCCATAACACTCTAGACACCATAAATTACATGCCACGATGGGTGACGTATACATAATTTATATTCGACTTAGTGTTAAATTACATACAAACAATAATGGAGACCATGAGATTTAATACCAAATTAATTCCCTCTCCCACTTAGTATTTTACTATGAGGATTTTATCTAGATGCATCGTCCTATGTTATTTTTTCGTAGTCCACATGTATCATAATAACAATACATATAACACATAACATAGCAGCATACTCATCATGATTAAAGCATAATAAAGCAGCCCTATGTCCATGTCGTTCTAGCATGCGAAGGGTTAGTATCACATGGCATAACAAACAAACATGGAACACATAGTAGTAATAATCAAGATCAGCAAACATTATGTAAAATATAATAAAATACATCCACTATTATGGCCCCGAAGAATAATCTTCAAAATCATCCATCGATAAATTTTTGAAAATCTTCAACCGCCTGTTTGACTGCCTAAACGAGCTCAGAATGGCTTGAAAAATCTGGAGATGGTTCCCATCTCAGCCTGTAGGTCTCGTTCTGCCGTTTCCGAAAAGGTATTATTCGCCCCAATCGGATATCGTATGCAAAATCTGTAGCCAGAACAGCGAAGCAGCCACGAAAATAGCATATAGCAGCGGAAGAACTCTGTTTCTCGCATCTTCGTTGATCAAACAATTACATACGACAAATACAACAGAAAAATCTATTCTATTACATCAGATCATAATCTAAATTGAATACAATTCGAATTACAAGATTACAATCAAAATAGAAATCAAAAATTAAAACTAATCATGATCAATCCTCATGATTTAATTTACAACCACGATAAACCACGTGGGATCCAAAAACATAATTACAACCATGGCCATAATAGTGGATAACAACCTGCATCAAAAAAACAATACAAACCCACCACTATATACATACATAATTACGACATGGACATCATATCATATAACGCAGAACCCTAGAACCTGGCTCTTGATGCCAATTGTTGGGACAATCGAATCATGATGCTGCGTTTTATGATATGAAAACGAACGAGTTTGAATAGAAAATTAACCTTAATCGCTACGGCGCAAGCGATTCAAATCCACGTCTTCTACTGTATTCCCGTATTCACCTTGAGCGAAGTGTGGCCTTCGATCCTCCCAAGGTTGCCTCCCTTCTAACTTTGAGATCTTGGAACCCTAGTTCTTGGTTGCCTCCTTGAACGGCTGCTCACAAAAACCCTAGTTCTTTTCCAACTCATAGCTAGAAGAGAATAAGATGAATATATAGGCTACAGTAGGGATCCTGGATAATTAGGTCGGGCCTTCCAATGACATTCTGAGTCAAGCCCAATGTCATTAAATATTAATTCAATCCACTAAAGAATTAATATTTGCACTACCTCTCCTAATGCCGTAATTTAATTATTTAATTCGGCTCCAATATTATTTGCTTATTAAATTCCCCATGTTTAAGATATCGAATGTCCATTAATTAAATTAATTTCTGATAATTAATTTAATCAATATCTTTTATCCTTGATCATCCACTCAACCTTATAATTATGCAAGAACAAATCTGCCTGCAGGACTAAAGCATAATTATCTTTATGAGCTTTCAAGAGGACATCATCACCCGAATATTTTCGGACACGGTTTCCTTTTATAGTCAATATCCCACTCTGTATGCAATGTCATTGTCCAAAACATAATATTGTGATTAACAAAAAATCACATCACATATGAATCAAAACATGTGCATTGCATACAAGTGTCAATCACTGTATCCGGATTAAGAACCTAAGCAATAATAATATTATAGAATCTTAGTTCTTCTTTATTATCAGAATAGAAGAACAATTCTAATATTTTAATCCCGTTCAATATACACAAAGCATACAAGTATTATTCAATAATCAAGATAGATTATTTCCAAATAATACTTCAGTCATTCCAATGGTTTGTTTAACTCCACTTAAACTGTGAACATTTATTATATTATATATAGACACTGACAATCTAATCTTCTGTTATCCCATTTGATACTAGATTATCCACAATATATAATATACAAACAGTGTTAAAATACGCATTCAAGATTCTCAATAAAAAAAAGACAATGTCATATACTTCAAATGAATAGTTCAGTATACTCCCTAACACAATCATCATCTATGATATTTTGTCTGTTGAATGCACGAACATCACCAAATTGTAACTAGGGTTGTCATAAACCACCACCAAGCATATTTCTTCATGACATAATTTGCTTCAGTGTGATGTTTTCATTGACTTCTCTATGTAACATACTTCAAAATGTCCTTCTAGATAGAATTCCAAATGAATCAGTCCTATCACCAATTTCATCTTTATCGGAGAATACATTGTCTTGTTCACCAAGTGTGAGAGCTTTTTATGCCATAGCAAACTCTTTACTGATTAAGCCTTACTGAAAAGTTCATTTCACCTTTGCATATTGAATTTCATGTCAGCTACGAACAAATTTCCTCATTCTCAGTTGAGTGAGCTGCCACCCTTCTTGTTTGAGATCAAACACTTTTCTTTTTCAATGCTTTTCCAGAATACCCTTGATAAAGAATTCCCTAGTGCCCTATAGATAGTGCTTAAGCCCGTTGACAAGAAAGATGCTTCCACTGATGACAATTCCAAATATAGTCAAATCCCTTGTACATCATTTGTTGTCATCTCCAAAGGTTGCCGTTGGGTAGGCTTTCTCAACCAACTGTGATGTCAGAGCTTTAATCTTGATCATATGCCTCGAACAATAAATATTACGAAGTCACATAACTTTTGCCTTTTGTTACATACTCTGCAATCACAAATGATTAAGCTTCTTGGTACTCAACTTTAATTGAGTCCAGATGGGTTAGAGATATTACTATCTACAGTGGTAACAACGGCTTCAATATGCATAAAAGCACATGGATAGAAGAACTAATAAATTAATTACTAATTCTGTCTAATCCATTTCTATTGTTGTCTAACATTTTTAACTATCTCTAATTACCTAAGTCAGTTTTAGATTTAGCTTCGAATCTATAAATGTTACTGACTACTTAGATAATTCTACCATATTTTATTATTCTATCCCTAATAAGCAATGCATGATATGATATGACATTTAAGTGCAACTATGTGAGTGAGAGCAAATCATGTAAAAATAAGCACATAAACAATTTCAAGAATATGCAGAATATTTGAATAAGACATTATGAGCAATATAAAATTTCACATACACTTAACAAGTCATTTATCATAATAAGAACAAATATAAAATATCTTATATATGACCTGTTTTCCTATTAGTAATTTTCACAACATTAGCAGATGTATTAAATCACAGAATATTTAAATCAAGTTCCAACAAATGTTCAAGGATACACCTAACCGTCTAGAATACCCTATCTAATTCTAGATATTCATTTTACTGCATAGACAATTAAGTATGAAATGTACTTATTTAAACTCATGAATCCTTGCATGCAATCTTATTCTTAGCAATTAATTAAGCATTTAAGTCCTGAGATGATAACATGCTGACATGAATATAATACATCTCAATACCTAATAATCATACAGTTCTGAATTAGATAAATGTATACTAGTTAGAATGTGTACCTGTGAAGTGCTTAGTGATTCATCTCCAGTGTTGGTCATTGATGCCAGATATCCATTTAGTTCATCACTGTCACTGATAGAATCAGCCTTGCATTTAACTTCATGAACAAACGCTTTCCATTGCTGCATCCTCACTAATGCTTGAGATTCCTGCTTTAACCCAATATAGTGTCTGTCATCTTTTGCTTGTACAGACTTCTTCAAACTGTGTAGCAAACCCCTAATCTTGTCTTTCTATTTTAAACCATCCCTGTCTTGCAACCGCCTCTTGAATTGATCTTGAAAATCTCCTTCATGGAATCTATAGGTAAGTACCTTAGATTAAGAATTGGGATTCCGTCTGAATCTGATGTCACTGAACTTCCATTTGCCCTGCAGGCTTGACTTGCAGTCCAGTTCTCAAGATATTCCAAAGTGTCAAATTTACATGCAACACCTTGACCACTACCTCGAGCTACAACATCTTCAATTCAGCTTCTAGGATCATTTCTTTTCTATTCAGAGGTTCTCAACCTTGAATTCAATCAAATTTAGTTCCTGGGCCACAAATACAGTGGATATGCTAACAACCTGCTTTACCAAATATTGTCTTCTTCAGCTCTTGTTCTGGTTCATAGGCCTTCAGCACATACGAGTCTTTTACAGACAAAGTGGTTATATCATTAAATCCCTGTTGGATGTATCCATGTGTTCCAGATGATCTGCAGTGCTAGCACGAACTTCCTGTAATCTCCCTGCAGAATAAACTTTAAGGCTTGTACTGAGATATCAGGTAGTCTAGTCTGTTTTCCTTCACTACTTCAAACCCCTTAGATTTTTCATCCAAAAATACAACTCAAATTTCTCAAAAATTGTACCCAAATTAATCTCTTCTTTTGCAGCTTCCAAAATATTAGTGGGATCCTATGGAGTAAACCTCTGAGAAAATTAATACCACAATTTCTTCAACATGTTCCAGAATCAGCTTCATTGGATAATCTTCAGTCAATTTTAGTTGTCTTTAATACCCGGAAAAATCTTCATCTACAAACCCTTAAGCACCCTCTAATTAATATTTAAAAAAAAATTAGATTTACAGAATTTTTAATTTTCTTAGAAAATAAATTAATCAAAAATAAAAATTTACAAATAATTAATTTTTAAGAATATTTGAAATATCTTAAAATTTAAAAATCCATAAATTAATATTTTAAGAAAAATTTTAGTTTTCAAGAATTTTAAATTTTCTGAAAAAATAAATAAATCTAAAATAAAAATTTTAAAAATAAAGGGTACAAAAATTGGGGAGCCAAACTGCATTTTAGAGACAAGTGGCGCCTAAGTTTTGTGGCGCTTGTACAGTAGAGACCCTGTACAGGCGCAACAAACGGCTGAATAAAATCAAGTGGCGCCTCTCCGTTGCCTGCTCTGTACAGGCGCAATATACACCAAAAATAAGTTGCGCTGCTTGTTGCTTTACAATTCTCGCGCGTGTACATGGTGCCTTCGATTTTGGTGGTGCTTTCACTTCTCCGCGCGTGAATGACGAAGACTTCATCTTGTCCAATTCTGTCAAGTTTGGTGCAACATACTGGCCAAGTTAAATGGACCACAAAATTGTTAAATAGATTTAAAAGAAAAACATTTATAAAATTTAAAAAATAAATTAATTAAAATTTATAATATAAATTAATAAAAGTTTATAAATTTTTTTTATTAAAGTTTATAAAATAAATTTAATATTAAGTTTATAAAATAAACTAATTAAAATTTATAATATAAACTAATAAAAATTTATAAAACAAATTTTATAAAAGTTTATAAAATAAATTTAATATTAAGTTTATAAAATAAACTAATTAAAATTTATAATATAAACTAATAAAAGTTTATGAAATAAATTTTATAAAAGTTTATAAAATAAACTTATTAAAAGTTTATAATTAAACTTATTTAACAAGGCCTCCTCATTCTGAGTCCAACCAGCCTTGACACCCTGAGCTTCACTGAGTTACAGATCTTGATTTGTATATCAATCATTCAGCTTTGATACCAACTAAGTACAAGAATGTAGACTAACTAGACTCTGATTATAAAATTTCAGAGACTAGAAAGACTTATTACAAATGAGCTATACTAAATCTTGTTCTAATATTTTGTTGGGTCCCGAAGTATCGTAGAAGGGGGGTTGAATACGGTACTCACAATAATTTAAATTCTTTTCAGAATTTGCGGATAAATAAATTATTGCTTCATAGTGGGTTTGGCTATTTGTAGTGTTTAGGTGAGCTACTTACTAATTTTCTGTGTGTCCGGATAAATCAATTAGATTCAAGAAAATTAGCAAGTAATTAAATGAGACAAGTTTCCGGGAATATATCTTTCGTATATAAACCCAGAGGGGTGCTACACCCAGTTAAAAATATAACTGGTTTCCAAAGAACAAATTAGTTATTTGCTACTAACACAAAAATATTAGGCTCAGTTCCTATACAAATATATCTAAATTAGTACAAGGAAAACTGAGTCCGTAGGGAGTGATATCTAGGAGCCCTGAGCATTTTTTGTTAAAGAATCAGGTCCTAATATCTGACCGGGAGCAAGGTATGGGTGTGTATAAATTATTCTCTTGCTCCGGCCATGGCTGCTCTCTACTTATTTTTGTTGAAGAAGATGACCCTGAATGATTGACTGTTATCTTTTCTATTTGCGTAGTCTTATAATTCAATAAAGTAGGCTGCTTGAATTTGATTGGCTGAGGGCTATGTGGAGCCAAGAAATATTTGTTGCGCCAAGACATTTTTGTGGTGCTTGAATATTCATGTTGCGCGAAATGTTGTGCTTCAGTTTGATTTACGTGGTCAAAGTGCAATTTAATCACTGCACTTTGACCCTCTTTTCATTGCTTGACTGAAGTTCCCTAACTTCCATTTCTTGTATCAAAGTCGTCACATTACACCCTGTACCCTGAGCTGTTTCTGTTCTTCGACTGTAGTTCAGAAACTTTCACTTTTCGTACCAAGGTTGTGACACTTTGCACCCTGCACCCTTTGAGCTGTTTAGTTGTTAAGCTGTTAGCTGTTAGCTGTTTGGTTGTAGCCTCTACAAATCACTTTTCATACCTTAATAAATAACTGTTATTTCAAAGTACGTTCTTCAACTTAATAATTCTTCTATAGTTAATACTCAGATTCCTTTCACAAACTGCCGACGCCTAGTGCAACTGTTCTGGTTCACAGATGACTAACTCTGATCCAGGTCTTCGTATTATAGCTTTACTTGCATTGTTAAGTTTGCAGCAACTTCATTGCTTCGAACACTGACTATCAATAAACACTGTAACTTCACTGGAATCTTTTCTGGTACTTAGAAAACATCTCCATTACTACCACAATCTTGAATACTTCATTCTCTGTTCTTCACTGACGCTTGAACATACAAATGAACTTCTTTCAGTGAGTATAACTCCAAGACTGCAGTTGTCTTCTTAGTCCTTTGTCTTTACCATGTCTTCAATTCTTCTAGATTCCTATTCTTCGAACACTGTCTATCTTCAATCAATGCTGGTACACTAAAATCTTCTAGTGACACTTTATACTGAATCTTCAACACTTCTGAAACCCTAAAAGTTTTTACACATTATTTTTCACTGAGGCATGAACATATTAATGAACTTCTTTCAGTGACCTGTAGTAGACTTCAAAACTTCTTCTAATGTCTTGATTCACTGTATCTGCCTTGTCTTCATTTCTTCCTGATTTCTGTATAGGTGTAGTATTATTTACTTGTCATGTTCTAGTGTTGAGTTATCACGATTACTGTTCATATAGCTTCGTAACCACCAACATATTTTGTACATCATCAAATGAATAAATTCCTAACAATCTCCCCCTATTTATGCTTTATAAAAAGTAAGCATAAATAAAGATTTGATGATGTCAAAACTAAAGAATGATACAATTATTTTAAAAAAAAATCTGTATAAGGAAAAAGAGTTGTTTCTCACTTGATCTTCTCAAAAGCTAGATTATTCTACAAAAATGAATTCAACATATTTTCCTCCACAATATCAAGAGCTTCACCAACATACTTCTTTAATTTCTTCATCTCTTCATTTGAACACTTGATTTGATAGTAAGCTGCTCTCAGATTATTTGCACTGCTTTCTTGTTCCTTCAAATCCTTTAGCATTAGAACACTAACTTTTCCACTCATAGGTTGAAATCCAAAGTAATGACCCACACCTTCTTGAAATTTAATTTACTTTTCTTCTACTGGCATGACTTGATCATTTCCTTCAGCATCAACATATTTTGAAGAAAATTTGCCCATTTGTCGATTTGTTTGTCTCTGCATAGTCAGCTTCCTGTCAATCTCTTTGAACCATTTGCGTGTGATAGCTTCTTTGCTTTTGTTTACTTCATATGAAATTTGTAGGAGAAATCTAACATACTATAATTCCTCAGCCTGTTTGAAAAAGATAAAGTTTGATTGACTGATCCATTTTGCAAATCCACCTTCTAAGAAGTATACCAACATCTCATTTTTCACTCTTTTTGTACCTTCTGGCATCTTTTTTTCAAAAACATTGTAAATAATTTGAGCATACACCACTTTGTTTAAGTTCTTTTGTGTGATCCTTTCAAATTTCCTATCTTTCAATGATTGAGGTTCCCTGGATAGAGTTGATGTTCTATCAATGTCTAATTCTTCAAAACTTCCAAGACCTGTCTTCTTTTTGGCTTTCAGTTATAGATTAGATTGACTACATTTCCAGTAAGATGGTTCTTTGACCTCATCAAGTCTGACTTTTTCTTTTGCTTATCAGAGTCTGGCGTAGACTCTGACTTCCCATGTCCAGTCCCTGACTGGTGTGTTTGAGTTTTTGCTATTCCAATCATTCCAGATTGTTTTTGTTGCACACCATCAGGACCCCTAGGATCATGAGAACTATCACCAGCTTCATCATCACCATTTCTTCTCCTTTTAACTCCCTTTTTAGCTTCATTGCACACCTCATCCTTATTTCTCCTGAAAGAATCACCAACTTACTTCTCCCCCTTTTTGACATCATCACCACTTGTGACAGCCAAAAGAATCTGCTCAAGTACAGTGGAAATATTGGCTTGTGCTGCAATGACTGAATCAACCTTGGTGTTTAAAGCAGATATTGTAGATTGAAGCTGAGCTTGATTTGCAGTGATATCAGCAATAACATCCTTGAAAGCAACTTCTTTGGATAATTGAAGGGAGTGAATCCTGTCAAATCTAGTACTGAGCAAAGAAGTTGTATTATCTACACCAGTAAGTTTAGTTTGAATATGAGAAATGTCCTTGACCACATTAGCTAATTGTTCAGCAACATTCTCTGTCTCAATTTTAACATCTCCAACAATTGCTTGATCTTCTTCACCAGGATAGTGACCATGTTCTTGTAGAAGAGATTTTTTCTGAAAGGCCTTAAGTCTCTCAGACTGATGAATATTCAAGATGCAGACAAATGTTACTTTATCATCTATCCTTTTTTGTTGTGCAGACTCCCAAGACTAAGGAAACACTTGATCAAAATAGACAAAAGATGGATTAACTAGTCCATCATCCTCAGAAGTGCAATCCTCATTAAGAGATTCAATCTTGGTAATTGGAGGTGTAGACTCTGGTGGTGTGGTAGACTCTGAAACTGTAAAAGGGACTATAGACCCTGAATCCTCCTTAGAGTGATCAGAGTCTGTAGACTCCGAAAGCCTAGCTCTTATAGGCATGATCAAAAGTGGTTCTTCTAACTTCAATTCTGCAGTCTCAGTCTGAATAGTAGTATCATCCACCAAAGCTTCCATGACTCTTTCTGATCTTCTAGCTAAAGAAACCACTAAATGGTGTTGTGGTCTTTCTATAAATGATTTTTGTGCAGCTAGAGCCTCCTCCTTTTTGCTAATCTGCATAATTAACAAGAATGAATTTTCATCCATCCCCTGCCCCAACTCATTGGACCAACTCTGAGGAAAATCTTGATCCCAATAAGTGAAGCTAGGTTCAGGATACCCTAATCTTTCATCCTCACAGTGGGGTTGGGCACCCACTCTCTCTTCCTCACTCAGGATCCTCTCCTTTTTCCTGGACCAGTGTTAGCCTCTCAATTATTTTTTCACTCAATGTGGAAGGTGCACTAAAAAATCCTATAGAAGAGGGGTTGAGAGAATAATTATGTGTTACAGTACCTGAACCACTTGGATGGAGGGGTACCCCTTCAAATGTCTGCAAGCTATGGGTTTCCACCAAGGGGTGAGCAACAACAAACCCTGAAGCCTTACAAGCTTCTTCTTTCTTTCCAGAGTCTGATGGCTCCAGTATTCCAGTCTCAGGGTCTACTCTAGACTCTAACTGCTTCAGTATGACTTCATTAGAAGTCAGAGTCTGAGTGTCACCATCTTTGACTGTTGGTGCATGAGACTCCCCCTCAAGGTGGATAGACTCTAATAGAATAAATTGAATAAATTCTTTATGAGAATCCATCAGAGTCTGTCCTCCTATATCACTGGGGTTCCTAATTGTATAGTTTAGAGTTGTAAAGGAGGGCCTATTAGCATATTCCCCTGCCCTACCATCACCCAACCTCTGACTAGGTGGTTCTTGTATGGGTGAGGCTGACTGATCATCTTTATCACTAGTCACAACTGGTGCACTGGTCCCTTCCTCCAACTTCCTAGCATCTCCTGTTACCTCCTATGGTTCAACCATAGTTAATGCATCCAAATTGCCATTTAGAAAAGTCCTTGCATGGATTGCATTGATGGCCTGGGCAAAATTCATGTGAAAGGAATCCTGTAGTTCCCTTGTAATCTTCTGATAGTATGAGCCCTTGATTTGATCCAATCTACTTTCATAGGTTGGATAAATATACTTGTTGGCCACCTTTCCTACATTGTGGATAAGAAAATCAACCACCTTTCTTGGAAGAGGCTGAATAGTTGAAATCTAATCAATAGTTGTCCTGTAGGTAACTCCTTTATCCCAAATTACTTCATAGTCAAAAACTGGCTGTTCAACCTCAATTTCCAACTCAACAACAGACTCTAATTCTCTCCTTTTGTGGACTTTAAGCTTTTTAGGCTTGTGTTTGATTTGCTTTTCAGAGTCTGGCACACTAAGTGCTTTGAGAACTTCATTTGTTTTAACTTCTATGAACCCAGCTGCTATAACTTGAAATGAAGAGTTGAATAGGTAGCTATAGAGATTTTTGACCACATCTTGTGCAGACATTTGTAGCTCCATTTCCATTCTCTTCCTAAGGGCTGAATAGGTTGTGAGAAGATCCAAGACTTGTTGTCGTGACTTGTAGAGTTGACGATCTTCTAATGATTCCACCAATAGATATAGAAATAGCACTACCTCATCATTTGGAATAATGATTTCATCAATGAAACATGAGGATGCATCCACTGGCATTCCTTCCCAAAATGTTTCATGATCAGAGTCTAAAGGCAGTCTAGACTCTGACTCAACATTAGACTCTGGATCATGTATTTTCTTGCTTTCATAGTCTGGCCCTGCAGGAGCCTTGGGAGCATCTATTTCCTGCATAACAGGGTTAGTAGCAATAATAGGCTTGTGTGTGTGTGCAGAATAAGCCTTCCTTAACCTCTTGTATTTCTTAGCAAAAGATTTCTCAATAGACCCAATTTGAGAATCTTGAAGTGCTTCCCTAGGTTTGTCAGAGTCTGTAGCCTTTTGAGAGTCTACAGACTTGGCTTGAAGGTTAGAATCAAGTGTATCATGACCCTCTTTTATCAAAGAGAACCCTTCAACCACCTGTTTCTCTAGGGGATTGAGCTCCTCATCACTTGGCTCATCTACAAGCCTTGATTGTACTAGTTTCATCCTCTTTACAACTGGTGCCTGTTGAGAGACACCAGAGGTTGGTTACTTTTTAGATTTTGATTTTGAAGATTGTTTAGGTGAAAGGGATTTGGTTACTTGGGTAGGTGCAGAGGGGTTCTCTATTACTTGTTTTACACCATTTCACCACCAAAAAATGAAGAATTATAGATAGAAGGCTTGTAGTTAGAGAGTTTTACCTGCATTACCTTTGGATATGTCATGACAAGCAAACTCTTCTTCTTGTCATCTATTCTCTTGATGTCAGAGAATATCCTCCTTTATTCTTGTATTCCAGCACACAACAATCATCTGCAAGCTTGGCAGACATGTCAGGAATGAAGTGGTTCAAGAGAAGTATCAAAAATCTATGATAGTAGACTTTCTTTATGCCCTCTTACACATTATTTAATTTAGCTCCCATCTGAGTGAGCAACATGTCACCAATGTTGATCACCTTGTTAAACAGGAGACTGTGACCAATTTGATAAGTAATAAAGGTAATAGCATCAAAACCACTACACTTACCAGTGAAACACTTAGCAATTTGGTAAAAGAAAAAGGACCATTCTTTCCTTAAGTAAGGCCTAGTTATTTTACTCATATCTTCTAAGCTAGCAGAATAACCTATTGCTTTAAACATGCTTTTGATTTCATCATCAGACACTGTATTATCAGAAGAAAACTTGACAGGCAATTGAAACACATAATTTATCACATCAGCAGTGACATCAAAATTGAAGTCACCAAAGGTAAACATAATCTTACCTGATTGATCCTGAGAAGGATCAACTACCTTGGCTGAACTCCAAGCTTGAGAGACATCATCCATGTGAATGACTGATGATTCTTTCAGTGTGTAGCTGAGCTCAGATTGTTCCAAGAAATCCATCATAGGATAGTAGTCAGCGTCTACCCCTTTCTTGTCTCCAAGAGCTGCAACATGGTTCGTGGTCATAAATTCAAAATTCCCAAAAGTGAATGCAATTGCCTTGGGTCCCCTCATGACAGTTGAGATAGCAGCCATTGAAATTGTTGAGTTAAGAGTGATGAAAGTGCTTGAAAAAATTAGATAGGATTCGTGGAAAGCTCTATGAATATTTCTGCCTTAGAAAATAATTTGCAATAAACAGGTGAGTAAAATGTATGAGAATTTTCTATTTTTTTAAATTGCAAACAATACACATGAGTCTACAGCCTATCATCAGTCAAAAGTAACTGTTAACGCATATTTCAAGTCAATTGAAAAGTTTAAACGTAATCAGAGTCTATAGGCGCGAATATTAACCGTTTCAAGGTCTAGGTGCCTAAAACATTTTTAGAGTCTACAGACTCGTCAGAGTCTACAGACTCGTCAGAGTCTACAAACTCGTCAGAGTCTACAGACTCGTCAGAGTCTACAGACTCGTCAGAGTCTAGGAGTTAGACTCTGTCAAGATACAGTACTTCAAAATTTTTGTAAGAGCAAATCATAGTTTGAGAAATCAGGGACTATAATTAAAGTACATACCTTGCTTCCATTAAGATTGACCACTTACATATTTAACATACCTAATTCACCTACTAGTTTGAGAAATGTAGATTCATCAAGTGGTTTGGTTAATATGTCTGCAATCTGTCTGTCAGTTGAAATATAATGAAGTGTCACAGTGTCATTCTCAACATGTTCTCTAATAAAATGATACTTGATATCAATGTGCTTTGTTCTAGAATGTTGGACTGAATTCTCTGCAATTTTAATAGCACTTGCATTGTCACAATACATAGGAATATTTGAGAAAGTTAGTCCATAATCAAGTAACTGATTTTTCATCCACAGAATTTGAGCACAATAACTTCCAGCTGCTATGTATTCAGCCTCAGCTGTTGAGGTTGAAAATGTTTGTTGTTTCTTGTTAAACCAAGAAATTAACCTGTTGCCAAGAAATTAGCATTGACCTGTTGTGCTTTTCCTATCCACTTTGCATCCTGCATAGTCAGAGTCTGAATAACCAATTAGTGAAAAATCTGACTCTTTAAGATACCAAAGTCCAAGTGTTTGTGCACCCTTGAGATATCTGAATTTTTTTATAGCTAATAAATGTGATTCTCTTGGGTCAGCCTGAAATATAGCACACATGTATGTTACAAACATTATATCTGGTCTATTTGCAGTTAAATATAGCAATGAGCCAATCATACCTCTATAACTAGTGTTGTTAACTTTCTTACCCTTTGGGTCAAAGTCTAGCTTAGTGATTGTTGACATGGGAGTTTTGGCAGTTGCACAATCTTGCATATCAAACTTCTTCAACAGGTCTTTCACATACTTTGATTGATTGATGAAGATTACATCATCATTCTGTTTGACTTGAAGTCCCAGAAAGAAGTTCAATTCTCCCATCATACTCATTTCATATTTTGACTGCATTAATTTGTTTAACTTTTCACAGAGTTTTTCATTAGTAGAACCAAATATAATATCATCAACATAAATTTGAACAAGCAAAATATCACCTTTATGTTTTCTAATAAAAAGAGTTTTGTCAATGGTACCTCTTATGAATTCATTTTCAAGAAGAAATTTTGATAGAGTTTCATACCATGCTCTAGGTGCTTGCTTCAATCCATATAGTGCCTTGTCTAACCTGTAAACATGATCAGGAAACTTTGGATCAACAAATCCTAGCGGCTGCTCCACATAGACTTCTTCTTCTAACTTCCCATTCAAGAAGGCACTTTTCACATCCATTTGATACACCTTGAATTTTGAATGAACTGCAAATGCAAGAAACATTCTGATAGCTTCCAATCTTGCTACTGGTGCAAAAGTTTCATCATAATCAATTCCTTCCTCCTGAGAGTATCCTTTTGCAACTAGACTTGCTTTATTTCTAATCACAGTCCCATTTTCATGAAGCTTGTTTTTGAACACCCATTTGGCTCCAATAGTTGATCTATCTCTTGATCTTGGTACAAGTTTCCACACTTTATTTCTCTCAAATTCATTCAATTCTTCTTGCATTGCAATTATCCAATCAGGGTCTTATAATGCTTCCTCAACTTTCTTAGGTTCATTCTTTGAGATAAAACAACTATAAAGACATTCATTTTGAGTGGTTACTCTAGTTTGTATACCACTCTCAGGATCCCCAATTATCAAATTAGGAGTGTGATCCCTTGTCCATTTTCTAACTGATGGAAGATTGATTCTTGAACTTGAAGCTCCCCTAAATCATTGGCATTTCCTATGTGTGAGTGAAATTCAAATGAAGAAGCTCCCCTGAATTGTTTGTCTCTGAGAAGAATTCAGAATTTCCTGATCCAGACCCTGAAGAGTTAGACTCTGAAAAACTTGATTCTTTCTGTCTAGACTCTGTCTGGATAGACTCTGAATTATTTAGAGTTGAATTTTATGGCTCCCCCTCAGAGTGTGCAGGATTTTGTATTATTTCAGGAGTTATTTGAATCTCATCATCCTCACCATCTTCATCTATCTTAGAACTTTTAAAATTTTCAAATTCCAATGTTGTAGTGTTAGGAATTATGAGTTTTGATGATAACAAATTACTTAGAATTTCAATAGGGACTCAAAATTATTTTTGTAACTGATCAATGGATATGACTTATAAATATCCATTGATTAGGAAACCAGCTATCAGTTGAAACTTGTTTCTCAACTGATAAACTGGATTGTAGCATTGATTTATGTTTCACTATCAATTGATTGTATTACCTCGATGGATGCAATGATGTAGTCAACTGATGTTATTGACTTCAATTTCTAGCTTCTCAACAGATGTGAAGAATGGCTGATCAATTGTAAATATTCTAAGTCAGAATTCTCACAAGTGAAGTGATCAACTGATGTTGAAGTCGATGGATGAAGACACTACTCAACGGATGAAAGCTATCAATGGATAATTACAGTCAACGGATAAAGAATCATCAATGGATAAGGAGTCGATGGATAGCTCAATTATCCATCGACACATCAACTGATCAACAGATATCCTATCCATCGATGGATAAGCAAAGGTGAATCAACTGATAAGCTGAACATCATTTATCAGTTGATTAAAGTTTCCCTATTTAGCTAAAAGCCAGATTTCACGGGAACAGTGCAGAAACTGAATCATTGGAAGACAGTCCTGTCAGGACTGTGAAGACTTTCTAGGCAACACAGCATCCAAGGAATATCTTAAGACAAAAGACACTTCCAGAGCTAGTAAGTTCTACAAGGAAAGCTGTGAAAAGGAGCTAGTTTCTATTTTTATGTAAACAGTATAAATTGTAATATTATATTGTTATCAGTCGATAGAAAACTAGAGGAGTAGTTGTTGTTTATAAAAAGCAACAACACAGTAGCAAAGAAGTTGTTGTTTTGTAATAGAACTCAAGAAAAGCAAAGTAGAAAATCAGGCAGAACTTGTAATGCTTTTCTAGATTCTACATTCAACTTTGTACGCAGCTTAGTATTTTTACTAAGATCAATTGAAAGCAAAAACACACTAGTGGAAAAACAATCCACTAGTAATTTTTAATCTTGTTGTTTCTGTTATCAACACTTTAGTTATCCAGTTCTTAGTTACATCAATCTTAATTAAACACTCTCTTTGTACAAACTTATTTCCGCAAGAAGTTGACTTAATTCTTAAGTTTGTATTCAACCTCCCCTTCTCCAAACTTAGTGTACTTAAGGGCGAATAACAATTGGTATCAGAGCAAGCTTTCGACAAACAGAAAGTCAAGATCTAAAAGTACATCAAGAATGGGTCAAAGAGAAACAGGAGTTAAGATTCCAGTTCTAGAGAAAGATGAATATTTTCCCTGGAAAGTAAAAATGCACTTGCATCTGCTATCTATTGTGTTGGGTTCCGAGGCATAAAACGCAGCGGATAAACGTAAATATAACGAAAATTTTCGGAACCCAAACGCAGGATCATGTATAAGAATTGACGGATTATGGTGATAATCGAATCATACCTATTAAGATTTTGAATGCCACGAACTCAACGGAGATCCTTGCTATCACGATTTGTGTCTTCCTCTCGAAAGCACCTCTATGGTATCCACACGAGCACCTTCAAGAACGTCTCACGATCTTGAACACGGAACGGAAGTACTAGCCTCCTTTGATAGGTTTCGAATTCTCTCTGCCTCTTCCTATGCTGCCTCTTCTGCTAGGGTTTATACAAAAACGTACAAGCCATTTAACCTATCATTATCTATTTATAATGATTGGCTAATGGGCCTTTTTAGCAAAAACCTAACCCATGTAGGCATAGGATTAAATAATAAAACATGCTTCTATTATTTAATTAATAATTAAGTCACACTTAATTATTATTGGCAGAAATATAATTCTTCAAA
Organism: Oenanthe sinensis; assembly: GCA_028671895.1. NCBI lineage: Eukaryota > Viridiplantae > Streptophyta > Magnoliopsida > Apiales > Apiaceae > Oenanthe > Oenanthe sinensis. Next base: position 26,899,986 of record CM053813.1, on the reverse strand, counting down.
TTCGAATTTATTTCAATTAATTAAGTCTCACTTAATTAATATAATAAATTCAAATTAATCATCAATTAATTTAAATCTATAATTTAAATTAACTATTCCTCTAGGTGCTCTATGTGTGTGACCCTATAGGCTATTATTTAATTAGCAATAATTTTATTCTCCAATAAAATTATAAACAATGAGCGGTATCTAGTAATACATCATTGCTACCTAATTAAACAATAATTAAATCGTGATTCGATAAAACCTTTCGTGATTAATGTTTCCGTGTAATATAATCCCTTTAACCATATATATTATAGATTAAACTCGAGGCATGTATTTAGTCATCCTCTTCAACATTTAATCCGGGTTTACTTGATCCATGAGTAGACTATGAAAAACAAATCATTATTTGAGCACGGCCATGCATTTTATAGTCTCACTCAATCAAGAGGCCAATAATATCTCTCCTAATTATAGGAGGGTTAAATCCTTTATCTATCATTCATATTTCTCATACGACTCATGATATACCCGATGTCCACTTTTATCATCACCCGGTCAAAGGTAACTTTTAATGTAGTCAAAGTATATCAATCCTCGTATAGAAATATAATGATCTCAAGTCAGAGGATCATTACACCATTATCACTGTGAGTCTTTCTTATGACTTAATTAAACATGAAGAATCTCACTGTGGGTCTGTCCAGTACCATGTACCCTTACATGTACCTATGTATTGACTTTAGTATCCCCATACTTATAACCAATGAGATGTGGTTATCTGTCAAACAACATACTAGTCTATTTATGTATTATTATTGTCCTATCATAATAATACTCGACTAGGGAACCTTTAAGAATATGATATATTATATAATCTCAAGTTCAAGTCATGTACTTAAACTATATAACGAGTATCATGATTCTAAGGACATTTATTATGCTAACAAATATATCGCAGTAATTAAAGTCATAATAAATACGTTTATTGAATAATCAAATGACATAAATGTTTATTAAAAGGAAAAATTGTATTGCCTCTAGGGCACCTACACTAACATATTGATCCTTCCTATGTTCATTGCATAGAGAAAGGTCCACATGTGCCTATGAAAATAGTTACAAGTGTAAATGCAGACGGTACTCAAGCACCAGACAAACTCATTCCTAAATCTGTGAGTGAGTATACAGATGAAGATGAAAAGGAAGTACACAAGGACAAAAAGGCCATGAATATTTTGTTTAATGGTCTTGACAAGGACATGTTTGACAATGTCATCAGTTGTACAACCTCCAAAGAAGTCTGGGACACTCTTCAAACCCTCTGTGAAGGTACTGAGCAAGTAAGAAAGAACAAGATGCAACTCTTGATTCAAAAGTATGAGGCCTTTCACTTCAAGGGTGGTGAAACAATAAATGATACATATAGTAGGTTTCAAAAGCTGTTGAATGAGCTTAAACTATATGGAAGAGTTTATGCTGTTGAGGACACCAACCTCAAATTCTTGAGGTCCCTACCCAAAGAATGGAAACCAATGACTGTCTCTATAAGGCAATCTCCTGACTTTAAAGATTATACCTTGGACAAGCTGTATGGCATCTTGAAAACCTATGAGTTGGAGCTACAGCAAGATGAGGAAATTGAGAAAAGTCAGAAGAGAGAAAAGTCCATTGCTTTGATGGTCAAGGAAAAGCAAGTTGCAGAAACAGATGAAGATGCTGATTTCAAAGAAGGGAAGAAAGAAGGTCATGGCAATGGTGCAAATTATGTTAGATATGATGAATCTTCTACTGGTAAAGGAAAAGAACTTTGTGATAGTGATGAGTCACTCATCAAAGATGAAATGGATGAAATAGATGAGCATTTAGCTTTTCTATCAAGAAAATTTTCCAAACTCAAGTTCAAAAGGAATCCAATGCAAAGTTCAGGAGAGACACTCAAGAAGGCAAAAATCTTGTTGACAGAACTCAATTCAGATGCTTTAACTGTGGATTGGCTGGTCACTTTTCAAGTGAATGCAGAAAGCCCAAAGTTGAAAAGAGGTCAAAGTCTAGTGATGGTGTTGACTATAAAAAGAAGTACTTTGACTTGCTCAAACAAAGAGAGAAGGCTTTTGTGACAGAAGAAAAGGACTGGGCTGCTGAGGAGGATTCTGAAGAAGAAGAAGAACACATCAATCTTGCACTAATGGCCAATCAAGATGACCAGGAAGCTAGTTCATCTAGCAATCAGGTAATTTCTACAAATCTATATGAGTTGTCCAAAGATGAATGCAATATTACAATTAATGAAATGTCTAATGAATTGTATAATTTGCATGTTACTCTTAAGTCTTTGAACAAAGAGAACACTAGGCTCAAATTAACATTAGAAACTCTCACTGAAAGAAACAATTTCTTAGAGAGTGAGCTAGTGCAATTGGACAGACTCAAGATGGAAAACAAAGATGCTAGAAATGAACTAGTTGACAGTAAAAAGGAAATAGAGAAGTTAAAAGAAAAATTAGAGGATGAACTAAGAACCATTGACAAGTGGAACAGGTCAAGTAAAGCCAGTAAGAAGATGAATGACATTCATGGAACAAACTCTTTCACCATGTTGTCTGAAACTCTTGAGAAAATAGCCATTGATGAAGATCAATCTTTAGAAAAGAAGCAATCGATTGATAACTCTGAATCAACTGATAAGAATTATCCATCGATTGATAATGCTATTTCAACGGATAATTATCCATCGATTGAGAAGTCATCAACTGCTAAGAAATGTGATATTAAAACTAAGTTTAACAGACCTATTAAATTTGTCAAAGAAAGTAGCTCCTCTGAAGCTAAATTCGAAGTTGAAAAGGCTAATATAGGATTCTTATCTAAAAATCAGTTGAAAGAGAAATTGGAAAAGATAGAACCTAATATTCAGCCAAATGAAAAGAAGAAGAAAAATAGAAATGGTAAAGTAGGCATAAACAAGCACAACAACTACACACCTGACAAATATGCTCCTAGGAAAGTTTGTGCTAAGTGTGGTAGTAAAAATCATTTATCTGTGCAATGTAAACTCACCATGCCTACAACAACAAATGTACCTGCTATACCCAACATGCATACCAGTTCTGTTTTTCCTCATTCAGTTGATTCTCATGCTGTTCATGCTCAGTATGCATCAATGCCTTATATGTTTAATCCATATCTTGCATTTGCCAATATGAATATGCCTGCTATGCCATGGAATATGCTTAACAGTCTTCATGCACCAAATTTTTTCAACTCTGCAAGCATGAGCATTCCAAATATTAGCACTGAGAATTCTGAGGTAGGGAGACCAACACCTAAGGTTGAAGTGGAAGTAAAACCACCCAAACCAAAGGTACAAAAATTGGAAACCAAGCCAAAGATAACAACTAATAAGAAAGGACCCAAGGCAACTTGGGTACCAAAATCAACTTGATTTGTTTTGACTGTGTGCAGGGAAAGAGAAGAAATCTTTGGTACTTGGACAGTGGATGTTCAAGACACATGACTGGAGATAAATCCCTGCTCACAAAGTTTGAGGAGAAAGCTGGCCCTGGAGTAACTTTTGGAGATGACAGCAAAGGGCACACCATGGGATATGGCTTGATTTCAAGAGAGAATGTCATCATTGAACCTGTTGCATTAGTTGATGGCTTAAGACATAACTTGTTAAGCATAAGTCAACTATGTGACAATGGAAATAAAGTCTGTTTCACAACAGAAACATGCATAATTTCCAACAAGGTAGATGGAAGCCTGGTCATGACTGGGAATAGAAAAGGGAATGTGTACATAGCTGACTTCAACTCAACAAATGCAGAATCAATGACTTGTCTTCTCTCTAAGGCAAGTACAAATGAAAGTTGGCTGTGGCATAAGAAATTAGCTCACTTGAATTTCAAAGCCATGAATCTCTTGGTTAAGAAAAATCAAGTGAGAGGCTTACCACAAATGGAATTTGTCAAAGATGGACTTTGTGATGCTTGTCAGAAAGGAAAACAGAGGAAGGCATCATTTAAGTCGAAATTGGAATCTTCAATTGAAAAGCCACTTGAGTTATTACATATGGATTTGTTTGGTCCTGTAAATATTATGTCTATTGCAAAGAAGAGGTATGCTCTAGTCATTGTGGATGATTTTTCAAGATTCTCATGGACTTATTTTCTACATTCAAAGGATGAAGCTAGTCATCTCATCATCAAGCACATAAGAGAAAATGAGAAAAATCTTGAATTGGATGTAAAGAAGATAAGGAGTGACAATGGAACAGAATTCAAAAATTCCACAATGAAAGAGTTCTGTGAATCAAAAGGAATCATACACACATTCTCTGCACCCAGAACACCTCAACAAAATGGGGTAGTTGAAAGGAAAAATAGGACATTGATTGAAGCTGCTAGAACCATGTTGGAAGATGCCAAACTCCCAACATACTTCTGGGCTGAGGCCATAAACACAGCATGTTTTACTCAAAACATCTCCCTAGTAAATAAAGCTCAAGGGAAGACTCCTTATCAATTGATCAAGAAAGACAAAAAGCCAAAGGTGGGATTTCTTCATGTCTTTGGCTGCAAGTGTTATGTACTAAGAAATCAAGGTGAAAATCTAGGAAAATTTGAAGCCAAGGCTGATGAAGCTATATTTATTGGGTATGCACTATCAGGTGTAGCCTATAGAATCTACAATCTCAGACTACACATTGTTATGGAATCTGTACATGTAGTATTTGATGATAAAAAGATTCAAGGCTTGTTTGATGAAGGAAATCATGACACACTGCATTTTGAGAATGAATCAAATGATGTAAATGACGATGAAGAGGCAGAAATTATAAAACCTCAAGTGTTCAGAAACCCAATATCAGTTGATGTTACTGCATCAATGAATAATTTATCAGTTGACAGAAATCCATCAACTGATAATGCATCAACTGATAACTCCTCAACGGATAATCAACAATCTACATCAAGGGTATCCACTTCAGGGGGAGGGTTTCAGAATCATTCTACAAATTCAGATCACTTTGAGTTCAATACAAATGATCATGAAGCTTCATCATCAAGGCAAAATTTGTGTCCTCAAAGAAAATGGACAAGAAGCCATACATTTGAACTAATTATTGGAAATGCAGAAGATGGTGTCAAGACAAGAAGTGCTACTCAAAATGAGTGTCTGTATAGCAGTTTTCTATCTCAAGAAGAACCCAAAAGAATTGAAGAGGCTCTCATGGATCCTGATTGGGTGTTGGCTATGCAAGAAGAACTGAATCAGTTTGAAAGAAATAAAGTATGGAAGCTGGTGCCCAGACCAAAAGACAGATCAGTAATTGGTACAAAATGGGTATTCAGAAACAAAATGGATGAAACTGGTATTGTGACTAGGAATAAAGCAAGGCTTGTAGCAAAGGGTTATTCACAAGAAGAAGGAATTGATTTTGATGAAACTTTTGCACCAGTTGCAAGGTTAGAAGCAATTAGAATCTTTCTGGCCTATGCTGCACATGCTAATTTCAAAGTCTACCAGATGGATGTGAAAAGTGCATTTTTGAATGGAGTACTAGAAGAGGAAGTCTATGTGGAACAACCTCCTGGCTTTGAAGATCTAAAATTTCCTAACTCTGTCTACTTTTTACTCAAAGCACTTTATGGCTTGAAGCAAGCACCAAGGGCCTAATGCTGATTATGCAGGTTGCAAAATAGACAGGAAAAGTACTACAGGCACCTGTCAATTTCTGGGAAATAAACTTGTGTCATGGTTTAGCAAAAAGCAACACTCAGTATCAACTTCAACTGCAGAAGCTGAGTACATTGCTGCTGGAAGTTGCTGTGCACAAATTTTATGGATGAGGAATCAACTATTTGACTATGGGTTCAACTTGAACAAAATTCCCATCTTCTGTGACAATACAAGTGCCATTGCAATAACAGAAAATCCTGTGCAACATTCCAGAACTAAACACATTGACATTAGGTATCATTTCATTAGGGAACATGTAATGAATGGTACAGTTGAATTACATTTTGTCCCTAGTGAACAACAACTTGCAGACATATTTACCAAACCTCTAGATGAATCTACTTTTAATAGATTAGTCTGTGAGTTAGGTATGCTTAATTATACTCATGCTTAAAATGTCTGTCAAGTTTTGCAGCCATTGTTCACAATTCAATGGATATTTATCTATCGACAGATAATTACCTAAGTAATTGTTTATCGATGGATAAATCCCATCCTATTTGATCAACAGATAAATGTTATTCCTATCGATGGATATTTATCTATCGACAGTTAATTATCTTGGTAGTTAGTGATCGATCGATAAATGATTAATTCTCTATTTTTATCCGTCGATAGTAATAGAATTTCTACAGTTTTATTCATCCGTTGATCAAATTATAGCCGTTGGAGAATTACCATCAAGGGTAATAAATTACAGTCTTTTATACATCAACGGTTATCTACTAATTAAAAAGTCATTTCAAGTCTTTTTAATACTAGGAAATATAAATAGCAGCAACAATTAAAAATTCATTCTTACCTGCTATTTTTTTTTTCTATTCATCTCTGTCTCTCTCTCAAGCTAATTTTATCTAATTCCCACGAGCTCTCACAAATTCTTTCAAGTTCACTTTAATTTCTTGAATATCAACTGAAAGAATGGCACCACAAAAGAAGATCGTCTCTTCCACTGGGTTCACCTATGAACAGAACAACTTCACAGCATGTCTAACGGTGAATGATGCTCCTGTGGACTTTCATCCATTGATGCGATTCCTAGGAGATTGCAAAGTTTCCAAAGCTCTCAGCGAAGCACCAACAATCGTGTGTTCCTTTGTTGAAGAACTGTGGACCTCTGCAGAGATTTCATCAGATGGGAAGGTAATTTCTTATTCTTGCAAAGGTAATACCTATACAATAAATAGTACTTCATTATCTGAATGTTTAGGATTGCCTGCAAATAATTGTGATAAGCCCCCAACTGAAGAAGAAATTAGGGACATGTTAGAATCCGTTAATTATGCAAATGCTGAAACTGGATTAGGAGAAGTTGTTAGGAAGAATCTTAGAAAAGAATGGAGTTATTTCTTTGATGCCATAATTAAAGTATTTTCTGGAAAAATAAGTAATTTTGATGCAATTACAATAAGTATGCAAGAAATTGCTTATTCTGTCCTATTTGATAAATATTTTAATTTTGGCACATTACTCCTAAATGAATTGACTGCCAAATTAGGACCCAAGTCATCTAGGAAACATAATATCTACTTTGCAAGATTTTTCATGATGATTATTAATGCCTCTGTTGGAGAATATGAAATAAGTGCAGATATGGAGTCCTTGGAGCCATGGATGCAAAACAAGAGGGTCTTCAAGGATCTTGTGAGAATCAACTTACACCCTAAGTTGTGCCTCATTTATCCTCCTCTTGTGCAGGTATATCTTCAAAATCTCAATCTTTTACATTCTTCTTCAAAATATCAAATTTCTTTGCCTTCTGCAACAATGGAGGGAGATGGAAATGCCCCCATTCCTCCTACCCAAGTTGCACAACCTTCAAAACCCAAGTCTAATCAAACCACCTCAGTAGTTTCTCAAAAGACTACTGTTGTAAGAAGTAAGAAAAGAAAAATCACTGAGGGGAGAGTGAAGGTGGTTGATAAGGGTGAGGGAACTGGCCAACATCAAGAAAGCCAGAAGGATAAGGAGAGTGAGATTGAGAGGAACCAGCCAGCCTCCAGTCCAATCTCCCAACAGATTGAGGCTGTAGTAAAGGACTTGAACACATCCCTAGTTGCATCTTCTCAAAAAGATGTAACTATTGAAAAGAGGTCTCAACCAGGACCATCAGATGGGGATAAGGGTCACCAAATAATACAACCATACAAAAGAAGAAAGAAGGTTACAAATACTGCACAGGGCACACACACACTTGCAAAGCCAAATGAAAATTTGGTGGAGCCTTCCGTTTCTTCTTTTGATGTGTCTCAGAATCTTCCTGAGGCACAGCCCCATTCTTTATCTGAATTTTCTTCTCAATCTCCCTCAAAAACTATTTCTTCAGAAACAGTGTTGATTGACAACTTCATTGTTTCAAATTCACCCTCTTTGCAACTCAGGGTGGAGCCAACACTCTCACCTGCATCACCAAATAAGGTTAACACCTTGGTTGATCAGGCAAATACTGTTAGTTCTCTCCAGTCAATGGATATTCTGCAATCAACTGATAACTTCCAACATCCATTGACTAGTTCACTATCATCGATGGATATCCTTACATCCATCGACGAGCTCCCATCAACGGATATTCATCCATCGATGGATACTTCTTATCCATCGATTGATCCCTTAATGTCAATTCATGAATCATCCATTGAAACACTTCAAGTGGCCAATACCCTATTAGGATTGAGTGGAGTGGGTGAGGTGTGTGAGAGGCAAGGTTTGCATACCTTGGCAAAAGGAGAGTGTGTGACTGAGGGGCCCTCAAATTCTTCTGAGGTGGCAAAAGGAGAGGGTGTGAGAAAAGAGAGTCCCACCTTAGCAGCTGATGAAAAAGGAGAGGAAAGTAAGGGAGAGGTGAGAATCCAGGATGAGATCCTGATGCAAGAAAAGAGAGAAGAGAGTGAGAGAGAAAAGAATAGAGAGAAACCAATTTCACCATCTCATGAAGCATCAACTTCTAAAACTGAGCAGATTGAAGCAGGACTCACCCAGAAGTTGGGGCTGGAGTCAGGGGGAGCTGTAGACTATGTAGTCCCTGCAGGAGGTGCAGAAGTCAACTTGGAGGTGGAGGATGAAATTGATGTAAATCTTGATGCTTCAACCTTTCAACATGAAGATCCTCATTATCAGGAACTAGCAGCAGCATCTAATCAAATAGCTGAGCAAATGCTGGGTTTAGTGCAGACAGAAGAGCAATTCAGGAGTGGGAAAGAGTTTTTGGCCAGTCAACCTGATGATATATCCCACATGAATCCTGAAGATTTTGATGACAATTCTGATGATGACCTTCTAGATCCACAAGTGGCTAGTGATGAAACTAATTTGGCTGAAACAGAAAGGGCCATTATTTCTCTTTACAGAAGGTCCATGGCTGAAGTAGATGTGGTGGATCCCCTGCACAGGAGAATTCTGAACTTTTACAGGGATAATTTGAAGATCCAGAAAATGCATGTCACAAGCTCCAAGTATGAATTGAAGAAAATAAGAGAAGACATTGACAGCTCAAGGATGCATTTTGACACCACCATTGACTCCAGACTCAGCCTCACAATGCTGACTAGAATCAAGCAAAGGTTGGACACTGAGTTTTCAGCAAAGGACAAAGTAATGGAATTGGAGAAAAGAGTAACCTCCATGGAACTTAGCATGCAGCAAATTTTGAAGAATCAAGTCACTCAAATCAATCTTCTGGGTAAACTCTTAGAGACTCCCATACTCTCTCAGTCAGTAGCACAAGTGCCAGTTGCTGATAACAAAAAGGGGGAGAAGCAAGAAGCTGATGCATTGGAGAAAGCAAGTGGTACTGAAGATGTGGTAAAGACTACAGATCCCAAGAAGGAGTTGGCTCAAGACATAGTAAGGAAATTTGATGCAATTGCTAGCAAATTCAAAGAAACAAGTACCAGCAGCTCACAACCTGGTGACAGGAAAGGAAAGGGAAAGCTAATTGAAGATGATAAAAAGAAAGCTGTCACAGGTGGAGGGGAAAGTGAAAAATTATTGAGCAAAGCCATAGCAGTTGGCATAAAAGAAAAGGAGCAACAAGAAAGAAGACAAGAAGAATTAGCCATTCAATTGCAAAGGGAATATGATGAAGAGGATAGGCTAATAAGAGAAGCCAGAAGAAAAGAAGGTGAAAGGAGGCCAAGGATGAAGCAAAGAGCAAACAAGCCCAAAGATGCACCAAAATCATCTGGAGTTAAAAGACCATTAGCTGATGAAGACAAGGAGAAGAAGCCAAAACAAGTCAAGACTGAAGGTCAAGCTTCTGGGAGTAATCAAGCCAAAGAAATAGAGGTGTTCAAACATAAATCTGAAAACTTTGTGCCAATCAAAGCTGAGGGAATGATTGCAGCAAAAGGGCAAAGGAAGAAAGATGTTGATCTTCTTCACATTGAGTATGAAGATGGATCACACTCAACCTTCACATTCAACCAAGTTTTGGATCAAGGATATGGCATCTTGAGGAAGATCTACACTATGCTCAACAGGAAGTATTATCTAACTGAAGAGCTAGGAAAGGCCATCCTTGAAAGAATGAAGAAGATAAGGGAGGCACCTGTTCAAGAAGAAAGGGATGACAGAATAAAGATCTGGAATCCTGAAGGAAGAAAAGTGCTTCATGAGCCCTTCTACTTGATGATATACAAGGACAGGGAAGGCAGAGAAAAATGCATTGATATTTGTCAAGAAATAGACAAACTTCCAAATCTGGAATTAAATCATCTGGCAAGTCAATTGGACTACAGGATTGAAGATGAGAAGATATTGAAGGGAACCCTCTACAGGAAGATGAAGGAGAATGAAGACAAGATGAATGAGTCAAGGGGAAGAAGGAGAAGATAGGAGATTCAACCTCAATCATCAAAATTATCAGAATTCATCCCTGTCTGGTATCTGATTACTCTGTCTAAAACTTTACTTATCAATATTGTAATTCTTGCTAAGAATGAAAATGTTCAGGAGTTTTGTTATCATCAACAGAAAATTTATGCATATTTTAAATATTCATAAATAGGGGGAGATTGTTAGGAATTATGAGTTTTGATGATAACAAATTACTTAGAATTTCAATAGGGACTCAAAATTATTTTTGTAACTGATCAATGGATATGACTTATAAATATCCATTGATTAGGAAACCAGCTATCAGTTGAAACTTGTTTCTCAACTGATAAACTGGATTGTAGCATTGATTTATGTTTCACTATCAATTGATTGTATTACCTCGATGGATGCAATGATGTAGTCAACTGATGTTATTGACTTCAATTTCTAGCTTCTCAACAGATGTGAAGAATGGCTGATCAATTGTAAATATTCTAAGTCAGAATTCTCACAAGTGAAGTGATCAACTGATGTTGAAGTCGATGGATGAAGACACTACTCAACGGATGAAAGCTATCAATGGATAATTACAGTCAACGGATAAAGAATCATCAATGGATAAGGAGTCGATGGATAGCTCAATTATCCATCGACACATCAACTGATCAACAGATATCCTATCCATCGATGGATAAGCAAAGGTGAATCAACTGATAAGCTGAACATCATTTATCAGTTGATTAAAGTTTCCCTATTTAGCTAAAAGCCAGATTTCACGGGAACAGTGCAGAAACTGAATCATTGGAAGACAGTCCTGTCAGGACTGTGAAGACTTTCTAGGCAACACAGCATCCAAGGAATATCTTAAGACAAAAGACACTTCCAGAGCTAGTAAGTTCTACAAGGAAAGCTGTGAAAAGGAGCTAGTTTCTATTTTTATGTAAACAGTATAAATTGTAATATTATATTGTTATCAGTCGATAGAAAACTAGAGGAGTAGTTGTTGTTTATAAAAAGCAACAACACAGTAGCAAAGAAGTTGTTGTTTTGTAATAGAACTCAAGAAAAGCAAAGTAGAAAATCAGGCAGAACTTGTAATGCTTTTCTAGATTCTACATTCAACTTTGTACGCAGCTTAGTATTTTTACTAAGATCAATTGAAAGCAAAAACACACTAGTGGAAAAACAATCCACTAGTAATTTTTAATCTTGTTGTTTCTGTTATCAACACTTTAGTTATCCAGTTCTTAGTTACATCAATCTTAATTAAACACTCTCTTTGTACAAACTTATTTCCGCAAGAAGTTGACTTAATTCTTAAGTTTGTATTCAACCCCCCCTTCTCCAAACTTAGTGTACTTAAGGGCGAATAACATGTAGACTCTGATTCATCCTGCAATCATGTAATCTTTTTGTCATCAAATGCAACATGAATAGATTCTATAAAAATTTTGGTTCTGAGATTAAATACTCTAAATGCCTTTGTGTTTGATGCATATTCAAGAAAAATTACTTTATCAGCCTTGGTTTCAAATTTGCTTAAATTTTCTAGATGTACTTTTAGTACAAAACACTTGCACCCAAATATGTGAAAATGCGTCACACTTGGCTTCTTTTTCTTTACTATCTCATATGTAGTCATTACATGCACATTAATCAATGTACAATTTTGAGTGAAATATGATGTACTTACTACCTTAGCCCAAAAATATACTGGTAATTTAGACTCTGCCAACATTGTTCTGGCAGCTTCAATGAGTGTTCTATTCTTTCTCTCCACAACTCCATTTTGTTGGGGTGTTCCTGGTGCAAAAAATTGTTGAGTAATTCCCTTTGATGCACAGTATTCCTCCATGGTTGCATTCTTGAATTCAGTACCATTGTCACTCCTTAGAACTCTAATTGTTTTCTTTGATTTTGTTTCCAGAAAAGTGATATGGTCTACTATGTGTTGTGAAGCTTCATCCTTTGAATGTAGAAAGAAAACCCATGTGAATCTTGTAAAATCATCTACAATGACAAGAGCATATTTCTTTTTGTTAATTGACATTACATTTACTTGACCAAATAAATCAAGATGTAATAAATAAAAGGGCTCAGAAATTGTGTTTATTGTCTTGCTCTTGAAGGATGTTTTCTTTTGCTTTCCAAGTTGACATGCTTCACAAAGTCCATCTTGCATAAAATCAACCTATGGTAATCCTCTCACAAGATTCTGTTTAACCAATTTGTTGAGGGTTTTGAAGTTGATGTGAGACAGTTTCTTGTGTCATTTCCAACTTTGTTCAGTAGAGGCCTTGCTGTATAAACATGTGACTTCATTGCAAATACAATCCTCCAAGCTGGCTTCATATATGTTGCCATGTCTATGTGCTTTGAAAACCAAAATGCATGTTTCTCTATGAGTTATAAGACACTCTTTGTTGTCAAAGCCAGTATGGTAACCTTTATCTCCAAGTTGACTAATGCTTATTAGGTTGTGTTTCAAGCCATCAACTAGAGCTACTTCTTCAATGATGACATTTCCAAGTACAATCTTGCCATATCCCAGTGTTTATCCATTGTTGCCATCTCCAAAGGATACTTCTGGGCCTGCCATCTCCAAAGGATACTTCTGGGCCAGCCATCTCCACAAAGTCTGTAAACATGGATTTCTTTCTAGTCATGTGTCCTGAGCATCCACTGTCCAGGATTATGGATACTTTCTTTTCCCTAGTTCCCTGCATACATAAACCAACTAGTTAGATGTTTTGGGGATCCAAACTATTTTGGATCCTTTTCTACTAACTTTGGGTGAAACAGGTTTAGAGTTCTTGACTTTTGTTTTACCTGTCTCCTTTGTTGCTTCATCTAGACTCTGGTTTCACTTTTTTTCAGAAAATCTTCTAAGTACAAGAATGTAGACTAACTAGACTCTGATTATAAAATTTCAGAGACTAGAAAGACTTATTACAAATGAGCTATGCTAAATCCTGTTCTAGTATTTTGTACATCATCAAATGAATAAATTCCTAACAACATCTATCTTGATCAGATCCCACTTTGAATCATCTTTTTCAGAATTGAATAACACTCAATAAATTGTGCTTCAATCCATTCACTAGAGCGATTTTCTCAATCTTTAAATTTCCAACTTCCAGAATCCCATATCCCATTATGAACTGTTGGTGAGATTACGAAGCTGCATGAATAGTAATCTCGATAACTCAACACTAGAACATGACATATACATAATACTATGGCTACACAAAAATCAGGAAGAAATGAAGACAAGGCAAATTCAGTGAATCAAGACATTAGAAGATGTTTTGAAGTCCACTATAGGTCACTGAGAGAATTTCATTAATATGTTCATGCCTCATTGAAGAATAATGGTTGAAGACTTTCATGGTTTCAGAAGTGTTGAAGATTCGGTATAGAAGTGCCATTAGAAGATTTCAGTGTAAAGGCATTGATTGAAGATATGCAGTGTTTGAAGCATATGAATCTAGAAGAATTGAAGACATGGTAAATATAAAGGTTAAAGAAGACAACTACAGTTTTGAAGTTATACTCACCGAAGGAAGTTCATTTATATGTTCAAGCATCAGTGAAGAACAGATAATGAAGTATTCAAGATTGTAGTAGTAATGAAGACGTTGTCTAAGTACCAGAAAAGATTCTAGTGAAAGTACAGTGTTTATTTATAATCAGTGTTCGAAGCAATAAATAACTGCAGCAATCATGTCATTTGATTTAATTGAGAATATGAAGATCAATACAGTGTTAGTCACTTGTGAACCAAACCATGCACTAAGTGTCAACACAAAGGATTTGGTTAACATGTTCATTGTACAAGAAGAATTAATAGGAAGCCAAGTGAAGCCAAGTATGTAAGGATTGAATAGAAGTTAAAAATACTATACAAGGTGGAGAATTCGACACTTAGTTATACAAGGGAGCTATGTTCGACACATGCCTTCAAGATGACAAAAAGAATCTAAGTCATGTATACTAGGTGAAAGAAATTGACACATAGCCTAAAAGAAACTAAGTCTAGTACCCTTGTGTGATAAAATCGACACATGCTTAATATTGAGAATAGAAATCGACATATGGGTCTTGGCTTCATGGAAATGATTCTAAGGCATGAAGGAGGAGACAAAAATCGACACATAGGTCATGCACCAAGAGAAATCGACACATGTTGTCAAAGTCAAATCAAGTCAACTCTTGTCAACATACAAAGCAATATTATTCGACACATTGACCCTCTATGAAACATGGATTATTTTCTAATTACTAATACATGAAAACAATATTCGACACTTAGAAAATATCCGCGGGATTCTTAAAGTCGACTCAAGTCAACATACAAGGGAGAAGTTGTCGACACTTAGAAAGCTGTTCAATTATTGTAAAGCCTACACTATATAAACAAATGAATCAAATTCATTTGATGTATGTGTGAGTGACAATACACACAGAAACAAAGAGATACAGAGAGAAACAGAAGCCATAGAAGAAGAGATACAAATCTATACACATACCTTCTTCACCGAAGTTTTATAATCTAGCCGGTTCATTATATTATAAATATATAGGGCTATTATAAAACACTCTATGTTAGATTGATTTCCTTTTTGTACATTCACAGATCTATACATTGTAATAGGAATTAGTCATATCTCTTTGTTGTGCAAAGAACTAATTTGTTCTTCGGAAACCGGTTCATTAAAACCGGGTGTAGCATCCCTCTGGGTTTATATATGAAAGATATATTCCCCGAAACTGGTCTCGTTTATTTTCTTGCTAATTTTTTAGATCTTAGATGTTTATTCATAAAAAGAGAAAATTAGTAAGCCAACCTCCTAAACACTACAAGGACTCGAACTCTCAATAAAAATAATAATTTAATTATCTGCAAATTCTGAAAAGAATTTTAAATTATTGTGAGTATCGTATTCAACCCCCCTTCTACGGTACTTCCGGGATCTAACAGAAATCAATGTTGTTGTCACCAAATTTTACATAAGGGCCAACCATTTCCTTGAATTGTGATAACAGGGTTTTATCACCAGTCATGTGTCCAGAGCATACATTGTCAATAATCCACATGGTTCTTTTATTTTTCATGTTACCCTGCAAAGCAAAATTTGTAAGTTGTTTTTGGTACCCAATTTCCATTGGGTCCATTATGTTTAGCTGAATCACAGATTATGATATGATCAGTTGGTTTGCTTTCTTTAGATTTGAGCATGACTCCTGTGGCCACCCATTTAGTTTTGATAACTTTTTTTGGATTTTTGTTTCTAGGTGACTTGCCCATCCTAACTTTAAGAGGACTTGAAGTCTTTAAATTTTCAATTTAACCAGTTCTATGCAGACATGATTGATCAGTAGGAAAAGGCATGTTAAAATAGATGCTCAGCATATTCAATTTACATGACATGCAATCAATATCAATACAATGAGACACTTGCCTGTCTATCAAAGGAGTGTTATGCAAGTTTCCATTAACAGATGTAGCATGCTTAACTTCAGACTTACTCTTAGTGCAGGCATGAGTTAAATGACTAGAAAAACCACAGCTATTGCACAATTTTCTAGGAGCATTAGAAATGTAACCATAATTATTCTTTTTGTTTATTCCTAACTTTCCATTCAGGTTCTTCTTGGTTTTGATGACAGTAGGTTTTGAAGTTACTGTCTTACTAGCGTTGACAATAAGTTTAGATGAAACAATAATGACAATATGATTTGATCTTACCATCTTGACAGCAGCTTCTAAAGTTACTGTCTTGCTAGTGTTGACATTATCTTCTAGATGCTGAGTACTTTCAAGGGCTAATATCGTGTCCTGTGCCTATAATTATTTACTTGTTTCTTATAATTTTGATTGACAAATGTTGTTCGTGTATCTTTCCACGTGACCTTAGATTTCTTATATCTACAATAATTAAAAGCGATATTACTTTTTAAAACAATTGAAGTTTGTGAAATTTTACATATAACTACATTTCTATTCCAAGATCAAGATGGAATATATTTGTTTTCTCCTTATATATTGAGTTGCTCGTATATTTTTAAAATTTTAAAATAATTGAAAGATTTTGAGTGTCATGATTGTTGATGGAGAAATCTGATAATCAACAAAGATCGACGTTCTTTGCTGAAAAAAGATCTGATGCGGCTAAATATCGCCGGAGCGTGGTGGTTTATATGAGATTGGGGGTTGAAATTGCGAGGTTTCAGATTAACTAGAGTTTTTAGTTCTCTGGTAGCTGTGAGCTCTAATAATTCTGATCCCCAACAATGTGCCTACGTACCTCTATTTATAGAGAAAATAGATGATCAAGCCCACATAGTTCTTGACAAAATAAAGGTCCATTAGGAGACCGGAACCCTAATTTGAGTTAAATTAGGCAATTAGCAAGAAGAACCTTCCTGGAAGAGGTTTCTACATCTGGGCTTGTTTGGATAGGTCAAAGCCTAGTATAAGGCCCAAGGACTTCATGGATCCGACGTTGACCCGGAAACCGTGGGCTCTAGCCGGTCAACTATAATTATTTCCTCGGATACCTTGACTGGAGGCCAACACTAGATCCACCGTAAATATAGGACGCATCCTAAGCCCCCAGACAAGGACAACCCGCCTGAGTATAAGGAAAAGATCTTTCAAGGTAAGGTCGGCAACACACCATAACTCCCCGACGAGGGCAACCCGAGGAATATGGAGCTATGGCCTTCGACATGCGTAGATGACATATATATTTTTAAATGAAATACAGGCTAGCAAATAGTGGTCCAAGGCAGTAAGCTACATCAAGCTGGGTTGGATTTTACTCAAATGTGGGTCTGCACTCCCTTACAGGGTGCGCCTTCCTCGCTCACAGAAAATCACATACAACAACTACCCTCAAGTCTTACGATCACTAGAAAAGGTTGAAAGAGTTCCTTATATAAAAAAGTCTCCCTTGTATAAGGCGTGCCCAATGATGCATTACCACTTGAATTTCATCTTTTACTTAATCAGTTGCCAAAACAATATATCCCTGTATTCATGTCACCTTGATGATTATAGGCACGCATAAAGCGTTCGGCGCGGCCAAGAAAAATTGAAATACCCATATATATCAATCCAATTGTCACCATTATCACTGTATAAGACACAATGCCTGCTAGAAGCCAATGAGCGTTTGCCACGTGTCCCTATGTCCCATCAATATATATACATATCTACTTTTTATCTTTTATATTCTTTACTTCAACAATTTTTCTTACTTTCTCTCTTTTTAAACCTCTTCATAAGTCGCAACAGTCATTTGCAAGGACATTCAAGGTGTTTCCTCTGTTTAAAATTTGTGCTTCCGGGTTTAAAAGATCTATCTCATTAGTAGGTACGTAATGCTATCTTGTTTATTCGATTCCACCTCATATTATGTTCTAAAAGTGTTAAAAAAATGTTCAACTTACTAGATGTTCTTCGCTGTTCTTGTATATATGATTGTATGCATACTTCGTAGATCCTATTTTACCATATGACAATAAAACAAACATGTTTTTGGAAGTCATAATGTCCTGAGCATTAGGGCGTGCACCGTAGCTCCTAAAGAGGTCCTCACCCGTGTTAACATTAGCCACCCACTTTATACGTTAGGTTTAGGTCTAAAAAACATTCAGGGCGCACCCCGATTCCACGATACCTATATAGTATCTTTGTACTGAGTCAGAATACAAGGTGTCAATTCCAACCCCAATTCCTCAAATGCGTGCCCTCATTACTATTCCCTATCTTTGTTATAACATTTATGTTCAGGGTAATCATTCATAAGGACTGAGTATTTGTTATGTCTTCATTTCAGATGGTCCATGAAGGCGCGCCTAGACTTCCATTCTACCCTTTTCATGAATTCATCTTCAAAAGATACTGCGATACCATTTCTCCTATAAAGATTCCCCTTCCTCTCTCTCCTAAAACCAAAAAAAGAAATCTGAAAATTCATGGAACATCTTAGCAGAAACGGACATGAACTAGGTTTCAACGAGAAAGCACCATCGCCACCTATTCTTCGAGTTATCAGTCCCCCAGAAATAGTGCCAGAAATTGAGGCACGCCCTATATCCATCAACATAGATCCTGAGACAGATTTTGAGGAGGGGGAAGTGGTGAGACTTGCTAGAAAAAGAAAAGGCAAGGAAACAATTGGGGAACCAGCCGAAACATCATATGTAGATTCTGAGGACGAAACTGAAGATGATAATATACCCTTGTCTCCACCCCCATCGCCTGTTCCCTTCGTCAATTGAAAAATAGTATACCATGAAGTCGACCTTGACTGGAGTGGAAGAGGGGTGATGTAAAAAGAGAAGGATCAAGTTAGGGCGCATCACGGTAAACTAGCATGTGTTGGGTTAAGTACAACGGTCACTGACACCGAAGTGGATTGGGCTATGAAATACTTCGATCAAGAAGGCATGTGAGCATTTCCTTCAAGACGGATACGACCTCACATGTTTGACATTCAACCAATGAGAATTCCTAGGATGGTGATCACACCGAAACTAGTTGAGCTGGGAGTGAGGGCGCCTCTTCACCCCTATTTCCAGGCAATCTGTGAGTGGTTTGATACAGCCCCTATCCAACTTTCTCCTAACGGCTGAAAGTTCGCAATAGCCTTGTTCATAATGTACCATTCTCTCAATTTCAGTGACCCACGATGGTAAAATTTAGCCATTTCTTTTCTTTGAGGCAGAGTAGCATCAGATATTTTTTCTTGGTCGTTTGGAAGAAACATAATAAAAAAGATTTTTCTGAAAAACCTTGAACCTTCCTCAACATCAAAAGGATCTTAAAAATTTGATCACCCTTGACAAATTGAAAGAAGTTGGTTTTCTTTCCGAGAAGGTGGGGACAGTAGATCATATTCCTTACGCTGATATTGAGGACACGTCCCCAAGTGAAGAAGGTTCTCAGGGCGCCTCTTCCGAAGATAGTGATATAGAAGGTGTATTTTTACTTTCTTCCCTACAAAATTTTATGCATGTTTTTTAATTATATTTACATGTCTTGTATTGTGTTCGTTGCATGCTACTTACTTTGTTTATCTTAGGGCGCGCCCTATCTGCTACGCCTACTTTTTCTTTATACCTGACTAACAACCATCCTGTTTTTTGAACTAATTTTTTTTACAGAGATGCCGAGGATTCCTAGGGGTTGGGGTGCGAAACCCAAGAAGGTAAAGGCTGATAAGAAAAAACCCGATCCCCTTTCATTTACTTCCAAATCTAAGTCCCCTATCAAGACCCAAACGGTTCTCATGGCGCCACCTCCTCAAGGCGCGCCTCCTCAAAAGAAACAGAAAGTCATGGAAAGTTCAGCTTCCAGCTCCTTAGTCTCCTCATGCATCATAGAACTAGCCTATACTCTGATCATGGATGATGACTTAACTTTTTGGTCATCTATGAAAGACAACGAAGTTGACAATGCCCTCATTCGCTCAGTTGGGGAGGTGTATTTTCATGTGATGTCTAGGTCAAGATCATAGAGTAAGGATAAAGCGCGCCTAAATCAGTTGGAGAAGGATAAAGAGCTAATATAGACCGAGTTAACAGATGCTAATCAAGCCAAGACACGCATTGAAAAGGATCTGACCATTGCAAAGTCACAATTGGGGATGACTGAGACCAACCTTGCCCTTGCTAATTCTGAGTTGGAAAAGCTTAAAAAAGATAAGGAGGATACGATCAAAATCATTAATGGTTTCCATATAGAGAGGACTGAATGAGAGGATCATGTGAAAGCCGTTAAGGATGAGGGCATAGAGTTAGGTTTCCATAACTTTCTTTATGGGTTCCTTGCTTTTGAGCCTAACTTCGACTCGACCAGGTGGGAGCCTGCCACCAAGGAATTCATGGAGGAGTTCAAAACAGAGGAGGTCGAGGCCATTGCTTCAAAGAAATTGGAGTTAGAAGAAGATGTTAGGGCTCAACTAGCAGAGGCTCCCCAACCCATAGAGGATTCTGAACATGTGGCTGACCTTGAGGCGCGCCCAAACATAGGCGACACCCTTCGAATTCCCCCTATCAGATCCGTCGCTCCCACTTCTTCCCCAAAAGCTTAATGTTATTTTTGAATTCTGAGGTGCGGGTCCTCTATAAAACCCGACAAATTGTAAACAGTATTTGGTTTTCTCTTATGATACTATTTTATAATCAGTTTCCTTATCT
This sequence comes from Oenanthe sinensis, assembly GCA_028671895.1. NCBI lineage: Eukaryota > Viridiplantae > Streptophyta > Magnoliopsida > Apiales > Apiaceae > Oenanthe > Oenanthe sinensis. Next base: position 26,879,232 of record CM053813.1, on the reverse strand, counting down.
ACTGCGTAGCACTTATATTTTACTTTTTTTTGCATAGTACTGTGTTGTGGCATTGTCAGCATATTATTTCTTCAAACTCGCGCCACATGTCTAGGGCGAGCCCAGACTGTGGTTTAAGTACAATCTTGATGTTTGAAAGTTAAAGTTTCTTTATTGTATTGTTATGATTGTCATTGCACTACCCATAATGGGGGGGAGCCCTATGAGAGACACATTATTTAAATTGTTTGTATATATTGCCAAGATGTGCTTAATTTATTACCAACACTTTTGTGGCTATATTAATGCAAACTTATTACACCTATTATAGTATTTTAGGGCTTGTATTTGCAATTTTCTTTGAAGCACGAGGCACACTTTTCTTTGCAATTTTGAAAAACTTCATACCCTGATTCCTATAAAAATATGTAGAACCATACTGATATTAGTGCCAAAACTTTAGGGTGAACATCTGTTCTGGTCAAAACCGCATATTTCATACCTACTACCCCCTAGAGTGGGAGTGAAATGAATTTTACCGTCACTATTAAAAAATGGAATTTGTCTTAGAAACATAAAACATGTAGGGCTTGTCCTATTGATAATACTTCTTCAAGTGTTCTGCATTCCATGCCCTTGGAATGGGTTTGACCTCCAAATCTTCTAGGTAGTAAGTTTCTTCCCACGGTACTGCTCTGATTTTATAAGGTCCTTCCCAGTTAGCCCCAAACACTCCATGGCTTGCTAACTTGGTATGTGGCATCATCTTCCTCAATACTAAATTAATAACTTGAATTAGACTCTCCATAACCTTTGAATTATAGTATCTCACAGTCCTTTGCTGATAGGCCGCTAGCTTCACTTGAGCATTTGCTCTTGTTTCTTCCAGTAAGTCCAGGTAGAGCCCGTGGTTTACCTCTTGGACTTCTTCATGAAAAATTAGGGGATTTGACAATGATAAGCTCAAGACCTCTCAATGGAACCCAAATATAAGGCGATGTCTCTTACCTGGAAATTATCTCTTCTGAAAGTCCCTGCTCTGATCTCAACCAGTACCTTGGCTTCACATCCATATGTTAAGACAAAGGGTGATTTCCTTGTAATATTCGTATGAGTAGTGTTGTAGGACCATAATACCTGGAGTATGAATGTTAGTCATTAATCATCGACTTATTGTAACTAATACATGCTGAAATCCCGATATACCTGAGGTAATTCTTCCAGCCAATTTCCCTTGCTTTCTTTCAATTTGACTCTGAGGGTGTGCTTGATGATTTTATTAATGACTTCAGTTTTCCCATTACTCTAAGGATGATACACGGCCGCAAAATCTTTCTTTATAGCCATGTTTTCACATAAAGTTCTTAATTCTTTATTGTCGAATTGTTTCCCCTTTTCGGAAATCAGCTTGTACGGGATACCAAACCTGCACACGATGGCGTTGATCAAGAAATTATTTTTTAGGTGAACCACCTCATATCACAAGAAATAAATTCATATGGGATACTCCACCTGCCCAAGATGGCGTTGAACACGAAGTCTGTTATCTTCTTGGCTGTTATGGTTGCGAGGGGAGCGGCTTGTGTCCACTTCGTAAAATAATCTACTGCTACCACGACGTACTTGACTCCTCATTTGCCCTTAGGTAATTCTCCTATTAGATCAATTCCCCACATGGCGATGACCACGGGCTTGTCATAGGGGTGAGAGAAGGCATCGGGATAGTGATATAGTTCGCATATCTTTGACATTTATCTCATGCTCTAGCAAATTCACAAGCATCTTTCTTCATAGTTAACCAAAAATATCCCTGCTTGAGAATTTTCATAGCTAAAGAATTACCCCCCGAATGATTGCCGCAGATGCCCTCATGTACTTTCCTCATGATATAAGTGCATTCATCCCCATCTATACACTGGAGTAAAGGTTGGTTTAACCCTCTTCTATACAAAACTCATTATACTCCACATACCTGGCCGCTTTGTAACGAAGCCTTCTGGCTTCTCCTTTGTCTTCAGGAAGCCTTTCTTCCTTCAAAAACTCCCAAATTAGTGTTTTCCATGTGACTTTCTCCTGAATTTCCTCTTCAATCATTATACTTTCTATTTCCGGGACACTTAGCTTCTCCTTGATTTCAAAGGGATGACCCCCAGCATTGTAGCATCTTTTTGAGATCCTAGCTTGGCCAAGGCATCAACTCCGAAGTTTTGATCTCTAAGCACTTGTTCTATGCGAACCTCTGTGAATTTCTTTATCAAGCGTCTGGCAAACTCAAGATATATTTCTATCCTGGGACCTCTCGCCTGGTACCCCAATTCACTTGATATACTGTTAACATAGAATTGTTTTGGACAATTAAGTGAGTTGCTTTCATTTCTAGGGAAAGCCTCATTCTAGCAATGAAGGCTTCATACACGACATCATTGTATGTAGCTCAGAATGCAAAGTGAACAGAACTGATAAGATTACGCCCTTCAGGACTAATAAGTACTATGTTGGCCCCTGTTCCTTCGTTGTTTACCTCTCCATCTACATGCAATGTCCATCATAGTTCAGGGATTTCCTTCTCCTTTCTTGGGGAGGTGTGTGAGGCTTTTACCGAAATCAAAGCTCGTTCGAAGTTTTCAAAGTCTGGAGGGAATTCTAGATTAAAATCTGCCAAGGCTTGGCCTTTGATAGATTTCATCAGCTTGTACTCGATATCAAATTGCACTAATTCAATAGCCCACCTCAACATTCTTCCTAATGTCTCTCACCGATGCATGACCTGTTTGAGTGGATAAGCGGTCTTTATCTCAATTGTGTGTGCTTGAAAGTAAGGTCGTAGCTTCCTTGCTACTAGTATCAAGGCATAAACTAGCTTTTCCATGTTGGAGTACCAGGTTTCAGCGTCTAGGAGTCTCTTGTTCACATAATAGACTGGTGATTGTAAGTCAGCTTCTTCCTTTACCAAAAAGGCACTGACTGAATATTCAGAGACTGCCAACTAAAGAATTAATATTTCTCTACCGTATAGTTTTAGTCCATTTAAAAGATTTTGGAACCTACTATAGGTATCATTAATGGTCTCACCACTCTTGAAATGAAAAAAAATCATATTTTTGAATCAGGAGTTGCATTTTATTTTTCCTGACTTGTTCAGTCCTTTCACACAAAGTTTGAAGAGTGTTTCATACTTTTTTTGATGAAGTACAATTTATCACATTATCAAACATATCTTTGTCTAGACCATTGAACAAAATATTCATGGCCTTCTTGTCCTTGAGAACCTCTTTTTCATCTTCTTCGGCGAACTCAGTGATGAGTTTGGGGACACGTTTATCAAATGTAGAAGATCCATATGGGTTTACACCTATGACCAGCTTCATGGGAATATGAGGACCTTTCTCTATGCAGTTAACATAAGAAGGGTCAAGAGAAAGTAGATGCAGGTGCATTTTAACTTTCCCTGAAAAGTATTCATCTTTTTCCAATACTGGAATCTTTACACCTGAATCCTTTTGGCCCATATTGACTTGTTCTTGATCTTAAACTTTCTGTATATTGAAACCTAGCTCTGATACCAATTGTTATTCCCTAGAACAATGTCAATATTTATAAGGGGGTTGAATAAAAATATTTAACTTTTGAAACTTTATGAGTTTCCTTGATAATGTTTGAGAGAGTTTAAAGTATGAACAATTAAAGCTAGGATAAGTATTTGAACAAATACAAGATGTTTAAAATTACCGACGGATTGGTTTATCCATCAGTGTATATTTCTACTCAAATGATCTAGGCTATTAAAACCCAGCTACTCAACTGTTCTTACAAAAGTGCTCTCAAGCTAAAATAGTTGATCCTAAGATATTGTCTCACTTGTATAGTTTCTAACAATGCTGCCACATTTATTTATATAACACAAGTGTGTTTACAATTCCTAGAAAGAGTATAAAATAATTAATCTATTCTATGATTGTTTCTGATCTATCTTTCATTTTTGCCTTTTTCCATTTTGAGAAAGGTCTTCAGACTTGGAAATACAGCTTCAATCTGAGTCTTCATAGTCAGTATAATCTGTCTTCCATATGTATGCTTTTTGTCTTATCGTGTAGTCCCTATCAATTGATAATTTATTGTTAATCATATCAATTGATTCTTTCTTGTATCCATCAACTGATATTCTTTTTCGATTGATCTTGATATCCATCGATTGATAATAACTGTTGACTTATCGATTGATAGATGTTATCAATCGATATATCAATCGATAGTTCTTCATATCAGTTATGGTCTTCAATCTTTGACTTAACTTTTTAATCAATTGATCTTCTATTCGTTGATGCTTCCATATCAATTGATCATCTTTCACTTGTACAATTTTTCTATCTTCAAATAATTACAATTTGACAGTCTAAGTTATACATCAATTGATGACCAATATCAATCGACTCTAGTATCAATTGATGATAAATGTCAAAGTACTTTTTCTTTCCTTCAACATCTGTGAATATCATGGCATAGACTGGTTCCAGCGCCACAGTCTTCACTTGAGACTCCCAAAGCTTCAAAGGAGGGTCTGGATCAGCTTCTATAGGCATTTTCCTTAGCTTTGTGATTTGATGTTGTAACTCCTGAGCAACAGTAATGTTCAACTTATATCTCTTGTTGAGTAGAGGCAGAATTGTCTTCAATATGTTGTAACCCTACTTTATAATCAGCCTCATTGGATAGGTTGCTTTGTGACCATCTTCATATTATAAACTCATGCACTTTTCATGATTTGAAGTTGTTAGATGAGTTTTGCAGCCTATCAACCCTTTCTCATTAATCCTTGGCACTTCCTCTATTTCATATCCTTCAAGAACAATTTCCTTTGAATCTCCTTGTACTTCCTTGGTTGCATATTGTTCTTGTTGAACAATTTCTTGGGGCTTCACAACCTTTTTCTTGGCCATTTTAATTTGCCTCTTTGGCTTTTAGGATCGATCTTCAATTGCATCCATTTGATTCCACTCCAGCTGCATTTGCATTGTCAATTCTACATCCTCATTTTCTCTCCTAACAGCATCTGCAATTCCTAAAGAAATGGCTTCTTGTAGCAATTTTTCTTCTGAAAACCTTTCTTTCTTTTTCTTCTCCTCGATAACCATACTGGCTTTCCCCTTTTTATTTTCTACTAATTGAAGAAGTTTATCTGCATGAACATTTACTTCATTTGCAGCTGCAGTTGCATTCTCATTCACAACCTTGGTCTGTGCAATGAAATCATCCAAGCTTCTTGTTTGAGCAGCCTTTGTCACCATCTCAGTACTTTGCTTCAATTGCTCAAACCTTATCCTTTCTTTTTCAATTAACTCATTGGTTTCCTTTTCTCTAGAAATTCTTCTAGCTTCCAAGTCAGGATCAAATTGCTATTCACTACTCCTTTCTTATCTAAATCATCCCTGGTGGATGATTGTCCCTTGTTGTTTCTAGTTCCTCCTGACTCTTTTTAACTCCTACACACTCTTGCAAACATCTTGCTACTCCCAGCAGCTCCATTGTCATCCCTTTCCTTATCTTTCTTATCAGTTTTCTCCCCCTTTTTGTTATCATCACAAGAGGGAGGTGGTGTCATTCTTTCAAGAAACTTCTATAGAATTTGGGCATGAAGGGTTTTTCCCTTAATGATGTTATCCATTTTAGATTCAATAGAAGAGACCCTCTTCTCCAAGTCATAGAAGCCCTTAGCATCCTTGAGAAACTTCTGTTGAATATGATTAAGAGTGCCATGAGGCAGTTTTTCATCCAACCTTCTCTCCAACACATCCTTGGTAGAAGAAATGAAGTCCTTCATTGAAACCAATTCATGTCTAATTCCAGTGACTATCATCTTTTGAACCTTTAACTGATCCCTCAAGCACTGAACAATTTTTCTATTAGTAAAATCAGCAAACTCCACCTCCATCATAGACCTCCTATCCTGAGAGAGAAGTTCTTCCTCTGCATCTGACATGCTACCATCAACTGTGCTTATCCAAGGTTCTTCATCACTGTCATTGTCAATATCACCGGGAGCTAGGTGACATATATCCTCAACATTGATTATTCTTTCCTTCAAATTTATTGTCCTTTATTCAGTGTGCTCCAACCCTAGAATTGATTCGACATTCCTGTTGGTTGAAGTTGCCAATCCTTGATACCCTGGATCAGGGTGCACAAAGTTGCTTAGATCCAAGTCACTAGCATCAACTTCATCATCTTCTTATTTACTGCACTCCCACTTACTTCATTTGAAATAGGTATTCCCCCTATCTCCTTGACTCCTTCCCCCTCAGACATGAGTTCATTTTCCAATTCATGTGCATATTGAAGAATCATGAGATCACTCTCACTTATCTCTCTATTTTTCTTCAGGATCTCATCCTGAAAACTCACCTTTCCCTCAATCATACCTTGTGCACCTTATAAGGTGGGGCCCTCAAGTGTTTCACTCTCATTCCTGGAAGAAATAGAAATGACCTCACTCACTCCCTCTCCTTTTGCCAGGCTGCAATCCTGCCTCTCACTCATCTCAATCATTCCTAAAAGTGTGTGCGCAATATCAATTGATTGAGTATCAGTTGATGTGAAAGTGAAAGCAGTTGTTGTATTTGGCATATCCATCGATTGATGCATACCCATCAATTGATGTTGAATATCGATCGATGGCTTATCAATTGATGGTTGACTATCAATTAATGAGATTAGATCAATTGATAAGGTTGAAACAAATGAAGTTGAAGGAATTTCAGTGTTTAGATTTGAAAGAATGTTTGAAATAGTGTTTGAGATGGTGTCTTGAGAATCCTGTGAAGGAGACTCAAGATAGAGTGTGGGCTTCTCCTTAAGTAACAAAGAAGGAGAATTTGAAAATACCTGATTGTCTATCAGTACATTTTCTAAAGAAGTTTGTTGAAGTGGAGAAAGAGAAATATGAATAGAAAGAGAATGAGGCTGCATCTCTACATTTATTGGAGATGCATCAAACTGAGAATCAGAAGGCTCCACCACAGTTTCCTTTGGTTTTTCAGTGTGTGTTTCTCCATGTGCAAAGGTTACCTTCTTCCTCCTTCTTTCATAAGATTTAGGAGTTTTGGCTTGAGTGTCATCCCCTTTGTTCAATGCCCTTGGTTGTGGGCTCTTTTCAATATTAACACTCTATTGAGAGGATGCCAATAGAGATGTGGTACTTTCCTTGTTAACATCCATAACCTTTTGGGAGACTGTCGAGCGGCTTGGCTTGGGTTGTACATCCTTACTCACCTTATTCTTCTAGGTTCTTTGATTTTCCTCAGTTCCCTCACCAGTAACCCCTCCAACTAATCTATCATCACTTGGAGTTTTTCTTTTTCTTGATTTTTCAACAATAGGTTTTTGAGAACCTGTTGAGGTTGGCTTTTTAGATTTGGGTTTAGAAGTAAGTTGTGTGGCTTGGGTAGGAGAGTTGGGGTCATTGTTAACACCCTCCATAGCCACAGAAGGCAAAGAAACTTGAGATTGAGAAGAAGACAGGTTACAGATAAATACCTGAACAAAAGGTGGATATATCAATTCCGCATTACTGTGAAAATTAATCCTGACCAAGTTTTTGAAGACCCTTTTGTTTTGGACCCATCAGTCCAATGTCTCAGTCTCCTTTGTTATTTCTATGTCCTTCACAAAATGGTTAATAAATAACATAATAAATCTAGCATAGTAAATATGATTAGACCTATTAATTTTATCACCCAATTTTGCTGCAATCTCTTTGATTACTATTGATGACAAATTATAATACTTATCAAACATAATGTTATATGCTATTTCCTGCATACTAGTTGTTATAACATCAAAATTATTAATCTTACCACTAAAGAATTTTATGATAGTATCAAAGAAGTAAGATCATTATTTCCTAAGATGTTTTCTAACAACATGTCCTAGACTTATTTCTAGTTCAACATAATTAATAGAGTTTAACATGTTTCTAATGTCCTCATCTGTTGGTGCTTTATCAGTGTTATTAATAGGTAAATTTAAACATTCATCAATAAAAACAGTAGTTAGAGTATAGTTATCTCCTTTACAAATGAAAGAGATGGAAGAGTAGTCCTTGGCAACCTTTGCAGTGGCCCAAAATTCCTCCACCATTTTGTAAACTATCTTTGGTGTTTCACTGAGTGCAATCCTCACCTTGCTACTCTCTAAGAATCGTATCATAGGATGAAAACCTTGTGGTGCTTCCTCCACAACAGTACATGCCATAAAATTGTTAAGTTCGTAGTAACACATACTTTGAGAGGCCTTCTTGGATGATGAAGCAGCCATTACTTTGAGATAGGAGATAAGAAATTATACTTGTAAGTCTTAGAGATTGAGAACACAGAGTTAATGATTGAATTCGTAGAGAAACAGAGAGAGATAGAGAATTAGTTCGTAAAAATTGCAAGTAAAAGTTAAAATAAGTTTTAATCTCACTATTTATATTTACTGAATTTTCAATCACTTTCTTACTCAAACTAGAACACAATTGACCGTTGTGTTGAAAAGTGAAAAGAAGAAATTATCAATTTTGGCAATCGACTGTTATACACACAAGGCTGTATGTATTCATCAATTGATAAAATAAGCAATCAACGGCTAGATATTGTACAAGTCGATTCATGACATGGACCCTAAAAATTCCAGGTCATCGATTGATAATTAACTTATCCATCGAAAGGTACTACTATCCATCGATAGACATTTATATCATCAATTGATATATTTTTCTGTCGATGGGTACAGAAATACCCATTGATATGTAAAATGTTTATCAATTGATTATGGAAAAATCAATAAACTAACGTAGTCAATGACTATAATTCTAAAAATTAAGAAAATAAATAATTTGTCAGACATTTAAAAGATTAAACATAGTTAAGCATACCTAAATCATAGACCAGTCTATTGAAGGTAGATTCATCTAATGATTTAGTAAAAATGTCTGCAAGTTGTCTTTCACTAGGGACAAAATATAATTCAACAATACCATTCATTGCATGTTCCCTAATGAAGTGGTACCTTATGTCAATGTGCTTGGTTCTTGAGTGTTGAATTGGATTTTCAGTAATGGCAATTGCACTTTTGTTGTCACAAAATATTAGAATTTCGTTCAAGTTAAATCCATAATCAAACAATTGATTCCTCATCCATAACACTTGTGCACACCAGCTTCCAGCAGCAATGTATTCAGCCTCTGTTGTGGATGTAGACACTGAATTTTGCTTTTTACTAAACCATGAGACAAGCTTATTTCCTAGAAATTGGCAAGTGCCTGAAGTACTTTTCATGTCTATTTTGCAACCTACATAGTCTGCATCTGAATAACCAATTACATCAAATCCAGAATCTCTAGGATACCAAATTCTAAGATTTAGTGTTCCTTTGAGATACCTGAAAATTCTTTTTATTGCAATCAAATGAGACTCTCTAGGATCAGCTTGAAACCTATCACACACACATGTATCAAACATTATATCTGGCCTACTTGTAGTTAGATATAGTAATGAGCCAACCATGCCTCTATAACTTGAAATGTCCATTTTAGCTTCTTTGGTATTCAATTCAAGTTTAGTTGCAGTGACCATGAGAGTTTTTGCAGAAGAACATTCATTTAAATCAAATTTTCTTAATAAATTATAAATATATTTAGTTTGATTTATAAAAATACCATCTTTAACTTGTTTAACTTGCAAACCAAGAAAATATGTAAGTTCTCCCATCATGCTCATTTCATATTTACTTTGCATCAACTTAGCAAACTTTTGACAAAGTTTTTCATTAGTTGAGCCAAAAATAATATCATCTACATAGATTTGAACAAGAATAATAGAACCATTGACATTTATATGAAAGAGAGTTTTATCAACAGTACCTCTTGTAAAGTGATTCTCAATCAAGAATTTAGACAATGTGTCATACCAGGCTCTAGGTGCTTGTTTCAAATCATACAGTGCCTTGAGAAGAAAGTACATAAATCCAGGATGAATAGGACCTACAAAATCAGGAGGTTGTTCCACATATACTTCTTCCTCTAATTCTCCATTGAGAAAAACACTTTTTACATCCATCTGGTAGACTTTGAAATTAACATGAGCAGCATGAGCTAGAAAGATTCTAATTGCTTCCACTCTTGCAACATGTGCAAATGTTTCATCAAAATCTATGTCTTCTTCTTGTGAGTAGCCCTTTGCCACCAATCTTGCTTTATTCCTTATCATTGTACCAGATTCATCCATTTTATTCCTGAATACCCATTTTGTACCAATAATAGATTTGTTCTTTGGTTTGGGCACCAACTTTCATACCTTGTTTCTTTCAAACTGATTCAACTCTTCTTGCATAGTTATTACCCAATCAGGATCATTCAAGGTTTCTTTAATTCTTTTTTGTTCTTCTTGAGACATGAAGCTACTATACAAGCATTCATTCTGAATTGCACTTCTAGTTTTGACATCATCATTTGCATTTCCAATAATCAACTCAAAGGGATGACTTTTGGTCCATTTCCTTTGTGGTGGTAAATTTGTCCTTGAGGAAGATGCTTCATGATTATTAGCATTGTTATGATCATTGTGATGTGATTGGTGGTTAAGAACCCTCCCCCTGAGATGGACACTCTACTTGAGGACTATTGAGCAGAATTATTACCCATCGATGGATTATCAATTGATGTATTATCAGTCGATTGATGATCATCAACTGATAAGTTATCTGTTGGTGTATTGACATCAACTGATAAGTTATTTTTTGGTGTACTGACATCAATTGATGGGGAATTTCTGGGTACTTTATTTCTTGAAATTTCCACATCATCATCACTTTTTTCACCATTACCAGTTGATTCATTCTCAAAATGCAAAGAGTCATGGTATCCTTCATCAAACAACCCTTGAATTTTCTTGTCATCAAAGACTACATGCATAGATTCCATAATAATGTGTAATCTAAGATTTTAGACTACGTAAACCTTGGTTGTTATACCATATCCAACAAATATTGCATCATCAGCCTTGGCTTCAAACTTTCCCAAATTTTCTCCCTGATTTCTTAGGAAAAAACAGTTATAGCCAAAGACATGAAGAAAATTTACTGTTGGCTTCTTGTCTTTCTTCATCAATTGATATGGAGTTTTACCTTGTGATTGATTGACCATGGAAATATTCTGAATGTGACATGCAACATTGATTGCTTCTACCCAGAAATATGTAGGAAGTTTTGCTTCTTCTAACATAGGTTCTATTTTTCCTTTCAACAAATCCATTTTGTTAGGGAGTTCCAGGAACAGAGAAGTGATGAGTGATACCTTTTCCTTCACAGAATTCTGTCATTGTTGCATTATTAAATTCAGTAACATTATTACTCATTATTTTCTTGACTTTTCATTCAGTACCATTTTCAACATTCTTTACATGATTAATAATCAATTTGCTTGCCTCATTCTTGGAATATAAGAACTGTACCCTTGTGTATCTTTTGAAGTCATCCACAATTACTAAGGCATATTTCTTTTTGGCAATAGATATGATGTTGACAAGACCAAATAAATCCATGTGCAATAACTCCAAAGGCTTGTCAATTGATGATTCTGACTTTGATTTGAATGATGCCTTCCTTTGTTTTCCTTTTTGACAAGCATCACACAAACCATTCTTGGTGAATTCCATCTATGGAATGCCTCTAACCAAATTCTTTCTAACCAATTGATTCATGGCTTTATAATTTAGATGGGCTAGTTTCTTATGCCAAATCCAGCTTTCATATGTGTTGACCTTGCTTAGTAGACATGTCATTGAATTTGCCTTCACATAATTGAAATAATCCACATAGACATTTCTTTTCCTTCCTCTAGTTAAGAGAATTTCACCAGATTCTTTGTTGGCTATAATGCATGATACAGTTGAAAATCACACATCATTTTCATTATCACACATTTGACTAATACTCAACAAATTATGCCTCAATCCATCAACCAGTGCTACAGGTTCAATGATAACATTTTCACTTGCAATATAGCCATATCCCAGAGTAAAATCATTGTTGTTATCTCCAAAACTAACTCCTGGGCCAACCTTTTCCACAAACTATATGAGCAGGGACATATCTCTTGTCATGTGCCTAGAACATCCACTATCTAGATACTAGATATTTTTCTTCATGTTTCCCTGCACACAATTAAAAACAATCAAGTTATTTTTTTTACCCAAGTTGCCTTGGGTCCTCTTTTATTAGTTGCAGCCTGAGCCGTGGTTGCCAACTTTAGTTCCTTTTGTTTTGGTGCGTTTAAATCCACTTTAACTTTGAGAGTTGAATTTTGGGGTCAAACACCTTGGAACTCATAACAGAATTATCATGCATGTTTGCAAGATTATTATCAGCTGTAGACATGTTCCATGGCTTTCCAGACATATTCATATTTGCATATGCAAATAATGGATTGTAAATGTATGGAAATTGTGCATATGGCATGTGAGCATGTAGTGCAACCAAATTAGAAGAGATGGCATTCATGAGCATGGGATTGGCAAGTATGACATTTACAAACATGGTATGTGCATTCAAATCATTTTCAGGTATAAAATTCTTTTCTTTCTTGCAATGCATAGATAAATGATTTATACTACCACATTTAGCACAAGCCTTTCTAGGTGCATACATATCATGAGTATAATTATTGTGCTTGTTTATGCCTACCTTTCTATTCCTATTCTTTTTCTTTTTCTCAAACTTAGGTTGAGTGACTTCAACATGTGTTATCTCTTCTATTTGTTTAGCTATTTCTTAGATAAGCTACCAATCTTAATCTTTTCAACCTTAGTCTCAATTTGATCTATAGAATCCTTTTCCTTAACAAATTTGATAGGGGTGTTAAATTTGTTCTTCTTGTTAGCCATTGATGGTTTACCTGTCGATGAATGCTTATCAATTGATTTAGCATCAATCGATTGATAATCCTCATCGATTGATAGGGTATTAACAGTCGATTGATCTTTATCCATTGAGGTGTTAACCAAAGGCTTGCCTATTGATTTAAGGGATTCACCTAAAGTATCTAGACCCTGAACATCAATGATTTGTTTGGCAGTTTTAGCATACATGTTCCATTTATTAATGGTTTCAACTTCTCCAGCCAATTGTTTTTTCAATAATTCTTCTCTTCTCAAACTGTTTACTAGTTCATCCATAACATCTTTACTTTCATACTTGTACCTTTCCAAACAAACGAGTTCATTTTCAAGAAAAGTGTTTCTCTTAGTTAAGACATCAATGGTGTTCTTTAACTTGAGATTTTCTTTGTTTAGAGATTTCAAAGTGACATGCAAATTGTACAGTTCATTAGACATTTAATTTATAGTACTATTACATTCATCCTTTGATAACTCAGAAAATTTGGTAGCTAGTACCTGATTTGATGATGAACTAGCCTCTTCATCTTCATGATTGGCCATTAGTTCTAGATTGATAAATTCTTCAGAATCACTATCTTCATCAGCCCAGTCCTTTTCTTCAGTTAAAAAAGCCTTTTCTCTTTGTTTGAGAAGGTCAAAATACTTATTTTTATAGTCAATGCGATTATATGATTTTGCCTTCTTCTTTTGATTTGGCTTTCTACACTCATTGGAGAAATGAGAAGCCAATCCACAGTTAAAACATTTGAACTTTAATTTGTCAACCAAATTCTTATTTTGGTTTTCATTTCTAAACTGGGATCCAGGCCTTTGAGCATTTGGATTCCTCTTGAATTTTAGCTTTGAGAATTTCCTTGACAGAAATGCAAGGTACTCATCAAGTTAATCATCCTGGGAGCATGCTTCAATTTCTTCACATTTGCCCTTTCCTTTTCCTTTGGATGATTTTTCAGCAGCATCACCAGCCATCATGATAGATTCATCTACACAGCCACTTTCCATCTTTTCTTCATTTCCCTTGACCATCAAAGCCACAGTCTTTTCTTTTCTTTGATTCTTCTCAATCTCCTCATCCTGTTGGATTTACAACTCATATGTCTTAAGAATACCATAGAGTTTTGAAGAATGTAGTCCTTGAAGTCCTAAGATTGTCTAATAGAAATAGTCATAGGTTTCCATTCCTTTAGAAGAGATCAAAGAAATTTCAGATTTGTATTTTTGGTTGCATAAACCCCACCATATAGTTTTAGTCTATTTAAAAGCTTCTAGGACCTACTATAGGTATCATTAATGGTTTCACCACTCTTGAAATGAAAAGATTCATATTTTTGAATCAGGAGTTGTATTTTGTTTTTCCTGACTTGTTCAATCCCTTCACACAGAGTTTGAAGAGTGTCTCATACTTCTTTAGATGAAGTACAATTTATCACATTATCAAACATATCTTTGTCTAGACCATTGAACAAAATATTCATGGCATTCTTGTCCTTGAAAACCTCTTTTTCATCTTCTTCGGTGAACTCAGTGATGAGTTTGGGGACATGTTTATCAAATATAGGAGATCCATCTGGGTTTACACCTGTGACCAGCTTCATTGGAACATGAGGACCTTTCTCTACGCAGTTAACATAAGAAAGGTCAAGAGAAAGTAGATGCAGATACATTTTAACTTTCCATACAAAGTACTCATCTTTTTCCAACACTAGAATCTTTACACCTGAATCCTTTTGGCCCATATTGACTTGTTCTTGATCTTAAACTTTCTGTATGTTAAAACCTAGCTCTGATACCAATTGTTATTCCCTAGAACAATGTCAATATTTATAGAGGGGGGAGTTGAATACAAATATTTAACTTTTGAAACTTTATGAGTTTCCTTGGTAATTTTTGAGAGAGTTTAAAGTATGAAAATTTAAAGTTAAGATAAGTATTTGAACAAACATAAGATGTTTAAAATTACTGATGGATTGGTTTATCCATCAGTGTATAATTTTACTCAAATGATCTAGGTTATTAAAACTCAGCTAAGTTTATAAGTTTAGAAAAATGAATCAATTGTTCTTACAAAAGTGCTCTCAAGCTAAAACAGTTGATTCTAAGATATTGTCTCACTTGTATATTTTCTAACAATACTGCCACACTTGTTTATATAACACAAGTGTGTTTACAATTCCTAGAAAGAGTATAAAATAATTAATCTATTCAAGGATTGTTTCTGATCTATCTTTCATTTTTACCTTTTTCCATTTTGAGAAAGGTCTTCAGACTTAGAAAGACAGCTTCAATCTGAGTCTTCATAGTCAGTATAGACTATCTTCCATAGGTATGCTTTATGTCTTATCTTGCAGTCCCTATCAATTGATAATTTGTTGTTAAGCATATCAATTGATTCTTCCTTGTATCCATCAGCTGATATTCTTATTTGATTGATCTTGATATTCATCGATTGATAATAGTTGTTGACTTATCGATTAATAGATGTTATCAATCGATATATCAATCGATGGTTCTTCATATCAGTTATGGTCTTCAATCTTTGACTTGACTTTTTTATCAATTGATCGTCTATCCGTTGATGCTTCCATATCAATTGATCATCCTTCACTTGTACAATTTTTCAATCTTCAAATAATTACAATTTGACAGTCTAAGTTATACATCAATTGATGACCAATATCAATCGACTCTAGTATCAATTGATGAGAAAATTATCAATCGACTAAAGCCATATCAATTGAAATAGACTAAGTACACTTATGCTACCATCCATATTATCAATTGATTAACGAAAACATGTTAACTGATAAATGGTTTCCTAATCAATCGATATTTGTAATTTTCATATCAATTGATCAGTTACAATAAAATATAATTATATGATTCTAAGGTTTAATGTTATCATCAAAGCTGCATAGATTCCTAATAGAGGAGTATATCCATCTCTTCGGCATTCATAGGAAGAGGGCGGGCTCCAGTTCCTTTTGTCGTGTGTCATATGTATCCTATCTGGGCTTCTAGGCTTTCCCCTATATTCAGATGGTGGGGTCCTATTTCTTTTCATGGCTTTGGCCTTCGATTCTGATTGGGTGTTGAATTCCAAGGATTGCTCGATTCTTTTGAAGGGTTCTGCCTCAGCATATAAGGAAGCTAGAGATGATGGTTCTTTTCCCTGTAGATGTTTCCAAAAATCTGTTCCAACCCTTAAACTTGTTATGAGAAAACTCTTCAAGGTGTCATTCATTGCTCCTATAACCCCTATGGCCTCAGAATTGAATATTTTGAAGTATGTTTGGAGGGATTCATTATCTATTTGTTTGACATTTTCCAGAGTTGTGACTGGAGGTGCGTATTTTACTGCAGCTTGGAATTGTATCAGGAAGAGAAGTTGCATTTGATCCCACGACGTGACCATTCATGCTCCTAACTTTTGAAACCATATCTGAGTGTTATCCCTTAGTATAGCAACCAAAATTCTACACCTAGCCAAGTCAGGTACCTGATATACATCCATGTCAGTATTGAACTTTCCTAGATATTCAACAAATTGGAGTTCCCATAATAGCGGAGATCAGTAATGCTTCGATAACCCTGTGGAAGTGGTACTTCCCTTACCGCTTGAGAGAAGATAGAAGGGGCCTGTGCCAGAGTTGTGGACCTTCCTCCATCAATGAGGGTAGCTTCTTCAATTCATCAACATTTACGTTACCTACACCTGAAATATTTTTCAACCCTGAAAGCCAAGACATGGGACTTGTTAGTAATTGTGCTCTAAAGACAATACTTTTTATATTTTAAGGAAAATATTTATTATTAAGGATTATGTTTTATTGATTATTATTTATTGATTATATTTTTATTTACTGCATAATAAATTGAAAGCATAATAAATGTCCTTGGAATTTTGATACGTATTATATATCTTTAAGTATGTGACTTAAAAATGAGATTATATGAATAGTATCTTATTCCTAAAATTCCCTAGTCGAGTATTATTATTTAAGGACAATAATAATGCACAAAGACTAGTATGTTTCTTTACAGATGACCACATCTCATTGGTCATAGGTATGGTGATACTAAAGTCAAGAACATAAGTGCATGTCTTAATGCATGGCACTGGAATGACCCGCCGTGAAATTCTACATGTTAAATAAGTGTCATAAGTAATTCTCACGGTGATAATGGTGTAATGATCCTTAGACCTTAAATCATTATATTTCTATACGAGAATTAATATACTTTGATTACATTAAAAGTTACCTTTGACCGGGTGATGATAAAAGTGGACATTGGGTATATTATGAATCGTATGAGAAATATGAATGATCTAGATGGGATTTAATCCTCCTAATTTTAGGAGTGATATTATTGGCCTCTTGTTTGAGTGAGACTATGAAATGCACGGCCGTGCTCAAATGTTGATTTGATTTTAATAGTTTACTCATCGATCAAGAAAATAAAGATTAAATTATGAAGAGGATGACACGAGACATGCCTTGAGTTTAATCTATAATATCAAGATTAAAAGGATTATATTACATGGAACATTATTCACGAAAGGCTTAATCGAATCGGTGGGGTAGTAATGATGTATTACTAGATGCCGCTCATTGTTTACAATTTTAATTAGATATTAAAATTGTTGCCAACGTAATAATAACCTACAGGGTCACACACAAAGAACACTTGAAGGAGAAATAATTTAAATTATGAATTTAAATTAAATAAGTAATTTATTTTATTTATGATATTAATTAAGTATGACTTAATTAATTATATAAATAGAATAAATGAATTATTTAAACTAATTCCAAAATTAATAATTAATTAATTAATTAAGTGAGACTTAATTAAATAATTTAGAATTTTGGATTAGTATTAATTATAATTGGATTATAATTATAAAACTTATTCCTCTCTCTATATAATCTCGTTATGGACTGATTTAATTTAAGAGACATATTTTTACTAAAACCATAGTCGTTTTGAGAAAAGAGGAAGATATAGAGAGAGAAGCAGTTTTCGGGTGCTAGTACACATCAATCCTTCATGAAAAGTGTTCGTGTGGATACCGTAGAGCGTAGATCGCGAGAGCGGGATACGTGGTGATTAAACAAGCTTTGAACCTCCATTAATCTTCCATTAATGAATTGTTAAAGCTTCTAAAGGTATTTATTCTTTATCTCCGAATTAAATCTTTTGTTTTCGCATGGATCCTGCGGAGGGTTTCGCTATTTTAATTTATTTTTCGCGTTTATTCCGCTGCGTTTGTGCCTCGAAACCCTTCAATGGCATCAGAGCTACTTGCGAAACGTTTTAATTCGGTTATGTGCTTAATAGTTTTCGATATGTAAGCATGTATGCGATCTATCATAATTTTGTATTGATACAATATGTATATGTTTTTATATATTATGAATATATGATATTCATATGATGTATAATCATGTGATGATTGTGTGTATTGATGTATGTATATGATACATGTTTGTTCTTATCATGGGAATCGTATTCGATACGAATTCTGAAACAGCTGTCGTAGATTTTCTGAAATCTATGTCCGTTGTCCGATTTTCGCAAATGATATGTGTTTTCTGACTGGAATCGGGTCACTGAGAAATACTGATAAAATCAGCTCTGCGTCTGTAAGCCACTAGATGTCGTTACAGGCCCCAAAACGGTGATTTATTATTTTCTGAAAATTATTTGATTTTCTAAAATTTTGAGTATATGTATGTATATATTATGAATATATGATATTCATGTGATGTATAATCATGTGATGATTTTATATATCACTGTATATTTATATATGATATATTCTTATTCTTGTTATGGGGATTGTATATGATACGATTTCCGAAACACCGTCAGATTTGGTGAAATCTGATTGCCGAATCCGATTTTCGCAACCGATATGTGTTTTCTGACTGGAATCGGGCCAATGAACAAAACTGATAGCTTTGCTATCACCGACAGGTCTGTAAGGCGTTTAACGTAACTAAGGGCCTCGAAACAGCGATTTATTATCTTCAGAAATCTGTTTTTAATTTTCTGAAATTTTAAAATTTGTTATATATGATTCTATGATATGTTTATATAATCTTAGATATATTATATGTGTTATGTGATAGCATGGTGGATGGTTATGACCTAAAGACCCATAGTATAGTGGTTTTGATTTATGGTTTTGGTTTCTAAATATGACTTGCATGTCGTTTATTCATTGTAATTTAATTATCTCGAATGTAACTCGAGTTCTTCTTGTAATTTTATTAGAATAGTTTTATTTTTATTATTCAATGTAATTATCAATGAAGACTTCCAAGCAATGAGGCGATCCAAAAGGGGAAGATGGAGCAATGAAGAAAGAAGACATGTAATAGATAGTATTTTAAAACCACCATAGACTGACCTTGATATTTCCATTAGCTTGGAAAGATCACATAGGATGGGGCCATAACCAAACACGTTTAATTTACGCACATTACATATATGTATATGATTTCATGTGTTAGTATGTATGCGTAGATATAATCGAGATGCATGCTTAATATTGATTAATCATGTATGTATTAGATACGACACCCATGCCATGTTTGCTTAAGAAAGATAAAATCTGTAACGATTCAAGATTTTAAAATTGAACAAACGATCATGAGATTCTTGTGTTTATGAACACGGTATTAAATATGAAATTTTTTTTCTGATATGGGGAGATTTTGTCAAAAGCGAATTATTAGTTTAATTCGTAAGGAAGTTGGGTTTTAAGTGAGACCGCTTGTGACTTCTCCGACGACCTGGAAATCAATCCATTGACGAATATTGAAATGAATTATTTGATCAAGGAAAAATTGAGAATCTCTTTATGATGGGATCATGATCGTTAAAATAAACAATAAAAATCCCTAAATACATATTAAGTTAATCGGATGCCTTCCAATGTTTAATACTCGTCAAGATCTAGATTGAGAAGGAGTGGGCTTGCCAAAGCAAGGTGCTTTTATCAATCATGGGAAGACGTGATAAGTAAGTGTACTTAGTTTGTTGAAACATTGGGTCTAACTTAACTAAATCATCACAATAGGATTGTGGGTTTAGAGGCATAGAGTTTGGTGAGATTTATTGGATAAATGTGTACAAAGGGTTGTTCCACCAAACTTTCCAAGAGTTATATTTGATATAATCGACAAATGTTGTCTACCTAAATAGTCATGTTTTGAGTGTATTAGCCAACGCTATCTTAAAACATGGATGAAATATGGATCTTGCCTCACTAGAAAGATTTAAAGAAATGTTTTCCGAATTAATAGTTAGGGTTATTAGTTTGATAAAAATAGTGGGAGGTATATGGTGATATACCATAATCACTTAAACATAATTAATATTAAACTTGCAATCTAGTTTATTTTATACACTTTAATATCGTAGATATCAAATGATAAACACAAACAACTTCTCTATGCGATCAGTTCTTGAGAAGGACAAGTTGACGAGAATATATTTCCTTGACTGACATAGGAGCTTGAGGATCGTCCTCAGACACCATGATGTTAGTTAAATCTCTTCCCCTGCTCTTAAAGTTGAGAATGTAACATGTGCAAATCATAGTGCTTATTGGAAGCAAATTGATATTGCGACTGATGTTTCATGTCTCATGCTCACAAATATGTGTGCTGAGCTTAAGAAGCAACACGAGCATATAGATGCTTATGAGACGATTGAGCACAAGATATATTTGAAAATAAAAGGGCACTATACACTTACAAGTAGGGAGAGTGAGAGACCCGGTTACACCACATGTTCTAAAGATTATAGGGTATAATGAGTACCTTTGATATTTTGGGTTTCCAGAATGGTCTGGAGACTTAGTTAGATTTGATCTTATAATCTCTGGACAAATATTATTCTTAGTTTGTTATGAACAATAAAATGAATAAGATTGGTAAAACACCCATTGAGTTGCTAAGCATATTGAGAACTGCTGAAAGCAATATGATAAATGCATGAACTACTACTATATTGATGGTAAACATAGGGAATGCAAAAGGGAAAGGAAAATGGAAAGGCAAGAAGAAGATTTGATCTAGTTCCGTTGTCAAACCAAAGTCCAATCCCTAAAGTAGACTCTAAAGTCTGAATGAGGTGTTGATAAAGAAGACGATTGTCGCTTCTTTGAAAAATTGGGAGACTGGAATTTAAACTGTCATGCTTATTTGGAAGATCTGAAAAAGATGATCAATAAGGGTCAAGCTTTAGGTATCGGGTTGGAATTGGAGTAAAAATAGTTGCTCTGGTTAGAGGAACTCGTTATTTAACTTTTAGCCTATAAGGAAAATTTAGAACTTGATAATTGTTATAACGTGCTTGCAATTGGCAGAGACATTATTTCAGTTTCTTGTTTGGACAAGAAAGGCTTTTTCATTTTAATTAAATAACAATAGTTGTTTATTCTATTTTGATAATGAGGCTTATAATGTTGCACAACTAATTAACAATTTATATGTTCTAAAGTGACTCAAATCAAATATTACCTTTGACACTGTTGTTGAGGCCATATTAATGAGAAACGCATTTCCAGAATACATAAGGATGCATTCATGGATAAGTTTGATTATGAATTATACAAAAGGATGCAAATCTTGGTTTATTTGGCAAAATGACTAAAGCTCCTTTTACCGGACATGGTGAAGGGGTCATTGAACGGGTATGACTTATACATAGTGATGTATGTGGTCATATGTGTACGATGACAAAAGGTAGAATTTATTAACTTCATAAATTTACTAATTATTTTAGTAGATACAGATATATGTATCTTTTGAAGAACTAATCCGAATCATTTGAAAAGTTCAAAGACTATAAAGATGAAGTAGAAAATATCAAAGAAAAGTTTTTTTTTTGATAGGAGGGATCACACCTTGTTGGACATGGTGCGATCAATATTGAGTCAAGGAATCTTCCAATTAGTTTTTGGGGTTGCACCCTAGAAACGGCTACATATACACTTAATTGTGTTCCTACTAAAATGGTTCAAAAGACTTCTTATGAGATATGGACTAAGAAACGACACAGCATGTCATTTATGAAAATTTAGGGATGTAAAGCATTTGTGAAACGTCTAATCTCTGACAAGCTAGGACCAAAATCAGATAAATGTAATTTTGTGGGATACCCAACTGAAACAGGGGGTTATTCTTTCTATAATCCTTCCGAGAACAAAGTGTTTGTTGCTTGAACTGCTATGTTCCTTGAGAGAGATGCTCTCTAAGAAAGATAGTGGGAGGATAATAGATCTCGATGAAGTTCGAGACCCACATGATAACATTGAACCAATGGAGGAACCTAAGTAGTATGTACAAGAAAATAATATTGTTCAAGAAACACAGGTTGTTCGTAGGTCTGGTAGGATTCACCATGAGCCCGAGAGATATTATGGATTTCTCTTTACTCAAGATGGTGATGTGATGCTTGTGAATGAAGATGAGCCTCTCACATACCAAGACGCTATGAACACTCCAGATTCTAAGAGATGGAACATTTATTTTGATGAAATAGTCAAAAAGAGTTTGACTTTATTCAGAATGAAGATGAAACTTGTGTTTACAAGAAGTTTAGTGGGAGTCATGTGGCATTCCTAGTATTATATGATGATGATATATTACTAATAGGGAATGACATTCCTTCTCTATAGACTGTGAAGACTTGGTTGAGAAATAATTTTTCAATGAAAGACTTAGGCGATGCGACCTATATATTAGGGATCATGATCTATAGAGATAGATCAAGGAGATTGATCGGCCTAAGTTAGAGTACATACATTGACAAAGTTTTACATCGATTTCGAATGCAAAGAGGCTAAATAGATATGTCCCAATGTCTCATGGGATAATGATCTCAAAATAAAATGTCCTAAATCATTGGATGATAAGGACCGCATGAATAAAGTTCCATATGCGTTAGCAATTGGTTTTATAATGTATGCAATGATATGTACTCGTCCTGATGTCTCTTATGCTTTAAGCATAACAAGTAGATACCGGTCTAATCCAGGTGAAGGTTACTGGACGGCAGTCAAGAATATTCTTAAGTACTTGAAGAGGACTAAAGATTCATTCTTGTTATATGGAGGAGATGTGAAGCGAGTTGTAAGAGGTTTTAGTGATGCTAGTTTCTAGACAGACAACGATGATTTAATGTTTCTGTCTGGGTTTGTGTTTTATCTATTTTTATTGAGATGTTGTATGCTGGAATGGTTCACAGCAGAGATAATTGTTGATTCTACAATAGAGCCTGAGTATATTGATGCTTGCGAAGCAGCCAAGGAGGCTGTTTGGGCATGTACTTAGGAGATATCACCTAATTAATGAGATTAATGATCAAGGAGATATACATATATGTAAAGTGCATACTAATCATAATATTGCAGACCCACTGACTAAGGCTTTGTCGCAGCAGAAGCATGAAAGTCACACTAGTTCCATAAGTATTGGATACTTGGGTAATTGGCTCTAGTGCAAGTGGGAGATTGTTAGTAATTGTGCTCTAGAGATAATACTTTTTATATTTTAAGGAAAATATTTATTATTAAGGATTATGTTTTATTGATTATTATTTATTTATTATATTTTTATTTACTGCGTAATAAATTGAAAGCATAATAAATGTCCTTGGAATTTTGATACGTATTATATATCTTTAAGTATGTGACTTAAAAATGAGATTATATGAATAGTATTTTATTCTTAAAATTCCCTACTCGAGTATTATTATTTAAGGACAATAATAATGCACAAAGACTAGTATGTTTCTTGACAGATGACCACATCTCACTGGTCATAGGTATGGTGATACTAAAGTCAAGAACATAAGTGCATGTCTTAATGCATGGCACTGGAATGACCCGCCGTGAAATTCTACATGTTAAATAAGTGTCATAAGTAATTCTCACTGTGATAATGGTGTAATGATCCTTAGATCTTAAATCATTATATTTCTATACGAGAATTAATATACTTTGATTACATTAAAAGTTACCTTTGACCGGGTGATGATAAAAGTGGACATTGGGTATATTATGAATCGTATGAGAAATATGAATGATCTAGATGGGATTTAATCCTCCTAATTTTAGGAGTGATATTATTGGCCTCTTGTTTGAGTGAGACTATGAAATGCACGGCCGTGCTCAAATGTTGATTTGATTTTAATAGTTTACTCATCGATCAAGAAAATAAAGATTAAATTATGAAGAGGATGACACGAGACATGCCTTGAGTTTAATCTATAATATCGAGATTAAAGGGATTATATTACATGGAACATTATTTACGAAAGGCTTAATCGAATCACCGATTTATTATTATTACTTGGGTAGCAATGATGTATTACTAGATGCCGCTCATTGTTTACAATTTTAATTAGATATTAAAATTGTTGCCAACGTAATAATAACCTACAGGGTCACACACAAAGAACACTTGAAGGAGAAATAATTTAAATTAAACAAGTAATTTATTTTATTTATGATATTAATTAAGTATGACTTAATTAATTATATAAATAGAATAAATGAATTATTTAAACTAATTCCAAAATTAATAATTAATTAATTAAGTGAGACTTAATTAAATAATTTAGAATTTTGGATTAGTATTAATTATAATTGGATTATAATTATAAAACTTATTCCTCTCTCTATATAATCTCGTTATGGGCTGATTTAATTTAAGAGACATATTTTTACTAAAACCATAGTCGTTTTGAGAAAAGAGGAAGATTGAGAGAGAAGTAGTTTTCGGGTGCTAGTACACATCAATCCTTCATGAAAAGTGTTCGTGTAGATACCGTAGAGCGTAGATCGTGAGAGCGGGATACGTGGTGATTAAACAAGCTTTGGACCTCCATTAATCTTCCATTAATGAATTGTTAAAGCTTCTAAAGGTATTTATTCTTTATCTACGAATTAAATCTTTTGTTTTCGCATGGATCCTGCGGAGGGTTTCGCTATTTTGATTTATTTTTCGCGTTTATTCCGCTGCGTTTGTGCCTCGAAACTCTTCAGAACTAACCTGGGAGGCGTTGACTGAGGGCGCCCCCTAAGGTGGAGGTACGCCCTAATTGTTACATGAGTTAGAAGCCGGTTTGACTTGATTGATGATAGAGGGTTGAGGCATATCCAGGATGATAGGAGGATGTTGGGGCACATCCTGCACTGGGGAGGAGGTGCAGTCTGAGTGGTTAGAGGTGGAGGCGCAACTTGAGTGCTGAGAGGGGGCGGGGGCGTGCCCTGATATGTTTCCGGAGGAGGGGGAATCTAAGTGCTCTGACTGTTTTATCGTCAAGAGGTGTGACACTTGCCTTCTAATGAGCTTTCATAGTGGGCAGAGATGATGATGGGTTCAGCGTTGTGGCGCCTCCAGTGAGGAAGAGGCCTATGATTCACAAAATTATCATCCCTTCGTTGAACTCGATTCGATAGGTCTTCACGAGTGCATGGGTCAATGTTTCGTGGAAAACCTTCATCTAGATGGATTGATCTTAAGGGTAGAGGATTTATGATAGGCCTTTTCCCTACTCTTTCCTCCCTTCTCCGAGTTTGGCCTCTTACTTCTTCCTGCAAAATTGACCTACCAGTCATATCACGAACATATACTCTATTGTGTTCGTGTATAACCTGGGTATCAGGCCTCCTTTCAGAGGTGCGGCCTGGGCGGTGTATATGGGAAAGACGTTGGGCTTCTCCTGCAAGAATCAGCCCCCTCTCAGTATTTTCCTGATGGTTCTGAGTGGCAGCACCGCTTCCAAACTCAAGTCTTCTAGAGGTGACTCCATGGAAATTTATATCACGTGCGTCTTCTAGACTTCCTCTTCCTTCATTATGAGTGCTCCTCATTCCTTCTACCATTGGCTCCTTACAAGGACGATGCTCGAGAGTGCGCATGTGATCATCAAATCCCTGAAAGTTTTCATGGACACTTCTAACTATATCTCCAATAAAAAATAATTGCTCCATCATATCCTTCTTAGACATCATGACGGGGGGGAGGTCTTCCAATAATTCGACCAACATTGGAGGAATTATTCATGTGCTCTGGAATGTACTCCTCATGATCATGGTAGTTTTGATTGTGCTGGCCACGACCTTGGTCAGGTGACTGAGCTCCTTCATCCCTCCTGCCGTTCATCCGCTGATCTTGTGGTTGTGACATCTTTTCTCTTTAGATGATGAAAGTCTCCTCCTTCTTGTGTCAATTTGTTGATGGAGAAATCTGGTAATCAACAAAGATCGAAGTTCTTTGCCCAAAAAAGATCTGATGCGACTGAATATCGCTGGAACGTGGTTGTTTGTATGAGATTGATGGCTGAAATTGTTAGGTTTCAGAATAACTAGAGCTTTTGGTTCTCTGGCGGCTGTGAGCTCTAATAATTTTGACCCCCAACAATGTGCCTACGTATATCTATTTACAGGGAAAATATAGGATCAAACCCACGCAGTTCTTGGCAAACTAGAGGCCCGTTAGGAGACCAGAACCCTAATTTGAGTTAAATTAGACAATTAGCAAGAGGAACCTTCCTGAAAGAGGTTTTTACATCTGGGCTTGTTTGGATAGGTCAAAACACAGTATAAGGCCCAAGGACTTCATGGACCCGACGTTGACCCGGAAACCGTGAGCTCTAGCCGGTCCACTACAGCTATTTCCTCGGATACCTTGACTGGAGGCCAGTACTAGATCCACCGCAAATGTAGGACGCGTCCTAAGTCCCAAACGAGGGTAAACCGCCTGAATACAAGGAAATGATCTTCCAAGATAAGGTTGATAGCACAGCATAACTCCCTTACGAGGGTAACCCGAGAAATATGGATTTATTGCCTTCGACAAGAGTAGATGACAGAGATATTTTTAAATGAAATGCAGGCTAACAAAGAGTGGTCCAAGGCAGCTAGTAACAGCAAGCTGGGTCAGATTTTACTCAAATGTGGCGCGCACTCCCTTACAGCGCCTTCCTCGCTCACAGAAAACCACATACAACAATGATTATGAACTATATCAATAATAACAAAAAATTGATCAAGAACTTTAAAAATAATGAATAATTCCTCTAAATCACTCATTCAAGATATAATAAATTGAACTCATTTTTTGACATTGTTGAAATTCAATAAATCCTATAACTTAAATGAGAGAAAAAGTTTATCACTATTTGTCATTCTTAGAAGTCTCTGTGTTATTATATATTTTATGTATTCAAATTGTTTGTGTAACAAAATCGAATTTGCATGGTAATCAATGCAATTTTTTAATCGAATTTGTGTAACTTATTTATTCAATACTGAAATATTTAAGGAAAAATAGAAATAAAATATATACAAGATTGTGTTATTAAATTATTATTTTGATGTTTTGGGTTATGAATTTGGGAGATAGTGTTATTAAAATAAGCTAGTAAGTTATTTACAAGAACTATCAGAAAAAATAAATGACTTGAGGTTTTAAAATAAAATTAAAAAGAAAAGTAAATTTATAAATGTCAAAATTTAAGTTCTGATTTGTAAAAATAATAACATTTAGTTTTTCATCATTAAATTATATCAAAATATAATTTAAATAAATAATTATCTAAAATAAAATAAATTTAAACTATTGATTAAAATTCAAAATTTTCAATTTCTGATCCAATTTAAATAAATATCGGAATATCTAATTAAATCAAAAATAAGATAAAATAAAATATTTTAACTGAAAAATTAAATACTCAATTCAACATTTCAACCTGATCACATATACAGTTTTGATTAAACACTCGTACATACAGCAAATCCAATCATTTATATAAACATCACACCCTAATCTTCTTTAATATCATTCGTTTTGTGTGTATCTGTGTATCTCATATTCCCATTTTCAGAATCAATTCTTACCAACCCCTTACCCCCCCTTCCCCCTGTGTGACACTTTTTCTTATTACATAGATCCCTCAATATATACATAAATATATATATCATCCCAACTCAAATTCACACTGTTTCTTGAAATTCCCCATAAAAAAATGCTTCCATTTTCACCACTTTCTTGAATCTTTCCCATACTTTAATTTATTAGTTTTTACTTGTATAGTCCACTTATAAGCCAATGTATCAGAAAGTTAGGGTTTTTACATCTAACTTATTGTTGCAATTGCTTTATGCTTTTAACTCATTTAGATTTTAGGGTTTCAATTTTTTCATCCATAGGATTATTGCAAGTTCTTGAAAGTTTCAATCTTTATTGGTAGATTGAACTTTATCTTCATTGTCTTGCTGTAATAAAGTGTTACATATGCACATTTATCTGTATGTATATATGATAATATGCTTGTAATTTAGGGATCATAAGTTTTGAGGTCAATTTAATTGTTGGATCTGAGCTATTTTTAATGATTTAGGACTTTTGGGATAATAAAGTGTATTGGTTCTTGTTTTTTCCGAAAGAAGCTTGTTGGTTTTTGTTAGCTGCATAAGAGTGAGAAACTGGCTTTGTTTGTTTATTTGGGGTAATTTGATTTGGTTAAAATGGATCATGTTGTTGGTGGGAAGTTTAAGCTTGGGAGGAAAATTGGAAGTGGATCATTTGGGGAACTTTATTTAGGTATGATTGCTCTTTTTTTTCGAGATATTATTATTTTCCCCTTGTATTTTCAGTTTTCACTGTTGATATTACATTTTTCGAATGTTTAATTAGTACTTTGTTTTAATTTGGCTACAGGAGTAAATGTGCAGACGGGAGAAGAAGTTGCTGTTAAGCTGGTAAGTGTTGTGTTTAGACTAATAAAATTTTCAAATGCTAGGGGTTGTTTGAATGAATTGTTGGTTGGTATATGATCTTTAAGTTATCGAGGAACCTGTTTATGTAACATGATATTTTCAATCACCGAGAATAAAGTTTGGCTGTTATTTTAACTTTTCCTACTTGTTCTTAATGAAATATTATTGCAAGAGATTTTTGTGTTTGCTGTACTGGGTAGCATGAGGTTTGCATGACATATACCTTATCAGTCATGGCTTGTGACACATGTAACCGTGATATTTCTTTTTCTTCACATAGAACATTTGTACATATTTCGTGGTAGGAGAATATCTGTATGTTTTGGGTTATATATACAGACATGCTTCTTGCTAACAAGCTTGTGCCAGTATTAGGCTGATCTAGCCGATACAGTGTTCAATTTTGATTAGGAATATTATAAGTTAGGAATGTTTGTTCCAGAAGAAAACTTTAGGGTTACATATTTCGAAAGTCGAAACTCCTTGGTTTAAAATGTGTATAAGCCTAATTACCTACTATTTTCTTTTGTTTATCATGCCCAAGGATATGAGTGGAAGAGGGTAGGTAACGTAAGTGGAAATGGCCTGTCTTAAGTTTTGAAGAACAAAGGCAACACATGTACAACAGAGTAACATATTAAGAATTTACCAAATATTATTTGTTTCATTTTTCGGTACTTATACGTGCAAGCTGAGTAGCCTTTCTCTCATCATCTAACCCTTCCTGCCCTATTGCTAATTCTGTTTGGAAAGTTAACAAACTTGTAATAAATCTGGTTACCCAACTTGAGTTGCATTTTGTATTATGCAATAATACAGTTAGAATGTGATGATGAGTATCACTATTGTACTTGATCAAGTGGGAATGTGGGATTGTTCGGGCTTCATATAGGCTTCTGCCTCAAGGTAGTGAGGATTATCAATATGAGAACATTTAATCTTGAGCTGACATACATTATACCACAGATGTCAAAACTTCAAATAGGTGTTCCTGATAGGCTTACAGATGCATGTCTATGTGTGAATTCCGCATTCTGCAAAGTAATATATTGTGTATCAGGTCTTTGGAGGGTAAAGAGGGAGTTGTTTGTTTTTTGGATGAGATACTTTGATTTCATGTTGCATTCAGTTACGTGATGGCATTCCATTGTTAGGAAAAATAAATTGTAAAATATCCCTTGTTGAGGATCCAGGTGTCCAGATATTTAAAGTGTTTGTAATCTTCTTGTATATATCCAAGCACCTTGGAGAATGCGCTCCTTGTAGTAAGTTTATTGCTGTGTTATTGGAAGGGCTATCCTCCACTTCTTCCTTTTTTACGCTCAACAGTTCTGATGTTTTCATCAAGAAATCTAGAGTGAACACTGGGTGCTGTTTTTTCTTTCAGCATAATGTATCAAATTTTATTGCACCACAAAGATAATTTGTTGTTGGAAACTTATTTTCATTTTGAGATTTTTCTTTTTGTCTTTTTAAGAAGTTAGTCTAGCTAGATGACCATGTATCAGGTATCCAAAGTTTAATTGTGTTAGAGCTGCTTACTGCAAATCAATTTTTGAGCCCTAGTAAATTAGGTACTAAAATCCAGAATGCTTTCGAGTATACTACAGGCCGATGGTGTAAAAGAATCTAATTAAAGGTTGGTTGTTTGATTGGTATTGATAACGGGATCCACAAGCAATTTTTTTTATTTTTTATATATTCTGGCATGGATTGCAATATTTTTTATACATCCACAAAGCCGTATGCTTTGAAAGAAACTTGTACATTTGATGGGAATTTTCATTCATAACAAACTTTCTAGGGCTAATAAATTTTGGATGAGGCTGTCTGAATTTCTAGGGCTAATAAATTTTGGACATGTAGGTTAGGCACATGTAGGTTTTGTCCTTGTAAATTTGTAATGATAATGACAACAGGATTGACATCCACAAGTGAAATCCATGGTTTAAAGTTTCATCTTTTTGCTTGGTAATGATAATGGGACTCACAGAGTCACATGTATGATCCTTAATTTAGATTTTACTAAAACAAGAATACTAGGAACCTTCCCTTTTTATTGAGGCACAAAACCCCAACTTGAAAGAGGAGGCAAGTAAAACATTCAGAACTTATGCCATATTCTACTTGTATCTCCCAAATATTATTTGCTGCTTTCTCCAGCTTTTTATTGCTAAAAAGAGCTCTTGCAATGTTTTTCCCCCCCCTTTTTACCTCATATCAGGAATCAGCTAAGACCAAACATCCTCAGCTACACTATGAGTCTAAGTTATACATGCTTCTCCAGGGAGGAAGTAAGTTCCTAATTCCTATTCTTTCTGTTTCAACTTTTCCAATTAATACATATTTAAAGATTTGATGAACAGAAGTTAACTTATTTAACTGTTTGGTCATTCTATAAAGCCGGTATACCACATCTCAAGTGGTTTGGAGTTGAAGGGGAATACAATGCCATGGTTATTGACCTTCTTGGACCAAGTCTAGAAGACTTGTTCAACTATTGTAACCGCAAGTTTACTCTGAAAACAGTTTTAATGCTTGCAGATCAGTTGGTAAGTACTTCAGGCCATATAGATTGTCTGTCCTGTTGTATTAGTAGCATTACTTACATTTACCTTTTTTATTTTATTATGTATAGATAAACAGAGTTGAATATATGCAGTCAAGAGGTTTTCTTCACCGTGATATAAAGCCTGATAACTTTTTAATGGGGTTAGGGCGAAAAGCAAATCAGGTATGTCGGACTTTAAAATAATTAAATTAAATATTAAATTTTTTATGATATATTTAAGTTGAAGTTGTGGGTGAATGCATCTTAAACTATTTTATAGTGGATACCTGCGAACATTCTTAGAGTAGTGAACATATTTATCGGGTCTTCAGATTATTGATATGTGAAATAATCTTAAAGTGCTGTCATGTGGGTGTTTTTATTACTCCCTCCGTTCTTTTTTACATGTCTCTTTTGAAAAAATTACGCATTTTAAGAAAATGTTAGATAATTTTTTCTATATATACCCTTAACTATTATTACATTGAAAACTTGAGAATACAACTAGGTTTTAAAAGAGTCAAACTTTGGTGATGGTAAATATAGGGATAGTTTTGGAAGGTTACACATAAATTTGTTTTAAAAGAAACATGTATCAAGGGACAAATTTTATTTTACAAAGGGACATGTAAAAGGGGGGGGGGATTACATATACACGTGCATGTCTGTGTTAAAATACACCAGTTTGATTTTTATGTACATTTGAAGAGTCAATGTCCGTGACAAACATTTGACTGGTATGAGTCGTATGACATAGTAGTTCGACACTTCAATCTTAGATGTGCACATGTTCACTAACAGTTGGGTGAGATTTTATTGTCTTACTTCTATTTGTAGGTACCAATCATTTAAAGAAGTGAAAACAAAATATTAAGCATTTTCTAGAATTCCATTCATGAATTTGTACACTTTTGGGTATTTAATTTTATTTGACTGTTTGCGCTTTGCTTGCTTCACGACAGGTGTATGTAATTGATTATGGCCTTGCTAAAAAGTATAGGGATCTTCAAACACACAAGCATATACCGTACAGGTATTAATTCCCTTACTTTGTTTATGCACCGATAATTGTTTCTCATTAGATAATTCAGCACTTCCCAAGTCCGACTCTTCTTGAGACAAATCATGCTGATATGACTTTTTATAGCGAAACACGGTGCTAGTTAGTTGAATCACCGGGAACCTATAACATAATTATCCTGTTGCACATTCCCTATCTCTTTAAAATGTACTTCAGTGTTCACCATTTAGAAGAAAAAAAATTAATTGTTTGTCTTAATAAACCAAATACTTTCCTAACAATAAGAACATTTCTTATTATTGTCTTCTGTGCAGCTGGGTGTTATCTAAAAGTATACCGAAAATGATCGTCATAAGTTAGAGTCGGTAATGGGTGATTTCTAAGTTAGCTGGCGGGCACAAGTTTCCCGCCAAGTTTTAGGGCGCTTTTGATCATCGTAGTTATCAAAAGCGCGCTTAAGCGCACCTATTGGGCTTAGCTTAAAAGCCCAGATTAAATACAAAAGCTCAGCTTAAGCATGCTTAATACTTAATACTGAAGCCCAAAGCGCAAAAAAGCTCCAAAAAGTGCGCTTATGTGTAAATGGGCCTTTTTTATAAAATCTGAACGTAATTTTAAAAGGTGGGTGTCAATATTTTGTCTCATTGGTGTTTTTTTTCAAAACCCTATACAAAACACATCAAGATCAATACGAAGATTGGGATTATATTGGCGACGAAGAAGATGTTGATGGGCAAATTTAATTTTTTAGGGTATAGTTATTAATTAGAATGTCTAGCTCTAGCTTGAAATTTTGCTTCCCTCTAGGTGATCCCACTCCTCTCTATGTTTACATGTAGTTTAATATATATAATTAATTATAATTAATTAATATATATATAGTGCGCTTCTTTTACAAAAGCATGCGCTTCGCTTCGCTCTTCGCGCTTAAGCTATAAGAGACCTCTTACGTTTCGCTACGCTTTTTGCCCAGCCTTTAATAACACCGAATGTTACTGATGACTTATAAGTACAAGTTATTTTATTTCTTTTGAGTTATTATTTGTTTGAATAAATCAATTAATAAATTAATGTAGGACAAGGTTAAAAAAGGGGTTGATGCAAGGAATAATACTCATCTCCACAAATAATTTGGAATATCTTTTAAATATTCTATCAATTCATATTATTCAACTCTGCCAATTAATGAAGATTACGAAGGTTTTAATAAAGATGCTAAACTCAAAGAATAAGTGCTCTAATATTTGTCTATAACTCTATATCCTTTGGAGATAATTATTACCATATTTCTAAGTCTAGAATATTCCTAATAAATGCATTATTTCTTAATAACAATATAAGATAAGTTACAACTTACAAAAGTATAAGTTACAACTTATAATGAATTATAATTTGACAAAGAAAAAGTTCTATGTTGTGACAGTAATATTAATTTTGAAGTAAAATTATATATTTATAGTTAGTCAATGAAATATAAGTATTCCCTAGCTATTTTTTTAAATCCAACTTTTTGAGTATTTAGTCACAAATTAAAACTTAATAAACGGACAATTAGCAATGATCTGCAATACGAGCCTTTCTCATGCAACCATATTTCATAAATGCAAACATTTTGCTCCTATTATAGTAAACCAGCAATTTCCAATAAAGCGAATGACAACATCGTTTCAGCTATTTATAACTTTCTATTTTATGATTGCAAACTTTTACATCTCCCATATACATAAACAACTTTTGGACTTGAAAATGCAATCTTCAGTATCAGCAATTTTTTCTTCCCAGGGAAAACAAAAACCTGACTGGAACAGCTCGATATGCAAGTGTTAACACCCACCTTGGAGTTGGTAAGTCGCTTTGCTCGCTTCAACTTCTACTAAACCTCTCTTGCTTATCTATGAGAAGTTGATTCTTCCAGAATTAAAATTGCAAGAGACTTTGATTTTGCAGAGCAAAGCAGGAGGGATGATCTGGAATCTCTAGGTTATGTGCTTATGTACTTTCTGAGAGGAAGGTAAATATATGATTAAAAGCCTAAAATGATACTCATATTATTTTTAATTCTATATGGGCCTCTACTCAAGTCCTGTTTCCATTTGGACCTTTTAGCCTTCCATGGCAGGGACTAAAAGCTGGCACAAAGAAGCAGAAGTATGACAGAATAAGCGAGAAAAAGATGCGTACTCCAATTGAGGTATTGTTTCTTGCACTAGAAAGAACGCTTGTTTTAATTTAGTCATGTAATGCATTTATAATATGGGCAGCAGCCTACTGAAAATTGTAATGGATGTAAGATTCTTCTGTTATGTATTTGCAGGTGCTTTGTAAATCTTACCCATCGGAGTTCATATCATACTTCCATTATTGTCGTTCCCTGCGGTTTGATGACAAACCAGATTATTCATATATGAAGAGGCTTTTCCGTGATCTTTTCATTAGAGAAGGTTATTGTCTCCCAAATTGTTTTTGTTTTGTCATTATTGTGAATCTACCCCTCGACTCCCACCCTAAATTAATACCTCCACCAAAATTCCTCAAGTTGTTTTTATCAGTCCAATCTGTAAAGCTGATCACAGCTTCATTCATATTTTCTTAATTTCCCAAGTCATATTTGTTAACATATCAGCACTGGTGTGGTGCAGGGTATCAGTTTGACTATGTATATGATTGGACCATATTAAAGTATCCACAGATTGGTTCCAGTTCAAAATCAAGAGTATGTAGTACTGATGAATTGCTTTCTAGTATTTAAAGTAATTGAATCAAATCTCATGTTTATTTTTTTCGCTTTCAGCAGCCAGCTGGGAAATTACCATTAAACCCTGGGCCCACTATAGATATAGCAGAAAAGACGCCAGGTATATGCATAGCTTCAAGTTTTGAAGTACATGTTTAATCCAACCTTTCAGGCTTTGCCGAAATTCCCATGTTAATTTGATATTAGCTAGATATGGCATTCCCTCCATTCAAAATGTCCTCTCTTCATGTTTGTACTTCACAAAAAAACTAAAAACTGGATTCACTTTTCTGAAAGCAGAGCAAAAGTGTGTTTCTAAGTTTTCTATTAAGGAATACTGGTCAGTAAAACTTCTGCTTTAATGACTTGCCCCTTGTTATCGGAGGCTGTGCTAGCGTTCAGTCGAGGCAAGCTGACGGTGATGGCGCGCTAATGGTTAACGGAGAAGGCACCGAAATAATTTTCTATCCATTCAAGTTTATAAAATCCAAAAACTTTCTTTGAAAATATTTTGCTGTAAAAATGTTGTCCCATCAAGTAGAAATGAATGTTAGTGATTTTTACAATTATGATGCAAATGTTCATTACTTCTATTGGATAGTAATGAACTTGTATAGCTGTATGGATTTGAATATGAAATCTGATTATGTTATGGTGTTCTCGTTGTATTTATTTAGTGAAGCGAGAGACGAGAGATCGGTTGTCAGGGGCTGTTGAAGCATTTGCTAGACGGAAAGGTTCTAGTTCTGGTGCTAATTTGCGTGGTGATCACTTAAGGCACAGATCTTCTGATAATGTACCTTCATCAAAGGATATGGTAAGATTGAAGTTTACACACCGATGTTAAATTTGAGTAAACTGATTCGTAGTTCCATACAATTTATTGTTTTGACATATGCTATTTATGTTGTTTGCAGCAAGCAGATCCAGTAAGAGGACGGGTTTCCCGAGCTGCTAGTGCATCAAAGAGGGCAGTGGCATCAAGTAGTCGGCCTAGCTCCTCCGGTGAACCCAGTGAAAACAGGTTAAATCGGCTGGGTTCAGGCAGTGGTCGTATGTCTACTACCCAGAGGATCCAACCTGGTTTTGAGCCCAAGCCATCATCTTTTACCCGAGCCTTGGCATCAAGAGGTGGCCGTGACGATGCTCTCCGGAGCTTTGAGCTGCTTACCATTGGCTCAGGAAAGAGGAAGTAACTGTTGCAAAGTGCTTGCATCTTTAGTGAGCCAATATGTACTCTCTTTTTTCCTTTCATCAATGTCTCCAAGCCCCCTGGTGTTCTAAACTTAAAACATGCTCATGGAAAATAATATCATGAACTATCATATACAAATGCCCTTTTTTATGGAGTAATGTCTGCATATATAAATTACAAATGAGTATTGCTCAAGTATAAATGTGCCAAGTCGTGAGAGATTATGAGATCTACACATGGAATACGTGACACAGGTTATAAACTTAGTTACTTGTTCTTTTTCTCCATCCTTTTTCCATATTGTACTAAATGGAGACTTGATAATGAGATTTGCATTGTTAATTTGTATTTTCTTCTGGTGGCTTATTTTAGGTGAAATATTGTGAATTTTTGGAATTGTTTTAGCAGTTGTATGTGATGCTCATTTTGTTCATCTCTTGAATTCGTATTTCAGATATATGTTAATCACATATAGTTTTGTTATGGATACCCTTTTCAAGAGACCCTTTACATGTATGTAAGAACAACTGAAATAGTATCGGCATAAGATTTCAATTAATATTTTCTAGTAGGGAATGTATTAATAATATAGTTTCTCTTACTCTATACACAAGTATATATTGAAAGTATATATAAAACATATATTAAAAGCATTGCACTTAAACGAAAGAAGCATATCTTACAAAATTCATTAGTACTATATTATCATACATTGCTGGTGATTGGCTCTCAATTTATAAATTTGAAAATATATTCATTTTTGAACTTATAATTGATATATTAAATTTGTATTTTTGATATGTATATTTAGTTGGAAAAAATACATATACAATGAAATCAATGTGTACCTAAAAAATATGTAAATAAACATAAAATTTTGTCATAATTAAAAATCATCCAAGAATAATACTATTTGTAAGTTCATAAATTTTATCAAAAAACATAAAATTGACATTTGATTAGGGATTGTGGTACTATCAATGTAATCAACTAATAATTACTTAGATTAATTAGAAATTAACTAAGTAAAACATACTGTCATATATACATTGACAGTATGTTTAATTGTCACTTGTAACAGTATGCACTTAAGCCAAGTAGGTGACAGCATATTTAGATAGTTACTGTCATGTACAAATGTAATAAAATGATCTATGAAGTAGAAGTTCACACAGTGTTCATGCGCAACATGGATCAAATTATTGACAGTAACATTCTGCAATCTGAAGCCTACGACAACATGTTTCAAGTGACAGCATCTTTTGGAACAGACGACAGCAACTATTTCTTGACAGTAAACTTGACGGAGAATGAAGATTATAAGACAACAAGTTTTACGACAGCAACTATTCCTTGACAGTAAACCTGGCGGAGAATGAAGATTCTAAGACAGCAAGTTTTACGACAGCAACTATTCCTTGACAGTAAACTTGGCGGAGATTGAAGAATCAAAGACAGCAAGTTTCCTGACAGTAGCTTTGACAGGGATAGTTGACAGTATGTTTGGCGGGATAGTTGACAGTATCTTTGGTCGACAGTATGTTTCAGGAGAATGTCAGGATCGACGCAACACATGCAGAGACGAAGTTACTGTCACCAAAGAGAAGCTAAAGGTTGACAGTAACCTTTTGGAGAAGCTGACAGTCTGTTTCAAGAAGCAGACTAGGTAAAGTTCTGTCATAGATTGATCTTGACAACTCTACCTAGTCTGTCAAGACTACTACTGCAACTTGAGATAAAGTAAGCAAAAAGGTGAAGCATGCTCGTAGAGTCAAGAATGTCAAATCCTTTCAGAGCAACTTTATCTACAAATGGAATGAAGACAGACTTGAGACGGAAAAGTGAAGTTTCTATTTCAAGTATTGTCCAGGAGAGAAAGTACACTTGTAAGTGAGGTATGTGTTTTAGCATAAAAACACATATCTCACAAACACTTTCTCTCATGCAACTGAGCTTAACTTTTCTCAAGCATAGAAAACCTTAGCATTCTTTTGTTATTGTTTCTATTGAAGCTGGAAATATCTTTCAGTCAGTTGTAGCAACAAAAATTAATAAAATTAATTTTTAAAGTAAAACATCTTGTGTCCTTATTCTGCTTATTTTTGTTTGCATCATTACTTGATATTATTTCTTTTATTTTGTTGGTAGCAAAAAGTGATAAATTATCAAGTTGCTTCAACCCCCCCCCCCTTCTGCAACACTCATACTGTCTAACAACTTGTATCAAAGCTTGAGGTTAGATATACGTAACCTGAAAAGATCTAAATATGAGTGCACAGAAAGTAAGCAGCATAAAAATACCCACCTTTGACAAAGAACATTACAACTTTTGGAAACGAAAAATGATGTTATTCATAAAAACAGCCAATCCTCTTTATCCTGGAATACTGGAAAACGGTCCTTTCATTCCCTAGTCATATGTACCTGAAACTACAGTAGATGGTGAAACAATACCAGCCTACTGGGTTCCTAAAAAGGTTTCAGAGTACAATGACACTGAAAGAGAAAAAGTATCTCTGGATGATTGCTTACAATTTATCATCATTGAGGCACTTGACAATGTCATGTACAACAACATTGTCAACTGCACCAGTGCAAAGCAAATATGGAAAACCATTGAGATACTCTGTGAAGGGACAAAAGAAGTAAAAGAAAATCAAAGACAAATTCTGGTGTCTCAGTATGAAGCCTTCATGGCTAAACCAAGTGAAGGGTTGACTGAAATGTTTGAGAGGTTTAACAGGTTGATAAATGACTTGCAGCTGCATGGAAAGTTTTATGACAAAAAGGAGGTAAACATGAAATTCATGTTGACACTTCCTGACCACCTAGAGCACAAGGTTTCTGTCATAAGAGAAGGAAGGGATTTATCAAAAGTTTCTCTTGAAACTTTATATGGCATACTCAAAACCTATGAGCTAGAGTTGCTACAGAAGATATCCATTCAAGCTGGTCAAAGAGGAAAAATGGCTAACACATCAAATGCTCTAGTAACTCAAGATCCACAGGTGATGCAGCTCAAGGAATCTCAGCATCAACAGTAAATCAAGATTGAAGAAATCACAGATGAAGATGAAAGTGTGACTTTGGAACTCAAGGATGGTGAAGAAGATGAGTTCTACACTTTGGAGGAACTGGACAACATGGAAAACAAAACAATGGCCTACATGGCAAGAAAGTTCTCCAATTTGAGATTCAAAAAGAACAAAGCTTTCAAACCCAGAGGACAAAGCTCCAGGTTCAACAAGCCAAATTTCTCAAAACCTGGAGGAAGTGGCAAAGGTGGATACAAAATAGGTATGGTGGACAGATCCAAGATAAAGTGTTACAATTGCAATGAAATGGGGCATTTTGCAATTGAATGCAAGAAGCCAAAACAAGTGAGAAGAAATGACAATGACTATGAGGAACTCAAAGCAAAATATGAAGCCCTGTTGAAAAAGCAAGAAGGAAGAGCCTTTGTGGCTGAAGGAAAGTGTTGGGAAAACTCAGATAAAGAAGAAGAATAATAATATGAGAATCTTGCTCTCATGGCAAACTCAGGAGAAGGTTCATCTTCTCCATCAAGTCAGGTACCCTTTCTTACTACTGTTGATATGACTACATCTCAGTATAAGAAAACTGTTGAAAGTCTAAGTTCTGAAATTTTTAATATTCATACAAGCATGTTAGCTGCTAATGAGGAAATAGCTAAATTGTCTAGTGCTAATGAGTTATTAAAAATTAGGAATCATGAACTAGAACTAAAACAGAATGCTTTTGAGTCCTTACAGCAAGAAAATGAGATTCTTAAGAACAAGATTGTTTGTGCTTCTCAGATTGAGGAATTTCTTAGAAAACATATTTCTGAGAATGATCTAAAAATCAAGGCCTATAGGAATTCCTCCTCTCTGTTAAAATCTTACCATGATAATAATACTGAAAATCAAAAGGTAGGTATAGGTTTTAACTATGAGAAGAAATCTGGAAAGAAATAGGTTGAAGAAGAAGAAGTCATACACATTGTCAAACCTTCCATTCTAAAGAAGGTTAAGAATCCATTGTTCAAAAAGGCTGAATTTGAGTTTGATGAGGAAGCTTTAGTAATCAAACAAGAGATAGATGATGAGGAAAATGATGCTGTCAGAAAAACCCTTAAGGCAAAAGATACTGTCAAAAATCCCAAGACAATTAGCTTTGACTCTAACGGTAACCTTTGTTTAAAAGATACTGTCAATACTGGCTCGATAGTAAGTTCAGAAGATGCTGTCAAGACTGTAAGATCCAAACTTACTGTTAAGACAACTCCATCTAAACCTATTGTCAACTCCAGCATGACAGTAACTTTTAAACATACTGTCATGAAGACTAAGAAGAACAGAAATGGAAAATTAGGGATAAACAAGAAGAACAATTATGATTATATTCCTAATGCTCCTAGAAAGTTGTGTAATAACTGTGGGTCTTATAGTCATCTAACTCATGTTTGCAACAAGGATAAATCTATTGATAAGAATGCTACCTCTAGCAATGGAAATTTACACAGCATGCCGTTAAAGAACAAACAAGTAACTCACTGTGATGACTTTGATTGTATTTCATGCAAAATTAATTTGATGAGTGTTTGCTTTAATCTGCCTTTTACTAGTAATCAAAAATGCTTGCATAATAATGCTAAAACTGGAAAGGCAAAGACTCCAAGTCCTCCTAAAATTAGGATGGACAAGTCACCCAAGAACAAAGCTATCAAACCTAAATTCAAAACTGAATGGGTAGCTACGGGAGTCATGTTAAAAGCAAAAGAAAGAAGTACAACTGAATCAACTTCAAACTGTGATTTAGCTAAACAAGATGGACCCAATGAAAGTTGGGTACCAAAAGCAACTTGAGATGTTTTGCTTTGCAGGGCAATAGGAAAAATAAAAGAATCATGTGGATCATTGATAGTGGATGCTCAAGACACATGACAGGTGATAAAGCCCTGCTATCACAGTTCAAGGAAATGGTTGGCCCTTGTGTAACCTTTGGTGATAATAACATTGGTTTCACAATCGGATATGGCATACTGGAAGTTGAAAACTTGAAAATTGAGAAAATTGCTCTAGTAAATGGATTGAAGCACAATTTGTTGAGTGTAACTCAATTTTGTGAAAGAGGTTTCAAGGTTGGTTTTGATCAACACAGATGCTCAATTATCAACAAAAAGACAGGAGAAGAATCTCTTCAAGGTGTAAGGAAAGGAAGCCTCTACATTGCTGACTTGGATTCTGTAAGGAAAGACAAGGTCTACTATTTTTACAGTAAGGCCTCTTCTACTGAAAGTTGGCTATGGCAAAAGAAGCTCTCTCATTTGAATTTCAAAGCAATGAATCATTTAATGAAGAGAGAGTTGGTGAAAGGGCTACATCAACTTGAATTCTGTCAAGAAAGATTGTGTGAGGATTGCCAGAAAGAGAAACTAAGGAGGGCTGCTCATAAAAGCACTCATAGTGGTTCAATCAATGAAGCATTTCAACTAATTCACATGGACTTATTTGGTCCTGTGAATGTGCAATCACTGGCAAGAAAAAGATATGCTTTAGTAATGGTTGATGATTTCTCAAGATACACTTGGGTGAGGTTTCTAGCATCCAAGGATGAAGCTGCACAAGAAATTATTGATTTGGTTAGGATTCTTGACAAGAATCCCAAGTACAAAGTGCAGACTTCGAGAAGTGATAATGGTACTGAGTTCAAAAACAGTATCATGAATGATTTCTGCAAAGACAATGGAATCACTCGACAATTCTCTGCACCTAGAACACCTCAGCAAAATGGTGTTGTGGAAAGGAAAAACAGAACTCTTATTGAGGCTGCAAGAACAATGTTGTGTGAAGCAAAACTTCCTACTTATTTCTGGGGTGAAGCAATCAATACAGCCTGTTATACTCAAAACAGGACTGTAGTCAACAAAGCCTATGGGAAGACACCCTATGAATTGCTTACAGGAAGGAAACCAACTGTCAACTATTTTCATGTCATTAGAAGCAAGTGCTACTACATGAAAGATTCAACTGAGATCAAAGGAAAGTTTGATAC
Source organism: Oenanthe sinensis (assembly GCA_028671895.1). Lineage (NCBI taxonomy): Eukaryota > Viridiplantae > Streptophyta > Magnoliopsida > Apiales > Apiaceae > Oenanthe > Oenanthe sinensis. Next base: position 26,836,958 of record CM053813.1, on the reverse strand, counting down.
TAAAGCACTTGAAAGAATCTTCATGGGGTATGGTATTGATAGGACTGCATATAGAGTCTACATCATTGATCACAAGATTGTGGAAGAGAGTGTAAATGTCACCTTTGATGAAACTAAATTTCCTGGAATTGAAGGAAGTCAAGAAACAGAAGTTTTAGCCTTTGAAAATCAAGGCTATCTAGAAGAGATTGAAGAGGATTCACCAAGTATTGATCACACAATTTCTGGTCCAACAATGGTTCCCAACACTTCTGGAGAAAATGAAGGAACTGCCCAAACAACTGATTTTTCTGGGAATGTTCCAATGAATAGTGGACTTGAAGAAATTGATGTTGTCAACAGTGCAAGAACAAAAGATGCTGTCAATCAATAAAATGTTGAAGATTCTAGTGACTCTTTAAGAGGAACAAAATGGAACAGAGATCACACTAATGATTTAATCATTGGTGATCCAGGAACTGGAGTCAAAACAAGAAGAAATGTTGCCAATGAATGCATGTACTCTTGTTTTCTATCTCAAACAGAACCTAAAACTCTAGAAAAAGCTTTGGCTGATCCAGATTGGATTAATGCTATACAAGAGGAGCTGAATCAATTTGAAAGAAGATGTGTTTGGGAGTTGGTGCCTAGGCCAAAGAACAAATCCATAATAGACACCAAATGGGTTTATAGGAACAAGATGGATGATTGTGGTACTGTTACAAGAAACAAAGCAAGGCTGGTGGCAAAAGGCTACTGTCAACAGGAAGGGATTGATTATGATGAAACATTTGCTCCTGTTGCCAGACTTGAGGCAATAAGAATCTTTTTGGCTTTTGCTGCATTCAACAACTTCAAGGTTTTTCAAATGGATGTTAAGAGTGATTTCCTCAATGGAGAGTTAGAAGAAGAATTGTATGTTGAACAGCCCCCAGGCTTTGAAGATCCAAAGATGAAAAACTCTGTGTACAGACTACTCAAGGCATTGTATGGTCTAAAGCAAGCACCAAGGGCTTGGTATGATACTCTTTCCAAGTTTCTTCTTGATAATAACTTTACAAGAGGGATTGTGGATAAAACTCTTTTCTACAAAAAGTATGGAAATGATATCATTCTAGTCCAAGTATATGTTGATGACATTATCTTTGGTTTAACAAATGAAGATTTATGCAAGAAATTCTCTGAGTTAATGCAGAACAAATATGAGATGAGTATGATGGGTGAATTAGTATTCTTTCTTGGACTTCAAGTCTATCAAAAAGAAGATGGAATATTTATCTGCCAAACTAAGTATGTTAAAGATCTCTTGAAGAAATTTGATATGGAAGACTCATCTCCTGCAAAAACTCCAATCTCAACAGCAACTCAACTTGACAAGGATCCAAAAGGAAAGAAGGTGGACAACAAGATGTATAGCGGAATGATTGGCTCTCTCCTTTACCTAACAGCTAGCAGGCCTGACATAATGTTTGCAACAGGTTTGTGTGCAAGGTTTCAGTCTGATCCAAAGGAGTCACATTTAATGGCAGTAAAAAGAATTCTCAGATATGTAAAAGGCACTCAAAACTTAGGCCTTTGGTATCCTAAGGATTCTGGTTTTGACTTGGTTGGATATTCAGACTCAGACTATGCAGGGTGCAGAATAGACAGAAAGAGTACAACAGGAAGCTGTCATTTTTTGGGAGAGAGATTGGTCTCATGGTTTAGCAAGAAGTAGCATTCAGTGTCAACTTCAACTGCAGAGGCTGAATATATTGCAGCTGGTAGTTAATGTGCTCAGCTTCTTTGGATGAGGAACCAGCTATTGGACTATGGGTTGACACTGCAAGGAATTCCTATATTTTGTGACAACACAAGTACTATAACAATTTCTGAGAATCCTGTTCAACATTCCAAAACTAAGCACATTGACATCAGACATCATTTCATTAGAGAGCATGTGGAGGAAGGCACAATCAAGCTAATCTATATGCCCACAGAGAAGCAACTTGCAGACATTTTTACCAAACCATTGGATGAAAAGACATTCAACAAGCTAGTGAGTGAATTTGGTATGTTAAATTTAACCTGTTGATGTAATTCTGTTTAGTTGATCAAAAATTTAGTTAACTGAATTTCACTGTGAATTAATGGCCTCTAGAGGTGTTTTGATTTCTATCACAGTGAAAAGACATGATGATAATTAACTGAGAGGTTAACTAATTGATTTTTAAGTAACTTGATAAAAAGTACTGTCAAAGTTCTTGACAGTATGTTTTATCTATACCTATCATATGGTAACAAGTTACTATCAAAATCTGTGAAAACTTACTGTCACATGTTTAAGAAGTCTTGATAGTATGTTTCGCGGGATTAAAACTTACTGTCGAATTCTGTGAAACCTACTGTCAAAAGACTGTGAAGCCTTGACAGTATGTTTCGCGGGATTAAAAATTACTGTCGAATCCTGTGAAACCTACTGTCAAAGAGTTGAGAAATGGTGACAATATAGTATGCGGAAATGAAACTTACTGTCAAATTCTAAAACTTACTGTCAGTATTCTCTAACAGTACAGTTTTTAAAATCGCCGCATAACATACTGTCAACAGCTAATATTAGGATTATTCATTTTATATTCTCTAACATCTAATGTTACTGTCAAGAGTGTTTGTGATTTCTAGCGCATAAGTTACTGTCAAAGAATGGAACTTGAAGACAACTGTCACTTTAAAACGTTTAAAATTCTTTCTTGACTGTATCTTTTTCACATCATACATATACAAACAGTTTAAATCTCTCACACTCTTTATTTCTCTTTAAACTCCAAATATTCTAACGCACTAGAAACCCTCCATTTTCTCTGCAACTTCTTTTCTAAACTGTTCTTCAATCTTTTAAACCTAAATCTAAACCATTTTCTTTCAACCATGTCTAGACACCAAATCATTTGTTCTCTTGCCCAAACCAACTTCACCACCATGGCTTCAGTTGGTGAAGCTGGAGAATCCTTCAAACCTCTTGTTGGCTTCATAAACAACTCATATCTCACCTATGCCCTAACTGCAAGTCCTCACCTGGAAATCCCAAGACTCTCTCATTTCTGGACCTCTGCAGTATGTGAGGGGGAGCAAGATGCTAGCTCTATCTCTTTTCAAATCAATGGTACCTCTTACACCATTGATTCCTCTCACATAAATGAAGCTCTTCATGTAGAAGAGGCTGAAGGCTTTCTATTTACAGAGCCTGCGAGTGAAGAACAACTTGCCAAGTTCTTCAAGATGATTGGGTATGTTGGACCCAAGCTGAGTGCAAATAATGATGAATGGTATCCTTCGGGAGGCATGGACAGAAAGTACCTAAACAAATAATGGAGCATGATGTTAGATGTTGTCTCTAGGTCCATGTCGAGCAAAACTAGCAGCTGGAATGAAGTGTCAGCCTACATCAGGAAGATTGTGCATTCCATGGTGCACAATTACAGAATTAATATTGGGAAGCTCCTGATGCCCCTATTCAAGCTGGTGCTGGGAAATAAAGAATCCAGGAAACTGGTAATTTACTATCCTAGATTTTTTATGCTTATAATTAACTCTGTTGTATGCATAATTGATTTAGATAGTGTTCAATGCATGGAGTCCCCAACACTTAAGAAAAATACTCATTCCTTGTTATCTAGTAAACCTCTTAACAGTGAATTAAGTCTGTTCATAACTGATTTCATGCTTTCTACAATAAATAGATTGAATTTAAAAATTGTTGGGGACCATCATGTATTCTCTTTGAGTGATGAGAATGGTGTTGACCTCTCCATTCCTAACCCACACTCTAAACCTTTTGAAGGAGTCCGACCTTCTAGAGTCGCCAAAAATATAAGTCAAGGGTCTGGTTCCTCTCAAAAGGGCCAGGTTTCTAAAAAGATGAGAACCACTCAACCTAGGATAGAAACCTTTCCATAGGTAGGTGGTGAAACTGCACTAGATGCAGCAAATAAGGCTGGTAGTCTGAACACAGAACCCATAGAGGGCCCTGGTGAGCCTAAGAGAAAGAAGGCAAGGGTATCAACTTCTGTAAGCCAGACTGTGTCCTCTCAAAAGGGCATAGATCTTAATAGGGATCAAAACACATCTCTGGATGTCTCCTCTCAAAAGGGGGCATCTATTGAAATTGGCCAGTCTCCCATGGCAATTTGTAAAGAGTCTGCACAACCGGTTTAACACACTCAACCTGAGCCCACACTTGAAGATACTCACACTATAGGGCTAGAAAATGTGGAACACAGTTCATTCAATTATAGTGCATCACTCTTTGCAAATATTGAAGATCAAAATGTTGATGCACTATTCCAACAATTGAGTGAAACTGATCATAGCAATCCACAAGAACCTACTACTCAAAGGGTGGAAGAGATTGCTGTCACAGCCTCTGTAGCTGTTAATGACAAAGTTGTTGTCAATCCTCCTGACAGTAACTTTTCAAAAGATGCTGTCGACTCCAAGCTATACCTGCTCAGTCTCTTGCACCTAGGATGAGTGAGGGTGTGAAAAGAAAAAGAGAGATAAAAGAAAAGAGAAGTGAGCATAAAAATGAGGGGCTGGGAAAATCCCAGGCAAAAGGAGAGGGCCCTGAGCAAGGCCAGAATAAAAAACAAGATGTGGGAGCCCAAAAATCAAAGGCATTAGGCCTGGAGAGTGAGTTGGTGAGGAGTGATGAGATCACTCATAAAAAACAAGAGAGTGTGAGAACCACCATAACCTCCAAATCCTCCAAACAAGCTAATGAAAGGTTGAAATCCCTTTCACATAAGGTCTCTAAATTGTCAAAGAACTTGGACACAGTGGGCAAAAATCAGGTGAAGCTGGTGAACAGGATGTCAAGTTTGGAGCAAACCATGAATGAAGGGTTCAAGGCCATCTTTGACAAGCTTCAGGAGTTTCAAGCACAATTTTCAATCCCTGCAGTTGCTACCTCAACTAAGGGGGAGAAGGCTGAAGTGTTTGTTACAGATGTAGAAAGGAGTGATAAGGTGGCAGTTGAGGGGAAGGAGACAACTCAAGCTGCATCTCAGGGGGAGAGTCAACTAGAATTACTGTCTAGTGTGGCTGCTGAGATTGCTACACAGCTTGGTGGTGATAAGGATGAGAGACCTAAGGAGAAAGGTATTGTGATTAAGGAGGGTGCAGTAATGAAGGATTCTGTGGTCCATGTTACAGGAAAAGGAAAAGAGAAGCTCTTCCAAAATGAAAATGATGACTAGGTGATGGAAGAAAGAGAAGACTTTGATGATGAACAAGCTTCAATCCTTATGGTGGATGAAAATGAAAACAACAAAGTCTTTGAGGATGCAAAGTTCAACAAGAGGATCAATGATTTGAGAGCCTCATCTAACAGGGACCCCAAGAAATTTTCTGATTCAATGAGACAGTCAACAACAGGAGCAGCTGTGATGGTGTCCAAAAGCAACGAGTGGGTGATCTATGTTAGAACTGAAGGTGGCTATAGTAGGTGTGTGAGCATGGCCTATCTAAGCAGGCAAGAGATTGCAGTTATTGAAGCAATCAAACTCAAAATCAAAACAGATAAGTCATGGCTCAATGAAAACTTGAAAAGAACTTTGCAGAAGCTGGTAATTGAAAAATTGCCAGAAGTAACTCTAGATCCTTTGGGCATTAAATTCAGTAGCTCCATAGATGGAAAATACAGGTCTATGAATCTAGAAAGGTTGAGCTACTGCAGGCCTAAATCTGTGAAAGAAGCCTATGATCATTTCAAGCAACTGCCCTTAAATGAAGAAAGAATTGAAGTGTTGAGGGTGTTGGAAAGAGAATTAAAAAGACTTGAAAATTTGAAATTAAGAAAGAATGTGAAGAAGACACAGGAGAAAAGAGATGGAGATGATGAAGAAAAGTCTGATGGAGGTGCAGGTAGTTCCAGCCAACACAACAATGGTGAAGGGTCATCTGGAATTGGAAATAAGGTGGAGGAAGAAAAGGAGAAAGAAAAGAAGGAGTATAGAGATGGTGTTGAAGGGAAGGTTTTGAAGACAGTGGTGCTTGGAGGTGAAAATGATAGAAAAGATGCTGTCAGGAGTGATAAGGGAGAACCTGTTGTCACAAAAGGTGCTGTCACAGAACCTGCTGTCACAAAAGGTGCTGTCACAGAACCTATTGTCGAGCATGGAGTGACAGTAACTTGTCAAGAGCCACTGTCAAGAGAAATAAAGGAAAAGGTGCTGTCAAGCAATATTTCTACATCTAAGAAACGCATAAAGGTGAGGGCAGAAAGACCAAAACCTCATTCAAGGAAGAATCCAAGTAGAAGCAGTTGGAAGCTAGCAATTAAGAAAATGCATGCAGAAGTCCTTGATGTCAGAAGACCCACCATCAACAACTTAGATGAGTTCAAGTCAGAATTAATTACTAAAGTTGATGTTGAGTGGTCTGAGTTCAATACTTTGAGCAAAATAAACATCTGTTATGCTACTGGTCAAGAAGAAGCTTTAGGGATTGATCTGAAGGATGCAACCTACTTCATGGTGAGAAGAATGCTTTTAGTCATCAAGGGTCAAGATATTAGAACTCAGTTATTCAGGGGAATTCTGGTCAGAAAATTCATGAAGTTAATGGACTCCTACAAACCTCATCCCTTGGATTTCATTGGAGATGATGAACCTGTGACAATAATATACCCAGATGGAGTCATGTTCGAAAATGAAGATGGAGTCAAGGAATTCTGGGATATGAATTCCTTACAGGACAAAAACACTGATCTCCTGATGATGTTATTGAAGCAACTTCATGAACTTCCATATCCTGAAGAACAATGATTCATTTCCAAACTCTAGAGAATCATATCCACCAAGGAAAAGAAAGAATATGAAAAGAAGGTGGAGTATGAGAGGACTCAGAAATGTCTACTCAGGAATCCTGATAGATTAGTCTTCTACAATTCTGTTGGTTCAGCTGAAGAAATCACTTTTGACCATTTGAAAAGATTAGCTGAAAATGATCCTCACATCATTGAACTCATCAAGAAGCAATTGCTCAACATCACAAACTTTGAAATTTTTGATCTAAAGAATAGAGCACTGGAGATATGTGACTCTAAGAAGAATGATGAGAGGGAGAAGAGGAAGAAGTTTGATAAAGAAGTTGAAGCTGCTAAGAAGAAGGTGGAGAGGATTACCAAAAGAATTAAAGAGGCTGAGATTGACATGAAGCATGCTGTGTTAAATGATCAATTCTCAAAAAGGCCTAACTATATTTCTCCAGTCCTTTTTGGGCCCCTGAGAATCATTATTGATGGCATTGAAGTGGAGGCTATTAATTTTAGGGTGCTCAACAATGAACTCTTAAGGAAGATCTTCAGACAGACAACAGGGTCATTCCTGGAAATTGAAAGAGACTTAAGCAAGAATGTCTGGAAGATTATTGAGTCAAGAGAAGAAGAAGATGAAGCCATTGACAAACTCAGAGTGAAGCAGTTTTTCTCTTCTACAAAGGAAAGATTTGTCAAAGACATGTTTGGAATGAAGTTTCTATGCATATCCAAAGGACCAACTGAGAACTATTACAACTTCAAGGAAATAAAGAGTCTTTCTTACATGATGGTGAGGTTAGTCTTAGATTGTGTTTCTAATCATGCCAGGACAGATGAAGAGAAGAAGGAACTGAAAGCTCTTGAGGGCTTGTATAAAAGATTAACAGCAGAAAAGAAGTGAAAATGAAGCTCAAGACTAAATTGAAGATTTGCTCAGTCTAGAGGAGCATACTTGAGATATGATTGTACTTGTAATGTTGTTTATTTTTTGTACAAACACTTCTACTTTTATTAGTTGAGTTAGCATCTGCAATTTTCTTTAAATTTGTCTTTATTTATCATAAAAACAAATTGGGGGAGATTGTTAGGGATTGTGGTACTATCAATGTAATCAACTAATAATTACTTAGATTAATTAGAAATTAACTAAGTAAAACATACTGTCATATATACATTGACAGTATGTTTAATTGTCACTTGTAACAGTATGCACTTAAGCCAAGTAGGTGACAGCATATTTAGATAGTTACTGTTATGTACAAATGTAATAAAATGATCTATGAAGTAGAAGTTCACACAGTGTTCATGCACAGCATGGATCAAATTATTGACAGTAACATTCTGCAATCTGAAGCCTACGACAGCATGTTTCAAGTGACAGCATCTTTTGGAACAGACGGCAGCAACTATTCCTTGACAGTAAACTTGGCGGAGAATGAAGATTCTAAGACAGCAAGTTTTACGACAACAACTATTCCTTTACAGTAAACTTGGCGGAGAATGAAGATTCTAAGACAACAAGTTTTACGACAGCAACTATTCCTTGACAGTAAACTTGACGGAGATTGAAGAATCAAAGACAACAAGTTTCCTGACAGTAGCTTTGGCAGGGATAGTTGACAGTATCTTTGGTCGACAGTATGTTTCAGAAGAATGTCAGGATCGACAACAACACATGCGGAGACGAAGTTACTGTCACCAAAGAGAAGCTAAAGGTTCACAGTAACCTTTTGGAGAAGCTGACAGTCTGTTTCAAGAAGCAGACTAGGTAAAGTTCTGTCATAGATTGATCTTGACAACTCTACCTAGTCTGTCAAGACTACTACTGCAACTTGAGAAAAGTAAGCAAAAAGGTGAAGCATGCTCGTGGAGTCAAGAATGTCAAATCCTCTCAGAGCAACTTTATCTAAAAATGGAATGAAGACAGACTTGAGACGAAAAAGTGAAGTTTCTATTTCAAGTATTGTCCAGGAAAAGAGAGAAAGTACACTTGTAAGTGAGGTATGTGTTTTAGCATAAAAACACATATCTCACAAACACTTTCTCTCATGCAACTGAGCTTAACTTTTCTCAAGCATAGAAAACCATAGCATTCTTTTGTTATTGTTTCTATTGAAGTTGGAAATATCTTTCAGTCAGTTGTAGCAACAAAAATTAATAAAATTAATTTTTGAAGTAAAACATCTTGTGTCCTTATTCTGCTTATTGTTGTTTGCATCATTACTTGATATTATTTCTTTTATTTTGTTGGTAGCAAAAAGTGATAAATTATCAACCCCCATCTGCAACACTCATACTGTCTAACATACACATAAGCGGTATATGGCATGTTTTGTCAAGTATATGACAGGTTGCCACAATGAATTGGATTTGAATAATTATGTTTTGTCATGAACAAACTACAATCATGCATATAGCTTAGCTTATTTTATTATAGAGATAGTATATAATATATAATATTTTTCAACAAAAATATTGGTCATTTATTTTATAAACATTGTGTCATTATTATGAATTTACATTTTTTGTTTTAGAAATCTCTTATTTATCTTTATAATCCTACTCCACAAATATATTTTATATTAAAATAATATAAAAATTAACTTCAACTCAAATCTAAAAATTACATCATATCATCGTTAAATTTGGTATAATACTAAAATGTGATGTAATTTTTAGAAAATTTTAAATTACATTACTACTATCTTTATAACTAAAACAAATAGTTATTTATAATAATTTGTTGGGAGCTTTTATTTTAATTATTATTTTACTTTTTTAAAAGATGTTTTTATTACTATCTCAAAACCCAACACACAAATCATCATTTCACAGCCCTTAAATTCATATATACCCAATTTTCACCAAAGTAGGGAAAGGTAGGGGCATGTGGTCGGTAATCAACTAGTGAGAAAGTGAATGGTGAGGTTTGGTTGTAGAGGAAAGTAAGCTTACTGTCATTGTTGAAGGATCTTGTGGGATCGTAGGCAGCTCAAAATGAGTGCCTAGATGTAAATGTAGAATGAGTGCCTAGATGTAAATGTAGAAAGAGTCTTGAGAGTCTTCCTTTTTCCTCAAAGCAAAATCTGTTTCAACAAAAAAAATCTTGTAGTTTCATATATGAGATCGAAACAGCTTGGAAAGTTGAGCCCCGTCTCTCTCGATATCTCAGTCTCCTTGAGAACCTACACTGAATTTGTGGGATTTGACATTAATGTTTGAACATAGAGTACGGTAGTTCAATGGATTTAAAGTGCGATAGGAATAAGATTAATAAAATGCAGGACACTAGTGGTACTTGTTCTCAGATTTCTCATAGTGTTTTGAGATCTACTGATGACATATGAACTGGAACCCAATTAAAGCTTGAGTTAGTTGGGCACATGTGATATATACGAACGAACCAAGCTAGAAACCCTTGGGTTAAACCAACTTATTGCCTAAAATGCCAAGGGGTCTCTTTCCAGAAGTGAAAGAAATCTAGAATTTCTGAGGATGATATTAAAAGCTTTGTTGTCAAAAAGAACTCAAAGTCCATGTAAGGCCGTTGTGAAAAGTGAAACTTATAGTTTAGACCAAACTGTATTCCCGAAACTTGAACATGATAATCCTAAAGGGTCTTACCTTGGTAATGTTTCGATGAGCAATTCATATGAATATACATGTAATGAGACCACAAATCTGATTTCTAGAACATTTGGAGACATATTTATATGTATCACATGTTGAGAGGTCTACGAATGACGAGCCAAATTTTGTTTCAGTTTCATCACAAAAGGAGGAACATTCAACATCTCTCCTATTATCGAGTCGAGAAACATGAACGTAATTTGCGAGAAAATCATTCTTAAAATGGTGATAAACCTAATAGAGGATGCACTTATGGACAATTATGATCCAAGGTACACTTCCGGTTCTCATCGAACTCAATCATCTAAAAACGTCTTAGGGTTTGTTTGTATTGAGTTGTGATTTTTCTGGTGATAAAGTAGCCAATGGATTACTCATCTCCATCTACTGGTCCAGATTGTAATAAAAATCATACCGAGGATATGGCATTGGTACCTTCCCATAAAGACAAAGACAAAGACAAAGACAACAAGCCTGTAAGCCTTCACCTTCAGCTCAGCTGTGTTATGCATAACATCAGAAAGTGTAGGCAATGGAGATGCTGATTGGAATCTTGGAATCTTCCGACATTATAAATATTTTATTGCTGATGATCAGGATGAATATGATAGCCTGTTTAGAAGAATGAAGAAATTGAAATTAAAACCATCGACCACGTTTCTAGAGGCTAAAAAATGGTGGCATTTCTATCTTATGGCCTCAAAGCTTGTGCACCCTGTCCAGTCAGGCTTAAGGAGGTATTGAAATGAAAAGGTAGCTTTTGTATTTATCTAGAATGCAGGAAAAATATATTAGGTCTTTGGAACAAAGATGTTGGTTGCATTTTCCCTCTCTCAGACTATGGTGTCTCTCCTACTCCCGATGTCCGGATGTTTCCCTCATTAGAGAAATCTATGCATTTCTTGATCACTTTGCTTGCATTAATATTTGGGTAGCTTGTGATAAAAGGGTGAGTATATAATTTACAAGTTTTAACTGAGAAAAATATAAGGGAAAACTCTGTTTTTGCTTGGCAATTCTAGTAATCCTAACTCTTCACTGGAAAGAAAGAATTTGGATCTAATGAAATTGTAGTTGCAATGGATTTCAATTCTAGTAATCCTAACTCTTCACCGGAAAGAAAGAATTGGGATCTAATGAAATTGTAGTTGCAATGGATGAACAAGCACTTCGTGATTTACAGGCTGTGTCATTTGGAAACTAGTCCAAGTTGGAGATGTTCAAAATACTTATGCCCCAACTAATATATAAATTGAGAATTATGTATAATTTTATTATTTAATAATTTGTATAATAATTTTAAATATTTGCACTACCTTATTATTTCACTAATTTTTATTTATATATAATAATTAGTTTATTCAAAGTAATATAATCCTATAAGATAAAAAATACATTTTACTTATAAATATAAAATTAATTAATTACTTTTTTTCTAAAATGATAAAAGATTACCACTTCATAAAGGGTTTGATAAAAGGTTTGTTATGGAGTCTTTTGATACTTACTTTGTAAGGTTATAAACCTAATTATTAAAAAAAATATAATTTTTAAAAATTTAAATTATTAGTTGGTTGATAAATTTATCAGAATTATATAACTTATTTTAACGATTGGGAAAATTATTTGTATTTTATAATATTTAAATATGTTTTTATTATAATTTATTGTGTTTTAGATTATTTTTAATGCATTTATTTGTGTTAGGATTTTTATTAATAGGAAAATTACCCGATATGTGTTATGTGACTTCTATGTAACTTAAAATATTTTACTCTATTTTTCTGTAATTTTTGTTTTCATAGAAATAGGTTATTTCGATTTGAGTTTTTTGGAAGATTGAATGTCTTGTTTTTAGTACCTTTATTTTTATGAAAATAGTAAATCCTCAAAATGACTTTATTTTATTATATTTGAAACATTCATAATTTTTGGATAATTTTGATATATATATATATTGTATTTATTCAAAAATATTTATTTTTATATTTTATCTCATAAAAATTATTTTTGGGCTTTTTATTTTAATTATGGAGTAAAAATACATTTAATCAAAATTAATCCCCTAATTTTCTAAAAATATAAATAGTTTTTATTAATAAAATTTTACTAAAAAAATTACTACTACTTAGTAAATTAAGGGAAAAGCTAGGGTTACTCTGTTTTTTAGGATCAAACATCAATTGAAGGTGATACTAAGCTCCGTTTTGATCATATGAGTAGTCGTTGCAAAGCTCATGATATGTTCTATGTGATTATGCTATTAGTTTCGATTGCAAACCTCTTATTTATGAATTCATGATTTTCTATTCTTACTTGAATTTGTGGGTTGTCTTTTTGTTAATTGTTTGATTGGTTTGATTATATGGTTAGCTTTATCATGTTCTCCTGAGTCTGCGTGTATTTTTAATTTAATTTTTCGAGTATCATTCGTAGTTGGCTGGAGTTCGACCGCGAGTTACTTGTTTTGGCCGGAAAATAATTTGCAGAGCTCAGTTCTTGATTCCTTTTACTTGACTGAGTTTTGTATATGTGTAGCAACATGTGGGTCTGTTTGATTTTGAATTTGGAGTTAATTTTTGGATCACTAGAAAACAGAGCTCCAACCTGGTTCTTTAATTTGCGGGGTGTCTGCTAATTATTGTTATGTATACTAGTTATGGATATTTTCCCAAAGTTGCTAGGTTGCTTTTGGTGTATTTTAGTTCGGGTTTTTTTTATTGATTTGGAGTCAGCCGGAGTTGTTGCTCGGCAACCGGATGGTGTGGCCCGAGATTTGATCTTCAGGCCTCGTTGGTTAATCTATTGTTGTTTGTTGGTGGATGTTGTAGAATGGATTGAGGATGAAGAACAGAGTTAGATAGGAGGTGTGTGAGCAATAATCGGGAGGCACCGGAATTTTGGCCGGATTCCAGACAAAATTCGGTGAGCTCTAGATTTTTTTCTAGTAGTCTTCTTCTTGAATACTGCAGTTGGTTTCCCCGGACCCTAACCCAATTCAAACACCTGTTCTTAGAATGTATGTATAGTCACTTATGGCAATTCCAAAATTATTTCAAAAAAATCATTTTTTTTCTTTATTCGAAAAATAGTTTGTAATTCAAAAATATTTTATAAATTATTCTTTAATTCGAAAATGTTTTTAAGCTTAAATAAATTATTTTAATTTCAAAATGGATTTAATTTAATTATTTTAATTTATTTAGATAATAATTTAATTAATCTAAATTGATTGATTAATTTATTTTTATCAATTAATTTAAATAATTAAATATTATTTAAATATGATTAAAAATAATTGAATTTAATCATTTTGAGAAATAAAAATGATTTATTTATTTATTATTTATTTATTTAATAATCCCTTTACCCGTTTTAGATTAAACAAATTCGTTTGAGACCCTAAAAATAATCCGGAAGTTATAAAAAGAGTTTGGGACTCCTTAATTTAATTATAAACTTTGATTAATATTTTATAAAATATTTTGGGGATTGTTGGACTAAATCAAGCCTACTATGTATGATTACTTGTCTTGTTGTAACACATTTAGAACTTCTGTATTAGGTTGGTGACTTAGATACTTTAATGTACTATTGCAGATAGCAGTATGATCAAATTGTAATTCCAAGTTGTAATTAGAGTCAAAGAATAAAGACTGATAGAAGATTATTCAAGTTGAATCTTGCATCTAGACAAAGAAGACTTCTTCAAGAATAAAGAATGCAGTTTGAGAATTCTTCTAAGGCAAGTAGCTGTTCGAGAAGTCACTACAATCGAGAAGTCAGAAATGTGTAACTGGTAGAGAAGTCTCAAAACACTCATTGGTTCAGTATTTGATCGAGAAGTGCTCATTCGAGAAGTCAAAGAATTAAAGTCAATCGAGTAGTGTGAAAATGTTATACATTCGAGAAGTCCAAAAAACAAATCGAGAAGTAAGCCATTGAACCATTCGAGGAGTATGAGGAATTGGATCAATCGAGAAGTCCGTGATGATAGATCATTCAAGAAGTTTAGTCCAATCGAGAAGTCATCAAAGCCATATCTAATCTAGAAGTCTAAGGCATTCAAGAAGTATTAAGACAAAGACCAATCGAGAAGTCTCGGAAGTACTCAATCAAGAAGTCAATATCATGACTTCTCGAAGTGCAATGAAGCTGAGTATTCGAATGATTCAAGAGGCTAAATTCAAGAAGATTTGCAGAATAATAAGACAAGTGATTCTGAAGCTCTGTCATTACAGGATCAGTCAAACCTGTGATAATAGAGACAAGTCTACAATGAAGATTAGAAGATAAACAAGACAAATGATATAAGGGATAAGGCTGGAAGCAAAGGACTATCACAGTGTGTGTTAGCTAGAAATAAATAGTAGTCAAATGTAAAGTTATTTTTGTCTATTTCTAGTTTTAGCTTAATTGATTAGTGAGTGCATGTGGCATAGGACATGTTGTCTATATAATACTGCCTAGTCTCATTAGTTAAGTGTTCTGAAGATTTTTAAAAATACACACCTTGTTATCTTCAAGAACAAGAAGCTGAAATTCACTTTAGAGTCTACTATTAATTATTTAAGTGACATTTTCTTGTTTAGTCCTACCTGCTACGTGACTTACATGCTTATTTGTTTTTTTATTGTTAGTACTTGTTTATTAATTTCTATTCGATATTAATACAACGTATGAGTAGACACTAGATTATGAAATAGAAGTGTACCTAGAACTGTATGTCTGTCTAGCTGTCTAAAATAAAATATTCTATTTGTAGAGACGAGCGGAGTAGCATACAGAGGGACATTGTAGCCTACCAGTTTACCCGCACTTAGTCAGTATTTTACTAGCTCCTATAACAGGCAAGTATTTCTTCCTTAATCCTCTTAAACACTTTTATTTTACTATTTTCAGTTATTCGTATTATGATAAATAATTACTGTTCAGAACTATTTATGATTCCTATTATTTTTAGTGCAAACAGAGTTACTTGATAGTACTCCAAATATTGGAAGTTGATTATAATAAACACGTCATATCCAGTGTTATCGTAATAAATAAAGATGATATGGTCTCTATTTGAAACTAAGCATACCTTTGATTTCGGTTGCTCTATTGGATTGAAATTTATGTAGTGTAAGTGGCCATGTAGTAGGTCTAGCGGAGTTAAGGAGGATATGATAATCAATCCATCTTCATATAGGCTAACATTATTTTCCTATTTGGTACCTATATTGAGAATCATTCTTATAATCATGGGTATAGAAATGTACCGATAGGATATAAAGAGGTTCTATTGCCTTTGAACTGATCGGGGGCAATAATGTTTTATGTGGTGTCCAATCCATATTGTCAGCATGACTATTATATATCGTGATTGAGCAGATGATTCATTTCTATGACATACTGCATTGTTTGAGTTTTCATTATAAACTTATTTCTATTTCTGTTCTTTATTCTGGTTTTATTTCAACTGTTTTATATATATACTTGCTGAGCATTTTTTTGGCTCACTCTTTCTTTTTATTAAATCTTGTCAGACTGTCAAAATGAGTCATACCAGCAGTTCTATCAGCCGTAGAGAGAGACAGGTGTCAGGTTTGCTCGCTCCTCGGGCTTTCCAGGTATTAAGTGGTTTTAGAACATCAGTATGGTAGTGGTTGTAAATAAAACCGAATCTAGACTTAAAACTTATCTAGACTTTATGGATTTGAGTTGTGGATTAGTAGTTGGCTATAATAAAGTTGTTTGGTTTACTTTTATTTTTTGGCTGCTTGATTTCATAATTTTATACTGTTAGTGATCCTTGTTTTTTTGGCGGGTTCAGTACGCACCTGATTTATATTACTTTATTATTGATTGGTTGATGACCCCCAAATCTTGAACCCGGATTTAGAGAGCGTCAACCTTATTTTTGTATACAAATTAACAATATCACAATAAAATAATAAAAAGTAATTTTTAAAATTATTGTATACAACTGTATGAAATCAAATTACAAAAATTAAAATAATAAAACAAAATAAAATAAAAATGCATTTTCTATTTTTCATGATTCAAACTTTAGTATACAGTTTATACCAAGTTATAAGTGCTTGTGTGTAGTTATGTAATAAAATAAGACATTGATGAATTCTGCACAAACACTTGTGAAAACATGTTTGGACAATCCTTTTATAATCAAATCAAAGTCCCAAGCAATTCAACTCCATGCCCAAATCATCAAAACATCATCCACACACCCCATTTTGTTTGCTTCAAGATTATCAACCCTTCTTTCAATTTACTCTAATTTCACTTTATTACATGAATCTATTCATGTTTTTAACACCCTTCATTTCCCACCACCTGTTCGTGCTTGGAAATCTCTTATTAAAACCTATGCTTCAAATGGGTGTTTTGTTCAATCTTTGTCTTGTTTTGTTGAAATGAGGGGTTTTGGGGTTAGCCCAGATCATAATATGTTCCCTTCTGTGTTAAAGTCTTGTTCTTTTTTGAAGGATTTGAGAGTTGGGGAGTGTGTTCATGGGTGTATTGTTAGGTTTGGGATGGAGTTTGATCTTTATACTGGGAATGCACTTATGAATATGTACTTTAAGTTGTCGGGTTTGGTGGGTAAGGTTCATTATGTGTTTGGGAAAAGGCCTGAGAGAGGGGATTTGTGTCGGAATTTAGTGATTGATGGGGTGTGGAAAGTGTTTCAAGTAATGCCTGTTAGGGACATTGTTTCTTGGAACACTATGATTGCAGGGTATGCTCAAAATGGGATGTATCATGAAGCTTTACGGATGATTAGGGAGATGAGGAATGCTAATTTGAAGCCTGATGTTTTTACGTTATCTAGTGTACTTCCTATTTTTGCTGAATATGTGGATGTTTTGAGAGGGAAGGAGATTCATGGATATGTCATGAGGCATGGGTTTGGTGAAAATGTTTTTATTGGGAGTAGCTTGATTGATATGTATGCAAATTGTACGAGGACACGAGATTCATATAGCGTATTTTGTTTGCTGCCTTGTCGGGATTATGTTTCATGGAACAGTGTTATTGCAGGTTGTGTGCAAAATGGTTTATTTGATGAAGGTTTGAACTTGTTCAGGCAGATGGTGATGGCTGGAATCAAGCCTGTGGAAGTTTCTTTTTCAAGTATAATACCTGCATGTGCTCACCTGACAACACTACTTTTGGGAAGACAACTTCATTGCTACATATTAAGGGGTGGTTTTGATAGCAATGTTTTTATAGCTAGCTCCCTGGTAGACATGTATGCCAAGTGTGGGAATATCAGGACTGCTAGATGGATTTTTGATAATATAGAAAACCCCGACATTGTGACATGGACAGCTATGATGATGGGTTATGCCTTACACGGGCATCCTCGTGATGCAATTTCCTCTTTCGAACAGATGGTTTTGGATGGAGTGAAACCCAATGATGTGGTATTCCTGGCTGTTTTCACTGCATGTAGCCATGGTGGAATGGTAGATGAAGCTTTGAAATATTTCAACAGTATGACCCGAGATTATGGAATTTCTCCCTGTTTGGAGCACTATGCTGCTATGGCGGACCTTTTAGCCCGAGCAGGAAAATTGGAGGAAGCCTATAGGTTCATCTCTAACATGCACATCAAGCAAACTGGAAGTATCTGGTTAACTTTGTTGACTGCATGTAGATCAAGCAACAACATTGAACTAGCCGAAAAGATTTCCAAGAAAACAGTTGCATTAGATCCTGAGAATATGGGTGCGTATGTTCTCTTATCTAATACCTATTCTGCCTCTGAGAGATGGAGAGATGCAGCGAATTTACGCTCCAATATGCGAAACAAAGGCTTGAAAAAGAAGGCAGCTTCTAGCTGGATTGAAGTCGGAAAAGAAGTACATGCTTTTGTAGCAGGTGACAACTCCCACCCATATTATAATGAAATAAGTGATGCAAATGATGTTCTTTTAACACAATTGGCGCTAGAAGGATATGTACCAAAAACTAGCTAGGTTTGCATGATGTTGAAGAGGAACAATATAGTTCCTTATTGTTCAGGCACAATGAGAGACTTGGAATAACATTTGGCATCATTAGAACTCCTAAGACAAGTCCAATGCAGTGCTATACTTGGTTGCATTGCTATAATCTGGAACCAAATGCAAAAATTCACCACTTCAAAGCAGTTGCATACTTGAATGCAAATATGCACAACTGCATAGTTGGTTCCAAATTTGCAACCAAGGATGGATATATGCATCCTTGCCATATTATTAATCAACTATAAATGAAATGAAAGTTGGAAGAGTGGGATAAAAAGTTTGTTAAATTTGAAATTACTCAGTTGCAAAATGCAACCAAGTCATATTTTAGCACCAGAAAGCAATTTTTGGTGTCATATTATGGCAATGGTTATAGTTATTTTTCTTTTAGCATTGGATTTGCTCTAGGACGGGCTTCTGTTGATTGCAACACAAGATATCTTTGATCTGGAGTATCTTGTGGTCGATGTTATTCTAAGATATTGATTTTGAGGATTAGTTTGTTACTGTTTTCATGATTTTTTTTATTGAATGCGATGTAGAGTGGTGGGTTGTATAAAACATTGATTATTGAGTTGCAGTCTCATGTATGATGTGGTCTCAATTATATCATTCCAACTCTGATGCACACTACTTGAAATTCCCAAAATTATTTCTTCCATTTTATCCACTTTCTTGAATATCTCCCATACTTTAATATATCATTTTTGTACTTGTGTAGTCCACTTATAAGCCAATGTATCATAAAGTTAGGGTTTTCACATCAAACTCCTTGTTCCAGGCAATTTCTTTATGCTTTTAAATGATTTAGATTTTAGTATTTCAATAATTTTATCCATTGGATTATTGAGAGTTCTTCAAAGTTTCAATCTTTATTGGTGGATTGAACTTAATATTATTCATTGTATAGCTGTAATGCAGTATTATATATGCGCGTGCGCGCACACACTGGGACGGATTTAGAGGGGGGCATGGGGTGGCCATGGCCTGCCCAAAACCTCCTCAAAGAGCTCATCCTTCTTCATAAATATGTATTAAAATTGGTTATATATTGTATTTGTCCCTCCATAAACTAATAAATTTTGATGGCCCCCCTAAATATATAGAAAAATCTCATATGTTTTTGAATTTCATACATATAAATTCATAATATTGTTCTTTAAAATCTAGAATATTACATGTATTTTCATCTTTGTTTTTACTAAAAATTTCGCCCCTCCAAATTTTTTTCCTGGCTCCATCCACACACACACACATATGTATGTATACATGACAATATGCTTGTAATTTAGGGATCAGATGTTTTCAGGTCAATATATAATGATAGGAAGATTGGGTTTTAGTGATCTTTTATTCACAGTGATTTTTTGTTGGATATGAGCTGTATTTAATGATTAAGGACTTTCGAGATTATAGTGTGTTGGGTTTTTTTCTTGAAAGAAATCTGTTGGTTTTTGTAGCTGCATAAGAGTGAGAAACTGGCTTTTATTTTTTATTTGGGGTAATTTAATTTGGTTCAGATGGATCATGTTGTTAGCGGGAAGATTAAGCCATATGAACAAGGAACGCGGATGGACATCTGTTTCACGAATCAGATCGTTCGTCCCCGAATGCGCTCCGGATCGCCTGGGGTCGCGACTCAATTCGTTGATGGTGACGAACCGGTAGGTTGCAGGTCCCTTGAAGAGAGTTTGTAGATGATATTTGAAAGACATTACAAAAGATATAATGAAAATTAAAGAAGATGAAATAGAAGGGGATGAATTAGGGTTATCCGGTTCTTGAAGATGGAGAGGAGGAAGACTGACACGTAATCAAAAGAAAGAAGACAACGCATTATTATTCTCGTATACTAGCTTATCCCGACGCTTTTCTATTTGGTATATTTAATTTAATACTTCAATTAATATTAAGGTGCTTAAAAAACATAGTTGGACTTGCAAAAAATTATAAAAAGACATATCGTACCCAAACGTCTCATAGTACCGGATTCACTAAAAATAATGTCCCACTTATCCGTTTTGTATCGAACCCGGTTCTATGTAACTATGGTTTAAGCTTGGGAGGAAAATTGGAAGTGGATTGTTTGGGAAACTTCATTTAGGTATGCTTACCTTGTTTTCGAGATTTCGTTTTCCTCTTATATTTTTCACTGTTATGTGTTATTCTTCAAATATTTACTTAGTAGTTAGTACTTTGTTTTAATTTGTTTACTGGAGTAAATGTGCAGACTGGAGAAGAAGTTGCTGGTAAGCTGGTAAGTGTTGTGTTTGGACTAATGAAATTTTCAAATGCTAGGGGTTGTTTTAATGAATTGTTGGTTGGTATATGATCAACTACTAATTTCATGTTCAATTTTTTTTATAAATTATAATTGAGGATTGCACAAGTATAAATGTACCAAGTTGTGAACAAGATTATGAGATCTCCAGATGGAATACATGACACAAGTGATGAAATGTTGTGAATTTTTGAAATTGTTTTAGCAGCTGTATGTGAATATGTGATGCTCATTTTGTTCACCGTCTGCATCTATTTGTTTCAATCCGTTGCTCCTTACCCTTGGACTTTGCGTATAGTCGTATACTCAACTTCTTTCACGTATTGTTTTGTCAAAACCATTCCAGTTTCTCAGCTTATTTCACTTAGAAATTTGCATAATATTCCTAGGTTAAGCTGTTATTTAACTTTGAATTGTATGCTTGTGTTTAAAAAATAAAACTTTATTATTTTATTTTTGTACATAATACTCCCTCCGTCCCACCCAATTGTTTACATTTGGGTTGGGCACGGAGGTTAAGAAAATTATATAAAGTATTATGAAAGAGAAAGAAAAGTGGGTAAAGTGGTGGAGTCAATTGATATTTAATTGATAGATTTGAAAAGGTGGAGTAAAGTAGTGGGTGAGAGTAAATTTTATAATATAAAAGTTTACTATTTTTATAAAGTTTTGAAATGTAAAGAATTGTGTTGGACTTTCAAAAAAAGAAAGAGTAAAGAATTGGGTGGGACAAATGGAGTATTTTTTAATTTATTATAATTTTTAACAGCATAGGTAAAGATTTACCTAAAAAAACTATGAAATGATTTGCAAATTTTGAAATCTAAGTGTCGGTAGTAGCCTTCTATTCTAGCAAGTACTTGTATATGCTGATACATCATATGAATAATAAATAATGCAAGTACTATTTATTGTTTATTAACCGAATCCCTCAATCAGCACAGCAAGAACAGAGGGCTTACATTAATTTTTGGATTGCTTGTAATTTATTTTTTCTATTTAGAATTTGGTGCAGAATCCGTGTGGCATGCATTTATCGAATTGTATATATATCTTTCCTGAGGCAGGTACAAAAATTAAGGAATTATAAGGAAAGAAAGAATTGAAGATTTGAACTGTTTGGTATGTGTAAAAACAACTCATATTCTTCTAGAATCTTAAGTTGTTAAGGATTAACTTACCAAAATCTTATATCATTCTAATATATTTTAATTAAAATTGAACTTAACTTGTCACTCTCAAACTTATTTTTCTCTATTAATTTATAGTAAAACATAATCTATCCCGCAATGTGTATCAAGTGACTAAAGTCCATGTAGTGAGAATAACATACATTTGACTATTTGAGACATTGAGAATAAGATCATTCACCGAAAGTATAAAATGAGACACTAATAGACAATTGTTATAAAAAAAATACTATATTTTGTTATATAAAATACTATTTATAAAACTTATTATAATTTTAATTTTTTTACGATTTTACTATCTTCTATATTTTTTATAAAAATACGATCTTACAACTAAAATAAACCAAATGCAACTTTTTATATTGATTTCTAACCAAATGCGATCGAATACAACTGTTTCTTTTTAAAAAAATTGAATTTACTCCTTATTGTAATTGAGATTGATTTTAATTCCATTCAGTTGCATTTAGTAATAAAATTGTATTTTTATAAAAAATATTCAAAAAGCATACTTTGCAAAAAATAAAAAAAAACATATTTTAATAAAAGAAAATAAAAAAATTGTATTGTTTAAAAAAGCTCTTTTACAAATATATGAATTAGATATTAAAATTAGAGTAAATGACTTAAATACCTCATATTCACCATGTGTGGTCCAAAATAGTGATTTCGATAAACTTGGCCCGATATACCCTCGTGATTTGTATTGTTGAAATGCGTATACTAACTATAAATATATACTTCTTCAAAGTTTCAATACTTAGTCTGCTACATGTCCATTGAATGTATGAAATTTCTCTCTTTACCCAAAACAACTTCTTTCTGTAGACAATTGACTAATCATGTGAGTTAGATTTAGTGAATATGATATAAGAGGTCAATTACACACACACACATGTCTATATATTATTAACCTTATATATACGTTTTTGGTTTATGCGTATGTAGTAACAATGCATTATGATTATGTGTATATGATTATATTGAGGTACAATTTGCGCATAATTGCAATGCGTATTTTATTATAAAAGAAATTCGCATATTCAACATGCGTATTCAAACAGTATTTTGGGGCACCCTCCCCTAGGTTGGTATTTCAGTCATCATTTTCCATAAAATAGGTAATTTGGGCCTTCACCCTTAAAATTACAAATGTATTATTATTTATTTTAATTGAAACTGAACTAACCTTCTAGACAAGCATGAGGTCACTCTCAAAATTATTTTTCTCTATTAGTTAATGTATAGTAAAGCATGACCATCTAAACAGATTAATATATATATATATATATTAATTTTTTTGCCCATCTAAACTTTAACTCTATTATTTTTTATAGAGAAAAGGGTATCTAAAGTTAACTTTAGATAACTTACCTAAAGTTACTAGCATTTTGAGTATAAAAAATGGATGTCATTTTTGTAATAATAGAATCGGCCCCCTTATATTTATAAAAATAATCTTTATATTTGTTAATCAAGATAAGTGTTGTAGAAGGAGGGGGTTGAATGCAACTCTATTAATTATTAAAGATCCTTGCTAACAACAATAAGAATAATAATTAATTAGTCAGGGATGCAAATAAACTAAACAGATAAAATGATAAAATGTTTAAACTTTAAAAAATAATTTTATTAATTTTTGTTTCGCTACAACTGTTTGGAAAATGATTTCAGCTTCGATAAATACAATAACAATGAGTTTGCTAATGTTTCTATACTTGAGAAAATTCTAGCTCAGTTGCATAAGTGAAAGTACTTGTGAGATGTGTGTATTTATACTGAGACACATATCCCACTTACAAGTGTACTTTCCCTTGTTCCTAGAACAAAGCTTGAAATAGAAACTTTGTTTTTTCCATTCAAATTTGTCTTCATTCCATTTATAGATAAAACAACTCTGAGATGTGCAGAAATCTTTGACTCTCGAAGCACACTTTACTTTTTGTTTGAATTCTCTCAAGTTGCACTAGTAGACTTAATATACTAGATAGTAATGTCAAAATCATTCATTGTAATTTCACTATCTAGTTTGCTACATGAGACAAACTGTCAGCTTCACTAAAAGTTTACTGTCAACTTTTAGTTTCCCTTTGGTAACAGTATCTTTGGCTCCACATACTTTGTTGTCAGGCTTGATAGTCAATGAAACATACTGTCTTCCAAAGTTGTTGTCATCTACTCCGCCAACTTTGCTGTCAATGAAACTTGCTTTCTTCAAATCTTCATACTCCGCCAAGTTTACTGTCAATGGAATAGTTGTTGTCAGTTGTCTTCAAATGTGATGTCACTTGTAATGTACTGTCATAGGCTTGAGTACTTAAAATGTTGATGTCTGAGTTTTGAATCATGATGTGCATGAACACTTAGTGAACTTCTACTACATGACTCATTTTTATTATTTTATACAAGACAGTAACTTTCAAATGTATTGTCACCTAACTAATACTTTTAAATGTACTGTGTACAAGTGACTACAAACTATACTGTCAATGATTATATGACAATATGTTTAACTTAGCTTATTAAACTTAAACTAAGTACACTAATTGATTACACCACAATCCCTAACATTCTCCCCCAATTTGTTTTTATGTAAAATAAAGAAAATTAAAAGCTAATTGCAGATGCAAACTCAACTGACATAACTTGAAGTGTTTGTACAGGAAATGTATACAGAAAAGTTACAAGTACAAATATAATAAATTAATTTCCTCAACTAGGCTCCTCTAGACTAAGTTGTTCTTCATTTTGAGCTTGAGCTTCCTTTTGGTTTCTTCCTTTCATATAACAGCTCCAAAGATCTTAGGGCCCTCATTTCTTCTGTTGTCTTGGCATGATTAGACACACAGTTAAGAACCATCTTCACCATTATATGAGAAAGGTTCTTTAAATCTTGAAATGAGTAATAAGCTTTCATTGGTCCTTTGGAGATGCATAGAAATTGGACTCCAAATTCATCAGAAAGAAACCTTTTCTTTAAAGATGTGAACACTTGCTTCACTCTCAGTTTATCTACTTCATAATCTTCATTTGATCTAGCATCAATTATCCTTCCAGCTTCTACATTCAGATTTCTTTCAACTACTAAAAGAGATCATGTGGTTAATCTGAAAATTCCTCTTAGGCTTGCAGTGTTGAGTACTCCAAAATTTTCAAATTTGACTTCAATGATGTCAATGATGATTCTGAGTGGATTTGTAAAGACGGGAGATACATAATCAGTTTTTCTAGAGAATTGATCATTAATCTTGGCACACTTTAGATCAATCTCAGCTTCTTTGATTTTTCTGTTTATTCTTTCTATCTCCTTCTTTGTGGCTTCAACATCATCTGCAACCTTGCTTCTCTTCTCTTCCTCTACTTTCTTCTTTTTCTCCTTCAAATCACAGATTTCAAGAGCTTTCTTCTTGAGATCAAACACCTCAAAATTTTTAATATTGAGGAGTTGTCTCTTGATGAGTTATGTGATTTGTGGTTTCTTCTCAGCTAGAATCCTCAATTGATCAAAGGTGATCTCTTCTCCAGATCCCCCACTGTTGAAGAAGATTATCCTCTCAGGATTTCTGAGAAGACATTGTTAAGTCTTCTCATACTCAACCTTCCTTTCAAATTCCTTCTTCTTCTTGGCTTGAATGATTCTCTGAACATTTGGAATGAAGGTTTTCTCCTCAGGGTATGGATACTCTTCCAACTGCTCCACCATCTTTACCAGGAGTTCCACATTCATTTCTTGCAAGGAATCCATACTCTAGAACTCCTTGATTCCATCTTCATTTGCAAACATCACCTCATTTGAGTATACAACTGTCTCAGGTTCATCTTCATCTGTAAAATCTAAGGGGTAAGGTTTGAAAGAATCAATTAAGCCCAGAAATTTTCTGATCAGCATCCCTCTCAAAACTTGGGTTCTTATATATGTCCCATGGATGATTAAAAGCATCTTCTTGATTAAGAAATAGCTGGCATCTTTCATTTCATGGCTCATCTCTTCAATTTCTCCATTTGAGTAGAGAAGAATTATCTCACATAGAGAGTTGACCGCAGACCATTCAACATTCACCTTGATTAAGGATTCTGCCTTAGATTGAGCCAGGTTGTTGATTGTAGGCCTCCTAATATCCAGACAATCTTCATGAAGAACTTCAGTTATCATCTTTCACATTCTTTTACTTGGCTTCCTACTTGAGTGTGGTTTTGGTCTCTCAGCCCTTGCCTTCCTGTATTTTTTAGATAAAGAAATTTTATTAGACAATAACTCTTCCCTCACTTTTTTTGACAGTGACTTTGAAGTTACTGTCAATACAGGCTTGAAAGCATGTTCAATATTCTTTACAGCAACCTCCTTCTTATTTCTCCTAACAGCATCCTGTTTGTCTGCTTCAAAACCAAGTACCACTACCTTCATAACCCTTCCATCAATCTCACCAACTATCTTCTCATTTTCTCCATCCTTATTCCTAGTTCCAGAGGTCCCTGCATCACTATTATTGTTGTTGTTAGACTTGGAACTACCTGCACCATCCTTAGGCTTTTCATCATCATCATCTCCATCTCTTCTTTCCTGACTCTTATTCACAGTCTTCTTTGATTTCATCTCTTCCAGCCTCCTTAATTCCTCAGCCAACACCCTTACCACTTCACTTCTACCTTCAGTTATTGGCACTTGATTAAAGTAATTGAAAGCCTCATTTAAAGATCTAGGTTTACATAAACTAATCCTTTCCAAGTTCATTGACCTGTATTTTCCATCTGTTGAACTGCTAAAATTGATACAGAGAGGATTGAAAGTAATTTCAGGTAGCTTTTCAACCATCAGTCTCTGCAAAATTCTCTTCAGGTTTTCATTGAGCCAGGACTTGTTTGTCTTGATTTTTAGCTTTATGGCTTCAATTACTACAATCTCTTGTCTACTCAAGTATCTCATGCTGATGTACCAACTGAAACCTCATTCAGTCCTAACAGAGATCACCCATTTATTGCTCTTAGAAACCATGACAGTTGCTCCAATTGTTGATTTTCTCATGGCTTCAGAAAATTTCTTGGGATCTATGTTGGAAGAGTTTCTTAGTGCATTGATCCTATGTTGGAAGAGTTTATGTTCTCATTTTCATCCACCATTAGCATATATGCTTCTTCATCATTTAAACCTTCCTTTTCTTCAACAATAAAGTCATCAACATCATCCTTGAACTTCTCCTTTTCTTTACCAGCAACATGAACATGGGCTTTCACAATACCCTCCCTAATAACAATACATTTTTCCACCTTATCTCCTCCAAGCTTCTCAGCCATCTCAGTAGCCACCTTGGACAACAATGCCAATTTACTCTCCTCCCCCTGAGATGCAGCTTGAGTCTCCTTATCACTCCTGCTCACTTTCACAACCTTCTTAGCCACAAAAGCTCCACCATCACCAACATTCTCCCCTTAG
Organism: Oenanthe sinensis; assembly: GCA_028671895.1. NCBI lineage: Eukaryota > Viridiplantae > Streptophyta > Magnoliopsida > Apiales > Apiaceae > Oenanthe > Oenanthe sinensis. Next base: position 26,809,639 of record CM053813.1, on the reverse strand, counting down.
TTGAGTTAACAGTTGCAGGGATTTTCAATTGAGTCTTCATCTCCTTCAATTGAGCAAAAATAGCCTGGAAGCCATCATTCATGCACTTTTCAAATTGCTCCATTTTGGCTACCAGATTTACTTGATTCTTCCTCATATTTGCCACTTTCTTAGACAGTTTGAAAACTTTCTTTGAAATTCTTTGAAAAGGATTTCAACCTTCCATCAACTTATTTAGAACCAGGGGGTTCTCCCACACTCTTATTTTTTATGGATGATTTCATCATCCCTCACACACTCACTCTCAGGGCCTAGTGCCCTAGATTTTTTTGTGCTCTCTTTTATTTTATGGCTATGCTCAAAGCCCTCTCCTTTTGCCAGAGTCTTTCCCTGCCTATTTAATTTTTTAAGCTCACATCTCTCTTTTCTTTTTCTCTTATTCTTTTTAACTCCCTCACTCACCCTAGGTGCAAGGGACTGAGTAGGTACACCTTGCACTGTAGATTTGGAGTTTACCTTTATAATAAAAGAGATAAGAGTTGAATCACTATCTTGAGGAGCTGGAGATCCAGAAGAGTTACTGTCAGGATGTGGAGAGCTGACAACATCTTCAGCTTCAAAGTTACTGTCAATAGGAGTGTTGACAGTAATTGTGTCATTAACAGCAACAAAAGCTGTGACTGCATCATGTCCCAATGGAGTGATAGTATCTTCCACCCTTTGAGTGAGAGGTTCTTGTGTACTGCCAAAGAGACACTCCATGGTATGCTGCTCCCCCAAATCAAAAGGAGAAGCATCATATTGAAATGAGGATTCCTCCCTATGCTCAAAAACAAAATTGTGTGTATCTTCAAGTGGAGGCTTTTGTTGAGTGAGTTCAACATGAGGAGCAGACTCTGTACAGGATGTCATGGGAGACTGGCCAAGTTCAATAGGTTCCCCCTATTGAGAGGAAACACTTAGAAAGAAGTTATTTTCCCTATTAAGTTCTGTGTCCTCTTGAGAGGGCACAGACTGTGTGACAGAGGTTGATGTCCTTGCCTTCTTCCTCTTAGGCACACCAGGACCCTCTATGGGTTCATTGACATCTCCATCCTTATTTGCTGCACTATGTGCAGTTACTCCCTCAATAACTTTAGTTACTGTTTCTAACCTAGAGGTTGAAGTTCTCTTCTTCGTAGAGACCTGATCCTATTGAGAGGACACATGCTCTTGGCTAACAACCCTAGATTTTCTGGAGGCTCTAACAGATTTGAAGGGTTATGAGTGTGGGTTAGGAATGGAGAGGTCAATCCCATTCTCATCACTCAAAGAAAAGACATGAAAATCTCTCATAATTATCAAATTGAGTGAGTTTATTATAGACCTCGTGTGGTCAGTAATAAACAGACTCAGCTCAGAATTAAGGGGTTTGCTGGAAAGTATGGAGTGAGTGTTTTTCTTTAAAGTGGGGGACTACATACATTGTACACTATCTAAATTAATTATGCCTACAACAGAATTAATAATAAGCATAAAGAATCTAGGATAGTATATTACCAGTTTTCTACTTTTCTTCTTGCCTAGTACCAGCTTGAAGAGAGGTATCGGGATCTTTCCAATTTCAATCCTGTAGTTATGCACCATAGAGTGCACAATCATTTTGATGTATGTAGTAAATTCATTTCATCCACTGGTTTTGCTCGACATGGCTCGAGTGACAGCATTCATTATCATGCTTCACTCTTTGATAAGATACTTCATATCCATCCCCCTTGATGGATACCACTCGTCTGAAGTTAGGCTTGTCTTTGAAAGTGTTTGACCTAAAACCAATCATGTATGATGAGTTAGGACAAACTTTCTGCTACTCTTATTTGATTTCATTTGATAATAATAAAGTATTTATGTTACGGGCTTAATCTATTTGAAGTGTATTAAATAAGATGTTCCATAATATAGAGCAAAGCTTCTAGAATTATAATGAGATTGTAATAATGAGATCTAGAAGATAATAGCTTTAGACTTAAACAGTTCCTGATCATAGGATAACTAATTGGAAATTGGTAAATCCGTAAAGATCAGTACATACTATGCTAGCTCTCTTAGGAGGATGTCTGTTCTCATAGACATTTGTATGGTGACACTATATCTAGTATGTAGGTATTTATTAAGGAATAAGTTCACTGAACATGACTCGATAAGTAGAACAACTAATGGAGTTTACTCACGTGTCGATAGTTGTTTATTAAGTAAATAGTTGTACAAGTATCCTTAGACTTGAGATCGTTAGAGTAATCTCGTACACAATGATTTATGCTTTGGTTTAGTCCTTAGTCTCTAGGACATTCATTAGGTCCATTCTGGGCATAGTGATTTATGTATGGAGATAGTTAATGGAACAATAAAGGATCTGCCCCTTCCAGTAAAGGAAGTGAATATCCTATGTTATTCTTAGATATGCAAGTTCAGGAATCTCTGGCCAGAGTGAATGAAATTAGAAAGAGTTTTTAATTTGCATTAAAAGGAACTTTGCATTATGAATAAGAAATCATATGATTAAATTAGATAGGCTTGACACGAGTTCCATGCCTTGTATTTAATCGGGATATTGAAGGGTAGAAGGAATTAATTGTACGGTAACTAATTACTGACAGGTTCTAAGTATTCTAAGTAATGATTTCGTATTATCTGGATAGTCGCGATATGTTGAGAAGCATCACTCACGATGTAGAATAAATATAATTAATCAGATTAATTATATTTAATGAATTAATAGAATTCATATAAATAATAAATAAAATGTTTATTATTATTTATTTCTACTACCGGCTTAATATTGAACCTAAAGAGTCACACCATAAAAGAGATTAAATTATAGATGAAGGAATAATTAATAATAGCTAGTCATTATTTATTTATGAAATAAATAATTATTTAGCAAATTTTATAAATTAATTAAATGAGATTTAATTGATTATAAATTATTTAAGATAAGATCTTAATATTATTAATTAAATATTTAATTAAAGTAATTAAATATGAAGAGAGAATAATTTTCTAAAAGAGTTTAGAAAAAGGAATTAATGATTAAAATAGTTTTAATCATTAACTAATTAATTAATAAATTTAATTAATTAAAAAGGAAATTAATAATAAGATATTTATAAAAAATATCTCAGCTGAGATATTTGCCTATAAATATAGGATTATAAACCATAATACCAAAAAACCCTATTTTTTATGAGAAATATTTTAAAAGGGAGGCAACCCTAATTTCCTCTCTAGCCTCCTCCTTCATCTTTTAGTTTCATTCTTGGTGGATATCTTTAGAGCACTCCACACTTGAGGGGTGATTGCAAGGATTGAAGAACAAGATCTTCTCTAGCTGTTGTAGGAAAGCAATCGATGTATTCTTCAATTTACAAAATAGTTTTGTATCTATATGTATGTATACATAGGAATATATGCAAATAAATGTTATTCAATGCTTCCGCTGGTGCATAAATTCCTTCAATGGTATCAGAGCTTAGGTTGTATGCATATAGATTCGTGGTCAAGTTTCAGAATTTTATGAGCATGTATGTATTTATTATGATTTATACAAGCAATATCATGTTTTAATTATGATTAATATGATACTATTCGTCAAAATTATTTTGATAATTTTCCTGGGTTCTATAAGTGTTGTAGATCGTCCAGTTAATTTTTCATAATTTTCTGATGTGTAGAATATTTATTATGAATTTTGAAAGCAATAATAATGATTTAATTATGATTAATTCATTACTGTTCCTCAAAATTTATTTTATATTTTTCATGTGTTCTAGAAGTGTTGTAGATCGTCCAGGTATTTTTAGAATATTTTTCTGAGCAATAGATTATTTATTATAGATTTTTAAAGTTGTTTTTAATTAATTCATAATTAAATAATAATATCTTCAAAAAAAAAGTGTAACGCATTTTGCGCATGCGTTACAAGCTAAAAAAGGGTTTTTGGCTTGTAACGCATACCCGAGATGCGTGACAGAGTGTCTTGCACGCGCCTGACGCGCGTGCGCGCATGGGGATGCGTAAGAAACTTTTCGGGGCGCGTGCGGGCGCGTAGGAGCTCAGGGGGCATGTAATATACCGTTGGATTCGTTTTTCCGAGACGGTTCTAATGGTATATTACAATAATTTTTCTGAAATTGTTTCGGACTGTTTAGAGCTTCTAAAAGTGTTTCAAAGTAAGTTTTAACTGTTTTAAGTTGCTTTTAAATACACCATGTGATACATAGAGATGTATAATGCTTATATGTTGTAATATATGATTTAACATGCCTACCTTATGTTTATTCGTGATTATATATATGTGATATATGCTTGAATTATCATGAAATGATAGATTTCGGTGAACTTAATTAACATAAGGCGTATGTTAGACAATCTAGAATAGTGAAATTGTTTCGTGACCTTAATTTACATATTATGAATACAACCATGAGATTTTTGTGTTTATGAAACACGTGATTGAATATGAATTTTCAACTTAAGTAAAAGGATGATTCTGTCAAACAACAGATGTTTTATCTGTAAGAAAGGGGGTTATTAAGAGACGCCTCTTGACAATGCTCCACCCCTGGCCTGGGATGACTCCAAGTATCAATAGTTGATTTGAAATATTTAATCCAATCTAAAAGAATCTCTTTATAATATGATTATGATTGTAACATAATATAATCCCCTAAAATATAAAGAATATCAAGTAGTAATTGGCCATAAAACACAAAGGGCTTGTGTTGGTCATAGCCTTCCAACATAATAGAAAGTATTTCTTGTTTTTGAAACTCTGTCATTTCGTGCTACAGCCAAGGGCTTTGTTTCCGAAAGAAGAGATACTTGTCTATAACATGAGATGTGTATGATGAATTGAAATCTTATGGTCGTTACGTGCTACAGCCGTGGGCTATTTGAAACTAGTTTAATTATACGAGATGTTGGGATTGACTTGACTTAGAATATTGAGTTTGTCGTGCCACAGCCGTGACTCAAGTATTCAAAAGGCTAAAGTAAGATTAGGGAATAACATGAGATGTAGCTGACAAGAGTTGTCCGCCTATTGAACGTTACATGGCATTTCGTGCTACAGCGGAGGTTGTGTGATGGAATGTAGGATCCCTATCCCACTATCGTTATGAATGCTTAATTTCAATAAGGGATATAGAAATTAGATAGAATAGTGGGAGGCACTTATGAATAAAGACCCGATTCATATGGTGTTTTAGATAATGAAATAGAGTATTTGCTAAATGTTGTTATGTGTTTATTATTTGCAGATTTATTATATACATAATGTCTTCTGCAATATCACTCCGTTGCATGCTCGAAGCACACAAATTAACTGGTCCCAACTATGCTGATTGGCTTCGAAACCGGAGAATTGTTCTCAGGATTGAGAAGAAGGAATATGTACTAGACTCACCTAAACCTGCTGAACCTGCTCAAGATGCACATAATGATGAACATATTGTGTATCGTAATTGGATAGATGATGCAAGAGTTGCATAGTGTGTTATGATGGGATCCATGAATGATGAGCTCCAAAAGCAACACGAGCATATGGATGCTCACTCTATCCTTATGCATCTACAAGATTTGTATGACGTGGCAGGAAGGACAGCTCGATATGAGATATCGAAGGAGCTGTTCCGTTGTAGAATGAATGAGGGATCATCTGTGAATGTTCATGTGCTCAAGATGATCAATTTGATTGAGCGTCTTGGACAACTTAGATTTGTCATGGATGGAGAGCTGAATCAAGATCTGGTCTTGCAATCACTTCCAGATTCATTCTCGCGGTTCGTTGTGAACTTTCACATGAACAAGTTGGATGTCAGCTTGCCTGAACTCCATAACATGCTGAAAACTGCTGAGTCGAATTTTCTCACAAAGAAGAGTTCTGTTCTTCTAATTGGTGAAGGCTCTAACCCTAAGAAGAGGAAGAGGAGCCCTCATAAAAAGAAGAAGAAGGTAGGTGAGAAAAGGTCAGTTCCTCCAAAAGCTGAAGATCCCAAAAGCAAAGCTGTTTGCTTTCACTGCAACAAAGTGGGGCACTGGAAGAGAAACTGTAAGACTTACCTTGCAGAATTGAAGAAGAAGAAGGGTGGTGAGACTACCGCTTCTGCTTCAGGTATGTTCATGATCGAACTAAATATGTCACTTAATCAAACTTCTACTTGGGTATTAGATACCGCCTGTGGTTCTCACATTTGCAATTCGTTGCAGGGACTAAGGAGAAGTAAGACTCTTGAAGAAGAGGAGGTGATCCTACGTATGGGCAATGGTGCAAGAGTTGCTGTTGTAGCTGTAGGATCGTTTGATTTACTTATGCCTACGGGCAAGACTATTATTTTGGATAATTGTTATCTTGTTCCCTCAATTGTGAGGAATATTATTTCTATTCCCATGTTAGACTTGGATGGTTTTTCGTTTGTTATTGAGAATAATAAATGTTCAATTTTTAGGAATAATGTTCTTTATGGTGTTGGTATTTTAAATAATGGTTTGTATGTATGTGACGTAGAACATAATTTACTTCAAATTGAACATAGTAATAAAAGAAAAAGAGATGATGAAAATCCCACCTACTTGTGGCACTGCAAACTTGGTCATATTAGTGGAAATAGACTTAAGACATTGCATAAGGAAGGGTTACTAGAACCTTTTGATTTTGAATCATATCCTACGTGCGAGTCTTGTCTGTTAGGCAAAATGACCAAATCTCCATTTAGTGGACATGGAGAAAGAGCTGCGGAGTTGCTTGTATTGGTACATACAGATGTGTGTAGGCCGATGTCCACGCAAGCCATGGGTGGATTTTCATACTTCATTACTTTTACAGATGATCGATCTAGATTTGGATATGTGTATTTGATGAAATAAAAATCCGAAGCCTTTGAAAAGTTCAAAGAATATAAGTATGAAGTAGAGAAACAAACCAAGTATAGTATTAAAACCCTTCGATCAGATCGAGGAGGTGAATACTTAAGTGGCGAGTTTCTAAATTATCTCAAAGAAAATGGTATAGTCTCTCAATGGACTCCTCCGGCCACTCCCCAGTTGAATGGAGTATTCGAAAGGAGAAATCGAACTTTGTTGGACATGGTTCGATCCATGATGAGCTATACAGATCTTCCAGTATCACTTTGGGGTTATGCATTGGAAACATCAGCATATATATTGAACAAGGTGCCTTCCAAATCTGTTCCTCAAACTCCGTATGAGATATGGAAATAAAGGAAACCGAGTCTTAAGCACGTTAAGATTTGGGGATGTCCGGCTTATGTCAAGAAAGTTGACCCTGATAAGCTAGAATCTCGATCCGTGAAATGTAGGTTTGTAGGATATCCTAAAGAGACTTTAGGGTATTACTTTTACACCGAACAAATGGTGTTTGTCTCCCGACATGCTACCTTCCTGGAAAAACAGTTTATCCTTGAAGGGAATAGTGGGAGCAAGATTGAACTTGATGAAGTTCATGAAGAACAAACTACTACGGTTCAAGAGGAAACACCTGTTCATATTGAACAACCTTCCGTAGAACAACCCATCCGTAGATCACAAAGGGTGTCTCACCAACCTGAGAGGTATTATGGCCTTGTCATTGAGAATGACAATGAATTGGCGGTCATTGATTGAGACGACCCTATGACCTTCAACGAGGCTGTGAGTAGTGTTGACTCAGAGAAATGGCAGAGTGCCATGAAATCCGAAATGGACTCCATGTATGCCAACCAAGTATGGACTTTGGTAGAGGAACCCAAGGATATGAAGCCTATAGGGTGTAAGTGGGTATACAAGAGAAAGATTGGAGCAAATGGCCAGGTAGAGACCTACAAGGCCAGGCTCATGGAAAAAGGATTCAAACAAAGACAAGGGATTGAATTTGATGAAACTTTTTCGCCTGTAGCCTTGCTCAAATCAATTCGGATTTTGCTTGCTATTGTAGCTTACTATGACTATGAGATCTAGAAAATGGATGTAAAGATGGCTTTCCTCAATGGGGAACTTGAAGAAGAAGTGTATATGACACAGCCAGAGGGTTTTATTTCCATAGGAAATGAACATCTAGTATGTAAGCTACTACGAACCATATATGGGTTAAAGCAAGCTTCTCGAAGATGGAACATTCGTTTTGATAAGACAATCAAAGAGTTTGATTTTATCAAAAACATAGATGAACCATGTGTCTACAAGAAGGTTAGTGGGAGCGCAGTAACATTTCTTATTTTATATGTAGATGACATACTCTTAATAGGAAATGATATACCAATGCTGCAGTCAGTAAAAATGTGGCTATCAAAGAACTTCACTGTGAAGGACTTGGGAGAAGCGTCCTACATTCTTGGTATGAAGATCTATAGAGATAGATCAAGAAGAATTATAGGCCTAACCCAAGGTACGTACATCGATAAGGTGCTTAAAAGGTTTAGCATGGAAAACTCCAAGAGAGGTCTCATACCGATGAGTCATGGAGTCTCCCTTTCTGACAAGATGTCTCCTAAGACACCTGAAGAAAGAGAGCGTATGAGTAGGATTCCTTATGCGTCGGCATTAGGATCTATCATGTACGCAATGTTATGTACTAGACCTGATGTTGCTCACTTAATTAGTGTGACTAGCAGATATCAGTCAAATCCAGGTGAAGACCACTGGAAAGCAGTGAAGAACTTCCTTAAGTACTTGAGAAGGACTAAGGATATTTTTCTTGTTTTTGGTGGGTCTGAGTTGAAAATAGAGGGTTACACTGACTCTAGTTTTCAGTCAGAGTGTGATGATAGTACATCCATGACAGGGTATGTGTTTACTCTAAATGGTGGGGCGATTAGTTGGAGAAGTCGTAAGCAATCTACGACGACTGACTCCACAGCAGAAGCAGAGTATATAGCTGCAAGTAAGGCTGCAAAGGAAGCTGTTTGGATGAAGAAATTTGTTTCTGAGTTGGGAGTAGTTCCTGGCATAGAGGGGCCTATTGTGTTATATTGTGACAATAACGCTACAATAGCTCAAGCCAAGGAACCGATGTCTCACAAGAATACCAAACATATATTGCGACGGTTTCATTTGATTAGGGAGATCATTGAAAGAGGAGATGTCAAGATTGAAAGAGTTGACACACATAACAACATAGCAGACCCGTTCACGAAGCCGCTGTCTCAGTTAAATTTTGATCGTCATAAGGAGCGGATGGGTATTAGATACTAGAGTGATTGGCTTTAGGCCAAGTGGGAGATTGAAAGTGTTTGACCTAAAACCAATCATGTATGATGAGTTAGGAAAAACTTTCTGCTACTCTTATTTGATTTCATTTGATAATAATAAAGTATTTATGTTACGGGCTTAATCTATTTGAAGTGTATTAAATAAGATGTTCCATAATTTAGAGCAAAGCTTCTAGAATTATAATGAGGTTGTAATAGTGAGATCTAGAAGATAATAACTTTAGACTTAAACAGTTCCTGATCATAGGATAACTAATTGGAAATTGGTAAATCCGTAAATATCAGTACATACTATGCTAGCTCTCTTAGGAGGATGTCTGTTCTCATAGAAATTTGTGTGGTGACACTATATCTAGTATGTAGGTGCTTATTAAGGAATAAGTTCACTGAACATGACTCGATAAGTAGAACAACTAATGGAGTTTACTCACGTGTCGATAGTTGTTTATTAAGTAAATAGTTGTACAAGTATCTTTAGACTTGAGATCATTAGAGTAATCTCGTACACAATGATTTATGCTTTGGTTTAGTCCTTAGTCTCTAGGATATTCATTAGGTCCATTCTGGGCATAGTGATTTGTGTATGGAGATAGTTAACAGATCAATAAAGGATCTGGCCCTTCTAGTAAAGGAAGTGAATATCCTATGTTATTCTTAGATATGCAAGTTCAGGAATCTCTGGCTAGAGTGAATGAAATTAGAAAGAGTTTCTAATTTGCATTATGAATAAGAAATCATATGATTAAATTAGATAGGCTTGACACGAGTTTCATGCCTTGTATTTAATCGGGATATTGAAGGGTAGAAGGAATTAATTGTACGGTAACTAATTACTGACAGGTTCTAAGTATTCTAAGCAATGATTTCGTATTGTCTGGATAGTCGCGATATGTTGAGAAGCATCACTCACGATGTAGAATAAATATAATTAATCAGATTAATTATATTTAATGAATTAATAGAATTCATATAAATAATAAATAAAATGTTTATTATTATTTATTTCTACTACTGGCTTAATATTGAACCTAAAGAGTCACACCATAAAAGAGATTAAATTATAGATGAAGGAATAATTAATAATAGCTAGTCATTATTTATTTATGAAATAAATAATTACTTAGCAAATTTTATAAATTAATTAAATGAGATTTAATTGATTATAAATTATTTAAGATAAGATCTTAATATTATTAATTAAATATTTAATTAAAGTAATTAAATATGAAGAGAGAATAATTTTCTAAAAGAGTTTAGAAAAAGGAATTAATGATTAAAATAGTTTTAATCATTAACTAATTAATTAATAAGATTAATTAATTAAAAAGGGAATTAATAATAAATATTTATAGAAAATATCTCAGCTGAGATATTTGCCTATAAATATAGGATTATAAACCCTAATACCAAAAAACCCTAAATTTTGTGAGAAATATTTTAAAAGGGAGGCAACCCTAATTTCATCTCTAGCCTCCTCCTTCATCTTTTAGTTTCATTCTTGGTGGATATCTTTAGAGCACTCCACACTTGAGGGGTGATTGCAAGGATTGAAGAACAAGATCTTCTCTAGCTGTTGCCGGAAAGCAATCAAGGTATTCTTAAATTTATAAAATAGTTTTGTATCTATATGTATGTATACATAGGAATATATACAAATAAATGTTATTCAATGTTTCCGCTAGTGCATAAATTCCTTCAGTCTTGGGTCCAGTATACCAAATCAATTTGAAGAATTTGGCCATCTGAACGTCACTAACAGGCTCTTGGAATTGTGAACTTGCTACTGCTTCAAAGTGGAGAGCAGCATTGATGCGGGTTGAGTCAATGGTGTAGGAGGTGTTATTGATTTGGAAGGTTATGATGCTTACATCCTATTCCCCCTCACATGTAGCAGAAGTCCATAGACGAGATAGTCTTGGGATTTCTAACAGTGGGCTCTCTATTAGGGTATATGACAAGAAAAAGTTATTCATGAATTCAACAAAATGGTTTGAAGTCTTCTCCGGCTTCACCCACTGTAGCCATGTTGGTGAAGTTAGTTTAGGCAAGAGTACAAACTATTTGATTGTAAAGAAGTTAAAGGTTGAGAGATTTGGCTAGAAAAGAGAACGAGACAAACTAGATTGAAGAAAAAGAGTAAAAAGTTTAGATCTTTTCAGAGTAGAAGAGTTTTTAGAAGAAGTAAAGAGTGAGAGTGATTTTACTATTTGTATTTATATTAAATGAAAAAGAAACTGTTAACAAGGAATTTTAATCGATTAAATTGACAGTTGTATGATCAATCCATTCCCTTTTGACAGTAACTCCTGCGTTTTAATCACAAACACACTTGACAGTAACATTAGTGGTTAGAAAATAAATAAATAACCAATAACCCTAATTTAACCGTTGACAGTATGTTATGCTGGTATTTTAGAAAACTATACTATCAATGAATACTGACAGTAAGTTATTGACAGTAAGTTTCAGTCCCGCACACTATGCTATCAAGACTCCTTCAAGTGATTGACAGTAACTTATCACAATATGACAACATAGATAAAATATATTGTTAAGACACTTTACAGTACTTTTATTAACACCATATGAGATAAATCACAAAAAATAAATTAGTTAACCTCTCAGTAAAATTTCATCATGTATTTTTAGTGTGATAAAAATCAAAACACCTTAACAGACCATTAATTCACAGTGAATTTCAGTTAGCTAACATTTTTTTATCACTAATTCAACTTGCTATAGAAATATATTAACATGATAAATTTAACATACCCAATTCACTCACTAGCCTGTTGAATGTCTTTTCATTTTATCACTAATTCAACTTGCTATAAAAATATATTAACATGATAAATTTAACATACCCAATTCACTCACTAGCCTGTTGAATGTCTTTTCATCCAAGGGTTTGGTGAAAATATCTGCAAGTTGTTTCTCTGTGGACACATAGATTAATTTGATTGTACCTTTCTCCACATGCTCTCTAATGAAGTGATGTCTGATATCAATGTGCTTAGTCTTGGAGTGTTCAACAGGATTTTCAAAAATGGCTATTGTACTGGTGTTGTCACAGAAAATAGGGATCCCTTGCAATGCCAAACCATAGTCCAACAATTGATTCCTCATTCAAAGTAAATGAGCATAGCAAATACCAGCTGCAATGTATTCATCCTCAGCAGTTGAATTAGATACAGAGTGTTGCTTCTTGCTAAACCATGAAACCAATCTTTCTCCTAGAAATTGACAGCTTCCTGTTGTACTTTTTCTATCAATTCTACATCCAGCATAGTCTGAATCTGAGTATCCAACTAAGTCAAAACTAGATTGTTTAGGATACCAAAGGCCTAAATCTTGAGTGTCTTTCAAGTATCTAAAGATTCTTTTAACTGTTATTAAATGTGACTCTTTTGGTTCAGATTGAAACCTTGTACACAGACCTGTAGCAAACATGATGTCAGGCCTGCTAGCAGTTAGATAGATGAGGGATCCAATCATTCATCTATACATCTTATTATCCACATTCTTTATTTTTGAATCCTTGTCTAGTTGAGTTGCTATTGAGATTGGAGTCTTTACAGGTGATGAGTCTTCCATATCAAATCTCTTCAAAAGATCTTTGACATATTTAGTTTGGCAAATGAATATTCCATATTTCTTTTGATAGATCTGAAGTCCAAGAAAGAATACTAATTCACCCATCATACTCATCTCATATTTTTTCTGCATTAACTCAGACAATTCTTTACACAATTCTTCATTTGTTAAGCAAAAAATGATATCATCCACATAGATTTGGACTAGTATGATATCTTTTCCATGATTTTTATAGAACAGGCTTTATCCACAATCCCTCTTGTGAAATTTTTCTCAAGGAGAAACTTGGAAATAGTGTCATACCAGGCCCTTGGGGCTTGTTTCAGACCATAAAATGCTTTGAGTAACCTGTACACAATTTTTTTCATCTTTAGATCTTCAAAGCTTGGGGACTATTCAACATAAACTTCTTCTTCTACTTCTCCATTTAGGAAATCACTATTTACATCCATTTGAAAGACCTTGAAGTTTTTAAATGCAGCAAAAGCTAGGAAGATTCTTATTGCTTCAAGTCTGGCAACAGGGGAAAATGTTTCATCATAATCAATTCCCTCATGTTGACAGTAACCTTTTGCTACTAGCCTTGCTTTATTTCTAGTGACAACTCCACTGTGATCCATCTTGTTTCTGAAGACCCACTTAGTGCCAATTACTGACTTATTCTTTGGTCTTGGAACCAGTTTCCAAACACAACTTCTTTCAAACTGGTTAAGTTTTTCTAGCATTGTATTAATCCAATCTAGATCAAGAATGGCTTCATCTAGAGTTTTAGGCTCAACTTGAGACAGGAAGCAGGAGTACATGCATTCATTGGTCACATTTCTTCTAGTCTTTACTCCTGTTCCTGGATCACCAATAATTAAAACATTTGTGTGATCCCTGTTCCACTTAGTTTCTCTTGTAGAATCTCCAGAATCTTATGCATTCTGTTGATTGACAGCCTCCTTTGTTCTTGCACTGTTGACATCATTAATTTATTCAAGTCCTTTATCCATAGGAATATTCTCAAAGTAATTTGTTGATTGAACAGTTCCGTCATTCTCTTCAAATTTATCAAGAACCTTAGTTGGACCAGAAATTGTGTGTTCAACTCTTGGTGATTCTTCATCATCAACATCTTCCCAATAGCCTTGATTCTCAAAGACCAAGGACTCTGATTCTTGACTACATTCAACACCAGGAAACTTGGTTTCATCAAAGGTGACATTCACACTTTCATCAATAACTTTTTGATCAATGATAAAGACACTGTAACCTGTTCTGTCAATACCATAGCCCATGAATATCCATTCATAAGTTTTGGTATCAAACTTCCCTTTGACCTTTGTTGAGTCTTTCATGATATATCATTTGCTTCCAAACACATTAAAGTACTTGACAGTAGGTTTCCTTCCAGTTAGCAGCTCATAGGGTGTTTTTCCAAAAGCCTTGTTGACAATTGTTCTGTTTTGAGTAGAAAGTTTTGCTTCACTCAACATGGTTCTTGCAGCTTCAATGAGAGTTCTGTTTTTCCTTTCTACAACACCATTTTACTGAGGTGTCCTTGGTGCAGAGAATTATTGAGTGATGCCATTGTCTTTGCAGAAGTCATTCATGATATTATTTTTGATTCCAGTACCATTGTCACTTCTTAAGGTCTGCACCTTGTTCTCAAGGATTGGACTTTGAACTTAGGATTCTTGTCTAGAACTCTTACTAGATCAATAATTTATTTTGCCGCTTCATCCTTGGTTGCCAGGAACCTCATCCAAGTATATCTTGAAAAATCATCAACCATTACAAGGACATATCTTTTCTTTGCTAGTGACTGCACATTCACAGGACCAAATAAATGAATAAGTTGAAAAGCTTCATTTATTGAGCCATTGAGAGTGCTTTTGTTAATAGCTCTCCTTAGCTTCCCTTTTTGACAATCCTCAAATAATCCTTTTTGTCAGAATTCAAGTTGAGGAAGGCCTTTCACCAATTCTCTCTTTATCAGATAATTCATTGCTTTGAAATTCAAATGAGAAAGCTTCTTGTGCCACAACCAACTTTTAGAAGATGAATTTTTACTGTAGAAATAGTAAATTTTGTCCTTTCTTACTAAGTCGAGGTCAGCAATGAATAGGCTCTCTTTCCTCACTCCTTGAAGAGCTTCTTCTCCAGTCTTCATGTTGACAATTGAGCACCTGTTCTGATCAAACTAAACTTTGAACCCTTTTTCATAAAATTGAGTAACACTCAATAAATTATGCTTCAATCCATTCACTAGAGTAATTTTCTCAATCTTCAAGTTACCAACTTCCAGCATGCCATATCCCATTGTGAAACCAATGTTTTTGTCACCAAAGGTTACACATGGGCTAACCATTTCCTTGAACTGTGATAGCAGGGCTTTATCACCAGTCATGTGTCCTGAGCATCCATTGTCAATGATCCACACGACTCTTTTATTTTGATTGTTGCCATGTAATGTAAAGTTTTCAAGTTACTTTTGGTACTCAACTCTCATTGGGTCCATTTAGCTAGCCAAATCACAATTTAAGGTAGGATTAGTTGGTTTTCTTTCATCAAATTTTAGCATGACTTCTATGGCCACTATTTAGATTTAGTACTTGGTTTTGAATTTTTATTTTTAGGTGGCTTGCCCATCCTAGCTTTAGGTGGCCTTGGAGTCTTTGCCTTCTCAGTTTTGACTGTCTTATGTGAGCATACTTCATTTGACACAATAGGCATGTTCAAACAGATGCTCAACATATTTAATTTATAGGGCATGCAATCAAAATTTCCACAATGAGATACATGTCTATCTAACAAGAGAGTACTATGCAATTTTCCATTAACATATATGACATATTTTACTTCAGATTTACTCTTAGTACATGCATGAGTTAAGTGACTAGAGGACCCACAGTTGTTACACAATTTCCTTGGAGCATTAGGAATATAACCATAATCATTTTTCTTATTTATTCCCAACTTACCATTCCTATTCTTCTTAGTCTTCACGACAGTAGGTTTAGAAATTACTGTCTTACTAGTGTTGACAGTAGGTTTAGATGAAACTGTCTTGACAGTATGTTTTAATCTTATTAACTCGATAGCAACTTCTGAACTTGTTGTCTTGCCAGTGTTGACAGTATCTTCTAAACCCTGAGTACTGTCAAGGTTAAAATTAATTGTCTTGGGGAGTTTAACAGTATCTTTTGACCTAGAGTTATGTGTAACAGTAACATTGTCTTCATTATTTAGAATTTGCTTAAGAATCAAGGATTCCTCATCAAATTCAAACTCAGCCTTTTTAAACATTGGCTTCTAGACATTCTTAAGTATAAAGGGTCTGACAGTAAGTTTATCTAGAATAGTGTCCTCCTCTATCACATGCTTCTTGCCATTTTTCTTCTCATAGTTAAACCCTATACCTATCTTTTGATTTCCAGTATTATCAACATGGTAAGATGTTAACAATGAAGAAGAATTTTTGTAGGATTTGATTTTAAGTTCATTATCACTTATCTATTTTCTGAGAAACTCCTCAATCTAAGAAGTACAAACTACCTTGTTCTTTAGAAACTCATTTTCTTGATGTAAGGACTCAAATGCATTCTATTTTAGTTATAGTCCCTTATTCTTCCACTTTAATAATTCATTAGCATTTGTCAGATTAACAATTTCTTCATTAGCAACTAGCATGCTTTTATGAATATTAAATATTTCAGAACTTAAACTTTCAACAATTTTCTTGTACTGAGATGCAGTCATATCAACAATAGTAAGAAAATGTACTTGTCTTGATGAAGAAGGTGACTCTTCTCTAGAGTTTTCCATTAGAGCTAAGTTCCTAAATTCTTCCTCCTCTTCATCATCAGATTCCTCCCAGCATTTGCCTTTAGCTACAAATTATCTACCTTGTTGCTTCTTGAGCAAGGCATCATACTTTGCCTTGAGTTCCTCATATTCATTGTTATTTCTTCTCACTTGCTTTGGCTTTTTACATTCAGTTGCAAAATGCCCCATATCATTACAATTGTAGCATCTTATTTTTGATCTGTCCATCATTCATGTCTTATATTCACCTTTGCTACTTCATCCAGATTTTGTGTTTCTTTTGTTGAACTTGGAGCTTTGAGCTTTGGGTTTGAAGGACCTGTTCTTCTTAAACCTCATGTTTGAGAACTTTCTTGCCATGTAGGCCATTGTTTTATTTTTCATGTTGTCCAGTTCTTCCAGGGTGTAGAACTAATCTTCACCATTATCCTTGAGTTCAAGAGTGATACTCGCATCCTCATCAATAACCTCTTAAATCTTGATATGTTGTTGGGGTTCTTGGAGCTTCAACATTTTTGGATCCTGAGCCACCAGAGCATTTGAGGTGGTGGTCATCTTTCCTCTTTGACCAAACTGAATAGCTCTCTTTTATAACAACTCTAGCTCATAGGTTTTAAGTATGTCATATAAAGTTTCAAGAGAAACTTTTGATAAATCTCTTCCTTCTCTTATGACAGTAACCTTGTGCTCCAAATTGTCAGGAAGTGTCAACATGATTTTCATGTGTACTTCCTTCTTGTCATAAAACTTTTCATGCACCTGCAGGTCATTTTTCAACCTGTTGAACCTCTCAAACATCTCAGTCAACCCTTCATTTATCTTGGCCATAAAAGCCTCATATTGAGACACCAGGATTTGTCTTTGGTTGTCTTTTACCTCTTCTGTTCCTTCACACAGTATGTCAATGGTTTCCTATATTTTTTTGGCACTTGTGCAGTTGACAATATTATTGTACATAACATTGTCAAGTGCTTCAATAATTATGAACTGTTAATAATCATCCAAAGATACTTTTTCTTTTTCAGTATTATTATACTCTGAAACCTTTTTAGAAACTCAGTGGGCATGTATTGTCTCACATTTCATTGTAGTTTCAGGTACATATGATTGAGGGATAAAAGGACCATTTTCCAAAATGCCAGGATAAAGTGGGTTGGCTATTTTTATAAACAACATCATTTTTCTTTTCCAAAGATTGTAATGTTCTTTATCAAAGGTGGGTATTTTTATGCTGCTTATTTTTTGTGCACTCATCTTGGATCTTTTCAGGTTAAATATGTTAAACCTCCGGCTCTAATACCAGTTGTTAATCAATATGAGTGTTGCAGAAGGGGAGAGGGTTAAATGGAACTCTATTAATTATTAAAGATTCTTGCTAACAACAACAAGAATAATAATTAATTAGTCAAAGATGCAAATAAACTAAGCAAATAAAATGACAAAGTGTTTAAACTTCAAATTTTAATTTTATTAATTTTTGTTTCGCTATAACTGTCTGGAAAATGATTCCAGTTTCGATAGATACAATAACAACGAGTTTGCTAATGTTTCTATACTTGAGAAAATTCTAGCTCAGTTGCATAAGTGAAAGAACTTGTGAGATATGTGTATTTATACTGAGACACATATCTCACTTACAAGGGTATTTTCCCTTGTTCCTAGAACAAAGCTTGAAATAAAAACTTTACTTTTTCCATTCAAATTTTTCTTCATTACATTTATAGATAAAGCAGCTCTGAGATGTTCAGAAATTTTTTACTCTTGAAGCACGCTTTACCTTTTACTTGAATTCTCTCAAGTTGCAGTAGTAGACTTAACAAACAAGATAGTAATGTCAAAATCATTGCTTATAATTTCACTATCTAGTCTGCTACTTGAGACAGACAGTCAGCTTCGCTAAAAGTTTATTTTCAATTTCTAGCTTTCCTTTGGTGACAGTATCTTTGGCTCATCATATTTTGTTGTCAAGCTTGTTAGTCCATGAAATATACTGTCTTCCAAAGTTGTTGTCAACTACTCCGCCAACTTTGTTGTCAATGAAACTTGTTGTCTTCAAATCTTCATATTCCGGCAAACCTGTCAATGGAATAGTTGTTGTCAGCTGTCTTCAAATGTGTTGTCACTTGTAATGGACTTTCATAGGATTGAGTACTTGAAATGTTGTTGTCTGAGTTTTGAATCATGTTGTGCATGAACAGTTAGTGAACTTCTACTACATGACTCATTTTTATTCTTTTATACAAGACAGTAACTTTCAAATGTATTGTCACATAACTAATACTTTTAAATGTACTGTCTACAAGTGACTACAAACTATGCTGTCAATTATTATATGACAGTATGTTTAACTTAGCTTATTAAACTTAAACTAAGTATACTAATGATTATACCACAATCTCTAACACTACTGTATTATAATAGATGTTAATTTTAGATAGTTATATAGACTTACAAAAAATTTATACTTACATCTATAATTTATCGGATGCTAAAATAAAACATACATTATTTCTTTGAAAGTCAGGGATGTAAATGATATCTCCTAACTCCCTCTTCCCTGGGTTCCGCCACGGATACTTTCGTATATATACGTATAAATATATTTATTGAAAAAGTTTTTTTTTAATGGATAAATCTTGACATACATATATATGCAGAGCATCTCCAACCACAATAATTAAAATGATTAGCTAAATTATGATTATGTGAAATTTTGTTAAATCTGTAAGAGCCTATACTTCGGTGGTATTAGACATAATGGTTAGTTATATTTAAAATTATTATTTTTTCCAAATTTATATATATATATATATATATATATATGAAAATTTTATAAGTTAAAATAAATTTAATTAATATTTATTCAATATAAGTGAAAATAAAATATATATTTAATGAAAAGATATTTAATATAATAAAAATTTAATATATATTAAAATATAAAATATAAGAACATATTTAAATATGAAAATTTTTTTAACAAACATTACTTTTATATATTATAAAATATATACTTAAATTATATTTTATTACATTAGATTATTAGTATTTTTATAAATATGCAATGTATGTTAAAATATTTATATAAGTAATTAATAAATTTGGTTAATAATAAAACAATATTTTTGTACTTAATATTATATACAAATAAAAATATTAAATATAAAATAAAAACTATAATACTTATATATTAAATATAATATGTAATATGTAATGTATGTGTTGGGCAAAGTGTTGGGTTAGTTTTAATGATGTGTATATTTTTAGATAATGGGTACACATATGTAATTTTTTTTTGATAAGCACGATTTTTAATAATAATTTCAATCACATAGAGGATATCTATAATTTTACTTAACTTGGAGTGGTGTATATTTTATCTAATAGGGCGATGATGGTCGGAGATACTCTAATACAGTACCTAAAATTTAGGAATAGAATAGGTCTCAATTCCTCATTTTTATATCATTTTTGTATATTTTCGTCTATCGGTTTTTTTTAACTATTTGCTTGGACTTCTAACTTATAGAGAAGAATACTACTACTATCAAAATAATATTGTACTAAGGGTGTGTTCAGTTGAAAAGATAGGAATGAGTTGGGAAGTGAATAAGCGAAATGAATGAAATGAGTTGGGATGAGAATGAGGTGGGATAAGAATACTCATTTCATTCTTTTGTTCGTTTAGTAATATTAATTTTATATTAATTTAGTTGTTTAGTATATAGATAAAATGAATTTTAAAAAAAGTTTATTCAATAATAAATTTACTAAATAATATAGAAAATATAAGGCAAAATTAATTTACAAGAGAAATAAGATTATATATAATTTAAATTTAAAAAAATTAACAATTAAAAATTTTAAATAGCTAAATAAGTTTTTTTTCATTAAATATATTGAATTACAAACATATTATATTCAAGAGTAAAAATAAAGATGTTAGAAATGCAAACACTAATGATTGTTAGAGAATATTAAATAGTGTTTATGCTGACGTCATCAGAGAATGAAGAAGCTGTCGGTCAGAGTTACTCTATTAGAGAATACTCAATCAGAGTTTACCCTAACAGAGAATACTCAAATCAGAGAATAAATAATCGACAGAGTTTACAAATCAGAGTTTGTGGAGGAAACAGACAAATCAGAGTATGATAATGATAGTGAAGAAGGAATCTGAATACAAGTCTATTTCCTTATTAAAGCTATTCTTTTCATAATCTGTTTTGTAATTGAATTGTAACTGTGTCTATATAAACACAAACATATGTTAACTTAATTGTAACATTCAAGATATATTTTTTATAACTTAATTGAGAACAAAGAATTTCTTAAGAGAGTTTTGTATTCCATTAATTATTATTAATACAAATTAGTGTTCATCTTTCACATAATTGTGTTTATAGTCAATTAATTGGTACTATTACATTCAACCCCCTTCTGTAATAGTTATCTTTCCGGGAAAACAATTGGTATCATAGCAGACAGTTAAATTCAACTGATAGATCATAAAAATATGTTTGGAAACAAGTATGAGAGCATAAAAATTATAATCTTGAAGTAAGCTGAGTACCCTACATGAAGGGTAAAGATGTTGATGTTTCTGGAAGTCATATATCCTGATTATCTAGATAGAATCAATGAAGGCCAGTATCTTTCAACAAAATTGGTGCCAACAACTATTTTAGAAGGAAGACAAGTTCCTGAACATTATACACTGAAGGACAAGAAAGAATAGACCAATAAAGAAAAGCAAGAAGTCCTCAAAGATGCCAAGGTAAGGAACATATTACATAACAGTCTTGACTCTGTAATGTCCAACATGGTAATAACATGCAAAACAGCAAAAGAGATCTGGGATGCACTGGAGGTTCAATGTCAAGGAACCAAGGAAATTAAGAAAAATAGAAGATCTGTGTTAATTCAGGAATATGAATATTTTGAGGCAAAACAGAATGAATCCCTCACAGGTATCTATGACAGATTTCTAACTCTGTTAAACAATTTGGCTTTGGTGGATAAGGTGTATGACAATGAAGATTCAAACACCAAGTTTCTTGGGGCTCTTCTAGAAGAATGGGATCTGCAGACATCTTTGATAAGAGACATGGCTGGTTTAGATGAGATGTCTTTAGATGAGGTCTATGGAAAATTAAAAACTCATGACTTGGAATTACAACAAAGAAGAAATAGGAAAAATAGCAAGGCAAAATCTATTGCTTTGAATGTTGAAGCCAAAATTGAAGAACCAAAAGAAAAAGTCCCTAAGGCCTCAACAAGGAAATGGAAAGAAATAATGATCCAAGAAAGCAATGAATCAGAATATGAAACAAACTGTGATGCAAATTCTGATGACTCCACTGTTAGGAATATATTCATTTGATGATATACAAAATACTAGAACATGGTCTAGCATGGTTTATCTGTAATAAGTCTTTCTAGTCTCTGAAATGTATAATCAGAGTCTAGATAGTCAACATTCAAGTTATTTGTACTTAGAAGAATTTCTGAAAGAAAATGAAACCAGAGTCTGCATGAAGATCAGAGTCTGGAAGGTGATCGGAGTCTATAGACTATCAGAGTCTATGATCTATCAGAGTCTACATTTATCAGAGTCTGAAGATCATCAGAGTCTGAATGTTTCAGAGTCTATATAGTTAAAGTTAAATTTGGAAGAGGATCACGGGAATGGAAAGTCTTCGAAGATCAAGATAAATATATTGTAGATATGCTATGGGAAGGAAAGAGAATTGCAGAAGGAAACTGTCAACTAATAATTAGGAATTTTATTCCTATTATAATTTATCTTTCTGTTATTAGTTGATAGGCAGCTCTCTATATAAACACTATGTAACCTAATTGTAAAGGTGTGTAAGTCGAAGCATAATTGTCTAAGTGAAATTTTGTGATAGCATAGAGATAGAAAGAGTTGCTGTGATAATCACAGAGAAGCTGCTAGGGTTTGTGTACACCCTAGGAGATTTTTGTATTTAATCATCAATAATACAAACTGTACTTATTCATATCTTTGTGTTTGATCTTTGTTCTTAATTCATATCGAGTTGGTTTTAAATTAGGCATAAAAGGAACACAAGTATTCAACCCCCCTTCTACTTGTGCAACTGGGAAAACAATTGGTATCAAAGCCTAACGTTTAAAATCAATTAAAGATGTCTGGAAACAAATATGGCAATTATAAGATTCATATGCTCAAAAGAAACGAGTTTACCCACTGAAAGGTTAAGATGTTGCACCATCTGGAAGCAACAGACCCTGACTATCTTGAAAGAATTCATGAAGGACCCTATGTGCCCTTAAAGCTAGTACCTCAAATCAATGAAGAAGGAAAAGTAACTGAAGAACACTTCATTGAAAAACCAAAGGTTGAATGGACAAAAGAGGACAAGGAGAATGTTCTTAAGGAGACAAAGGTCAAAAACATAGTCTTTAACACTTTGGATTCTGTTCTAACAAACTGTGTTATATCATGTCAAACTGCTAAGGAGATGTGGACAAAACTTGAAGTACACTGTCAAGGAACTAAGGATATCAAGAAAAATGCAAGGTCTTTGCTAATTCAAGAGTATGCGTATTTTGAAGCAAAATCTAGAGAATCTATTACTGAGATGTATGATAGGTTTACTAAACTCTTGAATGAGATGGCTATGCTTTGTAAGGTTTATGATTTTGAAGATACCAACACCAAGTTTCTGAGAGCACTTCCTGAAGAGTGGGACAATAAGACTACAGCCATAAGGGAAGCTAGAGATTTGGATGAACTAACTCTAGAAGAATTGTATGGCAGGCTCAAGACATATGATTTAGAGATGCAACAGAGGAAGAATAAGAAGTATGTGAAGACAAAATCTGTAGCACTCTTAATGGAGTCTGAAAAAGAACAACAGGAACAACCCACTGAAACAAGAATCAAGGATTCAAGAAAGCAAGGTAAAACTGTTGTGGAGTCAGAGTCTACTGACACAGACTCTGATTCTGATGAAGAGATTGATCTAAGTCAAATGATGGCTATGTTTGCCAAAACTTTCAAAAGAATGAAGTTTAACAAAAGAACTGGCAAATTTAGCAAAAGGTCATCATTCAAGAAGGAAGATGAGAAGAATGAAAAGAGCAAGAGTACTATAATCAAACTTGACAAAGCAAAGGTCAAATGTTTCAACTATGGAATATTGGGGCACTTTGCCAGTGAATGCAGAAAGTCAAAAAGTCAAGGAAAAGGAAAAGCATTTTTATCAACAGGAAAGGATTGGGCAGATTCAAGCTCAGAGGATGAAATTGATTATGAAAATCTAGCATTGATGGCATCCTCTTCAAGAAAATCACAATCTCCCAAAGAACCCTCATCTCCTAAAACTCAGGTATCAATCTTTACTCCTGAATCCTTAATTAACTTAGACTCTAATGGCATAGAAATTGTGCAAAGTGAGGTTAATAAAATAATGACAACATGTAGGTCTCTCACTAGTGAAAGTGAAAGGTTGAGAGAAGAAAATTTAACCTTAACTAAAAGGAATGATCATTTAGAGTCTGAGTTAATATTAATGGAACAATACAAAAAGGATTCTGAGAAAAATAGTCATAATTACACTGAAATTTTGAAAGCCTATGACTATGTTAAGAATGAACTAGAAGAAGAAAGACTTAAGTTTAAAGTCTGGACAGACTCTGGCAGAAAAGTTCAAGAAATTCTCAATAACCAAAATGTTTGTCAAACTGCTGGTCTAGGCTATGAAAATAGTCAAGGCAAAAGACCTATTGTTGATAATGATAACAATGAAGAAGCTAGCCAAGCTAATAAGACTAAAGACAAAAACACATTTGTTCCTGTTAAGTTTGTGACTCCTAAAGAAAAGACTGAAACCACAAACTCATCTGTCAATAGTCCCATTGTTGTTGACAAAAAGACAGATGAAACTGGAAAAATAACTCTAAGAAAAATATAAATATAGGGTACTTGTCTAAGTCTAAGTTAAAAGAAAGGATAAAGAACTTATCAGAGTCTACCAAAACTAGGAGAAATAGGAATGGTAAAGAAGGCATTAATAAAGCAAATAATTATTAAAAGGATCCAAATGCTCCTAGAAAGAAGTGTTTTAGATGTGGCAACCACAACCATTTAGCTATAGATTATAAGGCAAAAAATGAGAAGAAATCAGAGTCTAGTCCTCCACAAACTCTGAAAAGTCATTACATTCCACAGAAACCTTGTTATCACTGTGGTAACATATTTCACTCTATTTATATGTGTAGGGACTATCATGATTTGTATTTCAATTTTTATGAGCTAAAATCGTCTATTGATAAAAGTTGGTATGACACTGTAAAGACTCCACCAGAGTCTAAAGCAACAAAGGAGATAGGTAAACCAAAGGTGAAAATTACTAAACCTGTTTCACCTAAAGTTAGTGGAAAAGGATCCAAAACTGTTTGGGTCCCCAAAATAACTAACTAGTTGCTTTATGTATGCAGGGAACAAGGGTAAAGAATGTAACCCTAATCCTGGACAGTGGATGCTCAGGACACATGACTGGAAAGAAATCTCTGCTTACAGACTTTGTGGAAATGGCTGGCCCAGAAGTATCCTTTGGAGATGGCAACAAAGGAAAAACACTGGGATATGGCAAGATTGTACTTGGGAATGTCATCATTGAACAATTAGCTCCAGTTGATGGCTTAAGACACAATTTGATAAGCATAAGTCAACTAGGAGATAAAGGTTACCATACTGGCTTTGACAATAAAGAGTGTCTTGTGACTCACAAAGAAACAAGTATTCTGGTTTTTAAAGGACACATACATGGTAACTTTTATGAAGCCAGCTTGGAGGATTGCATACACAGTGAACTCACATGTCTATATAGCAAGGCCTCAATTGAAGAAAGCTGGAAATGGCACCAGAAACTGTCACATATCAACTTTAAAACACTAAACAAGTTGGTTAAACAGAATCTTGTAAGAGGATTACCACAGGTTGATTTTGTACAAGATGGACTCTGTGAAGCATGTCAACTTGGAAAGCAAAAGAAATCATCCTTCAAGAGCAAGACAATAAACACCATTTCTGAACCCTTTTATTTATTACACCTTGATTTATTTGGTCTAGTAAATATTATGTCTATTAATAAAAATAAATATGCTCTTGTTATTGTAGATGATTTTACAAGATTCACATGGGTTTTCTTTCTACATTCAAAGGATGAAGCTCCACAACACATAAAAGACCATATCACTTTTCTGGAAAGAAATTCAAAGAAAACAGTTAGAGTTCTAAGAAGTGACAATGGTACTGAATTTAATAATTCAATCATGGAAGACTACTGTGCATTAAAGGAATTTCTCGACAATTTTCTGCACCAGGAACTCTTCAACAAAATGGAGTTGTGGAGAGAAAGAATAGAACCCTCATAGAAGCTGCCAAAACAATGCTGACAGAGTCTAAGCTACCAGTATATTTTTGGGCTGAGGCAGTCAATGCAGCATGTTTCACTCAAAACTGTACTTTAATAAATATGCATGGAAAGACTCCCTATGAAATGATAAAGGACAAGAAGCCAAGTGTGAAACATTTTCACATATTTGGATGCAAGTGTTATGTACTGAAAGTACATCCTGAAAATCTGAGCAAATTTGAAGCCAAAGCAGATGAATCAATTTTTCTTGGATATGCATAAAACACAAAAGCACTCGGACTGTTTAATCTCTGAACCAAAATTGTTATGAAATCTATTCATGTTGCATTTGATGATAAAAAGTTTACAGAATTGCAAGATGAGTCAGAGTTTACTACACTGGAATTTGAAAATCTAAAAAGTTATGAGATAAATGAAGAAGAAGAGGATAGAGACCCTCAAGTAACTCCTAATCCAACACAGGAACCTGCACACTCTGAGGGGGAGTCAGAAAATTCAACTCCAAATAATTCAGAGTCTAACAGGTCAGGGTCTACCCAGACAGAGTCTAGACAGACTGAGTCAATTTCCTCAGAATCTAACTCATCAGGATCTGGATCAAGCAACTCTGAACCCTTGACAGAGTCAAGCAATTTAGGGGGAGCCTCTTCATTTGAATTTCACTTAAATACAGAAGATGTAAATGACTTATGGGGAGCTTCTAGTTCAAGAATCAATCTTCCACCAGCTAGAAAATGGACAAGAGGTCACACTCTTGACTTAATAATTGGTGACCCTGAGAGTGGTGTACAAACAAGAACAACCACTCAAAATGAATGTCTTTATAGCTGTTTTCTCTCAAAGAATGAACCCAAGAAAATTGAGGAAGCCTTGCAAGACCCTGATTGGATAATTGCAATGCAAGAGGAATTGAATGAATTTGAGAAAAAAAAGTGTAGAAACTTGTACCAAGGCCTAAAGATAGACCAGTTGTTGGTGCAAAATGGGTGACAGAAACAAACTTGATGATAGTGGAACTATAATAAGAAACAAAGCAAGGCTAGTTGCAAAAGGATACTCACAGGAGGAAGGAATTGATTATGATGAAACTTTTGCACCAGTAGCAAAATTGGAAGCCCTAAGAATGTTTCTTGCCTTTGCAGCTCATTCAAAATTCAAGGTGTATCAGAAGGATGTAAAAAGTGCCTTCTTGAATGGAAAATTGGAAGAAGAAGTCTATGTGGAGCAACCACCAGGATTTGTTGATCCTAAATATCCTGATCATGTTTACAGATTAGATAAGGCACTTTATGGATTGAAGCAAGCACCTAGAGCACGGTATGAAACTCTTTCAAAATTTCTTCTAGAAAATGGATTCATAAGAGGTACCATTGACAAAACTCTCTTTATTAGAAAATATAAATGTGACATTTTGCTTGTCCAAATTTATGTTGATGATATTATATTTGGTTCTACTAATGACAACCTCTATGAAAAGTTTAGTAAACTAATACAGTCAAATTATGAAATGAGCATGATGGGAGAATTAAACTTCTTTTTGGGGCTTCAAGTCAAACAGAATGATGATGGAATTTTCATCAATCAAACAAAGTATGTAAAAGAACTACTGAAGAAGTTTGATATGCAAGATTCTGCAACTGCAAAAACTCCCATGTCAACAGCCACTAAGCTAGACTCTAACCCAAAGGGTAAGAAAGTTGACAACACTAGCTATTGAGGTATGATTGGCTCATTATTATATTTAACTGCTAGTAGACCAGATATAATGTTTGCAACTTGTCTGTGTGCTAGATTTCAAGCTGACCCCAGAGAATCACATTTAATAGTTGTAAAAAGAATTTTTAGATATCTCAAGAGGGCACAAACTCTTGGACTTTGGTATCCTAGAGAGTCAGATTTTTCATTAATTGGTTATTCAGATTCTGACTATGTAGGATGCAAAGTAGACAGGAAAAGCACAACAGGTCAGTGCCAGTTTCTTGGCAACAGATTAATTTCTTGGTTTAGCAAGAAACAACAGACTGTATCAACCTCAACAGCTGAGGCTGAATACATTGCAACTGGAAGTTGCTGTGCTCAAATTCTGTGGATGAGAAATCAATTACTTGATTATGGACTAACATTCTCAAATATTCCTATGTATTGTGACAATACCAGTGCTATTAAAATTGCAGAAAATCCAGTCCAACATTCCAGAAAAAAGCACATAGATGTCAGGTATCATTTTATTAGAGAACATGTTGAAAATGGTACTGTGACACTTCACTATGTTCCAACTGACAGACAGATTGCAGACTTTTTGACAAAACCACTTGATGAGTCTACCTTTCTCAGACTGGTAGGTGAATTAGGTATGTTAAATATGTAAGTGATATATAATTATAAGAAGCAAGGTATGTACTTTAATTATAGTCCATGTTTTAACACACTATGATTAATTATTATTGCAAAATTTTGTTTGGTACTTTATCTTGACAGATTCTAGTTTTTAGACTCTGACGAGTCTGTAGACTCTGAGAAAAATATCGCCTAGACTCTAAATCGGTTAAAATTCGCGCCTGCAGACTCTGATTGCGTTTAAACTGTTCAAATGACTTGAAATAGGCGGTAACAGTTATTTTTGACTGGAAATAGGCTGTAGACTCGTGTGTATTGTATGTAATTCAATCAAAATAGAAAATTTCATACATTTTACTCACTTGTTTATTGCTATTTTTTCTAAGACAGAATTAATCACAGAGCTTTTACGAACCCTAGCTAATTTCCTCAAGCTTTTTTTTCATCCCTTTCAACTCGACAACTTCAATGGCTGCCATTTCTACTGTCATGAGGGGACCTAAGGCTATTGCGTTCTCTTTTGGGGACTTTGATTTCATGACCACAAATCATGTTGCCGCCCTTGGAGAAAAGAAAGTGGTAAACGCTGACTACTACCCTGTGATGGATTTCTTGGAGCAATCTGAGCTAAACTACATTCTCAAGGCATCACCAGTCATTCACATGGATGCTGTTTCACAAGCTTGGAGCACTGCCAAGGTAGTTGATCCTTCTCAGGATCAACCATGTAAAATTATGTTCACCTTTGGCTCCACTACTTTTGTTGTCACTGCTGATGTGTTTAATTCAGTTTTTAAATTGCCTGTGAAAACACTTTTTGATGAAACTGTTTCTGATTCTGATATTAAGAGCATGTTTCAATCTCTAGGTTATTCTACTAGCTTAGATAACATGAGTAAATTAACTAGGCCATATTTAAGAAAGGAATGATCTTTTTTCTTTGATCAACTTGCTAAGTGTTTTACTGGAAAATGTAGTGGCTTTGATGCTATTACTGCTATTACTTATCAAATTGGTCACAGTCTCCTGTTTGACAAGGTGATCAACATTGGTGATATGTTGCTCACTCAAATAGGAGCTAAATTAAATAATGTGCAAGAAGGGAGGAAGAAAGTCTACTATCATAGATTTCTCATGATTCTCCTCAACCACTTCATTCCTGACCTGTTAACCAAGTTGGCAGATGATTGCTGTGTGCAGGCATACAAATAGCAAAGGAGGATATTCTCTGACATCAAGAGAATTGATGACAAAAAGAAGAGTCTACCTGCCATGACTTATCCACAGGTAATGAAGGTAAAACTCTCAACCTACAAACCTTCTATCTACAATGCTTCATTTTTTGGTGGTGAAATGGTGCATGAGCAAGTAATGGAGAGTCCCCCTACACCTACCCAAGTCACCCAATCACCTTTAAAGAAACAATCTTCAAAACCAAAATCCAAAAAGAAACCAACCTCTGGTGTCTCTCAACAGGCACCAGTTATAAAGAGGAGGAAATTGATTCAATCTAGGCTTATAGATGAGCACAGTGATGAGGAGCTCAACCCACTAGAGAAGCAAGTTGTTGAAGGACTTTCTTTGCTAAAGGAAGGTCATGATACACTTGATTCTAACCTTCAAGCCAAGTCTGTAGACTCTCAAAAGGTTACAGACTCTGAAAAACCTAGGAATGCACCTCAGGGTTCTCAAATTGAATCTCTTGAAAAATCTTTTGCTAAGAGGTACAGAAGGTTAAGGAAGGCTTATTCTGCACACACACACAAGCCTATCACTACTACTAACCCTGTTTTGCAGGAAACAGATGCTCTCAAGGCTCCTGCAGGGCCAGACTCTGAAAGCAAGAAAACACCTGAACCAGAGTCTAATGTTGAGTCAGAGTCTAGACTGCCTTTAGACTCTGATCATGACACATTTTGGAAGGAATGCCATTGGATGCAGCCTCAAGTCTAATTGATGAGATTATCACTCCAAGTGATGAGGTACTGCTATTCTTCTATCCTTTGGTAGAATCAGTTGAAGATCTAGAGAACTATCAGACTAAATCTCAAGTCTTGGATTTTCTTTCAACCTATGAGGCCCTAAGGATGAAAATGGAACAGGAGCTACAAATGTCTGCACAGGATGTGGTCAAAAATCTATACAGCTACCTATTCAATTCTTCACTCCAAGAAAAAGCAGCTGGGCTCATAGAAGGCAGGATAAATGAAGTTCTCAAAGCACTTGGTGTGCCAGACTCTGACCTACAACTATCAAATAAGCCTAAAAAGCTTAAGGTCCACAAAAGGAGAGCATCAGAGTCTGTTGCTGAGTTGGAAACTGAGATTGAGCAACCAGTTTTTAACTATGAAGCAATTTGGGATAATGGAGTTACCTACAGGACAGCCATTCAATGGATCTCTCAAGTTCAACCTCTGTCAAGACAGGTGGCTAACTATCTTGTCCATAATATAGGTACAATTGCCAACAAATACATCTATCCAACCTACCAAAGTAGGCTGGATCAATTCAAGGGCACATATTTTCAAAGGGTAAGAAGGGAACTGCAGGACCTCTCCAATCTCACATATGCCCAGGCAATCAATGCAATCCATCTAAGGGCCTTTCATCACAAGTTGGATGCATTTATTCTTGAAGAACAATAGGAGGTAGCAGGTGATGCTAGGCAGTTAGAGGTTGGGACTAGTGCACCAGTGGTGACTAGTGATAAAGATGCTCAGTCTGCCTCACCCACACAAGAACCACCTAGTCAGAGGTTGGGTGATAGTGGGGCAGAGGAGTATGTTGTCAGGCCCTCCTTGGTAACTCAACAAACTGCTGATGAGAACCCCAGTGATATGGGAGGACAGACTCTGATGGATGCTCAAGAAATACTTTTACATCCTTGTCTATCAGAGTCTATCCACCTTGAGGGGGAGTCTCATGCACAAACAGTCAAAGATGGTGACACTCAGACTCTGACTTCTAATGAAGTCATACATAAGCAGTCAGAGTCTAGAGTAGACCCTAAGACTAGAATACTGGAGCCAACAGACTCTGAAAAGAAAGAAGATGACTGTAAGGGTTCGGAATCTGTTGCTGCTCACCCCTTGGTGGAAACCCCTTGCCTTCAGACATATGAAGGGGTTCCCCTCCACCAAGGTGGTTCAGGTATTGAAGCACAATTATTATCTCTCAACCCCTCTTCTGTAGGATTATTGAGTGCACCCTCCAAAATGAGTGAAAAAATATCTGAGAGGCTAGCACTAGTCCAGGCAAAAGGAGAGGTAGAAAAGGTTGTAGAGAGCCTGAGTGAGATTGAGAAAGTGGGTGCCCAACCCCACTGTGAGACTGAGAGATTAGGGTATCCTGAACCTAGCTTTACTTATTGGGATCAAGATTTTCCAAAGAGTTGGTCCAATGAGTTGAAGCAGGGGATAGATGACAAGTCACTTTGTTTGATTGTGCAGATTGGTAAACAGGAGGAGGCTCTTGCTGCTCAGAAGTCATTTACACAGAGACCACAACTTCATCTGGTGGATTCTCTAGCAAGGAGAGCAGATAGAGTCATGGAGGCTTTGGTGGATACCACTGTCATTTTCACTGAGGCTGCAAATTTGGAGTCAGCTGCACCACTTTTGATTATGCCTATAAGGGCTAGACTTCCAGAGTCTACAGTCTCTGATCACTCTCAGGAGGAGTCAGGGTCTATAGTCCCGTTTGCAGTTTCAGAGTCTACACCACCAGAGTCTACACCTCCAATTACAAAGCTTGAGTCTGTTGCTGAGGAGTGCACTTCTGAAGATGATGATCACGTTACTCCTTCTTTTGTCTATTTTGATCAGGTGTTTCCTCAGTCTTGGGAGTCTGCCTAGCAAAGAGGCATACTTGATAAAGATTCTTTTGAGTGTATTTTGGCTATTCATCAGTCTGAGAGACTTAAAGCTTTTCAGAAGAAATCCTTTCAACAGGAACATGGTTACTATCCTGGTGAAGAAGATCTTGCTTTGGATGGAGCTGTTAAAGCTGAATTACCTGATGGAGCAAAGAAGCTGTCACACACAAATGGTTCAAGGAGATTGATAGGAAGCTGACTTTGCACAGACAAGCAAATCGACAAATGGGCAAATTTTCTTTAAAATATGTTGATACTGAGGGAAATGATCAAGTCATGCCATTGGAAGAAAAACAAATTAAATTTCAAGAAGGTGTGGGTCATTACTTTGGGTTTCAGCCTATGAGTGGGAAAGTTAGTGTTCTAATATTGAAGGACTTGAAAGATCAAGAAAGCAATGCAAATGATCTGAGAGCAGCTTACTGTCAAATCAAATGTTCAAATGAAGAAATGAAGAAATTGAAGAAGTTTGTTGGTGAAGCTCTTGCAATTGTGGAGGAAAATATGCTGAACTCATTTTTAAAGAATAATCCAGCCTTTGAGAAGATTAAATAAGAAGTAATTCTTTTTCCTTTATAATTCTTTTATACTGTTCTAGATTAATTGTTTATTCTTTAGTTTTGACATCATCAAGCCTTGATTTATGCTTACATTTTATAAAGCTTAAATAGGGGGAGATTGTTAGGAATATATTCATTTGATGATGTACAAAATACTAGAACATGGTCTAGCATGGTTTATCTGTAATAAGTCTTTCTAGTCTCTGAAATGTATAATCAGAGTCTAGATAGTCATCATTCAAGTTATTTGTACTTAGAAGAATTTCTGAAAGAAAATGAAACCAGAGTCTGCATGAAGATCAGAATCTGGAAGGTGATCGGAGTATGTAGACTATCAGAGTCTATGATCTATCAGAGTCTACATTTATCAGAGTCTGAAGATCATCAGAGTCTGAAGGTTTCAGAGTCTATATAGTTAAAGTTAAATTTGGAAGAGGATCGCGGGAATGGAAAGTCTTCGAAGATCAAGATAAATATATTGCAGATATGCTATGGGAAGGAAAGAGAATTGCAGAAGGAAACTGTCAACTAATAATTAAGAATTCTATTCCTATTGTAATTTATCTTTCTGTTATTAGTTGATAGGCAGCTCTATATATAAACACTATGTAACCTAATTGTAAAGGTGTGTAAGTCGAAGCATAATTGTCTGAGTGAAATTTTGTGATAGCATAGAGATAGAGAGAGTTGTTGTGATAATCACAGAGAAGCTGCTAGGGTTTGTGTACACCCTAGGAGAGTTTTGTATTTAATCATCAATAATACAAACAGTACTTATTCATATCTTTGTGTTTGATCTTTGTTCTTAATTCATATCGAGTTGGTTTTAAATCATGCATAAAAGAAACACAAGTATTCAACCCCCCCTTCTACTTGTGCAACTGGGAAAACATCCACAAACTCTGATATGATAGAGATGGTCGCTATGATTGTTAAAGGCTTCAAAAAGATGTACAGAGAGTATAAGAAGAAAGTAAATTTTCAGAAAAAGCATGGAGAATCAGACAAAAAAGAAATAGAGATGGGAAATCAAAGACTGTTGACAAATCAAAAGTTAAGTGTTACAAGTGTAACAAGATGGGGCACTTTGCTACTGAATGCAGAAGTAAGGAATCTGAAAAAGCCCTAATCATATCAAAGAAGGATTGGATGGATTCCTCAGACTCTAAAGAAGAAACCAACTATACACTCATTGCAAACACTGATGCTTCCATCTTAAACTCTAACAAGGTACCAAACTCTGTCTTCAATATTGATACTGATAACATATTTGAACTAAAGTCTTTTCTTAGATCCTTACATGTTAGTTTTAAATCACAGACTCTAGAAAATGAGAGATTAAAATCTGAGATACAAACTCTAACTGCCAGAAATAACATTCTTGAATCTGAAAACTCTGACATGATAAACACTATCTGAGATATCTGAAGAGAAATTTGAGATGGCTAAAGAGAAAGAAACTTTCAGAGTTTGGACAAACTCTGGAAAGAGAGTCCAATAAATGTTGTCTAACAAGAATTGGACTTCTGCTTTAGGTTATGAATCAGATAAGGATACACACACTAAAATATACACAAAAGGAATATTGAATAAACCTGTAAAATTTGTTAGAGCTAGTAATGACAAGAAAATTTCAAATAAATGCTCTAAAAATAATAGTGTGTCAGAAAATAAAAAAGTGAACATAGGGTTACTTTCTCATAAGCAACTTAAAGAAAAGTTGAAGGCAGTCACCAATAAAAATAAACCTAAAAAGATGAAAAGAAATAGAAATGGCAAAGTATGAATTACTAAGGAGAATAATTATAAGTATATCCCTGATGCTCTTAGGAAAACATGCTTTACTTGTGGTAATTCAAATCACGTTGCCATTAACTGCAAACAAAATAAAAAGAAGGAACCTGAAAGACCTAGTTTAGATGCTAGAAAACAAACTAGATATAAACCACAAAATCCCTGTTTTTATTGTGGTAGTTTGTGGCATTCTATTTATCCATGCAAAGAATATCATAGTTTGTATTACAATTATTATAAACCATTGCCTCAAATAAATAAATCTCCAAAACATACTATCAAGCAAATTTATGTGATAAAATCTGATAAAAGAGAAGTAAACTCTGACAGTATAAACTCTGATCATGTAAACTTTATTAACATAAAATCTGATAAAAATACTTCTGCTGCAAGAGTTAACAAGTTTTAAAAGAAAGGACCCAAACTAGTTTGGGTCCCCAAACCTACTAATTAATTTGCATTTAGTGATTTTAGGGAAACATGAAAAACATCCTAGTGATTGATAGTGGATGTTCTGCACATATGACTGGAAATAAATCCCTGCTTTCAGAGTTTGAGGAGAAGGCTGGCCCAACAGTATCTTATGGAGATGGCAACATAGGAAGAACACTGGGATATGGCAACATTGTGATTGGAAATGTCATTATTGAGAATGTAGCTCTGGTTGAAGGACTCAAGCATAATTTGTTAGGTGTGAGTCAAATGACAAACATAGGTTATTCTGTGGAATTTCATGGAACTCATTGTGAAGTGAAAAGCAAGAAAAATGGGAAAATAGTTCTTATTGGTCACAGACATAACAATTTATTTGAAGCTAGCTTGGATGTAAACTCTGATGGTCCCTTAACTTGCCTACTTGGAAAGGCATCATCCTTGGAAAGCTAGAATTGGCACAAAAAGATGTGTCCCTTGAATTTTAGAAACATTAATGAATTCATGAAAAAGGATCTAGTTAGAGGTCTTCCAAAAGTTCAATTTCATCCTGATAGACTCTGTGATTCATGTCAAAAGGCCAAACAAAAGAAGACATTTTCAAGGGCAAAACTGAAAATTCAATTGATCAACCTTATAATCTATTGCATCTTGATTTATTTGGTCCTATCAACATTATGTCCATTGGAAAGAAGAAATATACTCTGGTGATAGTTGATGATTACACTAGATTTACCTGGGTGTACTTTTTGCATAAGAAAGATGAAACTGCAGAGATAATTTTTTATCATATTGCAATGATTGAGAATGGATCAACACACAAGGTATAGAATCTAGGAAGTGACAATGGAACACATCCTGAACAATTGAAGAAGTTTGAACTTAAAGCAGATGAAGGAATTTTTATTGGTTATGCAACAACTTCTAAAACCTCTTCAAGGGCATTCAAAGTGTTCAATTTAAGGACAAGGACAGTCATGGAATCAATTAATGTCTCATTTGATGAATGAAAGATAGCTAGATTACATTATGAAGATTCATAGAAAACTCTGAGATTTGAGAATGAATTGCAGAATATAAACTCTTTTGAACTAAACTCTGACGAGTCAAACTCTGTTCAACCAAACACTGGTGAGGTAAACTCTGATTCTTTAAACTCTGATTCAGAAATGATTGAAATAGAAATTAAAGATTCTACACATGTTGAGGGGGAGCAACATCAATCACTTACTGATATTGTAGAACAAAACACAGTTATTGAAATATCAGAGTCTGACCAAACTCTGACTAACACAAACTCTGAAACCCTAAACTCTAATCAATCAAACACTGAGACCACAAATTCTGAAACCTCAATCTTTGATAATTAAAACTCTGAGTACATAAACTCTGAGACATCAAACACTGATGGAAGCACATCTTCAGGGGAGGATCATCATTTACAAAAGAATCATTCTATAAAGGCATAAATAATGGGGGAACATCTAGTTAAAGAAATTTTCCACATCCAAGAAAATGAACAAAAGATCACACACTTGATTTAATTATTGGCGATCTAGAAAGTGGAGTAAAAACAAGGAAAGCTACTCAGAATGAATGTCTATTTCATAGTTTTCTTTCTCAAACAGAATCAAAGAATGTTGAAGATGCTTTGAAGGATGCAGATTGGGTTACTGCAATGCAGATAGAATTGAATGAGTTTGAAAGAAAAGAATTTTGGACCCTAGTTCCAAGGCCAAAAAACAGATCAATTGTTAGAATAAAATGGGTGTTTAGAAACAAGACAGACTCTGATGGAATCATTACAAGAAACAAAGCAAGACTGGTTGCCAAATGTTATTCTCAATAGGAAGGTATTGATTATGATGAAACCTTTGCACCAGTAGCTAGACTTGAAGCAATCATAATTTTTCTTGCTTATGTTGCACACAAGAAATTCAAGGACTACAAGATGGATGTTAAAAGTGCATTTTTAAATGGAGAACTTGTAGAAGAAGTTTATGTTGAACAACCACCTGACTTTGTCAATCCAAAATATCCAAATCATGTTTACAGACTAGATAAAGCCTTATATAGACTCAAACAAGCACCAAGAGCATGGTGTGAAAATCTGGCTCAATTTTTACTTGAAAGTGATTTCACTAGAGGTATAATTGATAAAACCTTGTTTTATAGAACTCAAGATAAGGATTTATTATTGGTACAAATATATGTTGATGATATTATATTTGGTTCCACTAATGAGAAACTCTGTGAAATATTTTCAAAGTTAATGTAGTCAAGGTATCAAATGAGCATGATGGGAGAATTGAGTTATTTTCTAGGATTACAAGTAAAACAGACTGAGGAAGGCATTTTCATTAATCAGTCTAAATATACAAATAATCTACTCACTAAATTTCAAATACAAGACTTTACATCTGCTACAACTCCAATGGCTACTGCAACCAAACTTGATCAAGACACTTGAAAACCTGTAGATATAACAACATATAAAGGAAAGATTGGTTCTCTGCTTTATTTGACTGCAAGTAGACTAGACATTATGTTTTCCACATGTCTATGTGCTAGATTTCAGGCATATCCAAGGGCACCTCATTTGATTGGTGTTAAGAGAATTTCAGATATCTCAAGGGCACTATTAATCTTGACTTATGGTATCCTAGAGAGCCTGATTTTAAATTAATAGGCTATTCAGATGCTGACTTTGCAGGATGCAAAATTGATAGGAAAAACACAAGTGGCAGTTGTCAATTTCTAGGTGGAATACTTGTGTCATGGTTCAGTAAGAAACAGAAATCAATCTCAACATCAACAGTAGAGGCTGAATATATAGCTGCAGGAAGCTGTTGGGCACAAATCTTATCGATGAAGAATCAACTGTTAGATTATGGGTTGAACTTTTTAAAAATTCCTATTTATTGTGATAATCAAAGTGCTATTGCAATGACAGGAAATCTAGTTCAAAATTCTCTGACAAAGCACATTAGTATTAGATATCATTTCATAAGGGAACATGTCATGGAAGGGACAATTGAATGCATTTTGTTCCCACAGATCAACAATTAGCAAATATATTCACCAAGCCTTTACCTGAAGCAACATTTACAAGATTGGTTTCTGAATTAGGGATGATGACAAGTGGCTCAACTTGAAGATGGCAAGTAACAGACAGTCAGAGTGTGTGGTAAACTCTGATGAAAAATGGAGTAAACTTTGATCATTTGAGCATCTAGTCTCTGATCGCAAAATATCAGTGTTATGGTAAACTCTGTCAGAGTATGTGGTAAACTCTGACAGTAAATACTAAACTCTGACTTATCTAAACTCTGATTAAGTGCTAAACTCTGAGATCATATTTATGACATCATATTTCATTTTGTGACATCATAATTATTATTCTCTGATTGGACTTATAATAAGGCGTGTGTATCTCACAAAAGACGGTCCATATCATTACACATATACGCACACAATTGCTATATTTTGAGACTCGTTCTAATAATTACTCATCATATTATATCTTGCCACGTGTCCCACTACCGGGTATATGCAATTGAGAGGGAATAGTTTATTCATTTTATTTCTTCTCGAATTATTCATCTGCATACAATATTTCTCTTTCTCTCTCATTTCATACAAACCCAAATTTCTCAAACCTGCATATCTCTGTTGTTAAATGGCATCCAAAAGTCATACATTTCATAATTACACATTTGATGCTACAAACTACATCTCACATCTTTCTAAAACTGACATACCCAAAGATTTTCATGTGATTCAAGACTTTCTACAGCATAACTATATTGGGTATGCACTACAGGAACCTTCAAATTTCTCAGCTCAATCTCTGCTCAGAAACTGGCCAACTATAAAATTTAACAATGTTAGTGATGATGAAGAACCAGTAATCACTTTTCAATGCAATGGGAAACATACAATAACTCCAGTAGTGGTGAGACAAGCCCTTCATCTTCCAGAAGTGGCTGTGTATGATGACCTTGTTGAGGATGAGCAAATCAAGGCATTTTTCAAAGAGATAGGCTATGGAGGTAGTCTATTAAAGCTAGGGAGTCTGACAAGTCCTCATTTGAGAAGAGAGTGAAGCTTCTTCTTTGATTGCATAACAAGAGTATTCATTGCAAAATGTACAAATTTTGATGCAATTCCCCAACTTTCACAACAGATTGGGTATTCTCTAACTCGTAACTTAAATTTTAATTTTCCATGTTTGATAATTAGGCAGATAGCTAGCAAATAGATGATGATGCACATACAATTTACTTTGCTAGATTTTTATAGCTAATTTCCTCCTATCTTTTGCCTAATGTATCTTTTGAGAATGATCAGAATTTAGTTAGTTTTCCTATGAATAAGAGAATATTTGCTGATCTCACAAGGAAATATGCAAAGAAAAGTGTTGAAGGTAAATTATGTAACTTGTTTTATCCCACACGGGTCAAGCTTTTCTTACATCAGAGAATTCCTACCATGTATGGGAGGGAATTCTTGTCAGTGACTATGAGTCAGAGTTTAACACCTTCTGATTCTAACCCAAGTCATAATCCAATCATTGTCAACCAAATACAATTGCCAATCTCTACAGTCTCCCAAAAGACTGTAGTTGTAAAACAAACCACTAAACAAGGCCCAAGCAAGAAAAGAAAAGAAAAATCTGAAAAGAAGAGGAAATTGGTTAATGAGAAAACTGATTTTGAGAATAGTGATGATGGACTGGTTTTTCCAGTAAAGAAGGTTGTAAAGAAGGCTTCTGAAGTTCATCCAGCTCTATACATGAAGCCATTCACTATCAATCCAATGCCAGAGATCAAAAAGAAAAGAAGAAGATTGATAAAGGCTGCAAATTCTGAAGGCTTAAACACTGAAGGAATAAACACTGATGTTTTAATCACTGATCCAGTAATCTCTTATCAAATTCAAGCCTTAAACTCTGGAAATTTGTTAAACTCTGAAGACATCCTAAACTCTGAGCCAATATTCTCTGAGAATCCAATAAACTCTGATGAGTTAGTACAACCTAAATTGGCTGGTGATAATACAACTGTTGCTATTGTTGATGTTGGTGAAGCTATTCCTGTAACAGTATCTGACTCTCCTGCTCATTCACCAAAACAAATTATTAAAGAGATTTCTTATGAAAGAGTTAGGGAACTAGAAGAACAAGTAAGGAAAGAGATGGAAGCTAAGAAATCTAAATCATCTTCAGCATCTCCTAGTTCAAAACAATTTTCAAGGAAAAAGAAGAAGATAGTCTCCTTTGGCCAAGACACACAAGAACCTGCTTCTCAAAGTGAAGTAGCAGTCAATGAATGGTCAGGCACACAAGAACCTATTGATCAATGTTCAATAGAAGCCACAGTTCCAGCAAATGAAGCCAGCATGGATCAGGGGTACAACCCACAAGAACCTTCAGCTCAAAGGGTTGAAGAAGTTGTCAAGGCCCCAATTACACAAGAACCATCCAATCAAAGTTTGGATGCAAACACTCAATCTATGAAAGAAGATCCTACTGTTGCTGATGCTGAAGGCCAATTTCTAGCAGAGTCAAGCCCACAAGAATTTTCACCTCAAAGTGGTGAAGCAGCTGCTGATATGACTTAGATCACACAAGAACCAATCACCAATTTTGCTATTGCAGATCAAGAAATAAAGATGAAGACAAACTCTGATTCTACTGTTGAAAAGACAAACTATGATGAAGTTCCACTGGTAATTTCTGATGCAATCATGGTGCAACCAATTTCTGCATAACCAATGGAGACAACATCCACATCCACAAACACTCAAGGTATAAACTATGACTTTTCTTCAGAATTTGCATTCTCTGATAGTATAAGTTCATATTTTACCTTTCTTATTTTAACTGTTGGAATGATCATGAATAGTCCTGAAAATGGTACCCTTACTGATGTGACTACAGACCTCCTTTCTCAGCCACCTCTTATTTCTATAGGACACTGTGATTTGAGCTTTTCATGTGAGAATGAGGTAAAATGTGTGAAAAATAGAACTAATAATGAGAAGCAAATACTGAATATGGCAAAAGGAGAGGTAGAATTGAGAAAGAAGTTAGTTGCTTCTAGTGAGCAAAATCTAACTCTTAAAATTTATGATATGTGTGATGTGAGAAGTAATGAGATTACTTTAAAAAATCAGAGTGATTTAGGATGTTCTATATCTTTTACAGGTACTCAGAGTTTATCATTCACAACAAACTCTGATCTACCAATCTTTGACAAAGCAATAAACTCTGATGGGGAAGACACAGACTCTGATGAGCCAATTTGTGCTGATGAAGAAATTACAGATCTGTCCATTCCCTACACAAAAAGATACAACACCAAAAAGTGGCCTGTCAATTCACATGATGCACATGAGAGATTGAGAATGGACTATACTGATTACATGGTGGTGGAGAAGTTTAAAAGAGAAATTGAAACTGCCTAAATGAAGAAGGTGTAAAGAGAGATTTCACTTCTCAGGCAGTACCATCTTCAGAAGTATTGTTAAATTCTCACAGACAAAAGGTCTGGGATATGTCATGGAAATACACCAATGAAGAAATCTCTTGGCCACATGTTCATGAATTGATAAATAAAGCTGTTAAGGATATAAACTCTGATGAGATGAAGACAATCTT
The DNA here is from genome assembly GCA_028671895.1 of Oenanthe sinensis. Lineage (NCBI taxonomy): Eukaryota > Viridiplantae > Streptophyta > Magnoliopsida > Apiales > Apiaceae > Oenanthe > Oenanthe sinensis. The sequence continues at coordinate 26,767,928 of CM053813.1, read as the reverse complement.
GAAGGTTACTACTGTGTTGTCCAAGGGACTTCATAATGAAATTTGTGAACTAAAGGATTTTGTAAACAAATCATCTACATCCGTTCAATCTACTGTTACAGCATCTCAACATTCTCTGGAGTTAAAACTCAAAAATGTTTCAGCAAAATAGGATGCATTGGAAGCTAAGGTTATTAATCTCTCTACTTCTGTCAGTTCTATGCAGGGAATGTTACACACAATTATTGAAATTCTTATTGTTTGAAAAGGGAATGATGTCAGAAAGGGGGAGAAGGGTTCAGACAAATGCAAGGAGGATGCTGCATAAAAATCTAAGAAACCTGATGATGAAGATTAAGGGAGTCATAAGGATGGGAAACAAATTCTGAAGCAGCAAACTCTGATTGATCAAACTCTGTCAACCTCTCAAACTCTGATGACAACAAACTTTGACAAAAAGATAAACTCTAATAAATAGCAAACTCTGATGGAGGCTGACATGGAATTAGCAAAGAGGCTTGAAGATGAAGAAAAGCCTGAAAAGATTGAAGAACAAAATTTAAAGGATGCAGAACTGACAAGAAAATTATTTGAAGAAGAAAATCCAGGAATGGATCCAGTTGCTGTAGAGGAAGAATTGAAGAAATCTGGTACTGACAATGCTTAAGTCCAAAAGAAAAGGAGAAAATATGTGAAAACGACACCAGCTCAAAAGAAGACAATTGTTCAAGAAAAGAAGAATGTTACTGATTCTTCTTAAGCAAAGCCTGTTGAAATTCAAAAGCCAATCATTCAAGCAAAACTAACTCCTACAATCCAAACAATGTCAACTACAATTCAGAAGAAAGCCCCAACAAAATCAAAAACCCCTCTCACTATGTCTGGAATAACTTTTCTTCCAGGTGGATATAGTTTTGATTATGAAGAAGAAGAGCAACAACAATCTCTGATAAGAAAGCAAATGTCTGATCTTCTATGGACTAATACACAAATTTTGACTCTCAATGCCAGACTTGGTAAAGACAAAGGTGGTATTGGTGATTCACATGCCAAAGTCTACAGGGGTGAAGCAGATATCTGCAGAGATCCTTTCCATTTAAAAGACAAGCCTGGGGAAGATTTGAAACAAGAGCATCTTGACAAATTGATATCTGACAACATAGTGAAAGACATTTTTGATGGAGCTCAAGCCAAGGAGAAGCTTCTATATTTCTTAGAAGATAGGTTGAAGATTGCTAAAGAAGATCTAATTCAAAAAGCATTTAAAGAACTTGAACATGTTCTTTAACTACTCAATGATGAAAATGAAGCCACTTCCATGAGGGTGAAAACTCTTGAAGAAGTGATATCTAAAAAGAAAAAGAATGAGAAGCTGCTTATGATAAACTCTGAAGAATATGAACCTGGATATATACTTGAAGATGGAACAGAGAGAGCCATGAGAAAAGGGGATGCAAAGGTTAATATAGTGTTAGGGATTCCTACACTAATTTTAAATCCCGATGGTATGAAGGCCTGTTGCATTGCCTTGGGTGAAAATGGAGAGATCATCAATCTATGCTCTAAGGGCTGCTATATTTCAAATCGATGATTCTTCTGAGCAGATGAAAGAATTGAAGGAGAAGCTTGTTGATTTGTTGAAGAATGCTGAAGAAAAGTTACTAGATCAATTTCTGAAAGAAGACTTCTCATACAGAAGAATCTGAGTCCTAAAGGAAAAATAAACTTTGATGCATTTGTCTTTATATTTCTGACATCATAAGTGAAATTTATGTTTTAATTCATAAATCATAAATTGAGGGAGATTATTAGAAATGCAAACACTGATGATTGTTAGAGAATATCAAACAGAGTTTATGCTGACATCATCAGAGAATGAAAAAGCTGTCGGTCAGAGTATACTCTATAAGAGAATACTCAATCAGAGTTTACTCTAACAAAGAATACTCAAATCAGAGAATAAATAACCGACAGAGATTACAAATCAGAGTTTGTGGAGGAAACAGACAAATCAGAGTATGATTAGGATAGTGAAGAAGGAATCTGAATATAAGTCTATTTCCTTATTAAAGCTATTCTTTTCATAATCTGTTTTGTAATTGAATTGTAACTGTGTCTATATAAACACAGACATAGGTTAACTTAATTGTAACATTCAAGATATATTTTCTATAACCTAACAGCTCTTGAGAACAAAGAATTTTTTAAGAGAGTTTTGTATTCCATTCATTATTATTAATACAAATCAGTGTTCATCTTTCACATACTTGTGTTTATAGTCAATTAATTGGTACTATTACATTCAACCCCCTTTCTATAATAGTTATCTTTTTGAGCAAACAAAAGATAAAAAATTATTATTAGTAAGAATAAAAATGGTTAAGGGGAGGGTGAAATACAAAATTTACTTATTAAGAAGGATATGAATGACATGAGGATGAGTGATTCCATTCTCAAATACTCAACCAAACAACTTTTTTTCATTTCCGACGGAATGGTCATTCCATTCCCACGAAAATTCATTATTACCCTCCACCTGAACATGCCCTGATAGTTTATTTGTACAATAGAAAATAATAAAATGACCGAACATAGTGTTTTATAAAAAATTATAATATATTGTTTAAATATGTGTTAAAAATATTTATAAAAGTTATTTTATTCCAAAATAATTAACTTTTTTACTATAAATAATTTTATTATAAAAAAATTAGGTAAAATCTTATTATAAATTTATTTTATAATATCTTTTTATGTGACTCAAAATTGAGTTTATTTTATATCATATGTCAAAAAATGTATTTTAAAATGAATATTTTATATATAGAAAATCACTTTTTCAAAAAAAAAATTTGATTTTATAGTAAAACAAAAAAGTTAAAATATAACAAAAAAGAGTATCTAATTTAAAAATAAAGAAACAATTTTTCATATCAGAACGGTAGTTGGAATAAAACATAAAAATAAATTATATATTAATATTATTTTGGAAGTAGGTTAAAGTTTTTTTTACATATATATTAAGCATGTTGAAAGTGAAAATAAATAGAGTAATATAATCATCAATCATTAATATATCAATATATATATATATATATATATATATATATATATATATATATATATATATATATATATATATATATATATATATATATATATATATATATATATATATATATATATATATATATATATATATATATATATAGGGTATGGATCCAGGGAAAACTTTTTATGGAGAAAACTTAGAGACCACCATCTCTACCGTTGATCATCCTATTGTATATATAATTAGTATTATATAGAAATACTGACAATAATGACAAGTTAAAACAATAAAAGGAAACTAGTATTCTAATTTATTACTCCTGAAATAATAGATGCAATCACTAAATGCATTTAATTTGACCAAATACATTCAATATATATTATCAACATATTCATATATTAAGATTCTACTAACTATTCTATTAGATATTTAATTGAATAATTTAAATTAAGATTTAATATTTTTTAAATTAAGATTCCAACAACTATTCAACTAACTATTTCATTTAATAGAATTTTATAAAATACTTACTAGAATATTTAATAGAATTTTATTAGAATACTTATTAGAATTTTATAAAGTATTTAATAGAATACTTATTAGAATATTTAATAGAGATTTACTAGAATACTTACTAGAATGTTTAATAGAATTTTATAAGAATATTTATTAGAATTTTATAGAATACTTACTAGAATATTTAATAGAATTTTATTAAAATACTTAGTAGAATTTTATAAAATACTTACTAGAATATTTAATAGAGATTTACTAGAATATTTACTAGAATATTTAATAGAATTTTATTAGAATACTTAGTAGAATTTTATAAAAAATTATTAAAATATTTAACAGAATACTTACTATAATATTTAATAGAATTTTATTAGAATACTTAGTAGAATTTTATAAAAAAATATTAAAATATTTAATAGAATTTTGTTAGAATACTTAGTAGAATTTTATAAAATATTTAATAGAATACTTACTAGAACATTTAATAGAGATTTACTAGAATACTTAGTAGAATTTTATATAATACTTACTAGAATATTTAATAGAATTTTATCAGAATACTTAGTAGAATCTTAATATTTAGCAGAATACTTAGTATAATACATACTAGAATCTTAATACTTCGTATTAACTACACACTAGAATACTTGGCAGAATCTTAATATAGTATTAACTGTACATTAGAATACTCAGTAGAATCCTAATACTTAGTATTAACTATACATTAGAATACTTAGTAGAATCTTAATATTAATATTCATATAAAATATAATTGTTATTAAAATGTAAAAATAAAAAAAAATAGATTTTACAATACAATATCTTAGGAAATATATTATAGAAATTTATGTTAAAATTCAATATGATATTAAGTGTTATATTGAAATACTTATTTTTAATATAATTTTATAAAATTTCAATATTAATAATTAGTAGAATATATATTATGATATTTAATATGGTTGAACTCCTAATATAATCTAAATAAAGATAATTAGTAAAATTTTAGTTTTAATATTTTATAGAATAATTAGTACAATACTCAGTTGAATCTAAATAAGTTTTTTTAACAAAAGTAGAATTCTAATCTAATATTAATAATAAAATTATATGTAGAATATACTTAGTGCATGAGTTATTGTAATCTCAATAATTTTAACATATTTCAATAGAATTTAAATTTTAATAATTATTAAAATAATTATTATAAAATTGAATATGGTTGAACACCTCATAAAATTTAAAAATATATTTATTAGAATCTTAATAAAGATATGAGAGAGATGATATGAAAATATATGAGATTTTGTACTTACTTGATTTAAATAATTTATATATGTTAACTATATTAAGAGCTCATCTGCATTTATTGTCATGCAAGTAATTGAAATTAATTATAATTGAATGAAATTCACTCAATATGAACCATCAGATCACTTAGAAATCAACGGCTCATAAAAGTACCTTAGTTTTCTTCAAAATATTGGTTTTCTTTTGAGCGTTCCCATATATATATATATATATATATATAAAGGAGGAGACGGGGATGGTTAGGTGGCGCTCCCAACTCGTCTCAATGTTTTTTTCTAATTTTTTCGAATTTTGAATTAGTAAATATTAAAAATTATAAAAAATATAAGTTACTTTATATTCTCATAAAGTTTCTTCAAATTATAAAAAAAAATCTAAGTTATTTTATATTCACCTAAATTTTCTCCTCAAGTCATACTTTATATTCTCCTAAACTTTCTCCTCAAGTCAAGTTACCATGTTAATATTCTCTTAAATTTCCTTTTAAACTAAATTACTATATTAATATTCTTCTAATATTTTTTTTCAAATCAAAATTACCATTTCAATATTCTCTTAAACTTTCTTTTCAAGTCAAGTAACATCTTAATATTATATTATATTATACATATATATCTTCTAAACGAGAGATGGTTCACAACCATCAATAACAATATATCATTATACTCCTTTTGTTCCACAAAAGGTGGTGTTTTGTAGATTTCAGAAGTCAAATCTGTTTAACTTTGGCCGTAAATTAAATATTATTGATTTATACTTTTAAAAAAAATAAAAATTAAATTTAATAGTTAATGAAATATATTTTTTAATGATATATTTTTCCTAATTTTTATTTCTAACCATAATTATTAATTAGTGGTCAAACTTGATTCAATTTGACTTTTATTTTTTATAAATCGTCACTTATATTGGAATGGAAGGAGTATTATATTATACATATATATAAAGGAGAAGACAAAAATGGTTAGGTGACGCTCCCAAATATAATAATGTAAAATTTGAGAACAATAAGAGACAGTCCAATGGAGATAAACAAGTTCAATGAGAGAGACAGTTCAATGACCATCGCGAAACGCGTGTAATTTGTTTAGTGGATTAGATGTGAGAGACGTGTTAATTTTTAAAATTTGAGAATAATGAAAGACGACTCAATGGAGAGAAACAAGTTTAGTGAGAAATGTCTCAATGTCTGTTGCGAAATAAGTTTTACGAGAGACGACTCAAGTTTAGTGAGAAATGTCTCAATGTCTATTGTAGAATTTGAGAACCATAAGAGACTACTTAACAGAGAGAAATAAGTTTTATGAGAGACGGCTCAATGGCCGCCGCGAAGCGCGGTTTAGTAAACTAGGTTATATATAAAGAAGTGGACGAGTGCGTTGATGTAACAGCCTTCAAATTATTTCAAACTATTTTTATAATCTTCTTAGAATTTTGAATTTTTATATCTTAATAATTAAGACTTCCTTTTCTACCACAAAAAATAAAAAGTAATTATTTTTTTATGTTTTAATTTTCAATTGAACAAAGTAAGTACATATATATACGCAAAAGTGTTTTTTTAAGGGGAATTAATTCAATAATAAAAAACCATACGCCATTTATAAAAATAATCGAGTCGAACAAATATAAAACTGATCATATCACCGATTAATCCAGTATTCTTGGAGATATAATTAAACGATTTGTTGAAATTAATATATATATATATATATATATACATGTACCCGTTTCGCCACTACTAGTTTGAACTATCGACCATAAATGCAATCTCACATTTTTTTTTATAAAATCCTACAGATATAACATCCCAACATTAAATTATATCAAAACACCAAACTCTAAGAAGAAGAGGCTAAACAAATCCAAATAAATTGGGAACAAGTATCACCAAGAAGAGATTTAATTAACAAAACAAATAATCTAAAAAAAACAAAAATCCTTTATTAGGGAGGAAGATTATTGAAAAATAAGAACAAAATAAGAGAAAAGAAGAGATTTAGGACTTTTCACCGGTAAAAATCGATGAAACCCCGACGGCTGAGTAAAAAAAAAGAAAGAAAAGGGGCGAGAATGAGAGAAGAAGAAGACCTGATGAATAAAGTTTCATCCCACAAAAAGTTAAAATTAGTTTATCTTCTTTGAATAAATAAATTTATAATGTTAGAAATGAGTATCTGTTTTAAAAAATTTCGAGAACTCAGGACGATAACTTGTGTTGCCTAATATTTTAAAAAATAGAATATTTAATTTTTTAAAAACAATTTTAAACTGAAATACTTTTTAGCAAAACTATTTCTATACTTTACCAAACATATTTTTATTAAATTATTAGCTAAAAACTACTACTATTATTGTAGCATCTCTCATCATATAAAATAAAGAGTATTTAAGTTTTATTATGTGAAAATTGTGATCAATTAGTTCTCGAAAGAAAAAAGAAAGAAAATAGCTATTGAAGTAGTTGATTGATGCAAGTGCAGTAGTTAGGGGAGAGGCAGACAGACACCAAGACAAAAGATGAAATAATGTTATTTTGTCTCTCCTCCTCTACCCCACTCTCTCCCGGTCGGAATCCAAAGCCCTAAATTCACTCATCGGGATCATCTCTCCCTTCTCCCTTCTCTATACATACAATACTATATACAACTAGTCTCACTTATAATACTAATAATCTCTCTCTCTCTCTCTCTGCTCTTGAACCCTACCTTCTTCACTTACTTTACATCAAACACATTGTATGCAATGTAATGTAGTAAAATTAGATAATAAGCTCTTAACTATTTCTTCATTCTTAAGATCTATACACACACACACACACACACACACACACACACTCTCATTTCATATCTACATTAGCACCAGATGAAGTCCACTACTCACCTCAATTCGACTGTGTTTCAGCTTACTCCTACTCGAACTAGGTCCTCTCTCTCTCTCTCTCTCTCTCCCCTTTATGTGTTTTTGTTATTACTAATTTAATTGATTGCATATACATAATTTTACCAAACATTTACGTGTTCGTTTGAATACAAACTAATTTAGCTTACGAACTGCAAATTGTTAATTTAGCTTACGAACTGCAAATTGTTGATTTGTACTGCTCAGACAGCTCATTTGTTTGATTCATTTGTATAACTGTAACTCGTGATTAATAGACGTTATATCTATAACTGTTGTTATAATTTTACTAGTTATTATTGTTGTAATTTGCTCTCATGATTTTGTTGTTTACACTTTACCGTGACTATCATTGTGCATTTTCTTATATGCAGTGAGCTATTGTTGGATTCGGGTAGTCGAGTTTTGTATAGATTTATATTTTGTTTTGAAATATTGACGTTTTGTTGTTTTTTGTAGAGTAATCATTTTTTGAATTGGTAGTTGATGAATTGGTACTTTATATCAGGTTTGACTTGTATATTGTTGCGAATGGGAAAAAGGAGAAACTGGCTTCAGGTTTGTTGAAACCTTTTCTTTCGCATCTAAAAACGGCCGAAGAACAGATAGCAAAGGGGGGTTATTCCATTTTGCTTCAGCCACCAGCTGCTGATGATGCCACTTGGTTTATGAAAGGAACCCTGGAAAGGTACGTAGCATGATGTGAATCTGGTAAATTGTTCAAAACTTCGTTTGGTACATTATTAGAAGTCAATCGAAAGACACTTTCCTTCTTGTGGAGACTTGCAGTTATTGGTGAAAGTGGATATTAAGTACTTTGTTGCTTGCCAATGACGTTATATGCTACATTTACTGCTAAATGCAGGAAACGGATTAGTGAAAAATATTTAAACAAACAAGTGATAGAAATTTAATTTTTCTTTACAATGCTGAATTTTTGAGTTTGTATGTTGGAATTGCCAAAATAGATTGAAAGAACTCATACAAATAGGTGAAATCATTTATTTAGTAGTTTATACTTAATAGTATATAATTTAACAGGGTATGGACAATTAAAATTTAGGTGTTGAAAATTATACTTATGCTACTTTAAAGGCCAACTCCTCCATGAAATCTCACACACTATGTCCTGCACTAACTTCTTCAGTGTTACTTCTTCATCTTTATTTTTGATAATAGTCATAAATTCAGGTCAGTTTAAGGTACATTGTGGATATCTAAAGTTATACAGATAAAGGATAGAAAATCTGGATTTTTTTCTGTCATTACCTGATTGCAAGAATAAACTTCTCAAACAGTTAACCGATTCGCTGAGAATTGTTTTTCAGTCGTGGGGGTCAGTGACATCAGTCTAAGCTTACCTATGGACAAATGGTTGTGGTTATTCCTTGACAGAGCTCTGCATATAATTTGTGAAGAAACTTCTTATAACCTACTGAGTGCCATCTGATATCTAGAACTCGGGCCAAAAGTATGAGCTGTGGAGTATAGATCTCTGCTGTTTCTATGGCTTAATTTAAATGAGAAAGCTTTAGGAAGATAGGGCATGTAAGTGGGAGTATGTAGAGTGGCAATCTACCAGTTCGAGGAATGTACTTGCATGATTTGTTAATCAGAGTAAAATATCTTTACAATGATATTAACAAATAAAATTACGTGGTTATTCTATTGCCAAGTTTTTATTTTATTTTTATTGCGGTCAGGATTTTAGAGGTCCTAAAGTGAGCCGGTAAATCTTGTGATTGTGACATTTCCTTACAACCAAAATGAAAGTTTTATTTGTAACAATGACTGCTTAATAGAATTTGGCATAGCTGTTACTATGTCATGCAGTTTAATCAAGCTTGAACAATGTAAGATTCAAAGAGTTTCCAATGATTTTCATCAATGGCAATTAAACATTTACAACTCAATTACCAGTGGAAGACCTTCTTTGGCACATAGGAATGAAACAGTAAAGTGATTTGAGTGGCTTCCAGCAGATTTATGTAAATGGAAAGGAATAGTAGAATAACTAATAATTGTATGTGCTAACTTAAACAGGTTTGTTCGTTTTGTAAGTACTCCAGAGATTTTGGAACGCGTGTACACCATAGAATCCGAGATTTTACAGATTGAGAAAGCAATTGCCATACAAGGCAACAACGATATTGGGACAAATATTGTGAGCATTTTCCCAACATTTTTAATTTGTTAGGATTTTATTGTGCTTTTAACTATGAATTCTCTCCTTCAATGTTGCAGACAGAAGATCATCATGCGAAACCTGTGCTAGCTATAGAAGGTACTACTCGGAAAGACAAACATGGCCATCTTTATCAATCTGAAACTGTACATATTTCAGAATGTTGGTTGGCTCCCCCCCCCCAAAGTTTCACATCAGTCATTAATCAACGATATATAATTGGGATCAGACGCATGTTCAGTTTCTTGTCTTCATTTTACTTTATAATCAACAATGCTGTTTCCCATTGATTTTACTATCCATAATCTTTGACAGGGAGCAGCTCTAAGCCAGACGCTAATGAAGAGAAAGCAATTGTCCTTTACACGGTATCTGGGTGCTATCTGCTCTTTGATTTTTGGGATGACAGTATTACTTACTAATTTGTGGTCTTCTTTTGTGCAGCCTGGCTCACAATCAACTGAGGCAAATGGGCCCATTACACAGGAGGGAAATTCCAAGTATAGTGCTACATTAACTAATATGCAATATTCCATGAATTGATGATGTGTTGGTATATAAGTGATGAAAAATTAAAAAACCAATGACAAATATATTTTAAAATTAAGATAATAAGCATTTAATCTATGATCCTGTAACAGCTTTAAAACAATATTAGTTGATACAATTTATCAGCAGATTCAGCACCGCAGAAGTCAACACAAATTTCATTACCTGATTGCATGCCTTTATTCGATATCAAGAATCATATATATATGGACAACTGTCATACATTCTGTCCTTGTGAAATCATGGTGATTCAACACTGTTATTGCACATGTGTCTATCTATGAACTGTAATCTTTAAATGTAATAGGAGTATTCTTTTAAGCACTACATGTATTGTCAATATTTACCAAGGATCTGGTCATTAAATTACCATATTGTTTTTAGTTATATCGTATAATGACAAAACTTGGCTAAGAATATGTGAGACTTACATATTTTTACTTTCTTAACGTAATTGTTTGTGTCCCTGATGTGGTGTCACTGCATGCATACATACTTTGTGTATTAGGTTGCAAGGTTCATCCAGTTAATCCTAAATTGCCTACGGTTGATTGTATTCAATAGCACTTCTTATAGTTTTTTTGTGAATGTATTGCTTGCAATATGAACAGGGTTGAGCTTCTGAAAGTCCTGGACACACGAAAAAATGTGCTGCAGAAGGAACAAGGCATGGCTTTTGCACGTGCTATAGCTGCTGGTTTTGACATGGATCACATGATGCCACTTGTATCTTTTGCTAAATGCTTTGGAGCATCACGTTTATTGTAAGCAAAAATTAGTCTTAATTCATTGAAACCACTCCCTACCAACTCACTTTTAATAGATTTTCGAAAGGCTCATTTTTTTATTCAAAATTTATCATAGTTGGACGCACATGAATTTTAATTTGTTTCAAATTAGATGATCCACATAAATTTTGTAAAGAATAAGGGATAAGTACATGCATAATTAAAGTGTTTAATTATTAATTAAAGTGCTTCATTTTACTTAGTTAATTAGAGTAGATTTACATTGAAGATGCATAGTTTTAATAAGACGATTTTAGGAAATTTCCTATAGCTAACTTTAGGAACATTTTACCCATTTTTGCAACATGAATGTTGATTGTGTTATAAGACTACACAGTTACATATTGTATGTGTATTTTTAAGTTGATGTCAGTTTTTTTAATTTTTGACAAGTAATTTGAGAATTACAAATAAAACTATGCATTTATAAAATTATATTGTAAACAAGATTCTTAATATAAGTATATTTAGGCTATAATTTAGATATTGGGTTAACCAAAAAAATTGGAATAACCAAAAATTTGAGATTAACAAAAATGATTACAAAAGATCTCAAGTTCAGTTATAGTATAGATAGATTGCAATTTTAAATGAATTGATGAGTTCGAGTGTTGATGATGTATAAGTAGATTGTATTTGGTATAAGTGCGTTATATAAAATTATATTGTAAATAGGATTTTAAATATAAATATATAGAATTTAGGCTATAATTTAGATTTGGGTTACCCAAAACAATAGTGATAACCAAAAATTTGTGTTCAATCAAACTGAGATCTCAAGTTCGGTTATAATAATATAGTATAAATAGATAGATAGTTTGATGCACTATATAAGCTCTAACCTTTTGCTTTTCTATCATCAGAGACGCATGTTTAAGGTTCATGGATTTGTGGAAAGGAAAGCATGAATCAGGACAGTGGTTCGAAATTGAAGCTGCTGAAACACTCTCTAGCAAATCAGAGTTCTTGACAATGCATGGATCAGGCATTATGCTTTCTAGCATAGCCAACAAACATGAATTGCAGCGAGAGTTGTTTTCTGAAAATGATGATAAAGCAGGACCTGATAAAAGTGCAGGTATGTGTCACCTCATAAATTAGGCCTAATTGAATCCACTGTCCTTAATTACTATATTGCGTTTAATCATACAAAAAAATTTGTCTAATTGCTACCTGCTTAATCATCATGCCGTATTGGTTGAAGAATTCACCTTTAACTACCTATCAACTATGCTGATTATTTTTTCTGGTTAATCCACTGTAGAATATTATTATGCACCCAATGGATGAAATCCTGTTCTGCATCGAGTCTATCACATATAGTAAAGAGTATGCCTTTGAACTCGGTGTCAAAATACTTGTCTTCAGAGTAAAATGTTTGTTCAACTGTGTCCCAATGTGGCAACCCTTTCTCATCAGATGCTACTAATGTAATAAGAGAAGTCATAATATTAACAAGATAAATTCATTTTACTATTTGTGTTTGAAAAGTTTTGAAAGTCAATTTCCCCCCGAGCAGCTCCAAGGATTAGGGCTTCTTATTACAATGTGGGTTCAGTACAATTAATTGTTATTTTCTGTGAGTCTCATTATCATTCCGATATTTCCCGTTAGAGCCTCTATAATAAATGCTGATTATATTAGAAGGTTTTGAGGAAACAGTTACAAGAATTTTGACGATGTATAATACTAGGGTAGTAACTGAACCCAGAAGCAATTTTTTTTGTCATCTTTCATTTGCTGAAACCGTATATTCAGAATTTTCAAAAGATTGTAATGCATTTTAATTTTGTTGTCTAATCACTGTACAAATCACATTTATGTCTGGAATAGGCAACTCACTCGTTATGCTATAGCTTATCTTGTTTTTCTGGTTGAGTCATCATAGCTCCAGATGATATATTATGCTGGTGCTTGCCCATAAATATGGTTAGTTGAATGATGATTCATTTGGTTCTGTAAAAGCTACTAGACCTGAATATCGAAGACGAGTGTCCTTGTTTTTTCCCGTTCAAAGTATGAACACATGTCTAGTGGGTTAAGTTAATGATTCATTTCTTGTCAGGTTTAAAGCCTCCAGTAAGTTACCAAGTTCCACTAGGCCAGCAAGAATATTTTCCAGGCCAGTTCCCTCATCCCATGTTCCCTCCCTGGCCTATGCGGTCTCCATCTAGTGGTGCACTATTTTATCCAGGATATCCCATGCAAGGAACTCCCTACTATCAGAACTATGTCGGAAGTGGTCCATGTCAGCAGCCACATCATCAAGTAGTGGAGGATTCACAAGTCATTAATAATCAAAGAGAAAGACCGAGAAGGCAGTCCTTGGATAATTCAGATGGCAACACCGAATCAGACACATCTGAATTTGATGCCTCTGGAATCAAATTGCATAAAAAAAGCACAGATAGTGAACTGCGAAAGAAAGCTGGGAAATCTGGTAAAAAGCAACGAGACACGGTTGTAATACGTAATATAAACTACATCACTTCAAAACAGAAGAAATCTTCAGGGAGTGAGTCAAATTCAGATTCTGGGTCTGACACAGATGGTGATGGCAGAGACCTACTTTCTGATGTTAATAAATCGTATGACAAAGGAGATTCTATTATTGCTGATGGTGGACATTGGCAAGCATTTCAAAGTTGTCTATTGAGAGATACAAATGAAGATAGTTTAGCTGCGAGTGATGCTATGCTTGCAAGCGAAAAAGATGTTAATATGAGAAGAAAGAAAAATACATTGAATGATGATCCATTAGCTATTACTAAACGAAATCCAGTTGATACACAAGGTAGGTGGTCAACTAAATTTGATAAAGCTAGTGGAAATGTATCTCACTTAACTAGAGCATCAAATGATGAACTATCTACTGCTAGAGTAGAAGGTCCTTATAGAAATGGTAGATTGGCAACAGATGACATGCAGTTTTCAGATATGAATGGAAGCAAATTTTTGCATACTACAGGAAATGATGAATATATGGTTGCTGGACGAGAAAACAGATTAGAATTGAGAAGTTCGTCAGATCTGGCTGTCAATAAGTATGAGGTCTCCACAGATAATATGGCATATATGGCTGATGAGTCCTTCATTGTCCCATTCAGGTCTATGTCACTAGATCAAGTTGGATCAGATGACAGAGCTAATTATGGCATGGATTCTGAGATCCTATCCAAACATGAAAGTTCAGAAAATATTGTTAACATGGATGGGAACCAATTAAATTATGAGTTCAGCTTGTTGGCAGAGCGAGGATCAGAAAAGAGGTCCCTTGGTTATGATCCTGCTTTAGACTATGAAACACACTTTGGAAATGCCACTTCAACAGCTATAACACATGATGAAGCTGTGACTGATGCCAAACAAGTGTCCAAGAACATTGAGAAGGATAAGAAGTCAAAGGTTGTCTTAGAAACTTTAGATAAGAAGAAATTTGGTGGTCCGGTGAGGAGAGGAAAACAATCAAAATTGAGTCCTTTAGATGAGGCACGATTGCGTGCTGAGAAGTTAAGAACCTATAAAGCTGACCTCCAGAAACAAAAGAAGGAAAAGGTACATAATCTTATTAGATTTTTTGCACTTGGAACTAAGAATATCAAGCATTAGCATTGTTTTGGGTAGTTGATATATTTTGAAGTATTTGGAGAGGAGGTGAGAAGGACCTCTTTTAGCACAGGAAGCACCTCTGCCATCATTCAGGCACTCCTTGATTTTCAATAAGCATATGCATTTACTAGAAAAGTTATTGGATCTTATGAGGTCATACTCAACTGGTTTATGTTGCGACTGTGCCATAATTGTGTTAGAGTTCTCATCTTCATGTTTATTAACCAGTTAGCTTGAGTTTGATCTTGTAATTGTCATTTTCATTCTTTTTCTAATGTAGTATTAAACTGTTTATCATTTACAGGAGGAGGCAGAGCACAAACGTATCGAAGCTCTTAAAATGGAGAGGCAGAAGAGAATTACAGCAAGAGGCAGTTCGACTTCTGTCCAGTCCTCATTGCCCTCTATGTCAACCAGAAAATTGATGCCAACAAAAAGTTCTCCCATTTCTCACAGAGGGTCTAAGTTCAGTGATTCAGAACCTGGATCATCATCACCTCTGCAGAGGTCTAAGATAAGGACTGCTTCACTGGGATCAGCTGATTCCAGACTAAATTCTAAGATCTCCAAATCAATTGATTTTAGCCACTTGGCAGGGAATAGGTTAACTAGATCAGTGCCATCACCAACTGAGGCAAAGAATGAACCCAGTAGTGCTACTCCCGATTCAAAGGCTTCCATGTCACGAATTAGAAAATTATCAGAACCCAAAACAAAAAGCAGTTATCCTGCCTTGTCAGTGAAATCCGGTGTTGCTGAATCAGCATCAAAACTGAAGGTGTCAAACGGGTCAGAGGGAAAAAAGAAAAATGCTATTGTAAACCTTGATCATACTAAAGCTGCAACTCTTCCTGAGTTGAAGACCAGAAAATCTAAAGGAACATTAAACGTCAAACAAAAGAAATTAGTGGAAAAGGATACAACATTGAAAGTCAATGGGGGAAAGTCTTCTGTACCTTTTGGAAGTGCCGAACAAATAACCAGTGGTGGTAGAATACATGATAATATGGATGTCAATCCGGTGATTGAAAAAACTGTTGTAATGCTTGAATGTCAGAAGTCTTCTATTTCAGCTGCAGAGATGGCAGAAGGAGTTGCAAGGAAACACAATGCTATTAATGACAATCAAACTAATAATTTGGTGGTTTCAGAATATGCACCCATCCGTGCAATGCCTTCATCAATGAATACAGTTGATCAAGATTCATCTTTGGTCCTATCACAAGAGAAGCCCAGTTCTCCAAAGGTAGGACTGGACTGATAATCCAATGTTTTAGGATAAAATTGCACTATATGCGTGTACACATTCTTTCGCTAAGCCATTCTTTGTTTGGCACTACTGTGAGCAACTGTTCTAGGCTTTTTGGTACAACCCTGATTAAATCACATGCTTTGTTCTATAGCTAAGTGCAGGACGCACGGCACAGTTGTTATGTAAATGCCTTCAGTATAAGTTTCTGACGTTGATGAATATATAGTGCTCACTAACCCCTGAACTTTCCTGCGTGCTAAATTTCTGTTTTGTCCAGTTGTGGCTAATGCAAACCAGTAAAATATTGGAACAGTGTCTCAGTTTAACTTGAAGCATGTAATCTGAGCTAAGGCATTCCCTCATTCCTTACATTATAGCTGGAAGAAAGGGAAATGAACTTTTTTAGTTACGTGTGTGTGGCTTGCCAGTTTGTGTAAGGTCCATTCTAAGTATTGGTTTTCTGCACGTAGATCTAGCTCTGATCTTCACAAGTTTTTTTTTTTGAAAATAAATAGTCTTGAGCTATGTTCATTAGTAAGTACTCTGTATAGTTAAGCAATGCTTACTTGACCAACAAGGCCACTGTTTTTGGTTCAATAGGAACCAAAACCATGTAATAAAGAATAATAAAAACAGTAAAGTTTTAAAATCTGTTACTGATATGATTATGGTCTACTACATGTCAATTCCTGGTAGGTGATGACAAAATCTGCGGCGAGGGAATCTACAACCTTTTCAAGCATAGGTATATCTGAAGATCCTTATCAAGCCCCCTTTGCTAGGGTCTCATCTTTAGATGATCCATGCACTCGAAAGTCGGAATATGGAAAGGTCCCAGCAACCTCTTTGCTATCAGCGACTACTAAAACCACTGAAAAACATGCATCTCATTCTGAAAATATGAAATCTGAGCAGAATCTCAAAGGTGTTGAGAAGCCTCAGATTAAAGAATTATCAAAGGGCTTTAGAAGGTTCTTAAAAATGGGACGGAAAAATCATAGCTCAACTACTGGAGAGCAAAATGCTGAAATAGATAATACGGACAAAGATGGCAAAGATGTTGCTACTTCAAATGAAGGTATCATGTGTTTCATTATCATATATAAATGTAGTTGTGATGATTAGTTTACAATTTACATAGTATATGTTGATTTACTTTCAAGAAAAGGCATTAGATAAAAATCACCGCAACAAATAATGTGTGAAGAAATTAAATTAAAATTATATATAATATCTATTTGGGCCACACACACCGCGAAGTCATTTAAATTGCACATATATATATAGGGAGTTACTCTAATGAGAACTTACTTATAATGAGAACTCAAAACTCAAAACAGAATCACTAAATTTGTACAGAAATCACCAAACTTTAATACATATATAAATATAGATTTTTAATTCTTTATATTATTTAAATCAAAAACATAATGTCTCTGTCATTACTTAACTACTACCACCTGTCATTACTACTCCATTAGCACCGAGCCACCAACCATTACGACAACCACCACAACCACAAAGTTATCATTAAAGCATCACCAACAATTTTACTACTTACAAAATCACCAAATTTATCATTACCACCAACGACATTTTTAGGAAATTCAATAAAATATCAAAATCCAAGCGCGAATCACCAAAATCCAAGCGTGAATCACCAAAATTCAAACACGAATCATCAAAATTCAAACACGAATCACCAAATTTCTTGAAAAAAATCACCAATTTTTCCGGATCTAAGTAAATGGCGTTTCGTGTAATAAGGTTATGGTAGATCTAAAACGATAGTAGTGATACAAACATAAGCATCATTGTTAATGAAGATTGCCAAGAAAGTATCATTGTTATGGTATGGAGAGTATTCGTCGAATCTGAATCGTTCTCGTTATGTGGAGGAGATGAGATTCAGTTTGTATCATCGGAGATGAATAACATTCACTATAATTGATAAATGAAAATGACTATATGCTATATATACGTATATGCGCGTGTGTGTATATATGTATGTGTATGGTAGCAAAATTCTCAGATGCATATGTACGTATATGCGTGTATGTATATATGATTGGAGTTGTTGACGGATGATGAACGGTGGTGAGACAGTGGTATAACAAAATTGTCGATGGTGTGAGGTGGGGGGAGGAAATGGATGAAAAAGAGATAAAAGGAAGAGAGAGAAAAAATAGATCTGGATTTGGGTGGGGGAGAGTGAGAGAATATAATTAATTGAGTGGTTAAGATCTAATTAAATTTAAAAAAAATAATGGCTGAGATTGAGTCTAAGTTGTAATTTTAAAGGAGATTCTCATTTGAGCATCTGCCTATATATATATATAGTAAGACTCAACCAGGAACTCCTTATTTGAGTAACCGATAACCTATTCATATTTTATAAGTATTTGATTAACAAATAACTATAGAAGACTACAGAATATACAAAAAATCATAGAACACCAAAAATAATTGCAAAACAAACAAAAAATTACATAATATACAAAAAATACAAAACATAAATAATAGAACAGTAATACTGAATAATGTTCTGTAATTTTGTGTTCTATATTTTTTGTATGTTGTGTAATTTTTTTTGTTTTGTGATTGTTTTTTGAGTTATGTACTTTTTTCTATGTTATATTTGTTGTTGGTTACTCAGTTATTCAAATAAGGGAGTACCTCATTGAACCTAAGCCACATATATACCGGCTAATGTTCAAATATGAATCCATTATTAGCCGAGGTACCACCAACAAAAAACCTAATTTTCACAATTTGACCCGATCTAATTAATTATTAAGGTTGAATTATATATTACATGTTTAATTGAATGCTAATACATTTAATAATTTTATAAAAATATTGGAAGTATGTTTAGTAAAATTATAGTAGTACAAAACACAAGAGAGAACATTATAAAATATATGTTTAAGAACATATGTTAATAATATAGTACAGAACATAGTGTAAGACATATTTACATTAAAAATATATTAATTATTAGGTGGTTCCTAGAGTTCCCCATGTAATAGGGTTTCCCGTAGAACCTTACCATATATATACTTCTATACTATATTATTATAACCAAACAAGAGAACTTTTTTTCATCTTACCTAGGTGAACCATAGAAAAGATCCTAACTGTCCAATTTTAGGTGAACCAAAGAAACGATCCTAACCATCCAATTTTAATAAAATCTAATTTTAGAAAAGATATATCGTACATACAATTCTATCCCCGATATTACTCCTTTTATACAACTGCTCACAGATAATATTATATCATATTTAAATTATATTCTATATTCTCTATTTTAAGAATCTCACTTATCCTATAATTTTTATTTAATATATTTTATTCACATTTAACTCAATTTCATCACCATTTAAACTATTTTATTTATTTAAAATTATGATTACCCTTAAATTTTATGAATATTAATATATAAACATCATTGTGTAGAAAAATGTAAAAAGAAACTAATAATAAAGCAAATTATCATATTAAATGGAAATTTTAAAATTATATAAAATAATTAATATATAATTTATTAATAGCATATGTGCTTTGCACGAGTTATAAACTAGTATTACATAATTAGCAAACATGAGTTCTTAACCATAGAAAAGATCATGACCGTCAGATTTTCTCTAAATATATAACAACTATGAGATCTTTAGTTAATCATAGAAAGAATATAGACCGACAGATCTCTTTAAATGTATTTATTAATATTATATTATATCTAAATTATAGCTTAAATTTCATATTATAAGAATCCTATTACAATATAATTTTTATCAGTATTTTATTAATTTTAAATATATTTAAATTATAGTCTAAATTTTTGTGTAACATAGTTGTACTTGATTCAATTTACTAAGGGGTTCTTTCTACAACCACAGTTGGATAAAATTAATAATTAAGTCAACCCATCTCCTACCATAAAAAAATAAATAAACGGCCAGGTTTAAAAAAAAATTAAGTTTATGCTCTATTATAGAGCGTAAGCTTTAAAAAAAATTTCCCCATTTTTGCCCTTACTTTGCCACGTGGTATTTATTTTAAAAAAATTATAGCTTCTGCATTTACGCTATATTATAAAGCGGATAATAGAGCGTGCATATATGTCTGACAAAAAAACTAAAGCTACTACCTTCGGTATAAACATCATCCCAATTCTTTCATCATACTTTTCTAATACAACACTTTAGAGTTTTGCTACTAGAATAAACTAATTTAGGCAATAATCATCAACACAAATACAAAACACACACACACATAATAGTAAAAATAACATCAAGAGAGAAATGATGAAAAATTGACCTTGTATTCAAGTTGAGCAGCAGTAGTAATGAATTGGTGAGTAGTAGTAGTAATGAATTGGTGAGCAGTGAATTGGTAGAGCTCACAGAAATCTTCAAAAAATGGTAGGATAAAAGAACAAGTGTGTTTTTGAGAGATAAATGTGTGTATTCTGGGGAGACATATAATAGAGCGTAACTTTAAAGGGTAAAATGAGAATTAAAAAAATATGCACATACGCTATAGAGCGTATGTAAGCATATTTTTTTTAATTTCAACCGTTGATTTGTTTTTTTAACGGTAGGAGATGGGTTGGTTGGATATCAAAAGATATCCAATTGTGGCCGGTGAATAGTTTCCATTTACTAATACTTTTTAATTTTATAAATACTTAAACTCTTTAATTCATTTTAAATTAAATTTCATGAATATTATAATATTTTTATTCATTTATCTATATTAAATTTTATATAAAATTCTATTAAATTAAAAATATTATTTCATTTAAAATATATTAGAAATATTAAAAGAAATCCATGCATCACACGGGTTATAAAGTAGTATATATATATAGATAAATATAGGCCAATGTTCAAATAGGAACTCATTATTAGCTTGGGAACTCGGGGAACTACTCTAAGAAAACCTAATTTTCACAATATGATCCGAAGCTCCGAGAGAACCACTTCATAAAATTAATTTTAAAATTGAGAAAGTTGTAAATATTTTACATTCATACCGCGATTCTAAATTTAGAATAACTAACAATAATCTGCTGTTTGTAAATTAAAAAATATTTATGAAAAAAATTTGAATCTCTTAGAATCTCGCAAAATTTTAAAAATATGTTTTTGAATCTATGTAAAATTTATAAATAAATTTTTATATACAAACATATTGTTGTTGGCAATTGAGTTTTTAGAAATGTATCAAGGATATAAACATAATTATAATTTTTTTTGGATTTTAAAATTAATTTTTTAAATCGGTTCTCTCAAAGCTCTTTTCAGAGAGAACCAATATTTATGAAAACAATTTGAATCTCTGTAAAATTTTTATTTACAAAGTTGTTGGCAATTGAGTTTTTAGAAATGTATCAAGGATTAACGTCAATGATATTCTACTTACCTCTCTTCTTTTCTGGCAATCTTCTTTCATTTCCGGTGACCTTCCTTCTTATCCAGTAATCCATATCTTTTTAGATCTACCATTGCCCCCACTGATCTGTGCATCGAAGCATCCTATGCTTTTCTCCATATAAACTCTCCTCCTTTTTTATAGGTGTCACCTACCATCTTCTACCATCTTCTCTGGCGACTTGTTCATGATATGATATACAATGATCTTCATCTTTTTGAGCCGCGTTTAGAGTCTTTTGAGACTTGATTTTAACGGCGAATGACGAGGCTTTTTATTCGATTTCTTCATTTGTATGCTAGTAGTAGTGTTTTATCATCAATTTGAAAAATATTGATGAGACGGAGGTTCAGATCTACATTTTTCTTGTTATTTCTTATAATTTTTTTGGTCATTTATGTTTAAAATTTGGTGCTTTGTATTTACATTTTTAGTGATTTGAGATAATTTTTGGTGATTCTGTAGTGATGTTAGAGATGAGATGGTAGTGGTGTAGGTCGCTATGGTGGCTTAAATCTCAGTTATTTTGAGTTTGATTTTAATAATTTATTAGGTGGTTATAAGATGGTAATAGCTGCGGTGGTAGTAAATTGATGGAGCTAATGATAATATTTATATGATAGCGATGATGGTGATGATGATGACATAATTACGATAGTTATAACATTGTATGTTAATAGTGGTGATCACATGTGGAGATGATAATATATACTTAAAATATATATATATATATATAACCATTGCTATAATTTTGAATTACGGTGATTCGGTTCTCAGTTCTCATTTTAAGAAGTTCTCATTGGAGTTACTAGGCCCTTTTTGTTGCGTTTTCAAGGAACGGAGGATTAAGTTGCATTATTCTATTGTATAAAGGGCCAATTGTCTAGAATGTGCTAGGGCATTTTAACTCTAAAATATGCCAAAAAGGGCCAACACCTTGGTTTTCAGGATGCAGAATATTATCTTCACACACGCTGATTATTAATCAGCGGAAGATCCTGATCTCACATGTGAATATCATTCTATATTAATATGAAATAACTAAATGCATAACTAAAACAATAAAATTTAAATGGAAGTGGAGAAGTGGTAAGTGATAATTTTTTATTAGCCCATATCTGGGTTAATATGTAATTAGGTAGTCATAATATTTGAAGTCAATTTAATGAACTAATAGAGCTGCATTTACATATCAGGGCTTACATTGAAGAATCTAATTTCCCAAGATGAGACGCCTACTGCTGCCAGCACTTCACAAAAGTGTAAGGTTCTCCGTATTACATACATTTTTCTATGTGATGTATATGTTCGCATATCATAATTCTCTATTTTCTTGGCTGCAGCTTCACGGCACTTTTCCTTATTGTCGCACTTCCGCAGCAAGACGAGTGAGAAGAAACTGATATCATGAATGCAAAGATTTACAAGGTCAGGCTGCAATATTTTAAATCTTCTAGCCCTCACTGTAGGCAGATGGGGTATTCGCTGCTTCAATTTTTGGCCTCTCATCCAATATTATACATACATAGTTGCCCATGCTAGTTAGATATTGCCATGTAAGCGGGCTGTGGTACATCTAAATCCATGTCTATAACAGAATGTTAACTAGCTTTGCATTCAGTTCTGTAGTTGACAAAATATTTGCTAAAATTTTCATGAACAAAGTTTGATTCAAGTGTCATTATTATTTAGAGCTTATGAATGAATGATGTGTTTGAGTTGTAGCCTCATAGCATGCAGTGAAGATACATATAAATCTAATTTGATGGCCAGAATTAAAATTTAAGCTGTGTACTTTTTAATTTCATAAAAGTGCACATCACAGAATTAAGTTCCCTAGCACAAAACTATTATCTTTTTGAGATATTCTCAATGCTATACTTTTAGTTTTGACCTTTTCAAATAGTGTTCCTTTTTTTTTTTTTTGCTTTTTGGACTTACCAGTGGTACTTTTGTATTTTAAGTTTTGTCATTTTGTTATCCTAACGTAACCCATTTAAATTTTAAAATTTTCAAAATTTAAACAACCATAACAATCTACTACATTTAGAAACATCATTTATCAAAAAATTTGAACAAAAACACATTCCAAAATTTTAGATAACATGTTTAAGGATATTCTTTATGATACATGATACCATTATCCTATTGTCTTTTACCAACGATACCATTATTTTTTTACTTTTATGTGTAATACCCTTACATTATTATGTTTGAGTAAGGTTTGGGTAATATAATGGTATAATGCATGTGAAATATAAAATATAAGAGTACCATTCGTAAGTCAAAAATATGGAATGACACCATTTGAAAAAGTCAAAACTAAAAGGGTATCATTGAGAATATTCCTATTTTTTTCAAGGTAAATAGCTATTTTGAATAGCACCAGCCTGACCTAATTTATTTAAGAAATGGATATTTGTTTCATATCACCCTGCCTTTCAAGATGTAAATATACAGCGAGTCAACATTCACTGATTCCGTGTTGCAACTATTCCACGTAGAAATACACGATGCTACATGTCCTTTTACCCAAAAAATTGCATTGTGCTAATACTTGGTCATCTTGTGGTCTGGCTTCTATTAATAGCCACATGATACATGAGATCACTCAAATCGAACTATTAAACAGGAAATTTTGCTTTTGCTCATTCTTACTAAAGCCTCCTTAGCTAAGCACTCGGCAGCTTCTTGTGGGTCATCTAGGTGCCTGATAAGATTTACAGCCTCTTGATACTTCATCACCTACAAATACGGATAATCTCTTGATACTTCATCACCTACAAATACAGATAATGAATTTGAATAAACAATGACTTGGTGTTGCTTTGTGGTTTTTTCTTTTGTGAGGGGGGATATGGGCAAGTTTCATAAGATATACCTCCCAAATGCCGGTACTTGCTAGGACAACAAAT
This sequence comes from Oenanthe sinensis, assembly GCA_028671895.1. Taxonomy (NCBI): domain Eukaryota; kingdom Viridiplantae; phylum Streptophyta; class Magnoliopsida; order Apiales; family Apiaceae; genus Oenanthe; species Oenanthe sinensis. The sequence continues at coordinate 26,743,432 of CM053813.1, read as the reverse complement.
TCAGTAGTGGAGTTTATTTTTTCAGATGAAACAAGAGGTTCAGAGCTTTTAGAGGACTTTGTTCCTCCTAAATTGCCTGCTCGTAACTTGGGCACCTTAGCACCTGATATAAAGGTGAGCATATGTATTAAAGTCTTTCAGAATATAGTAGTTGATATATTTACTCCTGGAGTACTAGTGTTGGTTATAGTATCAAAAATGAAGTTCAACAACTTTATCATTGTCACAAATATAGGGAAAGGCATATAAACAACATTCGCTTAGTTGACTGCTTATGCTTTCGGCCTACCTGGTGAGCCTCGTCATCTTTACACACAATAACTCTATACTCACCCATATGAGCTAGTACCAGCTTCTCCCCATTGATGACAATGGCAGATGCAGAACCTACTTTCCCCATATCTTCCCGCTTAGTTGTTTCTCTGATCTTTGCCCTCACACCGGTATAAGCCTTTCTTATTGTTTCTTTGGTCTTCCTCCTCATCTCATACTGCAGATAACAATGAGAAATAAATCCTGTATAAATGAGAATATATACAGTACTTTGTGAGGTCAATTACATATCATACCTCTGGGGGCTTCTTATCAAACAGGTGAGACTGCATGTACTTGGTAACCCGATCTCCTATCTGAGCATCAAAAATGCTGTAGAACCATAACTCCTTCCCTTTGTTTTCTTCTCTTCGCACCACAACCGAGTCTGAGTCGAGCTCATTTGTTTCACTTTTCGATAATCTATCCTCTACCACATAAAATCATTGTGAGATCGGCGTCATCCATGAAGGCTTCTTTCCATTCTGATCCTTTCTTTTGCTACGCCCGATGGCAAACTTTCTGAGCTTAAATGACTGGATAAGGAGGATATACAGGGAAGTGCTTAACAAAGCCCTTCAGAGGAAACCCCCTTCCTATAACATAAAGTTTAGCTACATTGCACATGCTCTCGCGGGCGAACACACGTGTAAAACTTGAAGATACATTAAATAATAGGGAATCCATCCCTCTAAAGTTTAGCTACATTGCACATGCTCGCGCACACACATATGTGTAAAACTTGATACATTAAATAATAGGGAATCCCTCTAAAGTATGGAAACCTCGATATGTATGCAAGTATCTAGATAATCAAACGTTTAAAACAACTAAACTGAAACAGAAAGCATACACATCGACTAGATCAACGCGTGTAAATAGAATGGTACCTTAAAGTTGAGATGTATCTTCTTGATCCCCATGTTAATGGTGAATTACATCAGTGAATCTGAAATGTTGTTCGAATATTATTATTGGAAGAAAGGGTAAAAGCTTGCAAATTTCAATTAGCGAAAGAGGGGGAGAGGTGAATTTAGTCAATAAGGAGTCCAGAAAGTATCTGATTATTTTTGAAATAATCAATGCAAATCCTATTTTTCTGAAATCAGTTGCAACAATAATATTCTCATGAGAAAGTGACAATGTGTGTTGGGCCTACCTGCATCTATCACTTAAATCGGTGATTCAAAAAGAAAGTTACAAGGCTTTTTATAATTTATTTATTATTATTCTTTTTATTTCAAATTACTTATAAAATTTGAATTTTTTATGGTTGGATGGAACAAATTTTTACTAAAATTATAATAAAATAACTTTTAGGTTTTAAATAAAATTTAATTAATTTAATAATAAAAAAGTCAAATAAGATAATTAATTTAAAACAGAGAAAATATTATATTTTTAAACAGTTCTCAATTTTTTATGATTGATAACAAGATTTTATTAGCCAGATTATCATTTTCCGATGATTATACTAAAAAATTATTAATACATTCTAGAGAAAAATGAGTATATTTTTCGTTTTTATATAAAATATTTGGATGAAGGCTTTCATTACCCATTTTTTAAAATGAAGTAACGTATGCGGAAGGGTTTACCCAAAATACCCGCAAGATACGCATTCTTAATATGCATATACGAAACACGTTGCGGATACAACTTATGTATATGTTAACACACATGATAGAAATACGCTGTACTGAAGGATGCGTACAAATCAACCTATACTTACACGCCTATATCTATAATTCCTCACTAATTGATGCTTTGAATCACGGAGAAACGATGTCGTTACAAGGGTTCGGTAAAAGCTCATGTCCAGGCGCTCCACCATCATCTTCGAATCCATTCGCTACAAGCTTTCCTAGCAACACTACGCCTACTCAACCTCTCTTTTCCCCTCTGCCTTTTCAACCTTTTGTAAGGTATGTATGTATAGTTATATATGTACACACACAATTGTAGGTTGAATGAATTGGATGTTTTTGTTAAGCCACTGGGCGTAAGTTTTTGTTAACCTCCTCTCTACAAGGGGTCGTTTGGTTCGGGGGTTTATGAAATGAGGTATGAGTTTAGAATGGAGAAATTCAGTTTTTTTTAACTTTCAAGCTCATGCCTCAAACCCATAAGGAATGATTTTTCATACCCAAGGGGCATGTGGGTATGAAGGAAGGGTGTGGGTAATAATTTTAATATTATTATTGATAATTAACATTATTAATAATAAAAATATGATTATATATAATCAAACATTACTAATAATAAAAACATTATTTATATAATAAAGTAAATTTATCTAATTATTAATTTAATAATATTTTATATTAAATAATTTCATTCCAGAACTAAACCAAACACATGATATCAATAATGAAATTCCATCCACATACTACCCTAACCTGATTCCTGATACCAAATTCATACGGTCTCGTGAACCAAACAACCCTAAATGATCTGAATAAAATTTAAAGAATACGCATATGGTGTGTGAATATATTTGTGTATAAATATCAATTCACTTGGGTTAATTTTTCACACAAAATTTTATTACACCCATATTCCTATCTTCTTAATATCATTTTTTCTTTCAAACTTTATACATATAAATATATAATGGGTACTAATTGGCTCCTTTCCGAAAAATTACAATTATGTATTTCGTGGGTTCGATAATCTATAGATCCGATTACCGGTCGATATTCAAACAAGAATTATTTGTGGGGGCGAATTCACGAGAATTATGCAAAAAATTGATATGGCACTCCCGAATATCTGCATGCCGAACCTCGTTCCAAAGTTGCTTTTAACTCACATTGGACACCATTAAAGAGATCACTAAAAAAGTGGTATTGTGCCGAGAATCAATCTAGCAGACATAGTGCAAGCAACACCAATTTGGTAGATGAGGTAAAAAAAATTCTGACTTGTATTTTTAATATGTTATAGATTATTTTAGAGATAATTTAATATGCACAATTTGTTGCTTTTTTAGATAATTCCAGCTCAAGGATTATATTTCAAGGATATGAATAAGACATTTGATAAATGGGAATATTATGAAGCAGTTGCAACACATCCTCAATTCGTAGACGTTCCATCAGCAAGATAATAAGCGTTGTTGAATCTTTTGCCATTGACGTGAAACACTACGGGTGAGCTATTTCATGCGATGACTTTATCAAACACGGGAGATCAACCTAGAACATTAATATCATTTTAAGCTCCAGCACACCGAAAAAAGTGTGCACACCCAAGTGTCATAGGAAGCCACTGCCTCTACAATGATAGTAGGGCGTCCTTTTTGACCACTATGATCCCCGCCCACCCGCTTGGACAATTCTTCCACTCCCAATGCATACAATCGATACTTCCAATCATACCTGGAAATCCCCTTTATTCTCCCTAGCTAGAAACCTGCGTAAATTTGTTGGTGTTGGAGAACGAAGGTACTCTTCACCAAAGAGTCCTTCAACTTGCTGGAAAAAGTTTTTCATACACTCAAGTATAGTTAATTCTCCCATTTTACATATTTCAGCACATTGATCAGCTGCTGCACCGTAAGCTAGCATTCGTAGTGTAACAATCATTTTTTGTTGGGGTAACAACCTTACCCCAACAATCCAACGACATCTGTTTTTTTATGCCAATAGGAATCTTGAGTGCAAAGAACTGTCATGATGTGATTGAAAACATAAGGGCACATTCTACATCTCCGACGGAATTCGTCTATACTGAATATTGGATTATCAACGAAATAATCTTCCATGAGATTTTTTCCTCTCGATAGCCTTTGTTTATGATGATTGGAAGATTTGTCAGGCCGTGAGCCACGCCCTTCTGATTCATTTGAAGTATCGATAAACTCTATCATCATTGCCGCTTTAGTCACCATTGTATTCATAATTTCTGACTCTTCTTGACTATGTTTTTGCCTCTGACCCAACAATCTTTTCAATGAATTCATTTTGGCAAAGATTTGTAATGTTTTTGAGATGACTATAACCAGAAGATCACGATATTATTTATGAACAATTTCTCTTATCTATAAATTTAGAGCAAGACACGTGTAATTATGTGATTGAACGAAAATCTTATCCAAAATTTAAATTTATCCACAATCTTATAAAAACTCTAAAATTATCCAACAATATATTATAGGATATTATTTGTGGGACCATTAAATAATATAGATAAATTTAAATTTATGATAAAAATGTAATTATTTATTTAATGAATAGTAAGCGATGAATTGATGGAGTTTTATGGGTGCATAAAAAGTAACAAAAAGAGTTGATTCTTGATGAATAGTAATTAACTCCATCAATTCAATCCATAAATTGATGAATAAAAGGAGCTCATGGGTGCATATGCTCTTAAAATTTCATCCTAAAACTTTTGGAAAGAAGGCCTTCCATATATTCAAAGACTTCTATTCTTGGGCTGTTTTAATTCTTTCGCCTTTGAGGTCAACATTCAAGGAGAAGTGCAGTGATTAGCCAAAGAATAGAAGTCAGTTTCCCTATTTTCCAACTCTGCCAAATTTTTGGCTGTGTTTCTTCCAATCATAGTAAGATACGTCTGCGGAAACTGTTTGAAAACCTGAGTCGTTATTAAGGACTTAGATTGATCTACCTGCTGGTTCTGTTTCAAAATAGAAGTATTCTTTGACAAGCAAGGGAACTGGAGTCGGGATTATAATCAATATATGCTCAAAGAGAATGTAAATAGAGGAATTCAAATTTCAAAGAAGGCAGAGGAATATCAAAACCAAGGACAGAATTAGGAATTCAAAATGCGGGGGCTTGACAAGTCACTAGCAAAATTTCACCCATCGATCGCTCATACCATCAGATTTATCAACCATCTAGATTATGCTAATTTTCTTAACAATTTATCTCTCTATATAGATAACCATAATACCTCCAAGAAATATAGCAATTAGATGTTACTCCCTATAGAGAATTTTTTTTGTTTTTGTTCGACCTGTAGTCACATATGAAATAATAGACGATACATCTAGTAAGACTCCCCCCACACACCCCAGATCTGTTGCAGGAAATGAATAATGTGAAATTTCGAGTTGTCAATTATATCCTTTATGGAAATGGAATCAATGCTTAACGCATCAAGAGACAACAAGAATAACTTATTGCATTGCAAGTGCATGCACTGGTGCACATTTTTAAACTCAAAAGTAGAACCTGTTCAAGAGATTCAAACATACTAGAACATTAAAGTGGAAGCAAAACTTTACAAATTAGTTTGATATACAATTTAAAAATATTTTATTTTTAATTGTAAATTACGATAATTAAATTGGACACAATATTTGATGACATATACACTGAAAATGTAATATCCTCATTTTTATATATATATTAATTTTAGTTATTGAATATATATATATGTGTGTGTGTGTGTGTGTGTGTGTGTGTGTGTGACTTTGTATATTATATATAGTCAAAGATATGATTATCAAAGTATTAGAATAGTTATTTTGGTTTAATTGAAATAGATATGACTATCTTTTATTTTGAAAGTTTTTGAAATTTGAATTGATTATTAGAATATTATACTGATATTATGAGTATTAATTTTGACATCAATTAGAGATTGTGTTAAGGGTCATGAATATTATAAATAGAAGCTTTGAGTTAAAGAAAAATGCACACACAAAGTTAGTCAGAGAATTTTCACCCTAGGTAATGTCTTGTTTCTCTAGCAATATTTCTATGTCCACAGTAATTTATTGATGTGATATATATTACATTGAGTTTTTGTAAACAAATATGAGTTATAACATTTCTTTTTATGTCCTTAGCAATTTCTTGATGTGATATATAATTCATATATATTACATTCAGTTTTTGTAAACACATCTGAGTTATAGTATTTTGTGTATATATATGTATGTATATTGTGTTGATTCATTTACTCATCAGTTAACTATGGTATTGATACTTGTTCTCAAGATTTGGGCTATGTTAGACTTTATTTACAATGTAAAGATGGACAGAACCCTAATTGTATTGTAATATTATGAATGACTATGGTATATTATATAGTATTTTAGACTTGTTTTAAGATTGGGATATGTCAAGCTTTATTTACAATGTAAAGATTGACAGAGCCTATTTGTATATTTGTATAGTATATGTTATTATAAATGGTTATGGTGCTACATACTCTCCTGTATAGTAGGTAGTATCTTAGCCATTTTGGGTCAAAACCCTTTTTGTAAATTTTATTAATGATTATAATTTTGCATCAGTACTATTTTATTATGTCACCACTATTTTATTATATTGCCATTATGTTAGTACAAATTTTTGTATCAAACACCTCTTTTATATATTGTTATATTTATTGATTTTATCATTTAGTTGTAGTTTTGTAGCACATATATTTGTCAATAGATTTGGTCAACAATACTGATATTTTATTTTTCATTGTTGTTTGTGTTGAATATGTGATTAATTTAGAATCTGTTCGTGAATAACTTGATTGTTGATTGAGGTAAGTTTCTTTCCAGACCTTTAGTTCATTTTTGAAATGTATATCTATATGTGTTAGGAATGCAAACACTGATGATTGTCAGAGAATATTAAACAGAGTTTATGCTGACGTCATCAGAGTTTAAGGAAGCTGTCGGTCAGAGTTTACTCTATCAGAGAATACTCAATCAGAGTTTACTCTAACAGAGAATGCTCAAATCAGAGAATGACAAACCGACAGAGTTTAGCTTCAGAGTCTACCAGAAAAGGAAACAGACAAATCAGAGTCTGATTTGGATAGTAAGAAGGAATTCAAGTGCAAGTCTAATTACCTTATTAAAGCTATTCTTATCATAATCTGTTTTGTAATTGTATTTGTAGCTGTGTCTATATAAACACAGAGATAGGTTATAATTCAATATCGAATTCATTAAGCAATAGTTATATAACCTAGCAGCTCTTAAGAACATTATTTCTTGAGAGAGTTTTGTATTCGAGATCATTAATAATACAAAACGGTATTCCATTCTATATACTTGTGTTCATAATCGATTTACAGGCACTATTACATTCAACCCCCTTCTGTAATAGATTGATTATTCTGGGAAACAATATGTTTCAACTCTGAAAATATTTTTTTATATCATATTTTACTTTATTAAAATATGGTCAAGTGATATTATTTTAATTTCGTTATCGTTAAAATGTAAGATTTTAGTACCCCAGTTTAGTCTTTGTATTTGACCCGTTAATACTTGTGTTATAGTTCCGGAATTAGTATTCGATACCTTACTAGGGCGCACCACTTTTGGGCCCTTCGAGGATGTGCACTTTTATCGATACCTTAGTAAGGAGCGCAGTATTAACAATTTTGTGTTAAGAACCGTGTCACCGAGTAAGTGGCCTGAGTATTAAACTGTGGGGATAAAAGTGTTTTCAGATTTTGTATCGAATATTGCTATCGTATTGCACATCAAAAATTGTTTCAAATTGATATATTTAGTTTACTTTTTTTTACCTATACTTACTTGACCAGACTAGTGGCGAGGTTAGTTACTTGCTGAGGTTTGTAACTCACTCTTTTTTAATATTTCAGGTTATATTTGGGATGAATAAAGACGCCTCAAGCATGCTATGAGACATTTTAATTTTATATTTAAGTTTCAGTATTATTTATTGTGAGAGCTGTGCCTCTTATTTGTGAACTTCAATTTTTGTTTGACCTTCAGTTGTACCTTGACTAGACTTTTGCCATTAATAAATACGTAGTTTTTTATTTTATTGGGTTTTTGATATAAGTTTGATATCTCAAAAAGTCGGGATGTTACAGAAAATACCATACAATCTTATATCTATTTTTACAGGCCCAACAGTTCACACACAATAAAAGAATAAAATATTAAAAAATAAAAGAGATATTGAATTCGGACCTAGCAATAATACTAGAATGAAATTTTTTCAATATTTCATATACCTTCAGTTCTTGGAAAAGAAATTATGGAAAAGATTACTGTGCAAATGTGTAATATACAGAGTAAAAAGGAACTTATGAACCACATTTCTCACACCTTGAACCGTTAGAATTAACCCAAATGTAAGCCACAGGCATATAAAACTCTTTCCCCTCTATATCTCTGCATTCCTCCCCCTAAACTTCAGCTCAGCTCCTGATTTTCATTACAACAAACCAACCAAGTTTCTACCCCTACATTGGCAAAACACACACAAAATCCTTTGTTTTCTTTTATTCATTCATACTCTTTCGAACAATACTAAATTTTATTCTTGTAGCACAATTTTTATCTTTTACAAATTCGATCCTTCCCCCAATGAAGTTGTAAATTTTTATATTTTGAAATGATCCATTTATTTATTTCAGCCCTTCCGGGGGATCTTTTTTATTTTTTTCAAATGTTAATGTAGCTCCATTTTGAGATTGGTCCCGTGCCTATATCTTATTGTCCATGTTCGATCACAAGGCAGTTTGAGTCTTCTTCAACATACTGGTTTTATCGTCGCCTAGTCCTTCGAAAATGTCAACCGTGAAGGGCTTATTGAAAGGTCTCAGATATATTTCACAAATATTTGGTATGTACAATTTCTTATACATGTTAATTCTTTTACGACTCGAAGCTTTTACATTACAGAATTCGGTTTATATAAAAGATTGTTCGTACAAGAAATTATTCATTGGAAAATGCAGAAAAAGAAGAAGAGGAAGAAGAAGAAATACAGATTGGTAATCCCACGGACGTAAAGCATGTTGCCCACATTGGTAACGAAGGACCATCTAATAGTAAACCAAGCTGGGTAAGTAGTAGTAAACCAAGCTGGCATGTATACTTAAATGTTAATACATTCGTTCGATTCACTCGAAAATCATTTCAAAGATGAAAGATCTCGATCAGAGCAGGCATGTGATTGTATTCAATAAAAATTTGTAAAATTTGCCATGCATAAATCGAAAACTTATTCTTAACATTGTAATATTAATTAAACAGTAGCAACCTACAAATTCTTTAAGGGCACAGAGTAAATGACTCTATGTTTCTAAAATTATGCAGATGAAGGAAGCATCAAGTGAAGCTAAAAGTAACGGGGATCGTGGGATCAAATCTTCCAACAAAGGTACTTCACGTATATTCATCTCTCTCATTCTGATTGCCGGTTTGCTACCAGTATTCACGTAAATCTCACTAATGAAAACATTCCATAACACATCATCAAATCTACATCAATTTAAAACATTTTGTGGGAATAAATTTGAAATATGTAGCATTACTCTTATTTAATAAATTATTTTTTCATTTATTAGCCGCATATTTGATAATTTGGTATTCCGAAAAATCAAATTTATTTAAGCACCGGGATAATAATATTTCAAATCTTCCATTACGAACAAGGTTATCCTAACGTATATTTTAATCTTTTTCTTCGAATTTTTTTTTAAAAGAAAATTGTAAGATGCACATTTATATTTTGATTTCTAGATGGCCAAAATTCATCGGATGCTCCATCGGATTCTTCAAGCAAACCCAGCTCAGAAAAGAAGAAACAATCAAAACGCCATGCGGCAAAAGCTTACATTGGGTCAATTGGTAATTCGGCCCGAGAGGCCAGTGGCAATGCAAGGCCCAGGCGTAGCAAGAATCCAAATGCTGAATCACAACAAAATTATAATGGGCTAGATTCACCATCTCATGAGCCCAGTATGGTTTCAAAATCATCCCGTCCAAAGAAATCTAAAGCTGGGGCCAGTAAATCAAAGGCCCAAAATGTTATAAACGACGACTATGCTTCCTCTCCTGGACCAGGTTATGAAAGAGATAATGGTAAGATATCCCAAAGATCAACGTCATGAAGTTATCGAGTTTGAAACGGAAATATGCATATTTGTGATTAATTAACCGAATCAAATCAAACATATTCGGTATATATCCTCGTTGTCGGATATATCCAGCTTTTTTAGCTTGAAAAAAATCCGAAAAAAATAAAATGTACGGAGGTCTTATGTGCACTCCCCACTATTTTTGTAATTTTTTGTAATTTTTTGTAATTACTATGTTATGGGTTATATGAAGTAGGATTATAGTAGTTGTGTGTAACAAGTACATGATTCAAATGTTTTTTTTCCCATTATTTATCCCATCAATTTATACAAAATTCAGTTTATTCTTATATTTTCTATTCCAATTCCTTGCTGATAATTAAGGAAAATCGAATTGGATTCCTAAATGTATTTATTAGTTTTTTTTATGTATTCTTTGATTCTTTCCACAAAATCTTAACATGTAAGTGTTCAAAATTGATCATCTATTCACCTCTGATCACTACACTCCCTGGAACTTGAATAGTGGAACTTGCTAGGATTAAAAATCTTAAAAGTGTGAAAAACAAGAGATGTCAACTAAGAATTAATGAACATTTCCCATTAGATATTATAATTTCATAGAAATACCAGAAAACCAATTAAAAGTTGATCTATGAGCTACCTTGAACGTTAAACGCAATACAGACTAGGAGTAAAATAAGCTAATAGTTCGAGAATTATATAATATATGACATATCAAACATACTCCTAGAAATTAAGTTGAACTTGAGAAGATCTCAAATCGAACAATGCAACACAAAAAAGAATCATCAAAATAAAAACAAAACTTTTTCACAATTAAAACAATGAAAAAACAGCCGTCAACTATCATAGCTGACTCTCGTTAGATGGAGTTTTGTGATGAGACAACTCTCTGTGACTTCCACAGAGTGTAAAGATATTTTGAATCCTCATTTGCCTAGCAAGAGCTGTATCTTGGCAAGCCAATGGCACTAGTACAGAACGCTGCAATGGCTTAGATGGAGCTGAATTTTGATCAAGAGGCTCTCCTTCGGTAGTATACACTGTCTTTTCCTGTATTACCTCTTTCCGCACTTCATCAACCAGATTTTCTTTACCATCATCTTCATAAATTTCTTCCTCCTCGTCCTCATATACAGTGCTTAAACAGGTCTTGTTTGCAAAGTTTGAGGCATATAAATCCTGATTAACAGCTTCATCACTGCTAGAGTTGCTCATATATGGATAGGTGCCTATAATAGCTTGATCACTGTTATTCTCTGTTTTATGAGTTACCACCACGTCTCGTTTTCCCATGTCAAAGTCCAATGACTTGTCCAAATCCATTGATTTCTCCATCCCTGGATCTTCATCAGTATAAATCTCCAACAGTTTATTTGCAAAGTTGCTTCCCTCCAACTCCACTGACCTGTTTTTCTCCCTGGAGTTCTGTAACTCTGATTCAATATCCTCCAACCGTTGTCTCAATACTTCAAGTTCCTGCTGCTGTTGCAAAATCGTTTCTTCCATTTTCCTCCTTTCCATTTCAACAAGCGTATCCGCCATTCTCTGGCATTCCTGTATTTTGTCCAACTCGATTTTCAGTATCCGCTGTCTGTTCATTTACCTTCAAACTAATCACCTCCTCTTCGTTTGTTACTGGACCTCTCTCTTCGACTACCATAAGTTTGGCTCTCAGTGCAGAAATCTCCTCTTCTTTATTCATAAGTTCTTTCTGTGCATCATTACGCTCTTTCTCTCTGATCTTGTTCTCCATTTGCAGCTTGTATATGAACTGATCCATAGCTTCAATCCTTGATCCTAAAATAACTGCTGATGAAGAATCTTCAGCACCTTTATCTTTTATCGGCGTATGAGGACCACGTACAATGCATTTCGCCTTAGCCCCATATTCCAATGTTGCAATGGTTTTATGCATTTCCTTTGGATCTGGGCTCGCACATAGTACCATCAGGATTTTAGATTTTTCATCCTCAAAAGAATCCTAGAAAAAAACAAGAAAATTTGCAATTAAATAAAAAATAAAAAGCCAACACAGTCAATTATCAGAATGTGAGAATCATGTTAGGAGAATGTACCTGGAGAAGCATCGTGAGTTTGCTATCTCTAAATGGTACATGGGAATCACCATTTGCAATGGACTCTACGACACGCTTCAAAGCTATGTTCCCCTGGTTGATTTTTGCTGTCTGAACTTTTAAAAAGAAGGATAAACAGAATCATAATGTCAATGGGTATAGTTACGAATAAAAAACTGTTGCAAAACCGACATGAGAAACCCAGGTATCCAAATTAAGTACTAAAAGAACTCGCCTGCATTTTTGCTTCCAACCCAATTTGTCCGGCCTGTTCAATATTTTCAGAACCTGCCATATCAACTAGCATAAGACGTCCTCCAACAGTTGGGACATCCAGAATGATCTGCCAAATGAAAACATGGAGTGAAACTTAATCTGCAAATTTTGACAATTATAAGGTACAACATATTGACAAATCGAGATACGCAAAACTTCAAACATGCAGTGGCTTCGAGAGCTTCTCTCATTACAAAGAGTGCTTTTCACAATCCTGCGCTTCTCCACTTTCTGTATTTCCTTTGATATCTTCGCAGCCTCATTTCCTGATATAAAAGTTGCATTTTTCGCTTTCTTGCCCATTACTTCTAGTCTGACCTGCACATTCAAACTCAAAAGTAAACTACATTACTTTAAATAGAGAAGTTCAAATTTTGAAGAAATGTCTGAACCTACTTTACGCATCAGAGACAAACAAGAAAAAATTATTGTATTGCAAGTGCATGCACATTTAAACTCAGAAGTAAAACTTGTTTGAGAGATTCAAACATACGTAGAACAACAGAGTAGCATTTTGCAACAAACAAAAGGACTTTTGAAGGGAAAAATTCATGAGCTACTTTGATACAATCTAATTATGTGCTATTTAGTTCAATTGTACTTTATAATACCATACAATTTTTTATCACATATACACTATATACCATACAATCTAAATTTTAAGGTACGACAGTACACACACAGGAAAACAATAAAATTTAATAAAGCAAAAGGAATTTCGAATTCGGACTAAACAATGTAACAAAGGTCACTCGATTTAATTATATCAGGATGGGACCTGGTAAAAAATTTAGTTAGTTGCATGACTTAACAGACAAGGTCATGGTTTCTCTTAGTAAAGTTGGCATGCAAATTAGTTCATAAAGTGGAGTATGATTTAGTCTTGCTTCTCCAAGCTTTTTAACATTTTCATCACTAACTTCAAGCCCATTTCCAAAAATACCCTTCAGAGACAACAAGTTAAACTACAACTATTTCTATTGCAGGTGCATCCACATTTAAACTTGAAAGTAGAACTTGTTTGGGGCTTTCAAACATACATACAACAAGACAGAAGCATTCTGCAACAAACAAAAGAACTGCAGTAGGGCTGTAGGGCACATATGCACGGCTGCATGGGTTAGTGGGATACAATTTAAATATAGGACATTCAAAATCATGAAAATCTAGACAAACTGTGATTGAATGCTATAAATAACATACAGTTTTAACTTAAAGACCCAACAGCACACACAGAAAGACAACAAAATAAAATGAAGCCTAAATTTGAATATTTACGGAAGCCTCAACACTGTAAAAGCTATCTCAATTTAGTCAATTCAGGGCGGGACTAGGTAAACATTTTGCTTGATTGCATACCTCAAACAGACAAGATAATTTAGTTTCTAAAGTTATGGTTAGCATCATACCTAGAACAAAAGTATGTTGAATTAAAAAAATATTATGCAGACAACAAATAATTGCAACTAATAATTTTAAGATATGTATATTTTAATGATAGATAATAAATTTTTTTTGTTACATTTCAAATTTAAAAGTGCACAACAGACAATAATATATGAACAAAATTACTTATATTAAAATATTTAAATGATATCAACAAAACAAATATAATATAACCGGACATCAGTCTGGGAACTATCTAGTATTGACTATTTTAAAAGCCTGCAAATCAATATAAATAAAGAGAAAAACAATTTCATAGCAGAAAGTACACAATAGACATTTGAAATGAAATAGCTCTTCATATTGATGTCATATAAACAGGCTATAACAGTCAATTTTAATGTAGCATATGATAAACCATGGACAACCATAACACTAACAAAAATTGAAGTTGTAATAGCAAATTGCAGGATATTCACATAAGAAAAAACAGTCTGCCAGTATGAAATTCTAGCACTATCATTTGTTCATCTCTTCATCCTTATCCCTTCTCTTTAAGAGCTTGGAAACAAAATCTTTATACAGACCACAACCGTCATAAAGCAATTATCTACATCGAGTTTTAATCTATAATATCAAACCCCACAATTTGCATGTGAAAACAAATCCATAGTTAATATATATCTATTATACATGTAAACAATCCACTACAACTCTAATTGATCATATCACAAATCATAAGATAAAAACAAAAATAAATCCCTTGGACAACGAAAATTATAACAAAACAGCAACTTCTAACCTTAGATGCATTGCCTTTCGACCAAGCAAGACTAAACCCTCCACCACCATTACTCGACAACAAATCGTAAATCTCCTCATTATAAATTTCCAAGACAGTAACTTGAACAAAACTCCCAACATTCTTAACTTTTTCATCACCCTCTTCATCCCCACTTCCCAAAATACCCCTCAAAGATCTATACACAATCCCCTGCTGCTTATTACTACCAAACATAGTATAACTCTTCCCCGAACCGGTCGGTCCATACATCATAATAGTACATTTATCCCCTAATTTCACAGCATTGATTCTTGACTCGACAAAACTCTTATAAAACACATCAAGATTCTCATTTTCTGATAATGACACCCCATCAAGACAAAAATCTCTGTACCCAAATTCAGTTCTGACCCGAATTGAGTGAAGATCCGAATTAACAGTCAATGCTGAAATGGGTTTGTGTTTCTTGTCATTGCAGTCTCTGATTCTTGCAATTACTTCAACTGGGTGATCAGAAAAAAGGGTTTCTTTAGGGTTTGTTGAGGGTTTTGTGAGATTGAAATTTAAGTTGTGTTTGGATTTGGGGGTTCTTGAATTGGAATGAATATGGGTCGGGTTTGATCTTGATGACCCAGTTGGGGTTGAATTTACATGGGGTTTTGGTGTTAGTCCCATGTTTTTAAACAACCCCAGAAAGTTTTCTTGATGAATTATATAGATAATGGTTTCTTTCTTGACTATATGTATGTAAGTGTGTATGTTTCTTGATGTGATTAAAGATGATTGAGAAATAAAAAGGGAAAGTTCTTGTTTTTCTTTGATTTTGAAGTGTGTTAAAACTAATATTAAAAGAGAGTAGCTGTTACTTACAAGAAAGGAGAGAGGTACAATGATCAAATTGAGCTCATTTGGGTTTGGGCGCCAAATTGATTTCAAATAGTATATATATAGTATAATGGATGACTACGATTTATATATTTTTATAAGAATTAATTACCAAATAAGTTGCTGAATCAGTTGCATATATTTTGATTTTATTACAGTATAAAATAATATTTTAAGTTTTAAAAACAGAAAAATTAAATTATTATAATAAAATATTCTAACTACAATACAGGAAAAAAGGGAGGAGTGATTGTGTTTAATGTTATATATGAAAAGAAGTTTTATAAATACCTAGAAACTTTATATGTATATTTGGAAGTTCGGATTTGAATAATTTTTAAGTCATCCATATGTTTATAAGATAACTAGTGAAAAAATTGTGTTTCTCCGCGGTCTCATAATAAATTTTAAATTTATTAAAACTATTTTTGATATTGAAAATATTTAATAAATATATAATTTTAATATATTAAAAAAATTTATTTAAAAATACTTATTAATTTTATTTTTAAATGAATAAATATTAATTTATCATATATAAAAAAGTTTTAAAAATTATATAAAAATAATTTGTAATTTATAAAAATTATATAAAAATAATGTGATTATTTTAATAATTATTATATTGATTACAATCATATACTTACGATCTTCGGTTGATTAGATGTGTGTTATTTTAGACACATGGAAAAATACGACTTTGTTCCGAAAAAGGTGATTCTTTTTTTTATATAAAATTTAAATAATAACATGGGTTTTAAATTATATGAACATTAATAATGAATAAATTAAGACGTATCCAACTACTAAAATGATTTATGGTTATGTTCTTTAATTTTAAATTGACTGATGAACAACAAAAATTGTTCCAAGTCGCTACATTTATCTATCTCTCCTCCGCCTAAAAAACACAAAAACATATGCAGGTACTTTTAAGCTGTGCAAAATATATAAGGTTTACCATATTCCTTGTATAGATTTTGATAAAATGATTCGACAAATTTTTCTCATAAAGTTACATTACCGGTGACTGAACTGAATTGCATATGATAAATTTTGATATAATAAAATTATATTAAACTAAAATAGTAGTATTAAATTTATAAATATTATAAAATTAAATAATAATTTTAAAATATGTATGTGTATTATAATTCATTACTTACTAATTTGTTATGATTCTAAGATCTCTTTTTTTCCATCTCCATCTGCCGCTAACAATATCAATGTCACCAATGTAAGTCAAGCAACCCACGACATCTAAATAAGTATTAGTAACATTATTCAAATATTAAAGAATATAATTTAAAATTATATATATGTATGTGTTTGACTTATAATATCTTATTTTAGCAAAATACCTGAAAGTATATTAGTGTCATTAACATGTGTTTCAATTATATCAGGACATATGAACTCAAATCTATGTAGTGGTATGTCGATGATTCTTTTTTACAACTTTTTTGGAGCCGTTGTACGTAAAAATATCACTTTAAACTCACATGATAATAGTCTATATCAGCCGGTACTTGCAATTACTTTTAAGTTTTTAATACTATATAAACAACTTTCTTCCAAAATATGTTTGAATCGAAAAAGTAGATCCTTTTGAATCGTTGCATGGATAATATTTCTTATCATAAATTAAAGTATCAAAAAGTTAGTACAAATGCAGAATTGTAATAAATTAATAAATAACAAAATTTTATTAACCTCCACATCAATTAAAATTACTAAATTAATCGCATGTTTGTGTATTGATTGCCTCTCACATCCTGCATACTCCCACTCTTATCATCCAATCATCTATATTGTTATTCAAAAGCATTCAAGAGAGTGTAATCAATGATATATTAAATGTTGAATGTAAATAGTTCTGTGATAAATTTGTTGTGATTTATTTTTTGATGTTTGATCTTTAATTTATACTAGCTTATATCCCGTGCGATGCACGGATATTTTTTTTTAATTTTTTAATATTTTTATTTTAATATTTTTTAATGATTTGAATTTATTTGTATTTGTATAAATATAATTTAAATTTTATTTAATATTATAATGTTTTTATATAATTTATTTACATTTATATTTTAATAGGATAATTTTTGTTTGTTTTGTATAGAGATGTATTTTACTTAGGAGATTAATGTGAGATATTTTAGTTAGAAGATTAACATGAGATTGTATTTTAGTAGTAATGTTTATATTCTTTAGAATTATAATGTTTATGAGTTGTTTGCATAAAAGGAGGATTACTTGTGTTAGAATTGTATGCATGATTATATTCTTTTAAAATTATATTTTATTAAAATTTAACGGTTAAGATTATTTCTATGGTTCACTTAAAATTGGACGGTCAAGATCTTTTCTATGGTTCACCTAGTACCAAACCAACCGACGACCAAAACTTTTAATCTTTCATCTTTAATAATATAGTATAGATATATAAGTGATGATCTATTATTTTTTAGATGAAAACACATTCAATTTAGGTAAAAGAATAAAATAAACTTTTTTATTATGGATACATTTTTAAAAAAAAACAAAAAGTTTTGATATTTAATAATTTAACGCCTTTTCTAAAATTTCTAATTAACTTTTGTATAATAATGTTTTTTCTAAAATTTTGAAACTTATCTTATAGATAATAATAAATTACTTGACTTGAGAAGAAAGTTTAGGAGAATACAACGTAACTTAGATTTTTCATAATTTGTTTATTTATTCATTTTATTGTCTTTTAAAAATAATTTAATGTCTTTTCTAAAATTTCTAATTAGCTTATGTATAATAATGTCTTTTCTAAAATTTTGAAACTTATCTTATGAATAATAATTTATTTGAATTGAGGAGAAAGTTTAAGAGAATATAAAGTAACTTAGATTTTTCATAATTTGGAGAAAGTTTTGGAGAATATAAAATAACTTAGATTTTTTTTTATAATTTTTAATATTTACTAATTCAAAAATTTGAGAAAATTAGAAAAATAAATTGAAACGATTTGGGAGTGTCACTTAACCGTCTTCTCCTTTAATATTGATATATTGATGATATTATAATTTATTGTTGCAATAGTCCTTAATCTTATATATTGAACTAATTAAAGATATTCTCTATGGTACCCTTATACAATTGATTTTAGCTAATGGTACTATTACATTATTGCCTTCTATCCATGTTACCCTCATACATTTAATTTTTCATATATAATACCCTTATATTAAGTAAAAAGTAATATAATTAATTTCAAACCGTAAAACAAATGATATATTTGAAATCTTTGCAAAAATTTACATAAAATAGACTCTTAAATTATGTAAAAAAGAGTTAAAATGAGTGAGATATTAATGGTCAAAGTTTAGTTATGAAGTTTGAATATATCTTAATAATTTTAATTCTGTTTACTTGATTTAATAGTCTATTTCATGTATTTTTTCACAAATATTTCAAATATACGTACAATTTGTTTTTCGGTTTGAAATTAATTTTATTACTTTTTACTTAATATAAGAATATTATATATGGAAAATCAAATATATGATGATATCATGGGTATAAGTCAATAATATAATAACACACTAGAAAAAATCAATTATACAAGGATATTATAGAGAATATCCCAACTATTTTTCCACCGGTTTTAATCTAGGATTGAGGTATTATCAAATCTAACTTAAAATTTTAACATTCTCGTTGGGTCTGAATTGATAATTCATGTATAAATTTATATTGTAACTCTTTAAGCTGTTATATAATACCAATTAATTTTATTTATGTTATTAGTTATATTTTTAAAAAAATTTAGTTTCTAACCAAAGGGATCCCTTTGATTAGAAAGTTACCACTTCATATTATTTGAATACAAAATGTTATAATATATTTAGTCTTATTATATTTTGTTGTCTCATCGACTAATTAATTTTTGATATGTTTGATTTTGGTGGTTTCAGATGTATATGGAAGAAATATCTTGTGAGACAGAGTAGGAAGTTGACCGGTTTCATGTGTCATACGGGCAAGTATAGAGGCTAAGCAACAAAAAGAATTTTAAGTTGTTGTTTTTCAAAAGGCATGTATGCAGTAAAATACTAGTGACATTGAGGACTCACAAAAATAATAAGAAGTTTCAGTATTTTGCTTAATAGCCTTGTTGTAATTAGATGATTTTTCTTGTATTTAGTAGACCACTTTTTTTCCTCCTTGGATTTTTTCTCATAGGATTTTGCTCATGTGGGGATTTAACGAGACCCTTCTTTTAGGGTGTTTTATTTTCAGATATTAAGGTGTTGTTGTCTAAATGTCGGTAGGCAATATGCGTGCACATGCGTCCTTTTTGGTTAGATGATAAATTTGATAAATGAAATATCGAATCGAATTTGGAATCCAAATTTTCGAGAATTGAATCAAGTATCATACGTGGCTGTTTGACTCCAATTTCGAGCCTTAATCTAATATCGAATCGAATTCGGAATCCAAAATACAAACATGCATGTTTAAAGTACATCGACCAAAATGTATTAACTTAGATGATCTATAAGTTCACCACACATTTTAAAAGACCATAGACCATGATATGTTATTAATGCACTTAATAATAATACTTGATCTTATATATTAAAGTAATTATCATGTTAGGGGCCCGATTTGATTTAATTGGATTATATATTATGAATTATTTTATAAACCACTTTTAGTTCCGATTTGACTTACAACCGACGTAAGTCGTACACCTACTTTACATATAACAGCTTTAAAACAAGAAATAGGTATTTGTTTTAATGATCTATCTAAAGTTTATTAATTTAGCTTCAAAATAAATTGCTCAATGCAATATATAAGAACTATATCTTCAATATTTTGTGATCTATAATTCTAAAATACTATTATTAATAAATACGTGAGACAAATTAGTTTTTAATTTGAAATAGGGTTTACATCAGTTGCCTCCCTCCTCCTTTAGCTTTCACCGGTTTTTCCGGTGAAAAGACCCAAATTCTTTAATTTATTTTTGTTTCCTTTAATAATCTTCCTTTTTGGGAAGGATTTCTACCCATTTGATTTGTTTTTTTAGATTTAAATAATTGAAGTTTCGGATTTTCTTTCGTATTCGATTCAAGCGAAATTTATTAGATTCAAAAGTGGACAAATTATCTCTTATTGTGATTTCATTTTTCAGATCTACGTTTTTATTTGAAATTTCAGTTTACAATTTCAGTTTGTTTGCTCTCTTTAGTAAGAGGGTGTTTGTTCTCTTTTTTTTATTGTAAATGTTGACTCTGATTTAGTAATGCAAGTTTATATTAGATTGCATTTATGATCGATAATTCAAACGGGTCGAAACAATGTACGTGTAAATATATCATTTTCAACATTATAACATATCGTTTGATTGTCTCTACATGAAGACTGTCAATTTGATCTATTTTATATTTATTCAACTCGATTGTTTTTCATTATCGAATTAAATCCATTTCTCTTAAAAATAAATAAATAAATACGTAAGAAATGGTCAAATGGACTCTTATTTTTTCTTCGAAGATTTATGTTGCAAGAAGATTGATCTATACGCACATGCATCGCTTTCTGGAAGTGCCGGTGGATAACATTTTCAACCAGATGGAACTGCCAACAAACACTTTAATGGCGAGAAGGACTTGTAGTCATAATCTACGTACCTGACTAGTGAAAAGCATAATATTTTAGTTGAACATGCATACATTGTAATTACTTTACGAAATAAAACCAGCCTCCTTTTCTATTTAAATACTAACATTAATTTATACGTGTACTTATGCTGCATCTACTCCTATATATAATTGCATGTATTATTTATGAACACAGTTACACATAACAAATACTTTTTACAATTAATTAAGCTCGAATTGTTGTTTGTATATGTAAATCAATACTATTGTACTATAGAGGAAATTATATAAATAAATCGATGTTTGTTACAGTGCCATGGTACTGTAAATGTATCATAGGAGAGCAATATATTCAAACAAACTACAGTGATGGATCTGGATAGCATTTAAATGTTGGATTTACAGGTAGGTGTTCAGGCAATTAAATCAGTAACATGGGAATTAAATGCCAACTGCATTGAGAAGAATATTGTATGTGAAAACATGACTGAGATAATCAACAGGGATTTGGCACTTGTATAAATAGTACTCATGTTTTGGTAATTCAAGTATCATATATTCAGTTCAGCTAGCCGTCATTGTTTTTTGTTTAAAGATCGATGATGAAGAGTAATGGTGCAATGAGATCAATATGTGTGTTGTCATTGCTTTGTTTGCATGTTCTTGTAGTGGGTGTTGCTGTGGCTAGAAATGTCAAGCATGTTGGTGAGGAGAAGCTGTTGATTGGTGGTGGTAAGGGTGGTGGATTTGGTGGAGGAGTTGGTGGTGCTGCCGGTGGAGGGCTTGGTGGTGGAGGTGGACTAGGAGGGGGAGGGGGATTAGGAGGTGGAGCTGGAGGAGGTGCTGGTGGAGGACTTGGTGGTGGAGCAGGAGGAGGGACTGGTGGAGGACTTGGTGGTGGAACAGGAGGAGGTGCTGGTGGAGGGCTTGGTGGTGGAGGTGGGCTAGGAGGAGGAGGGGGATTGGGCGGTGGAGCTGGTGGAGGAGGGGGATTAGGCGGTGATGCTGGTGGAGGAGTAGGCGGTGGTGCTGGTGGAGGTTTAGGCGGTGGAGCTGGTGGGGGACATGGACTAGGTGGTGGTGGAGGATTGGGAGGAGGAGGGGGAGCTGGTGGTGGAGGAGGATTAGGAGGTGGATCGGGTAGCGGATTTGGAGGAGGTGCTGGTGCTGGTGGTGGAGTTGGAGGAGGATCAGGTGGTGGATTTGGAGGTGGGGCTGGTGGTGGTGCAGGTGGAGGAGCTGGAGGTGGTGCAGGATTTGGAGGAGGATCAGGGGGAGGAGTCGGTGGCGGTGGAGGAGTCGGTGGCGGTGGAGGAGCTGGTGGCGGTGGAGGATTTGGAGGTGGTGGTGGTGCCGGTGGAGGAGTTGGTGGGGGTGCAGGTGGAGGATTCGGAGGAGGAGCTGGGGGCGGCGGCGGCATTGGACACAGAAACTAGTACTAGTTCATGAGCCAGCTGATCCAACCTTGCATGGTTTATATCCATGCATATTGAGTTACGAGTATTGTTGAAGCACATTACGAAGTGTTTAAATTCATGCAATTATTATATATCTAAGCTTGTAGTAAGTACGTATATCAATTTATATTGATAAATCTTATTTACTCCAAGGAACTAGTCTACTAAATTAACTGCATATTTTGCATGGCTAGCTAGCTTGTTACTATTATGAATAATCTATAAATCAATGCAAAATAAGAATAAAAACCGGTGCATTTGACGATGCACCAAAGCATAAATATAAGAACAATTCTAGAGGTTTTATTTGTTATCAAAATATATCATAGATATCATTATTGTCATCTATTAACTTTTAATTGATTAAAATACAATTAAATAAAAATGTTATGGACTAAAATCTAGAGTTTATTAATTGCGATGTATGTCGGAGCTTATCGAGTTTTAATGGTTGCGCTTGTGTTTTATGACTTAATTTTGCTCTTACAAGATGCCTACGTATCTCAGTGCGTATGAGAATCAAGTCAGACGTAGTTCTAATAATGAGGGGTTAGACCCTTTATATAGATGTGGATAGTCTTAGTATGATATTAGGGTTAGGAACCTTAGCGGACAAAGCACCTCCTTAAAAGATTCTTGATCCTTCTTGTGATAGAAGTAGTTTTCATGTAGAAATATGTTCCCTTGTTGATTGAGGTGACTTAGGGGCTACTCCTTGAAGTAGTTTCCTTATGGTTGGATATTATTAATTAGCTGTGTATTTAGCTAATTAATTAATTACGAAATTTATTTAATAATTAGGGTTTCAGGTCTTATTAAATGAGCCTCCCTTTTGAACCAAACTAGATTTAATTAATGCTACATTAATTGTGTCTTTAGGACTTATTTTTACCCCTATCATTTGCCCCCAATTTCTGCAAAGTGTGCAGGACTTTATAGAAGTTAAGGTTCACAGCCTTTATAACTTCCGGAATTTATCGATGAAGTTAGCCTTTATGGCTTCCAATTTCTTGCTGAAATCCATCTTGTCCTCTAGGATATCCATGAACTTTCTTCTATTTATGGGTAATTTCCCTTAATTTCTAGGAAATTTTCTCTATTTATAGAGTATTTTCCATGATTTATTCGTACTCTCAGGTATTTTTCCTTAATTTCTAGGAATTTCCCTCTATTTATAGAGAATTTTCCGTAATTTATTTTCTTTTAAAATCAATTTTAATGATTTTCTAGCATTTTTCAGTATTATTTTCGACCAGGAATCCTAGTCGAATTCGACCAGAATCCTAGTCGTTTCTTGCTTCAATGTGGAACCCTGGTCGACAGGGATTCCTGGTCGGCCAAGGATCCTTTCTTGGTTCCTGGTCGGTAAGGGTTTCTAGTCTTATACGACTAGGGTTTCTAGTCGTCCGTGGTGTCAATCTTGCCACCTGGTCGTGGGGGATTCCTGGTCGTATCGTAGGGCCAATTGTGGCACCTGATCGTTTAGGATTCCTGGTCGTTTGTTAGACCAGGATTCTAATCGTTTGAAGCGTCAACTGTGGTACCTTCTTGTTGAGGATTCCTGGTCATTTATTCGACCAAGATCCTAGTCGTTTGTAGGCCATTCATTAGCCTCTAGTTGACAGAGATTCCTAGTCATTTTTAGGGCATTCATTGGCTTCTAGTTAATAGGGATTCCTAGTCGTTTATCCCTTCGAGGGTTTTAGTTGTTATTAATTGTTGGGCCTTGGCCCACGGGTCTTTGGGCTTTCCTACGGCCCAAACATTTTTGTCCGTCTGTTCTATTCGAGAGAAAGTTCCAGGTCTCGTCGGTTTTTGGGCCGTATTTTGTTGAGACCCAACACATTTTCGGGCTTTATTTTTACCGGCTATAGGAGGTTTAACCGATTGAGTTACCGCTTGTCTTGGCTATAAATTAGTGAAGTGAAAGTATATTTCCCACTTCTCATTTTCTCAGTAAAATTCTCTCAAAATTTCTCTCTAGAGCTTTCTAGCCAAGGCGATTTCCGGCGACTTTTTCCAATCAATCTTCATCTTCATTTTTCAAGCCTTCTTTCGATCAACATCAATGGCCGATCACGATACAGCTCAACAAAGACTTCTGTCCAGGGCGGCCAAAAGAGGTAATGTAGGTGTTGTAAACCCAGTTTTTTCTTCGATTTCTGAGTTGCTACAAACCATGGGTGATGAATTCCCCACTTTAGCAGAGTTGGACGCCTTTAAATAATCAAATATTTTTACAAACCAAGTCCATTGTGACAAATTTACTAAGTTGTATAAGTTGCCCCTGGTTACAGATTTATTTTAACTGAACCTAGTGATCGGGCTTGCCATTGGCGGTCCAATTGTTGGTCCCTGAATTTACTCACAGAATTTTGGATTTAAAAATATTATTTTAATTAATCATGAAATATTAATTTTAATAAAATATTGTTCAAGTAGAAGATATGATTTTTAATTTGAAATGTATTACAAAATTAATATGATGAAAGTGTAAATAACTGTTTAAAATTCTAGAATGATTTTGACATGAATTGTTCTAAATTAACAATTATAATTCAAACCAGCACAAAATCTGTGAATATTATAATTAGACAAATGATTGAATTTGAATATTTTCAACAACAACATTATGAAGCCATTAGCCTCATATTCATAGAGGTTTAAGATGATAAGACTTTTCTAACAAGACTTCTAAATGATAATTAATTATTCCTTCAGACTTTTGATAAATCAGTGGGCAAGACCTTCTAAATTCGGTAAGACCTTTACAGAACTCGGTAAGACTTTTTTCAAGCTCCAGTAAGACCTTTTTCACTTTAAAATTCGGTAAGACTTTCTCTTACTTGCATCTTCAAGGCCTTTTCAATTGTAATATTCCGTAAGACTTTTCTTATTGCTAGGTAAGACTTTCTTCCAAGGACTCCAAGACCTTTTATAGTCTTATTTTGGTAAGACCTTTTATAGTCTTATTTTCAAATGGGTTGCAACAACACTTATTTAAATGTTGAATAAAATGTTCTTTTAACTTAATTAATTCCACCAATTTTAATTAATTAATTTATAAATTAAATTAATTCAATATGAATTAATTTAAGTAGATAAATTAAATAATTAATCAACTTTTGATAGTAGAATTAATTCGTTTCTTTACTGCACAACCATTGTAGATTTGACTTGAGTCTTTCCGTCTTTACCGTACCGTATGTCTGAAAATCACTTGTACTTGATGTCGAACCTTCATCTATATAGTTGACACACAATGTACTGCCTGTTTCATTTGTGTCATAATAGAATAAATATTCTCCAGCTTTTAACATTAAATCTGTGATCTTCTGTCTTGTTCTCGCTTCTTTCTTTATCTCTATAATTTTCTTTTCTTGGAATCTTTCTGTAGTAGCCACTTAAAATCTTCTGTATCTTCTAAACTCTTATTGTTAGGCCTCAGAAGTATCGTAAAAGGGGAGTTGAATACGATATTCACAATAATTTAAATTCTTTTCATAATTTGCTAACAAATAAAATATTGTTTCAGAGTGGGTTCGAGTCCGTGTAGTGTTTAGGGGAATTGCTTAATAATTTTATGTATTTAGGAATATATCTTTAATAATTTTATGGTTATAGAAAATTATCAAGTAATTTACATGACAGGATTCAGGGAATATATCTTTGTATAAATATAAACCTTGAGGGGTGGTTGCTATACCCGATAAATAAACCGGTTTCCGAAGAACAAATTTGTTCTTCGCTTCTAACACAAAGATAAACTTAGTTTCCTATACAAGTATATCGAAACCAGTACAAAGGAAACTAAGACTGTAGAGAGTGATATATAGTGGTCCTGAATATTTTTATTAAAGGACTGATCCTTAATATCTAACCAGTGAAGAGGTATGTGTATGGCTGTATATTTGTCCCTTCCCCGACCATGACTACTTTCACTGGGTTTTTTTGTGTTGGCGAAGACAACTGAATCAAATGAATAGATCTCCTTATTTTTGTGTGTAGACTTTTTCAACCTGTATATGTGGCCTGTTGTGAGCCAAGTAAATTGAAATTGCTTCCATTATCTTTTACTAACAATTGGAGTTTGAGTGAATAAAAATCACCGAGTCTATGAATAACAATCAGAATGTAATTGATTTATTTAAATCAATTGATTTAACTAAATCAATAACAATCGAAATAATAAGTGATCGTACTCCATAACAATCAGAAGATGTCATGCATACATCAATTGATTATTATGTTAGAGTGATAAAAATCAATGCATGGCAACTCCTTTTGATTGGTAACAATTGGCATGTAATTCTTGAAAGAGCCTTTGACTTGCTAACAATCAATGACTTTTCTTTGCTATAACAATCAGGTGATGTCATCCACATGTCTTAACAATCGGGTGATGTCATCCACATGTCTTAACAATTGGCCAATTCAACTGTTTTGTCCTTAGAATATATTCTTGTCTTTAATAAAACAACATTCTGCCTTGAATCAAATTCTCTTGATTTATCTTTTATCTATAGCGCTTACTCCTGGTAATTATATTGAAGCGCTTCCAACCTGTTTTTTTGTGTCTGATTGAAATTCCTTAACCAATTCTTCTATTTCTCAGATGTAGTTCCCAATATCTTTTGTGCTGACGTTTAGTACAACTGGTCTGGTTCACAAATGACTAACGCGATCTTGATCAACACATCTTCTTGACTATACAATTGGCTTTATTCCTTGTTGATAAACGAATGCTTCTGTTGTAAGTACATTCGAATCCTCTAGCACTTATACTGAACCAAGAACATATCTGAAACCCTGAAAGTCTTCGAACTTTATCATTTACCAAAGTCTGAATATATGAATGAACTTCCTCCAACAATCTATTTTACACTCCAAGATTTCATCTAATATTTTAATTCTTTGTATTTGCCGTATATTCAATCTTCTCAATTCATGTACTTGAGTTCTACAAATTATTGCTTAACTAATTCACAGACAATGATTAAGATTAATCATTGTTGGATCACTAGAATATCTCTGGTACTTAGAAAACTGCTTCATTGCTTCCACATTCTTCAATACTTCAACCTTTATTCTTTAGTGAGGTATGAACATATTAATGAACTTCTTTCAGTGAGCTAATGCTTCAAGTTTATAGATGTCTTCTTTATCCTTTGTCTTTACCAAGTCTTCATGTCTTCCTGATTCTGGTGATACCTTCATATTATTTACGCATCATGTTCTTGTGTTGAGTTATAACCCTACGTAACATATAGGTCTATACATATAGCCTTACAATCTCCCTCTATTTGTTTGTTAGAGATTAACAAGCAAATCCCTAGAGGATAACTCAACTAACTATAAGAAAACATAAATGCCCTAGACTTGTAAATAATACTACTTGGGTTCTGGATCATATAATATATTTCCAGATTTCTATAAATTACAGAGAGATAAAAATGATTGTTCCTTTAGCTCTAAACACATCTTCAATAGATATCATCTTCATTCTTCTATTTTGAGCTTTCTCTACTTCAAAATCCTTCATAGAAATGTTCCCTTTTCAGGGTCTAGAAATGTTCTTTCTAGGAGGGTCACCACATTGGATTTTGTAATGAATGTCAGTTGAGAACCCGTGATTCCCTCAATATCCTGTGAAGGCATGTCCCGCACATGATCTACATGTGAAGGCAGATGCATTTATGCGATCTCAACAACTTCATCTACCGTAATAAATGGTAAATAAAGAAGTTGGCGGGTGTTGCCTATACCTTTTATTGTGCACTCCTTGCAATATATTCCTAGAATTTATCTATTTAGGCTTACCATCAGCGTGATTGCCGATGGTGTGTCTGACTCATTACAAGGTGCTCTGACTGACGAACAAATTTCAATGGACTCACCATATTGAGAGAATGATTCCAAAGACAGTTTTATTGCCTTTTCAGCTCTGCATCCTTTTGAGAAGATTCAGACGAGCTTACAGTTACCTCATTTATATACTACTTTTTTTCTCTAGAGATAGAGCCATGGGTGCACTTTCGACTTCATCCTTATTTGCTACATCAAGTGCAGTTTCTCCATAATCAACCTCTACCTTACATAAGTTCTTTATATCTCCAGGGGTTGAAAAAAGAAAGTGGATGAATCAGTATTTGGTACTATGGTCTGAGTAAGAGATTGATGAGTTTTCAACCTCTTGGTCAACTTCTAAAATCATTGAGGGCTAAACGAATAGAGTCAACAAGATAAAAAGATATTCATATTATCATTCCGAAACATATTTTACATCTCAGAGAGAAGGAAAAATATAATAAGGAATGATAATGGATTGCAATAAAGCACTTTCAGTAAAAGAGTTTTGTCGGAACAAAAATTTATCATTAAGAGCATGATATGAAATTTCTTTAAGATACGTTCCCATAATAAAACGCGGGAAGTTGTATCAGAGAAGAAAGTTTATATCCTTTATGAATTTCCTACAAGACAAACTTCCCATAATAAATTGCGGGAATTTACACCAAAGAAGAAATTCAACTCTCTTACCAAATTATATCTTGATAAAATGAATCATTTCAATTAAACCTTAACACTATACATTTTGAAAATAGTTTTTCAAAACATCCTTATCAGATAAAGGACTATGATTTTTTGACTCATAATTAAATTATGATTTACATCATTTTCGTCCATCTAATAGTATCTCCGACTTAAAACAATGATATATGACAATTGGGGTTGGATGTATGCTTAGCAATACAATACAAGGTCTTCAAAGCAACAACCACTATTTTGGTACTATGAATCAATGTGGAACATACATTTAAACAAATATTTGAAAATAAATAATTTTACATATGGATGGTACCTCAAAGTAAAACCTATTTCTCCAAATAAAATAGCATTGACAATATTAGGTTTAATCATAAAGTTTCTGCCACTTTAAAAAGAAAAATTAAGAGAGAAAAATATTTTAAAAATATAGCATTTAAAACTAGCTTTGGAGAGAGGATAAAAGATTTAGAGAAAGATTATCCTCAAGAAAAATTGATTCACACCCAAGGTTTTGGAAAATAAAGTAAGGCTGTAAATCAAAATATTTTCAAAAGAGAAGTTTTGAAAAAGAATTTTGATGTTTTCTTTCTTTAAAACCGATAAAGTGAATGTATTGTAGGATAAAACATTTTGAAAAAGAAATAGACAAAAAATTTCTTTTGAATACATTCAGGTTTAAAATTCAGTTAAAGAAAGAGAACTAAATATACTAATACTAACGAATTTTTTAAAAACTAATTTTTACTTAGAATAAAGACTAAACAAATCCTTTAGTATTAATATATCATAATTATTTTGTAGTAAAATATTAATCAATTATCACCGAGTAATAAAATATAATATTTATACTACAAATAATTATGCTACAAATTTATTTTAATTTACTTAAATCATGGAACTGATATATCACTTGATTGTTTTATATCATCATAATTTAAATATATCAAAATAAATTAAATACTTATGTTGTACTAAACAATTACCATAAACATGCATATATAACAAATAAACAGTCAATCCTTCAGTAGAATAATAAGCATTAAGACATATTTTTATTATTAATGATTTTTAGACAAATAACATGTATTATCACTAATATTAAAAATCTCAAAATTAATTGTAAGGAAACATTCACAGAATATCATTACTTCATCAACAGTGATATTTATCAATAATTTTAAAATGCAAGTAATTATGCTTCTAATATTTCATCAAATTAAAATTATGAAACTAATAAATATTGAATCGTTTCAATTCATAATTTTAATTAGATAAAATAATTTTGCTAAAAACTAAATATTCATAAAACTGAACATTAGTATTTAACTTCCTACGCTATATCTAATAATTTTCACACAAGCATATTACAATTATATTCATAACAATTATTAGTGATATACGTAATCTCAAGAAAATAGTTGAAAAGAACATCACAAGTCCTTTAAATATTGACATTTAATACTCATGATTCTTATAATAGTTCCTCGCAAATAAAATCAGATTTTAGAAATATTTCCTAAGTATATAAAATATTGAGTATTTTATACACATGACTTAGAAAATACTTCAGCTTTCAATATTAGTGATTTTTGAAATATGCATTAATTACTTAGAACAAAAATTCTAAATAATATTAATAATACCAAAACTGTCACAATTATTTGTAATAAATATTAAAAGTATCAAAGCAAAATATCATATCAATTAAGCAAGATATCGTTGACTAGTACTCATCAAATATTTAACACACAAATAATTATGCTGCTAACTTATGCTAGAACATTTAACTATCACATGTGCATAAAACATTATAAGCATGATAATTAAACTAGTAGAACAAAATACGAGATACTAGTTTTAAATAAATTCACAAGTCCTTTAAATATGGAAAACTTTAATACTTTTGAACTCATTTAAGAATTGCTTACAGATGTGATTTCCAACAAATATGCAAATAAATAATATCTTAAGTTCACTAACTAACTTAGACAAAATGAATTTATCAAGTTGTTTAACAAATATCTGCAAGTTATTCTATTAAAGACAACTCTCGAAAGAAATGATACCTGGTGTTAGGGGTGAGCAAAAAACTGAATAAGAATCGAAATCGATCCGAAATCGATCCGAAGAAAATCGAAACCGAAAAAACCGATCCAAAACTAAAAAATAAAAAACTGAACCGATTGATCGGTTTCGGTTATAGGTTAAAATCGAACTAAAAAAACTAAACCGAATGATAATTAAAATAAATAAATTCATTATATATAATTTATATATATAGGGTAAGAGGTATCTACCGTTATCTTTAGAAAATTTC
This sequence comes from Oenanthe sinensis, assembly GCA_028671895.1. Classification (NCBI taxonomy): domain Eukaryota; kingdom Viridiplantae; phylum Streptophyta; class Magnoliopsida; order Apiales; family Apiaceae; genus Oenanthe; species Oenanthe sinensis. Next base: position 26,711,897 of record CM053813.1, on the reverse strand, counting down.
CTAAAGTTAATTATATAAAACTACATCATTTTTACTCTATTAGAAAATTCTAAAATTAATTTTGAGTTATAGCTGTATACAAGAGTTGTCTCTCTTATAAATGAAGCAATATAAATCACAATATATATTCATAATTCATTGTTTAAAGTAAACTATTCTGTTGAAAATCTCCTGATCAGTATATACAATGTCGATTGACTTCACAATTAAAAATGCGATAGTTAATTAGAGTTGCATATTTGAATATTTGTATGAGAAGACATGATTCTGATGATAAAAAGTTTATATAAATTCATTAAAGTTTCTTACATGTTACAGTAAGTTTAACTTGTTACAGTTTATTATCTTTTTTTGTTATGTTATTATGTGGAATGTGATTCAAATATTTGAATATAAATATATAATAATTTAAATTATATACTTTTTCATTTTTCTTTATCCAGTTTTTAACCGAAACCGAACCGAAAAAAACTGAACCTGTCTTTTTAAAACCGAAACCAAAACCGATGGTTCGATTGTGGTTACGGTTTTTAATTTTTAAAATTGATGATATGCGATTCCGGTTTTAGCCAAAAATCGAGCCGAACCGAACCGTGCTCTCCCCTACCTAGTGTCCATGCGCTTGTTCCTTAAGTGGTGTAGAGAGTGTCCAACAAAGTTGTTGAAGTATAGTTTTCTTGTCCAGAAGATCAAAGCATCATATTCACCAGCTGCTTTAAATTTCGCCTTTGCTGCAACTAGGTATGTTGAATGCTTCCTCTTATTTCAACAAGAAATCAATTTCTTCAATGAAATTGACAGCTTCTAGGAATGACTTCCTTGTCTTTCTTATAACCTGCATCATCTATATTTATATAGCCAATTAGGTTAAACCTATTATCTTTAGTGTACCATATTCGAAGAATTGATGATCCCTTAAAATATCTAACAATTCATGCCTGAGTTATAAGATAAGATTATCTAGTATCCACTTGAAAACTTGCACATAGGCATATATTGAGAATAAAATATATGTTCTATTTGCACTTGAATAATTAATGATGTGATCATACCTCTATAGCTTGTCACTTCAGTTCATATACCTGATTTGCACTGACTAAACTTAGTGGTTTGTTGGAAATAAGTCTTTCAAGTTCTAGAATCTTCCAAATTGCACATCTTCAAAAGATCTTTGACTTACTTTAATTCCCATCATTCTTTTGAACTACTTGTAATCAAAAAAGAATTGTAATGTGTCCAGCATGCTCATCTTTTACCTACTCTGCATTAACTTAACAAAAATCTCTTGCCTAATTTTCATTAGTAGACCCACATATAATATAATCATGGTATACTTGCATTAATATTATATTATGTGTGTGCCTTATATTATATATATATATATATATATATATAACAATCTTACCAAAATCATTTCTATGTAATACACAAGTTAGAATGTCATACCATGTCCTTAACGATTTGCTTGAATTCCTAACTCCATTCATAGAGAGCTTGTGAAGAGAATGATATACAAATTCCAATGTATCTGCAACATCAAAGTCCAAGAGTTATACATCAACTTCAATTCCTAACTCACCAATTAGGAGTGTATTTATTTACATTCATTTGATATATATATATATATATATATATATATATATATATATATATATATATATATATATATATATATAACAATCTTACCAAAATCATTTCTATGTAATACACAAGTTAGAATGTCATACCATGTCCTTGACGATTTGCTTGAATTCCTAACTCCATTCATAGAGAGCTTGTGAAGAGAATGATATACAAATTCCAATGTATCTGCAACATCAAAGTCCAAGAGTTATACATCAACTTCAATTCCTAACTCACTAATTAGGAGTGTATTTTTTCACATTCATTTGATAGATATTCATGATTAAATGCTCAACAGGTTCTAGGAATATCTTATTATTAGGTCATCAACTTTTTCAGCTCTAATATGATCAAGTCTCGTCACTGGTGGTTATAGTTAGATCTTGAAAGTCCCGAAGATTCTATTTCCATCATCATCAATACCTTCTATTTGATAATAACCTGTATCAACCAGTTTGGCTTTGTCCTCGTAACAATGCCAATAATCATCTAGTCTCTGAAAACTCTTACAATACAAAATACCGCCTCGTCTTGTGGTCTAGGTTCTAGCTTCAGTAAATTCTGCCTTTCAAACTAATTGAGATCGTCTTGCATTACAATCACCCAATCTGGATCAATCAGTGCATCTTCACTCTTCTTTGGGATACCAACTTTTAACAATTGTTCTTTAACGAAGAATGTCGATTTACTCTGCATATCACTTCTAGTCTTTACTACAGTATCCGGATCACTAAGAACTAGACTCCGAGAATGACTTTCATTCCAAACCCTTTGTCTCGGCAGATATGTTCTTAATGTATTCCTTTGATCTTCATTATGTTGAGTATGACTAGTAGATCCTTGTTTTGTTTCTCCCCCTGAGTTGCTGCTATGATGTGTTGAAGATCCTTCATCTTATTCAGTGGTTCTGTTAGGGATTGTGATATTAACATTATAATCAACTATAAGTTACTTAGATTAATTAGAAATTATCTAAGTAAAATATACTGCCATATGTATATTGATAGTATGTTTTGTTGTCATTTGTAACAGTATGTTTAAAAGCCAAGTAGGTGACGGTAAGTCTCAATAGTTACTATCTTGTACAAATACAATAACATGATCCAAGAAGTAGAAGTTCACAAAGTGTTCAGGCACAACATGAGTCAATACTTTGACAGTAACATTGTACAATTGAAGCCTATGACAGTATAATCAAGTGACAACACAATTGGAACAGATGACATCAACTATTCCTTTGACAGTAAACTTGACCGAGAATGAAGATTTGAAGACAACAAGTTTTACTAACAACAACTATTCCTTTGACAGTAAACTTGGCAGAGAATGAAGATTTAAAGACAACGAATTTTACTAATAATAACTTTGGCGGGAATAATTGACAACAACATTAGCAGGGATAGTTGACAGTAGCTTTGGATGACAACATGTTTCATGGACTATCAAACTTGATAGTAAAGTATACGGAGTCAAAGATACTGTCACCAAAGGGAAGCTGACAGTCTGTTCCAGGTAGCAGATTAGATAGTAATAACACAAGGAATGATTTAGACATTACTATCTAGTCTGTCAAGTCTACTACTGCAACCTGGGAGAAGCCAAACAAAAGATAAAGCGTGCCCAAAGAGTCAAGGATATCTGTACATCTCAGAACAGCTTTATCTATAAATAGAATGAAGACAAATTTGAATGGAAAAAACAAAGATTCTATTTCAAGCTTTGTTCTAAGAACAAGGGAAATTACACTTATAAGTGGGATATGTGTTTCAGTATAATACACATATCTCACAAGTACTTTAACGAATGCAACTGAGCTAGATTTTCTTTCAAGCAAGAAACATTAGCAAATCCTTTGTTCTTGTTTCTTTGTAGCTGGAATTATTTTCCAGTCAGTTGTAGCAAACAAAAATTAATAAAATTAATTTTTGAAGTTAAACAGTTATTTTTAATTGTTTGCTTTTCGTTGTCTGTATTTCTACTTGAGACTACTTCTTGTTTATTGTTAGCGAGATTAGTGATAATTTATCAAGTTGCATTCAACCCCCCTTCTGCAACACTCATACTGTTTAAAAACTGGTATCAGAGCAGCATGTTAGATATACATAACCTGAAAATATCTAAACATGAGTGCACAGAAAGTAAGCATCATAGGAATACCCACTTTTGACAAAGAACACTACAACTTTTGGGAAAAAATGATGTTGTTCAAAAAGACAACCAACCCACTTTACCCTGGAATTCTGAAAAATGGTCCTTTTGTTCATCAAACATATGTACCTAAAACTACAGTAGATGGTGAAACAATACCAACCTACTGTTCTAAAAAAAGTTTCAGAGTACAGTGACACTGAAAAAGAAAAAGTATCTCTGGATGACCGCTTACAATTTATCATTATAGAAGCACTTGACAATGTCATGTACAACAACATTGTCAACTGCACCAGTGCCAAGCAAATATGGGAAACCATTGAGATACTCTGTGAAGGAACAGAAGAAGTAAAGGAAAATCAAAGACAAATATTGATGTGTCAGTATGAGGATTTTATGGCCAAACCAAATGAAGGGTTGACTGAGATGTTTAAGAGGTTCAACAGGTTGATAAATGACCTGCAGCTGCATGAAAAGTTTTATGACAAGAAGGAAGTTAACATGAAATTCATGTTGACACTTTCTGACCATCTGGAGTATAAGGTTACTGCCATAAGAGAAGGAAGTGATTTATCAAAAGTTTCTCTTAAAACTTTATATGGCATACTTAAAACCTATGAGCTAGAGCTGTTATAAAAGAGAGCTATTCAGTCTAGTCAAAGAGGAAAGATGGCCAACACATCAAATGCTCTAGTAGCTCAAAATCCACAGATGATGTAGCTCCAAGAGTCTCAACATCAACATCAAATCAAGATTGAAGAAGTCACAGATGAAGATGAAAGTGTGACTTTTGAACTCAAGGATGGTGATGAAGATGAGTTCTACACTTTGGAAGAACTAGATAACATGGAAAACAAAATAATGGCCTACATGGCAAGGAAGTTCTCCAATCTGAGATCCAAAAAGAACAAAGCTTTTAAACCCAGAGGACAAAGCTCCAGGTTCAATAAATCAAATACTTCAAAACCTGGAGGAAGTGGCAAAGGTGGATACAAAACATGTATGGTGGATAGATCCAAGATAAGGTATTACAACTGCAATGAAATGGGGCATTTTGCAATAGAATGGAAAAATCCAAAACAAGTGAGAAGAAATGACAATGACTATAAGGAACTCAAAGAAAATTATGATGCCTTGCTTAAAAAACAACAAGGAAGGGCTTTTATGGCTGAAGGCAAGTATTGGGAAGATTCTGGTTATGAAGATGAGGAAGAATATGAAAATCTTGCTCTCATGTAAAACTCTGGAGATGGTTTTTCCACTTCATCAAATCAGGTACCCATTCTTACTATTGTTGGTACGAATACATCTCAGTATAAGAAAACTGTTGAAAGTTTAAGTTCTGAAATTCTCAATATTCATACAAGCATGCTAGCTGCTAATGAGGAGATTGTCAAACTGTCTAGTGCTAATGAGTTATTGAGAATTAAGAATCATGAAATAGAACTTAAACAAAATTCTTTTGAGTCCTTGAAACAAGAAAAATGAGATTCTTAAAAATAAGGTAGTTTGTGCTTTCCAGATTGAGGAGTTTATCAAAAAATAGATTTTTGAGAATGAACTCAAAATCAAGGCTTACAAGAATTCTTCTTCCCTGTTAAAATCATACCATGATGATAATACTGATAATCAAAAGATTGGTATAGGGTTTAACTATGAAAAGAAAAATGGTAAGCAACATACTATAGAGGAAGACATCAAACATACTGTCAAACCTTCCATTCTAAAGAAAGTTAAGAATCCCATGTTTAAAAAGGCAGAATTTGAATTTGATGAGGAATCATTAGTGATCGAACAAGAATTATATGACGAGGACAATGAATCTGTCACCAAGTCTCTTAAGGTAAAAGATACTGTCAAAATCTCCAAGACAATTAGTTTTGACCTTGACAGTAACAAGAGTTTAAAAGATGCTGTCAACACTGGCAAGACAGTAAGTTTAAAAGATGCTGTCAAGACTCTGAGATCAAATCTTACTATCATGACAACTTCATCTAAACCTACTATCAACACCAGTATGACAATAATATTTAAAAATATTATCATGAAGACCAAGAAGAACAGAAATGGAAAACTAGGAATAAACAAGAAGAACAATTATTGCCATATTCTTAATGCTCTTAGAAAATTATATGACAATTGTGGGTCTTCTAGTCATCTAACTCATGTCTGCAACAAAAGCAAGTCCAGTGTCAAGAATGCTACACCTGTTAATGGAAATTTACACAGCATGCCTTTAAAGAACAGACAAGTATCTCACTGTGGTGATATTGATTGCATTTCGTGTAGAATGAATTTGATGTGTATTTGCTTTAACATGACTTTTTCTAATAATCAAGTATATCTGCATAAGAATTTTAAAAATGAAAAGGCAAAGACTCAAAGTCCTCCTAAAGTTAAGATGAACAAGCCACCCAAGAACAAGGCTATCAAACCAGTTATCAAAACTGAATGGGTAGCTACAGGAGTCATGCTCAAAGCAAAAGAAAGAATTGTAACTGATCCAAATTCAAACTGTAAACTAGCTAAGCTAAATGGACCCAATGAAAGTTGGGTACCAAAAGAAACTTGAAATATTTACTTTGCAGGGCAACAAGAAAAATAAAAGAATCATGTGGATCATTGACAGTGGATGCTCAGGACACATGACAGGTGATAAAGCCCTGTTAGCACAGTTTAAGGAAATGGTTGGCCCTTACGTAACCTTTAGTGACAACAACATTGGTTTCACAATGGAATATGGCATACTGAAAATTAGAAACTTGAAGATAGAGAAAATTGTTCTAGGAAATGGTTTAAAGCACATTTTATTGATTGTCACTCAATTTTGTGAAAGATGATTTAAAGTTGGTTTTGATCAGGATAGATGCTTCATTATCTACAAGAAGACATGAGAAGAAGCTCTTCAAGGAGTAAGGAAAAGAAGCCTCTTCATAGCTGATTTGGATTCAATAAGAAAAGTCAAAGTCTACTGTTTTTACAGTAAGGCTTATAACAACCCAAGCCCACAACTTAACGCATACCGGACCCAACAACCCACCACAGGTCAGCCAAAAAAAACTAGCAATTTGGTATACATTTGTTGTTGACTTGTCCTTATAAAGGGCCCAAATATACTCAATCTATTCGATGTGGGATGTTAAACACACCCCACCTTATTGGGTTGATGTCCTCGTCGAGTTCACAGATAAACTTACAGTACCCGGGCAGTGCCTTAGCACTTTAGGCCAGGTATGGCTCTGATACCATTTATAACAACCAAAGCCCAAAACTTAATGCATACCGGACCCAACAACCCACCATAGGTCAGCCCAAAAGAACTAGCAATTTGGTATAAATTAGTTATTGACTTGTCCTTATAAAGGGCCCAAACATACTCAATCTATTCGATGTGGGATGTTACAAGCTTCTCCATCTGAGAGTTGGTTGTGGCACAAGAAGCTTTCCCATTTAAACTTTAAAGTATTGAAATATCTAATGAAGAGAGAGTTGATGAAAGGGCTTCCTCAACTTGAATTCTGTCAAGAAGAATTGTGTGAGGATTACCAAGCCACTCATAAAAGCACTCCAAGTGGTTCAATTAATGAAGCATTTCAACTTATTCACATGGACTTATTTGGTCTGTGAATGTGCAATCACTGGCAAGAAAAATGTATGCCTTAGTGATGGTTGATGATTTTTCAAGATACACTTGGGTGAGGTTCCTAGCAACTAAGGATGCAGCTGCTAAAGAGATTATTAATTCTATAAGGGCTCTTGACAATAATCCCAAATACAAGGTGCAGACCTTAAGAAGTGACGATGGTACTGAGTTCAAAAACAATATCATGAATGATTTCTGCAAAGACAATGATATCACTCAACAATTTTCTACACCAAGGATACCCCAACAAAATGGTGTTGTGGAAAGAAAGAACAAAACTCTTATTGAGGCTACAAGAATAATGTTGAGTGAAGCAAAAATTCTTACTTATTTATGGGGGTGAAGCAATCAATACAGCATGTTATACTCAAAATAGGACTGTAGTCAACAAGACCTTTGGAAAGACACTCTATGAATTGCTCACAGGAAGGAAACCTACTGTCAATTACTTTTATGTCTTTGGAAGCAAGTGATACTTCATGAAAGATTCAACTGAGATCAAAGGAAAATTTGATACTAAAACACATGAAGGAATCTTCATGGGGTATGATATTGACATGACTGCATACAGAGTCTACATCATTGATCACAAGACTGTGGAGGGGAGTATAAATGTCACCTTTGATGAAACTAAATTTCCTGGAGTTGAAGCAAGTCAAGAAACAGAACCCTTAGCCTTTGAAAATCAAGGTTATCTAGAAGAGATTGATGAAGACTCACCAAAAGTTGATCACACAATTTTCGGTCCAACAATTGTTCCTATCCAGTCTGGAGACAATGAAGGAACTGCTCAAACAACTCATCTTTCTGGGAATGTTCCCATGAATAGTGGACTTGAAGAAATTGATACTATCAATAGTGCAAGAGCTAAAGATGATTTCAACCAACAAGGTGTTGAAGACTCTAGTAACTCTCTAGGAGAAACAAAATGTAACCGAGATGACACTAATGATCTAATCATTGGTGATCCAGGAACTGGAGTCAAAACAAGAAGAAATGTTGCTAATGAATGCATGTATTCTTGTTTCCTTTCTCAAACTGAACCCAAAACTCTAGAAGAAGCATTGACTGATTCAGATTGAATTAATGTCATGCAAGAAGAGCTAAATTAATTTGAAAGAAGTTGTGTTTGAGAATTGGTTCCTAGACCAAAGAACAAATCTGTAATAGGCACCAAATGGGTTTATAGGAACAAGGTGGATGATTGTGGTACTATCACAAGAAACAAAACAAGGCTGGTGGCAAAAGGTTACTATCAACAGAAAGGGATTGATTATGAAGAAACATTTACTCATGTTGCCAGACTTGAGGTAATAAGAATCTTTTTGGCTTTTGCTGTATTCAATAACTTCAAGGTTTTTCAAGTGGATGTTAAAAGTGCTTTCCTTAATGGAGAGCTAGAAGAAGAAGTGTATGTTGAACAGACCCCAGGGTTTGAAGATTAAAAAATGAAGAACTTTGAGTACAGACTACTCAAGGCATTATATGGTCTAAAGCAAGCACCAAGGGCATGGTATGATACTTTTTCCAAATTTATTCTTGATAACAACTTTACAGGAGGGATTGTGGTTAAAACTTTTTTCTACAAAAAGCATGGAAATGATATCATTCTAGTCCAATTATATGTTGATGACATCATATCTGTGGCTCAACAAATGAAGATTTATGCAAGAAATTCTCAGAGTTAATGCAGAACAAATATGATATGAGTATGATGGGTGAATTGGTATTCTTTCTTGGACTTCAAATCTATCAAAAATAAGATGGAATATTTATTTGCCAAACTAAGTATGTCAAGGATCTTTTGAAAAGATTCAATATGGAAGACTCATCTCCTGCAAAGACTCCAATCTCAACTGTAAATCAACTTGACAAGGATTCAAAAGGAAAGAAGGTGGACAACAAGATGTATAGAGGAATGATTGGCTCTCTTCTCTACCTAACAGCTAGCAGACTTGGCATCATGTTTGTAACAAGGTTATGTGCAAGGTTCCAGTCTGATCCAAAGGAGTCTCACTTAATGGCAGTAAAAAGAATCTTTAGATAATTAAAAGGCACTCAAGATTTAGGCCTTTGGTATCATAAAGAATCAAGTTTTGACATGGTTGGATATTCAGACTCAGACTATGCTGGTTGTAGAAGAGACATGAAGAGTACAACAGGAAGCTATCAATTTTTAGGAGAAAGATTGGTTTCATGGTTTAGCAAGAAGCAGCATTCAGTGTCAAATTCAACTGCAGAGGCTGAATACATTACAGCTAGTGGTTACTGTGCTCAGTTACTTTGGATGAGGAACCAGCTATTGGACTATGGGTTGACTCTGCAAGGAATTCTTATCTTTTGTGACAATACTAGTGCCATAGAAATTTTTAAGAATCCTGTTCAACACTCCAAAACTAAGCACATTGACATCAGACATCATTTCATTCGAGAGCATGTGGAGGAAGGCACAATAAAGCTGATCTATGTGCCCACTGAGAAATAACTTGCAGATATTTTTACCAAACCATTGGATGAAAAGACATTCAACAGGCTAGTGATTGAATTGGGTATGCTAAATTTATCCTGTTAATGTAATTCTTTTTAGTTGATCAAAAAATTTAGTTAACTGAAATTCACTGTGAATTAATGGTCTATTGAGGTGTTTTGATTTATGTCACAATGGATACAACACATGATGATATTTCACTGAGAGGTTAGCTAACTTATTTTTAAATAACTTAATTCATATGAAGTAAATAAAAAGTACTGTCAAGATTCTTGACAGTATATTTTATCCATACTTTCATATAGTAATAAGTTATTGTCAATCGTTTGAGAAGTCTTGACAGCATAGTATGCGGGACTGAAACATACTGTCATAAACTTTATAAACTTACTGTCAGTATCTATTGACAGTATAGTTTTCCAAACCTCCCGCATAACATATTGTCAACAAGTAATTTTGGGATTAATTATTTAATCGTATATATTCAAATATGTCCCTTATTACTAATGTAATGTCAAGAGTGTTTATGATTTCTAGCGTAGAAGTTACTGTCAAGAAGCGAATGGATCAATAGATACAACTGTCAAATCAATAGATTAAAATTCAGCCTTGACAGCTAATTTTTCATATCATATATATATACAAACAGTTAAAATCTCTCTCACTCTTTACTTCTATTTAAACTCTCAAATACTTTAACGCCCTAAAAACACTCTACTCTTTCTCTACAACTTATTCTCTAAACTTCTCTATATTTCTAAATCTTCAAACTCTTAACCATGTATGGACCTCAAATCATTTGCTCTCTTGCCCAAACCAACTTCACCACAATGGCTTCAGTGGATGAAACTATTGAAGCCTTCAAACCCCTTGTTGGTTTCATGAACAACTCATATCTCTTGTTTGCTCTCAACAATAGTCCTATGTTGGAGATACTAAGACTATCACAGTTGTGGACCTTTGCAACTTGTGAGGGGGGCAGGACACAAGCTTCATCAAGTTTCAAATTAATGAGACCTCCTACACCATTGACTCAACTCATGTCAACACTGCTCTCCACGTCGAAGCTGAGAATGATGTCCCTTTTCAGGAGCCTACTAGTGAAGAACAACTCTCAAAGTTCTTCAAGATGATTGGGTACTGGACTCAAGACAAGCCCTGATAGTGATGATTAATACCCATCAGGTGGCATGGATAGAAAATACTTGAACAAAGAGTGGAGCATGATTCTAGATGCTGTCACTAGAGCCATGTCTAGCAAGACAAGTGTCTAGAATGAAGTGCTAGCCTACATCAGGAAGATTATGCATTGCATGTTGCACAACTACAGAATTGATATTGGAAAACTCCCGATGCCACTATTCAAGTTGGTGTTTGGCAAGAAGGATAGCAGAAAGCCGGTAATCTATTATCCTAGATTTTTTATGCTTATTATCAATTCTGTAGTAGGCATACTTAATCTAGACAATGTGCAATGCATGGAGTCCCCAACATTAAGGAAAAACACCCATTCTATGTTAGCCAGTAAACCTCTTAACTCAGAATTGGGATTGTGTTATTTGCCCTTAAGAACCCTAAGTTTGGAGAAGAGGGGTTGAATACAAACTTAAGAACTATTTAAACTTCTTGCGGATTTAAGTTTTTATTCAACAAAAATGTTTGAGGAAATATTGAAAGAGCTAATCGAATTGACGATAAATAATAAACGGATAGAAAGAAAACAAGACAAACAAAATTAAAAATTACTAGTGGATTGGTTTTTCCACTAGTATGCTTTTTGCTTTCAAGAAATCTTGGTAGAAATACTAAGTTGCTTACAAAGTATTTCTGCACTATAATGCTTACAATATGTCTCACACTTTTTCACTCTTGTTTTCTCACACTTTGCTACAATGGACTACTAGCTACTTTATAGTAGTTTTCTTCTCTTCTATTTCCTATCGACAAATAACATTATAAATTATAAATTAAAATGTTTACATGAAAATAGAAATTAGCTACTTTCACAGTCTTTATTAGACCTGTCTAGTCCTAAAAGTATCTTTGTCTTGATGCATTCCTTGAAGACTGTGTTTCCTTGAAAGTCTTTACAATCCTGACATGACTATGTTCCATTGATTCAGTTTCTGCACAGTTTCCTTCCTCTTGTCTTTAACTAAATTGGGAAACCTTAATCAACTGATAAATGCTATTAAGCTTATCAGTTGATTCTTCTTTGCTCATCCATCGATGGATAGGCTATCCATCGATCAATTGATGTATCGATGGATAATCCAGTTATCCATCGACTCCTTATCCATTGATGAACTGCTATCTATTGATTGCCATTATCCGTTGATGACTTTCATCCATTGATGGCTTTTATCCGTTGAGTAGTGTCTTCATCGATCGACTTCAATATCTGTTGATCACATCATTTGTGAGAATTCTGACTTAGAATATTTAAAATTGATCAGCCATTCTTCACATCCATTGAGAAACTATTAATTGAAGTCAAGTAACATCAGTTGACTACTTCATAATATCTATCAAGGCAATATAATCAATTGATAAAGAAACATGAATCAAATGTTACAATCCAATTTATCAATTGATTAACAAGCTTCAACTGATAACTGGTTTCCTAGTCAATGGATATTTATAAGTCATATATCCATCAACTAGTTACAATGAATTTTTTTAAATCCCTATTGAAATTCTAAGTAATTTGTTATCATCAAAACTCATAATTCCTAAAAATCTCCCCTATTTATGAATATGTAAAATATTCATAAATTTTATGTTGATGATAACAAAACTCCTAAACATTTTCATTCTAGTAGGAATTTCAACATTGACAGAAGTAATTTGAGATAGAGTGATCAAATACTAGTAAGAGATAAATTCTGACAATTTGATGTTGATTCTAAATCTTCTATCTTCTTCTTCTCCCCCTTAACTCATTCATTTTATCTTCATTTTTCTATACAAAGATGCCTTCAGAATCTTCTCATCCTCAACCCTATAATCCAGTTGGCTTGTAAGATGATTTAATTCCAGATTGGGCAGTTTGTCAATTTCTTGACAAATATCAATGCATTTTTCCCTGCATTCCCTGTCCTTATAGATCATCATGTAGAATGGTTCATGAAGCACCTTCCTTCCTTCAGGGTTCCAAATTTTGATTTTGTCATCCCTTTCTTCTTGAATAGATGTCTCCCTTATCTTCTTCATTTTCTCAAAAATGGCATTCCCTAGCTCTTCAGTTATATAGTAATTTCTGTTGAGCATGGTGTAGATCTTCCTTAAGATGCCATATCCTTTGTCCAAGACTTGATTGAATGTGAAAGTTGAATGTGATCCATCTTCATACTCAATGTGAAGTAGATCATCATCCCTCTTCCTTTGACCTTTTACTGCAATCATTCATTCACTCTTGATTGGCACAAAATTTTTAACCTTGGGTTTGAACACTTCTATCTTTTTGACTTTACCTCTTCCAGATGCTTGATTTTCAAGTTTCACCTCCTTTGGCTTCTCCTCTTCAGCAGCAACAAGATTTCTTTTGACTCTAGAAGATTTTAGTTCATCTACAAGCTTGTTTGCTCTTTGTTTTATTCTAGGCCTCCCTTTACCTTCTCTTCTTCTGGCTTCCCTAATTAGCCTGTCCTCCTCATCAAATTGCTTTTGAAGTTGAATGGCTAGATCTTCTTGTGCCATTACTTGTTGTTCCCTTTCTTTTATGCCAACAGCTATTGCTTTGCCCAATAGCTTTTCTCCTTCACTCATGGCATAATTTTTCTTCTTTTTATCTTTTTCTATAGCAATCCCTTTACCTTTTCTGTCACCAGTCTGTGAGCTACCTTCATCTACCCTTATTTTTCCTTTCTCAAGAGTTTCTGGCAATATGGCAATTGGCTCCTATGCATCAATCTCCTTGTTTTTACTAACAATGGAATCAAATTGCTGTACAATTTGTTGAGCCAATGTCTGCTTTGCATCTTTCCTTTGGATGACAGACTCTGTATTCTTGATTACAGCTTTAACTTCCTTTCTCCTCTCCTCATACTTCTCCCCTTTTTTGTTATCAACAACTGGTTGTGCCATAGAGGCATAAATAATAGGAGTTTCCAAAAGTTGGTTCAAAAGATTAATTTGGTTGACTTGATTCTTCAGAATTAATTCCATGTTGTGCTCTATAGCAGTCACTTTTTTCTCCAATGCCTCTACCTTGTCTTTGGTTGTAGACTCAGTATCTAGCATTTGCTTGATTCTGGTTAACATTTTAAAGCTGAGTCTTAAATCAATTATGGAGTCAAAGTGCATCTTTGAGATATCAATTTCCTCAATGATCTTCTTTAATTCATACTTAGATCCCGTGACATGCATTTTCTGAATCTTCAAGTTGTCCTTGTAAAAGTTGAGAATTTTTCTATGCAAAGGATCCTCTACATTCACTTCAGCCATGGATCTCCTGTAGTGAGAACTTATGGCCTTCTCAGTATCAGCCAAACTTGTTTCATCACTGGCCACATCAGGGTCTAGAAGCTCATCATCAGAACTATCTTCAAAGTCTTCAGGATTCATGTGGGATACATCATCAGGTTGTCTAGCTAGATTTTCCTTTCCACTCCTAAATTGTTCCTCTGTCTGCCCCAATCCCAACATTTGTTCAGTTATTTGATTAGTGGCTACTGCCAATTCTTGATAGTGTGGATCTTCATGTTGAAAGGTTGAAGCATCAAGATTGACTTCAATCTCATCATCCACTTCCATGTGGGCATCTGCAACTCCTGCAGGAACTCCATTTCCTCCATCTCCCCCTGACTCCAACCCCAACTCCTGGGTGAGTTCTGCTGCAACCTACTCAGTTTTAGAAGTTGATGCTTCATTGGATGGTGAAATGGATTTCTCTCTATTCTTTTCTCTCTCACTCTCTTCTATCTATTTTTCCATCAGGATCTTATCCTGGATCATCACCTATCCCTTACTTTCCTCTCCTTTTGCATCACCTGTTAAGGTGGAACTCTCTTTGCTCACACCCTCTCCTTTTGCCACCTCAGAAGAATTTAAGGGCCCCTCATTCACACACTCTCCTTTTGCCAAGGTATGCAAACCTTGCCCCTCACACACCTCACTCACTCCACTCAATCCTAGTAGTGTATTGGCATCCTGAATTGTTTCAATGGATGATTCATGAAAAAGAATGAATGTGTAAATCGATGGACAAGAAATATCCGTCGATTGATGAATATTCATTGATTGGAGCTCATCGATGGATGTAAGGATATCCATCGATGGAAGTACATTATTCAATGGATGTTGGATAATAGTTGATTGAGTAATATCCATTGACTTGTGAGAATTTACAGTATTTTCCTGATCAACCAAGGTGTTAACCTTATCTGGTGATACAGGTGAGAGTGTTGGCTCCACCCTGAGTTGCAAAGAGGGTGAATTTGAAACATTGAAGCTATCAATCAACAATGTTTCTGAAGAAATAGATTTTGAGGGATATTGATGAGATGAGATAGATAGAGAGTGGGGTTGTGCCTCAGGAAAAGTCTAAGACACATCAAGAGAAGAAACTGAAGGCTCCACCAAATTTGCATTTGGCTTTGCAGGTGTGTGTGCTCCCTGTTAGGTCCAAAGTGTTGTAGAGGGGGGGGGGTGAATACAACTGTTTAAAATTAATGAGAGAATAAACAATATGCAAGTAATAAATGATGACACAGAATTTCAAGAATATATCATTATATTCATTGATGGATTTGCTACAACATTCATAAAAGCATCATGATCAGTTGAACAATAAATACAGCAATTAAAGCTAGATTCAACTGATCCTCTCTCTCACTTTTTGTTTTACAGTAAATGCTCTCTCTTAAAAATATCGTTGAATTACAGAGATGATGAAAGTCTATTTACTAATAAAAACAAAGTGCTGCTTTTATAATGTCATGTAGTCTTGATCTTGTCCTTTTTGTGTACGTGGCCCAATCAGGACTTCGACAATAAAAAGTACTTTCCCAACAACTCTGGATCAACCGTTCACAATAAGCCACTTGTCCCTTGAACATTAAATGTTACATTTCTACCCGCATCTCGATCTTCGCCTAGACCCATCTCGATCTCGATCTGTGAAAATCTCGATCTCGATCTGGGAGAATCTCGATCTCGATCTATGAAGATCTCGATCTCGATCTGGGAGAATCTCGATCTCGATCTACCGTGGATCGAGATTTGCCTTTGCAATGTTTTACTTCAATTATAAATCTCGACCTGCATCTCGATCTGTTGTGGATCGACATTTGCCTTAGCAAATATGCACACATCCAATGTTGACCTTCTTTAGTGACTAATTGAGGATTAACCTTTATGAGCAAGTTTCCCTAGCTTCTTCAATTTCTTTTCCTCACTCAATTCAAATGAGATCTTCTATTACTGACATGAACTTGCCTCCAATGTCCTGACACTTGATGCAATGGTCTGGTTCATAAGTGACTAGTCTTGTAGGGGTTCTTGCTTCTGAATGTCAGTTCTCATTTGTTGATTAACCTTTACATTATCCAGATGTTGATATACATTCCATGAAATCACTTTGGTCTTCTTGATACTTCTTTGACATTAATTTGATTCTCCATTAGATAAGTTAGGGCATGAGCAATACTCAGATTGAACTTCTTCTCACTTATGCATCCTTGATTAACCAAATTAGTTACTTGTAGTTACCAAGTATCATTACCATTTCTTCAGTTGATTGATTCCATGTGCTTCTTCAGTTTCTCTTGTTTTGCTGTTGTTTTATCTTTTCTCTAGTTGAGTTACATAATAATTAAGTGTTACAAGTTAGTACACCTATGCCTTTCAATCTCCCCCTATTTGATTGTCTAACAATGACAACCAAATTCACAATGAGGATAACTCAACTAAACAGGGACTGAAAAAGATAAAATAACATTCATAAAAGATCATGTCAACTTACATAATGCTTGGCTTGATTAATTAACTTCATGTCTATTACTGATACTTCAAGTGCCAAAATTGGACACCTGTTGGCTCGATTAAATGGCTTCATGCTCTTCTAGAGATTTTCTCTAAGTACTTTAAGAGCACGGTCCACTCAATCTTCAATTATCCTTCTGAAGTCCTTTTAGCAGTATTACCACCGCCGAACTTCGCGAAATAATTGACGCCTAATATAAACCAGTTTCAAGACACTTAGCTAACTAACTTCTACCTTACACTACACAAGAAAACAAATAATATTTTTACAATGCAGGAAAACAAGAAAACAAATTACAACGCAAAGAAACATTATAAGCATAATACATTAAAACTTTTATTTCTTGCGCTCCTCTTCCTCACGAGCTTTCTTCTTGGCTGCTTTTTCTTTTTTCATGAACTTGGGGTTGCAGACTTCATCCATTCTTTTCTTGAGAAGATTAAGTCCTTCAGCTTCCACATGATTTCTGATCTTGTAATTTCGAAACAACCTCAACCACCTTTCAACCATGCTACGAGTGATAAGCTTCGTGGGAATGTCTTCAAACCTCAGCTTCGTGACTTTGTCAGGGTACCCCTTTTCCCCTTTCTTCCTTATAACCAGCTGCTTAGGGTATCCAATGACAATAGCGGTGGTGCATTGCCGTAGCCTCTGAATATCAAGCTGTTGTCTTCTCTTACAGAAGTTATCAAACGTGACCCTTAGATAATCCTGATCAAACTCGTCAACATCATCCATTATAATACACAGTGTTTCATGACTGTGTTCTGCAAAGATGTCGTACTTGATTTCAATGATGGTTTCCACCTGATGCTTGTCTGTATAGATCAGTAGATCATTCTCATTCTCATCTTTGCTTTTGACAAGCTTGACATTTGCACCAGCCACTGCACCAGCTTCCTCCCTTATTTCCCCTTCTTCTGGAATGTCTATTCTTGGATCTCCGTATCTCTGCACATGCTCCCTTATTGCCTCGTCTTGCTGCTCGAATGCATAGTCTTCAGGTTCCTTCTTAACCACTAGTAGTGTAGCTTCAGGCAACTTGTATCTAGCATCTTGCCTTCTTATCAGCTTCTCCAAGTCCTTAGCCACCAGCTTCTTTTCCTTTGTTAGAAAACCCTTAGAGAGGACTAGCTTTGCAACTGCCTTCAGCACATTTCCGCTCGGAGTTAGTTTCGAGTCATGCAGATTTACGATCCTCAAGACCTTGTCATGGACATATCTGATCTGGTAGGGATTTAGAATAATGTCAACCCCTCTGTCTTCAGCCATCTTCAACAATTTCTCCTTAAACAGCACTCGAGTCTTGACAGAGGTGTCTACCTTGTGAGCGAATTCTACCAGTTCACTTGCACCCCTTTCTTGGAAGAAAGCTTCATCGACCATACACGACCCGATTTTTGTTATGGGTGTCCAAGTGATCATCAGATTCCATGCCTTCTCCTTGAATATGACTTGTACGGAGGTGCATCCCTGTCTTATACAATTTAGATAATTCAGCAGCCCAGGGTTTAGATTTTCTAGCTTATGAAGAAGAAAGCTCAATCTTTCTGAGTCATGAGCATAGGCTCTTGGTCCAGCTAAGGCTTCTCTAGCCTTGTCCCACTCGGGACCTTCCCTCCTTATGTCAGCCTGGACCTTAGGATCTTTGATCTTTCTCATTTCAAACTCATGCTGAGTTTTCTGAGCCGCTCTCTTCTCCTTTGCCATTAGTTCTTTTTCAACTATCCCTTGTAACACTTCTTCATTTACTCTTTCTCTGGCTTCCCTGAAAATCTCTCCTTGCATCTCCGCTTCATCAACTTCTTCTTCTGGGACATGCTCGTCAGCAACCGAGTGGTCTCCTGCATCACCTGCAACTCCTGCGCCAGATCCGCCAGGATTTAGACCTCTTTCTTGTTCCCACTCTCTTGCCCGTTGCTCGAGTCTCGACCTCCTTGCCACTAAGGCTTCTACATCCATCTCATCCTCATCAGAATCTTCAATAAAGTCTCCCATAAATGCATCGACGAGAGGTGTTTCTTTCTCAGCTTCTTCTTCAACTACTATCTTCTGCTTGCCTTTGTCTTTAAGAGCCGGTTGAGCCTCCTTCACCTTTTCACCAGATTTGTTTGAGGACTCGATCACCGGACCCTTACTAGTCAGCTTTTTCAGACCCTGATCCTCCTTCTCCCCCTTAGGTGTGTTATCCTCATCAGGAGCATCATCATCATTATTATCGTCACCACCACCACCGGTTGAAGGACCAGGTCCAGCCCTGTTACGTCCAAAGACAGCATCAAGGAGTTTATTCAGCTTCGTCCAAACCTGAGACATGCCATGAGTGACATCATCTAGTGACCTCCCAACCTCCACCTGTGCCAATCCGAGATTTTTTATCTTGTCAATCATTTGATTTTGGACGGCAATGAGGTTCTCCATGAACTGAGCTCCAACCTCCAATCTTCCAGAGTGAGAAGAGACAACAGCAGTAACACCAGCAACTCCAGCCTCCAAAGCCTCCACTTTCTTCACTAGATCCTGCAATTTGGGGGACGGTGTTTGGCTTGGGTTAAACTGTTTACTCTCGCCGGGTTCTGTTTCGCTCAAGATCCCTAAAAAGAAGGGATCTACTCTCCCTGTCTCTCCCTCGTGTTTAGAGCCTAACAGTACTAGAGCCTCATCCACTAATCGCTGGGGACTAGCGGTGAGTTGGTCGGCGATATCGGTCAGTGAAACTGAGCCTTTAAGCGATGTGTCTACGACAGGAGATGGCGTTATGACCATGTCATCCCCTTGTTCACTTAGAACCTTTTCTGGTTCGCTGGGCTGTTCTGGAGGCGTAGACCCACCAGTCACCAGATGTCGTTGCTCTGCGAGCAACTTGTATTCTGATTTAGATGAGGAAGCGTCATCCGTACTGGATTCGACAGACTCTTCCTCATTAAAACTTCCTGAGATACTAGTATCAGAAGTGCTAGTCTCAGTTTGTCATTCCTCTTCCGAGAAATTACTCAAAGAGCCCTGAGCGGACAACTCAGGGGAGGTAGGGCCAGCTCCTATTAGCTGTTGAGCTGGACCCCCTCCTTGACTCTCACCAACATGCCTAGGCGAGTGCGAATGTGTTGAAATGTTTTGTAGAGGAGAGCCACCAGCGTGAGGTGTGGTGGCTGTGAGAGGTGAACTAGCCTTAACAGGTTGTGCAGTTGCCACTGGGTTTGTATCCACCTTTTGCTTCTTTGGAGGTGGCAGAGCTGCTGAAGTGACTATTCTCTCAACTCCTACACTCCCTTCACTCGAATCACTCGACTCAGAAAAGCTTGCCTTCCTTTTATCACCAGTTTTAGGGCTGGCTGAACGTTTATGAACAGAAGGGCTTGCAGCCTGGGATAGAGCCTGGGGGTTTTCAGGCCCACGACTGTAGAAAACAGGTTGAATTGATGATTGATCAAGATCAGCAAGAATAGGTACCTGACTCAGAAGATCGTCATCCTTGTCAGCTCCAGCTTCTACAACATTTGCCTCGGCCATGTCAACATCCATACCTGCTTCTTCCGAATTTCTAGGCACTTGATCTCCACATTCCGCTTCGTTACCGCTACTCTCAGCTTCTACTGCAGTAAACTGAGAAGCATGCCTCCTTGCATACTCATCTTGCAGATCCTGGAAGTACGGAGTCAGGCGCAACTCAAAAAGTCTTGACTTTTGCTGGGTTTCCATGGTGGAGATACTCTTTAGAGTCATATCAAAACATGCCATCCTTTCAGAGCCTTGAAATACTCTTCTGTGTTCCTCTGAAAGGACGTCATCCAGAACCATCTGAAGAAATCTTGGCATCCAGCATTTGACTGGACCATCTTCCGGATTCCTAGATGCATTCTTCTCCAATGCCCATCTCTCAAGTAACTGAATCAACAGATGTTTGCCCACATTCACCTTCCTGTTGTTTGCCACTCCATATAGTATTACCCGGCAGCTGTTGTTCATTGGCCTGTGGCCTTACCCTTTGGGAACATGCAGCGTTGAATTGCTTGAACTACATAATCCCACTCAGCTGGTAGCATACCGGTGTTAACCTTTGTTACCTTGATAGGACCCGTTGGAGGGCGACAACCTATCTCCGTGAATAATTGCAACATATCCTCCATAGTGGGTTCCGGAGCATAATCTTCTGTAGGAAGCCCAAGAATCTCATTGAACTTCTGCAGACTGACTTCATATTTGACACCACCAATAGTAAAGGATAGGCCTGTTGGATTGGCTTTTCCACCCTGAATCTCTAGTGTAGAGTAAGCAGCTTGAAGGGCTTCGACATTCAGGATGGGAGAGGCGGTTAAAGCATGACTTATGATTGATGTGTTGTTGAGGGATTCAATCCAGAACTGATAGTGAATAAATCTGATGTCAATGTGCTTGGTCCTGGAGTGATCCACAGGGTTGTTGGTCATTGCAATAGCACTTGTGTTGTCACACATAATAGGAATCTTAGATACTTCCACACCATAGTCCTTGAGTTGGTTCTTCATCCACAGTATCTGGGCCACACAGCTTCCAGCAGCAATATATTCTGCTTCAGCTGTCGAGGTAGATACTGTGTGTTGTTTCTTGCTTTGCCAAGACACCAACCTTCTTCCAAGGAACTGACAGCTTCCTGAAGTGCTCTTCCTATCTATTCTACAACCTGCGTAATCTGAATCCGAATAGCCAACAAGATTAAACCCTGTATCTCTTGGGTACCAAATCCCGAGATTTGATGTTCCCTTGAGATACCTAAAAATACGCTTTACGGCTATGAGATGTGACTCTCTAGGATCCGCTTGGAACCTTGCACATAGGCACGTAAAGAACATAATATCAGGTCTGCTAGCAGTTAAATACAAAAGTGAGCAGATCATACCTCGATAGCTTGAGATGTCTACAGGTTTACCCGCTTTGTCCTCGTCAAGCTTCGTGGCTGTTGCCATAGGAGTCTTTGCTTGTGATACATCTTGGAGACCATACTTCTTCAATAGATCATGAATGTACTTGGTCTGGCAGATAAATATCCCGTCCTTCTTCTGACTAACTTGAATGCCCAGAAAGAACGTCAGCTCTCCCATCATGCTCATCTCATACCTTGATTGCATTAACTTTGCGAATTTAGCACACAGCTTCTCATTTGCAGACCCAAAGATAATGTCATCCACATATACCTGCACCATTATTAGATCATCTTTGCATTTCTTGTAGAAAAGCGTCTTGTCGATTACTCCTCTGGTGAAACCACTTTCTAGTAAGAAGTGTGACAGAGTTTCATACCACTTCCGCGGAGACTGCTTAAGGCCGTATACTGATTTGAAGAGTCGATAAACATAATCACAATATTTGCTGTCAATAAACCCGGGAGGTTGCTCGACATACACCTCTTCATCCAGTTCACCGTTTAAGAATGCACTCTTGACATCCATTTGATAGACTTTAAAACCATGATGTGCTGCGAAAGCCAAGAACATCCTTACTGCTTCTAGCCTTGCTACTGGTGCATAGGTTTCATCATAATCAATTCCTTCTCTTTGAGTATAACCCTTAGCAACCAGGCGAGCTTTATTTCGTGTTACAAGTCCGTCTTCATCCAGCTTGTTTCTGAATACCCATTTTGTCCCAACAACAGATCTATTCTTTGGTCTGGGTACTAGCTTCCACACCTTCTGCCTTTCAAACTGATTGAGTTCCTTTTGCATAGCAATCACCCAATCAGCGTCATCTAGAGCTTCTTCCACCACTTTAGGTTCCATCTGGGAAAGGAACACTGAGTATAGACATTCATTCTCAGTGGCAATTTCAGCTCTATCTTTTCCTCTAGTAGTCACTCCGGCTTCTGGATCACCAATAATTAGCTCGAACGGATGGTCCTTGTTCCAAGTGCGATCCCTAGCAAATGTTCTTGATGATTCAGCTTGATCTTGTAAGTGAAGGTGACTTAGTCTAGAAGCACTTTCACTAGCTTCTCTTGAGCTAGTACTAGCTCCCCCTGAGTGAGCTGCTCCCCCTGAGTGCATACTGACTCCCCCTGAGTTAGTACCAGGTCTGACGGACGGTGATCCCTCAGCTCTAGTGTTTTGAATTTGCAAAACACTAGACTCTTGATTAATTTCATTATCTATCATTGGATCACTACCCTGCACTACAGACTCAGGAACTGTATCCACTTCATCAATATCCATATTCTCAAATCTTAGGGAAGTGGGCTCACTATCTTCTTTTTATATAGAAGGGAGCTTTGAGTCGTCGAATGTGACATTAAGGCTTTCAACCACCTTGCGATCATTAAGCACAAACACCCTGTACGTTGCTACTACTTCAAGAGAATATCCAATGAAAACCCCTTCATCTGCTTTGGCATCAAACTTTCCAAGTTGTGCATTGTCTCTTAACACAAAGCATTTGGCACCAAATACGTGAAAGTACTTGATAGATGGTTTTCGTTTATTCATCATGTAATATGGCGTCTCATTATGGTCCTTTATAATCAGGGTTCTGTTCTGTGTATAACAAGCCGTGCTAACTGCTTCAGCCCAAAAATATAAAGGAAGTTTTGACTCATACAGCATTGTCCTAGCTGCTTCAACCAGTGTCCTGTTCTTCCTTTCTACCACCCCATTCTGCTGCGGTGTTCTCGGTGCTGAATACTGTCGTCTGATCCCTTTAGATATGCAGAAATCCATTAACACTGAGTTCTTGAATTCTGTCCCGTTGTCGGATCGAATAGTCTTCACAGTCAGACTTGCTACGTTTTCAATTACCAGTACATGTCTAATGATCTCATGTGGCACTTCATCTTTCGATGTCACAAACTTCACCCATGTGTATTTGGAAAAGTCAACGACAATTACCAGCGCATATCTTTTCCTTGACATTGACATAACATTAACAGGTCCAAACAAATCCATGTGAAGGAGTTGTAGGGGCTCGGTAATGCTATTCACTTGTTTATCCTTATGCGAGGCTCTTTTTGATTTTCCCATCTCACATGCTTCGCAGAGTCCATCTGGGGTGAACTCCATCTGCGGCAGCCCTCTCACCAATTCTCTCCTTACGAGATTATTCATTGTTTTAAAGTTCAGGTGAGATAATCTTTTATGCCATAGCCAACTTTCATCAGCAGAAGCCTTGCTGTAGAAACACGTGACTTCAGACTGATCAGCAGAATTCATGTCAGCTATGAACAAATTTGACTTCCTTACTCCTTTGAGAGCAAGGCTTCCATCCTTTTTGCTTCGAATCGAACAACCATGCTTCCCAAAGTTGACGTCAAAACCCCTGTCGGTGAACTGACTAACGCTGAGAAGATTATGTCGCAATCCTTCCAACAAAGACACGTCCTCAATGATAACATTTCCACAAACGATCTTGCCATATCCCCTGGTGTAACCTTTGCTGTTATCTCCAAAAGTAACCACGGAGCCGGCTCTCAACACCAAATCTGTTAGCAGGGACTTATTGCCGGTCATATGCCTCGATGCTCCACTGTCCAGCACCCATATGACTTTACTCTTTTCATGTTCACTGCCCTGCAAATCCAGAAAGGTTAGGTGTTCTTCGGAACCCAATAATGTTTGGGCCCGGCATCAATAATTTCCTTTTTCTTTTCAGATACAGAAGGCTTTGCCTTGTTGCCATCATGGGCATTCATCTTGACTTTGTCTTTTCCCTTCTCAACCTTGACTGATTTGTCAGGTTTGGAAGCAGACTGGTCACTCCTAACTTTAGGAGGACTTGAAGTCTTAGCCTTTGACCCCGCATGCTTTTTCTTACTACTACTAGATGTATGTTCAACAGATGCGCTAGCAGTATTCATTAAATTAAAATATGCATGCATGATGTTTACAGCACATGGCATACAATTTGGATTATTGCATTTGGCATGATTTGCATACATGTTAGGCAAAGCAGTAGTTGCAGGCATGGTATTACAACCAACAGATTTTTCTTCCTCTACATAGAACGGGCAATAGTAAGACAAATGATCAGTTTGATTACAGATATAGCATGCATTTCTAGCTCGTGTAGATGTAGATACAGATGCAGGTTCAGTTTTGACTGCCTTTACAGGTGCTTTCATTTGGTCTGACCCTGCTACCCATTGTTTATATGACACCGTCTTAGCCTCCTTGGTTCCTACACCTCTCTTAGCATAAGCAATCTTACTCGCTCTCTTAGAAGTTGTAGGTTCTACTACTTTTTCTTCTGAATCTCTTTCAATTTTAATTTCTTGTTCAATTTTAGTAGCAACAGGATCTATGGTCCTGGGCTCAAACTGCTTAAAGATAGGTTTTCTAACATCCATTAAAACCTCAGGTACATTTTCTTTGACTAACACTGGCTCTAACAACTCAGCAGCCCTATTTTTCTTTTTCTGTGTGTAGTCAAGTCCTATGTTTACTTTTTCATTTTTACTCTTGCCTGCCAGTTTCATGTACATGTCCCTTTCTACGAAAACTTTATTAGCGGCTTCTTCAAAAGATTGACATGTTATTTTAAGCTCAGCTAATTCATTTTTAAGTTCTTCGTTAAGGTCTTCCCTAATCTTAAGCTTGTGTTCTAAAACGTCTACCTGATTGATTAACTGCCTTGGCCTCGAGAAGTCTATTCTTAAGGGAGAGTTTAGCATTTTCCTCATTAACAGCAATTAGATTTAGTTGGAGATTGTACATGTCTTTAGTCATGGCAGCTAATTCATTTTGGTACTCAGAAATAGACATTTCATTTACGGTTAGAATTGGTACCTCTGATTGTTCTGAAGATTTTGCCATTAAAGCGAAATTGCATAGCTCCTGATCTTCATCTTCATCAGACTCGTCCCAACCCTTCCCTTCAGTCACAACATACGCCCGGCTTCCCTTCTGTTGCTTGCTAACCAAGGCATCATATTTCTTTTTCAGATCAGCATAGGATTCCTTGGGATGAACGTACTTGGGCTTCTTGCACTCTGTTGCGAAGTGCCCCAATTCATTGCAGTTGTAGCATCTGAACTTGTTCTTGTCTACCAGGTTAGGTCTGTAGCCACTACCAGATGTGCTACCTCGGCCACTGTAACTTCCCCGACCACTTACACTACTGCCTCTGCTGCTACTGCTGCCTCTTCGGCTGAAAGAACTACCAAATCGTCCTTTACCACTTCTTTGCTTCCTGAAGCTGATATGAGCAAATTCTCGAGCAATACAAGCGTATGACTTGTCTTCTAATTTGTCCAGCTCTTCAAGGGTATAGTATTCATCCTCACTTTCTTCGGATGGATCTTCAATGTCTAATACCACCCTTTCAGGATTAGCAATTTTCAATGAGACAGCTGCAAGTGCCTTTACAACAGACTCTTCAGCTACAAGTCCAGACTCACTTACCGCTTTGTTTTCTCCACTATTGTAGGATCTTCTTCTGTCATTTTGTTCCTGCTCCAGCTCGTAGGTCTTTAAAACACCATACAGCTTTTCGAGAGAAGTGTTTTTCAAATCTCTTGACTCTCGAATGGCAGTGATCCTGTGTTCAAGATGTTTAGGCAAATTCAAGAGAAACTTGATATTTGAATCTGCTAGTGGATAGACTTTATCTCTTATACTCAGCTCGATAAGCAATTTACTGTAACGTTTGTAAACATCCGCTACGCTTTCTCCTCGTTCGCATCTGAACGATTCATATTCAGATATCAGAATGCGTTTGTGATTATCTCTAACTTCCTCGGTCCCCTCCATCACCACAGCCAGTTTATCCCACATGGCTTTAGCTGTTTTTAATCCCTTTATCTGAACATAGTACTCTGAGTTTAGGGATTCAATTATGACGTTGCGTAACGACGCATCCATACCAACCAATTCTTTATCTGCGTCTGAAAACTCCATTTCCTCTTTAGGAACAGACCGGGATGGTATTAGTATCCCTCCTTCCATTCGCTCTGGCTCAATTTTCATGGGCATGTATGGACCGTTTTCCAATATTCTCAAGTATACCTTGTTTATTGATTCAAGGTAAGCTCTCATCCTTCCGGTCCATTCGTCATAATGTTGTGCATCAAACGGAGGTATCTTAAATCTGTGTGTGGCGGCCATTTTAATAAAATTTAAAATTAAGATAATACACATTTCAAATTACAATAAATTGTATTTACTTGAAAAATTAATTATCTCACTTTAAATATTCAACACTTAATATCCAACGGATTTTGCACTTAAGATTCAAGCAAGTTAGTTTTAATCACAGGAACAGTAGCAGGGTCCACCACTTTCTCAAGTCCAAACAAAAAGTTGTCCACTTCCTAGTTGATAGAAGTTCGAAAATGTCCTTTTTGTTTAGTCAATCAGTTGATTCCAGTTTTGACCACAAGAAAATCCATAAAGCTCTAAAGTACAATATTTTGGAATTTTGTACAAATATTCCTTACACCATTACTTAGAACTTTTTAGATCTATGACTTTTCCAGGAAGAAACAAATAAAAACTTTCGGCACAAACTTCAAGAAAAATTAGATCTGGGATTTTCAAGAACCAACTCAAACAACACAGTAGGATCTCTGTTAGATGTGTTTAACAGGAGCTCTGATACCAATTGTTAGGTCCAAAGTGTTGTAGAGGGGGGGGGGTGAATACAACTGTTTAAAATTAATGAGAGAATAAACAATATGCAGGTAATAAATGATGACACAGAATTTCAAGAATATATTATTATATTCATTGATGGATTTGCTACAACATTCATAAAAGCATCATGATCAGTTGAACAATAAATACAGCAATTAAAGCTAGATTCAACTGATCCTCTCTCTCACTTTTTGTTTTACAGTAAATGCTCTCTCTTAAAAATATCGTTGAATTACAGAGATGATGAAAGTCTATTTACTAATAAAAACAAAGTGCTGCTTTTATAATGTCATGTAGTCTTGATCTTGTCCTTTTTGTGTACGTGGCCCAATCAGGACTTCGACAACAAAAAGTACTTTCCCAACAACTCTGGATTAACCGTTCACAATAAGCCACTTGTCCCTTGAACATTAAATGTTACATTTCTACCCGCATCTCGATCTTCGCCTAGACCCATCTCGATCTCGATCTGTGAAAATCTCGATCTCGATCTGGGAGAATCTCGATCTCGATCTATGAAGATCTCGATCTCGATCTGGGAGAATCTCGATCTCGATCTACCGTGGATCGAGATTTGCCTTTGCAATGTTTTACTTCAATTATAAATCTCAACCTGCATCTCGATCTGCTGTGGATCGACATTTGCCTTAGCAAATATGCACACATCCAATGTTGACCTTCTTTAGTGACTAATTGAGGATTAACCTTTATGAGCAAGTTTCCCTAGCTTCTTCAATTTCTTTTCCTCACTCAATTCAAATGAGATCTTCTATTACTGACATGAACTTGCCTCCAATGTCCTGACACTTGATGCAATGGTCTGGTTCATAAGTGACTAGTCTTGTAGGGGTTCTTGCTTCTGAATGTCAGTTCTCATTTGTTGATTAACCTTTACATTATCCAGATGTTGATATACATTCCATGAAATCACTTTGGTCTTCTTGATACTTCTTTGACATTAATTTGATTCTCCATTAGATAAGTTAGGGCATGAGCAATACTCAGATTGAACTTCTTCTCACTTATGCATCCTTGATTAACCAAATTAGTTACTTGTAGTTACCAAGTATCATTACCATTTCTTCAGTTGATTGATTCCATGTGCTTCTTCAGTTTCTCTTGTTTTGCTATTGTTTTATCTTTTCTCTAGTTGAGTTACATAATAATTAAGTGTTACAAGTTAGTACACCTATGCCTTTCACTCCCTGTGCACTATTTGTATCCTTCTTTCTCCTTTTATATGGCTGTAGAATTTTGTGACCCTTACCCCCATCTGATGGTCCTGGTTGTGACCTTTGTTCAATAGTTACACCTTGTTAAGAAGGTGCAACTAGGGATGTGTTTAATTCCTTTATCACAGCCTCAATCTGTTGAGAGATTGGGCTGGTGGCTGGCTGGACACTCTCAACCTCTCCTTCCTTATCCTTCTAGCTTTCTTGATGTTGACCAGTTCCCCCACCCTTATCAACCACCTCCACACTCCCCTTAGTTATTTTTCTTTTCTTAGTTATTACAACAGTAGTCTTTTGAGAAACTACTGAGGTGGTTTGTTTAGATTTGATTTTGGAAGGTTGTGCAACTTGGGTAGGAGGGATGAGGGCATTTCCATCTCCCTCCATTGTTGCAGAAGGCAAAGAAAGTGGAATACCAGAAGAGGTGAAACAAAACTTGAGTTTCTTTAGATATACCTGTACAAAAGGAGGATAGATGAGGCACAACTTAGGATGTAAGTTGATTCTCACCAAGTCCTTGAAGACCCTTTTATTTTGCATCCATGACTCTAATGTCTCCATATCTGCACTAATCTCATATTCTCCAATGGAGGCATTAATTAACAGCATAAAGAATCTAGCAAAATAAATGTTATTTTTTCTAGAAGCCTTGTTTCCTAACTTAGCAGATAATTCATTTAGGAGTAATGTGCTAAAATTAAAGTACTTATCAAATAGGACATAATAAGCAATTTCTTGCATACTTGTGGTAATTGCATCAAAATTACTTATTTTTCCAGAAAATACTTTAATAATAACATCAAAGAAGTAACTCCATTCTTTCCTTATTTTTTTTCTTAACAACCTCACCTAAACTAGTTTCAACATTTGCATAGTTAACAGATTCTAGCATGTCCCTAATCTCATTTTCAGTAGGTGACCTATCACAATTATTTTCAGGTAATTCTAAATATTCAGACAAAATAGTACTTGTAATGGTATAAGAATTACCTCTGCAAGTATAAGAAATTACCTTCCCATCTTGTGATACTTCTGCAGAGTTCCATAGTTCCTCAATAAAAGAACACACTATTGTGGGTGCTTCACTGAGAGCTTTGGACATTTTGCAGTCTCCCAGAAATCGCATCAACGGATAGAAGTCCACGGGAACATCATTCACTGTTAGACATGCTATGAAGTTGTTTTGTTCATATGTGAACCCAGTGGGGGAGACAATCTTTTTTTCTGGTGCCATTTCTGATTCTTGAAAGAATAGAAAGAACTTGAAAGCGAGTAAGTGAATTTGACAAGAATAAGCTTAAGAGAGAGAAACAGAGATGCAACACTTTGAGATAGAAAATAAAATAGCAATTGAGAATGAAGTAAGAATCATTATTGCTATTTATATTCTCTTTGATAAAAAAAACTTGAGTAGTCAGTTTAATTAAGGATATAACCATTGTGAGATAAAAAGAGTTAAAGTTAATTACTATAAATGACAATTGATGGGTATGTTCATCTGTTGACAAATAAAGTAATTAATCAACAGCTATAATTTGATCAACGGATGAATAAAACTGTAGAAATTCTATTACCTTCGATGGATAAAATAAAGAATTAATGATTTATCGATCGATAAATAACTATTAAGGTTATTATCTGTCGATAGATAAATATCCATCGAAAGGAGTAGAATTTATCTGTTGATCCAAATAATTAATACAAAAATTATCAATCGATAAACAATTACTTAGGCAATTATCTGTCGATAGATAAATATCCATCGATAGGAATATATTTTATCTGTTGATCAAATATATCAATCAATAGCTTCAAAATATCCATTGATGATTAACACAGTTATCAATTGATTAACTTGTTCCAATAGATACTTGTGAACAATGTCTAAGAAAAAATAACTAACTGTGCATACATTCAAGGTTGAGCAAAATTGAGCATACCTAACTCACAGACTAATCTGTTAAAAGTAGATTCATCTAGAGGTTTGGTAAAAATGTCTGCAAGTTGTTGTTCACAAGGGACAAAATGTAATTCAACTGTACCATTCATTACATGTTCCCTAATGAAATGATACCTTATGTCAATGTGTTTGGTTCTAGAATGTTGCACTTGATTTTCTGTTATTGCAATGGCACTTGTATTATCACAAAAAATAGGAATCTTTTCCATGTTGAACCCATAGTCAAATAATTGATTCCTCATCCATAATATTTGAGCACAGCAACTTCCAGCAGCAATGTACTCAGCTTCTGCAGTTGAAGTTGATACTGAGTGTTTGTTTTTGCTAAACCATGACACAAGTTTGTTTCCTAGAAATTGACAGGTGCCTGTAGTACTTTTCATGTCTATTTTGCAACCTGCATAATCAGCATCTGAGTAGCCTATTAGATCAAAACAAGAGTCTCTAGGATACCAAATACCTAAATTTAATGTACACTTGAGATATCTAAAAATTCTCTTTATGGCCACTAAGTGAGACTCTATAGGATCAGCCTGAAACCTAGCACACAGGCATGTAGAAAACATTATATCTAGCCTACTTGCAGTTAAATATAAAAGTGAGCCTACCATGCCTCTATAACTTGAGATATCTAATTTAGCTTCCTTAGGGTTTAATTCAAGTTTGGTGGCAGTGGCTATGGGAGTTTTTGCAGAAGAACATTCACTCAAGTCAAATTTTTTTAACAAGTCATGAATGTACTTTGATTGATTTATAAAAATACCCTCCTTAACTTGTTTAACTTGCAAACCAAGAAAATAGGTAAGTTCTCCCATCATGCTCATTTCATATTTACTCTGCATTAATTTGGCAAACTTTTTTCAAAGTCCCTCATTAGTTGAGCCAAAAATAACGTCATCCACATATATTTGAACAAGAATAATGGAGCCATTAACATTTCTACTGAGTAGAGTTTTATCAACAATACCTCTTGTGAAGTGATTCTTAATAAGAAACTGAGATAAAGTGTCATACCAGGCCCTTGGTGTTTGTTTCAAACCATAGAGTGCCTTGAGTAGATAATAGACAAAGTCAGGGAAATTTGGATCTTCAAAGCCAGGAGGTTGTTCCACATAGACTTTCTCTTCTAAGACTCCATTCAAAAAGGCACTCTTCACATCCATCTAGTAGACTTTGAAATTAGCATGTGCAACATAGGCCAGGAAGATTCTAATCGCTTCCAGCATTGCAACTGGTGCAAAAGTTTCATTAAAATTAATTCCTTCCTTTTGTGAGTACCCCTTTGCCACACGCCTTGCTTTGTTTCTAGTCACAGTACCAGTTTCATCCATTTTATTACTGAATACCCATTTTGTACCAATTACTGATCTATCTATTGGTTTGGGCACCAGCTTCCATACTTTATTTATTTCAAATTGATTGAGTTCCTCTTGCATAGCTAAAACCCAATCAGGGTCCATAAGAGCATCTTCAATTCTCTTAGGTTCTTCTTGAGATAAAAAGCTGCTATAGAGACACTCATTTTGAGTAGAACTTTTTGTCTTTACACCATCTTCTACATTTCCAATGATTAGTTCAAATGGATGGCTTTTTGTCCATTTCCTTTGAGGAGGCAATTGTTGCCTAGATGATGAAGCTTTATGATCATCAGTATTGTACTTATGTTGATTTGAATTTGAGTATTGATTATGGAACCCTCCCCCTGAGTTGGATACTCTAGATGTAGAGTGTTGATTATCCATTGAAGAGTTATCAGTTGATGCATTATCAGTTGATGGAAATCTGTCAACTGATAAATTATCCATTGATGCAGTGACATCAACTGATATTGGGTTTCTAAGTACTTGTGACTTAACAATTTCTGCTTCTTCACCATCATCTTCATTACTTAACTCATTTTCAAAATGCAGTGTCATGATTTCCTTCATCAAACAGACCTTGAATCTTTTTATCATCAAAAACTACATGTACAGATTCCATAACAATGTGTAGTCTGAGATTATAGACTCTATAGGCTATGCTTGATAGTGCATACCCAATAAATATAGCTTCATCAGCCTTGGCTTCAAATTTTCCTAGGTTCTCACCTTGATTTCTTAACACATAACATTTGCAGCCAAAGACATGAAGAAACCCCACCTTTGGCTTTTTGTCTTTCTTTATCAATTGATAATGGGACTTTCCTTGAGCTTGATTTATTATGGATATGTTTTGAGTATAACATGCTGTATTAATGGCCTCAGCCCAGAAATATGTTCGCAGTTTAGCATCTTCTAGCATAGTTCTAGCTGCTTCAATCAATATCTTATTCTTCCTTTTCACTACCCCATTTTGTTGAGGTGTACTTCGTGCAGAGAAGGTGTGTATGATTTCTTTAGATTCACATAACTCCTTCATTATGAAATTCTTAAATTCTGTTCCATTGTCACTCCTTATTTTCTTTACATCCAATCCAAGACTCTTCTCAACTTCCCTTATGTGCTCGATGATGAGATTACCAGCTTCATCTTTTGAATGTAGAAAATAAGTCTATGTGAATCTTGAGAAGTCATCCACAATGACTAGAACAAATTTTTTATTTGCAATGGACATGATATTTACAGGACCAAACAAATCCATGGGTAATAATTCAAGTGGCTTCTCAATTGATGATTCCAATTTTGACTTGAATGATGCGTTTTCTTTGTTTCCCTTTCTGACAGGCATCACAAAGTCTATCCTTGACAAATTCCATCTATGGTAATCCTCTCAATTGATTTTTCTTGACCAACTGATTCATGGCTTTGAAATTCAAGTGAGCTAATTTCTTATGCCATAGCCAACTTTCATCAGTACTTGCTTTAGAGAGAATACAAGTCAATGAGTCTACACTTATTGAATTGAAGTCAGCTATGTACACATTTCCTTTTCTATTCCTAGTCATAACCAGGCTTTCATCTTTCTTGTTGGAAATTATGCATGCTTCAGTTGTGAAATAAACTTTATTTCCATTGTCACATAGTTGACTTATTCTTAACAAATTATGTCTTAAGCCATCAACTAATGCAACAGGTTCAATGATGACATTCTCTTTTGAAATCAAGCCATATCCCATGGTGTACCCATTACTGTCATCTCCAAAAGTTACTCCAAGGCTAGCTTTATCCTTAAACTTTATGAGCATGGATTTATCTCCAGTCATGTGTCTTGAACACCCATTGTCCAAGTACCAAAGATTCTTTCTCTTTCCCTGCACACAGCCAAAGACAATCAAGTTGATTTTGGTACCCAAGTTGCCTTGGGTCCTTTCTTATTAGTTGCTACCTTATCTTTGGTTTCCAATTTTTGTACCTTTGGTTTAGGTGGTTTTATTTCCACTTCAACCTTAGGTGTTGGTTTCCTCATCTCAGGATTCTCAGTGCTAGTGTTTGGAATATTCATGCTTACAGAATTAGAGAAATTTGGAGCATGAAAATTGTTATGCATATTCTAGGGCATAACAGTCATGTTCATGTTGGCAAATGCAAGATATGGATTAAACATATAAGGCCTTGATGCATATTGAGCATGAATAGCATGAGAATCAACTAAATGAGGAAAAATAGAATTAGAATGCATGTTAGGTATAACAGGCACATTGGGTGTTGCAGGCATATTGATCTTGCATTGCACAGATAAATGATTTTTACTACCACACTTAGCACATATCTTTCTAGGAGCATACTTGTCAGGTGTGTAGTTATTGTGCTTGTTTATGCATACTTTACCATTTCTGTTTTTCTTCTTCTTCTCATTTGACTTAATATTAGGTTCTATCTTCTCTAATTTCTCCTCCAATTGATCTTTAGATAAGAATCCTATATTAGCCTTTTCAACTTTGACTTCAGATTTAGAGGAGCTACTTTCTTTGACAAATTTAACAGGTCTGTTAAGCTTGGTTTTTAAAACAAATTGTTTAGCAGTTGATGATTCCTCATTCGATGGACGATTATCCGTTGGAATAACATTATCAAT
Organism: Oenanthe sinensis; assembly: GCA_028671895.1. Taxonomy (NCBI): domain Eukaryota; kingdom Viridiplantae; phylum Streptophyta; class Magnoliopsida; order Apiales; family Apiaceae; genus Oenanthe; species Oenanthe sinensis. The sequence goes on along the minus strand of CM053813.1, from coordinate 26,677,236 downwards.
CGATGGATGATTATCCATTGAATTGATATTATCAGTCGATGGATGATTATCCATTGAATTGACATTATCAATCGATGGATAATTCTTATCAGTTGATTCAGAATTAGCAATCAATTGATTCTTTTCCAAAGATTGATTTTCATCAATGGCTATTTTCTCAAGAATTTCAGACAACATGGTGAAGGAATTTGTTCCATGAATGTCAATCATCTTCTTACTGGCTTTACTGGACCTGTTCCACCTGTCAATGATTCTAAGTTCCTCTTTCAATTTTTTTATTTCCTTTTTACACTCAACTAGTTCTTTTCTAACATCTTTGTTTTCTACCTTGAGTCTTTCCATTTGCACTAGCTCACCTTCTAGATAATTGTTTCTTTCAGTGAGAGTTTCTAGGGTAATTTTGAGCCTAGTGTTTTCTTTGTTTAAGGACTTAAGAGTGAAATGCAGATTATACAATTCATTTGACATTTCAGTAATTATAATATTGCACTTATCTTTGGATAACTCAGATAGATTTGTAGAAATTACCTGATTGCTAGAGGAACTAGCTTCCTGGTCATCATGATTAGCCATCAGTGCAAGATTGATGTATTCTTCTTCTTCAGAATCATCTTCAGCAGCCCAGTCCTTTTCCTCTGTCACAAAAGCCTTTTCTTTCTGTTTGAGCAACTCAAAGTACTTCTTTTTAAAATCAATACCATCACTGTACTTAGATTTCTTTTCCATTTTTGGCTTTCTGCATTCATTAGAAAAGTGACCAGCCAATCCACAGTTGAAGCATTTGAATTAAGTCCTGTCAACAAGATTTTTGCTTTGTTGATTGTCTCTCTTATACTGGGATCCAGGCCTTTGAGTGGGATTCCTCTTGAATTTAAGTTTTGAAAATTTCCTTGATGGAAAAGCCAAATGCTCATTTATTTCATCCATCTCATCGTTGGTGTATGACTCAACATCTTCAAGTATTTCTTTTCCATTCTCAGTTGAAGATTCATCATATCTAACACCACTTGCATTATTGCCATGACTTTCTTTCATCCCTTCTTTGACAACAACATCTTCACCAGCTTCTACAATTTGCTTATCCTTGACCACCAAAGCAATGGACTTATCTCTTTTCTGACTCTTCTCAATTTCTTCATCTTGCTGTAGTTCCAACTCATAAGTTTTTAATATACCATACAGCTTTTCAAGAGTATATTCTTTGAAGTCATGAGATTGTCTTATAGAGACAGTCATTGGTTTCCATTCATTGGCTAAGGACCTCAAGAATTTGAGGTTGGTATCTTCAACATCATACACTCTTCCATATAGCTTTAGCTCATTCAACAGCTTTTAAAACCTACTATATGTGTCATTAATTGCTTCATCACTCTTAAAATGAAAGGCTTCATATATTTGAATCAAGAGTTGCATCTTGTTCTTTCTCGCTTGTTCAGTGCCTTCACATAGAGTTTGAAGAGTGTCCTAGACTTCCTTGGAGGTTGTACAATTGATAACATTGTCGAACATATCCTTGTCAAGACCATTGAATAAAATATTCATAGCCTTTTTATCCTTATGTACTTCCTTCTCATCCTCATCTGTGTATTCACTTACAGGTTTTGGAATGAGTTTGTCTGGTGCCTGAGTACTAATTGCATTTATATTTATAACTATCTTCATAGGCACATGTGGACCTTTCTCTATGCAGTGAATATAGGAAGGATCAATGGATAGTAAATGCAAGTGCATTTTCACTTTCCAAGGAAAGTACTCATCTTTCTCTAGAACTGGAATCTTTACTCCTGTGTCTTTTTGACCCATGTTTAATGTACTTTAGATCTTAACTTTCTGTATGTTGAAAGTCAACTCTGATACCAATTGTTATTTGCCCTTAAGAACACTAAGTTTGGAGAAGGGGGTTGAATACAAACTTAAGAACTATTTAAACTTCTTGCGGATTTAAGTTTTTATTCAATAAAAGTGTTTGAGGAAATATTGAAAGAGTTGATCGAATCGACAAGATAAATAATAAACGGATAGAAAGAAAACAAGACAAACAAAATTAAAAATTACTAGTGGATTGGTTTTTCCACTAGTATGTTTTTTGCTTTCAAGGAATCTTGGTAGAAATACCAAGCTGCTTACAAAGTGTTTCTGCACTATAATGCTTACAATATGTCTCACACTTTTTCACTCTTGTTTTCTCACACTTTGCTACAATGGACTACTAGCTACTTTATGGTAGTTTTCTTCTCTTCTATTTCCTATCGACATATAACATTATAAATTATAAATTACAATGTTTACAAGAAAATAGAAATTAGCTACTTTCACAGTCTTCATTGGACCTGTCTAGTCCTGAAAGTATCTTTGTCTTGATGCATTCCTTGAAGACTGTGTTGCCTTGAAAGTCTTCACAATCCTGACAGGACTGTCTTCCATTGATTCAGTTTCTGCACAGTTTCCTTCCTTTTGTCTTTAACTAAATTGGGAAACCTTAATCAACTGATAAATGTTGTTAAACTTATCAGTTGATTCTTCTTTGCTCATCCATCGATGGATAGGCTATCCATCGATCAATTGATGTATCGATGGATAATCCAGTTATCCATCGACTCCTTATCCATTGATGAACAGATATCTGTTGATTGCCCTTATCCGTTGATGACTTTCATCTGTTGATGGCTTTTATTTGTTGAGTAGTGTCTTCATCCATCGACTTCAATATCCGTTGATCACATCATTTATGAGAATTCTGACTTAGAATATTTACAAATGATCAGCCATTCTTCACATCCGTTGAGAAGCTATAAATTGAAGTCAAGTAACATCAGTTGACTATTTTATAGTATCCATCAAGGCAATACAATCAATTGATAAAGAAACATGAATCTAATGTTACAATCCAATTTATCAGTTAATTAACAAGGTTCGACTAATAACTGGTTTCCTAGTCAATGGATATTTATAAGTCATATATCCATCGAATAGTTACAATGAATTTTTTTAAATCCCTATTGAAATTCTAAGTAATTTGTTATCATCAAAACTCATAATTCCTAACAAATTGTTTATTACTGATTTCATGCTTTCAATTATCAATAAATTAAATTTAAAAATTGTTGGGGACTGTAATGTATTTTTCTTGAGTGATGAGAATGGTGTTGACCTCACCATTCCTAACCCACACTTCAAACCTTTTGAAGGAGTCAGACCTTTTAGAGTCTCTAAATCTATTGCCCAATAGTCTGGTTCATCCCAAAAGGACCAGGTTTCTAAAAGAAAGATGATCATTAACCCTAGGTTAGAAGCCATTCCACATATAGGTGATGAAACTGCATTTGCAGCAAATAAGGGTGGTAGTCAGACCATAAAACCCACAGAGGGCCCTGGTGAGTCTAGGAGAAAGAAGGCAAGGCTACCAACCTCTGTAAGCTGGAATGTGTCCTCTCAAAAGGACATAGATCTTAAAAGGGACCAAAACACATCTCTAGATGTTTCCTCTCAAAAGGGGACATCTATTGAAATTGGCCAGTCTCCCATGGCATCTTGTAAAGAGTCTATACAATAGGTTGAACACGCTTAATCTGAGCTCACACTTGAAGAAATATACAATATAGAGCTAGAACATGTGGAACACGGCTCATTCAACTATAGTGCATCACACTTTGCCAACATTGAAGATTAGAATATTGATGCACTCTTCCAGGAGTTGAATGAGACTGATCAAAGTAATCCATAAGAACCTTCTACTCAAAGGGTAGAAGAGATTACTATCACATCCTCTGGTGCTGTTAATGACAAAGTTGCTGTCAATCCTCCTGACAGTAACTTACAAGCTGAAGATGTTGTCAACAACACAAATCCAGACAACAACTCTCCAGTGGCTGCAACTTCTCAAATTGATGATGATTCTACTCTCATTTCAACTTTACTCAAGGTAAAATCTAAATCTTCAGTGCAAGGTATACCTGCTCAGTCTCTTGCACTTCGGTTGAGTGAGGGTGTGAAAAGAAAAAGAGAGATAAAAGAAAAGAGAAGTGAGCATAAAAATGAGAGGCTAGGAAAAACCCAAGCAAAAAGAGAGGGCCATGAGCAAGGCCAAAAGAAAAATCAAAATGTGGGAGCCCAAATTTCTAAGGCAATAGGCCTTGAGAGTGAGATGGTGAGGGATGAAAAAAAAAGGGTGAGAGAACCACAAAAGCCTCGAAACTATCAAAATAAGCTGCAGAAAGGTTGAAATCTCTTTCACACAAGGTCTCTAAGCTCTCCAAGAATCTGGACACTGTTGGGAGAAATCTGGTGAAATTGGTAAATAAGATGGTAAGTCTGGAGCAGACCATGAATGTTGGATTCAAGGCTATCTTTGACAAACTTCAGGAGTTCAATTCCAAAATTTTAAACCCTGCAATTGCTACCTCATCTAAGGGGGAGAAGAGTAATAAGGCTGAAGTGTTTGTTGATGGGAGTAATAAGGTTGATAATGCTGAGATTGGGAGTGATAAAGAGAATACACAAACTTCATCTCAGGGGGAGAGACAATTGGCATTACTTTCTAGTGTGACTACTGAGATTGCTACAAACTTGGTGATAATAAGGTGGAGAAAAAGAAGGATGTGGAACGGCATAAGGAGAATGGCATAGTGATAAAGGAATGAGTGAAAAAGGCCTTTGTAGTGCATGTAGCTGGTAAAGGCAAAGAAAAACTTTTTCAAAAAAATGTTGATGACACTATTTTGGTGGAAAGAGAGGATCTAACTGAAGAAGAAGCCACTGTGCTGGTGACTGATGAAAATGAAAATAGCAGTGCATTTCAGGATCCCAGCTTCAATGAAATAATCAAGGATATAAAGATGCATCTAACAAAGACCCCAAAATGTTCTATGATCAATTAAAACAATCTATTGTGGGAGATGCTGTGATGATATCTACTAGCAACAAGTGGGTAACTATAGTGAGAATGCAAAGTGGATTGAGTTGGTATATTAATCTTGGATTTTTTAGCATGTAAGAAATTCTAATCATTGAAGCCATAAGACTCAAGATCAAGGTTGAGAGATCCTTTCTAAATAAAAATCTCAAGAAATTCCTGTTTAAATTGATAAGAGAGAATCTACCAGAAATCACCTACAATCCTCTAAGAATCAGATATAGTCTCTCAAATGATGGCAGATACAGATTCATGAATCTAGAAAGAATCACTCAGTACAAGCTAAAATCAGTAAGAGAGGCATATGAGTATTTATGCAATCTGGAAAAGGCTGAGAAGGTGATGGATGTAGTAAGGATCTTGAAGAAGGAGATAGAAAGAGTTGAAAATTTGAGGGTTGATAGGATGAGAAGAAATAAGGATGGAAATGGTGATGACAATAATGATGGAAAGCCTGATGGAGATGCAGGTTGTTCTAGCCAATACAATAACAATGGTGAAGGATCTTCTAAAACTAGAAATAAGGTGGATGCGGATGATGAGAAAAATGAAAAGGTGTATAAGGATGGAATTGAAGGAAAAGTGATGAAGGATGTGGTACTTGGTCTTGAAGCAGATAAGCAAGATGCTGTTAGAAGAAATAAGGTAGAAGCTACTGTCAAATTGCCTGGACCTGCTGTTAACCCTGTATTGACAGTAACTTCAAAGTCACTGTCAAAAGAAGTGAGGGAAGGGTTACTGTCAAAGAAAATTTCTATATCCAAGAAATACAGAAAGGCAAAAGCTGAAAAACCAAGGCCACATTCAAGCAAGAAGCCTAGTAAGAAGGAGTGGAAGCTGGTGACAGAAGTGATGCATGAAGAATATCTGGATGTCAAGAGACCCAAAATCAACAACTTGGCTGAGTCAAAGGCAGAATTAATCACCAAAGTTGTTGTTGAGTGGACTGATCTCAATTCTTTGAGCATGATAAATATCTTCTATGCTACTGGTGAAGTTGAAGCTATGGGTCATGAACTCAAGAAAGTAACCTATTTTATGGTGAAAAGAATGCTTCAAATCATCAAGGATCTAGATATTAGGACTCAAGTTTTCAGGAGAATTCTAATTATGAAATTTTTGGAGCTAATGGAATCCTTCAAAACTTATCCCTTGGATTTTAATGATACTGAAGAACCTGAGACTGTAGTGTACTCAGATTGGGTGATGTTTGCAAATGAAGATGGAGTCAAGAATTCTGAAATATAGATTCCTTGCAGGACAAAAATACTGAACTCCTAATGAAGCTGGTGGAGCAACTTCAAGAACTTCCATATCCTGAAAAGCAAGGATTAATTCCCAAACTCCATAAAATCATCTCAACAAAGCAACAATATGAGTATGAGAAGAAGGTGGAGTGTGAGAAGACATGACAATGTCTTTTAAAAAACCTGAAACATTAATCTTTTATAACTCTGGTGGATCTACTGAGGAGATCACCTTTGAAGAGTTGAAGACATTGGCTGAGAATGATCCTAAAATAGTCAAACTCATCAAGAGACAAATCCTCAATATCAAAAATTTTGAGATGTTTGATCTTAAAAGGAAAGCATTAGAGATCTGTGACTTGAAAGAAAAGAAGAGGATGGACGAAAGAGAGAAGAATAGTAAATTTGCAGCTGATATTGAGGCAACAAGGAAGGAGATAGAAAAAATCAACAGACAAATCAAAGAAACTGAGATTGATCTAAAGTGTGCCAAGCTAAATGATCAATTCTTCAGAAAAGTTGATTATGTGTCTCTTGTCTTTACTAATCCACTCAGAATCATCATTGACAACATTGAAGTCAAGGTTCAAGATTTTGAATTTCTCAACACTGCAAGCCTCAAAAGAATTTTCAGATTAATTACAGGCTCTCTTCTAGAAAGTGAAAGGAATTTGAGTGCAGAAGCTAGAAGGATAATTTATGCTAGATTCAATGAAGTTGATGATGTGGACAACCTCAAGGTACATCAAATATATACATCTTCAAAAGCCAGATTTCTTTATGATGAATTTGGAGTTAAATTTATATGCATCTTCAAAGGACCATTGCAAGCCTATTACACTTATCAAGACTTGAATAACCTATCTCATAAATTGGTGAAGCTAGTACTTGACTGCGTAACTGATCATGCCAAGACCACAGAAGAAAATAGGGCCTTGAGATCCTTAGAGTTGCTGTATGAAAGGAAGAACCCATAGAAGAAATCAGATCAAGGAAGCTCAAACTGAAATTGAAGATTTGCTCAGTCTAGAGGAGCTTAGTTTGAGGAAGAAAAAATTTGTACTTGTAATTTTTTGTATATTTTTCATGTACAAACACTTCAGTTTATGTTAGTTGAGTTAGCATCTGCAATTTACTTTGAATTTGTCTTTATTTTATGTAAAAACAAATTGGGGGAGATTGTTAGGGATTGTGGTGTTAACATTGTAATCAACTATAAGTTACTTAGATTAATTAGAAATTATCTAAGTAAATTGTACTGTCATATGTATATTGATAATATATTTTGTTGTCATTTATAACAGTATGTTTAAAAGCCAAATAGGTGACAATAAGTCTCAATAGTTACTGTCTAGTACAAATACAATAACATGATCCATGAATTAGAAGTTCACAAAGTTTTAGGCATAACATGGGTCAAGTCTTTGACAGTAATATTCTACAACTGAAGCCTACGACAGCATATTCAAGTGACAGCACAATTGGAACAGACGACAGTAACTATTCCTTTGACAGTAAACTTGGCGGAGAATGAAGATTTGAAGACAACAAGTTTTATTGACATCAACTATTCCTTTGACAGTAAACTTGACGGAGAATGAAGATTTGAAGACAACAAGTTTTACTGACAGCAACTTTGGCAGGAAAATTTAACAACAATATTAGTGAGGATAATTGACAGTAGCTTTGGATGATAATATATTTCATGGACTATCAAACTTACAACAAAGTATGCGGAGTCAAAGATACTGTCAACAAAGGGAAGCTAAAGGTTGACAATAACCTTTTTAGTGAAGCTGATAGTCTGTTCCAGGTAACAGATTAGATAGTGATAACAGAAGAAATGATTTAGAAATTACTATTTAGTCTGTCAAGTCTACTACTATAACTTGGGAGAAGACAAACAAAAGATAAAGCATGCTAAAGGAGTCAAGGATATCTGTACATCTCAGAACAACTTTATCTACAAATGGAATGAAGACAAATTTGAATGAAAAAAACAAAGTTTCTATTTCAAGCTTTGTTCTAGGAACAAGGGAAAATACACTTATAAGTAAGATATGTGTTTCAGTATAAATACACATATCTCACAAGTACTTTAACGAATGCAACTGAGCTAGATTTTATCTCAAGCAAGAAGCATTAGCAAATCCTTTGTTCTTGTTTCTTTGTAGTTGGAATTATTTTCCAGTCAGTTGTAGCAAACAAAAATTAATAAAATTAAATTTTAAAGTTAAACACCTGTCTTTAATTACTTGCTTTTCATTGTATGCATTTCTTACTTGATACTATTACTTCTTGTTTGTTGTTAGCGAGATTAATGATAATTTATCAAGGTGTATTCAACCCCTCCTTCTACAACACTCATACTGTTTAACAGTTTCTGTTAAAGTTTACGAGTTGTGTAGATTCACTACCATTTCTACTAATAGGATCTGAATCATCATCATTATCATTGTTTTCTTCTGCAACCTCAGTTTCATCATCAGTATCTGAATATGACTTTGAAAAGTTATAAAATTTCAAAGATTCAGAATAGTCTTTCATTTGAATGCTCGGGAACTTGGTGTAGTTGGACAATATATTCAGACTTACAATCACCTTCTGCTTTTACATCACATATGCCTTGAAAGCTTTCAACTTCAATGAGTAGCCAAGGAAAATTGTTCCTGAGCATTAACTTCAAACTTATCAAGATACTCATATAAATCTTCAATAAATACCAATTTCCTCCAAACACGCGAAAGAGCTTCAACATTTTCTTCGATCGGATTGTCATTAACTCATATGATTTCTTTTCACGAACTTAGTTGATTAAAATAGCATGTTGTATTAATTGTTTTAGCTTCAAAGTACCATTATAAGTTCAGAATTCATATAGAACTTCATTCGCGAAATTTGGTTCCATTACTTTTCTTCCAACTTGATCTTCCTGATATGACCAATCACCATCTATGATATATTATATGTTGAATGTACGAACATCTCCAAATTATAACTAGGGTTGTCATCAACCATCACTAAGCATATTTCTTCCATGACATAACTTGATTCACTGTGATGTTTTCATTGACTTCCATATATGACATACTTCAAAATGTCCTTCTGGATAGAATTCCACATGAAACAGTCCTCTCACCAATTTCTTTTTTATAAAAGAATCTATTTTCTCGAATATCAAGTGTGAGATCTTCGTGTGTCATAGCTAACTCTGTACTGATGAAGCTTTGCTGAGAAAATCACGTCACCTTTGCATACAAAATCCATGTCAGTTACGAAGAAAATTCTTCACTCCCAGTTGAGTGCGCTTCCATCTTTCTTGCTTGAAATCAAACACTTTTCCTTTTCAATGCTTTTCCAGAAAACCCTTGACAAAGAATTTTCTAGTGCCTTGTAGATAGTGCTTAAGTCCTTCCTCAAGAAAGATACTTCTAGTGATGAAAATACCAAAATCATGATAGCCAAATCCCTTATACATCATTTGTTGTCATCTACAAAGGTTACCATTGGACAGAGTTTCTCAACCAATTGTGATAGTAAAACTTTAATGCTAGTCATATGCCTCGAATAATAAATATCATGAAATCACATAACTTTTATCTTTTGATACATAATCTACAATAAAAAATGATTAACGTTTTTGGTACTCAACTTCAATTGAGTCCAGAAGGGTTAGAGATATTAATTTCAGCAATGGTAACAACAGCTTCAACCTTAACATGCACAAAATTATCTTTGACTGATCACTTCTCATTTATAACAGCCTTGACAATGTAGTCTTAAGGCTATGAGATTAGTGATTCCAACCTAATTTTAGATGGACTAATAGTCTTTACCCTATTGTGATTTTTATACATATTTTGCCTAAGATTATGCAAGTCCTAAGATATGCATTTTCAAATTTAAATGAACAAGCATAAGAATAAGAATACGTGGTAACATTCAGCTTCAATGAATTATAGATAAGAATTATACAATTCAGGCATGTTATGCATATTAGAAAATTCAGTACAATATACTTTAACCATTCTACACAAATGTGACAGATGTCAAGCAGATTTACAGATATTCAATAATTTTCTAAAAGCACATGGATAGAAGAATTAACAAATAAATTATTAAGTCATTCTAATCCATTTTTATTGTTATCTAACATTTTAACTATCTCTAATTATCTAAGTCAGTTTTAAATTAAGCCTTAAATCTATAAATTTTACTAACTACTTAGATAATTCTACCATCTTTTAATCATCCTAATCCTTAATAAGAAATACATTATATGATATGACATTTAAGTGCAACTATGTGAGAAATAGCAAATCATTATGAAAATAAGTAAATAAACAATTTCAAGAATATGCAGAATATTTGAATAAAACATTACAAGTAATATCAAATTTCACATACACTTAACAAGTCATTTATCATAATAAGAACAAATATAAAATATCTTATCTATGACTTGTTTGCCTATTTAGCAATTTTCACAATATTAGCTGATGTATTAAATCACAGAAGATTTAAATTCAAGTTAAAACAAATGTTAAGGGATACACATATCAGTCTAACACAAACTATCTAATTATCTAGATATTCATTTTACTGCATAGAAAATCAAGTATGAAATATACTAATTAAACTCATAAGTTCTAGCATTAATCTTATTCTTAGCAATCAATTAAGCATTTAAGTCCTAAGATGCTAACATGCTGACATGAATTTAATACATTTCAAAACTTAATAATCATTTAGTCCTGAATTAGATAAAAGTAAACTAGTTAGAATGTGTACATGTGAAGTGCTTAGTGATTCATCTCCAGTGTTGGCCATTGATGCCAGATTTCCATATGGTTCATCACTGTCACTAATATAATCAACCTTGCATTTACCGTCACCAAAAAATGCTTTCCCTTGCTCCATCTGTTGGGTTCCGAGGCATAAAACGCAGCGGATAAACGTAAATATAACGAAAATTTTCGGAACCCAAACGCAGGATCATGTATAAGAATTGACGGATTATGGTGATAATCGAATCATACCTATTAAGATTTTGAATGCCACGAACTCAACGGAGATCCTTGCTATCACGATTTGTGTCTTCCTCTCGAAAGCACCTCTATGGTATCCACACGAGCACCTTCAAGAACGTCTCACGATCTTGAACACGGAACGGAAGTACTAGCCTCCTTTGATAGGTTTCGAATTCTCTCTGCCTCTTCCTATGCTGCCTCTTCTGCTAGGGTTTATACAAAAACGTCCAAGCCATTTAACCTATCATTATCTATTTATAATGATTGGTTAATGGGCCTTTTTTAGCAAAAACCTAACCCATGTAGGCATAGGATTAAATAATAAAACATGCTTCTATTATTTAATTAATAATTAAGTCACACTTAATTATTATTGGCAGAAATATAATTCTTCAAATTCGAATTTATTTCAATTAATTAAGTCTCACTTAATTAATATAATAAATTCGAATTAATCATCAATTAATTTAAATCTATAATTTAAATTAACTATTCCTCTAGGTGCTCTATGTGTGTGATCCTATAGGCTATTATTTAATTAGCAATAATTTTATTCTCCAATAAAATTATAAACAATGAGCGGTATCTAGTAATACATCATTGCTACCTAATTAAACAATAATTAAATCGTGATTCGATAAAACCTTTCGTGATTAATGTTTCCGTGTAATATAATCCCTTTAACCATATATATTATAGATTAAACTCGAGGCATGTATTTAGTCATCCTCTTCAACATTTAATCCGGGTTTACTTGATCCATGAGTAGACTATGAAAAACAAATCATTATTTGAGCACGGCCATGCATTTTATAGTCTCACTCAATCAAGAGGCCAATAATATCTCTCCTAATTATAGGAGGGTTAAATCCTTTATCTATCATTCATATTTCTCATACGACTCATGATATACCCGATGTCCACTTTTATCATCACCCGGTCAAAGGTAACTTTTAATGTAGTCAAAGTATATCAATCCTCGTATAGAAATATAATGATCTCAAGTCAGAGGATCATTACACCATTATCACTGTGAGTCTTTCTTATGACTTAATTAAACATGAAGAATCTCACTGTGGGTCTGTCCAGTACCATGTACCCCTACATGTACCTATGTATTGACTTTAGTATCCCCATACTTATAACCAATGAGATGTGGTTATCTGTCAAACAACATACTAGTCTATTTATGTATTATTATTGTCCTATCATAATAATACTCGACTAGGGAACCTTTAAGAATATGATATATTATATAATCTCAAGTTCAAGTCATGTACTTAAACTATATAACGAGTATCATGATTCTAAGGACATTTATTATGCTAACAAATATATCGCAGTAATTAAAGTCATAATAAATACGTTTATTGAATAATCAAATGACATAAATGTTTATTAAAAGGAAAAATTGTATTGCCTCTAGGGCACCTACACTAACAATCTCCCACTTGCACTAGAGCCAATCACCCATGTATCTAATACCCATGGAACTAGTGTGACCGTCGTGCTTCTGCTGCGACAAGCCTTTGGTCAGTGGGTCTGCAATGTTATCATTTGTGTGCACTTTACATATGTGTATGTCACCCCTCTCATTAATCTCTCGAATGAGGTGATATCTCCTGAGTATATGTTTGGTTCGGGAGTGAGCTCTAGGTTCTTTAGCTTGTGCAATGGCTCCATTATTATCGCAGTATAGATCAATGGGATCTGCGATTGATGGAACCACTCCCAATTCAGTAATGAATTTTCGAATCCAAACTGCTTCCTTAGCCGCTTCACAAGCTGCAATGTACTCAGCCTCCATTGTAGAATCAGCTACTGTTTCTTGTTTTGAACTCTTCCAACTTACAGCACCTCCGTTTAGACAAAACACAAAACCAGACTGTGATACAGTATCATCCCTGTCTGTTTGGAAACTTGCATCGGTGTAACCTTTTACTACTAGTTTCTCCTCTCCTCCATACACCAAGAATGAATCTTTAGTCCTTTTCAAGTACTTTAGAATATTCTTGACAGCCGTCCAGTGACCTTCACCTGGATTAGATTGGTATCTGCTCGTCATGCTTAAAGCATACGAAACATCTGGGCGAGTACATACCATCGCATACATGATGGATCCAATTGCTGAGGCATATGGAACCTTACTCATGCGGTCCTTGTCATCCAATGATTTCGGACACTGATCTTTAGAGATCGTTATCCCTTGAGATACGGGGACATATCCCCTTTTTGCATTTTGCATACCAAAACGGTGCAAAACCTTATCGATGTATGTACTCTGACTTAGACCGATCATCCTTCTAGATCTATCCCTATAGATCCTCATTCCTAGAATGTAGGATGCATCTCCTAAGTCTTTCATAGAGAAATTACTCCCTAACCAAATCTTAACAGCCTTGAGAGAAGGTATGTCATTCCCCATTAGTAGTATGTCATCAACATATAGTACTATGAATGCCACATGGCTCCCACTAACCTTCTTGTAAACACAAGGTTCATCCTCGTTTTGAACAAATCCATACTCTTTGATAGTTTCATCAAAACGGATGTTCCATCTCCTAGAGGCTTGCTTTAATCCATAAATGGATCGACGTAATTTACATATCTTGCTAACATTCCCTGGACTGACAAAACCTTCAGGTTGTGTCATGTACACATCCACATCTTCTTCAAGGCTTCCATTAAGGAAGGCTGTTTTGACATCCATTTGCCAGATTTCATAATCATGGAATGCTGCAATAGCAAGCAAAATCCTTATGGATTTGACCATAGCCACTGGTGAGAAGGTTTCATCATAGTCAATACCATGAATTTGCTTGAAACCTTTTGCAACTAGCCTTGCTTTATAGGTCTGAACATTTCCATCCATGTCAGTTTTCTTCTTGAAAACCCATTTGCACCCTATGGGTTTTACCCCTTCAGGTGGATCAACCAAAGTCCATACTTGGTTTTCATACATGGATTCCATCTCGGATTTCATGGCTTCTAGCCATCTCTTAGATTCTGGACTGCTCATAGCATCTTGGTATGTGAGAAGCTCATCTTCATCTATGAGCATCAAATCACCACATTGAGTCAAAAGAAATCCATATCTCTCTGGCTCATGGCGAATTCTATCAGTTCTACGAACAACCTGTGTTTGTTGAGCGTTATTATTATCCTGCTCTTGTTCCACTTCAGGTTCAATGCTATTTTGTGGTTCTCGATCTTCATCGAGGTCTATAGTTCTCCCACTGTTTCTTTTGGAAACAAAATCCCTTTCCATGAAGACAGCATCTCGAGCAATAAACACTTTTTGCTCAGAAGGACTATAGAAATAATACGCCTTTGTTTCTTTAGGGTATCCCACAAAATTGCACTCTTCAGATTTAGGTCCAAGCTTGTCAGATACTTGACGTTTCACAAACGCCTTGCATCCCCAAACTTTCATAAAGCTCATGCCTGACCGTTTCTCCTCCCATATTTCATATGGAGTCTTTTGAACCTTCTTAGTAGGAACACGGTTAAGTGTGAAAGCCGCTGTTTCTAGAGCGTAACCCCAAAAACTAATTGGAAGATCTGCATGACTCATCATTGATCGCACCATGTCCAACAAGGTGCGATTTATCCTCTCTGAAACTCCATTCCATTGAGGTGTACCTGGCGGAGTGAATTGTGATACAATACCACACTTCTTTAAATAATCTTTAAATTCAGTGCTCAAGTATTCTCCTCCACGATCAGATCGTAAGATTTTAATACTTGCACCTCCGCCAATTTGCTTCTCTACTTCAGCCTTGTATTCTTTGAACTTTTCAAAAGAATCGGATTTATTCTTCATAAGATATACATATCCATATCTACTGAAATCATCAGTAAATGTTATGAAGTAGTAGTAGCCTCCTCTAGCCATCACACGCATTGGGCCACATACATCACTATGTATTAGCTCCAGACGCTCAGTGGCCCTTTGACCCTTACCAGTGAAAGGAGCTTTAGTCATTTTACCAAGCAAACAAGATTCGCATTCTTGGTATGATTCAAAATCAAACTTATCCAAATATCCATCCCTATGTAATTTGGATATGCGTTTCTCATTTATATGGCCTAGACGACAATGCTAGAGGTATGTTTGATTTGAGTCATTAACTTTAAGTCGTTTGTTTTCTATATTACAGACAGGATTATCTAAGTCAAGAACATATAAACCATTAAACAAACGCGCAACACCATAGGTTAAATCATTCAAAGCAAAAGAGCAACTGTTGTCCTTTATTATAAACGAAAAACCTTTCTTGTCCAAACAAGAAACAGAAATAATGTTTCTGCGAATCGCAGGCACGTAATAACAATTATCCAGTTCTAAAACTAGCCCAGAGGGCAAAGATAAATAATATGTTCCTACAGCTAAAGCAGCAACTCTTGCTCCGTTGCCAACTCGTAGGTCCATTTCTCCTTTAGCCAATGTCCTACTTCTCTGCATTTCCTGCACATTTATACAAATGTGAGAAGCACATCCGGTATCCAATACCCAAGATGTAGAAATAGACAGATTGACTTCTATAACATATATACCTGAATTAGAAGCTTGCTCAGCCCTCTTCTTCTTCAGATCCTCCAAGTAAACTGAACAGTTTCTCTTCCAGTGACCAGTTTTCTTACAGTAGTGACATTCACCCTTAGCGACCCCACCTTTAGGCTTTAAAGCCTGTTTAGGACCTGACTTTGGCTTGGGTGTAGAATCAGAACCTGTCTTCTTCTTACCCTTCCACTTGCCTTTCCCTTTGGCCTTACCTTTATTGCCCACCATCAGTATGGGAGCAGGTTCAGCCGTCTTCATGTTGGTCTCATATGTTCTCAACATAGCCAACAATTCAGTAGGTGTTTTGTCAAACTCATTCATATTGTAGTTCATAACAAACTGAGTGAATTTGTTGTTCAAAGAATTCAAGATTAGGTCAATACCAGTTTCCGGACCAATCGGGAAACCCAAAGTATCAAGATACTCAATGTAACCAATCATCTTCAGAACATGTGGGCCAACTGGTTCATTTGCCCCTTGTTTGCAGTTAAAGAGTGACTTGCTCGTGTTGAACCTTTCTTGACGAGTTTGGCTTGCAAACATGCTTTGCAAGTGCTCATTGATAGTATATGCATCCATATGCACATGCTGTCTTTGAAGCTCAGCACTCATAGTTGCTAACATAAGACACGCAACATCAGTTGCATCATTCTCATCCTTTGTGTGGGCCGCTCGTTCCTCAACAGTAGCGCCCTCAGGAAGGGGACCTGCCGGAGGAATATCAATGACATGAAGCTTGCGCTCCTGCCTGAGGACAATCCTCAAATTCCTCTGCCAGTCTAGGAAGTTGTTTCCTCCTGTCAGCTTATCCTTCTCAAGGACAGATCGTACGGATAGTGTGTTTGTGTTGTTTGTCATTACTTGGTATCTACAATGATAAAAGCACAAAATTAAACATTAGATTGTCTGAGTTATTTATTATGTTCAAATGATTATGATACATTCATAATATATCTCCCACTATTTTTATCAAATCAATAGCCCTTACTATTAATTTGGAAAGTATATCCCATAATCCTTTCTAGTGAGCCAAGATCCATATTTCGTCATGTCTCAAGTCAACCACTAGAAGTCCTTAAGAATGATTATTTAGGTAGACAACATTTGTCAATTATATCATATATAATTCTTGGATAGTTTGGTGAGCAACGATTGATCTTATCTATCTAATAGATTTTTAACCAAACTCTATGCTTCTAAGTTCATAATGGTTGAATATAACCGTTTACTTTCACCTTATTATGACGACTCAGTTAAGTTTGACCCAATGATACAACGGCCGAATATAACCGTTTATATTCGTCGCATCTCACCACGATAGACAGGAGTCCCCTGCCACTGACAGTCTTTCCCCTAATCGATCTAGGATTCGATGAGTGTTCATTCATTGGAAAGCATCTGATTAAAACTTAATATTTTGTTAAGGGGTTTAGAAAATTTTACGACGATCATGATCACATCATGAAGAGATCCTCAATTTTTCCTTGAACTAAATATTTCAAATTGACATCTTAAATTGTTCATTTCCCAGGTAGATGGAGGATACCAGTGGTCACACTTAAAACCCATCAGCCTTACGAATACGCATATCCGTTTTTGTCAGAAAATCCCAATTATAGATATCAAAATCCATATTCAATTCCGTGTTTTAAAAATCCATATTTCATAAACACAAGAATCTCATGATCGTTTGTTGATTTTAAAATCTTGAATCGTTACAGATTTTATCTTGAGTCGTTACAGATTTTATCTTGTTTAAACAAGCATGGCATGGGTGTCGTATCTAATACATACATACATACATACATGATTAATCTAATTAAAGCATGCATCATTCATACATCAATATGTAAAGTGCAGTATGTAAACGTGCTTTGTTATGGCCCCTTTCCTATGTGATCCTTTCGAGCTAATGAAAGGATCAAAGTCAATCTATGGTGGTAAAATATAAATACAATTACATGTCTTCATTCTTCTTGTATCCACCAGTGCCTGCTCCTCTTCTTGGATCATCTTTCAGTCTTCAAGTACATTACATGGAATAATTGAATACAACCTAAGCTAATGTACTTACATAAGAAAACTCGAGTTACATTCGAGGTTAAACAATTACAAGAATGAAGAAAACGACATGCAAGTCGTATTTATAAAACCAAAACCAAAAAACCATTAATCTAGGGGTCTAAGGGCCATAACCAGCACCATGCTCAAGTACACAAAATAAAATATTGCGGGGGTCCGGGGGCGGCAGCCCCTGGGCAGGGGTCCGGGGGCGGCAGCCCCTGGGCGGGGTCTGGGGCGGCAGCCCCAGGTGGGGTCTGGGGCGGCAGCCCCAGGCGGGGTCTGGGGGCGGCAGCCCCCGGCTGGGGTCGAGCTGACCTAATCAGAAATTTTTTTTATTTTCGAAGACCAGTCCTATTCAGAAATCATCAATTTCTGAACTACAGATCATATCTGTTGGCCCTTTTTTCCCACTGCATCTTATACAGTTTCAGAAGCATGTATCATATACATACTTATCATATCCCAGTTAACAGATCATGTCCAACATAATCTGTCCACCAGTTTATATCACTATACAAACTGACCCTCATGCATAATATACAAATCGCAATATGGCATATAAATCAGTCATGACAAATCATTAACATGCTAGTATCATCACCACATATTACAATTCGAATATACATGAAGAACATAGCATGGCAGAAGCATGGCAGTAACAAAGCAGTAGCATGGCAGTGGCATGGCAGTCACCAAAACAGGCATATTTGCATCAAATACAGTTAACACGTAACCAAATCAGTCCCTTATACACGTAGCTTTGATACCATTGTTGGGTTCCGAGGCATAAAACGCAGCGGATAAACGTAAATATAACGAAAATTTTCGGAACCCAAACGCAGGATCATGTATAAGAATTGACGGATTATGGTGATAATCGAATCATACCTATTAAGATTTTGAATGCCACGAACTCAACGGAGATCCTTGCTATCACGATTTGTGTCTTCCTCTCGAAAGCACCTCTATGGTATCCACACGAGCACCTTCAAGAACGTCTCACGATCTTGAACACGGAACGGAAGTACTAGCCTCCTTTGATAGGTTTCGAATTCTCTCTGCCTCTTCCTATGATGCCTCTTCTGCTAGGGTTTATACAAAAACGTCCAAGCCATTTAACCTATCATTATCTATTTATAATGATTGGTTAATGGGCCTTTTTTAGCAAAAACCTAACCCATGTAGGCATAGGATTAAATAATAAAACATGCTTCTATTATTTAATTAATAATTAAGTCACACTTAATTATTATTGGCAGAAATATAATTCTTCAAATTCGAATTTATTTCAATTAATTAAGTCTCACTTAATTAATATAATAAATTCGAATTAATCATCAATTAATTTAAATCTATAATTTAAATTAACTATTCCTCTAGGTGCTCTATGTGTGTGACCCTATAGGCTATTATTTAATTAGCAATAATTTTATTCTCCAATAAAATTATAAACAATGAGCGGTATCTAGTAATACATCATTGCTACCTAATTAAACAATAATTAAATCGTGATTCGATAAAACCTTTCGTGATTAATGTTTCCGTGTAATATAATCCCTTTAACCATATATATTATAGATTAAACTCGAGGCATGTATTTAGTCATCCTCTTCAACATTTAATCCGGGTTTACTTGATCCATGAGTAGACTATGAAAAACAAATCATTATTTGAGCACGGCCATGCATTTTATAGTCTCACTCAATCAAGAGGCCAATAATATCTCTCCTAATTATAGGAGGGTTAAATCCTTTATCTATCATTCATATTTCTCATACGACTCATGATATACCCGATGTCCACTTTTATCATCACCCGGTCAAAGGTAACTTTTAATGTAGTCAAAGTATATCAATCCCCGTATAGAAATATAATGATCTCAAGTCAGAGGATCATTACACCATTATCACTGTGAGTCTTTCTTATGACTTAATTAAACATGAAGAATCTCACTGTGGGTCTGTCCAGTACCATGTACCCCTACATGTACCTATGTATTGACTTTAGTATCCCCATACTTATAACCAATGAGATGTGGTTATCTGTCAAACAACATACTAGTCTATTTATGTATTATTATTGTCCTATCATAATAATACTCGACTAGGGAACCTTTAAGAATATGATATATTATATAATCTCAAGTTCAAGTCATGTACTTAAACTATATAACGAGTATCATGATTCTAAGGACATTTATTATGCTAACAAATATATCGCAGTAATTAAAGTCATAATAAATACGTTTATTGAATAATCAAATGACATAAATGTTTATTAAAAGGAAAAATTGTATTGCCTCTAGGGCACCTACACTAACACCATCCTCACTAATGCTTGAGATTCATGCTTCAACCAAACGTAGTCTCTATCATCATTTGCTTGTTCAGGCTTCTTGAACTATGTAATACAACTTTGATCTTGTCTTGCTATTTTTAACCATCCCTGTCTTGCAACCGCCTCTTGAACTGATCTTAAAAATCTCCTCTATGGAATCTATAGGTAAGGACCATAGATTAGGAATTGGGATTCCGTCTGAATTTGATGTCACTGAACTTCCAATTGCCTTGCAGGCTTGACTCATTGTCCAGTTTCTCAAGTTATTGCAAAGTGTAAGATTCACTTATAACACATTGACCACTACCTTGAGCTACTCCATCTTTAATTCAGCTTCTCGGATCATTTCATATATGTTCAGAGGTTCTCAACCTTGATTTCAATCAAATTTGGTTCCTGGGTCACAAATACAGTGGATATGCTAACAACTTCTGCTTTATCAAATATTATCTTCTTTAGCTCTTGTTCTAGTTCATAGGCTTTCAGCACACTGTATAGTTCTTCTAAAGATAATGTGGTCATATCCCTAGATTCCTGATAGCTGTAATCATATGTTCTAGATGATCTACAGTGTTAGCACGAACTTCATATAATCTCCACGTAGAATAATCTTTACGGCTTTCAACTGAGATATATACCAGAATGTCCAGTCTGTTCCCTTCACTACTTTAATCCCTAAGATTTTTCATTCAAAAATCTAACTCGAATCAACCAAAAAATTTACCCAAATTAATCTCTTCTTTTCTAGCATCTGAATAACTAGTGGGATCCTATGGAGTAAACCTCTGAGAAAATTAATACCACTTCTTCTTCAGCCTGTTCCAGAATTGAATTAATTGGATTTTCTTCAGTCGATTTTAATTATCTTCAATATCCGGAAAAATCTTCAACTACAAACCTCTTGCATACCCTATATTTAATATTTAAGAAAATTTTAAATATCCAAAATTTTTAATTTTCTTAGAAAATAAATTAATCAAAAATAAATATTTATAAAAAAATTAATTTTCAAGAATTTTAATTTTCTTTAAAACTAAATAAATCGTAAATTATTATTTAAGAAAAATTTAATTTTAAGAATTTTAAATTTTCTGAAACATCTAAAAAAAAAAAATAAGGTTAACTATCATAATTGAATAACAATCGGGACAATCGGTGATTCTTGAGTTGGTTAACAATCGATGACTAAGTCAACAACAGCATAACAATCGGAACACCTCAAGTTAACAATCGGAACAAGTCAGCACATGCATAACAATCAGAGGACTCAACTAGCGTTTGACCCAGAATTTATAAACAATTGGAGCTACAAGACAAAACCACTAACAATCGGCTGCCTTTTAGCCCTTAGCAGTCGATGACTTTGTTAAGTATCAGTTGATAACAATCGATGTCCAGACAAACTAGTCAACTTGTACACTTTTGAAGAACATTCCGCGCGTGGACTTCAAGGAACTGACCGAGTGGATTAAAAATGGACCACATTGATTTGTTTTAATAAATTTAAATTATAAACTTAATTTTATTAAAAATTATAAAATAAACTAATTAAAATTTATAACATAAACTAATAAAATTTTATAAATTAAATTTTATAAAAGTTTACAAAATAAATTTTATTTAAAATTTATAAAATAAACTAATTAAAATTTATAACATAAACTAATAAAAGTTTATAAAATAAATTTTATAAAAGTTTATCAAATAAACTAATTAAATTTATAGCATAAACTAATAAAAGTTTATAAAATAAATTTTATAAAGTTTATAAAATAAATTTTATAAAGTTTATAAAATAATCTTATTAAAAGTTTATAATTAAACTTATTTAACAAGGCATCCATTCCGAGTTCAAGTAGCTTCAGCATAGTGAAATTCACTGAGCTAACTGATCTTGATTTGTATATCAATCAACAGGCTATGATACTAATTGTTAAGCCCCATAAGTTTCGTAGAAGGGGGTTGAATACGATATTGTCAATAATTTAAATATTTTTTAGAATGTACGGATAAATAAATTATTGCTTCAGAGTGGGTTCGAGTCCGTGTAGTGTTTAGGAGAGTTGCTTACTAATTTTCTGTATTTAAGAATAATCAATTTGGTTATAGAAAATGAGCAAGTAATTAAATGACAGTATTCGGGGAATATATCTTTTTATAAATATAAACCCTGAGGGGTGGTTGCTACACCCGGTAAATAAACCAGTTTCCGAATAACAAATTTGTTCTTCGCTTCCAACATAAAGATAAACTCAGTTTCCGATACAAGTATATTTAAATCTGTACAAAGGAAACTAAGACTATAGAGAGTGATATATAGTGGCCCTGAATATTTTCCGTTAAAGGACTAGCCTCTAATATCTAACCAGTGAAGAGGTATGTGTATGTCTGTATATTTCTCCCTTCCCCGACCATGGTTGCTCTCACTAGTTCTTTTTGTGTTGGTGAAGACAACTGAACCAAAGGAATGGCTCTCATTTTTGTGTGTAAACTTTTTCAACCTGTATATGTGGCCAGCTGTGAGCCAAGTAAACTGAAATTGCTTTCATTCTCTTTTACTAACAATCGGAGTTTGAGTGAATAACAATCACCAAGTCTATGAATAACAATCGGAATGTAATTGATTTATATTAGTCAATTGATTAAACTAAATCAATAAAAATTTGAATAATAAGTGATTGTACTCCATAACAACTAGATGATGTCATGCATACAATAATTGATTGTTATGTTAGAGTGATAAAAATCGGTATCATGACAATTCCTTTTGATTGATAACAATCGAGTGATGTCATCGACATGTATTAACAATCGGGTGATGTCTTCCACATGTCTTAACAATCTGGTGATGTCATCCACGTGTCTTAACAATCGGGTGATGTCATCCACATGTCTTAATAATCATCCAATTCAATTATTTTGTCCTTAGAATATATTCTTGTCTTTAACAAAATAACCTTTTGCCTTGAATCAAATTCTCTTGATTTATCTTTTATCTTCCAACGCGATTCTTTGTGTCTGATTGAAATCTCTTAACCAATTCTTCTGTTTCTCAGATGCAGTTCCCAATATCTTTTATGCTGACATTTAGTGTAACTGGTCTGGTTCATAAACAACTAACACGATCTTGATCAACACATCTTATTGACTATACAATTGGCTTTGTTCCTTCCTGATAAACGAATGATTCTGTTATAAGTACATTGGAATCCTCTGGCACTTATGCTGGACCAAGAACATATCTAAAACCCTGAAAGTCTTTGAACTTTATCATTTACCGAAGTCTGAAAATATGAATGAACTTCCCCTAGCAATCTATTGTACACTCCAAGATTTCATCTAATATTTTGATTCTTTGTACTTGCCATATATTCAATCATATCGATTATTCTACTTGAGTTTTACAAATTATTGCTTGACTAATTCACGGACAATGATTAAGATTAATCATTGTTGGATCACTAGAATCTCTCTGGTACTTAGACAATTGCTTCACTGCTTCCACATTCTTGAATACTTCAACCTTTATTCTTCACTAAGGCATGAACTTATTAATGAACTTCTTTCAATGAGCTAATGCTTCAAGTTTATAGATGTCTTTTTTATCTTTTATCTTTACCAAGTCTTCATATCTTCCTGATTCTGGTGATATCTTCATATTATTTACACGTCATGTTCTTGTGTTAAGTTATAACCCTATGTAACATATAGGTATAGACATACAGACTTACAACTACTTCTTTATTTTTCACTGACGATTGAATATATTAATGAACTTCTTCCAGTGTAGAGTAGCAAACTCATCAAAATACTTCTAATAATCTGATTCTTCGTGTCTAGTTGACTTTCTTCGTCTTGATTCTTGTTATCATATTTATTATTTATTTCTCTTTCTAATCTCAGTTGAGTTGTCATCTAATTATTACAAATAGGCCTAGTCATATGCCTTTCAATCTCCCCGTATTTGTTGTTAAACATTTAACACACAAATTTCTAGAGGATAACTCAACTAACATATAAGAAAATAATGAAATGTTGAGAACAGTAAATAACAAAAAGTTCTGGTATTATATTTAATAATTTTCCAGATTCAAACGTGAAAGATAAATACAAGATAGATGTTCCTTTAGACTGAACATGTATTACAAATCTCTATCTTGATCTATCTATGTCTTCAATCTTCACCATATTTAGAAGTGTCAACTTCACCTTCTTCTAGAGTTGAGCTTTTGTGAACATGTGTCATTGGTACATCTTCAATGGCCGGTTTCTCTATTTGAATGGGCTCACCATATAACCTTCTTTAATTTGCAAGTAATAATTGCCAAATCACTTCTTGCTCAACTGGTCTTGAATATCATAAGGCTGACTGGAATCTATTTTTGACATTTTTCAGATGTCTGAGCTAATTTTCTTGAATCCCCTTAATTGTTAGCTTTGAATCTAACTCAATTAACTTGACATGATCAATCACTAATTGTGGAGTTTCATCCTTAGAATGCAAGAATAAACCCACGTATATTTAGTGTAGTTATCCACAATCACTAAGGAATATTTCTTCTTTGACATTGATATAATATTAACTGGACTAAATAAATCCATATATAACAGTTGAAGTGGTTCAGTAATGTTTGTGGTGTCCGTGCCTTTGTGAGTTACTTTCTTTGACTTTCCCTTCTAAGATGCCTCGCACAATCCTTCTTGTGTAAATTCCATCGGAGGCAGTCCTCTCACCAAATCCCTCTTGACTAGAGATATCATTATTTTAAAATTTAAATGTGAGAGTTTCTTGTGCCATAGCCAGCTTTCTTCTGATGAAGCCTTTGAGTAGAAACAAATTACTTCATCTTCAGTTCCTGAGTTTAGATCGGCTATGTACAAGTTTCTTTTAATTACTTCACGTATGGCTAGTTTGTCATCCTTAGTATGAGCTATTAAACATTTTTCTTCGATAAAGTTTACTTTGTATCCTTCATCACAGAAGTGACTGATACTGAGAAGATTGTGTTTAAGTCCTTCCACTAAAGAAACATTTTCAATGATAACATTCTCAGCATTTAACCTGCCATATCCCATAGTTATTCTTTTGATGTTATCTCCAAAGGTGAAGATTGGGTCAACTCTTTCAACCACATATGATAACAGGGCTCTATCTCTGGTCATATGTCTTGAAGATCCGCTTTCCAGGATCCATACAACCGGTTTACCTGTTTATCTCCCTACGATTATCAAACGGATTAAATCTTCTTTGGAGCTCAAAATTGATTGGGCCCGGTATACTTAAAGTATTGACCTTTGCAGCTTTGACAATAGATCTCTTCTAAACAACAGCAGCATCTACCTTGACTGTACTTATATTCCTATAAACAGACTTAATAACTTTCTATTTAGACTTCGGAACATATGTTTCCTTCTTTATGGGTGGAGGAATCGCAGTCTTGGATTTTACAAATTTATTATTGACATGTTGTCTAGGTGTCATGTTGTTATCGTTGGCATGCATACTTTTAAAATAAGCAGACATAACATTAAAATCACATAACATATAGTTTACAACACCACATAGTTTATGGCATACATCAATAATAGGTATGTTATTCAAAATAGTAGGTGTCTTAACAGTTTCTACTTCAACTTTATCAACAGTCTTAAAGTTATCAGTAGAATGATATCTATTGTTAGTATTCCTACTATTAACAAACTTATTAGGTCTGTTCAGATTTTTCTTTATGTCTTTAGCACCTATACTAAGATTGGGCGAATCAGTAGTTCCCACATGTTTCATTGGTCTATTAGGTGCCCAGTTCTCTTTTTAGACATTAACTCCTTGTATGTCCCTAACTTGCTCCTCTTTTTTCTTTCCTTCTTCAAGGTTCTCTAAATTTAATTCATAATCAATTAATATAGAACTCTCAAAGATTGGTTCTAGTACAGGGGTTATGAAAAG
Organism: Oenanthe sinensis; assembly: GCA_028671895.1. Lineage (NCBI taxonomy): Eukaryota > Viridiplantae > Streptophyta > Magnoliopsida > Apiales > Apiaceae > Oenanthe > Oenanthe sinensis. Next base: position 26,651,135 of record CM053813.1, on the reverse strand, counting down.
AGGATTAAGTATGTCCTTAACAACATGTGGAATACCCCTTTCTACAGCACTTTTTCTGAATGGGGTTATGTTGTTTGCCTTCCCTACAGATTCATTATTATCAAAGTCTATTCCAACTTTACGTTTTATCTCTTGTTGGTCAATTATGTTTTTCACAATGTAAGATGAATTTTTATAGGCCAGACACTTCTTTTATTATTCAACTATTTGATTTCTGAGATAAGTTTCAATCTTAACATAACAATTAACTCTATTTATTTGAAAAGCCAAATCCTCAGTCAATTTGTCATTTTTGTTCTTTAACAGTTTCAAAACATCATTCTCATCAGTTAAAGCTTTATTTTTATGAATTAGTTTCTTAACTCTATCTCTTATATCATCTAGCTCTTTACCTAGCAGTTTAAACATTTTAGGGCATGAAAGATCTACCTCTTTTCCTTCTTGATGAGTTGGAGACAATGATCCTTCGGATGAAGCCATGAGAGCAATATTTCCCAGCACTTCCTCATCATCATTGTCTGAATTATCTCAGCTTTTGCTTTCTGCTAGATAAGACTTCCCATAATGCTTTTTCACAAGTGCATCATACTTTTCTTTCATCTCTTCATAAGAGTCTATCTTCTTTCCTTGCTTCGGCTTCTTGCATTCTGTTACAAAGTGACCTAGCTCATTACAATTGAAGCAAGAAACTTGCTTCTATCAATCGAGAAAGTCATGTAGCCACTTTTTGACACAGCTGTTGAAGAACCTCCTTTCTGAAACCTTCTAAAATTAGGTTTAACTTGGTAGGAGGAGTTCTTTCTGAATCTCATGTTGTCAAACCTCCTGGCAACCATAGTTAGAGATTCATCTTCCAGCTGATTCAGTTCTTATAATGAGTAGAACTCACCATCTTCCTGGTTATCTGAAGTATATCCAAATTCTGGAACCACATACTCCATTGAACTGTTTGAAGGTACAATAGTCTTCACTTCCTTTCTTTCAGGTGCTTCCATTATCAGTGTTTTAGAAGAACTAACAACCTTATCTTTTCTATAGGTTTCTCTAGTCTGGATCTGCTCTAATTCATAGGTCTTCAGAACTCTGTAGAGTCTCTCTAGGGTTACTTTTTTCATGTCCCTAAACTCCCGGATAGCCGTTATCCTATGTTCAAGATGCTCTGGTAAGGTTAGCAAAAACTTCTTGTTCACCTTCTGGTCTTGTAATATTTTTCATTGAGGTTTAGTTCGTTCATCAATTTTTATTTCCCAGAAAAATGCCAATATAATTTGTAGAAGGGGGGTTGAATACAAAATTTTAAAACTTTTTCTTTTTTAATAATTGTTCTTGGAGTTTATATGTTTAAGAGAAAATATATGAACAATGAAACTGAAACTAAATTGATCACAAATATTTAAAAATTATTGATGGATTGGTTTTTCCATCAATGTATATATTGCTCAATTTTTCTAGGTTAATAAAACTCAGTTGCATTTACAAGGTTAGAAAATAAATCAACTGTTCTTACAAAGTTCTCTAAGGTTGAACAGTTGATTCAAGAATATTGTCTCACTTGTATATTTTCTATCAATACTACCACACTTACTGCAAGTGTGTTTACAATACTTATACAAACAAAGTAAAATACAATTAATCTATTCTAGGATTGTTTCAACTCTATCTTTCCTTTTGTCTTTTTTTTTCTTTTAGGAAAAGTCTTCAGACTTGGAAAGACAGCTTCAACTTGAGTCTTCACGGTCATTATAGACTGTCTTCCATAGGCATGCTTTTTGTCCTTAGATCTCTGAAAAATTGCCATTTTGTGCTGTCTCAATCAATTGATAATTTATTGTTAAGCATATCAATTGACTCTTCCTTTTATCCATCAACTGATGTTCTTCTTTGATTGATCTTGATATTCATCGATCGATGAATGTTATTGACTAATCGATTGATAAATGATATCAATCGATATATCAATCGATGAGTCTTCATATCAGTTGATGGTCTTCAATTCTTTGACTTGGATTCTTCAATTGATCTTATATCCATTGATGTTTCAATATCAACTGATCATCCTTCACTTGAATAATTTTCCTGTCTTCAAATAATTACAATTTGATAGTCTAAGTTACACATCAGTTGATGACCTATATCAACCGACTCTATCATTAATTGATGAAAATAATATCAATTGACTTACACCTTATCAATTGAAATAGACTAAGTACACATATGCCACACTACATATTATCAGTTGATTCAGATAAACATTTCAACTGATAAATAGTTTCTTGATCAATTGATATTTATAAACTCCATATCAATTTGTCAGTTACATCAATTAAAATTTCTATGATTCTAAGATTAAAATTATCATCAAGATACATGTAGATTCCTAACATCAATTTATTCAGTCTCTGAAATACCTCAGACACACCCTCACCAGGGTTGGATCTAAAATGCTCATATTGGGAGGTCAGGATCTCGAGTCTATTTTCTCTGACTTCTTCAGTCCCTTCGTTTATTATCTCTATTGTATCCCATATTTGTTTAGTGTTTCTACAATTAACAACGTTATTGTACATAACGTAATCTAGAGATTCTATCAATTTGAATTTGAGACTAGTATCCAAGTCTATAGCTTCTTTTTCATCATCCGTGTAATCAACCAGATTTTTTAGAAACTTTCTATGAGGAATTACAACCCCATATACCTCACGCTTGAGAATAAATGTTATTGGGGGCTCAATAGAGTTGGCCAGAATCATTGCATACTTTGGATTTGCAATTCCAATAAATAATAACATCTTCTACTTCCATAAGCTATAATGAACTTGGTCATACGATATGATTTTAATGCTAATCACTTTTTATGTACTCATCTTTAATAAGATTAAAAATTAAGTGTTTCGAAAAAATTATTTTGAAAAAATAATTTTTGGGTAAAAATTATTTCGAATTAAAAAAGTATTTTGAATTAAAAATAATTTTTGGGTTCTGTATGAGTTGCATAATATTTAGTTCGGATCTGATATTAATAATATCAACTAGCTCTGATGTCAATTATTGGTCCCTGATATTGTAGAAGAGGGGTTGAATATAATATCTAAATTTACTGGCAAAATTTTAGATTTAAAAATATTATTTTAATTAATCACAAAATATTAATTTTACTAAAATACTGTTCAAGTAGAAGATGTGATTTTTAACTTGAAAAGTATTATAAAATTAATATGATGAAAGTGTAAATAACTATTTAAAATTCTAAAATAATTTTGACATAAATTATTCTAAATTAACAATTATATTTTAAACCAGCACAGAAAGTCTGTGAATATTACAATCAGATAAATTACTGAATTTGAATATTTTTAACAACAACATTATGAAGCCATTACCCTCATATTTATAGAGGTTTAAGCTGATAAGACTTTTCTAACAAGACTTCTAAAAGACAATTAATTACACCTTCAGACTTTTGATAAATCAGTGGGCAAGACCTTCTAAATTCGGTAAGACCTTTATAGAACTTGGTAAGACTTTTTCCAAGTTCCAGCAAGACCTTTTTTACTTTAAAATTCGGTAAGACTTTCTCCCACTTGCATCTTCAAGATCTTTTCAACTGCAATATTCGGTAAGACTTTTCTTGTTTCTTGGTAAGACTTTCTTCCAAGCACTTTAGGACCTTTTGTAGTCTTATTTCGGTAAGACTTTCCAAATGGGTTGCAACAAGACTTATTTAAATGTTAAATAAAATGTTCTTTTAACTTAATTAATTCCACCAATTTTAATTAATTAATTTATAAATTAAATCAATCCAAGATGAATTAATTTAAGTAGATAAATTAAATAAATACTTAACTTTTGATAGTAGAATTAATTAATTTCTGTACTGCACAACCATTGTAGATTTAACTTGAGACTTTCCGTCTTTACCGTACCGTATGTATGAAAATCACTTGTACTTGATGTCGAACCTTCATCTATATAGTTGACACACAATGTACTGTCTAGTTCATTTGTGTCATATTAGAATAAATGTTCTTCACCTTTTAATATTAAATCTATGATCTTCTGTCTTTTTTCTCGCTTTTAGCTTTATCTCTATAATTTTCTTTTCTTGGAATCTTTCTATAGTAGCCACTTGAAATCTTTTATATTTAAACTCTTCTGAAATACTACTTCTTTATTTTTCACTGACGCTTGAACATATTAATAAACTTCTTCCAGTTTAGTGTAGCAACCTCATCAAAATACTTCTGATAATCTGATTCTTCATGTCTAGTTGACTTTCTTTGTCTTGATTCCTATTATCATATTTATTATTTACTTCTCTTTCTAATCTGAGTTGAGTTGTCATCTAATTCTTACAAATAGACCTAGTCATATACCTTTCACCAATAGGTTGTATATTTTTAGGGATGCCCTCATAGGTGGGCTTAAGTTTCTTTTCCACGAGTTTATTGTAAGGTCGTTGGCCGAAGTTAGGGTCATCCCATGTCAACTAGGCCCAAATTGGTGGCGGAACCTCCTTTGTTTTATGGTCTTATGTCTTAGGAAAAACTACCCCCTTTCAGTAGCTGTTTTCAGAATGATTTTTCAATTCAAGAACATCCCAAGTTAGATGCTAAGTTGGGTGTATATTAACCATAGGCAGGGAGTAAGCCCAATTTTTTGTAATAAGTCTTTTCCCGACACCAACCCTGATTAGAGGAGTGATTTTCTTTACTTGGAATGGGAAGGAGGAGATTGAGGCACCCTTTTTAGGACCTCTTTTTGTAAGGTCAAAGATGATAACCCGGGCTCGATCCAGCTTACCCATGAAGATAAACTAATTGTCGCAGATTTGGGTCAAGATAACAGCCAAACCCACTTCAGAAAGCTTCTTGAAGAATTTTCTTTGAAGGCCGTGGAACTTACTTATGTTTCTGATAATGGTACTTTTCTTTCTTTGACTATTTCTTTTTGCAATTTTTCTAAGTCCAATTTTTTATTTTATTGTTTGTTTTGCAATTGCGGGTAATATTAATTTTCACTTGGGTGTGGGTGATCAAGAGACCTACAAAATGTTAGTATTGGTGTCCTAGAGACAATACTTTTAATGTTTTATTGAAAAACAACTAAGGATTATGTTTTATGTGATTATTTAATTAATATTTATTATGTCTTTATTTACTGCGTCATAAATTGAAAGAATAATAAATGTCCTTGGAATATTAATGCGTAATATATATCTTTAAGTATGTGACTTAAAAATGAGATTATATGAATAATATTTTATTCCTAAAATTCCCTAGTCAAGTATTATTATTTAAGGACAATAATAATGCAATAAGACTAGTATGTTTGTTGACAAATGACCACATCTCATTGGTCATAGGTATGGTGATACTAAAGTCAAGAACATAAGTGTATGTATCAATACATGACACTGGAAAGACCCGCCGTGAGATTCTACATGTTAATAAGTGTCATAAGAAATCTCACAGTGATAATGATGTAATGATCCTCTGACTTGAAATCATTATATTTCTATACGAGAATTAATATACTTTGATTACACTCAAAGTTACCTTTAACCGAGTAATGATAAAGGTGGACATTGGGTATGCTATGAATCGTATGGGGAATATGAATGATAGATATAGGATTTAACCCTCCAATTCTAGGAGTGATATTATTGGCCTCTTGATTGAGTGAGACTATGAAATGCATGGCCATGCTCAAATATTGATTTGTTTAAATAGTCTACTCATTGATCAAGGAAACCAAGATTAAACGTTGAAGAGGATGACACTATACATGCCTCGAGTTTTATCTATAATATAATGTTAAAGGGATTATATTACATTGCACATTATTCACGAAAAGGTTTAATTGAATCACCAATTATTATTGTTACTTGGGTAGCAATGATGTATTACTAGATGCCGCTCATTGTTTATAATTTTATTATTAGATAATAAAATTATTGCCAACGTAATAATAACCTAAAGGGTCACACACAAAGAACGCCAAAACGGAGGTTTATTTAAATTAGGAATTTAAATATATTATTGTTTATTCGAATTTAATTATTAAATTAATTAAGTGGGACTTGATTAATTATATTAGAATTCGGATTTAATAAGTATTATTATTATTCGAATTTAATTATTGAATTAATTAAGTGGGACTTGATTAATTATATTAGAATTCAGATTTAATAATAATAATAACCCAAAGTCATAATGGGTTTTGGAAACCACATGGATTAGGGTTAGGCCCAAAATCTCTCTCTCCCCTATATATACATAATGATGTATAGTATTAGGGTTTAATCATCAAATTTCATTTTTAGAGAAAAACCCTAGCTGCTCAACATCAAGAGAGGCTAGAGAAATAGAGAGAGAGAGGCAAGAGGCAAACAATTCGGCTAGTACCGACTCTGGTGATCGTAGGACGATCGGGCGTTCGTGTGGACTTCTTTAGAGAGCAAATCTTTGCAACAAAGGACTGCTGTGATTCATCTTTCTGGACCTCCATTAAACAGCATACGAAAGCTTTGTTAAGGTACAGACTTCTTCACCATAATCATCCAACGTTATATATGGATCCTGCGATTGGGTTTCGATTTTTTTTATTATTTTTACGTTAATTCCGCTGCGTTTTCATGCCCGAAACCCTTCAATGGCATCAGAGCTACGTGTATAATAAGATGATTTGGTTATGTGTTTAAGAGTTTTTCGATGTATGTAAACATATATATGATATGCCATGACTATATATTGATATATATGTTTTATATGATTTTGAATATATGATATTCATGTGTTGTATAATCATGGGATGATTGTGTGTATTGCTGTATGTATATGATACATGTTTGTTCTTGTTATGGAAATCGTATTCGATACGAATTCTGAAACGGCTTCGGTAGATTTTCTGAAATCTGTGTCCAGTGTCTGATTTTCGCAAATGATATGTGTTTTCTGACTGGAATCATGTCACTGAGGAATACTGACATAGTTAGCTTCGTGTCTGTAAGCCGTTTGACGACGTTATAGGCCCCGAAACGGCGATTTATTATTTTCTGAAATTTATTTGATTTTCTGAAATTTCGAAATTTATTATATATGATTATATGATTTGTTTATATAATCTGAGATATATTACATGTGTTATGTGATAACATGGTGGATGGTTATGGCCTAAAGACCCATAGGATAGTGGTTTTGTTTTATGGTTTTGGTTTCTAAATACGACTTGCATGTCGTTTATTCATTGTAATTGTTAATCTCGAATGTAACTCGAGTTCTTCTTGTAATTTCATTAGAATAGATTTATTTATTATTCAATGTAATTGTTCAATGGAGACTTGGAAGCAAGGAAGCTAGGAGGCAATCCAGATGATGGAGCAATGAAGAAGATAAAGACATGTAATAGTGTAGTATTTGAAACCACCATAGATTGACCTTGATAATTCCATTAGCTTGGAAATATCACATAGGATGGGGCCATAACCAAACACGTTTAATTTATGCACAATACATATATGTATATGAATGCATGTGTAGATATGTATGTGTTGGAATGATGTATGTATTAGATACGACACCCATGCCATGTCTGCTTAAGAAAGATAAAATCTGTAACGATTCAAGATTTTAAAATTAACAAACGATCATGAGATTCTTGTGTTTATGAAATATGGATTTTTAAAACACAGAATTAAATATTGATTTTTGATATCTATAACTGGGATTTTCTGACAAAAACGGATATGCGTATTCGTAAGGCTGATGGGTTTTAAGTGTGACCACTGGTATCCTCCATCTACCTGGGAAATGAACAATTTAAGATGTCAATTTGAAATATTTTGTTCAAGGAAAAATTGAGGATCTCTTTATGATGTGATCATGATCGTTATAAATTTTCTAAACCCCTTAACAAAATATTAAGTTTTACTCGGATGCTTTCCAATGAATGAACACTCATCGAATCCTAGATTGATTAGGGGAAGGACTGTCAGTGGCAGGGGACTCCTATCTATCGTGGTGAGATGCGACGAATATAAACGGTTATATTCGGCCGTTGTATCATTGGGTCTAACTTAACTATGTCGTCATAATAAGGTGAAAATAAACGGTTATATTCAACCATTATGAACTTAGAAGCATAGAGTTTGGTTAAAAGTCTATTAGATAGATAAGATCAATCGTTGTTCACCAAACTATCCAAGAATTATATATGATATAATTGACAACTGTTGTCTACCTAAATAATCATTTTTAAGGACTTCCAGTGGTTGACTTAGGACATGACGAAATATGGATCTTGGCTCACTAGAAAGAATTATGGGATATACTTTCCAAATTAATAGTAAGGGCTATTAATTTCATAAAAATAGTGGGAGATATATTATGAATATATCATAATCATTTGAACATAATAAATAACTCAGACAATCTAATCTTTATTTTATGCATTTTAAACATTGTAGATATTTAAATGGCAAAAAATACAAATACTTTCTCCGCACGAGCAACTCTTGAGAAGGACAAGCTGACAGGAACTAACTTCCTGGATTGGTATAGGAATTTTAGGATTGTCCTCAGGCAAGAGCGTAAGCTCCATGTCATTGAAATTCCTTCACCTGCTCCTCCTGCTGAGAATGCAGCTCGCGTTCAGCAAAATGCTTATCAGAAGCATATTGATGATATGAATGATATTGCATGTCTCATGCTGGCAACCATGAGTGCTGAGCTTCAAAAACAACATGAGTATATGGATTCTTATGAGATGATTGAACACCTTCAAAGAATGTTTGAGGGACAAGCTCGTCAAGAAAGGTTCGACACGAGCAAAACACTGTATGCTTGCAAACAGGGAGAGCGTGAACCTGTTGAACCACATGTTCTGAAGATGATAGGTTATATTGAGTATCTTGATACTTTGGGTTTCCCGATTGGTTTGGAAGCTCAGATTGACTTAATCTTGCAATCTTTGAACCGCAACTATACTCATTTTGTTATGAACTACAATATGAATGAGATAGACAAAACACCCACTGAATTGTTGGCCATGTTACGAACTACTGAAACCAACATGAAAAGGCTGAACCTGCTGCTATGTTGATGGTAGATAACAAAGGTAAGGCTAATAGGAAAGGAAAATGGAAGGGAAAGAAGAAGATTGGATCTGCTTCTGGTCCCAAACCAAAGGCTAATCCCAAACAGGCTTTAAAGCCTAATGGTGTTGTTGCAAAGGGTGATTGTCACTACTATGGTAAACCAGGTCATTGGAAGAGAAACTGTCATGCTTATTTGGAGGATCTGAAGAAGAAGAAAGCTGGTCAAGCTTCTGATTCATGTATTTATGTTATAGAGGTCAATTTGTCAACTTCTACATCATGGGTATTGGATACTGGATGTGGTTCTCACATTTGTATAAATGTACATGAACTATAAAGGAGTAGGACTTTGGCTAAAGGAGAGGTCGACCTACGAGTTGGCAATGGAGCAAAGGTTGTTGTTTTAGCTGTAGGGACTTATTATTTATCATTGCCCACTGGGCTTATTTTAGAACTTGAGAACTGTTTTTACGTGCCTGCAATTTGCAGAAACATTATTTCGGTTTCTTGTTTAGACAAGAAAGGTTTTGCATTTTTAATTCAGAACAATAGTTGTTCCTTTTCTTTGAATAATGTTACCTATGGGGTTGCACGTTTATTTAACGGTTTATATGTTCTTGATTTAGACACTCCTATCTATAATGTGAATAACAAACGTCTTAAAATAAATGACTCAAATCAAACATACCTCTAGCACTGTCGTTTAGGTCATATAAATGAGAAGCGCATTTCCAAGTTACATAAGGATGGATACTTGGATAAGTTTGACTTTGAATCATACGAAGCATGCGAACCTTGTCTCATTGGAAAAATGACTAAATCTCCTTTTACTGGACAAGGTGAAAGGGCCACTGAAAGATTAGAACTTATACATAGTGATGTATGTGGTCCTATACGTACTATGACAAGAGGTGGCTTTTACTACTTTATCACGTTTACTGATAATTTCAGTAGATATGTGTATCTTATGAAGAAAAAATCCGATTCTTTTGAAAATTTAAAGAATACAAAGCTGAAGTAGAAAAGCAAACTGGCGGAAGTATTAAGACTCTACGATCTGATCGTGGAGGTGAATACTTAAGCCATGAATTTAAGAGTTTATTAAAAGAGTGTGGTATTGTATCACAACTCACTCCACCCGGAACACCGCAAAGGAATGGAGTTTCTGAAAGGAGGAATCGTACTTTATTGGACATGGTACGATCGATGATGAGTCATGCAGATCTTCCAATTAGTTTCTGGGGCTACGCCTTGGAGACGGCTGCTTATACACTTAACCGAGTTCCTACTAAAATGGTTCAGAAGACTCCATATGAGATATGGACTAAGAAACGTCATAGCATGTCATTTATAAAAATATGGGGATGTGAAGCGTTTGTGAAACGTTTAACTTCTGACAAGCTAGGACCTAAATCAGACAAATATAATTTTGTGGGATACCCAATTGAAACAAAGGGTTATTCATTCTATAATCCTTCCGAGAACAAAGTGTTTGTTGCTCGAACTACAGTTTTTCTTGAAAGAGAAATGCTTTCGAAGAAAAACAGTGGGAGGATAATAGATCTCGATGAAGTTCGAGGCCCACAAGATAACATTGAACCAATGGAGGAACTTGAGCAGGATGTACAAGACCACAACACTACTCAAGAAACACAGGTTATTCGTAGGTCTAGTAAGATTCGCCATGAGTCTGAGAGATATTATGGATTTCTCTTAACTCAAGATGGTGATGTGATGCTTATCGACGAAAATGAGCCTCTCACCTACTAAGATGCTATGAACACTCCAGAATCCAAGAGATGGTTGGATGCCATGAAATCTGAGATGGAATCCATGTATACTAATCAAGTATTGACTTTGGTTGATCCACCTAAAGGGGTAAAACCTATAGGGTGCAAGTGGGTTTTCAAGAAGAAGACCGGCATGAATGGTAATGTACAGACCTATAAGGCACGATTGGTGGCAAAAGGTTTCAAGCAAATTCATGGTATTGACTATGATGAGACTTTTACACTAGTGGCTATGGTCAAGTCCATCAGGATTTTGCTTGCTATAGCTGCTTACTATGATTATGAAATCTGACAGATGGATGTCAAAACCACTTTCTTAAATGGGAGCCTTGAAGAAGATATAGATGTGTATATGACACAACCTGAAGGTTTTGTTGATTCAAAGAATGCTGTAAAGGTATGTAAGCTGCGTCGATCCATTTATGGATTGAAACAAGCCTCAAGGAGATGGAACATTCGTTTTGATGAAACTGTCAAAGAGTTTGGGTTTATTCAAAATGAAGATGAACCATGTGATTACAAGAAGGTAAGTGGGAGCAATGTGGCATTCCTATAATTATATGTTGATGATATATTAATAATAGGGAATGACATTCCTTCTTTACAGGCAGTTAAGACTTGGTTGAGTAAGAATTTCTCAATGAAAGACTTAGGCGAAGCGACCTATATTTTAGGTATCAATATCTATAGAGATAGATCAAGAAGAATGATCGGCCTAAGTCAGAGTAGATACTAGTCTAATCCAGGTGAAGGTCACTGGACAGTAGTCAAGAATATTCTTAAGTACTTAAAGAGGACTAAAGATTAATTCTTGGTATATGGAGGAGAAGATAAGCTGGTAGTAAAAGGTTACACCGACGCTAGTTTCTAGACATACAAGGATGATTCGATTTCTCAGTCTGGATTTGTGTTTTGTCTAAATTGAGATGTTGTATGCTGGAATGGTTCACAGCTGAGACAGTTGTTGATTCTACAATAGAGCCTGAGTATATTGATGCTTGCGAAGCAGCCAAGGAGGCTGTTTGGGGATATACTTAGGAGATATCACCTAATTAATAAGATTAATAATCGAGGGGATATACATATATGTAAAGTGCATACAAATGATAACATTGCAGATCCACTGACTAAGGCTTTGTCGCAGCAGAAGCACGAAGGTCATACTAGTTCCATGGGTATTAGATACATGAGATATTGGCTCTAGTACAAGTGGGAGATTGTTAGTATTGGTGTCCTAGAGACAATACTTTTAATGTTTTATTGAAAAACAATTAAGGATTATGTTTTATGTGATTATTTAATTAATATTTCTTATGTCTTTATTTACTGCGTCATAAATTGAAAGAATAATAAATGTCCTTGGAATATTAATGCGTAATATATATCTTTAAGTATGTGACTTAAAAATGAGATTATATGAATAGTATTTTATTCCTAAAATTCCCTAGTCAAGTATTATTATTTAAGGACAATAATAATGCAATAAGACTAGTATGTTTGTTGACAAATGACCACATCTCATTGGTCATAGGTATGGTGATACTAAAGTCAAGAACATAAGTGTATGTATCAATACATGACACTGGAAAGACCCGCCGTGAGATTCTACATGTTAATAAGTGTCATAAGAAATCTCACAATGATAATGATGTAATGATCCTCTGACTTGAAATCATTATATTTCTATACGAGAATTAATATACTTTGATTACACTCAAAGTTACCTTTAACCGGGTAATGATAAAGGTTGACATTGGGTATGTTATGAATCGTATGGGGAATATGAATGATAGATATAGGATTTAACCCTCCAATTCTAGGAGTGATATTATTGGCCTCTTGATTGAGTGAGACTATGAAATGCATGGCCATGCTCAAATATTGATTTGTTTAACTAGTCTACTCATTGATCAAGGAAACCAAGATTAAACGTTGAAGAGGATGACACTATACATGCCTCGAGTTTTATCTATAATATAAGGTTAAAGGGATTATATTACATTTCACATTATTCACGAAAGGTTTAATTGAACCACCAATTATTATTGTTACTTGGGTAGCAATGATGTATTACTAGATGCCGCTCATTGTTTATAATTTTATTATTAGATAATAAAATTATTGCCAACGTAATAATAACCTAAAGGGTCACACATAAAGAACGTCAAAACGGAGGTTTATTTAAATTACGAATTTAAATATATTATTGTTTATTCGAATTTAATTATTAAATTAATTAAGTGGGACTTGATTAATTATATTAGAATTCGGATTTAATAAGTATTATTATTATTCGAATTTAATTATTGAATTAATTAAGTGGGACTTGATTCATTATATTAGAATTCAGATTTAATAATAATAATAATCCAAAGTCATAATGGGTTTTGGAAACCACATGGATTAGGGTTAGGCCCAAAATCTCTCTCTCCCCTATATATACATAATGATGTATAGTATTAGGGTTTAATCATCAAATTTCGTTTTTAGAAAAAAACCCTAGCTGCTCAACATCAAGAGAGGCTAGAGAAATAGAGAGAGAGAGGCAAGAGGCAAACAATTCGGCTAGTACCGACTCCGGTGATCGTAGGACGATCGGGCGTTCGTGTGAACTTCTTTAGAGAGCAAATCTTTGCAACAAAGGACTGCTGTGATTCATCTTTTTGGACCTCCATTAAACAGCATACGAAAGTTTTGTTAAGGTACAGACTTCTTCACCATAATCATCCAACGTTATACATGGATCCTGCGATTGGGTTTCGATTTTTTTTATTGTTTTTACGTTAATTCCGCTGCGTTTTCATGCCCGAAACCCTTCACAAAATGCGCAAGGCCCGCGAGGCCCTTTAAGGCCCAATCAAAGAGCTCAATCTCCCGGGTTTCTTATAACCTTGCGAAGTAGCCCAAACCAAGTCTAAGTGGAAAAGGCCTCATGAGGAAGATGAGGACCCCGCCACAGCGGTGTGGAGGCCTAGTTGGGGCAATTGAAAGCAAGACACCTTCGTCGGGAGTACCTTAAACTCCGTCGATTGGTCCCAGAACTCAATTCCTCTGGCCGACAAGGCTAAAATTGTTTTGAAGTGGATATCGAGGTGGTTGAGACTTTGGGAGCTCAAGTCGTGGCCATGGTATGAATTTTTATTTCGTACTTAGCCATTTTTTTACTTCGTTATTAGGCCGCTTTTTAGATCCTATGTTGATTCGTATGTGTTGGGTTGTAAACATGTCAACATCTATTTTCAGACCATGGTCCATCAAGCCAAGAATTGTCATTTCTTTGAGAAAGCCCAAAGGAAGGGCAAAGCCAAGGCCGATGAAAAGGTTGTTGTTCTTGAGAAGAAGTTGCTCGAAAAGGAGAAAGAATTGGCGGCGGCCCACGCTGAGCTGCAGGAACTGAGGGCTGACAAACAGGCCCAAATTGCTAAGTACATGGAGTCAGAGGAATTCATGGCTTTCATTGATAAACTCGATGATATGGTCTTCCCGATGATATGTGCCCAAGTTTGGAAAAAGTGCCTTAAAGCCGTCTTGGCTAAACACCCTGGCTTGTTCGTTCCTTTAGACTTTACTTATCCCATGGGTCAGCCATTGGCCTGGACTTCCTCCATTTGATGGACAGATTCTGGTGATGGGTTGAGTGGCGAGGCCTTGGATGAGTATGACATGGTTTTCGAGTCTTCTCCTCAGGGTCAGGACAAGTCCTAGAAAGAGGTCGAGGAAGAAGAGAAGACTGAGGAAGAAAAGAAGGACGATGATGAGGACATCAAAGATCTTCCTTAGTTTCTTTTTCTTTGTATCGTTCTTCTCGTATTCCTTGTATTTCCTTTTCTGTTGTTAAATTATGTAACCCCAAAACTTTTTATTTATAAAAAGTTCGTGTTGTTCTTTTCCTTTTTCTTGCGGTAGCATATTTCTTAGTATATACCTCTCGAGCAAAAAGGAAAAGATGTAACTCATAAATTAATAAAAGTGTCAACTAGGCTAGATTTTATGCTTTTTTCTTGCCTTAGTATATTTTTTATAAATATACGCTTTGAGCATAATAGAACTAGTAAACTTGATGGCCAATCCAGACTGAAAGAATTCATTTATATAAATAATGCCTTCAAGGCGAAAAGTGGGCACAACCTTTACAGAATGGAAATCCTACTTGGAACGAAAGTCTCTTACATCCTAGTGGTCTCATCGAACCTTATTTATACTTAGTTCCTAATAAATATAAGAAATCACAATTGAATTTTTTAAATATAATAAATCTTCAGGTTCGAGGCATGCCAGGTTTTTGGCACTTCAACAGCTTCTAGGGTTTCAAGGATGTATGATCCTCCTCCCATAACCTATTTTTATCTTGTAAGGCCATTCCCAGTTAGGGGCCAACTTGCCTTTGGGGCCTACTCCAGAAGCTTCAACTTTTCTGAGGACTAAGTCTCATTGTCTAAAAAATCTTTCCTTAACCCTTAGGTTATAGTAGAAAGAAGATTTCTTCTGATATTCGATGATCTTTTCATGAGCTTTGTCCCTGACTTTATCAATCAAGTCCAATGCAAGCTTTATTACTTCCTCATTTTCCTCAGGCTCAAAGGCCTTGATTCTTGGGGATACATGTCAGATTTTAACTGAAACCACTTTCTCGGCTCCATAAGCCAAGAAGAATGGAGTTACATCAGTGGTAACTTTGTGAGTGGTTCTATATGCAGAGAGTATTGGAAAAATCTCATCCACATAGGTGTTACCTGAACGTTCAATCCTTTTCTTGAGCCCATCAAGGATGATTCGATTGGCTACTTCAGCCTGCCCATTTGCTTGGGGATGTGCCACAGAAGTAAAGCGTAGACTTATGTCATTATCATTGCAATACCCCTTGAATTCTTCATTATTGAATTGTGTTCCATTATCTGTGACCAAGATTCGTGATATTCCGTACCTACATAAGATGTTTTCCCAGAAGAATTGAGCTACTTGCTTAGTGGTTATCTTGGCCAGTGGTTTAGCCTCAATCCACTTAGTGAAATAATTGATCACAACAATCAGAAACTTTCTTTGTCCACTAGCCATCAGAAAGGGCCCAAGGATGTTCATTCCCCACATTACAAAGGGGATGGGGGAGTTGATGGATGTTAACATCTCGGGAGGCTGCCTTACAACCGGTGCATGCCTTTGGCACCTATCGCATCTTTTAATGTATTCTTTTGAATCATTCAATAGGTCAGGCCAGTAAAAGCCAAGGCGAGTAATTTTGTGAGCCAAAGTTCTGCCCCCCAAGTGTTGGCCACAAACCCCTTTGGGCACTTCTTTCAAAGCCTCATGGGCCTCATCTGGCCTTAGACATTTCAAGTATGGAATAATAAAAGATTTCTTATAGATAATTCTGTCAATAATAGAGTACCTTAATGAAGGGTTTCGGGCATGAAAAGGCAGCGGATATAACGTAAAATAATAAAAAAATAAAATCCTATCGCAGGATCCATGTATAACTTTGGATGATTATGGTGAAGAAGTCTGTACCTTAACAAAGCTATATGTACGATGTTTAATAGAGGTCCAGAAAAGATGAATCACAGCAACCCTTTGTTGCAAAGATCTGCTCTCCAAAGAAGTCCACACGAACGCCCGATCGTCCTACGATCACCGGAGTCGGTACTAGCCGAATTGTTTGCCTCTTTCTTTCTCTCTCTCTCTCTCTTTCTCTAGCCTCTCTTGATGTTGAGTAGCTAGGTTTTTTTTCTAAAATGAAATCTGAAGATTAAACCCTAATACTATACATTATTATGTATATAAAGGGGAGAGAGAGATTTTGGGCCTAACCCTAATCCATGTGGTTTCCAAAATCCATTCTGATTTTGGGTTATTATTATTAAATCCGAATTCTAGTATAATTAATCAAGTCCCACTTAATTAATTCAATAATTAAACTCGAATAATAATAATACTTATTAAATCAGAATTCTAATATAATTAATCAAGTCTCACTTAATTAATTCAATAATTAAATTCGAATAAACAATAATATATTTAAATTTGTAATTTAAATAAACCTTCGTTTTGACGTTTTTTGTGTGTGACCCTTTAGGTTATTATTACGTTGGCAATAATTTCATTATCTAATAATAAAATTATAAACAATGAGTGGCATATAGTAATACATCATTGTTACCCAAGTAACAATAATAATTGGTGATTCAATTCAACCTTTCGTGAATAATGTTTCATGTAATATAATCTATTTAACCTTATATTATAGATCAAACTCGAGGTATGTATAGTGTCATCCTCTTCAATGTTTAGTCTTGGTTTCCTTGATCAATGAGTAGACTATTTAAACAAATCAATATTTGAGCATGGACATGCATTTCATAGTCTCACTCAATTAAGAGGCCAATAATATCACTCCTAGAATTGGAGGGTTAAATTATATATCTATCATTCATATTCCTCATATGATTCATAGCATACCCAATGTCCACCTTTATCATTACACGGTTAAAGGTAACTTTGAGTGTAATCAAAGTATATTAATTCTCGTATAATAATATAATGATTTCAAGTCAGAGGATCATTACATCATTATCATTGTGAGATTTCTTATGACACTTATTAACATGTAGAATCTCATGGTGGGTCTTTCCAGTGTCATGTATTGATACATACACTTATGTTCTTGACTTTAGTATCACCTTACCTATGACCAATGAGATGTGGTCATCTGTCAACAAACATACTAGTCTTATTGCATTATTATTGTCCTTAAATAATAATACTTGACTAAGGAATTTTAGGAATAAAATACTATTCATGTAATCTCATTTTTAAGTCACATACTTAAAGACCTATATTACGTATTAATATTCCAAGGACATTTATTATTCTTTCACTTTATGACACAGTAAATAAAGATATAATAAATATTAATTAAATAATCACATAACATAATTGTTTTCAATAAAATATTAAAAGTATTGTC
Organism: Oenanthe sinensis; assembly: GCA_028671895.1. Classification (NCBI taxonomy): domain Eukaryota; kingdom Viridiplantae; phylum Streptophyta; class Magnoliopsida; order Apiales; family Apiaceae; genus Oenanthe; species Oenanthe sinensis. The sequence goes on along the minus strand of CM053813.1, from coordinate 26,633,290 downwards.
TCTAGGACACCAATATTAATACTTAATGCCCTCACAGTAAGCTTTCTTGCTTCCATAGTAATGCTAGGATTCCATCCAGACTGAAGATAAGCTTCAATTGGATCCATCCATCAATTGCCCATGTTTATCGGGGCTACCAGCTTTGCATCAATGCTAGGGATCTTCAAGACTTGGAAGTAGACATTTCCCGGGTATTCCTCCACTTCTGATGATGCAAACTTTGATAAGGCATCGGCCTTTACACTCTCTTTCCTAGGAACATACTCTATCTAACACTCCTCAAACTGTCTTCTCTTGCCTCAAATTTCCCATTTACTTGGAATATAACTAACTTCGAATCTCCACAAACTTTGAGGTACTTGGCCTTTAATGCTTTAGCTAGGTCAAGCTTGACTATTAGAGTTTCATATTCGGCTTCATTGTTGGTCGTTGGGAAGTCTAGCTTGATAGCGTATTCAATGAAGAACCCTTCAGTGCTTTGCAAAACTAGACTAGCTCCACTAGATTTTGTTTTTGATGCTCCATCAAAATTGAGCACCCAGTATTCCTTAGAAGCCTATTCTTTTTATTCCTCTTGGGGTGATGTCTCTTCCTTATCCTGCCCCTGACTTCTTGGTCATTAATGGTTCATTCGGCCATGAAGTCAGCAAGAGCTTGAGCTTTAACGACCGTTCAAGGCTTATACTTGATGTCGAATTCTCCAAGCTCTATGGCCCATTTAATCAATCTTCCACTTGCCTTAGGGCTATATATGATGTTTCTCAAAGTTTGATCAGTTAGAACCTTGATTTTGTGTACTTGAAAGTAAGGCCGCAGCTTTCTTGAGGCCATCACCAAGGCTAGTGCAAATTTCTCAATCTTGGAGTAATTAAGTTATACTCCATGCAAGACCTAACTCACATAATAAACCGTCTTTTGAATCTTTTCTTCTTCCTTTATAAGGACAACACTCAAGGCATTTTCTGATACGGCCAAATACAAGTATAAGATGTTCTCGGGACTAGGCTTGGCCAACAACGGAGCTTCAGCCATATACTTTTTCAGTTCCTCGAAGGCCGCTTGACTTTTTTCTGTCCACACAAAATCTTTTACTTTCTTCAATGTATTGAAGAAGGGTAGGCATTTATCCCCAGACTTTGAGATGAACCTCCCTAGGGCTGCAACTCTTCATGTCAATTTTTAGACGTCTCTTACTGTCTTTGAGGGTTCCATGTCAAGTATAGCCTTAATTTTATTAGGATTGGCCTCAATCCCCCTAGTTGCATCGATTCTTGAAAGAGGGAAGCAATCCTTTGGGCATGCATCATTCAAATCAGTAAAGTCTACGCACATCCTCCACTTTTTATTGGATTTCATGACCATCATATGTTAGTGAGCCATTCAGGAAATTGAATCTCCTCGATGAAACTGGCCTCAAAAAGCTTTTCCACTTCTTTATTTATGATCACTTGCCTTTCTAGAGCGAAGTTTATCTTCTTTTACTTTACCATTTTCCAGCTTGGATCTAAATTATGTTTATGAGTGATTCGTTCGGGGTCAATCCCCGATATATCAGCGGTTGTCCATGCGAATAAGTTTCCGTTTTCTTGTAAGAATTTCGTCAACCTACCTTTCATAAACGTGGCCTTATCAGGTTCTTTCAGTAAGGCCCCGATATACGTGACCTTATCAGGTTCTCCCAGAACTAAGGGAATTGAAACCAAATCTTCAGTTGGCTTCCCCCTTCTTTCTTCATCTTCTCTTGAGTACATGTCCTCTATAGGCATGACTTGCCCCCGACTCCATCGAGTCTTAGGGCGGCCACATAACAACTTCTTGTCATTTCCTGGTCCTTTTTTCCTCTCCAACACCATTTCTGGTAGGGAACTTGATCTTCAAGTGATAACTCGAGGCAATAGCCTTAAAAGAATACAAGCCTGTCATCTCAATGATTGCGTTGTATGTGGAAGATATTTTGATTACCAAGAAAGTTAGCATCTGGATAACCTCTTGAGACTCTATTCTCATTATTATGGGTAGTTGAATGGTTCTTTCTACTTCCGACTCCACTCCATTGAATCCATAGATTGGAACATCCCAAGGGGTTAGTTGGGAATCATTGTATCCCATCTTCATAAAGGCATCGTAGAACAAGATATCCACGGACGCTCCATTGTCCACCATGACTCTTTTTACCTCTGAATTGCCTACCAAATGTGTTATGACAAGGGGACTATCGTGGGAGAACTTTACCCCTTCCAAGTCTGAGTCATCAAAGGATATGACTACCTCGGTTCTAGCGTGTTTAGGTGTTTCACCTATGATTTGCATAGCTTCTCAAGCGTATGCTTTCCTTGAGTTTCTTGAATTCCCTGCAGCTGTAGGTCCTCCAAATATCATATTAATAACTCGCCCTCTAGGCTGGGGGTTTCTACCCCAATTATCATTATTTCTCCCATTATCATCGTGCCTATCACGACTACCATCTTTAGTTAACTTAGAAAGTTTTTCTCTTCTGATGAGGAATTCGATTTCTTCCTTCAATTGTCTATAATCGTCCATGTCCTGCCCGGTATCTTTATGGAACCGACAGAATGCATTCTTGTTTCTTTTCTCAGGATCCGGCTTCAAGGGTTTAGGCCATCGCAAGTCCCGATCTTTCTCAATATCCATCATGATTTGGCTTCGAGGCGTATTCAGCCTTGCATATTCAGTGAACCTTAGTCCCAAGTTATTCTTCTTAGGAGGGGATTCATAATCCTTATCCGTCTTAGAATACTTATCCCGTGCATCATAATCTTGATCAGCCTTGATGTACTTCCCAGCCCTATCTTGAAGGAGAAACATATTCTTTGAGGGGTGCATGGATAATGACCTTTTAAAGTAAGGATCAGTCATCACTTGTTGAAAGGCTATCATAGCTATTTTTTCATCTAAGTTCGGGACTTTCAGGACTTTCTTAGTAAAACAGTTCAAGTAGTCCCTCAGGGATTCGTTCTTTTCTTACTCCAAATTCATGAGTGAAGTGGAGCTCTTTTCGTGTACTCTTCCACTTACGAACTAGATTATAAAGGCCTTGCTGAGTTCCTTGAAGGATCCAATAGAGTTGGGAGGTAACCGACTATACCAATATTGAGCCATGCCCCTAAGGTTTGAGGAAAAGCCCTGCACTTAACATCATCATTGATAGGTTGTAATAACAAAGCATTCGAGAAAGTTCTTACGTGATTCGCAGGGTCTCCCGTTCAATCGTAAGCTATGATGATGGGCATCTTAAACTTCCTTGAGATATGAGCATTCATGATCGCGTCAGTGAAAGGTGGTGTTGGATTGTCAGGATCTCCAAGTGGTAGAAACTCGGTGGGATCAGCCCTAGGTACTTCCTTCCTCCTCTCTTGAGGGGTTCCATCCAGTTCTATGACATCAGGGGTTTCACCCTCGAGGTCGGCCTTGTTTCTTGTTGACCCAGGTTTATCTTTAACTCCTTGAGTTCAGCCTCATAGGAAGTGATTTTATCTTTCAATGTCCTACGGGACTGTGAACGTCGGTTTCCTATGGGTTCCTTGTCAGACCTCCTTCTTCTAGGATTGAAATTAGTGCCTTCAGAGCTTTCATCATCAGTGGAGTATGGTCCTAAGAAATCACGGACTCCTTCTCTACGCCCATAGTTTTGTGAGGGTTCCAACCCTCTGATGTAGGGAGGGGGATACGCTTTGGAGAGTCCAAGCCTAGATTGGGCAACCGTGCTATTAGGGACAACAGTAGAAATTTGTGCATGAGGAGGAGCAGTAGCAATAAAAGGATTTTGAGTTACCTGAGACAGAGGGTCGGATCCATGGACGACTTCCTCGGGATTGGTAGAGTGGATGATTTCACTGAACGAGTCAAGCCTTTTAGTGTTAGGACCTTGAGTTCTAGCACTGATAGTGGTGGTAGCGGGGACATCAATGGTTTGAGTTCCATCAGGAGGAATCACAACAGTTGGGTCTCCTGTAGTAGTGACGATGTCTTCATCATCTCATTGTGTTCTTACCATGGTTGATGTTGTCTTCCAACTAACGGCGCCAAATGTTATAGAATAAAATCTAGGTGTATTAATTGCAATGTGTGTCGGAACTTATCGAGCTTTAATGGTTGCGCTTGTGTTTCGTGACTTAATTTTGCTCTCACAAGATACATATGTATCTCAGTGCGTATGAGAATCAAGCCAGACGTAGTTCTAATAATGAGGGGTTAGACCCTTTATATAGACGTGGGTAGTCTTAGAATTATATTAGGGTTAGGAACCTTGGCGGACAAGGCACCTCATTGAAAGATTCTGGATCCTTCTTGTGACATAAGTAGTTTTCATGTAGGAATATGTTTCCTTGTTGATTGAGGTGACTTGGGGCTACTCGATGAAGTAGTTTCCTTGTGGTTGGACATCATTAATTGGCTGTGTATTTAACTAATTAATTAATTACAAATTTTATTTAACAATTAGGGTTTCGAACCTCATTAAATGAGCCCCATTTTGGACCAAACTAAATTTAATTAATGGCACATTAATCGTATCTTTAGAGCTTATTTTTACCCCTATCAAAAATAAATCTTGTATATTTATATAAATATAATTAATTAAAATTAATCATACTATCGTGTCAATAATACCCCATTTAACTTAATTCAATACTTAGCTTTATAACTTTATCAAATATAAACCATTATGGAGAAGAGAACACGTGAGAGAGTGTTTGGTTTTACCTACCTGAGGTTATTGGTCTATAAATAGGTTTCTATCAAGTCGAGTGGTTGTCTACATTGTCCATGAACATATAAGAGGATTCATATAAGATCATTAGAATTTGAGAATGTGTCCGAGTATCTAAAATTTTCAGGGGCACCCCTAATAAACCATCAAGATAGACTGTATGAAATAATTAACAAAAATGATATTTTTATAAAACCCTGCATACAATGTAATCCTTTCTTAAAGTAATTTAAAAGAGTTAATTATACAATAGAAAATTGCCAACCAATATGCTACTGTTTTGTTTCTTTCTCGGGCGGCAGATCGAGTGGCAAAACATATATATCTACCTCCAAGGCTGCAACCTTACCTGAGCTAATTTTTTTTCACATCTAATTTAATTTATGTTAAATTTACATATATACTTTTAAATTAACAATGGATTTTATGAATAATATTTTAATTAATTTATAGATTTAAAATAATAAAATGTATGATACAAAATTTTCATTGATATATTTAAAATTTATACGTTTATACACACCGAACAAATGTTAAAAAATATACTGTTCAACCATTCAAATATACTCATATTTTTATAAGGTTTAAAATTTCACACACACACACAGTGCACAATTTCCGAGATGTCGACGGCCAAGGGAAGCTTGGAGAAAAAGAGATCATCAGAGGCGATCGAAATCGAAGTAACTGAAGCAGTGAGTACTCGTCGACGATGATTTCGTCTCCAAGTACGTTCGATTAAATATATTCATCTCCGCATTTAATTGCAAAAAGCAAAAACTGTATGTATATTTATGCACAATTTGATGATTTAATGTGTGTGTATGTGTTTGAGAATTGTAGTGATATAAAAGGAATCTAATGCTCTGAGTTTTTCGATATTTGGTTGATTAATGTTTCGCTTTGCCATCTCGAGTCTATTTGATTTATTTAAATAGGAATAAACTTAGATTACTTGTATCATTGTGTTTTGCTTCTGATATCTTCACGAATTATGCATACAATTTTGAATACAATTTTATACATACATATATGTATATACAATTTTGAATCTAAAGTGTTGATGTTCTGAAACCAGAAGTGGTAAATGTTGTTAAAAGGCATGCTGCTGCTAGTTCGGTTATTGTAATCTTCAGCAATCTAGCATAGGCATTTCTGGACAAGCATGTCCCATATGCACGGTGACAAAAGTGTGAATTAGTTTGAAGCTTGGAAGTATATCTGTTTTTCAGGTTGAATCTTGTCAATAGGATATGATTGGCTGAGAACAGAGGCCATACAGATGTGGTACTCCAGTTTCAGCACACATATTGGTTCAATCTTACATGGTTTGGATCATTGAAGTGCACTGCACAACCAGGTATTTATAGTTGCTCATTCTCAATCAGGATTGCTTCACTTTTAATCTTGCATGATTTGTGATATACTGTGTTAATGTTTATGTGCAGGAAATGGGTTCTATTGAAACAATAGAAAGCATGTTGGTATGCATGCAACAAGTCAAGAACAATAACAAAGCATGTGAAGAAAAGAAACTAAAGCCATCATCAGAACAAACTTTGAAATGCCCAAGGTGTGACTCAAACAACATCAAATTTTGTTACTACAATTACAGCCTTACTCGGCCAAGATTATCAAGTTTTGTGACTCCAGCAACATCAAGTTTTGCTGGAAAATTCACTTCAATCCGGGAATTAAATTTGCATGTACCATGCTTGTGTTTGCATTAATTTGTTAAGTTTGAATGTATGACAAATGTTATCAATTACGTTTTATGAATTTAAAAATTTATAAAAATTAGTGTTTTTATGTAGTGCTAGTAAATAATGTATTTTATGGTTGAATTGTACAGAGGTGTATATGTTGATAGTTGAACTGGACATTTTAAAACTTTTGTTGTCAATGTGTGTATTGGTGCAAATTTCAATAATTAATGTATTAATAACCCTTGTGAAATATATGATTTAATTAAATTACAGTATGATATATATAGAGTATCGTACATGATATACTTAGTTACCTACCAATTTTGACTAATAAATTAAATATGTGAAGTACGAAGAGTCTATGGGAATAAAATGCCAAAATAGAAAGTTTATTTATACCAAGAAAAATAAGAAAAACATGAAATTTTTTGGTATATTTACCGGAGCTGAACTAATGAAAATGTAATCAACACATACAGTATTAGTAATATATTTCACAAAATCTGTTAGAGTCTAGGTCCGCCCCCGGCTGCAACATGAATAATCAGACTTTAACTCGCCTATTCACTTCTAGGTTCAAACCATAGGGCATGCAAGGGCACAATGCAGTTGCACAGTGACCATAAAGACACAATTGTCTCATCTTAAAGAAGAGCTGCATGGTGAGCAAACTGTCAGAACCCGCCTGATGAGATTTCCCAGCAAGTCGAACCAACCGAAAACACTTGGCCAAATACTCCAGACCACCACGCAAACCAAACGGCTCCATCATCGCCTTGACATCATACATTGAATTTCCAAAGTAGTTGCACAGAACATATCCGAATGTTCCCAAATCTCTAGGCAAATCAGATTGTGTCAAGGCTTTTATCAGGTACCCAAAATCATAAGCACCCTGAAACGTAACCCAAGCGCAGTTGCGGCCTAAGCAAGACTTAAAAAGCCTTGCAAAATCTTTAGAACCAACACCATACATCTTATTTGCCGAAAAATCAATTCCGTGTTGCTTAAGCAACTCAATCGAACTAGAATTCTGCAAATCTTTGTCGACATCAAATTCTCTAAAGTTGAACTGCCACACGTAACATGTTCCAGAACCGAAATCAGGAAGATTACCATAACTATCAGACAGGGTGAGACCAAGTTGAATGAGTTTCGAAGCATCCACGTTAGCTTTCATCAACGAATAGGCTTCATCTGGCTTGAGATCATAGTACTTGCGGGCTTTCAAGTCACGAACAACCGTGCCTGGAAACTCAGTATCAATAGATACATAGGGATGTGATTTTACGATACTACTGATAACAGAGAACTCATGTTCAAGATTTTGCTGCCACACTTCACGAATAACAATCGCCTTTTTTACACCCTCCATTAGATAATCAAATAATTAGGTCTATAGTCTGTATGTATGTTTTTATATAGTCAGAGATTGAGGAGAAATTACAAATCCTAAACCCATTTGGATTTTGGAAGACATATAAATTATATCCCATGTATAATATGATAAGCGTGAGGATTTTATTCAAATAGTATTTGATATTTATTATCGATATATTTATTTTAATATTTATATCTCTAAAATTATTTATATAATCTAAAAAAATTATATTAAATTTAAAGTTCAAATTTCAATAATAATATAATAAAATTTAATATTTATATTATTAATTGTAAAAGTATTAATAAAAATAAATAATTTTACCATACACAATCACAAAAATAAAAGTTTAATATTATAATAATCGTACATGATATTCAAAAATATAATTTTAACCACCGTTTTAAATGAGATACACTGGAGTTATACATGACACCGTCCCATTAAATCTGAACCTTGGTGGAAGGTGACATATAATACAGTACTATTAAAATCTAATAAATGCTATAGATTTTTGGTGCAACCTGCAAATTGGAAATTTCTTTACTGCCCTGTTATCAAGAGAAGGAATGGTTTAATATTTTTCTTGGGGGGAATGAAAACAAAATCGGTCACAAAACAGAGCCAAATTATCTGGATACTGTTATCTACTTGCTTTGGTTTGTCAACCTAAGCTCTCTATTTATCTAAATTGTTGCAACTAACTAAGGGGCAAGTCCGAGTCTATGAATTATTTGTAATCCGTGTCTATATGTTAAACTTGCAACTTAAAAATAGAGTCCGAAATGATGCATCAAGAAGTTTATAATGTCTCGTTTATAACTTAAACACAGAATAATATCAATTCATCAGTTCTGTTGTGTAATTTGCAACAAGTTAAAGTAGACATTGTACTAAGTTCATCCCTTCTATCTATGAAGAATTTGCATAATGTTTGACAATAGATTTCCATATTATTTTATAATTACTTGAATCTCTACAAATTATAGATGTGCTCGTAGCTTTTCTTTCCTTTTACATATCAGGTCGGTATATTCTGTTGGTTGTGGCTTAGGAGGGAAGCTTGGAAATGCAACTCGAACAGATGAGAAGCTTCCTAGATTGATTGAACAATTTCGTACTTTTAATATTCAGCCTGCAGTTGTTGCAGCAGCCAGTGACTGCTTAGGTCATGGAAATGAAGATTGTGAATCAGTTCCCAAGGTTGTTGGATCATTGAGAAAGGTCAAAGCTGTTAATGTTGCTACTGGTGATTACACGTACGACCTTTGTGGTTTCTGATCAAGGCAATGTATACTCTTTTGGGTGTGGCGAATCCTCCAGTCTTGGACATAATACTGCAGCGGCCAACGAGCAGGTCATTCCCTATCTTAAATGATTCCTATTGCGGCTGTATTCTCATAGGGGAACCGCCATACAAATGTTCTTAAGCAAGTGAATGAGAGGGTGGTACAGATTAGCCTCACCAATTCTCTATACTGGAATGCGCATACATTTGCTCTCACTGAATATGGCAAGGTGCTGGTGACAAAGGACAGCTGGGGGTTGAACTTGTTTCCAACCAAACTGAAAGGGAAAATCCCGAAAAGGTTGACGTTGATCTCAGTTGGAAACAATTGCTAGTTTAGCTCATCTCCTGCGCTAATTCAGCCTCTGCTAATTGATTATCTTTATGCTCATCATGATCTGTGTTTAGTGTTTATTTACTCTGTTTATTTCTGTACATTTAAAGGTAGGATTGTGAAGAATTTAGGTAGGTGCTCCGGGGCCTTGTACAGTTGCCAATTTAATCTTTCTAAAAGCTAGAGCTTAAGCTCTCAAAATCTGTAAATAGTTGGTACATTTGTTCCAAAGTTTGTTTCATTACTTCTAATCGTAAATGGCGACATTGTTTAGATCTTTTCTTCGTAAAACAGAATATAAAACTAAATTTACAAGGATAAATAACATAAAATCATAGGCTTTCATTCTGGTAGGCTTGTTTTATAAAGCACTTGATTGTTTAATGACAACTTATGTATTCTCATTTAAAAGCTGATTATAATTACTCTATGAGCATGCATATAGTCGGAATGAGAATTTGTTTATATCTGGTCAGCTGAGATTATGGCATGGTGTAAGCGTATAAGCATATTTATAGGACCGTTAAGGAATCAGAATTTCTTTATTCTTCATCAGCTGGATTATAGCCTAGGTTAACTTGGTTCTGTAAGTGTTTAGTGTAGAGAATCATACCACTGTCCCTGGCGGCCCATTTTACGAGCGTCAAGCTTCCTATACCCTGAAACTTACAGACGAGTCGCTCACGCCAACAATACTTGCCAAGGCCTTACTACTTGCTAATCAACTATGGTCTCTCAGAATCCATATAACTATAGAAACCTGCTCACTGATATGAAAGTAAACGTAGCTCTTAGATGTGCTTGCCCTTCGTAAAACCAGACTGCTAATGGTTACAAGTATCTACTTTCTTATCTTATAACTTGGGGTGATACTATTTAGTCTTAGTGGTGCTGATATATTCGAAGCAAATTATACTAGTGAGGATAAATTATTTTCCACTTTACATCAGTGTTGGTTCTACTAAAAAAAGACTAAACGAGCCTACCGAGATGCAAATACCAGTTTCTATTTCGTATGCAAATACTATTTAGTCTTAGTCGTATGCTGATTACCGCAAGTCTGATGAATCAAGGGAAAATGAATCATTTTCCATTGGATCTTCGTGGTCTGTTTTCAAGGGAGATTTTGCTGCTGTAAAGATCATGAAAGGGGATGTTTCAGCTGAGATTAATATACTCGACCAAATTAATCATTCTAACATAATCAGGCTTTCTGGTTACTGTGTGCACCAGGTTTCCGTTTCTCTGTTCTTAGTTTCTTGTTTAATTATATATTTTTAATCTGCACATTTGTTCCTTAAATTTGGTTGTTTAATTTACTTAAATATGATTTTGTTATTACCTGATGAAACTAATAGTTGCAAAGTGTTTACCAGATGGGGGTTTTTTATGCTGTTTGTTCAGAAGTGCGTTTGTAAATTTGTGGTCTCTGCAACTATGTAACGTAAATTGGTATGGGTTAGCCACTCTTGACTATATCTAAATAAAATGTCTGCTCATCAAAAATAAAAAAGTATTTCAAGCTAATATTCGGACTTATATTATATATAGAATATAATAAGTACAATTTTATTTTATTTTTTCTAAGTACAAGTTCATATCAAAACTTTAAATCAAATACAATTTATTATTAAAAAAATTGTAAACAAATGAATACAATCCCCTCTGTAAGCAATGAAAGTCACATCAGTCAGTCCCTTCTAGTTGACTATGCTGCCTAATTTGCAGTTTTGCATGACAAATTCTTCTAGTGGGACCCCACACATTCTTGGACAAACGAGAAATAATTAATTTTTGTAGGTTAAATCTAAATGCGCTTAAAACCCAGTGACACGAGTCGCTTGGGTGGCTGAGTTTATTTTCGGGAAATAAGTGTTTATTTTCGAAAAAATTAGGTATGTATATACTTTTTCCTGAAAATAAATAACTTATTTTTTATTTTAAAAATAATATTTAGTTTTAAAATTTTAAAATAAATATTTATATTTAAAAAATATAAAATAATATAAAATAAATAATTTATTTTAAATTTAAGGAACACAGCAGCGACTTAAAATATTGCTTTGAACATAATTTTAAACAACCACGAGTATCATTAACAAAGTCTTTCCTCCATTCACACCTGCAAAAATTTACTATAGTTCACTCGAGTAATAATATTAAAATTACCAGCTTTTCTACTTCTTGAATTCCTCTTGAACCAGTTCCATACTTGAATGAGTGGTACAAAATGCAAACAGATTTGTAAAGACAATGCAAGAAACTTAACAAACTTTGGATTCTTGGGTAGTTTAGCAAAGTGATTTTCTTGGATGATTGAAAAAATGGGTGGTTCTGATTTTTTGTGGGCTCAGCAAGTTCCTTTTTTGGTGCAAAAGGTACTTTTTTTCTTAATAGTGTGTTGTTCTGTTTACTTTTTGTTTTATTGGTATGATGATGTAATGGCCTAAGGGGTCTGTTTTTCTCAGCTTTTGCTATCAAGATTAGGTTCTTTTGGTGATTTGATGTTGTGTATTCTTCTGAATCTACATGGGTGTGCTACTGAAATAGTTAAATTTCTTGGGTTATGATTTTTTTTCTCAGTCATGAGTGTTAAAATAGTCTTTTATGTAGACTGAAATGGTGGTTCTCTGAACTGAATTTGCATGGTTGGTTTTAGGTTTGTCAGTCTAAGGTAATGTGTAACTTCTAGTTATGAATTAATTCTTTTTGTTCATAGTTACGAGTTTTTTTGATGTCCCATCATCAATATGGATTTTTTCTACAGATGGGTTGGTTGAATATATGTTATCATGGATTATGCTTGTCATTTAATAGGATTTCAAATTTTGAATGTTTTTTTTTTCAAGTTAATTTTGACTATTTAACCACAGGGTTTGGTATTTACTATGATCTAAGTTAACCCAATTATGTTACAAGCCATTTTATTTGCATTGTCTTAAGTTTTCTGTTAGACAAGCTCCATAATGATACAATGCAGTTGATTACTGTACACATTTGTTATAATACCACTGTATCTATGGACTATGGAGCTCTCTGATATCTTTTTAAATCGCTCTGGAGCAGAAAAATCTCAACTATATGAAACAGAATGAGAATCAAAAGTTGGATTGACCAAAGGATCATCAGATTAAAAGATAGGGTACGAAAGATGATGAAGTGCATTTGTTCAGGGGAGCAGCTAAATGTTGAGGAAATAATTCCTTCACCCGATTCACTTGCTACAAGAGATTATTCAGCAAGTGGATACTCCTCTCGAACTGGGGAGAATGATACGAAGATCGACACTACTAATATAGAAGAAGCGGAATCATCTCTTCGAGAGAGTGATTTCTTAAACTACGAGGTGAGTCCTACAGCTATTTTATAATCAGGATTTGCATTTAGAAAATCATCAGTTCAGTAACTACTTACATACTATGTGAGATGAAGATTAAAGCAGATACACTAGAAGTTCTTATTCATGAGAACTTTTCTTTTAGTTTGCAATTTACTTGAGATTCTTTCATATTCTTGATTAGACTACTTCAGTAGTAGCTAAACATGTTGCTACTGGAAGATTTTCTTAACTGTCAAAGAATTAGGTGGAAGGGGTTGATACAAAAACAAGGGTTGCGGTAGTAGACTAGAAGAATGCATAAATTTGTTGCTGCAGTCTTAGTATTAAGCAAGCTGCAAATGTACCATGGTAGATCGATAGGCCAAAATGTTAGCATGAGATCAGGCATTTGTAGTAGATAAACAATTTTGATGTTGAGCTGGATACATGGGCCAGATAATTGCAGTGCAGTAATTTTATTGTCCATTAAACTCAACTTGCTGTATAGGACTACATGCAATGTAGAATTTACGCAGAATACATTTATTGAAATGAGGTCAGATCTCCGATTTAGATTTTATTGGTTATGTTTTTAACTTCATATGTATAAGCCAAACTATAGCTGTACAATATCCGCCCCTGCCCTCCCTGCTTATTTTAACATGACTCTTTCCACTTATAAATTAAAAATGTTCTGAAGTTAGTTAATGCACATGTAGTATCTTAGGGTATACCTTTTAAATAGATCATTTGTTCATTTTTCTCCAACTGTACATGAAATCTGCCATGTTCTGCCAAACTAGGAAATGGAAAGTCATTACAATTTTTAGCATATAAATGTTTGAAATTATGTTTATGAAGTTTATTAATAAATATTCTGGTATCCTGCAAAAAAAAAATCTCTGGCATAAATCATGAAATTTTATGCCATTTAGGAAGCAAGAGCTCTATTAGGTAGACTAGAGTTTCAAAAAGGAAACATAGAGGGTGCTCTGCACGTATTTGAAGGGATCGATATAACTGCTGTGATTCCGAAGATGAAGACCTCCATCATGAGTAGATGTGAACTCCCTCGACGTCATTCAATAACTAATGCATTACCAACAATGTCCATTCATGCTGTCAGTTTACTTTTCGAGGCAATATTTCTCAAAGCAAAATGTTTGCAGGCTCTAAACAGGTTTACAGGTACCCCATTTATTTTCTTCGGCTACATTTTATGTTGGTAAAGTGTATTTTCTTATTTTGAGCAGCTGGTGAGAAATATAAATTTCTGTTAACAGACTTTGTGAGATGGTGCAATTGTGCAGGCTGGATGTTACACTATGCTTTTTTTCTTCTTATGGAGTCCATTGTATGTAATGCATCGATGACCTGAATGAGTCTAGCTTGTATACTTAACAAACATATGTTAGTTTGGTGCTTCTAAAAAGGAATTGAGTTTACAATTTATTATTATCTCTCGTAACCACTAATAATGACTGGAGGCTAAAAGTAATCAAATTATATAACTTAATGACATGGTCTAATCCTTGTCTCTATTGAGAATTTTCAGTGGCTGCTCAATCGTGCAAAGTACTTCTGGACACAGTTGAATCCGCATTGCCAGAAGGCTTACCTGGAAACCTTGCTTCCGATTGCAAATTTCAGGAAACCATAAACAAGACAGTTGAACTACTTCCAGATCTATTGATTCTTTCTTGGGCTCCTGAGGAAGCAATTCTGGCATACAGACGAGCTCTACTCTACCAGTGGAATCTAGACACGGAGACCAGAACAAAAGTAGAAAAGAACTTTGCAGTATTTCTTCTTTACAGTGGTACTGATTCAACCCCTCCGAATCTTCGCTCCCAGATGGAAAGTTCCTTTGTACCAAGAAACAATATAGAAGAGGCTGCTCTTTTGTTACTGATTCTTCTCAGAAAATTTTACCTCAAAAAGATTGGATGGGACCCTTCAATCTTGTATCACCTTTCGTTTGCACTAACTATTGCAGGTGATCTTAGATCCCTTGCCCATTACGTTGAGGAGCTGCCTCCTGGGATCATTGAAAGACGTGAACGATATAATACTCTAGCCCTTTGTTATTATGGGGAAGGTGAAGACATGGTTGCAATAAATTTATTAAGGAATCTGATGAAGGATAGGGAGAACCAAACCTGCATAATTGAATTTTTACTAGCATCGAAGATTTGTGCTGAGAATTCTGATTGCCTTCAAGAAGGTATTGGCCATGTGCAGAAATATCTTTCAAAAAGTAGGGGAATATGTAATGAAATGGTGGGTGTAGCATATTCTTTACTTGGGATGTCTCTTTCATCACAGTCTAGGATAGTGGTGTCTGATCTTCAGAGGATTTCAAGACAATCTGAAGCAATTGAAGCGCTTGAGATTGCGAAAAATACGATGAAGGAGACGGATCCAAATGTTTTCCTACATCTTAGTCTAATATATGCAGAGCAAAGAAAGTTGGATGTTGCTCTTTATTACGCGAAACAGCTGTTGAAATATGAGGCTGGGTCTAGTGTCAGGGGATGGATCCTTGTAGCCCGCATATTTTCAGCACAAAGAAGGTATGCCGATGCTGAGAATATAATTAATGCTGCTCTAGATGAGACAGGAAAGTGGGATCAAGGAGAACTGATGAGAACCAAAGCCAAACTGCAGATTGCACAAGGTCATATTAGGAATGCTGTAGAGACATATACACATCTTCTTGCCGTTCTTCAAGTTCGGAATAAGAGCTTCGGAGTTCAGAAAAAGCTTTTAAATGTATGCTGCAATCTTGTTTCCGATGTTCAGTCTATTCTTCTGACATTTTGATAGAATATTGTCATAAAACTATGATATACAAAGCCCTACATAATCTATTGCAGGTGGTGCCTCAGTAACGCAATAAATTTTAGGTGTCCGAGGCTAAAAATATTATAGTGCTAGAATCATTCTAATTCAGCTACCTGTTTCCTAGTTATAGACAGGAGAGGTATCAGCATACAAGGATATTAAAACCACTCAGATTGTCATCCAGGAAGACAATGGCTTACTCGTGTACCTATCTGAATTATCAATTAATAATATTCTCACAAACTCTATATGGGACATTTTAGCTCCAAAATTGCCTTACTCTGTCTAGTTTTGTTGATTTATTTCCATTGCAGAACTGGGGAAACCGTGACAGAATTTTGGAGATGGAAACTTGGAATGAACTTGCAAACATATACACGAGCTTGTCACAGTGGCGGGATGCTGAGGTCTGTCTTTCAAAATCATCCTCTATTAATCCTCATTCTGCTTCCAGATGGTACTCCTTGGGTAAGTATACAAGCAAAAATTCTTGTTTGTTCTTGCCAAGTGCTCTGATGTCTTTTTCATTAGTTATGATATGATAAATTAGCAACTCAATGGCATTTGCGTTGGTCTTATGACTAGCCCTTATATTATATACCCACATACCAAAAATACAGCATTTCCTATTATATACAAAGTTGCTTTTAGCATGTAGAAGACAATTGTCAAGACAGTCACTATCATCAAAGCTAAGATTCTGAAGCTTCACTTTTTAAGGTTTGTTCTACAAAGGGAGAGGCCTTCATGCAGAAGCTCTGAAATCTTTTGGGAATGCACTGGACGTGGATCCCAGCCATGTGCTGAGCTTGATAGCTACAGCCATTATTCTCAGGAAACTCAATGATCAATCCTTTCCAGTTGTGAAAGGCTTTTTAACCGATGCTCTTAGACTAGACAGAACAAATCCCTCTGCATGGTACAATCTTGGGCTACTCTACAAGGTGGAAAATGGTGGATCAGCAGTAGAAGCTGCTGAATGTTTTGAAGCCGCGGCTATGCTTGAAGAATCTGAACCAGTTGAACCTTTCAGATGATTCGCCACTCCAGTTCTTTTTGCATACATCTATCACATGTGTAGGGATGGCTAAATGAAACCATATATTTAACCAATTATACTCTGTTGCATATTAACTATAGAATTGGAAAATACGAGAACTTCTATATATATGTAAAGATTATATACTCACAATTCAATAAGTTGTAATTTTTTTATCATCGTCAGTACTCTAGGAATGAAAAGTATATGTTGTTTCATGGTTCATGGGAATGTTTAGTTTAAATTCATGTAATAGTAATATTACTATCTTGTTTGTATTCAAATCCAAGTGTTATTAATCTACCTGTAATCTCTATTCAGGTAAAAGCAAACTTTCTGGCTAAGATTTTTGTTTGATCATGTCATAACTCTCAAATTTTGTTTTGGAGATGAGATGAACTTAAATCTACGTGGTAATCCAGTATGCCCTGTTACAGTTAGGAAGAAATAGGGTCGGGGAAGGGTAATCTGCGAACACCCAACACCCAACGACTCCATAGCAGATCTGTTTACTTGAATATCATGACTTAAAAGATACAAAAAAGGCATCATAAGAAAGACATGATAACAGAAGTATAAATCCGAACCACGCTAAAAATTTTGAGTGTCAGGTAGACTTCACCAGGAATAGTGATATGTATGTAGCCATCTAGGCAAGCAGCAGAACCCTGATATCAAGAATCTACGAAGATTATGTTGTTGTCAATATTTGAAAATTTAGGTAAGAAGTAAGAGTGATCATCAATTTAACGGTTGTTTTTTGCAACAAGTGCTTTGCATGACAAATTACGCATGCTAATCACTGGAATAGGATTGCAGAAGATAACTTGAAATGTGGGAAGTGTACACAAAACTGAAGTGCTCGTGATAACTTTATTTAAAGGTAAACGGAGTATCTTCTTGTTTCATTTCCGGATGCAAATCAAAACATGAGAAAATTAATAAACCCAGAGTCCATGTCCTTGCAGAGAACCAAAACTCATCCCAGATGCTGTAATTATTTTGTTTTAGTAAAGCTTCTTCGCTACTATCCTAATATACTTTTAGTCGTTTTAAATTAGAAAATTGAACTATTCGAATTTCATAGACATTATTCTATCAAAATACATAAAATTACACATATAATTCAAATGGGATAACAAAGTCAATGAATTAACATCACATCCACACAGGATGACAAAGTTTGGAGATTGAAAAGAGCTTAATCATATGGTATTATAAAGTCAATGACTAATTTTATGTATGATAACAAAAGTGATCAGTTTAGACATGTGAAGTCGAAGATTCGATGTCTAACCAGTTGTATATGAAGACCACTTATGGATGCAGCTGAATGGAACAGAGTTTTCATCAGAATTGACCCCATTATTACCCCCTCCGGTTTTCTCCCTTCTTCCATCTTCCCCTTATTTCACACGTACACACACTTTTTATCGATAAAAATTGGTCAGTATTTAGAAGGAAAAATGGATGTGGACCTTAGTTTTAGTTTTACAGACATTATTAGAGACGCATGGTTTATATTATTTGATGATTTTTTTTCATATTATGATAGTGGTATCTTACAGGTTGCGAGCGCAGTGTTGCTAGAGTAATTGCTACCGAATCATGGTTAGAAGTACTGGCCTCAATTATATCAGATAATCCCCAAATGATATGTCAGAAGAATATTACCACTCACGTCCAGAGAGTGGTTCTGAATATTTACAGGAGCAATTAAAGCACTTGGAAACATATAGATATAAGTTAGGCACCAAAAACATTCAAGCTAGAATGAGGTCTGATATTGATCTTCTATTTGTGTGCGAAAGTAAATACAGACATGAGATGGGGCTCCGGCTCCCCGTAAAAGATTCTGAAGATAGTACGGAGTCCGATACGAAATCCAATAAGTACCCCAAAGTGGTGCAAGCAGATGAAGGTGAACATTTGCAAGTGATAGAGAATATTCAGTGTACTAGAAGATGCGTTGTGCATAATGATGTGATGCAAGCAGATGCAGTTGAAGATCAGCAAGGGATCGAGCATATTCAATAATCTGCAGATGTCCCCATAACAGGAAGCTGGGATGCTGAAATTTTATTTTAGTTAACACTGCTTGTGTTTTGTGTTTTTTTATTTTTCCTATCTTTGTTTCAATAGAAAATTTATTCGGAAAAAAAATATATAAGGAATATTATCATAAAAATTATATCAGGAGCTCCTAGTAGTGGTAGGATGTTAGATTTTAGAGGACTCTGCTTGCAATTTGTCAGGCTGTTTAGTAATGTACATCATATTCTATCCACGGTTTCCCTGTTGGCATATCATAATTCATTACACAGACAAGCTTTTCACTGAAACATGGCACTAGAATGAACTTTGAATCAGGAGCTAATCTTGTATGTTACTGTTAGTGTTTGATCTCGAGTTTGTAATCTAGCTAGTATAGATAATCTTGTATTTTAACTAATGATTTGAAATTTGTTTGATTTATGTATTAGCAAATTCATTATTAATGAAGAACGAAAATGCACTGCTTTCTCAAGTTCTGGAGCTTTTAAGTTGATGAATTGTGAACTTTTTAATTTGAATATGTAATTTAATTTTTAAATATTTCATGTACAGTTCATGTTGGTTTTGTGTGAATTTCGTGTTTTTCCCATTTATTTCAGTTTAGTGTACACAAGTATACGAAAAAAATCATCTACTTCGTTTTGTGTTCCGTCGTCGTTTTTCTACCGTATCGTATTCGTATTCGGATTTTAAGTATATGAAAATACACGATACGGACAATTTGTCAAGTCTAATCTCAGTCACCACATAGATATTGAATGAGAGAAATAAGTACATCAAGGGAAACAATGTATCTGCTATCTGCTGTAATTAATAATACATAACAATGTGGATATGGAAGACGTATCAACATATATCTTGGTACACAACTCCTTACAACTAGTCAAACTATTGGGCTAATAAGAGTATCTCCAAAAGGCTCTCTCTCTAGGAGCTCCTAACTTTAAAATTAAAGAGTCATGGATAAATTAGAGCTCCAAAAGGCATCTACGGGCTCTTTAAAAAGTTAGGAGTCTCTTCTCTCTCTTTAAACTTAAGAGCTTGTAGTAGGCTCATAACTTATATTTTATTAATAAAATATTGTTTCCCTCTAATTTAACTTATACATATTTGAATTTTGTAGTGGAATCCAAATATGAATATAATATAAATAAAGAGGGGACATAAAGAGTATTGTTGGAGTTCGCACTCTTAAAAATGTACTCACTTATTAGGAGCCTAATATTTTATATTATATTTAGTAATTTGTTAGGGGAAAAATGATAAAAATACCCATTATTGAGTTTAAAATGACAAAAATAACAATTTTGTGATGTATGGTTATTTTTAATGGATGGGATATCTAACTGGTAATTGGGTATCTTATTTTGTATAAGATACTCCACTGGTAAATGGATATCTAAAAAAATAAAAAAAAATTGAGATACCCAACTCATAAATGTATATATTATACAAAATGAGATACTCAATTAACAGTTGGGTATCCCATCTGTTATAAATCACCAATTACTTTCAAAATTGTTATTTTCAACATGAAATTTTAAAAAATAAGTATTCTTAACCAAAACCCTTTGTTAGAAGACTATTGGAGATGCTTTAACGTAATTAAATTATTTTGGTACTACTCATTACTACGAGGGAATTTTTGGCCTTGCTCGCGTTCTCTTTCTAGAACTCGAGCCAAAACTTGTTTGATTTCACGCCTTACCTTCCAATTAATCACGTATTCTGTTGCGTATACTGCTGAAGTAGAAAACAGAAGGGGAACAGTCAGACTGTCTATACAACGTTCAATGAATGCCCCAAGCCTTTTTGTAGTGGTGAGAACCATGATACCTTCAAGTAATAAAACCATACAATAATTTTTTTTTTGACAATAAATTTTAAAAATAGATATGTCATTGATAAAACAATTCATTTCTCCTTGTAGTCCATAGCTATAAAACAAGGCATATAATAAACTGTGCAATACACTAATTGCACTTCCTTAGTTTATTTTCCCAAAATAAATTGAATAAAAATGATATAAATTGGTGAAAAATAGGCAATTTGTAACAAGTGTAAAATAGAAAGCAACACCCACAAACACAAATGTAACATCAATATGTTAACCAACTATTTCTGATCTTTAATTTCACGTTCCACCACATTTCCAACATATTTTTGAATAGTTAGAGATCGAACTTCGTCCATACGACGATCACTGTCATAAAAGTGCCGAATCGAAAACAAGAGACGAGAACAACATGAATGCTCAAATCTAGTATACACTGATTCTCATCAAAGCTGAAATCTTTTCTTAAAAATGGTTTGAATCAAACGAATATAATAACAATCCAAGGGAAGTTATATGATGGTTATGAAATGATGCAATAGCAATATAAAAATTAACAACTAGGGAGGCTTGAGAGTGTATTGCTAGCCAAATTATGGCTACCAGAAAAAAGGATCAGGTGAAATATGACATGTGCCACTCCGCGAAAACTATTTCAGCAGAAATTTAACTATTTCAGTAGCACACCCATGTACATTCAGCAGAATACACAACATCAAATCACCAAAAGAACATAATCTTGATAGCAAAAGCTGAGAAAACAGACCCCCTTAGGCCATTACATCATCATACCAATAAAACAAAAAGTAAACAGAACAACACACTATTAAGAAAAAAAAGTACCTTTTACACCAAAAAAGGAACTCGATGAGCCCACAAAAAATAAGCACCACCCATTTTTCCAATCATCCAAGAAAATCACTTTGCTAAACTACCCAAGAATCCAAAGTTTGTTAAGTTTCTTACATTTTCTTTAAAAATCTCTTTGCACTCTGCACCACTCATTGAAGTATGAAATGGTTCAATAGAAGTTCAAGAATTAGAAAAGTTGGTGATTTTAATATATTATTTGAATGAACTATAGTAATTTTTTTGCAGCACAGGTGTGAATGGTTGAAAGTATTGGACCAAATCAAGCATACCATATTGTATTTATTTGTCATATTGTAACACTATAATACTTCTTGTATTAAATGGTGACTTAGTTTCTTTAATTATGTACTTGTAGTTAAAAGCATGTTTTTGCTGTATCTCTAAATATAAATGAGTGATATCAAGTATAATTATACTGGTAGAAGATTTCATGAATCATGCATCAGGAGAATGAATGTCACATCAAATAAGGAGTTTACAGAAGAAATTGTTTCTAAGACAATTGATCAATAGAGAAGTCACATTGATAGAGAAGTCACAAGTGCAAACTGGTAGAGAAGTCTCAAATGACTCAATCGAGAAGTCTACACAATCGAGAAGTCAAAGATATGGAGTCATTCGAGAAGTATAAAGAAATGCTCAATCGAGAAATCCAGTTAAACAAATCGAGAAGTTAGCTAAGGAAGCAATCAAGAAGTCTGTGTAATGAGTCAATCGAGAAGTCTGTGAAATCAAGTCAATTGAGAAGTCTAGCCTGATCAAGAAGTCATCAAAAGAAGTACGCAATCGAGAAGTCTAGACATTCGGGAAGTATCAAGTCAAAGACCAATCGAGAAGTCTCACAAGTACTCGATCGAGTAGTCCACAACATGACTTCTCGAAGTGCAATGAAGCTGAGTATCCGAATATTTCAAACAACTATTTTCAAGGAGATTTGTAGAAGAATAAGACAAGTAATTTGAAGCATTGTCGTGATTAGGTCGGTCAAACATGTGAAGATAATGACAAGTCTACAATGAAGCTTAAAAGGAAAAGAAGACAAAGACAGAAGGAAGAAAGCAGAATGGAAAAGACTGTCAAAGAATTATGTTAGCTAGAAATAGATAGCAGTCAAATGTAAAGTATTTCTTGTCAGTTTCTAGTTTTAGCATAACTGTCTAATGAGAGCATGTGCAAATGAGACATGTTGTCTATATAGTATAGAGCACAGCTTCACTAGAAAAAGAGGTGAAAATAGTATTCATTTTTCCTTCTTTTCTTTCAAGAACAAGTAGCTGAGAATCATACAAAGAATCTCATATTGTAACAGTTCATTCTAATATACAATTAGATTGAAAGTTAACTATGAAGTGTTTATTTAATTTCCGCATCTCTAAGGAAAACACTGCTAAAGTTAGTAAAGCTACAATATAAGTTATCAGTTCAAAAGTAACAAGAATCAAAGGCTAAGGAAAAAGATTTTAAGCTATACATTCCCCCCCCCCCTCTGTATAGTTTATGCTCCACTCATTCCCAACAGAAAGACTTTGTTAATGATAGTTGTTTAAAATTATGTTCGGTAATAGGGTCTTTCTAATGTGTGTTCATGGACACACATTAACAACTACTTTTTTATGTGTTGGCAAATTTTCATTGGTGTAGATTTATGTGCATACATAGGGGGCATTATTATTAACAAGAATGAAGCCAATGAAAATTTAATAACTCATAAATGGCGTATACTAGAAAAACCCTTGTTAATATTATATGTTGTTAGTGTGTGACTGGGTTTTAAGCACATAGAGATTTAACCATATTCGTATTCGAAATTATTGGATTCGAATATGGATAATATCCGGTTTATTCCGGATACAGATAATATCCGATATATTTCGAATACAGATATAGATATTTCGAACGGATATCAAATTTTTTCAGAGTCGGCCCTGAAGCCAAGCGGCTTATACTCTTGAATGAGGGCACCAAAACAATAAAAAAATTAGGGGCACATTTTTTTATAAAAGAGTGAAAAAAATTAAAAAATATATGAAAGACGTAAAAAAAATTAGAAGCACAATATTTTTATAAAAGAACACCAATTTTTTTTAAGATATAAGAACCAAATAATAATAATAATTATTAGGACCAAAATAATTTCTTTTTTGTTTTTTTTATTTATGTAAAGAAGCACAATAAAATTAAAAATATGTAAATATTAGATATCAATCTCCATGTGATTTGGCAATTTCATTCTTTGGAATTGTGCAACGTGGTTATTGTATATTTTCTTCTTCTACAAAGAGATAAAGTGTTTTTACAGAATGAATTGGACCTCGTGGCCTCACTGTAAAGTCATTATCCCAAACTCGTTGGGAAAGCCATCTTGAGAGTGTTTCTGCAATAAGATATCAAATCCCAAATATAAGAGATGCATTGCTTAAGTTAGCAAATACAAGAGATGATCCCAAGACGCGAAGTGATGCTGATGCATTGTTGGGAAAGAATGGAATTCTAAGTTTTGAATATTTATTTGGTATGATTGTTTGACATGATATATTATTCTCTATAAATACTGTTAGTAAACTATTGCAGACAGAGAATATGGACATTGATATAGCAATTGGTCAATTACAAGGACTGATGTCTTATTTTCAAAAGGCAAGGGGGGATGGATTCGAAAAGGCTATGGAAGAAATTAAAAGAATTCCATCTGAGTTAGGGATTGAACCTAATCCTAGTGTTTCACGTTTTAAAAAAAGAAAAAGACAACACGATGAAAGTACCTAACCCTAGTGTTTCACGTTTTAAAAAAAAAAAAAAAAAAGACAACACGATGAAAGTAAGGAAGAATGTGTCGTTTTATCAGGTGAACAAAATCTCAAAGTTAACTATTTTATGCACTTACTTGGTTATGTTGATTCATCACTTCATTTTAGATTCAACCAATTTCAATTATATGAGAAAACCTTTGGTTTTTTATTTAGTGTGAAAAAGTTGAAGTCTGCAAGTGATGATAGTTTAAGAGCTTCATGCATTAATCTTGAAAATTTTCTGAAGCATGATGATGTCTCTGATATTGACGCAGAAATCTTGTTTCTTGAGTTAAGAATTCTGAGAGAGTTTTTATCAATTAAAGTTAACAAAGTTATTGAGATGCTAAATTATTTGAAAGTGATGGGAGAATGTTATCTGAATGCCACTATTGCTTATAGGATTCTGTTAACTATACCAGTTACAGTGGCTTCCACGGAAAGAAGTTTTTCGAAATTAAAGTTGATCAAGTCTTATCTTCGTTTGAGTATGTCACAAGAGAAATTGAATGGATTGTCCATGATATCCATTGAGAAGGATATGCTTACAAATCTTGATTATGAAATAGTTATGAATGATTTTGCTAGCAAAACCGCTAGAAGGGTAATTTTTCAAAAATAATCTTGTTTGTAAGTAAAAAAATATATTAGAGACTTGGGCACAAAATTTTGATTCGCCTGAGACTTTGAATTTGTCAGGGCTGGCACTGAATATTTTGAATTTTTTTATAGCCTATTCATCATGACAAAGACTAAAAATATGAGATCGGCACTACTCGAAATGATCTGGTGCATTTAATTTCGGGTTAAATTTCAAAGTGCTCACTGAAGTGAGAGACATGTATCAGATTAGTCACTCTAGTTATTGACATCTCATTTGTACCATTATAGTTGACAGTAATGACAAGACCGTTTATTTGACTTGTTGACCTAACAGAAAGTGAGTGGCCTAACAGAATTTGTACAGTGTTCTCATTTTTTTTAAATCAGACTAATTTTTTTTAAATTTTAAAATCAGATTTTTTTAAAAAAAAAAATTAAAATCAGACTAATAAAATTTTAAAATTTTAAAATCAGATTTTTTTTAAAAAAAATAAAATCAGATTAAGATTTGAAAAGAATTTTTTTTTAATTTTAAAATCAGACTAATTTTTTTTAAAATTTTAAAATCAGATTTTTTTTTTAAATTTTAAAATCATATTAAGATTTGAAAAGAAATTTTTTTTAAAAGTTTTAAAATCAGACTATGTTTTCCAGAATAATCAATCTATTACAGAAGGGGGGTTGAATGTAATAGTGCCTGTAAATCGATTATGAACACAAGTATGTTGAATGGAATACTGTTTTGTATTAATAATGAACTTGAATACAAAACTCTCTCAAGATATAAAGTTCTTAAGAGCTGCTAGGTTACAAGATATTGCTTTTATATAAATTCTTAATTCGATATAATTCGACATTGAATTATAACCTATCTCTGTGTTTATATAGACACAGCTACAAATACAATTACAAAACAGATTATGATAAGAATAGATTTAATAAGGTAATTAGACTTGCACTTGAATTCCTTCTTACTATCCAAATCAGACTCTGATTTGTCTGTTTCCTTTTCTGATAAACTCTGTTGGTTGATAATCTCTGATAGAGCATTCTCTGTTAGAGTAAACTCTGATCGAGTATTCTCTGATAGAGTAAACTCTGATCGAGTATTCTCTGATAGAGTAAACTCTGACCGACAGCTTCCTTAATTTTCCCTTTCCTTCCCATAGCATATCTGCAATAAATTTGTTTTGATCTTCGAAGACTTTCCTTTAAACTAGCTGTTTGAATCAACCGAATACTCATCTCCTTTAAGCTTCGAGAAGTCAGGCTGTGAGCTAATCAATCGAGTACTTGTGAGACTTCTCGATTGGTAAATATCCGTTGATGACTTCTCGATCAATAAATATCCGTTGATGACTATATATCCGTTGATGAGTTCTCGATCAGGAAATATATGTTGTCGAGTTCTCGATTAGTTGATGACTTGAGTTCTCGATTGATAAATATCAGTTGATGACTTGAGTTCTCGATCGATGACTTCTCGATTGGCTTTATCAGTCGATGGCTTATTATCAGTTGATGACTTATCGATCGATATTTATCAGTCGATTACTTCTTGCAGATAGATATCCGTTGATTGATTCTTGCAGATAGACTGTGCTAAATCCTGTTCTAGTATTTTGTACATCATCAAATTAATATATTCCTAACAATCTCCCCCTATTTATGCTTTATAAACAATGAAGCATAAATCAAGATTTGATGATGTCAAAACTAAAAAAATGAAATAATTAATCTAGAACAGTATAAAATAATCATTTCTTATTTGTTTCTCATGGAGGAATCACCTTTCTTGAATCACTTTTCTTCTCCCCCTTTTTGACATCATCACCACCTGTGACAACCAAAAGAATCTCTGCTAAGACTGTGGAGAAAGTGAACTGTGCTGCAACTACTGAATCAACCTTTGTGGTTAAGTCAGAGACTGTTGTTTGGAGAGAAGCTTGAGTGGTAGTAATATCAGCAATAGCATCCTTGAAAGCTACTTCTGTGAATAAGTGAAGGGAGTGAATTCTGTCAAACAACAAAAATGAATTTTCATCCATCCCCTGCTTCAACTCATTGGACCAACTCTGTGGAAAATCTTGATCCCAATAAGTAAAGCTAGGTTCAGGATACCCTAATCTCTCATCCTCACAGTGGGGTTGGGCACCCACTCTCTCATTCTCACTCATGCTCTCTACAGCCGTATCTACCTCTCCTTTTGCCTGGACCAGTGCCAGCCTCTCAATTATTATTATTATTATTATTTTTTCACTCAATTTGGAAGGTGCACTCAAAAATCCTACAGAAGAGGGGTTGAGAGAAGAATTATGTGCTACAATACTTGAACCTCCTTGATGGAGGGGAACCCCTTCAAATGTCTGAAGGCTAGGGGTTTCCACCAAGGGGTGAGCAGCAACAGAGTCTGAACCCTTACAATCATCTTCTTTCTTTTCAGAGTCTGTTGGCTCCAGTATTCCAGTCTCAGGGTATACTCTAGACTTTGACTGCTTCAGTATGACTTCATTAGAAACCAGAGTCTGAGTGTCACCATCTTTGACTGTTGGTGCATGAGACTCCCCCTCAAGGTGGATAGACTCTGATAGAATAGATTTGGAAATTTCTTCATGAGCATCAATCAGAGTTTGTCCTCCCATATCATTGGGGTTCTCATCAGCTTTTTTTTGTGAGTTGTCAAGGAGGGCCTAACAGCATACTCCCCTGCCCCACTATCACCCAACCTCTGACTAGGTGGTTCTTGTGTGGGTGAGGCAGACTGAGCATCTTTATCACTAGTCACCACTGGTGCACTAGTCCCATCCTCTAACTACCTTGCACTACCTGCTACCTCCTGTGGTTCTTCCATAGTCAATGCATCCAAGTGTTTATTTAGAAAAGTCCTTGCATGGATGACATTAATGGCCTGGGAAAGAGTCATGTTAAAGGAGTCCTGCAGTTCCCTTGCAATCTTCTAATAATATGAGCCCTTGAGTTGATCCAATCTACCTTCATAGGTTGTATAGATGTATTCGTTGGCCACCTTTCCTTGATCTTTTGAAGTGGTAGATGGAGTCTCCATGGGCTGTGCAGAGATTGGTTGCACTAAAATAGCATCAGTGTTTGCCTTTGGAGCTTCAGTAGAGGTTATCTGTCCAATAGGAGAAGCTTGGTCTGCAACCATAAGAGTGATGATTGGTTCTTGTGTGACCTGAGTCATATCTTCAGCTGCTTCACCACTTTGAGGTGAAGGTTCTTGTGGGCTTGACTCTGCCAGAGATTGGCCTTCAGCATCAGCAACAGCATGATCTTCTAAATTTGTGTGGGTGCCTGCATCCAAACTTTGATTGGATGGTTCTTGTGTGGCTGGGGCCTTGACAACTTCTTCAACCCTTTGAGCTGAAGGTTCTTGTGGATTGTACCCCTGATCAATGCTGGCTTCACTTGCTGGAATTGTGGCTTATGTTAAACTTTGAACAACAGGTTCTTGTGTGCCTGGCCCTTCAATGACTGCTACCTCACTTTGAGAAGTAGGTTCTTGTGTGTCCTGGCCAAAAGTGACAGACTTCCTCTTCTTTCCTGTGCAGACATTTGTAGCTCCTGTTCCATTCTCTTCCTTAGGGCTTCATAGGTTGTAAGAAAATCCAAGACTTGAGATTTAGTCTGATATTGCCCTGGATCTTCAACTGATTCCACCAAAGGATATAGGAATAGCAGTACCTCATCACTTGGAATAATGATCTCATCAATTAGACTTGAGGCTGCATCCAATGGCATTCCTTCCCGAAATGTGTCATGATCAGAGTCTAAAGGCAGTCTAGACTCTGACTCAACATTAGACTCTGGTTCAGGTGTTTTCTTGATTTCAGAGTCTGGCTCTGCAGGAGCTTCGGGAGCATCTGTTTCCTGCAAAACAGGGTTAGTAATAATAACAGGCTTGTGTGTGTGTGCAGAATAAGCCTTCCTTAACCTTCTGTACTTCTTAGCAAAAGATTTCTCAGGAGACTCAATATGAGAATCCTGAGGTGCTTCCCTAGGTTTTTCAGAGTCTGTAGCCTTTTGAGAGTCTACAGACTTGGCTTGAAAGTTAGATTCAGGTGCATCATTACTTTCCTTTAACCAAGAAAGTCCTTCAATAACCTGTCTCTCTAGAGGGTTGAGCTTCTCATCACTTTGCTCATCTATAAGCCTAGTTTGTACCAATCTCCTTCTTTTTGCAACTAGTGCCTTTTGAGAGACGCCAGAGGTTGGTTTTCTAGATAGTGATTTCTTAGATTGTTTAGTGGAAGGTGATTTGGCTACTTGGGTAGGTGCAGGGGGATTCTCCAAAACTTGTTCCTGCATCATTTCACCAAAAAAAATGAAGCATTGTAGATAGAAGGTTTGTAGGTGGAGAGTTTTACCTGAATTACCTGTTGATATGTCATGGCAGGTAGACTCTTCTTCTTGTCATCAATTCTCTTAATGTCAGAGAATATCCTTCTTTGCTGTTTGTATTCCCCATACTCTGACATATACTCTGAGTGTCTGAAACTTGCTAAGTTGAGCCACTTGTCACCATCCCTAATTCAGAAACCAGTCTGTTAAATGTTGCTTCAGGCAAAGGCTTGGTGAATATATCTGCTAATTGTTAATCTGTAGGAACAAAATGTAATTCAATTGTGCCTTCCTCCACATGTTCCCTTATGAAGTGATATCTGATACTAATGTGCTTTGTTAGAGAATGTTGAACTGGATTTCCTGTCATTGCAATAGCACTTTGGTTATCACAATAAATAGGAATATTTGAAAATTTCAAACCATAGTCTAGCAATTGATTTCTCATCCATAAGATCTGTGCACAGCAGCTTCCAGCAGCAATATATTCAGCCTCTGCTGTTGATGTTGAAATCGATTTCTGTTTCTTGCTTTGCCATGACACAAGTCTTCCACCTAAAAATTGACAACTGCCACTTGTGCTTTTCCTGTCAATCTTGCATCCTGCAAAGTCAGCATCTGAATAGCCTATTAATTTGAAATCAGATTCTCTAGGATACCATAAGCCAAGATTAGCAGTGCTCTTGAGATATCTGAAAATCCTTTTCACAGCAATCAAATGAGGTGCTCTTGGATTTGCTTGAAATCTAGCACATAGACATGTGGCAAACATGATGTCTGGTCTACTTGCAGTCAAATAAAGTAGAGAACCAATCATTCCTCTGTATGCAGTAATATTAACAGGTTCTCCAGTGTCTTGATCAAGTTTTGTTGCAGTAGCCATGGGAGTTGTAGCAGATGCAGAATCTTGCATTTGAAATTTAGTGAGTAGATTCTTTGTATATTTGGACTGATTAATGAAAATGCCTTCCTCAGTCTGTTTCACTTGTAAACCTAGAAAATAACTCAATTCTCCCATCATGCTCATTTGATACCTGGACTGCATTAACTTTGAAAATCTTTCACAGAGTTTCTCATTAGTGGAACCAAATATAATATCATCAACATATATTTGAACCAATAATAAATCCTTACCTTGAGTTCTGTAAAACAAGGTTTTATCAATTGTTCCTCTAGTGAAACCATTTTCAAGTAAGAATAGAGCCAGAGTTTCATACCAGGCCCTTGGTGCTTGCTTTAGTCCATATAGAGCTTTATCCAGTCTGTAGACATGACTTGGATATTTTGTATTGACAAAGCCAGGTGGTTGTTTAACATAGACTTCTTCTTCAAGTTCACCATTTAAAAATGCACTTTTAACATCCATCTGGTAGACCTTGAATTTCTTATGAGCAGCATAAGCAAGAAAAATTCTGATTGCCTCAAGTCTAGCTACAGGTGCATAGGTTTCATCATAATCAATCCCCTCCTGTTGAGAATAACCTTTGGCTACCAGTCTTGCCTTGTTTCTTGTAATTATTCCATCAGAGTCTGTCTTGTTCCTGAATACCCATTTTGTGCCAACAATAGATCTGTTCTTTGGCCTTGGGACTAGGGTCCAAACTTCATTCCTTTCAAACTCATTCAATTCTTCCTGCATTGCAGTAATCCAATCTGCATCTTTCAAAGCATCTTCAACCTTCTTTGGTTCTGTTTGTGAAAGAAAACTATGAAATAGACATTCATTTTGAGTAGCTTTTCTTGTTTTTATTCCACTTTCCAAATCACCTATAATTAAATCAGGTGTGTGATCTTTGGTCCATTTCCTTGGATGTGGAAAGTTCCTTGAACTAGATGCTCCCCCATGATCTGTGCCTTCATAGAATGATCCTTCTGTAAATGATGATCCTCCCCCTGAAGATGTGTTTCCATCAGTATTTGATGTCTCAGAGTTTATGTACTCAGAGTTTGAATTATCAGAGATTGAGGTATCAGTGTTTGTGGTCTCAGAGTTTGAATGATCAGAGTTTAGGGTTTCAGAGTTTGTGTTGTTCAAAGTTTGGTCAGACTCTGATATTTCAATAGTTGAATCTCCAATGTCAGTATTTGATTGATGTTGCTCCCCCTCAACATGTGCAGTTTCTTCAATTTCTATTTCAATCATTTCTGAATCAGAGTTTAAAGAATCAGAGTTTGCTTCTCCAGGATTTGGTTGATCAGTGTTTATCTCGTTAGAGTTTATTTTCTGCAGTTCATTCTCAAATCTCAGAGTTTCCTGTGCATCTTTATCATGTAACCCATCTATCTTCCCTTCATCAAAGGAGACATTAATTGATTCCATGACTGTCCTTGTCCTTAAGTTGAATACTTTGAATGCCCTTGAAGAGGTTTTAGAAGTTGTTGCATATCCAATAAAAATTCCTTCATCTGCTTTAAGTTCAAACTTCTTCAATTGTTCAGGATGTGTTTTGAGAATAAAACACTTGCATCCAAAGATGTGAAAGTACTTGACATTTGGCTTTCTTCCTTTCAAAGATTCATATGGAGTCATTCCATGTTTGTTTATTAAAGAACAATTCTGAGTGATGCATGCAGTGTTCACAGCTTCTGCCCAAAAATAAGTAGGTAGTTTTGCTCCTTCTAGCATTGTTCTGGCAGCTTCTATTAAAGTTCTGTTCTTTCTTTCAACTACACCATTTTGTTGAGGTGTGCCAGGTGCTGAGAATTGTTGAGTAATACCTTTTGTTGAGCAGAATTCCTCCATTGTTGAGTTCTTAAACTCTGTTCCATTGTCACTCCTTAAATTCTTTACTTTGTGAGTTGATCCATTTTCAATCATTGCAATATGATCAATGATTGTTTCTGCAGTTTCATCCTTCTTGTGCAAAAAGTACACCCAAGTAAATCTAGTGAAATCATCAACTATTACTAGAGTGTATTTCTTCTTTCCAATGGACATGATGTTAACTGGACCAAATAAGTCCAGATGCAATAGATGAAAAGGTTGATCAATAGAGTTTTCAGTTTTGCTCTTGAAAGATGTCTTCCTTTGTTTGGCCTTTTGACATGAATCACAGAGTCCATCAGGATGAAATTGAACTTTTGGAAGACCTCTAACTAGGTCCTTCTTCACTAACTCATTAATGTTTCCAAAGTTCAAGTGACACAACTTTTTGTGCCAATTCCAGCTTTCCATTGGTGATGCCTTTCCAAGTAGACAGGTTAAGGGACCATTAGAATTAACATCCAAGCTAGCTTCAAATAGGTTATTATGTCTGTGGCCAATAAGAACTACTTTTCCATTCTTCTTGCTTTTCACTTCACAATGAGTTCCATGAAATTCCACAGAGAAACCTCTGTCTGTCATTTGACTCACACTGAGCAGATTATGTTTGAGTCCTTCAACCAGAGCTACTTTTTCAATGATGACATTTCCAATCACAATGTTGCCATATCCCAGTGTTCGTCCTATGTTGCCATCTCCATAAGATACTGCTGGGCCAGCCTTCTCCTCAAACTCTGAAAGCAGGGATTTATTTCCAGTCATATGTGCAGAACATCCACTATCAATCACTAGAATGTTCTTTCTGTTTCCCTGCAATCAGTAAATGCAATTTAATTAGTAGTTATGGGGACCCAAACTAGTTTGGGTCCTTTCTTTGAAAACTTGTTAACTTTTGCAGCAGAAGTTCTTTTGTCAGAGTTTGTGTTAACAGAGTTTACATGATCAGAGTTTGCATTCACAGATTTTGTACTGTCAGACTTTATCATATATATTTGCTTGACAGTATGTTTAGGAGAATTACTTATTCGAGGCTGTGGTTTGTAAGAATTGTAATACAAATTATGATAATCTTTGCATGTATAAATGGTATGCCATAAACTACCACAATGAAAACAGGGATTGTTTCTTGTTTGTTTTCTAGCCTAAAACCTAGGTCTTTCAGGTTCTTTCTTTTTCTTGTGTTTGCAATCAATAGCAAGGTGATTAGAATTACCACAAGTAAAACAGGTTTTCCTAGGAGCATCAGGGATATTCATGTAATTATTCTCCTTAGTAATTCCTACTTTACCATTCCTATTTCTTTTCACCTTTTTAGATTTCATAGTGACTGCCTTCAACTTTTCTTTAAGTTGCTTCTGAGAAAGTAACCCTACATTCACCTTTTTAGAGTCTAGCACACTATTGTTTTTAGAGCATTCAGGGAGAGTTTTCTTATTATTACTAGCTCTAACAAACTTCACAGGTTCACTCAATGTTCCTTTTGTGTGTGAATTAGTGTGAATTTCTTTATCAGATTCATAACCTAGGGCAGATGTCCAATTCTTTTCAGAAAGCATTTGTTGGACCTTCTTACCAGAGTTTGTCCAAACTCTGAAGGTCTCTTTTTCCTTAGCTATCTCAGATTTCAAATATGTGACTTGTATTTCCAACTGAGTTTGCATGTGTATAGCATTCTCACAGTCTTTCTTAAAGCTAAGCATGTGTACAAGTTCAGTTTCAAGAAAGTCATTCCTAGCATTCAGAGTTTGTATTTCAGATTTTAATCTTTCATTCTCAAGAGACTGTGACTTAAAGCTAACATGCAAATTTCTAAGAAAAGACTTTAATTCATGAATATCTTCAGTATCAAAATTGAAAACAGAGTTTGGTACCTTGTCAGAGTTTAAGATGGGAGAATCAGAGTTTGCCATGAGAGCATAATTAGTTTCTTCTTCAGAGTCTGAGGAGTCCATCCAATCTTTCTTTGATGTGATGAGAGCTTTCCCAGATTCCTTGCTTCTGCACTCAGTAGCAAAATGTCCCATCTTGTTGCACTTGTAACACTTGACTTTTGATTTATCAAGAGTTTTTGATTTTCCATCTCTATCTTCTCTTCTTCTGAATCTGTCTTTCTTGTCTGACTCACTATGCTTCTTCTGATAGTTTCCTTGCTTCCTAAATTTTCTGTATTTCTTGAAGCTTTTGACAAACATAGCAAACATCTCCATCATGTCAGAGTCTGAAGAATTATCAGAGTTTACATCAGAGTTTGCCTCAAACTCTGATTCACTGCTATCTTGGAGTACTACTTCTTTCCCTTTCCTTGTTGAAGCCTTAAGCACCTTTTCCTTTGGTTCTTCAATTTTTGCTTCAACATTCAAAGCAATAGGTCTTGCCTTGTTACTCTTTCTGTTTCTTCTTTGCTGTAACTCCAGATCATGAGTTTTCAATTTGCCATAAACTTCATCTAAGGACATCTCATCCAAATCAGCCCTGTCTCTAATCAAGGATGTCTGCAGATCCCATTCTTCTGGAAGAGCCCTCAGAAATTTGGTGTTTGAATCTTCATTGTCATATACTTTATCCACCAAAGCCAAGTTGTTCAACAGAGTTAGAAATCTGTCATAGATATCTGTGAGGGACTCATTCTGCTTAGCCTCAAAGTATTCATACTCTTGGATTAGAACAGATCTTCTATTTTTCTTTATCTCCTTGGTTCCTTGACATTGAACCTCCAGTGCATCCCAGATTTTTTTGGCAGTTTTGCAAGCTATTACCTTGTTAGACATTACAGAGTCAAGACTGTTATGCAGAATATTTCTTACCTTTGCATCTTTCAAGACTTCCTGTTTTTCTTCATTAGTCCATTCTTTCTTGTCCTTCAAGGTGTAATACTCAGGGATTTGTCTTCCTTCCACAATTGTAGAAGGCACCAGTTTGGTTGGTAGGTACTGACCTGTATGGATTCTATCTAAGTAATCAGGATCAGTTGCTTCTAAGAACATCATCATCTTCACCCACCATGTAGGGTATTCAGCCTTCTTCAATATTGGAATTCTGATGCTCTCATACTTGCTTCCAGACATGATTATTTGATCTTTTGAGTTGAAATTTACTGCCTGCTCTGATACCAATTGTTTCCCAGAATAATCAATCTATTACAGAAGGGGGGTTGAATGTAATAGTGCCTGTAAATCGATTATGAACACAAGTATGTTGAATGGAATACTGTTTTGTATTAATAATGAACTTGAATACAAAACTCTCTCAAGATATAAAGTTCTTAAGAGCTGCTAGGTTACAAGATATTGCTTTTTATATAAATTCTTAATTCGATATAATTCGACATTGAATTATAACCTATCTCTGTGTTTATATAGACACAGCTACAAATATAATTACAAAACAGATTATGATAAGAATAGATTTAATAAGGTAATTAGACTTGCACTTGAATTCCTTCTTACTATCCAAATCAGACTCTGATTTGTCTGTTTCCTTTTCTGATAAACTCTGTCGGTTGATAATCTCTGATAGAGCATTCTCTGTTAGAGTAAACTCTGATCGAGTATTCTCTGATAGAGTAAACTCTGATCGAGTATTCTCTGATAGAGTAAACTCTGACCGACAGCTTCCTTAATTTTCCCTTTCCTTCCCATAGCATATCTGCAATAAATTTGTTTTGATCTTCGAAGACTTTCCTTTAAACTAGCTGTTTGAATCAACCGAATACTCATCTCCTTTAAGCTTCGAGAAGTCAGGCTGTGAGCTAATCAATCGAGTACTTGTGAGACTTCTCGATTGGTAAATATCCGTTGATGACTTCTCGATCAATAAATATCCGTTGATGACTATATATCCGTTGATGAGTTCTCGATCAGGAAATATATGTTGTCGAGTTCTCGATTAGTTGATGACTTGAGTTCTCGATTGATAAATATCAGTTGATGACTTGAGTTCTCGATTGATAAATATCAGTTGATGACTTGAGTTCTCGATCGATGACTTCTCGATTGGCTTTATCAGTCGATGGCTTATTATCAGTTGATGACTTATCGATCGATATTTATCATTCGATTGCTTCTTGCAGATAGATATCCGTTGATTGATTCTTGCAGATAGACTGTGCTAAATCCTGTTCTAGTATTTTGTACATCATCAAATTAATATATTCCTAACAGACTAATATTTTTTTAAAAAAAATTAAAATCAGTTTTTTTTAAATCACTCTAGTTTTAAAAAAATCTGATTTTAAAATTTTAAATTTTTTAAAAATCTAATATTTTTAAAATTTTCAAAACGTAGAGGTACAGACCTCTACTTTTATATGTATATGTAGATTGAAAAATTAAGAGTTTAACTCAATTTGTAAGAAGATTTAATTTATTTGTAGATTAAAAAATAAATAAAATCATGACAAAAAAATTCTGATTTTAAAATTTAAAAAAAAAATTAGTCTAATTTTAAAATTAAAAAAAAATTATTTTCATATATTAATATGATTTTAAAAATTTTTTAAAAAATTCTGATTTTAAAATTGTAAAATTTTAAAAATTTTATTAGTCTGATTTTTAAAAAAAATTAAAAAAAATCTGATTTTAAAATTTTAAAAAAAAATTAGTCTGATTTTAAAAAATAAAAAAAATCAGTTTTTGAGTACACTATACAAATTCTGTTAGGCCGCGTCACTTTCTGTTAGGTCAACAAGTCAAACAAACGGTCTTGTCATTACTGTCAACTATAATGGTACAAATGAGATGCCAATAACTAGAGTGACTAATCTGATACCTGCCTCTCACTTCAGTGAGCACTTTGAAATTTAACCGATTTAATTTCATATCTAAATTATGGTGATATAGAGAAAGATACTCCAATTCAATATATAAAGAAATATATAGAGTTAATATTGGAAATATTTGACATGAAATCATGTCAAAGAACTCTTTGTAGGATCAGAGGTAAAGTATAAGTTATTCGCTACAAGTACTGTGAAGTGATGCAAGAAAATGAAGATATATCAACATTGTTTTATGAATTATAAAATAAAATTTAATCATGTACTTATAATTACGTTCTTTTTTTATTTATAAGTTGTGTTAATTTTTTTTCTAATCTTAGTATTGATTAAACACTGCTCAGATTTATTGAATTCATTTTTTAAATTGAGCAAATTTAATAGCGTGAAATAATAATGTAACCCCTATCTAATAAATATATATGATAACTTAATTATATGAAATGACCATTTAACCCCTGCCTAATAATTACATTAGTAATATCATATCATGCAAAACTGCAAATTAGGCGGCATAGTCAACTAGAAGTGTGTAGGGTCCACATCTATTTTTTCCTTCTAAATTTATTCATATAAATTTTACTCATATACACACAGAACAGGGTTGGAAAGGATATGATAGTCTTTTACCTAGAATAAATTTGCACAGGATAAAAGATAATAGATATATTATATTGTAAAATATTTGTTACTAGGCCGGATTCAGTTTGGTAGCCCAAAACTTGAAAAACCCAACCCAATATATAGAAATCAGTGCCCTAAAAATAGGTTTTGGCGGCGCCTAGACGATAAGCGAGAGTTAAACGCCCCAATTCGGTGCTCAACAGAAAATTAGACATTTTTTTAAAAAAATTGGTCAAAATCGGCATTATGTGGCCTAGGTGGTCAAAATTGGAATTAGGCGTTTTTGTGAAAATGTCCCCCGCCCCCCGTCAGCCCTTGCCGCCTTAATGTGATATATATGTATAATAATTTTATAGATATCTTAGAAAAATATATAATTTTAAAAATAAATAAAGAAATACATATATTTATAAATTGAACCTAATAAAATATGTATTTATATTATATATATTTAAATTCGGATTCAGATATTATCGTATACGGATATATCCATATTCATATTCGTATCCGAAATTGTCGAATTCGAATATGGATAATATCCGATTTATTCCGAATACGGATAATATTCAATTTATTTCGAATACGGATACAGATATTTCGAACGGATATCGAATATTTCAAATTTTTTAACTGCCTATTCTTCATGACAAAAACTACAATTATGGGATCCGCACTACTCGAAATGATCTGGTGCATTTAATTTCAAATCTAAATTATGGTGATACAGAGAAAGATACTCCAATTCAATATATAAAGAAATATATAGAGTTAATATTGGAAATATTTGACATGGAATCATGTCAAAGAACTATTTGTAGGATCAGAGGTAAAGTAGAAGTTATTCGCTGCAAGTACTGTGAAGTGATGCAAGAAAATGAAGATATGTCAACATTGTTTTATGAATTATAAAATAAATTTAATCATGTACTTACAATTACGTTCTCTTTTTATTTATAAGTTGTGTTAATTTTTTTTCTAATCTAGGCATTGATTAAACACTGCTCAGATTTATTGAATTCATTTTTTAAATGAATGACTCCGGTAGTTCTCGCATTAATAATGATAAAACAAAGATAGTGGAGAATATTAGATGCAATCAATTATTTAAAAATAAATAGTTTGGTCAATAAATTTGTAATTTTTGTAATTGAGTCAATTTTCTATAAAACATTTATAATTCAGGTGATCAAAATACAATTATGTATTATTTCATTAACATTTATTAAAAAAGAATGACAGAATGCAATTAAATAATAAATAATAAATAATTTGACCGTTAAATTGATTTTTTTTTTTTTACAAACTTCGCCCCCTCCTATTTTTTTCGTTCGTCCCTGTGACCATGTCCTTGCAATTGCAGAGAACCAAAAACTCAATTCCACATGCTTCTTTGGTACCAGTGCAATTTTAAATGGGATAACAAAGTCAATGAATTAACATCCCACAGTGGACAGATGGAAGTTGATGGATTAAGATCGCCCACCTCATCTACAATTAATTATAGAAAGCTAAGATATCGACAACAGCTCATATGGTATGGGAAATCAAGAAACGGTGCGTTTGATATTATTGTTTTTTGAAAAAAATAAATCAATTCAATAATAAAAAATTATACAACATCTATAAATATAATTGAAATTGAACAAACACTTGAATATATAGATGTTGAATCCTTCTTACTTGAATAGGCAACCAATCGATTTTTTGAAAATGTTATGAATATATGTACTTGTTGTGATTCAATTGTTTTGAGCCATCGACTTGTTTTGAACAATCCATGGTATGTGCGATCTCATAAAAACTTTTATCACATAATTAAATCCGTGAAAATTCTACAGATCTATAATCCCGGATATATATACTTATTGTGATTCAATTGTTTTGAGTCATCGACTTGTTTTGAACAATTCATCGTATATGCGAAACATTTATCACATAATCAAACGGAGATCTATAATCTCGGATACGAAGAACACAAAAATAAAAACCAAACTTTAACTAGGAGAGACTAACAAAATTGGGAACTTATTGAAGAAAAAGAGATTAATCAAGAAAATAGGAAAGTAAAAAAGTGTGTTGTGCAGTTAGAAAAATCAAATAACTATTTATTCATTATTTTTATTAATATATGTTTTGAAAAATAATATATAAAAATAATATTTTTGATAAGGTTTAACGATAAATTTATAATTAATTCATATAAAAACTGAAAAACAGTTTTTTTCAAAACCATAAAAAATACATTATTTTTAACCACAATTTTTGATTTTTATCACACACCTTACTAACCGCTTTTGAGTATCAAGCTGTTGTAAGTTGTAACCGTCTTGAACACCGTTACACCGATCTCAAACGTGGCAAAAAGTCAATGAGTTAACATCACCTCCATACAATTAAATGTATAAAGCTTGGCTATTGAAAAGAGTTTAATCATATACATTATAAAATCAATGACTTATTTTATGAATGATCACAAAAGTAATCAATATAGGCATGTGAGGATCGAAGACTAGACGTCTCACCCGTTCTATAAGAAAACCACTTATGGATGCAGAGTTTTCATAAGTATTGGCCAAGTTAACATTTATTACCCCCTCCCCCTCCATTTTTGTCCCTTGTTCTTCCTCCTCCAAATCCATCTTCCCCTAATTTCACACATACAAACACTTTTATCAATAAGCATCTCGTTCACCAGAAAATTGGTCAGTGTTTAGAAGGAAAAAATGGCTTTGTTATCTAGTTCTAAAAAACTTTTTCTATACGCAGATAGTAAATTCTTCAATGAACGTCATTCATATTATCATAATGGTAAATTACAGGTGCATTTAATTAAGTGCGAGGGTAGTTTTGCTAGAGCAGTTGCTACCAAAGCATGGTTTCAAGTAGTGGACTCAATTATATCGGATAATCCCCCAAGTGATATGTCAGAAGAATATTACCACTCACGTCCAGAGAGTGGTTCTGATTATTTACAGGAGCAATTGAAGCACTTGGAAATATATAGATATAAGTTAGGCACCGAAATCCTTCAAGCTGAATTGAGGTCTCGGATCATTGAGGCGAAAGTGTTCGAGAATCGTATAAGATCCTTTCAGGCCTTAGTAAGGGGTGATATGGGGCACCCGGTCAAGGAATTTGAAGCTAGAACAAAATTCGATACGAAATCCAATACGTACTCCAATGTGGTGCAAGCAGATGAAATAGAAGATCAGCAGGGGATCGAGGATATACAATATCCTGTGAGCGCTGTCCGTAATGCAGCAGATGAAGTAGAAGATCGGCAGGGGATCGAGGATATACAATATCCTATGAAAAGCGTTGTCCGTACTGCAGATGAAGTAAAAGATTGGCAGGGGATCGAGGATATACAATATCCTGTGAAAACCGTTGTCCGTACTGTACCATATGAAGTAGAAGATTGGCATGGGATGGAGGATATACAATATTCTGTGAAAAGTGCTGTCAGTAATGCAGCCGATGAAGTAGAAGATCGGCAGGGGATCGAGGATATACAATATCCTATGAAAAGCGCTGTCCGTACTGCACCAGATGAAGTAGAAAATTGGCAGGGGATCGAGGATATACAATATCCCATGAAAAGCGCTGTCCGTACTGCAGATGAAGTAAAAGATTGGCAGGGGATCGAGGATATACAATATCCTGTGAAAAGCACCGTCCGTACGGTAGAGGATCAACAGGTGATTGAGGATATGCAATATCCTGTGAAAAGCGTTGTTCGTACTGATGTGGTGCAAGCAGATAATGTTGAATATCAGCAAGGGATTGAGAATATTCAACCAAATGAAGATGAAGATCGGCGAGAGATCGAGAAGATTCAATCTCCTGTGAGAACAGACGTGGGTATGGACCTAGATATATTTAAGCGAGATATAATCAAGCATCTTATTATATATGGTGTGCATTATGAAGTGGAACCAGCAAATAAAGGTGAAAATGAGGTAACAACAATTACTTTGGAAAATATACAAGCAAAGGGATTGTCGGTATTGTATGAATTGTTGGATTTGGTTAAAAATGGAGATCAAGGCAGGACACAACAATCAACTCTGCGGTCTGAAGTGCTAGAATTAATTGAGGAATTACATGACAAGGGGATATACTTTACTCGAATGGTACTGGAAGAAGTACTTTTGCATCTAAAATATGGTGATATAGAGAAAGATACTCCGGTACAATATATAAAGAAATATATAGAGTTAATATTGAAATTATGTAACATGGAATCATGTCAAAGAACTCTTTGCAGGATGAGTAGTAAAGCAGAAGGAAATCGCTGTCGGCACTGTAAAGCGAAGCAAGAAAATGAAGAAATATCAACATTGTTTGATGAATTGTTGGAACTGGTTGAAAATGGAGGTCATGTGCACGAGGGAGAGAAACCAAATCTGCAATTCAAGGTACTGAAACTAATTAAAGTTTTACATCACTATGGGGTGGACACGATTCAGAGCGCAGTGAAGGAAGAACTTGAGGGTGTGAATCAAGAGTATGTCATTGTAGAGAAAGACTCGATAATAGGATATAAGAAAAAAGCTCTAGAGGTTATGTTGAGAATATGCGACATTGTGACATGTCAAAAAACTTTATACGAGTTAATAAGTACAACAGAAAGTGATCAAGTGTTGTATACTCCCTCTAGTCGTAGAGATAGTTCGTTGTATTATTTTTCTTTTTCTGAATAAAACTATTAATGTTATATTTTTATTTTAAAAAAAAAATTATACTGCATGGTCAAAGCACTTAAAATTAGGTATAAAAAGTCAAATAACCTATAAATAGGACCAGGGGAGTACTTGAATTTGTTGTTTGACTAGATTTAATTTCTTGTTTTTAATTGGAAATTGTGGTATATACTTGAATTTGTTGCTTGGAAATTTAATTTCTTGTTTTTGAACAAGGCAGAAAAAAGTGTCGAATAAATCTACATATTGCGAAGATCAATCATAGCTTTCTTAGCGACTGAATCCAGTCCATTCTTCTCTATGGTCTTTATAGCCTTGGTTGACAGGCACAATTTTACAAAGCGGCTTCCTGCCTCCCACCAATTTCTTTCATATTGTAGATTCACAGACTGCAATTTTTTGGTCTTGTAGTTTTGAGTGTGAAACCTTGTTTAGTTTCGTGTGGACACAACAATACCTTTTGGAAAATATACAAGAAAAGGGATTGTCGGTTTTGTATGAATTGTTGGAATTGGTTAAAAATGGAGATCGAGGCAGGACACAACAATCAACTACGCGGTCTGAAGTGCTAGAATTAATTAAGCATTTACATGATGATGGGATCGGCACTACTCGAAAGGAACTGGAGGGAGCACTTCTGCATCTGAGTAATGGTGATACAGAGAAAGATACTCCAATAGAATATATGAAGAAATATATAGAGTTAATATTGAAAATATTTAACACTGAATCATGTCAAAGAACTCTTTGCAGGATGAGAGGTAAAGTAGAAGGAGTTCCCTGTAGGTACTCGAAAGTGATGCAAGCAAATAAAGAAATATCAACTTTGTTTGATGAATTGTTGGAACTAGTTGAAAATGGAGATCATGTACATGGTGGAGGCAAACCAAATCTGCACTTGCGGACGTGAA
Organism: Oenanthe sinensis; assembly: GCA_028671895.1. Lineage (NCBI taxonomy): Eukaryota > Viridiplantae > Streptophyta > Magnoliopsida > Apiales > Apiaceae > Oenanthe > Oenanthe sinensis. Next base: position 26,590,361 of record CM053813.1, on the reverse strand, counting down.
TCGAAAGTTTGTCCTTGTAGAGAAACACTCGAGAATAGGGTATAAGAAGAAAGTTCTGGAGGTAATGTCGAGAATATGTGACATTCAAACATGTCAACAAACTTTATACGAGCTAACAATACAACAGAAAGTGATCAAGTGTTGTATACTTGAATTTGTTGTTTGGCTAGATTTAATTTCTTGTTTTCGGTTGGAAATTGTGTTTCCAAAATAAAATTATGGTGACCTGTTGGCGTGACATTGGATGATTCGTAAGGATAAAGCTAGAGGTCTCAAATCTGTTCTCAAAATAATTTCCAAATCATGAGGTGTCAATATGTTATTGGTCATTTCCTTAAAATTATTATACAACTCGCATGCATTAATATGTGCCCCACCAATAAAATTATGTCATGTGTAATTTAGGAATACTTTGAAATCCAATTTGAGATCTCTAATATTAGTCGATTAGTAAATACTAAACTAAACAGGCTCACATAAACTCTCAAACAAGTTTTCTTTTTATGGGATGAAAGATCGAATACATAAGATACCATTTTCACTAGGCACGTGATCTTGTTATCAAGGGTACAAGATCGAATACACGATCTTTAAAAATCACTAGCGATTTTTTTTGGGTACGGTCAATTAAAAGGTGTTTAAAGACTCACCCGCGCATTTGTCTTCACTGTTTCCAACTCAGACTTGACCCCTCTCGAGCTCTTGTTACCAAGGGTGTGGAGTATTCACTAAGCTACGATGCTAGTGATTTTTAATGATTTTTAGAAAAGCACATACAAATTGAGGAGCAAACAAAACATGATTTCCCTTCATTTTAAGATAGACAAATTGTAGCTGAACAAAATTACAAAAGCTACCAGCTAACATCATCGATAAGCAATTGTAATTGCAACGTATCAAAGATAAGACAGAAAAAAATGTTGAGTAAATCTACATCTTGCGAAGATCAATCCCAGCTTTCTTAGCGACTGCATCCAGTCCATTCTTCTCTATGGTCTTTATAGCCTTGGTTGACAGGCGCAATTTTACAAAGCGGTTTCCAGCCTCCCACCAAATTCTTTTATATTGCAGGTTCACAAACTGCAACTTTTTGGTCTTGTGGTTTGAGTGTGAAACCTTGTTTGCTTTGTTGGCTTTCTTTCCCGTGAAGGGGCATATCCTACCTGAAAACATGTCAATTCACACAGCAATTAGTAATACACTCCGATGTAAACATTTCTTCGGTCAAAAATAATAAGAGCAAGGAGCCAAGGATACTTTGATAATATGTATTAATAACCAAATAGGCAAATACGATAGACATGGTTCGATTTGACTTGACATAATAAGAACCAATTCAACAAGAAATATTCATGAAAAGACAAGACACGATATATTATACAATTCACTGTCGAGATACATAGCAAATGACGGTGCTAAGCTACTGCACATTTGTGAGGGAGGATAGTATGCCAATGAAAAAGAAATTAATTGTGCACCAGATTAAATCACCAGCTACATATCAGCTTGATCCAGCATATTCTTGTTCACTTAATCCTATAACAAGAGGTGGAGAAATTATACACTATTTTCTACGTATCCTAAACATTTACTTCTTTCCATACAACAATAGTAGGGAGAACAAATGTATATGTCTGACCTCAAGAATCTACTGCTGTCCAAGCCATTAAGACCTTAACCAAATAAACGGAGAGCCACTGAGCCACAACTGAAGTCCAATTCGTCATGACAAAAACTACTTACGGATAGAGTGCACAAGCACAGTCTTACAAGATGCAAATAAGAAAATTTTAAGTTCTTCACTCTTTATTGTTTCATATATGACGCAATAACATTAATCACTTTTTTTTCACTGCACAGAAATGATATGCTAACTTGAATCAACACTTGACTTGAAAAGCTTTAGCCAGTCACTTGATTGCAGATTAGAGTGCAATAACACACTATCAGTTTACACGGCAAATAAAATAAAGAAGTGCCAATATAACAAACACAAGTATATAGATGTATTTACAAAAGAATTTCGAAAGAGGTAATCAGACAAAAAGATTTCTATATGCCATTAATACTAGAGTAACTATTTATAGTGCCAGCATCAACATTAGATAAGAAAGTATTGACGAATCGTTGTTCTCTGAAATCATCAGTTCAAACCACAATGCTTTCTCCTCTTTCATACCCCTGTTTAGTCCCAAACTCCCAATCCTACCACTACCATGATTCCAACAGTAAATTTACCAATTCAGTCATTTGCCTAAACCAACAACTACACAAGTAATCAAGTACCCACATTACCAACACTAGAACCCGCACAATAAAATTACACATTCCACATATTTCATAACTTTCCAAGATTCTTTTACACAAGCCCGGGTCTTTAAGTACCCACATTACCAATACTCAAAACCACACGATAAAATTACAAATCCCACATATTTAGTAACATTTCAAGATTCTTTTACACAAGCCCGGGTCTTTACGGAAACAACCTCCCTAATTCATATTACCTCACTACACTCTTAATTTAATTAGATACACTTACATAACCCAATAAACAAACATATAAATCATCAAACACCCACATTTTAAAAATTAAAATCTACACACCAAACATAAAAACACACATAATCAACAAAAAAAATACAAACACATATATACAAATATATGTAGGAGAATGGAGGATGAACATACGAGCAACAGGTTGAAGAGGGAGCTTAGTGGGTGGTACAAGACAAATGGGGTTGAGCAAATGAGTTGAATTATTGTGTGAAATTTGAAGACCACTCAATTGGGAGCACACGAAACGCAGGTCAGAATCTGAAGCAAACGACGTCGTTTTCAAGGAAATGGGGTGTCTTGTAGATGATGAAAGGTGTGTTCTTGAGCTCAACATTCCAATTGTAGAAGCCATGAGTGTTGCCATTTTTTCTTATCCTTAAATTCAATCCAGTGTACTTGTGTCTTGGTTCGGGGCTGTGCTTTTTCTACTCGTTTAAGTTTGAGAAAACGGGGCACTATTTTTAACACTAAAATGATAGTATCTGCCAGGATGGCCCAAAATGATACCGAACATAACCAAAAACCAAACACACTTAATTTAACTATTTTTAATATTTTAGAATTCATCAATTTTTTTAATTGAATTTTAAAAATATTAAATTTAAATTAAAAATTAAGTATTTAAATTTATAAGCATATAATATAATGTTCTAACGATTTAAAGTTTAGGTTTTAGAGTTTAGGCCCTAAGATTCTAAATCTTAATTAAAGTTATGATCTTAATTTAACCGTTTTTAATATTTTAGGATTCATTAATTTTTTAATTGGATTTAAGTTTTAAAAATATTAAACTTAAACTAAAAATTAAGTACTAAATTTATAAATTTGTAATAGAATGTTCAACGATTTAGGGTTTAGGATTTAGGGCCCTAAACTCTAATTAAAGTTATGGTCTTAATTTAATCGTTTATAATATTTTAGGTTCATTAATTCCCTAATTGGGTTTAGGTTTTAGAAATATTAATCTTAATTTTTTTTAAACTCAAAATTAACTAGCGTTTTTATAAAAAGTTTCAAAAATTTATAATTTTATAAAACAAATAAAATTAATGGAAAAAAGTTTTAAAAATTAATATTTTTCAAAAAATCTCTAATATTTAATATATATAATTGAAAAAAAAAACCTACACGATGTAGCGTGTAGGGCTAAAAAAAACCCTAAACGCTAGGCAATGTAGGCTAAAAAAACCCTAAAGCCTATACTATGTAGCCTCGTTTAGGTGATATTTCAGGTCATTTTCCAATCTTGTGTCATTTTATGCATTTTGTATAGAAATTGTGACACGGCCAATTCTTATCTGTTTTCTCTAAATATTAAATTTGGAAGAAAAGGGAAAATTAATATAAATGTCGTGGCAGCCAAAAAAAACTATTTTTGGTATTTGGTTTATTATTTTTACTTTCATAATTTTTTCTCAAATTTATAAGATATCAGTTTTTTGGAATTTAAGAGTGAAATGAGTATAGTTAATATGTACGGGGTTTCCATTAAAATTTTATTAAAAAATTTATGTCGATTTAAGTTTTATTTTTCAAAATAATATTTAGTTGGTTAAATAAATTTTAACTATATATATTATCAATAATAATAAATATTATATATAAATATTACTAATAATAAGAAAGTTGTATAGATTTATTTTTATTATTAAAAAATTATCGTAACTAATAATTAAATAATATTTTAAATCAAAAATAGATTTATTTGGACACTTAACCAAACACATGATATGAGAAATAAAATTTCTAAATCCATATTATATCAATTCAATTTCTGATCTCAAACTGATATCAATTACAAATCAAACGACCTCTAAAGATATATTTTAAAATAGTGTTTTTTATTATATACTTTGATAACTTAATTTATATTGTATTTAAATTATACATTCATAATATTTAAAATATACATTTATATACAATTTTTATCCAGATAAATGAGATACATAAATTTTTTTAAATCTTTTTTAAACAACTAACTTAAAAATTAATATTTACAATATATATATATATATAATAAACAACTAATATTATTATTCATAAAATCAATATTTTATTAATTTTTAGGTTTTTATAATATCATGATAATTCTTTTTTAATCACTTAGGAGTCCTATAAGATGAAAGCTTTTTGTATGATTTTGAATGAGAAAAAAAATGAGGATTTCTCTGCTCGATTCTGACTTTCCAATCACTCCCGTTGCTGCTTTTCTTTCCGTTAATTCAAAAATAGTTACTTCAATTTGAGAAGGTACATGAATTTTCAATATTCCTTTTTATTTCTCACTAAACGAATAACATCTTTTTTTAAAAATCTTAATTTTTTTTAGCATGATATCAAAAAGTCTCATTGTTATGACTCCAACAAGCTGATGACTAGAGGGAAAGACTAATTGCAATCTTTGAACTTAGTTTGTAGCAAACTAAGACTTTAATCTACTTTTTCACTTGTTCGGTTGCTATCATCTTTTACTTGATTTATGTAAATCAGACTTTACTTTATGTACTTAAATCAGAAGGTGCAGTGAAATATGTGTCGAAAATTGTAAAGGAAGAAGTTGTCAGTATTAAAAACCGAGACCCTGCCAATAAACGTTCTCGTATCGAGTCTTTTAAACAATTGAATGAATTATTTATTGTAATAAATGAGAAGTGGGAAATGACTTACTAAAAATTAATTTATTCGGTCTGAGAATAGAGGAGAAAATAATGATATTTATTATAAATACATACATAAATAATAAAAGGAAACGAAAAATATGTACGTGACAAGTTCGTATAAATAAATCGGGTACGATAATGACACTAAAATTTTAACGGACGGCAATTAAGGATAGTCGACTTCCGCCTCTTTCTCTCCTACTTTACCTTTTTCCCTTCCCTTTCCCCCTCTCTCACCGGCGCCTCGCCTCCTTCCCCCCTCATTCTACTCAATTGCCCTATGGGCTGCCTAGGTTTTTCCCTATTTAAGACTCTTTTGGAGTTCCCTTGGTGTTTTCTCGATACCCGCCCTCACTTAACTTCACATCCTTCCCTAACCATTTCATGATGACTAGCTCGTCTTACGACCTCCATCTCGACAGCACTCACGATGTCCTACCTACAATTGACCCAGAAAATCGCAGCAAGCTAGAAGCGGAATCAAATGCGAAGATCATGACTACTCATCGGCCTCTCACCATGACCTTGAGCCCGACTCAAAAGAAGATGGAGAAGGAATAGGTTATTTCACTTCCTCGTCTATTTAGTTAACATGATATAGTCATTTTGAAAGATAGTGTACTATTTAGAGTAAATTGATGTCCTTGTGTTATACTACATGTTGCTTTTCTCCATGAATTTTCTTTGGTATGGCATAATTGTTGTTATGGTATTTGTGATGAGGTTAAGTTTGATTTTGATTCTGTTCATAAATTTGCTTTGCAAATGTATGGGTCTGCTACTCTTGTTAATATCTGGAAACACCATGGAGGCTTCTTAGTCTTTAAGTTTAAAAAGAAAAGTTGTATGTTGAGGGCAGTGAGATTTAGTCCTCTTGAAATTGATGGATTACTGTTTAGGCTGAAACCTTGGTTTGAAACAACCCTCGACTCCCCTGCTGATAAGGTCACAATTTGGATAACCCTCACCAAGATCTCTTTCCTCTATTGGAGTGTTAAAGGCCTATGCTACATCAGTAGTGTCTTAGGAACCCCTCTTACCTTATCTCACTCCACCTACACAACTATTACCCAACATGACCCTAAGGACAAAGATGAGGTCTTTATCGAAACTGATGTTTTGCACCCTCGATCCGCCCATATCTCTGTTAAAATGCATGGTTTGTCTGATGATAGTAAGAATCTGGTTGCAGTGAATTATCAAGACTTTCTACTTTGTTCCTCTTCAAAACATATTTTCTGTTCTTGCCAAGAGTTATATGATCAGTTCCCACATGATGACTACCCCCGCCAAGGATTTATCTTCTTGAATACTACAAGCCACGACTCTAGTGCTTATCGGGATGAGCCCTCAAGTTCAAGTTCTAGTGCTTCAATGAAAAGAAAACTCAGGAACATGAAGGAGGTCTCCTCAATGCATAAGAAGCCTAGGCCTCCTACTGCCTTAAGGCCCTCTAATGTTTCTTTTGCAGGCTTTCAACAAGGGCTCTTGCAGGATGGGCACAGAACTGAACTTGTTAGGAACATGAGGGAGGACAACAAAATAATGCAGGATGACGCAACTGATGCAGAAGATAGTGGCCAACTTGATGAGGTCCATGATGGTACAACTGATGGACAATCCGGAGCCCAGGACAATGAAGAATTTAAAGGCACAATGATGGTTTTTAAGCTGTTTAATTTCATGTTTTCGTTTGTAAATATTATACTTTGATTTTGGCAACCCATTAATCGAGTTGGTGACTGGTAGCTAGGAGCTTGCTCCTATGACATTTGTATGATCCTCTCTATTCGGAGTAAGGTGAAGTCTATTCACCTTATTTTATAAAAATATATAATTAAACTAGCAAAAAAAATCGGGTACGATGGTAGTGCTTCGCTTTTTCGCCTCTTTCTGTAACTAATATGTGTTTTGTATGTTATAATATGAAGAGAAAGGATGGTGACAAAAGTAAAATACACATTGCTCCCTCCATCTCACAATATATGTCCACTTTGGAAATTTCACAAATATTAAGGAGTATTTAATGTCATATTTTGTTTATAAATTTACTCATGTAATCAAATAAGAATACAATTACTTTTTCATAATTTGTAATTTTCATTAAGTATAAGTGTGAGTTCTATTTTTATGTGAATAGACAGGGCTTTATACACAATACATGAGTAGTCTTATTTAGTGTTGTAAGAGTATCTTCAAGGGTATTAGCTAAATTGATTAGTTATAATGATATAAAATAAAAATTATCTATAATTTGGTGAACTTGTAAGGGGTTGTGTTGCAATGGTATTAGTTATAACGAATAGCTATATTTAAAATAATATTAATTTATGATAACTATTAAATGAGATATTAAAGAAAATTTGAGAAATTTGAGCGGGAAATGACGTGGATTTATTTAGATGATGGCTAGAGATTCGACAAATATAAAAAACCAATCTCGGATATCTATAATTATAGATAACCGTTATTCTCCCTTGGAGTGACAAATATTTTAGATAATATCTATATTTCACGCCACATAAACTGATATAGTTAAGAGGATCTCATGGTTGGAGATGCTCTAAGTAACTCTTTGATTTTTTTCATGTGTATTTAATTTAGTTAATATTGGAAGTATAAAAAAAAGAATGTTTTAAGAAAACACTTTACATATTTGCATGAGATAAATAACAAGACACTTAAAATGAGATTTGTTTTCCTCTCAAAATGAACACATAATATGAGATGGAAGGAGTACCAAAATACATACATTTATTACAAATAAATGTATCATGTCATATACCTTGAAAAATAGGTATTCTCGTCAATTTCTCTACATCTGACTTAACTCAAAAATTTAGTATCAATAATTACCCCGTAATATCAACAATTACTGTGACAACCCGGATATTTTTTAAAATTTATTATTATTATTTAAATATTTTATTGGTTTTCTCAAAACAAGAGGAATAAATTTTTTATATTTTATTCCAGTTGGATGCATTTTCATATTTTTATTATTATTTTATTAATTTTTTCGGTTCAGTATTGTTAAGTTTGGTTTAAAATTTTATATTATTTTACTGACCGAGTCAGTATCTTAAGTCGATATTTTGTTTGGGTAAAAAAATTTATTTGAGTAAATTATTTAAATATTCAAAATTTAATATTTTTATATTTTTAAATATTCGGAATATTCAAATATTTTGAAAAGTTATTATTTGTAATTAGTTTTAAAAATAATAAAATTTATATTTTTCTCATAAAATATATTTATAAATTTTTAGGATTATTTAAAATTATTTAGATATTAAAAGTGATATTAAAATGATTTTACGAGATATGTTTTATATTTTATAAAAGTAAAAAAAAATTATAAAACCTAAAATCTACCAACAACTAATTGTTTCCCCTGTTTTATTAACACTGACGCCCATCTCTGTTGCCTTCTCTCTCTTAAAAAGCAGCCGCGCAACACCCATTCCCTCGTTATGTTTCTTATGTCTGCTCTGCAGTCTCTCTTTCGGTACATATTCATATATATTTAAAAATTTCTAAATTCATTACTTATAAACCATGCATCCAATATTTGATATCTATATATATAAATGATCAGCGTTTTAAGGCCTACGCATGGGTATAAATTTTGAGAAAATTATTTTCTGGGCATATTTTCCTTTTTAATTTATTCAGGAGTATATAAAGAGGATTTGATGATGGTGATCAACCTAGGAAGCAGTATGACATGTGTTTGTGCATGGAGATTAATTTCGGATTTTTCTGAGAATATTTTCTGACAATCAGAAAAAACTCGTGGGGTATCCGTAATTGATCTTTTGGTAAGGATTTTAAGATTTTGATTTAGCACTCGTAAATATTCGGGCATGTTAGTTTATATATATTTTAGTTTAATAATTTTTAGAGATTATTTTTGTACTCCGTAAAGTTACTCATTGACCAGATTTTTGGGTTTAGATGATCGTGTTCTCTGTTTCTGGCAATTTTATGTGTATAAGTTAATTTGTTTTGTGGTTTAAATTTGTTTTCTTTATTTTAGTATAGTTGGATTGTATTGTTTTGGACTGATTTTGAGGGGCTGTGATCCCCGGTGTTGTGGAATAAAAACTAGGGTGTAGTTAATGCGATGTATGTCTGAGCTAAGAGCTTTAATGGCTGAACTTGTGTTTAAAAGCTTGGTTCTGCCCTCACAAGATGCCTACGTATCTCTGTTGTGTTTAGAGAATCAAGCCAAAAACGTAGTTCTAAGAATGAGGGGTTAGACCCTTTATATAGACGTGGAAAGTCTAAGAATTGAAGTAGGTTTAGGAACCTTGATTGATAAGGTGTTTCCTAGAAGGAGTCTGGATCCTTTGTAAAAGTAGTTTCCATGTAGGAATAGGTTTCCTTGTATTTGGACATAATTAATTAGCTGTATACCCAGTTAATTAATTAATTACGAATTTATTTATTAATTAGGGTTTCAGGCCTTAATAGTTGGACCTCCTCTTTGGACCAGATTAGGTACAATTAATGCCACATTAATTGTTTCTTTAGGGCATACTTTCAGCCCATATCATTTGCCCCCCCAACTTCTGTAAAGTGTGCAATACTTTGTAGAAGTTAAGATTTATGACCCTGTTGCTCAAGTTCCCATGAAGAATTTTACAATTCTTTCCTTATGCTTATCACTATTTTTCATTAATTTTTAGGGATTTTTCTCTATTTTTAGAAAATTTTCCCAAATTTATTTGCCTTATAAATCATTTTATTGATTTTCTGGTCGATTCTCGCTTTCCTGCAGGAATCTGGTCGAGGGGGAATCATGGTCGATATTCGACCAGCTTCCTGGTCGATTCTGAGGATCATTTGAATCCTGGTCGACCACGGTTCCTGATCGATTGTTGACCAGGTTCCTGGTCGATTCTGGACCTCTGTTGAGTCCTGGTCGATGGTTCCTGATCGATTGTTGACCAGGTTCCTGGTCGATTCTAGACCTCTTTTGAGTCCTGGTCGACCATGGTTCCTGGTCGATATTCGACCAGCTTCCTGGTCGATTCTGAGGATCATTTGAATCCTGGTCGACCACGGTTCCTGGTCGATTGTTGACCAGGTTCCTGGTCGATTCTAGACCTCTTTTGAGTCCTAGTCGATCATGGTTCCCGGTCGATTGTTGACCAGGTTCCTGGTCGATTCTAGACCTCTTTTGAGTCCTGGTCGACCATGGTTCCTGGTCGATTGTCCTTTAAGTCCTTGTTCGCGTAGGTTAACGGTCTTCGGCCCATCTTACTTCTTTGTTTCGTTTTAGTTCTCGTCGACTTTTGGGCCATAGGTTTTAGTAGGCCTGTTCATTTTATGGACCTTTTTTTTTTACCGGCTGTAGGAAGTTTAGCCGGTTGAGTTACCCTTTCCCTTGCTTATAAAATAGTGAAGTGAGAACTTCACTTTTCACTTCACATTAAATCCTCTAAGATTTCTCTCTAGCTCATTTCTCTCAAGGCAATTTCCGGCGACCCTCTTCCGATCAATCTTCATCTTCCTCACATTCCAAGCATTCAAAGGTTGAATATCAATGGCGGAACAGGATTCTGCTCACCAACGACTCCTCGCCAGGGCGACAAAAAGAGGTAATGTTGTTACAGTAAATCCCTCTTTTTCTTCAGTATCAGACCTCCTTCAAATTTTGGGAGATGAGTTTCCCACGTTGGCCGAGTTAGACGCCTTTAGGTTTTCTAGCACCTTTACCAATCAAGCCCACTATGATAGGTTTACCAAGCTGTACAAACTTCCCTCGGGCTATAGGTTTGTTTTAGCCGAGCCTGGGGACCGGGCCTGCCATTGGCGGCCCAATAGGTTATGTGTCTTTAGAGATGCCCTAATTGGTGGGCTTAGATTCCCTTTCCACGAGTTTGTAATTAGGTTATTAGCTGAAGTTAGGATTAACCCGTGTCAGCTGAGCCCAAATTCGTGGTGAACACTTCTTTGCTTTATTGTTTTGTGCCTTAGGAAAAATTATCCTCTTTCTATAGCCGTTTTTCGTAGTATATTTCAGTTTAAGAACAGCCCATCGAGTATATTGGGTTGGGTTTACATCAACCATAGGCAGGGAGTGAGCCCAATTTTCTGCAACAAATCACTTCCGGACAACAACATTGACTGACGGAGGGATTTCTTGTACTTGGAGTGGGAAGGAGGGGATTGGGGCACCCTTTTTAGGTCCAAGTTTTGCAAGGTTAAAGATGGGAACGCTGGGCTAATCCAACTAACTCCTGAGGAGAAGCTCATTATAGCCGATTTGGGCCAGGACAAGGGCTCAACCCATCATCGAAAGATTTTGGAAGAGTTTTCTCTAAAGGCTGTGGGCCTTTCAAATGTTTCTAATAGCGGTATTTTTCTGTTCTTATCTTGTCCTTTCTTTCTGACTTTTCTGAGTTCGGCTGTTTATTTTATTGTTTGTTTTGCAGCAGCGAAAAACATTAACTTTCACTTGGGGGTGGGTGACCAGGAGACCCACAAGATGAGGAAGGCCCGCGAGGCTATTGAGGGCCCAATTAAGGAGCCCAACCTTCCAGGGTTTCTCCAGCCCGACGACAAGGCTCAAGGGAAGAGGCCTCGAGTCGAGGAGGAGGAGAACCCAGACACTGCAGCTTAGGAGTACTTTGAATTCCCTCGACTGGTCACAGAACTCCATTCTTCCAACCGATAAGGCCAAGATTATCTTGAAGACTGACATTGAGGAGGCCGAGACTTTGGGGGCCCAGGCCGTTGCCATGGTAAGGCACATTCATTTCTTTTCTCTCTTTTATTTTCTTAACTTCTTTGCTAATCCGTTCTTTTGGAACAGGTCAACACTTACTTTCAGACCATGGCTCACCAGGCCAAAACCTGGCGCTTCTCGGAGAAGGCGCAAAGGAAGGGCAAGGCCAAAGCAGAGTCAAAGGTGGCCGTTTTGGAAAAGAAGCTGCTCGAGAAGGAGCAAGAACTGGTTGCGGCCCACGCAGAGCTGCAGGAGCTTAGGGCCGGGAAAAAGGCCGTGATCGACGAGTACCTGGAGTCGGAAGACTTTTATGCTTTTATTGATAAGCATGACGATATGGTCTTCCCGACGACTTGTACTCAGGCCTGGGAAAAGTGCCTTCACGCTGTCTTGGCTAAGCACCCCGGCCTATTCGATCCTGCCGAATTCCCCTGCCCTATGGATCAGCCCTTGGCTCTGACTTCAAATGCCGAAGGGACAGGTTCGGGAGATCTGTCGGGCGGCGAGGCCTTGGATGAATTTGACCGGGTTTTCGATTCTTCCCCAGAGGCTGAGGAAAATGCCAGGAAGGAAGCAGAGGGAGAAGAAAAGACAGGGGAGGATGAAGATGCTGAAGATTTCCCTTAGTTTCTCTTTCCTTTTCCTATATTTCTTGTATTCCTTGTATTTCCTTTCTGTTTTTAATTTATGTACTCCTAAGACTCCTTATTTATAAAAAGCCTCTTTGTTACTTGTTTTTTTTTGTTTTATGCCTTAGCATTTTTAATAGAAATACACTTTTTGAGCATAAAAGAACATATGAACCTGGAAATTTTTTGAAATGCCAACCGCGCTCCTTCTTATTCTTTTTCTTGCCTTAGTATATTTGACAAAATATACTTTTCGAACACAAAGAACAAATAAGCATATAAATTAAATGTGCCTATCCAAGCTTGATCTAGTTCCTTTATCATAAAGGAACTTAGGAATTGCCCACTCTAGGCTAAACACACATGTTTTAAGGTGCTATAAAGCTGGGTGTTTTATTAATAATGTCTTCGAGGCTAAAGTGGGCACAGCCCTTACAAAATGAGAATCTTGTCTGGAGCGAAAAGCTCTTACATCATAATGGTTTCATTGAACCTTATTTCTACTTAGTTCCTACTAAATATAAGAACTCATAGTTGAATTCTTTAAACATAATAAACTTTCAGGTTTGAAGCATGCCAAGTCCTTGGTACCTCAACATCTTCTAGGGTTTCAAGGATGTATGATCATTCCCCCTTTACTTGCTTTATCTTGTACGGCCCTTCCCAGTTGGGGGCTAATTTGCCTTTGGGGCCTACCCCGGAAGCTTCAGCTTTCCTGAGGACTAACTCCCCTTGTCTAAAAAATCTTTCTTTAACTCTTAAGTTGTAGTAGAAAGATGATTTCTTTTGATATTCGACGATTTTTGCATGAGCTTTGTCCCTGACTTCATCTATCAAGTCTAACGCAAGTTTCATTCCTTCTTCATTTTCCTCAGGTTCAAAGGCCTTGATTCTTGGGGATACATGTGATATTTCGACTGGAATCACTATCTCGGCCCCATAAGCCAGAAAGAACGGAGTTGCATCAGTAGTAACTTTATGGGTGGTTCTGTATGCCCAGAGTATTGGCAAAAGCTCATCCACCCAAGTGTTAGCAGAACGCTCGATCCTTTTCTTGAGACCATCAAGGATGATTCGATTGGCTACCTCAGACTGCCCATTTGCTTGGGGGTGTGCAACAGAAGTGAAGCGTAGATTGATGTCATTATCAATGCAATATCCTTTGAATTCTTCATTGTTGAATTGTGTGCCATTGTCCGTCACCAGTATTCGTGATATTCCATACCTACATATGATGTTTTCCCAGAAGAATTGAGCTACTTGCTTTGTGGTTATCTTGGCTAGTGGTTTAGCCTCGATCCATTTAGTGAAGTAATCGATCGCAACGATCAGGAACTTTCTCTGTCTGCTAGCTATTGGAAAGGGTCCAAGGATGTCCATTCCCCACATTGCAAAAGGGATAGGGGAATTGATGGACGTCAACATCTCAGGTGGTTGTCTGACAACCGGTGCATGCCTTTAGCACCTGTCACATCTTCTTACGTATTCTTTCGAATCTTTTATCAAGTCAGGCCAGTAAAAACCAAGGCGGGTGATTTTATGGGCCAAAGCCCTGCCCCCCAAGTGTTGGCCGCAGATTTCTTCGTGTACTTCTTTCAAAGCCTCATGACCTTCATCTGGCCTCAAACATTTCAAGTATGGAATAACAAAAGATTTCTTGTAGAGAATTCCATCAATAAGAGCGTACCTTAAGGCCCTCACGGTGAGTTTTCTGGCTTCCATGGGGTTGTTAGGAGTCCATCCAGATTGAAGGTGGGCTCTAATTGGGTCCATCCAGCAACTGCCCATGTTTATCGGGGCTACCAGCTTTGCATTGACGCTGGGGGTCTTCAAGATTTGGAAGTACACACTCCCCACATGTTCATCTGCTTCTGATGTGGCGAACTTTGACAAGGCATCGGCCTTAGCATTCTCTTCTCTAGGAATATACTCAACCTGACATTCTTCAAACTGCGTCATTATAGCTTTGACCAACCGGAGGTATTTGATCATGATTTCTTCTCTTGCTTCAAAATCCCCATTCACTTGGGATATAACCAGCTTTGAGTCTCCACAAACTTTGAGATGCTTGACATTTAGTGCTTTGGCCAAACCTAGGCCTGCTATTAGGGCTTCATATTCGGCTTCATTGTTGGTTCTTGGGAAGTCAAGCTTAATAGCATACTCAATAATGAATCCTTCGGGACTTTGTAGTACCAAGCCTGCGCCGCTAGATTTTGTTTTTGATGCCCCATCAAAATTGAGCACCCAATATTCTTTAGGAGTCTGTCCTCCTTTTTGTGTTGTTTCCTCTGTTTCCTCATTGTCCTGCCCCCCGACTTCTTGGTCGTCAATAGTACATTCGACCACGAAGTCAGCAAGAGCTTGGGCTTTAATGGCCGTTCGAGACTTATACTTGATGTCGAATTCTCCTAGCTCAATGGCCCACTTAATCAGTCTTCCACTTGACTTGGGGTTGTGTATAATGTTCCTCAAGGGTTGATCAGTTAATACTTCGATTTTGTGAGCTTAAAAATAGGGGCGTAGTTTCCTCGAGGCCATTATCAAGGCCAGTGCAAACTTCTCAATTTTGGAGTAGTTAAGTTCCGCTCCATGCAAAACCTTGCTCACATAATAGACTGGCTTTTGAATTTTCTCTTCTTCCTTTATAAGGACAGCACTCAGGGCCTTGTCTGATATGGCCAAGTACAAGTATAGGATGTCCTCTGGGCTAGGCTTGGCCAACAACGGGGCTTTAGCCATATATTTCTTCAGTTTCTCAAAGGTCGTTTGACTTTCTTCTGTCCACACGAAATCTTTAACTTTTTTCAACGTCTTGAAGAAGGGTAGACATTTAACTCTTCCTGTCAATTTTTGGACGTCCCTTACTGTTTTTGGAGGTTCCATGTCGAGTATGGCCTTGATTTTGTCAGGATTGGCCTCAATCCCTCTTTTAGAGACCATCATTCCTAGGAATTTTCCAGACCCCACTCCAAAGGCTCACTTTGCAGGGTTAAGCATCATATTGTGGTGCCTTAGCACTTCAAAAGCCTCTCGCAGGTGCTCAATATGATCGGCCTTATCGAGACTTTTGACTAGCATATCATCAACGTAGACCTCCATGGTTTTTCCAATGAGATGCTTGAAAATTTTGTTTACTAGCCTTTGATAGGTGGCCCCTGCATTCTTTAACCCAAAAGCCATAACGAGATAACAAAATACACCAAAATCAGTGATGAAGGATACCTTGGCAATGTCATCCTCGTGCATCCGGATTTGATTGTATCCACTAAAGCCATCCATGAAGCTTAACATCTCATGTCCCGCCGTGGCATCTATGAGTGCATCAATCCTCGGGAGGGGGAAACAATCCTTTGGGTATGCATGAAGTCGACGCACATCCTCCACTTTCCATTGGATTTCCTGACCATTATAGGATTAGCAAGCCATTCGGGATATTGAATTTCTTTGATGAATCCAGCCTTCAAGAGCTTTTCCACCTCTTGCTTTATGGCTTCCTGCCTTTCTGGAGCAAAATTTCTCTTCTTTTGCTTCACCGTTTTTCGCTGTGGATCCACGTTAAGCTTATGAGTGATCAGTTCAAGGTTAATTCCCGGCATATCAGCGGCTGTCCAGGCAAATAAGTCTCCGTTTTTTTACAAGAACTTTGTCAATTTTTCTTTCATAGGCTCTTCTAATGAGGCCCCAATATAGGTGACTTTCTCTGGTTCTCCTGGAACTAAAGGAATTGGAACCAAGTCCTCAGCTGGCTTTCCCCTTTGTTCCTCGTTTTCTCTTGAGTCCATGTCTTCTATTGGTAGGAGTTGCCCCCCGGCTCCATCGGGTCTCAGTGCTGCCACGTAGCAACTTCTCGCCATTTTCTGGTCTCCTTTCTCCTCCCCAACACCGTTTCTGGTGGGGAACTTGATTTTTAAGTGATAACTTGAGGCTACAGCCTTAAAAGCATGCAAACCTGTTCTTCCAAGGATGGCGTTGTATGTAGAAGATGTTTTGACCACTAGAAAAGTTAGCATCTGAGTGACCTCTTTAGGTTCTCTTCCCACTGTCACGGGTAGCTGAATGGTTCCTTCTACTTTTGACTCCACTCCATTGAAGCCATAGATGGGAACATCCGAAAGGGTTAACTGGGAATCGTTGTATCCCATCTTTACAAATGCATCATGGAACAAGATATCAACAGACGCTCCATTGTCCACCAAGACTCTCTTTACCTCTGAGTTGACTATCAAAGGGGCAATAACGAGAGGATCATCATGAGGAAACTTTACCCCTTCCAGGTCTGAGTCATCAAAAGATATAACCGCCTCCGTCCTAGCACGTTTAGGTGCTTCTCCTACGACTTGCATAACTTCTCTTGCGTATGCTTTTCTTGAATTCCTTGAAGTCCCCACAACAGTGAGTCCTCCGAAAATCATATTAATAACTGGTCCTCTAGGTTGAGGATTCCTATCCCGGCCATCATTATTTTTTCTGTTATCATCATGCCTATCATGACTTCCATCCTTGGTGTACTTGGAAAGTATTCCTCTCCTGATAAGGAATTCGATTTCATCCTTCAATTGTCTGCAGTCATCCATATTATGCCTGGTATCCCTATGAAACCGGCAAAACGCATTCTTGTTTCTTTTCTCAGGATCAGACTTTAAGGGTTTAGGCCATCTCAGGTCTCGATCTCTTTCAATATCCATAAGGATTTGACTTCGAGGTGCATTCAGCCTTGCATATTCAGCAAATTTTGGCCCAAAGTTATTTTTCTTAGGAGGTGATTCGGAATCCTTATCCGTCTTGGAGTACTTGTCTCGGGCGTCATATTCTTGATCACCCTTTCTCTTCTTGTTATTATTCCCATGTGTAGCCACTAATATAGTGGTTTTCTTCATGCTTTCTTCTGCCTTGATGTATTTCCCTGCTCTGTCTTGGAGAAGAAGCATGTTCTCAGGCAGGTGTTTGGCTAGAGATCTCTTGAAATAAGGATCAGTCGTCCCCTGTTGTAAGGCTATCATAGCCACCTTCTCGTCCAAGTCTGGGACTTTCAAGGCTTCCTTGGTGAAGCGGTTCAGGTAGTCCCTCAGGGATTCGTTCTTTCCTTGCTCCAGATTCATGAGAGAAGACGAACTTTTTTCGTGCACTCTTCCGCTTATAAACTGGCTTATAAAG
The DNA here is from genome assembly GCA_028671895.1 of Oenanthe sinensis. Lineage (NCBI taxonomy): Eukaryota > Viridiplantae > Streptophyta > Magnoliopsida > Apiales > Apiaceae > Oenanthe > Oenanthe sinensis. Next base: position 26,572,620 of record CM053813.1, on the reverse strand, counting down.
GCCTTGCTGAGTTCTTTGAAGGATCCAATGGAGTTGGGCGGCAACCGGCTGTACCAACGTTGGGCCATGCCCCCCAGGGTTTGGGGAAACGCCCTACACTTCACAGCATCATTGATAGGTTATAGTAGTAATGCATTCGAGAAGGTCCTCACGTGATTGGCTGGATCGCCTGCTCCATCATATACACTTTGATGGTGGGCATTTTGAACTTACTTGAGATGTGAGCGTTCATGATGGTTTCGGTAAAAGGCGGCGTGGGATCATCGGGATCTCCGAGAGGCAATAGTTCGGTGGGGTCAGCCCTAGTAATTTCCGTTCTTCTCCCTCGTGGGGTTTCATCCAGTTCTATGACGTCGGGAGCTTCATACCTTGAGGTTGTCCTTCTATCCTGCCAATCTAAGCTTTTCTTTAATTCTTTGAGTTCAGCCTCGTAGGAAGCAATTTTCTGTTCTAGTGTCCTACGGGACTGTGAACGCCGGCTTCCTGCGGGCTCTTTACCAGGCCTTCTTCTCCTGGGATTGACATCAGTGCCTTCTGAGCTTTCATCATCAGTTGAGTATGGTCCCGAGAAATCACGGACATCTTCTCTACGCCCATAGTTCTGGGGTTCCAACCCCTTGATGTAAGGAGGGGGATAGGCTTGGGAGATTCCAAGTCTTGCTTGGGCAACAGTGCTACTAGGAATAACAATGGTGGAAATTTGCGCGTGAGGAGCAGTAGCTATGAAAGGAGCTTGAGTTACCTGGGATAGTGGGTTGGATCCATGGACGATTTCCTCAGGATTGGTGGAGTGGACGATCTCACTAAACGGACCAAGCCTTTGAGTATTAGGACCTTGGGTTCCAGCGGGAATAATTGTGGTAACGGGGACCTCGGTAGTTTGAGTTTCATCAGGAGGGATGATAGCAGTCGGATCACCTGTGGTGGGGACGATGTCTCCGTCAGTTCGTCGTGTTCTTGCCATGGTTAATGTTCTCTTCCCACAGACGGCGCCAAATGTTGTGGAATAAAAACTAGGGTGTAGTTAATGCGATGTATGTCTGAGCTAAGAGCTTTAATGGCTGAACTTGTGTTTCGAAGCTTGGTTCTGCCCTCACAAGATGCCTACGTATCTCTGTTGTGTTTAGAGAATCAAGCCAAAAACGTAGTTCTAAGAATGAGGGGTTAGACCCTTTATATAGACGTGAAAAGTCTAAGAATTAGAGTAGGTTTAAGAACCTTGATTGATAAGGTGTTTCCTAGAAGGAGTCTGGATCCTTTGTAAAAGTAATTTCCATGTAGGAATAGGTTTCCTTGTATTTGGACATAATTAATTAGCTGTATACCCAGCTAATTAATTAATTACGAATTTATTTATTAATTAGGGTTTCAGGCCTTAATAGTTGGACCTCCTCTTTGGACCAGATTAGGTACAATTAATGCCACATTAATTGTTTCTTTAGGGCTTACTTTCAGCCCATATCACCGGGAAAAGTTCATTTTACAAAGACCTTATTTTGAAAAAATTTCTTGTAATAAAATATTTATTTCAAGTTTCAATTATTATTTGATTAAAAATATTAATTAGTTAATTATTTTAAAAAAATAATCTATTTAAAAATGATTAATAATTAATTAATTTGAATAATCAATTGATTTAATTATTGATTGATTTATTCTTATTAATTAAATATTAATTGATTTATTTATTCGTTTTAAACGGAAAAAATATTCCTATGATTAGAAAAATAACCTTGAGGTTATAAAAATAGTTTTAAATTTTAAATTTCCTTACGAACCTGGATCAAATATTTTACGAGACCATTTAGTGATCCATTTCGAGTCTAGAAATATTTAATGTTATGTTTAATTATTTAATTTGATAACGTTATCGAGGGTAGACTTTATAAGTTTTAAAGTATGAATTAGAATTGTTAATTTTTATTTCTTTTTGTTCGGGGATTAATTGTTAGTCTCGAGGATTAATTATTTATTTATATTCGAGTCTCGAGGATTAATTGTTGTTTTATATTCAAGTCTCGAGGATTAACTGTTGTTTTATATTCGAGTCTCGAGGATTAATTATTGTTTTATATTTGAGTCTGAAGAATTAATTGTTATTTTATATTCAAGTATCGAGGTTTAATTGGTTGTTTGAGCATTAGTTGATAATCAGGTTTATATTTTTTATTTATTGGTTTGTTGGGTTTGAGGTGAGTTTTTTTGTTAATTGGAATATGTCTGAGGTAAGTATATATAAATATAGTTAAGTTATAAACGCTAGTAGAATATAGTGACGTATCTCAGGGATTAAAGTAATGTCTTGTTTTTTACTATAGAAGTAGACGTGCAGACTCGATCTCGATAATTCAGACTCGTAGCAACCACAAGAGCGTCAGATCAAAGAATTATTAAATGGTGATACCGTGAAACGGAATATGAAATAGTTATGTTATTTCGACCGTACGTAATTGCAAAGGACCAAATACAAGTATTTTCTCTTTGATCATCCTAAATACTTTTATTTTACTATTTTTGATTATTCGTATAATGATAAATAGTTATTGTTCAGAACTATTTATGATTCTTAAATGTTTTTGTGTAACAGAGTTACTTGATATTGGTACTCTTGATATTAGAAGTTGATTATAATAAACTCATCATATCAAGCGAATTATTGTAGTAAATAACGATGATATGTTCTGTATTTAAAACTAAGCATACCTTTGACTTCAGTTTCTCTATTGGATTGAAATTTATTTAGCATAAGTGGCCATCAGTTAGGTCCAGCATTTTTAGGAGGATATGACAACCATTCCATTTTCCTATAGGCTAACATTACTTGCCTATTTGGTACCTATTGAGAAATCCTTGTTATATCTATTGATATAGAAATGTACCGATGAGTTATAAAGGGGTCCTATTGCTTTTGAACCTGATCAGGGAGCAATAGTGGTGTGTGTTAATTATCCAATCCATATTGCCCAGTGTGGTTATTATATATTGTGATTTCGCTGATGATTCATTTCTATGACATACTGCACTGTTTCAGTTTCGATATAAACTGTGATTTATTTACTGTTCGATTTTCAGTATAAACTGATTTACATTTCTGTTCTTTATTCTGGTATTCCAATTTTATTTCAAATGCTTTATATATACTTGCTGAATATTTGTTTGGCTCACTCTTGCTTTTCATCATACACTTTTCCAGATAGGATGAGAAACAAATACTAGTCTTTCAGAAAAAGTAGACCGACGCGATTTATTTGTGTAGCTCGGAAGAAGAAAAAGTAAGATGTCCTTACAAAGAGGTTTCCAATTAAAAAAAAGGTCTGTATCTAGAGTAACTTTTATTTATATAGTGGTATATTATATATTATATATATTGCTTGATATAGACCCGTCATATCCGCTAATATAATTCTTGTTGAATTTATACTGGTAGTATAAAATTGGTGTAAAGAGATTGTTGAAATCAATTATGAAAATTTATGTATGGGGTCGCAAGCGGAATTTGATTTGATTATTTGAGGGTTATAATAATTGATGTTTGGGGTTTTGATTCTTGTTTCTAGCACGATAACCTAAAAAATCTTGGTAATTGAGGTCGTAAATGTATAATTCAATTATTGAATGACTACAAGTGGTGTAAAATATTATTAAACACGTGATTTTATATTGAGGATTTTCACGTGACTACCAGATCCCTGTCCCCGGATTTGAGAGCGTTACAATTACCGTAATATATTACACACATCAATTTCTCCTATAAATTATTGTAATCGAAATTATACGAAATCCTGTCTAAATTCAAAACAATTATCATATTCAAATAGAATTTAAACTCAAATAAAAAATGAAAATAAATTCAGCAATTTCGCATTAAATTCAAATTTATTGAATTTAAAATCTTACAATTTTAGGCCTCGTTTGTTTTACCGATTTTGTAGTTACATAGATACTTTTAACTTTCATGGAACTAAGTTACAATCTATGGATTCAAGAAAAATACAATACATGTGTTTATTTGTCACTATATAACTAATAGTTACATACTTATTTGGTAAATTAAATCAATTTACAATATAATTACTATGTAACTTGAAAAAATAGCTCATAAATAATTAAGTTTTCAGGTTTTGGTGTAACTTTAAATATCTTGAAACTAGAAGTTTTATTATAAAATTTAAAAATAACTAACCACACATGATAGTTCAGTTAAATTTCAAGATAGTTTAAGGGAGTGTTTGGCTTAGCTTATAAGTATTAAGTTACTTTTTTTTAAAAGTATTTTCATATTTTTTTTGAAAATTAATATTTATTTTAGAAATTTAAGACCAAATCTTATTTCTAAATTTGAAAATAAGTTACTTATTTTTAAAAAAAGTACATATATACCAACTTTTTCAGCTTATAAGCTGAGGCAAACGGGGCCTAAGTTATACAATAGAGTTACATCAAAACAAACCAATCATAGTTTATTACGATACAACAATATAATTTAAGAAAATTCTAAACACATTATTATAATTTTATTTTACACTTTAAATTTAAACTTAATAAATTTGTGAAGTTGTGGGGTGTACATGTATACACCACTTTCACCCTACCTCCCTTGAATCTTAATTCATTCCTCCAGGTTTCTTCTACAAGTCCAACTCAAATCCTAAACCTATACTTACAATTCTTGTATCTATCTCTGCTTATAAACCTCCAATCAGGTAATATACGCATCCTTTTATTCCACTCGTTACATTTTCATTTCATTCATTCATTTTGTGTGTATTCTAATGCGTTACAATTATATATTTGATTGCAACCAATTGAATTTATGCAATATATGAATTGTATTTGTGTAATGAGAAATGATCATGACTATTTAAAGACCTTGATTCTGTATTAATTGCGTTGCTTAATTTTGTATTTTTGTAGCTATCTAAATGGATTCTTGATGTATTTTAGATTATTTGGTCTTAGGTGTAGTTTTTACTCCTCGATTAAATTCCGTGTTTCTGTATTAATGTACTGTATTGCTGTGTTCGTATTGTGTACTGAGGATTTTGACTATATGCAGTAGGTGTTGCCACTCACTGATTTAAGTAGCGGTCTTAGCCTGTGAACCTTCTATTGCTAGTGTTTAATATTTTTGATGACGTATTTTTTAGAATAATCACAAAATCAAGCCTATTTACGTGTTTACAATAGAGGAGTTTTTGTATGCATGGGATGTGAGGATTTTTATTATATTTACATGATTACTTTGTATGGTGCAAATGACGTCTACTATGGATATATAGATGAATAAATGGTTTTTGTAAGTAATAAATGATTTAGATATATGGTAATAGTTCTCTATTTGGAATTTAGATATAAGCAATGGTTATTTATCAGGAAACTAGATAATTGTAAGTATCCTACATAAGGAATCTATATTAACTAGTTTTTGAATATATTATATATTGGAGGATTTATTTGTGTTTTGGACTTTCTGGTTTCGTAGTATTACAGATGGGTTTTTTCTCCTACATAAGTTCATATTAACAAGATTTTGAATATATGATATATCGGAGGATTTATACGTGTTCCTGATTTTCTGGTTTCCACTGTGAGTTTCTAACCCCCCCCCCCCCCCCCCCAATTTTTTTTTGTCATGCCACTTAAATGAATTTCACGAAAGGTACTACTAGCCTGTGTAAGGGAGGTTATATGTGGCTTTTTTTAAAGTTTCTGAGTGATGCAGGGGTACTCTTGCCTTTCATGGCCTTTTACAAGCTATTTACAAATTGAAGCAATGTCCTATTTCATGAGCTGTATTAGTCATTGTGTGACTTGTGCAATGAATAATAATATCTAGAACTTCGAAGTGGTAACTCAACTATTGGTTTTATACTTTAATAGTGCAGGATTTCCAACTATATACTGCACTAATTCACTATCTCACTCCTAGGAGGATATTAAGGAATTTATAAATGGTTTCTGTTTTCATAGGTTCATTTTCCTCGTGAAGGGTTTGATGTGAATGACATCCTCTTTAATTTTACGTAGTAGTCATGTAAGTGAAGATATGATTGTGCAGTTTTTAATCGTGTTCTAAAAAAGGCCAGTAGATGTAAATAATTGCTAAATCTGTTTAATTAGTATAGAAATTTATTCGAAATAATTGAATAACAACTGTTCAAGTGCATCACCAGAGCGGAAGTGGGAGACCATTATGTAAAATATAGTATCAGACCCTCTTTCAGTTAAGTGCACTTATACTGTATCACAGAGTAATAATAATATTGGTTTTAAAGTTTTTTTTTTAATTTAACCATTATTAAAACTTTATGACTGCCGAGGCCCAAAGCCTAGATACCAATTTGATAGATACAATTGTGAAAATATACACGACTTTGGAATACTCCTAACAAAACATTATAATCATGTCAATCCTTTGGAAATCTTTAAAATAGTTAGAAGTATATTATCTTGAGAGTCCAGCGCAAAGCACATAAAAATGCTCATTTAAAATAATTTCTGTGTATGTAGATTTCTTTTGTTGAAAAGCCTTTGTTAAATAAGGATTGGGTTATGTACAGTTTGGCCCTTTTAGTATGTCTATTGGAACACATGAACCGTCAAAGTAAAAAATTATACCTCTTATCCTCCTCGGGACAACTTAACCCTTTATGTTTGTACTTCTGTACAGTTCGACTCTTTTATAAAAATTTATGCCCATTATACCCTTGACGGGTTTATGAATGCTGTTGAATTTGTAGTCTTTGTGTTTGAGACGAATGAGAAATTGATCAATTCATATTGACTATTGTGGCAAGCATCTGTAGAACATAAAAATGAAAATTTACTTAGTTTTCCGGCCCAAGTCAACCGGAATTCCTGACTCTTGTGAGGGAAAATTTGGAATAAACTGAAAAATGGGCCGGGATGTACGATAGACAAACATAAGGGGAACAGAGGTACATCTATTTTCTTTGAGGGTTTGTGTCCATTGGACAAACTTGAAGGGCCAATTTGTTAATAACACATAAGGATTTAGTAACCTAAAACTGAGTCATCTTTTGATCAGACTTGACATATATTTTGAATGTCTGATATCACATATTTCTGCATGACAGATTAGTGTCATACGAGTATCTTTGGAAATCTATTTGTGCTTGTTTGCATTAGATTTTTATCTCCTAAGAAAGTGCTAACTACATCGTGACTCTATTGGCTTTGAAATCTGTCTTCACTGATACATATCTTAACCATTATATTTTCTGATTGATAAAATGGATTATATGTCAAATGTGTTGGAGCATTTTGGTCTTTCATATAGTTGAGGACTTGCAAGTTGTTGAAGCTACACTGGATCGGTGCATGTTTTATGCCAAAAATATATTGACTTTTAGATGCTGACCCCCTCCTTTGAGATGGGAAAGTAATTAACTTCTATTTCTGATCTCGTCAGTCTTACCGAATGCTCAAGACATTATCCTCCGATTTCTATTCTGATTAGGATGGCCAGATCTAGTCAGAAAAAGGAGAAGTATGGTGAGAGTAGTAAGTTGTCAGAGGATACCTCCACTGTGGGAACTGCTGCAAGAACAAGGTCGTACAGTTTTGATGAGATAATGCTTCAAAGAAAACACAAGAAACAACCTGAAGATGTTGAAGAGGTTATTGGAGGGAAACTATTAGGGGAAGACACGACTGAGAAAGTTCCAGATGCTCTTGAATCTCACAAAAAAAGAAACAAGGATTCCTTACATGGTGATGAAAAGCATGCTTATGAGGATTCTGTGGATTTAAATTCTCGAAGGAAAGAAGTCAGTATTTCTTTAGATGAGGGCAAATTGTTTGTCAACAGAGAAAGTCATAGGTCTGAAAGAAAATCAAAGGCTTCACCAAAGAGAAGTAGCGTTGTTGATCATCGAGTTAAGAGAGGCGAGATTGATGAACAGGATTATGGAAAGAGAAAAAGTAACAAGTATAATGATTCTGAAAAGGAATTTGAGAGGAGACATTCAAGACATTATGTAACGGAAGACAAACATGCAGACAGATACAGAGGTAACACAGAACAAGAAGGCAAAAGGAAACACAGGAATGAAGATGACAGAAAAGCGAAAGACAGAAGTGCCATTAAGAAGCATGATTCATATAAAGGGCGTGAACCTGAACCTAAAGAGAAAAGGGGAAATAAGGAACCATCAAAAGTTCTTAATGAGGACTCTCGACTGAAAAGGAGGCGATCAAGAAGTAGAGAGCGTGCTAATGATACTGGTAGAAGGTCTATCTCACTTTCACCAAAAGCACACAAAGTCAAACATTTGTCTCATGTTGTGCGTGATCATGGCGAATTGTCTGCACATTCTTCTAAAGATAAGCCCAAAAGATCTAATCTCGACTTCGACGATCCTGAACCCAAGGAAAAAAGAGAATATAAGGAACCTCTAAAAGTTCCCAATGAGGACTCTCGACTGAAAAGAAGGCGATCAAGAAGTAGAGAGCGCACTAAAGATACTGGTAGAAGATCCATCTCACTTTCGCCAAGACCGCACAAACAGGTGTCTCAGGCTGTTCGTGATCATGGGGAGTTGTCTGTGCAATCTTCTAAAGATAGGTCTGGAAGGTCTACTTCCGATTTTGACAGTGCGAGAATGTCTAGTAATGGCTTTAGTGGTCACCATCGCCATCATGGCAATTCTGCAAGTAAGCTGGGTGGGTATTCTCCTCGAAAGAGAAGAACAGAGTCTGCTGCTAAGACTCCTTCCCCAACTATTCGCTCTCCTGAGAAGAGAAATGCTGGGTGGGATCACCCACCTTCTAAATCAGAAAGCAGTTTTAATGGGTCTGTTATCTCCAATTTGCAGACATCTGCCCAGATTGTATCAGCTAACATACCTCATGTCTCCATGACGGTTCCTGTCACTTCAAACACAGAAATGACTGTTGTCGGGGTTACGTCCACAGTTTCGTCAGTAAGAGTGGATACTTCTGCAGACTCCATTCAGCTAACCCAAGCTACCCGGCCTTCAAGGAGGCTATATGTAGAAAACTTGCCAGCTACAACTTCTGAGGAATTAGTAATGAAATGCATCAATAAGTTTATTCTCTCTTCAGGCGGCTACCATGTTCAAGGAACTCATCCTTGTATAAGTTGTACTGTAAGTTTAGTATCATTTTTCAGGATATACTTCTCTTTATCACCATGCATATGCTTGCAACTAAAGGGCATTATATTACCTTATTATGCCTGGATGCAGATAAACAAGGAGAAAAACCAAGCTCTTGTGGAATTTCTTACACCAGAGGATGCTTCTACAGCTCTATCTCTTGACGGGAGAACTTTTGAAGGCTCCATTCTTAAAGTCAGGCGACCTAAAGATTTTTTTGATGCAAGTGTAAGGATGAATCTTTCTTGTTTGAATATATGTTGCTCACATGGATTATTGCTTCCTTGCTGGGCTGTGATAATTTATGTGTATACAATTACTGGAGATTGTCCCTCGGATCTTTTCTACAGATCCAGATTTGTTGCTTTATCATATATATAATCCAACTGCATGTCTGTGTGATTGTTACATCCTCTTGTCATCCAACATGTCTATTTTTGTCCTTCCTCCGACTTAAACTACTTATATCCTAAAATAACAAAAGTAGAAATTTGCATCTATAACAAGTAACAACAAACTACGGAAGTGATAGTTATTATATAATTTGGGCAGTCAGTTATTGTTGTGTAGATGATGCCATAAGGTCTTTATAGGTTGTTAAAGAATGTTGCTAATGTAATTTAACTATTACATTTGCAACGTGAGAGGGTCTTGAATCAAATTGTTATCTGTAATGGACTTTTCTGATGGGAGAAAACGTGCAAAGATACTTTGCGCGTGTGCAACAATTTTGGCCCTGGGGGATGTTGGGTTTTGCATCGTACAACTATCATTAGTTTGCTATAAGATTAGGATCACATATTATTTTTTCTTCCGGTAAATATGCCAGAGTTGCTTCAGTGGGCTTCTATGTAGCTGGTTCCTGTGGATTCATGTTCTATTCTTTTTTGTCTGCACTTCCAACTCGCCGTTATATTGAATAGACAGATATCATTCTTGCATGTAAACACATTTTTAAAGGTAGTTAATGGTCTACACCTTCAAAAATATCAGTTGAGGTAATAATGTGAATGATTTTAATGTTTTGTACATGATGTATTCAGGCATCTTGGTTTGTGGGAGTAAAAAGTCTCATATAAAAGGGAATTCAGAGATTGGTATAGTCATATATATATTATGATCTAAAAATGTGATGGAAGGAGTACTAACTTATGTATCTGTTCTTCACTTCTTCTAACCATAAAAGTTTATTTATCTGCATCTCATTAGCTCTCATGTGCCATAATTATAATTCTCTTGATTATGTTATTCTTATATATTACCTCCATAAATGTATTTAGTAGTGTGCACCCGGGTCTTGGTTAAAAGTCACAGTATCAGCATTCAATCTTAATTGTGCCATTCGTGATGTTATGCGCCTATATCTACACTTGAAAAATTATTGTAGATCTCTTATAGATGGAGTGTTATCTTGACAAGCAGATTTAATTATGTATGAAATCTGCCCTCGTATCATTGTTGAGTCTTCCATGTTGGCGTTCTGCTGCAATTTTATATCTCGCATGCGCAAGAAGAGTCGAAGGGGGTGGGAGGAAGAATTTTAGAGAATATCAATATTGAACAAGCAGCTGATTGTCTAACATAACTAAACTATATTTTTTTTATTCTTGTATTAATATTAAGAGTGGAAAGGTCAGAAGTATAATTGGGCCATGAGTTGCTGAAGTTTTATTCCCTTCACGTTATTTCTATAGTTAGTCATGATTTTTTAGTCCTCTATTAGCACATAAATTGACATGAGAAGTAGACTTGTATGATATCGGTTTTGTGTATTGGCCATAAGCATGGTTATTACGGCGCCAAGTCGAGGCTTGACGCCCAACTACCTTCATAAAGACTAGTCGACAAGTCGCTCGACTAGTCGTAAAATGTCGATAACTTGTTCATTTACATATATTTAGTGGATGTAATAAATAGCATTGCTAAACACATCAATTTCACAATTTAATCAAAAGTAATAGAGTAATAAGTTCAAATTAAGCATATTTACTGCATAATAACATGCAAATACCAAATATTAAACATTTCCAAGCAAATAAAAATATAAGTGATGACAAAAATCAAACAAAGTAATCCATCTCAATATTAAGTTCATCTCTATCCCTTTATTGTGTATTGTCATTGATCGAATAATGTGATTGTACACCATAATTATCGTTATCACGGCGCCAAGTCGGGTTTCGAAAAATCTCGGCGCCCCAGTACCTTCTTGTCGACTAGTCGATGACTAGTCGTCTTCGTGATAACAATGGCCATAAGAATATTCTTCCCCTGATTAACCATGTGAATATTAAAATCATAATGAATTTTTTTAAACACTTACAGATTGAAATGTGTGATGAACTGACGATACATACTACCCATAAGTTGCATGATTGAAATTCTATTCTAAAAATATTAAAATTTGCCCTTGTCAGCTGCCTAGCAGCTTGTTTCTGAGTTTAAGTAGAGAGGGAAAAAAAAGGAAAGAAGCTAAATTAACATTGTTTCTTACGTTCCTGAGATTTTTCAGGAAGGAAGAGAAAGTTGGGATATGATAGTTGGTCAAATTCAGGAACACATGTAGATAATTAGTGTTAATGTCCTCTTGCTTATTTGTTTAATGTTTTTTTGTTACTTGCAAGCTATTTTCTCTTAAATATCTATTTCATCTTCTGAGGTATATGTGGTTACCATCATGTAGCAGGTTTTCAGACAGTTTGTATTTTTATGCAGACTGGCATTCCTAGGAATTCTGTGGCTGAGGTTGGTTCAATTAGCAAGATGGTCAAGGATTCTCCATACAAGGTATAAATGGAAAATATATGTTTCCTTTAAATATACGTCCATCTAGTTACCCCTAATACATACATGGGTGATCAAGATATTACAATTGTAGATTGTGTCATTGTGCTATATATAAGAAAGTGTTTAGCAGGAGTGTGGCTAAAGAAATTAGTATCGTATGCAGTGTTTGTATTATTATTTATAACTGTTCTTATTTGTTGTAGTGCTGTATTATAGTCAAAGCCTTGTTCACCTTTCGGTTCCAACATCTGGAATAATCTTATGACTTGCAAATTAAAATAGTAGCATTACTACAATTTATATACTGAGTATATGTTATTCTGACTTGGGAATTTGTCAGCATATCTTCTTCATCTTTCTGTCCCGAAGTTGGTGATTTCCTATACTCATCAGTTTTCATCAGTTTGCCTTGAGAGCATCTCCAATGGGAAACTAACTCTAAACTAGTGTAATTTCTCCACTATATCGGTGCCTCTCCAGTGGGACACTAAAATGGTGTAAACGTTGCACCAAATGTATAATAATGGCACAACACTATTTATTTGGTGAATTTTTTACGCCAAATTCACTTTATCAAAATCTCAAATGTACGCTCACAAGTCATATTCACTAGTCAAAACAATTTGTTATCCTTTATATCCTTACAAATTTATTTCTTTTATACATCTCTCTTTCATTATATATTAAATTATATCTCCACCAAAAATGAGTTGATTAAAATTTTACCTTTACTTGATCTCATGTAAGGGTCGCATCTGTAATGATCAAATAGGTGGTTTCCCAGTTCATTTTTTTTTAATTTTAATTATTCCTTCGACAAGCTTCAAATATTTTAACTCGAGTTTGAGTTTATTTTATAGAAAGAGGTGTAGAAATATATGAAAGTTTTCTTACAGAAAATATTTTTGTTCCCAATAACTAAAATGTTTCTAAATAATTGCTTCGTATGATACTCTGTAACTTATTCTTTCTTATAATGTTGGCTTAAATACGTTGCATTGGATATGTGAGAGCTGGTTGATGTGTTTTATGTTTTTTCCTCCTTTTTAACTTTAAGAAAACAATGCATTTTGTGATTGCAGATTTTTATTGGCGGGATTTCGAAAGCCATTTCACCTGACATGGTAAATTTGGCTTTATTCATGTTATTTGAGATTATGTACTCTTTTTACTAACCAGATTATCTTCCCTTCTCAGCTTATGGAAATTGCTTCCATCTTTGGGCCTTTGAGGGCCTACCGTTACGAGGTTAATACAAATCTCAATGAACCATGCGCATTTCTTGAGGTATTTGTTTTTTTCTTGTTGTGCAAATGGGGAGCAGATATGGGTCTGCTGGAATATAGGCCTATAGGGTGTCTGCCTTGCCTATTTCTAGTGGTAAGGTTAAGGGCATGAAATTTTTTTTTAACCACGGCCGTCCAAGACTCATCTAACGGCAGGAAGTAGTATGCTAGATAATGGCTTCGTGGCAATCATATGCCCGGGACCAGCTGCCAACTAATTTAGCCCATTTATTTTTTTAATATACTATTTTTAAGCCATTTATATGTTTTCACCTATATATTTTAACCCGGCCCATAGGATTGACTAACTACAAAAGATATTCAGTACGGAGGGAGTTAACAATATACTTAGCATGGATGTATGTTGTTAACAAAATTTCAAAAAATAAACACACTCAAAATATTACATTTTAATCCAATGTGTTAACAAATGATTTGGGCCTTGACATTTGTTGTTAGCCGTGTTACTCCGACATGGCACTTCCGGCCGGCATACCCGTGTCGACACGATATGACACGGAATTCGTGTCGGATTCGTTGGTTGAAAATCGAACACTCCTTCTCTGTCGTTGGAGGAATTTCAAGGTCGCCGGAGGAACTTCATGGCTCGGGTTTCGTGTTAAGAGAGATTACACGGAAGAAAAGAAGAAAGATAATGGAAAGGAAGAAGAGAAAGGGGACGAAATAAGGAAGAGTCGGAAAGGAAACATTATACATACATATGCCTGTATCTATTTGTGTGTATTATTTTGAATGAACAGCCTTAATCGATTAGATTAAGAGATGATTTGATAAATAATGAATTCGGGTAGGGTTTTTTATGGGTGGGCTTTGAGATGAATATATAATGTAGTACATTGTACTATAAATGTACCTGGACTGTTTGTAGTCTAGTTTCATTTATAAATTAATTTATTATAGAAAATTGTAATTTGTAACAAGTTATTTCCTGCAGCACACCTTTTAAGTATATCAGTATGTATAGGACATTAAAAACAATTGCTTTTTATAGATAATAATTTATAAATATTTCTTCAAGTAATAATTAAATAATATAAAATATCTAAAATTTATTTTTTTATAAAAATTATATTTTTATTTATTCTTATTATAATAAATAAATAATGTAATTTAAAATATGCCGTATCCCCGTACCTGTGTCCAAATTTTGGACGGTGTCACCGTGTCCTAATTTTTCGAGAATGTCGGATCCGACACTCGAATATGTGCCATGTCCGACAATCCGTACCCAAGTCTGAGTAACAGAGGTTGTTAGCCACAAGACGACGTAAAAAGATGCAATCAAAAATTCTAACCAATAAGAAGACACAACAAAAGTTTTGATTAGTTCCTTTTTTATGTAACTAGCATTTGCAATTCGGAGTTATGACTAAGTTAATTAGGATTTATATAACATTCATTGTTCAGAATTTTTTTTGGTCGGTCATGTCAAAACAAAGGACCCATTTGTTTGCTAACGGTTTCAACTAGGTCAGCTTGTGGTTACCTATGTAAGTTGAGTCGGTTAATTACACTATTACCTGGGCGATTAGGCATTAAGTATTTGATCCCACTCATTGTTGCCTGCGCTGAGACCAATATGATTACTACATCTTGTTATCCAACCAAAGATCCTAAGTAGTTTGTTCTCCTCTCACTCTATGTACACTGGTTCCTGAATCCAAGATTCTTTGTTTCATCTTTGATTGTTTTAGATAAATTGATGTGGAACAAGGAATTAATAAATTATATTGTATATAGTATTTTTTTTGTCAGGGCATATATATAATACTATTTTATATAGGAATAAAATTAAAATTTTGTAATTGATTAGTTATTTTATTTATATTATTAGGAATATTATAGATTATAGTAGTAGAATAATAAAAGGATTTGTTTCCTTTAATTAATTATGATAGTAGATATAGATAAGTATTTAGTTTTCTTTTTATTAGGAAATTACTTGGCTTCCATCTCCAAGAATTATTTTATATATATAAACTCTTGTAATCTTTAATTGTTAGATGGAGATGAATATTATGAATTGATTGGATAAATCTGAGGATTTATTTGTGACTCCACCAATGCAATAGGGAGATAGGTATTTACCTTTTTTTCGGACCCTTGTCCTGCATCATAAATGTTATTAATTCTTTAGCTGATGAGTAGTCATTTATTGGTTACTAAACGGTGACCAGGCAACGATTTTTTTCTTGCCTAGAAGAAAGGACTCCCCCTAAACTGCTTTTCTAGAAGAATCAGACGTAGATGAGTCCTTAGAATCTGTCCATTGCCTACCTCGACTCACTAAAGATTAGATAAGCAGCACTGTGTAAATTAGGGGAACCCACCTTCACAGTGAGTGAGTAAGAGAATAAGGGGAAACAATGTGTTTAGGGTAAATTACATACCTAGATCAATCTAAAACTTCAACTTAAATCTCTCACTGCTTTGCCTCCTCTGTCATAGGTTCCTCTCTCTTTATCCTATTTTTGCATGCATGGTTGCTATTTGTTATGATCTTTGAGTGATTAATAAGTTTTCTCGGTAAACCAACTTTCTTGTCCTAATCAAAGAATAGGTGAGATTACTTGGCAAAAATAATATAAAAGAATCGGTTAGATATCCTCTTTAGAAGTCCAACCTGATTTTTTCATATTGCTATCATATTGTTTGTCTTTGTATATAGATCATATCAGAACCAAACTGAATGATTATAATTTGTATTTCCCTTAATTTTATAGGATCAAATATAATTAATATTCGTTACATATTTTTATCTATAGAAAAACTTACTGATCTCTTTCTAATCTTTTAGAAAGCAAAAAGAAATTTCAAGCGATCTTTGGATTAACTTGATAATTCAATAAATGTATATGTAGTCTTATGGAGTCATGGTAGACTAGTGTCCTAATCATAGTTGCATGGATCACAGGTCGATTGGGTACATAGTACGAGTACGGGTATGTGGGACGTTAGTTTGCAGGAATTGGGTACGACGAGTCATGAATCGGGTTCACGTCCCTTTCTATAGTTATTTTTAAATAAATATTATGTATATATTTGTTATTACATTTGTGATTTAGTTATTGTTTTATAATTAAAATATTTATTTTACCCAAAAATATAAAAGTTAATCAGAAAATGTAAAATTTTAAAATTACTAATAAAGTGGTGAGGACTTTCAAAACTTATTTTTAAGTGGATTACAATCTGTAGCTGTAATCGAGGCATGTATCATGTGTCTTGGCGTGTCTTGTCCTCCTTTTGCATCATCTTCCCCACTTCGTCCTTTTATTATTCCTTTTAGAGATTTACCTTTCAAAAATAATTTCAATCTAGATAATATCAAGCTATCTTCTTTGATTTTTATTATTATTTCTACTTTTTTATATAATGATCGCTAGAGTTAAATGTGGATCGCTAGAGTTGGTGAATTGGAGCATAAACCCCAGCGATTTGGGTCGAAGAGGAATCGTGTTCCGGTACGAGGGAACTGGATCGGGGTTCCATAGGCTGACCCACGAACCATGCAACTATGGTCCTAATCTCCAAGAGCCTGTTTGGCTACACAAGTCATAACTGAAAAACTGTCGTAGTTTTTAAAAACAGAAATCATTTTCAGAAAAGAAACGAGATGTTTATTCCTGGAACAGTTTTAAAAAACGGAGAACATGGAAATGTTGTTTTCTGGAAATATAAAATTCAAATATTGTTTTCTAAATCTAAAACTCCCTTGATATAACTCTTCAACCTTCCCCACTAATTACGACGATTCAACTACTTTACATCATAATACTTTGCCCCATATTGTGCAAAACGGTGTTTGTTGTTTTCAAGGGATTGTTTTGAGAAAACATTTGTCAAACATCTATTAATTTTAAAAACTACAAAAAATGTTTTTTTTTTGTTTTTGAAAACACAATTCTGAAAACAATACCATACACCCACTAATATTTTGAAACCTGTTGTGAAGGCAGTATTAGGTGTATTTTTTCTTGTTATGACTGAAGCAAATATTATTTGATATTGGTTCGTAATTGCCGGAAGTTATCTTTTGTGATTGTTAATTTTCGTTAGATATGAATATTTGCTTCCCATGTTTTCTGTTAAAGGAGCTTAGAGAATTATCTCGAGTACTTGACTGCACGTTCTGGATGTTTCATCTATTCACTCCATAGTTTCTTAATGATGCAAACCAATGTTTTAATGATTTTCCAAGCCCTTCCTGATGAAATCAGTTACTGTTCATATTGCCATCAATTTTGGTTTGGGCCTTTTGAGCATGGAAGTGATTTCTCCTTTAAGATGATCCTTGAGCTTTCTGGTTCTCTTCTGTAGTATTGTCAAACATCAAATGAATCGATAGGAAACACAAAATTTCTGAAAATCAAATAAGTATATATCTCTAAGTTAAAGTTCATACGATTTACAATATGTACCAGGTGACCAGGTCTGTGATAACAGTCACAGATTTTATGGTTGCAAGACCAGTTTATATGGTTAAGATTAAGAATTCTCTATAACTGTTATAATCTAGAAAATCCTGGATTTCAATTGAGATTTAACTTTTAGGCCTACTAATTTAAGTTCTTATTCATTTTAAAAATGTCTGGACTTTTCCATATATGCACTAGGTGAGCTCATTTATATGACTTGTTTCAGTATATTGATCAATCTATGACCAAGAAGGCATGTGCTGGACTAAATGGTATGAAGTTGGGTGGGAAGGTTCTCACGGTGGTCCAAGCTATGCAAAATGCTTCACTAATTGTAAGTTGTGACTGTTCTTTTCTTTTCTTGGTGAAGGTTTTGCCAGTATCCCCTTGAACTTCTGAAATTAATATGAAGGAATACTTGTGTTAGGCAAATGATAAAAATCCACCTTCCTATGAAACTCCCTTGCATGCAAAACCACTTTTGAAAGAGCCCACTCATGTTCTGAAGCTGACAAATGTGGTATGATTCAATAGTGTACTTGTATTTTCTTGTCGGCATTGTAGTTCCTTACTTCCTGCAAGTTTTGGTTCGTTAGTTTACAGGTCCTCGTTCTCTTGTGATTTCTATCTTCTCGCAGATTGATCCGCAGTACCTCTCACTAATCTCCGAATCAGAACTTGAAGAAATATTAGAAGATATACGACTAGAGTGTGCCAGGTCCTACTGAATATTGACATCACAGATATAAAGAATCTGTGTGTTGTCTTTTTCTCTCTCAGGGTCATTGGGGTTTTTTTTAATTTTTTTTTTTTATCGTTTTGCAGGTTCGGCACTGTTGTATCTGTAAATGTTGTAAAGTCCCAGAACCTTATCAATGCTCCAGAAACAAATGAAGTTGGTGATATTGTTCCTGCTATAGATGAGGCTGACCTGGAGTATGATGATACTAAGACAAGAACGGAAGTTCAGCCAGATTCAGATAATCGTGACTTGGGAGAACTTGGTAGTACAGAGCCTTCAAGGAGCCACAAGTTTGAAGAAACTGCAGATGCAGATGTTCACAGCAGCTATGATGGTCAAATAAACATTATAGAACTATCAAGCAGGGTCAGTAAAATCGAAGATGGGGCTGATGCTATGGTAACTAACAGCATATCTGAAGATAAACTCATGGAAAATCTGGAAAAAGATCAAGTACATCAACCAATGCAAGTTGACAAAGGTGCCAAGGTGGTTGAAAACTCTGCCAATCAGGAGGGTTCTGACATTTCGATCAAAATATCCAACCAGCTTGGTGTTTGTGTAGATGAGACAGAGATCCCTGTTGACTCTGTTGAGGATAATAATCAAACAGAAATCCCTCAGGTTGGAAACAAATTTTTAAATAAACAAGAAAAATATAGGAAGGACAACTCGATGTTAGACATGCCTTCCTCTGACTTAGATCATAGTTTGAGTAAAGAACTGGATAGTACTGAGAATGACAGAAAAAAGGAAGAAGAAATTGATCAAGGGAATGTTTTCGAGCCTGGTTGTGTTTTAGTGGAGTTCAGAAGAACTGAAGCGACTTGCATGGCGGCACATTCTTTGCATGGACGTTTGTTTGATGAACATGTAGTGACTGTGGGCTATGTTGATCTTGACTCATACCGGAATAGATTCCCCAAATGACTTTATTGCTATGCAAATCTTAGATATCACTGAATATGCCACAGTTTACCCCCTTCTGTCATATTTTCAAAATGTCTTGCTGGTTCATACAATTTACATGGATCTAACATACTCATGTATTTTGAAATACAATGGATTCCTTTGTTTATTGTCATGAACCTTTTGTCACGGTATTTATAGATATATTTGGTTTAGAAAGTGCAGAGTTTTTTCAAAAAAGAAAAAGAAAAGTGCAGAGTACGCTTACTATCCTTTTTCCTGAGTTACGTTTTAGTTTTTTTTTTCCTGAACAGATGTACTCTCATAAATAAATTGTATTGAAATTTAATATTTCGAGATAAAATATAAAATCAGAAAAAAAAGTTTTTCCCATTGGAAAAAAATATATCTAACAAAAGAGTATGTAAAAATGTTTTCGGAAATTTAAATAATAAAATATTAGTATCTTTCAAACTGGAAGATATATTGTGGCCGTTTGGAGTTCTTTAAACCTAAAATAAGTAACTTATTTTATTTTAATTTTTTACATATTTTCATTTTATTTTAAAGATAAATATTTGTTTTAGAATTTTAAAATCAAATATGAACTTCAAAATAAAAATTAAGTTACTTATTTTCAGAAAAAGTACATATATCCCTATTTTTTTCCGGAAATAAGGACTTATTTTCAGAAATAAGGGGTTGCCAAACAGCCTCATTATAAACCTTAAAACTTGAAGAAAATATAACAGGTGATGACTTAACAACTGGCAGATTTATGATAGGTCGATATTTAGGTTGTCGATATTTCACAAGAATTGTTCATTTCACAAGAATGAAATGTGATAATAATAGAATGTATGTGATAGGAAAATGAGAAATGAATGAAATAGTTAAAAAAAATAGAATAAGCATTCCATTTTGTTTACGTAAAATTCAATTGGAATGTAATGAAAATAATATATAATTTTTAAATATTTTAATTTAATAAAATTTAATTATTTTTTTGAAAATAATAAAATTTAACTTTTGAATATGAACAATCTCTAACTTCAAAATGAAATTAAAAATTATTTTATTTTATTAAAGTTTTCGAATATAGAAAATTTTGGATTGGAGAGATGTGTAATATACATTTATGTGTGTTTTAGACAAAGATATGTAATATATATTTATCTGTGTGTTAGAGACAGAGACGATGAGGGGGGGAGAAATGTTGACAAGGTTATAACGAAAGAGTAGTGGCTCGGCTATCCCTAGGCGACACGACTTGAAACGGATAGAAAGAAAGGCAGGCTGTGTGTTAGAAAGGTAGAGATGTAATATAGTTTATTTGCAGGGGTGGGGTGGGGTGGGGTGGGGTGGGGTGGGGTGGGGTGGGGTGGGGTGGATTTGTACTATATATTTATATGTGTTCTAGAGAAAGGAAGTTATTATACGTATTTTTTTGATGAACAAATAATAATTTTCATTAAATAGTACAAAATACAGCGGGGACAAACCCCTAACTCCCGATACAATCAGGTTAGAAAACAAATAACATACCGAAAATAATTAGCTAATTTGTTTCCTAGTCGTTTAACACACAAAATTTAAAAATTCTTGAAACTAAAAACGAAATCGAAGACATCTCAAGCGATCCATTCATACTGCACCAACATCCCTCAAAACAACAATATCACAATTGACCTTATCACATAAAAACCATTGTTAGCCTAGTGTTCATAAACCCCAATTGTATAAACTGAGAGGTTAGAGGAGGGATGAGCGGCATCCCAGCTATCTATATGCCGGATATCAGCTATAGACATTTTGAAAGTGGAAATCCCCAAAGGATGAAGAATATTTGGTTGTGAAAGATGAACTCTTGCAATAATCACCACCGTCCCAGTTTCGATGCAGACTTTCCAGATCCCAAAAAACATCAACAAAATCATTATCAAAAGATCCACCACCGAATAAATCCAAACATAACTAAAAAAAGTAACAAAACACCTCAAAAGAAGAGACAAACAAACATTCTAAAAGGAGAGACACACAAACACCCAAAAAATTGGGTTTTATTGAAGGGAAATCAAAGAAAACGAAAAAAGGGTTGGGATTTTACATTGGAGAAAACTCAGTGGAAACCCATCGACTAGCTTGAGAAAAAACAAAGGGGGAGGCGGCTTATTAGAGGTTGGGTTTTTTTTTTTTTTTTGTGTGTGTGTTACCTATTTATGTGTGTTAGAGGGGGAGAGATGTAATATATATTTACTGGTGTTAGAGGGGGAGGGGGGATAAATATTTAATTTTGATATTAAAATTTAGACAAAGGAAGGACATAGTATGAAATGTTTAAAAAAAATGAGTTTATCCTAAATATTTCATATGTAATGAAATTAACAATTATGATGGAATGGATTTAGGAATGGTTCATTCCATCCTTTCGTCCAAACTAAAGACTGAAATTTCATTTTCACTTTCATAATCATCATTACATTCTTACCAAAATGGATTTCATTCGAATTTATATCTTCAACTGTACTACACTTAACAAATATTTTTGTTTTTCTAATTCAAAAAATTGTAAAACTAATAGCGATGTTGAAATCACAAAAATGACAAAAAAAGGTCTCTAAAATATTAATTAGAAGTAGACTTATTTACTTTTTTGCCCTCTAAATATTAGGATTTGTACATAAACACATCGGGAGAAAAAAATCATATCCCCGTATGGGTAATGTATGCAACTTATTTTTACAACTATATAAAAATATAAAATTATAACATAAATATTAAATTTTAATAACTAACAAACTCTTTCATATGAATTACTTTTCTGTTCAACACGCTATTTCCTAATTAACCGCTATCCGGTTAATTCTTCCGATCTCACATAGGCATTCTATTTGACACATTTTATCATCTATTTTATAATACATAATAATTAAAACTTATTTTTTTATATAAGTATTATCTGTTAGTTAAGATGAGTGTTGCAGAAAGGGGGTTGAATACAACTCCATTAATTATTAAAAATTCTTGCTAACAACAACAATAATAATTAAACGAGTTAGAGATGCAAACAAACAAGACAGATGAATTAACAAGGTGTTTAAACTTCAAAAATTAATTTCATTAATTTTTGTTTTGCTACAACTGTCTGAAAAATAATTTCAGCTTCGATAGATACAATAATAAGAGTTTGCTAATGTTTCTATACTTGAAAAAATTCTAGCTCAGTTGCATAAGTGAAAGTACTTGTGAGATATGTATATTTATACTGAAACACATATCTGATAGAATATATTTTTATATATATTCTATCTTATTTTTATTCTCATATTTAATAGTATTTTGCATTAATTGGATATTTATTTAATAGATTTTAATGTTTTATTGCAGAAAAGAATAAATTCCTAAACTTGAAAGGATTTGGGCTTAAAGAGCTATTTTGGAGACAAAATAATAGAAAATTCGTATTTATTGGGCTGCTTGCATTACAGACGCTGTTTGGGCCATATCTTGAGTTTTAGAAGTCAGAATTGGATGATTTTACAGTCCATGCGAAGCTTATGGAAATTTCTTTAATTCAGAGGTGGTCCAGCAAGAGAAATCCTAGAACAGCCCAGAAACTGAGGAGCAAACAGACCTACGAATTTTAGTTAGAGAATCCTATTCAATTTAGGAAGCCTATTTGTTTTGGGCTTTAATCATTAAAATACTATTATTATTATGATTATTGGAGGATCGATTAGTTTTATGTAGGGGGGACGATAGATACAAACGTACTTTTTACTTTCACTTTCTAGCTAGGGTTTTTCTTCATCTCTCTTCCATAACATACAGTTGTTCTTCATTAATATATTCAAGGTACTCTTTTATATTCTGTTATTTTAATATATGTTTTACATGGCTTTCTTCATAGTTTTTATTGTTTTTACTTCTAGCATGAGTGAGTAGTTTCATTCTAGGGCGCAAAGGGAAGCCATGTTTGCACCATAACTATGTTCTATTTTTATTAGTGGTTTAATGGGTTATGGGTAATTCTAATCGATATGTTTAAATATTTAATTTGTGAAATTGGCCAATATCATAGATTATTTCATGCAAATAAGAGTAATGGATCGAGAGATTTTACTCATTAGAGGCATACATACGATTAGCAGAATGAATGTGAGTGCGAGAGCATCATTGGATTTCTGAGAGCGTTAATGCTTGAGAGAGATTAACAATTGCTCTAGTTATTTGACCCTTTGAATTGCTATATTTATATAACTAATGTTGGTGTAAGCATGGTGAACCTGAATTGCCCTAGACTTTTAGTTAATTGAATTCATATAAATTTAATTTGCATTCTTTAATTAGTAAAAATTCTCAATAATCATTTTTCTCTGGAAACAATTCACAATAATTAGATTAAAATTCTAAGAACCCATCTCCTTGTGGATTTGACCCGTACTTGCTATTCTCTGCTAATAACAAACACCGTGCACTTGCGGTATTATAAATAAAACGCATCAATATCTCACTTACAAGTGTACTTTCCCTTGTTCCTAGAACAAATCTTGAAATAGAAACTTTGCTTTTTCCATTCAAATTTGTCTTCATTCCATTTGTATATAAAGCAGCTCTAAGATATGTAGAAATCTTTGACTCTTTAAGCACAAAACTTTACCTTTTGCTTGAATTCTCCCAAGTTGCAGTAGTAGACTTGACAGACTAGATAATAATGTCAAAATCATTCATTGTATTTTTACTATCTAGTCTGCTACATGAAACAGATTGTCAAATTCACTAAAAGTTTACTGTCAACTTTTAGCTTTCCTTTTGTGACAGTATATTCGGCTCCGCATACTTTATTGCCAAGCTTGATAGTCCATGAAACATATCGTCTTCCAAAACTACTGTCAATTGTCCCCGCCAATGTTGCTGTCAACTATTCCACCAAAGCTCCTGTCAGTGAAATTTGTTGTCTTCAATTCTTCTTTCTCCGCCAAGTTTATTGTCAATGGAATAGTTGTTGTCAACTATTCCAATTGAGATGTCACTTGCAATGTACTGTCATAGGATTGAGTACTTGAAAACTTGTTGTCTGAGTTTTAAATCATGTTGTGCATGAACACTTAGTGAACTTTTAGTACATGACTCATTGTTATTCTTTTATACAATACAGTAACTTTCAAATTTACTGTCACCTAACTAATACTTTTAATTGTACTGTCTACAAGTGACTACTAACTATATACTGTCAATGATTACATGACACTATGTTTTACTTAACTAACTAAACTTAAACTAATTATATTAGTTGATTACATCACAATCCCTAACATTATCTAATATATAAATTAAATGATAAAGAAAAGAAAGTTTAATATTTAATATTTTAATAGGAGATCCTTTAGAAGTATAGATATGAGATTATCTATATCCATTATTTTATATTGATTTTCTCACAAAAAAATAATTGAAAAATTCTCATTCAAAATTTTCAAATATGTTGAATAAAAAAATTTTAATTATAAAAGTTAAAAAATAAAAATAAAAATTACTATCTCATCTTATTCTTTATATATATATAATATATATATATATATATATATATATATATATATATAATTTTTCACCATTCATTATAGACGTTTGACTTTATAATTATTTTCTTCCTAAAATTAAAGCTTAAGAAGTGAATATTCAATTTTTATTATTTAA
Organism: Oenanthe sinensis; assembly: GCA_028671895.1. Lineage (NCBI taxonomy): Eukaryota > Viridiplantae > Streptophyta > Magnoliopsida > Apiales > Apiaceae > Oenanthe > Oenanthe sinensis. Next base: position 26,547,620 of record CM053813.1, on the reverse strand, counting down.
CATAAAGATGCTCTAGAAAATTAGATAAATACAATCCATGTAAGTAATAATAAAAATATGTTGTAATTATACAGAGTTAATTTTATAAATCTTATATAGCTCGGATACTATTTAGTATAAATATACTATTTCTTCTATTTTTAAATAATTAATATTTAATTTTTATACACATTTTAAAGAAGTTTGTTGTTATAATTAAACTTATTATGTTTAAAAAATTTATATATGAAATATTTAATTTTAAAAAAATAAGAGTAGCAACTCTCAATTTTCATTTCTCTTCCGATCATACTCATCTCATCCAAACTTTGTTGTGGTTTTAAGCTAAAAACAAGCTTTCCTCACTTTTCACTCTTTTGTCCCATATTGATACCACAACCACAAACTCACTTCCCTTCTATAAATAAACAATTTCCCCTTCAATTCTAATTACACATTTCTTTTCTCTTTTCTCTCTATAACTGCTAGATAGTCCATTTAATAGAAAAGCTGGTTTAGCCCACTTTCAAGCAGTATCGGAATAGAAGGTCCATCAGAAGTGGACCTTAGGAGTCCCTAAACTACCCTTAGGAGTGTTTGGGTTTGATTGTAGCCATCAGAGTTGGTCCCGCTGCAAGGGATAATTTTATCGGGTTGTGTGACATTGTCCGGGTTGGAAAAGAGAGAGAATGAAAGGTTGTCGGGAAATAGTGATAGGGGGAGGTTTAGAGGGAAACACTTAAGTGAATAAGGAATATACATAATAGGTATGTTAGACTGAATTTGTGTATAAAATTCAGAGTCGTATACTCGGTTATTGTAATATCTTTGTTCTAGTGAAATTATTATCCTTGTGGATGTAGGCTTGCCGAATCACGTAAAATTTCTTGCCTCTTTTACTATATATTGTTGGTTTGTTGTTTCCATTATTATCATATATATTTGCGGGTCCAAGCACACAGATTATATATAAATTCACTTCCGCATACGCCGGGAATCGGGTCAGATCCCAACTAGTGGCATCAAGAGTCAGGTTAGTCGTGCCTAAATTATTGGTGTCGAAGGAAAGTCATTAAGAAAAGTGATTATTTAATTGGCACCGTTTTAACGGAAGTGCTCCCATCGTTTCTTATACTTACCTGACCAATTGATTTAGCCGTTTAATTGCTTTGAGTGTGCAAGTGGATAAGATGGCAAATATTTGAGAATTTAGGGTGGATCCGTATGATGGTAAAGAAAATTTTACTCTTTGGCAGAGAAGGGTAAAAGATATCATAACTAGCAAGGGCTTTGAAGGGTAAGGAGGGAAAACCAACAAAGATGAGCGATGAAGATTGGGAGGATGTTAAGTCGCAATGCATGAGTATCATCAGACTATTTATTGCTGACAATATTATCAACAATATTGTCGACGAAAACACGCTGAAAGAGTTGTGGTCAAAGTTAGAGACATTATATCTTGGGAAGAACTTGATTACAAAGTTAAATCTGAAACGCAAATTGTACCGACTGAAGATGGCAGCCCATGGCAATATTATTGAGCACATGAATGTGCTAAATGGTATTGTTGATCAACTTCAAAAGGGTGATGTAAAATTGTAGGAAGAATATAAGGCCCTTATTCTTCTTACTTCACTTCCAGAGTTATTCGAGAATTTGGTCACTACCATATTGTACAAGAAGGACACCGTATAGATGGGAGAGGTTTAGTCAGCACTTTTGTCAAATGCTAACAGGTTGAACCAAGATGGTGACAAGGAAGGAATGACAGCTTTGGTCTTGCATGGTCAAAGTGATAGAGGAAGAGATGTTGTGAAAGGATCTACCAATGGTAGGGGTAAATCCAAATATAGTGAAAGGGTCAAGCAGTGCTTTAGTTGCAAGGAGTGGGGTCATATTAGGCCGAATTGTCCACTTAATAAAAGGAACATAGATGCATCATTGGATGTGGTTACTCTCGATTGTGAAGATGTTTGCACCGTCTTCAATCGGGATCATCTTACCATATATGTTCCAAGAGGGGGCATTTTGACGAATTCCATGAAACAAAGAATGAAACAGTTTTTTTGGATAATGGGTCTACTTGTGAGATCAAGAGAGTTGGAATTGTGAAAATCAAAATATTCGATGAAAAAATTTGTATTTTGGGTTGTGTAAGATATGTTCCTAAGTTGAGGAAGAATCTAATATCTATCGGCCAGTTAGATTCAGAAGGCTATAGATGCTCTATAGTGGGGGAGCTATAAATATCGAAAGAGGCCGTGTGGTTCATATAAAGGGAGAGCTATGTGGGGGAATATATCGTCTGATTAGTATGTGGCCAGAATGTACTGGAATTTCAAAAATCTGGTTATCACGTGCACGAGGGAAGAGTGACTTGAAGGATACTGCTACTGTTGAATCAAGTCTAGACGATGGTGCAAAGACTATCGGGATGGAAGTCTGGTCGAAGGACTTTCACGACATCAACGAGTAGTTGGTGTGTTGCAGCTGTATATGCGCATCGATCAACATGAATCAAGTGAGTCGGGAACCAGGCAACAGATTGATTTGTTTGATATGTAGTTGGGGTAAATGAAAGATCGATGGTCACACTTGCGTGTGTGATGGACTACATATTGGATTGACCGAAGTGAATCAAGTGAGTATGTGCGCATGCAACAGATTGTTTCACATGTATGTAGTTGGACAAATAGAGGTCGATGGTATATTTGTGTGTATACAAGTGGGCATTCGAGAATGAATGTGGTGGAGTATAGTTTTGAGTATTTGACTCGGGGGGAGGTTTGGAAATGTTTGTGGTAGGCAAGTTTGTTTTTTTAGAAGAAACAAGAGGGAAATAGTCGGAAGTTCGGAAGGGGGAGATTGTTGTGGTTTTAAGCCAAAAATAAGGTTTCGTCACTTTTCACTCTTTTGTCCCACATTGATACCACAACCACAAACCCACTTCCCTTCTCTTATAAATAAACTTTTCCCCTTCATTTCTAATTACACATTTCTTTTCTCTTTATAGCTGTTAGATGGTCCATCTAGTAGGAAAACCGGTTTAGCCCGCTTTTAGGAAGTGTCGAGATGGAAGGTTCTCGTGCCTAAACTACCCTTAGGAGTGTTTGGGTTTGACTGCAGCCATCGGAGGTGGTCCCGCTAAAAGGGATCATTTTATCGGGTTGTGTGACATTGTCCGAGTTGGAAGAGGGAGAGAAGGAATGGTTGTCGGAAAATTGTGACAGGGGAGGTTTAGAGGGAAAAACTTTCGTGAGTAAGGGATATACATAATAGGTATGTTGGACTGAATTTATGTATAAAATTCAAAGTCGTATACCCGGATATTATAATCTCTTTGTTCTAGTGAAGTTATTATCCTTGTGAATGTAAATTTATCGAATTACGTAAAATCTATTGTCTCTTTTACTATATATTGTTGGTTTGTAAATTATATAAATATGTTTCCGCATACGCGGGGAATCGGGTGATTCCCAACAAACTTTATATGATAATAGAGAAAATCTTTATGCTTGAGGACTTGAGGTATTTCATGGACATTATTTCAAAAGCTCATTTGTATGATTGCACGGGTACTGTTTATTATTAGAAAATTTAAATCAAACGGAAAATATGTAACAACATAGAACATTATCTTGATCAGAGCCTGCCGCTTTGGGACTCGTTTGGAAATTATCAAGTAATTTATTTTAGTGTTTAAAAATCGCACCACCACAAAACAAAAATAAAAAAAATTGTAAGTTTGTAACACCACAATGTTCATATAAATTCATGCAAGGGCCAACCAATGTGGAGCCACAATGCTGTAAGCCTGTAAAGAGTAAAGCTGTAGCATATTTGTCTTTAATTAAACTCATGCACAACCACCTCTCCATCCATCATCATTACTTCACTTTCACCTCTCAACGTTTCTATTTTCAAACACTCTTGGAGCCATTACATTTAAACCTTCATCCCCCTCCCCCTCTTTAAGTTTAAACACACACACGCACATGTATAGATAACTGTGGAGATTTTTCGTCTCATTTCAAGGGAACCTTGTAAAATTCTGTAATGGGTTGTTTTCTTGCTTGTTTTGGTTACTCCAACAAGCGAAGGAAGCGTCGAAAATCGAGCATTAGAATTTTATATGAAGATCATGTAAGCCCTCTGGCAAGTCTTGATTCTTTTATTTATGAATAACTTGCTCTCTTTGATTCCAATACTCAATCTCATTCACTTTTAATGCTTAAGCAGGGGCATGGAAGCTATGAGTCTCTTCAACCAGAAGTCATTACATTAAATATCACAGAGGACCCCATCAAGTAAGATTCTACTTCAAGCACTAATATTCTTAACACTCTCCCACACAAACACATCTAGTAAATTTATTTAGACAAAAATTGTAGTAGTGGCATTGAAATATTATATTTTATTGTCATTGCATCATTTGATACAGAGATAAGCCAAAAGACAGCTTGAGTTCTAAGATAAGAAAGAAAGTGAGTTTCAACTTGAATGTGAAAATGTATGAGCCAATCTCAAATGATGAAACTGCTGATTGTTTTTCGGTTTGCAATGCAACTGAAACATGGGAAAAGAGTGGAGAAGTAATTGAGAAATCAACAAAAACCTCATCGGACCATGGTGATGAGGGGAACTCAGTAGGATCACGAATGATATTATACCCTGTCAATTATAGATACCAGAATTTCAGTGGTAGCTGTGATGAGGAGGAGGATATAAGACTTGACGAAAGTGATTTGGATGATGATGAAGATGATTATGTTGGCGATACTGATGAAGAAGATAGTTGGGAAAGCAAAGATGAAGAAGATGATGTGTGGAAGATTAATGAGTTTGAGTTTATTGAGCAGTTTTACTCTCAAAACAGCTCTACCCAAGACAATGTTACAAATGCTTCCTTGCCTGCGGAAAGAAAAGACAATCGTATGCCTCTTATTGAAGACCTGAAAGAGTTTAAAGGAAATAGCAGTGCTCGAGATAGAAGTCAGTACGTACATCCTGTGCTAAATCCAGTAGCAAATATGAGTCAGTGGAAAGTGGTGAAGGCTAAAGCAGTACCATCTTCAATGTATCAGAAGGAAAATGTTCCATGTCAAAAACAGCAGGGATGTTTGAATTTGACGCCAAGTTTCAACCAATTACTTTCAGGCTCCATATCAGATTTGAATAATTCCAAGCCTCTAATGCAAGACGAAGTAGTCTCCAGCCTCGATAATTGGCTGGTCTCGCCTTAAGAATAAAAGGTCGAATTCACCATCTACAGGAAGCAGTCACAATATGCATATACCTTAAATGCAGGTTTGAATATCTAAAGAATCTTGGCCCTTATCACAGTTATTGGAATCATACTAATAAGTTACATTGACATAATTAATTGTATTGTCTTGCTTGATTGCCCGTGAGTGATTGTTTGTGAGTGTTCACTATACTGATTGTCTAGCACATGTTTATAATGTTAAGAGTGATATGGTTGTCTTGTGTAATTTCTTATTGTAGACAAATAGAAGAATTCCTGCAGTTTCTGAAAAGTCCACAGTCACAATAAACGCAAGAGATTACAAACCAAAACACTTCAATTTGTATCGCAACAAAAAGAAATTACCTGAAGCAGTACAAGTTGAGTAGATGCATTGCTGTGCATGGTAGACAGTATAGGGCAAAAAATAAAAGATTTTTTAGGCATCAGTTAAACTCATTCTAGTAACATGCATTAAAGAATACTGGAGATGATAAAAGTAACTTACAGGAGTTCAATTTGTCAATTCTCAATTTCTAGGACATGTAATTTGATCGGATAAAATGATTCACAGGACTAGTGATTCAGATCTGATTATAATTAAAAATGTGCTTTAACACTCAATTTTCACATCATCACAACAGAGTACTACCCTAACAATCTTTTAATGTCCAAGAAATCTTGATTTCAGTTTCCAAATAAATCATACCATTACGACTGAAACTTTGTCAACAATCCACAGTGAAAGATTCCCGCTAATCCTTCAGTTAGATTTGGAGCAAACCCACTCGTCTAGTCGTCTAACCACTACGAATGGTTCTGGAAAAACTCAGTTTACACAAAACATACCGAAGGTAAATTTATTTCAAGCAATTTTCTCGAGGAAAACAATGAAAATGTTAAAAAAACACTCCTTTTAACTAGAAGAGCCGAGTAAAAGAGCTCAGAAAGAGGGAAAGCATTGTCAAACAAGATCCGACTCTTATTGCCTGTGGTTCCTTGCAACTTGGAAAATACATACATTTTTTAAATTATAAGTTATTTATAAGACAAGTCAAACGGCCTTCAGCAATGGGGCTCTTAGTAGAAAAAGATACTAAAGGATATATAACCAAAAAAATACGATAATAATAAAGGATCCAACAACATACAACTATAATTTCTCAATTTGGAACCATAACAATCATCCATGCACATTGTAAGATATCTTCTTCTGGGCTCATTACAGATATCAAAGAAATTTTTTACCCATTTAGTGCTCACTACAATCACACTAAAAATGACAACTCGCAACAAATCAGCAAAAGAATTAGACAAAATATCGACTTTTTGCAGATCTTTCTCTTTTAGAATCATCCTGCAATAATAAAAGAAATTGCGAAGAATGTTATATAGGGTCAACTTTTCTGAAGGTATATGAGAGAGACACAGATAATTCCTTACGTGAAAGCTATATGAGATCTTATCGGTAATATCCAGAACCTCTTTCCACTTTCTTCCAATGCTCATCTGCTCGTCACAGTATCAAATTAAGTATCAGGCAGATTCAATAACTAACTTCAGGTTTATACTTTTCAAAGAAAAAAACAGATTTGTTTATACATATACAAGCATGGCTATAGAATTTAAAATCCATAAACTAGTTCAAAACTGCTGAGAAAATATGATGGCTAGAGTTCTTTCTCATACATACCGACAATTAAATACATAACCCTATCCATTGCTTTCCAAGAATTCAAAAAAAAGGTACTTATCATATGTAAATACATAATCAATCACAAGTACAAATACACATCAAGGTATTATGAAGACTCTTGAGATGGTATAAATAAAAAAGTTCCACGAATTCTAGCATGCAAATAAACGTTTCCCTGCCAAACAAGACTATTGATGATGGATACCAATAAAACATTCACACGTCAAACAAAACATTATAAATACAATGACATCTGAAATACAAGAAATTCATCTCTAAACTACATATTACTCTTATTTGAGCAAGCAATAAAAAGAAACAAAGTTAACCATGCAGATTTAGGAAATCTCTTTTCTACTTTTCAAATGCTGATGTCACTTGAACCAAAATATTTTTGTGTCTTTCGTCACGTCCTCTTATAACTTCCATTTTTTCCTTACTCCCTCTGTCCCATTTTACTTGTCCACGGATAACATTCCACCTTTTATTCAATTATATTAAACAAACTAAAACTTGCTAAAAAAGTTTTTTATTTTTCATAAAACTTAACAAAATGAACTCTTAATTTACCATATTTAGTGAATGTGGACAAGATTTTTGGGACAAACGAATAAGGAAATGGGGCAAAGAAAAATGGGACGGAGGTAGTATTATTTATAGAAGTATTCCCTTTTCCTTACCTTGCTATCTTTTTTTATAAAAGGTCAATTACAAAATTCAAAAACCCTTACTGTCATACACTTTACACTAATGCCTGATGCCTCCATTAAGGTTTCAACCACCCAACCACTTGGTTACCAAGAGAAGAGACCACTTGGTTACGAAGAGAAGAGAGGTGGGTGGGTATCCACCAGACTATAATGCTAGGCTTGAATGTCAATTTTGCTATTGAGCCAGAAGGCCTGTTAGGAAATGCAGTATAGTAATACAAGTTATAGTAGTAAGGGCAAGTGTGTCTTTTCCCTTGTTAGTTGACTCTAAAAATAGTTGATAGAAACTTTGTATTTCAGTTTAGGCATTATGAAATTACAGAAAAGGAACTTTGTTCCATAACTGCTCTCTCCCTTCTCTCTACAGTTTCTCTATCTAGAAACTTCTATCTTCTTCTCCAAGTTTTCTCTATCTCTCTTGTCTCTAATTCTCTGATCTCTCTACAATTTCTGTGCTAAAATCTCTCTGATTCTATCTCTTCCCAGCTAAATCTCTACTTTTCTTATCTGATACTTCAATTACTATCATACAAATGCACAAAATCACAAAAACATTCAGAAAAGCAACTCAGAAACCTAGAGTTGCTGACAAGGCCCTTTTCCTCACCACTGATTATTCATAGGTGTCTTCATGTTGCTGCTAATTCTATTTTATTTCAAGCATAAAAGTTACATAGGCAGTAACTGTTAATAACTAACTGAATCTGTTATTTTTGGCTTTTGATGGTTCTATACTTCTATGTTTTTCACAATTACTTTATCATGTGGAGTTTCATGAAGTTATGATAGTGCATAAACTAAATATGACAAAATATGCAATCATTAAGTTATATTTGCATGTTACAAAATTTATGAACAGTTAAATGTGTAATACTCTCAATAATTAAAACTTGGACATTTGTTGGACATTTGTATTTACTATTTACTTAAATTGTGTTGTAGTTTCTGTTGTATTATTCTACTATGTAAAGTAACTGAAGTAATTCACGTACATAAAATTAAATCAATAAATAGAAACTGCTTGCAACTTATAAGAGTCAGTTGCCCATTAATAATAGCTAAAGCTCCTGTTTCTCGACTGAACTCAATAAATCAACATAAAAATTAAGGAGAACTGGAGATTCAACAAACAGCATGAAGCAACAATGGATTATAGGCTTTTAATTTAAATTACTTACTTGATATCACTACTCAAATTGTGGTTTGTTATACGGAAATGACTATTCTTTCAAAACAATATATACAACCAGCTATTTACATAGGTAAGTGCATATACAAGGATTTGACAAGATTAGTTTTGTAACTAAAAATGTGTAAGGAACAAGAGACTCGAGAAGATACTGGCATTTTTAATCAGCTTTTAAAAATTCAAATCCCAAAATATTATGCAAATATTTTTAGCAAAATATAAAATAAAAATCCGTGGAACCAGAAAATTTGCTGTTGTGCAAGGATTGGAAGTGGACTAGAGTTGCAATGATGTCTATGAATGTTTATAGCTTGTAGTTCCATGGTTTGCATTCTGATTGAGCTAGATGTCATCAAATGCAATAAAATTACATAACCAGTTAGAATAAAAACATCACCTTTATGACAATTATTCCTAACCAAGCTTCACCCTAACACCAATCTTGCTATATACTTGTATGTTCTCAACTATGTAGGTTTCTAGTTCTATTAAATTTATATTGCAATAAAATAAATAAAATGGTTTCATGAAAGGACAGAGTCAGAAACTATTTTCAATCATCTTCTCACTTTAGGTGTATCATCGAATTTCGTATTTATGTTGTTTGTTAAATCACGGTATAATTTATATTTAATAATTGTGCAGGACAGGACAGATTTGTAGGAAGATGGAATATACGATTAAAACAATGAAAAAGTAAACTTAAGTAGACTAACCAGAAATCCACTATCCAAGGGTTTCCCAATCGCAAAAAGGAGAAAATTATGGATCGCAACCCAACAAGAGACTCGATTCAATATTTAAATATATTTTCCAACCAAGTTTAATATAGTATGTGGGGATTACAATGCTTATATAAGGAATAAAAACCCTAACAAAATAACTTGATAGATCAAGGCCCGTAAACAATTTAACTTATTATAAATAACCTACATAATTAATAATCTACTAGTCCCATAGATAAAACATATAAACAAATAATTGTAATTCTCTTAACTAAATGTTGGAAAATGAGGTAGAAGCCCCCACATTGTCAAGTTATTTTGAGCCTAAATTTGAATGTTTCTTGGGTGTGTGCGCACAACAAGTTATGGTTGGAGTACGTTCTTCTTCGAGAGAGCTTACCAATGCATATTTAAGTATTCAAAATGATCAAGGGATTGATGAGATATGATTATCCAAAGTTGGTCCCTTAAAAGTGGAAAAATAAGAATGAGAACTTGAATCCCACATTGAATTGAGAAAGTAATTTTCATAGTAGAACACTTATGTAGTGTTTAAGTTGTGTTAGTATGGTGTTGCTCCACCACCCGGGTGCAAATCATGGGATTTCGAGGACAAATTTGTGGCTTCGCAAGCCTTCGAACTTTCCGCGTGTGCGACCTGCGGACACGAATGCAACAAAATTTGGGCCGAACAAATTCGGACCAGTTTTGCTAAAATATTAATTTCCACTTGGCTTTAGCTCAAATAAATAATTCGTTATTTTGTTTTAATAATAATTATTATTAATTCGAAATTGATTATGAATTAATTTTGACTACCGCCTTCCTTTATTAATTAACGCGTGTTTAATTACGTAAACGCGTGGTTAATTAGGTAATTGTGTAGCGCACAAGTTTTTTCAAGTCTATATATACATCTTATATGGTCTTAGGGTTTCAATCATCTCATAACCTAAACACAGTTGTCCTCAAATAATCCTCTCTTCGTGATGATAGTTTTCTTGCTCTGTTTTAAGCTTGTTGAAAGTGTTGTTCCTCGTGACATCATTATGTTCTCATTTTATCCTCGTGTTCTCATTTTATCCTGGGAGGCTATCGACTCAAGCATACCCTCGCGCATACGGTGAGAGGCGAAATAGCTTTAAGGAAACATTTTCGCACTGGACTCGAGACAACTCTCTCATATCCTTTCGGTTTCTATTGCTTGCACACACGAACACTCGTATTATATCATTGTGTTTTTTGCAGATTGTTTCACATTAAATACATACAAACTAATTAATAACATATATAAAAACTCTACAATTATGTTCCTCATCAATAATCCACACAACCACACCAGGATAAGGATATATACTTCTATTGCAGTATCCAAGTTCCTCTAACCATATGCAAAGTTCTAAGGAGTTAATTATGTATGCACTAATCAAGAAAACAAGCAGAAAAAACTAAAAGATCTATGACAATTCATGATAGCAAAATGTCAATGTAATATTTAGTTCATAGTAAAACCTGGACAGCTTCATTAGCAGCATTCTTAGTCCACAATGCAAGCTTATCCTGTCTTGGACGGACGCTGACCACCACGCCACAAATCTCTTCAGCTTCATCAAATTGCTCCCCAATCAGAGCCATCAACTACAAAGAACAAGAAATTGAATATTTAGATAATATCCGACAAAACCATCCACTCCCTTAAACAACCCACAACACTGTAACAGTAAACAATTATAAAACCAAGAAGGTTTAAAAAAAATTACAGTTTCTCGCCACATGGTGTCAAGAGTTTCCTTTCTGCTGCTAATAACAGTCCACTTGCCTCCATTAGCACACTCAACATCTTCCCACTTGGGCTCAATCCCGGCTTTAAATAAATGAAAATCAGCATTCCCCGGCAACTTATTAGGCCTGAAAACCTGATCATACAAGCTGCAAAAATAATAACAATCGAAATATCAATCAAACACCTACAACACCTATCCAGTTTTCTACCTTGTCCACAATCCCAAACTTCGTAAAAAAAACAATCTTGAAACCTACAAACTCAATCTAAACCGTCCAACACAGAATTCAATCAAAAGAAAAACATAATAATAAAAACCCAATCTTGAACAACAATTTGTTCAGCTTAAAACCAATATACACACACATACATACACACACACAATACCTAATTAAACCTACATTAACACCATACAACAATAAATTCTTGCAAAATAAAAAGCACCCATATCACAAAAAGTTAAACTAGTAACAAGCAGTGAATCAAGATTGAAAATCAGATCACAAAAAAGCAGGTAAAAAAAACATGTATGTAGACATATGGATATAGACACAAATATACGTCAAAAAGGGTAGGTGTGTGTACCACCAAAAGTCTTCAACGGTGTGAAAAGTATAGGCCTTGCGAAGGGAAGAGCCCCAAGCAGCGCCTTGTGGTTTGGGCTTGGATTGGTTATCGAACCAGAAAGTCCATTCTCTACTTAACTTGTGGGCTTGTTTTTCCACCGCCGTAGCTCCGCCGCTCACTGCTGTTGTTTCACTCGCCATGTCTTTTGAGTTTGTGTGTGTGTGTGAGTTTTATTAGAATGAAAAGGCTTTTACACTTCCCAGAACAGTGCCTCTTATTAACGTTTTCTAGGATGCCATCGGTTTGGCGGTTCGGTCCCGTTTTTATACCTAATTCGTATGATTCTGAAAATATCATGTAAATTGTATAATTATTCCATCATTATTTTTCTTTATTAATTTATTAATAATTAATTCGTTTTCTTATTATTTGTACGGAAATGATCCTTCTCTTTATTTTTTGAAAAAAATGAGGATGCGGACGAAATCTATTATATATCTGATATAACAGTATAAGCAAATTTAATCATAAATATTCCTATTAATATCTATTAAATACTATCTTTCTTCCATTAACATTTTTATTAATATCTATTATTTTCTTAACACCATTAATATCCGTAAATTATTATATACAACTAATTTTTATGAGTTGGTTCATTTTAATTGGGGGAGTAATTTGCTCAAACTAGAACAAATAGTTCCTATTAATACCCTTATATTCAAATTAGAAAATCGACATGAGCACCATGTATATAACTTTAACCTGATAGTCCTCCTTTTATACAACTCATCACGGATAAAATAATATTATATTATATTTAAATTATATTCTATGAATATTAAAATAATAATATTATTTTATTAACATTAATTAAATTTTATCATTATATTATATCTATATTATCTATAATATTATATTATTTAAAAAAACTTTTCTTTTAATTAGAATATTTAGTTATACTCACAATCTACTAACATATTTCAATTTTCTTCATCGCTCAAACACTTTAATTTATTTAAAATTGCAATTTTATAATTAAATTTTTAAATATTAAAATTATATTATATTTTATCCACATTAAAATATACTCTTTTATTTAAATTTTAATTAAAATATTTCTAATATATTTGTAACTTTTTTTATTAATAAAAATTTCCTAATTAAATTTAAAGAAAAATAAAATGTATGGTCAGTTGGTCGTCCATCCGGTAAGTTCTCTTTTTATACGACTCTTTTTATCATCCGTAAGTTTTCTTTTTATACGACTTTTTTATGCAATTATAATTTAATTTTAAAAGATATATATTTTACATGTAACTCTATCATCGGTGAGTTATTTTTTGTACAATAATCTAATAACATATTTCACTTCACTTCTACTTGAAATTATAACTTATTAATTAAATATCATGAATATTAAAATTTATTAATTAAATCTCATGAATATTAAAATAATAATATTATTTTATCTATAAATAATTTTTATTATATATTATATTATCATAGCCGATATAATTAAAAAATTTAACTTACATATTTAAATCATATAAAATAATTAATATATAATTTATTAATCTCGTCCGTGCTTTGCACGGGTTATAACTAGTATATTATTATAACAGAAAGATTAAACGTTTTGATCGGTCAGTCAGTACCGAATTACGGGGCTAAAAAAATATACCTGATATAATTTTATTTATTATAATACGACCATAACTTCAAATTAATATATAATTTAACTAAATTAAAAAAATATTATATCATAATATATAAAAACTATTTAAAATTATAAACGTATTAATAATTTTAAAATAAATAATTAAATTAATAAAAAAAAATAGATGTCCGTGCAATCACGAGTAAAAATCTAGTAGTATTTGTAATACTCCAATCCCAACTCAATAAAATAAAATATTATTATCAAGTGTACTAATAAATCATGAGTTATTAATTTGAATGTCTATAAATATACTTGATTAAAGTCTAAAGACCATCTTTTTACACCTGAGAAATGTAAGAGCTTACAAAACCAAAATCAAATTAGTTCCCAAATACTTAGGTGTCAAGCTATGACCCCTCCATACCTTCGAATACAACTAATTAGAATATGACATGTCTCATTTTCGAAAAAATCTGGTACCCGTTAACATAGTTCTTTACACATTGTGAAGAACTCAAAGCAAACTATTTCCCCGTCTAATTTAACAAACTTCTATATTAAGTCACACTATATAAATGACAAGAATTTTCTCCCTGCAATGCACGGGCAACTCATTTACAACTTGATAAACCAGGCAGGCTCAAAGTAATGTAACAGCCCTGCATTACCGGAATCTGACTATAATAAAGACACAGCCTTCCACACAATAGTCTGTCCATGGTACTCCAGTATAGTGTTCGAATTTCAACCCTCTCCCTGTGATAAATTAACTCGGACCTTATCCCTGATTCTTAATTTGAAGTGCTAACCAATGCTATGTTGGAGGTTGGGACAGTGAGTCTGAGCATGAAGAATCGCAACAGCAATAGAAAACGATTGCAAAGCTGACAGATTTGATTGGAAGGGTACACAATACGAATTATCATGGACGTTAATGATTTTCATAGTAGCTGAATCTTTCTTTGATCCCTGCAAAGAAAGTTGGAGAATTGATTAGATTATCTTTTGGTAAAAGATTGTTGCAAGTTCAAATATAGACAAATAATAGAATTAAGACTTTTCTGCCTGCAAACATTCAGTGTGTGTAAAAGATAGCAAAAGGTGCAGTCGACATACCTCCGTAAATATATCAAAAGTCTTTGCTTGGTACAAGGCCTCTGTTTTCTTGCTTTTAAGTATCGTAAGCGCGCATCCCATATCCCAGCCACCACAGTCGCACTTCCCACCAGAAATCCATCTATCAATAAGACTAGAAGGACCACTATTTTTGGATCTTGGCACTCCATGGAAACTAGCAGGGATTATAATGTCTATACTCGTAGAGCAATCAGCATCGCTATGGGAAGTACTTTGTAATGGTACTTCTGTTTCTAGAAAAGCACTTGCATGCTTATGCCCAGTTTTGTTGAGGAATTTCAAGCCCCATCCTCCCATTTTAACATTGTTAGTAGTATGAGATATTTGTTCTTTCACAACAATGGCGGCTAACTCAAGGTTGGGAGGAAAATAATCTTCTAAACAAGCATCATGACATGAATGTGTGGAAATAATATCTTTTGCGGATCTTGAAACATCTAATTTCACTGATCTTCTTCGCTTAAATGTGCGACTTGCTTTTAGAACATCTGACATCTTCCCCGATAATCTCTTGCTTTTTTCAAGATTGCGCCTTCTAGTTTGCATCTTTTCCACACAGTTGTCATCAAAACCAAACAACACAAATGAAGTCTCCATAACTTCTTTACAGTCTGAAAGAATGGTAATTGAAGTAGAGACCTTCATTCTACCTATCAGATTCAACACTTCCTCGCACATCTCGTCTTCCTTTCTTTTACCTTCTCTAGAATAAAAGGTATACATGTAATCTGTAACCTTATTATTTGGTGAATCAACCTTTAACAAATTTGCGAAATAGATATCCCTCTGATGATCAGAAGAGAACACATAATGAGGACACTTGTGATTCCCTTTGTTGTGTAGCATCCAGTGGGAAGTAGTAGCAGGCACAAAAGATGATGAATGAGAAGCACTAGGGGCACTAGGGGTTGATAAAGGATCAATATTTTTATGAACATAGTTAGATACATGTGCATGGTTGTTTTGAACTGCCATATCTTTTTCTAAATTCTCCAATTTAGTAGAGTCTGATTCACCAGGAGAACTCAGTAAGCTAGTGCATTTTGGGTTTCTAAGATCTACTAAATTTGCTCTATCTCTAATTGTGGAACCCAATTTGTGAAATAAAGGGCTATTTAGAATCTCTAACATATTTTTGCTCTCAGTAAAAACAGTAATATCAGAGTTTAAACTGCACGAGGTTGGCTTATCTGCGCTGATTTGAATAAATTCAAGGCATCGACGAAGATATTGTTCATCAAAACTAATAAATTGCTTGGGCACCTTACTGTCAAGTAACAAAATATGTTCTGGCTTCATCCTTTGTATCACTTCATTAGATACATTGCCGTCATCTGTTGATTTCATCACTTTCCTGAATCAATGTAAGAATCTTTGATCTTTCATTCACCTCTCATCATCATGTCCGCTCTTCAATTCTTCCCTTAAAAAAAACTAAGTATACGTGAACTGCTACCAAACTTAGCCATATACAACACTTGTTGATGAACTGTGTAGTTTTGATCTCTGCTTTCACTGCAAAAAACATAGTGAACATGATATAAATACTAATGCATGAAAATTTTCACTTTGAAAAGGACAGGGGAAGGAATTAGTTTGTTGTTGGCTGAAATTAACAACCACCACAACGATGACACTACTTGAATTCAAAATCGTTAAATCACTGGTATAAATTTAGAAGTCGGCTCACAAAACTACAGCTTGTCTCTCACAGAAGAGAAAGACGAGCAACTTTTTTGTAGATAAAATGTTTAATACGGAAAACACAAACTAAACGAACATTAATTCATACCACGGATCCAATATCAACAAATAGAAGAAACACTTAAAAAAAACTCAGGCTATATTTGTTTGAAATTACTATAATCCATCCACTATCCCATTACATATACTCATTTTATGAATACTTCCCGAAAATTATCCCGTGATCACGTTTTGATTACTTTCTAATTCATTGCGAAGAATTACATTGACTATAATCCCATGAAATAAAAATTGACTAAAATTTATTCCAAAGATAGCAAATTTAATGTAAATAAGCTAACATTCCAGTCATATAAGCAACAAAAATGAATCACTTGTCAGAAAGCAAGTAAACTAAGCAAGTCAACACCTTTTTTGTGTTTAAGAAAGCAATTCAATTCAACTCTTTCATAATACTAGTAAAACAAGGCAACATAAATTCAACAGATTGATTATTATCTTTCAACATAATGAAAGACTAAACAAAAAATCTTGAACCCATTAAAACACACTTTGCCTTGCTCAAAAGCTATAAAAGAATCAAAATAAATATGAACTTTATACTAAAAGGTTAAAAAAATAGTTACTATACCTCAACTTAATAAACAAGCTCCATTTCAAGACATGCTAAGACACCATGATGAAACCCAACGAAATTATAATCTTGATATCAAATTTGAGCCTGCTTGACAAAAAAGTGTGTGTAGACACACACAAACGTTAAAGATGTACAAGAAACTAAGAAAGAATATTGAAACTTGAGGCTAGTTCTAGGTATAAAATTTAGAAAAATTTGAAAATGGTGTCATGTTGCAGCAAAAAAACACATGGAGAAACGAACAGAGAAATGGTAAGGCAAGGAAGAAGAGAGACAAACGTCAACGAAAAAAAAGGTGGGCACGCACGCAACAAGGTTGTAAGCCACGTTAGTTTGAAGATAAAATATATATAACATCTACCATGACTTCTTTACGTGTGGGTCCGATTTATTACCATATCTTACATGCATTTCAATGTGAATTGTGAACTCCCCCTGATACGTTTGAAATATTGTGGATGAATTTTGAATAATAGTACAGTTTTAGATTATTATTATAAAGCTACCATGTGAATTACTGAATAAAGAAATGAGTATATAGGCATTGTGAAAACAAAACATGTAAATCCTATTTTATATAAATAATAGTAATAGGAAATATGTTCTGTCAAAAAATATCTGTGAATCTAATATTCTTTTACAAAAGACTTTAAGTTATAACACTACATTCAACTCTTTCTTAATACACCTCATCTCTGGAGGAAAAGTATAGCGGCCGCCCCCCACTTTTTTTTTTTACTTAGCCATCGGGGTTTTCACCGGTAAAAAGTCTAAAATCGCTTATTTTCTCTTATTTTGTTTTTATTTTTCAATAATTTTCTTCTTTGGACAAATTTATTTACCTTTTTAGATTATTTATTTAGATTTGTTTAACTTCTTTGGACAATAATTTTTCAATAATTCTCTTTTTAGTGAGAGTTGTTCCCAATTTATTTAGATTTGTTTAACTTTCTCCGAGTAAGAGTTTGGTGTTTTGATATGATTTAATGTCCGGAATCTTAGATCTGAGAGATTTTCAAGGTTTTGATTTAATGATAAAAAATTTACGGCATTATATTTATAGTCGATAGCTCAAACTGATTGTTGTCAAATGAGTTTATGCATATATATCAACTTCAATAAATCGTTTGATTGTATTTTCAAGAAGTCTGGATTAATCAGTAATATGATTTGTTTTATGTTTGTTCGACTCAATTATTTTTTAAATATCATATAACTTTTCATTATTCAATTAATTTCCCTTCAAAAAAAGACAAAAGGCGTTAAGTTTTCCTTTTATTCCCATGTCGCAAATTAATTATCATTTTTTTATGATTAAGTTTATTAAATTTTAATCGAAAATAAATAATAAAATTATATACTTTTTAATATAATTGTTAAATATTTTTTAATATATATAATTTCCACTCAAAATTTGATCATAAAAATTTAAATATAAGAGTTAATTTGAGATAAAGGGATTATATTACTCCAAGTTTTTAATATTAGTAATATCAGGATTCTATAAAATTCGGAGTTGAAATAATTTTAATTAAAATATTCATAATATTAATAAATTATTTTATAATTTTTCATATTTTATCAATTTCTAATAATATTTAAAATTTAGTCGGAACTCGGAACTAATTAAATATGCTGCTCCCCTTAATTTCTAACCTCCTATATATTTTTCTTTTATCTAGAACTAAGAGGTAACGATTTAAACCTTTAATAAAGAGTGCCTGACTCCTTAATGTATAAAGTCAAAGAAAATTGGCTCTGAGGCCGTCCTCAGAAAATTTTCGACCCTCAGAAAATTTTTGAGATTAAATCAATTTTTAATGTAAAAGGAAGATGATAAATTTTTAAATATCATTCCTATCCCATTAATTCACATAAATACACCTATTTTATTATTCGGGTTTAATTTTGAAGTAATATTCATAAGGTCATCCTCAGCTATTCAAAGCCCCAAAGCTAACTGTTTAAAAAGCTTGACATTTGTTGTAGTGATAATTTAACCCCACACGTAAATCGTAATCAGCGTTGCGTGGTGCACCACTTTGTGAGCTAGCTGGTGAGCATCAAGCTAACTACTCCCATTTTTCGTGCTACCCTGCTCACTCCCACGAACCCTTAGATTGATATTGGATCATGATTAGAGTATTTTTTTTATAATTTTATTTCATTATAATTTGCTTTCTGAAATATGATATATTTAATGATATAAAATATATAACAAATAATGTAATTGTCCTCGCAATACATGGAAAAATAAAAATATTATTTTTAAAATATATAACATATCTTATATAATTCATAACAAGAGTAAGTTAATTATTAGGATAGTAACAATAGAATTACACTGTAATCTAATATAATAAGTTTTATTAAAATAAATTAATAACATATTTATGGCCTTAAATTCGAATTCATCCAAGAATTCAAGACTTTAACTCTATGTACTAAGATTATACCACTCGCTAAGTCCTTTTTATAGGTCACACCCTTGTTTCTTTTCACAGGGCACAACATGCAATTTTAAGTTTTAATAAAATGAGTTCTACTTAGTATTTTTTAATTATTCTTTTTTTGAATAAAAGTATTTTCAAAACCTTTTTAAAAAAAAAGTGTTATTAGAAAATAGTAAGTAAAATTCTTTTTATTCATATTTTGAGTTGCGTGCGGTATCTTTTTGACACGAGGGAGTAGTACACTCCATGCTCATCTCAGTTCATTTTGAGCCACACTCGTGACTCCTCGGGAACACGTAGGGTGTTAGGTGTGCCCGGTGCGGTTTCGAGGGCATTAACAGTCACTGTTTATTTTGGTTTGATTCGGTTATAAATCGTAATCAAATTATTTAAAAAGGTTTTTTAGTTTCGATTAATCATGAGTCGGTTGCGGGTTTTTTCGGGTTTTTTCTCAATTTTTTTTTAATTTTTTTGATACAATTCCATATTAGTAGACAAATATTATTAATAAACTTGCATTTTTTTTCTACAATTTATAATTAACTTTATTTGTATAAGGATAAAATTTATCAAAAGAACAAATATTTTTATTTCTTCCTTTATTTATTAAAATGATTTTATTGAAAAAGGTGACATTTTTTATAATAGCTGCTCATAGACTTTATAATGAAATTCTTATTAGATTATACAAAAATTCATATATAAATGAATATAAACATTATTGATATTAGTGTTATTAATTTTTAAATAACATATATTATATACTTAATATATATGCATATATGGTTCGGTTAATTTCGGTGCATTTTTAATATAAAACCGAAACCACACCATTAATTTTGGGTTTTTATTTCCGGTTATTTTTAGATTTTTTTCAATTTGATTATTTTCGGTGTGATTTTTAGATTTTTTTCGGGTTTTTTTTCAATTTCGTTTTTTTTCACCTCTGCATGCACGGATGAAGCTGGCTCAGTTGGTGGGTCCCCCTATACATAGGACCCCCTTATTTTTATGCGACATGTGACCTTAATTTTAGAGACATAAATTTGATAAGCAAATACTCTCAGCTTTATTTTATTTGATGTTTGACTTTTTAACGCATGTTTTAAGGAGTTTTGACTATATAATTAAAGTTATTATTTTTAAAATTTCTTCTTTAGTAAAAATATTAAATGAAAACTTTTATTCATATAATTTTTTTTTTAAAAATAATAATTCTAATTATGTAATCAAAACTTTTAAAAATATGTGTTAAAAAATCAAATATCGGATATTACCGAAAAGAGAGAACACCTCTCTCTATCTGGTATCCTTTCCTATTAGTGTAGGGTACATACTGACTTTAACATTTATGATTTCACCATTCCTTTTCTTGTTTCAGTCTTGCTGTCTCCTTGCTAACCAAATACTCCAAGCACAAACAATTTTCATACATTACTATTATACTACATGATATAATATAAATTTTATTGAAATGATTATTCAGTATCCACGATTAATTATATCAGTTTTTTGAATATATTGTTACAATTTTTATTATAATTTATATTCATAATAAAGAAATATTTCATTATTTAAATTGCAGAACCGACAACGTAAATAAAAATTAAAATGCCAAATGAATTAGATTAGTCATCTTGATTAATAGTACAATGTTAATCTTTTGGATTTTCTTATTGTGTATGATCAATTTCAAAAAAAAAATTCTCGCTAAATAATTTCAAACATTCTAGTTAGTCATGCCCGTATTATTTGGAATAAATTTCATTAACTAAATTATAGAACAAAGCAATTACCATGATTATTACTTCTTGTAAACAAATGACCGGTTATACAACTCCCTCCGTTCTAAATTAATTATTTTATTTGATTTCTTATGATAAACTTTTTTTTTGAAATATCTTGTCCGCACTTTTATGATAAACTTGAAATTAATATTAAAAATTTTCTTTTACAAAATTATATTTTAAAATAGATTATATATATTTTTTATAATATTCAATTTTTTTATATTTAAGTTTATGCTAAATCCAAGTTTTAGAATAAAATTTTGGGGGCTATCTTTCCATAATTGTTAAATTATCAACTTATGCAAAATAAATAAATTATATATAATATCCCAATAAAAGTTTATTTATATATGTGGGTTGGATTAAAATTTATGTAAATGTTATAATAGATCATGAAATAACCAAATGGTAACGCATATCATGCATACGTATATGTGCGAATTTTTTTATTTATATATAGGTGTTAAGAGTACAACAAATTTAAATAAAAATTATGTTAATAATTTATATTTAATTTTTTTATAAATTATTTTATTATAAAAACTGAAATTTATATTTTAAAATAAATTATATATTTTTTTGATAATATAATTTTAAATTTTTTTATTGATATAATAAATATAATTTTAATTCAAAATTTAATTAATTTGATTAGAAAAAATTCAAAACAAAACCTACCTGGGACAAGTATTGTACCTATTTCCGAGACACGTAAAATTACGAGGAATATGAAATTGAAAAATCTTAAAAACTAGGTCATTTTAAATCCCATCGGTTACACCAGAGATGGTGGCTTTCGTTAAAAAAATGTTGTCTAATTTAAAGTCAAGTTAGTAGACATTGCGATACCAACTTAATTATTTGAGTTGTTATAACCCACTTAAATATTGTGGTAGAAGCTTGTGATATGTTAATAGAATGTTTGTTTATCGGATTCAAGCCTCCAAACAGGCAAACATACGTACATAGGATAATCTGAATTCTGAAGTATGTCAAATGGTTCTATACCTTAACATCATGTTTGTTCGCCTGATTATAGTTCACGCACTATTATTTTTTAAAAATTTATTTATAATTAATTTCATATATTTAAAATTAACTTCATATATTTAAAATTTATTTACATATATTAATATATATAAGTTCAAACATGAGACATGGTAACGGTTAGGTAGTAAGAATAATCGATACCTAAAAATAGTTGACCAAGTTCTCGCTGTTCGAGACAAATATGTGTACCTACTTTCAACGAATATTACAATATTTTCTCAAATTTATGTAACAAAATTCCGAATAGTGTATATGCATGTGAATACATATGTCTGATTTGGAAGTATGCAGTAGAATGATACTTGTAAAATTTCTATTGCTTTCTTTCAAATACCTCAAGTATGTGCAGTTTGAAATTCAAATAATTAAAAGGAAATCACAATTTAAAATTAAGATAAACAATGATTTAAAGTTTAGGTGCTTTTTCATGCTTAAAACATTTTCTTCCCGAAAGTTTATAACTTATGGCATTTTTTTCTACACCTTTAATTTACACAATAAACAAATTACAGCCCCTTTCCAAATTTGAAACGAGACTCATTATAAGTGTAAATTAATTATTAATCATCGAGATTCGAGATTTTCAAACGCTAATATAGAGTTTTCTGATTTTAAATTTGGTTCTTCAAGTTGTAAACTGCTAATAATTGTGATTAATTAGTAGTTTGTGTCAAATAATCGCGTAGAATACTTCCCTTATCTGAGATGATACGAAACAAATACCACTATAGACGACAACAGTAATGTTTTTATATGATAAAAGGGCGCTTCTAATCATTCAATTAAAGTTCGAACATTTTGAATATTAAAGATATGATTTTTAAATTTCAAGCTGGAACTTTTGTGTGAACAGTGTGAAAAAAGTTAAATATATTTTATTCTTAGGAAATTATGTTTTACAGATACTTTTTTTTTATTCACAAATTTTTAAATGATATCTTTTTTGCAGGTATAATTATCAAAAATTAAAAAAACAAGTTACACAAAGAAAAATTATATCAAAAATAATAATTTATGAGTATCAACGTTTTTGTAATTTATGTAAATCATATAAGAAAATATAGTAAAATTATTTTACGAGATTAAAATTTTACTTTTACAAGTTTAAAATTATATATGAGATAAGATTATAAAATTTTAATTTTATTTACATTGATTAAATAATTATAATTTTGAGTGGGGACAAAAATGAAATAGCTTAAGAGATATTAATTTTATTTAGAAACAAACTTACATATTACGTAATAAGTAATGTTAGAGATACAAGATTAATTATAAAAAAACTGTTTTGAAATGATGTAAATGTTACAATTTCGAAAATTTTAATTGATGAGTTTTATGTAAATATACAAAATAACCATAATATTCGTAATTTATTTTTATGTAAATTTTAATTGAGCCTATTGGTGTTTTTTGATATATTTTGGATCATAATAATCATAATTATTCATAAAATTGAACCACTAACATCATTTTTTTTTATAAGCATGAAATGTTATTAGAACTAATTCCACATCCAACAAGATATGGAACTCAGGTTAAAAACCAAACTAACTGAGCTAAACAACCTACAACTGGAACTTATTAAGACCTGCAACTAACATATAACTACAACTGCAAGCCATCCTAGGATAGACCATTGCCTTCTATTACAATACTAACTAACTTGAATCATTTCCTCAATCTCTCCCACTGCTTCTCCCCCATTGAGAGCTCCATTCAGACCTGCATGTTGCATGCCACCTATGACTGCTTGGCCTGCCACTCCTTGGGCATTTTCTTGGTCAAGTCCTAAACCATCCACTTGATCTGCTAATCCTAGAGCAACATTGAAGTTTACAGGATCTGAAGCGTCAATAGGGATCATCACATCCATGTAGTCAGGGTGATCGACTCCTAGATCCATGTCCTAGTCCAGAAACTCCTCTACTGCGCTAATCATTCTGTCCAACGTGTAGAGTTTGTCACGTGTCCTTCCCTAACCGGGCTACAAATATGGCGACATGATTACGGGCAGGAAATACATACGATATCACATATGCCCATCTCATATTCTTGAGTAAGATATCAATTTGTGACACTAGATCAAATACTCCTGCAGGTGCACCCATGTGAAAGTCTCTAATCACCTTGAAGGCATCCAAATTATCAGTTTCCAGCACTACTATCGATAGCCCTTGACCATTGCACATCTCAAAGGAGCATATATTGCCCAGAGCTGGTTGCTAAGAGGGGAGAGAAATGGAATTGTACCCACAATGAGGTGTCTGAGTATTCAATTTGAGTTTCCATAGACCGCGTCAATGCCAGACTTGTTACCATTTTCTGCCAGGATTAGAGAATATATTGCATGCACTATAACATATCTTGTATGAAATACTGAAAGTATTAAATTTTCTAATAACTATCTTGCAGCAATCAGTGGTCGGTGAAAAGTGGGAACAATAGAAAAAACAAATAAAAACTTGTTTAAACCTCATAATTGAGTCAATACGTACATACTTGCAAGACTGACATCAAAACACAAGCAGATATACTATGAAAGTAACCCTATTGTTATAGCCAAAATCTGTCTCCCATTAATTAGGGAGAGCTTCACACTCTCAACAATCTCTCATTCTCGAACAATCTCGCCTAATTGGATAGCCCCAGGTCCACGAAGACATCTAGCTCATATCAATGACTTGACTGACGTAGGCACCTCACCCAATGAAAGGGCGAGGTCCACTTGGTGAGGCTCAAAGACAGACAAACAGATAAGAACCAATCAGTAAGGTTCGACCTAGGAAGATAGTTAAATATTAATGATTCTGATAGGTGGCCCAAGCCCACGTTTGAAGTGCCTCACCTGCTTTGGAGTAATTAAAAGGAACTATTCAGAAGGTCCAATGTCATTCAGTCCAGGTCCATGAGCTAGGGGTTACAATTTCGGGTAATGGGTCGGGTTCGTGTCCGGTTGACATGACCATTTTTTTTATCTAACCCGAACACGATCTGACCCGAAACAGGTTATGAAATCGTTACTCAAACCCGACTTGTTGAAAACCCGAGTTACCCGAAGTTGATCTGTTTGACCCAAACTTGAATGGGTAGTTTTGACACCACCCAAAATGACCCAAAACGACCTGAAAATTGGAATAAAGGATTAAGCAAATATTCAACAGGCTTAACTTGCAAATGCTAGTTTGCTACGAATGGAAAATGTTACAC
The DNA here is from genome assembly GCA_028671895.1 of Oenanthe sinensis. Taxonomy (NCBI): domain Eukaryota; kingdom Viridiplantae; phylum Streptophyta; class Magnoliopsida; order Apiales; family Apiaceae; genus Oenanthe; species Oenanthe sinensis. The sequence continues at coordinate 26,522,082 of CM053813.1, read as the reverse complement.
CAAATCACCATACAAACGTAACCCAAAATAATAATATGAATTCTACAAATTTTTAGGAGTATTTTACTACATAATCATTCATCACTAAAGTGGAAATTCATAATGAATTTTAACTTCCAAGTGCATCTCTGGGCTGCATGCCCGGTAAATGATTCCACCTGCATTTATAAATATAAATTTTTTTATAAGTTCAAAAGAAAAGAACAATTATAAGAACAAAGATTACCTAACAATGGCAAAATAAGTTACAATATTTTCTTCTATTCTTTATCCAGGTGCCATTTTAGAATATCTTCAGTTAAGTCCTCCACCGCTGCCTCCGCCATTGCTGTAACAGAAGTAATAAATTAAATTATTAGTGTGCTGAAAAGTTGGTTTGCATACATAAAATTGAAAGTTGAAACCACACCTTCATCTCCATATATCCAGTCTCTTGCACAGATTAAACTCTCAGCATTTTCTGGTAGAAGTGAAGTGTGAAACTTGCTAATAACTCGTGCACCAGCACTGAAGACAGCTTCCGAAGCCACAGTAGTAATGGGAATACTCAAAACATCACGAGTCATTGCAGAAAGTTCTGGATATCTAAACTGATTTCCCTTCCAGAAATCTAATACATCTAAATTTGCTTTCCTATCAACTTTTGGCTCCTCCAAGTAAAGCTCCAGATGTATTTTTTTGGCACTTAAAACTGACACATCATTTTCATAGTCATCAAGCTCCTGCAATAGTTTGGATTAGTATAATGTTAGTATATAAGTAATTAAAATTTATGCATACTTAATACATAGTTACCTTCATAACATCTTCGGCCTCATTAGTAAAGAGAGTTTCACATCTATCACGTGAATGTCCTTGATTTGGAGTTGAATATTCCCATGAACTCAAATCTGCTTTAGCAACATTTTCATTGAAAAGTAGGAAAATATTTCTTTTAAGATCTATGAATTATTGTGACTGAGCCCCGTATAATTTCCTATAGAAGAAGTCAACGCATCTAAGCTTGTACCTCGGATCAAGAATGCAAGCAATGGCTAATATGGTGCTAAATTCAGCCCAATATTCTTGAAATTTTTCGTACTTCTTAGCAGCCATTGAACGTAGATACTCATCCTTAGAAATTAACTTATCCGTCAATGTTAGATGAACAATAGCCAGCACCGGAAAATACAGATTCGCAGTAGGATACTTACTACGAAAGAATAGTTGAGTTATCTCGTAAAACAAGATTCAATATAATTAACTTAAACTTCTTTTTTCTCACTTATGAGTTTTTTAAATACTTAATACTCTCTCTGATTTTTTCAATGCATTGATCAATATCTTTTAAACCTTTTTGAACTACAAGATTCAATATATGCGCGCAACAACGAATATGCATATACTCACCATCACCGACTAACAAGTTCCTTATATTTAGTTGAGAGATCAAGAAATTAATAAAACATATATTAGAACTTGCATTATCCAAGGTCATTGCAAAAACCTTATGCTCAATACCCCACTCACAAAGTAACTCATATATCTTTTCACAGAAATTCACACCTGTATGAGGAGGTGGCATAATAGTATAATTAAGAAGTCTCTTCTGTAAATTTCAATGTTTATCAATGAAATGGACAGTTAAAGACAAATAAACATCAGTTATCATAGACGACCACAAATCAGACGTCAAAGAAATTCTACCCGGGGATGATTGCAATATTTTTTTTCACTTCATCCTTCTTTTTGTTATACAGCTTAAGCACATCAGCTTTACAAGTATTCCGGAAAATAGTTTGGACATTATTATTTAAATAATGGTGTAAAGCTCTAAATCCCTCATACTCCACAAACTGAAATGGTTGACTATGTATAGCGATAGCAGTAGTATACAATTCTCTATACGTTTCTTGATCAAACTTATTATTACTTAAAGAAACAGACCCTTGTTCGTGAGATATAAGAAGATGACATATGTCCTTTGTAACTCTAGTCTTACATTTCTTAATATGCTTCAGAAAATTACCAGTACCATTATTTGGACAAGCATAGGTAGTACCGCATTTCTTGCACTTCGTTGTTTTTTATCCGACCCTATAAATATATCGAACTAATCCTAGACATGCGAATTGAGTTTCCTCTTCATTGTAGAGGCAGAGGCAGAATCACAACATCGTCATCGTCATCTTTAGCTGGATTTTTTCCCAGATTTTCTTCAAAATTTTCTGGTGGTGGATTTTGGTTTTCACTTTCACTTTCCATTTGTAAAGTATGCACCACTCAAACAAAAAATGTAACACATATTAATTCACAATATTACCTAATTGATAACAAAGCTTAAGTATTGATTATAAACACAATATTATCTAATTGCTATACAGTATATATATATATATATATATATATATATATATATATAGGAATATATTATTTACCTAATTGGTATGAAGGTCGAAGGACTGAAAGAGAAAGAGGGTTGAGTGAGGCTGGTAAGGAAGTGAATAGACTCGAGAGAGGCGGATAATATACAGGGTAAAATGTATAAATGTATATTTCATATATATATTATTAAAATATACAGGTATGGGTTCGGGTATTTCGGGTCAACCCGAAAATGACCTGATTTTTTGGGGTAGATATTTACCCAACCCGAACCCGACCCGAAATGACAAAAACCCCGATTCAGATTTGTACTCTTGCGAGTCGGGTTCATGTCGGGTTTCGGGTCGTGTCAGATTTTGGTAGCCCTACCATCAGCCTCGTCTACTTTCTATCAGTCTCGCCTACTTGCAATCAGCCTCGCCTACTTGGAGTTTAGACAACTACACAATGCCAAAATCATTACTTGAAGCCCATTTGAAGACATAAGCCTAATCCACATTACTTGAAGATATCAAAGACTTGTTGCTGTTAAAGGCTATGATCTACCCAAGCTAATTGGGTTCTCACCCAGTTATGGGGGTGCAGTAGCCTCGCCTCTTAGTGACACTTCCAGGAGGCTAGCACATTAAAGCTCGTTATGGTCAACGATGAGACAGAATTAGGCTAACACCGACACACTCGGGTCACTGACTTAGCCGTCATGTTCCATTAAAGAAGCTGGGCCTCAACGGTCTACACCTGGGAGAACTTATGATGGTGACCCAATTGCTCTAGGTAGAGAAATCTAATCCTAATAAGCTCCTACTCCCCAAGAACTACGTTTGGTTTGATCCCTGTAAATAGGGTACGTAGGCACATTATTTGGTAAAAGGTATTGGAAAGACGCTGTAAAGAGTGAGATATACTCTATTGTTTCTAATGGAACATGGGAGTTGGTTGATCTCCCTCCTGGGTGTACTACTATAGGATGTAAGTGGATTTTCAAAAGATAAATGAACTCAGATGACTCAATAGATATGTATAAGGATAGGCTGGTAGCTAAGGGTTTTAGGCGAAATGAAGGCATTGACTATTATGATACATACTCTCATATTGCAAGAATGATAATAATTCGAATGCTTATAGCATTGGCTTCCGTACATGGTCTTATCATCTATCAGATGGATGTAAAGACAACTTTTCTTCATGGTGATCTTGAAGAAGAGATTTATATAGATCAGTCTGAGGGATTTGTTACTTCTGGTAACGAGAGGAAAATGTGTAAGTTAGTCAAGCCTATCTATGGCTTGAAAAAAGCTCTTAGAGACTGACACAAAAAGTTTGATGAAACTATTTTGACTTTCGATTTTGTGATTAATGAAAGTGACAAGTGTATCTATTATAAGGTTAAAGGAGATGAAAAAGTAATTTTGTGCCAGTATGTGGATGACATAGTATTGTTTGGAACCGATATTGAGATTATTAATGAGACTAAAAGTTTCTTGAAAAGGCACTTTGAAATGAAAGATATGGGTGAGGATGACGTGATTCTTGATATCAAGATGACTCAGTTGGTTGATGGAATAACCTTGTCATAATCTCATTATATAGAGAAATCTATACTTGAGAAGTATGGTTATTCAAATTGTAGAATCGCAAGCACACCTTATGATTCAAAAGTTACGCTTGTCAAGAATAAGTCAGGAGTTCCTGTGTCTCAGTTAAGATATTCTCAAATTATTGGGAGTTTGCAATATCTTGCTAATGGTACTAGACCAGATATTTCATTTTCTGTGTCTAAGTTAGCTAGATATACAAGTTGTCCAAACTAGACTCATTGGAATGCTCTTGATAGAGTGATTAGATATCTGAAAGGCACCATCTACCTTGGTTTGCATTATAGGAGGTTTCCTGGAGTGCTAGAGGGATATAGTGATGCAATTTGGATAGATAAGATATCATGTTCCAATTGAGTGACTGAATACGTGTTTACCCTTGTGGGTGGAGCTATATCCTGAAAGTCTGCTAGACAAACTATTGTAACTCGGTCTACTTTTGAGGCTGAGTTGTGTGCATTAGATGCCACGGGGACGGAGGATGAATGGTTGCATTGACTTATGTTTGTGATTCCTATAGTAAGCCAACTGCTTCATGCTCTTGCTGTTCAATGTGATAGTCGTACAACTATTGACAAGATAAATAGTAAGAAGTATAATGTGAAAACAAAGATACACATCCAAGTTAGACTAAAGTCGATAAGGGGTCTGGTGTCTGACAGGATCATTGCTATTTAGTTTGTTGGAACTCAAGATAACCTGGCTGATCCTTTGACTAAGGGACTTGAGCATGCTGTTGTCCTTGAGTCGAGATTGGGGATGAGACTGACAACCCATTTTGAGTCATCAACAGCGGGAACCGAATACACTTGAGAAGAGATCCCTCGAAGTCTATTCAATGTGGTAATAACAAGTTGTGAGGGTGATTCAGTAGTACCTCTACTACAAATATCTAAATACTCATTTATCTGAGTTTTTCCCTTGTAAACCTCAAGAGGTACTGTAACTGCTGGTTAGCAAGAGTTTTAAGAATTCTGAATGGGGTCAAGTCGTGAGACGAGATGTTGGCAGTACATATTTGGAGATATCCAACTAAGAAAATGTTAGTGTGTGGTCGCAATTAGATGATAGGGTTATTCCTTGAAGCATTCAACGAACAGGATCGAAACATGACCATTAACGTGTCAAAGCCGTAGATCAGCACCATAGCCTTTGATTTGTCATCATCTATGGAGTGTGGTTACATCAAATGGATAAAAATTCAAGGTGAAACATTCCATTTATATTCGGTAGCCATCGAAATAGGGGACTTAGGAGGGTTCAAACCCAGAATGGTACCTACTCTGAAAAATAAATCATGATGAAAATTGATATACATTTCTGTATTAATTTATGGGGGAATGTTAGAAAATGGAAAGTTTAATGCATATTTTATATATGTTCTTGATGTAATTTCCAGAAACTAATTAATGGAAGTTGTTCCTTGCTATAAGGACTTAAACTTTCATGTTTGGACCTAAGACATTTTCTTAGTGGAATCCATAAATAAATTGAGTTGAAGTTACTTGATTGAAATGGATTATGTGGGTTTGTCCCACATTGAATTTGTAAATGAAATATAATGAGTTTATATAGCATCTTGTGTTACTATTATTTACAACTACTAGTGTAAGTGAAATTGTTGTCACATGATGCTATTGATTACTATATATTTTTTAATTACAAGTTTATTTGATTTATTTATATTGATTATTTAATATTAATATTAAATATATTGAGTAAGGATTATTTCAATAATCAGACTCTAAATATATATTACAATATTAATATTACTTAATCTGAATAATATAAGTAACAAATAAAACTCACTTCTTTGTAAAATTTTATTTCTTTGAAAAACTCTATATCGGGCAAATTGAGGCGTGACTCTTTCTCCTATCTCACATAGATATAAAGTTGCATAGTTTTTTGGGCGAACTGAGGTGCTAGTCGCTGTTGAGTGCTACGTATCTATGAACGAAGTACTCTCTACTCTTTTATCCTGAAAGTGATATTGCTGCAACCCAATACAGTGTAGTTGTTGGACAATTATCTCTTCAAGAACAGTCAAGACTTCTTGCAAGACTTGACGACTCAGCTGTTCATTTTGGTTCTATCTGTATATGCATAAAATTTCTGTTAGAGCTAAGTTTTCTATTTTTTCTCTCGTTTTTACAGTTATTGATTTATATTTTGTATGCCTTCGTGTTTATTTCGTAATTAGTATCTGTTTATTCTTGTTAATTATCATCATATAACTGCCCATTGTTAGTGTTTAGATGATAAAATTCCCAACACCTCTATGGCTCTATCTTCGACTAAAGGATAATCATGTTAAAGTAAAATATAAAAAACATGGTAATGTAAATGTTTAATGCTCCGAATTGATAGTTATTTACAAAACTATAGATGCTTTGTTTAACTAGTACCTCCCTAGCAATTACAGAGTGCTAGAGTATTACCTTCACATATATATTAATGTTATGTACACAAGTTACAATTATTATTAACGTACCCTCTATCATATAAACTATAACCCAGTGCATTACAAAGATAATAATTACAAAAAGCCATATATATGACCCCCAATTATTTATCCGCTATTTGTTCCAGAATCAATATGCATTTCTGATGAAAACCGGGCCCTGGCTGAAAACGTAGAAGATGTGCTTCATTCCACAATTATCATATCCAAGATTGAATGGAATAGTTGCATTTGAATGAATTCACACCACTTATATGTGCAAATATATCCGACGAGTCGACCATGTCATCTTCTTCTTTCACTACAACCTGTACCACAATCATCACGCATATGAAATTGAACAATAAAAAATACAATTTTTAAGATTGTTGCTGCAAAAAAGTGACTTAAATGTATGTTTAAATGAACCAACGATTTTCGACTTGTGTATCAGTAATTTTGTGGTTGGTACATACATGAATTGATCTGACATCATCATCTATGTCCTCTTCATGTGCGCTACACGTAGTTCTAGTGGGGTCTCCAAAATCATCATTCTTTGCAAACCTTCCTCTGACACGAGGCCGGCTGTCTGCCAGTGTCTTTCGACAAGCATACTGCATGATAAAATGTAACATGATCTGTTTTGTACGCATAAATCATGCTGCTAGGAGATATTAATTTTAACGAGGCCAAGTAAATCAATGATATTGTTCAAGTATTATCTAGAGATACCTTGATTTTCTTGCTGAAATTCCTCTCATTCCTTTTCTTCATGTATCGATGGATCTTTTCCTTTCTTTCTTCAACTGAGAGTTTTCCAACTTTGAAGGTAGAATCTTCCAAGCTTGTGATCTCAGAAGCCAGAGGAGCAGAATTTGCACCGCCATTGACAATATGTTGGCTCTCGTTGCTAAGTGCCTTTGCAGATTAGTATACATATTAAAGGATCATATAAGCAATGTAGTCGATAGAAAATTTACAACATATTGTTAGTCTTCTTGGATCACTTAGAGAGGTTATAATACCTGAAGATTGTTATTATATACACGTGACATAGTTTCTGCAGAGAAAAGGCCACCATTATCTCCTTGATAATCCAATTCTTGAGGGTGCAGATCAGTTCCAAGAAACAGATTCCCAGTGAAAACCCGTGAATTTTCAGTAGAAAGAGTACCATTTAGATTACCAGGAAGATATGAATTTATTCCCGGATCAAGAAACGAGCACGTAGGTGATGAAGGATTCATCCTCATGTAAGATGGCATTGAAGATAAGCATTCATCTTCATTAAGGGCAGGGAATGATAGTCCCATAAGCTGAGGCACAACAGGGTCATTCGCGTACTGCGAGAGTGCAGCGTCAACAGCATTATCAGTAACTCCTATCTGATTTTGCAACAAAGAGATATCAAATTGTTCTTGCTGACAATTTGTGAATTGAGGAACAGAAAATGTAGTAGGATAGGAAGAAAAGTCTATGGAAGCAGAGATGTCGTTGTCAAAATCTCCAGCTGAATCAAAGATTATCGAGAGATTGCTAGTGTTGTTATCTGTGGTTATAGGTGGAGGATCATTAGTAAATGTTTCGTTTTTGACATTGTTTGCTATGTTATCTGAAATCTTGTTAACTTCTGGAGTATTAAAAGGAACGTTAGCTGGATATGAAGAGTGCTCCTCATAGCAGCAATTTGAACTTGAAGCAACTTCAGAGTTTTGTAATGTTTCCGGAAACAATTCAGATTCACAAAACTCCAGAATTTGAGCACTAAGAGGGCTCGAAATCTCTTCCTGCATAAAAGAACAACGTATTAATTCATAATACATCGTGTGTTAATTATATAGGCAAAGTTATGGAGCTTATATCTATGAATATATGAAGGTTACATGGGCTCAAATATAAGGTGACAAAATTGAATAGTACAAGGTAAAGAAGTTTAATGCAAAAATATCGTGCCAAAAATAGAAAAACATTTGGAACTTTATAAAGGGCACTAAAAGAACTTTGTTGTTATACATGTGAATTGCTTCTTCCAATTTGATTGAATAAATGAAAGAATCAAGAAAGAATGGAAAAACTTAAGGTGTACGCAGATGAAAAGCTAAATATTCTAGGATAATTTTGGAAGAAAAAATGGAAATTGAGTTGCAAGGGGAGTTCATGATTATAACAACATTCTGCAGAAAAGTGGGGGTTAGAAAATGACTGCTTGTGAGTGCAAGAACTTTAGAAGATTGAAACATCTTGGCCAAGAAGCTGATTCCGATATGGCTGCCGTGTTTGACTAATGTGATAGTCACATTAAACAGATAATTACGAGTTGGCTTTTATATGATCAAAACATACAATTTAGATATGCATGTCCTTAATTCCCTATCATCATTATAATTCCATTTTCAATTTAAAATGATTCGAACTCTCATATGATTATGTATAAACAACAAAGATAGATGTAAATGATAGTCATTTAGACCATAATTTAAAACCACTTCCCCCAAAACAACATGAAAGAAAATGAGAACTTACGAAGTTCATGTCAAATGGTGTCTCAAAATGCAGAACATCTGAACATACACACATGCAACGATCGACATCAAATACAATCAAGACATGCAAGCTCATAAACACACTCCAATATTAAAATAAACTCAGGTTCGATCCTCATTCATAAACACAAATCCCTTGTATGTGTGAGTGAGACAGAGGGAAAGAGCTATTAAGATTGAAGAGAGACATACAATGGGAAGTTGTTGTTCGGGATGATTCATGAAGTCTTGTAACATTGTTTGCTTTCTCCTTCGACCTTGATAAAAAAAAATCCGCGAAAATACTGTAAAAATGCAGAAATCTTCCTATAGTAAGCTGCAAATATATCTTGTTGCTTAATTATATCTACCTCTTGAATCTTGATATGTATGATCCTCAAACTAAGCTATATATAAGTAGCTTAATAGTTGAATTCTAGGAATGGAAGAGCCACAAAAACATGCCACTCTTTATAACAAAATTTCCAGGGCTTTGCATCCATGACTGAAACCAAAAATAAACTCCATGAGATAATATTAAGAATTACAACAACAAAACAAACAAAATGTAAATTAACAATCAGATGGAAGATGGATACGAACTATATTAAGCATGGAGGGACCTTAAGATTGGGTTGGCAAATAGAGAGTATGTTAGTTATTATATAAATAAAGGTACAATATATATGGGTGGCCTGTGGCCATTACATTTTTCTAAAGTCAACCCTAAAGACTCGCGTTGCCACTCATTTGCGTGATATTTGCCTCCATGTCATTTTCCTTTTGTCTTTATCTTATGTTCCTGGTTTGTAGTGACACTGTGACAATATCTACCTGGCATAGTTGGCTGAGTTGGCACCATGCATGCTGCATCCGAGGTGGAATTCTTTACTCCCTCCCCTTTTAATTACGTGCCCCATGACTCAAATGTTTGTAAATGATCGAATTAAGACTCGTTTGTTAACAAAGAGATATTGATAAAATTATCAAGTTTGATTCAAAATATTAAAAAAAAAATTAATCTCCAATTCGATAAGAAAAAACGTATCTCGATTCATCCGTCTACAGACCTAATACATGGTAAGCCTTTTACATAAGTTCAATCTTCTGATATCATATATTTGGTTTCGAAAATTCTTGACTTGCGTCCTTTTTCACTACTAAAATACTACCACTTTTTTAAAAGTCTATATTAACCGACTACCTCTTGATTACTTGCTCATTTTTCCTTTAATTTGTTTAACTCATGTTCTTTTTTCTTTTGTTTTCCCATCAATGTACTATTTCTTCAAGTAAAAATATATACTTAGAAGTTTGTTATATAGTATTTTTTATGTCAATAATATCATTTAATATATTTTTATTTTTATTCTAAAGACTAATTTTTCTTTTTTTTGCATATTTCATGTATCATTTTTAAAAATAATAAAAACAAAGTTGGATATATATATATATATATATATATATATATATATATATATATATATATATATATATATATTCTAATTTCATATGATTAAATAATGTCATTAAAAAATTTATTTGCAATTTTGTTTAACATGAAATTTTTAGTATAAATAAAATAAAATTATATCATTTTAATTATATTATTTCATAATTTTATCCTTAAACTATGTACTAATTTTGTTTCTTCAAGTATTATTAATTAAATTTTTTATAACTAATAGTCTTAGCTGAATATAAATTATATAAAACTTTAAACATCAAATTTCAAACATTAAACAGGTAGAAATATAATTGCAAATATTATAAACCTGCTATGTTAAATTGCTACTTCATCACAAAACACAAATGATTTAGTTTAGATTTTGATAGCATGTTGTTCCTGACTACATTAAAAGTAAAATATTAATTAAAATAGTTATTAAAAAATGGATTAATATAAAGCCTCGGTAGTGTTTTAGTAGTGTATAAGGATATAAACCAATATTTACTCTTTGTTTTTACCTAAAAGAAGAAGAAAGATATCATATATTTGTTGTATCTGATGATCTATAAAGAAAGCATCTACGCTGATGATAATTATAAGGTGTTGATATTGTACACCCTAAAGTTATTTATGCACCTCCAGACCTTGTTTTGAACTAAATTACCCTCTCTTTTCAACCATTTTTCTATCACTCCTTTCACATTCACTGAATTTCTATTTCTTTGTCCGTTTACCCCCACTACAAGAAAAACAGCATCACACAACACTGATCAGACAACGCTCGGTCAAAAAAGCATTGCCCAGAATTAACATACAATGGTTTATTTTTGCCCTCGAAAAACTATGATATAATCCAGGCTTAATACAATGGTTTTCAGAACCGTTGTCAAAAAATACTCAAAATTGTGGAGGTTACACAACTGTTTCTAAAGACTATTATGTTATTATAATTCATACAACGGAAAACATAACCGTTTGTTAAATATTATACAACTGTTTTACAAATATATTGTTTTATTAGAATTCATACAACATGTCAAATAACTGTTGTTAAATGATGCACAACTGTTTTATTATACTATTATTTTATTAGAATTCACACAAGTGTTTTTGATATCATTATTCGTTAATATGTCATACAACAGTTTTTAAAACGAAAAAACACTTGTATAATGAGCTAGATTTTTTAAAAAATTAAAAAAAATGATTTCTTTATGAATTTTGATTTTTGTACCCTATAACTTGAAATATATATTTATAATATGGATATGTATATATTTGTGAATACTAACTACCTATTTTTGTAGTTTCAACTTGAGAATGTGTATACCTTTTATGTTACGAGTTATGGGGTAGACAATCACTTGGTGGTAAATCTACAATTATGTCATTATTAAAATTAAAATTAATTTTTTGGATTATCCGACCGTACAGATGTTAAGATCAATATGTATTAGTCATGTATAAAAAAATCAATATATTTTATATTTGTTTTGTATGTTTTTTTAACAAAACTAGTCAAAATAGTAAATAAACAATTTCCGTCTTATTGTAAAAATGTATTTTTTGTCTTGTAGTGTCAAACAGACAACGTTTTTTTTCAGCAGTTGTGTTGTACGAGTTAAAAAAACACATCGGTTTTCAACGTAAGACTGTTGTAGAATAAAATATTGTATGAAATGAAACGAGTCAATGCTTCTAAAAAAACCATTGTATTAATTTAATTAAGACAACAGTTTTTAAAAAGAAAAAGCCATTGTATAATGAGTTAGATTTTTTTTAAAATTTAAAAAATTAGATTTTTTTTTATGAATTTTGATTTTTGAAGCTATAAGTTAAATAATAAATTTATAATACTGATATGAATGCATTTATATTAAATTAAAATTATATGATACGTTGAGAGAGAGAAATAATTATGTAAGCACGTTGTTATAATTATAATTATGAATATATGTTTAAGTTTTTATACAAAAATTAAAATTTAAAATCTTAACTCATTTTACAAAAAAAATTAAAATTTTATAAATTTATAATATGGATACATATAAATGTAGGGGTGAGCAAAATTTTCCGAATCCGCCCAAACCGCCCGATCCAGAAATTACAGTTTCGTAACGGTTCGGGTTGGTAACGGTTTCAATTTTTAAAAAATCGAAAAATAATGGTTGGGTTCGGTTTGCCTTGTCAAACCGACCAATATAACCCGTTCCACCCGAATATATAATAATATATATTAATTATTTTTTATTATTATTTAAGAAATATAATTTAAATTAATAATTAATAATAAATATGAATCATATTTATTATTTACCCATAATAATATAACACAAATATAACAACACGACATTTTTGGTCACATGCAGCAGATGACCGAAATAGCATAATAAAGATAAATAAAAAGGAAAAATAAAAATATATAGTAAACTTGCAGCAGATGACCGTACTTTTAAAATATATAAAAGTAGAGGTCTGTACCTCTACTTTTAAAGAAAGTAGAAGTACAGACCTCTACTTTTATATGTATATGTAGATTAAAAATTTGAGAGTTTATCTCAATTTCAATGTAATTTAAACCCTGTGTTATTAATAATACACAATTCAAACCCTCTTTTAATATATTTAGTAAATTTAACCCTACGTTTTTTAACTATTTACAATTGAAACCTTTTTTTTAAAATAATTAGTAAATTTAACCCTATGTTTTTGAACTATGTACAATTGAAACCTTTTTTAAAATAAATAGTAAATTTAACCCTACGTTTTAAAACATTTAGTAAATTTAACCTTGATTTTTTAATTTCGGAATAAAATAAATTTTATGACAAAATTTTGAATAAATATTCGTCAAATACACTATTGTCAATTTTTTTGTATAGATATTATCTAAGCATAATAGATATTTACAATTATTAGGGTTTTTTTCTTAAAAAATGGATATTTAGATGTTCTTTTCTATATTAATATATATATATATGTATAATATATTATATATGTTCAATAAAATTTTAATATGTGTATATATTATTTCATCTTGCCATCACACTTCCCGCTCAATATATTCATGAATGTTCATCACTGAATTTAATTTATTTTCAAAAATACTCTTCGATAAATATATTCTCGAAAATACTTTTTCGATATAAAATTTATTTATTCCGAAATTAAAAAATCAAGATTAAATTTACTAAATGTTTTAAAACGTAGGGTTAAATTTACTATTTATTTTAAAAAAGGTTTCAATTGTACATAGTTAAAAAACATAGGGTTAAATTTACTAATTATTTTAAAATTTTAGTAATTATTTTAAAAAAGGTTTCAATTGTAAATAGTTAAAAAACGTAGGGTTAAATTTACTAAATATAATAAAAGAGGGTTTGAATTATATATTGTTAATAACACAGGGTTTAAATTGTAAATAAGCCTTTAATTTATTTGTAGATTTAAAAATAAATAAAATCATGTACTAGGATTTTTTTTAAATTTTAAAATTTAAAATCGGAATTTTGTGTTATATAAAAAGTAAAGGGTTGCAATGTGTATTTATAAAAAGTTTAAGGATCATACTGTTTTCCGTCCAAACTTAAGGGATGCAAAGTACAAAAAACTCTATAATTATTTAGTTGTTCAAGAATTAAATTATTATATAATTTAGCGATTTAAAACTGAAACCGCCCAAACCAAACCGTTATAATTTGGGTGGTTTAATTTTAGTACTAACGGTAACGGTAACGGTAACGGTTTGACGGATTGCCAAACCGAAAAATTCGATTTGGATGGTTTTGTCCACCAAACCCACCCAAACCGCCCGATACTCACCCCTATATAAATGTATATAGATTGTTAATAATAAGTGATAAGTTTGTAATTTGAACAATATGACTATACATTTTATATGAACAAGTTAGAAAGTAGATAGTGAGTTTCTGATAAATCTATAATTTTCTTCGTATTAAATTTTAAAAAAAATCAATGATCCAACCGTACAGATGTTAAGAAATTTAATAAATTTTATTTTCTTTAACAAATTTATATTATGGATTTAAACAAATGTATATAGTTCGCTAGTAATAGTTAGATAGATTTATAGTTATTATAAATTATTATAATTAAACAAATATATTTATAATTATTGTAAAATTTTTTTTAAAAAATATCATTATTTGTTTGTTTTTAACCCGTACTCTAATTTTATTTGTTATTATTATTATTATTATTTTAAAAAGTACTATTATTAAATTTAAAATTTTTATTTATTTGGTGACCCAATTTTATTCATCCCACCCAAATATTTCCCCCTTAACCAATTTCATTTCCCTCTTCTATCACCCCCTTCAGTTTACTTGAGCGGCAAAAGCATCGCTCTTTCCAAACTCACTATCTCTCTCCCACCACCGTTCTTCAATTGAGAAAACAATTCACTCTATCTCTCACTCCACGCTCTTCAATTGAGAAAGCACCATTCTTCCTCCACGCTCTTCTCTCGATCACTCCTATTCGACACTGCATCAATTCACTTTATCTTCGATTCACTCCTTGGATTTGGGTTTTCTTTTATTTGGGGCTTTTTTAAGATTGAGAGCTTCTTCAATTGACTGTGATTTATAGCTTTGATTTGGGGCTGGCTACACTTGGTTCATGGCTTCATTCTTTGAATATGAGGTACCTCTCTATTTTTCAATCACTCGTCATTAATTGTTTTTAATCTGTGACCTAACTCAGTCCTTGTTTATATCTTTTCTATAATAACTAGTTCTTGTTTATATAGTGTTTCTGCTGTTTATACTCTTGTTTATATGTTTTGGCACAATGTATTTTATGAGCTATATGTTTTGATTTATTACATTGAAGTGTTTGTTGAAAGTCCATTTAAAAATGTTGAAAAATTTATTCCCTTGCATCGCTTGTGCACAATTTAGGGCCTATGCAGTGGTTTGGCAGAAGAAACTAGAAACAAAACAAAATTTCTTTCTCCAAGTAATGTATTTTCTTTCTCCATTTTTTATCGTAAAATTATATAGTGATTATAAGTATTGTTGCGCTAAATGTCCTAATTTCAGACTTACATGTTGGTTATTCTGGCTCAAATGCAGACTAGTAATTAAACTCATTACTTCAATATTTGATCAGATGCTCTATGGAGATCCGCATATGCTGATGAAGACATCTCATATATATTGGGTTCTTCTTTGCCTATTTTTAATAACATTTAGGTATCTGGAAGAAGGTAATGTGTTGGCCCTGACTTATATATCCCCTCTACTTTTATACACATCATACATAGGAAACATACCCACTTAGCATTTAGGTATCTGGAAGAATGATCAAGTTTCATTTTTCATTGCTTTCAGTTTTCTAGCAATGCAAGAGTCAATACTGTCGTAAATTGAGATAAACAGAGACTACTGTCCTTAGAAATTTATAGATTATTAGTAAAACTTTTTCACCCTCTAACTTGCAAGAAATTAGAAGACGTGGTCTCAAAGTTGCAATAGATGGAATTCCAAAAATTAGTAGCTGAAAGTTTACTTGTTATGATTCTAGTAGTTTCTATAGTAACTGAGACTAATTTATCCTATACAGAATTTCAGTAGGTGATACTATTCTTTATTGCACAGGTTATTGATAAATCCTTTGGCTTTGATAGTGCTGTCGAGGAAGCTCAACGTGCTATAAATGCAGCTCATGTTGAAGCTGAAAGTACTGAGAATGGTATCGGGCTAGTAAAGTTGATGGGTCGCTACAGCGGTAAGATTTGCTCAAATACTTGTTCTAGTTTCTGGTTTTTTCTTTTTATGTCACTGCTCACTCTGTAGATGATCATTATTTCAGCTAATTAAGCATATTAATCCTAACATGTGATAGCTTTAAGTTTCGTTTCTTCATGGTCATCTGACTTGGGATAATATGATCATCCTTCATAAATAGTGTTCTATCATTTGTTTCTCTTTACTATGCATCATGATAAGACAATATATGTTATCATGGTTTATTTATCTCCCGTCATATCTTTGATCAATTGTACCTGACACTAACAAAAAGATTACTCTGAATTGTATGCAGGGTTTATTGCAATGTATCGACTCTTGCTAGCCGTGATGTTGATTGTTGTTTGATCCCAGAGTCACCCTTTTATCTTGAATGGAAGGGTGGGCTTTTTGAATATATAGAAAAACAGTCCAAGAAAATGGGCATATGGTTATTGTCATAGTTGAAGGCGCAGGACAATAACTCCTTTCTGGAAATTGATTATTGAAAATCATTGTTTTGTTTTCTTTCTCAGTCATCACAAGGAGAAATATGTTAATTAGAATATGGATCATTTTGCTAGTGATCTTATACATCTTATACATTTTATTTTGATTTCCAAACAGAGTGGTCCATACTTTAAATCTCAACTTGAAAGCCATGAATGCATCTGTAGCCCAGTCATATAATAGATGTAATTCTGACAATGCAAGCAAGCTATGGTAAGATTTCACTTGTTTTATGTTACCTTGAATGTATAATATATATTTCATGGGTAATGTTTAAGCAATCGTGTTTGTTTATAAATGCAGTAGCTGAATACTATTCTAATGGCAGAAGCTTCAGTTCAAGCTCAACAAAGACGAAATGCAGTAGCAGCTATCAAGTATCGGAATAGTATATCTAACAATGATTTGATTCTAACAAGTATAATAGGGCTTGTGATAGTATTAATGTTAGACATAAACTTTTAGTTGCAGGTTGTAATACTCATCGATAACTTTTGTATATTAAGCCATAGTTTCAATTGTTAAACACTTGTGTATTTCAATTTCTTTTTGAGACAATAATATAAAACACTTGTCTATTTCAATTACTTTTGGAGACAATGAAATAAAGCAGTTGTCTATTTGAAAAAGAATCATAATCACATTGAATTCTTACAACAGATATTGAGTTACAAACCATTGTAACAAATGGGTATAGCCAACAGATTCTTATTTATGAACCGTTGTGTTCATAATCTTTAGACAAATCATTCTTATTGTCGAACCATTGTGATAATGTAATCTCGACAATGGCTTTTATTTTAGATGTTGTTGCCTATAGGAAAGAAGAACAACATTTTTATACATAAGAAACAGTTGAATAGGTGCAAATCCTACAATATGCAGTTTACTAAACTCGTTGTATATACCACCCTTCTAACAACATTTTTACATGATCTTGCTGTTGTCTTGCTTAAAGACAGACAACGATCGCGTACCGTTGTGTGATCTGTGTATCAGACGACGGCTCAATATTCAACGGTTTTCCATGGTATCACACAACGGGCAAAAACGCTTGTATGAAGCTGTTTTTCTTGTAGTGCCGGCTTATCACTTTCATATCTGCTTATGATTTTCATACCCATGAGCTAATATTTTAATATGAAAATTGTTAATATAAATAATTGACAAGATACATATTTAATTAAATGATTTGAATTATTATTTCTTTTTTCTTCATAACTATAATTTCTCTTCCCGGAAAAAATATCAAATATCTTTAGAGAATAATGTAGGAATAATATTTAAAAATTAGTTTCTATTTTTTTTTGAAATTTTTATAATATAATTTTATAAGTCAATAAATTAGCAGGATAAAAATTTAATTCTATAATAATAACTAGTGAGCATTTTAAAAATAAATAATAAAACACATAAAATATAAAATTAATTAATAAGTAATAATAATAATCATTCGAACTCGATCGTTATCATAAAGTATTTTTAAGGAGTTAGTGTGGTAATATAATCTTTAAAAAAATATATTAACAAGAAATATTAAATGTAGTGAACAAAATTTTGTGTTGGCTTAATATAAAACTAGAAAAAAATTATAAGAATATTAAATTTATATTATAAATTCAGGTATAAATAATCTGATTATCACGTTTAACACAATAGATTACATGACCAAAAAAATTTGATGGAAAATAAAATAAGGGTACTTTAGTCTAGAATAAGTAAAGGGTGTGCATGAATAAATTTAAGGTGTGCATATATCATCCCATAATTATATACAAGGTTAACTTTTGATTAAGAGTGAGTCCAACAGGTTCCCTAAATAAACTCATAAATTCAAAAATAGGGAATATGACAGAAAATAGCACTTCAACGGTATCCTACTAATTTCCTAAATTATTATAATATTCTAAATTTTACTAGACATGTCTTATTAATAGGTATCAACTAGTCATCCCCTATTTTATTTTTATGAATAAAATATTCAATTCTCTCTTTTTCCCTCTTTTTTTCGCTTCCTTTTTTCATTTCTCACATTGTTAGATTCAAATTTATTATTATAATAATAATGAGGAATGAGAATATGGATGATTATTGTACTTATTCTAACGGTATTTTGTTTGGGTCAAATGACACAAATTTTATCTAATCCATTGCCACAGTATCCCATAGACCCCCGGGCCCTGTAAAAAATCTACAGGGTACTCTTTAACATTCGGGATTACACTACTTGTACCTTTTTTATTATTGGCATAGCATAACTTGCACTACTATTGTATTAAAAAACATGAAGGCAGGAGGAACAAAATTGAAAGACAGAAAGGGACTTCTTTTTTACTCCAGATTTCTCACTTACAACCGTAACAAGATATCGAGAATTCGAACCAGGGCACTATTATGTTTTTATCTAAAATTCTAATAACAAAAAAAAAATCCGTTTAATGAAACTACTTTATATTGCTTATATTTCTGATTGGATAATCAGATGGAAGATTAATTATTATAGTAGAGAATTTTTATACCAGTTTCAGAATTGAGTCGTGATAAAAAAGTTTCAAGTTCATGTCAAATCCTTGATTTAAGACCAAACTTAATAGGAGTAACTCCACTGTTAGCAACAAAACTCTGAACCAACCTTCAACCACACTGCCTACTTTAAATTTGGTGGTTTCCATCTGCATTTCAGGTCATTAGGACTCTATTAATATTCTTATACTCATTTTAATAAACACGACTCGTGCACTTGCCATGAAATCCGGTGTCGATGAGCTATAATTAGTCATTGCTTTGAGCCAATGTTCATACAGTGTTGGCCAAGTAGAATTAGCTCGTGTCTTGAAATGGAAACAGAATTCCCCATGGTTTGGTGGAGGTGTCTTTAACTTGTTTTGGAAAAATTCACTAGAAGTTATGCTCTTTCACTGTCGAATGATTTTTTCTAAAATCTAGTACTTAAAGACTATCCTGAACTGGAATCTAATATCATGTTCTGCTATTAATTTCACAACTTTGTTGGTGTTGGAACTGAAACATATTCAAAGTATTGATAGGATTGAAAGTACCATGGAGTTGTGTACAAAACCAGTAATCACATAGTGGTATTTATTCCAAAGAACCTGGCTACGAGGCCTCATATAATACACAAATTGCACTGAGACCGTATCCATATGAAATGACCATATCCATATGAAATGACCTCATGATATCGAGTTGGATGCATTATACGGACGAGTCTACATCTTTCCTAACAACTTAATTTGGCGGATATGAAAAACAAATACTATCTGTTGTACACCATTTTATATAATGGTTAGGCGCGCCCTTTATTAAGATTGATCAGAATATGGTGAAGTCGAACGGAGTTCAGGTTGATGTCATCAAAGCTTATGGTTATCAAAGTCTGACAGGTAGGAATCCATAAATCCAGGATTGATTGGCGCGGTGCCTAATGTCAGATAAGTCCAGGCGCGCCCAAGTGTATAGTTTATGGTAGGGCGCGCCCTTCACGGAGGCTGGTCGAGTTTGGCTGTTCCTGGTCCGATCAATTGTCAGTATTTATACGTGTTGAAGATCATAGCTCCATATTCCTCGGGTTGCCCTCGTAGGGGAGTTATGAAGGCATATTTGGCCTAATTTTGGAAGATCCTTTCCCTGTACTCAGGCGGGTTGCCCTCGTCTGGGGGCTTAGGACGTGACCTACGATTTGTGGTGGATCTAGTGCTGGCCTCCAGTCAAGGTATCCTTGGAAATAGCTGTAGTGGACCGGTTAGAGTCCACGGTTTCCGGGTCAATATCGGATCCATGAAGTCCTTAGACCTTATAATGGGCTTTGACCTATCCAAACGAGCCCGAATGTAGAGTCCTCTTCCAGGAAGGTTCCACTTGCCTTTTCTGCATTCGATTCGAAGAAGGAAACTTAGGTTTCCTAACGGGCCTCTGCTTTGCCAAGAACTACGTGGGCTTGATCCTCTATTTTGCCTATAAATAGGGGTACGTAGGCACATTGTTGGGGGTCGGAATTATTAAAGCTCACAGCCGCCAGAGAACACAAAGCTCTAGTTATTCTGAAGCCTAGCAATCTCAGCCCCCAATCTCATACAAACCACCACGCTCCACCGCATCTCAGCCTCGTCAGATCTTTTTCCGGCAAAGAACCTCGATCTTTGTTGATTACCAGATTTCTCCATCAACAAATTGGCGCTAGAAGGAGGGGTCCAACATCTAAGGAGAAAAGATGTCTCAACCAAAAGATCATCAGACGAAAGGTGGAAGGGAGCAAGAAACACGATCGCCTGGCCGGAGTCATGGTCAGAATAGCAGAAATTACCATAACCATGAGGAATATGTTCCTGAGTACACGGGTGTTGGGCGAATTGTTGGAGGACCTCCTCCCGTTATGATGACCAACTCTGAGATAATGGAGCAGCTGTTTCTGATTGGTGATACGGTCAGGAGCCTCCATGAGAACTTCAATGGATTTGACAGCGCCTGCGCACCCTTGAGTGGCGCCCTGGGAAAGAAGCAATGATTGAAGGGATGAGTCATACCCTTGATGAAAGAGGCAGAAGACTTGAAGATAATCGGGATGGAAGGTTCCACGGAGTCACCCCCAGAAGGCTAGAATTTGGGAGCGGTGCTACCAATCAGGTTCATCAGGAGAATGTTGAAAGGGGTATAGTCCTAGCAGGAGAAGTCCAACGTCCTCCACACCCACATCGCCCGAGTCATGCTATCAATCGAAGGCACGATATCCAGGTAACCTCGAAGCACCGTAGACCTTTTATTCGTGACAGGAATGGAAGATTGGTTTTGCAGGGAGAAGAGGAGAATCAACCTCACAGGAGAGGGAGGCAGACAGAAGGAGGACCCGTCATCAATCCTCTACCTCTAAGATCAGTCCATCCAGATGAGGGCTTTCCACGAAGAATAAACCCATGTAATCGTGAGGCTGTGTCAAATCGACAAGGAAGGAGAGAGAACGATTACATGAGTCAGAGGCTCCTCCCTCATTGGAGGCGCCACAACGCCGAACCCATCATCACCCCTGTCTATTCTGAAGACTCATCTGAAGGCAGACATCACGCTCCACGGGGGAAAAATACCCAAAGCAATCGAAACATCCTAAATCCCAGTGAGGGCGCGCCTCATAATACTCAATTGAATCAAAGTATGGCTCCTCCTATTGGCCAAGTTCAAGGCGCGCCTAATTCTGGTGCAACACCAGACTTCCCTCCTGTACCTGTCACTCAAGTCACACCGCCTCTCCATACACAGCAGGGCGCGCCCCCGCCTCTCCATCAGGCCACGCCTATACCTCAGGGCGCGTCCACCGTCGCTCCCCAGGTAAGCCTTTTATCTCAACTTTCAGGAATGCAAAATATCCCTGGTATAGGTTGCATAAATGTTGATGAGTTAAAAAAGCTTCTCACACTCCTCGACGGGGGAAGGCCTACTACCTTGATGCAAGCCCCATCTCCCTTCTCTCAAGCAGTAAGGGATGCCCCACTCCCACAAGGCTATCGAAGTACTACTGATCTCCGCTACCATGGAAATTCAGACCCGGTAGAATATCTGGGAAAATTCAATACACACATGGATGTTTATCAGGTACAAACTCTGGCTAGGTGTCGGCTCTTGGCTGCTACGCTAAGGGATAACGCTCAAATATGGTTTCAAAAGTTGGGAGCAGGAACAGTCACAACCTGGGACCAGATGCAACTTCTCTTCCTAACACAGTTCCAAGCCGCGGTGAAATATGCTCCCCCAGTCACAACTCTAGCTAATGTCAAACAAAGGTACGATGAATCCCTCCAGGCATATTACAAAAGATTTAATTCTGAGGCTACGGGAGTTAGGGGAGCGACGGATGATACCATGAAAAGTTTCCTCATTGCAGGTTTGAGGGTAGGAACAGATTTCTGGAAGCATTTGCAAGGAAAGGAGCCATCAACTTTGGCCTCCTTGTACGCCGAGGCAGAACCCTTCAAAAGAATCGAACAATCTTTGGAAGACAACAATCAATCGAATTCAAAGTCCAAAAATTTGAAGAAGAGGGACAGAACTCCACCATCCGACTATAGAAGGAAGCCTACAAGTCCAAATCGGGTGAATATAACGGATAGTAGAAGGAACTGGAGCCCTCCGCAATCCTATGAAAAAGGGAGAGACGAATATACTCCCTTGGTAGCCGGAGTAGAGCATATTTATGAAGTCAAGAAAAACAAGGGGCTGTTCAGGAGACCTCCTCCCCCGTCATCTTGGCAAAGCAAAGATCAGAAGAAATATTGTGAATATCATGAATCTGCGGGGCACAACACTCATGAATGTCAGCAACTGAAAGACGAGATCGAAATGCTAATAAAGGAAGGGCACCTCACCGAGTGGGTAAAGAAATACAGAGTTGATCATCTCGTTCCAAGGAAGGAGAGTAAGCCCGGCTTAGGAGCAAATAATGAGAAACCAACTTCAGAATCCGCTTTTGTCAGAGCAGACAGCATACACACTATATTCGGCGGACACCATATAGCAGGTGATGGAAAAAACGCAATGGAAAGATACGCGAAGGAAGCCAAGTACCGACCTCTCACTAATGTCAACAGCCTTTCTTCAAGGCCTACAAAGCTTTTCAAAGGAGAATCCACAGACATTACCTTCACGGAGGAGGACGCCAAGTGGGTACATCACCCACATAATGACGCCCTAGTAATAGCAGTAAAGATCGGGACGGTGAATGTCCATCGAGTCTTCGTGGATAATGGAAGCTCAGCAAACATCCTGTACTACAGCACATATAGAAAAATGGGACTTCTTGACAAAGACATGACTATGGAGAACATCTTCCTATATGGTTTTGGAGGAGAGTCTATCCCCGCTAAAGGAATCATCCGTCTGCCTGTCACTCTTGGAGAAGGAGCGCTCTCATCAACCCAGATCGTCAAATTTTTAGTAGTGGATCAGGAGTCAACTCACAACGCTCTGATTGGAAGACCACTCCTGAAAGAGATGAGAGTCATCACTTCCATCTACCACTTATCTATGAAGTTTCCCACACCTGCTGGGATAGGATGTGTGAGGGGATGCCAATTCGATTTAAGGGAATGCTACAACAAATCACTAAAGGTGTTTGAGAAAACAAGAAGTCTAAGACAACCTCAGTCAACCAACATGATGGAAAACCAAGGAGAAGCCATAGTGAATGTTCTGTATACTGTGGAACTCCCCAAAGAAGAAGAGGCCTTGTACCTCGAGGACAAACCATGTCCTCAAATTCTAATGTTGGGAGCACCTCCTACACCGGAGCCCGTGGAAGAGATTGTGGGAGACACTAATGACAAAGAGACTGAAGAACAAACTTTGGCCAGAAAAAAGAAGGGCAAAGCAGTAGTACCCGAATCTCTTCCCGTCATTGAACTAGAAGAAGATTGCCTCGGTTTTCCAAGGAAGGAGGGCGCGCCCTCTAAAGATGAGAAGGAAGAAGACGATGTCGGCTTTGACCTGGACCCTCGAATGCCTCTTGCGATAGAAAGATCAGGGCTAGCAGAAGATACATTATCCATCCTAGTAGATATGAAGGATCCTTCAAAAGTTTTGAAAATTGGCTCACACCTTGAGCCCGCCTTACAAGAAGAGTTGATAAATTTCCTAAAATCTAACGTGGACGTTTTTGCATGGAGTCATGCTGATATGGTAGGGATAGATCCTAAAGTAATGTGCCACCATCTTAACATTGATCCCACGAGGAAAGGGATGAGGCAGAAACGTCGCCCAGTCAGTGGTGAAAGAGCTCAGGCATTGCGGGAAAAGGTGGACAGGTTATTGGGAGTTGGCCTAATTAAGGAATCCTACTACCCTGAATGGCTGGCGAACCCCGTCTTGGTAAAAAAGCCCAACGGGAAATGGAGGACATGCATTGATTTCATTGATTTGAACAAGGACTGCCCTAAGGATAGCTTCCCTCTCCCGAGAATTGACCAGTTGGTAGATGCGACGGCTGGCCACGCACTCCTTAGTTTCATGGACGCATATTCGGGGTATAATCAAATTCCAATGCACGAGTCAGATCAAGAACATACCTCATTTATCACAGACAGAGGACTATATTGCTACATTGGTATGCCTTTCGGCTTGATCAATGCTGGGGCGACCTATTAAAGGTTAGTGAACATGATGTTTAAAGATCAAATTGGTAAGACAATGGAAGTGTATGTGGACGACATGCTGGTGAAATCTAAAGAAGCCAGCACTCATGTAAGACACTTGGAGGAGATGTTCAATATTCTCAGGAAGTATAGAATGAAGCTTAATCCTCAGAAGTGTGTGTTCGGGGTGGAATCAGGAAAATTCCTTGGGTTCATAGTCAATCATAGGGGAATTGAAGCAAATCCTGTCAAAATCCAAGCTCTACTCGACATGAAGTCACCGACCACCGTGAAGCAGGTACAGAGCTTAACTAGAAGGATAGCCGCTCTCAACAGGTTTGTGTCAAAATCATCAGACAAATGCAAAGAGTTCTTCCAAGCCATCAAGGGAGTAGCTAAAGACTTTGTGTGGACTCCAGAATGTGAAGAAGCCTTCCAGAAAATAAAAGAACATTTGGGGAAGCCTCCTCTGTTAGCTAAGCCAACTGAAGGGGAAACATTGATTCTCTACTTAGCCATTTCTGAATACTTAGTTAGTGCTGTCCTAGTAAAAGAAGAGAACGACTCGCAGTCCCCAGTCTACTATGTGAGCAAGAGACTTCTCGACGCCGAAACAAGATACTCTAACATGGAAAAACTGGTCTACGCCTTGATACTGGCAGCAAGAAAGCTAAGGCCCTACTTCCAGGCTCACAAAATCGAGGTTAGGATAGCTTATCCACTCAAACAAGTCATGCATCGGCCAGAGACATCAGGGAGAATGCTGAAATGGGCAGTTGAATTGGGGCAATTTGACATCGAGTATAAGCCAAGGAGTTCTATTAAAGGACAGGTTCTAGCATACTTTGTTTAAGAATTTCCACCAGACTTTGAAAATTATGAATGAGCCATGATTCCAGTAGAAGCGGCACACACCTCTCTAAGGAGAGAAAGGGAAATTCCAAAGGCATGGTTGACATTGCATGTTGATGAAGCAGTGAATAATGAAGGAGTCGGGGCTGGCATAGTCCTCATCAGCCCTGAAGGACATCATCTTATGAGCGCAATTCATTTTGCCTTTCGAGCCACTAACAACGATGCGGAGTATGAAGCCTTCATTGCTGGAATGAAACTTGCCCTTGAAATGAAAGCAACTCATTTAGTTGTTAAAAGTGATTCAATGTTGGTAGTCTATCAAGTGAAAGGAGGGTATCAGGCAAGAGGTCCCAAGACAGAGATGTATCTCGAATGTGCCAAGCACCTGATAACGAAATTTACAGAGGTTCGCATAGAGCAGATCCCCCGAGGTCAAAACTTCGAGGCAGATGCCCTGGCAAAACTGGGATCACAAAAAAATGCTACAATGTTAGGAGTCATCCCCCTGGAAATTCGGGAAGCGCCAAGCATCCCAAGAGAAGAGGTTATGGCAATTGATGGAGAAACTCTAGAAGAAATCACATGGAAAACACCTATTTGGGAATTTTTGAAGAAAGGAAAACTTCCAGAGGACAAGGGAGAAGCTAGGAAACTTCGGTATAAAGCAGTCAGGTATGTGGAGTATGATGGGGCATTATATAGAAGAGGATTCAACCAACCCTTACTTAAGTGCATAGATGGAGAAGAGTGCACTTACATCATGAGAGAGGTACATGAGGGCATCTGTGGCAATCACTCGGGGGGTAATTCCCTAGCCATGAAAATTCTCAGGCAAGGATACTATTGGCCTACAATGAAGAAGGATGCCTATGAATTCGCTAGGGCATGTGACAAATGCCAAAGATATGCCAACTACATCACAAGCCCGGTGACTTCTCTTACCTCCATGACAAGCCCATGGCCATTTGCCATGTGAGGGATCGATCTAATAGGAGAATTACCAAAAGGGAAAGGAGGAGTCAAATATGTCGTGGTAGTAGTGGATTATTTTACCAAGTGGACGGAAGCCGCTCCTCTTGCAACCATAACAGCCAAGAAGATAACAGACTTTGTATTTGACGCCATTGTTTGCAGGTTTGGCATCCCATACAAGCTGGTCTCTGATAATGGAAAGCAATTCGACAGCAAGGAATTGAGGACCCTATGTGAGAACTTATCTATAAAGAAAGAGTTTGCGGCAGTGTACCACCCTCAAAGCAATGGACAAACCGAAGCCATCAATAAAATTATCAAGCACACCCTGAAAGCCAAGTTAGAGGAAAGCAAGGGAAGTTGGCCGGAAGAACTACCTTAGGTATACGAAAATTTTTCAGTATGCGTAATTTATGGTAGGATGGTGTATGTTAAACACTTTCAAACTCCAGGTGTTATGGTCTTACAACACTACTCCTAGAAGTACCACAGGGGAGTCGCCTTTCGTCCTAACATATGGATGTGAAGCCATGGTGCCAGTTGAGATCGGAGCCGGGTCCTTGAGGAGGGACAAATTTCAGGTAGAAAATACGAAGTTTTATTTGAACTCCACTGAAGAAATCATGATTGTTATAGTAGTCAAACCCCATAATTTTTCAGGAAGAGGTCTAGGAGGTGAATCACAGACTCTACCTAGACTTGCTGAAAGAGACACGAGTTAATGCTCAGATAAGGTTGGCAGCATATCAGCAAAGGACGGCAAGATATTACAACTCAAAGGTTAGAGAAAGGCCAATTCAAGTAGGTAACTTGGTGCTGAGGAAGGTGATGCCCCATGCCAAAACGGCAGGCCATAGAGTATTTGGGCCTAACTGGGAATGACCATTCAAAATCAGAGTAGCATTATGGAAGGGTACTTTCTACCTCGAAGATTTGGAGGGCAAATCCATTCCAAGAGCATGGAATGCGGAGCATTTGAAGAGATATTTTCAATAGGGCAAGCCCTCTATATTTTTGTTTTGTGTTTCCAAAGACAAATTTTGAATTACCAAGAGTAGAAGTAAAACTTAAATTTACTCCCACTCTAGAGGGGTAGCAGGCATATGGTGTGCTATTTTTTGATGTATGGTAAACTATCTTCTTTGAAATATCTTAACTATGCGTGCTGGATTAAGGCAAATATGTGCGCCAGAAGTTGTTACGTAACTTGTCAAACTTTACCACAGGAATCAAAGGGAGAAAATTATCAAATACACCCTCCTGTGTATGAGGTGTGCCCTATAAGTTTCTAATTATTACAGTATGTTCGGTGTTAACAAAGGAGATCCAAGAGGTGCGAATATTTTCATGATAATCAGTAGAAGGTAACAAGAAATATGAGGCGCGCCCTGCGCTTCGTGATGTATAATTAAAGTGAAACAAACGAGTATGCATCAAGATCAAAGTGACAACGTGATGTGAAGTTAATAAACTACAAGTGTCAAGTGTAGGGCGCGCCTCATACTTCTGCATAACGCAATAACATCTGCATAAAAGATAGACGAGAAGAATATAGGGGAATAAGGCGCGCCCCAAGAAAGTAGATAAAAGTCATTCATAAATGAAAACGAGTTAAAATGTTTACAACTTGTAGGGTTTTACAGAGGACCCACACCTCGAAAAATAAATGTTTTCATTCTTGTGGAGCAAATGAGTTGATTGGAGAAGCTTCAAGAGCATTGGTTATGGGGGCGTCGCCTTGGTCAGGGCGCGCCCGACCTCCTCCGATTGGAATCTCCTCAGTTGGTTGGAGGAACTCTGCTAGCTGGGCCTGGACGTCTTCTTCCAACTCTGATTTCTTAGCTGCGATGGTTTCAGCCTCCTCCGCCTTGAACTCCTCTATAAAAGTCTTTGTAGAGGGACCCCACCTAGACCAATCAAAGTTTGGTTCAAAAGCCAAGAACCCGCGTAAAAAGTCGTGAAAACCCAGTTCCTTGCCTTCCTCTTTGCCCTCTTCCTTGACTGCCTCTTTCTCCTCTTGCCAGGCACTCTTCTCAATATGAAAGCCATCTATGATCTTCATCATATCTTCTTTGTCCCTTCTAATTTGTTCCAAGGAAGTGTTGGCCAGAGAGAGATTGGTTTCAGTTGCTGAAAGCTTGGCCTTTGCCGAAGACAACTCAGCTTCTAGGCGCGCCCTGGCCTGAGTCGCGGCTGTTAGTTCTGTCTGGCGGATTTCTTCGTTCCTCTCCAATTCAATGAGGCGCGCCCTGTCCTTTTTCCAAGACCGTGACCTGTTCATCACATGAAAGTACACCTCCCCAGCTGAGCGAATGAGGGCGTTATCAACCTCATCTTCCTTCAGAGAGGACCAGAATGTCAAGTCGTCCTCCGTGATCAAAAGATGAGCCAATTCCCCAACAACAGTAGAGACCAATAAACTAGAAGCCGAACTCTCAATTCTTGGCTTCTTCATAGGGGGCGCGTCCTGAATAGGCGGCGCCCTGAGGGAAGCTTGGGCCTTGATGGGGGATTTTTTCCTAGCAGACCCAGGAGGATCAGGTTGCTTCTTGGGAGCGTCAGTCTTCTTCGGCTTCGAGGAGCCCCAACCCTGTGGAATTTTCGGCATACCTGCAACATAAATAGAGAATGTCAGTAAAAAACGTGCAAAGGAATAAATACATGACCCTAGGCGCGCCTTAAAAAGAAAAAATACAAGAACGTGCAACATCCAAGGGGAGATGAAATTTCAAAAATACAGAAGTTTATGGACACCTTCTAGGTCGCTGTCATTTGAGGAAACGCCTTGGGAATCTTCGTCACCTGAGGACGCGTCCTCAACATACGGGACGGGCTCTATTGAACCCACCTTCTCGGAGAGAAACCCGACCTCTTTCAGTTTGTCAAGGGTGATTAAATTCTTCAAATATTTTTGGTCTTGGGGAAGGCTCAAGACAGTTTCTGCCCTAGTGAGGGCGGCGCCACTCAAATGGACTTGTGTCCTGGTAACTAAGGAAAAGAAATATGTTAAAATAAGAAAATAAAAGCGCGCAAACTGGTATAGGTAGGGCGCGCCTAAAAGACTTACTTGGGACTCTGTTAAAGCGAACCCGGACACGCTCTGTGTCATAGACGTAAAAATAGGGTTCCTTCCATTTTTTACATTCGAGGTTTTTCCCTCAGAGAAACCTCGTTTGTTATGCTTCTTCCATACCACTAAAAAGAAATATCTGATACTGCTTTGCCTCAAGGAAAAGAAGTGGTTGAATTCTTCCATTGTAGGCGCGCTAAAGTTAAGGGAATGATACATAGTATATAGAGCAATGGCAAATTTCCAGCCGTTTGGAGATAGTTGGATAGGAGCTATGTAGTACCATTCGCAAATTGCTCGGAAGTAAGGGTGAAGGGGCGCGCCAATCCCCAACTCGACCAATTTTGGCGTGATCACCATCCTGGGGATTTTCATAGGTTGAAGGTCAAATCTATGGGGGAGCATTCGTCTTGAGGGGATTGCCCACATACCTTCTTGATCAAAGTACTTCATGGTCCAATCAACCTCAATATCAGTGACTGTTGACCTTAGTCCAACGCATGCCAACTTTCCATGGCGTGCCCTAATTGCGTCCTTCTCTTTTTCAGTTGCTTCTCTCCCGACCCAATCAAGATCAATCTCATAATCCGTAACTTTCCAATGATGGAAGGGAATAGGCGAAGGAGGAGGAGAGAGGGGTAAGTCATCCTCTTCAGGCGCGCCCTGATGTTACTTGTTTTTACTTCTCCTGTTGAGTTTTGTTACTTCTTCCTCTATTTCGGTTTCAGAATCTATGTTCACTGAGATAGGACGCGTCTCACCACGGGACGCCGTCTTTTGGGGGGTGGCCTCGGGAATGACTGGTAAGGCAGGCGTCTCTTCGTTGAAGTCTAATTCACGCCTGTTCTCACTCAAGTGCTCCATGAATCTTTGAACAACTTTTTTAGTTCTCGAAGAAAGAGGCGGTGGAATTCGTGTAGGTGTAATAGTCCCGCCGTATGTTTTGAAAACAAATTCGCGCCTTCACGGACCATCTGAAATGAAGACAAAATCAACACTTAGTACGTCCCTGGAAAGGCGCGTCTCGAAGGTAGGATAACAGGAGCAAATGTGGTATTGGGCGCGTTATAACAAAAGGTAAAAAGATAGGACGCGCCTGGGACACACCCGGTTGTACTCCAAGGATAATTGGGTGATTAAAACTATAATAGGTCAACTGACACAAAGGTGCCCTCGTAATAGGTATGGCGCGCCCTAACTCTATAACTCAATTCCAGGAACATATTATATTTAGTAGAATAGTGGATAAACAAGATCTACGGCCTATATATACAATTATATACTCGAAGAACATTGATGAACATGTAAGAACTTGAACAGACTTTTTTAGATTGCAAGAGCAATACTGGGTGGAATTAAACAAAAAAAATGGCATTACATACCTATTAAAGTGGCGAGTTTTTTAAGACCCGAACTGTGATTTTTGAGCGGAGGAAACGCCGTGAACGATCCTTAAAAGCTTGTTGCGGTTGAAAAGAGCGGTGGAGGTCTTGAATTGTGAAAAGTAAAGATTAAAAAGTAAAAAAGAGAGTAGAATAATATATATAGGGAGACAAGACGGACACGTGGCGGCTGGTTATTGGCCCTCGATACGAGGATCGAGGAAAATTTCACGGTTTGCCCTGTCCGTGTATATGTATGTATAAACTGACTATTGAACTTCCTTATTCCGCGCCTGGTTCTAAGGGCGCGCCTTGATCAACTAGAATAGTGACGGTCGATTCGAGTCGAGGATAAAGGATTTCCCGAATAAATTCTTTCAAACATTTACAATGATCTCAAGACTTGGGGGGTAGTTGTTGTACACCATTTTATATAATGGTTAGGCGCGCCCTTTATTAAGATTGATCAGAATATGGTGAAGTCGAACGGAGTTCAGGTTGATGTCATCAAAGCTTATGGTTATCAAAGTCTGACAGGTAGGAATCCATAAATCCAGGATTGATTGGCGCGATGCCTAATGTCAGATAAGTCCAGGCGCGCCCAGGTGTATAGTTTATGGTAGGGCGCGCCCTTCACGGAGGCTGGTCGAGTTTGGCTGTTCCTGGTCCGGTCAATTGTCAGTATTTATACGTGTTGAAGATCATAGCTCTATATTCCTCGGGTTGCCCTCGTAGGGGAGTTATGAAGGCATATTTGGCCTAATCTTGTAAGATCCTTTCCCTGTACTCAGGCGGGTTGCCCTCGTCTGGGGGCTTAGGACGTGACCTACGATTTGTGGTGGATCTAGTGCTGGCCTCCAGTCAAGGTATCCTTGGAAATAGCTGTAGTGGACCGGTTAGAGCCCACGGTTTCCGGGTCAATATCGGATCCATGAAGTCCTTGGACCTTATACTGGGCTTTGACTTATCCAAACGAGTCCGAATGTAGAGTCCTCTTCCAGGAAGGTTCCACTTGCCTTTTCTGCATTCGATTCGAAGAAGGAAACTTAGGTTTCCTAACGGGCCTCTGCTTTGCCAAGAACTACGTGGGCTTGATCCTCTATTTTGCCTATAAATAGGGGTACGTAGGCACATTGTTGGGGGTCGGAATTATTAGAGCTCACAGCCGCCAGAGAACACAAAACTCTAGTTATTCTGAAGCCTAGCAATCTCAGCCCCCAATCTCATATAAACCACCACGCTCCACCGCATCTCAGCCTCGTCAGATCTTTTTCCGGCAAAGACAAAGAACCTCGATCTTTGTTGATTACCAGATTTCTCCATCAACACTATCTTATTGTTGACGAGTTAATTCTGCCAATGACAAAATTTACTAACAATATTAACTTTATCTAGGAATAAAATAATATCTGAATTCTTTTGTAAAACGTAAAGCACAGATTTGTTCTTGATTGTTTCGATACACATCTTACAACTTGATTTCCAAAGGACTTGGTGCTGATTAATGCCTTGAAACCATGGAATTGTAAAAATCATTAAAAGAATGTTTGAAATCGAAAATAGAAAATCGACTCTTATCTTAAAAGAACAAATGTGACTTCTGGGACATTAGCAGTACGGAATTAGCTTCAAGACCAACCAAGTTAAAGTGTTAAAGTGTTAAAGTAAGAATCTGGTCTAATCCTTATGACATTCTTAGGCACTGTCTTTGTGTGCTACTTAGGAGGGATTAGTATGTATGCTTTTTCTTTTGTTTATTTTTATTGCCAATATATTTTAGAAACAGAAAAAATAATTTGTAGCTTGAATAGAGTCATGTGGCTATGTCCCTGCATTGTCTTCTTGATGAAGGTGGCTCCGACATGGCATGCGATTTTGTGAAGAGAATAATCACCCCAACCCCTTACTAGAACGAAAGGGGTAAAAGATATTTAAGAGTGCTGAAAGGATGTCTATCATCATTTTTTTAGCACAATTCTTTAGACCTTGGTGTTCACAGAACTTTCTCAAGTTTAATTGAAAGTTTCATTTTTATGTTTTACTATTAGGGATCGTTTGTCATTACTTTTTCAAACCCTCGGTGTTCAAGCTTTTCTCAGAACCATTTTACTCAACAGCTCGAAAGCTGGTATCAGAATTCAGAATAATTACTTGTAGTTTGCGGAAAGCAGTTTTTATAACATGGAAATTAATTTTTAGGCAAATAACTTATAACTGTCAACTTTACTCAATGTTGTTTCCCAAAACAGGTTGGCCATAGCAAATGCCAAACTGGCCCTTAATTTTACGGCATTCTTGGGGTTGAAAGATTGAAGCCAGAGTTGAGGTACCTGAGACATGCACAAAGTAAACTAGTGATCAGATGGCATTTGCACCTAAGAATCTGGTCACCAGAACTTATATACTACATTAACAACATCGAAACAAAATCTAAGTAAACGAGTTCACGATAGTTCCATGCATTTTACTGCTATTTTCACATTTTTCTTAACCAACGTTACTAAAGATCCAATGGTCGTCATGAAAATGAACTTGATATAGACCAAATTCTTTGGCTATTGACATATTGTTCAAGTTTCATTGATTACTTACCGAAGTTTTTACGTACTTTTACTACTGCCTAGAGGAATTTTTCTGTGGTACGACATGACACACACACCAAATACTTAAAAGGACTAATCTACAACCAGAGGGGGTCAGTTGTGCGGGTTTGATCCGCCCGGCTCCTCAAATTATTCGTTAAATTCGGCCTGAATCGGGCCGGTTCAAAACCCACATAACCCGTATAAATGTCAGTGTCGATTACAGGTTTAAAAATTAAAAACTGCAACCTGAACCGAACTAGCCCGTTGGAAAACCCGGACCACACGGACCGGCATGGACCGCACGAAACAGTCCGGCACGCGAGCCCGGCACATTTTTTAGTGCAGGCAGAAGAGTGTTAGATGAGAAGAGATCAAGTCTTGCGCCGGACGTGGTAAAGATTTTTGTTTACAAAAAGGATAGGGATCAAGTCTAAAAAAGACAACAAGGGAGGAAAGAAGATGACTCGGAAGGTGAAAACAATCCACAGATGACAATGAATAGTTCATCAGAATCAGGCACTTCAACCAACGACGAACAACAATTATAAATAAAATAGTGGGTAGAATTTTTTTATTTTCTACTTTAAAGATTTGTTTTTGGTTTTAATTTTTTTGTAATGTGTTGATGCGGTTTGTTCAGATTTTTTAGAGAGGAGTCCTCTCAAATTATTTATAAAATATTTTTTTTATTAATAAAATTAATACGAGGTACCGTCCTCTTTTTTTTTAAATAACTAAAAAAAAGAATTTTAAAATAACATAAATTCTTTAATTAAAAAAAAAAAGTTGCACAGACATTGATTTATGTATGTTACTTGTCTGTTCTGGTGGTTACCTCACCATCACCACTCACCAGACCATACGAGCAGCAGGCAGCCAATCATAAACCATAGTAATCAATAAAAAAAAAAAAAAAGATACACCCCACAAACCCGCCTGCCAGCCCGAACCGCCCCGAACCTGCCCCAACCCGTGCCGGTCATGTGTTAATTTTTTTTAAGCCCGGACCCGGCACGGCTTGCTCAACCAGAGTGCCGGTTGAGTGCCCGATTATTCAGTGCTCGACCCGTGTTAAATCTATCCCGAACCGCCCGGTCCACATAAATGACCACCTCTATCTACAACTGATTTTCCAAAAGACTTGATGTTTATTAATGCACAACTGAATTTCTAGATATTAGATATATAACATGTGAAAATTGACATCATTTATCTGAACAGAACCAATATGATTTGCAAAAAGATTTGCAGTATTATGCAGATCTAGCTTTACGGCTAATCAAATTAGTGGGAATCAGGTCAAATCATTGTGTTCTTAGGTTGGTTGCGTGTTATGTACAGAACATGAATTGGAAGATTAAATTTAATTGCGTTCTCTTTCAATATTAGCCGATATCCCATTTAACTTTTTTGTGTGGGTGGTTAAATTTTTTCTGCCAATTTATAAGAATCGACCTAGAATAATACTCACTCAATTCTAAAATAATAGTTGTTTATAACGTTAATGTGTACAAAAAATATAATTAGATTTATTATAGATTTTAAATTTTTATATATTAAATAAAAGTTTAGAATCTATATTTTTGTTTGACATAAAATTTTAAATTTAATAAAAATTCTAACTATATTTTTTTCACCTTAATATACGTTTGAAAACTTAAAACAACTACTCCTTCCGTCCTTTTTTAGTTGTTATTTTTGAAAAAAAAAATTGTCCCTAATTGCTTGTCCAACTCTTTTTGCAAAACAATTTTACAAAGGGTTTTCCAAAGAATACCCTTATAGTATTATTTCCAATATTTGACTAATTCAAACATACAAACAATTGAATTCAATTAAATGCAATTATGAGGGATAACAATGGAAATATAATGTCCAATTAACATTTTTTTAAGACATGTGTTTTTTAAAAATGAACAATTAAAAGAAGACGGAGAGGGTATTATTTTAGAACGAATGGATTATATGCATTTGGAAACTTCTTGTCACTAAAAGTCATGCAAGTGTTTGAAATTTTCTTCTAAGGTTCACATCTCTTGAATATGTTTTTTGAAATACGAGCAGGTGATAAATACATAATAATTTAATTTTTCACTATACATCATTTTTATTAGAGTATACAAATTACAAGTATTGCTATACAAACTGTGTAACATGCAGAAACCAGAAGGATGAAAACTCATTTAAAAATAAATAAATAAATAATCTTTCGCCTGTGAAGTTTAAACAGTGTATCACAAGGGCAGTAACTAAAAAGAATTACTATTTATTGAGAACAGATGGAATTTCAAAGTGGTAATAGGAGCACTCTTGCAAGTACATTCTGGTATAATTTAGTTGTTGAACCATTTTTTTCTCAACAATGTCTTTGTAATTTGATCCAATAGCGTTCCGTTAGATAGGAATAGATTTGATAAATACTGATGACTCTCGGATAGAGTATTGGAACGGAAAGATCCATTAGATAATGAACTAGTGGTTCAAAACCATTTCTGACGATTAATCAACAATTCAAAGTGTTTTTCTTGCGTCTTCTTAATAAACCAGCGTTTATATATAGATGTAGGAGGATCTGTTTAGGAAATAAGAAGTCTCTTTGACATCTCTTCATCTGCAAATAATTCTCGATGTAAAAACACAGAGACAAAGGGCTGATCTTTGAATAAGAAAAAGAATGGATCTGCGGAGTCCCAAATGAATTGGTTTACGAGGCAATAGGAGTCCCAAATGAATTGGCTTACGAGACAAGAGTAACAAGGGTTTTTCTAGTGTGCCCATGGACACAAACTAACAACTACAGTACTTTTTATAAGATGTCAAATTTTCATTTGTTCCCTTCTCATTAATAATAATGGTCTCCCGTATATGCACAAAAATCTCCACCAATAAAAATTTGTAAACTCATAAAAAAGTAGTTGTTAAAAAGACCCTAGTAACAATAATACCCAGAGCTCTATGTTTACTAAAATTCGATACGAGTGTCAAATTTGAAATTATAAATTTAGCAGAGATCCGGAAGCTTCTGGTACAATAAATGATGTTCTACAGGTTACAACATATCCAAGCGAAGGCTTAAATGAAGGCCAAAACTCTGGTCTAAGAAGCAGGTGCTCGTGGATGCTTGTTTCGAAGGTAATTCAGACAATTTACAATTTTTTACATTGCAGAGTATCAACCTAAACAAATAAAGGAATGACATACCAAACAACCCAATAGCCTACACATATTATTACGAATTGATAAGATAAATACCCTTCTTCGAGTACTCCAAACATGAGAATGGCAAGTTAAGAATGTCCTCAACTTCAAACAAGTTGGATACAAGAGTGTCTAGAACCATAGCCTTATTGAAGACACTATTCCCCTTCCTAAAACCTCTTGAGACTATAAGAGATGAATTACAAACCCAAGGCACCAATACGTTGAAAGCCAGTCCATCGCTACTGTTTCCTACTATCACATCCTTGTATGCTTCAAAGACACTTTTGACATATTTTCCCATTAGTAGAAGCAGCTGACAAGATAAAGTGTCATCATCAAACAGGTCAGTATCAGCATGAAGGTTCACCACTACTGTCCCATGCTCAGGATGTAGCCGGTTACTGGAAGCATTAAGAAATGGAGATTGTGGGTCCCAAAGCTTGTGCGGGAAGATATCTTCTCCGTCGTAGGCATCTACAAAGACCATGTCATAAAGTTTTGTACTGTTCATAACAAAATTTTCAGCGTCTGACTCGTATAATAGGAGCCTTTCATGAATGCCCTTCCACATCACTTCATCCATGGGATTCAGTATAGGATTTGCACGCCCACCAGACGGGCTCATAACTGAAAATGATGGAAATGCCATTGCTTTTGTTGAAGCAGATATAACAACAGGGTCAATTTCGACTATGTCAACAATAATACCTGAAGATAATACTTTGACTATGTCAACAATAATACATGAAGATAATACTTTGTCAGTTTCAGAAGAAAACTAACATTAATGTGATACTTGCATATAGGTCTGATTCTTTTGCAAAACCACCTATAAACACTATATACAAAAAGGATATAAGCCATCTACACAATTTATTTTAGTGGCAATCGTGGTGATGTATGTTAATACCAATTTTTTAATTAACAGAAAAAGTCAAGAGTCACTCTCAATTACTCCCCCAATCAAACATAATTATAGCATTTCTCAGACTCAGATTTGGTACACTCAAATATTTTGACATAATTCATAAGAGTTGATCTTGAAATTCAGTACGATCAAATTAGTATCACTGTAGCGCCCCCAAACCTGGTCATCTGAACCCGTGTCGGTGCGCTACCGCAATCACCAATCAAAATCACGACCACACTCCTTATATTGAAAATCCCGTTATTACAACTTCACAAATCATTACATGCTAGCCAAAATTTATAATTTAATGAAAGTCATTAAAACTAGCTATTCCTCGAAATTCTCAGGTTACACTAGCTACATACCCGTATCACCTATGTCCTGGTTCGTAAATACTTGATCAACTGAAATTTTAGTTTAAAGAAAATAGGTCAACCCTAGAAGGTCGAGTGATTGCACGTGTATAAAACCATATATGTGTACAGGTCATGACAAAACATTTAGACATGTAATCACTTTCAGAAAAATCAAAGGACACCAGCGACACGAGTCTCTCTTCCTTAGAGCAAATCCAATGCTAATGTTAAAATAGATATAGCTATTAATATAATATGAAATCAAAAAATACATTTTGATGTTAAAATAGAATTTATGCTCCAATGCATGATTTTAAAATAAAACCAAATAGTTAAAATAGAACCAAATAGATATAAATTGAAAATTTTAAAATGGATTTCATGCTCCAATGCATGGTTTTAAAATATAGAACCAACAATAAAACTTGTTTTTATATTCATTTCCCTTCAATATCCCAATTGTATGGGCATGTGGCAGTTATAACTACATCATAGAACCAAGTATAGCATTTTTTCTATTTTAGCATGTGGCAATTATAACTAAATCATAGAACCAAGTATAACATTCTTTCTATTTTAACACTTTTTTTAGCATTGCATTGGAGTGCTATGTTCTATATTTTATGTTATATTATAGAAATAACATCTTATTTAGCATTGCATTAGATTTGCTATTATCTCCCCAACAAATAGAGTTGTTAACCTCTACTTAATTTAAAGGGACATTAGACTGAAGACTTAAAGATTATAGCAGTACCTTACACAAGACTCTTCAATGGTGCGTAAAACATGCAGTGATGCAACTATAGAACTAAATGGGTTCTATTCTCTTAAATAGCACTAAGCACACTTGGCACTATCAAAATAATATTTATTTGAACAAATATATCAAGCTACTAATTGTGCTGTCACCACGTATCAAAATTTCCTAGCTGAGTAATTCTTTAGTCTGCCGAGCCAATCCATTCCTTGTGTATATCTATTTAATCCTTACATGTCAATTAACATTTTTCATAGCATTTAGACTATATACAAGGTACGAACTTGGTATACTAACAATATCAAAAGGACCCATGCACTAGTTTATATGAAGACTATTTCCAATTGTTATAACTTTGTCTAATTAAATTATGTACCATAATAGACCAACTTGCACCACAGTGGCGGACCCAGGAACAAATTTTAGTGGGGGCACAACATATAAATAATAACATAGAACTAATGAAAGATGTAATATTACAAGGAAAAAGAAATAACTTACAATCTAAATTTGTTCCCTTCGAGTTTTCATCTTTTGAAATCGATCTATTACATCTTCATTTGTTACTTCAGCAAGGACTTCCTTTTCTATAGCTGAAATAAGACAATCACTCAAAAAATCATCACCAATTCGATTGCGCAAATCTGACTTCACAAGCTTCATTGCAGAAAAACATCTCTCTACTGTCGCGGTTGCAACTGGCAAAACTAATGAGAGTTTCACTAGTCGATACACCAAAGAAAAACAATGATGTTTTTTCGTTTCAACCAACACTCTAGCAAGATCACTAATGCATCATTCCCGCCCTGTCTTCCAAAGTGATCTCTAAATAAGTAACAACACAAACAATAGGCTTTATCGGCTTTTACACTATACTCCAACCAATTCTTATATTTTTCATACCACTCGGGATTAAAACGTCTATCTTTATTTCCAATCTTTGTTTTTGGAAATTCATGTCCAAGTGGTTGACAAGGTCCTCTAATCAAATATGCTCTCCTTATTTCGTCTCTTTGATCCGGATGATATTCTATAATTCTTTTTCTATCGCAGGGATCCCACGGAAGGTCTTTCAAGTCATTTTTTTAGGGATTAGAGGACTATAACTTGGTTGAACAATATTAACATTTTCTCTTGAGGATTCTCCACCCACATTACTAGTATCATCTAAAGTTGTAGACAACTTTCTTTTAAAAAATCTTTCCATTTATATCTGTCATTTGTCAAATAAACATGCTCAGATTTTGACACATAATAACTTCATTCAAACATAAAAAAAATTCAAACTCAAACATATTAAAATTTCAGATATCACATTTTCAGATTTTATCACAAAATTACAAATGTTACACATAAATTATAAATATACACTAAAAAATAACAAACAACAACTAACTCAAATTTCACAATTTATTAACACAATATATAGATATACATACGTTATATACATAAAAGGAGGAAATAAAAGAACTTATACTTACAGAGAAGATTAGAAGATGGAGGGCCTGGAGGCTTTAGATTCTTAGAATGAACAATCAACTAATTTAATCTATAGCTTCTTGCTCTAAATTTGTAGCAGTCTTTTTCAATTAAAATGCTAGGTTTTTGTCTTATTTGTTCCCCTTTTCTTCTATACAAACCGTGTGTATGCTGTATGCAGTGTGTTTTATGAATTGGGTGTAAAAGAAATAAAGAATACTACTACATACATGTAAAATTTATTGGATTGGGCTTTGGGCTGTGAATTATGGTGAGTTGGGGGCACATTAATTTAACTAGTAGGGGCACCCTATATTGGACCAAAAAAAATTTGGCTACTGGACTAAATTTCGTTGGGGGCCCATCCCCAATACTATATATGTGGGTCCGCCCCTGCCATCCCATGCAATTCTACTAATATATTCTTTTTTGAAAACTATTGTTCACCCCATGACGGGCATAAGCTAATATCCATGCAAACAATTTTAATAAGAAAAAATATATCATTTAGGCCTTGTCATGACCACAATTATTTTCTTTTCTCGTATTTTTTTCTACCTAAAAACATGGCCTGATTCACAATTTTAATAGGTATACTCATTGTTATTAAACGCGATAAGCGCATTGAAGCGTAAAGGTCTCCTGGAGCGTAAGCGCAACGTGTTGATTTATCGTAGACGAGTAAAATAACATATATACATGGTATATAATGTAAAACATTATAAATTTAAAGATAGGAAGACATTTATAAGTAAAACTAAATTGTTATATATAATAAATTAACCAAATTCATCACATAAATTCAAAGTCTAAAATAATTTTAAGTCAAAAGACTCAAAATAATTAAGAAATGCAAAGTTAATTTACTATCATTTCTCTGTGCTCTCTGTTTTAATAAAACAGTTTGGTTTTGTATTTAGGGTTTTATATAACCTGTTTCTTTTTAAAACAACCCGGTTAAACGGATAGTCAAAACTGATTAAATAGAGCGCTTCTGCCTCGCTTCTCTCACTGGGCTTATCGCCCAGAAGCAAAAGCGCTCGCTTCTTTCCATCGCATCGCATATGCGCGCGTTTAATAACATTGGGTATACTCAAACAACAATCATTGCGTCAAAATTTGGAAACAATTAGCAACTAAAAACGATTCAAGGACATAATAAATTGCAAACAGCATGAAGGATGAGAGATAAATGATCATGAGAATAAACAGTTTGTGTGCAAACTACGAAGATTGAAGACAACAGATTAAGTAGACTGGTCAAGAGAGAAGAGGGAAGCGAACTAAAAAAATACGGAGAGATACAATGCGTATAGAGATAGAACTTGATTATAAATAAAACAGAATTGATAGAGAGGGGACTAGGATTTACATAAATCAATATTGTATTCTCTAATTTTTAAATTAAATACAATACATTTATATTTGCAAAGAGAGAACATATAACTCTCTAACCTTGAATCTTATCTGCCAGAAAAAGTGGTAGGGTGCCACCACTATTGAGATCATAATCACACGACTTGATGGAAGCCAGCCCCGAAGATAGCATACTCTTCACATCTGTATTAGACATTATGGATCTGTTACTAATCTAGACAACATGAGTAAGCTTTTATTTTTCAGTTGACAGAGAGAGGCTTTTAATTAGAACAGATCAAGACAAAACTATTAACTGAAGCAACAACAGTACACAATATGAAGTTATTTCTAATGAAATCATGCCAAAAATACCCAAATCTGCATGATCATTTAAAGCATCGAACTGGAAGGGATTTCAATATATGATCCACCATATTAATTTGTAAACTATCAAAAAGTTAAATTGTACAAAAAAATCAAATCTTACATGAAATAAAATAAATAAAACTTTTCCAGTAGAATCCAAAGCATAGGAGGAATATCCACTGCTAGATAATGGCAATTCATCCCAGCTTGAACTCCTTGAAGAACAAAAGGTAACAATAAGTTTAAAATTTCCCTAAGGCGGATACTATACAGAAAATGCACAGGAATGAAGAGATCTTATTCAGCATGAGAGTGGAACACTGAGCTAACTTGGAAGATCATAGGAGGAAAAAAAATCAAGAAACATCAAATTACAGTTCTATCTAGTTTTGTCTTTTTTGGGGTTGATTATGTTAGGCCATGTGGAGATGTAAATTAGCACTGAGCTTACTTTCCAAGGACTCCAAAATACTTGAAACACATATAGTTGTCCAAAAAGCATATATCATCATACAAAGTACAAAGGTGCTAACTATTGGAGCATTATTTGAGTAAAAGCTGCCAAAACAGATATGAACTAATGAGAAAAAAATTGATATATGTGATAAATTTGACAATGCTTTACAACTCTTTTAGCACCCCTTATTAAAGATACTCTATGTAAGAATATTACATTATAATAATGGTTGCAAAAAGTATAAGGAAAAATTCAAGAAATTTACCTGGAACAGCTAGACAATGTGCCTGCTGCATGCCTGCATTAAGTATACAGATCCAGCATCAGATTCCCTACAAGCAGCCATTATCTTAACTGTGCTTTGGCGTGTTTCTCTATTAAATCGAAGAGCACTCCACTGATATCCAAGAATCATGAGTTTTTCATTATTTCCGCAGCCTGGATGTATCTCTGCATATCTTTGTTGAAGCCACTTCTCTTTTTCGGGCCAGTAAGCTCTGCTCTGCAACAAAAAACAATGGTATTCAGTATACATAAGAAAATGAAGAGACGGGATGATATGCATAGGGATAGTAGTGAAGTACTGTTACTTTTGAAACTCCTTGGTCAATATTAGTAAAATTTGTCACCATTCATATATTTACAAATAAACAGTTCAATAGGAATATAACCTGTTCAATACCTCAATACGTGGAAAATCTTTTATTTTTTTCAATATCCCTCAACTCTCCTACATCCTTGTATTTCCCTTCAATTTTGTTCACAATCTTTCATTCCTACCTCATTCGGTTCACTCCAACCAAAGGAAGAATTATTATAGAACTAAAGGCTCATTTTTTAAATCTGAATGATTATTTCTGAATAATAGCAGTTAATCTGAATGCTGAACAAATAAATAAAATTTTCTGAATGATAATACTTAATTAATATATTTGAGAATTCACATAATTTATTTGAATAATATTATATAAGTATATACATT
Organism: Oenanthe sinensis; assembly: GCA_028671895.1. Lineage (NCBI taxonomy): Eukaryota > Viridiplantae > Streptophyta > Magnoliopsida > Apiales > Apiaceae > Oenanthe > Oenanthe sinensis. The sequence continues at coordinate 26,478,576 of CM053813.1, read as the reverse complement.
TGTTATTATAATTATATTTATTTGATCAATAATAAATGATAAGAAATAATAAAGAAAATATAATACTATTTGAAATAATAATTTATTATAAATGATATAAAGCGTATTTGTAATAAAAATATATTAGAATTATTTTAAATTATGTTTCTTATTCCATATGATGATAACTAAATTCAATAATAATATTAAATACTATATAGAATTAAATATATTACATACATGTGTATAGGTACAGCAAGCTAGTGTTTAAAATAGTCTCCTGAACCATTGCGCCATCGCCTTGTCCAGAAGTTTTTGTAAGCCGTCCAGCAGATAAAAAAGAAAACAAACAATCTTAACAGCTGAATGGTTGTATATATTTCTGTTCAGCACTCATCCACCAGTTAACAAATGACCCCTAAATGTTATTATCGTTCCAGTACTCTGCTGTCTTGACATGAGATACCTGTGTTCAGTAACTTGTAGTGTTATAGCTATCGATATTGACGATCTATTTGTTCATTAGATGAAAGAGACCATGGTACAAACGTGACGAACAGGCTATTAACAAATATCTATTCATTCTTCTCAACACAAAGATTTGACTTTATCATTTTCACAATTTTATTTCTTTTCTTTTTAGATTAACTACTCAAAATGAAGGAACATTTCTTTTTCATTTTTCGGAATAAGATTCAGGACTAAAAATTTATTAAATTTGAACATGTATGTAAAATTTTATATGAAAAATTAACTTAAAAGAAATATTGCATAAATTATGCTCTTTAATAGACAACAAATTGATATTAATATTGATTCAAGTCAGAGATATAAGTCACCAACGATATTGATTTTCAGCATCATATTCTTATTTCATTTATAAAACTTAATTTTTGTGTACATTATATTTATTTTCCTTTTATTTATGAACATTATTTCTGATATAAAGCGGAAATCTTTCTCAATGTAACTTGTTCATTAAACTAGCTCTTATCGCGAACCAAGGGCTTGTTCTATCTTCAATTTTAAAGAAATCAATTGTTATTAAAAATATTTATTTTTGTAATTTCATACTAATTTATATACTTATTAAAGTTATAGTATATATAAAATATTTTTAAAAAAGTATTATATGTACCTAACATAACAAATATACTTGGTAATATAACTTCACTCATTTATTTATGCTTGCTAATTAAATTGTGGTCATTCATGAGTTAATATATTATTTGAATAATACTATTTAAATAAGGATGAGATAATATAATACTCCATCCAATACATTTTACATGTCATTTTGAAAAAAATACTTTAAAAAAAGTAGGTAAATACTTTGTTTCTTTGACAACTCCTAATAATTGCATTAAATGTAACTGAATTGCTTGTATATTTTTTTGTAAAAAATAATTTCATAAATAAAGTGTATCAAAATACAATTTTGATTGAAATAATTCTTTCATTTAATAAAGTTTATCATCTAATCGAAAGACATATATAAGACATTTTGAGACGCTTAAAAAAATAAAAACTCAAACTCTAAGAACTTAAAGTCTAAAAGAAAACTAACATAAATATCAAATTATAGTTAGAAAGTAAAATAGTCGAAATATTTACAATTTATTTAAGGGTTTTGGTTAAAAATACCCATTTTTTAAATTTTCATTATCAAAATAACAATTTTGAAAGTGATGGGTGATTTATAACGAATAGGATACCTATCTAGTAATTGAGTATCTCATTTCATATAAATTACGCATTTATGAGTTGGCTATCTCAATTTCTTTTATTTTTTTGGATACCCATTTGCCAATGGAGTATCTTATACAAAATGAGATACTCAATTATTAGTGGGGTATCTCATTCATTAAAAATAACTATATATCTAAAAATTGTTATTTTAAACTCAAAAATGGGTATTTTTATCATTATTTCTTTACTTAATATTTCTAATTGTGTCTCACACCCCACTTCATTTTAAGTGTTTTTCTCTATGTACCTTAAAACCATGAGAGTAATAAACAAAAATGTTTCTATAAATATTGTCCAATAATTTTTAAAATATTATCATGGATTACCAAATAATTATCCTTTCGTTAAATACCTAGAAATAAAAAATAATAATATACAAATTTAAATAATGTATAATTAATAAATCTTTGCATTTAAATGTATAATTAAAATATCCTAAAAGTATTAATTATAAAATACTTAAGTATATAATATTTTAAAAATTATATATAAATATGTAATGAAGATGGTATTAATTTAGGATTTGGCTATAATATCATTTAAAAATTTAAATGTTATATTTGTTATTTTACAATACATATTTTCTTAATTTATGTTGTGTTAAATGTTATTTTACAATTTGAAAAGTATAATTGTGATTTTATTATAAATATTTTATCTCATCGATCATTTACCGTACTCAAATACATTTATAGCGTTTTAAAATGATAAAAAATTACATATTATTTTATTATAAATATTTTATCTTAACGACAGTTTGTTGGGCTCATATACATTTATCGTATTCTAACTTAATAAAAAAATATATATGTTTTTATTTTTATGAATCAATTATCAATTGATTATAAAAGTTATAATATAATAAAATATATACGATTTCGACATAATTATAAATAATTAAATATATAATAATGTATAGATATTAATGGTGGAAAGAAAATAATAAATATTAATAAAGATATTAGAAAGATAGTATTTAATAAATATTAATAAGTATATTTATGATTAAATTTGTTTATGTTGTCCTATTAGATATATAATAATACAATACTCTCTCCGTTTCATAAAAAGTGACGGTTTACAAAAATTAAAAGTCAAGTTGATTCAACTTTGACCATTTATTAATAATTATTGTTAGAAATAAAAATTATGAAAAATATATCATTAAAAATATATTATATCAACTATTACAGTAAATTTTTATTTTTGTAAAAATATAAATCAGTAATATTTAATAAGTGGTCAAAGTTGAATAAGTTTGACTTTTATTTTTTATAAAGCGCCACTTTTTGTGGAACCGGGGGAGTAATTGATAATAGGTGTTGATCTTTTTATTTTCTTGAATAAAGATAAGATTTGCATACATATTGGAGTATTTTTTTTCAAATGTGGTATATCCTTGCTACATGTGGGATACCCGATACGTTTCGTTGGGTGCAGATATCATTTTTCTAGAATAAAAATACATTTATTGCATGTTCGAGACATAAATGATTATAGAAATTAGCTCAATAAATGTTTACGAAAATATATTTCAAGTTCTAGAAAAGTTTTAAAAGTGTTACGACAAGTTCAACAGTATCTTATAAATATTATAAAATCATGACTCCTTCTAATTTAGGAACAACAATTTTAGTGTCAACTCCAACAACAATCTTTATTCTTATTTCTCATTATTATTATTATAATAAATTTGAATCTAATAATGAGGGAAATGAGGAAAAATGAGTGAAAAAAGGAGGGGAAAAGGAGAGAAGTAAATATTTTATTCATAAAAATAAAATAGGGGATAGCTAGTGGAGACCTATTAATAGGACATCATTAGTAAAATTTAGAATTTCCTATTGATTTAGAGAATCACTATGATACTGTTGAAGTGGTATTTTCTATCATATTCTTTATTTTTGAGCTTATGACCTCATTTAGGGAAGCAGTTGCACTTGCTCTAACATACTCATTTAGCAAAGCCATCTTTCAGAATAATTTTCTGTTACTAATCTAACCGTTATCACTCTACTCCTGATTTGTGTGATTATGTTGACACAAAGTTATAGAGTAGTGTTGTAGCGGTTGGTTGTTGGATAATCGCTCATGTTCACTAGTGAATTGTGATCATCATACTTATTTTCTGTGGAAACTTGTATCTTCTTAGGGTGATTTATGTGGTTCAATGAGTTGCTGGTACCTCCATATTTTTTTATAATTCAGCCCAATATGATTTTTGTGCATCTCTACTGGGGGTGACGTAATCGAAGGGCGTGCATTCAGTTCGGTTAATAAAAAATCGAATCGATTAACCGAAATAATTTCGCTTCAGTTTATCATATTTTAAATTTCGATTTGATTTTTGGTAAAAAAAATTTAAAAATTTGATTATTCGGTATTTTAGTTTTTAATTGCATTTAACCGAATAACTGAAATAATAACCGATTTTTTAAAATATTATAAATAAAATAATAATTAATAATTAATTACTACATATATTTCAATAATTATTTTTCTTTCTTTACCTCTATTACCTCACAATAATCACTCACTAATATTAATGAAACAAGCGAACAGTAGCCATTGGCCAACCATAGCTTCTTCCCTGGTGTCTTCGTACTTCTTAAGCTCAAGTTAATTTATTATGCAGTACAGGTTTGTCCCTAAAATATGAACTCAGAAGATAATTATTATACAAATAGAAGTTCAATATCACTCCCCTAGAGATGAATCTGAAAAAGATGCCTAAAGTTAACTGAAATTGTACGCAAATAAATTAACCACATGAACGGCCTAGTAGAGTCTCATGTGGGAAACATAATCAAAATATATTCAAATTTTTAAAAAAATTTCATTAAAATTCAATTTTCGGTAATAACCGAAATTATAAATTCAGTTCGGTTTAAAAACCGAATTAATTTCGGTTCGATTTTTGGTTGGAATTTTTTGCATATTTCAGTTTCGATTAACCCAAAAAAAATTCAGTTTCGATTAACCGAATGTACACCCCTAATCTCTACTTGTCAGCATAGGTTAAAAGAATTAGGTAGTAAACATTACTGCATCTCACAAACACAACGCTTTCATGGTTATGGATCACGCAATATCAATTTCTTTTTGGTGCAAGTATACTGAATTTAATTAAGTCTGCAGATTATAGTTTACCATTATATAGGCTTACGTATTTGCTCTTATATTCTGTTAACATTTTGATATATCTTACATATGTCAATCTATAACCTAATTACTGTACAAAGGAACCAATCATTCTGCAAATTAAAAAGATCAATGCTCATCATATAATAGCCAAGAGACTGCAATGTATGATTACTATAATGAAGAAAGAATAAAGGTTGTCTACATGAAGCTCTCATAGTTTATATATCTATAGACAACCATGTTTTTACACAGGATTGATTCTGATTACACATTTATGAAACCTCTGGCCAATATTACATAATAATAGTAATGGAAGTTAAAGCGTCTTGTGGTATGTCAAACAACACTGTATAGAGACAGTTACAATACCATTCTAGTTTAAGATATGATGTCACATACCACTTTAGAACAATTTGATACAAATATAAGCCATATACAGAGAAATCTTGAGCATATAAACGAACTCCAGGCATTTATTTTTGTGTCGAGGAGGAGATAACCTACCTATTTTCTTCAAGCAACATACAGGCTTTTTGTCAATTGCTTCACCTTGACATGTATGGAGAAATATCAGCAACCAAGTGACAAGTGCAAAATCGGCACTCTATACTTGTTGAACAAAATTTGCTTCATTAATTAGATTAAACGAAAGATGACCTGCCAAGTGTCACTTGTTAGGTAATATAGTGCACCATAAAAAGAAGATTATGGATGTGTGAACCTATACTTTTCAAAACAAAGCCATCAAGAATTGGTAAAATGCTTGGCGGTACTGTTATCAGCTTTTGGCATTTAGTTTTTCTAGAAGAATCTTGTTTAAAATTCCTGGATTCGCTTTGCCTTTAGATGCTTTCATTATCTGAAATAAGAAGTCAGTATTATAATGAATGTAAAATAGAGTCTTAACAGGACAAAGGAAAACAATATCGAAGTCAATAACCGGAAAAACTATTAAGCTCAGTTATAACTTCATACCTGCCCAGCGAAAAAGCCTTGTAACTTGGTCTTTCCCCCACGGTACTGTTCCAGCTGCTTTGGGTTATCCGCAATCACTTTATCAACCATTTTCTCTATCTCAATAGGGTCTACTATCTGTTACGGAATAAAAAATATTGGTCCAAACTATTAGCTTCTAAGAGGACATAATTTGATCACCCAAATTGACGGGCTGAAGCCTCTCTTCTATTAGTGATCATTAAGCTTAAACCAATTCATTTATATTCGAAATAAATTGAGAGTTCAAGGATGGTCACTGAATTCATTAGCAAAAACCATGAATAGCAAGACTATCGTAAATTGTGTGAATAGCAAAGGGCGAAAGTAGTTGCCTTTTAAATTAAAGAACTTTGTGATTGTTTTATAGTTACTATAAGACAATTTAAAAAAGCTAATATAAGACAATTTAAAAAATTTGAAACTATAATGTTGAAAAAGCTTGCCTCACTGTTAAAAACTTTAAACACTTTGAAACCTGTCCCAAACGAAAAAATAACTAATAACCAAAGCTGTATCTATGTTGTACAAATCTATAATCCTTCGCAAGGTGAATAAACACAGTCCAGCAGGGTCTCGTCTTTCTTTTTATTTAATAGTGAGAAACTGCAGCACCTGAAGGTTTTGAATTAAGCAGCCGCATGGAGACAATCCTATCCATTCCTCATACTTGTACAAACATTAAAAGGATAATATAATTAAAAAAACTCATCATCAATTTTAGACTTCACAAATTCATAAATTCACTTCTTTGAACTTAAAGACTTGCAATTTGAAAGAGAAGGCTAGTCTCTGAAGTAAGTGAAGTCACTTGCCTGGACCAAATCCTTTTCTTTTATAAGTCCTTGAACAGTGCCGCCTTTGGCCAACAGCTCAAATAGTATCTGAATATGCCAAAATGAAAAGAAGCTGATAGTAGATTTGAACATATAGATATGACTAACAAATGGTTAAAGTAGGAATTATACTTCAAGCTTGGGTCCTGTACTCCTGTAAGTAGTTTAGACCAATGTCGCAATTTAATACATGTCTAGTCATCATATAATAGATATATAATCTATTTAAAATTTAAGCACATTATTCTGCAAAACTTGAATAACAAATGAAAACTACCTCTTTTCCGATCTTTCCACTTATGGTCCCAGATTTTATTGAACGAATCAACTCACCCAACTCTTGAGGGGTAAGCTTGACATCATTGATTGATAGCTTCTCATTTTTCAAGTAAGCAGCAACATCACCCATTATCCAGTTTGCAGCTAGCTTTACATCAGCTTCTTTTGCAATAGTTGCATCGAAAAAATCTGCCACCTGAACCATTAATCATATTGGCGAAAACCATTTACTGATCATTTTTAATACAGGTATACTTAATTTCTATAATACCATAAAGTTATTTAAGCAAAAGCTAGGACAGGCAAAACTAGGAGTGAACATGGCAAGAAGCAACTCAATGCAATACTACTAAATGAATAACAAGCTACGACAATAAAGGCACACACCATATGGTGAGGCTTGCACGTGAGTCTGACATGTCTAATTGCATTTTGTACAACATCTAACTAAGAGATTATTTTTACATATATTTTAAGAAACATATGATACTTCTCATACAGAATGCACCAACTGCAAACGTAAGAGTGAGTTGTGTCCTATTTTTTGAAAGAATGAAAACATATCTATCTATAGTTCTATACCATCTATACTATAGTATGGAAGCCGAACCGGAGATCTTTTAGAACTTTTTTAAATAAAATGTATTTAAGAAATTGTTAAATGTAATTATTTTACTAAAAATACATGTAAATCTTATTATATGTTAGAATATAATATAAGATCCTAGTAATTCGGTCTCTTAAAACCTTGAGATTTTAGGAGAACTGGTAACTTAACATGGTATCAGATCTCCAGTTGGCAGGGAATCAGGTTCGACTCTCTACCCCCCCCCCCCCCCATATTCTCATAATTTATTATGGACACGAAAGGCAAGTTATTGCCCCCAAAAAGATGGGCGCCCGTGATCCACTCTTCAACCAAAAAATGGGTTTTGGAGTGAGAGGGAATGTTAGAATATAATATAAGATCTTGGTAAGTCGGTTTTAAGGGTTTTAGGAGAACTGATAACTTAACATTAAATATAAAAAAACTAAATATTTTATAATATATAAAATTTTATATAAATATGAAAATGAAAAAAAATGAATTACACAGATTTAAATATTATGATTGGGTGATAAAAGATAAACTTTTAGAAATAAGATCCTGGAAATATGCACCACAAATTTATTACTTATAATAAACTTTTTAAATACAAAACAAGTTATACTTTATTTGAATATAGAATCGCCAACTCTTGTATACCTAAGGATATGACGGTATCTTATCATTTATTAGTAGTGGTTGTATCACACCTTCAAAAATCCAATTAAAATATTCCAACACTATTTTGCACGAAAAATATAGTAATGGAGGTCAGCTTCAGGCACGAATATAATTGCATAAACTAGACTTACATCCATATCATTGACAAGAAAAAGAACGTCCTGCATGCTTAGTCCCATATTCTCATATCTTCTTCGCTTCATCTCTGGAAGCTCAGGTAAAGAATCACGAATGTTATCAACATATTTTGTAGTGAGGCTAACTTCAGGAAGGTCTGGTTCTGGAAAATAACGATAATCTGCAAGCCCTTCTTTTTTTCTCATAGTAACAGTTTTCTACGAGTATAAGAAAGGTTAAGTTATAAAAAGCCTTAGTAGAACACTAGAACCCAATATTTAGTAACTTAACTTTTTATGCAGCACTAGAAATACTCATATAAAACTAGGGATACCTGAGCACCTTCCTCCCACAGACGAGTCTCTTGTACAATTTGATTAGCTTGTCCTTGGCTGTGGATTAGTTCCTGTCTTGCAATCTCAAAGTCAATGGCTCTGTTCATAGCTGAAAATGAATTCAAGTTCTTTATCTCAACCTGTTGACGCAAAAAGAATGATTGAAATTTTACACCGAGGCAAGTGGCAATCATTAGGGGGAAAAGAACCGAAACAAACTTCAAGGTATGCTTTTAAAAAAAATGAAAAAGAGAAAACTTGTGCCTAAATTAAATATCAGTACAAATAGTTCACCTTATCTTCTTACATACCTTTTTTCTGTTATTAACATTATTTTCCAGGAATAAGGAGAGGGGGGTATTAAACCATGACCACTCATATAAGATATAACTCATGCAGTCATTGAAATGTATGACAAACAAGATCCTTACTTAGCTGTGTATTATAATGTTATGTTGCAAAGGAAACAACTTCGGTTCACAATTTTATTACAAATGACAAATATATATATATATATATATATATATATATATATATATATATTTATTTATTTATTTATTTAGTTCCATGTCGTACAGAAATCAACTGACAAATGTTCACATAATGGATTATGAAAAATATATAAAATACATATACTACTGGCAAACAAAGAAAAAAGAAAGAATCCTTGATTGATAGAGTTCAATATATGTAGAATTTAATACATCTCAATGTTCAAGTATATCCACAAATGTCAAATTAAATGTTCTAAATCCATCTAAAAGTGGAATGTTTGATCAGCTTTATACAATATCATTTTTATGCTTATTTTGCAAAATTTTCATGTTGCAAAAGATAATGAAACCTAATATCTTCTCACACGTATAAAATCACTTGATGCATTTCTTACCTTCGTTCCAAACTCTATTTGCCCCCATGGTCGAACTGAGACATTAACATCACAACGCAGGGATCCTTCTTGCATATTCCCATTACTTATTCCCAAATATCGCACCATCCTTTGCAATTCGGCTGCATACTCTGCAGCTTCTATTCCAGTTCTCATATCAGGTTCAGAAACAATCTCAAGCAAAGGAACACCTGCTCTATTCAAATCAACCTGCATAATTATTATAATAAATACACAACTGACAGAAAATTCATGGAAGTATACTGTTATTGCAGGTTATGGCACTTAAAACACAACCTGAGAAAATACATGTATACAAACAAAATTATGAAAATAATTTAGGTTCTCATTCTAACTACCCACCCTAAAAAATTACAACACCGAATATATTTCCATTATATACCATTAATCACTTACTCCAACAATTATACCCCAACTACATTATTACAAGCTTAACCAACGGTATGCATAGCGGTAAAGAAACGGTAATTACCTGAGAAAAGCTCCCATTACCAGTATGAAGCAACTTTCCAGCATCCTCTTCCATATGAACCCTGGTAATTCCAAACTTCCTATGTCCTCCCCCAAACTCAACCGGAAGATCCAAATCAATATACCCACCAGTTGCAATAGGCACATCAAACTGGGAAATTTGGTATCCTTTCGGTAAATCAGGGTAAAAGTACTGTTTCCTATCAAACTTCGAATTAAATGACAATTCACAATTAAGTGCAAGCCCAAGCTTCACCGCATACTCTATAACCTTAGAATTCAATACAGGCAATGCCCCAGGTAATCCCATACAAATGGGACAAACAGTAGAGTTTGGTTGAGTCCCATAATTGTAAGGACAACCACAAAATGCTTTCGTCAATGTCGATAACTGAACATGGGTTTCTATACCAATAATAGCCTCATAATCTTTAGCAACCTTAGAAATTTTTTTAGATTGTGTTGAAACCTTAACATTAGGCTGTGATTTCTCTTGAGTTGCAGTTGGGGTTTGCGAGTTTTTCATAGTACAATACAAAAAAACATGCTTTCTTGCAACTAATGCAGAAGGGTACATAGAAAATGGGCAGCATTTTACCCCTCTAAACAGTGTCAAAGCCATCTCTAACAGAAATTTAATCAAACAGGTGGTGAGCAATATGAAAAGGGCACCTAAAAAGAAGGAATTTTAACACAAAGAAGCATCATGATTGAGTCTTTATGCAAATATTATAGAATAGGATGTGTAAAGTTTCAACTTTAAGCCAAATTAGTTGAGAAAATCATGAAAAAGACTTGAAGAAAACGGCATGAGTGAATGTGTTGGTTAATGGATCAGGAGGGATATGAGATGTACACCACACCTCTCATTATTAAATAAATTACTTGACCAAAATTTGTTTTAATCGATTAAAATTAATCAAATTAATGGAAGAAGTTCAAAAATTACAAAGACGAAAACTTTAAAAAAAATCTAATTATTATACACAAGTTTTATTCGAACCCCAAATTTTTTTAAATGAAGATAAATTTAAAAATTAAATCTTTTCACAATTTTTCATTCCAATCATAAAATATATTAAAATATACTTGCTTAATTATATAATAATTAAATTTGATTATTGTTGAAGCATTATTACAGAAAAGAAATTATCTCTTTGCAGATAGTGTTAAAGAATGAAGACAAAGGACAATATCAGAAAAATCAAGTCGGACAAAATGCAGAAATCAACTTCCATAATAAACCAACAGACTCAGAGAAAAGTTAGTGACCCGCTGACTCTGAAACCGTAACATCGACTAGTTCATCAATTTCAACATCATGCAGTGAAAGGTGTAAGCAATCGATTAAACTATATACTTTAGCAATGAAAAAATGTTTTCTAGCACAACGACTTTATTGAAGAGAGGCCTACTGGCTACTGCCATGCATCCATGTAGAATAGAGACTGTGCCACTGGCCTCCACGACTCTCTTTGCCTGGTAAACTCTCTCAAGAAGATTAATCATTTCAAATGGCTCCAAGATCTGATAGATGGAAAATAGTGGATGAGCTACAGGGAGGGAGTACAATATAATATATTATTATGAAATTAAGCAAGCACGATCATCTGCGAAAGGGCGAGCAATTGATACAAAATTGATACTTATAACCAGTGTTATAAGGAATTAGACGGTGAAAGTACATGGATTAATCGGATAATCGGGGACTAATCAGGATCAATTTAATATTATTTTTTTATACATAATATAGATTTAAGTAAGTATATAATAAAATTTTAAAATAAAAGAGAACAAACTTACCATTTAAATAATTGAATTTATTAATAAAAATAATTTATATATATTGTCTAAATTTTTACCGATTAATTCCAATTTTTGACTGATTAATCTGATTTATTCAATTTTTGACTAATTTTTACAAAAAACATTTTTTAACCCGATTAGTATAAAATCCGTTCAGAAAGTCACTGATCAGCTATTAATCTCAATTATTTGTATTCTTTCTTTATATTAAGTACTACGGAGTATTGTTTTTCATAAACATGAGCTCCTTGTGGGCACATCTATCATTTTACAGTTGAATATCAGTCTTATATTTTATGCTATAATGTATAAAGCTGTATACGATGGTGGACCCAAGAGAAATAACAACATTACTGTAACTGATACCTAATAGAAATCGTTTTAACTTTCATACCTCTACAAAACCACTTGAACTCCAGAGGAAGAGGAATAGAGTACGGGTTAAATTCAGGTAGTTCAAGTGGTAAGGGCGAGTGCGAGATTGTGTGATTAGTCGGATGCTCTTAGTTCAATTCTCCGTAAAAGTAATTCGAATTTAAGTGGATGGTCTTGACCGTGAGATATTGAGCTAATCATCCACTGAGATTAGTCGAGGTGCCCAACCCGGCACCCAGTATAACAAAATAAAATGTTGTAAGCATAAACTTATTTTACAATGTTTTAACATCCAAAAAGAAATTTAAAAAAAAAATAACACGTAAATAACAGTTACTCCCTCTGTCCCTAAATAGTTGTTCATTTTAACTTTTTTCTGGTTAAATTGACTAATTTTTTACTAGAATTTAAAATTTATTCTTTTACAATTTTTAAAAACTAAAAACTATATTTTAAAGTAGATTATATATACTTTTTAACAATATAAAATTTTAATTTTTTTCAATTATATATTATATTTAAATTACAGTCACGTATGAGTCATTTAAAGTGGAAGGGGATGGAGGGAGCAACATTAAATACAAAATCAAGGACCAGGCACCCCTGCCTCCATTCTGCATCTGCAGCTGCTCTGAGGCATTGCCTCCTGATCAAAATTTGATATTCTAGTCTTTATATGCATCAGAGTCACTACCTAAAGAAGCCCCTGAATCTATATATGTCTCTGCATTGGGGTCTTAATCCGTCTCTGCATCTTAGTCACTTACGGAAGTCGAAGTCCCTGAATCTGTCCAAAAGAGGCATAAAATAAGTTTCCTAACTATAAACATAAAATAAGTCACTTACTTGAAATACATATCAAGTCTTATATACAAAGATGTAGAAGATATATAAGAAGATATATCTATAGAGTTACTGCATGTGCAACTGCTCTGAGGCATTGCCTTTTGATCAAATTTTAATATTATGATTGTGCTTCATCTGCATTGGAGACCCTACCTGAAGAAGACCCTGTATCTGAATCTGTCTCTGCATCGGAGTCACTCGTGGAAGTCCCTGAATCTGAGTCTGTCCAAAAGAGGCATAAATAGTTTTCTTAACTATAACCAATTAACCATATTCATATCAAGTCTAATATAAAAAGATGTTGCAGATATACAAGAAGATATTTCTAATACCGCTAGAGGAAGATGAACCACCACTAGAAGTGCCATATCTTCTAACCACCAAATTATTATATTTTTTGGCCGACTTCTTTAACTTCTTTTCCTGAAATGGAAGCACCACCACTGACTCCATTCCCTGAACACAAACCAAGCTAGGCGGGTAACTATAACAACTTCTAAAGGTATAACGGCTGCTCCAAATAAGCTTAGTTTCTCTTGTTTTGGGATCATAGAAATACAGTTGGTCATTTTTAACAATCAAAATTTCACCATCATTTTTAAAACACTGTAACAGCAAGTGTACTCGGTTACGAATATCTATGAGTCCAATACTGTACATCTTACTCCAAACACCACAATCAGATTCCTCATCCAAAGAATACATATCTACTAAGCCATCTCGATAATAACTTTCATACACCATCCCAAGAAGACAGTCCTTGATATTGACAAGACTGAATTTATGCCAAGTGGAATAGTCTAAAGGTAAACAAGGCAAGGACATCAACTCATCTTTTGTCAAGACGTAAATATATGCATGTATGCTATTTGTTCCACCTGAAAGCACACTGTTTGTATAGCTCCAATAAGGAAGTCCTTTGACAATGGTAGAAGGAGCCATTTTGAAGATATTTATTCCCACCATACTTTTATCTGAAATAACTTTTTTAGGGACGATCACTCGAGTCCAACTAGCAGACTACACGGAGTAAATATAAAGATGCTTTTTTGAAGACAACCTCGGAAGATAGCACACTATGACCACCTTATAATCGTCTACCACATGATCCCAACTAAATCCTAGAAAGTATTTATATTCCTTACAATCATGATTTGGAAAATTAATTTCCTTTGCTTGACCAGTAGCCGGGTTCCACAATGAAAAATCTGTTCCAGAACCAGAAGCCAGGCAAACTAAACCATTAATGGAACCAAGCAAGATTTCAGAGCGTAAAGGGCCTACAGTAACGGCAATTTCACGGGACCGGGAAATAATAACTAGTCCATGTCTGGACCAATGTCTGTGACCTATAAGAAGATCTTGGTCCTGGACGGACTGTTGACGAGTAATGTGTGATTTTACAAAGTCAGGGCTGGATAAATTATGTTTCCAGGATTTACAATCCATTCGGAATCTTACTAGATATTTTGCTGGTATTCGAGTCAGTATGTCACATAGTAGATTATATCATCGGGTGCTACACTAGATATTTTGCTGGTATTCGAGTCAGTATGTCACATAGTAGATTATATCATCGGGCAGCACCACATTATTTGTTCTCATCATCACGCTTCTAGATGATGCAATCTGGAGGTGTTTTTGTATATTTATTGGAGGGCTTTGTATGGAGTTATTTAAATTACCTGTCGATGCACTCTGCTCTTTTTGCTGCTTCTCCTTCTCTTCGTTGTTGTCTGCTCAGTGCTCTGAGATGAGATTAGGGTACGTTGGACTTGGACGCAAGAAACAAAAACTTTTGCTCACATTTTTTGGCAAACAGGATCATATTTATAGTTAAAGCAGTTGATTAATTATTGGGTTGAATTTTAAAATATTAGTAATTTCTTAACTATATTTAAAATGTCACCTTTTTTTTTCCGAATCTGTTGAGGTGTAATAATGAAAGAGAACACGAATTATGAAGTACCTACTTCTCCCTCTCCCCGTTCTTTTCTTTAAACCCTCTTCCCCCTCCCGACTCTCCATTCTTTTCTTTAAACCCTAATTTCACACTCTTTTTTTTCTATATCAGTATTTTGATTTAAATCATAATTCATTATATAAAAAAAATATCTTCTTATCAAATCTGAAATTTTTAGTCTTTTTAAATCTTCAAATTTGTTTTCGTATCTTTCGGATTTGATTCATATCATCTGTATCTGTTTTCACATAATTTATATGTGAATTTTTAAACGATTTTAGTATCTTATATGATAGACTTTTTGTACCTATATGGGTCATGACCATTTTTTATGACGTTTTAACCCTATCTGTGGTGGTTATATGTCATTTATGACAATTTCGTGTTATATTAGATGACTTTTTATTACAAATTGAAAGTTTTATGCTATAATTTTATATTATATATTTATGTTACACGTTCATCGACTTATTTGTCTTTGTTGGTTTGTTTTTTATTTTTCAGATTTAATTGGATGTGTTATTGCGTGTAGATGGAAGATAAATACGTGTAGATGAAAGATGAATGCGTGTAGATGAAAGATGAATGGAAGCAAGATTTTGATATACAACATTTGTGATTTGTAACTTATTGTCTAAAAGGTGTTATCTTTTCTAATATAAAGATGTCATTGTCTAAACATCCGGAGGAATCATTTTCTTATAGTAGTCGTAATTTAGATTACGGCCCATGAGATTGGTTAAGCATACACTTCGGTTAGATGATAAGGTTTTATGGATGAAAGAAACCCTCACAATCTCTAAAATTTTTGGGATATGTACTACGAATTGTCTATTAATGAAACGTTCATCGTTTTCGTAAAAAAATATATATCACCTTCGTATTTAAAATACATAAACATATTTTATTAAAATATAAATATAAATAAAGCATATAAAAATATAGAGATTGAGGATCCTGGGGTCGAACTCACGTAATTTTCCTGACGTTATACTCAAATCTCATGTTAAAACACGAGGGTGCTATTGTAATTTAAGAATATTATGTATAATTATAAATTTGTCATTAAAAATTTATACTAAAACACTTTATTACCATAGGAAATTTCTTGAGGTCAGCTTCAATTCCTTTTTCTCAAAAATATATACATATAACATTAAATAAAGTAGTAGTATTATAAAAATAAAATAAATTCAAATCATATAAAGAAAATATTAAAATTAAAAAATTAAAAGAATTTGATCAGTACAATGCACGAGATATAAGATAGTATTAAATTAATATATAAAAATATAAATTAAACTTATTAATTAATATGTAGATTTGAGGGTGATGAAATAGGTTATTGATAAGATTTGAGGATAGTTTATGTAGATTTGATTTTTTTCAAAGATTAAAGGTTATAACTTTCTTCCATCTTTGCCTCTAATTATTACATTAGTATGAATATGAAAAATAATCATGTTGAAAATTTAGAACTAACAAATCAAAAGGACTAATATTAGAAAATTATTTAAAAACTAGAAAATATAGACAAGAAATGTATATTATAAGGGATACTATTGACCGATTTAGTTTACTTTATCAAAAATATGTATATATATAGGTATTTAAAAAATATAAAAATATATATAATCCCTCCGTCCCAATTTAGCTGTTTTGTTTGAATTTTTCTATTAAATTGACCAAATTTTGACTCAAAATTACATCTATTATATAATTCATAAAATTATAAAAAAAGTATATTATTAGAAAATATATATAATCTAATTTAAAATATATTTTTAAATTTTTTAAAATTATAAAATAATAATCTATAAATCGCAGTCAAAATTTGGTCATTTGACCATAAAAAATCAAACAAGACAGATAAATTGGGATGGGATGGTATTTTTTAAATAAGTACTTATTTCATATGCTTATCAATTGTTTTAAAAATATGTATATATCCAAGTATCCAACTTCCAACTTGAGAGATATAGATGTAAACATAAATCTGTATAACGTTGTATACTGTTTTTTTAACCACACAGTAGTACACAGTTAGATCTTGTAAATTAATATTCTTAAAATCGAACAGAAATATTAATTTATTAAAATTATTTATTTATCCACATTTTGTCGTGAAAAGTGAATGTGGTATCTTTAGAAAACGATGGCATGAATGCATGATATACATCCACTTCTGCATCTTTCTAAGGAAAGGTATAGTCCACCTAAAAAAAGATATGTTAGAAAGAAAGAATTGATTTATATGTAGACTCGAGTCCATCATATATAAAATCAATGTGTATTATGTGTTTGAACTTCAATAATTACCATCCAATATGCTATTATGAACTTTAAACTACGGAGAGTTTTTTAATTAAAAGCTTTTCACTGACTTGGATTATCACAAACTTAGTGGCCTTGTTTGGTTGTGAATGTATATTGACTTCCCTAGGAATAAGAAGGTATGATATCCGAGTATTTAATATTTATATAAAATTCATAGGAAGTTAAAAAAATTGTTGAGTTGAAAGGAGAAAATTGTATTTTCCAGAAAGTGTAACTTATCATGGGAGGGGTATGTAAGCAATTTCTCACCTTGTGTAGGTGTTGGAACTTTTCACGAAATACTACTTCCTGTAATATTATTAACCAAACAACTTTACAAATATTTACTTCCCAGGAATTTAAGTTCATACATATATGTCTGTCAACAAAACGACCTCTTAGGCATCATTTGATTGCGTGTAATCAACTATGTAACTCAGACTTCCACGGAACTTGTATAGGTTATGTAACGCCCGAGAAAATTACGTATATTTTATAATATTTAAATATGCTTTTATTATAATTTATTGTGTTTTCGTTTATTTTTAATGCAATTATTTGTATTTGAATTTTTAATAAATAGAAAAATTATTTGTTATGTGTTATGTAACTTTTGTGTAGCTTAAAATATTTTATTCTATTTTAGTGTAATTTTTGTATCGTTAGAATAGGGTTATTTCGATTTGAGATTATCGGACACAACAATAGTAGAAGACCAGAGACCTTGTTTTTTGTTCTTTTATTTTTTTGAAATGATAAAATCCTCAAAATAAATTTATTTTATTATTTTTCGACCATTCATAATTTTTGGGAAATTTTGACATATATATTGTATTTATTCAAAAATATTTATTTTTATATTTTATCCCATAAAACTTATTTTTGAGAATTTTATTTTAATTATGGGATAATTTATCTTTTAATCAAATTAAGCCCTTAGATTTTTCAAAACTCTAAATAGTTTTTATTAATAATAAAAATTTTATTGTACTTGCCAATAATAGAAGGCGGCTAGCTTGGTAATTTGGGGAAGAACATGGTTTTAGGGTTTCAAGAATCAATCGGTTAATTCGAGGTGATAACGATGTCCGATTTTAGGGTTTTTATAGTCAAATCGAAGCTTGTGATCTCTGCTACACGCGTATAGCATCTATTTCAGTTAACTAGTATTAATTCATAAATTTGGGGTAAGGGTTCTTAAATATTCTTTGTTGATTTGTTTTGATGTTTAATGTTGATTACTCGTTTAATTGACTTACGTAGTTCAATAGCTTGTTGTCTTGTGAATCTGTATGTATTTTTAGTATGAATATTGGTGACCGATTTTGAGTTGTTGAAGTTTGGTCGTAGCTTTAATTGTTTTGGTCGGAATCTTGTACGGAACCTGTTTCTTGGTACTAGTAGTTGGGTTGTGTTGTTTATGATGCCAACAACTCGTGGGTAGTCTTTGCTTCGAGTTTTGATGTCGTTTTTAGTCACCGAAGTTATTCTCTGTCATCTTTTCCGTTCTCTTTCCGGTTGTTCCACGGCTGGATTCACGATCTGTTGGGGCTATAGCAAGACTTGCTATTGCTATTGTTTTTACTTGGAGACTATTGAGATCACCCAGTGGAGCTCAAAGAAGGCAACCTAAATGGCAAACTGCAGCACCTAGTAATTCTGGCGTTGCCAACCTTGCAAATCCAAATCTAGTACTTCTGGTGTATCCTCTGAAGTTTCTTGTGTACAAAATGTTGTTGATGAATTGTTTAGCCAGTAAAGCCAACTCTTGGACAAATAGTTATGTAGAGACTGAGTGAAGGAAGGAAGGTGACATGTAGGTTGCTTGGTGTGATACTAGAAGAAAGTACTCCAAGAGGAGCTTCAGAAACAAGCTACTGTGGGGTCCTCTCTGCTTGAAGTACTGCTTGAAATTACCAAATTCTGTGATCTTTATCTTATGGAAAGAGTTTTGGACGATGAAAGTGAGAAAAAGGTTCTGGTGGCTTTGGAAGATGCTGGGATATTCACATCTGGCGGTTTAATTAATGACAAGGTTCTATTTTGTAGCACGGAGACCGGTAGAACATCTTTTGTTCGGCAACTGGAACCAGATTGGCATATAGATACAAATCCCGAAATAATCCAACAGTTATCGGTAATTTCTTCTAATCCAATTAGTGATTGGTTACAATCACGTAATTTTAATAAATTTAGCTGCCAGAGTTGTGTGTTCGTACTTTGTAGTACATTTAGAATTGTAATAAGCATAAATCATGTATTGTGTAAGTACTTCAATTCAGATCTTTGACTCCAGACTACCCACTAATACAGATATGGAATATATATAGAAGTTTTTAAGTAGTTAATGATAGACCACACTGGAAGTAACAAATTTGTTTAAGACCCTAAAAATAATCCCGAAATTTTTAAAATAGTTTCAATTCCCTTATTTATTTATAAATCTAGATTAATATTTTATTAAATATTTAAGGATCCAATAATTATCCGGAATGGATAACAATGATCCACTTTGACTCGAATAATATTTTAGAGTCTACTTTTATTTATTTGACTGATCTTCAATTTGTGAGTTTTATCTGCTATATGATTTATATGCTTACTTGCTTGTTAATTGATACTACTTAGTTATTAATTATTATTTGAAATTCGTTATTGTTAGACCGCATGGGTAGACACTAGAATCTAAATTAGATTATTTTATTTGTAGATCCGAGCGAGTTAGTAGCTAGAAGAGAAGTGTAGTCGACCCATTCCAGCTTAAGACATCGTCTATACCAGGTAAGTATTTTCTCCTTGATCATCCTAAACACTTTTATTTTACTGTTTCGATTATTCATATCATGATAAATAGTTATTGTTCGGAATTATTTATGATTCCTGTTTTATTCTTTGCATCAGAGTTACTTGTTATTCGTACTCTGAATATTGGAAGTTGATTATAATAAACACATCATATCCAGCGAATTATTGTAGTAAATAACAAGGATATGGTCTGTATTTAAAACTAAGCATACATTTAAGTTTGGATGCTCTATTGGATTGAAATTTATCACGTAAGAGGCCCGATGTATGGGGTCTAGCAATTGCAGAGGAGGCCTGATGTAAGGGTCCAACATTTTTAAGGAGGATATGGTAACCAATCCGTCTTCTTATAGGCTAACATTACTTGCATATTTGGTACCCATTATGAATCCTTGTTATATCTATGGGTATAGAAATGTACTGATAGCGATAAAGGGGTCTTATTACTTTTGAAACCTGATCAGTGTGCAATAGTATTTATTGGTGGTATCCGATCCATATTGTCATCATGGCTATTATATATTTATTTTGAGCAGTTGATTCATTTTGATGACATGCTGCATTGTTTCAGTTTGAGATACACTGTGATTTATTTACTGTTCAGTTTTTATAATAAACTGTTTTATATTTCGTTCTCTATACAGATCTCATATTCTAATTACATTTCGATTGTTCATATACTTGCTGAGCATTTCTTTGGCTCACTCTTGCTTTTTATCTAAATCCTACCAAACTGTCAGTATGAGTCATTCCAGCAGTTCTAGCAGGCATAGTGAGAGACAGGTGTCGGGACCGCTCAGTTCTCGGGCCTCCCAAGTATTTAGTTGTTTTAGTATGTATATAGATAGTGCTTGTAATAAAACTGAATCTAGACTTAAAACCTATCCAGACTTATGGATTTGAGTTTATGGATTAGGAGTGGGCTTGTAATAAAGTAATTGGATTTACTTTTAGTTTAAGCTGCTTAATTTCATATTATAACATGTTAGCGATCCTTAGTTGTTGGCGGGGTTAATGCGCCTCTGATTTATTATTTTATTATTGTTGGTTGTTGGCGGGCCAGTGTGCCTCTGATTTATTATTTTATTATTGTTGGTTGTTGGCGGGTCAGTGTGCCTCTGATTTATTATTTTATTGTTGTTATTGGTTGTTGATTGGTTGGTGACCCTCAAATTTAGACCCCGAATTTGGAGGACGTCACAGGTTACTATTTGTATAATTTTTAAAATGAACGAATGAACTTATACTTCCTAAATATTTAGGATAACGGTAAAATACCGTAACTTAGTTACCTATCTCACCCATAACTCACCTGTGGTCACCACTAGTTATAGTGTAAACATACTTAATCCATTATATTTTATAAATAATATTATATAATTAAACTTTTATTTATTTTTATAGTAATATATATTATTTTATTTATTTATGTTTAAAGTAAATTATAATAAACATATATTTTCTAAACAGTGTTGTCAAATATATATATATATATATATATATATATATATATGTTTTTAATCTTTTATATACAAATTTTAAAATAGTTTTAATTAATTTTGTATCAATATAACTATTATCACCACTAAAAATAAAATTGAATGTTTGAAATTGTAAATATTTATATTTTTAATTTTCAATATTTATAATTTTTTGTAATAGTTTATAATTAAAATTTTATTTATATTTACAATAGTTTATAATTAAGTTTTATATGTTTTTATAATAGATATAAATATTTTAAACTACAAATTTTGAATGTTTTAATTTTTAAGTTTTCATTTAATATCTCTATAAAAGTTTATAATTAATTTCATAGATATCTTTATATTAATAAAGTTAATATTAATATTATTATTGTAATTGATTTTTTTAATATGAAAAAAAATTAAATAAAAACAACTATGTAAGTTGAAGTTACAGTGATAAATCAAACGCAAACTTTTAGTAAATCTTGGAATTTTACAACGATAACCTATTTGCTAGGAACTTAAAGTTCCTGTGTAACTACAAATACTGATAACAAATAAACGAGGCCTTAGTACATGTTTGGTTTTATTGATAAAATCTGAGTACATGATTTCATAATTAAAAAACTGTTTATCTTTTTAAAATATAAAAATAGGGGGTTGTTTGGTCTAGTTTTTAAAAATAATTTCACAAAATAAATAACATGAAAATAGTTTTAAAATTTTGAAATAAAAAATATGAATATATTATTACCTGTTTTCTGGAAACAAATAACAGAAAATAATATATACGAAACACCCCTTTAACTTTAAATACCAAACACCACATTTAACTTGATGCACGACTCGAGTCAAGAGTGCTTAGCAGTTCAAACATGTCTCCTATTTTCTGGATTCAACTATGACATTATGAGATCATTGAAGATTCAATCCGGTCTTAGTTATTTTTGTATCTCTTGTCGTCTTAGGTGCTAGGCAGGGGCGGATTGAGAGGGGAAAAAATTACTTATATATATATCCAATGGAATTTGATGAAATAATACTGGCCATTGACGATCAACTTGATAATTATATTATAGATATGAGAAGTCACAATAATTTTATTGACTTAAAAGGAGTTTATGATGTAACTCAAAAAATGGTTTAAAAACAAAAAGATTTGGGATTTCCTTTAGTTTATATGTTACTCAAACTAGTGTTAATCTTACCTATTGCAACCGCGATAATTGAAAGGGCATTTTCGGCTATGAATCTCATTAAAAGTGTGTGTGCTTCAGAATGCAATGAGAGACACCTTGTTGAATGACTACAGGATAATTTATATTGAAAGAGATATTTTTGAGATGATAAGTAATGAAGAAATTATGGAGAGATTTTTAAAATTGAAGAAAAGAAGAATGCTACTATGAGGTAAAATCAATGATATTGTGTTTTTTTTATTTAAATTTATCATATAAGTTCGTATATAAAAACTTTGATCCCCTCTATTCGGGTCATGGCTGGTGTTGGGTTCGATTCTCGCTTATCCCAAAATTTGTTAAAACATATATTTATTTGTAAGGCATATAAACTCAATTAGTCAAAGGAAAAAAAAGTTCTACAAAACTCGTTTGAAAAATTATTCTAATATTTTCTTTAGCGTAGGGCTCGCAACTCTCTCGATCGAGACCAAAATATCCGTCTCGTTTGGTTCTCCCATAATTTCTTTGAAAACATTTATATATTACAAGAGATGAGGATTTCATATATAATTTATCTCCTGTTTTCTAATGATGTTTCTGTTTCTTTAAGCCTTTAATTGGTTGATACAAAATATGTGCGGAACTGCAACAAAGTTTTTTACACCGACGCAATTTTTGTAAAATCTCAAGGCGTTAGATAAACGAGTTTAACTAAATCCTATTATTTAATATATCTTCACTTGAAAATCTATTTTGGATTGAAAAATGAATCAATGAAAATTCATCCTTTTTTAAGCATAATCTGGTTTAAAATTTTAATTATTAGTTGAGGAACTCGGTTCCTTTTTCAACCCATCACAGTACAATATTAACAATCTCTTAGAATTTTAAAGCGTTGAATCACATTATTCTTCATCGACACGCAAGTCCATATTACAAAATCCCGAGATCGCCAGAGATTCCATCATGTGATCACAAATGATCACAAAAAAGAACTATAGATGAAAAAATACAAAGAAAAAAATCAATCTTGAAAGGTTATGAAAAAGATATACAAATCCGACAACCTGGTAAATATCAAAATATAGATATCATAAAAAAGAGAGCTATTATACAATGTTTCTAGAAACTAACTAAGTTGGCATGTCTCAACATTCTTTGATAAGCATAAGCAAACCCAAGTACGCAAAAGCAAAAGAGATCAACTAAAATATTAAATTATACTAAATCTTCTTATCCTAATCTACATGACATAAAATTTAAGTTTAAAATACTCGAGCTGAAAAGTTGCAGTAAAAAGCAAGCACTTCATTTTGATGTGGAGGGAGAAGATATCTTCTTGTAATGCCTTTAATATGCCATTTTGATGACTATTCTAACCACTATATCAAGCATGCAAACTCACTTGAAGAAGCTTTATATATATATATGCGCACAATTTTCTCTCCTTTTTAAGATTTCATTCCATCTATCAGTACACGATCGTGTTGCCGTGTGTTTCCTGCATCTAAAATATTATTATTAACTGATTAGTAGGAATCTTAACACGATCGTGTGACGATTTCGTATCATTAGCAATGTTTTCAAAGTAAATTTCAGATTTTTTTCGCTAAAAATTGCACGCTGTGTTGCCTACTTGCCTATGAGAAGTCCTTGTATTACAATATACAAACCGTTTCGATTATGGGATTTGAACCTGGTTAAATTTCATGGTCCAAACGGTCTTAATAAATAAAATAAATATTATCTTTACTAGTGACGGAACTTGAAACTTGGATTCCATATCTATAATATTATTAAAATTAAAAAGTAAAAGTTTGATGATCATAATATTAATAAAAAGAATTATAATTTTTCACATTCTACCGAAATTGGAAATAAATTTTTTTATTAAATTTTGAAAATTAATCGGGACTTGACGGTAGATTGCTCCCCCTAATTCCTCCTGATCGGAAAACATCTTGTAAATTATGTATTAGTTACTGTTGTGTCACTAAAACAACTGCTCCACTGTCGTATATTTACATGAATAATATATAGCACGGTACCCAAAATAGCATCCAAAATAATATACTTACAGACAATTCGATGGTGATTAACCCCGTACGATCTCCTTAAGAAGCAAGCAAGACAACACATGCTTCATCTCTATTGGTGTTGCAGTAATTATCAAACTTAAATAATAGGCCACCTATGCCACCCTCGATTCTTTATCTTAAATATTTTGATATTTGACTATTATTCTTTGTCTAGATGCACAAGCCCTATGGTACACGTGGCTTTTGTTTTACTCACTTCATAAACAAATATACTCTCTCATTAATTGATATGATACATATATAAGAGAGGGGTTGAATTTAATGGAATGGAGTACTCTAATTTAAGTATAAACAGGAGATTTATATATTCTAATTAGTTTTCAGATAAAGTTCTCCACAACTTTTACTTCTAAGAAAGTATATTTGTTTATAAATATATTTTTTTTTACTCGATAGTTTTTTTAGCATTCGAACTCCTGCGATTTTATCTCTTTTTTAAAAAAAAATTAAATTATACAAACTTTATTTTGGTTTTTAATTTTTAGTTCTTATTTTAGTGGATACCATTCTGCCGTATAAAAAAATTGTGCCCGGGTATACTAGTAATTTCAAATATTAACATTATATGGTATTTTGTGATATGTACTAGTGTGACAAGGAGAGGGGATAGGGAGGATTTGATGCAATGAAAATGACTGATGGAATGAAAGTATTAGCCTTTTGAGCATATATAAACAGGTTGTTCATACCACACAGCACCGCACAGTGAAATACGGTTTTTAATTTTAGTGTTGCGATTGTGGATTGAAATTTTGACAAATCGCGCGGTGCGGTACAGATTGCGGTTGCGGTTTAAGATTTTAGTAATATGGTTCAAACCGCACCGCACCGCACTACAATTATATATATGTATTATTTATAATTACATATAACTATCATATATATATATATATATATATATATATATTATATACCTTTTTAATTAGTTATAATAATTTGCTTACGGATTAAGATTAGAGTTAATATTATAAATTTATTAATAATGGTATATATTTTTTTCTTACAAAATACATGTTACGATTAGTTGATTATAAACTTTTTTAATCTTCATTATTATTTTATTACCTTCTAAAATTCAGAATGTTTATACAATTAATGATTTATTGTATATTGAAAATTATATATATTATAGAACTCTATGTTATAATAAATTTTAATCTTTACATTATTTATATTTTTATTTAAAATAAATATTTTTAAAATTTATAAACCGCATAAACCGCAACACAACACACCGCAATTTCGTTTTGTTGTTTACACGGTTTTTGATTTACGCGGTACAGTTCCAGTTGCGGTTTGAAAATTTGACCAAATCATGTGTGGATTGGTTTGCGGTTTTAGGAAAAAACCGCAAACCAATCCACACATGAGGTCTTTAGGAATAATGGCAGAAAATATGGGTTGGGGAGTGATAGAAGAAGGGTGGAGAAAAGGACCTTGGACTGCTGAAGAAGATAGATTGCTAACTGAGTATGTCAAGTTGCATGGCGAAGGAAGATGGAACTCTGTTGATCGCCTACAAGGTTTGTAAACTAATCGATTTCTGTCCCAAATCAACTTTAAACATATATAATTATGATTCTTTAAGGCTAGAGGTGCATACATCATGAACTTCATGCATCCTGCGGGAGACTTGTGCTCTGTGTACTACCATTAATAGTTCTATTGATTTTGTAACATTTTTTTGGGATTGTTTAGGTTTAAAAAGGAATGGGAAAAGCTGTAGATTAAGGTGGGTAAATTACTTGAGACCGGACTTGAAGAGAGGGCAAATCACTCCACATGAAAAGAGTGTTATTCTCGACCTCCATGCTAGATGGGGAAATAGGTAATGATAGAGTACACACATGCACGCACACATATAGTATTACTTGATAACTAATTAGTATATATTTTTTCAATTTTAGATGGTCTACAATTGCAAGAAGCTTGCCAGGAAGAACGGACAATGAAATTAAGAACTACTGGAAAACTCATTTTAAGAAAAAGAGTAAAATTTCACCTGGGGACGCAGCAAAGTCCAAAGCAAGAATACTAAGAAGGCAACAATTTCAACAGCAGCAACTTTTGTTGCAATACCAGCAGAGGCAACATGAAGTGGACATGAAAAGGGTCATGTCCAATTTACAAGACGACAGGAAAGAGCAGATGCCATCTCTGCCTCATCATCAACTAATAATGAAGCCACAAGACAGCATAGGAAGTTCAAATACTTACCCACATACAGCTGATCATGATCAAGAAAATGGATATTCGTCTATGGCTATGATTAGTTTCAATGGCTATGCGTCTGTTGCTGACTCCTCGAGTGAACAAGATTTCTTTTGGGATGGCAGCTTGTGGAACTTGGACGACTTTCAGGGCAATTTTAGCGCTGTTTCTGCAGCAACTAGAGCTACTCTGCAGAGGTTAGCCACTCCTCTTCTATAATTTTTAAACTGCTACTATTTTAAGGAATTAGTACAACTAGCTACTCAACCAAATCACAAGCGAAAAGAAAAGGTTTTTTTAATCTAGTGGAACTCTTTTATGAAATGCATTGATCGTGCTTGGTGCACAAGATTCCTACATCAATACGTTCTATGAGAGATCCTAATATACTCTTATGTTTCCACGGTTCAAATCGTTGATGTAACGTGTAACAAGGAGAGTCCGGACCATCATGCCTTTTATGGCCTTCCTTGTACGAGATGCAATAAATTTCCATTGATTGTGGGCTCTGAATCCCGTCAGCTACTCTTCAACCTTGTATACACATATCAGTACAAGGAGGAGGAAGCCTCTAGTTCTTTATTGTACAATAATTTAGTGGAATGGATAATGTTTACCTGAATTATTGATCTTGCATCGAGTCAAGTTATCACAGTATTCGACTCATGGTCTATATTTGAAATTTTAATTTATTTTTTTTCATTGTTATCTCATTTGAAAGTTCAAGACTTCAACCTTTTAATCTCTATTTAAAATAAAATTTACTAAAAATATAATGTTATATTACATTTATCTTGTATGCCCTTTCAAGTACTGACAACATGATCAACTACTTCAAAATCAGTTTCAATAAAGAAGTAATATACCAAAATGACAATTTTCTAGCAGTATCATCCATTCATCTTCTGTCCCTTTAGTAGGAACTCGATAGTTCAAGTCTCACTAAAAACATGCATGAATAAACATATAAAATTCTCTTTAAAATCCTGTTTTCCATAAGAAATGTTCAAAAATCCTCGCCTTTGCAATATGAATTATGCCATTGACAAATTTCAATCATAAACTGAATCAAACAGTTAATTGGTATAAACGATAACCCTTTAGAACATTATAAATGAAAATAGGTAAAACGAGATCAAAATGGTATCCGAACTGTGACAAATGTGCCCTCAGTTTCAGAAGAGGTCTATTAATAACCGATTTTCACCTTTTCTCTTCTTGAATCTAGTTTACATCAACTGCTCAGGATAAAAGAAAAGGTAAAACATGTTGGAAGGAACTAGCAGTTTAACAGTTTTCCCAATGTAACATTCTTCTACTTTGTCAAAAGATGTTTGGCAGTGAACCACTCCAAAGTATGAACAAAATTGGACCAAGGTAAAACCTAATACTCGTGAAATTTTAACATTTCAGCAACAATTATTATTTTATAAACTACGTGTCTCTCAGCTTCAATCAAATCTACTTTTTACCCATTTACTAAGGTAATCTTCACATCTGCATCTTAACAAACCTTAGTTTGAAACTCAAACGTTTTTTCACTGTTTAATAATGGCCGATTACGAACTTTAGGTGCACAATCATCCTCCAATGAGTTTTGACCATTCGTACTCTTGTTACTAATAATGAGGGTATCACCATTTTTTTTGTCAACGTAAATGTGAATTTATTAACTGAGCTCTCTGCAATTGTAGTAGCCAAAAACTCACTCAGACATGTTCATTAAGGTAATGAGCAGGATAGTTATTAGAGGCTCTAGCCAACTCATATATATGCTAATTGATTTACAAAGAATAGAGAAACATCTCTTAAATCAACAAGAAATTGCTTGCATTCTTGAACCGCTATCCCAAAGTTTGATCTGAACTTCAAATAGCCTAGACTGCAGCAAGACAATCTGATTCAAAAACAACATCGTTCCAGGCTTGTGCTTTGATCCAACTCAATGCCTCTTTAATGCCTAGGATAGTAGGATCTCCACCATTTCTGGGGACATTCTCCCAGCTGAACACTTTGTCATAACACCCAATATAATTTCATTGTGGTCTCTAACAATACACCCCATCCCATGCATTCCTTCAGCCTCGAACAGTGCTGCATCGACATTTGCATTGACAATTGTTTCATTTGGATTTTGAGCTTTCTTCCCTTGATTAAGTTGCTTTTTTTCGAATGTAACTACTATTTCTACCCATTGATTTCTTGCCAAACTTTCTTATTTTAAGCCTTCCACGCCCACAAATACCACCAACTAGATTACAATGCTATAGATAACTGAAAAGGTAAGAAATAATTCGATGGAATATTAATAATTGAAGTTAGAAAGGTATAAATTAAGTCATCTTTTAGATATGAGTTCATACTACACAAATACATATCACTAAATCAGAAGAACAGACACTCTCTCCCAAATTAGTATAGTAGTATGGTATTGCAAAAAAGATCATGTGCTTTTGACAGTTTTTATATATGTTTCTGACCAAGCACATTCTTATCCTGGCCTGCTTTTGGGCACATCCCAAAACGCTTCATACTAATTATTAATAGAATTATTTGGGTGCTTATATCCAAAAAAAATTGACCACTTGATACAAGACTTGGTTCGACACCTCTACATCTCTACATCTTTTAGGATCAAGCTTTTAGGGTCAAAGTAATCCCAATGTGAGCGGATTTGGTCAGGGAGATGGTTGAAATTGCGGAGTGCTCTTATTGGAAATGTAGGGTGTAAAGCACAAAAGTTGATCTTTAAAGATTTTAAATCTATAACATATATGAAATGTTCTTCTTGCAATAAGAACCTAGCTTTCATACTGTATAACAAAAGACCGAAAATTTGTGCTAGAAAACTCAGATCATGGATATGGTCTATATTATTTCAAGTTTCGATATTACAACATCTTTATTAAATGCCTTAGAAATACATTGTAATTCATTAATTTGTTGACGCAGCACTCACATTGAAACTAGTGAGGAGGTGATAGTATGCTATTGATGATCATAACACATTTATCATAAACCCGTGCACCATTTTTAATAATTGTGGATGATTCTTCCTTGTTAACTGAGGTGATAGCAGCTAATCTCACAGTTGCCATGTGACAAATCTTTCCCATATTCACTAGTTGTTTGCAGCAATAAGCAGAAGTATTTTCCATCTCGAGCAAATCATTCCTTATTTCGGTACCACAATAGGTCGACAAATTTTCTCCACATTTTGCTACAAACTTCTTGAGTTCTGGCAATAATTTATCGTTGTACTCGCTGTTGTCAAAAGATGGCGATGGAGTACGCGATGATAGAAATATATCGTTTTCATACGAGAAGACGAGGCGGGAGGGAACAAAGATTAAGAAACTAAACGAGAAGATTGCAACCACAAGTGACATGTTTGTAGATTTTGTTTCATAATTTAGTATTGTTTTGATATGAACATTGTGTTGAGAGAAGGGCTATTTATAAGATGGCAAGTATGCATACTCGTTTTGGTATCGCTTCATTTAGTGCATTTAGGGTTTTGCTGATGTTATGTAACAATTTAATGTTGCAAACGTAAATGTAAGAAGTGTGAAAATGTAGTCTCAAATATATAGATTGTTAGAAATGAAGACTTAATTGGTCTAATTTGATAATTTTGGGATTACAGTTTTCTATTAATCTAAATTAAAAATACACAAAAATATTATTTTATCATGGTTAATGGTTTATCAAGCTTATGATTCCCTTAATCACCCAATTTCAGTGTAATTGAAATAAGGTTAACATATATAAATGAAGAGCGGCTAGTTTTAAGATGCTTGAAGAACCGACTCCAGAAAGGAGCTGGCAACCTACGAGTATGAACTAAAGTATGCGCATATTTAACACTCTCAAAACCACAGCAAAAAAGAAACACACATAAAACCATGAATTCATTTACACTCCCAAAACCTACTTTTGTCAGACATGCCCAATAATTTAATTTAATTTTTATTTATTTAATTTTTACAAGTGATCTGGGTTTATCTATAATTTTCTAGATCTGTACTGGTAAATCTGAAATTTACAGACAGTGAAGGCACCAAAAATTCGAATAACATAATTTTTCTTCAAATACTCCTTGGTATAACATGAGGTTTCCCCGAGAAATAAGGTAAACTTTCTTTATCAGGAAAACAATAGGTGGAATAAATAACTCAACTAATATTTGTTGACAAAGATGGAGCTCAAATGAATAAAGCACAATTGCTACCCTTTTCCATTTGGTTTTTTTAAACTATCAAGGCCTTCGTTTGTCATGGTACCAAGTCAAATTTTGTCTCCAATAGAGAAATAACTTCAGCAAGAGAAGATACTGTGTAATCTGGTCTATGCTCCACAGTTGCATATTCGGGAGCAGTGTATCTTCCAGTTTCATCAAGTAAACATGTAAATGCTCCAGCTCGTTTTCCACAAGCCACCTGCAATGATTAAGTAGCTATGCTAAGAAAAGTTTCGGAGACAAGCAATTACTATACCACAACTGATCTGAGTGTCTTGAAGACTATGAAGACCAAATATGCTTAAATGTATTTGAAAAGGGAGTCATAAATGCCATACTAATATATACTGCTACTAAAAGATAAATGAATAGGTAAAACCGTAAAAAAAATCATCTAAACTAGGCATTTTTTAATATTAATGCTCTGTTTAGTTGAAACTTGAAAGGAACAAACTGGAGGGAATAGAATGAAATTTAAACCTTCATCACATCTAATCCTACCAATTTAAACTAGATTCAAGAATGGTATCCAAAAAAAAACCTAGATTTAAGAATGAATGCTCCATTCTCAATCTACCCATTTTCTTCACAAACTTCATCATAGAAAATTTGCACCCTTCATTATTTTTTCACAATATCCTCTTACATCCTTCTCCCCCCGCCCCTGATTTTTTTAACATTATTCATTTAAGATCAATCATCTAACAATAACGAATCCTTTCTTGCATGCTATATACTAATCAAATTTCTGGTTTAACAAATTCATAAGATAAAGCTAATTACATGCATAGGTCATTGAATTTGAAGTCTTGGACCACATTTTGCTTGTGCATGTAATCTTTTCATACTCCTTCCTTCTCCCTAATTCTGGAGGGAAGAAAACCATGGAGGAAATGAATATATGACTACCTTTACAGCTCTTCCTTGAATAAACTTATGCTTTACATTAATAAAAGGTCATTTGTAAAATCTGAAACATTAAAATATGAATGATTAAAATTTATAAATGATTAAAAATCTGAATCCTGAATCAATAAGATTATTGATACCCAAATATAAAATATGTCTGAACAACATTATATTATACTAATTCGTACTTGTTATATAAATAAAAATGTTAACTAATTATTTGTACGCTATAGCCGAGCGATGTTAAATAATAATTTAATATTATGACTAAAATTGCACCATTACAAATAACAACTTCAATAAGATATAGGAGATATATTTAAATAATTTCAGGACATAAATTCCAATATATAATGACTCTGACAAAATAATAAAAATATATATTTATCAAAATACAGAAGTTATAATTATTCTTAAAATCATATTTTAGAAAAAACAGAAAATTGTTTGTGATATATTATTTATTAGAATACCATACACCAGGTTATATACATATATATTCTTCTGAATATATAATTCATTTATTTTCATTTATAAAGTATTCTTAGATCTTTCTATATATAATCACAAGATGATGAATAAAAAAGCACACGAAAAAAATATTATGAGGTATTTGTTTATCAACTCGCTATTGGGTACCTAAAAACAAGCTTAAACATGTTCTTGTAACCAATTCTTGTATAGTTAGGTCTGTAAAAATGAATTTTTGTACGCTAAGATAAATATTTGAAGGTGAACGATTAACATAAATTACGTTTCGTTTAGAATAAAATATAAATAAACAAACAAACAAACTTAATGTCTTATTCGTTGAGAATAAGGGTCATTCAGACTCGTTAAGGTATAAAGTATAAACAAATGACCCCTAAACCGGCTTCAAAATATGGTCGGTCAAGAAATTTTGGGATTGGCTCGGTTAA
The DNA here is from genome assembly GCA_028671895.1 of Oenanthe sinensis. NCBI lineage: Eukaryota > Viridiplantae > Streptophyta > Magnoliopsida > Apiales > Apiaceae > Oenanthe > Oenanthe sinensis. The sequence goes on along the minus strand of CM053813.1, from coordinate 26,445,356 downwards.
CATACAAAATAACAATGAATACCAGAGGAACCGTACCAGTTTCATCTATTGTTTAAGTATCATCCAATTCTACACAAAAAAATTTAGTTAATCAACCCTTCTCGGTTCTCAGTTAACATTTCTCTCTTTTGACTCTATGTGAAATATCGGGCATTTTGACTCCATGTCTCCATGCAAAATATCAGGAAAAAGAAGATATCACATTCCAATATATTTATATCATTGTTGTCACGACATTCAACTAGTTGCCGTATCACGACGCTCTACTAGTCTCCGACTAGAGTCACGACTAGTTACTAGTCCGTTTCAGCGGGTCGACTAATTTGGGCGAATAGTTAGATCAACTGGGCGACTAGTCGGTCGACTGGTACAAAATATGATTAAAACCAAGTCCAAATTAATTGAATAAAATGAATATATATATATATATATATTCTATAAACCCTAATCTAAGTAGCAACAAACACATGCTAATCTCAATTTTTCTTATTCATTCCGTTGAATTGAAACAGATCCGTGAACTGATCCATGCGCGTCTGTGCGCTTATGTATGTGTGAATTGATTAAAACTTATATATATATGTGTGTGTGTGTGTGTGTGTGTGTTAATGTGGATACTGGATATACATGTATAATATGTGTGTATATATGTATAGTCTGCATAAATATGTGTACGTACATGGAATGGAAAAATAAAAGATATGTTTATGTTTAATATATCTATTTTGTAAATAATATATATACTACTAGCTTATAGCTCGTGCGATGCACATATGTACGGGATTGAATTTAATTAATTTTTTATTTATATTATAATAATTATTTTATATATTTATATTTTTCCAATAATTAATACATTAACACACAATCCGAATTACTTACTAAAAAAATATGTTAAACTGATTATAATAATGTTTGAATAAAAAAATATTGTTATAGCCTTATTATTATGAGCTTATAACCTATATGATGCACGGATTTTATTAATATTTTATATTTTTGTTCACTGTAACAATTATTTTATATTTTTTTATTCTTTCAATAGTTAACACATTAACAGACAATCTGAATTAGTAACATACTAAAAAAACATCCGAAACTAATTATAATAATGCCAGCATGAAATAAATATTGTTATAGTATTATTATGATTTATGATAAATTTTAACTCTGGTATGAAAATTGAAATCAGTGATATTGTTAAATAAGTGATTTATATTATTATTATTATTATTATTATTATTATTATTATTTCATAATTTTGGTTCATACTTCTATATCTATTTAATTAGATAATATCAAAATTTTAAATGAGTTCAATAATAAAAACAATTTTGAATTTTTTCTTTTAGTGGTTTTAATTTTATTTAATATATAAAAATATATTTTCATTTAATATTTTATTATTATAATATTATTTATGTTTTAATAATATTTTTGTATATTTATTTTTATATTTTCAGTAGTTATTTTAAAGTTATCTAATATATAAAAATATTATATCATTAAACGTATTGATTATTTTATATTATGAAATAGTTTTAAATAATTTACATCAGTTATAATTAAACATTTTTTGAGATTATCATATTAATAATAAATTATAATTTTAATAGGATTTTAGAATAAATAATATATAATTTTAATAGAGTTTAAAGAGTTTGAGCGATGATGAAATTGAAATAAAGCGAATTGTATTTGTTACAATTATGTTGGATCTCTACTACTACTATTATAAGTGAAATAAATCATATGTATCTAATGTTTTTAGACCATGCTTACAAACACTTTTTGGAAGGTGCGAACCAACCAAATTACCAATTATCCCCTATTGCGCTTATACTATAATAGTATAGTATGCTTATAATAGTATAGTATAGATGGGAATGTTAGACTTTTGTTATGAGAAACCACATATATAAGATAAATATGTTTTAATATAATATAATTTATTATTATTCATTTAATGACTAGTCGATGGGCTGGACCTCCATCGACTCGACTTACGGACGTGGGACAACCGTGATTTATATAATTGTGATTATATGAAAAATGGTGATAAACTAAGGACTCACGTCATCTTTAAGGCTATCACCAATCATCATCACTTCATTAGGATCAAACTCCCAAGTTGAGCAGATATGCAGCAGCGGACCTGGATCTGGTTTATATGGACGGAATTCCCTGCTCAGTGCTGGAGAGAAAAGAATCTGCATGATAACCAACAAATTAAATTTTCTAATATTTTCATCAAGGAAGCATACAATTCTGATAATAGTTCAGACCTCAGAAATTACACACTTATGAAGTTCAGCCAACTATCATGCATTTTGGCTATAGGATTTTAGAGTTGAAAAGACATGAATATTTGGCCAGATAAAAGATTCCAAGTAATAAACAAAAACAGGGAACACACTATTTTTTAGCCATTGAAGACCCAAAGAAAACAGAAAGAAAGCTTATCAGTTGTTACACCTTTATCAGCAAGAAATGGATTACTGATTATTATTTAGTGTTTATCTGCACTACAAAGTTATAGAGCATTAGTCCCATTCTGTAAAAGAAAATGCATTACCAACAAATTATTATTATTATTATTACTTTTTGCAGAGAGAATTGTGAATACTCGAATTTGGATACTTGAGCACAGATACTTATCAAATTGATGGTACAAGAACCTGTTCTTATTTGGAACACGGGGACAGGGACACGTCCACGTCACAACTTTATTTAAACAAAGATAGGGGATACGATATCATAGCAAGAAGGGGTGATCTCATAGTTCTTGATCTGTGAAACATAAAACTCGAATTAAAAATGATATTGTTAAGAATTTTGCAAATTATAGATGGCGTATTCTTAAAACCTATCATATTGGAGTTCTATTATTAATATCAAGGTGATATCTTCTTTTCCTTTATCCTCATTTTCTTCTCTTGTCATTTGTGCATCCCAAGTTAATTTCATGTGGTCTTTCGGTCTTTCATATGCTCAAAATGGCCAATTCTTAATGAAAGGATATGAAGCGTTGTACTGTAACACGAATACAGCAGTCAGCAGCTGAAACCAAAATCGGACTAACAGAGTAGTAACAAAATGAATAAGGGTACTTTCTGAGGAACAAACTTTTATTCAATAGATGCAAGTTTAAAATTAAATAAAATAAAAAACGTGAAACAAGTAACACTGGTTATGTAAGAAAAGCAGATGAATTGAATCCATGGACTCATGGAGTGATAACACATCAAATTCAAGACATTACCCCAAATCGCTGGTGAAACAAATCAACTGCTGTTTTCACATTGCGAGTAATTAATCCCCTTCTGAGAAAAAGTATAAAACATGTTAAAATCACTTAACAATTTCATGAAAAGAAGATGATGCTGATGTGTTATATAATGAAATATCTAAATTAGAATGTAGTTCAAAACTTGACAAATACTAATGTAACATAGACACATGGAAATCAAGAAAAGTGTGGACGATATTAAATATGAGAAGACTGCAACTGGTAAAAACATGAATCAGACACTTAATGAGGAACTTGAAAGAAAAAAAACAAAATAGACTTTGAGGGCTCAACAAGAACAATTTCCAATCAGTCAGATTAACTAATTAGTAATTACCCGTGTTAGTCTCCAAACATTTATCATTCTCAAGATATACGTCCAATCATCTTAAAGTCCTAAGTGCAATTCGAAATTAAAGGTGATCAGCCTGAAAGACACTATTAACCAACAAAACTATCCAGAATTAGCTAGCTCTTTAATAGATTTTCTTTATGAAAATTATTCATCAAGCGCAATTTCTACTAGGGAAGAAAATTAATAATCCAATTTTCCAAAGAGGCTACAGAAGAGTAGCCAAAAACATTTTGAAGCTTCAAATCAACAATCCAAAAAAAGATATATGGGAAACGGTAAGGCAGATTATTATGATAGTTCTATCATTTTCAACACAGGTTGGCAGTACCTTGCCTCCAAATTTAGAGCTTATTGTTAACTGTTAACTACTTGCAGACAGTTGGGTCCTCCTCCTATAACATCTCTCTCCGGAGGCTTTGTCAAAGTTTGTATATGCAAAATACAACTGTCCTAGACTCCTAGTAATGTTTCATTTATGTTTTAGTCAATTATATATATATATATATATAAGTGGATGAAGAGAAACAACTTACTGGTACTACGGTAACTCGGTAAGGTTTCATGAAATATGTATGGGAGCTCAAAATATAGTCAGCATGGTGTTTATATAGAATAAGGGAGGGATATGTGTGTGTGTGTGTGTGTATAAGTGGATGAAGAGCAACAACAAATTGGTATCACGGTAAGGTATCATGAGAAATCTATGAAAGCTCACGCTACAGTCAACATGGGGTTCATATAGGAGGAGGGATCTAAGTGAACCATTTTACTCAACAAACTTGGGAACTACAAGTGCTTGAGGATAAGTTCACCTGATTTTTCGTGAGTCAAGAAATCCACAAAGTTCTGATGCACCTGGATCCAAATCGAACTGTAAAACAGTTAATTCTAAATAGTTTAAAACATCTATAGAAAAGTTTTGAAACTGTCCTAGTTATAGACTTAAAAGATATAGCATATTTGCCATAATATAGTGACCTGTTGGGATACTTATGATGGACAAGAAGAGACCTTTGGAATGAAGTTATTCTCGTTTAATTTAATGGTACATAAAGCCTCAGTTCCGGTAAGATATAAAAAACCCAGCATATTCTTTTTCGACATGGTCATTGCATACTATTCGGCATGTAGAATTTTTCAAAACAGAATAACAAATTACAGGTCATTAGATAGCCTTTTCTTTCTTAATCCCTATAGCACAAATGATGCATAATATTTCTATACCAATTTACCCATATAGGGGTGTTCAACTCAAGTACCACATTAAGTACCACCTTGAGTAGATAAAAGAAGATTTATCTTGAATATACGCAGTCAAATAACTCCATTAGTATGAGGCCTTATGGAAGAAGCCTTCCAAAAATAACTTTGTGCTAAGCCCACCGCCCAAAGCGGATGACTAGTCAACCCTAGTCGTTGACTGGTCGACGGGTCGAGACTTTTTGACACCCAAATGGGCACCCATGATTGTGGTGTATAATTGCATGATTCAATAAATGACAACACACGAACTCAATATTGAGATGGATTAATTTTGGATTAATTTTCTTGACTTTCGTCATCACTTATTTGATATTTGATATTTGCATGTTACTATAAAGTAAATATGCTTAATTTGAACTTATTACTCTATTAATTTTGATTTAAATTGTGAAATTGATATGTTTAGCAATATTATTTACTAAATCTAGTATACTAACTCTATTTTTTTTATAAGTCGCTTTGACTTTTAGCACACATCTTTATTTGCTTTGACCGAATAGTAAAAATTATCGTTTTTGAAATATTCCTTTTGTGAATTAAAATATTGATTACATATTTTCAAGCACATAAAGATGCGTGCCAAAAGTCAAAGTCACTTATAAAAAAACGGAGAGAGTATATGTATATGAACAACTTACTTGTCGATTTTTTAAAACTAGTCGCGCAACTTATCGACTAATAGTTAACCAAGCCTCAACTTGACACCATAACAATCACCATCACCATTGAGAAAATAAAGAAAATTTATATTAAATATAAGCCATCAAATAACACTATTAGTATGGAGGAGCGAAAAACAAATCCAGAGTTTAGCTCTTGGCCCGGCAATATCATACAAAATGTGGATTAATGGTTGTTGTGTGGCCCAACAATAGTACCAATTCCCAATGCATAAATTACACACAATACCCAAAGTAATTGATCGTCATAATTAAACGTAATTTAGCATTTAGCCATTTATTCTACCATCAAAATGGCATCGAAAAGGGCATTAATATATTCCAAGCACAATAAACAATTGTACAATATTGTTGAAGTTGGCCCAAATTACGAACACCGCAATATCTTTGGTTCGACTGTAATATTTTTAAATATTTTACTTTTGACTTTTTTACGCACATTTCAAATTATGTGACCGTTTAGTTAAAACAATAATTTTTAAAATTTTCTGAATAAAAATATGTGACTAATTATATAACTTACAAAAAGAAACATCCATCCCAAATTAGGCATATTAAGAAGTTGTGACATAAAAATCAAATGATAAATATAAAAAAACAGTGAGTAATGAATAGAAAGAAAAAAAGGCTAACCAGGCATGATTTGAAGGCGTTGGAGACCCTGACGTTCAAAATCAGCGATAATTCGATAAGCTTGTTGTTGTTTATCAGCATTCCATGTTTCAATATGATGCAATATATCTATTCCTGATGGATATTTTAGTTTAATTGATTGGTACAGGTCTTCTCCAAGGACTTGCTTGTACATAGCTTGGAAATCGATGACGGGAACTGTTAGGGTTCCGTCCATGTCGAACACCACGCCTCGTAGACGAGGTGTGACGGAGCTCACTGAGCTGCTGCTGCTCATTTTTGCTATTGACCAAAATGACCCTGGGTGGGGAGTGCGGAAGAGAAGAGCTTTTGGGATGGAAAGGGGCATTGATTTTATTTTTTGTGGGTGGAAGTGCAAGTGGGGTGTATTTTCATTACATGGATGTAGACATGTAGTCATGTAGGCTCTAATGCTAGTAATAACTTTTTTACGATTAATTATTTATTATTATTAGTGACATTTTTTTATTTCTTAAATATATATTTATACGAGACTATATTATTAAAATCGAAATATTAAAATCTTAGTAGTTAGGAGTCGGGTCAGTATTTGGAGCGGATAATTATTATTGGACCTAACTTTTTTAAAATTAATTTATTAACAGAAACACATTTCACATTAATTTTCTAAATAAAACATACTCTTAAAAAAACTTTTTTTGACAACCCAGGCCAACTCCCGACTTCCGTATCCAAAATAAGCCAAAGTAACTGGTCCAAATGCAGCAACGTGGGTAATCCATAAACCCACCACAAGTCCTCAAAAAATCATAATTTGTTGGTGCACTTAGTAGTCATAATTTGTTGGTGCACTTAGTAGTCAAGCCCTGTTAGTTAAGATAAGTGTTGCACAAGGGAGGGTTGAATGCAACTTGATTTATTATGAAGGATTATCGCTAACAAAAAACAAGAATGATAATTAACAAGTAGATGATGCAAACAAACTAAGCAGATAAAATGACACAATGTTTAAACTTCAAATTTTAATTTTATTAATTTTTGTTTTGCTACAACTGTCTAGAAAATAATTTCAGGTTCGATAAATACAATAACAATGAGTTTGTTAATGTTTCTATACTTGAGAAATTCTAGCTTAGTTGCATAAGAGAATTTACTTGTGAGATATGCGTATTTATACTGAAACACATATCCCACTTACAAGTGTACTTTCCCTTGTTCCTAGAACAAAGCTTGAAATGAAAACTTTGTTTTTTCCATTCAAATTTGTCTTCATTCCATTTATGGATAAAGCAGTTCTGAGATATGCAGAAACCTTTGACTCTTTGAGCATGCTTTACCTTTTGCTTGAATTATCCCAAGTTACAGTAATAGACTTGACAGACTAGATAGAAGTGTCCAAATCATTCCTTGTATTTTTACTATCTAGACTGCTACCTGAAACAGACTATCAGTTTCACAAAAAGTTTACTATCAACTTTTAGCTTCTCTGTGGTGACAGTATTTTCAGCTCCGCATAATTTGTTGTCAAACTAAATAATCCATGAAACATACTGTCTCCAAAGCTACTGTCAACTATCTCCGCCAATGTTGTTGTCAACTACTACGCCAAAGTTGTTGTTAGTAAAACTTGTTGTCTTTAATTCTCCATTCTCCGCCAAGTTTACTATCAATGAAATAGTTGTTGTCAGTAATATTTCTTGTCTTCAATTCTTCATCCTCCGCCAAGTTTACTGTGAGTAGAATAGTTGTTGTCCTCTATCTCAATCGTGCTATCACTTGTAATGTACTGTCATAAGTTTTGAGTACTTGAAATGTTGTTGTCTAATTTTTTGAATTATGTTGTGCATGAACACTTAGTAAACTTCTACTACATAACTCATTTTTATTTTTTTGTACAAGACAGTAACTTTCAAAATGTACTATCACCTAACTAATATTTGTTAAATGTACTGTCTACAAGTAACTATTGATTACACTTAAACTAAATACATTAGTTGCTTACACCACAATCCCTAACAATCTCCTCCAATTTATTTTTATGTAAAACAAAGATAAATTAAAAGTTAATTGCAGATGCAAACTCAACTAACATAAATTGAAGTGTTTGTACAAGAAAAGTATATTAAAAACTACAAGTAAAAATACAACAAGTTTTTCTCAAACTAGGCTCTTATAGACTGAGCAGGTCTTCAATTAGTGTTTGAGCTTCCTTGACATGGTTTCTTCCTTTCATACAGCAACTCCAAAGTTCTCGGGGCCTTCTTTTCTTCTGTTGTCTTGGTATGATTAGACACACGGTCAAGAACCAACTTCACCAATTTATGAGAAAGGTTCTTCAAGTCTTGATAAGAGTAATAGGCTTCCACAGGTCCTTTGGCGATGCAAGGAAATTTGACTCCAAATTCATCAGAAAGAAATATGTCCTTGGAAGATGTGTACACTTGTTTCACCCTTATGTTGTCTACTTCTTCATCTTCATTGGACCTTGCATCAATAATCTTTCTGGTTTCTATACTTAGATTTCTTTCAACTTCTAGAAGAGAGCCTTTTGTTAATCTGAAAATTCTTCTGAGGTTTGCAATGTTGAGTACTCCAAAATCTTCGACATTGACTTCAATTCTGTCAATGATGATTCTGAGTGGATTTGTTAAGAGAAGAGACACATAGTTTGGCTTTCTAGAGTATTAATCATTCAGTTTGGAACACTTCAGATCAATATCAGCTTCTTTAATTTGTCTTTTGATCTTGTCTAACTCCTTATTTGTGGCTTCAACATCATCTGCAATCTTGCTCATCTTCTCTTCCTCCACCTTCTTCTTTTTCTCCTTCAAATCACAGATTTCTAGAGCTTTCTTTTTGAGATCAAACACCTCAAAATTTGTGATATTGAGGAGTTGTCTCTTGATGAGTTCTGTGATTTGTGGTTCCTTTTCATCCAGAATTCTCAATTAATTAAAAGTGATATCTTATGCAGATCCACTAGTATTGTGGAAGATTATCCTTTCAGGATTTTTGAGAATACATTTGTGAGTCCTCTCATACTCAACCTTCCTTTCAAATTCATGCTTCATCTTGGATTGAATGATTCTTTTAATTGTGGGGATGAAATTCTGCTCATCGGAATAGGGATACTTTTCCAATTATTCCACCAGCTTCAATAGAAGTTCCACATTCTTGTCTTGCAAGGAATTCATACTCCAGAATTCATTGACTCCATCTTCATTTGCAAACATCACCCCATATGAGTACACCACAGTCTCAGGTTCTTCATCATCATCAAAATCCAAGGGGTGAGATTTGATTGAGTCCATAAGATCCATAAATTTCCTGATTAGCATCCCCATTAAGACTTGAGTCTTTATATCTGTGTCATGGATGATTAATAGCATTTTCTTGATCAAAAATTAGTTGGCATTCTTCATCTCATAATTCATCTCCTTCATTTCTCCATTTGAGTAGTGAAGAAATATCTTACTCAAGGAGTTGACTTCAGACCATTCAACATCCACCTTGATCAAATGTTATGCCTTGGATTGAGCCAAGTTGTTGATTGTAGGCCTCCTAACATCTAGGCTTTCTTCATGAAGAACTTCTGTTACTAGTTCCACATTCTCCTGCTAGGCTTCCTGCTTGATTGTGTTTTTAGTCTCTTAGCCTTTGTCTTCTTGTATTTTTTAGATAAAGAAATTTTCCTTGATAGTAACTTTTCCATCACTTCTTTTGACAGTGACTTTGAAGCTACTATCAATACAGGATTGACAGCAAGTTCAGGCTCCTTGAAAGCAAATTCCTCCTTATTCCTCCTGATAGCATCTTGTTTATCTGCTTCAAAACCAAGTACCACGGCCTTCATTGTTGGTGTAGGTGCCCTAGAGGCAATACAATGTTTATTTTGATAAACCTTTATGTCAATTGATTATTCAATAAACATATTTATTATGACTTTAATTACTGCGATATATTTGTTAGCATAATAAATGTCCTTAGAATCATGATACACATTGTATAGTTTAGTACATGACTTGAACTTGAGATTATATAATATATCATATTCTTAAATGTCCCTAGTCGAGTATTATTATTATTGGACAATAATAATACATAAATAGACTAGTATGTTGTTTGACAGATAACCACATCTCATTGGTTATAAGTATGGGGATACTAAAGTCAACACATAGGTACATGCAGGAGTACATGGTACTGGACAGACCCACAGTGAGATTCTTCATGTTTAATAAAGTCATAAGAAAGACTCACAGTGATAATGGTGTAATGATCCTCTGACTTGAGATCATTATATTTTTATACGAGGATTAATATACTTTGACTACATTAAAAGTTACATTTGACCGGGTAATGATAAAAGTGGACATCGGGTATATCATGAGTCGTATGAGAAATATGAATGATAGATAAAGGATTTAACCCTCCTATAATTAGGAGAGATATTATTGGCCTCTTGATTGAGTGAGACTATAAAATGCATGGCCGTGCTCAAATAATGATTTGTTTTCATAGTCTACTCATGGATCAAGTAAACCCGGATTAAATGTTGAAGAGGATGACTAAATACATGCCTCGAGTTTAATCTATAATATATGTTGGTCCCTGATATTGTAGAAGGGGGGTTGAATACAATATCAGAAAATTAAACGCTGAATAATTGGATTAAAAAATTTATTTTAATTACTCGCGAAATATTAATTATAATGAAATACTGTTCAAGTGAAAGATATAATTTTAACTTGATTAGTATTACACTATTAATATGAAGATTAGATTTTATAACTGATATATTAATCTAGAACGAATTCGACATGAAGTGTTCGAGTTTAATCAATTATATTCAAACTTGCACAGAAATCTGTGAATATTACAATGCAGACAAATTTCTGAATTTGAACTGATTTTTCTAACACTAACAAATGAAGCAAGAACCTCATATTTATAGAGGTTGGAAAGGGCTGGTATGACCTTTTTCCATATGACTTTATTTCAAGAAAATAAGTCTGTATGACTTATATTAACACTTGTATGACTTTCAAAAGACTGGGCATGACATATTTCTGGTCGGTATGACCTTTTAAAATTCGGTATGACTTATTGAAAGTCATATTCGGATTTTATTTAATTAAAACAAATCGGTATGACTTATTTTAAATAAATAAAATAATTCCAGCATGACCTTTTGATCAGCTTTGCTCGGTATGACTTATCAATATAGCTCGGTATGACTTATGCTATTATGCTCGGTATGACTTTATTTATTATATATAAGTCATTTTAAACCATTCTTTTATAATAAATTAATTCTACTTAATTTAATTAGTTAATTTATAAATTAAATTAATTTCAACTTGAATTAATTTAATTAGATAAATTAAATAATTAATTAACAATTGATAGTAGAATTAAAATACTATCTTTAGTCGCATAGCCGTGCTGACAGTCTGAAATCTTCCTGTCTTTTCTTCGTCTTCTTATCTTGAAACCTCTTGATTTTAAATGAAGAATAAATATTATATTAGTTGACACACAAATGTACTGTCTGGTTCATTTGTGTCATCCCAATAAATATTCTCCATTTAAATAACATTTAACTAGAGGCCTTTTGTCATTAATTCTTCTTCACTGTTTGCATTCTTCTTCTGGAATCTGCTTGTAGTAACCACTTGAAATCTTCTATATCTTCTGTCTTCAATAGAAGTACTACCACATTATTAATTTCACTGACGCTTGAACAAATAATTGAACTTCTTCCAGTGTTGAGTAGCAATCCTACAAAATACTCCTGATACTTGGATCCTCTGTGATTAGTTGACTGTCTTTGTCTTGATTCCTGTTTAGTGTTTATTATTTAATTCTTCTTTATTAGCTGGAGTTGAGTTGCCATCTAATTATTACAAATAGGCCTAGTCATATGCCTTTCAATCTCCCCCTATTTGTTGTTAAACATTTAACACACAAATTCCTAGATGATAACTCAACTAACAACTAAGAAAGTAGTACAACATGTAATGAATTGTAAATAATAAACAAAAGTTCTGGTTTTATATTTAACAATTTTCCAGATTCATACATAACAGATAAATACAAGATAGATGTTCCTCTAGCACTGAACAAATAATACAAAGTTTCTATCTTGTTCTATCTAATTCTTCAGTCTTCTGATGTATCAACTTCACCTTCTTCTAGGATTGAACCTTTATGAACAGGTGTCCTCGGTACTTCTTCAGATACTAATTGTTTTGTTGCAGTGGATTCTCCATACAACCTTCTTTGTTCAGCTCTTGCTAACTGCCACAGCATTTCCTGTTCCACAGGATCTACTATCTCTTCTGCAGCATCCATTTTAGCTTGAGATTTGAAACCTTTTGACCTTAGCATCCTTTCAACTTGAATAATGTACTTAACTGTATAGCCCTTTAAAGATTCTTCATTTAACTGAAAGATTTGATATAGCTTGTTTGAGAAGAATCTTACCTCGTGAGGATCAAATAAGATCTGAGGACTAACAGCTGTGGCAAAGACTCTAAGTCTATCCCTGAGAAGTTCATTTTCTTCTGAGCTTCTCTTGACTTTGTTCAAGAACGTCCATATTACTGATAAACTTCTTTGCCTGAAAAACTCTAAGGAAATTCTGAATGTTCCATTCCTGTGAGTGTAGACTAGTATCTGCCAGTCTTCAAGAATGTGATCCACTAAGATAGTGATGTAGTCCACTTCCTCTTTCAGAGCTTTCATGAAGCTGTCAATGTTGTCGTTTGTCTTTTCTAGACGATCAATTAATGATTTCAGATGCTTGTCTTCAAATGGACCCTTCTGTTGTTTGTCCAATATTTCTCTTGCAGTAACCCATTTCTTTCCAATTTTGAGTTGAACATCTCTCTTCTTCTCTCTGACTGCTATGGTCCAGAGATTCTGCTTTTCTACATTAGCTTTCTTTTCAGCCTTAGCTTTTTCCTCGACTAGAGCTTTCAAATTTTCAGTTTTGATGTTACTCAATTTGATTTCTTCTTTTAATTTCCTCAAGGCCTCTTCATAGACAGGATCAGACTCCTTTTCTTTAGGAAATAAGAACTCTTCATCAAATGCAGTTTCTTCTTCAGCTCTGCAGTAGTCAGGAATGCTTGATTCATCATGAGCACTGTCATCAATGAATTGCTCTTGGGCATAGTACTGTTCTTCTGGTACTGGATCAAACGATTGAAATTCTTCTTCAGAAAACAGCTTGGCTTTGCCTTTTTCTTGAGCAGTAGCCCTTTCATCTACTTTCTCCTTTGCTTTCTCCCCCTTAGTTGAGGGATCCTCTTGAGTTTTGGATGCTTCAAAAGATGTCAACATTTTCTGCATAGTCTGATAGATTTGCTTCATTCCTTCATTTAAATGTGTCATGCCATCATCTAGCTTATTGAACCTTTTGGAGGAGATCTTTTCATTTTCAATAATTGTCAGAGTCAAGCTTTTCTCCACCTCATCAATTCTATTATTTAAAGACCTTACTTCTTGCATATCCTCAGCAATTAGACTTTGAACATTCTGGATATCTTGTGTTTTCAGAAGTATAGATGCCTTGACGCTATCAACATCATTTCGAACAATTGTCAGCTGCTGTGTTACAGAGGCAGAAGTAGATTTTTCTTCTGCTTGTGCTTTTACTTTTACCAATTCAGCCTGAACAATTTGCATTTCTTTCTGGAGAGCTTCCATTTTAGATAATAGTTCACTGTGTGTGTGTGCACTCAGCTCACTTGCACTCCTGTTTAACTCACTTTCACTCGGTGCATGTGTTTCACTCTGTGTATGCCTCACATCACTAGTGTTTAGCTCCTTTCCAGATCCTGAAGCTGTACCTGCATATATGATAATAGCTTTTGAAGAGTCGAAATGCTCTTCTGATGCCTGTGAAGGTGCGTCCTCAACAAGATTAACTTGAAGTGGCTCCGCTACTGACGTAGCTACTCCTTGAATGGAGTCCCATCTCCCTCTATGGAGTGGTTGCCTCTCAAATCCACCAGTGGATTCAAGACCTTCTTTAAAAAGAACTGGATGTAAAGAATCCAGGGGGGTCACCACCTTAGACAATGTAGTGTATGGCTCTTTAGAGTCTGTGATGCCCCTTAATACCTCGGAGGGTGTTTGATGCTGCACTGCATCGAAAATGTCATGGTCCACAACATAGGTGGCATCCGACGAGTTTTGATTAAAAACATTTTCTTCAACAAAAGTGCCCTCATGTGTTTGTTTATCTGCAAGCGGAGGTCCTGCTAGTGTGAGAGCTAGCAGTGTGCTTTCCTCACTATCTGATGCTGTTGCCGAGCAGCGAATTAGATCACCTGGTTGAGCAAGTGAATCTAGAGATTTTTGGATGGCTTGGTCAAAATCCATATCCCATTGACTGGAATAGGTTGAGGCTGCAGTTGTCTCATGTTCAACTCTAGAAATTTTTGAAGGAGGAGACAGAGCTGCGGGTTCATCTATATCAGCACTAAGACCTCTAACTATTCTGACAGGTTTCTTCCTTTTTCTGACTTTTAATGAAGAGGAGGATGAAGGAGAAACTGTTTGAGGCTCTAATTCAGCTGGGGGCAGAACCTGTGTGATTTCAGGTTCATAGCTGATATCCTGGAGTGTAAGAACACCATCATAGTCCGCCACAGATAAATCTAACAGTGCAGTGGATATATCTATAGGTATTGAACTAGAAGATTGTGAGTGAGATATTACCTGTTGATCTTGTGCCACTTGATCGATATGCTGAGCAGCTTCAAGTAGAAGATGCACAGGATGATTCATTTGCATTGGCACTTGCTCTGGCTCTTGTTCCTGCACAGGATTAGCAATAAGATCTAATATCTCAGCTATGTAATCTGTTCTTTCCACTGGCACATCTTCGTACTTGGGGTTGTTGTGGAGCCTTGCAAAAAAGTTGTTCTGAGAAGTAGGAGATTCTTCTACAGGACTGTTCTGAAATAGAGCTTTGTCTTCTTCCATCAACAAATCATTCATGAACAGCATCAGGAACCTCGGATAGTAGACTTGTACATTCTGTTCCCTGCTTTCTGGTTTTCCCATTTTCTTGATAATTTCTTTCAGAAGCAACTTCCCAAAATTTATCCTTCTGTTGTGGGCCACAGAATACCCAAAAATTTGTAGTAGTGAAGATATGTTGTTGAAGTTGTTCTTTGTAGTGGGTGCAAAAACTTTGGCTAACGTGTCAAAGACATAGTCCCACTCGCTTACCAACTTGGACTTTGTCAATCTTACCAAATTGATCTCACCCTGATATCTAATGGAATAGAAAAATTCTAGAATTTCTGCTGCAGTGGGTGGATCCATGAAGTTGTCAGTTGGAAAGCCTAAAATTCTGTTCACGTCCTCTTCAGTCACCATATATTCATGATCTCCTATGCTGAAAGAGAATTGAACTCTGCCTGCAGTACTCCTATTCCTCGCTGTGGAATACAGAGCCCTAAGTGCTAACACTTGCAACGGGGCGTCTAGAGAAATTGCAGTTCTGACTAGCGAATGTTCATTCATAAAAATGATCCAGGGTCGAAACCTCTCGACTGAACAGTTCACCGGATTGAAAAATCCTACAAAATTAGTTTTTACTAATTCGCAATAACCAGCCATTGTTTTTTTTATTTATGCTATTACAAATAATAAAGTTACAAAGTGCGATTACAAATTAAAAATAACAAATACAACTCGAAAATTACACTTTAAATTGAAAACCCTAATTTCTAATTATCCCCAAATTGACTTTAATACAGTAAATCACTACACAACTGACTTTAATCACAATCAACACCACTTGCTTCGATTATAACAATAACAAGAACAGTCACTGCGATTTTTGAAAAAAAATGGGCAGAGTTTCCTTTGTATTAATCAGTTTTAGCACACTAGCAAGCAACGAGCTTGTAAACAGGAGTTAGCAGCAACTGAAATCAGTTGAAAAGGGTTATAAACGATTGATTTCTAGCTAGAGCAACAAGCTGTTCGTGTGTATGTGTATCACCGTGTTTGTGTGTATATGAAATTGCTGGGTATGACTTAATTAAGGAATCTGCTATTTCTTTGTTTTTTTTTTTTCAAAACGACTCGGTATGACCTTTTATAAAGTCATACCGAGTTTTTATTTGTTATTGACATAAAACTGTATTCAAAACACTTAACAGATCTCGGTATGACTTTTTATTAACAATAAAAAATCATGCCGAATTTCTATATAAAGAAAGGTCATACCGAGATAATTTGAAATACAGAATACAGTAAAGTAAAATAAATATTTAACAAGCATTTAATGAATAGAAGTAATAATTTACATTCTAATAAATTATTAAAGATATAAAATAAATATTTACATTATTAATTTATGTTAATTAATTTAAGAATTAAATTAACTCATGTTTGAATTAATTTAATAAGCAAATTAATTGAATAATTAATAACATACTCATTTATTTTATTGTACAATAATAATTCGAAAAATAAACATTAATATACACATTCTTAAAATAAATATACTAAAAATTAGAAAAATATATATACTTAAATTTACATAATGCTTATACATGCTTAATTTAATCAAAGTTACTTATGCTTTAATTGAAACAATTATCTTCTAAGAATATTGATTTAATCTTAAGATAATTTTCCAAAAATTCATAAGCTCTAGGATTTTATTAATTCAAGTCTCATAAACTCTTTAAATATTAACATTTAATATTTATGAGCTTAAATTAATTCCTAGTAATCAAAACTTTAGCCAAAGTTTAACATCCCTAATTCACTAACCAGCTTTGAGAAAGTGGATTCATCAACTGGTTTTGTGAAGATGTCGGCTATCTGATCTTCTGTGGGTACAAAATGTAGCACCACAGTTCCATTCATGACATGCTCTCTGATAAAATGATACCTTATGTCAATGTGCTTGGTTCGTGAATGTTGTACAGGATTGTTGGAAATGGCTATAGCACTTGTGTTGTCACAGAAAATTGGAATTTTGTTCAACGCAAGTCCATAGTCATTTAGCTGATTCCTAATCCACAAGATCTGAGCACAACAGCTACCTGCCGCAATGTATTCTGCTTCGGCTGTCGAGGTAGACACTGAATGCTGTTTCTTGCTGTACCAGGAGATCAACCGTCGTCCTAGAAACTGACAGCTTCCAGAAGTACTCTTCCTGTCCATCCTGCACCCTGCATAATCTGAATCTGTATAGCCTATTAGGTCAAAACCTGTATCCTTAGGGTACCAAATTCCTAGATTTGGTGTACTCTTCAAATATCTAAAAATTCGTTTAACGGCTATGAGATGAGATTCCCTCGAGTCAGATTGAAACCTTGCACATAAGCATGTTGCAAACATTATATCGGGTCTACTAGCAGTTAGATATAATAATGAGCCTATCATACCTCTGTAGCTTGTGATGTCAACTTTCTTACCAGTTTCATCTTTGTCAAGCTTCGTGGCTGTTGGCATTGGGGTTTTTGCCGGTAAAGAATCTTCTAGACTGTATTTTCAGAGAAGATCTCTTACGTACTTTGATTGGCAAATAAAAATCCCATCTTCCTTTTGCTTTACTTGCAATCCAAGGAAGAATGACAGCTCACCCATCATGCTCATTTCATATCTGCTCTGCATTAACTTAGCAAATCTCTTGCACAAGTTTTCGTTAGTAGAACCAAATATAATATCGTCAACATAAACTTGGACAAATATCATATCTTTATTATGTAATTTGTAAAAGAGAGTTTTATCTATGACACCTCTAGTGAAACCATTTTCAAGTAAAAACTCAGAGAGAGTGTCATACCATGTCCTCGGTGCTTGCTTGAGTCCATAGAGAGCTTTGAAAAGAAAGTACACAAAATCAGCAAACTCTGGATTTTCAAAGCCAGGGGGCTGTTCCACATAAACTTCCTCTTCTAGCTTTCCGTTCAGAAATGCACTCTTCACATCCATTTGATAGACTTTGAAATTGGAATGTGCTGCGAATGCCAGAAATATCCTGATGGCTTCAAGTCTTGTAACTGGTGCGTAGGTCTCGTCATAATCAATTCCCTCTTCCTGAGAGTAACCCTTTGCAACCAGTCTGGCTTTGTTCCTTGTAACAATGCCATCACCGTCTAACTTGTTCCTGTATACCCATTTCGTGCCAATAACAGATCTATCTTTAGGCCTGGGTACCAGTGTCCAGACTTCTTGTCTTTCGAACTGATTGAGCTCTTCTTGCATGGCAAGAACCCAATCTGGATCAATTAGTGCCTCTTCAATCTTCTTTGGTTCTTCTTGAGATAGAAAAACTGAAAATAAGCAATCATTTGAAGTTGCACTTCTGGTTCTTACTCCAACATCTGGATCACCTATGATCAATTCAAAGGGATGATCTTGATGATTCGCCTTGAAATTCATTGTGATGTTGTGTTGTGCCAGTTGATCTTTCATCTCCCCCTGAGTTGCTGCCAGGATGACTTGTTGATCCACCACTGGTATTAGTAGAATTTCCATTGTTGCCATTGTGTCCACCACTATTACCTTGATCATTATCACCATTATTGTCATCAATTCCTGCTGCAACCTCAGGTTCTTCTTCGTCATCAGAATGTGAGTCTGGATAATTATCAAATTTTAATGACTCAGAAGAATCTTCAGTTTGGATACTTGGGAGTTTAGTGTCATCAAAAGTTACATTGACACTTTCCTTTACTTGGTGCTGATCAATTATGTATATCCTATATGCTCTTTTTGAATATCCGACAAAAATAGCTTCATGTGCCTTGGCCTCAAATTTGCCACGATGTTCATCTCCATCTTTTAGCACAAAGCATTTGGCTCCAAATACATGAAAGTACTTGAGAGTAGGTTTCTTGCCAGCCATTAATTCATAGGGAGTTTTCATATGATCTTTGTTGATTAAGGTTCGATTCTGGGTATAACAAGCTGTGTTCACTGCTTCAGCCCAGAAGTAGATAGGCAACCTTGATTCACTTAACATTGTTCTTGCAGCTTCAATCAAGGTTCGATTCTTCCTTTCTACTACTCCATTCTGTTGCGGCGTTCTTGGCGCTGAGAATTGTCTTGTTATCCCTTTGTCTGAGCAGAAGTTATTCAGAATTTCATTCTTGAATTCTGTTCCATTATCTGATCTGATTGCTCGGACAGGTAGCTTTGAATCTAACTCAATCAACTTTACATGATCAATCACCAACTGCGGAGTTTCATCTTTAGAGTTTAAGAATAAAACCCACGTGTACTTTGTGAAGTCATCTACAATCACTAAGGCATATTTCTTCCTTGACATAGACAGAATATTTACTGGACCAAATAAATCCATGTGTAGGAGTTGAAGTGGTTCAGTGATGTTTGTAGTGTCTGTGCCTCTGTGAGTTGCTTTCTTTGACTTCCCTTTTTGACATGCCTCACACAAGCCTTCTTGAGTAAATTCCATCGGAGGCAGTCCTCTCACCAAATCCCTCTTGACTAGGGAGTTCATTGTTTTGAAATTCAGGTGTGAGAGCTTCTTGTGCCATAGCCAACTTTCTTCTGTTGAAGCTTTTGAATAAAAACAGTTTGCTTCAGCTTCAGTTCCCGGGTTAAAATCAGCTACGTACAAGTTTCCTTTCCTTACTCCACGCAAGGCTAGTCTGTCTTCTTTAGAATGAGCTATTAAGCACTTCTCCTTGATAAAGTTTACTTTGTAACCTTTATCACAAAATTGACTGACGCTGAGTAGATTATGCTTAAGTCCTTCCACCAAAGAGACGTTTTCAATGATAACATTTCCAGTGTTTAACTTGCCATATCCCGTAGTCATTCCTTTGCTGCTATCTCCAAAGGTGACGACTGGGCCAGCTCTCTCAACCACGTCTGATAGCAGGGCTCTATCTCCGGTCATATGCCTTGACGATCCGCTGTCCAGGATCCATATAACTCGGTTTACCTGTTTAACTCCCTGCAATTATCAAACGGATTAATTCGTCTTCGGAACCCAAAATTGATTGGGCCCGGCATACTTAAAGAACTGACCTTTGTCTGCTTTGACAACAGATCCTTTTCGAATAACAACATTTTCTTCCTTGACTGTTCCTACCTTCCTATAAACAGTCTTAACAACTTTCTGTTTAGACTTAGGAATATATGATTCCTTCTTTTCAGGTGAAGGAGTCGCAGTCTTGGATTTAGCAAATTTACTATTGATGTGCTGTCTAGGTGTCATGTTATCTTTCTTAGCTATCATGCGTTTAAAGTAAGCAGTCATAGCATTAAAGGCACATAACATGCAATTCATTATACCACATGGTTTATGGAAAGCATCAATAGTAGGCATGTTATTCAATACAGTAGGGGGTTTAACAGATTCTGCTTCAGTTTTATCATCATATTTGAAGTTTTCAGTAGAATGAAATTTATTGTTACTGTTCCTACTGTTCACAAACGTGTTGGGTCTGTTCATTTTATTCTTTAAGTCTTTTGCACCTACACCAGGAATGGGGGAATCAAAAGTTCCCACATCTTCCACAGGTGTCTCTGGTGCACATTTCTCTTTCTGGACATTAACTCCTTTTATGTCCTTAACCTGTTCTCCTCTCTTCTTCTCTTCCTCGAGATCCTCTAACTGCATTTCATATGCAATCAGTATGGAGCTCTCAAGGATAGGTTCAGCTATCGGTGTTATGAAGAGAGGTTTCGGTGTGTCTTTAACAACATGTGGGATACCCCTTTCTTCAGCACTTTTTCTAAAGGGGGTTATGTTGCTTGGCTTTCCTACAGATTTGTTATACTCGAAGCCTATTCCAACTTTACGATTTATTTCTTGTTGGTCAACTAGGTTCTTAACAATATATGAGGAATTCTTATATGCAAGACACTTCTTCTTTTCTTCTTCTATCTGGTTTCTGAGATTAGTTTCTACAGCAACATGACAACTGACTTTACTGACTTCAACAGCTAAGTCTTCAGTCAGCTTAACAGTCAACTTGTCATGATTTCTTTTTAACTGTTTAAGAACTTCAGTCTCATCAATTAACTCTTTGACTTTGAGTCTGAGTTTCTTTACTTTATCTCTTTCACCATCTAATTCTTTACCTAGCAACGCAAACATCTTGGGACAAGAAGGATTTACCTCTATTCCTCTGTCACGGGTGGGAGACAGTGATTCCTGTGATGAAGCCATAAGAGCAAGATTTCCCAGCTCTTCCTCATCATCATTATCTGAGTCATCCCAGCTTTTGCCTGCTGCTAGATAGGACTTTCCTTGATGCTTTTTCACGAGTGCATCATATTTCTCCTTGAGCTCTTCATAAGACTCTCTCTTCTTCCCTTGCTTAGGCTTTTTGCACTCAGTTGCAAAGTGGCCTAGCTCACTACAGTTGAAGCAACGAAACTTGCTTCTATCAACTAAGCCGGTCTTGTAGCCGCTTTTTGATACTGCTGTTGAAGAACCTCCTTTTTGGAATCTTCCAAAGTTAGGCTTACTTCTGAATGAGGAGTTTCTTCGGAATCTCATGTTGCCAAACTTCCTGGCAACCATTGCTAGAGATTCATCTTCTAGCTGATCTAGTTCTTCCAGCGAGTAGAAATCACCGTCTTCTTGTTTGTCAGAAGTATGTCCAAGTTCTGGAACCACATACTCTGTTGAACTCTTAGAAGGTGCAACAGCCTTTACTTCTTCTTTCTCTGGTGCTTCTACCATTAATGCCTTGGAGGAACTCAGTACCTTACCTCTACCGTACATCTCTCTGGTTTGGATTTGTTCCAGCTCATAAGTTTTTAACACTCCGTAGAGTCTTTCTAGGGTTACCTCTTTCATGTCCCTAGATTCCCGGATGGCTGCAATCCTGTGCTCCAGATGCTCTGGTAAGGTCAGCAAAAACTTCATGTTCACCTCTTGGTTCTGATAAAACTTTCCATTCATGTTGAGCTCGTTTATCAGTTTGTTTAGTCTCTGAAACACCTCAGAGATACCCTCACCAGGGTTAGATCTAAACTGCTCATATTGGGTGGTCAGGATCTCCAGTCTATTCTCTTTAACTTCTTCAGTTCCCTCATTGATAATCTCAATTGTTTCCCAGATCTGTTTTGCATTCTTGCAATTGACTACTTGGTTGTACATGATGTAGTCTAGGGATTCAATCAATATGAGCTTCAGGTTATTATCAAGGGATACAGCTTCTGTTTCCTCATCTGTATAGTCTGCCGGACTTTTCGGAAACTGTCTGTGGGGAATTACGACCCCATCTACTGTATGTTCGAGAACAACTGATATAGGGGTCTCAACACCTTTGGCCATGATTAATGCGTACTTGGGATTTGCAATCCCGATAAACAGTAGCATTTTGTGTTTCCACAAGTTGTAGTGTTCTCTATCAAACTGTGGAATTTTAATACTAGTCACTTTCTGGGTACTCATCTTTAATAAGATTAAAAATTAAGTGTTTCAAAAAATATTTTAATTTTTGACTTAAAACAATTTTTAATCAAAAATAATTTTTCAGAAAAAAAATTATTTCGAATAAAAAATTATTTCGAATTTAAAATAATTTTTGAGATCTGTATGAGTTCGCGGAATTTGATTTGGATCTGATATTAATTATATCAACCAGCTCTGATACCAATTGTTGGTCCCTGATATTGTAGAAGGGGGGTTGAATACAATATCAGAAAATTAAACGCTGAATAATTGGATTAAAAAATTTATTTTAATTACTCGCGAAATATTAATTATAATGAAATACTGTTCAAGTGAAAGATATAATTTTAACTTGATTAGTATTACACTATTAATATGAAGATTAGATTTTATAACTGATATATTAATCTAGAACGAATTCGACATGAAGTGTTCGAGTTTAATCAATTATATTCAAACTTGCACAGAAATCTGTGAATATTACAATGCAGACAAATTTCTGAATTTGAACTGATTTTTCTAACACTAACAAATGAAGCAAGAACCTCATATTTATAGAGGTTGGAAAGGGCTGGTATGACCTTTTTCCATATGACTTTATTTCAAGAAAATAAGTCTGTATGACTTATATTAACACTTGTATGACTTTCAAAAGACTGGGCATGACATATTTCTGGTCGGTATGACCTTTTAAAATTCGGTATGACTTATTGAAAGTCATATTCGGATTTTATTTAATTAAAACAAATCGGTATGACTTATTTTAAATAAATAAAATAATTCCAGCATGACCTTTTGATCAGCTTTGCTCGGTATGACTTATCAATATAGCTCGGTATGACTTATGCTATTATGCTCGGTATGACTTTATTTATTATATATAAGTCATTTTAAACCATTCTTTTATAATAAATTAATTCTACTTAATTTAATTAGTTAATTTATAAATTAAATTAATTTCAACTTGAATTAATTTAATTAGATAAATTAAATAATTAATTAACAATTGATAGTAGAATTAAAATACTATCTTTAGTCGCATAGCCGTGCTGACAGTCTGAAATCTTCCTGTCTTTTCTTCGTCTTCTTATCTTGAAACCTCTTGATTTTAAATGAAGAATAAATATTATATTAGTTGACACACAAATGTACTGTCTGGTTCATTTGTGTCATCCCAATAAATATTCTCCATTTAAATAACATTTAACTAGAGGCCTTTTGTCATTAATTCTTCTTCACTGTTTGCATTCTTCTTCTGGAATCTGCTTGTAGTAACCACTTGAAATCTTCTATATCTTCTGTCTTCAATAGAAGTACTACCACATTATTAATTTCACTGACGCTTGAACAAATAATTGAACTTCTTCCAGTGTTGAGTAGCAATCCTACAAAATACTTCTGATACTTGGATCCTCTGTGATTAGTTGACTGTCTTTGTCTTGATTCCTGTTTAGTGTTTATTATTTAATTCTTCTTTATTAGCTGGAGTTGAGTTGCCATCTAATTATTACAAATAGGCCTAGTCATATGCCTTTCAATATATATGGTTAAAAGGATTATATTACAAGGAAACATTAATCACGAAAGGTTTTATCGAATCACGATTTAATTATTGTTTAATTGGGTAGCAATGATGTATTACTAGATGCCGCTCATTGTTTATAATTTTATTGGAGAATAAAATTATTGCCAATTAAATAATAGCCTATAGGGTCACACGCAAAGAGCACTTAGAGGAATAGTTAATTTAAATTATAGATTTAAATTAATTGATAATTATTTGAATTTTTATTATATTAATTAAGTGAGACTTAATTAATTAAGATAATATAAATTCAAATTAGAATTGTATTTCTGCCCATAATAATTAAGTATGACTTAGTTATTAATTAAATAATAAAATTCGTTTTATTATTTTCCTAGACCTACATGGGTTAGGTTTTGCTGCTATGGGCCTGTTAACCAAACATTATAAATAGATAATGTAGGGTTAAGAGGCACAACACGTTTTGATAGAAAAACCCTAGAAGAGGCAGCAAAGAGGCAGGAAGACAATTCGAATTATCAAAGGTTTGCTAGTACATCCACTCCGTAATCAAGATCGTGAGACGCTCTTGAAGGTGCTCGTGTGGATACCATAGAGGTGTTTTCGAGAAGAAGACACAAGTCGTGATAGCAAGGATCTCCGTTGAGTTCGTGACATTCAAGATCGTAATAGGTATGATTCGATTATCACCATAATCCGTCCAATCTTATACATGATCCTGCGTTAGGGTTCCGAAATTTTTCGTTATATTTACGTTTATCCGCTGCGTTTTATGCCTCGGAACCCAACATTCATAACCCTTCCTTCAATCTCTTCTACTATCTTCTCATCTTCACCAACTTTTTCTCCATCCTTATCACCAGTTCCAGAGGTCCCTGCATCACCATTATTGTTGTTGCTGGATTTGGAACTACCTGCACCTCTATCAGGATTTTTATCATCATTTTTTCTCCCTTCATCTTTCTTCTTTGTCTTTCTTGGTTTCTTTACTTCCAACCTTCTTAACTCCTCAGCAAACACCCTTATTACTTCAATTCTTTTTTCAGTTCTTGGTAGCTGGTTGAAGTAGTTGAAAGTTTCTTTAATTGATCTAGGCCTATACAAACTGACTTTGTCCAAGTTCATTGATCTGTACTTCCCATCTGTTGAGCTACTGAACTTGATACAAAGTGGATTAACAGTAACTTCAGGTAGTTTTTCAACCACCATTCTTTGCAGGACTCTCTTCAAATTTTCATTGAGCCAGGACTTATCTATCTTGATTTTGAGCTTAATGACTTCAATTACTGCAATCTCCTACCTGCTCAAATACCCTATGCTAATATAGCAACTAAAACCATCCTCAGTCCTAACAGAGATCACCCATTTGTTGCTCTTTAAAACAATGACAACAGCTCCAACTGTTGACTCCCTCATGGCTTCAGAAAATTTCCTTGGGTTTCTGTTGAGGAGTTTCTAAGAGCATTTATCCTATTATTGAAGTTAGCATCCTGGAACACCCTGATGTTCTCATTTTCGTCCACCATTAGAAAAGATGCTTCTTCATCATTCAAGTCCTCCTTCTCTTCAACTATAAAATCATCAGAATCTTCCTGAAACAACTTATCCTTTACTTTCCCAGCCACATGAACAAGGGCCTTCACAACTCCCTCCTTGATCATAATTCTTTTCTCTACCTTATTTTCACCAAGCTTTTCAGCCATCTCAGTGGCCACATAGGACAATAATGCCAATTGACCCTACCCCTGAGATGCAGCTTGTGTCTCCTTATCACTCTTTTCTACCTTCTCAGCTTCAAACATTTCACTAGCATCACCAATCTTCTCCCCTTAGTTGAGTTGGTAGCTGCAGGGATTGTGAGTTGAGTCTCCATCTCCTTCAACTTAGCAAACATGGCCTAGAAGTCAGCATTCATACTTTTCTCAAACTTTTCCATCTTGGCTACCAGCTTAATTCTTCCCCACAGTTACTACCTGCTTAGACAATTTATATATTTTCTTTGAAAAGGATTTCAACCTTCCATCAGCTTATTTAGAACCAGGGGATGTTGGGGTGCTCACACACTCTTATTTTTTATGGATGATCTCATCATCCCTCACCCTCTCAAACTCAGGGCCTAGTGCCATAGATTTTTTGGTTCTCTCTTTTATTGCATGGTCATGCTCAAGGCCCTCTCCTTTTTCCAGATTCTTTCCCTACCTCTATATTTTTTCTTGTCACTTCTCTCTTTTCTTTTACTCTCATTCTTTTTCACGCCCTTACTCATCCTAGGTATAAGGGACTGAGCAGGTACACCTTGCACAATTGATTTAGACTTTACCTTCAGGATAGATGAGATTGGAGCTGTGTCACTGTCTTGAGAATTGATGTTTATTGTTGGCTTGTTGACAGCATCTTTATCTACAAAGTTACTATCAAGTGGAGTGACAGTAACTATGTCCTTAACATCATCTGAGGTTGTGACTGTAATATCTTCTACCCTTTGAGTAGAAGGTTCTTGTGGATTACTCTTAGAAGACTCATTCAAACTTTCAAATAATGAATCAATATTTTGTTCCTCGGAATTATCAAAATGTGATGCATCAAAATTGAATGAGCTGTGTTCCACATGTTCTAGCCCTATTGTGTGTGTATCTTCAAGTGGGGGCTCATGCTAAGTGTGTTCAGCATGTAGTGCAAACTCTTTATAGATTTCCATGGGAGACTGACCAATTTCAATAGGTGCCTCCTATTGAGAGATGTAAAGCATAATGTAACATACAATGTAATCGAGGATCTGTAACTCAACTAAAAGTAAAGAACTTGTAAATAATATTATTATAATCACAGGAATCTATAATGAAGATCATAGAACTATATGTATCAAGATATTTGATGGAATATTGAAGATCACTGAAACAAGTTCATTACTATGATCAAGCCTCAGTGAGGAATAAGTGATTCAGTGTTTCAAAAAGTATTAAAGATCAAGCAGTCAATGCCAGAAGATTTCAGTGAAGACTAGAAGCAATAAAGGAATACAAAAATAATGTCAGTTGATTTAATGGAGAATATGAAGATCAATGCAGTGTTAGTAACTTGTGAACCAGACCAGTGCACTAAGTGTCAGCACAAAGAATTTAATTAACATATTCAGTGTACAAGAAGAATTGACAGAAGCCAAGTATGCAAGCCAAAAGAATCCAAGTCAAGTAGTACATAGTAAAAGAATTCGGCACATGGCTTTTAAGGATGTCAAAATATTCTAAATCATTGTACAAGGGAAAAAATTTGACACATTTATTACTTATGTGATGAAAATTATTCTAAGGCAAATACATGGAGTAGAATTTGACACTTAGGAATTCTACGCATAGAATTCGACACTTAGAAGGTGTGAAATATTCCAAGGCTTATACTGACAAAGTAAAGTCGACACATGCTTTCACATGGGACAGGAAATCGACACATGAGCTCCTAGCATGATGAGAACTTTTTTGAGTCATATACATGGAAGAGAATTCGACACATGCCTTACAAGGAACTTAGAATTCAACACATACATATTCTTGATATTCAAAAACATTCTAAGTCCTACAAGAGAGAATCAAATTAGACACATGGTTCTACAAGGCAAAGGAATTCATCACATGAGTTGAATAACATCAAAATGGCTAAGGCAAGCATACAGGGAGATAGGATTCGACACTTACGCTTATCTCAAGATTGGATTATTTTCTAAGTACAATATACAAGGCAATACTCTTCGACACATAGTGTCAACATACAGGGAAGAATTAGTCGACACTTAGAATTGTATTTCACTTTATTGTAAAGTCTACAAATAAACAAAATGTATTTTCATTTTGTGTGTAATCAGAACACAACACACACAAATAGATACATCTTAGAGAGAGAAAGAGAGAATATGCACTGCCATTAAAGCTTGTATTTATTTCTTGTTATCAGATTCATTGTAGCTCATACATCTGTGTGAGAGTGTAGGACCTTGAATTTATATAATACAAAGTATATTCCCGGAGATTGTTCTTGTTGTTTAGAATTATAATTGTTATATTTATTGCTCACCAAGAACAGATCTACCAACAAGAACTAAATCAAAAAAAAACTACCAATATCATATTCAACCCCCCCCTTCTACGATAGTTTGGACCAAACAAGAGGAGACACCTAGGGAGGAACTATTGTTCCTATTAAGATCTGTGCCCTTTTGAGAGGACACGGTCTGGATAACAGAGGTTGGTACCCTTGCCTTCTTTCTCTTAGGCTTACCAGGGCCCTATGTGGGTTCTGTGTTCTCACTACCACCTTATTTGTTGCACTTAGTGCAATTTCACCACCTAATTGTGGAACGGTTTCTATCCTAAGTGTAATTGTTGGAAATGACGAAACTGTATAAATAGTAATCGTGATAACTCAACACTAGAACAGGACAAGTAAATAATACTACGATTACACAGAAATCAGCAAGACATGAAGACAAGGCAAATACAGTGAATCAAGACATTAGAAGAAGTTTTGAAGTCTACTACAGGTCACTGAAAGAAGTTCATTTATATGTTCATGCCTCAGTGAAGAATAATGTTTAAAGACTTTCAGGGTTTCAGAAGTGTTGAAGATTCAGTATAGCAGTGCCACTAAAAGATTTCAGTGTAACAGCATTGATTGAAGATAGACAGTGTTTGAAGCATAGGAATCTAGAAGAATTGAAGACATGGTAAAGACAAAGGTTAAAGAAGACAGCTACAGTCTTGAAGTTATACTCACTGACAATCAGTGAAGAACAGAGAATGAAGTATTCAAGATTGTAGTAGTAATGAAGACGTTGTCGAAGTACCAGAAAAGATTCTAGTGAAGTTACATTGTTTATTAACAGTTAATGTTCGAACCACTTATTGGGAAGCCACATTACCAATTGAACATGGTAATCTATTCAGAAGCAAGAACCCTATCAAGACTAGTCACTTATGAACCAGACCGTTGCATCAAGTGTCAGGACATTGATAGCAAGTTTATGTCAGTAGTAGAGATCCATGTTCAAGAGCTTGTTGAAGAATATTGAATAAGCTAGGGAAACTTGCTCATAAAGGTTAATCCACAATTAGTCACTAAAGAAAGTCAACATTCGATGAGTGCATATTTGCCAAGGCAAATGTCGATCCACAGCAGATCGAGATGCGGATCGAGATTGATTATTAAAGGTAAAACATTGCAAGGCAAATGTCGATCCACGGCAGATCGAGATGCGGGTCGAGATTTACAATTGAAGTAAAACATTGCAAGGCAAATCTCTGTCCACGGCAGATCGAGATCGAGATCGAGATTCTCACAGATCGAGATCGAGATTCTCATAGATCGAGATCGAGATTTTCACAGATCGAGATCGAGATTTTCACAGATCGAGATCGAGATCGAGATTGTCAACCAAGATCGAGATCGAGATGGGTCCAGGCCTAGATCGAGATGCGGGTCGATATGTAGCATTTAATGTTCAAGGGACAAGTGGCTTATTGTGAACGGTTGATCCAGAGTGGTTGGAAAGTACTTTTTGTTGACGAGTCTTGATTGGGCCACGTACACAAAAAGAACAAGATCAAGACTACACGACATTATAAAAGCAGCACTTTGTTTTATTTGTAATAAGACTGGAAGTCCATCTCTGTATTGTAACGATAATTTTAAAGAGAGAGCATAGAACGCAATGTAAAGCAATATTGAGAAAAACACTTGTAATAGAGAGGGAGTATATTCACAGAGCTTAGTATCATTTACTCCTCTCTCTTTACTTCTGTTTTACTATTGTAATGAATGTTGTAGCAAATCCTTCAATGAATATAACGATATATTCTTGAAATTCTGTGTTGATTTATTACATAATATTTATTGCTTCTCATTGCTTCTCATATCCCTTAAATCGTAAAAAAAGTTGTATTCACCCCCCCTCTACAACACATTTGGACCTAACAATTGGTATCAGAGCTTAATGTTTGACATACAAAACATAGATCCTTGTGTTTGGTAGAAGATTAGGGAGTTTTCAAGTCCAGATCTACTTTTTAAGATTTTCTTGAAAAGTGTACTTAAATTAATTAAACAATGAAAACTCGTCCTAAAATTATTTAAATACTCCAGGTGTAATTATTTAGCTTGGGTGTATTTTAGATAATTGTTGTGAATTAAACTGGGTACTTTGGTTTATGGTGTTCTTCACGTGTTCATCGTTGTTCTTGTAAAGAAGATAAACCCAGCAACTTTTTGATTACCTTTTCTAAAGACATAAAGTGAAAAAGGTGTTATTGGCTTTTGATTGGACAAACTCACTGCACAAAAAGTAATTATCAGAAGACTCTGTACCTAGCACGTGGTTGTTTGGTGAGTTAGGTGAGAAAAGACACAAAAGTCAAAAAGTGTGAAAGTGACAGGCAGCAAATTTCGACCAAGGATAAAAGTTCGACTTGAGAATATCTACTTTGAGAATTTCGACTTGGTGAAATTTTGACGCAGGCAAAAGTTTTGTAGATCGAGATCGAGATCGACTTGCGAAAATGGCTTAAAATATGCTAAGGTAAATCTCGATCTGTCGACATCGAGATCGACATCAAGATGTAGATCAAGACTGACATCGAGATCGACATAGATTTTCTACATAGCCTAGTGTCGGGTACTTAGAATTATTTTTGGTGACCAGTTTTGGAACTTTGATTTATTTGGAGATAATTCAATTTTCTTTTAATTACTACTCAAGTAATAAGAAAAGTTTATTATCTCTACACTAAATCTATATTAAGATGGCACCTTAAAATCAATTCAAGATTCCAGTGTTCGACCGAGATCACAATGAAGGATGGGTTTTGAGAATGAATTTGTTCCGATGGTTGTTGTTCCTGAGCATATGGAAGGAGATGTGATTGTACCACATCGGTCTGAGCCTAAAAAGGGAATGGACTTTTCAGTTGCTAATAAGGAGAAAATAGCTTTCGATACGTTCGTTCAACAAACCTAGAAATAGAGGTCGTCATGGAAGGTACAGCTGAGGTCAGAACAAAACACTTTTACTCAAGATGAAGTATAACACCTACAAGATCAGAAAAGGAGCAAACAAAAGATGAAGACACTATGTTGGGTTGAAGTATGAATCTCAAACATTAGTGAGGATGCAGCAAGGGAGAGCATTTGTTGGTGAAGTTAAATGCAAGGATGATTCTAACAGTGATGCACCAAATGGATATCTGGCATCAATGACCAACACTGAAGATGAATCAATAAGCACTTCACAGGTATACATTCTAACTAGTATACGTTTATCTAATTCAGAACTGCATGTTTATTAAGTTTTGAAATGTATTATATTCATGATAGCATGTTAGCATCTTAGGTCTTAAATGCTCAATTGATTGCTAAGAATAAGATTGCATGCTAGGATTCATGAGTTTAATTAGTACATTTTATACTTGATTTTATATGCAGTAAAATGAATATCTAGAGTTAGATAGGGTGTTCTAGACGGTTAAGTGTATTCCCAAACATTTGCTGAAACTTGAGTTAAATCTGATATGATTTAATACCTCTGCTAATGTTGTGAAAATTGCTAATAGACAAACAGGTCATAGATCAGATTTTATTTGTTCTTAATAGCAAATGACTTGTTAATTGTTTATGTGCTTATTTTCATATGATTTGCTTTTACTCACACAATTGTACTTAAATGCTATATCAGTTTATGTATTGCTTGTTAGGGATAATTGGATAAAAGATGGTAGAATTATCTCAAAGTCAGTAAGTCATGTAGATTCGAAGCTTAATCTAAAACTGACTTAGGTAATTAGAGATAGTTAAAAACGTTAGACAACGACAGAATGGATTAGACAGAATTAGTAATTAATTTGTTAGTTCTTCTATCCATGTGCTTTTATGCAATGAAGCTGAATATTTACCATGTGTTCTTATTTCCATGCTTGTTTAGTTAAATTTGAAAATGCATATCTTAGGACTTGCATAATCTTAGACAAAGCATGTATAAGAGTCACAATAGGGTAAAGACTGCTAGTTCACCTTAAGTTAGGTTGAAATCACTAGTCTCATAGCCTAAAGACTACTTTGTCAAGGCTGAAGTATATGAGAAGTGATCAGTCAAAGATTAGCTTGTGCATATTAAGGTTGAAGCTGTTGTTACCTCTGAAAATATCTCTTATCCATCTGGACTCAATTGAAGTTGAGTACCAAGAAGCTTAATCTTTTGTGATCGCAGAGTATGTTATGAAAGCGAAAAATTATGTGACTTCGTAACATTTATTGTTCGAGGCATATGATTAAGATTAAAGCTCTTCTATCACAACTGGTTGAGAAGGCCTCCCCGACGGTAACCTTTGGAGATGACAGCAAAGGATGTACAAGGGATATGGCTATCATGAGTTAAGAACTGTCATCAGTGGAAGCATCTTTCTTGTGGAAGGACTTAAGCACTTTCTAAAGGGCACTAGGGAATTCTTTGTCAAAGGTTTTCTAGAGAAGTGTTTGATCTCAAACAAGAAGGTTGGATGCTCACTCAGCTGCGGTTGAGGAAGTTTGTTCGTAGCTGACATGAAATTTGGATGCAAAGATGAAGTGAACTTTTCAGTAAAGCTTTATCAATGAAGAGTTAGCTATGGCAAAGGAAGCTCTCACACTTGTTAGTCTGCAAGGCAATAGATTCTCTGATAAAGATGAAATTGGTGAGAGGACTGCTTCATATGGAATTCTATCAAGAAGGACATTTTGAAGTATGTCACATAGGGAAGTCAATGGAAACATCACATTGAAGGAAAGTCATATACTTAGTGGTGATTGAAATTGATAACCCTAATTACAAATTGGTGATGTTCAAGCATTCAACAGACAAAATGTCACAATGGTGATTGATCAAATAAGGAAGATCAAGTTGGAAACAATTGGTAAGCAGTGAGAACTTTGAAGTCAGATAGTGGAACTGCATTTCACGAGTGAAGTTCTAAGTGAAGTCTGCACTGAAAAAGGTACTTTGAAGCTGAAGCAATTAACACAGCATGCTGCTTTATTCAACAAGATCGTGAAAAGACATCATTTGAGTTAATGGCCAACCAGAAGCAAACACTGAAGCTCTTTCGTGTGTTTGGAGGGAATTGATTTTTAATGAAGATTTATTTGAGTATCTTGACAAGAAGTTAAGGCTCATGGAACAATTCTCCTCGGCTACTCAGAAGTGATTAAAAGTCTGAATGTGACGACCAACTACACCAAGCTCCAGTGCATTCAATCGAACGACCATTCTGAATCATTGACAAATTCAGATACTGATGTTGAAGCTGAGGTTGCAGAAGGAATCAATGACAACGATGATGATTCAGATCCTTAGTGGAAATCCACTGTAGAAGGTGAAGGATCTTCAACACATCCTAGCAGCAACTCAGGGGGAGCAAACAAAAGATGGATCTACTAGTCATGCTCAACAATGAAGATCAAAGGATTTCATTAAGAACATTTCTGCCAAGACAAAAGGTTTGAAGTCAAATTCAATCCTGGAGTCTAGTTCTTAGTGATCCGGATTCTTGTGTAAAGGCTAGAAGTGCTATGCAAAGTAAATAGTTACTCTTAGGAAAGAGCAATTGTCAAGAACTAACAATTAGTATCATTAACAATTGGTAGCCCAAAGAATATTAGAAAAGCACAGATTGATCCAGATTGAGTGATTGCAAAGCAAAATGATCTCAATCAGTTAGAAGGCAGAAACCATTGAAGCTGGAACCCAGACCACTAAAGTTGAAGCTGATATTGGTACAGTAAGGGTTCTCAGTAACTGGATGACTTTTTGGCATTGCTATGAGGGGCAAAGCCAAACTGGTTGCTACAGGACTTTAAAGCAGAAGGTATCGATGATGATGGAAACGGAATCTTCGGGACTTTCAAGATCAAGCAGTAAGCACCAGTGACAAGACTTGATACCTTGGGACTCATCAATGGGGACCTAACAATTTTCAGGGACTCAACGATTAGGACCTATCACATGTGGAGCATTCAAGCATGAAGATCTATCAGATGAATGTGAACAAGTGCACTCCTGAATGGTGAGCTAGAAGTTAAAGTTGATGTACATCATTTCCTGGACTTTGAAGTTGCAGATCCATTGGAATTTGTATATCATTCTCTTCGCAAGCTCTTCTATGACGGAGATAGGGGTTCAAGCAAAACGTCAAGGACATGGTATGACACTCTGACTGTTAATTACTTTAATATGATTTTACAGTAGAGTAAGTTATACACACATATCTCTCCAGAATGCAAGGCACACACAATGTTATATATGTGCTAAGTATACCATGAGTATATTATATGTGGGTCTACTAACGAAAATTTGGCAAGATATATTTTTGCTAAGTTAATGCAGAGTAGGTACAAAATGAGCATGTTGGAAGAGTTTTAATTCTTTCTGGATTATAATTAATTCGAAAGAATGATGGCAATTAAAGGAAGTCAAGGATCTTTTGAAGATGCGCAATTTGGAAGATTCTAGACCTGCCAAGACTACTTTCCAACAGACCACTAAGCTTGATCAGGGCAAATCAGGTATATGAACTGAAGTGACAAGCTATAGAGGTATGATAAGCTCATTACTTATTCAAGTGCACAAAGACCATATATTTTATTCTCGATATGCCTATGTGCAAGTTTCCAAGTGGAAATTAGAGAATCTTATCTTATAGCTAAGTTATGAATTGTTAGACATCTTAGGGGATCACCAATTCTTGGAATCTGGGACCCTTAAGATAATAGGTTTAACCTAATTGGCTATATAGATATAGATAATGCAGGTTGTACGAAAGATAGGGAAGTCATTCCTAGAAGCTGTCAATTTCCAACAACTCTGTTGAACTCTTCATACCACTGAAGGAACAAGCTAATGGACATCAGGTATCATTTCTTTTGAGAGTTGTCCTTAGTCGAATAACTTGCAGATGTTTGCTAAATAACTTGGTGAATTTATTTTATCTAAGTTGGTTAGTAAATTTGGGATGTTACTTATATGCATATTTGTTGGAAATCCCATATGCAAGGAATTCTTAAATAAGTTCACAAGTATTAAATTTTCAATATTCAAAGACTTGTGAATTTATTTGAAATCCAGTACCTCATGCTTTTTGCTATTAGTTTAATTATCTTGCTTGTAAAGTATTATGCATAAGTGATAGTTAAATTATTTAGCATAAGCATTTAATTTATTTTAATTTATTTAAATCATGATGATATATAAAACCATTCAGTGAAATATCTGTTCCATGATTTAAGTAAATTAAAATAAATTAGAAGCATAATTATTTGTATATTAAATATTAGATAAGAATTAGTCAATGATATCTTGCTTAATTGCTTTGATATTTTGCTCTAAGAGTCTTAAAATATTTTATTACAAGTAATTGTGATGCTTTTGATATTAGTGACGGTATTTAGAATTTCTGTTCTAAATAATTAATGCATATTTCAAAACTCACTAATATTGGAAGATGAAGTATTTTCCAAGTTACGTGTATAAAATTCTCAATGTTTTATATACTTAGAAAATATTTCTAAAATTGATTTTATTGCGAGGGGTTGTAAAAAGAATCACAAGTATTACTTTTTCCCTATTTAAAGGACTTGTGAATTTCTTTTCAACTATAACCTCGAGCTTACGTATATCAATTAGTAATTGTTATGAGTACGCTTACAATGTGCAAAGTGACAATTATTAGATATGGCGTAGGAAGTTAAATGCTAATATTCAATCTAATGAATATTTTAGTATTTAGCGAATTTATTTTATCTTATTGAAATTATGGATTGAAGCAATTCAATGGTTATTAGTTTCATAATTTTAATTTGATAAAATAACAGAAGCACAATTTCTTGCATCTTGAAATTATTGATAAATATCGAATAATTGGTATCAGCGTGCAATTAATTGTGATATGCTTATTGTTCTACTGAATAATTGCCATGTATAGTTTTTATAAATGCATGTGATTGGCAATTGCTTAGTACAGCATAAGTATTTACTTTATTTTGGTTTATTTAAATCATGATGATATAAAACAATTCAATGAAATATCTGTTCCATGATTTAAATAAATTAAAATAAATTCGAAGCATAATTATTAGTAGTATAAATATTTTCTTTTATTACTTCGTGATAATAGAATAATATTTTATTACAAAATAATTGTGATATATTGATACTAATGGATTTATTTAGTTTTTATTTTTAGAAACAATTGGTATCAATATATTTAGTTTTCTTTCTTTGACTGGTTTACAATCTTGAATGTATTTAAAAGAAATTTTTGTCTATTTCTTTTTCAAAATATTTTATGCAAAGATACATTCATTTGTCTATCAGTTTAAGTTAAGAAAACTTAAGAATTCTTTTTCAAAACTTCTCTTTTAAAAAAATTTTCTTAAGGATAATCTTTCTATTCTATCGAAACTTTATTCCCTCCCAAAAGCTTGTTTTAAATGTTTTATCTTTAAAAGCTTTTTCTCTCTTTTGAAAATGTGTTTTAACTTCGAGGTACCAATCACTTGTAAAATGATTTGTTTTCAAATACTTGTTTCAATGTATGTTTCACATTGATTCATAGTACCAAAACAGTGATTGTTGCTTTGAAGGCCATGTACTGTATTGTTAAGCATACATTCAACCCCAATTGTCATGTTTTTATTTAAAGTCGGGGATATTATCAGGCAGAAGAAAATAATGTAAATCATAATTGAATTATGAGTCGGAAAATCATTGTCTTCTATCTGATATGGATGATTTGCAAAAATGTTTTCAAAACATGCAGTGCTTAGGTTTAATGGAAAAGAATCATTTTATTGAGATATAATTTGGTAGAAGAGTTGAATTTCTTCTTTGGTGTAAATTCCCGCGTTTTATTATGGGAAGTTTGCCTTATAAGAAATTCATAAGAGATAGAAACTTTTTCTCTGATACTCCCGCGTTTTATTATGGGATAAGCATCTGAAAGAAATTTCTATTGGTGTCATGCTCTTAAATGATAAATTTTTTTTGATCTGACAAAACTCTTTTATTAAAGTGCTTTAATGCAATCCATTACCATTCCTTATTATATTTTTCCTTCTCCTTGAGTTGAAAAATATGTTTTGGAATGTTAAGGTGATTATTTCTTTATCTCATTTATTGATTCTATCCGTTTAGCCCCCAGTGGCTACAGAAGCTGGCCAGGAGGTTGAAAACCCATCAATCTCTGACCCAGGCCTTAATACCAAACACTCATTTCATCCACTTCCATATATTAACCCTTGGAGTTATAAGGAACATATGTTTGTTAGAGGTTGATAAGGGAGAAATAAGGATGAAGTCGGAAGTGCACCCACAGTTCTACCTCCAGCGAAGTAAAGAAGTATATAAACTGAGGTATCTGTAAGCTTATCTGTATTTTCTCAAAAAGATGCAGAGCTGAAAAGGCAATAAAACTGTCTCTGGAATCATTCTCTCAACAGGGTGAGTCCATTGAAATTCGCTCGTCAGCCAGAGCATCTTGTAATGAGTCAAGCACACCACTGGCATTCACGCTGATGGTAAGCCTAAACAGATATATTTTAGGGACACATTGCAAGACGTGCACAGTGTGAGGTATAGGCATGTTAACAAAACACCCGTCATTGGGTTACGAGGGAAACGTAGACTCTAATTTGCCATTCATTACATTGTCTACTACGTCGCCCCTCCTGGAAGGAACATTTCCAGATCCTGAAAAGGAATGTCCACCTCCCGTTTACGGAGAAGGTGTGAGGCAACTCCTTGATAGAACAAGGCAGGATTCCCAAAAAGATTTTAAAATCTTGGGATAACCCATCTCAAAGAGGTGAGGCTCTACTAGACAGTGATTTAGCAATTGCTATTGAGTCTGGTGTGAGACAGTGCTTATGCATGATAGATCAAGAACACCTCTACGAGGCAAATTCTCCACTTGATAGTGATTCAGTTCATTCTGATGAATCAGGTGTTGGGAATATGTATGGATTGACGGATTTCACTTGCAGGTACAGAAGGCTACATTTGGAATGCAGAGTGAAAGTGAGAGAGAGAAACACTTAAGTGAAAGTGAGGGAGAGATACACTTGAGTGAGAGATAGGGAGAGAAAGAGAGAAACACTTAAAATGCTCTATGCTAAAGTGTAAACACCGACAGAACGTAGTAGAAGTGAGGAAACCATAAGCCAAACACTTACCCTTGCTACTTGCTACTTCTGGAAGAAAAGTTACTATTTTTTCCCGATCAACGACAGACGAGAACCTTCTTTGGGAGACAAACCATCTAAAAGAGGACCTAACAATTGGTATTAACAATTGGTATCTTCAAAAGTGGGCCTTTGGAGGATTCCTCAACTAAGGGGGAGAAGTTATAGTAAGAAAAAGTTATAGTTATAACAAGTTTATAAACAGGGAGAAGTTATAGTGTTATAGTTATAACAAGAAAAAGGAGAAGTTAATAAAGTCTTATCTTCATAACCTTCGGAAAAGCTAATATCCTAAAGGAGTCGCATGATTCTAAGGGAAGAGGCCATTGGAGGATTCTAAGGGAAGATCCTTGAAGAAAGGGGGTTCGTATCCTTAGGGGGAGATTTTAGACTGGAAAAAGAAAATCTTATCTTCGGATCCTGAGGGGAAACAACAGAAGATGGGAGAATCAAGAAACTGTATCCTAGACTTGAAAGGAGTTGTCAGAAGAAGATTCCTAATGCAAGTGGGAAGAACAGAAAAGAATTGACTATTCCATGGATTTTCTAAAGGGAGAAGAAGAATAAGAAGGAGAATCACATTCTTAGGGGGAGAACAGTATGAGCTATGTTCTGTGTTCTATTGAAGATGTTCCCAGGAATAATGATTCTTATGAAGCTCTGTTCATGATAAGTTCTTTAAGTTCAAACTGAAGGATTTTGAAACGGAGAAAGCTCAAACAGACAGAAATGAAAATGATACAATTTGAATATCAGTTCAGCGTCAGAGGAACAAACATCTTTCGTTTCAGTCACACAAGAATTCTGGAAATGCAATATTTGATCCAGAAAAACCAGTAGCATTATTTACAAGTCTCGGACATTCTTTTTCTAGTTGTTAGTTGAGTTATCCTCCCTAGGTTATTTGTTTGCTAAAAGTTTAACAATCAAATAGGGGGAGATTGTTGGAAATGACGAAGCTGTATAAATAGTAATCGTGATAACTCAACACTAGAACAGGACAAGTAAATAATACTACGATTACACAGAAATCAGCAAGACATGAAGACAAGGCAAATACAGTGAATCAAGACATTAGAAGAAGTTTTGAAGTCTACTACAGGTCACTGAAAGAAGTTCATTTATATGTTCATCCCTCAGTGAAGAATAATGTTTAAAGACTTTCAGGGTTTCAGAAGTGTTGAAGATTCAGTATAGCAGTGCCACTAAAAGATTTCAGTGTAACAGCATTGATTGAAGATAGACAGTGTTTGAAGCATAGGAATCTAGAAGAATTGAAGACATGGTAAAGACAAAGGTTAAAGAAGACAGCTACAGTCTTGAAGTTATACTCACTGACAATCAGTGAAGAACAGAGAATGAAGTATTCAAGATTGTAGTAGTAATGAAGACGTTGTCGAAGTACCAGAAAAGATTCTAGTGAAGTTACATTGTTTATTAACAGTTAATGTTCGAACCACTTATTGGGAAGCCACATTACCAATTGAACATGGTAATCTATTCAGAAGCAAGAACCCTATCAAGACTAGTCACTTATGAACCAGACCGTTGCATCAAGTGTCAGGACATTGATAGCAAGTTTATGTCAGTAGTAGAGATCCATGTTCAAGAGCTTGTTGAAGAATATTGAATAAGCTAGGGAAACTTGCTCATAAAGGTTAATCCACAATTAGTCACTAAAGAAAGTCAACATTCGATGAGTGCATATTTGCCAAGGCAAATGTCGATCCACAGCAGATCGAGATGCGGATCGAGATTGATTATTAAAGGTAAAACATTGCAAGGCAAATGTCGATCCACGGCAGATCGAGATGCGGGTCGAGATTTACAATTGAAGTAAAACATTGCAAGGCAAATCTCTGTCCACGGCAGATCGAGATCGAGATCGAGATTCTCACAGATCGAGATCGAGATTCTCATAGATCGAGATCGAGATTTTCACAGATCGAGATCGAGATTTTCACAGATCGAGATCGAGATCGAGATTGTCAACCAAGATCGAGATCGAGATGGGTCCAGGCCTAGATCGAGATGCGGGTCGATATGTAGCATTTAATGTTCAAGGGACAAGTGGCTTATTGTGAACGGTTGATCCAGAGTGGTTGGAAAGTACTTTTTGTTGACGAGTCTTGATTGGGCCACGTACACAAAAAGAACAAGATCAAGACTACACGACATTATAAAAGCAGCACTTTGTTTTATTTGTAATAAGACTGGAAGTCCATCTCTGTATTGTAACGATAATTTTAAAGAGAGAGCATAGAACGCAATGTAAAGCAATATTGAGAAAAACACTTGTAATAGAGAGGGAGTATATTCACAGAGCTTAGTATCATTTACTCCTCTCTCTTTACTTCTGTTTTACTATTGTAATGAATGTTGTAGCAAATCCTTCAATGAATATAACGATATATTCTTGAAATTCTGTGTTGATTTATTACATAATATTTATTGCTTCTCATTGCTTCTCATATCCCTTAAATCGTAAAAAAAGTTGTATTCACCCCCCCTCTACAACACATTTGGACCTAACAGTAATGGTCCTCTTCCTTTTAGAAACCTGGTCCTTTTAGAGGAGCCAGACTCTTGGCTGACAAATTTGGAGACTCTAGAAGGTCTAACTCCTTCAAAAGGTTCGGAGTGTGGGTTAGGAATGGAGAGGTCAACTCCATTCTCATCACTCAAGAAAAAGACAGAAAAATATCCCACAATTCTTAAATTGAGTGAGTTTATTATAGACCTCGTATGGTTAGTAATAAACAAACCCAACTCCGAATTAAGGGGTTTGCTAGACAGTATGGAGTGTTTGTTTTTCTAAAGTGTGAGGGACTCCATACATTGTATACTATCTAGATTGATTATGCCTACAATAGAATTAATGATAAGCATAAAAAATCTAGGTTAGTATATTTCTAGCCTCCTGCTTTCCTTCTTTCCTAGCACCATCTTGAATAGCGGCATCAGGAGCTTTCCAATGTCAATTTTATAATTATGCACCATGGAGCGCACAATCTTCTTGATGTAGGTTGAGACCTCATTCCAGTCGCTGGTCTTACTTGACATGGCTCGAGTGACAATATCCATTATCATGCTCTACTATTTGACAAGATACTTTATATCCATCCCCCTTGATGGATACCAATCATCTGAACTTGGGCTTGTCTTAGGTCCTGTGTACCCAATCATTTTGAAGAACTTGGCTAGTTGAGCATCATTAGCAGGCTCCTGAAATTGTGAACCTTTTTCAGCTTCAACATGGTGAACAATGTTGATGTGGGTTAAGTCGATTGTGTAGGAGGTGTTGTTGATTTGGAATGTTATGGTGCTAGCATCTTGCTCCCCTCACATGTAGCAGAGGTCCATAGTTGTGACAATCATGAAATCTCTAATATAGGGTTTTCAATCAATGCATATGAGATAAAAGAGTTGTTCATGAAGCCAACAAAAGGCTTAAAGACTTCTCCTACTTCACCCACCGTAGCCATGGTGGTGAAGTTAGTTTGGGCAAGAGAACAAACGATTTAAGGTCAGGACATTGTTGTAAAAGAAGTAATGGTTAAGAAATTTGGCTAGAAAAGATAAAGAAATGAACTGATTTGTAGAGAGAGAATAGAAGGTTTAAAGAAAAAGAGTATTAGAAAAAGAGAATAGTGTAAGAAAATTTATTGTTTGTATTTATATGAAGGGAAAAGAAATTGTCAAGAAAGAATTTCAGTCGATTAAATTGACAGTTGTATGCTTAATCCATTCCTTTTGACAGTAACTCCTGCGCTAGAATTCACAAACACTCTTGACAGTAACATTAACAGTTAGAGAATAAATAAATACATATCAAACCCTAATGTAACTATTGACCATATGTTATGCGGGGATTTAAAAAACTATATTGTCAATGAATACTGACAGTAAGTATTGACAATAAGTTCCACGCCTGCATACTATGTTGTCAAAACATGACAGTATGTTATGCGGGGGTTTAGAGAACTATATTGTCAATGCATACTGACAGTGTGTTGTTGACTGTAAGTTTCAGTCCCGCATACTATGTTGTCAAGACTCTTTCAAGTGATCGACAGTAACTTATCACAATATGACAGTATAGATAAAATATACTGTCAAGACACTTGACAGTACTTTTTACTAACACCATATGAGATAAATTACTAAAAGTAAATTAGTTAACCTCTTCGTGAAATTTCATCATGTATATCCCATGTGATAGAAATCAAAACACCTTAACAGGCCATTAATTCACAGTGAATTTCTGTTAACTAATGTTTTTAATCACTAAAACAACTTATAACATAATTTCATTAACATGATAAATTTAACATACCCAATTCACTCACTAGCCTTTTAAAAATCTTTTCATTCAATGGTTTGTGAAAATATCTGTAAGTTGCTTCTCTGTGGGTATATAAATTAGCTTGATTGTGCCTTGTTCCACATGTTCTCTAATGAAATGATTTCTGATGTCAATGTGCTTAGTCTTGAAGTGTTGAGTAGGATTTTCAAAAATGGCTATTGCACTAGTGTTGTCACAGAAGATAGGGATCCCTTGCAATGTCAAGTCATAGTCCAACAATTGATTCCTCATCCAAAGTAACTGAGCATAACAACTACCAGCTGCAATGTATTCAGCCTCAATAGTTGAATCTGACACAAAATGTTGTTTCTTGCTAAACCATGAAACCGATCTTTCTCCTAGAAACTGACAGCATCCTGTTGTGCTTTTTCTGTCAATTTTACATCTAGCATAGTCGGAATCTGAGTAGTCAACCAAGTCAAAACCAGATTTTTTAGGATACCAAAGGCCTAAATCTTGAGTGCCTTTCAAGTATCTAAAGATTCTTTTAAATGCCATTAAATGTGACTCTTTTGGATCAGACTGAAACCTTGCACACAAACCTGTAGTAAACATGATGTCAGACTTGCTAGCAGTTAGATAGAGGAGAGAACCAATCATTCCTCTATACATCTTATTATCCACTTTTTTTCCTTTTGAATCTGTGTCTAGTTTAGTTACTGTTGAGATTGGAGTCTTTGCAAGTGATGAGTCTTCCATATCAAATCTTTTCAAAAGATCTTTGACATATTTAGTTTGGCAAACGAATATTTCATCTTTCTTTTGATACACTTGAAGTCTAAGAAAGAATACTAATTTACCCATCATACTCATCTCATATTATTTTGCATTAACTCGGAGAATTTCTTGCATAGTTCTTCATTTGTTGAGCCAAAGATGATATCATCCACATAGATTTGGACTAGAATGATATCATTTCTATACTTTTTGTAGAACAGAGTCTTATCCACAATCCCTCTTGTAAAATTGTTCTCAAGGAGAAACTCGGAAAGGGTGTCATACTAGGCCTTTTGGACTTGTTTTAAACCATACAATGTTTTGAGTAGCATGTACATAAATTTTTGAATCTTTGAATCTTCAAAGCCTGGGGGTTGTTCAACATAAACTTCTTCTTCTAGTTCTCCATTTAGGAAAGCACTTTTTACATCCATTTAAAATACCTTGAAGTTGTTGAATGCAGTAAAAGCCAAGAAAATTCTTATGGCTTCAAGTCTAGCAACAGGGGCAAATGTTTCATCATAATCAATTCATTCATGTTGACAGTAACATTTTGCTACCAGCCTTGCTTTGTTTCTTGTGACACCCCATTGTCATCCATCTTTTTTCTGAATACCCACTTAGTATCAATTACAGACTTGTTCTTTGGTCAAGGCACCAATTCTCATACACATCTTCTTTCAACTGGTTGACTTCTTCTTGCATTGCATTAATCCAATTTGGATCAAGAATGGCTTCATTTAGAGTTTTAGGCCCAACTTGAGATAGGAAGCAGGAGTACATACATTTATTTGACACATTTCTTCTAGTCTTCACTCCTGTTCCTGGATCACCAATAATCAAATCATTTATGTGATCCCTGTTCCACTTTGTTTCTCTTATAGTATCTCCAGACTCTTCTGCACTCAGTTGATTGGAAACATTTTTTGCTCTTGCACTATTGACAGCATCAATTTCTTCAAGTTCACTATACATGGAAACATTCCCA
Source organism: Oenanthe sinensis (assembly GCA_028671895.1). Classification (NCBI taxonomy): domain Eukaryota; kingdom Viridiplantae; phylum Streptophyta; class Magnoliopsida; order Apiales; family Apiaceae; genus Oenanthe; species Oenanthe sinensis. The sequence goes on along the minus strand of CM053813.1, from coordinate 26,400,864 downwards.
GAGAAATCAGTTGTTTGAGCAGTTCCTTCATTTTCTACTGATTGATTAGGAGCCATAGTTGGACCAGAAATTGTGTGTTCAACTCTTGGTGATTCTTCATCATCAATTTCTTCCGAATAGCCTTGATTCTCAAAAGCTAAGGACTCTGATTCTTGACTTCCTTCAACACTAGGAAACTTGGTTTCATCAAAGGTGACATTCACACTTTCATCAATAACCTTGTGATGAATGATATAGACTCTGTATGTTGTTCTTTCAATACCATAACCCATAAATATCCTTTCATATGCTTTAGTATCAAACTTCTATTTGACCTCTATTAAGTCTTTCATGATATAACATTTGTTTCTAAATACATGAAAGTACTTGACAGTAGGTTTCCTTCCAGTTAGCAGCTCATAGGGTATTTTTCCAAAACCTTTGTTGACCACAGTCCCATTTTGAGTATAACAAGATGTATTAATGGCTTCACCCCAGAAATAAGTTGGAAGTTTTGCTTCACTCAACATGATTTTTACATCCTCAATGAGAGTTCTGTTTTTCCTTTCCACAACACCATTTTGTTGAGGTGTTCTTAGTGTAGAGAATTGTTGAGTGATTTCATTGTCTTTGCAGAAGTCATTCATGATACTGTTTTTAAATTCAGTACCATTATCACTTCTCAAGGTTTGAACTTTGAACTTGGGATTCTTGTCCAGGACTCTTACTAGATCAATAATTTTATGTGCAGCTTCATCCTTGATACCTCACCCAGGTGTATCTTGAAAAGTCATCAACCATTATAAGGATATATCTCTTCTTTGCCAGTGACTGCACATTCACAGGACCAAATAAGTCCAAATGAATAAGTTAAAAATCTTCATTTATTGAATCACTAGGAGTGCTTTTGTGAGTATCTCTCCTTAGTTTCCCTTTCTGGTAGTACTCACACAATCATTCTCGACAGAATTCAAGTTGAGAAAGGCCTTTTACCAATTCTCAATTCATCAAATGATTCATAGATTTGAAATTTAAATGAGAAAGCTTCTTATGCCACAACAAGCTTTCAGAAGATGAAGAATTACTCTAGAAATAATAGATTTTGTCCTTTCTTACTGAATCAAGATCGGCAATGAATATGCTTCTTTTCCTTACTCCTTAAAGAGCTTCTTCTCTTGTCTTCTTGCTGACAATTGAGCATCTGTCTTGATCAAACTCAACTTTGAAACCTTTCTCACAAAATTGAGTAACACTCAATAAATTGTGCTTCAAACCATTCACTAAAGCAATTTTCTCAATCTTCAAGTTACCAATTTCTAGTATGCAATATCACATTGTGAAACCAATGTTATTTTTAACAAAGGTTACATATGGACTAGCCATTTCCTTGAACTGTGATAGCGGGTTTTATCACCAGTCATGTGTCTTGAGCATTCACGGTCAATGATCTACATGATTCTTTTATTTTTCCTATTACCTTGCAAAGCAAAATTTTCAAGTTGCTTTTGGTACCCAATTCTCATTGGGTCCATCTGGCTTAGCCAAATCACAGTTTAAGGTAGGATCGGTTAGTTTTCTTTCATGAGCTTTTAACATGACTCGTGTGGCCACCCATTTAGATTTCATAATTGGTTTTGGATTCTTATTCCTGGGTGGCTTGCCCATCCTAGCTTTAGGAGGGATTGGAGTCTTTGCATTCTCAGTTTTGACAGATTTATACAAGCATACATTATTGGAAGCAATAGGCATGTTAAAGCAGATGCTTAGAATATTTAATTTACAAGGCATATAATCAAAATTTCAACAATGAGATACTTGCTTGTCTATCAAGGGAGTGCTATGCAAGTTTCCATTAACAGATGTGGCATGTTTTACTTCATACTTACTCTTGGTACAGACATGAGTTAAATGACTAGAAAACCCACAGTTGTTACACAATTTTCTTGTAGCGTTAGGAATATAACCATAATCATTATTCTTGTTTATTCCCGGCTTTCCATTTATGTTCTTGTTGGTTTTCATGACAGTGGGTGTAGAAGTTACTGTATTACTAGTGTTGAAAGTAGGTTTAGATGAACTGTCTTGACAGTATGATTTGATCTCACTGTCTTGACATTATCTTCTAAACTTGTTGTCTTGCTAGTGTTGACAACATCTTCTAGACATTGAGTACTGTCAAGGGCAAAACTAAATGTCTTGGGGAGTTTCACAGTATCTTTTGACCTAGAGATTTTTGTGACAGTATCATTGTCCTCATCATTTAGAATTTGTTTAAGAATTAATGATTCCTCATCAAATTCAAATCCAACCTTTTTAAACATTGGATTCTTGACATTCTTAAGTATAGAGGGTCTGACAGTAAGTTTATCCAGAATAGTGTCCTCCTCTACCACATGTTTTTTTGTCATTTTTCTTCTCATAATTAAACCTTATACCTACCTTTTGATTTTCAATATTATTACCATTGTATGATTTTAACAATGAAGAAGAATTTTTGTAGGCTTTGATTTTAAATTCATTTTCACTTATCTATTTTCTGAAAAACTCCTCAATCTGAGAAGCACAAACTATTTTGTTCTTTAGAAACTCATTTTCTTGCTGTAAGGACTCAAAAGGATTTTGTCTTAGTTCTAGTTCTTCATTTTTTTTCATTTTAATGATTCATTAGCCATTAATTAGTTTGACAAGTTCCTGATTTGTAGCTAGCATGCTTGTATGAATATTAAAAAATTTAGAACTTAAGCTTTCTACAGTTTTCTTATACTGAGATGCAGTCATATCAACGATAGTAAAAAAAAGTACCTGACTTGATGAAGGAGGTGACTCTTCTCCAAAGTTTATCATAAGAGTTAGATTTCCATATTCTTCCTCCTCTTCATCATCAGATTCCTCCCAGCATTTGCCCTCAGCTACAAATGCCCTTCTTTGTTGCTTCTTGAGTAAGGCATCATACTTTGCTTTGAGTTCCTCATAGTCATTGTCATTTCTTCTTACTTGCTTTGGCTTTTTGCATTCAGTTACAAAATACTCCATTTCATTATAGTTATAACATCTTATCTTTGATCAATCCACCATTCCTGTATTTTATCCACCTTTGCTACCTCCTCCAAGTTTTGATATTCTTCCTTGATTGAACTTGGAGTTTTGAGCTTTGGGTTTGAAGGACCTGTTCTTCTTGAATCTCAGGTTTGAGAACTTCTTTGCCATGAACGCCGTGGTTTTTTTTCCATGTTGTCAAGTTCATCGAGCGTGTAGAACTCATCTTCGCCACCATCCTTGAGTTTAAGAATAACATTTTCATCCTCATCAGTAACCTCTTCAATCTTGATTTGTTGTTGATGTTGAGACTCTTGAAGCTGCATCATTTTTGGATCCTAAGCCACTAGAGCATTTGAGGTGTTGACCATCTTTCCTCTTTGGCTAGACTGAATAACTCTCTTTTGTAATAGTTCTAGCTCATATGTTTTAAGAATGCCATACAAAATTTTAAGAGAAACTTTTGACATATCTCTTCCTTCTCTTATGGAAGTAACCTTGTGCTCCAGATGGTCAGGAAGTGTCAACGTGAATTTCATGTTTACTTCCTTCTTATCATAGAACTTTCCACGCAATTACAAGTCATTTATCAATCTGTTGAATCTATCAAACATCTCAGTCAACCCCTCATTTGACTTAGCCATAAAAGCCACATACTGAGACACCAGGTTTTTTCTTTAGTTGTCTTTTACTTCTTCTGTTCACACAATATCTCAATAGTTTCCCATATTTGCTTGGTACTTGTGCAGTTGACAATGTTATTGTACATAATATTGTCAAGTGCTTCAATGATTATGAACGGTAAACAATCATCCAAATATACTTTTTCTGTATCATTATATTTTGAAACCTTTTTAGGATCCCAGTGAGCAGGTATTGTCTCACCTTCCACTGTGGTTTCAGGTACATATGACTGAGAGATAAAATGATCATTTTACAAAATAACAGGATAAAGTGGGTAGGTTGTTTTTATGAATAACATCATTTTTCTTTTCCAAAGATTGTAATGTTCTTTATCAAATGTGGGTATCTTTATACTACTTACTTTCTATGCATTCATCTTGGATCTTTTCATGTTAGATATGTTAAGCTTGCCGCTCTAATACCAGTTGTTAGTTAAGATAAGTATTGCAGAATGGGGGGTTGAATGTAACTTGATTAATTATGAAGGATTCTCGCTAACAACAAATAAGAATGATAATTAACAAGTAAATGATGAACACAAACTAAGCAGATAAAATGACACAGTGTTTAAACTTCAAAAATTAATTTTATTCATTTTTGTTTTGCTATAACTGTTTGGAAAATAATTACAGCTTCGATAGATACAATAATAATTAGTTTGCTAATATTTCTATACTTGAGAAATTTTAGCTAGGTTGCATAAGAGAAAGTACTTGTGAGATATGTGTATTTATACTGAAACACATATCTCACTTACAAGTATAATTTCCCTTGTTCCTAGAACAAATCTTGAAGTGGAAACTTTACCTTTTCCATTCAAATTTGTCTTCATTCCATTTGTGGATAAAGAAGCCCTGAGATATGCAAAAATATTTGACTCTTTGAGCATGCTTTACCTTTTGCTTGAACTCTCCCAAGTTGCAGTAGTAGACTTGACAGACTATATAGAAATGTCCAATTCATTTCTTGTATTTTCACTATCTAGACTGCTACCTGAAACAGACTGTCAGCTTCACTAAAAGTTTACTGTCAACTTTTAGCTTCTCTGTGTTGACAGTATCTTCGTCTTCGCATACTTTGGTGTCAAGCTAGATAGTCCATGAAACATACTATCTCCAAAGCTGTTATCAACTATCCCCATCAATGTTGATGTCAACTACTCCGCCAAAGTTATTGTTAGTAAAACTTGTTGTCTTTAATTCTTCATTCTACGCCAAGTTTACTATCAATGAAATAGTTATTGTCAGTAATACTTGATGTCTTCAATTCTTCATCCTCCGCCAAGTTTACTGTCAATGGAATAGTTGTTGTCGTCTATCTCAATCGTGATGTCACTTATAATGTACTGTCATGGGCTTTGAGTACTTGAAATGTTGCTGTCTGATTTTTTGAATCATGTTGTGCATGAACAGTTAGTAAACTTCTACTATATGACTCATTTTTATTCTTTTGTATAAGACAGTAACTTTCAAATGTATTGTCACCTAACTAATGCTTGTTAAATGTACTGTCTACAAGTGACTACTAACTATACTGTCAATGATCATATGACACTATGTTTTACTTAGCTTATTAAATTTAAACTAAATATATTAGTTGATTACACCACAATCCCTAACAAGCCCTCAAAAGATAATGATTTGTTGGTGCACTTAGTAGTACTACTATTGCTTATATACTAAACAAATTATCTCAATCTACTCGATATGGGACTAGGGTGTTACAAACTCTCCTGCTTAAATTCCTGACGTCCTTGTCAGGCCAAACAAATTGCACATAGGCTTAGATTGTACCTCTCTAACCATTGTGGAATAATACCGGTCTTTCGTGTCCCCACCTTCGGACCTCTGTCCATCGTGGGATAATACTACCAGCCTTTATAACTCCACCTCTGGCAACTTGACGAATCAAGCTTTCGAGAGTCGATTCCGAATATTATATGTGACAACCCGGATCAAAACCGAAGTCTTTTTCATGACCCCTTTGTTCCCGAATCATGCAACAATTCCGGATCTTAGCCTCAATTACTCCCTCATTAGGATCAATTCAGATAAAAGAATAGGGGCAAACGATAGCCCCTGAAATATTTCAAGCTAATTATGTACCAAGGCCAAGAAGAGTAGGTCAAATTATAACCAAATCCAAGTTTCGTTCAGGGTCCGGTACTCATAGGTGAAATGCGTGTCAAGGTCTCGCATAGAAAGCAACCTGAGTTGTCACTTGCAGAAGAGAAAAATCACGCAGTCATGCAGGTGAAGAAGTGTGTCGGACCCTTGCCAACTCAGTACCATCCCAAAATCAGGTGGAATAATTAAGAGCATTCACGTGTCTAGAAAGTTAGAGATGGGAGGATCATGATTTTGGGTACAGATCTCTAAACCCTAATTTTCAATTTAAATAAGAGAAGAAATAGGATTTAGGAGTTACACACTTTTATTATCACACACTTTTACATTCTGATACTCCGATCTCTATTTTATCATTTCCTTCCCTTTTATATATAAACACATATATAAACACGTATTCTCACGCCGTAGGTGTTGAGAGCAACCACCCTTTAGATATTGTTTTACAGTTACATATTTCAGAGCAACACCACACCATCCCGGAATCCGAATCGCAGGAAAGAAGGGTCCGGACGATACCAGAGTTATCACCTTTCTTGCACTTACACTTCTAACTGTTATTTTTTCTATAATATAATTTTAATTAGCAAAAATAGAAAATTTTCTTTTGTTGGAAAAGAAACTAAAAGTAAAGAATTGATTTTTTCAATTTGTTACATAATGATTTTATAGAATAAAATGGAAAGAATGTTGAAGAATTAGAAAAAGAAAGACTTATATATTATTTAAAAAAAATTCTTTTTATTTTAAAAAAAATTAGAAAAAACTCATTTTCTATTTTTTTAAAATTTTGCTGAATTAAGAAATACAATGCAAGACCATGGAAAACGATGCCAAATCGCTAGAGCATCTCCTCTGTTCCGTTCAATCTCTTTCAATTAACTATTCTGGCCACTGACCTCGCTAATCTTTACCCTTTAATGCAGTGACCTGATAGGCTGATAGTGTTCTAGCCTCCTAATGTTTAGCTAGTCAAAAAATTCTAAATAAATATAGCCAATTTTTCTCTATAGTTATATATATATATCATTATTTTATTTCTCTGAACTCTTTCCTACTCTCTGTATTTTATATATCAACCAATTTTCATATTTTTGAAGGTTGGAATAAAATAGGTATTTGACTAACGAAATTTTATAGAGGTCAATATAGGATATTATTTCAATTGATTATTTAGGTAGTAAGTTCGGAGATGCCTAAATCCATTCCAGTCTTGAACAAGTGCGGCATTCACTTCGTTTTTAAGCATTCTCACGACGACACAATTAAACCCGTTTAAAATTTATTCTCTCGGTTCTAAAATATTTATTTTTTTAAAGAAAAAAATATGTATATTAAAAATATTTTATTATATTTTATCTTTCTTTTTCATCCATACTTATTATATTAATTTTATATATAATTTAGATAAATTTATATTTAAAATGATAAAATAAATTTAAATTTATTATATGAAATATAAAAATTAACAATTAGTGTAAAAACAAAATTATTTTTTGGAAAAATATTTTAAAATGAAGGAAACATACGTCAAAAAAATGAAGGAAACATTTAAAAAATTAACATTATTTTCGGGTCAAAGGAGGAGCGGTGGCAGAAATTAACCTAATGCTCAAATCGTTCAATAATTTTTGTTTGAAAGTAGAGTTTTTTTTATCGATTGACAACTTTTTCGAAAAGTTGATTGGTACGAATAGAAGTTGTTCTTATCCACACGTCACAAAGTTACCACCACAAAATGTCTCTACATATCTGACTTTTTATTTCGTTTTTTTATCTGGATTTGTAAGTCAGCGGGCACTTTAAATTCAGGTTACAGTTATAAAATTTCAAAGTTTACTAAAATTTTGTATTTGATTTGTCAGTGCAACTCCAAGTTACTTAGTTATTTTTATTTAAATTATTTACATATATTTTTTAAAAAAAATCAATTTTAATTAATAATAATATTAATATTAAATTTATTAGTATAAAGATATATATGAAATTAATTATAAACTTTTATAGAGATATTAAATGAAAAGTTCAAAATTAAAACATTTAAATTTGTAATTTAAAATATTTATATCTATTATAAATTATTATAAAAATAAATAAAACTTAATTATAAACTACAATAAATAAATTTTTTAATTTTAATTATAAACTATTACAAAAAAATTATAAAATATTAAAAATATTAAAAATTAAAAATATAAATATTTACAATTTCAAACATTTAATTTTATTTTTAGATTTTTAGTGGTGATAATAATTATATTGATACAAAATTAATTAAAACTATTTTTAAAAAATTACATAAAAGATTAAAAACATATATATTTGACACCATTTTTTAGAAAATATATGTGTATTATAATTTACTCTAAACATAAAAAATATATATTACTATAAAAATAAATAAAAGTTTAATTATAAAATATTATTTACAAAATATAATAGATTGAGTATATTTATACTATGTAAGTAGGTTAGAGTGTTTTACCGTAATCCTAAATAGTTGGGAAGTATAAGTTTCTTCATTCATTAATTTGAAAAATTATACAACTAAAGATGGTAACCTATACAAGTTTCATGGAAATCTTAGTTATATAGTTGGGTTCGAGACAACCGAATGAGGCCAAAGTTTTTGAATAAACAAACAGCACCAAGCCACCAACACATGAAGTATTATCTAAATAATCATAATATAATTATTTAAATACATTTCTCATAAAAATAACATGCAAAAAAAAATTATTGCTTCTAATTTTTTATTCTCCAAGAGATAACACACAATATTGAAAAATAGTTTAATTTAATTAATAAAAATTATTTAATAAAATATTTAATTTTTTAATAAAATATTTATTAAAAACAATAGACATATAAAATATGAAAATAAGGTCAATCAGATTAGAACCGGGTAAATGAGCTGATTCATCACTATACTATGCCCCAACTCTCATTTTGGTCATCACGTCAAAAAAACTTACAATCAAACGATTTAAGTATTAAAAAATTTCAAATGCATACGAAACGTTAACTCCGTTAAATATTTTAATGGAAAGTGATGATGTGGCAAGTTTAAGTATAGTATAGTAGCTAATTTGTCACTTAATTTTACAATAATTTTCAATCAGGTCATCGGTTAATTTTAATTTTATAATGATAACTCATACGATTTTTTTTAAAGATATCAATATTTTGTACAAAAATTGTAATTTTTTGACAAAAGTGAATGAATATTAAAATTATAAGCCCGTAAGGGTTGGCTCGGTTGGTTAAAGAGAGGAATATTATTCTCTTGATCACAGGTTCGAATCCCACGGGAGGAGAATTTGTGGATCCTGGGCCAGAATCTGTCGCACTTGTGCGGTTTATCTGGTTCACGTGATTTGCAGGCTATTGCGTGAGCCTGTGGGTTGACCCAGTGCGCACCCAAAAAAGCGTAGCGGATGCAGGTTTCCACCATAATTTTTTTTAAATTACAGTTTATCAAAAATTAGGCTGATGGTATAAATTATTATTATAAAATTATATTTTTTTATAGATAATTTCTACCATTAACCTAAATTTTTGAATATTTTTAACATTTGAATGGTTAAAATCAAATTAAACAAAGTTAATAATATTTTTATAAAAATACCTAAACTTTATCTTAAATTGATAAAAGTGAATGGATATTTAAAAGTAAAAAAAAAATTAATACATTTTTTATAATGATAATTTGTACAAGAATGTATTTTTTTGAATATTTACAGTAATTGAATAATCAATTAAATTAGATTTAAAATTAATTAAATCATTTTAATTTGTATCAAAACAATTACAAAATTAAATTTTTCTATAAATTTAATTTTAAATTTCATTTAGTGAACAAACTGAAAGTTGATAAATAGTTCAGTGTTGTATACGCCAATATGAAGTTAATGTTGCGATTGACGTGATAAAATTAACGACACTCCGTTAAAATCAATTCAAATTTAACGGTAGTGTAATCCTTTTTAATAGTCACTTTACTATTTCATCTAGTCTTGTTCAATCCTTTGATTTCTTTTATTTTAGAAAAGCCAATTTATTGATGATTTGATATTTTGTCACTTTATTAATAAAACAAAGCTTATTTGTTTCCTTGTCATTTCCTTCCACTAAATCAGAGCATCGTACATTTTATAACCGTTACTTTGTACCTTCTAGATGTCAAAACAGGGAGTATATATATTTCTCGTCTCCGTTTGATACTTTGATCTCATAATAATTGCTTTCTTAAATATAATTTATAAATTAATAAATAATATTTATTCATTCTTAAAAGTTCTTGGATGAGCGGGAATTGAATGTCGAAAAATATGTCTTACGACTTGAACTATCTTTTTATTTATTATTTTTAATATAAACCCTATCTCAATTATATATACAATTAATATAATAAATATGTGTAAATAAAAAAATATTTTAAAATAGACGGAATATTAATTAGGGAGCATATCATACGACTCTTTTATGTAGCCGGTGTCGATGAAATTTACTAATAATTTAAATCTTTTTTTAATGTGAATGCTGCTGGTTATATACTTATATTACATTTAAATATATATGTAGACGATTTATACGTATACTAACCTAAAAGCAAAGTCGTGAATGATGCAACTTATGACTTGTATACATCTTGACTTCATCAATCAACTATCTAAAACTATACACCAAAATCTAAAAAATGTTAGGAAAAATATATTAAATATGACATATGATTCGAACAAAATCTCTTTTATTTGGCAAGTGACAACATAAATTACTAAATAAATATATTATACTCGTAACGAAATAAATGAATAAATATCTTGCTAAAAAGTGAAAAAATATAAATATAGTAACAAAAATTTGATGAGCCATAAAAGAGTTCAAAAAATACACGAGGATTCCTATGTGCTATGGCTATATGTATAGAATTATAATAGATACAGATACACACAGTTAGAATAGTCAAAGAACGCATCTCTATAAATAAGGTAACAATAAAAACACAGTCCCTCGTATCCCCAGTGTCTCCCCATCTAAAATCTCTCACTCATCCCAATGGCGACGCCTGAAAGCTGCTCCGTGACCCAGCTCGCCCAGCTCTTCGGCGCCAACACCACCAACGCCACCGCCGCCGCCGCCTTCATCTGTAACCAGTTCTCGAACGTTAACTCTCGCTTTGTCGACACAAACTACGCTATAGACACCACTTACCTTTTGTTTTCAGCGTACCTTGTGTTCTCCATGCAACTAGGGTTTGCCATGCTTTGCGCGGGCTCTGTACGTGCTAAGAATACCATGAATATTATGTTGACGAATGTGTTAGATGCAGCTGCCGGGGGTTTATTTTATTATCTTTTCGGGTTTGCTTTTGCTTTTGGCGCTCCCTCGAATGCGTTTATTGGGAAGCATTTTTTTGGACTTAAGGATGTCCCGGATACCAGCTTTGATTACTCGAATTTTTTGTATCAGTGGGCGTTTGCCATTGCGGCTGCGGGGATTACTAGTGGATCGATTGCGGAACGAACGCAGTTCGTTGCGTATTTGATTTATTCATCGTTTTTAACGGGATTTGTTTATCCTGTGGTTTCGCATTGGTTCTGGTCGTCTGATGGCTGGGCGAGCCCGGCGAGAGACGACCTTTTGTTCGGATCCGGCGTTTTTGATTTCGCCGGATCCGGAGTTGTCCACATGGTTGGTGGAATTGCGGGACTTTATGGCGCATTGATCGAAGGTCCGAGGATCGGACGGTTCGATCAGTCTGGCCGTGCAATTACGTTGCGCGGTCATAGCGCTTCGTTAGTTGTGTTAGGTACGTTTTTATTGTGGTTCGGATGGTACGGATTTAATCCTGGTTCATTTAATAAAATAGCCATTACTTATGTTGGTGGTGGGAATTATTATGGTCAGTGGAGTGCTGTTGGGAGGACAGCGGTGACAACAACATTAGCTGGTTGTACAGCCGCTTTAACTACTTTGTTCGGGAAGAGAATCTTGTCGGGTCATTGGAATGTTACAGATGTTTGTAACGGTTTATTAGGAGGTTTTGCAGCTATTACTGGAGGTTGTTCTATTGTTGATCCTTGGGCCGCGATTATTTGTGGATTTGTAGCTGCCTTGGTTTTAATCGGATTCAACAAATTAGCGGAAAAAATGAAATACGATGATCCCTTAGAGGCCGCGCAATTACACGGAGGGTGTGGTGCTTGGGGAATTATATTTACGGCCTTATTTGCACGTGAAAAGTATGTTACTGAAGTTTACGGTGGGAAGCCTGGCCGGCCTCACGGGTTGTTCATGGGAGGCGGAGCAAGATTATTAGCAGCTCATTTGATTCAGATTTTAGTGATTATTGCTTGGGTTAGTGTGACAATGGGGCCTTTGTTCTACTTGTTGCACAAGTTGAAGTTGCTTAGGATATCTGCAGAGGATGAGATGGCGGGTATGGATATGACCCGACACGGTGGATTTGCCTATGCTTATGACGATGATGATGAGTCTGGGAAACATGGAACTCAAATGAGGAGGATTGAGCCATCACTTTCTAGTTAGATTTTCTATTCAGTGTCATTGCAGCATTTATTAAGTAGTGGTGGTAGTATTGTTTAGGTGTTGTGTAAATGTTTTGTTTGGCTGTCTACGAAGATAATGGAAGGTGTGATTGTTATTTTTATGGCTTTATAATTATTGATTGGTAGAAAGTATTCTAGTGATGAAGATAATGGGAATATGGTTGTGAATTGTTGGTTGTTCTTGATCATTCATGCTCTGTAATACATTACCAATTCCAAGCCATATGTTTATTCTTCAGTATGTGATTGTTTTCTTCAAAGTAACTCAAATCGTTTATCCTCCCTCCTCATGGTTTGACTCTGACTTAATCCGAGGTTTATTAGAATAGATACTCATTTATTTACAAGATTATAATTCTAATTATTTAAAAAATATATATTTTCCGGTACTAAAATAGAAGTTAAAAATTAATGATAGTTCTCTGTTGGAATCAATTAATTTTAAACAACTTGACCTCTATTTTTAATTAATTAATAATGTGGTATAGATGATTTTACATTTGTTTCTCAAAAATATGCATTGAACTTGCTCGAAATAGCTTGATAAGGGAAACATGGTTGTGATTTCTTAGTTGTACCTATCATTCATGCTCTGTCGCCCTTGAACACATACCAACAATAAGGATTTTTAGTGGGGATGAGATTCCTAAACATTATCTACTCATATACTACATTGGGCTGTCGTATTATGCTTAGATAGGAATGGAAAAATATACTCCCTCCGTTCCATAAAAAGTAACGGTTTATAAAAATTAAAAGTCAAGCTAATTCAACTTTGACCATTTATTAATAATTATTGTTAAAAATAAAAATTATGAAAAATATATCATTAAAAAATATATTACATTAACTATTACAGTTAATTTTTATTTTTGTAAAAATATAAATCAGTAATATTTAATAAGTGGTCAAAATTGAATCAGTTTGACTTTAATTTTTTATAAATCGTCACTTTTTACGGAACGGGGGAAGTAATATTTTGACCATGTACGGAAAGAAATGGAAAAAATAATGGTGATTTTGTTGTACTCGTATCAAGTAGGTAATTAATAATTGCGATTATCTACATAAATCGATGATTATGATATAAATCTTGCTGTATTAAATAAGATGCACTGAATCTCGGAAATCACGGGGCATGAACAGTTTTTATCGCCAAAGATTAACAGAATCTTGTGATCCACAATATAGGGAAAAAGAGAGAATTTGAAAAGTAGTTTATTCCGTAACGGAATAATGGGCCTGTTTGGCTACCCTCTACTTATGGAAATAAGGGCTTATTTCCGGAAAAAAGTAGGGATGTATGTACTTTTCAGAAATAAGCCCTTATTTCCAAAAATAATTAAGTTCATATTTGGTTTTAAAATTCTAAAACAAATATTTATCTTTAAAAAAAATATGAAAATATGTAAAATAAAATAAAAAATAAGCTACTTATTTTAAGTTTAAGGAACCCCAAACACCCCCAATATATCCGGAAAGACACCTGGCTTTGGATCTATTTGTTAAACTCTCAAAATCAATTTGAAGGAACAAATATACTACTCCATATATTGTTTGGCTTTAATGAAATATTTATAAATTCAAATTTAAGTTGAATAAAAAATTTTGTGTTTATGTGCGACAACTCACTGACCTCGATTCCGGGTTCTTGTTAGATTTTAATTATGCTGAACTGGTCTGTCAATTGGTACAAGATCAAAGTCAAATAAAAGGAAACCGCCTAAATTTATTGGGCGGTTGGATATATACTCCGTCCGTCGTGTCTTAGTTGTCCTTCGATTTTTTACACGTATTTTAATGTTCATAAAAAATATAGTTTGATAAAATATTTTTAAAATTTTTATTTTGTAAATAAAAATTTAATATATAAATTTTTATTTAAAAAAAATTCAAAAAAAATTTTGTGAAATTATATTTTTATACACGTTAAAATACGTGTAAAGGATTAAAACGACAACTAAAAGGGATAGAGGGAGTAACATTATACAACACCAGCTTATGACCTTACTTGAAGGCAACTTGGAAAAATACTGAAAGAAGAAAAACGAAGCTGATGGAGTTGTAATAATGCCGTTATTGTTGAAAATTCAATTGGGGAATTGATCACCTAACTTACATAAATATTCTATAATACACCCCTGCCTTGTACGTCCTTGACTACTTTTTTTCACTTTAATGTGCCATCATATCTACGTATTACATAACCTACATGCCATTCCCTGTACTCTCCCAGAAGAATTCAATACAAATGTCACATGACAAAAACATAAAACGAATTTAAAATTGAAACCGAACTGAAATCACATAAAAATCTGTGAAAATCGCATTTCAAAAAATCATAATTTTTAAAATTGCAAAACCGCTCAAACTGCAGAACCACATCAATTATAAGGTTTGGGTTTGGTTTATGATTTTTTTAAACCTAAACCACACCAAATATTAATTTATTATAAAATTAATAAATATAATTTTTAATTTTATATTATCAATAATATTATTTAGATAATTACTAATATCCGTGTCTCTGTCGGTGTAACTTGTAAGCTCAAGCTACTCAATTTTTTGTTCTCTGCTATTCTGTCTCTCGTGTCTTTACATTTCATTGCAGTGAGAATTTCAAATGGATCCTAGTGTCTGTATTGAAGCTGGTGATCACATCTCGTGTGCCAGATACATCGTTGAGGCAAGTTATATCATTAGATAATGGTTTAATAGCCAACTCCAAGCAACAGGAAACCATTTCATCGCAAATGATTAATATATTACTCCCTCTGTTTTTTAATGTTTGACGTTTAAGGGTTTAGCACATATATTAAAAAAGGTGATAGACATGCGTGAAACCCCACTTTCCATGCCAATTGTTTATCACGAGTATTCCTATTAATAATTGTATATTGAAACTCACAACAATATTTATTCTTACTACTCTATTTTTACTTCTTTAAAATTTTATTGGCCTCACATATTCTTCTCAAATTCCCTCCAAAAATTTTAATCCGATTCAAACAAAAATTTACAAATAAAAATTCCTTCCATTTATTCTCTCCGACCATGACTTATAAATAGTGAGGAATCCAAAAGTTAAATCATTAAACTTGCAGCAGCCAGGACCAATACAAAAAAGGCATATTGAGATAATTATGGAGGGTTGATTTAGATTTTCTAATAAACGTGAAAGAAGTTACATTTGTCTTCAATAATTAAGGTACTCCTTAGTCTTTTCATTGTGTGTATACTGTACATACTTTATGGTTTTATGGTTTTATTAGTTTATTTAATAACTCCTTGTTTTATTTTGTTGTTGTTGTCTTTACTTTTTATTTGTAGTTGATATGGATGCACAACACAATGAGGATGAAAATATTTCAAAATTATACGGAAGATTTACCTCATATCATATTGATTTGAATGAACATCTATTTACAAGTGATTTTATTATTTTTGTTTTTTATACAAGTATATATTAGAGTACTAAATTTGTATAATACCGAGTATATAAAATTTTAGTTTAGAATTTTATCTATAAGATATAAATTTTAATTTTAGACATTGTTTTATAATATTAAATTTCTATATTAGATTTTGGTTGCTAATATTAGTATTTTTAACTTTTGTTAAGGTGAATTGTCCTCATACTCCCCAGAAAACATATTGGCTAGAAGAGCTGCAATGAATTTCATTGACTTGAATGAACCTCCGCCAACAAGTTGAGCAATTTCTTTTCTTTTAGGTTTATATGTGTTTATTCTTCAATTCTAAATTTTGAGGTTTAATTGGCTTTCTTTTACAATATTAGGTGATAATCACTTTATTGAAGTAGAAAGAATTTTCTCTAACAGAGATTCTACAATAATTGATATTGATATCAATAAATCACTAGGTAATTTAATTTATTTAATTTTAAGTTTACATGTGCATCAGGTGATAGTCAAGCAGAAAATATTGAGAGAGAATTTAATATTGACTTGAATGAACCTCAACTTGCAAGTAATTTTATTCTTTTTTTTTTATTTTGCATTCTGAATTATAAATGTTTTTAAAAAAATATGGAGTAAATATTTTGCAAAACTAGCATATAAGTAATTTTAAATAAATACCCCTTTATAAATAATTTTATCAACTTATTTTGATTAATAGTACACAGTTAATGTAACCTATAAATTTATTTTCATTTTTGTGTTTGATATTTGATGTAGCTTAAGTTTCTTTCTCACTTTTATTTGCAGGAGAAAATGAGAGACAAACAGAACAATTAAAAAAATACAAATTCATATCAAACCAAGAAAGACATGCAATTTATATTGCTTTACTGAGGAAAAGTGTAAACGAAAAACTTAAAAAGAATTCAACAAGAGAAGTTGCAGCATCATTTTCCACCAAACTAAGGACAGTTCAATGCATTTGGAAGAAAGCAAAAAAGAACATAAAAGATGGAGTCAGTGATGTATCTCATTCTAGAACAAAGAATTGTGGTCGTAAACGTATCGAACTTGATAGAGAACAATTTCGAAGCATTCCTCTAGTACAGTGAACAACCATCTGTGATCTAGCAGGTGTCATCATGAAGGTTAGTACATCAGTTATTGTCAATAATATGAAGGTAGGTGATATTAGACGACATTCAAGTTCCATGAAACCATTTCTAACCGAGGATAACAAGAGAAGAAGATTATAATTTTGCCTGTCCATGCTCGACCATTATAGTCTTCCATGCAATCCAAAGTTTAATGACATATACAATATAATTCATATTGATGAAAAATGGTTTGACTTGACGAGAAAAAAAGAGACTTATTATCTTATGGAGGATGAAGATGAGCCTCATCGTACATGCAAAAGTAAAAATTTTATTGCCAAAATTATGTTTCTTGCAGCCATGGCTCGTCTACGATTCGATGATGAAGGGAATGTGAAATTTTCTGGAAAAATTGGTATATTTCCATTTGTTACTCAAGAGCCTGCAAAAAGAAGTAGTGTTAATAGGCGTGCAGGGACACTCGAGACAAAAGCAATGACTTCTGTTAAAAGAGAAACAATAAAATCTTACTTGATTGAGAAAGTACTGCCGACAATTAGAGCAAAATGGCCATGAGAAGATGCCAATAAACCTATATTGAATCAACAAGATAATGTAAGGACACACATGGATCCTGGAGATATAGAATTTTGTCAAGCTGCATAAAAAGATGGTTTTGATATTCGTTTGATGTGTCAATCTGCAAACTCTTCGAATTTAAATATATTAGATCTTGGGTTTTTTTAGAGCTATCCAGTCCTTGAGGTATAAATCAGTTGCAAGAACAATTGATGATTTCGTCAGAACTGTGGAAAAGACGTTTGAAATGTATTCCCCTAAAAAATCTAATCATATATTTCTGACTTTACAATTATGTATGAGGGAGATCATGAAAGGAAAAGGTGGAAACAATTATAAAATTCCACATATTGGTAAATCTAGACTAGAAAGAATGGGGCAATTACCTGAACAAATATGTTGTGATGAGAGAATTGTAACTGAAGTACTTAATTTTTTGAATTAGTAATGTATTTTATTTTCTTATGCATAAAAATATTCTTGTCATGTTTACTTGTTTTCAACAAGTTTTCAAATTTTTATATTTATAAGTCATTCAATTTATTAAATTTAATTTCAGTTTGAATTCTTTTTATTATAAAAGAATATCAATGTATATTAATTAATTAATCTTATCAAACTAATTAAAACATTTTATTTTTAATGATAGTTTAATTTTTCACTAGATAGATTCTAGAAATTTAAGTAAATAGAATAATTTTTTTAATAAATATGAATAAAGAATACACGACAAATAACTTTTTAATGAATAAAAAATAAATTATGTAAACATGAGTAACTAACAAATTAATCTAATTCCAATTCTTATAAAAAACAAAATTAGCTCATTTAAAATTTAACTGACAAAAAAAAATTAAACATGCAGAATAGGTTTTCAAGTAGACTAAAATGGGCCAATATAAATACAACACTAAAATAAAATCATCATCAATTATTTTGAAATGAAGCATACATGATTGTTTTGTAGCAATAATATAGAAAATATATTCTTCCACGTACTCACTCTTTTGGAGATTGATTTAGATCAAATAGATAATTTTCATCATTTTTGTTGTCTCCTCCATCATCAACCAAATTTGTTTCTTTTTTAACTTCTTGAATCTCTTCACCATCTGGAGCTTCCAAAATTTTTGTCACAACAGGAAAATATATTTTTGTCATTGCTATTACCTCTTTATGGAGATCTTTTGCCAAAAAATTCTTCTTATCATCATTCTAATGATACTCCTTATTTAAATCTATTTCTTCTTCTTTTTGTGTTGATACTCCAATCTTCCCAGTTTCTTGAGCTTGAAATTTTTCTTCATATTCTTGATATTGGTCATTTGAATTCATTAGTTTTAGATGTTTGATATGAAGGTGAGTAGTGTTGTACTAGTGTTTTTAAATTGGATGTAGTAGTAGTAGTACTTGTATTAATTAAGAGTAGTTAGATGGTATATTTACCTTTAATTAGGTCAAATGTTTAGGTTTCCAAAAAATAGACTAAACGGATAAATTTGCTTTGAGAGAGTAGAACGTCAAATAAAAAATAACAACTACTCTACACTAGAACGTCAAAAATTAAAAAACAAAGGGAGTATAATTCATGTTCCAGAAATCATTAATATACTATAATTAATATATATATATATATATATATATATATATATATATATATATACACTCAGATTTTGGTTGGTTTTTAAAACCGAACCGCATCATTTAAAACCAAAACTGCACCTATTATAAATCGAATCGCACTTATAGTGTTTGGGTCAGTTTTGGTTTATAATTATAGAAACGGCACTCTTACAATTGTTGAAGAGTGGATCATGGGCGCAGAGAGTCGAACTTGTGACACATGCCAACCTGAGCTCTGATACTATATTGAGTAATCAGTCCATCTAAAATTATAAGATGTTAGAGTAAAGCTCCAAATGAATTTTATATTATATTTTAACAGTCTACAAAAATATTATATTTAAAAAACTTTAGGAAATGAGAACTTTCTACTTGACTTCAGACACATTTCATTCTTTTGTGCCAAAAATTACTTCCCCCGTCCCAAATTAATTGTCTTGTTTGACTTTTATAGATTATTACTTTATAATTTTTAAAAACTAAAATTTACATTTTAAAGTAGATTATATATACTTTCTAATGATATAATTTTTATAATTTATTTAGTCGTATAATAGGTGTAATTTTCAATCAAAATTTGGTTAATTTGACTGGAAAAAAGGTTAAAAAAAGATGATTTAGGACGGAGGAAATATGAAATATATAAAAATAAAGGAAAGTTTTTTAAACATAATATTCTTGTAGTATGTAATAACATTTTAAAAGTTTCTTTATATAGGCTACAGTTATATTCTAGGAAGTGGGTGCACAAATAATATTTAAAAAATTCACACATTATATTAGGCTTGGGTAAATAAAATTTGAACTAATTTATGATAAACATATTGATTATAATTTTTGTACATTTTATTTTGTTATAAATAATCTAAGACAAAACTCGAATCCTCGAAAAAGGAAATATTAATTTGGGGCTGGGCAGAATACAACATGGGCAGATGAACTTGCCAAACAGAGATCCAATAGACCTAATGTAATTAGTGAATGGATCTAATGAAGCTAGGTTATAATTGTTTTCTTTAATATGTTACCTGGCCAACCCAACCCAACGATTTCCGGCCTTTGTCATAATTTTTTTCTTTAAACAAGAGGAATTTTATTCATTAAAATTTACGTCAAATTAAAATATTTTTGCAGATTTTTAAATATTAAAATTATTAATAAATTATTAAATATTGAAATATGTGTTATTACAAATTTATTAAAATTTGTTAATGAATCTAATAAATTTTAAGTTATATGTATCTAATTGAATCAAATATGAACAAAATTTATCATATTCAAACTTTTATTAGTATTTAATTTAATGTAATTATTTTAAATTTTTGAAACGAACTCAATAGTATTTGATACATTTTTAAAGTAACTCCAGCAGTATTTTTAACTATATACAAATACTAATAGTCAGATAAAATTTTTAACTTCTGTACATACTGTTAGGAATAATGAGTCCAGAAGTTTACACACGCGGGGGGGGGGGGGGGGTAATTGTATACTTCAACCTTTTTCTTTTCTTTGTAGATGCTTATGAAATTTGATGAACTGATTTACAACTTGAATCTTTGAACAAGTTAAGTATTTATCAAATCATAGAACAATAAATAAACACAGATGTAACTTTCAATCTAATTGTATTAGAAAGAATCTTTGCTACAATCTGAAATTCAAATTGAACTTTAGCTTCTTGTTCTTGGAAGATTACAATGTAAATCCCTAAGACTACTGTCAAATGTGGCTGTGCATAAAATATATAGATAACATGTCCTGTGCACATGCTCACATAAGACAGTTTGACTAAAACTAGAAATAGACAAGACATACTTTACATTTGACTAATATCTTCTGTCACTTGTCTTAACTATCTTCTCAGTTTCATTGTAGACTTGTCTCTATCTTTGCAGGCTTGACTTATCCTGCAAAAACAGAGTTGTAAATTATCTGTCTTGTTCTGCAATTCTCCTAGAAAATAGCTTCAACCTTTGTATACTTCAACCTTTTTCTTTTCTTTGTAGATGCTTATGAAATTTGATGAACTGATTTACAACTTGAATCTTTGAACAAGTTAAGTGTTTATCAAATCACAGAACAATAAATAAACACAGATGTAACTTTCAATCTAATTGTATTAGAAAGAATCTTTGCTACAATCTGAAATTCAAATTGAACTTTAGCTTCTTGTTCTTGGAAGATTACAATGTAAATCCCTAAGACTACTGTCAAATGTGGCTGTGCATAAAATATATAGATAACATGTCCTGTGCACATGCTCACATAAGACAGTTTGACTAAAACTAGAAATAGACAAGACATACTTTACATTTGACTAATATCTTCTGTCACTTGTCTTAACTATCTTCTCAGTTTCATTGTAGACTTGTCTCTATCTTTGCAGGCTTGACTTATCCTGCAAAAACAGAGTTGTAAATTATCTGTCTTGTTCTGCAATTCTCCTAGAAAATAGCTTCAACCTTTGTATACTTCAACCTTTTTCTTTTCTTTGTAGATGCTTATGAAATTTGATGAACTGATTTACAACTTGAATCTTTGAACAAGTTAAGTGTTTATCAAATCACAGAACAATAAATAAACACAGATGTAACTTTCAATCTAATTGTATTAGAAAGAATCTTTGCTACAATCTGAAATTCAAATTGAACTTTAGCTTCTTGTTCTTGGAAGATTACAATGTAAATCCCTAAGACTACTGTCAAATGTGGCTGTGCATAAAATATATAGATAACATGTCCTGTGCACATGCTCACATAAGACAGTTTGACTAAAACTAGAAATAGACAAGACATACTTTACATTTGACTAATATCTTCTGTCACTTGTCTTAACTATCTTCTCAGTTTCATTGTAGACTTGTCTCTATCTTTGCAGGCTTGACTTATCCTACAAAAACAGAGTTGTAAATTATCTGTCTTGTTCTGCAATTCTCCTAGAAAATAACTCATTGGTGCAGTCGAGTACTCTGTTTAAATTGATTCGAGAAGTCATAGTGATTGACTTCTCGATTGAGTACTAGCTGTGACTTCTCAATTAGTTCTTAAGAGATTGACTTCTCGAATGAATAGACTTCTCGATTGCATGCTTTGTTTAATGACTTCTCGATTGGACTAGACTTCTCGAATGAACACTTGAAACTGTGACTTCTCGATTGACTTAGCTTTATTACTTCTCGAATGCTCCTTCTCGAATTGTTTGTCTGGACTTCTCGAATGAGTAACATTTCACACTACTCGAATGACTTCAATATTTTGACTTCTCGAATGACTGACTTCTCTATCGAGTACTGAGCTACTGAGTGTGTCTTGAGACTTCTCGACCAGTTACATATTTCTGACTTCTCGAATGGGTGACTTCTCGACTGAGTAATTGCCTTAGTATAATTCTCAGGTTGCTTTCCTTATTTCTCCAAAAAGTCTTCTTTGTCTTGTTGCATGATTTAACTTGAATTTTCTAACAGACTTTATTCTTGACTTTATTTAGAACTTGAAATAC
This sequence comes from Oenanthe sinensis, assembly GCA_028671895.1. Classification (NCBI taxonomy): domain Eukaryota; kingdom Viridiplantae; phylum Streptophyta; class Magnoliopsida; order Apiales; family Apiaceae; genus Oenanthe; species Oenanthe sinensis. The sequence goes on along the minus strand of CM053813.1, from coordinate 26,378,245 downwards.
AATCTAATTAGACTTCTATCTGCAATAATACATAGATATATCTAAGTAACTACCCTATTACAGAAGTACAAACTATGTTATAACAAAACAAATAATTACATATGATAAGCTTGATTTAAGTCCAACATATACAAACAGTATCGTTAATTTTAAGTATATGATGATCATATAGTGCAATTAAGCATATTTTTGAAAAATAAATATTATTTATTATTTTAAAAATTAATAAATGATTAATGATATTTATAAATTAATAAATTTTGAGGTAGGGGGTTTGGGCAATTTGTGATGGACAATATTGGACATAATAAAACGACAACATTGATACATTGGCTTATGTCAACATCGATCTGGGAGGAGTTAAAGAGGCTTTGTAAAGTGGAAGTCAGTGGGCTTTGCTTCAGAAACATTAGATAGTTCGAATTTATTCTTAATATTATATATTTGCACTAATATTAATTAAATTTTATATAAATTTAATTAATTAAGTCAGTGGGCTTTGCTTCAGAAACATCAGATAGTTCGAATTTATTCTTAATATTATATATTTGCACTAATATTAATTAAATTTTATATAAATTTAATTAATTAATTAATTATATTATATAAAAAAATATTTTTTTACTAGTCAAGTTTATATATATAATATTTATTATTTTTATTATTATTTGCTTGTTAAGATCAAATAATAATATTTATTTTTAGTACCTAATATCACTCATTCATACTCAACCTCAAATATTAGGTGTGTTTATGGGTTTCTAGTACTTATATACTGGGTTGTGAGAGTTTTGATTATTTATTTTGTAGGACTTTTACTGATATTTAATATTGTACTGCTAATTGATGAGGCAACAGACTCTAATGACAGTGCTGAGAGCATGATATTTCCTATCAAGACATCTGTCAAATCTGCCTCAGATATTTCTCTTGCTTCTTTCATGAAGCCATTTCATGTCAATCATGTGTCAGAGCCTGTTAAGAAGAAGATGAGACTAGTTAAAGACAAAATCTCACAATATTTCCTTCTAGTTAATGCTAAAAAATCTGAACAACTAAACTCTGATGCTGTAAATCCCGATGTTGCTGCTCATGCAGAAGAAAGTTTAGCATCCATGAGGAAATCATACACGAGTAAGGACATAAATCAAATCAAGACATCTCCTCAAGGCTTTGGTGTTTCAGATGAAGACATTGTGGATTATACTCATGTTAATCCTTTTACAAGTCCTGTAATTACCTTGGAAGGTGCTTCAAATGAGGTACCAAGTACAGATAAAAAGGGAACATGGGCTGGCGGTGAAATTGTTGATGAAAAATGCTGGGATAAAAATGATGATGACAATCCTAATACGTAAAATGTTGATCTTGCTACATCATTAGGCCCATTAGTAGTCTCTGATTCCCCTACCAACTCACCACCTATAAGAGGGTACTTGAATTATCTTGTGAAAGGGTGAGGCAACTAACTGATCAAGTTGCAAGAGATATGGTTGTTCAAAAGGCTAAGGACAATGCTGCCATTGAAGAAAGAGAGACCGATTCCCTGGTTTTCTCCAGGAAGAAGAAATACAGAGTTTTTTTTGACCGAGACACACGATAACCTATCTCTCAAAGTGAGGTATCAGTCTCTAAAGGGTCAGGCCCACAAGAACCTGTTGATTAAAGTTCAAAAGAAGCCACATTACCAGCAGATGAAGCCAATTTGGATCAGAGGTACATCCCACAAGAACCTTCAGCTCAAAGGGCTGAAGTAGTTGTTAAGGCCCCAACCATATAAGAGCCATCCAATCAAAGTTTGGATGTAAGCACTCAAACTCTGATTGAAGATCCTGTTGTTTTTAATGTTGAAGATCCCATATTGGCAGAGTCTAGTACACAAGAACCTTCACTTCAAAGTGGTGAAACAACTATTGAACGGACTCTAGTCCCACAAGAACCAATCACCACCAATGTGATTGCAAACTAAACCAAGGAACATCAGCTAAACTCTAAATCTAGTGCTCATGCTGATAAATCAAACTCTGATGCTCATCCTTTGGTACTCTCTGATGCAATACTGGTGCAACCACTTTCTGCAAAGCCACCGGATACTTCATCAGATTCTACAGAAGTTCAAGGTATAAACTCTGACTTTTCTTCAGAATTTACATACTCTGATAGCATAAGTTCAGACTTTATATTTCCTTCTTTTACTGTTGGAATGACCATGTATAGTCTTGAAAGGGTAACCCATATTCATGTAACCACAGTTAACCTTTCTCAGCCACTCCTTATTTCTATAGGACAATGTGATTTGAGCCTTTCTTGTGAGTTTGAGGTAAAATGTGTGGAAAACAAAAATGATACATAGAGGTAGACACTGGTTTTGGTAAAAATTTAAGGGAAATTTTTGATATAATTAAATTTTGAGCCTAGCTATCTTGAAATTCTATTTCCGCCGCTGGTATCAAGTACTCCTTCCCTCCCACCCATTTCTTTACATTTCGGAAAGAGTGTCCGAACACATTTTAAGATGCATATAAAATATAGTTTCATAACATTTTTTACAATTTTCTGTTTTTGAATAAAAATTGAATGTTTAAATTTTTATTCTGAATTTTTTTTAAAAATTAAATTATGGAACTATAGCACTAAAAATGTATGTCAGACACTCTCTCCGAAATGTAAGGAAATGAGTAATACTTTTAAATATTAAACTAACTTTAAGTAAAATTATTTAAACATATGCATCTAGCTTAAAATGAAAAAGTTTACCGGCTTATAACTTAAAATAAATATAAAGTACTTTAAGGTACATATAAGCATCTTATTTTATTTAATTAAATGAGCTCTAATTCACTATTATGATATGATAATGGTTGTATACATTCCAATATTATGTATAAAAAATACTTATTATATTAGAATTTTAGTGCTATATAAGGAAAGACAAGTTGTTATAGCCAGGTTTAGGCTGACTATTTTAGATGGATCTTACCATGGACTAAGCTTAATTTGAGAATGACTAACATCGTGAGTAGGAGGAATAAGCCTCCCTGGACAGGAGGAGAGTGCGCCTTCCCACGCGCGCCCTCGACGTGGCCAGGAGCGCTATTCATTTGATCTTGATTTTCCACTCAATTGTTAGTATATTAATAAAGACCTTGTATGCGTAATTATAGAACACCCTTACTATGTAATTCTTGAGTTGTTCTCGACAGGGAATTTTGGGATACTAATGACCTTAACTTGGAAGATTCTTTCTCTATATTCACGTGGTTTGCTCTCGTCTGAGAGTTTAGGACGTGTCCTACATTTGAGATAGATCTAGTGTTCGCCTCTAGTCCAGGTTTTAAGAAAATAACTGTAGTGAACCGGCTTGGTCTCGGAGAATCTGTGTTAAAGTCGGATTCATGAAATCTTTGGATCTTATACTTTTTTTCTACTATCCAAACAATCCTCACTGTATGGACTTCTTTCAAATAGGGTTCGATTATCGACTTTTACTTGAAGAAAGAATCTTTTTTCTATCGGGTTTCTACTTCAACAAGAATTACACGGTCTTGATCCCCGGTAAATGAGGATACGTAAGCACATTTTAAGGTGTTGGAAAATCTAGAGCTAACGGTTGTCGGAGAGAAAATCTATTTTATCTGACGAATAAAGCAATAGTAATTCCAAAATCTTACAATCTCATACAAACTATCACACTCTTGTGGAACTCAGCCTTGATAGGTCTTTTTCCTGCAAAGAATCTAAATTTTCGTTGATTACCAGATTTCTCCATCAATACGAGTAATATCCTAAAATAAGTTGGATTCTAATTGTCAAATTCATATTGTCTTTCAGGCTCTTTTATGGGCTCCTCCAATAAGAATTTTAATGTTGGACCATTTCCGTATTATATAATTCCATCATCTTCATGTGGACCGCAAAATCACACAATTTGATTTTTAGAATTCAAATTATGATCGAAACGGTAAATATTATGCAAGCACACCATTAAATCTGAATTTTGTCTAAATAACTCTGAATTAAGTTCCTCGTGCTCGGTTACTTTCAAATTTAGGAATTCTTCATTAGTTGTCATAAAATATTAAATTTTAATTAATAACTATCAGGTTACTTATACAATACTTGAAATATGGGAAAAAAAATTCTATAAAATATCTATGTCTATATATAATATTCTAACATAGTCAAATTATGCAAATAAAATTATAATGAAATTATGAATATATCCTTATTTAATCTAAAAATACAACCCTTCATACTTGAGGCTAAAAATGAGTTAGTTTATGCTACTATTTCGTATATCAATAATCAAAATCAATACCCTTAATTTTTCTACCATGTATCAAATTATCGAATATATAACTACACATTTATAATAATTTTTTATAAGTCATGACCATACGAAATTAATGATGAGCAATTTTTTTTAAAAAAATATTATTAATTTTTTTTATATATGTTTACACCAAATTAATGAATTATAAATGTAATTATATATTTTTCTATATATAAATGAATTAATTCATATTTATGAATTTTGTATTTCTATTCCAATAACATGTGTATAGTTGGTATAATGGTAAAAAAATGATTAAATATGTGAGAGATTTTATATTCGATTCACTTAACTAATAATTTTTCTCAAAAATAATTAAATAAAAATAAATTAGTCATTTCACAAGTAAATAAAATGACTCAAAATTAAATAAATAAAATGACTCCCTAAAATGATTCATTAGCAAACTCTTGTCCTTCTAAAAGGATTTTATATAATATAAATGATTAGTAACCGATAAAATGTGTTTCAATAAAATTTAAAAAAGTTTTTGAAAATGTGTTTCTAAAAGCAGTTTTTAGTAAAAGTATATATTTTTTATATTTTTGTTTTAATTTTTGTAAAATATAATTATATATTTCATTATTAAATTATTTTAAAAATACTATTTTTTGTATTATATGTAAATGCACCTAAATGGAGGTGAATAAGTGTTTTAGGCGACTATGTCCAATTTTATATTATTACTAAATTGTTATTCCTGACTGTAATGTGAACAATCTGCTGTGCCTTAAGAATTGGCTTACTGTTTTCAATCTGATAAACAATTATAGTAAGCTAGTATGAATGCAATGCATAAAATAGTTAAAAGCAAATATGTAAAGGAGACACACGACGTTTAGCCAAGTTCGACAACTATGTCTAATGGTCTTACCAACCCGGTAAGAGAATATATTATTAATCAAATATAATACAAATTACAAGATAATAACATATCTCCCTGTTTCCCAATCACTAAAAGTGGCTTGCTACAATCCCTAACAGAACGGTTTCAGCTTCTTGTTATCTTCTTTCTTGCAATCTATTCTTGAGCTTTTGAATTTCTTGAGTCCCACTCTTGAATTCCTTATTCTTTGAACTCTTTGCCTTGTAGAAGTAACACAATTTTAAACCTTTGAAACTCCCTGTTCTAATCTAGATTACCCTTGCCACTTCAACAATTCTCAATTACACATTGAACAATATAATGATTAGAAAGTGTTTACATCTCAAACTATATTCTCTAAATATCATATAATCAATATATGATCAAGCTCAGTTTAAAAAAAATTGAATTAAACTTTTCAAGATAACTAGAGTTGCAATATTGTTAAAAATCCGAATGAAAAGATAGCCCAAGTTATATACATGAATGTACACAACGACTATTTGCAATATAAATATGATAGAACGTTTATATATCAGAATATAACAAATGCATAACTATAAGAGAAATGATAAAACCAAATTTGATATAACTCCTATAATTATGGATAAAATAGAGAAGTAGTTTGTTGATAAAAGAATTTAAATTTAAATCAACTACTTCCTAAATTTTAAGAAAACGTTCTTAATAAAATTTTAAATTTAATAATATATTAAAAACGTAATATACAAATAAATTAACATATAGAAGAATCCTAAACCTAAACTATAACTGATAGATAAAATTATGCACAATAGTTGTATTCTGGCTGGACTCTATTTGAGCAAGCTGTCTATCATACATTGTTACTTATAAAACCTGCAAAACTAAGTTAGAACATACAAACTAGCGGTGTATATTAAGTATTACAAACATAAATATGTTAAACCATTACTAACAAGCACTTACCTTGCTAGAAAGTGAAATCATCGAAATCATCGGGATTACATTATATTTTAAAATTTACATAAATTAAAAAATGATTAATAGTCAACTATTTTTTATTGATACTCTTTTTACGGTACATCACTTTTAAATAGCAATGTCAAATAGAGCTTTAATCACATATATACGACTGTACACTGTACTAAGTTCTTTTTTGTTATAATATAAATTTTAAGTGTTTTGTGTCAATATTTATAGTAAATTCAGCATGATTTTATTTTTTACATGAAGAATAATTTGTTAATTTATTTTATGTTAATAATATTTTATGAAAACTTTTACGCACCTTAAATAATTGTACTCCACTACATAACGGTAAGGAAAGCAACAGATATGAAAAAGTAGCAGAAGAGCAGATATCAATGGTGCTAATTGGATGCTCTGTTGGTTCATCTTTGCTTCTTTCTACTATCCATTCGAACCCCAACTTCTCTTGCAAGGTACTCTATAAATAAGTTGATTTTATTTATAATTATGATCATTTACAGCTATAATTGAACCCCATTTCTTTATATGTATGTATATGCAGGTGCCCTCGTATTCTTCTGTTGTTAGCTCTGTAGAGATTAAAATTTTGAATTGTTTATCATGTGTTCGATTAAATGCCTCTGTGAGACCACAAAGATTTATTGTGCAGACGATTAGGAGGGGTGGTAATATACATTCTTGTAGACATGGTTTTTATGTTCCTAAATCGAGGAAATTTACGGCCCGGGTGAGGAGAGCTGTGAAATTTTGTGTAAGTTTTCGAGATAGGTTCCCGATGATTGTGTTTCAGTTTTTTGTTGGAGTGATGTTGTCCATGGCTGTTGCTGCCCCTGTTTCCAAATCTCCGTCGTGTAAGTTCTCATTGGTTTTTTCTAAAAATTATGAATATGATAACAATTGTATATTAAATATGTAATTGTGGGGCGTCATTTTTGTAGGGGCTCTTACTGAAGAGAATCTTCTTTTCCTGGAGGCTTGGAGGACGATTGACCGTGCATATGTTGACAAAACCTTTAATGGCCAAAGTTGGTTTAGGTACAGGGAGAATGCACTTCGGAATGAGCCAATGAACAATCGAGAAGAGACATGTATGTCCTTGTTATCCATAATAGTTTTATATTAAGTTCTTGAATTATTTAGTTAACTGTTTATGAGAAGTGAGGCATTGGCTTTGGGGGCAGCATATGTGCAGTAATGTATAGTTGCTAATAGCTTAATAAAACTCTCTGCCACAGTGAGGTGAATACAAAGAAATCTCTAGGTAAAGAAAGATTGAATGTTTTTTAGTTAAATGCAACTATGAAAATGCAGATAGATATATGCATTCATCTAAATTTCTATAGATATTTTTGTGGATTATCTTAGCTGTTTAAATCCTTATCATATGTTATGTGTTTTTAGATGTGGTTATAAGGAAGATGCTTGGTACGCTGGATGACCCATTCACCCGGTTCCTGGAGCCCGAAAAATTTAAAAGTCTTCGGGTAAGAAACCTTTTCTTTTCATCATTAACTAAATCTGTTTGACATATTTTAAAGATGGGTACAACTTATAGTTATTATTATTATAAAGTTTTAGTAGTTTTTTTACTTGCAAGTTATTATCTGTTTGCGTAATTTAATCGATGAGTTGTTACCTTTAAGCTAATTTTTTTTTAAAATGATAATAGAATATTAGTAGTCACATTAATATTTTGTCAAGTCATATTACAAACTTAAGTCACTGAAATTCATCTTAGTCCAAAATTTAAAAATTGTACAAGATTTCTGCTTTTTATTTGTATTAAGTACTTGTAAGCATAAACAAACGGGCTCACTGAGGTAGTTTGTTTTAGATGACAAGTGACTAAAAACTTAAGTTATGTTAAAAACAAAAACTTTTCCCCATATGTTGACTTGTGACTTAAAACTGAATTGAATTTTAAATGTAGAGAATATGTAGTTATTTTTGTGGCTTATTATTTTGTAATTTGACATGATGAAAATTAATATTATCCTCTCCTTGTGTAACTTCTAATTTTTTTTCTTTATTTCCATTTTTTCATTTAATTAACTTGTAGCTTATATATTATCACTATCCCAACATATATCAAGTTACATTTAATTTTTTTTTCTTTTACTTGTAAGTTATGAAAATAATTTTAAGTGACAGGTCACATTTTCTTAACAGCCTGCCAACTAATCAACTTTTTGAGTTTCTCATCTATATATAATGTAGCTTTATTATAATCATTTTTCTTTGCTCCTTCGATATATAAAAGTTTCTTCACATTTTTTTGCTAAATTTATATATCTTCAATTGAAGGCAGTCTGGGACGAAAGGTGCGCTGACAGAAGTAGGACTTTCAATTGGTTATCCAACAAAAAATGATAGTTCCCCCCCTGGATTGGTGGTTATTTCTTCTGCTCCAGGAGGTCCTGCAAATAGGGCTGGAGTTTTATCAGGGGATATAATCATGGCAATTGACAATACAAGTACAGAGACCATGGACATCTATGATGCAGCAGAGCGTTTGCAGTAAATATTCTTTTAATCAAATATCCTGCCTTCCACTTTTAGATTATAATTTAATTGATAATAACGTTTGTAGATAATGAATTGCAGTTTCTCCTTTTATTAGGACTGCATATACACTAAAGTTCTTGAACTGCCTGAACCAGTTTATACTATATGTAGACTAGGGCACTTCTGAAAAGAAAAGAAAGCAGATGATAACTTGGACATGGCTACAGAAAGTTAATGGATTATGCAATGATGTAGATTCTAGAGAATGTTTAAACTTAGAAGAAAGCAGCAGGGCATATAAAGCTAGGCGAGGTGCAATTAATATGGCCTGGCCCAGAAAACTGATTACCTGAGATTCCCACCAGTGTTATCCACAACACACATCACCCACTTCGTATATCTTTAATATTTTAACACAAAATCCGGGTACAATATTATGGAAGTATTTAATCATCATCCCCCCCCCCCCCCCCCCCCCCCCCCCCCCCCCCCCAACAAAATACTTCAAATGTACTCAGAGAATGTATACTTGGAATGAGACATGCATAATAATTTTTTTGATGAGTGAAGTTACCATCGTAAGCACCATCCTAAGCGTGCTACAGCTTAATAATGTGTCTCAAGGCTTGAGTGTATAATGCAGGGGAACCGATGGAAGTGCAGTAGAACTAACAATTAGTAGCGGACCCATGATGAGACATCTATCATTAAGGTATTGTAACCTTCATCTTTATGTTATATTTTAGGCAAGAGTTGTTTTGCATTTGCTGTACGAACTTGAAGACTCCTGAATTTTAATCTTAAACATGTAAGATAAGTTATATATGGGTGACTATGCTTGTCGTCTTACCCTTGATATTTCCTACATTTGAATTTTATACATGTGTACGCATTTACCTATTTATCTTTTCAACTTGGCATGTTTGTTACATTCAAAAAATACTGTCACATTCCAGGCGTGAGAAGGTCTCGTTAAATCCCGTGAAGTCGAGAATCTGTGAGACATCTGGTGCAGGGAAAGATGCCTCCAGGATTGGATATATCAAACTATCCTCATTTAATGAAAATGCATCTGGTATGGTACACCAGAATATTATTAGTTATCACTGAAATTTAGTTGCACTTAATCTGAATGTTTAAACATACATGGGTGGATAGTAGCTGATAGATCATGTTTAAACATAAAAGTTGTGAAATTTCATTGATGCATACTTCATAACAATGTACAAGTTTCCTGTTTTTATATTTTTTTTACAGGGGCCGTCAGGGAAGCACTTGATGATTTAAGGAGAAATAACGTTAATGCATTTATCTTGGACCTTCGGGATAATAGGTGATATGTTCTGACCATGCTCTAGTCTAGACTTTCCATTTTCTGCTCGCTGAAAACTTGTCTTTATGCAGTGGTGGTCTATTTCCTGAAGGAATTAAAGTTGCCAAGATCTGGTGATTCCGTATGGGTTTAATTTAATGCACGTACATCACAGATGAATTCTCCATTACGATATAAGATATCAGCATTTCATCAGTTCTTTGTCAGTGAAAGCTTGTACTTGTGACTCTTTAAATTGTAACAATAATATGAGTCATGGAGGCTGGCAGGAGCATTTTTTTTACAGATGCATGATACTTACTGGCTTAGTTGTAATCAGTGTTGCATGGTTCGTGGGTCAGCCTATGGAACCGCGATCCAGTTCCCTCGTTCCGGAACACGATTCCTTTTCGACCCGGATCACTCGGGATCACGCTCCAGTTCGCCAACTCCGACGATCTCCCTTTTAACTCCGAAAATCATTATGTAAAAAGGAGAAAAATAAAAAATAGGAAGATAACCTCGATTACTTGAACATATTTGAATCCCTTTAATATTATGTGTAGTAACTTTAAAATTTTACATTTCCCGATTAATTTACTTATATATTTTAGTTATAAAATAGTAACTGAAACATAGATACAATAGCAAATATACATAATATTTTCTAAAGAAATAACTATAAAAAAGATCCTCGTATCGACCCGCGTATCCGATTCGCGGGTCACCGTATCCGATTCATAAAAACTAACGTTTCACGTACCCGATCCCGTACCACGTACCTGAACGACTTGTGAACCGTGGTGCAGCACTGGTTGTAATATTGGTCATCATTATCCATACTCAATTATCACAATCAGAACGACACTGTCTATATTAATTTAACTATTAAACATAGGAAAGGCCCCAACTTCTGTCTTCAGTTGATGCTCATTTTTATGTCCATCCTGTCGGGTATATGATAAGGTTTGACAGGTGTTATTCCAGTGTAGGTGCTGTAGTTTAATTTTGAATAGAAGATGATATAAATGCAATCATGCTTACTTCTACTCATTTTTTTTTATTTAAGCTTTTACACATTTCAATTTTTTTTAATCAGAGAGTTTTGTTAAACAGTGAATCCTAGGTCTGTCACTACTTGCTTATAGTCTTGCAGTTTTTAGTTCTGATTCTGGTTACCTTTTGAAATTCAGGCTGGACAAGGGAGTGATTGTTTATATTTGTGACAGCCGTGGTGTTCGAGATATATATGACACAGATGGAAGCAATGCTATAGCAGCTTCAGAACCTCTAGTTGTGCTGGTATGTCAATTTAATGTAATAAGTAGACCCTAAATGCAATAATTTGTAAGAGTTGAGGAGCAGGCATCAAATTGTATATGAACCTGGAAGAGTCCATAATCTGTGCCTTTCATATAACCTGCTACTTTTAATTGTCTCTGTTTTGGATTTGTATATTGTTTTTGGTTAATTCTCACCTACAGGGGACTTTCGACTTATGTGTAATCATATGCAAACTCGAACCTGCATCTAAATGCTTCTGACAGGTGAACAAAGGTACTGCAAGTGCTAGTGAAATCTTAGCTGGTGCACTGAAGGACAATAAACGAGCAGTTCTATTAGGAGAGCCTACATTTGGAAAAGGGTAATCCCTTGTACTTCTATTGTATGAAAGATTTTGATAGAAGATCCCAACTGTGGCTGATCTTCATCTTTTTATAGGAAAATTCAATCAGTTTTCGAGCTATCAGATGGTTCTGGCATGGCGGTTACAGTTGCTTGTTATGAGACACCTGCCCACACTGATATTAACAAGGTCTATCATCCTTTAAAATTGTTTCTGTTTTTTTTTTTCTGTCAGGTGTCTCTGAACTTCCTAATTATTTCCTTGCATCAAGGTTGGCATAATTCCGGATCATCCATTGCCAGCATCATTTCCTAAGGATGATGACAATTTGTGCGGCTGCCTCCAAGACCCTTCATTGGGCTGTTATCTTGACAGAGTGGGTTTATTTTTTAGATGATACAGACAGTTATAGACTTTAACAAATTAACAATTCAACATATTCTTTAATTTGTTATTTTGGTGGTGTTAGTGCAAGTAAGATAGCACTGACAAAATACACGTATATGATTGTTTTGATGACTGCCACCAAACTAAATCGGTTGATTTTTCAAACATCTAATCTATGCCCCAATTCATGTACTCCCTCTACGTCAGTCCGCAAATAATTGTTCTATTGTAGAGGATGTTTTGAATTAACTCTCTCTCCGTGTCTCCACAAATAATTACTTTTCTATTCTAGATGATGTTTCGAATTGTCTTTTCTCTTATTCTTAAAGTGAAATTTGCTTTGAGCTAAATAACTGACAATACTAGGTTGACAGGGGTCCAAGTCAGTTGGCACTTTGTTAATTGGTTTCCATGCATGAAAAGAAAATGAGAGTTCCTTCATTTGTCAGAACGTCGAAAGAGCGTTGATGTTGGTATAATTCCTTGCAACTTGGGTATCTAACGAGTACAAGTCAATAATGCTAACAGTTCCAACACGAAATGGATAGGCTAGGAGATATCATATATATATATATATATATATATATATATATATATATATATATATATATATATATATATATATATATATATATATATATATATATATTTCTGTAATAATTAGCTTGAAACAACCAATCTAAGATATCAGCTACGTTAAAAAGAAAGGCAAACTCTACTGTTAGAAAGAATTATGGCTTCCTCCTCTTTGGTCATCTTCATCATGCAGTTGGTTTTAGCTCACGCAGGTATGTGCACGTTTTTCCATTCTTTTATGCTTCAATTCACATAAGAAATTATTACAACATATATATTTCTCTACTGGTTCTGCCTAGGATATCACATACACATGTGTTGATCATTAATTTTTTGTATGGTATTTTATTTAGCAATTTTTTTTGTATGGTCTGCGAGTATATAAAATAAAGATTATGTTTTTCTTTTAGCCAGAGTCCTGATTTCTGTAATTTGAAATCTGTGGTAATATTTTAATATGGTTTCTCGTAGTATTTATAATTATATTACCCATGCAGGCGACGACCAATAGTCCCCCTCCATCTCCGATGGCGGCCCAGTCCCCGATGCAATAGCTAGTAATGCCAACGAAAAGACTCTATAGATTATGTATGTGTACTGGGATGATTATGTACGTACACTGGGTTTGGTTGTTGAAAATATTTACAGATTAACAGATTTTAGGGTTTTAGATGTTGAACTTTGTACTCCTATATATATGTTTACCAGTAATCATGACCTCACGATTTCAGAGAATTACTTGTTTGGTGATGTTTGAATCTACTTTAAAAATTTAACAGATTTATACGAAGATACGGAAGCCAGACCAGAAGGAACGTTGATTAGTGACTTGGTTTCTTATATTAAATCCGTTGCTATAATATAAAATTAAAGTTAAAAAAAAGATTAACTTTCTAAGTAGACCATGACAAAAACTTTGATTTGCAAGTAATATTTCGATAGTGTGGCCTTTCGAGGAAATTGTAGCACTTACGCTGAATTCGTCAGGAAAATAATAGTAAATATATAGATTAATTAAATATAGGTTAGCTAGCTAAAAATAGAAAATAATATTAAATTTTTGAATTTACTTCTAAAAAGGCAATTTTTAAATAAATTTATATTTCTTTGGCATTTTTTCACGAAAAAATGGTAGTTAATATATATTACAGATGATTATTTTTAAAATATTAACTCTTGTTTTAAAAAAATAAAATATTAAATTAAGGTGCACTTTGTCAAAAATTTAAAATTATGGGATGCATTTTGTCATAAACCATACTTGAATAAATCACTTCCTATTTTACCCCTACTAATTTGGTCAAAAGGGTGCGAAGTGAAGCGAATTTGAAAATTAGAGGTGCAGTATGCCAAGAAACATAGTTAGAGACCAAATTGAAAAATCGTTCAAAGATAAAGTGTGAAAAATGCTAATTACTGTTTGAATCTGTTTTAAAAATTTAACAGATTTACTACTAGGATACGGAAGCCAATCCAGTAGGGACGTTGTCACGTTAGTGACTTGATTTCTTATATTAAATCCGTTGATATACATATAACATATAGCTAAATAATTCACCTCATGGAGGATGTTATCTTGCAGCTGTTGGTGATATAAGAACAAAAAAGGGGGCTATGTTTTCTCCCATCTATGTTTATTAGTTTCAGTTGTCATTCATATACGCATACATAGTGTTAGTCATTGAACTAGCTAAACAAACATAAAATAACAACTAGCTAATACTACAAAAAACAGAGTTAGTTCCGACCGCCCCGTCGATCGGTTATAGAGACAAAGCGATCAATTTTATTCTAAATCGATTGAAAAACTTGGTCGTGTTAACCTGGTCGGTTTTGAATAAAGTTGGTCGATTTTAGAGTTGACCAACTTTGACTCCTTCCACATGGACTGTCACGTGGTGGACCCACTAAGCTAATGTGTCATTGACACGTGTGCTGAGGCCAGACACGTGTCACTGTCATTTTAGCTAATTTGTACTCGAAAATTCGTAGCGAAACAGAGGTACACATGTGGAAATATCTTCAAAAGTGACAAGGGACATAGGAACATATTGTTCAACAGCAAAATCAACATATATGGAACAAAACCTTGACAATTTAATAAAAAACGACACATTGACAAACCTAATCCATATGCTAACTTGTTCGGTATCTTTAACATTAGGAGAACCGGGAATAAACTCAAACCAACTCTTTAAAAGAAACAATCGACCATTAATCTCAAGATGGCTGTGTTTAAAAGGTCTATTCACACACTTAGAATCTTGAAAATGAAAAACAAGATAGCCACCATAATGTTTAATAACATTAATTAAGACTACTGGACCATACAATTGCAGAGCAACAGTTTTAACAACACCAAAATCGAAACACATTTCACAATTATGCCAAAACAACAATCTTTTCAGAGCAAGGACGATGAATGTAGGAAATATACACTAAGTTTAATACAAATCTCACCACCAATTCTAAATAGAGTTTTACGACCGACATCTATTTCATGTAAACAAAAGAAGGGAGAAGATGGAAGAACCTGATTGTGATTAGAATCATTTCCTTCACGTGGTACAGAGAGATTCTGAGAATCCAATTGATAAGGGTTTAGACCGGAGCTGTCAAAAATATGCCAAATAGTGTTACTGGTCCAGCCGGCGTGTGAAAGTTAGATGGGACACTGTGAGAAAACATATTGGTCGACGAAGGTGAGAGGTTAAAGGGGAAAGGGGAAATAGCTAACTGTGCGGGAGACAAAGAGAAAACAAAGAGCAAGTACTCGCGAGAGCAAAGCCGAATAAAATAAGCGACATCTTGTTTAAATACGGGAGCCATCTTCTGGGAAAGGAAAATTAAAATGAGGGTGGCGGGAAGACAAAGAATCGGATGAAGAGAAAAGAGTAAAATAAGAGAGATAAAGAAAAAAAAAGGGAGGAGGAGAGTAGACTCTCATTTGTGTAATTCTCTTTTCATAATGTTCGTTGTTCTAACTTTGAGTGATATCTACACGTTAATTTGATTGCTAGTAAACTTTATAAATTTGTTTTTAACTTATTTTAACTCTTACTGGTATGATTGGAATATTATTAAATTCACTGAATTTAATTTGATGGAAATCAAGTTTGACAAATATTATGGATTATTTTTTAGTCGATTGATGCTAGTCCAATTATATTAGTTTGGTAGAATATAATCGGTAGAAAATATTTGAATTTTCTTGTAGTGAAAATTAAAACTATAAACATATATATATTTTGAAAATTTTGTAATTTTATTGAAATATTAGAACATATGAGAAGTGTTCTCCAAATTCCATGTGAATTAATTTGTATTATGTAAAATTTTATTACCTTATTTGGTGTTTTTTTCTTGTTACATTATTTTTTTTGGGCATATTTGAAAAATAGTGTAATTAATTTTGTTATAATTCTTGAACGACTAGGTACCTAATTTTGTTTTCCCTATATTGCTAAAAAGAAATGTATTTTATTGAGAATTATATAGAGAAAAAAATCAAACATAAAATATAATCGTCCAATTTTCATCTTAGGCTTGGAATTTAGTGCTACAATCAAAATGACAATATTATATATGTGATTGTGAAATTTGAACTTAAATATGTATAAATAATCTCTGTCATTTTGTTGTTATATTTAATCCAAGCAACCATTTCTACCAGCTTAATTTACTCATATTCCCACTTATGCACTAGCTTCCATGAAGATGTTCTAGTGGTGTCATCATAGCACCAGAAGTAAAAGCCATCGGCCTCAGCATGGTAATAGTAATCAGCATCATCACCTGTTGCAGGCGGGACCTCAATATAGATATCTGAATCAAAAACATGAAAAGCTGCATGTTTGTAGTTCCACCAAAAGTCACAATAGAATAGAGTGCTTAAGAAAATGTTCATATGAAAGCTCCATGTATAAAATTGATTTGAAAGTAGGCTGTGGTATCCCAAATCATCATCTCCTGATCTGCAGTAAAGGACCAAGGGAGATGTGTTACTGGGAAGATGGCTGGTGATGTGAACATGGAGTCTCGAAAAACATGTTGTGAATTGAAGAAAGGATACTATAATATAAGCCCACATTGAGATCGAGGTTTTTGACATGATTATACTCATTGTAGTGACAGTGTGCAATGAAAATTTTGTAGGGCACTTGTATGTAGAAAGGATATCAAACTGTTTGTGGTAATAAATCGGGTTTTTATAATTTATAGATTTGTTAACAAATATGCGTATCCTTTCCCGGAGAAATGAATAAGCATTACATATTTAGGCAAATGAATATGCATTACCTATTAAGGCAAATACTGTTTGCGGTAATTAAATTAAGTTTAATATTACATTATAAATATGTATATTTTCAAAGTTAAGCATATATCTATTGTTCAATTTTTTTCATTTGCGGTTAGCTAAAATATTTTTTACATTTATTGTTTTTCTTTTTCTGTTTATAAATTATTAAATTTTACCCGTATTTTTATTTTATATACTTATATAATGATGTACATTACTTTAAAGAAGAATAATATCGGCATGGTCTTGTCGGAGGAGAAAAAGTGACATTAAAACCTTTAAATTTAGTAAGGCTATATGTAGATTGTTAACATAAATATTATTATAATATTCACATAGTTTTATGAAATAATTCTTTATAATATTAATTTTCTTTCAAGACACATTCTTTATTATTATTTCAATATAGTTGTTGTTACGGATTAAAAACGAGGTGTATTTAATACGCAATTAACGATAGAGTTAGAGAGACTTTCGAGCTTTAATGATTGCACTTACGTTTTGTGACTAACTCAGGTCCTCGTTAACTGACTACGTATCTCAATAGGAGTGATAATCAAGTCAAAAAATGTAGTTCTAATATTGAGGGGTTAAGCTCTTTATATAGGCGCACGAGGGCCTTGTAATTAGATTAGAATTAGGAGACTTGGTGGCCAAGTCTCCTAGTGACAAGGTTGTCTAAACTTTTTAGGAATGAAGGTCCTCAATGAACTCTTCCCTTGCTAGAGCTTCTAGATCCTTTTAGGACGAGGGACTTCAATCGGCTTCTTGGGCCTTTACTGAGCCTTTATTAATTAATTATGAAATTAATTAATAACAAAGGTTTAATGGGCCTATGGCTTAAACAGAGCTAGTGGGCTGGACTTACAAATCTAGTTGATCCTTGGATTACAAATCCAGTTGATCCTAGGATTTATTTTCTTAGTTCGTTTCAAGAGCCCAAGCCTTTGGACCATACTAGCTAATAAATGAAATAATATATGCTATATTTATTATTTTCTCAAGGCTATTTTTACCCATATCATTTGCCCCCCAACTTTTGGGAAAACTTCATGAGTTTTCGTAAAAGTTTCACAAAGGGTTTTCAGTGACTTTTTGCGCTTTTGACTTATTTCAGTCAATTTTATCTCATCTTTTGGGCTCAGACCTTTTTATTATTAATCCTTTTAAAGAATTAATATTATATAAATTGGTCCCCAAAGGACTTTATTTTTAGCAAATTTATCAAGGATGAGTTTTTTTGTAGGCCTACCCTAAATCGACCTAGATCGAGGTCGAACATGGGCTCATTTTCACCCCAGGTCGATTTGGGGGATTGAGGTCGAACATGGGGTCAAAATACCCTGAGGTCGAATTAAGTGACCGATGTCGAATTCGACCTCGATTGAGGTCGAATTAGGCCTCAAAACTCCTTGAGGGCGAAACACGGGACTGAGGTCGATTTCGACGTCGATTGAGGTCGAATAGGCCTTCATGGCTTCTTGAGGTCGAAACATGGGACTGAGGTCGATTTCGACCTCGATTGAGGTCGAATAGGCCTTCATGACTCCTTGAGGTCGAAATATGGGACTGAGGTCGATTTCAACCTCGATTGAGGTCGAATAGGTCTTCATGGCTCTTTGAGGTCGAAACATGGGACTGAGGTCGATTTCGACCTTGATTGAGGTCGAATAGGCCTTCATGGCTCCTTGAGATCGAAATATGCCTTCATGGCTTGTCATTCAATCGACCTGGATCGAGGTCGATTATAACTTTAAATATACCTCTAGGTTGATTTTGGATTCGAGGTCGATCATCGACTTGAAACTAGGTCGAACTAATCCTCAAATTTATAGTGAGATCGATTGGAGATTGAGGTTGATTATTGATCTCATTTGAAGTCGAATGGTGCTTTGAGATCGAATAGGCCATCTTGGCTTGGGCTTCATTTTCGACCTTATTTGAGGTCGAATTATGCCCTAAATCCATTTTGAGGTCGAATGATAGTCAATTTGATTTATCGATTGTTAGTGGACTTTTTTGTCCACTATATACGTTCCAATTTGGCTTAAATTGATCGCTAGTGCCCAAGTATTTAGTGTCTTTTGATGTGTTTTATGTTTTTGGTGTGCAGATTCCCAAGCAAAGGAGAGTTGATGAATATTTGCATAAATTGGTGGTACATGAGCTAGGAATTAAAAGGAGGAAGATCAAGGCTTGAGTTGAGGTCGAAAGAAGGCAAGACGAGTCGCTAAAGGAGCAAAGTTTCAAGGAATTCAACTGCAGGGCAGAAGCAGCAGGCGCGCCCTCCCTTCATCAAGCGCGCCCGCGCTCTTTTAAGCAGGAGCGCCCGCGCCCTGCCAAGCGCGCCCGCCCTCTAGTCGAGTCCAGCTGCTGATTTTTCTGCAGTTGGTCCGTTTCGAAGCCCAGGAAGCAGCAAGCCCATGGATCATTATTTTATGTAACCTAGTATAAAAACATAAGGATTATTATTATTATCTATCAAGGAAATTAAGTAAGCACGTAGGGTTTTATTATCAGTCAAGAGGCAAAGTACTTTGTGAGCCGTCAAGCTATTTTTCGTTTGTAATTTTCTACACGTGGATTATCGGTGGTTTCTTTTACTCTTGCAATTAATATCAGTCTTTTATGTTTAATTGTTTATTTACTATGTTTTCATATGAACCCATGATGGCAACTAGGCCAATTATGGGCTAATCGTTGTCATGGGGTTTTAATGGATTTTTCTGTCGATTCTAGATATTGATTGTTTTTATGCCTAAGTGTGTGAATGTTATGGATATCCTAGTATGGTTAAGCTTATTCGTTGTAAATGCGTCGCGAACATTTATGATTGTTTGTTAAATCCTCGTGAATGCGAAAGTGGATCTAGGGTTTAGAACATGCCATGCTAGCATAGGTTTTTGCGTGTTAAGAGCATGTATTAATTTGTGGTGTAATTCTAACCGTCTTGCACTGACTATGTGATTTTAAGGATTCTTGTGCTTAAGCCATTATGTTTTCAATCTCTATAGACATATAGGGACTAAGTATAGTGGTTGACTATTTGACTTCTATCTTTTGTGGATGTTCATTAGGATGGTATGCGTGCAACGAAAGTTGGCGTTTATCAGTTTAGAGGGTCTGATCAGTTATCATCACTTTCACATGCTAGGTTGAAAAGGCATAAGATTCTAGATGAGATAGTTAATGAAGTTAAAATCCCATGTTTATTTAATATAAGTAATTCTTTAAGTTTTAAGCATTAGTTTAATCAAACTCCAGTTGTTATTTTCTTAGCAGTGGTAGTTAATCATACTCTGGTGTATAAGTGAACTAAACGTAAGCAAGTTGAGTCTCTGTGGGAACGAATCCTACTTATTTCTGTATTACTTGTGACCACGTTCTCTTGCGTGAATAAAGTGCGAACAAGTTTTTGGCGCCGCTGCCGGGGACTCGGTTCATTGTTTTATTTAGTTAATGTGCTTATCATCAGTGGTCGTTAGATATCACTGACTGAGATTTGTTATTAATCGTTCTTGTTTGTTACGTGAATTCAGGTAATTGATCGTGTATGCGTACTCGTTCTCAATCGAGTAAGGAAAAACTGGAAGAACACTTAGACGAAGAAGAGGGAATTGCAGTTCCAGAAATTGAACCAGAAATAGTAATGGGGGATCCAGTGAAAGCTCTTAAGGATTACTCTCAACCGAAGATCAATGACATTCAGTCAAGCATTGTTAGGCCGGCTATTGCAGCTAATAATTTCGAAATCAAGCCGGGCACAATTCAAATGGTTCAGAATTCTGTGCAGTTTGGGGGTTCACCTGCTGAGGACCCTAATATGCATATCAGAGACTTCATCGAGATCTGTGATACCTTTAAAACCAACGGGGTTTCTGAAGATGCTATAAAACTGAGGCTGTTTCCATTCTCTCTACGAGACAAGGCAAAGAGCTGGTTGCATTCGCTGCCAGCAGGTTCTATAACTACTTGGGAGGATCTCGCACAAAAGTTTCTGACTAAATTCTTTCCTATGGCTAAGACGGCAGCCATGAGGAATGCTCTTACACAGTTCAATCAACATTCTGGAGAAACGTTGTGTGAGGCTTGGGAAAGGTATAAAGAGATGCTTCGAAAGTGTCCCCATCATGGGATGCCAGATTGGATGGTCATTAATGGTTTCTATAATGGATTGAATCATTCACGACCTATGCTTGATGCAGCATCTGGAGGAGCTCTTTGGGCCAAGAGCTATGAAGAAGCTTATGACTTGATTGAAATGATGGCTGCCAACGAGTATCAGAATCCTACTCAGCGATTGCCGCAGAGTAAAACTGCAGGTGTTTTTGAAGTGGACGCTGCCACTGCTATAACAGCTCAACTACAGGCTTTATCTATAAAGGTGGACGCACTATCCAAGGCAGGAATTCAGCAAGTCGCTATGGTTTGTGATTTATGTGCAGGTGCTCATGATACAACTCAGTGTGCTATTTCTAGCGATTCAGCGTATTTTGTCGGTAACTTTCAGAAACCTACACAACCGGCACCTAATACATATCACCCCAACAACAGGAATCATCCTAACTTCAGTTGGAGCAATAATCAGAATGCCAGTCCACAACCATCGCAGGGTCAGCAATTTGGAACAAGGCCTTTCAACAATTCTGTTCCTCAACAATCCTATGCACCAAGACAATCATACAACCCTCCTGGTTTTCATCAACAATCTCAGGGAGGACAAGGGCACTCAAATGAAAAGTCAGAGATGGAGGAACTGAGAATGATGTATAAGAGTCAAGCTGTAACGCTGAAGACATTGGAAAATCAAATTGGTCAACTAGCAAGTGCTCTTCTACACAGACCTCAAGGACAATTACCAAGTGACACAGAGGCTAACCCAGGCAAGAAAGAAAGCAAGGAACAAATACACGCTATTACATTGCGTTCTGGAAGGGTTACGAACAATCAGGAGGTCGAAATTCCACAAAACGAAGAACGTCAGCATTCTGGGCAGGAGGTGCAGGGCGGGCGCGCTTCCTCAGGCGCGGGCGCGCCTCATCTTACTGCCGGGAGGGAAATTTCTGCAGAAAAAGTTGCGCAGGAGAAACCAATTAAGGAAAAAAGAACTGATTCAGAGGAGAAAAGCAGTTCAGAGACAGACAGTGTTCACAAGGAAGTATTTCCTCCTCCACCATTCCCTAAAAGGCTTCAGAAGCAAAAATCAGATAAACAGTTTGCTAAATTCTTGGAAGTTTTTAAGAAACTACACATCAACTTACCTTTTGCTGAAGCGCTGGAGCAAATGCCTAGCTACGCCAAATTCATGAAAGGCATTCTATCTAGGAAACTGAAGCTAGAAGAGTTAAACACTGTTGCCTTGACGGAAGAATGTAGTGCAGTATTGCAGCAGAAGTTACCACCAAAGTTGAAGGATCCTGGTAGTTTCACTATACCATGCATAATTGGGAATTTGGCGTTCGACAAATGTTTGTGCGATTTGGGAGCAAGCATCAACCTCATGCCATACTCTATATTCTTACAACTTGGTCTTCCTGAGCCGAAGCCAACTAACATGTCACTGCAGTTGGCGGATCGTTCAATCACTTATCCGCGAGGAATTGTCGAAGATGTGTTGGTAAAAGTCGACAAACTAATCTTTCCAGCAGATTTTGTCATCCTAGATTTTGAAGAAGACAAGAAAATCCCTATCATTCTTGGGAGACCATTCTTGGCAACGGGAAAGACATTGATTGACGTACAGAAGGGAGAACTCACCATGAGAGTGCACGATCAGAATGTCACATTCAATGTGTTCAAAGCAATGCAATTTCCAACAGAAGAAGAGCAATGCTTTAAAGTAGATGTAGTGGAATCTGCTGTGCAAGTAAAAATTGAACACATGCTTATGGATGATACACTGGAAAAGGCTCTACGTGGGGATTTTATAATTGAAGAGGAAGAGGTTGAAGAACAGGTACAGTATCTGAATGCTTCTCCTTGGCAACAAAAATTTGAAAAACCAGAATCGTTGGGTTTATCTGAATTGAGAGAATCACATCAGCGGTTAAAACCATCTATCGAGGAAGCACCAAAGCTAGAGCTCAAACCATTGCCTAATCACTTAAGGTATGCTTCTCTTGGGGAATCATCTACTTTACCTGTGATTATTGCTGCTAACCTTACAGGTCCTGAAGAAGAAAAGCTGTTAAGGGTTCTCAGGGAATTCAAATCAGCCATTGGGTGGACTATTGCAGACATTAAAGGAATCAGCCCTGCCTATTGCCAGCATAAGATTCCGCTGGAAGAAGGTAGTAAGCCAACAGTGGAACATCAGAGAAGGCTCAATCCACTCATGAAGGAAGTAGTGAAGAAGGAAATTATTAAGTGGTTGGATGCAGGGATTATCTATCCTATTTCTGACAGTGCTTGGGTGAGTCCAGTTCAATGTGTGCCAAAGAAAGGAGGCATGACGGTGGTAACTAACGAAAAGAACGAGCTCATTCCTACGCGGACAGTAACTGGCTGGAGAATCTGCATGGATTACAGGAAGCTGAACAAAGCTACTAGGAAGGATCACTTCCCTCTTCCTTTCATTGATCAAATGCTAGACCGACTGGCCGGCCATGAATACTTTTGCCTTCTGGATGGATATTCGGGTTATAATCAGATCTGCATTGCTCCAGAGGATCAGGAGAAGACAACATTTACATGTCCGTTTGGTACCTTCGCTTTTCGAAGGGTTTCATTCGGGTTATGTGGTGCACCTGGCACTTTTCAGAGGTGCATGATGGCAATTTTTTCAGACATGATTGGTAAGACAGTGGAAGTCTTCATGGATGATTTTTCAGTATTTGGGGTTTCTTTTGACGAATGTCTACACAATCTTAGCATGGTTCTGAAAAGATGCGTGGAGACTAATCTGGTTCTCAACTGGGAGAAATGCCATTTCATGGTACAAGAAGGAACTATTCTTGGACACAAGGTGTCACGTCGAGGACTGGAAGTGGATAAAGCAAAAATAGAGACAATTGAAAATCTTCCACCGCCTACTTCAGTGAGAGGAATTCGTAGTTTCCTCGGTCATGCAGGTTTCTACAGAAGATTCATCAAGGACTTCTCCAAAATTTCCAAACCTTTGTGTAAGCTGTTGGAGAAGGATGTTCCCTTCAAATTCGATGATGATTGTATGATAGCCTTTGAGACATTGAAGAAGAAGTTGATTTCAGCACCTGTGATCATCCCCCCAGATTGGAATGAACCTTTTGCTATGATGTGTGATGCTAGCGATTTTGCAGTAGGGGCTGTTCTGGGTCAAAAGAAAGACAAGATTTTTCATGTTATCTACTATGCAAGCAAGACACTCAATGATGCGCAATTGAATTACACAACCACAGAGAAGGAGCTGCTAGCCATTGTATATGGCTTTGAAAAATTCAGATCATACTTGCTTGGTACGAAAGTGACGGTGTATACTGACCACGCAGCTATTAGGTATCTGCTCTCCAAGAAGGATTCTAAACCCCGCCTGATTCGATGGATTCTCCTACTTCAAGAATTCGACGTGGAGATCAAAGATAGAAAAGGGACCGAAAATCAGGTAGCTGATCACCTCTCACGATTGGAAGATCCTGGTAAATCACGAGACAGTACTCTCATCAATGACTCATTTCCGGATGAACAACTGTTTGGAGTACAAGAAGAAGAACCATGGTATGCGGATATTATGAATTATCTTGTGAGTCATATTGTTCCACCCGAATTGTCGTCAGCCCAAAAGAAGAAATTCATGCATGATGTAAAGTGGTTTCGTTGGGATGAGCCATATCTGTTTAAACAAGGGGCTGATCAGATTATCAGAAGGTGTGTACCATATAGTGAGACTGAAGCTATTCTGAGGGATTGTCATGCCACGGCTTATGGGGGCCATTATGGAGGTGAAAAGACAGCTACTCGTATTCTGCAGGCAGGATTTTATTGGCCATCACTATTCAAGGATGCTCATCAGTTTGTAACCAGATGTGATCGTTGCCAGCGAGTAGGCAACATTTCAAAACGGGATGAGATGCCCCTTCATGTAATGCTAGAAGTGGAGATTTTTGATGTATGGGGAATCGACTTCATGGGCCCATTCATTTCATCTTGCAATAACCAATACATCTTGCTAGCTGTGGATTACGTCTCCAAATGGGTGGAGGTCAAGGCACTTCCAACTAATGATGCCAATGTAGTGCTCAACTTCCTTCACAAGAACATTTTCACCAGATTTGGGACTCCAAGGGTCATTATCAGCGATGAGGGTTCTCACTTTTGCAATCGAAAGTTCACTAATCTGATGGCACGATTCAACATCAACCATCGGGTGGCGACAACATACCACCCTCAAACCAATGGCCAAGCTGAAGTATCAAACCGTGAGATCAAACGCATTCTGGAAAAAGTGGTAAGTCCTTCGCGGAAGGATTGGTCTTTAAAACTGGATGAAGCTGTGTGGGCCTACCGAACTGCGTTCAAAACACCTTTGGGGATGTCACCATATCAACTAGTCTATGGAAAAGCTTGTCATCTACCGGCAGAACTGGAACACAAGGCTTATTGGGCATTGCAGAAACTGAATTTTGATTATCAAGCCGCAGGGGAAAAGCGGATGGTACAAATCAATGAATTGGATGAGTTTCGTCTACAAGCTTATGAGAATAACAAGCTCTACAAGGAAAGAGTGAAAAGATGGCATGATCGTCGGTTGACAACAAAGGTATTGGTTCCTGGTCAATTAGTTTTATTATTTAACTCTCGTCTGAGATTGTTTCCAGGAAAACTTAAGTCAAGGTGGTCAGGACCCTTTGTTGTGAAAACTGTGTATCCACACGGAGCTGTGGAGATTTATGAAAAGACCCCAGATCAAGCGTTTAAAGTCAATGGTCAGAGATTGAAGCCGTATTTGGGAGAACAAGTAAATCGCGAAGCTGAAGTCGCGATTCTGTCAACCTCGGATTGAGGACCTGAAGTAACGTCCGGCTAAATGACGTTAACGACAGCGCTCGTGGGAGGCAACCTACGGCTTGAATGGTAATTTTTATTCTTATAAAAATATATTTAAATTAAAAAAAAAAAAAAAAAAAAAGCAAAAACACAAAAAAAAATTGAAAAATTGCAGTAGCCTCAGGCGCGGGCGCGCTCCTGGAGGCGCGGGCGCCCTGAGTGCGACTGTTAAAAAAACGAAAAAAAATAGAAAAACTCTAAAAACAAAATAAATCAACAATTTTATGTTTTAAATCAATTTTTAGCCCAAGCCCAGCCACTCTAACTTGTTAAAAGCCTTCACACACCCTAACCCTAACCTAATTTTTACTTTTCATCTCTCATTCACACATATACATATAAATATACACGCACTGCATCTCATCTCTTCACACTTCTACAACTCAATCAATGGCACCCAAGAGATCTAGGCGCTCAGGGACATCAAGTTCTTCTTCGAGTGGGGGAGTTGTGCCCCAATTCAATTCACCGGAGGCCCAAGTTGAGTTTGCACGGTTGATGACCAAATCTGTGGTCAAGGAAAGGGGATTTATTCCGGGTGTTCTTGATGGGTCTCTAATCGCGATGGTTAGTGAGCGCGGGTGGGAGACCGTGTGTGAGGCTGCGGAGGCGATACCATTGAGTATCGTGAGGGAGTTCTATGCCAATGCCAAGCAGGAGAAGAATGGGTATTCTGCAGTTCGAGGGTATGTTGTGGATTATACTCCTGCTGCCATCACTAGGGTTTTGAATTTGCCAGCACTGCAGGAGGGAGTGGAAGATTTCGGGTTGAAGACCCGTGGGGAGGTTGACCTTGAGGCCATCCTGCGGGATATGACAGTTCCCGACACTACTTGGAAGCGCAGGGCAGGCTCTACTGAGCCGGTTACCTTCTCCGCCATGGCTTTGAACCCGTATGCTAAGGCCTGGAACCTGTTTCTGTGTGCTAACATTGTGCCATCGTCACACACTCATGAGGTGACAGTGGATCGGGCTATTTTGTTGTGGGGTATTCTCAGCGGGCGATACATCGACCTAGGCTCCCTTATCCACAGACACATGATCCGATTCTTGCAGGGCAGTACCACTGGCGCGATTCCGTATGGCTCAGTGGTTGTTCGTCTGTGTGTTGATGTGGGTATTCACTGGCCGGTGGAGGAGCAGTTGCAACTTCCTGCGAGTGCCATTGACACGGCGGCGATAGCTCGACTCCCTGAATGGGACGGTGGTGTACCGCATCCCCGTGGCTTGGGGTATATTGTGGGTGGTGAAGTGCCACCAAGACAGCAGAGGGAGGCTAGGGCTGGATCTTCTAGGGCACCGCCAGCTGTGGCTAGTGCTGGTATGGGTGAGGCTCATTTTAGGAGGTTAGCACGGAGGATGGACGCAGTTGATGATCGGCAGAGCCGGTTTGCGACTGACCTGACTCAGGCTCTTGGTGCAGCTTTTCTGGCTACAGGTGTACAGGTCGATTGGCCTATTTATGGAGCTGGCACCGTGTATCCACCACCGGATTCACCCGAGGAGGGTGACTCTGCCGAGGATTGAGGTATTTCTGCACACTTTCTTCGTTTCTTGCCTTCAATGGGGACATTGAATATTTTATAGTTTGGGGGTAGGAAATGGAGATTGTAGTTAGATGCATATAGGACATGTAGTTGTAGTGTTTGTCATGCATTTTGTTTTTGTTTTAATTGTCCATATAGAGCATTTTGTTTGAAAATTTTTGTTCATATGAATCCATGTTAGTTGCATTTCATAGCATGCATATTTCATGATCTCTTCGGACGAACTAATTCTGTTTGATAAGTCGATGTCAATTGGAGTGTGGTATTGATGAGCAGAGGGATGATTTACAGTCCTTATGAAATTGATTTGCATGTTTCAGAAGCACATTATTTACACAGTCTCGTCGGTTGCTTTTGGGCTAGGTTGAGTCATGCCTATTTAGTTGTTGTAGATTTAATCGCATGTTTATATCTAGAATGTTTGTTATTCCCTTGATAATGTACGAATACCAAAGTATAAGTTTGGGGGAAAACAAAGATTCATGCTGATTGTTAATGTTTGTCAAGTATGGCTAGGCGTCAAATGGCTAGTAGCCGGCTCATATTTTTATGAGTAGTCTAGGGTTGGAATTGAGAATTCTCATTCCAGATTCTGTTTAAAAAAAAAAAAAAGAAAAAAAAAGAAAAAAAAAAGAAACAAAAAAAAAAGAAAAAAAAAGAAAAAGAAAAAGAAAAAAAAAGAGTCATGTGAATAATTCGAGGCAAAATTAACCAGGGTGAGCTCTTTAATACTCGAGCAATTAAGTTCGAGGGGACTTTGTGCCTAGTGACCTAAGGCTTTTTATAGTCTGGGATCCACTAACCTAACGCTCGCTACATGGGTATTATTGTATAAGCCTTTAGGGGTCTCATCCATTGCACGGTTAAATAAGCCTATGTATTGTGTTATGTGTCGTAGTGGTGGTTTAGCAATAAAGTGTGATTCCCTGTCTAACTCAAATGAATGACGGCGGTGTTTGTATGTTATGGAGTGCTTACCACTCATTCTGTTTATAAGCAGGTGATTGTCTTGGCGAAAAATAGGTATGATTTTGATCTAGTGTCAGAATATATCTGATGAGCATCGCACACACACACGTTTCTGTTCATGTAGTATCGGTATAAGGGGACTTGGTCGAGCTCTGTTAGGATGTATCACATCTCTTTGAGACTTTGGATTGTCGATTGGTTTTGGTGAGTTCGAGGGGGTCCTTACATTTTCATAGTAGTTGCATTCATGCATTGCATTGCCTTAGATTGTTTAGAGTCTGTTTATGCTTGGGGACAAGCATCGGTTTAAGTTTGGGGGTGTGTTAGTGGACTTTTTTGTCCACTATATACGTTCCAATTTGGCTTAAATTGATCGCTAGTGCCCAAGTATTTAGTGTCTTTTGATGTGTTTTATGTTTTTGGTGTGCAGATTCCCAAGCAAAGGAGAGTTGATGAATATTTGCATAAATTGGTGGTACATGAGCTAGGAATTAAAAGGAGGAAGATCAAGGCTTGAGTTGAGGTCGAAAGAAGGCAAGACGAGTCGCTAAAGGAGCAAAGTTTCAAGGAATTCAACTGCAGGGCAGAAGCAGCAGGCGCGCCCTCCCTTCATCAAGCGCGCCCGCGCTCTTTTAAGCAGGAGCGCCCGCGCCCTGCCAAGCGCGCCCGCCCTCTAGTCGAGTCCAGCTGCTGATTTTTCTGCAGTTGGTCCGTTTCGAAGCCCAGGAAGCAGCAAGCCCATGGATCATTATTTTATGTAACCTAGTATAAAAACATAAGGATTATTATTATTATCTATCAAGGAAATTAAGTAAGCACGTAGGGTTTTATTATCAGTCAAGAGGCAAAGTACTTTGTGAGCCGTCAAGCTATTTTTCGTTTGTAATTTTCTACACGTGGATTATCGGTGGTTTCTTTTACTCTTGCAATTAATATCAGTCTTTTATGTTTAATTGTTTATTTACTATGTTTTCATATGAACCCATGATGGCAACTAGGCCAATTATGGGCTAATCGTTGTCATGGGGTTTTAATGGATTTTTCTGTCGATTCTAGATATTGATTGTTTTTATGCCTAAGTGTGTGAATGTTATGGATATCCTAGTATGGTTAAGCTTATTCGTTGTAAATGCGTCGCGAACATTTATGATTGTTTGTTAAATCCTCGTGAATGCGAAAGTGGATCTAGGGTTTAGAACATGCCATGCTAGCATAGGTTTTTGCGTGTTAAGAGCATGTATTAATTTGTGGTGTAATTCTAACCGTCTTGCACTGACTATGTGATTTTAAGGATTCTTGTGCTTAAGCCATTATGTTTTCAATCTCTATAGACATATAGGGACTAAGTATAGTGGTTGACTATTTGACTTCTATCTTTTGTGGATGTTCATTAGGATGGTATGCGTGCAACGAAAGTTGGCGTTTATCAGTTTAGAGGGTCTGATCAGTTATCATCACTTTCACATGCTAGGTTGAAAAGGCATAAGATTCTAGATGAGATAGTTAATGAAGTTAAAATCCCATGTTTATTTAATATAAGTAATTCTTTAAGTTTTAAGCATTAGTTTAATCAAACTCCAGTTGTTATTTTCTTAGCAGTGGTAGTTAATCATACTCTGGTGTATAAGTGAACTAAACGTAAGCAAGTTGAGTCTCTGTGGGAACGAATCCTACTTATTTCTGTATTACTTGTGACCACGTTCTCTTGCGTGAATAAAGTGCGAACATCGATCTCATTTGAAGTCGAGCACGGTATTCAGGTCAAGTAGGCCTTCAGGGCTTCATCTTCATTTCAACCTTGACTGAGGTCGAATTATACCTCAAATGTACATCCAAGTCGATTCTTTTATTTTTAAATACTTGGTGATTTTTGAATTGGTTTGAGGTCGATTAAAACCTTATTTTCCCTTCCATGTCGAAATTGTTTGGGTTTCAAAATCGGTGTTGTGTTCGACCTAAATTGAGGTCAAATTATCCCTTATTTTTCCCTCCAGGTCGATTTATAATGGGCTTCACGTCTTGATGTTTTCTGACCAAAATTGAAGTCGAATTGAACCTCAAATGGCCACCTAGGTTGAAAATAGTAGCCCCCTTAAGGATTTAAGTAAATTTAGCCTCACAGGCCTTAATAATGTGGGCCCCTACTAGGCCTTCTATTGAAGAGTCCAACTGGTTTCTCTAAACAATGGGCCTTTAAGGTTCTTGGATTATGGGCCTCCAAGGTTCTTGGATCATGGGCCTCCATTATCTTACGAATCTTTCACCTTTACTGGGCCTTCCGGGCCTTGGATTTTCCAGATTCTAGGCCTTCGAGGATTTTAACCTTGAGTAGTGGGCCTTCACGGCTTATAGGTCATGGGTTTCTCAGGCCCAATTTCTAGATCCTTCTTCTAAGTTCTAGAAAACTATTTTTTCTCTCTTTTTTGTTATTTTTTTAACCTTTGGGCCTTCGTTCACGGGCCTTGTCATATGAGCCCCTTCACAGGTTGTACCGGTTGATTTACCCTTCAACGGTCATGTGACCTAGAAACACATGTAAAAAGGGGAATTTGAACGGTTGGATGACCGCTAAGGGGTTATATATGAGTGGTGTGAGGGGCTTCACTTCCCACACTTCTCATTTCTCACTTCTCTACTTTCTCACAAACACTTGAGCTCTCAAGCCTTCAAGCAAATCCAGCTTCCAACTCTCTCAAGGGTATTCACAAAGTCGAAGGATCAATACCTGATAAGAAAATTTCTCGATTGGCAGCTATGAATGTGGTGTCTTCAAAAAGAGGTAAACCCCTCTGTCGAATCCCCATTTTTTCCTTGTACATGTCTTTGTTAGATATGATTAATCAAAGGGGGGATGAGTATCCTAGTCAATCCCATTTAGATTCATATAGCCGTAGTAATAAATTTTTTGATACTGATCTAATAGAAGAATACAATCACCTTTTTAACTTTCCCCCTCGTTTCACTATTTCTTTGGTAAAGCTTGGTGACAGGACTTGCCATTGGAAACCGAATTACTTATTCATTTATGTAGATGCCCTGCTAGCGGGGCTTAGGTTTCCTGTTCATGAATTCATCCCCACACTCTTGGCCGATGCCCAACTTAATCCTTGCCAAATCGTACCCAATGGGTGGAGACTCATCCATTGTTTCATGGTTTTGTGTTTGGAAAAGAAAATCAAAATTACCGTTCCCCTTTTTCATACGATTTTTCAATTCAAAAATTCTTCCAGCCTTTCCTCTGGCTGGGTTCACATAGCCCATAGACCCAATAGACCCCATATTTTTGACAATTCTTCCATCCCTGATAATAACCTCCACTGGAAAGACAGTTTTATTCAAATCAAGTGGGAGAGGGAATATTGGGGGACTCCTTTTAAGCCCGCCTTCGGAAAAGTTATTGATGTGAGCATCAATTCCATTAAGCTCTCAGAGGAGGAGCATCCATCTTATATCGCGCTCACTCAGGTGGAGGCCAAAGAAGTTTCTTGGGCTCTTCTAGATGAGCATATGTTGAAAGCTATGGGCCTATCTAGGGCCTCAAGTAAAGGTATATCACTTTACTTAGGTTTGTCTTTGTACTTTGATCGTTATATTACTTTACTAACGTGTTTATGTTCCTTTTTTCAACTACTGCACAAATTAACGAGTGGACCATTCCACCCGTAGAAAAAAAAGGCTGTATGAAGTGGCTAAGGTTGATGAATGACCCCAGGCAGGGGAAAGAACCTCCAAGTTTCTTACAACCTCACACTGGTCCAATCGAGGCTGAATGCAGTGGGTCTGTCAAAGAGCCCAAATCCTTGGCATACAAACCAAGTTGGGGATTCAGGAAGTCAGACACCGTGGTAGGTTGTACGGATCAGGCAAGGGTTTGGTCCATTCATTCCCTCTCTCCTTGCGACTACAGGGTTTGTTGGGCCGCGACGAGGAGAGCACCAAGGCTTTGGGTGCACAGGCATTGACATCAGTAAGTTTCCTTACCCAACTAATTCTCATTTTACGTTGCTAGCACACACTATCATCTTTTAGCTTTAACATTTTTTCTATTTATGATTTGGCTTTCTAGGTGTTTTACCTTGGTTTGTTGGCTTTTCAGGCCAATGCCTACTTTTAGGCTTCCTTGCACCAAACAGAGTCATGGAAGGCTGAGGCAGGGAAGCACGAGAAGGAGCTTACAGTGGCAAATGCCAAAATCAAGCACTTGGAAGAGAGCCGAGAAAGATGAGCTTTTGAAACAAGCTTAGGCCGAAATAGTTGAACTCCGGGCCGATAAAAACGCTAACATCGACAAGTATTTGGCCTCGGAGGAATACCAAGACTTGATATTACAGCATGACGACCTCCTCTTTCTTGCCAATTACATAATCAGGTGGAACGAGGCGCTGAAGGCGGTGTTGGAGAAATATCTGGGTCTGTTTGACCCTAAGGTGGACTTTCAAAGTCCTTCATTAGCCGGGGCTTTAAAGCGGTTGATTGAGACCTAAGAAGAAGAAACCGAGAGGGATAACAGTCCTGATGTTAGGCAAAAGAGGGCTCACGAGCCTAGTCTTACCCCTTCCCCTCGTCAAACCATTCCTGAGAAGAGTGTTCCTGAGGCAACTCCCCAGAAACCGATGGAGGAAAACTCTTCCGAAGAAGAAGAATCAAGCGAAGATGGAGAAGGTTCGTCATCGTCTAGCGGGGATGAGTCTTCAGAAGAGGACGAATCGTCTAAATAGTTAGGTTTTCTATCCTTGTATTTATGTTTGCCCTTGGTGGCTTTGTAAAAATATTTAGCCGTCGGGCTTTTATTTATGTACTCGTGTTTTTCAAATTTATGTCTTTTACTTTCTGCCTTTCCTTTGCTTGTTTTTCGTGTTTAACTTGAACATAAACAATAAATACTTGCGAGGCTTGTAAACCTAGTGAAAATGACTAATGTTATATAAGACGAACATAAAACATTCTTTATAAACTTATCAAGTTTTTAAATGAAACTTAGTATTAAAAACATGTCATGCCTTCGAGGTAAATAATCCGACAGTTGAACGTTTTCGAAAATCAAAGTCAAAAATTTAAACATAATAACTTCTCAAATTGGCGGCATTCCAGCTTCTAGGAATTTGAATCCCTTCGAGAGTTTGGAGCTTATACACGCCCTGCCCTGTGACTTCCTTCACTCGGTATGATCCTTCCCAATTTGGAGCTAACTTGTCTTTGGGACCAGCTCTAAATGCCTCGATCTTTCACAGGACTAAGTCTAAATCCTAGCCTTTTTACTCATTCTAGACTCAGGAGTGTCACAAGATATAGACAAAGAAGATGCATGAGAGAAACATGACAGTCACTTTCATAGGAAATATATGCTCAAAAATTAAACATCTTTTGATTCTTTATATGAAACAAAATCATATGCAACTTTAAAAATAAGTCTATATGGAGCATCATTAAAGCCAACAAAAATACAATCTGCCGTTTTGACCTGATCTTATTTCTTTGAAAATATGGAAGCACTATTTTTCCCAAACATTCCCACACTTTCACATAACTCAAGTTACGAATGAAACCTTTTCACAAAACATAAAGGGTTTTATATAACCTTTTATATGGTACATGATTAAACACATAACAAGATGAAAATAGTTTCGCCCGTACTCCAATAAAGAGATATATATGATGAGTTGCACCGGTATCTATCACTCATTCAGAGATGCGTACGAAAAGTTAACCAACAATTACACATATATCAAGAATGGTTATCGAAAGATATCATATCTCACTCGGGTATATTATCAAACAGGTTTCACACACATCTTGCAACATTTAAATTCTTACATAAATATCACATTTATCATCACAAGTATCATCACAAGTAAATTAAAAATATTCATTTCCGCTCAATCTTTGCACACAGTATAAATTTGTCTAATACACAAAACTTCAATTTTAGAATGTTGGGGATATGTATGTAATCACAAGGGGTAGGCAAAAATATTGAGCAGAGTATATGATATCTCATGTGATGAAAATAAAAATAGGGAACAAATCAAAATTTATCATATGAAGATCAAGACAACTTATCTGAACAAAAGTCGTGGCGTGAACTTAATCACTGCGCTAAAATTGAATTTGCCCTGCTACATACACACGGACTCATGACAATCAACCTCCAGCGTTACACGATGTCTGTCTTACTGCTGTAGTACAAGAAACAAATTGAAAACCCTTTTTGATCATTGCCCATAAACATGCTTATATAAAATATATGAGACTACTCTTTTATTATCTTCTCCACAAAACACTAGATGACGGAACCTCTTTTTGATAGTGATCAGAATTTACGCTAGAGAGCCAAATGCCACTAGTTTTTAAAAGAAGAATTTGAGAAAATAAAAAGTCTCACATTTAAAATAAAAGATAATATTTTTTTTCTTTTGAAGCAAACAAATATTTTGAATATTATTATTAAAATTCCAACATAATATTCCTGTCCCCGTGATTTCAAAGCTTTTCTCTTAAAATTTTAAAGCTAGTGTACCTAATTTTGTTTTCCCTGTATTGCTAAATATAAAAGTATTTTGTTCACCTTATAGATAGGACAAATCAAACATAAAATATAGTAGTCCAATTTTCATCATAAGCTTGAAGGTGATCATACAATCAAAATGATGATATTATATATGTGATGGTGAAACGTGACCTTAAATATATATAAATGATCAATATATGCCATTTTGTTAAAATATTTATTCCAATCATCCATTTCTATACGCTTAATTTACTCATCTAATTCCCACTTATGCACTAGCTTCCATGAAGATTTTGTAGCGAGGTTATCATAGTACCAGAAGTAAAAGCCATCGGCCTCAGCATGGTAATAGTAATCAGCATTATTAATAATATTTCCAGGCTCGATCTCTTCAGGCGGGATCTCAGTATAGATATCTGAATCGAAAACATGAAAAGCTGCATGAAAAGCTAAATGTTTGTAGTTCCACCAAAAGTCACAGTAGAATAGAGTGCTTCCAAAATAGTTCATATGAAAGCTCCATGTATAAAATTGATTCGAAAGAAGGCTGTGGTATCCCAAATCATCATCTCCTGATCTGCAGTGAAGGACCAAGGGAGATGTGTTACTGGGGAGATGGCTGGTGATGTGAACATGGAGTCTCGAAAAACAAGTTGTGAAATGAAGAAAGGATATTATAATATATGCCCACATTGAAACTGAGGTTTTTGACATGATTCTACTCTTTGTACTCACGGTGTGGGCAATGCAATTTTTTTGGCACTTATATGCAGAAAGCATATCAAACTGTTTGTGGTAATAAATGTGATTTTTATAATTTATAGATTTTTAACAAATATGCAATTTTTTTCCGAAGAAATGAATATGCATTACCTATTTAGGAAAGTACTTTTGCAGTAATTAAATTAATTTTAATATTACAATATTATAGATATGTATATTTTCAAAGTTAAGCATATATCTATTGTTTATTCTTTTTCCTTTGCAGTGGACTAAAATTAGTATTACATTTATTGTTTTTCTTTTTCCATTTATAAATGATTATAATTTTACCTGTATAATGATGTTCATTACTTTAAATAACAACATATCCGCATGGTCTCGTGGAGAAAAGGTGTTAAAACCTTTAAACTTAGCAAGGCTATATATAGATTGTTAACATAAAAATTATTATAATATTATTATTGATTTATGAAATAATTCTTTATAATATTAATTTTCTTTCAAGACACATTCTTTATTATTATTTCAATATAGTTGTATAAACCATTCTTATATTATCATTTATAAAAAATTATTTTGATGTCGTGTTTGGTTTAGAGAGATATTTACCATAAGTTTGTTTGAATTTAAAATGGACTGTTTGGCTAAATTTATAAGCGGCCATATATATATATTGCATAAGTAGAAGGTAATGCTGGCAGTAAACTCGCATATCTTTTCGTTTGTGCTGTAAAAGTTGACAAACGCTTTAATTATAACTTTTTCTTCTTCTTTTTTTTCCGTCAAAAAAACAACTTCTTCTCTTTTTAGAAATTAATATACAACTTTCTAATATTTAATAATGTTGCCCAGATAACAAACTATTATAGAAGAGGTTGAATATCATAACATCAGATCAATGGACTAAGAACACAAGTACGTAAAAGATGAACTGCTTTTTATTACCTTTACTCGAATGAATACAAAACTCTCTCAAAGAAAATCAATATTCTTAAGAGTTTACATTTTATGTTAACCTAATTCAGTGTTTATATAGAGACAGTTATAAATCTATTTACAAAATAGATAATGATAAGGATAACTTCCGTAAGGTAATATAATTGTATTTGAATTCTTCCTTCACTATTCAAATCATATTATGATTTGTCTGTTTCCTTCTTTGAAAAACTTTGATACTAAAATCTGTTGATGGATAATCTCTGATTGAGTATTCTCTGTTAGAGTAAACTCTGACTGAGTATTCTTTGATAGAGTAAACTCTGTAGACAGCTTCTAAACTCTGATGACGTCAGCAAAACCTATGTTCTTCACTAAATTCTGTTCGATATTCTCTGACAACATCAATCTTTGCATTTCTAACAATCTCTCCCAATATATGTTTTATTCAGTAAAACATAAATTCTACTTATGATGTCGGAAACATAGAGTCAAATTTACTAGAGTTTGAGTATTTCATTTTGACTTAAATTCTTCTATATGAAAAGTCTTCAGATAGAAACTCGTCCAGTAACTTCTTCTCAGCATTCTTCAATAACTCAATCAGCTTTTCTTTTAATTCCTTCATCTGATCAGAAGAATCATCAATCTGAAATATTGCAGCTTTCAAGTTGTATATTGATGATCTTTCCATTCTGTCATCTAGATGAATGCAACAGGCCTTCTCTCCATCAGGATTTAGTATAAGTGTAGGAATTCCTAACACCATTTTAACCTTTGCATCCCCTTTAGCCATATCTTTCTCAAAACCATCTTCAAGCATGTATCCTGGTCTATACTACTCAGAGTTTATCATTAACAACCTCTCATTCTTTTTCTTCTCATTAACCACTCCTTCCAGAATTTTTACCCATCTAGATGTAGCTTCATTCTCATCATTTATGAGATAAAGAACATATTCAAGTTCTTTAGATAACTTATGAATTAAATCTTCTTCATCAATCTTCATCACTCTCCCATTCTTCATGAAATGCAGGAACTTCTCTTTAGCTTGATCACCATTAAAAATGTCCTTTACTATGTGACCAAATATCAACTTTTCCAAATGTTCTTGATTCAAATCTTCCTCAGGCTTGTCTTTTAAAGAAAAAGGATCTCTAAAGGTATTTGATTCACTCCTGTAGACTTTTGGCTTGAGAATCACCAATACCACCCTTATTTTTACCAAGTCTGGCATTAAGAGTTAAAGTTTCAGATTTAGTCCACAGAAGATTAGGATTTTTCTTTCTTGTCAGAGTTTGTTATTCCTCATCTTCATCTTCCAAACTTGTTCTACCTGGGAGAAACGTTGCACCAAACATAGTAAGAGTTTGACTCAGCTGGATCTTTCTTTTGGATTGCAGGAGTTAGTTTTGTTTTGACTTCAACAGACTTTTAAACTTCAACAAGCTTAGGTGTATTTGATTCTGCTTGAGTAGATTCAGTTGCAATTTTCCTTGTTTGAACAAATGTCTTCTTTTGAGCTGGAGTTTTCTTTACATACCTTCTCTTCTTTGACTAGACTTGAGCATTGTCAGTACCAGTAC
This sequence comes from Oenanthe sinensis, assembly GCA_028671895.1. Taxonomy (NCBI): domain Eukaryota; kingdom Viridiplantae; phylum Streptophyta; class Magnoliopsida; order Apiales; family Apiaceae; genus Oenanthe; species Oenanthe sinensis. Next base: position 26,340,078 of record CM053813.1, on the reverse strand, counting down.
AACTGGATCCATTCCTGGATTTCTTTCTTCAAATAATTTCCTTGCCAATTCTGCATCCTTTATGTTTTGTTCTTCAATTTTCTCAGGCTTTCTTCTTCTTCAAGCCTCTTTGCTAGTTCCATGTCAACATCCATCAGAGTTTGTTTGTTGTCAGAGTTTATGCCAGAGTTTGATTGAATCAGAGTTTGAGTAGTAGTTAGAGTTTTTCTAGTCAGAGTTTGTCCACCCTTATGACTCCCTTGTCACCATCATTACTATCACCATCATCTTTGATTTTATCATAGTATCCTCATTGCATTTGTCTTTGGAACTTTGTACTTTCTCCCCCTTTCTGACATCAGCCCCTTTTTAATGGTTAAGATGTCCACAATTGTATGCAACATTGTTTGCATGGAGGAGAAAATAATACCAATTTTATCAATCTTGGCTTCTAGAGCATCTTGCTAGGTAGAAATATTTTTGAGCTTTAATTCCAGTGCTTGTTGAGATGTAGTAACAGAAGTTTGAACAAATACACTGGTTTTGCTAACAGAATCCTTCAAATCATAAACTTCATTATGGAGACCATTTTTTAACACAGTAGTGGCCTTTAAAATAGTCTTTATCTCTGCAGAATTCAACTTAGAATCAGCTTTTTGAATTAGTTCATGAACATGAGGTCAAGAAATATCTTCATTTGAGAATTTCCAAGACATATCCCAGATGGATTGTCTATGAGAACTAAGAAGATCTTCATGAAAAGGTTCACCCTTAGCACCAAAATCCCTCTTTGTTCCTTCTTCATTCAAGGCAGCTTCAATTTCACCCATTAGGGATTCAATAACCATATAATCAGGATATGCCATCCTCAATATTTCATATGCATCAAAGGTATCAACATGCCACTTCTTGGAGTTGTACCTCTGCGTGTATGGAATTGATAGATCTGTTACTTCTTCATCCTAAAAAATCAGCTCATCAGAGAATCTGTCTTCATTGTCAGAGTTTTGCAGCTCAGAGTTTGTAGTGACAGATAAACTCTGAGTACCTACAAAAGAAATAGAACACCCTAAATCACATAATCTCATTACTTCTCACATCACACATCTCATAACTTTTAATAGTCAGAGTTTGCTCACTAGAAATAACTAACTTCTTTCTCAAATCTAACTCTCCTTTTTCCAGATCCAGTATCTGCCTCTCATTGTTAGTTCTGTTTATCACACATTTTACCTCAGGTTCACAGAAAGGCTCAAATCACATTGTCCTACAGAAATAAGAGGTAGCTGAGAAATGAGATATGTGGTCACATGAATAGAGGTATCCTTTATAGGACTATCCATGGTCATCCCAGCAGTAAAATTTGAAAATATAAATCCTGAACTTATACGATCAGAGAATAGAAATTCTGAAGAAAAGTCAGAGTTTATACTTGTGGAAGTTGATGGAGTTTCCATAGGATGTGCAGAAAGAGGTTGTACCAAAATAGCATCAGAGATTGCCAATGGAACTGTATCAGATTTTGACTTCCTAGCATCAACAACAACAAGATCTTATGTCAGTGTTTTAGTGCCTTCATTTAAATTTTTATTGGATGGTTCTTGTATGGCAGGGGCCTTAACAACTATTTCAACCCTTTGAGTTGAAGGTTCTTGTGGGTTGTACACTTGATCTTTACTAGCTTCATCTGCTTCAAGTGTGGCTGCTGTTGCACTTTGAATAACAAGTTCTTGTGGGCCTGACCATGTAGAGATTGTTACCTCACTTTGAGAGGCAGGTTCTTGTCTATCTTGGCCAAATGAGAATGTCTTCTTCTTCTTTTTGGTGAATAATTTAGAACTTCCAAAAACTGTAGATTCTTCTTCTTCTTCTAAACTCCTTTGCCAGCTCCCTGACTCTTTCATAAGATATCTCTTTTATGATTTGTTTTGGTGAGTTGTCAAGATAATTAGATACAATTTTTGGAGTAGCTTTACTTGCAACATTTGCCAATGAATCAATTTCTTCTTTCTTGGCAAAAACACCATCTTTCTCAGACTTGACCACAACATCAGTCTTTATTACATCATCAGAGTTTAACAGATTATCAGAGTTTATTGCTACCTCGGAGTTTAAGGATGAAAGTTGATCATAGTTTATTATTTCAGAGTTTGCAGCCTTGACCAATCTTTTTCTTTTCTTTGTGGGTTCAGGCATGAGATTGATATTGATATTGAACTGTTTCATGAACGGAGCTGGAAGAATCTCATAAGCTTTCTTTATTGTCTTCTTTAATGGAAATACCAGACCTTCATTATTGTCATCAGAGTCTGTATGTTCATCAATTAATCTTCTTTTCTTAGGAGAAGACTCTGAGACTGACTTGCCCTTCCTTTTCTTACTTAGCCCTTGTGGAGAGGTTTATTTTACAACTGTAGTCTTTTGGGAGACAAAAGAGGTTGACATCAGTGTTTGGGGATCAATGTTTGGTTGGTGGCTGGGGTTAGAATCAGAGGGTGCTAAACTCTGATTCATAGGCAAAGAGAGAAAATCTCTTCCATACACAGTAGGCTTTCTCTAATTTAAGAGAATCCTGGCCCATGTGGGATAAAAAAGAGTAGGTAATTTATCTTCATGTTCCTTTTTTGTATCTTTGCAAGTTAAATCAACAAAAATTCTCTTATTAATACAGAAACTAGCTAAAATCTGATGCATCAAAATTCAAGTTATGTGTCAGAGAATACCCAATTTATTGTGAGAGTTGAGGAATTGCATCAAAATTTATGCATTTAGCTGTGAATACTTTGGTGATGCAGTTAAAGAAGAAACTCTACTCTCTTCTTAGATTCGGCCTAGTGAGGCTTCCCAACTTTGATAGACTTCACCATAGCCTATTGCTTTAAAGAACTCTTTGATTTGTTCATCCCCAATAATATCATCATATTCAGCCACTTCAGGAAGATGAAGGGCTTGACGAACAACTTCTAGTGTTATTGAATGGGTGCCATTGTATTTGAATGTGATGATATGCTCCTCTTCATCACTAGCATTGTTGAACTTTGCAGTCGACCAAATTTTGGTCAGAGTTTGTGCAGAGATATCCTTGGGTTCCTGAAGAGAATACCCAATATTGCTTTGCTGTAAAAAGTCCAGAACCACATGAAAATCTTGAGGATCATCAGTTTTAGTCAAGAGTGATATGTAATTTGTAACAACAAATGTGAAGTTTGGGAAAAAATTTCCCTTGGATGCCATTGATGTACAGAAATTTGCAGATATGAAAAATTAGGATTTTAGAAAATGAGAGAGACAAATAGGAATAATAAGATGCAGGTGAATAATTCAAAGTGAAAATATGAATTAAACTATTCCCTCTCAATTGCATATATCCTGTAGTGGGACACGTGGCAAGAAATAATTGGAAGAGTAATGAGTAGTACAAGTCTCAAAATCCATCAATTGTGTGTGTATCTGTATATAGATATGAATCATTTTTCATGAAATACACGCGCCCTAATGATTACTCCAATCAGAGAATAACAAATATGATGTCACAAAATTAAATATGATGTCATAAATAATATCTCAGAGTTTAACATGTTGACTTAGATAAGAGTTTATAGTAATCAGAGTTTGCATTTACTGTCAGAGTTTACCACATAGTCTGACAGAGTTTACAATAAACACTGATAACTTGTGATCATAGATTAGATGTTCCAATGATCAGATTTTATGCATTTTCTATCAGATTTTATCACATACTCTGATAGAGTTTATCATAAACTCTGATTGTTTGCTACTTGGTATCTGGAGTTGAGCCACTTGTCACCTTTCTTAATTAAGAAACCTATATTGTAAAAGTTGCTTCACACATAGGCTTGATGAATATGTCTGCTAACTGTTGATCCGTGGGATCAAAATGCATTTCAATTGTTACTTCCATGACATGTTCCCTTATGAAGTAATATCTGATACTGATATGCTTTGTCAGAGAATGTTGAACTGGATTTCCTGTCATTGCAATAACACTTTGATTATCACAATAAATAGGAATTTTTGTAAAGTTCAAACTATAGTCTAACAATTGATTTCTCATCCATAAAATCTGTGCACAACAGCTTCCTGCAGCTATATATTCAGCTTCTGCTGTTGATGTTGAGATAGATTTCTGTTTCTTGCTAAACCATGAGACATTTCTTCCACCTAGAAATTGACAACTTCCACTAGTGATTTTTCTATCAATTTTACATCCTACAAAATCATCACCTGAATAGCCTATTAGTTTAAAGTCAGACTCTCTAGGATACCATAAGCCTAGATTGATGGTGCCCTTGAGGTATCTAAAAATTCTCTTAACAACAATCAGATGTGGTTCCCTTGGATTTTCCTTAAATCTAGCACATAGACAGGTTGCAAACATGATATCTGGTCTACTAGCTGTCAAATAGAGAAGTGATCCAATCATTCCTCTGTATGCTGTAATATCTACAGGCTCACCAGTATCTTGATCAAGCTTGGTTGCAGTAGCCATTGGAGTTGTGGCAAATGCAGAGTCTTGCATTTGAAACTTTGTGAGTAGATTATTTGTGTATTTGGACTGATTTATGAAAATACCTTCACTAGTCTGTTTCACTTGCAACCCTAGAAAATAACTCATTTCTCCCATCATGCTCATTTGATAACTGGACTGCATTAACTTTGAAAATCTTTCACAAAGTTTCTCATTAGTGGATCTAAATATAATATCATCAACATATATTTGAACCAATAATAAATATTTACCTTTATTTCTGTAAAAAAAAGTTTTATCAATTGTACCTCTTGTGAAACCACTTTCAAGTAGAAATTAAGCCAGAGTTTCATACCAGGCTCTTGGTACTTGCTTGAGTCCATATAAAGCTTTATCCAATCTGTAGACATGATTTAGATATTTTGGATTAATAAAAGCAGGTAGTTGTTCAACATATACCTCTTCTTCAAGTTCTCCATTTAAGAATGCACTTTTAACATCCATCTGGTAGACCTTGAATTTCTCGTGTGCAACATAGGCAAGAAAGATTCTGATTGCTTCAAGTCTAGCTACAGGTGCAAAGGTTTCATCATAATCAATACCTTCATGTTGAGAGTAGCCTTTGCCAACTAGTCTTGATTTATTCCTTGTTATGATTCCATCAGAGTCTATCTTGTTTCTAAACACCCACTTTGTGCCAATAATTGATCTATTCTTTGGCCTTGGAATATGGGTCCAAACCTCATTTCTCTCAAACTCATTTAATTCTTCCTGCATTGCAGTAACCCAATCTGCATCCTTCAAAGCATCTTCAACTTTTTTAGTTCTGTTTGAGAAAGAAAACTATGAAATAGACATTCATTTTGAGTAGCTTTCCTTGTCTACACTCCACTTTCTCCAATGTTAGTAAATGATTGATGTTGCTTCCCCTTAACATGTGTAGAATCTTCAATTACTGTTTAAATTATGTCTGAATCAGAGTTCAAGGAAACATGTGTAGAATCTTCAATCATTGTTTAAATTAGTGTTTAGCTTATCAGAGTCTGTATCCTGCAATTCATTTTCAAAACTCAAAGATTCTTGAGCATCTTCATCATGTAATCCTGTTATTCTTCCTTCATCAAAAGATACATTAATAGATTCCATGATTTCCCTGGTCCTTAGATTAAACACTTTGATTTCCCTTGAAGAAGTTTTAGAAGTTGTTGCATAACCAATAAAAATACCTTTATCTGCTTTGAGTTCAAACTTTTTCAACTGCTCTGGATGTGTTTTAAGAATAAAACACTTGCTTCCAAATATGTGAAAGTATTTTACATTTAGCTTCCTTCCCTTCATTGTTTCATATAGAGTCATTCCATGTTTGTTTATCAAATTGCAATTCTGAGTAATGCATGCAGCATTCACAACTGCTGCCCAAAAGTAAGTAGGTAGCTTTGCTCCTTCTAACATTGTTATGGCAGCTTCAATGAGAGTCATGTTCTTTCTTTCAACTACACTATTTTGTTGAGGTGTTTCAGGTGCTGAAAATTGTTGAATAATTCCTTTGGTTGAGCAAAATTCCTCTATTGCATAATTCTTAAACTATGTTCTACTGTCACTCCTTAAATTCTTTACCTTGTGTGGTGATCCATTTTCAATCATAGCAATTTGATCAAAAATTATCATAGCTATTTCATCCTTTTTATGCAAAAATTACACCTAGGTAAATCTGTGTAATCATCTACTATCACCAGAGTATATTTCTTCTTTCCAATGGACATTATGTTGACATGACCAAATATATCAAGATGCAATAGATGAAGAGGTTGATCAATAGAATTTTTAGTTTTGCACTTGAAAGATATTTTCTTTTATTTGGCCTTTTGACAGAATCACAAAGTCCGTCAGGATGAAATTGAATTTTTGGAAGACCTATCACTAGATCCTTTTTCACCAATTAATTTATGTTTCCAAAGTTCAAGTGACACAACTTTTTGTGCCAATTCCAGCTTTCTAAAGATGATGTTTTTCCAAGTAAACAAGTTAAATGACCATCAGAGTTTACCTCCAAGCTAGCTTCAAATAAATTGTTATGTCTGTGACCAATGAGAATCACTTTGCCAGCCTTCTTGCTTTTGACTTCACAATGTATTTCATGATATTTCACAGAATAACCTCTATCTGTCATTTGACTCACACTAAATAGATTATGCTCGAGTCTTTCAACCAGAGCTACATTCTCAATGATGACATTTTCAATAACAATATTGCCATATCCCAATGTTCTTCCTATATTTCCATCTCCATAAGATACTGTTGGGCCAGCTTTCTCCCCAAACTCTGAAAGCAGGGATTTATTTCCAGTCATGTGTGTAGAACATCCAGTATCAATCACTAGGATATTTTTCCTGTTTCCTTGCAATCATTTAATGCAAATTAGTTAGTAGATTTGGGGACCCAAAGAAGTTTGATCCTTTCTTTTGAAACTTGTTAACTTTTGCAGCATAAGTACTTTTATCATAGTTTATGTTAAGAGAGTTTGCATTATCAGATTTTGAATTTTTAGAGTTTATACTATCAGAGTTTATATTTCTTTTATCAGCTGTTAGGTCCTAAATCATCATAGAAGAGGGGGTTGAATATGATGTTGATAGATTTTCGTTTAATTGTCGATCAAGTGTGTGTGTTCTTGAGATATAGAAATGGTAGTAATTGAAACACAATGACTCGGGAAAATAAAGATATATTATTAAATCCCTGAGATGCTACACTTCTAATCAAGAGATTAGCTATAATGGGTTCAAACAATATTACAAGAAGAATATAATTGGGTATATTTAATATATGGCTTTAGTGGAGCTTCCCGTCTGTTCGTGTTGAATGCAGAAGATGAATGAATAATATCTGTATTGATTTCACCCATATATATTCTGTAGTCTTTGTAAATCAAACGTAGTTGATTTTCCAATTTCCACCAAGTGTAGGCGCCACATAAGTCAATACCATTACATAGAATATTTCCTTGATGCTCGGTTATGGATATGTTGTTCTTGCACTCTCGTACCCTTGTGTAGGAATGACATAACATGTACCTGCCTTAGCTTATTTCATGAAGCTATTGAGTACAACTTGAAATGTTCTTCATGTGGCTTGATCAATTGTTATTCTTTTGATATATCAATTTAATTCTCAACTTGATGTGCTGACGTCTAGTGCACTGGTCTAGTTTACAGATAACTAACACTGGATTGAATTATCTTGACTTCTTTTTTTGTTCCAGCAGATTGTTCTTTGACTTGTGAATTGCTTCTGAACACTGAAATCCTCTGACATCTATACTTAAATCAGTACATTGTCTTTACTATGAACTCTTATTTGTTGATGAGGCCCGAACATATTAATGAATTTCTCTCGCTGACGTTCAGTAAGCCTTTCAACTTGAATGCTTTGTAATGATGTATGTATGATTCTTGTTTGCATGTCCATCTGGATTCCTGTATTACGTATTAGTATTATTTGACTGTCTTTGTGTCTTAGTTGAGTTATCGATACCACTATTACATATTATGTTACATTATGCTTTACAATCTCCCCGTATTTGGTTGTTAGAGTTCGACAAGTATATGCTGTTCATGCTAATTTCAAAGTGTATCAGATGGTTGTGAAAAGTGTTTTCCTCAATGGAGAACTAGAAGAAGAAGTTTACGTAGAACAACCTTATGCTTTCATTGATCCTATTCATTCTGGATTTGTATACTATCTTCTCAAGGAACTTTATGGATTGAAGCAAATATCTAGAGCCTGGTATGAAACATTATCTAAATTCTTGATTGAGAATCACTTCACAAGAGGTACTGTTTATAAAACTCTCTTTCATAGAAATGTTAGTGGCTCTATGATTCTTGTTCAAATCTATGTAGATGCCATTATTTTTGGATCAACTAATGAAAAACTTTGTCAAAAGTTTGCTAAGTTGATGTAGAGTAAATATGAAATGAGCATGATGGGATAACTTACTTTTTTTCTAGGTTTGCAAGTCAAACAAGTCAAAGATGGAATTTTCATAAATCAAACCAAATATATTTCTGATTTATTGAAAAGATTTGATTTAAATAAATGTTCTTCTGCAAAAACTCCCATGGCCACTAAAACTAAACTTGAATTGAATACTAAGAAAGCTAAAGTGGATATTTCAAGTTATAGAGGCATGGTTAGCTCATTACTTTATTTAACTGTAAGTTGGCTAGACATAATGTTTGCTACATGTCTTTGTGCTAGGTTTCAGGCTGATCCTAGGGAATCTCATATTATTGCAATTAAAAAGAATATTCAGATATCTAAAAAAACACCAAATCTTGGAATTTGGTATCCTAGAGACTAGATTTGATCTAATTGGCTATTCAGATGCAGATTATGCAGGTTGCAGGGTTAACAGAAAAAGTACCACAGGCACCTGTTAATTTCTAGGAAACTAGCTTGTATCATGGTTTAACAAGAAGTAAAATTCAGTGTCTACATCTACTATAGAGGCTGAATATATTGTAGCTGGAAGTTGTGAACAAGTTTTATGGATGATGAATCAACTATTTGACTATGGGTTCAATAAGAACAAGATTCTTATTTTCTGTGATAACATAAGTGCCATTGCAATATCAAAAAATCATGTGCAACATTCCAGAACCAAGCACATTGACATAAGTTATCACTTCATTAGGGAACATGTAATGAATGGTACAATTGAATTACATTTTGTCTCTAGTGAAAGACAACTTGCAGACATTTTTACCAAACCATTAGATGAATCTACTTTCAATAGATTGATCTGTGAATTTGATATGCTTAACTATGATTAATCTATTAAATGTCTGACAAGTTATGATATAATACCATTAACTATGTTAATCTATTAATTTTTCAATAATCAATTGATGAACATTTTACATATCAATGGATAGTAGTAGCTATCGAAAGATAAATATATCTATTGATGATATATTTATTTATCGATGGATGTTTGCCGCTATCAACAGATAAATATATCAATTGATGATATATTTATCGATTGATAGTCGTACACATCGATAAATAAGTTAGTTATCAATTGATGACCTGGAATTTAAGTGGTCCATGCCATCAATCGACCTGTACAAATACTAGTCATTGATTACTAATTTTATCAATTGATTGATACATACATCTCTGAATGTATAACAATCGATTGCCAAAATTGGTAATTTCTATTTTTCATTTTTCCTCTAACAGTCGATTAAGTTCTATTTTGAGTAAGAAATTGATTGGGAACTCAGTAAATATAAATAGTGATATTAAAACATCTTTTAATTCTAACTTGCAAATTTTACTAATGACTTCTATATCTCTTTCTCCCTCTCAATCTCCGAACTCAATCTTTGTTTATAAACTAAATTAAACTAATAAGCAAATAAAATTGTTAAATTAACAATGATAAAAAACAATCCAGGAAATATGGTTCTTCATTGGCATTGATGAATATCTATCAATTGCGACATACAAGTCTCTTTCTCTGCTAAAAACAATCCTTCTAAAGTTTATACTATTCTCTCCCAAGATATAATATAATACTTACAATTGTCCCTTAACCGTCACTCCTATGATCAATTAATGTACAACTATAAACTATCAAGACCCAAGGATTTTTAGTCTCATATTAATCTCTCAATTAAATATTTGACTTATGTCTATCATATTATGAACTAGAATTACAATTCATCTCCCGATTCGTTAATAACCCCTACAGATACAATTAAAGGTTAGCAAGTGCCATAATTGTGTTAAGCACAGTATGACAGATTAGCAAAGCAGATAAATCACAATACAATATTAAACAAACATCGTAAACTAATGAATACTACCTAATCCCCAGATTAGAGAATTATTTACTCATAGCAAAGAAAGAAAACAAACATATATTAATACTGAAAATCATGGTTACAAGAGTATAGAGTTAAGAAGATACAACTTAACAAAATCTCTTGAACTCGAAGTGAATCCCTTCAATCCTTGCTCAAGTTCTCTCTCCAAATTTTCTCTCTGATTTTAGCTCTAGGTAATACACGGTTGCCACTAATTATTTTAGAAATCCTAATATAAAAGTGTTTTTAATGGTTTCCAAGAAAACAAGACTCACTGTTTTCCCAGTTGCACAAGTAGAAGGGGGGGGGGGCTGAATACTTGTGTGTCTTTTCTGCCTGATTTAAAATCAACTCAATAATAATAAACAGATATGAATTAAGAACAAAGATCAAACACAAAGATATGAATAAGTACTGTTTTTATTATTGATTTGTAAATACAAAACTCTCCTAGGGTGTACACAAACCCTAGCAGCTTCTCTGTGTTTATCACAGCAACTCTCTCTATTTTTATGCACTCACAAAGTTTCACTCAGACAAATTATGCTTCGACTTCCACACTTTTACAATTAGGTTACATAGAGTTTATATAGAGAGCTGCCTATCAGCTAATAACAAAAAGATAAATTACAATAGGAATAGAATTCCTAATTATTAGCTGACAGTTTCCTTCTGCATTTCTCCTTCCTTGTTTTTTATAGCATATCTGCAATATCTTTGGCTTTATCTTCGAAGACTTCCCTTATCTGTGATCATCTTCCAAATTTAGCTTTAACTTTATAGACTCTGAATTCTTCAGACTCTGCCAGACTATAGACTCTGATCATTTGTAGACTCTGACAGATCTTAGACTCCGATAGTCTATAGACTCTGATCACCTTCCAGACTCTGATCTTCATGCAGACTCTGGCTTTACTTTCAGCAGAAATTCTTCTAATTACAAGTAACATGAATATTGACTATCTAGACTCTGATTTTACATTTCAGAGACTAGAAAGATATATTGCAAATAAACTAAGCTAACTCCTGTTCTAGAATTTTGTACATCATTAAATGAATATATTCCTAACAATCTCCCCCTATTTATGCTTTATAAAATGTAAGCATAAATCCAGGTTTGATGATGTCAAAACTAAAGAATAAAACACTTAGTCTAGAACAGTATGAAAGAATTATAAAGGAAAAAGAATTACTTCTTAATTGATCTTCTCAAAGGCTGGATTATTCTTCAAAAATGAATTGAGCATATTGTCCTCCACAATTGCAAGAGCTTCACCAACAAATGCCTTCAATTTCTTCATTTCTTCACTTGAACATTTGATTTGATAGTAAGCTTCTCTCAGATCATTTACACTGCTTTCTTGATCTTTCAAGTCCTTCAACATTAGAACACTAACTTTCCCACTCATAGGCTGAAACCCAAAGTAATGACCCACACCTTCTTGAAATTTAATCTGTTTTTCTTCCAATGGCATGACTTGATCATTTCCCTAAGTATCAACATATTTTAAAGAAAATTTGCCCATTTGTGCAAAGTTAGCTTTCTATCAATCTCCTTCAACCATTTGTGTGTGACAGCCTCTTTGCTCTTGTTAACTTCATAAGTAATTTGAAGAAGAAATCTAATATACTGTAATTCCTCAGCCTGTTTGAAAAATATGAAGTTGGATTGACTGATCCATCTAGCTGATCCACCTTCTAAAAAATAAACCAGCATCTCATTCTTCACCTTTTCTGTGCCTCCCTGTCCTCCTTGCATCTTTCTTTCATAAACATTATAAACAATTTGAGCAGATACCACTTTGTTTAAGTGCTTCTGTGTGATCTTCTCAAACTGCCTATCTGTCAAGGATTGAGGATCCCTGGTTAGAGTAGATGTTCTGTCAATGTCAGATTCTTCAAAACCTCCAAGACCTGTCTTCTTTTTAGCTCTAAGTTGCAGATTTGATTGACTGCACTTCCAGTATGAAGGTTCTTGAGTTTCATTAGAGTCTGTTTTCTTTCTTTATTTATCAGAGTCCGACTTAGACTCTGATTTCCCATGTCCAGTCCCTGACTGATGTGGTTGAGATTTGGATAATACAGCCACTTCAGAATGCTTGAGTGATACATCACCAGGACCCCTAGGACCATGAGAACTATCTCCATCATCACCATCTCTCCTCCGTTTAACTCCCCTTTTATCATCGCTGCATGAATCATCCTTATTTCTCCTGGAGGAAGATTCATCTCTCTTCTCCCCCTTTTTGACATCATCAGAACTAGTAACAACCAACAGAATTTGTTCAAGAACTGTGGAGATATTGGCCTGTGCTGCAATGACAGAAACAACCTTGGTGGTGAAATCAGTGACTGTTGATTGGAGAGAAGCTTGTGTAGAGGTGATAGCAGCAAGAGCATCCTTGAAGGCGACCTCTTTGGATAATTGAAGGGAGTGAATTTTATCAAATTTGGTACTTAGCAGGGAAGTAGTATTGTCAATACCAGTAAGTTTGGTTTGAATATGAGAGATGTCTTTGACCATACTAGCCAAATGTGTAGCAACACTCTCTGTCTCAGCTTTAACATCCCCATCCAAAGCTTGTTCTTCTTCACCAGGATAGTGACCATGTTCATGGAGATATGATTTTTTCTAAAAAGCTTTCAGTCTCTCAGACTGATGAATTTCCATAATACAAGCAAAAGAATCTTTATCAGTGATGCCTCTTTTCTGTGCAGACTCCCAAGACTGAGGAAAGACTTGATCAAAATAGAAAAAAGAAGGTTGAACTGGATCATCATCTTCAGAAGTGCACTTCTCAGCAACAGGCTCAAGGGATGTAAGAGGAAGTGTAGACTCTGGTGTTGGTGTAGACTCTGAAACTGCAATCGAGACTATAGACCCTGACTCCTCCTGAGAGTGATCAAAGACTGTAGACTCTGGAAGTCGAGCCCTAATAGGCATGATCAAAAGTGGTTCTTTTGACTTCAAAGTTGTAGCCTCAGGTAAATTGATAGATTTATCCACCAAAGCCTCCATGACTCTATATGCTCTCCTTGCTAGAGAATCCACTAGATGATGTTGTGGTCTCTGTGTAAATGACTTCTGAGCAGCAAGAGCCTCCTCCTTTTTACCAATCTGCACAATCAAACAAAGTGAATTTTCATCCATCCCCTGCTCCAACTCATTGGACCAACTCTTTGGAACATCTTGATCCCAATAAGTAAAGCTAGGTTCAGGATACCCTAATATCTCAGTCTCATAGTGGGGTTGGGCACCCACTTTCTCAATCTCACTCAGGCTCTCTACAGCCTTTTCTACCTCTCCTTTTGCCTAGACTAGTGCAGCCTCTCAGATATTTTTTCACTCATTTGGAAAGGTGCACTCAAGAATCCTACAGAAGAGGGGTTGAGAGATAAAGAATGTACTTCAATACCTGAACCACCTTGATGGAGAGGAACCCCTTCATAGGTCTGAAGGCTAGGGGTTTCCACCAAGGGGTGAGTAGTAACAGATTCTGAACCCTTACAGTCATCTTCTTTCTTTTCAGAGTCTGTTGGCTCCAGTATTCCAGTCTCAGGGTCTACTCTAGACTCTGACTGCTTCAGTATGACTTCATTAGAAGCCAGAATCTTAGTGTCACCATCTTGGACTGTTTGTGATGAGACTCCCCCTCAACGTGGATAGAATCTGATAGACAAGGATGGAAAAGTACTTCTTGAGCAGCCATCAGAGTCTGTCCTCCCATATCACTCGGGTTCTCATCAGTAGTTTGTTGAGTTGCCGAGGAGGTCCTTACAGCATACTCCCCTGCCCCACTATCACCCAACCTCTGACTAGGTAGTTCTTGTGTGGGTGAGGCAGACTGAACATCTTTATCACTAGTCACCACTGGTGCATTAGTCCCATCCTCCAACTGCCTAGCATCAACTGCTACCTCCTGTGGTTTTACCATAGTTAAAGCATCTAAGTGACCATTGAGAAAAATCCTGGCATGGAGTGCATAGATGGCCTGGGCAAAAGTCATGTGAAAGGAATCCTGCAGTTCCCTTGCTAGTTTCTGATAATATGAGCCCTTGAGTTGATCCAATCTACTTTCATAGGTTGGATAAATGTATTTGTTGGCCACCTTTCCTACATTTTGGACAAGAAAATCAACCACCTTTTTTGAAAGAGGCTGAATAGTGGAAATCCAATCACTAGCTGTCTTGTAGGTAATTCCTTGATCCTAAATTGCTTCATAGTCAAAAACTGGTTGCTCATTCTCAGTTTCCAACTCAGCAACAGACTCTGATTCTCTCCTTTTGTAGATCTTAAGTTTTTTAGGTTTCTTTGTGATTTGCTGTTCAGAGTCTGACACACCTAGTGTTTTGAGAACTTCAGTAGTTCGGCCTTCTATGAGCCCAGCTTCTTTTTCTTGTAATGAAGAGTTGAATAGGTCGCTGTATAGATTTTTGACCACATCCTGGGCAAACAGTTGTAGCTCCCGTTCCATTCTCTTCCTTAGGGTCTCATAGGTTGAAAGAAAATCCAAGACTTGAGATTTAGTCTGATATTGTTCTGGATCTACTACTGATTCCACCAAAGGATATAGGAATAGCAACACTTCATCACTTGGAGTAAGAATTTCATCAATAAGACATGAGGTTGCATCCATTGGCATTCCTTCCCAAAATGTCTCATGATCAGAGTCTAAAGGCAGTCTAGACTCTAACTCAACATGAGACTCTGGTTTAGGTGATTTCTTGCTTTCAGAGTCTGGCCCTACAGGAGCCTTGAGAGCATCTGTTTCTTGCAAAACAGGGTTAGTAATAGTAGTAGGCTTGTGTGTGTGTGCAGAATAAGTCTTCCTCAACCTTCTGTATTTTTTAGCAAAAGATTTCTCAGGAGATGCAGTTTGAGCATCCTGAGGTGCATTCCTATGTTGGTCAGAGTCTGTAGCCTTTTCAGAGACTACAGACTTGGCTTGAATGGTAGAATCAAGTGTATCATGACCTTCCTTTAACAAAGAAAGTCCTTCAACAACTTGCTTCTCTAGAGGGTTGAGCTCCTTATCACTGTGCTCATCTATAAGCTTAGTTTGAATCAATTTTCTCCTCTTTACAACTGGTGCCTGTTGAGAGACACCAGAGGTTGGTTTCTTTTTGGATTTTGGTTTGGAAGATTGTGTCTTTGAAGGGGATTGGGTGACTTGGGTAGGTGCAGAGGGACTCTCTATTACTTGTTCCTGCACCATTTCACCACCAAAAAATGAAGCATTGTAGATAGAAGGTTTGTAGGTTGAGAGTTTTACCTTCATTACCTGTGGATAAGTCATGGCAGGTAGACTCTTCTTCTTGTCATCAATTCTCTTAATATCAGAGAATATCCTCCTTTGCTGTTTGTATGCCTACACACAGCAATCATCTGCCAACTTGTTTGACATGTCAGGAATGAAGTGATTGAGGAGAATCATAAGAAATCTATGATAGTAGACTTTCTTCCTCCCCTCATGCATATTATTTAATTTTGCTCCCATTTGAGTGAGAAACATATCACCAATGTTGATTACTCTGTCAAATAGGAGACTGTGACCAATTTGATAAGTAATAGCAGTAATAGCATCAAATCCAGTACAATTACCAGTAAATCACTTAGCAATTTGATCAAAAAAAAAAGACCATTCTTTTCTCAAATAAGGCCTAGTTAACCTACTCATGTTTTCTAAACTACCAGAATAACCTAGTGATTTAAACATATCTTTAATTTCAGCACCAGAAATAGTTTCATCAAAAGGTTGTTTAACAGGTAATTTAAACACAGAATTAATAACATCAGCAGTAACATCAAATGTAAAATCACCAAAGGTAAACATTATTTTACCTGGTTGATCCTGAGAAGGATCAACTACCTTTGCAGAGCTCCAGGCTTGTGACACAGCATCCATGTGAATGACTGGTGATGCCTTGAGAATGTAGTGTAGCTCGGATTGATCCAAGAAATCCATCACAGGGTAGTAGTCAGCGTCTACCCCTTTCTTTTCTCCAAGGGCGGAAACATGATTTGTGGTCGTGAACTCGAAATCCCCAAATGTGAAAGCAATTGCCTTGGGTCCCCTCATGAAAGTTGAGATAACAGCCATTGAAGTTGTTGTTAATTGAAAGTGATGAATACGCTTGAAGAAAGTTGCTAGGGTTCATAAAGAGCTCTGTGAATAGTTCTGCCTTAGAAATTAATTGCAATAAACAAGTGAGTAAAGTGTATGAAAATCTTCTATTTTGTTTGAATTGCTAACAATACACACGAGTCTACAGTCTATCTCCAGTAAAAAACAACTGTTACCGCCTATTTCAAGTCATTTGAACAATTTAAACACAATCAGAGTCTGCAGGCGCGAATTTGAACCGTTTCAGAGTCTAGGCGATAATTGTTTTTCAGAGTCTACAGACTCTCAGAGTCTACAGACTAGTCAGAGTCTACAAACTCGTCAGAGTCTAAAAACTAGACTCTGTCAAGATAAAGTACCAATAAAAATTTTGTAAAAATAATTAATTATAATGTGTTACAACCAGAATTATAATTAAAGTACATACCTTGTTGCTTGTAATTTGTAATCACTTACATGTTTAACATACCTAATTCACCTACCAGTCTGAGAAAGGTTGTTGGTCCCTGATATTGTAGAAGAGGGGTTGAATACAATATCTAATATAATTCACAAATTTGGATTAAGAATAAAAAGTTAATTATAATCCTGAAATATTAATAGGTGAAATACTGTTCAAGTAGAATATTTAATTTTAACTTGAAAAGGTATTACATAATTAATATAGTGAATAATGTTTATATCTGATAAATTGTCTAGAGTGATTTTGAAATGACTTGTTCGGGTTTAAAAATTTATATTCCAAACTAAGCACATAAATCTGTGAATATTACAATGCATACAAATTTCTGAATTTGAATGTTTGAACGACGTAGAAAATGAAGGCAATCTCCTCATATTTATAGAGGTGGAAAACCAGCATGACTTATCCCAATATGACCTTTTTCAATTAAAATTAACACTTGTATGACTCATAAAAAGGCTGGGCATGACTTAAAATGGTCAGTATGACTCATTTTAGACTTCGGTACGACTCACTATGAATAGCTCGGTATGACTCATTCAACAGCCTTCGGTATGACTCACTGTGAATAGCTCGGTATGACTCATTCAATCATCCTTCGGTATGACTCATTTAATCAGCCTTCGGTATGACTCATTTAATCAGTCTTCGGTATGACTCATTTAATCAGCCTTCGGTATGACTCATTCAACGGCCTTCGGTATGACTTATTGCAAGTCATATGAAACATTTCTTTTTATAATAAATCAATTCTACTTAGTTTAATTAAATAATTTATGTATTAAATTAAATTCGGACTTGAATTAATTTAATTAAATAAATTAAATAATTAACTTAATTTTTAATTGTAGAAATAAAATACTATTAGGACTTTTGTTCAACTCTGTAGTCTGTTTTAGTCTTCTGTCATGGAACCACTTCAGCTTGATGTTGAATATTTATTAATTGAAGTTGACACACAAATGTACTGTTGGTTCATTTGTGCCATACTCTAATAAATATTCTTCATGTCTTTTAACATTTAGAATTAGTGGCCTTCTGTCTTTGCTTAGCTTTTCTGTTCTTCTTCTTCTGGAATCTTCGCGTAGTAGTCACTTAAAAACTTCTGAATCTTCTGAATTCTTATGAAATTACTACTTGATTATTTTCCACTGACGCTTGAACATATTAATGAACTTCTTCAGTGTTGAGTAGTAGGTTCAACGGAGTACTTTTGATTCTTTGGATTCTCTGTGACTAGTTGACTGTTTCCGTCTTGATTCCTGATTGATATTTATTATTTACCACTGTTTCTAGATTGAGTTGAGTTGTCATCTAATTATTACAAATAGGCCTTAGTCATATGCCTTTCAATCTTCCCCTATTTGTTGTTAAAAATTTAACACACAAATTCCTAGAGGATAACTCAACTAACAATTAAAAAAGTAAATACGACATGTAAGAACTTTTAAATAATAAACAAAAGTTCTGGTTTTATATTTAGCAATTTTCCAGATTCATACATAAAAGATAAGTACAAGATAGTTGTTCCTCTAGTACTGAACAAATATAACATAGTTTCTATCTTGACCTATCTAAGACTTCAGTCTTCAGTGGTATCCAATTCACCTTCTTCTAGATTAGAACTCTTGTGCACAAGTGTTCTGGGTACCTCTTCAGCTTTACTCGGAGTTGCGGTAGACTCTCCATACAATCTTCTCTGTTGAGCCTTTGCTAGCTGAAACATGACTTCCTCTTCAATAGGATCTACTGTTTCTTTCTGTACATCATAAGGCTGTGTGGAGTCTATCTTTGGCATTTGCCTGATGTAGGATTTGATGTTTTTGGATAAACAGTAGTTCCTTATTTTCTATGCAGCATCTAGCTTGGCTTGGGATCTGAATCCTTTTGATCTCAACATCCTTTCAACTTGGATCATATACCTCACCGTGTAGCCCTTAAATGACTCCTCATCTAGCTTCATGATTTGATACAACTTGTTTGAGAAAAATCTCACTTCATGAGGATCATATAAGATCTGAGGACTAGCATCTGTTGCTATTTCTCTGAGTCTGTCCCTGAGTAGTTCATTTTCTTCTGATCTTCTCTTTACTTTGTTTAATAGAACCCATATAGCTGACAGTGATCTCCTTCGGAAGAATTCCAAAGATACTCTAATTGTTCCATTCCTGTGAGTGTAGACTAGTAGTTGCCAGTCTTCAAGAATGTGATCCACTAGAACAGTGATATAATAAACTTCTTCCTTTAATGCCTTCATGAAGTTATCCAGATTATCATTTGAATCTTCAAGACTTTTGATAACTGAAAGCATTTGTCTGTCTTCAAAGGGACCTTGCTGAATTTTATCTAGGACTTTCCTTGCTGCATCCCATCTGTCTCCTATCTTCATCTCAATATCTTGCCTTTTCTTCTTTACTACTAAGGCCCAAAGCTTCTGTTTTTCTAAGCTTGCCTCTCTTTCATCTTGGGTTCTTTCCTTGACTAGAGCTTTTAAATTTATAGTCTTGGCATTGCTTGCCTTGATGTCTTCTTTCAGCTTCCTTATTGCCTCTTCATAGGCAGGATCATGCTCTTTTTCTTTTGGAAATAAAAATTCATCATCAAAGACAACTTCGTCTTCAACTCTGCAGTAGTCAGGATTGAAACCTTGATTTTCAATACTTACTTCATCAATGAGTTGCTCTTGTTGATAGTACTGTTCCTCTAGAATATACGTCTGAAATTGATCTTCCTCAGAGTACAATTTTTCTTTTCCTTTGCTAGTAGCCCCTTCTTCTTCAGCTACAACCTTTCATCTTGCCCCTTTCTCTTCAGCTATTCCTTTCTCCCCCTTAGTTGAGGGATCCTCTACAGGTTTTGAAGCATCTATAGATTTACTGAGATTTGCAATGGCCAAGAAGACCTGCTTCATACCTTCATTGAGATGTTCCATTCCATCATCTAACTTGCTGAATCTTGCTGAGGAGATTTCTTCATTTATACGAATTCTTTCGTTTAAATTTCTTTCCACATTATCAATTCTTTCATTTATATTGGAAATCTCTTTCATTTCATCAGCAATCAACTTCTGAACATTCTGGATGTTTTGCGTTTTGATTATTACATTTGACTTGACATTATCAACATCCTTTCTTATGATTGAAAGCTGTGCAGTTACAGAGACAGACTTGATTTCTGCTTGTTCTTTCCCTTTGTTTATTTCAGTCTGAACAATCTACATCTGTTTATGGAAAGCTTCCATTTTTAACATGAGTTCACTATATGTGTGTGCACTCACCTCGCTTGCACTCCTATTTGGACTATCACTACGTGCATGTGTATCGCTCAGTGTTTGCCTCACATCACTTGTGTTTAGCTCCTTATCTTCTCCAGATCCTGATGCTGTACCTGTATACACCATTAAAGCAGTTGAAGAGTCGAAATGCTCTTTTGAAGCCTATGAAGGCATGTCCTCAACAAGTTTTACTTGAAGTGGCTCCGCTACTGACGTAGCTGTTCCGTGAATGGAGCCCCATCTCCCTCTAAAGAGTTGTTGCCTCTCAAACCCACTAGTGGATTCGAGACTTTCTCAGAAGAGAACTGGATTAAAGAAATCCAGCGGGGTCACCACCTTAGACAATGTATTGAATGGCTCTTGAGAGTCTGTGATGCCCCTTCGTTCCTCTGAGGGTAACTGATGCTGCACTGCATCTAAAATGTCATGGTCCACAACATAGGTGGCATCCGACGAGTTTTCATCAAAAACATTTTCTTCAAGAAAAGTGCCCTAATGTGATTGTGTTTCTGCAAGTGGAGGTCCTGCTAGTGTGAGAGCTAGTAGTGTGCTAGAATATGAATCTGAATCACCCGTTTCATCGAGTGTATCTAGAGATTTTTGGACAGTTGTTTCAAAATCCATATCCCACTGTGAGGAAATGGATGAATCTGCAGTTGTCTCAGGTTCTGATCTTGATCTTTTAGTAGGTGGAGACAGAGCTGCGGGATCACTTGCACTTGCACTTCTCCCCCTAACTTTTCTAACAGGTTTCTTCCTTTTTCGAATAAGACTGACTGAGGAAGGTTAATGAGAAACTGTTTGGGGCATTAAATCAGCCTGGGTTTGAACCTGTGTGTTTTCAGGTTCATGGCCAATGTCCTGAAGTGAAAAACCACAATCATAGTTGTAACGCCCCCAAATCCGGGGTCAGGGATTTGAGTCGCCACGTCACCATCCAAACACTTACAACCTGCAATAACTCAATACTCCAACAAACACACATCAAAGACCCCTCTCACACACACACAAGTTATAGTCTTAGAAACGATACATAACAAGTATCATTAGTTCTTACAAACCAAATATACTTATCCAGGATCTCAAACTATCAATGATATCCCCTACATGAAGTAACATTAATAACTAGATCAATACTGAAAACCTATTCAACTTACTCATGCGGAATCATTCTGAACTGAACCACCTCAACGGTGAAT
The DNA here is from genome assembly GCA_028671895.1 of Oenanthe sinensis. Lineage (NCBI taxonomy): Eukaryota > Viridiplantae > Streptophyta > Magnoliopsida > Apiales > Apiaceae > Oenanthe > Oenanthe sinensis. Next base: position 26,318,676 of record CM053813.1, on the reverse strand, counting down.
CTCTTACTTCCTTTCCTCGAAGTATGGAGCCAATTGGGTGTATTATCACTTTCTCTGAAAAATTTAATATAAAGCAAGAATGAGCGAAAGAATGCTCAGCAAATTATCCACCCAATTATCTATGTGACTCTCATCCAAGAACATGATAATCACTACTATCTCAATAGTATAACATAGGTTACCGATCTAGGGTAAGTATAGAAAAGTATCTCTCGACGATACATATAGTCAGAATTTTCTTGGTAAAAGCATTTATACTCGACATGAAGTTTAGAAGAATATATTTTGAACAATTTAGTTCATTATATAAAATAAGACACTATTAAATATAGTGTTACCACTCTTTCATACTTCCTCTGAAGCTTTTGAAATAGAACCCAATGAACTATTTAAGTTCACAATTTTGAAATAATATATCAGTAACTTAGCAAAATAGCATCAATTATATCTTTGCTAAACTCTCATAATATAATGAGTACACAGTTCAAGATACTGCAATATAGTTATTTCTCATCATAAGAGAATCAAATCACGTTGAACCATACCATTCGTAAGGTTTAAAATCCAGTAAAATATTATAAGGATTTATAAACTGTTTGGTGTACCTCATGTACCCACTTAAGTTTTCAAAATAACTTTTCGTCAAAACATCTCGACTAACCTGTTGTGTTGTGATATATATAAAGCAATCAAGAGTGAGCAATATAGCTCAGCAAGAACATATATAACTGTAAATATACTCTTTTTAAACATCGTTTAAAACTGCAATATTATGCATACTTTACGTACTCTACGAATTTGCAAAATAAACTTTTTGTCAAAGTAGTTTGAAGGAGTACGAAGATATCAACATATCAACCACTGACAACACCCTCGGTAAATCACCTCATAGGCTATCATTACGATGTTTCAGCATAATTCCAATTGAAAGATGAGACTGTATCTGGAGCCTTTCACCACGCTGCTACCGCACATACACGATGATCAGTCGCAACCTACGGCAGCTCTCATTGTTTCTCTACATGTAGAAGGGGGAGCCGACGGAAATACCTCCGACCTTGGTAATCACCCTAGACCGCATACGGGCCAAAGTGCTGGACCGTGCGTCACTCGGCCTCTTACGCTGTATCTCTTAGTCCACTGGAATAATCTATAAACCTGGAACATGAATTTAATTCTGGTTCCCCAAGCATATCATACTTGTTAATAGATGAATATATCTGACCTGGAGCCAGAATTCAATCATGGTTCCCCAAGTATATCATACTTGTTAATAGATTCATATCTCGGAATGGAACAATCTATAAACCTGGAACATGAATTTAATCCTAGTTTCCCAAGTATACAATACTTGTTAATAGATTTACCAAACTCCGAATAGGTACTGCCAAAAAAATCGGGGCAGTCCTCTTACCACAAAGGTACATTGGCCTCCGCCAACGGATGTCTTTTATCAAATAATGAAAATCATTTAAAACCACGATCCAGGAGTTAGTCGGAAAACCTCTTACGATTTTGATAAGTTGAAAACCCTACTACAATAGGTCAGTGATGTCATAACACAACCGCATTTGAGAAAGTAAATCACCTTTTACTCCCCAGACTAAGTTCCCTATTTTTGATAAGTCTGAAAATATTTCATTCTTATTAAAAGAATAAAATAGAATATAAATAAATATTAGGGAACCCTCATTATATTTAAATAAATTTTCTGAAGGTCAGAAAATATTTTAAATAATTATTAAAGACCTTCATCTATTTTTGAATCATTTTAGAATATTTATTAAATATTTAAATAATATTTATTAAATAATAGTGAATTAATAATTCCCTTTTTAAATGAATATTCATAATAGTATTCATTCCTTAAATAAATTTTCAAATAATATTTATTAACTCTATTAATACCTTTATCGAAAGAATATCAAAATATGTTTATTGGAATATTTATAAACACTATTTTAAAATAATCTGTCTCCGGCATCTCCCGAATTACAACAGTATTTAACATAACCTTCCGACTCCCGGTCTACGTTCGAAAATATGAAAGCCGCTCTACTCTTAGAGCCTCTATGCAACACCGGTATATATCTATAATATCTTATAGCATATAAACCAATTCATTTGCGAAAGATTAACAACAGTTAAATCAATTCGAATATTTAGGTAAACAGTTATATCACAACATCAACAGTAGAACATAAGGTATATGTTTTGAAAGCTTGCATAAACATACTTTAATTTCATATGCAAGATCAAGAATATAACATTTTGATATTCAAAGTATAAGGTTAGGAAAACTTGCCTGGAGTCCAAGATACGTTCTCAGAGTCCCACTCGTTCCAGATTTTCTATCAATAGATATCATAATCCTGATTAGTACTCTTAATTCCATCAACTACTTATATTACTAATAAGTATAATCGCATACCAAGTCCAATTATGACAACTTCAATTTGTACTTGGTCATTTTTCTAACATTTAACTTTACCCGACATTCACCTCCTCAGGTCTATCTTAATCATTCGTAAACTGTCTTATCAACGACTTTTAATCCAATCTTTTTACTCCAATACATAGTCGTGTTATTCCTCAACATCTTTCATATTTTAATCGACTCAAAATTATCCTATTATCTTGGCCAAAGTGGCTTGTCAAAACAGTGCCCTAAGAGTTGACTTTCCTGAGAATTACTATTACGCGACTCGCACTCCAACAATTTTAATAAATCAGAAAACGCATACTTAAATGCGAAACCACCTCAAAGAGCTTCTTGAGTATTTGAAATATTTAACCAAAATATTTTGATTTGGAACACATGAGTGTAACTTGGTGAAATGCATTTTAGAAATTCGGTCAACTACGGAGTTCTCCAATTTACACCGCTTTCACTAAAACGCTCATAACTCATTAACCGTTAACTCAATCGATATACTGTTTTCGCTTGAACGATCTAGAGAATGTCTAGAATACAATCCATCAAAAGTTTATTCCTGGACAGAGGGACCATTTTTCCGAATTTACTGAAGAAGGCAGTAGCTTCTCAATGAATAGTGTCATCGCACAACTTTGGTTCCGACATTTTTATAAAATCGAAAAATTAACTTTTTAATACGAAACCTTTTTGGTGATCTTACTAACTGTCCAAGGTATATATCATCCAAGTTTTATAATTTTAATCAACTCTCAAATAGTTCGTTTACAGCATCGAAGTGAGTACAAGGCAGCAGTTTGGTCTCCTTGCGCGACTTTTACTAAAACGGACTTATCTCCTAAACCGTAAATCCTATTGACATGATTCAAGTGTCAAAACAAACTATGAACCAAGATCTATGCAACCATGGTCAGTGGTGTCCAAAAATAATTTATTTACAGTTCGTAAATCTTGTCCAAAACAGTCCTTAATCAAACGGGCATTACGACGGCTATAAACTTAACGTTTTCCGGATTCAACTATGTTAAATCCATTAACAACAAACCAATCCTCAAAACTAATAAATTTAACCACATCATCAGTTCATCCTCTTTACAATCTCATCACCATCATCAATCTATAATATTCATCCAACAATATTCATTCATTTACACCCAAACTCCTTAAATCATATATACTTAAACATAACTCAAACTCAAACTTATAACTCAAAGTAAATCAAAGGGTGGGTGGTGTTTATACATTCCTTGGATACTTAAACATACTAACAAGAGCTTGTAAGCCTTAAGGTAGTCTTGATCTATGCTTATCATCCTCAAACTTGCAAGAGAAATCAAGAAACATGTTAGTAAATTTTCGGAGTTATTATTCAGCCTCAACTTCTACAATTTATTTACCCAATCAAAACACCTCCAAAAATTATGAAATTAAATAAGTACCTACCCAAGGATGTATAGAAGGCCTGTGATATTTCTTGGGATTTTTAGGTATCACGAATTTGAAGAAAAAAATTCGTTGATCCTCCTGCAGACTTGCTCAGCAGAATTATGAAATGAAGAATAAGGGGGAGAGAGCTTTTTCTACTTTACTTGCTTTTTGTGTTGGTGTATTTGTGTTTGTATAAAGTGTATATGGCTGATATCTATCAAGAGATATGGCCTTGATGGATGTCAAGTACATCAAATAGTAACTAAGGTATGGCTTGACAACTTGACCCTTAATTCATGGAACTATGTTTCCTTAACTTGGCTAGTTGCTTGATCACTTGGTTTGGTTTGTTTCTAACCAATTCGGTTGCATGGTTATTGCATGGGACTTGTCTTTAGTCACTTATCATCCAACACTTAACCATTAATCCTCCACGTAAGTTCGAGTAATTTCCGAAAGCTTTTCGCCATAGGAATTCCGTAGCGTAAATCCTTAATATTCCAAATACTCTAATTCGATTATAACCATGAACTTTCTAAATTATAATCCTCCCGGTCATAACATAATTCTCTTATTCCTCGATATCTCATAAATTACCAAACAATTAGCAAAAGCAAAAATCTTCAGATTCCGACGGCTTTTATATGCACTTATTTTCTTCATACAACAATACCACATCTTCGGTTTTCCAATATTCTAACACTTACTTAGTGTGGGCTAAAAAGTTTTTCATAATCCGTACAATCACTATTCATCAGGGTCGTTTATAAATAAAAAAAAATTCATCCAAAAATCAGGGTTATTACAGTCTACCCTCCTTAAAATGATTCCGTCCTCGGAATCTAAACAAAAGTAACTAAGGGTTGTCTCTTCACCCTTTTTGATTCACCCATACACCCTTTCTAGTGCTATGGTTTTATTTCTCCACACTTTCTCTTTTCAGTCATTGATCTTTACCGGTCGTAAAACACATTTCGTTCACATCTCTATAATTTCATATTCTAACACGTGCCTAGCATCCACATTGATCTTTTGTAATATAGGTGTAGGGCGCGTGAAGTTTTCGTATTATAACTATTGCGAAATAGCGCCAACGTATAAGCAATTTCGTATCATGCTTAAGAACCTACCAGCTTTAATACCCTCGAGCTTAACTCCTCTCTTTTACCATAATATTTTTAGAAATGAGAAGTCTCTCACTCCATGCTTTCTGTCTTCTCTGATTTGATTATCATACAGACGGGTTCCTTCTCGATACCCAAACATCTATCCTTTATGAAGAGCTGACTTTGCATGAGATTTTAATTGGAGATCCTTTTGTCGAATCTCATTGCAACAAAATGATCAGAGTGATTCAAAGATGAATAAACTCACTTCCAAATGTATATGAGAATAAATTTTTTTTTTGATATGAATGAGGACAACTATATATGTACTTGTGAAGGAAAGTCTTCAGTATGATTTGGCCTTTCAACACATAATTGGGCGGCGTCCCACCAGACTTTTGTCACACAGACAAGAAGTCACACCATATGTATTATCAATCCCAATCAGATGACGAATTGTCAAAATATAGGAAGAAGAAGAAGAAAATGATGTTGAAAAGATGCGAGGAGTTTTCCTTCCTCAACGTGTTACAGAACTTTAACATAAAATAAGTCCGTCTTTATTTAGGAATCCATTTTACAAGGTCTCAAACTCACCATCCCAACTCTAGACTTCCGGCTTGAATATTTCTATGACACTCATGTTCCTCATAAATCATAAACTCTCATATGCACAATTTAATGCTCTTATATCTCATGTACGGATACTATAGCTATCGGCTGCGATCGCGAGTCAGATACTTTAACGAACATTTATAAGGACCTATAGTCCACAAGTTCTCACCTTCTTTAATACATCAGGTCTTACCCAATTCTCAACAATTTCAATACGTTAACACATTTCCTTTGCTACTCATTAATTTCCCAAAATTTAACTTTACTCGACCAAATCTCACACTTTGGAGAAAATGGCATATAATCTTCTTTCTCTTTCTAAGGCTAATTACACTTGTTCTTTGTTCTCTCTCTTCATCTTTTGGTAGATCAAAATATCATTTATGAAAACTATGGCCATTTGTCCAATCATTTCTTAAAATTCTATTGATTAAATCCATAAAAGTTATAGGTGCATTCATTGATCCAATTGATATCCTAAAATTCATAATGTTCATAACTCTTGTCGAATGCACTTTGGGCAAATTATCTAGGTCAATCTTTATTTCATGATATGTGATCCTCAAATCTATCCTCGAAGGGTAAATTATGACTCCAAAGGGTCGGATAATCTCTATCCATGGTTAGGATATTCATTCCTAATTGTAATCTTAATCTTAATCAATATTAGCAATCAACACACTGACTCATGCCGTTATCCTTCTCTTTAACAATCAAACAAGGTGCACCTCATGGTGACACTTTCAATCTCATCGTGCCTTTCTCTAATACTCTTTATAATTTAGTAATTAATCCTTTTTATCTTGGTAGATGCAAACTTCTAAATGGCTCTGATGCTAGTGTTATTCATGGCACTAGATCGATGTTGAATTATATAATTCTATTAGGTAGTACCTCACAAGGTCACTAATAATTACATCCTCAACCCATTAACTACTACATAAACTTTTTGTTTTCCATGTATTTCCTCTATGGTACCAATCACGGTTGCCCAACAACTTATCCTCTAAAGTGTAAAAGACCTTTCACTTCCATCGTAACCAAAATACCTCAATTTATCTCTATGTTCTTTAACACAACTTCATCATTATCGTGTAATCTTAACTTTCACCACTTTATCTCTATTGTTAGTTTGAACATCCTTATGCAAATGATATTTTTCTCTCGACATTACATTTCTTCTCTTTTCTTAAAAGAAATCAAATCTCCATTGAATGGCACTAGTAAATATCCGTTTAATATTACTTTTCATGCCTCAGTATAACATTCTCGAATCACCACTTCTAATGCTTCCATTTTTTTATAACAATTTCCTAAATCATCTCCACTTAATAAGTTATATCCATAATGACAATTTTATTTGGTCACATCATGCGAGACATCATGCGCGACAACCACTCAACATCTGTGGTAAACTTTAATTCATAATATTCCATACTTGGGTTATTTCATCCTAGTCTTAAATTCCAACTTCATCTAGCTTCCCAATTAATTTAGGGAAGTATTTACAAGATACACAACTTAGTCCTTGTAACAAACAAATTCATTTAAGAAGTTCATACTTACTCTCATGAAAGCAATAATTTCTAGGCTTGACTATACACATTGATTATTACACCGGCTCTGGTTTAGAATCAACTCTGGGTTATATCCTTCCTGGACTTCCCCCTCAATCACAGGTCTTTGATGAATTGAACTTATGGGTGACACTTTCTGAGGGTAAAACAACATGTAGGTGCCAAAATAGGTTTACTCTCATTAAATATATCCTTATCACTGTTCATATCAGCAAGACTGTCATAATCCTCAACAGGCTATCAAACACAACACGTGAGATATGCCGGATCAATATTACCTATCAGGTTGCTAGCTAAGGGTAGATTCCTCATAACTTGTACCAATTTCATGTTCGTACATTTATCGTCAGGTCCTTTCAACCGTCACATTTCAAAACTCATGGTCTACACGTCATATGGTTTATTACCAAAAGGACGAGACATATTGTCCATTATGTAGTCTCAATCAATTTACACCTAAGGATCTATAGTTGTATTACGGGACCTCTTTCCCTGAACCATTTATCTCAACTAAACAATTAAATTCTCAGTGAATGCTCAGAACCCCCTTCTAGCCGTAGTCTCACCACTACCAGAAGGAGATTTGTACCAACACCTACACACTGAGTCATTCATACTTTTCATTCTGACCACAATATCCTAAATATATGGGTCACTACACTAAGGGCCTACTTTGATCCGAAAATATTTAACACACTTAGAAGATACAATAAATGTGCGTCTTAACTCCTCTTTGTGACTCTATATCGTATCAATACCACACATCGTTTCAACAATTATCCTTAACTTCTTATTTCCAATAGAACCTTTGAAATCTTTATACTTATCATCTTTATACAAAATATATCATTGCCTCTTCCGGAACGGTCTTGCCAATTTCCGTCCAAAAATCTATATCCCAAATGCCATTCATAAATCTCCTCACTACTACTCCAAGTAGATCACATTTTCTTAACTCATTCATTGGTACTACATCCGGTAGTCCAATTACAAACTCTATATGAGTTCTCACATTATCCTCTTATATATTAATAACTCTTAACACTCTCGTATCTAAGTACTATAACTCATGCTCTGATACCATTTCTGTAACGCCCCCAAATCCGGGGTCAGGGATTTGAGTCGCCACGTCACCATCCAAACACTTACAACCTGCAATAACTCAATACTCCAACAAACACACATCAAAGACCCCTCTCTCTCACACACAAGTTATAGTCTTAGAAACGATACATAACAAGTATCATTAGTTCTTACAAACCAAATATACTTATCCAGGATCTCAAACTATCAATGATATCCCCTACATGAAGTAACATTAATAACTAGATCAATACTGAAAACCTATTCAACTTACTCATGCGGAATCATTCTGAACTGAACCACCTCAACGGTGAATCTCTTACTTCCTTTCCTCGAAGTATGGAGCCAATTGGGTGTATTATCACTTTCTCTGAAAAATTTAATATAAAGCAAGAATGAGCGAAAAAATGCTCAGCAAATTATCCACCCAATTATCTATGTGACTCTCATCCAAGAACATGATAATCACTACTATCTCAATAGTATAACATAGGTTACCGATCTAGGGTAAGTATAGAAAAGTATCTCTCGACGATACATATAGTCAGAATTTTCTTAGTAAAAGCATTTATACTCGACATGAAGTTTAGAAGAATATATTCTGAACAATTTAGTTCATTATATAAAATAAGACACTATTAAATATAGTGTTACCACTCTTTCATACTTCCTCTGAAGCTTTTGAAATAGAACCCAATGAACTATTTAAGTTCACAGTTTTGAAATAATATATCAGTAACTTAGCAAAATAGCATCAATTATATCTTTGCTAAACTCTCATAATATAATGAGTACACAGTTCAAGATACTGCAATATAGTTATTTCTCATCATAAGAGAATCAAATCACGTTGAACCATACCATTCGTAAGGTTTAAAATCCAGTAAAATATTATAAGGATTTATAAACTGTTTGGTGTACCTCATGTACCCACTTAAGTTTTCAAAATAACTTTTCGTCAAAACATCTCGACTAACCTGTTGTGTTGTGATATATATAAAGCAATCAAGAGTGAGCAATATAGCTCAGCAAGAACATATATAATTGTAAATATACTCTTTTTAAACATCGTTTAAAACTGCAATATTATGCATACTTTACGTACTCTACGAATTTGCAAAATAAACTTTTTGTCAAAGTAGTTTGAAGGAGTACGAAGATATCAACATATCAACCACTGACAACACCCTCGGTAAATCAGCTCATAGGCTATCATTACGATGTTTCAGCATAATTCCAATTGAAAGATGGGACTGTATCTGGATCCTTTCACCACGCTGCTACCGCACATACACGATGATCAGTCGCAACCTACGGCAGCTCTCATTGTTTCTCTACATGTAGAAGGGGGAGCCGGCGGAAATACCTCCGACCTTGGTAATCACCCTAGACCGCATACGGGCCAAAGTGCTGGACCGTGCGTCACTCGGCCTCTTACGCTGTATCTCCTAGTCCACTGGAATAATCTATAAACCTGGAACATGAATTTAATCCTGGTTCCCCAAGCATATCATACTTGTTAATAGATGAATATATCTGACCTGGAGCCAGAATTCAATCATGGTTCCCCAAGTATATCATACTTGTTAATAGATTCATATCTCGGAATGGAACAATCTATAAACCTGGAACATGAATTTAATCCTAGTTCCCTAAGTATACAATACTTGTTAATAGATTTACCAAATTCCGAATAGGTACTGCCAAAAAAATCGGGGCAGTCCTCTTACCACAAAGGTACATTGGCCTCCGCCAACGAATGTCTTTTATCAAATAATGAAAATCATTTAAAACCACGACCCAGGAGTTAGTCGGAAAACCTCTTACGATTTTGATAAGTTGAAAACCCTACTACAATAGGTCAATGATGTCAAAACACAACCGCTTTTGAGAAAGTAAATCACCTTTTACTCCCCAGACTAAGTTCCCTATTTTTGATAAGTCTGAAAATATTTCATTCTTATTAAAAGAATAAAATAGAATATAAATAAATATTAGAGAACTCTCACTATATTTAAATAAATTTTCTGAAGGTCAGAAAATATTTTAAATAATTATTAAAGACCTTAATTTATTTTTGAATCATTTTAGAATATTTATTAAATATTTAAATAATATTTATTAAATAATAGTGAATTAATAATTCCCTTTTTAAATGAATATTCATAATAATATTCATTCCTTAAATAAATATTCAAATAATATTTATTAACTCTATTAATACCTTTATCGAAAGAATATCAAAATATGTTTATTGGAATATTTATAAACACTATTTTAAAATAATCTGTCTCCAGCATCTCCCGAATTACAACAGTATTTAACATAACCTTCCGACTCCCGGTCTACGTTCGAAAATATGAAAGCCGCTCTACTCTTAGAGCCTCTATACAACACCGGTATATATCTATAATATCTTATAGCATATAAACCAATTCATTTGCGAAAGATTAACAACAGTTAAGTCAATTCGAATATTTAGGTAAACAGTTATATCACAACATCAACAGTAGAACATAAGGTATATGTTTTGAAAGCTTGCATAAACATACTTTAATTTCATATGCAAGATCAAGAATATAACATTTTGATATTCAAAGTATAAGGTTAGGAAAACTTGCCTGGAGTCCAAGATACGTTCTCAGAGTCCCACTCGTTCCAGATTTTCTATCAATAGATATCATAATCCTGATTAGTACTCTTAATTCCATCAACTACTTATATTACTAATAAGTATAATCGCATACCAAGTCCAATTATGACAACTTCAATTTGTACTTGGTCATTTTTCTAACATTTAACTTTACCCGACATTCACCTCCTCAGGTCTATCTTAATCATTCGTAAACTGTCTTATCAACGACTTTTAATCCAATCTTTTTACTCCAATACATAGTCGTGTTATTCCTCAACATCTTTCGTATTTTAATCGACTCAAAATTATCCTATTATCTTGGCCAAAGTGGCTTGTCAAAACAGTGCCCTAAGAGTTGACTTTCCTGAGAATTACTATTACGCGACTCGCACTCCAACAATTTTAATAAATCAGAAAACGCATACTTAAATGCGAAACCACCTCAAAGAGCTTCTTGAGTATTTGAAATATTTAACCAAAATATTTTGATTTGGAACACATGAGTGTAACTTGGTGAAATGCATTTTAGAAATTCGGTCAACTACGGAATTCTCCAATTTACACCGCTTTCACTAAAACGCTCATAACCCATTAACCGTTGACTCAATCGATGTACTGTTTTCGCGTGAACGATTTAGAGAATGTCTAGAATACAATCCATCAAAATTTTGTTCCTGGACAGAGAGACCATTTTCCCGAATTTACTGAAGAAGGCAGTAGCTTCTCAATGAATAGTGTCATCGCACAACTTTGGTTCCGACATTTTTATAAAATCGAAAAATTAACTTTTTAATACGAAACCTTTTTGGTGATCTTACTAACTGTCCAAGGTATATATCATCCAAGTTTCATAATTTTAATCAACTCTCAAATAGTTCGTTTATAGCATCGAAGTGAGTACAAGGCAGCAGTTTGGTCTCCTTGCGCGACTTTTACTAAAACGGACTTATCTCCTAAACCGTAAATCCTATTGACATGATTCAAGTGTCAAAACAAACTATGAACCAAGATCTATGCAACCATGGTCAGTGGTGTCCAAAAATAATTTATTTACAGTTCTTAAATCTTGTCCAAAACAGTCCTTAATCAAATGGGCATTACAACGGCTATAAACTTAACGTTTTCCGGATTCAACTATGTTAAATCCTTTAACAACAAACCAATCCTCAAAACTAATAAATTTAACCACATCATCAGTTCATCCTCTTTATAATCTCATCACCATCATCAATCTATAATATTCATCCAACAATATTCATTCATTTACACCCAAACTCCTTAAATCATATATACTTAAACATAACTCAAACTCAAACTTATAACTCAAAGTAAATCAAAGGGTGGGTGGTGTTTAAACATTCCTTGGATACTTAAACATACTAACAAGAGCTTGTAAGCCTTAAGGTAGTCTTGATCTATGCTTATCAGCCTCAAACTTGCAAGAGAAATCAAGAAACATGTTAGTAAATTTTCGGAGTTATTATTCAGCCTCAACTTCTACAATTTATTTACCCAATCAAAACACCTCCAAAAATTATGAAATTAAATAAGTACCTACCCAAGGATGTATAGAAGGCCTGTGATATTTCTTGGGATTTTTAAGTATCACGAATTTGAAGAAAAAAATTCGTTGATCCTCCTGCAGACTTGCTCAGCAGAATTGTGAAATGAAGAATAAGGGGGAGAGAGCTTTTTCTACTTTACTTGCTTTTTGTATTGGTGTATTTGTGTTTGTATAAAGTGTATATGGCTGATATCTATCAAGAGATATGGCCTTGATGGATGTCAAGTACATCAAATAGTAACTAAGGTATGGCTTGACAACTTGACCCTTAATTCATGGAACTATGTTTCCTTAACTTGGCTAGTTGCTTGATCACTTGGTTTGGTTTGTTTCTAACCAATTCGGTTGCATGGTTATTGCATGGGACTTGTCTTTAGTCACTTATCATCCAACACTTAACCATTAATCCTCCACGTAAGTTCGATTAATTTCCGAAAGCTTTTCGCCATAGGAATTCCGTAGCGTAAATCCTTAATATTCCAAATACTCTAATTCGATTATAACCATGAACTTTCTAAATTATAATCCTCCCGATCATAACATAATTCTCTTATTCCTCGATATCTCATAAATTACCAAACAATTAACAAAAGCAAAAATCTTCAGATTCCGACGGCTTTTATATGCACTTATTTTCTTCATACAACAATACCACATCTTCGGTTTTCCAATATTCTAACACTTACTTAGTGTGGGCTAAAAAGTTTTTCATAATCCGTACAATCACTATTCATTAGGGTCGTTTATAAATAGAAAAAAATTCGTCCAAAAATCCGGGTTATTACATAGTCGTGTTATTCCTCAACATCTTTCGTATTTTAATCGACTCAAAATTATTCTATTATCTTGGCCAAAGTGGCTTGGCTTGTCAAAACAGTGCCCTAAGAGTTGACTTTCCTAAGAATTACTATTACGCGACTCGCACTCCAACAAGTTTAATAAATCAGAAAACGCATACTTAAATGCGAAACCACCTCAAAGAGCTTCTTGAGTATTTGAAATATTTAACCAAAATATTTTGATTTGGAACACATGAGTGTAACTTGGTGAAATGCATTTTAGAAATTCGGTCAACTACGGAATTCTCCAATTTACACCGCTTTCACTAAAACGCTCATAACTCATTAACCGTTAACTCAATCGATGTACTGTTTTCGCGTGAACGATCTAGAGAATGTCTAGAATACAATACATCAAAAGTTTGTTCCTGGACAGAGAGACCATTTTCCCGAATTTACTGAAGAAGGCAGCAGCTTCTCAATGAATAGTGTCATCGCACAACTTTGGTTCTGATATTTTTATAAAATCGAAAAATTAACTTTTTAATACGAAACCTTTTTGGTGATCTTACTAACTGTCCAAGGTATATATCATCCAAGTTTCATAATTTTAATAAACTCTCAAATAGTTCGTTTAGAGCATCGAAGTGAGTACAAGGCAGCAGTTTGGTCTCCTTGCGCGACTTTTACTAAAACGGACTTATCTCCTAAACCGTAAATCCTATTGACATGATTCAAGTGTCAAAACAAACTATGAACCAAGATATATGCAACCATGGTCAGTGGTGTCCAAAAATAATTTATTTACAGTTCGTAAATCTTGTCCAAAACAGTCCTTAATCAAACGGGCATTACGACAGCTATAAACTTAACGTTTTCCGGATTCAACTATGTTAAATCCATTAACAACAAACCAATCCTCAAAACTAATAAATTTAACCACATCATCAGTTCATCCTCTTTACAATCTCATCACCATCATCAATCTATAATATTCATCCAACAATATTCATTCATTTACACCCAAACTCCTTAAATCATATATACTTAAACATAACTCAAGCTCAAACTTATAACTCAAAGTAAATCAAAGGGTGGGTGGTGTTTATACATTCCTTGGATACTTAAACATACTAACAAGAGCTTGTAAGCCTTAAGGTAGTCTTGATCTATGCTTATCATCCTCAAACTTGCAAGAGAAATCAAGAAACATGTTAGTAAATTTTCGGAGTTATTATTCAGCCTCAACTTCTACAATTTATTTACCCAATCAAAACACCTCCAAAAATTATGAAATTAAATAAGTACCTACCCAAGGATGTATAGAAGGCCTGTGATATTTCTTGGGATTTTTAAGTATCATGAATTTGAAGAAAAAAATTCGTTGATCCTCCAGCAGACTTGCTCAGCAGAATTATGAAATGAAGAATAAGGGGGAGAGAGCTTTTTCTACTTTACTTGCTTTTTGTGTTGGTGTATTTGTGTTTGTATAAAGTGTATATGGCTGATATCTATCAAGAGATATGGCCTTGATGGATGTCAAGTACATCAAATAGTAACTAAGGTATGGCTTGACAACTTGACCCTTAATTCATGGAACTATGTTTCCTTAACTTGGCTAGTTGCTTGATCACTTGGTTTGGTTTGTTTCTAACCAATTCGGTTGCATGGTTATTGCATGGGACTTGTCTTTAGTCACTTATCATCCAACACTTAACCATTAATCCTCCACGTAAGTTCGATTAATTTCCGAAAGCTTTTCGCCATAGGAATTCCGTAGCGTAAATCCTTAATATTCCAAATACTCTAATTCGATTATAACCATGAACTTTCTAAATTATAATCCTCCCGATCATAACATAATTCTCTTATTCCTCGATATCTCATAAATTACCAAACAATTAGCAAAAGCAAAAATCTTCAGATTCCGACGGCTTTTATATGCACTTATTTTCTTCATACAACAATACCACATCTTCGGTTTTCCAATATTCTAACACTTACTTAGTGTGGGCTAAAAAGTTTTTCATAATCCGTACAATCACTATTCATTAGGGTCGTTTATAAATAAAAAAAAATTCGTCCAAAAATCCGGGTTATTACATAGTCGTGTTATTCCTCAACATCTTTCGTATTTTAATCGACTCAAAATTATTCTATTATCTTGGCCAAAGTGGCTTGGCTTGTCAAAACAGTGCCCTAAGAGTTGACTTTCCTAAGAATTACTATTACGCGACTCACACTCCAACAATTTTAATAAATCAGAAAACGCATACTTAAATGCGAAACCACCTCAAAGAGCTTCTTGAGTATTTGAAATATTTAACCAAAATATTTTGATTTGGAACACATGAGTGTAACTTGGTGAAATGCATTTTAGAAATTCGGTCAACTACGGAATTCTCCAATTTACACCGCTTTCACTAAAACGCTCATAACTCATTAACCGTTAACTCAATCGATGCACTGTTTTCGCGTGAACGATCTAGAGAATGTCTAGAATACAATACATCAAAAGTTTGTTCCTGGACAGAGGGACCATTTTCCCGAATTTACTGAAGAAGGCAGCAGCTTCTCAATGAATAGTGTCATCGCACAACTTTGGTTCCGACATTTTTATAAAATCGAAAAATTAACTTTTTAATACGAAACCTTTTTGGTGATCTTACTAACTGTCCAAGGTATATATCATCCAAGTTTCATAATTTTAATAAACTCTCAAATAGTTCGTTTAGAGCATCGAAGTGAGTACAAGGCAGCAGTTTGGTCTCCTTGCGCGACTTTTACTAAAACGGACTTATCTCCTAAACCGTAAATCCTATTGACATGATTCAAGTGTCAAAACAAACTATGAACCAAGATCTATGCAACCATGGTCAGTGGTGTCCAAAAATAATTTATTTACAGTTCATAAATCTTGTCCAAAACAGTCCCTAATCAAACGGGCATTACGACGGCTATAAACTTAACGTTTTCCGGATTCAACTATGTTAAATCCATTAACAACAAACCAATCCTCAAACTAATAAATTTAACCACATCATCAGTTCATCCTCTTTACAATCTCATCACCATCATCAATCTATAATATTCATCCAACAATATTCATTCATTTACACCCAAACTCCTTAAATCATGTATACTTAAACATAACTCAAACTCAAACTTATAACTCAAAGTAAATCAAAGGGTGGGTGGTGTTTATACCTTTCTTGGATACTTAAACATACTAACAAGAGCTTGTAAGCCTTAAGGGAGTCTTGATCTATGCTTATCATCCTCAAACTTGCAAGAGAAATCAAGAAACAAGTTAGTAAATTTTCGGAGTTACTATTCAGCCTCAACTTCTACAATTTATTTACGCAATCAAAACACCTCCAAAAATTATGAAAGTAAATACGTACCTACCCTAGGATGTATAGAAGGCCTGTGATTTTTCTTGGGATTTTTAAGTATCATGAATTTGAAGAAAAAATTCGTTGATCCTCCTGCCCAGACTTGCTCAGCAGAATTGTGAAATGAAGAATAAGGGGGAGAGAGCTTTTTCTACTTTACTTGCTTTTTGTGTTGGTGTATTTGTGTTTGTATAAAGTGTATATGGCTGATACCTATCAAGAGATATGGCCTTGATGGATGTCAAGTACATCAAATAGTAACTAAGGTATGGCTTGACAACTTGACCCTTAATTCATGGAACTATGTTTCCTTAACTTGGCTAGTTGCTTGATCACTTGGTTTGGTTTGTTTCTAACCAATTCGGTTGCATGGTTATTGCATGGGACTTGTCTTTAGTCACTTATCATCCAACACTTAACCATTAATCCTCCATGTAATTTCGATTAATTTCCGAAAGCTTTTCGCCATAGAAATTCCGTAACGTAAATCCTTAATATTCCAAATACTCTAATTCGATTATAACCATGAACTTTCTAAATTATAATCCTCCCGATCATAACATAATTCTCTTATTCCTCGATATCTCATAAATTACGAAACAATTAGTAAAAGCAAAAATCTTCAGATTCCGACGGCTTTTACATACACTCATTTTCTTCATACAACAATACCATATCTTCGGTTTTTCAATATTCTAACACTTACTTAGTGTGGGCTAAAAAGTTTTTCATAATCCATAGAATCACTATTCATCAGGGTCGTTTATAAATAAAAAAAAATTCGTCTAAAAATCTGGGTTATTATAATAGTCCGCCACAGATAAATCTAAAAGTGCAGTAGTTATATTTATAGGTAGGAAATTAGAAGCTAAGGTTTGAGATATTACCTGTTGTTCTTCAGCTTCTTGTTCAACATGTTGTGCAGCTTCAAGTAGTAGTTGCACTGACTTAGTTTCCATTGGCACTTCCTCTGTTTCTTGTTCTGGTACTTGTTGAGCTTGTTCTGGGTTGACAATTTGATCCAATATCTGACCCATGTAGTTTGGTCTCACTACTGGCACATTTTCAAATCTGGGATTGTTGTTGAGCCTTGCAAACAGTGCATTCTGTGTAGATGGAGATGTTTGTACTGGACTGTTCTGAAATAAGGCTTTGTCTTCATCCAACAACAAATCATTCAAGAACAGCATTAGGAATCTTGGATAGTAGACTTGTACATTCTGTTCCCTGCTTTCTAGCTTACCCATTTTCCTGATTATTTATTTCAGCACCAACTTCCCAAAATTTATTC
Organism: Oenanthe sinensis; assembly: GCA_028671895.1. Lineage (NCBI taxonomy): Eukaryota > Viridiplantae > Streptophyta > Magnoliopsida > Apiales > Apiaceae > Oenanthe > Oenanthe sinensis. The sequence goes on along the minus strand of CM053813.1, from coordinate 26,300,769 downwards.
TTCTATTGTGAGCCACTGAAAATCCTATGATTTGTAGAAAAGAAGAAATATTGTTGAAGTTGCTCTTCGTTGTAGGTGCAAACACCTTAGCCAGTGTGTCGAAGAAATAATCCCACTCATGTACTAGCTTTGACTTAGTCAGTCTTACCAAATTGATTTCACCCTGGTACTGTATAGCAGTAAAGAACTCAAGAATTTCTGGAACTGTAGGTGGGTCAACAAAGTTGTCCAAAGGGAATTGCAGAATTTTATTCACGTCATCTTCAGTTACCATATATTCACGTTCCCCAATTGTGAATGAGAATTGCACTCTAGCTTCAGTTGATCTATTTCTAGCAGTGCTGTATAATGCCCTTAATGCTAGGGTCTGTAATGGGGTGTCTAGGGTAATGACAGTCCTGACTAAAGAGTGTTCGTTCATAAAAATAATCCAGGGTCTAAACTTTGCCACTGTACAAATCTCCGAATTAAAAAATCCGAAAAAATTAGTCTTAACAACCTCGCAAAAACCAGCCATTTTTCAAGAGAAAAAAAACTTAATTAACTAATCCACTTAATTAATTAATAATTAACAATTAACACCAAACACACTTTGAGCACCTAAATTCGAACAAGGCAGTCCACAATTAAAAAAATGAAACCCTAATTGCACACTAACACCCAGTTCGATTTAGCCACAAATTCAACAAGCCAGGTCCTTAAACTTCACTAATTTAGTAAAATCAGTTCTACAATACTCAAAACCTAGTTAACTCGGTTTGATTTAACAAAAATCGGGCAGCGTTTCTCTTTGTTTTTGTCGAATAAATCAGTAACAAGCAAGTGAAATCACTTGAACTAATTAAACAAACAACTGTAGTAGTTTTAGAGATCGAGAATCAAAGGGTTTTTCAAGATTTCTAAGGTCTGATGTTTGTATGTATCGCAGGTGTGAGTATAATATATAAACTGAATATGACTTGCAGAGGTTTTGCTATTGCTTAGCTCAGTATGACTTATAAATGAGTCATACCGAGATTTTATTTTGAATAAGACCAAAATCCAGTCGGTATGACTTATTAATGAGTCATACCGAGATTTTATTTTTGATTAAAAATAAAATGCAATCGGTATGACTTAGATTATAAGTCATGCTGAGAAGAAAATATATATATATATATATATATATATATATACATTAATTATTTCTAAAATCGAAATAATATATTGAAAATTTTATTCGACTTTTAGATTTAATTAATTAATTAATTAGAAAAGTAAAAAGAAACTAAATTATTAGGGACATATAATAATTATTTATATTATCAATTGTTTTAATTAATTTAGGAATTAAATTAACTCAATCCTTGAATTAATTTAATGAAAAAATTAATTAATTACTTAATAACATAATTATTATTAATGTACAATAATAATTAGAAAAACAAATAAATAAATACATATTATGCTTAATTTAAATTAAAAATTCTTATGCTATAATTGAAATAATTATCTATTAAGAATATTAATTTATTCTTCAGACAATTTTCTAAAAATTCATAAGATCTAGGACTTTATTAAATCAAGTCTCATAAATTCTTTAAATATTAACATTTAATATTTATGAGCTTAAATTAATTCCTAGCAACCAAAATTTAGCCATTATTTAACATCCCTAGTTCACTAACCAGCTTTGAGAAAGTGGATTCATCAAGTGGTTTTATGAAGATGTCGGCTAGTTGATCTTCTGTGGGTACACAATGTAACACCACAGTTCCATTCATGACATGCTCTCGGATAAAATGACACCTGATATCAATGTGCTTGGTTCTTGAGTGTTGTACATGATTATTGGAAATACCTATAGCACTTGTGTTGTCGCAGAAAATTGGAATTTTGTTCAACGCAAGTCCATAATCATTTAGCTGATTCCTTATCCACAAGATCTGTGCACAACAGCTACCTGCCGTAATGTATTCTGCTTCGGCTGTCGAGGTAGACACTAAGTGCTGTTTCTTGCTATACCAGGAAATCAGACGACGTCCTAGAAACTGACAGCTTCCAGAAGTACTTTTCCTGTCCATCCTACAACCTGCATAATCTGAATCTGTATAGCCGATTAGGTCAAAATCTGTATCTTTAGGGTACCAAATTCTAAGATTTGGTGTACCCTTAAGATATCTAAAAATTCTTTTAACAGCTATAAGATGAGATTCCCTAGGATCTGATTGAAATCTAGCACATAAGTAAGTGGCAAACATTATATCAGGTCTACTAGCAGTTAGATACAATAATGAGCCTATCATACCTCTGCAGCTTGTGATGTCAACTTTCTTACCAGTTTCATCTTTGTGAAGCCTGGTGGCTGTTGGCATTGGGGTTTTTGCCAGTGAAGAATCTTCTAGATTGTATTTTCTCAGAAGATCCCTTACGTACTTTGATTGGCAAATAAAAATCCCATCATCCCTTTGCTTTACTTGCAATCCAAGGAAGAATGACAGTTCACCCATCATGCTCATTTCATACCTGCTCTGCATTAACTTAGCAAATCTTTTGCATAAGTTTTCGTTAGTAGAACCAAATATAATATCATCAACATAAACTTGGATAAATATCATATCTTTTTCATGCAATTTATAAAAGAGAGTTTTATCTATGACACCTCTAATGAAACCATTTTCAAGTAAAAACACAGAGAGAGTGTCATACCATATCCTCGGTGCTTGCTTGAGTCCATAGAGGGCTTTGAATAGAAAATACACAAAATCAGCAAACTCTGGATTTTCAAAGCCAGGGACTGTTCAACATATACTTCCTCTTCTAGCTCTCCATTCAGAAAAGCACTCTTCACATCCATTTGATAGACTTTAAAATTGGAATGTGCTGATAATGCCAGAAATATCATAATCAATTCCCTCTTCCTGGGAGTAACAACCAGTCTTGCCTTGTTCATCGTAACAATGCCATCACTGTCTAACTTGTTCCTGTATACCCATTTCGTGCCAATAATAGATCTATCTTTAGGCCTGGGTACCAGTGTCCATACTTCCTGTCTCTCAAATTGATTGAGTTCTTCTTACATGGAAAGAACCCAATCTGGATCAGTTAGAGCATCTTCAATTTTCTTTGGTTCTTCTTGAGATAGAAAAACTGAAAATAGACATTCATTGCACTTCTGATTCTAATTCCAACATCTGGATCACCTATGATCAATTCAAAAGGATGATCTCTGCTCCATATCCTTTCCCTGGGTAGGTTTGATCTTGATGATTCGCCTCGAAATTCATTGTGATGTTGTGTTCTACCAATTGATCCTTCATCTCCCCTTGAGTTGCTGCTAGGATGACTTGTTGATCCACCACTGGTATTAGTAGTATCTCCAGTATTAATATTGTTTCCACCACCATTACCTGGATCATTATTATCATTATTGTCATCTCCTGTTGCAACCTCAGGTTCTTCTTCGTCATCAGAATGTGAGTCTGGATAATTGTCGAATTTTAATGACTCAGAAGAATCTTCAATTTGGATAGTTGGGAGTTTAGTGTCATCAAAAGTTACAGTGACACTTTCCTTCACTTGGTGCTGATCAATTATGTACACCCTGTATGCTCTTCTTGAATAACCGACAAAAATAGCTTCATGTGCCTCGGCCTCAAACTTGCCACGATGTTCATCTCCATCCTTTAACACAAAGCATTTGGCTCCAAATACATGAAAGTACTTGAGAATAGGTTTCTTGCCAGCCATTAATTCATAGGGAGTTTTCATATTATCTTTGTTGATCAGAGTTCGATTCTGTGTGTAACAAGCTGTATTCACTGCTTCAGCCCAGAAGTAGATAGGTAACCTTGATTCACTTAGCATAGTTCTTGCAGCTTCAATCAGGGTTCTATTTTTCCTTTCTATAACTCCATTTTGTTGCGGAGTCCTTGGTGCTGAATATTGCCTTGTTATCCCCTTCTCTAAGCAGAAGTTATTCAAAACTTCATTTTTGAATTCTGTTCCATTATCTGATTTGATTACCCGGACAGGTAACTTTGAATCTAACTCAATCAACTTTATATGATCAATCACCAAATGTGGAGTTTCATCCTTAGAGTTCAAGAATAAAACCCATGTATATTTTGTGAAGTCATCCACAATCACTAAGGCGTATTTCTTCCTTGACATAGACAGTATATTTACTGGACCAAATAAATCCATGTGTAGGAGTTGAAGTGGTTCAGTGACGTTTGTATTGTCTTTGCCTCTGTGACTTGCTTTCTTTGACTTCCCTTTCTGACATGCCTCACACAATCCTTCCTGTGTAAATTCCATCGGAGGCAGTCCTCTCATCAAATCCCTCTTGATTAGAGAGTTCATTGTTTTGAAGTTCAGGTGTGAGAGTTTGTTGTGCCATAGCCAACCTTCTTCTGATGAAGCCTTTGAATAAAAATAGTTTGCTTCATCTTCAATTCCGGAGTTGAGATCGGCTACATACAAGTTTCCTTTCCTTACTCCACACAAGGCCAGTTTGTCATCTTTAGAATGAGTTATTAAACATTTCTCCTTGATAAAGTTTACTTTGTACCCTTTATCAAAAAATTGACTGACGCTGAGTAGATTGTGCTTAAGTCCTTCCACTAAAGAGACGTTTTCAATGATAACATTCCCAGTATTTAACTTGCCATATCCCGTAGTCATTCCTTTGCTGTTATCTCCAAAGGTGACGATTGGGCCAGCTCTCTCAACCACGTCTGATAGCATGGCTCTATCTCCGGTCATATGCCTTGAAGATCCGCTGTCCAGGATCCATATAACCCGGTTTACCTATTTAACTCCCTGCATATACCGAACGGATTAATTCGTCTTCAGAACCCAAAATTAATTGGGCCCGACATACTTAAAGAATTGACCTTTGTCAGCTTTGACAACAGATCCTTTTCGAATAACATAATTATCTTCTTTGACTGTTCCTACCTTCCTATAAATAGTCTTAACAACTTTCTGTTTAGACTTAGGAGTATAGGCTTCCTTCTTGGGAGATGAAGGACTTGCAGTCTTGGATTTTGCATATTTATTATTGATGTGTTGTCTAGGCGTCATGTTATCTTTATTACCAGTCATGCGTTTGAAATAAGCAGTCATAGCATTAAACGCACATAACATACAATTTAAAATACCACATGGTTTATGGCAAACATCAATTATAGGCATGTTATTCATAATAGTACGTGACTTAACAGTTTGTGTCTTAACAATTTCTACTTCAACTTTTTCAGCAAATTTAAAGTTTTAGTAGAATGAAATCTGTTGTTACTGTTCCTACTATTCACAAAGGAATTGGGTCTGTTAGGTTTGTTCTTTAAGTCTTTTGCACCTATACCAGGATTGGGCGACTTAGAAGTTTCCACATCTTTCACTAGTGTCTCCGGTGCACTCTTCTCTTTCTGGACATTAACTCTTTTTATGTCCTCAACCTGTTCTCCTATCTTCTTTTCTTCTTCGAGATCCTCTAACTGCATCTCATATGCAATCAGTATGGAACTCTCAAGGATAGGTTATGCTATAGGTGTTATGAAAAGAGGTTTACGTGCGTCCTTAACAACATGAAGAATACCCCTTTCTTTAGCACTTTGCTTGAATGGGGTAATGTTGCTTGCCTTTCCTACAGATTCATTATACTCAAACCCTATTCTAACTTTTCATTTTATCACCTGTTGGTCAACTAGGTTTTTTACAATGTAAGAGGAGTTTTCATAGGCTAGACACCTTTTCTTTTCTTCCAATATTTGGTTTCTGAGATAAGTTTCAATATCAATATAACACTTGACTCTGTTGACTTGAAAAGCTAAGTCTTTAGTCAACTGGTCAGTCAACTTGTCATGATTTCTTTTTAACTGTTTAAGAACTTCAGTCTCATCAATTAACTCTTTGACTTTGAGTCTGAGTTTCTTAACCGTATCTCTTTCGCCATCTAGTTCTTTACCTAGCAATGCAAACATTTTAGGTCATGAGGGATCTACCTCTTTTCCTTCTGTCCGAGGTGGAGACACTGATCCATCTGATGAAGCCATAAGAGCAAGATTTCCTAGCTCTTCTTCCTCATCATTGTCTAAGTCATCCCAGCTCTTGCCCTCTGCTAGATAGGACTTCCTTTGATGCTTTTTCACTAAGGCATCATATTTCTCTTTCAACTTTTGATAAGAGTCTCTCTTCTGTCCTTGCTTCGGCTTCTTGCATTCAGTTACAAAATGACCAAGCTCATTGCAGTTGAAGCAGCGGATCTTGCTTCTGTCAACCAAGCCGGTCTTGTAGCCGCTTCTAGATATAGCTGATTAAGAACTTCCTTTTTGAAACCTTCCAAAGGTAGGTTTAGATTTAAATGATGGATTTCTTCTGAATCTCATGTTTCCAAACTTCCTGGAAAACATAGCTAGAGATTCATCTTCCAGCTGATCCAATTCTTCTAGAGAATAGAATTCACCACTTTCCTGTTTTTCTGGAGTATGACCATATTCTGGAACAACATACTCCTCTGAACTTTTTGAAGGTGCAACAGCCTTCACTTCCTCTTTCTCTGGTGCTTCCACTATCAGTGCTTTAGAAGAGCTCGAAACTTTGCCTCTGCCATACATCTCTCTTGTCTAGATCTGCTCTAATTCATATGTCTTTAGAACTCCGTAGAATCTTTCTAGGGTTATCTCTTTCATGTCCCTAGACTCTCGGATGGCCGCGATCCTGTGCTCCAGATGCTCTGGCAAGGTTAATAGAAACTTCCTGTTGACCTCCTAGTTTAAGTAATATTTCCCGTTGAGGTTGAGCTCGTTTATTAGTTTTTTCAATCTCTGAAACACCCCAGAGATACCCTCACCAGGGTTGGATCTAAACTGCTCGTACTGGGAGGTCAAGATCTCCAGTTTATTCTCTTTGACTTCTTCAGTCCCTTCATTTATAACCTCTATAGTATCCCAGATTTTCTTGGCGGTCTTGCAGTTGACTACATGATTGTACATGACATAGTCTAGGGATTCTATCAGTATAAGCTTGAGGTTATTGTCCAGGGATACAGCTTCTTTTTCTTCATCGTTGTAGTCTGCCGGACTTTTTGGAATCTGTCTATGAGGAATTATGACCCCATCTACCTCGTGTTCGAGAACAACTGTTATTGGAGGTTCAATGCCTTTTTCTAAGATCAAAGCATATTTGGGATTGGCGATCCTAATAAATAACTGCATCTTGTGCTTCCATAGGTTATAATGATCTTTGTCGAATGATGGAATTTTGATGCTCGTTACCTTCTGTGTACTCATCTTTAAATAAGATTAAAAGTTAAGTGTTTCAAAAAATATTTTAATTTTTTACTGAAAATAATTTTTGATCAAAAATATTTTTTTAAAAAAAAAATTATTTCGAATAAAAAATTATTTCGAATTAAAAATAATTTTTGAGATCTGTATGAGTTGCGGAATATTTGGTTCGGCTCTGATATTTAATATATCAACCAGCTCTGATGCCAATTGTTGGTCCCTGATATTGTAGAAGGGGGGGTTGAATACAATATCTAATATAATTCGCGAATTTGGATTAAGAATAAAAAGTTAATTATAATCCTGAAATATTAATAGGTGAAATACTGTTCAAGTAGAATATTTAATTTTAACTTGAAAAAGTATTACAGAATTAATATAATGAATAGTGTTTATATCTGATAAATTGTCTAGAGTGATTTTGACATGACTTGTTCGAGTTTAACAATTTATATTCCAAACTAAGCACAGAAATCTGTGAATATTATAATGCATACAAATTTCTGAATTTGAATGTTTGAACGACGTAGAAAATGAAGGCAATCTTCTCATATTTATAGAGGTAGAAAGCCATCATGACTTATCCCAATATGACATTTTTCAATTAAAATTAACACTTATATGACTCATAAAAAGGCTGGGCATGACTTAAAATGGTCGGTATGACTCATTTTAGACTTCGGTATGACTCACTGTGAATAGCTCGGTATGACTCATTCAATCATCCTTCGGTATGACTCATTTAATCAGCCTTCGGTATGACTCATTTAATCAGCCTTCGGTATGACTCATTTAATCAGCCTTCGGTATGACTCATTTAATCAGCCTTCGGTATGACTCATTCAACAGCCTTCGGTATGACTTATTGCAAGTCATATGAAACATTTCTTTTTATAATAAATCAATTCTACTTAGTTTAATTAAATAATTTATGAATTAAATTAAATTCAGACTTGAATTAATTTAATTAAATAAATTAAATAATTAACTTAATTTTTAATTATAGAAATAAAATACTATTAGGACTTTTGTTCAACTCTGTAGTCCGTTTTAGTCTTCTGTCATGGAACCACTTCAGCTTGATGTTGAATATTTATTAATTGAAGTTGACACACAAATGTACTGTCTGGTTCAATTGTGCCATACTCTAATAAATATTCTTCATGTCTTTTAACATTTAGAATTAATGGCCTTTTGTCTTTGCTTAGCTTTTCTGTCTTCTTTTTCTATTCTTCTTCTTCTGGAATCTTCGTGTAGTAGTCACTTAAAAACTTCTGAATCTTCTGAATTCTTATGAAATTACTACTTGATTATTTTCCACTGACGCTTGAACATATTAATGAACTTCTTCAGTGTTGAGTAGTAGGTTCAACGGAGTACTTTTGATTCTTTGGATTCTCTGTGACAAGTTGACTGTTTCCGTCTTGATTCCTGATTGATATTTATTATTTACCACTATTTCTAGATTGAGTTGAGTTGTCATTTAATTATTATAAATAGGCCTTAGTCATATGCCTTTCAAAGGTAGACTCATCAAGTGGTTTTGTCAAAATGTCTGCAATCTGTTTGTCAGTTGGAACATAGTGAAGTGTCACAATACCATTTTCAACATGTTCTCTAATAAAATGATACCTCACATCAATATGCTTTGTTCTGGAATGTTGGACTGGATTCTCTGCAATTTTAATAGCACGGGTATTATCACAATACATAGGAATATTTGAGAATGTTAGTCCATAATCAAGTAATTGATTTCTTATCCACAGAATTTGAGCACAACAACTACCAGCGGCAATGTATTCAGCCTCAGCCGTTGAGGTTGATACAGTCTGTTGTTTCTTTACTAAACCAAGAAATTAATCTGTTGCCAAGAAACTGGCACTGACCTGTTGTGCTTTTCCTGTCTACTTTGCATCCTGCATAGACAGAATCTGAATAGCCAATTAATGAAAAATTTGACTCTCTAGGATACCAAAGTCCAAGAGTTTGTGCCGCCTTGAGATATCTAAAAATTCTTTTTACAGCTGTTAAATGTGATTCTCTAGGGTCAGCTTGAAATCTAGCACACAGACAAGTTGTAAACATTATATCTGGTCTACTAGCAGTTAAATATAATAATGAGCCAATCATACCTCTGTAGCTAGTGTTGTCAACTTTCTTACCCTTTGGGTTAGAGTCTAGCTTAGTGGCTGTTGACATGGGAGTTTTATCAGTTGCAGAATCTTGCATATCAAACTTCTTCAATAGTTCTTTTACATACTTTGTTTGATTGATGAAAATTCCATCATCATTCTGTTTGACTTTAAGCCCCAAAAAGAAGTTCAATTCTTCCATCATGCTCATTTCATAATTTGACTGCATTAGTTTACTAAACTTTTCACAGAGTTTGTCTTTAGTAGATCCAAATATAATATCATCAACATAGATTTGGACAAACAAAATGTCACCTTTATATTTTCTAATAAAGAGAGTTTTGTCAATTGTACCTTTTATGAATCCGTTTTCAAGAATTTTTTTGAAAGAGTTTCATATCATGCTCTAGGTGCTTGCTTCAATCCATAAAGTGCCTTATCTAATCTGTAAACATGATCAGGATATTTTGGATCAACAAATCCTGGTGGTTGCTCCACATAGACTTTTTCTTCTAATTTTCCATTCAAGAAGGCACTTTTTACATCCATCTGATACACCTTGAATTTTGAATGAGCTGCAAAGGCAAGAAACATTCTTATAGCTTCCAATCTTGCTACTGGTGCAAAAGTTTCATCATAGTCAATTCCTTCCTCTTGTGAGTATCCTTTTGCAACTAGCCTTGCTTTGTTTCTTATTACAGTTCCACTCTCATGAAGTTTGTTTCTGTACACCCATTTTGCACCAACAACTGATCTATCTCTAGGTCTTGGTACAAGTTTCCACACTTTATTTCTCTCAAATTCATTAAATTCCTCTTGCATTGCAATTATCCAATCAGGGTCTTGCAAGGCTTCCTCAATTTTCTTGGGTTAATTTTTTGAGAGAAAACAACTATAAAGATTCATTTTGAGTGGATGTTTTTGTTTGTACACCACTCTCAGGGTCACCAATTATTAGTCAAGAGTGTGACCCCTTGTCCATTTTCTAGCTGGTGGAAGATTGATTCTTAAACTTGAAGCTCCCCCTAAGTCATTTGCATCTTCTGTATTTGAGTGAAATTAAAATGAAGAGACTCCCCCTAAATTGTTTGACTCTGCCAAGGGTTCAGAGTTGCTTGATCCGGACCCTGATGAGTTAGATTCTGGGGAATTTGACTCATTCTGTCTAGACTCTATCTGCGTAGACCCTGACCTGTTAGACTCTGAATCATTTGGAGTTGTATTTTCTGGCTCCCCCTCAGAATGTGCAGGTTCCTGTGTTGGATCAGGAGTTACTTGAGGGTCTTCATCCTCTTCTTCTTCATTTATCTCAGAACTTTTTAGATTTTTAAATTCCAGTGTAGTAGACTCTGACTCATCCTGCAATCCTGTAAACTTTTTATCATCAAATGCAACATGAATAGATTCCATAACAATTTTGGTTCTGAGATTAAACACTCTGAATGCTTTTATGTTTGATGCATATCCAAGAAAAATTGATTCATCTGCCTTGGCTTCAAATTTGCTTAGATTTTCAGGATGTACTTTCAGTACATAACACTTGCATCCAAATATGTGAAAGTGTTTCACACTTGGCTTCTTGTTTTTTATCATTTCATAGGGAATTTTCCATGCATGTTTATTAAAGTACAATTTTGAGTGAAACATGCTGTATTAACTGCCTCTGCCCAAAAATATACTGGTAGCTTAGACTCTTCCAGCTTCTATGAGGGTTCTATTCTTTCTCTCCACAACTCCATTTTATTGAGGAGTTCCTAGTGCAGAAAATTGTTGAATGATTCCTTTTAATGCACAGTAGTCCTCCATGATTGAATTCTTGAATTCAGTACCATTGTCACTCCTTAGAAGTCTAACTGTTTTATTTGAATTTCTTTCTAGAAAAGTGATATGGACTATTATGTGTTGTGGAGCTTCATTCTTTGAATGTAGAAGGAAAACCCATGTGAATCTTGTAAAATCATCTACAATAATAAGAGTATATTTCTTTTTATTAATAGACATAACATTTACTGGACCAAATAAATCAAGGTGCAATAAGTAAAAGGGTTTAGAAATGGTGTTGATTGTCTTGCTCTTGAAGGATGATTTCTTTTGCTTTTCAAGTTGACATGCTTCACAGAGTCCATCTTGCACAAAATCAACTTGTGGTAGTCCTCTTACAAGATTATGTTTAACCAACTTGTTTAGTGTTTTAAAGTTGATATGTGACAGTTTCTTGTGCCATTTCCAGCTTTCTTCAATTGAGGCCTTACTATATAGACATGTGAGTTCACTGTTTATGCAATTCTCCAAGCTGGCTTCATAAATGTTACCATGTCTGTGTCCTTTAAAAACCAGAATACCTGTTTCTTTATGAGTCACAAGACACTCTTTGTTGTCAAAGCCAGTATGGTAACCTTTATCCCCTAGTTGACTTATGCTTATTAAATTGTGTGTTAAGCCATCAACTAGAGCTACTTGTTCAATGATGACATTCCCAAGTACAATCTTGCCATATCCCAATGTTTGTCCTTTGTTGCCATCTCCAAAAGATACTTTTGGGCCAGCCATTTCCACAAAGTCTGTAAGCAGGGATTTCTTTCCAGTCATGTGTCCTGAGCATCCACTGTCCAGGATTAGGGTTACATTTTTTACCCTTGTTCCCTGCATACATAAAGCAACTAGTTAGTTGTTTTGGGGATCCAAACAGTTTTGGATCCTTTTCCTCTAACTTTAGGTGAAACAGGTTTAGCAATTTTCACCTTTGATTTACCTATCTCCTTTGTTGCTTTTGACTCTGGTGGAGTCTTAACAGTGTCATACCAGCTTTTGTCAATAGATGATTTTAGCTCATAAAAATTGAAATACAATTCATGATAGTCTCTACACATATAAATAGAGTGAAATATGCTACCACAGTGATAACAAGGTTTTTGTGGAATGTAGTGACTTTTCAGAGTCTGTGGAAGACTAAACTCTGATTTTTTTTCAATTTTTGCTTTACAATCGATAGCTAAATGGTTGTGGTTGCCACAGCTAAAACACTTCTTTCTAGGAGCATTAGGATCCTTTTGATAATTATTTTCTTTATTAATGCCTTCCTTACCATTCCTATTTCTCCTAATTTTGGTAGACTCTGATAAGTTCTCTAGCCTTTCTTTTAACTTAGACTTAGACAAGTACCCTATGTTAATATTTTTCTTAGGGTTATTTGCTCCAGTTTCATCTGTCTTTTTGTCAAAAACAAGTGGACTATTGATAGATGAGCTTGTGGTTTCACTCTTTTCTTTAGGAGTCACAAACTTAACAGGAACAAATGTGCTTTTGTCTTTAGTCTTATTAGCTTGGCTAGCTTCTGCATTGTTATCATTCTCAACAATAGGTCTTTTGCCTTGACTATTTTCATAGCCTAGACCAGCAGTTTGACACACATTTTGATTATTGAGAATTTCTTGAACTTTTCTACTAGAGTCTGTCCAGACTTTAAACTTAAGTCTTTCTTCGTCTAGTTCATTCTTAACATAGTCATAGGCTTTCAAAATCTCAGTGTAATTATGACTATTTTTCTCAGAATCCTTTTTGTATTGTTCCATTACTGTTAACTCAGACTCTAAATGATCATTCCTTTTAGTTAAGGTTAAATTTTCTTCTCTCAACCTTTCACTTTCACTAGTGAGAGACCTACATGTTGTCATTATTTTATTAACCTCACTTTGCACAATTTCTATGCCATTAGAGTCTAAGTTAATTTAGGATTCAAGAGTAAAGATTGATACCTGAGTTTTAGGAGATGAGGGTTCTTTAGGAGATTGTGATTTTCTTGAGGAGGATGCCATCAATGCTAGATTTTCATAATCAATTTCATCCTCTGAGCTTGAATCTGCCCAATCCTTTCCTGTTGATAAAAGTGCTTTTCCTTTTCCTTGACTTTTTGACTTTCTGCATTCACTGGCAAAGTACCCCAATATTCCATAGTTGAAACATTTGACCTTTGCTTTGTCAAGTTTGATTATAGTACTCTTGCTCTTCTCAGTCTTCTCATCTTCCTTCTTGAATGATGACCTTTTGCTAAATTTGCCAGTTCTTTTGTTAAATTTCATTCTTTTGAAAGTTTTGGCAAACATAGCCATCATTTGACTTAGATCAATCTCTTCATCAGGAATCAGAGTCTGTGTCAGTAGTCTCTGACTCCGCAACAATTTTACCCTTTTTCCTTGAATCCTTGATTCTTATTTCAGTGGGTTGTTCCTATTGTTCTTTTTTAGACTCCATTAAGAGTGCTACAAATTTTGTCTTCACATACTTCTTATTCTTCCTCTGTTGCATCTCTAAATCATATTTCTTGAGCCTGCCATACAATTCTTCTAGAGTTAGTTCATCCAAATCTCTAGCTTCCCTTATGGCTGTAGTCTTATTGTCCCACTCTTCAGGAAGTGCTCTCAGAAACTTGGTGTTGGTATCTTTAGAATCATAAACCTTACCAAGCATAGCCATCTCATTCAAGAGTTTTGTAAACCTATCATACATCTCAGTAATAGATTCTCCAGATTTTGCTTCAAAATACTCATACTTTTGAATTAGCAAAGACCTTGCATTTTCTTGACATCTTTAGTTCCTTGACAGTGCACTTCAAGTTTTATCCACATCTCCTTAGCAGTTTGACATGATATAACACAGTTTGTAAGAATATAATCCAAACTGTTAAAGAGTATGTTTTTTACCTTTGCCTCCTTAAGAACATTCTCCTTGTCCTCTTTTGTCCATTCAGCCTTTGGTTTTTCAATGAAGTGTTCTTCAATTACCTTGCCTTCTTCATTGATTTGAGGCACTAGCTTTAAGGGAACATAGGTTCCTTCATTGTTGGGAATATCCAGCATCTTGCCTATTCGAAACGTTGGCGCTGACTGTTCCCTTAAGGGAATAAAGTAGCACCTCACTATCACTCCGGAGTTTTGGTGCAATGGTAAGCGCTGAGGTCCTAAAAAGTGGTATCAGAGCAGGTCACGTGTTCGAGTCTCAATGTAAGGCATTTGCTTGAATATTGGCAATATGATGGGGGGGGATTGTTGGGAATATCCAGCATCTTGCCTATTCGAAACGTTGGCGCTGACTGTTCCCTTAAGGGAATAAAGTAGCACCTCACTATCACTCCGGAGTTTTGGTGCAATGGTAAGCACTGAGGTCCTAAAATTCATGAATTCTTTCAAGATAGTCAGGGTCTGTTGCTTCCAGATGGTGCAGCATCTTAACCTTCCAGTGGGTGAACTCGTTTCTCTTAAGCATAAAAATCTTAGAATTGCCATCTTTGTTTCCAGACATCTTTGATCGATTTTAAACGTTAGGCTCTGATACCAATTGTTTTCCCAGTTGCACAAGTAGAAGGGGGGGTTGAATACTTGTGTGTCTTTTCTTCCTGATTTAAAATCAACTCAATAACAATAAACAGATATAAATTAAGAACAAAGATCAAACACAAAGATATGAATAAGTACTGTTTGTATTATTGATTTGTAAATACAAAACTCTCATAGGGTGTACACAAACCCTAGCAGCTTCTCTGTGTTTATCACAACAACTCTCTCTATTTCTATGCACTCACAAAGTTTCACTCAGACAAATTATGCTTCGACTTCCACACTTTTACAATTAGCTTACATAGAGTTTATATAGAGAGCTGCCTATCAGCTAATAACAGAAAGATAAATTATAATAGAAATAGAATTCCTAATTATTAGCTAACAGTTTCTTTCTGCATTTCTCCTTCCTTATTTTTTATAGCATATCTGCAATATCTTTGGCTTTATCTTCGCAGACTTCCCTTACCTGTGATCATCTTCCAAATTTAGCTTTAACTTTATAGACTCTGAATTCTTCAGACTCTGCCAGACTATAGACTCTGATCATTTGTAGACTCTGACAGATCTTAGACTCCGATAGTCTATAGACTCTGATCACCTTCCAGACTCTGATCTTCATGCAGACTCTGACTTTACTTTTTGCAGAAATTCTTCTAAGTACAAGTAACATGAATATCGACTATCTAGACTCTGATTATACATTTCAGAGACTAGAAAGATATATTACAAATAAACTAAGCCAACTCCTGTTCTAGAATTTTGATCATCAAATGAATATATTCCTAACACTCACTTTCCTAAACGAGATAGAATTGTAATACAAAATTCGTAGTCAGCTGTCCTGGCCTGTTTCTGGGCTGCTCCAATTGAAATATGTGTATTGGGCTACCTCTGAATTATAAAATTTTCTATTATCTTCGCATGAGCTATAAAATCACCAAATTCTGACATCTAGAACTCAAGTTATGGCTCAAATAGTGAACCGTGTGTGCGCAGCCCATCAATTCCGAATTTAATTCTAATTTATCTCCAAATTAGACTCTTTTATCTCCAATTCTTCCAAGTTTAAGATTTCTTTATTTCCTGTAATAAAACATTACACTGTAATTAATAATTATCTATTTATGTATAAAATACTAGAAATATGAGAATAAAATTCTATAAAATATATATAAATATATACTCTATCAAATATCCCCACACTTATCATTTACTCGTCCTCGAGTAAAACAATACTATCTAGCTACTAACTAGTACCACTTCCGTAGGTGATCACAGTTACATTTGGCATATGCAACAAGCCCTTTAAACCCCTAGATAGCCCCAGTGGACGAGTAAGGTCTCGTGAGGGCCTATAGTGAATGTACCCACAAAATCCATCTAGCTTATATAAAGTAATATCGATGACAATTTTGAATGCATGTCCTTATGCAATGGAAGACTATACTATCTATATGAATGCATATGAATGAATGCAACTACATGAATGAAAATGCAAAGGATCCCAAATATAATAATGTATGTCAAGTCAGCAATAAATATGCAATAAATTTAGACACATCAAGCTCACACAACAATATCAGTGCATAGTAAACACAAGTACAGAGCATACGTGTGTGCTTAGCTTAAAAACATGCACTTTAATTCAAGAACATAAGCATACTAGTTTCAACAAGACAAATCATGCGAGTTAATAACTCCCAAGTTGAGTACTAGAATAGACCTTAAACACTTTATTAGTTAGAACTAGCCATCATTTAAGTTTAACAAGGGATTTCTATGTCTTCTTTTTCTGCTACAAGGCATTCTTTTTATTGCTCAGTCTAAGGTCGGGACGCTTCTCAGGGTAAGTGAGTTACAACCACCATACGACTTCACTATCTCATTTTTTTTTCTTGAAGTCAAGTAATTCTCTAGTAACCAAGGGCAGTGAAACGTCACCAAGAAATTTTTATTTCTAGTACAACTGCACTTAATACCAGCACATGTACATGGATCGTCCCTTTTATATGATATTGCATTTTCCACCAATTGATCTCAAAGGAGTACTTGATACTTTGTTTACCCCTTTTTTCGTTAGACATTTACACCCCATGTCTCCCTTAAACTTATGCTACGTACTAAGATCAAAAGGGAATAGTCAAAATTCGAATCATCAACAAGCGGCTACCCCTCAAGTTACATGTCTAAGTCTCAATTCAAAGAGCATAATAATTTCGTGTAAAGAAATAAACTCTGCACTAGTGACACTACGCAAATAATATTATTAAATGATAATAAGATATAATAAAAAATAAGTTACACATAATATCATCATAAGACTTGGACTACTATTAATATGGGATCATGTATGTTATGCAATGTAATAATGTTTAAAATTAAACATGAATCATAAGCATGCATTTCACATTATCATCTAATTATTTAATAAGGCTAGAATTTGAAAAAAAATATACATATATTACAATATTCAGAATGCATCCCCACACTTAAATGGTTCATTGTCCTCAATGAATTATGAAAAAAATGAAAAGATCCTAAAAAAATACAAAAATCAAGATAGAAAAAATTAATATACAAAGAAAAATTAGAAATACTCCCCTAATACATTTGCATGAAGTACCGCTCGAAAAAGAAGTGAAGTGTGTTGACTCCATCTAACAAAAATCAAGTCCAATTCGGTGCACCAGGGTACAACCGATGGTGTAGGCGTAGATCCCTACTCAGGAGGAATGATCTTGTAGTGCTCCCGTTGAAGAAATAGAGGAGAGTTTTGTTGCATGACTAATAGTACTGACACCAATTTGTTTTATTGGTGCATGAATATGCCCGTTAATGACATGGACATGTGATTTACGAAACACTCTAGCTACAGATTGATAGCTGTGATTTTAAATTGTTATCTGCGCATGAGCATGCCTTGGGTTTGTTTGATAATGCCAAACTTCCAAATCATGACCGTGACTTCAAAATCAAGCCTGCCTAAGAGTGCTGTATACTTGCATGGTCGTGCTAAAGCTCTACTAGAATGTGCGTATAAGAAAGTGAAGCCCTACATGAACATGCCATAAGTCTTCATGAACATGCTAAAACCATAAAACACAACTGTATGATGTGACCTTGGAGTGCTGAATCCCCTGCATAAACGTGCTGTAACATCCTCTATGTGCATGAACATGCACTGATGTTGGCATGAACATGGCAAAATTAAGAAGTACCACCGAAGCAATAAAGTGGGGTCAACATGAACGTGCGAGAAATCTGCAGGAGCATACGGTGCGAGAAATCTGCAGGAGCATGCCAAATTGCCAAAATTATACAGTTTCATCATAATGTTGCTGCGTGAGTGTGCTAACCCCTTGAATGAGCATGCCAATAAACTAAACTACTCCAGTTTGCCAGAGTAGTGTTGCAAAAGAAAATTCCCAAAGTAGCAGAATTTTTATAGCCTTGTGGCAGCACATACATGTCAATAGAATCCTAAAGAAATCATCCTTAAGTCTTGTAACAAGTAGCAAGAATATCATTGCACAAAGTAGGAGTAAAAATATAAATTACAAAATATAATATTTATAATCTTGGGTTGCCTCCCAATAAGCGCTTCTTTAACGTCGTTAGCTCGACATATACATTCAAGTAGCATAATAATGAGGTGAGAAAGCAAATAGATGCACATACCTACGAATGAGTATTAAAATTTTGATGTGAAAACATACATTTGATCCATAAAAATAAGAGAATTTTTATGATCATCACCTGCTTAATAGACTCCGAAAAGTCAAAATAGTTAGAAAAGTTATCAGAATAAGAAACGTAAGTATGACTCACAAACTCGTCCCAAATTGGATCCTTGTATTCCAAAGCAAGATTTTCAAATTTATCAATCTCAATTACCTTCTCAAATATAATTGGACACTCATCAATATCTAATTTCACATCTTCTACCAATTCATTAAGCACATTGTTATCTTTTAAATATGGTAGAATTTCAACCTCATCCAATTTACAAATATCAAGCATGAGACAATTATCAACTAAACAAGTAGGTTCATCAGACACAAAATTTTCATCAATTGCTAAATAAGAATCACATGTAGTCGGGAAATTGACACAAGGAGGAACTTGAAGACAACCGTTAAAAATCACAAGTTGAACTTCTAAAATAAAACTATTTCTTCATTTTCCTCATACCAAGCTGGCGACTCTACTACGCATGAAATATTATTTTTATTAGTAATCTCAAAAATTGGCTCATCGAATTATTTAAAAAGTCCCAAAGAAAGCAAAGAAGGCTTATATTAAATTAAACTCTTATCAATACCATTACATGTATATAAATCATAGTATTGATTTTCAAAGGTGTATGAAAAATCTGTGCTAGGAGGGTATGGAGCATAATATGAGTTTTCAGAATAGAACGAATTCACCTGATATGGATTAAAATCCTGATAAGCATTAAAGTCCTAATAAGGATTGAAATCTTGATATCGTTCTTGATTGCTGAAAAAGTTCTGAGCGTTATTCCAACCAAAATTGTTATCCATGTCTCCTCAACTCAAAGATCTTCAGTTGTCTACCTCAAAGTAACCTGTAGACACACCAAAGAAAAAAACAAAGCAAAGAAAAGAATATGTACAAAGATAAAATCTAAACTATAAGAAATAATTAACTCAAAATCAATATTGTCGCATTCCCCGGCAGCGGCGCCAATTTATTGTCAAGTAGAGTAGGGTATCGTTCGCAGGGAAGGACTGTTATCAATATCAATTTCAAGTATATTATCTCTTATAATCTAAAAGTGAGAAGAATGATTTTTGGGTTTTTGTTTATAAACTAAATTAAACTAATAAGCAAATAAAATTGTTAAATTAACGATGATAAAAAGCAATCCAGGAAATAGGGTTCTTCATTGGCATTGATGAATGTCTATCAATTGCGACATATAAGTCTCATACTTTACTAAAAACAATCCTTCTAAAGTTTATAATGTTCTCTCCCAAGATACAATATAATACTTACAATTGCCCATTAACCTTCACTCCCATAATCAATTAATGTACAACTATAAGCTATCAAGACCCAAAGATTTTCAGTTTCATAAGTCTCATATTAATCTCCAAATTAAATATTTGATTTATGTCTATCATATCATGAACTAGAATTACAATTCCTCTCCCGATTGGTTAATAACCCCTACAGATACAATTAAAGGTTAGCTACTCCCATAATTGTGTTAAGCACAATATGACAGATTAGCAAAGCAGAGAAATCACAATATAATATTAAACAAACATCGTAAACCAATGAATACTACCTAATCCCCAGATTAGAGAATTAGTTACTCATAGAAAAGAAAGAAAACAAACATATATTAATACTGAAAATCATGGTTATAAGAGTATAGAGTTAAGAAGATACAACTTGACAAAATCTCTTGAACTCGGAGTGAATACCTTCAATCCTTGCTCAAGTTCTCACTCCAACTTTTCTATCTGATTTTCACTCTAGGTAATACACGGCCGCCACTAATTATTTTACAAACCCTAATATTAAAGTGTTTTTAATGGTTTCCAAGAAAACAAGACTCACTTTCCTAAACGAGATAGAATTGTAATACAAAATTCGTAGTCAGCTGTCCAGGCCTGTTTCTTGTATTGGGCCACCTCTGAATTATAAATTTTTCTATTATCTTCGCATGAGCTATAAAATCATCAAATTCTGACATCTAGAACTCAAGTTATGGCCCAAATAGTGAACTGTGTGTGCGCAACCCATCAATTCCGAATTTAATTCTAATTTATCTCCAAATTGGATTTTTTAATCTCTAATTCTTACTAGTTTAGGATTTCTTTATTTCCTGTAATAAAACATTAAACTGTAATTAATAATTATCTATTTATGTAGAAAATACTAGAAATATGAGAATAAAATGCTATAATATATATATAAATATATACTCTATCAGTCACAGTTGACACCATTGTTTGCACCACCTCCTCCCATGTCTACCCCCCGTGCTAATATTTGTATTCCCTCATATTTCTGTGATGTATTAATATTTAATATTAAGTTCAACTCGAGTTTTTTTAATTTCTGCATAAATATGTATATGAGGTTTTTATCTTAATGAATTGCAGGTTGGCACTAGTACTCTTGGTTCTTCTCTATTCACTCTAGTTGCTCGTGGTCTTGTTGATTTTGTCGGTTTATCTTTTGTTCCTACTGTCATGCAGAGGCTATTTGATGTAAGAATCATATCTTTTATTTTTCATTCATCTTTCCCTTGGTATCATGAATGTAGATCTAATTGATATATTCACATGTATATACAGATGGACACCCATGAAGATAAATTAAAGGACATTGAGAGACGTAATGGTCATGAAAGACGTGGTGATCTAACAAGGCCACTAAAAAAATCAGAAAATCAACCTGTTATACCATCATTGGTGGAGTCAAGGGGAATACATTTGGATGGATCATTGGTAGTATTACTTATACTCTTATAAAGAAGCGTCTTTTGGGTCGATTACCTGAGCACGAGTTGGAAGATTGATGTTGTGAACGCCTACATTGAATTGATAAACCTTCGGGAGAATCAGATGCGCAAGCAAAATGAGCTAGCCCCCAGTGAGGTTGTTTTTCTTTGCTCCTAGTTTTTTATGGCATGGGCCCTCAGTCTGATTATTGACGTTGGGGTATTTACTCTTCCTTTATTTAATAATTAGTCATTAAGTCCTTTTTATCTTGTAAGCATGTGTTTAAGTCCTTTTTATTGCACAATTTGTCATTTAGTCATTTTTATCTTGTAAGGATGTGTTTAAGTCCTATTTATTGTACAATTAGGTGTTTAGTCATTTTTATCTTGTAAGCATATGTTTAAGTCCTTTTTATTGCACGATAAGGTATTTAGTCATTTTTATCTTATAAGCATGTGTTTAAGTCCTTTTTATTGTCCAATTAATCATTTAATCTTTTTTATCGCGTATTATGTCATTAAGTCCTTTTTATTGTAGGTTCATCCAAATGAAAGAGACGAAAAGGCCAGGAAGGAACTGATAGATTTATATGATCTCTATTCAAGACAACATGTGGGACCTCATCTACATTAATGTGATTTCACATTCTTCCCTACATGCTATGGCGGCCATTGGTTTCTTTTCATTGTGGATCTTGTCAACAAGAGAGTTGGCATATTTGATCCTCTCAGGGATGACAAGGAGTATACCTATTGAAAGGACTATTCTCAGCAGTTTTACATTATGGTAATTATGTTCTTCATACAATTTCATTAATAAGCTTCATCTTATCTACATATGTGGTTTCTGATAATTTTAATAATTTGAAGGAAAAATGTTGCCATGCATGATTCATCACTTAGACCCAGTGAGATTTTCTATGAAATTCATGAAGGTCTATCCCATTCATGATCGGCCTTAACAAGTCGGGGGTGCGGATTTCGGTGTGTATGTATGCAAATACGTGTATGCCATTTATGGGCGGATAAAATTGAGTGAGGCGGTATGTGACCCAAAACTCGATGTCCACACATTCCGGTATCACATTGCATAGTGGGGGATACAACAAAGGATGAGGGGATTTATTTTTGAATATTGATGAATTAATCTCTTGATGTTGGATTATCTTTGTTTTTATTTATCGTTGGTTTTGTAGTTTATCGTTATTTATATTATTAGTTAGTTTTGTAGTTTATCGTTGTTTTTATTTATTGTTGGTTTTTAGGTTGGATTTTCATTTTGGAATTAGGAGTTTTGGTATTTGAAGGTTTGGAGTTTTGAAATTTGGATTTCAGATTTCAAACAGTCTACATGTCAAGTTTGGTTTAATTGGATTTGTTGTTAAACAGGGGCCATTTTAGGCTGACATTACAGAAAGCAAACAGAACTTGCAGATTGTTCCATGGGCAACCACAATATTTCATTACGTATGCCACAATGAAACATTGTGGCAATCCTTGGAAGTTTCTGCAGCTTTCTATTTGTAGCCCTTAACTTTTGTTTTTTATACTTTTGTCCCCAATACTTTTTGTAAAACTTTTTAATTTTTACATTTTACTCCCCAATAGTTTTTAAATAGTCACTTCAGTTTCTTCCAAGTTAGTGACTCCAACAATGAAACATTGCAGAAGTCACTGACCCAGTAGAAAGTTTTTTATTGGAAAAATAAATTTTTTGACAATTTTTTTTACATAAATATTAATTATTAACATGTAATTTTGACAACCTATGAAATTTATGAAAATTGTAATAATTATAAAACAAGTTAGGTCTTACATAAGAAATTCAAATATCACATCAATTTCAATAATTTTAGAAAACATTTAGTATAACAATAAAATTAAAATATTACATCAATTTGAACGAAATTATTTAGTCTTGTGAGGACAATTTCTCCTATCATGATTTGCCCCAACGTCCCCACAATTTTAGAACCTTATTGGTGTCTTTTTTGAAGGCGACGCTTTAATACCACTTTTATGTCTCCTCACCTTTTTCCTTCCTTTTATTTGTGACATTGGAGGATATAATATCGGATCTTCTTCTCCGCCTTGGTGAAAGGACTCATTCATTCTTTCATAGTGCTCCTCTTCCGCAAAAGAAGTATTAATATACTGCTTCTCTTTCTCAATTACATTCATCAAATAATTATAGCGTGGGACAAAAGAACTTTCAATAACACCCAAACTTTAAAATGCTTTGCACAATGGACTATACCTTGCCGGTTGTGAATCAACAACATTAGCAAGCATTAGTGCAGAATAAGGTAGTGGTCCGGCAACTTTATTGCCGTTCATTATCCATCGTAATGTGATGCATTCTTGTCATATCATTGTTTTAGTTTCTTGTTGAGATAACAAATCATGTGTCTACAAATCATACCCGAATGTTCAAATCTCTTACAATACACAAGTATGTCCCATCAATTGTAACCGTCAAAGTAAATTTTTTTCCATATATCCCCGACACGGTAGATTTTTGAACCAAGTACATCTTCGACATGTAACTGGCACTCTTGTGAGCTCTCTTAACAAAAAGAGACGAGCTTTTGAAAAGCTCATGTTGGAAATGCTTAAACATTTCCTTTGTATAAATCTTGGATGCATGAGTCTCTAACGAAGAACCATATTGAAGACTCCTTTAAGTGTAATCGGTGTCGAAATCGGCTTTAACCTCTCAAATATATTGTTCCTCCAAAGCCTTTTGTGAATTCTCAACAAATTCTTTTAAACCAGTTTATGCTTTCATATACTCGTCAAAAAAGGAATTCATTGACTCGTTGCTAGATATTGTAGTCATGCCCGCGGTAAAATAATCTTTCGTGAAAACACGAATCCATTGTCCCCTAATAGCATACATGTCATTTAACCAAGAATGATCCTCAAGACCGTATTGGTCAACCAAATTCTCCCACAATCCTTCAAATTCCATGGGTGACAGAGACTTATAGATCAATGCATAAATATCCATTTTGAACTCCGGACACTCACTATACAAAGATGATAATTTCTCTGGGAACTTGCTACTTATATGCCACGTACAATATGTATGATTTTTGTATGGCATAATATCAACAATAGCAATTCCCAATTCTATGTCTTGATCCGTAATAATTGTAATAGGCATTTTGTAATCAACGGCTTCTAATGACATGTTCAAAACACATCTATACGATGTTTCTTTTTCGTCCCTTGTGAGTGCGAACCCGAAAAAAATATTTTGGTAGTGGCGATTGACTCCCGTGATTGGTATAAAAGGCATACAATCCCTATTTGTCCGATAAGTGGAGTCGAATATGACCATGTCTCTAAAACTTTTATAGGCATTCATTGATCGAGGATCAACCCACACCAAACCCCTAACACGGTTCTCCTCGTCCAAATCCACCCGATAAAAAAACTTCCCACCATTATTCTCTTTTAATTCACGTAGCAAGGCCAAACCACGCTCCTTATCATCGGTGTTAGGAATCATGTAGATTGATGATACCACTTTACTTAGAATCATAAATTTGATGTAACAAATTGTAACTAGTTGATGAATATAAGTCATATAAATATCCATTGATTAGGGAACTATTTATCAGTTGAAATATTTATTAATCAACTAATAAATTGGTTAGTAGCAGTTGATCTAGAATTCAATTTATTATCAATAGATTGTAATAATTCGATGGATGTACTTTAAATTTCAACTAATATTTATTGGCTTTGATTGATAGTTGTTCAACGAATATGAAGGATGATTGACAAATTATAAATATTCTAAATGAAAATTCTCATAAATGAAGTGATCAACAGATAAATGAGTTAATGTATATTTGTCAATGGATGTTGGTCAATGGATTCCAGCCAACAAAGTCAAATCAATGGATCCTCATCAATGGATAAATCTGTCAATGCAATCAACGGTTAAAAGAGAAATCGATGGATAAAGGAATCAATGGATATTCAAATATCCATTGATATATCAGTTGATCAATGGATAACCTATCTTTCGATTGATAAGCTTTACAGTGATTATCAATTTATCAAAGTTTCCCAAAATAGTTAAATACAAATGGAATGGAATCTTTGCAGAAATCTGAATCAATGGAAGACAGTTTTGTCAGGACTATGAAGCCTTCTAAGGAAGACAGTCTTCAAGGAGAAGAACAAGACAAAGACTTTTTCAGAACAAGACAAAGACCTAGGAATACTGTGAAAGAATCTACATTCTATTTTAGTGCAAACATTGTAAAATACAATTTTAATTTTTAACAGTTGATGAAAATCGAAGTAAAAAATGAACTACTACATATTGTTTAGTAGCTCATTGTAACAAGTGTAGAAGTTGTAGAACAAAAATACAAGAAAATCACAGTAAAGAATCTGAATCACTTGTAGTGCTTTTACATTTGTAAGCGGCTTGGTTTTTAGACCAACGTTATTTGAAAGCAAAAATATTCACTAGTGGGAAACTAATCCACTAGTAATCATTAAAGAACTGTTTTTAAGTATTTAGTTTAGTTCTCTTTTGTAATCTTTGTTAGTTTACTATCTCAAACACTCAAACAATTTTTTAATGCAAACTTGTAAATCCGCAAGAATTTGATATAATTCTTAAGTTTGTATTAAGCCCCCCCTTCTACAAATTTATTGTTAAGTACTAAGGGAAAATAACAATTGGTATCCGAGCCCAGCTTTCAATATACAAAAAGTTAAGATCTAACTACATCAATAATGAGTCACAAAGACAAATGGGTGAAGATTCCAGTTCTTGAGAAAGAAAGCTATTTTCACTGGAAAGTTAAAATGCATCTGCATCAGCTATCTCCTGACACCTCTTATGTTCACTGTATAGAAAAAGGCCAACATGTACCTATGAAAATAGTGACAAGTGTAAAGGCAAATGGTCCTCAAGTACCAGACAATTTGAATCCAAAGTCTATGACTAAATGCACATATGAGGATGAGAAGAAAGTGCACAAGGATAAAAAGTCTATGAACCTTTTTTTTAATGGCCTTCATAGAGATATGTTTGACAATGTCATCAATTGCACAACCTCTAAAGAAGTCTGGGATACTCTTTAAACCCTATGTGAAGGCACTAAGTAAGAAAAAACTAGATGCAATTCTTGATTCAGAGATATGAGGCCTTTCACTTCAAGAGTGATGAATCAATTAATGACACATACAACAGGTTTCAGAAACACTTAAATGAACTAAATCTATATGGAAGAGTATATGTTGTTGAAGTTACCTACTTAAATTTTTGAGGTCCTTACCTAAGGAATGGAAACCTATCAGTGTGTCATAAGACAGTCTCTAGATTTCAAAGATTACACTCTTGAAAAGTTGTATGGAATTCTGAAAACCTATGAGCTGTAACTACAATAGGATGAAAAATTTGAGAAGAGTCAAAGTAAGGACACTTATGTAGTGGTGGTAAAGGATAAGCAAGTTGCAGAATCCTGTGAAGATGTTATTGTTGAAGAAGGAAGGAAAAGTTCCCATGGAAAAGTTGCAAGTGGATATAAGCATGATGAATCTTTAACTAATAAAAGGAAAGAATTAGTTGAGGATGATGAGTCATATACCAAGGAAGAAATTGATGAAATAGATGAGCACTTAGCTTATCTATCAAGAAAATTTTCAAAACTCAAATTCAAAAGAAACCCAATACAAAGCCATGTATCCCAGTTCAGAAAAGAAAGTCAAGAAAACAAGAATCTTACTGACAGAACTCAACTAAAATACTTTAACTATGGATTGGCAGATCACTTTTCTAATGAATGCAAAAAGCCAAAAATAGGGAAGGAATCAAAGTTCAGTGATGGTATTGATTACAAGAAAAAGTACTTTGATTTACTAAAATAAAAAGAAAAGGCTTTTGTAATAGAGGAAAAGGACTGGGCTGCATAGCATGATTCTGAAGAGGAAGCATTTATCAATCTTGCACATATGGCCAACAATGATGATCAAGAAGCTAGTTCCTTTAACAATCAAGTAATCTCTACAAATCTATCTGAGTTATCTAAAGATGAATGCAATACTATGATTACTAAAATGACAAATAAATTGTATAATTTGCATGTTACTCTTAAGTCCCTGAATAAGGAAAACACTAAACTCAAAAGCTCAATGAAATCTCTAACTGAAAGAAACATACATCTAGAGAGTGAGCTAGTGTAAATGGATAGACTAAAGATAGAGAACATAGGTGCTAGAGAGGAACTAGTTGAGTGTAAAAAGAAGATAGAAACTCTGAAGGAACACTTAGAAGAAGAACTAAGAACCATTGACAAATGGAACAGATCTTGGAAAGATAACAAAAATTTGAATGACATTCATGGATCAAACTCTTTCACCATCTAAGACTCTTGAGAAAATAGCTATTGATAAGAATCAATCATTAGATAAGGAGCAATCGATTGCTAATCCTGAATCAATTGATAAGGATTATCCATCGATTGATAATGCTTACTCAACCCATAATTATCCATCGATTGAGAAATCATCAACTACTAAACAATCCACTTTAGAAACTAAACTTAATAAACCTGTTAAATTTATGATAGAAGGTAGATCCTCTAATCCTCAAAACAAATTTGAGAAGGCTAATATATGGTATTTATCTAAGAACCAGTTAAAAGAAAAATTAGAAAAAATAAAGCCTAAAATTAAGCCTAACGGGAAAAAAAAGAACAGAAATGGTAAGGTAGGTATAAATAAGCACAATAACTACACACTTGACATGTCTGCACATAGGAAAAATATGTGTTAAATGTGGTAGTAAAAATCATTTATTTATGCACTGCAAATATGATATTCTTGCCATTCCAAACATTTATGCAAATTATGTTTTCCCTCAATTAGTTGTTCCTCATGCTATTCATCTCAATACGCATCTATGACTTATATGTTTAATCCATATCTTGCATTTGCCAACATGAATATGCCTACTATGCCTTGGAATATGAACACCAATATTCATGCATCAAATTTATCTAATTCTGCAAGCATGAGTAACCCAAACATTAGTACTGAGAACTCCGAGGTAAGGAAACCAGCACCTAAGGTCGAAGTGAAATAAAAACCATCTAAACCAAAGTTACAAAAGTTAGAAACCAAACCAAAGGTAGCAACTAATAAGAACGGAACCAAGGCAACTTGGGTAACAAAATCAACTTGATTATTTTTGGATATGTGCAGGGAAAAAGAAGGAATCTTTAGTACTTGGACAGTGGTTGTTCAAGGCACATGGCTGGAGATAAATCCCTGCTCACACAGTTTGAGGAGAGAGCTCGCCCTGAAGTGACTTTTGGAGATGACAACAATGGTTATACTATGAGATATGGCTTGATTTCAAAAAAGAATGTAATCATTAAACCTGTTGCACTAGTTAATGTCTTAAGACACAATTTGTTAAGCATCAGTCAATTATATGACAATGGAAACAAAGTATGCTTCACAACTGATGCATGCATAATTTCTGGCAAGAAAGAAGGAAGCCTAGTGATGACTGTGAATAGAAAAGGAAATGTGTACATAGCTGATTTCAACTCAACAAGTACAAATTCTATGAATTCTCTTCTTTTAAAAGCAAGTAAAGATGAGAGCTGGCTATGGCACAAGAAATTAGCTCACTTAAATTTCAAAGCCATGAATCAATTGGTCAAGAAAAATTAAGCGAGAGGATTACCACAGATGGAATTTGTCAAAGATGGATTGTGTGATGCTTGTCAAAAATACAAACAAAAAAAAACATCATTCAAGTCAAAATTGGAATCATCAATTGAGAAACCACTTGAGCTGTGACACATGAATTTGTTTGGCCCTGCAAATATTATGTCCATTGCAAATAAAAAGTATGTCCTAGCAATTGTGGATGATTTTTCAAGATTCTCATGGACTTATTTCTTACATTCAAAAGATGAAACAAGTGAACTCATCATCAAGCACATCAGGGAAGTAGAGAAAAGTCTTGGATTGGATGTAAAGAAAATAAGAAGTGACAATGGAACAAAATTCAAGATTCTACAATAAAGGAGTTTTATGAAGCCAAAGGAAACATATATATTTTTTCTGCACCAAGGACACCTCAATAATATGGGGTAGTTGAAAGGAAGAATAGGACATTGATTGAAGTAGCTAGAACAATGTTGGAAGATGCTAAATTACCAACTTATTTCTGGGATAAGGCCATAGTAAATCAAGCACAAAAAAAAACTCCATATCAATTGATCAAGAAATACAAAAAGCCAAAAATGGGGTTTCTTCATGTCTTTGGTTGTAAATGCTATGTCCTGAGAAATCAAGGTGAAAACCTAGAAAATTTTGAAGCCAAGGCTGATGAAGCCATATTTATTGGGTATGAACTATCAAACATAGCCTACGGAGTCTATAATCTTATACTAAACCTTGTTATGGAATCTGTACATGTAGTCTTTGATGATAAAAAGATTCAAGTCTTGTTTGATGAAGAAAAGAATGACACACTGCAATTTGAGAATGAGTCCAATGAGATAAATGAAGAAAGTGATGCATAAATATGTCAAGTAAAATCTCAAGTACTAAGAAACCTAATATCAGTTGATGTTACAACATCAATGGATAATTTATCAGTTGACAGACATCTATCAACTGATAATGCATCAACTGATAATTCTTTAATGGATAATCAACATTCTACATCAACGGTATCTAATTTAGGGGGAAGGTTTCAAAATCAATCTTCAATTTCGATCCATCATGAGTACAACAACAATTATAATGAAGCTTTTTCTTCAAGAAAGAATTTACCTCCACAAAGAAAATGGACAAAGAGTCATCCATTTGAGTTAATCATTGGAAATGCAGAAGATGGTGACAAAACAAGAAGTGCTACTCAAAATGAGTGTCTGTATAACAACTTCCTATCTAGAGAAGAACCTAAGAGAGTTGAAGATTCTCTAAAGGACTCTGATTAGGTATTAGCTATGCAAGATGAACTCAATCAATTTATTAGAAACAAAGTATGGAAGCTGGTGCCCAAAGAATAGACAGATCTGTAATTGGCACAAAATGGGTATTCAGGAACAAGATGGATGAACCTGGTACTGTGACTAGAAACAAGGAAATGCTTGTGGAAAATGGCTATTCACAAGAATAATGAACTGATTCTGATGAAACTTTTGCACCAGTTGCAAAATTGAAAGCAATCATAATTTTTCTAGCCTATGTTGCACGTTCTAATTTCACAATCTATTAGATGGATATGAAGAGTGCATTTTTAAATGGAGAATTAGAAGAAGAAGTCTATGTGGAACAACCTCCTGGTTTTGAAGATCTAAATTTCCCTGACTTTTCTACTCAAAGTACTCTATGGTTTGAAACAAGCACCAATGGCTAGTATGACACTTTATCTTAGTGTCTCATTGAGAGTCACTTCACAAGAGGTATTGTTGATAAAACTTTATTTCATAGAACTTTCAATGGCTCAATTATTCTTGTTCAAATTTATGTGGATGACATTATATTTGGCTCAACAGGTGAGGTACTTTGTAAAATTTTTGTTAAACTAATGCAAAGTAAGTATGAAATGAGCATGATGGGAGAACTTACCTACTTTCTTGGTTTACAAGTCAAACAAGTTAATGATGGTATTTTTATAAATCAAACAAAGTATATTCAAGACTTGTTGAAGAAATTTGACTTAAGTGAATGTTTTCTGCAAAAACCCTCATGGCCACTGCTACAAAATTTGAAGTTAATATTAAGGAAGTTAATGTGGAAATTTCAAGTTATATAGGCATGGTAGGCTCACTTTAATTTTATACTTAACTGTTAGTAGACCATATATAATATTTTCTACATGCTTGTGTGCTAGATTTCAAGTTGATCCTAGAGAATCTCATTTAAGAGAATTTTTAGATATCTCATGGGTACACCAAATTTAGGTATTTGGTACCCTAGAGATTCTGGTTTTGATCTAATAGGCTACTCAGATGCAGATTATACAGGTTGCAAAATAGATCGGAAAAGTCCAACATGTACTTGTCAATTTCTAGGAAACAAACTTGTATCATGGTTCAGTAAGAAGCAACACTCAATATCAACTTCAACTACAGAAGTTGAGTACATTGCTACTGGAAGTTGCTATGCACAAATATTATGGATGAGGAATCAATTATTTGTTTATGGGATCAAATGAACAAGATTCTTATTCTATGTGACAATACAAGTGCCATTGCCATACCTGAAAATCATGTGCAATATTCCAGAACCAATCACATTGACATAAAGTATCATTTCCTTTGAGAACATGTAATGAATGGTACATTTGAATTACATTTTGTCCTTAGTGAACAACAACTTGCAGACATTTTTACCAAGCCTCTAGATGCATCTACTTTTAATAGATTAGTTTGTGAGTTAGGTATGCTAAATTTTACTTAAAATTTTTAGTTGTCTACCAATTTATATTTTGTATTATGCATCCATTAATTATATTGATCTGTTGAATCCAAGTGATCAATTGATAAGTATATTAGTTATCAATAGATATTTTTCAGCCATCAATGGATATATTTTAGTCAACTGATAAAATATATGCCTATCGATGGATATTTTTTTCTCGACATATAATTACTCTGGTAATTATTTATCTATTAATAAATTATTTTACATCAATGGATGTGATTACCCATCGATGGTAATAGAATTTCATTCATTTCTGAACATCCATTAACTACTCTTTCAATTAGCCGTTGATACTCTAATTTATCCATCGACAATTACATACAAAGTCAATCGCTATTTAGAGTATGTCTATCTTCTTTTCAGACGATCATTTCTTTTAGTAAAATAATAAAATAAATTGAAGTGACTTATTTTCAGGTCATTTTATTCTTGAAAAATATAAATAACAGTTTCAATTCTTGTTTTATCTCACTTGTTATTTTTGCTTAACAATTTATTCTTTCTATTATTCTCTAAAGAACCCTAAGGAGATTTTCTTACTCTTTTTTTAGCTTTTCTCTAATCTTCTTTCTAAGAACAGAAATGGTACCATTGAAGAAGATTACAACATCTACGAGCAGAACAATTTTATAGCTTGCATGACTTTTGCTGATGCACTTGCAAATTTTCATCCACTAATGAGGTTCCTCAGTGAATGCAAACTCTCAAAGGAATTGGGTGAAGCACCAACCATTATTTGTGAACTTGTGGAGGAATTCTGGCAGTCTATAGGGGTATCCATGGATGGGAAAGGAATTTTCTATATTTGAAAAGGTAAACAGTATACTCTCAGTAGTGTTATTATTTCTGAATATCTTAATTTGTCTCCTAATAACTGTGAGGCTTTGCCTAAAGATGATGAAATTAAGAATATGTTATTTGTTATTAATTATGCTATTTCTAAACGTAGTTTAGGAGAAATAGTTAGAAAGAATCTAAGAAAAGAGTGGAGCTATTTCTTTGATGCCATAATTAAAGTATTTTCTGGAAAAATAAGCAATTTTAATGCTACTACTACCAGTATGCAACAAGTTGCTTATAGTATCCTATTTGATAAGTACTTTGGTCTTGTCACGCTGCTCCTAAATAAATTAATTTTTAAATTAGGAAACAAAGAATCTAGGAATGAACACATATATTTTGCTAGATTCATTATGCTTTTTATTAAAAATGCTCTTGGGGAAATTGAGATTACAGGTACAACTGAAACTCTGGAGCCCTGGATGCAGAACAAAAGGGTCTTTAAGGATTTGGTGAGAATCAACTTACATCCTAAGTTGTGCCACACCTATCCTCCATTTGTTGAGGTATTTCTCAAAACTCACAACATTCCTTTTACTCACATAGAGATCCCACTTTCTTTGTCTTCTGTAACAATGAAGAGAGTTGGAATTTCCCTCATTTCTCCTACCCAAGTTACACAACCTTCAAAATCCAAATCTAAGAAAACCACCTCAACAGCTTCTAAACAAACTGTTGTTATAAATTTCAGAAAAAGAAAATCAATTGTGGTGAGTGTGAAGGTGATTGATGAAGGTGAGGGAACAGACCAACATCAAGAAAGCCATAAGGATAAGGTTTGAGAGAGTGAGATTAACCAGCCAACCTCCAGTCCAATCTCTCAAAAGATTGAGACTATGATAAAGGAATTGAACACACCATTAGCTACATCTTCTCAACAAGGTGTATTTATTGAAAAGAGGTCTCAACCAGGACCACCTGTTGGGGGACAAGGGACAAAAAAAATTTCAAGCCTTTCAAAGGAGAAAAAAGAATAGAGTAGATGCACAAGGGGCACACACACTTGCAATTTTAAATGAAAGTTTAATGGAGCCTTCAGCTTATTCCCTTGACATGTCTTAGGCAAATGCTGAGACACATCCCCATTCTTTATCTTTTCCATTCCCTCAATCATCATCTAAGTCTATTTCTTCAGAAACTTTGATGATTGAAAATATCAATGTATTAAATTCACCCTCTTTATAACTCAGGATGGAGCCAATACTCGCACATGACTCACCAAATAAGGGTAAAACCTCGGTTGAGCAGGATAAAAATGTTTCAAACCAAAATTGTCCTAAGTCAATGGATATTTCACCAACTGATAATATCCAACATCCATTGACTACTACTCTTCCATCGATGCATATCTTCACATCCATCGACGAGATTAAATCAACAGATATGCAGCAATCGATGGATAATCCTCATCCATCGATTGACACCACTTTACCCATAGATGACACATCTATTGAGATTACATAAATACTTCTAGGATTGAGTGGAGTGGGTGAGGAGTGTGACATGCAGGATTTGCATATCCTGGCAAAAACAGAGAATGAAAGTGAGAGGCCATCAACTTCTTTTGAGGTGGTAAAAGGAGAGAGTGTGAGAAATGAGAGTTCTACCTTAGTAGGTGATGAAAAAGGAGAGGAGGGAGATGTGAGAATCTAGGATACGATCCTGATGCAAAAACAGATAGAAGAGAGTGAGAGACAAAAGATTAAAGAGAAATCTATTTCACCAACTCATGAAGCATCAACTTCTAAATCTGAGCTATTTGCAGCAGAACTCACCCAGGAGTTGGGGTTGGAGTTAGGGGGAGATGGAGAGACTAGAGTTTCTACAACATTTGCAGATTCCCATATGGTGGATGATGATGATGAAATTGATGTAAACCTAGATGCTAATACTTTTCAACATGTTGATCCTCATTATCAGAAATTGGCAACAACCACAAACAAAGAGGCTGAGAAAATCTTGGGGATACTATAGATAGAGGAGTAGTTTAGAAACTGGAATGAAAGATTGTCAGACTTTCAGTTTGATGAGAATGTTGATACATTAGAGCCAATCAGGAGAGATGATGATACAACATTGGTTGATACTGAGAAGGAGATTGTAAATCAGTATAGAAGATCAATGGTTTAGGTTGAAGGTTAGGACCCTGTCCAAAGAAGAATTCTAAATTTCTACAAGGACAACCTTAAGTTCCAAAAGATGCACATCACATGAACTAAAAGAGCATTGAAGAGCATTATAGATGATCTTGATTCCAACAACACTCACTATGACTCCTACATTGATTCAAGACTCAATCTTACAACAATGTACAGAATCAAACAAAGAGTAGACACAAAGTCTACTGTAAAGGGAAAGGTGAAAGTTTTACAGAAGAGGATGACATATATAGAGAGGATTATGCAGCTAATTCTTAGAAATCAAGATACTCAAGTTAAACTGCTTGACAAACTTCTACAAACTCCTGTAGCTTCTCAATCCCTAGCTTTGATTGATGATAACAAAAATGTGGAGACGGATGGTAGTGATGCTGAATTAAGAAATGAGGTAGATGTTATTTTAAAGGAAACTCAAAATGTTTTATATAAAGAGAAAAATGATGCAGACACGAAGGAGGAAGTGAGAAGGAAGAAGGCTGAAATTGTGAAGAATTTGATGCATTGGCTAGTAAAATAAAGCCATAGATGCTGAGAAGACTATTGAAATCTTTACTACTATTTAATTGCCAATAAAGTCAATTTCTGAGATTGTGGTTGCTGGATCCTCAAAATCCCATGAAACTGGAGAGATAAGGGTGAAAGAAAGTAGCTCACAACCTAGTGATAGAAAAGGAAAAAGAATCTTAATTTAAGAAGAAAAGAAGAAAAATTCTATCAGAGGCAGTGGTGAGAAACATATGAAGAGTGCAATTACAAATGGCATTCTTGATAGAGAAAAAGAAATTAAGAATGGGAAGAAATTGGCCATGCAACTTTAAATGGAGTATGATCTTGAACATCAACAGATTCTGGAAGAAAGAAAGAAATATCTTGAGAAGAATTCAAGGACAAAGCAAAGAGCTAATAAATCTTCAAAGTTTGGAAAAACAAAGAGGAAGCTAGATGTTGATGAATCTCGATTGGCCGAGGAGAAAATGTCAAAGAAGACAAAGGCTCAAGACTCTGCAAGTGACCAACCAAGGGAAATAAAACTATTCCAATCTAAGACAAGCAATTATGTTCTAATCAAGTCGCGATGACTAATTGCTTCTAAAGGTCAAAAAAGGAAGGATATAGACCTCCTTCATGTTAAATATGAGGATGTCACACATCTTACCTTTACTTTTCAACAAGTCATGGAGCATGACTATGCTACTCTGTGAAAAATTTATACTCTACTCAACAAGAATTATTACTTAACTGAAGGACTTGCCAAAGATATTTTGAGGAGAATGACTCACATGAGAGAGGCTCTAATTCAAGAAGAACAGGATGATAAAATAAAAATCTGGAAGGGAAGAAAGTTGTTCATGAACCTTTCTATATGATGCTCTACACTGACAAGAATGGCAATGAAAGGTGTATTGATATTTGCGAGGAGATCAGTAAAATGCCAAACCTCGAGCTAAATTTCTTGGCAAGTCAATTGGACTAAAATGTTGAGGATGAGAAGATACTAAATAGGCCAATTTATAGACAAATGAAAGAAAATGAAGACAGGGAGCTTGAGGAGTCAAGGAAAAGAGGAAGGAGGAGATAATTCGTCAAACTCATCAAGAACTTCTAAAATTCTCCTGTTACTGGTACTTGAAAATTTGTCTTATATTTTACAACTATCAATTTATGATTCATACTGTATTGGTAAATGTTAAGGGGTTTTGTTATCATCAACTCAGATTTATGTGTATTTCTGATAAACATAAATAAGGAGAGATTGTTAGAAATCATGTAATTCGATGATAACAATTTACTTATATTCATAAATTTGATGTAACAATTTGTAACTAGTCGATGGATATAAGTCATATAAATATCCATTGATTAGGGAACCATTTATCAGTTAAAATATTTATTAATCAACTGATAAATTGGTTAGTAGTAGTTGATCTAGAATTCTATTTATTATCAGTTGATTGTAATAATTCGATGGATGTTCTTCGAACTGTGAACTGATTTTTATTGGCTTTGCTTGATAGCTCTTCAACGGATATGAAAGATGGCTGGCAAATTATAAATATTCTAATTCAGAATTCTCATAAATAAAGTGATCAACAGTTAAAGAGTCAATGGATATCAGTCAATGGATGTTGGTTGATTGATGCCAGTCAACAAAGTCAAATCATTGAATCCTCATCAATGGA
Organism: Oenanthe sinensis; assembly: GCA_028671895.1. NCBI lineage: Eukaryota > Viridiplantae > Streptophyta > Magnoliopsida > Apiales > Apiaceae > Oenanthe > Oenanthe sinensis. The sequence continues at coordinate 26,263,891 of CM053813.1, read as the reverse complement.
TGAATCTGTCAAGGCAATCAACGGATAAAAGAGTAATCGATGGATAAGGGAATCAATGGCTATTCAAATATTCATTGATATATCAATTAATCAATGGATAACCTATCTTTCGATGGATAAGTAAAGAAGAATTCATTGATAAGTTTTACAATAATTATCAATTGATCAAAGTTTTCCAAAATAGTTAAAGACAAAAGGAATGGAATCTTTGCAAAAATTTGAATCAATGGAGGATAGTTTTGTCAGGACTGTGTAGTCTTTCAAGAAACAGTCTTCAAGGAAAAGAACAAGACAAAGACTTTTTCAAAATAAGGCAAAGACCTAGGAAGACTGTGAAAGAAGCTACATTCTATTTTAGTGTAAACATTGTAAAATGCAATTTTAATTTTTATCAGTTGATAGAAAATAGAAGTATAAAATGAACTACTCTATATAGTTTAGTAGTTCATTGTAAAAGTGTAGAAGTTGAGAATAAAAATACAAGAAAAGCATAATAAAGAATAGGAATCATTAGTAGTGCTTTTCTGTGTTCATTTTACATTTGTAAGTAGCTTAGTTTTTAGACCAAGGTTATTAGAAAGCAAAAATATTCACTAATGGAAAACCAATTAATTAGTAATTTTTAAAGAACTTTTTTTAAGTATTTAGTTTAGTTCTCTTTTGTAATCTTTTTTAGTTTTCTATCTCAAACACTCAAACAATTTTTGAATGCGAACTCGTAAATCCGCAAGAATTTGATATAATTCTTAAGTTTGTATTTAACCCTCTTTCTACAAATATATTATTAAGTACTAAGGGTAAATAACAACCGGAATCAAACACCCGATATCGAATGTCACGTATGACGTTACGTATGTCTTGACTAGAAAAACCAAGATTTTCCACATCCCTACATGTCTCACTAAGCACTTTCATCACTTTCGAAGTCTCGATGCCCGATTTGTTAAACAACTCAATCAACGATAGGGTGATCGGACCTATGTTACACGACCTTTGCATGAATTGTACTTTATCTAGTGTCACCATAGCATGGTTGTGTTGTAAATCCACCACAACGGCTTCCTATTTATTCGTCTTCACCCTATGAGCTTGACAACTCGTTCGACTAATAAAATCTCTATTCCTTTTTGGATTTATCCCCTCTCCAATTTCCGATGACTTTGAACCAAGTCTACCACCCTTCTGACAAATATATAAACGCGATGATATTTGATTATTTCTTAAATGTCGATGCGTAGTTCTAATTATTATCTCAAACCCAATACTACGCCCATAATCCTTATATAATTTCTCCGCCTCCTCTAATGTATTGAATACCATACTTTAGGGTTTCGTGACACAAACGCAGCGGAATAAACGCGAAAAATAAATCAAAATAGCGAAACCCTCCGCAGGATCCATGCGAAAACAAAAACTATTCTATCCATTGCGTTTTCGCATGGATCCTGCGGAGGGTTTCGCTATTTTGATTTATTTTTCGCGTTTATTCCGCTGCGTTTGTGTCAAGAAACCCTACAATGGCATCAGAGCTACTTGCGAAACGTTTTAATTCGGTTATGTGCTTAACAGTTTTTGATATATAAGCATGTATGCGATCTATCATGATTTTATATTGATATAATATGTATATGTTTATATATATTATGAATATATGATATTCATATGATGTATAATCATGTGATGATTATGTGTGTTGATGTATGTATATGATACATGTTTGTTCTTATTATGAGAATCGTATTCGATACGAATTCTGAAACGGCTGCCGTTGATTTTCTGAAATCTGTGTCCATTGTCCGATTTTCGCAAACGATATGTGTTTTCTGACTGGAATGGGGTCACTAAGCAATACTGACAAGTCAGCTCTGCGTCTGTAAGCCATTAGATGTCGTTACAGCCTCCAAAACGGTGATTTATGATTTTCTGAAAATTATTTGATTTTCTAAAATTTTCAGTATATGTATGTATATATTATGAATATATGATATTCATGTAATGTATAATCATATGATGATTGTATGTATCTCTGTATATGTATATATGATATATGCTTGTTTTTGTTATGAGAATTGTATATGATACGATTTCTGAAACACCGTCAGATTTGGAGAAATCTGACTGCTGTATCCGATTTTCGTAAACAATATGTGTTTTCTGACTGAAATCGGGCCAATAAACAAAACTGATAGCTATGCTATCACCGACGGGTCTGTAAGGCGTTTGACGTCGTTAAGGGCCTCGAAATAGCGATTTATTGTCTTCAGAAATCCGTTTTTAATTTTCTGAAATTTCGAAATTTGTTATATATGATTATATGATATGATTATATAATATGAGATATATTATATGTGTTATATGATAGCATGGTGGATGGTTATGGCCTAAAGACCCATAGGATAGTGGTTTTGATTTATGGTTTTGGTTTCTAAATACGACTTGCATGTCGTTTATTCATTGTAATTTAATTATCTTGAATGTAACTCGAGTTCTTCTTGTAATTTCATTAGAATAGTTTTATTTTTATTATTCAATGTAATTATCAATGAAGACTTGCAAGTAAGGAGGCGATCCAAAAGGGGATGATGGAGCAATGAAGAAAGAAGACATGTAATAGATAGTATTTTTAAAACCACCATAGACTGACATTAATATTTCCATTAGCTTAGAAATATCATATAGGATGGGGCCATAACCAAACACGTTTAATTTATGCACATTACATATATGTATATGATTGCATGTATTGGTATGTATGCGTAGATATAATTGAGATGCATGCTTAATATTGATTAATCATGTATGTATTAGATACGACACCCATGCCATGTTTGCTTAAACAAGATAAAATCTGTAATGATTCAAGATTTTAAAATTAATAAACGATCATGAGATTCTTGTGTTTATGAAATATGGATTTTTAAAACACGGAATTAAATATGGATTTTTGATATCTATAATTGGGATTTTCTGACAAAAGCGGATATGCGTATTCGTAAGGCTGATGGGTTTTAAGTGTGACCATTGGTATCTTCCATCTACCTGGGAAATGAACAATTTAAGATGTCGATTTGAAATATTTGGTTCAAGGAAAAATTGAGGATCTCTTTATGATGTGATCATGATCGTTATAAATTTTCTAAAACCCCTTAACAAAATATTAAGTTTTACTCGGATGCTTTCCAATGAATGAACACTCATCGAATCCTAGATCGATAAGGGGAAGGACTGTCAGTGGCAGGGGACTCCTATCTATCGTGGTGAGATGTGACGAATATAAACGGTTATATTCGGCCGTTGTATCATTGGGTCTAACTTAACTGAGTCGTCATAATAAGTGAAAATAAACGGTTATATTCAACTATTATGAACTTAGAAGCATAGAGTTTGGTTAAAAGTCTATTAGATAGATAAGATCAATCGTTGTTCACCAAACTATCCAAGAATTATATATGATATAATTGGCAACTGTTGTCTACCTAAATAATCATTTTCTAAGGACTTCCAGTGGTTGACTTAGGACATGACGAAATATGGATCTTGGCTCACTAGAATGAATTATGGGATATACTTTCCAAATTAATAGTAAGGGCTATTAGTTTGATAAAAATAGTGGGAGGTATATGATGATATACCATAATCACTTAAACATAATTAATATTAAATTTGCAATCTAGTTTATTTTATGCACTTTAATATTGTAGATATCAAATGATAAACACAAACAACTTCTCTATGCGATCAGTTCTTGAGAAGGACAAGTTGACGAGAATATATTTCCTTGACTGACATAGGAGCTTGAGGATCGTCCTCGGGCACCACGATATTAGTCAAATCTCTTCCCCTGCTCTTAAAGTTGAGAATGTAACATGTGCAAATCATAGTGCTTATTGGAAGCAAATTGATGTTGCGACTGATGTTTCATGTCTCATGCTCGCAAATATATGTGCTGAGCTTAAGAAGCAATACAAGCATATAGATGCTTATGAAACGATTGAGCACAAGATATATTTGAAAGGGCACTATACACTTACAAGTAGGGAGAGTGAGACCCGGTTACACCACATGTTCTAAAGATTATAGGGTATAATGAATACCATTGATATTTTGGGTTTCCAGATTGGTCTGGAGACAGTTAGATTTGATCTTACAATCTTCGGACAAATATTATTCTTATTTTGTTATGAATAATAAAGTAAATAAGATTGGTAAAACACCCATTGAGTTGCTAAGCATGTTGAGAACTGCTGAAAGTAATATGATAAATGCATGAACTACTACTATATTGATAGTAAACATAGGGAATGCAAAAGGGAAAGGAAAATGGAAAGGCAAGGAGAAGATTTGATCTAGTTCCGTTGTCAAACCAAAGTCCAATCCCTAAAGCAGACTCTAAAGTCTGAATGAGGTGTTGATAAAGAAGACGATTGTCACTTCTGTGGAAAGTTGGGAGACTGGAAATTAAACTGTCATGCTTAATTGGGAGATTGGAAGATGATGATCAATAAGGGTCAAGCTTAAGGTATCGGGTTGGAATTGGAGTAAATATAGTTGCTCTGGTTCGAGGAACTCGTTACTTAATTTTTGGCCTATAAGGAAAATTTAGAACTTAATAATTGTTATAGCGTGCTTGCAATTGGCAGAGACATTATTTCACTTTCTTGTTTGGACAAGAAAGGCTTTTTCATTTTATAACAATAGTTGTTTATTCTATTTTGATGATGAGCCTTATAATGTTGCACATCTAATTAACAATTTATATGTTCTAATGTGACTCAAATCAAATATTACCTTTGGCACTGTTGTTAAGGCCGTATTAATAAGAAATGCATTTTCAGAATACATAAGGATGCATTCATGGATAAGTTTGATTATGAATCATACAAAAGGATGCGAATCTTGGTTTATTTGGTAAAATGACTAAAGCTCCTTTTACCGGACATGGTGAAGGGATCATTGAATGGGTATGACTTATACATAGTGATGTATGTGGTCATATGTGTACGATGACAAAAGGTAGATTTTATTAACTTCATAAAATTTACTAATTATTTTAGTAGATACGGATATATGTATCTTTTGAAGAACTAATCCGAATCATTTGAAAAGTTCAAAGACTATAAAGATGAAGTAGAAAATATCAAAGAAAAGTTTTTTTTGATAGGAGAGATCACACCTTGTTGGACATGGTGCGATCAATGTTGAGTCAATGAATCTTCCAATTAGTTTCTGGGGTTGCACCCTGGAAACGGCTCCACATACACTTAACTGTGTTCCTACTAAATTGGATCAAAAGACTCCTTATGAGATATGGACTGAGAAACGTCACAGCATGTCATTTATGAAAATTTGGGGATGTGAAGCGTTTGTGAAACGGCTAATCTATGACAAGCTAGGACCAAAATCAGATAAATGTAATTTTGTGGAATACCCAACTGAAGCAAGGGGTTATTCTTTCTATAATCCTTCCGAGAATAAAGTGTTTGTTGCTCGAACTGCTGAGAGACAGTGGGAGGATAATAGATCTCAATGAAGTTTGAGACCCACATGATAATGTTGAACCAATGGAGGAACCTGAGCAGAATATACAAGAAAATTAATACTGCTCAAGAAACACAGGTATTCGTAGGTCTAGTAGGATTCGCCATGAGCTCGAGAGATAATATGGATTTCTCTTGACTCAAGATGGTGATGTGATGCTTATGGATGAAGATGAGCCTCTCACCTACCAAGATGCTATGAACACTCCAGATTCTAAGAGATGGCTGGATGCTATTAAATCTGAGATGGAATCCATGTATACTAATCAAGTATGGACTTTGGTTGATCCACCTGAAGGGGTAAAACCTATAGGGTGCAAGTGGGTTTTCAAGAAGAAGTCCGACATGGATGCTAATGTACAGACCTATAAGGCACGATTGGTGGCAAAAGGTTTCAAGAAAATTCATGGTATTGACTATGATGAGACCTTTTCACCAGTTGTTATGGTCATGTCCATCAGGATTTTGCTTGCTATAGCTGCTTACTATGACTATGAAATTTGGCAAATGGATGTCAAAATCGCTTTCTTAAATGAGAGCCTTGAAGAAGATATGGATGTGTACATGACACATCCTAAGGGTTTTGTTGATCTAAAGGATGCTGGAAATGTATGTAAGTTGCGTCGATCCATTTATGGATTAAAGCAGGCCTTGAGGAGATGGAACATTTGTTTTCATGAAACAGTCAAAAAGAGTTTGACTTTATTAAGAATGAAGATGAAACTTGTGTTTACAAGAAGTTTAGTGGGAGCCATGTGGCATTCCTAGTATTATATGTTGATGATATATTACTAATAGGGAATGACATTCCTTCTCTACAGACTGTGAAGACTTGGTTGAGAAATAATTTCTCAATGAAAGACTTAGGCGATGTGACATATATATTAGGGATCGAGATCTATAGAGATAGATCAAGGTGATTGATCGGCCTAATTTAGAGTACATACATTGACAAAGTTTTGCATCGATTTCAAATGCAAAGAGACTAAAATGGATATGTCCCAATGTCTCATGAGATAGTGATCTCAAAATAAAATTTGTCCTAAATCATTGGATGATAGGGACTGCATGAGTAAAATTCCATATGCGTCAGCAATTGGTTTTATAATGTATGCAATGATATGTACTTGTCCCGATGTCTCGTATACTTTAACCATGATGAGTAGATACCGATCTAATTCAGGTGAAGGTCACTGGACGACAGTCAAGAATATTCTTAAGTACTTAAAGAGGACTAAAGATTCATTCTTGTTATATGGAGGAGATGTGAAGCTAGTTGTAAGAGGTTTCAGTGATACTGGTTTCTAGACAGATAACGATAATTTAATGTTTCTGTCTGGCTTTGTGTTTTATTGAGATGTTGTATGCTGGAATGGTTCACAGCAAAGACAATTGTTGATTTTACAATAGAACCTGAGTATATTGATGCTTGTGAAGCAGCCAAGGAGGCTGTTTGGGCATGTACTTAGGAGATATCACCTAATTAATGAGATTAATGATCAAGGAGATATACATATATGTAAAGTGTATACTAATAATAATATTGCAGACACACTGACTAAGACTTTGTCGCAGCAGAAGCACGAAAGTCACACTAGTTCCATGAGTATTGGATACTTGGGTAATTGGCTCTAGTGCAAGTGGGAGATTGTTAGTAATTGTGCTCTAGAGACAGTACTTTTTATATTTTAAGGAAAATATTTATTATTAAAGATTATGTTTTATTGATTATTATTTATTTATTATGTTTTATTTACTGCGTAATAAATTGAAAGCATAATAAATGTCCTTGAAATTTTGATACGTATTATATATCTTTTAAGTATGTGACTTAAAAATGAGATTATATGAATAGTATCTTATTCCTAAAATTCCCTAGTCGAGTATTATTATTTAAGGACAATAATAATGCACAAAGACTAGTATGTTTCTTGACAGATGACCACATCTCATTGGTCATAGGTATGGGGATACTAAAGTCAAGAACATAAGTGCATGTATCAATGCATGGCACTGGAATGACCCGCCGTGAGATTCTACATGTTAAGTAAGTGTCATAAGTAATTCACACTGTGATAATGGTGTAATGATCCTTAGACCTGAAATCATTATATTTCTATACGAGAATTAATATACTTTGATTACATTAAAAGTTACCTTTGACCGGGTGATGATAAAAGTGGATATTGGGTATATTATGAATCGTATGAGAAATATGAATGATCTAGATGAGATTTAATCCTCCTAATTTTAGGAGTGATATTATTGGCCTCTTGTTTGAGTGAGACTATGAAATGCACGGCCGTGCTCAAATGTTGATTTGATTTTAATAGTCTACTCATCGATCAAGAAAATAAAGATTAAATTATGAAGAGGATGACACGAGACATGCCTTGAGTTTAATCTATAATATCAAGATTAAAGGGATTATATTACATGGAACATTATTCACGAAAGGCTTAATCGAATCACCGATTTATTATTATTACTTGGGTAGCAATGATGTATTACTAGATGCCGCTCATTGTTTACAATTTTAATTAGATATTAAAATTGTTGCCAACGTAATAATAACCTACAGGGTCACACACAAAGAACGCTTGAAGAAGAAATAATTTAAATTAAATAAGTAATTTATTTTATTTATGATATTAATTAAGTATGACTTAATTAATTATATAAATAGAATAAATGAATTACTTAAACTAATTCCAAAATTAATAATTAATTAATTAAGTGAGACTTAATTAAATAATTTAGAATTTTGGATTAGTATTAATTATAATTGGATTATAATTAGAAAACTTATTACTCTCTCTATATAATCTCTTTATGGGCTGATTTAATAATATAGAGATTTTACAAAAACCCTAGCCGCTCTGAGAGAGGAGGAAGATAGAGAGAGAAGAAGTTTTCGGGTGCTAGTACACATCAATCCTTCATGAAAAGTGTTCGTGTGGATACCGTAGAGCGTAGATCGCGAGAGCGGGATACGTGGTGATTAAACAAGCTTTGGACCTCCATTAATCTTCCATTAATGAACTGTTAAAGCTTCTAAAGGTATTTATTCTTTATCTCCGAATTAAATCTTTTGTTTTCGCATGGATCCTGCGGAGGGTTTCGCTATTTTGATTTATTTTTCGCGTTTATTCTGCTGCGTTTGTGTCAAGAAATCCTACAATAAAATCATAACAATTTTTTAAACTTGTATTATGATCGACATCATAATCACCATCACCATCACTTTGTACATACACCTTTTCTTTACCCATTCCATCATCATCTTTTCCCCCCCCCACAGAGAATCATAATATTATTTTGAAGCCATATTATAATCATCATCATTATCACCAATATTATTATCATTACTAACATTTTCCCCCCACATGCTCATAACTATCAACATCTAGTATTTCAACAATATCAAGCTTACGATAAACTGGTTTTTTTCTAATGGGTGTAACATAGTTAAAATCATTGTGGTCATTAGAAGAACTGAAATCATGAAATAAATGAGAAGCCATAAAGTGAGGATAATTAACCTTGATTTTTTTTATCTTCAAAACTGGGCAGAAACTTCATAATATGAATTTTCGTTATAACAAAAGACCTGCAGCTTTTGGGTTTTTTTAGGGGAACATATCTGTAATGTTTCATTGCGGATTGCCGCAATGTTTCATTGCGGATTGTCGTAATGAAACATTGCTGAAGTATTAAATGACCCTGCCCCACTTGCCCAACCCACCCACCGACCGAATATTTAATAAATGATGAATTAACAATGATTCATTGCGACTTCCATTATTATTACTACATGAGTTTCTTGTAAGTACTCTCTAATATAATGGTGATAATAAACATCCACTATTATTATTACTCCATGAGTTTCTTGTAAGTACTCTCTAATATAATTGTATTATAGTGATGTTACCGAATATTAAAAGGAAAATTACTAAAAATGTAACAAAGTCCTTTATTTATATTAAAATATTATAATAAACTATTTTCCTCAATAAAATTTAAATAGAATAATATTTTAATAATGAAATATATTTTATAGTGAACTATTAGGACAATATTTTTTTTTATTAAATAATAAAATATATTATTTCCCTCCATAAAATTGGAATGAAATTATAATTTAATATATATTAGATTTTTTAATAAATTAATATATTAATTTATTAAAAAAATATATTAATAAAATAAAAATATTAGTAATAACAAAACCACATTGGATTCACTATATAAAAATTATTTTAAAAATAGAGTAATGTGTTTTCCCAGTTGCACAAGTAGAAGGGGGGTTGAATACTTGTGTGTTTTTTCTGCCTGTTTTAAAACCTACTCGATATGAATTAAGAACAAAGATCAAACACAAAGATATGAATAAGTACTGTTTGTATTATTGATGATTAAATACAAATCTCTCATAGGGTGTACACAAACCCTAGCAGCTTCTCTGTGATTATCACAACAACTCTCTCTATCTCTATGCTCTCACAAAAATATCACTCAGACAAGTTATGCTACGACTTCCACATTTTTACAATTAGGTTACATAGAGTTTATATAGAGAGCTACCTATCAACTAATAACAGAAAGATAAATTATAATAGGAATATAATTCCTAATTATTAGTTGACAGTTTCCTTCTAGAATTCTCTTTCTTTCTCATAGCATATCTGCAATATATTTATCTTGATCTTCGAACACTTTCCATTCCTGTGATCTTTTTCCAAGTTTAACTTTAACTGTATAGACTCTGAAACGTTCAGACTCTGATGATCTTCAGACTCTGATCATATATAGACTCTGATAGATCATAGACTCTAATAGTCTATAGACTCTGATCATCTTCCAGACTCTGATCTTCATGCAGACTCAGGTTTCACTTTCTACAGAAATTCTTCTAAGTACAAGTAACATGAATGTTGACTATCTAGACTCTGATTATACATTTCAGAGACTAGAAAGACTTATTACAAATAAACTAAGCTAGACCCTGTTCTAACATTTTGTACATCATCAAATGAATATATTCCTAACAATCTCCCCATATTTATGCTTTATAAAATGTAAGCATAAATCCAGGTGTTATGATGTCAAAACTAAAGAATAAAACTATCAATCTAGAACAGTATAAAAGAATTTTAAAGGAAAAAGAATTACTTCTCATTTAATCTTCTCAAAGGCTGGATTGTTATACAAAAATGAATTCAGCATATTTTCCTCCACAATTGCCAGAGCTTCACCAACAAATTTCTTCAACTTCTTCATTTCTTCACTTGAGCATTTGATTTGACAGTAAGCTGCTCTCAGATCATTTGCATTGCTTTCTTGATCTTTTAAGTCCTTCAATATTAGAACACTAACTTTCCCACTCATAGGCTGAAACCCAAAGTAATGACCCACACCTTCTTGAAATTTAATATGTTTTTCTTCCAATGACATGACTTGATCATTTCCCTCAGTATCAACATATTTTAAAGAAAATTTGCCCATCTGTCGATTTGCCTGTCTGTACAAAGTCAGCTTTCTGTCAATCTCTTTGAACCATTTGTGAGTGATAGCCTCTTTACTCTTATTTACTTCATATGCAATCTGTAAGAGAAATCTAATGTACTGTAATTCCTCAGCCTGTTTGAAAAAGATAAAATTTGATTGGCTAATCCATCTAACTGATCCACCTTCTAAGAAGTAAACCAGCATCTCATTTTTCACCTTTTCTGTGCCTCTCTGTCCTTCTTGCATCTTTCTTTCATAGACATTATAAACAATTTGAGCAGACAGCACCTTGTTTAAATGCTTCTGTGTGATCTTCTCAAACTGCCTATCTGTCAGGGATTGAGGATTCCTGGTTAGAGTGGATGTTCTGTCAATGTCAGATTCTTCAAAACCTCCAAGACCTGTCTTCTTTTTAACTCTAAGTTGCAGATTTGACTGGCTGCACTTCCAGTATGAAGGTTCTTGAGTTTGATCAGAGTCTGACTTCTTTCTTTGCTTATCAGAGTCTGACTTAGACTCTGTTTTCCCATGTCTAGTCCCTGACTGATGTGTTTGAGTTTTTGCTACTCCAGATTGCTTTTGTTGCAAATCATTAAGACCCCTAGGACCATGAGAACTATCACCAGTTTCATCATCATTACCATCTCTCCTCCTTTTAACTCCCTTTGATTTATCTTTGCAACCATCATCCTTATTTCTCCTGGAGGATTTACCTTTCTTCTCCCCCTTTTTGACATCATCATTACTGGCGACAGGCAAAAGAATCTGTTCAAGAACTGTGGAGATATTGGCTTATGCTGCAATGACTGAATCAACCTTGGAGGTCAAATTAGAGACTGTAGTTTGAAGATTGGCTTGAGTGGTAGTGATAGAAGCAATAGCATCCTTGAAAGTAACTTCTTTGGATAATTGAAGGGAGTGAATTCTGTCAAATCTGGTACTGAGCAGAGAAGTAGCATTATCAATACCAGTGAGTTTGGTTTGAATATGAGAAATATCTTTGACCACACCAGCTAATTGAGCAGCAACAGTCTCTGTCTTAGTCTTAACGTCTCTATCTAGGGCTTGATCTTCTTCACCAGGATAGTGACCATGTTCCTGTATAAAGGACTTTTTCTGAAAAGCTGGAAGTCTCTCAGATTGATGAATGGCTATAATACAAGCAAAAGAATATTTATCAGTTATGCCTCTTGTTTGTGCAGACTCCCAAGACTGAGGAAACACCTGATCAAAATAGACAAAAGAAGGGTTAATTGGAGTATCATCTTCAGAAGAGTATTCCTCAGCAACAGGCTCAAGCTTTGTGATTGGAGGTGTAGACTCTGGTGGTGGTGTAGACTCTGAAACTGCAAACGGGACTATAGACCCTGACTCCTCCTGAGAGTGATCAGAGAATGTAGACTCTGGAAGTCTAGCCCTTATAGGCATGATCAAAAGTGGTTCTACTGACTTCAATGTTGCAGCCTCAGTTAAAATGACAGGGTTATCCACCAAAGCCTCCATGACTCTATCTGCTCTCCTTGCTAGAGAATCCACCAGATGAAGTTGTGGTCTCTGTGTAAATGACTTTTGAGCAGCAAGAGCCTCCTCCTTTTTGCCAATCTGCACAATCAATAAAAGTGACATTTCATCCATCCCCTGCTCCAACTCATTAGACCAACTATTTAGAAAATCTTGATCCCAATAAGTAAAGCTAGGTTCAGGATACCCAAATCTCTCATTCTCACAGTGGGGTTGGACACCCACTTTCTCAATCTCACTCAGGCTCTCTACAGCCTTTTCTACCTCTCCTTTTGCCCGGACCAGTGCCAGTCTCTCAGATATTTTTCCACTCATTTTGGAGGGTGCACTCAAGAATCTTACAGAAGAGGTGTTGAGAGAGAATAATTGTGCTTCAATACCTGAACCACCTTGATGGAGGGGAACCCCTTCATATGTCTGAAGGCTAGGGGTTTCCACCAAGGGGTGAGCAGCAACAGATTCTGAACCCTTACAAGCATCTTCTTTCTTTTCAGAGTCTGTTGGCTCCAGTATTCCAGTCTCAGGGTCTACTCTAGACTCTGACTGCTTCAGTATGACTTCATTAGAAGCCAGAGTCTGAGTGTCACCATCTTTGACTGTTTATGCATGAGACTCCCCCTCAAGGTGGATAGACTCTGATAGAATAAATTGAAAAATTTCTTCATGAGCATCCATCAGAGTCTGTCCTCCCATATCACTAGGGTTCTCATCAGCTCTTTGGTGAGTTATAAAGGAGGGCCTTACAGCATACTCCTCTGCCCCACTATCACCCAACCTCTGACTAGGTGGTTCTTGTGTGGGTGAGGCAGACTGAGCATCTTTATCAGTAGTCACCACTGGTGCACTAGTCCCATCCTCCAACTGCCTGTCATCACCTGCTACCTCTTGTGGTCTACCAAGGTTAATGAATCCACGTGTCCATTGAGAAAGATCCTGGCATGGAGTGCATTGATGGCCTGGGCAAAAGTCATGTGAAAGGAATCCTGCAGTTCCCTTGCAAGCTTCTGATAATATGAGCCCTTAAGTTGATCCAATCTACTTTCATAGGTTGGATAGATGTATTTGTTGGACAAGAAAATCAACCACCTTCCTTGAAAAAGGCTGAATAGTAGAAATCCAATCAATAGCTGTCTTGTAGGTAATCCCTTGATCCCAAATTGCTTCATAGTCAAAAACTGGTTGCTCAATCTCAGTTTCCAACTCAGCAACAGACTCTAATTCTCTCCTTTTGTAGATCTTAAGCTTTTTAGGCTTCTTTGTGATTTGCTGTTCAGAGTCTGGCACACCCAGTGCTTTGAGAACTTCAGTTGTCCTGCCTTCTATGAGCCCAGCTGCTTTTTCTTGGAATGAAGAGTTGAAGAGGTAGCTGTATAGAGATTTGACCACATCCTGTGCAGACATTTATAGCTCATGTTCCATTCTCTTCCTTAGGGCTTCATAGGTTGAAAGAAAATCCAAGACTTGAGATTTAGTCTGATGTTGCTCTAGATCTTCAACTGATTCCACCAAAGGATATAAGAATAGCAGTGCCTCATCACTTGGAGTAATGATTTCATCAATTAGACTTGAGGCTGCATCCAATGGCATTCCTTCCCAAAATGTGTCATGATCAGAGTCTAAAGGCAGTCTAGACTCTGACTCAACATTAGACTCTGGTTCAGGTGTTTTCTTGCTTTCAGAGTCTGGCTCTGTAGGAGCCTTGAGAGCATCTGTTTCCTGCAAAATAGGGTTAGTAATAGTAATAGGTTTGTGTGTGTGTGCAGAATAAGCCTTCCTCAACCTTCTGTACTTCTGAGCAAAAAAATTCTTAGGAGATTCAATTTGAGAATCCTGAGGTGCATTCCTAAGTTTTTCAGAGTCTGTAGCGTTTGGAGAGTCTATAGACTTGGCTTGAGGGTTAGAATCAAGTGTTTCATGACCTTCTTTTAGCAAAGAAAGACCTTCAACAACTTGTTTCTCTAGAGGGTTGAGCTCCTCATCACTGTGCTCATCTATAATCCTAGATTGAATCAATTTTCTCCTCCTTACAACTGGTGCCTGTTGAGAGACACTAGAGGTTGGTTTCTTTTTGGATTTTAGTTTGGAAGATTGTGTAATTGAAGGGGATTGGGTGACTGGGGTAGGTGCAGGGGGACTCTCCATTACTTGATCCTGCACCATGTCACTACCAAAAAAAGAAGCATTATAGATAGATGGTTTATAGATGGAGAGTTTTACCTGCATTACTTGTGGATAGTGCATGGCAGGTAGACTCTTCTTTTTGTCATCAATTCTCTTGATGTCAGAGAATATCCTCATTTGCTGTTTGTATGCCTGTACACAGCAATCATCTACCAACTTGGTTAACATGTCAGGAATGAAGTGGTTGAGGAGAATCATAAGAAATCTATGGTAGTAGACCTTTTTCCTCCCCTCTTTGCACATTATTTAATTTTTCTCCCATTTGAGTGAACAGCATATCACCAATGTTGATCACTTTGTCAAATATGAGACCGTGACCAATTTGATAAGTAATAGCAGTAATAGTATCAAAACCACTACATTTACCAGTGAAACACTTAGCAATTTGATCAAAGAAAAATGACCATTCTTTTCTTAAGTAAGGCTTAGTTATCTTGCTCATGTTATCTAAGCTAGCAGAATAACCTATTGTCTTAAACATGCTTTTAATGTCATCATCAGATACAGTTTCATCAAAATGTGTTTTCACAGGCAATTTAAAAACTGAATTAAGCACATCAACAGTAACATCAAAAGTAGTGGAGCCAAAGGTAAACATTATTTTACCTGGTTAATCCTGAGAAGGATCAACTACCTGTGCAGAACTCCATGCTTTGGATACAGCATCCATATGAATCACTGGAGATGCCTTCAGAATGTAACTAAGCTAAGATTGCTACATGAAGTCCATCATTGGGAAGTAGTCAGCATCTACTCCTTTCTTGTCTCCAAGAGCAGCAACATGATTTGTAGTCATGAAATCAAAATCCTTAAAAGTAAATGCAATCGCTTTGGGTCCCCTCATGACAGTAGAAATTGCAGCCATTGAGGATGTCGAGTTGAAAGTGATGAAAAAGATTTAGAAAATTAGCTAGGGTTCGTAAAAAGCTCTGTGAATAATTCTGCCTTTAGAAAATAATTGCAAGAAACAAGTGAGTAAATTGTATGAAAAATTCTATTTTGTTCAGATTACATACAATACACACGAGTCTACAGTCTATCTCCAGTCAAAAACAACTGTTATCGCCTATTTCAACTCATTTGAACGATTTAGACACAATCAGAGTCTGCAGGCGCGAACTTGAACCGTTTTGGAGTCTAGATGATAATTGTTTTTCAGAGTCTACAGACTCTCAGAGTCTATTGACTAGTCAGAGTCTACAGACTCGTCAGAGTCTAAAAACTAGACTCTGTCAAGATAAAGTACCTTAAGAATTTTGCATTAACAAATTATAGTTTGACAAATCAGGGGATATAATTGAAGTACATAACTTTCTTCTTGTAATTTGTAATCACTTACATGTTTAACATACCTAATTCACCTACCAGTCTAAGAAAGGTAGACTCATCAAGTGGTTTTGTCAAAATGTCTGCAATCTGTTTGTCAGTTGGAACATAGTGAAGTGTCACAGTACCATTTTCAACATGTTCTCTAATAAAATGATACATGACATCAATGTGCTTTGTTCTGGAATGTTGAACTGGATTCTCTGCAATTTTAATAGCACTGGTATTATCACAATACATAGGAATATTTGAGAATGTTAGTCCATAATCAAGTAATTGATTTCTTATCCACAAAATTTGAGCACAACAACTTCCAACGGCAATGTATTCAGCCTCAGCTGTTGAGGTTGATACAGTCTGTTGTTTCTTGCTAAACCAAGAAATTAATCGGTTGCCAAGAAACTGGCACTGACCTGTTGTGCTTTTCTTGTCTACTTTGCATCCTGCATAGTCAGAATCTGAATAACCAATTAATGAAAAATCTGACTCTCTAGGATACTAAAGTCCAAGAGTTTGTGCCGCCTTGAGATATCTAAAAATTCTTTTTACAGCTGTTAAATGTGATTCTCTGGGGTCAGCTTGAAATCTAGCACACAGACAAGTTGTAAACATTATATCTGGTCTACTAGCAGTTAAATATAATAATGAGCCAATCATACCTCTGTAGCTAGTGTTGTCAACTTTCTTACCCTTTGGGTTAGAGTCTAGCTTAGTGGCTGTTGACATGGGAGTTTTAGCATTGCAGAATCTTGCATATCAAACTTCTTCAATAGTTCTTTTACATACTTTGTTTGATTGATAAAAATTCCATCATCATTCTGTTTGACTTTAAGCCCCAAAAAGAAGTTCAATTCTTCCATCATGCTCATTTCATAATTTGACTGCATTAGTTTGCTAAACTTTTCACAGAGTCTGTCTTTAGTAGATCAAAATATAATATCATCAACATAGATTTGGACAAGCAAAATGTCACCTTTATACTTTCTAATAAAAAGAGTTTTGTCAATGGTACCTTTTATGAATCCGTTTTCAAGAATTTTTTTGAAAGAGTTTCATACCATGCTCTAGGTGCTTGCTTCAATCCATAAAGTGCCTTATCTAATCTGTAAACATGATCAGGATATTTTGGATCAACAAATCCTGGTGGTTGCTCCACATAGACTTCTTCTTCTAATTTTCCATTCAAGAAGGCACTTTTTACATCCATCTGATACACCTTGAATTTTGAATGAGCTGCAAAGGCAAGAAACATTCTTATAGCTTCCAATCTTGCTACTGGTACAAAAGTTTCATCATAGTCAATTCCTTCCTCTTGTGAGTATCCTTTTGCAACTAGCCTTGCTTTGTTTCTTATTACAGTTCCACTCTCATGAAGTTTGTTTCTATACACCCATTTTGCACCAACAACTGATCTATCTCTAGGTCTTGGTACAAGTTTCCACACTTTATTTCTCTCAAATTCATTAAATTCCTCTTGCATTGCAATTATCCAATCAGGGTCTTGCAAGGCTTCCTCAATTTTCTTGGGTTAATTTTTTGAGAGAAAACAGCTATAAAGACATTCATTTTGAGTGGATGTTTTTGTTTGTACACCACTCTCAGGGTCACCAATTATTAAGTCAAGAGTGTGACCCCTTTTCCATTTTCTAGCTGGTGGAAGATTGATTCTTAAACTTGAAGCTCCCCCTAAGTCATTTGCATCTTCTGTATTTGAGTGAAATTAAAATGAAGAGACTCCCCCTAAATTGCTTGACTCTGCCAAGGGTTCAGAGTTGCTTGATCCGGACCCTGATGAGTTAGATTCTGAGGAATTTGACTCATTCTGTCTAGACTCTATCTGCGTAGACCCTGACCTGTTAGACTCTGAATCATTTGGAGTTGTATTTTCTGGTTCCCCCTCAGAATGTGCAGGTTCCTGTGTTGGATCAGGAGTTACTTGAGGGTCTTCATCCTCTTCTTCTTCATTTATCTCAGAACTTTTTAGATTTTTAAATTCCAGTGTAGTAGACTCTGACTCATCCTGCAATCCTGTAAACTTTTTATCATCAAATGCAACATGAATAGATTCCATAACAATTTTGGTTCTGAGATTAAACACTCTGAATGCTTTTGTGTTTGATGCATATCCAAGAAAAATTGATTCATCTGCTTTGGCTTCAAATTTGCTTAGATTTTCAGGATGTACTTTCAGTACATAACACTTGCATCCAAATATATGAAAGTGTTTCACACTTGGCTTCTTGTTTTTTATCATTTCATAGGGAATTTTTCCATGCATGTTTATTAAAGTACAGTTTTGAGTGAAACATGCTGTATTGACTGCCTCTGCCCAAAAATATACTGGTAACTTAGACTCTTCCAGCTTCTATGAGGGTTCTATTCTTTCTCTCCACAACTCCATTTTGTTGAGGAGTTCCTGGTGCAGAAAATTGTTGAGTGATTCCTTTTAATGCACCGTAGTCCTCCATGATTGAATTCTTGAATTCAGTACCATTGTCACTCCTTAGAACTCTAACTGTTTTCTTTGAATTTCTTTCCAGAAAAGTGATATGGTCTATTATGTGTTGTGGAGCTTCATTCTTTGAATGTAGAAGGAAAACCCATGTGAATCTTGTAAAATCATCTACAATAATAAGAGTATATTTTTTTTATTAATAGACATAACATTTACTGGACCAAATAAATCAAGGTGCAATAAATAAAAGGGTTCAGAAATGGTGTTTATTGTCTTGCTCTTGAATGATGATTTCTTTTGCTTTCCAAGTTGACATGCTTCACAGAGTCCATCTTGCACAAAATCAACCTGTGGTAATCCTCTTACAAGATTCTGTTTGACCAACTTGTTTAGTGTTTTAAAGTTGATATGTGACATTTTCTTGTGCCATTTCCAGCTTTCTTCAATTGAGGCCTTGCTATATAAACATGTGAGTTCACTGTGTATGCAATCCTCCAAGCTGGCTTCATAAATGTTACCATGTCTGTGTCTTTCAAAAACCAGAATACCTGTTTCTTTGTGAGTCACAAGACACTATTTGTTGTCAAAGCCAGTATGGTAACCTTTATCTCCTAGTTGACTTATGCTTATCAAATTGTGTCTTAAGCCATCAACTAGAGCTACTTGTTCAATGATGACATTCTCAAGTACAATCTTGCCATATCCCAGTGTTTGTCCTTTGTTGCCATCTCCAAATGATACTTCTGGGCCAACCATTTTCACAAAGTCTGTAACCAGGGATTTCTTTCCAGTCATGTGTCCTGAGCATCCACTGTCCAGGATTAAGGTTACATTCTTTATCCTTGTTCCCTGCATACATAAAGCAACTAGTTAGTTGTTTTGGGGATCCAAACAGTTTTGGATCTTTTTCCTCTAACTTTTGATGAAACAGATTTAGTAATTTTCACATTTCATTTACCTGTCTCCTTTGCTTTTGACTCTGGTGGAGTCTTAACAGTGTCATACCAGCTTTTGTCAGTAGATGATTTTAGCTCATAAAAATTGAAATACAATTCATGATAGTCTCTACACATATAAATAGAGTGAAATATGCTACCACAGTGATAACAGGGTTTTTGTGGAATGTAGTGACTTTTCAGAGTCTGTGGAAGACTAAACTCTGATTCTTTTTCAATTTTTGCTTTACAATCTATAGCTAAATGGTTGTGGTTGCCACATCTAAAACACTTCTTTCTAGGAGCATTAGGATCCTTTTGATAATTATTTGCTTTATTAATGCCTTCTTAACCATTCCTATTGCTCCTAGTTTTGGTAGACTCTGATAAGTTCTCTAGCCATTCTTTTAACTTAGACTTAGACAAGTACCCCATGTTAACATTTTTCTTAGAGTTATTTGTTCCAGTTTCATCTGTCTTTTTGTCAACAGGGGGACTATTGACAGATGAGTTTGTGGTTTCAGTCTTTTCTTTAGGAGTCACAAACTTAACAGGAACAAATGTGCTTTTGTCTTTAGTTTTATTATTTTGGCTAGCTTCTGCATTGTTATCATTCTCAACAATAGGTCTTTTGCCTTGACTATTTTCATAGCTCTGATACCAATTGTTTTCCTAGTTGCACAAGTAGAAGGGGGGGGGTTGAATACTTGTGTGTCTTTTCTGCCTGTTTTAAAACCAACTCGATATAAATTAAGAACAAAGATCAAACACAAAGATATGAATAAATACTATTTGTATTATTGATGATTAAATACAAATCTCTCCTAAGGTGTACACAAACCCTAGCAGCTTCTCTGTGATTATCACAGCAACTCTCTCTATCTCTATGCTCTCACAAAAATATCACTCAGACAAGTTATGCTTCGACTTCCACACTTTTACAATTAGGTTACATAGAGTTTATATAGAGAGTTACCTATCAACTAATAACAGAAAGATAAATTACAATATGAATATAATTCCTAATTATTAGTTGATAGTTTCCTTCTAGAATTCTCTTTCTTTCCCATAGCATATCTGCAATATATTTATCGTGATCTTCGAAGACTTTCAATTCCTGTGATCTTCTTCCAAATTTAACTTTAACTGTAAGACTCTAAAACCTTCAGACTCTGATGATCTTCAGACTCTGATCATATGTAGACTCTGATAGATCATAGACTCTGATAGTCTATAGACTCTGATCACCTTCCAGACTCTGATCTTCATGCCGACTCTGGTTTCACTTTCTACAGAAATTCTTCTAAGTACAAGTAACATGAATGTTGACTATCTAGACTCTAATTATACATTTCAGAGACTAGAAAGACTTATTACAAATAAACTAAGCTCGACCCTGTTCTAGCATTTTGTACATCATCAAATGAATATATTCCTAACATAATGAATCTGGCATTCCTGACCGACTGGTTAGTATTGTGCTTATAGTTATGTATTTAAGCTAGTTACCCGTGTTCGAATCCTCCGAAGGCAGTGTTTTTTAAAAATTTATCACGAGTCATTGTTGGTGCCCCTGTAATATTGTTTTTACATTTTTTGATTTATAAATTAACTAATTAGTTATTAAATATTCAAAAATATTTTATTAACTTTTTTCCTTATCATTATTAATATTTGTATTTTATTTTATTATAAAAATATTATTATTATTATTGTTATTATTATATTAGTTATTGATTGAGACATATATGATTTTTTTATATAAGCAAAACAAGTAAATAAATAAGATTGAAATAAAAGGATTTTTTTAAATATATAACAACAATAAAATCCCTAATGAGATTATATCTTTTTCACCAAAAGAACAGAACATACATATTCTTAAACATAAAAATCAAAGAACAAATATATTCACGGTCCGTCGTGATCATACAAATGACGGAAGAATTGATTACGAGATGTATTTATAGGTGAAAATAGTTAGTCAAGAGTCAACATGGGAAAGCCAACATGGGAAAGCCAAGGGGCTGAATGGGATTAATGGTCGAAGTTTAGAGTTCTAATGCGGGCAATTTAAATGGTGAAGTGCCGTAATATTTCATTGCGGCTTCCACAATGATTCATTATGGGTGTAACTTCCGCAATGTTTAATTGCGACAGTCCACTCCAGCAATGAAACATTGCGGCTTGCAGCAATGTTTCATTGCGGCTTGTAGCAATGAAACGTTGTGGCTTGCCGCAATGATACATTGTTGCAGTTGGCTGGTTAAATTCTGGTCAAATGAGAAATAATTTAAAATGAGAAATAGAAAATTAGAGCTTAACCAGATATTCGATATTAATATAATGGTCCCAAGATGAAACCATACACAAATTTAATATACCATCACATACACAATTCCTTTAATCACTTTCATATTAAATATAATTTTCCCTTTAATTGGTGAACTGTTTTTAAAATATGATTTCACCATATTTTTCCTGATATCCCAACGATCAGTTTTCATATCATATGTGTTATATTCTGACGAATTTTATTTTTCCGATAACCACTATTATTTTAGGTGCACCCACTGTATATAAGTTAGTGATTACTGTAATATTAAATACTTAATTTGTGGAATATTAATTACTGATTTCTATAATATAATTTAGTGATTTTTATTATATTAAATATTGATTTCTGTAATATTAATTATTGATTTATGTAATATAATTTCTATAATAAAAATATATTTTATTATAATCTGTATTTGATTATAATCAGCTGGTTTATATTCTATTATAAAAATGTAGTGTTATAATCAGTATTTAATATTATATTTTTATTGTTTAAAATTTATTTTTTTAATTTTAAATAATAAATATAATAGAATATATTTTTATTATGAAAATTATATTACATAAATTTGTAATTAATATTATAAAAATCAGTGTTTAATATTACAGAAATCAGTATTTAATATTATATTTTTATTATTTAAAATTTATGTTTTTAATATAAATAAAAAATATAATAAATTTTTTGCACCTCATTTTTACGATTAGTTGGTTAAATGCGTCAATGCCACCATGCATCTAAGGTTCGTAGATTAAATATCTACCGATCAATGTCAGCACTCACGGCATGTGTATATGTGAGCTAGACAAATTAAATGAGTTGAGTATTTTTCTCTAAGTTATTTCTAGTAACACTCCTTAGATATATATATATATATATATGTATGTATATATATATATGTATATATATATATATATATGTATGTATGTGGAAGACTCAAGAGAAAACTTAAGATATTTTCATTATTTATTGATTTGTAAATAATCTGATGATTGATATTGACTGAATCTTCATTTAATTTCAATCATTTACTACACTTGACATATATAAAATTTTTAAATCCGGCAAGTACAACGAATATATATATACCATGCATTTAAGGTTTGTGGATTAAATATCTGCCAATTGTACATGTGGGTTAGACAAATTAAATGAGTTGAGTATTTTTCTATAAGTTATTTCTAATAACACTCTTTATATATATATATATATATATATATATATATATATATATATATATATATATATATATATATATATATATATAGGGTCTTACTCAAATAGAAAATAGCTTAAATGAGAAATAGAAAATAAGAACCAATACAAAACTCTTTCTCCCCCAGCCCCCCAAAACCCTCCCCCCGACCCCGACCCCGACCCCGACCCCGACCCCACCCCTTCTCTCTCCCTGCCACTGCACCACCCCACTCCTCTCGTCCCCCAGCCCTGCCATAGCTACCACGCCGTTCCAACCACCACGATGCCATCTTCTCCGGCGAGCCCTACTGATCGGAGCTTGCAACTCTTAACACCACCACCACGAGTTTGATTCTGTCGTGACTATCCGGATCTATATCCACGAACTCGATTATGCCATGGCTATCTAGATCTAGAAATCTGGATATTGAAATACATAAATCATTAAATTATATTAAGAAATCACTAAAATATATTTCAAAAATCACTAATTTATACGGTGAAAATCACTAATTTATATGGTGAAAATCATCGACTAATACTAGTTCAGCAAAAGATCTAAACTTTACAATACACACACATACACATAAACTTAGATCTATAAAATCATCAACGGACCAAGCTCGACCCTACTGATGTCCTCGTTCAGTAGTGAAATCGTGATTTGAACATCGCTGAAAACAAATCGGAGCTTTACCGGAATCTGAAAAACAACGGGGGTGCTTAAAAGACGATGACGATGATGAAGATAGTGCCCCTGCGGGGCTAGAGGTCGGAAAAGAAGAGTAGCCAAATCTGAAAAAATTGATTTTGCCGGAAAATCGGAGCTCGTCGGAGAATATGATCGGAGCTCGTCGGAGAAGATGATCGGAGCTCGTCAGAAGATGTGGCAGTGGGGTGGGGTGGGTGTATTTTATTTGTGTGTAAGTGCCCCTATTGGCCATTAGATTAGATTGAATATGTGGTTTAAATCATATTTTCTATTTCTGATTTAAGCTATTTTCTATTAGATCACTTGTCTATATATATATATATATATATATATGGAAGATTTAAAAAAAACTTAAGATATTTTCACCATTCATTGATTTGTAAATAATTTTATAGTTGATATTGACTTAATCTTCATTTAATTTCAATCATTTAATACACTTAACATATATAAATTTTTTAAATCGGCAAGTACAACATCTTACATAATCTCTTTTATATCTTTAATAAAACTCCATTAATTTTTTTCATTTAAATTTTATAAGTTGTACGACCTTATTTAGTTTTATAATAATTATTCTAATAATTATAAAAAGTAAACTTCTATTACAATATATTAAATTATTGAGATTCCACTAACTTCTGCAATAATATACTATATATATATTTTTATTATTAATATAAAAATTCTATTATTTAGTAGAATACTAATTATTATAAAGATTCTACTAATTATTCTAATGTGTTATTCTATTAAGGGTTCTAATAAATTTTTATTGAGTGTTATAATAAGCTTCTACCAAGTGTTTGATGTCATATTTTAATAAGTAGAATATGTATTTTAATCATTTGAATATGTAGTACAATCTTAAAATTAATAGAATAATCAATAGAATATTTAGTACAATCTTAAAATTATTATTCAATAAAATATATTACATTACATTTAATTTTAAAAACATTAGTAAAGTGTCATATTTAGTAGAACATTTAATAAAATAATTAGAAAAACACTTAGTGGAATCTCATTTAAAAAATATATTAAATTTTAATTTGACATATTTAATTAAATACATAGTAGAATTTAGTAGAATTTTAATATTTAGTAGAACACTAGATAAAATAGTTAGTTGAATAGTTGTTGGAATCTTAATTAAAAAAATATTAAATCTTGATTTATAATATTTAATTAAATAGTTAGTAGAATAGTTAGTAGAATCTTAATATTTAGTAGAATACTGAATAAATATAGTTAGTAGAACGACACTTACCGAAATTTTAATTAAAAAATATATTATGTTTAATTTAATACGTCAATATATATTAGAATTGATAGTAAAATTTTAATATATGAATATGTTGATCATATATTCATATATATTTGGTCAAATTGATTGCATTTAATATTTGAGGAGAAATAAAATAGAATATTAATTTCTTTTTATATACAAAAGGATAAGTTTTCTACCTAAAAAGTTTCCCAGATCGCTACTCTCACACACATATATATATAGAGTATAGAACTTTTAGTAAATCCCTAATCAATTTTAGATGTTAAAGGCGATCCAATGGTGTCATAAAAAATTTCAAATGAAAAGAAAATAAATGGAAAAGAATAATGCAGGGAGATGCTTACTGTAAGCAGAACCCCATATAATTGGCCTCATACAATGTCGCTAAAAGGCAAGGCAAAAGCAGAAAAACACGCTCTTCAATTGAAAATCTCTCTCTATTTTTTCAACCACAAGACGATCTTTTCTTCAATTCTGTCTATAAATATATTTAATTTCCATGAGCTAAAATACTCGATTCTCCTTCAATAGCTTCTCTATACACATCATTTCCAGAACCAATTTGCCCAACATGTCTTCTCAGCAGGCGAGTCGGGAGGCCCAGGTAAGATAGCTTGTACGATACTCGAGCCTAAGATATAGAAAATCGTAGAAATATACTTTGTTGAAAATAAGAATGAGTTGTTGTGTATTCATTTCAGAACAATATTTTTTTTATTGTTGTATTTTTAATAGGCCAACACAGAAAGTTTGATTGATTCAGCCAAGAACAATGCAAACTACGCACAAGAAAAGGCCTCCGAGGCTGCCAGTTCTGCAAAAGAAAAGGCCTCCAACGCTGCCAATTCTGCGCAAGAAAAGGCTTCCAATGCTGCCAATTCTGCGCAAGAAAAGGCCTCCAACGCTGCCAATTCTGCGCAAAAAAAGGCCTCCAACGCTGCCAGTTCTGCACAAGAAAAAGCCTCCAATGCTGCCAATTCAGCACAGGAAACAGCGTCCAACGCTGCCAATTCTGCAAAGGAACAGAAGGACCAGGGAGCTGGATGGATCCAGGAGGTCATTTTCTTTTTCACTATAAACAGATGACAGACTTCTTTTGGTTCATGCTAATATTCCCGCATGAGGTGGCTGCAGAGATAGATTCATAAATATAAATTTCCATCATATATCATAACGTATTTACGTAAATAGACAAATCATGTAGGGAGGCTATGTTTTTATGGTGCTCATCTAAATTTTCAGAAACAATTTTTCTTTTTGTTTTCTGCAGAAGTCGGAACAGATTGGGAACGCAGCACAGGGCGCCATTGATGGAGTGAAGAACTCCCTTGGAGTGGATCAGAAGAAGTGATAAGATCACAATAACTAATCTATCTCTCACGATTAAAATGATTTGATTCCGGAATTAAATGTTCTTATACAAATTTATATATTTATTTATTATTAGTATATACGAAAAAATTTCCTATCCATTCTTTGCATTTGTGAAGATATGTTTAGATGATTGATGTACAGTTATAATTCTGTTTTTTGAGAATGCTTAGGCTCTCATTCAATAAATGTAATAAATCCTGGAGCACATGATATATCTGTAGTGCTTCTAACAGTGGTTTATAACCCCACTCATTATGCAAACTACATAAGATTTTTTTTTTTTTTTGTTAATTTCTTGATCCTATTTTTTTTTTGTCAATTGGACTAAAACATATCAAGGATGTCAATGTGGCATCGAGTTTTACACAACACATAAAAATGTTAAGGGTATTTTTCAAAGGCAAATGCATAGAAAATCTTTGCTTTGAAACAAATAAAGCCTCCCCGATCTTCAAGGGACTATTAGAAAGACCTTGTCCATAATTTTCATGTTGATGCCAGATTGGAATACATAGAAATAAGCAGCCCCAACATTTTAGCAATTTATACATGTGTTCTTTAGCACTATTGAGCAAAACCCTCTTATTATCACCCTTAATTAATTCAATCAAGACGGGGGTCGAAATCATCCCAGCAGTGAGCTTTGGAGTTCATGCATTGTCTGTTGAAGGCTAAAGAGTCGGGAGTTTTTATTTTATATTAAAATTTGGCTATTCTGATCAAACTCCCGAGGTCATCTTTATTTATTAGTTTATATATATGTTCATATTACGGAAAATGACAAGGCAAATAATGCATCCTCACATCTTTCTTTTCCAATTCTAGTCGTATTCTCCTGTAATATTGATAGCTAAGCTTCCTTATGTATTTCTCTTCAACATTTTCATATATTTGCTTCAAATTATCAAGTATATACATTTACATAGAGCTTTCAACTTAATCAAAAACTTCAATTGACTTCACACAAAGGTAAATGAGAATTTGAACAAGATGACTATAGATACATTGCGTCTATATGGAAAACCAAGATTATAATGTCGTCAACTTCACGTACCTAAACAGTTCGGTCAATTAACTTACTTTTCATTTCCTAGACACCAACCTGAATATCTTACAAAATATTAGTTTCCTGAAAATCTCAAATCATATGCTAAAAACTCTGAGATCGACCCAAGATTTAATGAGTCTGTGTGTAGTCAGCAAAGTAGAGGTGAAACTTGTAATATGTGGCGAATAAGAACATTGACGATGCAAGGCGGGGTGTGTAGTGTAGTAAATTAAATTTGCAGGTGGCTTGTGGTAGAAAGTAGCAACATGAGAAAATACTAATTTCATAGCTAGGCAGCACAACTCTATTGAGCATATGTAACGAGCGGTATTTCCTTACGTAACCTGGCCTAGTGCAACAATTGTGTCTCATGAGTCCCTGTAACCAATGAACCTACGAAATTCATTCAGCTCGAGCTGAGTGAAAAAATGTGGATGATAATGGAAACAAGTACGTCCAAAATATCAAGAAAATGATGCACTCCACTGCAACTCCCAACATCCGAACATATATATAAGGTCTCATGTCATCTCAACTAAATTGTCAACATGAATACGCAGTGCCTTGGTGTTGATGATTCAAGTATTCACATAATTTACTCAATAAAAATATATAAGTACTCAAAATTCATGTCAATTGTGAGAATTAGTTGGTAAGCATGCTACACAAATAAGAGTACACATCTTGAAATAAATAAATTAAAATATACAAATAAGAAAAAGAAAAAAAAAAGTTCTTCAATTGACGTCTTTGAATTTCTAATTTATAACTCTTGTTCAACTAAAAATAATAGTTTTAATATTTATAAAGTCCTCTAGTAAATCACAGTGCCTTGCTATCATCAAACAAAGTAAAAAAGTATATGAGTTGGATTCTCAGAGAGAGGCCTTGCTTGCTGCTGCGTCATTCGATGTCATTAGAGTATCTCAAGATATTGGGAAGATCAAGCATGTTTCGGTTGTAATTGCTGGCCCCAGAAGATGCAAATTGATCATATGTCTGACATACAGTTCTCTTGAAAATGCACTCCGCATATATATATTTATCCCCTCACTTTGTTAATTTTCTTGTATAGATAATTGCCCTCCGCAACCCAAAATGCATATAGGATTAAACATGTTAAAAAATTCCTAGAATTAAGTTAATATTTTGTCATTCATTGAATAATTGTATTCCCAAGTGTCCATTATTATTTCATGCATATCTCGAAGTCTAGTAGTTAAGTTCAGGGGTTCATTGTAACTCATCTATATCATGTACTATAAATATTTGTTTTGTCAATAAAATTATTAAGAGTTGTGTGAGGAATATTGTGTTCTCATTGTCAGATTCCTCTCTCCACCATGTCAATTCTAACGGTTGGCATTAGAGCTAGTTTGATTAAAATATTTCTGGGTGTAATTTTAGAACTACAAGATCGGTAAGAAACATGGACAACAACGCTAATTTGTATTTCGATACAACTCATTAACATGAAAGTTGTTTGTGACAAAAAAGAAAAAAGAAAAAAATAACCACAGTCATTCCAATTTTTGAAGGAGAAAATTATGATTTCTAGTCCATAAACATAAAAATGAAGACAATATTCGTTCACTTGGATTGTTAGAATTTGTCAACGTAGTACTTGTTGAACCATAGAATCCAGAACAACTAGACACTGCACAAAGGAAGGCCTTAAAAAACACACAAGACTCAACACCTCTGAGAAAGTTTAGAAATTTCTCTGAACTATATGAGTAGTGTAACATGTGTGTAGTTGAACCTGAAAGTTTTGTTGACGTAATTAAAGAAGAAATATGGAGGAAAGCAATGGAAGAAGAAATTAGAATGATTGAAAAAAACAATACATGCGATTAATTTGGTTGATAGACAAAAAAATAAAGATGTGATTAGAGTAAAATGGGTGTAAAGGTAAAGCACAATTCAGATGGAACTATTAACCTAAATAAAGCATGGCTGGTGGTTAAAGGTTATGAACACTAACCTTGTATTGATTTTGGGGAGACATTTACCCCACTTGACACTATTAGAACTCTCGTTGCCCTAACTGCGCATAAAGGCTGGTATTTGTATCAACTTGATGTAAAATCAGCATTCCTCAATGGTGTTTTACAAGAGGATATTTACATTGAACAGTCACAAGGTTTTGTGAAAGATGGCGAAGAAAATAAAGTACACAAGCTGAATAAAGCCTTGTAGGGCTGAAGCAAGCTCCTCGAGCTTGGTATAGTCATATATTATTGAATACTTTATTGCCAAAAGGATTTGGGCGAAGCAAAAGTGAGCCACCTCTATACATTAAGACTCAAGGTAATGATGCTCTTATTGTCTCATTATACGTAGATGACTTGATTTGTACATGAAATAATGAGAAAATTACAAATGATTTTAAATAAGAAATGATGCAAACATATGATATGACTGATTTGGGTCATCTGCTTCATTTTTTGGGCATTGAAATTTATCAAGATGATAAAGAGGTCTTCGTTTCTCGTAAACAATATTGTATGTTGCAACACCTAGTGGTAAATGAAAAGTTTAAGAAGGATGATGGAAGTAACGAGGTTGATACTACTCTTTTTAGAAGTTTGGTTGGAAACCTGTTGTATCTCACGTCAACAAGACCGGATATTATGTTTGCTTCAAGTTTGCTTTCCAGATTTATGCAAAAACTAACTCAAATCCATCTTGGAGCAGCAAAGAGAGTTCTAAAGTATTTACAAGGAATGATGGATTTCAGTATCAGATACAAGAAATGAGAAAAGTTTTGGATCTAATTGGTTATATGGACAGTGATTGGCAGGAAGTGTTGATGATAAAAGGAGTACATCATGCTATGCTTTCTCTCTTGGATCAGGTGTAATTTCATGGCTATCAAAGTAGTAAGAAATTGTGGCTCTTTCTTCCGCTGAAGCAGAATAAGTGGCAGCAAGTTTGGCCACATTGCATGTTCTTTCGCCAAGGAAAATTTTAAAAGAGATGGAGGAAAAACAAAATTCATCGACAACTCTCTTTTATGATAACAAATCAGCCATCTCAATGGCAAATAATCCAGTTTATCATAGCCAGACAAAACATATTGATGTAAAGCATAATTTCATTCGTGAAGATGTTAAAAATGGAGTTAACTAGCCGACATATTCTAACCTCTGCCAAAGGAAAAGTTTGTTTATTTTTGAGACACGATGAAGGTTCAACGACAAAACAATAAGGGGGAGTGTTAAAAGATTCCTAGAATTAAGTTAATGTTTTCTCATTCAGTGAATAATTGTATTCCCAGGAGTCCATTATTATTCAATGCATATTAAGAAGTCAAGTAGTTAAGTTCATGTTCATTGTAACTGATCTATATCATGTACCATAAATATTTGATTTATCAATAAAATCATTAAGAGTTGTGTGAGGATCATTGTGTTCTCATTATCTGATTCCTCTCTCCCCCATATAAATTCTAACAAAACAAAGGAAGAAGCGGCTTTATGTTTTAGTACTTTAAAGTGATTTAAGTTTAAAGCTAAAATGAAGATGTTGCTCTCGATCCTTTTCCAATCTCACTTTGTAAGCATTTAATTAACTACAAAAGAGAACACATGAAAATAAAATATGTATCAAAATAATTAGCTTTAATTTGGGGGTTTGGAATTAAAAACCTCTCCAAAACATGCATGGCTCTAATGCTAAATAGACAACTCTATCAAAATATTAAAGTACGTAGGATGGGAGGACTCCAACTTAAATTTCTTTGAAAACCAAATACGATACCAAATTAATTATTTTATTATAAATAATAATACAAGAAAGGTTTATACAACTATATTGAAATAGTAATAAATAATGTGTTTTGAAAGAAAATTAATATTATAAAATGTATTTCTTAAAATTATATTAATATTATAATAATATGTATGTTAATTTAAAGATTTTAATGAAATCTTTTCTCATCTGACAAGACCAAGTGGATATTATTATTTTTTAAATTAATGTACATCATTATATAAGTATATAAAAGTAAAAAACTTGAATGGGTAAAATTTTAATCATTAATAATCAGTTATAAAGAGGAAAAAAAAACTATAAATGTACAAAATAATTTTAGTTAACTGCAAGGGAAAAAAAATGAACAATAGAAATATGCTTAACTATGAAAATATACATATCTTTAATGCAATATTAAAATTAATTTAATTACTACAAAGAGTATTTGTCTGCCTACATATTTATTTCTTCCAAAAAAGAAATACTTATTGTTAACAAAGGTATAAATTATAAAAACAAGATTTATTAACAAAAACAATTTGATATCATTTGTACATATAAGTGCCCTAAAAAAATTAATTGCCCTCTCCGTATGAGTACAATAAGTAGAATCATCTCAAAAACCTCCGTCTCAATGTGGGCTTATATTATAGTATCATTTCTTCATTTCACAACATATTTTTCGAGACTCTATGTGTTAGGGAGTATACTCAACTATTCGTTTGAAGTATATGACATTGTCCTTTTTATTGAGAATCTTGAATGCGTATTTTAACACTGTTTGTATATTATATATTGTGGATAATCTAGTATCAAATGAGATAACAGAAGATTAGATTGTCAGTGTCTATATATAATATAATAAATGTTCACAGTTTAAGTGGAGTTAAACAAACCACTGGAATGACTGAAGTATTATTTGGAAATAATCTATCTTGATTATTGAATAATACTTGTATGCTTTGTGTATATTGAACGGGATTAAAATATTAGAATTGTTCTTCTATTCTGATAATAAAGAAGAACTAAGATTATATAATATTATTATTGCTTAGGTTCTTAATCCGGATACAGTGATTGACACTTGTATGCAATGCACATGTTTTGATTCATATGTGATGTGATTTTTTGTTAATCACAATATTATGTTTTGGACAATGACATTGCATACAGAGTGGGATATTGACTATAAAAGGAAACCGTGTCCGAAAATATTCGGGTGATGATGTCCTCTTGAAAGCTCATAAAGATAATTATGCTTTAGTCCCGCAGGCAGATTTGTTCTTGCATAATTATAAGGTTGAGTGGATGATCAAGGATAAAAGATATTGATTAAATTAATTATCAGAAATTAATTTAATTAATGGACATTTGATATCTTAAACATGGGGAATTTAATAAGCAAATAATATTGGAGCCGAATTAAATAATTAAATTACGGCATTAGGAGAGGTAGTGCAAATATTAATTCTTTAGTGGATTGAATTAATATTTAATGACATTGGGCTTGACCCAGAATGTCATTGGAAGGCCCAACCTAATTATCCAGGATCCCTACTGTAGCCTATATATTCATCTTATTCTCTTCTAGCTAAGAGTTGGAAATACTAGGGTTTTTGTGAGCAGCCGTTCAAAGAGGCAACCAAGAACTAGGGTTCCAAGATCTCAAAGCTAGAAGGGAGGCAACCTTGGGAGGATCGAAGGCCACACTTCGCTCAAGGTGAATACGGGAATACAGTAGAAGACGTGGATTTGAATCGCTTGCGCCGTAGCGATTAAGGTTAATTTTCTATTCAAACTCGCTCGTTTTCATATCATAAAACGCAGCATCATGATTCGATTGTCCCAACAATTGGTATCAGAGCCAGGTTCTAGGGTTCTGCGTTATATGATATGATGTCCATGTCGTAATTATGTATGTATATAGTGGTGGGTTTGTATTGTTTTTTTGATGCAGGTTGTTATCCACTATTATGGCCATGGTTGTAATTATGTTTTTGGATCCCACGTGGTTTATCGTGGTTGTAAATTAAATCATGAGGGTTGATCATGATTAGTTTTAATTTTTGATTTCTATTTTGATTGTAATCTTGTAATTCGAATTGTATTCAATTTAGATTATGATCTGATGTAATAGAATAGATTTTTCTGTTGTATTTGTCGTATGTAATTGTTTGATCGACGAAGATGCGAGAAATAGAGTTTTTCTGCTGCTATATGCTGTTTTTGTGGCTGCTTCGCTGTTCTGGCTACAGATTTTGCATACGATATCCGATTGGGGGGAATAATATCTTTTCGGAAACGGCAGAGCGATACCTACAGGCTGAGATGGAAACCATCTCCAGATTTTTCAAGCCATTCTGAGCTCGTTTAGGCAGTCAAACAGGCGGCTGAAGATTTTCGAAAATTTATCGATGGATGATTTTGAAGATTATTCTTCAGGGCCATAATAGTGGATGTATTTTATTATGTTTTACATAATGTTTGCTTATCTTGATTATTGCTACTATGTGTTCCATGTTTGTTTGTTATGCCATGTGATACTAACCCTTCGCATGCTAGAACGACATGGACATAGAGCTGTTTTATTATGCTTTAATCATGATGAGTATGCTGCTATATTATGTGTTATATGTATTGTTATTATGATACATGTGGACTGCGAAAAAATGACATAGGGCGATGTATCTAGATAAAATCCTCATAGTAAAATACTAAGTGGGAGAAGGAATTAATTTGGTATTAAATCCCATGGTCTCCATTATTGTTTGTATGTAATTTAACACTAAGTCGAATATAAATTATGTATACGTCACCCATCGTGGCATGTAATTTATGGTGTCTAGAGTGTTATGGAAATTACTAGAACAAACTTTTAAAATTAATTATGAATATTGGAAGGTACATATGTCACCCAACGTGGCGTACTAAGTTTCATAGAATTCAAATAATAAAAGGATACCCTCTTTTTTTTTGATAGCTTTCACGCTCAACTAGGAAGAGAATCTAAAATAACACATCTTTGAGTATTCTTGCGTTGGTGTCTAGGAAAGCGTGCAGTTTACCTGGCCATTTAGATTGGTGTCTAGAAAAGTGGTTAGCCTCTTGGCAATGCTTCCACCGGCCTGGCCAGTCAGTCTGAATACTCTTTAGATTTGTAATTTTAGTAGTATCTTATTGTTAAGAGCAAGAATTTATCATAGTCAAAAGGCGCATCTGGTATTATTATTATTAATTTAAGATTTAATAATGGTATACACTTAGCTATGAAAAATAATATAGATCACCCTAACGTGGCTAATTATTTAGTAGTAGGACCGAAGTAACATTTAAATAAATTTAGGTGGTATATAAGTCACCCAACGTGGCATACCGGAAACCTATGGTGTTTAAGTGTTGGTGTTTTAATTTTAAATAATTGTTAGAGGAACCAATTTTTTTAAACACCCTCTAATTATGTGTTATATGTATGATTCTCATGATATAATGGGCTTTAATCCACTTTTTACCATACTTAAGGATAACAAACTTACTGGACCTAACTATATTGAATGGAAACGTAATTTGGACATTGTGTTGACTGCTGAGGAGTACAAATTTTGCATTGATGAACCCAAGCCAGAGGAGCCTGCTGAGAATGCTTCTGAAGTTGAGAAGGAGTATTATAAGAAGTGGATTAAGGCTGATGAGATGTCGCGATGTTACATTCTGGCAACAATGTCAGGTGTTTTGCAGCATCAGCATCAGGCTATGGCCACTGCTTCAGATATGCTATTTAATCTCAAAGAACTTTTTGGAGATCAGAATAGGGCTGCAAGGCAAGTAGCAATGAAAGCTTTAATGAACACTCAGATGGCTGAAGGGACACCTGTAAGGGATCATGTTCTCAGGATGATGTCACATCTGAATGAGAAGGAGATCCTTGGTGCTGAGGTTGATGGGGAAACCCAGATCGATATCATCTTTATGAGTTTACCCAAAAGTTTTGAGCAGTTCCGCTTGAATTACACCATGAACAAAAGGATGTATAGTCTTGCGGAACTTCTGACAGAACTTCAGGCAGCTGAAGGACTTTTACAGCAGAGTGTTCAAGTCAATGTGGCTGAGAAACCTTCTTCTTCTAAGCCGAAAGCCAAGAAGAAGAAAAAGGCTCAGACACAGAAAGTTGTGAAAGCTGTGGGAGTTCAAGGTGGTGCTGTGAAAAAGCCCAAGGGCAAGTGCTTCAGGTGCAAGCAGTCGGGTCACTGGAAACAGGATTGTCCTCTTCCTAAGAAGAAAAACAATACTGGTATGTCTCTTTCTCTAGTTACAGAAACATATATAGCGGCTATATCTACGAGCACTTGGTGTGTAGATACAGGAGCCACTGATCATGTTTGTAATTCTATGCAGGGGTTCCAGCAATCCAGAATGCTTAGAGATGGCGAGATATATGTGTTCATGGGAGATGCTACGAAAGTAGCAGTAGTTGCAGTGGGAGATGTTAATTTATCTTTTGGTGATGATAGGAATTTGGTTTTGAACAATTGTCTTTATGTACATTCGTTTAGAAGGAATTTAATTTCGGTTTCTAAACTTGCTTTGGATGGTTAT
Organism: Oenanthe sinensis; assembly: GCA_028671895.1. Taxonomy (NCBI): domain Eukaryota; kingdom Viridiplantae; phylum Streptophyta; class Magnoliopsida; order Apiales; family Apiaceae; genus Oenanthe; species Oenanthe sinensis. The sequence continues at coordinate 26,228,116 of CM053813.1, read as the reverse complement.
AATGTTTGTTTGGATCATAATGTTTCAATTATGAGGAATAAACTAGTTATATGTTCTGGTACATTGTAAGACAATTTATACATAATCACTCCTAATCAACCTGCACTGCAACTACAACATAGGGTATTAAATAACACATCTTCTATCACTACTAAAAGAAAGGAACCTTCTTCTTTGAACCAAACATATCTTTGGCACTTAAGATTAGGTCATATTAACTTGAGGAGGATTCAAAGACTGGTAGTAGATGGGCCTTTAAGCTCATTGGCAGTGGAGCCATTTCTAGTCTGTGAATCCTGTTTGGAAGGTAAAATGACCACTAGGCCTTTTAAGGCAAAGGGGAATAGAGCCAAAGAAGTGTTAGAATTGGTTCATACTGATTTATGTGGACCCATGAATATTCAAGCAAGAGGTGGTTATGAATATTTTGTCACTTTTATTGATGATTATTCTAGATATGGATACATTTATTTGTTGCGCCGTAAATCAGAGTGCTTTGACAAGTTCAAGGAGTACAAAACTGTAACGGAGAAGCGACATGGAAAATGTATCAAGTCACTACGATCAGATCGTGGTGGCGAATACTTGCTTGGAGAATTTAGGGATTACTTATCAAAGAATGGGATCATGTCTCAGTTGACTGCACCTGGAACACCCCAACAGAATGGTGTAGCGGAGAGAAGGAATCGTACTCTTTTGGAGAGTGTTAGATCGATGATGAGTTATTCAGAATTACCCAAGTCGTTTTGGGGACATGCTTTAAAAACAGCAGCTTATCTTTTGAATTTAGTTCCTTCTAAGTCAGTTCCTAAGACTCCAAAAGAATTGTGGACTGGTTCAAAACCTAGTCTAAGACATATTCAGATATGGGGTTGTCTAGCACATGTGTTGAACAAGAACGTGACTAAGTTAGAATCTCGTACAGAAGTAAGGCTTTTTGTAGGCTATCCCATGGGAACGAAAGGATATTTATTTTATAGTCCTAAGGATCGGGATGTCATTGTTAGTACCAATGCTAGATTCCTAGAGGAGGACTATATGATGAAACATAAACCCATGAGCAGTGTCGTTTTAGAGGAACTAGTGGGAGAGACAAATAATGAACAAGTGTCAATAGTACAAGTAGAACAGCCACAAGAGAACACACAACCTATCACTAATACCACACCGGTGTCTCGTCGTAGTGGGAGGGTTATTCGTAAACCCAGCAGATTCATGTTATTGGGAGAGTCTTCAGACTTGGTCTCTGAGGAACATGATGAGGATCCCATGACATACGAGGAAGCACTGCAAGACAAAGATGCAGATCTATGGCAAAAAGCAATGAAATCTGAGATGGAATCTATGTATTCAAATCAAGTCTGGGAGCTCGTGGAACCACCCAAAGGTGTAAAACCCATTGGATGTAAGTGGATCTACAAGAGAAAAAGAGGATCTGACAAAAAGGTAAAATCTTGGAAAGCAAGACTTGTTGCGAAAGGGTATACTCAGAAAGAAGGGATCGATTATGAGGAAACCTTTTCGCCAGTAGTCATGCTAAAGTCGATCCGGATTCTTTTATCTATAGCAGCTCATCTCGATTATGAGATTTGGCAAATGGATGTCAAGACAGCTTTCCTAAATGGGAGTCTTGATGATGAGATCATCTATATGCAACAACCAGAAGGATTCATTAAGGAAAGCCAAGAGCATCTGGTATGTAAGCTTAAGAAGTCCATTTATGGACTTAAACAAGCTTCTAGGTATTGGAATATTCGCTTTGATCAGGTAATCCAGTCATACGGATTTGATCAATGTCCAAGCGAGTCGTGTGTGTACAAGAAATGTGAGGGTAGTTCAGTGACTTTTCTAGTGCTATACGTAGATGATATTTTACTCATTGGAAACAATGTAGGGATGTTATCAGCGGTAAAGGCATGGTTGTTCAAACAGTTCGAAATGAAGGACTTAGGTGAAGCGGCATACATCCTTGGGATCAAAGTTATAAGGGATCGCAAGAAAAGGATGTTGGCTTTATCCCAAGAGCCCTATATTGATGAGGTATTGGCTCGTTTTAACATGCAGGACTCCAAGAAGGGTAACCTACCTTATAAACATGGAGTTGCTCTATCAAAGAAACAGTGTCCTAAGACACCAGAGGCGATAGAGAGCATGAAAGCGGTTCCCTATGCTTCGGCATGCGGAAGCTTAATGTATGCAATGTTATGTATGAGACCTGATATTTGTTTTGCCGTGGGCATGGTTAGCAGATATCAGTCAAACCCAGGACAGGAACATTGGAGTGCAGTAAAGGCTATACTCAAGTACCTGAGAAGGACTAAGGAGTATATGCTAATTTACAAGGCCTCAGATTTGTTACCTCTAGGATATACCGATTCAGATTTCCAAGCAGATAGAGATAAGAGGAAATCAACCTCGGGATATGTGTTTACCTTAGGAGGTGGAGCTGTAATATGGAGGAGTGTAAAGCAGAAATGCGTTGCTGACTCTACCATGGAAGCCGAATATGTGGCAGCTTCAGAGGCAGCCAAAGAGGCAATATGGTTCAGAAACTTTCTTTTGGACATAGATGTGGTACCTAATTTGCCTAGGAGCTTGACAGTGTATTGTGATAACACTGGTGCTGTGGCAAATGCAAAGGAACCGCGAGACCATAAGACAGCAAAACACATCGAGCGTAAGTATCACCTTATACGATAATTCGTTAAGCGAGGAAATATTATTGTGACTGATATAGCATCAAAGGACAACCGGGCAGATCCTTTCACAAAGAGCTTACCAGCTAAGGCTTTTGAGCAGCACGTGGAGGCGATAGGAGTCAGATGTATGGTCACATAATAGTTATTTAATTGGTAGTGGATTGCTTGTAATAAAACACTGATATACTCAAAGAATAGCTTGAGTATAAGTGGGAGATTGTTAGGGAGTATACTGAACTATTCGTTTGAAGTATATGACATTGTCCTTTTTATTGAGAATCTTGAATGCGTATTTTAACACTGTTTGTATATTATATATTGTGGATAATCTAGCATCAAATGGGATAACAGAAGATTAGATTGTCAGTGTCTATATATAATATAATAAATGTTCACAGTTTAAGTGGAGTTAAACAAACCACTGGAATGACTGAAGTATTATTTGGAAATAATCTATCTTGATTATTGAATAATACTTGTATGCTTTGTGTATATTGAACGGGATTAAAATATTAGAATTGTTCTTCTATTCTGATAATAAAGAAGAACTAAGATTCTATAATATTATTATTGCTTAGGTTCTTAATCCGGATACAGTGATTGACACTTGTATGCAATGCACATGTTTTGATTCATATGTGATGTGATTTTTTGTTAATCACAATATTATGTTTTTGACAATGACATTGCATACAGAGTGGGATATTGACTATAAAAGGAAACCGTGTCCGAAAATATTCGGGTGCTGATGTCCTCTTGAAAGCTCATAAAGATAATTATGCTTTAGTCCTGCAGACAGATTTGTTCTTGCATAATTATAAGGTTGAGTGGATGATCAAGGATAAAAGATATTGATTAAATTAATTATCAGAAATTAATTTAATTAATGGACATTCGATATCTTAAACATGGGGAATTTAATAAGCAAATAATATTGGAGCCGAATTAAATAATTAAATTACGGCATTAGGAGAGGTAGTGCAAATATTAATTCTTTAGTGGATTGAATTAATATTTAATGACATTGGGCTTGACCCAGAATGTCATTGGAAGGCCCGACCTAATTATCCAGGATCCCTACTGTAGCCTATATATTCATCTTATTCTCTTCTAGCTAAGAGTTGGAAATACTAGGGTTTTTGTGAGCAGCCGTTCAAGGAGGCAACCAAGAACTAGGGTTCCAAGATCTCAAAGCTAGAAGGGAGGCAACCTTGGGAGGATCGAAGGCCACACTTCGCTCAAGGTGAATACGGGAATACAGTAGAAGACGTGGATTTGAATCGCTTGCGCCGTAGCGATTAAGGTTAATTTTCTATTCAAACTCGCTCGTTTTCATATCATAAAACGCAGCATCATGATTCGATTGTCCCAACACTATGTTCACATCACCAGCCTTCTCCCCAGTAACACATCTCCCTGGTCCTTCACTGCAGATAAGGAGATGATGATTTGGGATACCATAGCCTACTTGCGAATCAATTTTATACATGGAGCTTTCGTACGAACATTTTGGTAAGCACTCTATTCTATTGTGACTTTTGGTGGAACTACAAAAATACAGTTTTTCATGTTTTTGATTCAGACATCTATATTGAGGTCCCGCCTGCAATAGATGATGATGCTGATTACTATTACCATGTTAAGGTCGATGCCTTTTACTTCTGGTTCTATGATGGCACCACTAGAACATCGTCTTGGAAGCTAGTGCATAAGTGGGAATATGAGTAAATTAAGCGCATGGAAATGGTTGCTTGGATTAAATATTTCAACAAAATGATGTGTGTGTGTGTATATATATATATATATATATATATATATATATATATATATATATATATATATATATATATATATATATATATATATAGGGGAAGACTGAAAAGAAAACTATATTTTGGAGAAAACTTAAGGTGTTTTGTGATTTGTAAATAATCTATATTGACTGAATCAATTATTTATATACGATAATGCAGATCATCTTTTAATACACTTAACATATATAAGTTTTTTAAATGAGGCATGTACACATCTCATATCATGTATCTCCTATCTTTATTAAGACTCTATTAATTATTTTCATTTAAATTTTATAAATTATTCGAGCATATTTAGTTTTATAATAATTATTTTAATAATTATAAAAAGTAAAATTCTATTACAATATATTAAAAATATTGATATTCTACTTACTCCCGCGCTAAATATACTTTATATATAATTTTATTATTAATATAAGAATTCTATTAGTTAGTAGAATACTTAAGAAAATACTTAGTAGAAAATTTGGTGGAATTTTAATATTTTAGTAGAAAACGTAGTAGAATCTTAATATTTTAGTAGAAAACATAGTAGAATCTTAATATTATTATAATAATATTTTAGTATAATTAAAGAACGTAGAATCTTAATATTTTAGTAAAAAATATAGTAGAATCTTATTATAAGCAGAGTTGAATATTTAGTGAAAACTTAATATCTTAGTAGAAAACGTAGTAGAATCTTAATAACATTACAATAATATTTTAGTATAGTTAGAGAACATAGAGTCTTAATATTTAATAAAAAATGTAGTAGAATCTTAATATAACTAGAGTTGAATACTTAGTAGAATATTAATATTTTAGTAAAAAAACATAGTAGAATCTAAATATTATTAGAATAATAAATATATCATTTAGTAGAATCTTAAAATTATTATTAAATAAAATAAACTATATTACATCGAAATTTAAAAAAATTTGGCGTGGTGAAATTTAGTAGAAATACTTAGTAAAATACTTAGTACAATGTTTAATGAAATCTTAATTTAAGATTATATTATGTAGTTTCAAAATATATATATATTATGTGTTCTAGTAAGTATTTATCATATATTTTAATTTGATAAAAATATATTATTTTATTTAATATATAAATATTCTACAAAATTTTAAATATATTAATATTTAAGATTATATGAGTTTCACAAAATCTCATTTTTTTAATTATTTCCATAATTAGAGAACGTAGAATCTTAATATTTTAGTAGAAAATATAGTAGAATCTTATTATAAATAGAGTTGAATATTTAGTGGAAACTTAATATTTTAGTAGAAAACGTAGCAGAATTTTAATAATATTACAATAATATTTTAGTATAATTAGGGAACATAGAATCTTAATATTTAGTAGAAAACGTAGTAGAATCTTAATACGAGTAGAGTTGAATACTTAGTAGAATATTAATATTTTAGTAGAAAACATAGTAGAATGTAAATATTATTAGAATAATAAATATATCCTTTAGTAGAATCTTAAAATTATTATTAAATAAAATAAACTATATTACATCGAAATTTAAAAATATTTGACGAGGTAAAATTTAGTAGAAATACTTAGTAAAATATTTTATGGAATCTTAATTTAAGATTATATTATGTGTTCTACTAAGTATTTATCATATATTTTAATTTGATAAAAATATATTATTTTATTAAATATATGAATATTCTACAAAATTTGAAATATATTAATATTTAAGATTATATGAGTTTCACATAATCTCAATTTTTTAATTATTTTCATAATGGTCTGATGAATTAAATTTTTATATCTTTCTAATTTTGGTATACTATCTAGATATAATATACTTTCCGGTTTGTAATAGAATTAATAATAATATTAATTACATGAATCAATGGCTGAGATGAGTACTCTAAGTTTTCTATTAAAAAAGTTTTTCCTACATCATTACTCTCTCTCTCTCTCTCTATATATATATATATAAATGCTCAGATTTTGCCATCACATATATAATATTGTCATTTTCATTGTATGAATAGTAAATTCCAAGCGTATGATGAAAATTGTATTAGATATATATATTCATTTGATCATGTATAAAATACTAGAACAAAGTCTATCACAATTATATTTGTCATAAAATAAGTCTTTTTATTCTCTGATCAAGTAAATGTAAATCAAAGTCTAGTTAGTCTCTATATTCTAACGAGAAATAAAACCAGAGTCTAGATGTCAATCAAAGTCTGAAGGTTGATGAGGGTCTATAGACTATCTCGAAAGGAAACTACCACCTAATAAATAAGAATTTATCCCTCATTTATTATAATTGTATTATTAGTTGATATGCACCTCTCTATATAAACAATCTATGTAACCTAATTTATTTGTCGAAGTTTTTGAGAAGATAGAGATAGGGAGAGTTGCTGTGAAAACACAGAGAAACTACTAGGGTTTGTGTACACGATGTGATAGTTTGTATTCATTCATCAATAATACAAAAAGTAATTTTGCATAAATCCGTGTTACATTGAAGTTGATTTTAATCAGGCAAAAAATAGACACGAGTATTCAACCCCCCCTTCTACTTGTGTAACTGGGAAAATAATTGGTATCAGAGCTTAAAGTTTAAAATCGATTGAAGATGTCTGGAAACAAAAATGACAATTCTAAGATTCATATACTCAAAAGGAATGAGTACGCCCACTAGAAGTTTAAGATGTTGCACCATCTGGAGCCTACAGACCCTGACTATCTTGATAGGATTCATGATGGACTTTACATGCCGTGAAGACTTGTTCCTCAAACCACTATTGAAGGAAAGATTATTGGTGAACACTTTCTTGATGAGCCAAAAGGTGAGTGGTCAAATGAGGATAAGGAGAATGCTCTGAAGGAGGTAAAAGTGAAAAATATTCTCTTTAATAGTTTGGACTATATTCTCACAAAGTGTGTAATAACATGCAAAACTACTAAGGAGATGTGGACAAAACTTGAAGTGCACCGTGAAGGAACTAAGGATGTCAAGAAGAATGCTAGGTCTTTGCTAATACCGGAGTATGAATATTTTAAAGCAAAAGTTGGAGAAACTATCACTGAGATGTATGATAGGTTTACAAAACTCCTGAATGTGTGTTATTCTTGGTAAAGTATATGATTCTGAAGACACAAATACCAAGTTTCTGAGAGTCCTTACTGAAGAATGAGATAATAGAATAACTGTTATTAGGGAAGTCGAATATTTAGATGAAATCTCTTTGGAAGAATAGTATGGCTAACTCAAGAAATATGATTTAGAGATGCAATAGAGAAAGAATAAAAAGGCTTGAAAATAAAATTTGCGGCACTCTTGATGAAGTCTGAAAAAGAACAACAGGAAGAACCCAAGGAAACAAGAATCAAAGAATCTAAGAAGAAGTGTAAAACTATTGTTGAATTAGAGTCTACTGACACATACTCTGATTCTGATGATGAGATTGATATGAGTCAAATGATGGTTATGTTTGCTAAGAATTTTAAAAGAATGAAACTCAACAAAAGAACTGAAAAATTAAGCAAAATGCCAACGTTCAAGAAGGAGGATGAAAAGGTTGAGAAAAGCAAAAATACCATAATCAAGATTGACAAGGCAAAGGTCAAGTGTTTCAATTGTCAAATATTGGGGCATTTTGCTAGTGAGTGCAGAAAGGCTAAGAATTAAGGCAAAGGAAAAGCAATCATCTCAATATGAAAGGATTGGACAGATTCAAGTTCAGAGGATGAAATAGATTATGAAAATCTAGCTTTGATGGCAGTCTCCTCAGAAAAATCAGAACCTCCCACATGAGCTTCATCCCCTAAAACTCAGGTATCAATCTTTTCTTTTGAATCCTTACTTAATTTAAACTCTGATGGTGTAAAGATTGTATAAATTGAGGTTAAAAAGATAATGACGAACTATAGATCACTCATTAATGACAATGATAGGTTAATAGAAGAAAACCTAACCTTAATGATTAGGAATAACCACTAGAGTTTGAATTAGTTCTTATAGAAGAATATAAAAAGGAATATGAGAAGTATAAACACAACCATGCTGAAATCTTAAAAGCCTATGATTATGTTAGAAAAGAACTGGAAGAAGAAATACTTAAGTTCAAAGTGTGGACAGGCTTTGCTAGAAAGATCCATGCGATACTTAATGACCAAAATGTGTATCAAACTGCTGGTCTAGGTTATGACAAGAGTCAAGGCAAGAGACCTGTTATTGAGAATGACAATAAGGAAAAAGATGGTCAATCAATTGAGACTTAGGATATAAATACTTTTACCCCTGTCAAGTTTGTGACCTCTAAAGTTAAATCTACTACCTCTAATGACACAAACTTATCTACCCAAGATATCTCTAGGGATAACAAAAGGACAGGTAAAACAGGAGTTCTAAAACCAATGAAAAATGTTAACATAGGCTTTATGTCGAAGTCTAAGTTGAAAGTAAGACTAGATAACTTACTAGAGTTTAGTAAGACTAGGAGAAATAAGAATTGTAAAGAAGACATTAGAAAGGCCAATAACTATAAAAAAGATCCCAATGCTCCTAGAAAGAAATGCTATAGATGTGGAAACTACAACCATCTTGCTCTAGATTGTAAAACAAAGATTGAGAAAAAGTCAAATTCTAGATCCCCTCAAACCCTGACTAGTCGATCACTACAATCCACAGAAACCTTGTTATCACTGTGATAACATATTTTATTCTATTTATATGTATAGGAACTATCATGATTTGTAGTACAATTTTTATGAGTTAAAATCTTCAATTAATAAAAGTTAGTATTGCAATGTCAAGACTCCACCAGAGTCTAGGGCACCAAATGAGACAGGTAAATCGAAAGAGAAAAACACTAAGCCAGTTTCTCCTACAGTTAATAAGAAATGATCTAAAATAGTTTGGGTCCTCGAAACATCTAACTAGTTGTTATTTGTATGCAGGGAACAAGGGTAAGAAAATGTACCAAATCATGAACAGTGGATGTTCAGGACACATGACTGGAAAGAAATCACTGCTTATAGACTTTGTGGAGATGGTTGACCCAGAAGTATCCTTTAAAGATAACAACAAAGGTCAAACACTGGGATACAGAAAAATTATACTTGGAAATGTCGTCATTGAAGAAGTAGCTCTAGTTGATGGTTTAAAGCACAACTTAATGCGCATTAGTCAACTTGGAGACAAAGGTTACCATACTGACTTTGACAATAAAGAGTGTCTTGTGACTCACAAAGAAATAGACACTTTAGTTTTCAAAGGGCATAGCCATGGTAACATATATAAATCCATCCTGGAGGATTGCACAAATCAACAAGGTACATGTTTATATAGCAAGGCCTCGACTAAAGAAAGCTGGAAATGGCACAAGAAACTGCAGTCTCACATGAACTTCAAAACATTCAATACATTTGTAAAGCAAAATCTTGTGAGGGTACTACTATAGGATGACTTTGTCCAAGATGGACTCTGTGAAGCATGTCAACTTGGAAAGCAAAGGAAAACATCCTTCAAGAGTGAGACCATTAACACCATTTCTAAACACTTTCTTACATTTTGATTTATTTGGTCCAGTAAATGTGATGTCAATTAATAAAAAGAAATATACTTTTGTTATTGTAGATGATTTTACAAGATTCACACGAGTTTTCTTTTTGCACTCAAAGGATGAAGTCTCTCAACACATAACTGACCATATCACTTTTCTGGAAAAATAATTAAAGAAAACTGTGAAGATTCTAAGGAATGACAATGGTATTGAATTCAAGAATATAACCATGGAGGAATATTGTGCATCAAATGAAATAATTTAACAATTCTCAGTACCAGGAACGCCTCAACAAAATGGTTTTGTTGAGAGGACAAATAAAACACTAATAGAAGATGCCTGGATAATATTGGCAGAGTCTAAACTGCTAGTATATTTTTAGGCTGAAGTAGTCAATACAACATATTTCATTCAAAACTGTACATTGATAATTATGTATGGAAAAACACCCTATCAAATGTGAAGGACAAGAAGCCAAGTGTAAAACACTTTCACATATCTGGATGCAAATGTTATGTATTGAAAGTACATCCTGGAAATATAAGCAAATTTAAACCGAAGGCTGATGAAGCAAAATTCCTTGGATATGCACCAAATACAAAGGTATTCAGATCTTCAATCTCAGAATAAGAATTGTTATGAAATCTATCATGTTGTATTTGATGACAAAAAGGTTACAGGTTTGCAGAAAAAGTCAGAGACTACAATACTGGAATTTTAAAATTTTAAAAATTTTGAGATAGATAAAGATGATGAGGATGAGTAGTCTCAAATAACTCTTGAAACAACACAAAAACCTACACACTATGAGAGGGAGCCTAAAAATTCAACTCCAATCAACTCAGAATCTAACAGTTTAGATACAAGCGAGACAGAGTCTAGACTGAAAGAGTCAAGCACTTCAGAGTCTAGTCCATCAGGGTCTGGATCAAGCAACTCTGAATCTTTTACAGAGTCAAGCAACTTAGGGGGAGTCTTTTCATTTCAATTCAACTCACAATCAGGAAATGCCAATGATTTAGGGGGATCTTCAAGTTCAAGAACCAATCTTCCACCAGCTAAAAAATGGGCAAGGGATCACACTCCTGATTTTATATTTAGTGATCCTGAGAGTGGAGTGCAAACAAGGAAAGCCACTCAAAATGAATGTCTATATAACTATTTTCTCTCAAAGAATGAACCAAAGAAAATTGAGGAAGCATTACAAGACCCTGATTGGATCATTGAAATGAAAGAGGAATTAAATGAATTTGAGAGAAATAAAGTGTTGAAACTTATACCAATGCCTAAAAATAAATCAATTGTTTGGTGCAAAATGGGTGTTCAGGAATAAATTTGATGGGAATGGAACTGTGGTAAGAAACAAAGCAAGGCTAGTTGCAAAAGGATATTATCAAAAGGAAAGAATATACTATGATGAAACTTTTGCACCAATATTGAAAGCTATCAGAATGTTTCTTGCATTTGCAACTCATCAAAAATTCAAGATATTTCAAATCGATATCAAAAGTGCTTTTGTTATTCGCCCTTAAGTACAATAAGTTTGGAGAAGGGGGGGTTGAATACAAACTTAAGAATTAATTCAACTTCTTGCGGAAATAAGTTTGTACAAAGAGAGTGTTTAATTAAGATTGATGTAACTAAGAACTGGATAACTAAAGTTTTGAAAATAGAAACAACAAGATTAAAAATTACTAGTGGATTGTTTTTCCACTAGTGAGTTTTTGCTTTCAATTGATCTTAGTAAAAATACTAAGCTGCTTACAAAGTTGAATGTAGAACTTAGAAAAGCATTACAAGTTCTGCCTGATTTTCTACTTTGCTTTTCTTGAGTTCTTCAAAACTTCTCTTACTTTGCTACTGTGTTTTTGTGACTTATTTATACAAAAACTACTACTCTAGTTTTCCTATCGACTGATAACAATATAATATTACAATTTATACTGTTTTCATAAAAATAGAAACTAGCTTCTTTTCACAGCCTTCCCTGTAGAACTGACTAGCCCTGGAAGTGTCTTTGTCTTAAGATATTCCTTGGATGCTGTGTTGCCTTGAAAGTCTTCACAATCCTGACAGGACTGTCTTCCAATGATTCAGTTTCTGCACTGTTCCCGTAATTTCTGGCTTTAGCTAAATAGGGAAACTTTAATCAACTGATAAATGCTGTTAAGCTTATCAGTTGATTCACCTTTGCTTATCCATCGATGGATAGGATATCTGTTGATCAGTTGATGTGTCGATGGATAATTGAGTTATCCATCGACTCCTTATCCATTGAAGGTTCTTTATCCGTTGACTGTTTTTATCCATTGATGACTTGTATCAGTTGATAGCTTTCATCCGTTAAGTAGTGTCTTTATCCATCGACTTCAACATCAGTTGATCACTTCACTTGTGAGAATTCTGACTTAGAATATTTACAATTGATCAGCCATTCTTCACATCTGTTGAGAAGCTAGAAATTGAAGTCAATAACATCAGTTGACTACATCATAGCATCCATCGAGGTAATACAATCAATTGATAGTGAAACATGAATCAATGCTACAATCCAGTTTATCAGTTGATAAACAAGTTTCAACTGATAACTGGTTTCCTAGTCAATGGATATTTATAAGTCATATCCATTGATCAGTTACAAATTAATTTTGAGTCCCTATTGAAATTCTAAGTAATTTGTTATCATCAAAACTCATAATTCCTAACAATCTCCCCCTATTTATGAATATGTAAAATATGCATAAATTTTCTGTTGATGATAACAAAACTCCTGAACATTTTCATTCTTAGCAAGAATTACAATATTGATAAGTAAAGTTTGAGACAGAGTAATCAGATACCAGACAGGGATGAATTCTGATAATTTTGATGATTGAGGTTGAATCTCCTATCTTCTCCTTCTTCCCCTTGACTCATTCATCTTGTCTTCATTCTCCTTCATCTTCCTGTAGAGGGTTCCCTTCAATATCTTCTCATCTTCAATCCTGTAGTCCAATTGACTTGCCAGATGATTTAATTCCAGATTGGGCAGTTTGTTTATTTCTTGACAAATATCAATGCATTTTTCTCTGCCTTCCCTGTCCTTATATATCATCAAGTAGAAGGGCTCATGAAGCACTTTTCTTCCTTCAGGATTCCAGATCTTTATTCTGTCATCCCTTTCTTCTTGAACAGGTGCCTCCCTTATCTTCTTCATTCTTTCATGGATGGCATTTCCTAGCTCTTCAGTTAGATAATACTTCCTGTTGAGCATAGTGTAGATTTTCTTTAAGATGCCATATCCTTGATCCAAGACTTGGTTGAATGTGAAGGTTGAGTGTGATCCATCTTCATACTCAATGTGAAGAAGATCAACATCTTTCTTCCTTTGTCCTTTTGCTGCAATCATTCCCTCAGCTTTGATTGGCACAAAGTTTTCAGATTTGTGTTTGAACACCTCTATTTCTTTGTCTTGATTACTCCCAGAAGCTTGACCTTCAGTCTTGACTTGTTTTGGCTTCTTCTCCTTGTCTTCTACAACTAATGGTCTTGTAACTCCAGATGATTTTGGTGCATCTTTGGGCTTGTTAGCTCTTTGCTTCACCCTTGGCCTCCTTTCACCTTCTTTTCTTCTGGCTTCTCTTATTAACCTATATTCTTCATCATATTCCCTTTGCAATTGAATGGCTAATTCTTCTTGGGATTTTTCATGTTGCTCCCTTTCTCTTATGCCAACTACTATGGCTTTGCTCAACAATTTTTCACTTTCCCCTCCACCTGTGACAGCTTTCTTTTTATCATCTTCAATTAGCTTTCCCTTTCCTTTCCTGTCACCAGGTTATGAGCTACTGGAACTTGTCTCCTTGAATTTGCTAGCAATTGCATCAAATTTCCTTACTATGTCTTGAGCCAACTCCTTCTTGGGATCTGTAGACTTTGCCACCACAGCTTCAGTACCACTTGCTTTCTCCAATGCATCAGCTTCTTGCTTCTCCCCCTTTTTGTTATCAGCAACTGGCACTTGTGCTACTGACTGAGAGAGTATGGGAGTCTCTAAGAGTTTACCCAGAAGATTGATTTGAGTGACTTGATTTTTCAAAATTTGCTGCATGTTGAGCTCCATGGAGGCTACTCTTTTCTCCAATTCCATTACCTTGTCCTTGGCTGAAAACTCAGTGTCCAACCTTTGCTTGATTCTAGTCAGCATTGTGAGGCTGAGTCTAGAGTCAATGGTGGTGTCAAAATGAATCCGTGAGCTGTCAATGTCTTCTCTTATTTTCTTCAATTCATACTTGGAGCTTGTGACATGCATTTTCTGGATCTTCAAATTATCCCTGTAAAAGTTCAGAATTCTCCTTTGCAGGGGATCCACCACATCTACTTCTACTTCAGCCATTGACCTTTTATAAAGAGAAATGATGGCCCTTTCTGTTTCAGCCAAATTAGTTTCATCACTTGCCACTTATGGATCTAGAAGTTCATCATCAGAATTATCATCAAAATCTTCAGGATTCATGTGGGATATATCATCAGGTTGACTGGTCAAAAACTCTTTCCCACTCCTGAATTGCTCTTCTGTCTGCACTAAACCCGGCATTTGCTCAGCTATTTGATTAGATGCTGCTGCTAGTTCTTGATAATGAGGATCTTCATGTTGAAAGGTTGAAGCATCAAGATTGACATCAATTTCATCCTCCACCTCCATGTTGACTTCTGCAACTCCTGTAGGGACTCCATAGTCTACAACTCCCCCTGACTCTAGCCCCAACTCTTGGGTGAGTCCTGCTTCAAACTGCTCAGTTTTAGAAGTTGATGCTTCATGAGATGGTGAAATTGGTTTCTCTCTATTCTTTTCTCTCTCACTCTCTTCTCTCTTTTCTTGTATCAGGATCTCATCCTGGATTCTCACCTCTCCCTTACTTTCCTCTCCTTTTTCATCACCTGCTAAGGTGGGACTCTTTTTTCTCACACCCTCTCCTTTTGCCACCTCAGAAGAATTTGAGGGCCCCTCATTCACACACTCTCCTTTTGCCAAGGTATGCAAACCTTGCCTCTCACACACCTCACCCACTCCACTCAATCCTAATAGAGTATTGGCCACTTGAAGTGTTTCAATGGATGATTTATGAATTGACATTAAGGGATCAATCGATGGATAAGAAGTATCCATCGATGGATGAATATCCGTTGATGGGAGCTCGTCGATGGATGTAAGGATATCCATCGATGAAAGTGAACTAGTCAATGGATGTTGGAAGTTATCAGTTGATTGCATAATATCCATTGACTGGAGAGAAATTACAGTATTTTCCTGATCAACCAAGGTGTTAACCTTATTTGGTGATGCAGGTGAGAGTGTTGGCTCCACCCTGAGTTACAAAGAGGGTGAATTTGAAACAATGAAGTTGTCAATCAACACTGTTTCGGAAGAAATAGTTTTTGAAGGAGATTGAAGAGAAGATTCAGATAAAGAATGGGGCTGTGCCTCAGGAAGATTCTGAGACACATCAAAAGAAGAAACTGAGGGCTCCACCAAATTTTCATTTGGCTTTGCATGTGTGTGTGTGCCCTGTGCAGTATTTGTAACCTTCTTTCTTCTTTTGTATGGCTGTATTATTTGGTGACCCTTATCCCCATCTGATGGTCCTGGTTGAGACCTCTTTTCAATAGTTACATCTTTTTGAGAAGATGCAACTAGGGATGTGTTCAAGTCCTTTACTACAGCCTCAATCTGTTGGGAGATTAGACTGGTGGCTGGCTGGTTCCTCTCAATCTCACTCTCCTTATTCTTCTGGCTTTCTTGATGTTGGCCAGTTCCCTAACCCTTATCAACCACCTTCACACTCCCCTTAGAGGTTTTTCTTTTCTTAGATCTTACAACAGTAGTCTTTTGTGAAACTACTGAGGTGGTTTGATCAGACTTGTGTTTTGAAGGTTGTGCAACTTGGGTAGGAAGAATGGGGGCATTTCCATCTCCCTCCATTGTTGCTGAAGGCAAAGAAATTTGAGATTTTGAAGAAGAATGTACAAGATGGAGATTTTGAAGATATACATGTACAAGAGGAGGATAAATGAGTCACAACTTAGGGTGTAAGTTGATTCTCATAAGATCCTTGAAGACCCTCTTGTTTTGCATCCATGGCTCCAAGGACTCCATATCTGCACTTATTTCATACTCTCCAACAGAGGCATTAATAATCATCATGAAAAATCTTGCAAAGTAGATATTATTTTTCCTACATGACTTGGGTCCTAACTTAGCAGATAATTCATTTAGGAGTAGTGTGCCAAAATCGAAGTATTTATCAAACAGGATAGAATAAGCAATTTCTTGCATACTGATCGTAATTGCATCAAAATTACTTATTTTTCCAGAAAATACTTTAATTATGACATCAAAGAAATAACTCCATTCTTTCCTAAGATTTTTCCTAACAACTTCTCCTAATCCAGTTTCAGCATTTGCATAATTAACGGATTCTAACATGTCCCTAATTTCATTTTCAGTGGGTGGTTTATTACAATTATTTGCAGGCAACCCTAAACATTCAGATAATGAAGTACTAGTAATTGTATAGGTATTACATTTGCAAGAATAAGAAATTACCTTCCCATCTGGTGAAATCTCTGCAGAGGTCCACAGTTCCTCAATAAAGGAACACACGATTGTTGGTGCTTCGCTGAGAGCTTTGGAAACTTTGCAATCTCCTACGAATCGCATCAATGGATGAAAGTCCACAGGAGCATCATTCACCATTAGACATGCTGTTAAGTTGTTCTGTTCATAGGTGAACCCAGTGGAAGAGACGATCTTCTTTTGTGGTGCCATTCTTTCAGTTGATATTCAAGAAATTAAAGTGAACTTGAAAGAATTTGTGAGAGCTCGTGAGAATTAGATAAAATTAGCTTGAGAGAGAGACAGAGATGAATAGTTTAGAGTAAAAAAAAATAGCAGGTAAGAGTGAATTTTTAATTGCAACTGCTATTTATATTTTCTAGTATTAAAAAGACTTGAAAGGACTTTTTAATTAGGCAGATAACCGTTGATGTATAAAAGACTGTAGTTTATTACCCTAGATGGTAATTCTCCAACGGCTATAATCTGATCAACGAATGAATAAAACTGTAGAAATTCTATTACTATCGATGGATAAAATAGAGAGTTAATCATTTATCGATCGATCACTAACTACCAAGGTAATTAACTGTCGATAGATAAATATCCATCGATAGGAATAACATTTATCTGTTGATCAATTAAGAAGAGATTTATCCGTCGATAAACAATTACTTAGGTAATTATCTGTCGATAGATAAATATCCATTGATAATTGTGAACAATGGCTACAAAACAAAACAAAACAAAAAAAACTTGACAGTCATTTTAAGCATGAGCAAAATTAAGCATACCTAACTCAGAGACTAATCTATTAAAAGTAGATTCATCTAGAGGTTTGGTAAATATGTCTGCAAGTTGTTGTTCACTAGGGACAAAATGTAATTCAACTGTACCATTCATTACATGTTCCCTAATGAAATGATACCTTATGTCAATGTGTTTGGTTCTGGAATGTTGCACAGGATTTTCTGTTATTGCAATGGCACTTGTATTGTCACAGAAGATGGGAATTTTGTTCAAGTTGAACCCATAGTCAAATAGTTGATTCCTCATCCATAAAATTTGTGCACAGCAACTTCCAGCAGCAATGTACTCAGCTTCTGCAGTTGAAGTTGATACTGAATGTTGCTTTTTACTAAACCATGACACAAGTTTGTTTCCCAGAAATTGACAGGTGCATGTAGTACTTTTCCTGTCTATTTTGCAGCCTGCATAATCTGCATCTGAGTAGCCTATTAGATTAAAACCAGAATCTCTAGGATACCAAATACCTAAATTTGATGTACCCTTAAGATATCTGAAAATTCGTTTAATAGCTACTAAATGAGATTCTCTAGGATCAGCCTGAAATCTAGCACATAAGCATGTAGAGAACATTATATCTGGCCTACTAGCAGTTAAATATAAAAGTGAGCCTACCATGCCTCTATAACTTGAAATATCCACCTTAGCTTCTTTGGTATTTAATTCAAGTTTAGTGGCAGTGGCCATGGGAGTTTTTGCAGAAGAACATTCACTTAACTCAAATTTCTTTAACAAATCATGAATGTACTTTGTTTGATTTATAAAAATACCATCCTTAACCTGTTTGACTTGTAACCCAAGAAAGTAGGTAAGCTCTCCCATCATGCTCATTTCATATTTACTCTGCATTAGTTTGGCAAACTTCATGCAAAGTTCCTCATTTGTTGATCCAAAAATAATGTCATCCACATAGATTTGTACAAGAATGATAGAGCCATTAACATTTCTACTGAATAGAGTTTTATCAACAGTACCTCTTGTGAAATGATTCTCAATGAGAAACTGAGATAAAGTGTCATACCAGGCCCTTGATGCTTGCTTCAAGCCATAAAGTGCTTTGAGTAAAAAATAGACAAAGTTAGGAAATTTTGGATCTTCAAAGCCAGGAGGTTGTTCCACATAGACTTCCTCTTCTAATACTCCATTCAAAAATGCACTTTTCACATCCATCTGGTAGACTTTGAAATTAGCATGTGCAGCATAAGCCAGAAAGATTCTGATTGCTTCTAACCTTGCAACTGGTGCAAAAGTTTCATCAAAATCAATTCCTTCTTCTTGTGAATAACCCTTTGCTACAAGCCTTGCTTTGTTCCTAGTCACAATACCAGTTTCATCCATTTTGTTTCTGAATACCCATTTTGTATCAATTACTGATCTATCTTTTGGTCTGGGCACCAGCTTCCATACTTTATTTCTTTCAAACTGATTCAGTTCTTCTTGCATAGCCAAAACCCAATCAGGATCCATGAAAGCCTCTTCAATTATTTTGGGTTCTTCTTGAGATAGAAAACTGCTATACAGGCACTCATTTTGAGTAGCACTTCTTGTCTTGACACCATCTTCTGCATTTCCAATGATTAGTTCAAATGGATGGCTTCTTGTCCATTTTCTTTGAGGAGGCAAATTTTGCCTTGATGATGAAGCTTCATGATCATTTGTATTGAACTCAAAGTGATCTGAATTTGTAGATTGATTCTGAAACCCTCCCCCTGAAGTGGATACCCTTGATGTAGATTGTTGATTATCCGTTGAGGAGTTATCAGTTGATGCATTATCAGTTGATGGATTTCTGTCAACTGATAAATTATCCATTGATGCAATAACATCAACTGATATTGGGTTTCTGAACACTTGAGGTTTTATAATTTCTGCCTCTTCATCATCATTTACATCATTTGATTCATTCTCAAAATGCAGTGTGTCATGATTTCCTTCATCAAACAAGCCTTGAATCTTTTTATCATCAAATACTACATGTACAGATTCCATAATAATGTGTAGTCTGAGATTGTAGACTCTATAGGCTACGCCTGATAGTGCATACCCAACAAATATAGCTTCATCAGCCTTAGCTTCAAATTTTCCTAGGTTTTCACCTTGATTTCTTAGCACATAGCACTTGCAGCCAAAGACATGAAGAAATCCCACCTTTGGCTTTTTGTCTTTCTTGATCAATTGATAAGGAGTCTTCCCTTGAGCTTTATTTACTAGGGAGATGTTTTGAGTAAAACATGCTGTGTTTATGGCCTCAGCCCAGAAGTATGTTGGGAGTTTGGCATCTTCCAACATGGTTCTAGCAGCTTCAATCAATGTCCTATTTTTCCTTTCAACTACCCCATTTTGTTGAGGTGTTCTGGGTGCAGAGAATGTGTGTATGATTCCTTTTGATTCACAGAACTCTTTCATTGTGGAATTTTTAAATTCTGTTCCATTGTCACTCCTTATCTTCTTTACATCCAATTCAAGATTTTTCTCATTTTCTCTTATGTGCTTGATGATGAGATGACTAGCTTCATCCTTTGAATGTAGAAAATAAGTCCATGAGAATCTTGAAAAATCATCCACAATGACTAGAGCATACTTCTTCTTTGCAATAGACATGATATTTACAGGACCAAACAAATCCATATGTAATAACTCAAGTGGCTTTTCAATTGAAGATTCCAATTTCGACTTAAATGATGCCTTCCTCTGCTTTCCTTTCTGACAAGCATCACAAAGTCCATCCTTGACAAATTCCATTTGTGGTAAGCCTCTCACTTGATTTTTCTTAACCAAGAGATTCATGGTTTTGAAATTCAAGTGAGCTAATTTCTTATGCCACAGCCAACTTTCTTTTGTACTTGCCTTAGAGAGAAGACAAGTCATCGATTCTGCATTTGTTGAGTTGAAGTCAGCTATGTACACATTCCCTTTTCTATTCTCAGTCATGACCAGGCTTCCATCTACCTTGTTGGAAATTATGCATGCTTCTGTTGTGAAACAGACTTTATTTCCATTGTCACATAGTTGACTTATGCTTAACAAGTTATGTCTTAAGCCATCAACTAATGCAACAGGTTCAATGATGACATTCTCTTTTGAAATCAAGCCATATCCCATGGTGTGCCCTTTGCTGTCATCTCCAAAAGTTACTCCAGGGCCAGCTTTCTCCTCAAACTTTGTGAGCAGGGATTTATCTCCAGTCATGTGTCTTGAACACCCACTGTCCAAGTACCAAAGATTCCTTCTTTTTCCCTGCACACAGTCAGAACAAATCAAGTTGATTTTGGTACCCAAGTTGCCTTGGGTCCTTTCTTATTAGTTGTTATCTTTGGTTTGGTTTCCAATTTTTGTACCTTGGTTTGGGTGGTTTTACTTCCACTTCAACCTTAGGTGTTGGTCTCCTTACCTCAGAATTCTCAGTGATAATATTTGGAATGCTCATGCTTGCAGAATTGGAAAAATTTGGTGCATGAAGATTGTTAAGCATATTCCATGGCATAGCAGGCATATTCATATTGGCAAATGCAACATATGGATTAAACATATAAGGCATTGATGCATACTGAGCATGAATAGCATGAGAATCAACTAAATGAGGAAAAACAGAATTGGTATGCATGCTGGGTACAGCAGGTACATTTGTTGCTGTAGGCATGGTGAGTTTACATTGCACAGATAAATGATTTTTACTACCACACTAAGCACATATTTTCCTATGAGCATATTTGTCAGGTGTGTAGTTGTTGTGCTTGTTTATGCCTACTTTACCATTTCTATTTTTCTTCTTCTTTTCATTTGGCTGAATATTAGGTTCTATCTTTTCCAATTTCTCTTTCAACTGATTTTTAGATAAGAATCCTATATTAGCCTGTTCAACTTTGATTTGAGATTCAGAGGAGCTACTTTCTTTGACAAATTTAATAGGTCTGTTCAACTTAGTTTTAATATCACATTTCTTAGCAGTTGATGACTTCTCAATCGATGGATAATTATCCGTTGGAATAGCATTATCAATCGATGGATAATTCTTATCAGTTGATTCAGAATTATCAATCGATTGCTTCTTTTCCAAAGATTGATCTTCATCAATGGCTATTTTCTCAAGAGTTTCAGACAACATGGTGAAAGAGTTTGTTCCATGAATGTCATTCACTTCTTACTGGCTTTACTTGACCTGTTCCACTTGTCAATGGTTCTTAGTTCATCCTCTAATTTTTCTTTTAACTTCTCTATTTCCTTTTTACTGTCAACTAGTTCATTTCTAGCATCTTTGTTTTCCATCTTGAGTCTGTCCAATTGCACTAGCTCACTCTCTAAGAAATTGTTTCTTTCAGTGAGAGTTTCTAATGTTAATTTGAGCCTAGTGTTCTCTTTGTTCAAAGACTTAAGAGTGACATGCAAATTATACAATTCATTAGACATTTCATTAATAGTAATATTGCATTCATCTTTGGACAACTCAGATAGATTTGTAGAAATTACCTGATTGCTAGAAGAACTAGCTTCCTGGTCATCTTGATTGGCCATTAGTACAAGATTGATGTGTTCTTCTTCTTCTTCAGAATCCTCATCAGCAGCCCAGTCCTTTTCTTCTGTCACAAAAGCCTTCTCTCTTTGTCTGAGCAAGTCAAAGTACTTCTTCTTATAGTCAATACCATCACTGGACTTTGACCTTGTTTTCCCAGTCGTACAAGTAGAAGGGGGGGTTGAATACTTGTATGTCTTTTCTGCCCGATTTAAAATCAAATTAAGAACAAACTCAAACACAAAAATATGAATATGTACTGTTTTGTATTATTGATTTGTGAATACAAAACTCTCCTAGGGTGTACACAAACCCTAGCAGCTTCTCTGTGTTTATCACAGCAAGTCTCTCTATTTCTATGCTCTCACAAAATTTCACTCAGATGATTATGTTTCGACTTCCACACTTTTACAATTAGGTTACATAGAGTTTATATAGAGAGCTGCCTATCAACTAATAACAGAAAGATAAATTACAATAGGAATATAATTCCTAATTATTAGTTGACAGTTTCCTTGTAGAATTCTCTTTCTTTCCCATAGCATATCTGTAATTTAAATTATCTTGATCTTCGAAGACTTTCCATTCCTCTGATCTTCTTCCAAATTTATCCTCAACTGTATAGACTCTGAAATCTTCAGACTCTGATGATCTTCAGACTCTGATCACATGTAGACTCTGATAGATCACAGACTCTGATAATCTCTAGACTCTGATCACCTTCCAGACTCTAATCTTCATGCAGACTCTGGTTTCACTTTCTATAGAAATTTTTCTAAGTACAAGTAACATGAATGTTGACTATCTAGACTCTGATTATTCATTTCAGAGACTAGAAAGACTTATTACAGATAAACTAATCTAGACCCTGTTCTAGTATTTTGTACATCATCAAATGAATATATCCCTAACAATCTCCCCCTATTTATGCTTTATAAAATGTAAGCATAAATCAAGGTTTGATGATGTCAAAACTAAAGAATAAAACTAATAATCTAGAACAGTATAAAAGAATTAAAAAAGAAAAAGAATTACTTCTCATTTAATCTTCTCAAAGGCTGGATTGTTCTTCAAAAATGAGTTTAGCATATTTTCTTCCACAATTGCAAGAGCTTCACCAACAAACTTCTTTAATTTCTTCATTTCTTCATTTGAACATTTAATTTGACAGTAAGCTGCTCTCAGATCATTTGCACTGCTTTCTTGATCTTTTAAGTCCTTCAATATCAGAACACTAACTTTCCCACTCATAGGCTGAAACCCAAAGTAATGACCCACACCTTCTTGAAATTTAATCTGTTTTTCCTCCAATGGCATGACTTGATCATTTCCCTCAGTATCAACATATTTTAAAGAAAATTTGCCCACTTGTCGATTTGCCTGTCTGTGCAAAATCAGCTTCCTATCAATCTCCTTGAACCATTTGTGTGTGACAGCTTCTTTGCTCTTGTTAACTTCATAAGCAATTTGAAGTAGGAATCTAATATACTGTAGTTCCTCAGCCTGTTTGAAAAAGATAAAATTTGACTGACTAATCCACCTTACACTTCCACCTTCTAGGAAGTAAACTAGCATCTCATTTTTCACTTTTTCTGTTTCTCCCAGACCTCCTTGTACCTTTCTTTCAAAAATATTATACACAATTTGAGCAGACACCACTTTGTTTAAATGCTTCTGGGTGATCTTCTCAAACTGCCTATCTGTCAAGGATTGAGGATCCCTGGTTAAGGTAGATGTTCTGTCAATATCTGATTTTTCAAATCCTCCAAGTCCTGTCTTGTTTTTAGCTCTAAGTTACAGATTTGATTGACTGCATTTCCAGTAAGAAGGTTCTTGAGTTTGATCAGAGTCTGACTTCTTTCTTTGCTTATCAGAGTCTGACTTAGACTCTGATTTCCCATGTCTAGTCCCTGACTGATGTGTTGGAGTTCTTACTACTCCAAATTGCTTTTGTTGCACACCATCAGGACCCTTAGAACCATGAGAACTATCTCCATCATCACCATCTCTCCTCCTTTTAACTCCCCTTGATTGATTCTTGCATCCCTCATCCTTATGTCTCCTGGAGGACTCACCTTGCTTCACCTTCTCCCCCTTTTTGACATCATCATTACTAGTGACAGCCAAAAGAATCTGCTCAAGAACAGTGGAGATATTGGCCTGGGCTGCAATAACTGAATCAACCTTAGTGGTCAAATCAGAAACTGTAGTTTGAAGAGAGGCTTGAGTGGTAGTGATAGCAGCTAGAGCATCCTTAAAAGCGACCTCTTTGGATAATTGAAGAGAGTGAATTCTGTCAAATCTTGTATTGAGCAGAGAAGTTGTATTATCAACACCAGTGAACTTTGTTTTAATATGAGAAATGTCCTGGACCACACTGGATAATTGAGCAGCAACATCAGGCAGCTTAGCTTTAACAGCTCCATCTAAGACTTGATCTTCTTCACCAGGATAGTAACCATGTTTCTGTTGAAAAGATTTTTTCTGAAAAGCTGGAAGCCTCTCAGATTGATGAATTGCCAAAATGCAAGCAAAAGAATCTTTATCTGTTATTCCCCTTAGCTGTGTAGACTCCCAAGATTGGGGAAACACCTGATCAAAATAGACAAAGGAGGGTGGAACTGGATCATCATCTTCAGAAGAGCACTCCTCAGCAACAGGCTCAATCTTTGTAATTGGAGGGGTAGACTCTGGTGGTGTAGACTCCGAAACTGCAAACGGGACTATAGACCCTGACTCCTCCTGAGAGTTAGCAGAGACAGTAGACTCTGGAAGTCTAGCCCTTATAGGCATGATTAACAGAGGTTCTTCTGACTTCAAATTCGCAGCCTCAGGTGAAATGACAGGGTTTTCCACCATAGCCTCCATGACTCTATCTGCTCTCCTTGCTAGAGAATCCACCAAATGTAGTTGTGGTCTCTGAGTAAATGATTTCTGAGCAGCAAGAGTCTCCTCCTTCGTTCCAATCTGCACAATCAAACAGTGTGAATTTTCATCCATCCCCTGCTCCAACTCATTGGACCAACTTTGTGGAAAATCTTGATCCCAATAAGTAAAGCTAGGTTCAGGATACCCTAATCTCTCATCAGTGGGGTTGGGCACCCACTTTCTCAAACTCACTCAGGCTCCCTACAGCCATTTCTACCTCTCCTTTTGCCTGGTCCAGTGCCAGCCTCTCAGATATTTTTTCACTCAATGTGGAGGGTGCACTCAATAATCCTACAGAAGAGGGGTTGAGAGATAAGAGTTGTGCTTCAATACCTGAACCACCTTGATGGAGGGGAACCCCTTCAAATGTCTGAAGGCTAGGGGATTCCACCAAGGGGTGAGCATCAACAGATCCTGAACCCTTACAAGCATCTTCTCTCTTTTCAGAGTCTGTTGGCTCCATTATTCCAGTCTCAGGGTCTACTCTAGACTCTGACAGCTTTAGTAGGACTTCATTAGAAGCCAGAGTCTGAGTGTTGCCATCTTGGACTGTTTGTGCATGAGACTCCC
This sequence comes from Oenanthe sinensis, assembly GCA_028671895.1. Lineage (NCBI taxonomy): Eukaryota > Viridiplantae > Streptophyta > Magnoliopsida > Apiales > Apiaceae > Oenanthe > Oenanthe sinensis. The sequence goes on along the minus strand of CM053813.1, from coordinate 26,202,652 downwards.
CCTCAAGGTGGATAGACTCTGACAGAATAGATTGGGAAATTTCTTCAGGAGCATCCATCAGAGTCTATCCTCCCATATCACTGGGGTTCTCATCAGCTCTTTGGTGAGTTGTCAAGGAGGGCTCAACAGCATACTCCCCTGCCCCACTATCACCCAACCTCTGACTAGGTGGTTCTTGTGTGGGTGAGGCAGACCGAGCATCTTTATAACTAGTCACCACTGGTGCACTAGTCCCATCCTCCAACTGCCTTGCACCACCTGCTACCTCCTGTTGTTCTTCAAGAATAAATGCATCCAACTTGTGATGAAAGGCCCTGAGATGGATTGCATTGATTGCCTGGGCATCTGTGAGATTGAAGAGGTCCTGCAGTTCCCTTCTTACTCTTTGAAAATATGTGCCCTTAAATTGATCCAGTCTACTTTGGTAGGTTGGATAGATGTATTTGTTGGCAATTGTACCTATATTATGGACAAGATAGTCAGCCACCTGTCTTGACAGAGGTTGAATGTGAGAGATCCATTGAATGGATGTCCTGTAGGTAACTCCATTATCCCAAATTGCTTCATAGTTAAAAACTGGTTGCTCAATCTCAGTTTCCAACTCAGCAACAGACTCTGAGGCTCTCCTTTTATGGACCTTATGCTTTTTAGGCTTCTTTGTAATTTGCTGTTCAGAGTCTGGCACACCTAGTGCTTTGAGAACTACATTTGTTCTGCCTTCTATGAGCCCAGCTGCTTGTTCTTGGAATGAAGAGTTGAATAGGTAGCTGTAAAGATTTTTGACCACATCCTGTGCAGACATTTGTAGCTCCTGTTCCATTCTCTTCCTTAGGGCTTCATAGGTTGAAAGAAAATCCAAGACTTGAGATTTAGTCTGATATTGCTCTGGATCTTCAACTGATTCCACCAAAGGATATAAGAATATCAGTGCCTCATCACTTGGAGTAATGATCTCATCAATTAGGCATGAGGCTGCATCCAATGGCATTCCTTCCCAAAATGTGTCATGATCAGAGTCTAAAGGCAGTCTAGACTCTGACTCAACATTAGACTCTGGTTCAGGTGTTTTCTTGATTTCAGAGTCTGGCTCTGCAGGAGCCTTGGGAGCATCTGTTTCCTGCAAAACAGGATTAGTAATAATAACAGGCTTGTGTGTGTGCAGAATAAGCCTTCCTTAACATTCTGTACTTCTTAGCAAAAGATTTCTCAGGAGACTCAATATGAGAATCCTGAGGTGCTTCCCTAGGTTTTTCAGAGTCTGTAGCCTTTTGAGAGTCTACAGACTTGGCTTGAAGGTTAGAATCAAGTGTATCATGACCTTCCTTTAGCAAAGAAAGTCCTTCAACAACTTGCTTCTCTAGTGGATTGAGCTCCTCATCACTGTGCTCATCTATAAGCCTAGATTGAATCAATTTTCTTCTCTTTACAACTGGTGCCTGTTGAGAGACACCAGAGGTTGGTTTCTTTTTGGATTTTGGTTTGGAAGATTGTATAATTGAAGGGGATTGGGTGAATTGGGTAGGTGCAGGGGGACTCTCCATTACTTGTTCCTGCACCATTTCACCACCAAAAAATGAAGCATTGTAGATAGAAGGTTTGTAGGATGAGAGTTTTACCTGCATTACCTGTGGATATGTCATTGCAGGTAGACTCTTCTTTTTGTCATCAATTCTCTTAATGTCAGAGAATATCCTCCTTTACTGTTTGTATGCCTGCACACAGCAATCATCTGCCAACTTGGTTGACATGTCAGGAATGAAGTGATTGAGGAGAATCATAAGAAATCTATGATAGTAGACTTTCTTTCTCCCCTCATGCACATTATTTAATTTTGCTCCCATTTGAGTGAGCAACATATCACCAATGTTGATTATTCTATCAAATAGGAGACTATGACCAATTTGATAAGTAATAGCAGTAATAGCATCAAATCCACTACACTTACCAGTAAAACACTTAGCAATTTGATCAAAGAAAAATGACCATTCTTTCCTTAAGTAAGGCCTAGTTATCTTGCTCATGTTATCTAAGCTAGCAGAATAACCTATTGCCTTAAACATGCTTTTAATGTCATCATCAGATACAATTTCATCAAAAGTAGACTTAACAGGCAGTTTAAACACAGAATTAAGCACATCTGCAGTGACATCAAATGTAGTCGAACCAAAGGTAAACATTATTTTACCTGGTTGATCCTGAGAAGGATCAACTACCTTTGCAGTGCTCCATGCTTGTGATACAGCATCCATGTGAATGACTGGTGATGCCTTGAGTATGTAGTGTAGCTCGGATTGTTCCAAGAAATCCATCACAGGGTAGTAGTCAGCGTCTACCCCTTTCTTATCTCCAAGAGCAGCAACATGATTTGTAGTCATGAAATCAAAGTCCCCAAAAGTAAAAGCAATCGCCTTGGGTCCCCTCAGAACAGTAGAAATGGCAGCCATTGAAGTTGTTGATGTTGAAAGTGATGGAAAAACTTGAAGAAATTAACTAGGGTTCGCAAAAAGCTCTGTGAATATTTTTGACTTAGAAAATAATTGCAATAAACAAGTGAGCAAATTGTATGAAAAATTTTCTATTTTGTTTGAATTGCATACAATACACACGAGTCTACAGTCTATCTCCAGTCAAAAGATAACTGTTACCGCCTATTTCAAGTCAATTGAACCGTTTAAAAGCAATCAGAGTCTGCAGGCGCGAATATTGACCGATTCAGAGTCTAGGCGATATTTTTCTCAGAGTCTACAGACTCTCCGAGTCGACAGGCTCTCAGAGTCTACAGACTCGTCAGAGTCTAAGAACTGGACTCTGTCAAGGTAAAGTACCAAACAAAATTTTGCACTTTTAATTAATCATAGTGTGTTAAGCCAGAGACTATAATTAAAGTACATACCTTGCTTCTTGTAATTTTGATCACTTACATATTTAACATACCTAATTCACCTACCAGTCTGAGAAAGGTAGATTCATCAAGTGGTTTTGTCAAAATGTCTGCAATCTGTCTGTCAGTTGGAACATAGTGAAGTGTCACAGTGCCATTTTCAACATGTTCTCTAATGAAGTGATACCTGACATCAATGTGCTTTGTTCTGGAGTGTTGGACTGGATTCTCTGCAATTTTAATAGCACTAGTATTATCACAATACATAGGAATATTTGATAATGTTAGTCCATAATCAAGTAATTGATTTCTCATCCACAGAATTTGAGCACAGCAACTTCCAGCTGCAATGTATTCAGCCTCAGCTGTTGAGGTGGATACTGTTTGTTGTTTCTTGCTAAACCAAGAAATTAATCTGTTGCCAAGAAACTGGCATTGTCCTGTTGTGCTTTTCCTGTCTACTTTGCATCCTGCATAGTCAGAATCTGAATAACCAATTAGTGAAAAATCTGACTCTCTAGGATACCAAAGTCCAAGAGTTTGTGCCCCCTTGAGATATCTAAAAATTCTTTTCACAGCTATTAAATGTGATTCTCTAGGGTCAGCTTGAAATCTAGCACATAGACAAGTTGCAAACATTATGTCTGGTCTACTAGCAGTTAAATATAACAATGAGCCAATCATACCTCTGTAGCTAGTGTTGTTAACTTTCTTACCCTTTGGGTCAGAGTCTAGCTTTGTGGCAGTTGACATGGGAGTTTTAGCAGTTGCAGAGTCTTGCATATCAAATTTCTTCAACAGTTCTCTTACATACTTTGTTTGATTGATGAAAATTCCATCATCATTCTGTTTGACTTGAAGCCCCAAAAAGAAGTTTAATTCTCCCATCATGCTCATTTCATAATTTGACTGCATTAGTTGACTAAACTTTTCACAGAGTTTATCATTAGTAGATCCAAATATAATATCATCAACATAAATTTGGACAAGCAAAATATCACCTTTACATTTTCTAATAAAGAGAGTTTTGTCAATGGTACCTCTTGTGAAATCATTTTCCAGAAGAAATTTTGAAAGAGTTTCATACCATGCTCTAGGTGCTTGCTTCAATCCATATAGTGCCTTGTCTAACCTGTAAACATGATCAGGAAACTTTGGATCAACAAATCCTGGTGGTTGCTCCACATAGACTTCTTCTTCCAATTCTCCATTTAAGAAGGCACTTTTCACATCCATCTGATACACCTTGAATTTTGAATGAGCTGCAAAGGCAAGAAACATTCTGATAGCTTCCAATCTTGCTACTGGTGCAAAAGTTTCATCATAGTCAATTCCTTCCTCCTGTGAGTATCCTTTTGCAACTAGCCTTGCTTTGTTTCTTACTACAGTTCCATTCTCATCAAGTTTGTTTCTGTAAACCCATTTTGCACCAACAACAGATCTATTTCTAGGTCTTGGTACTAGTTTCCACACTTTATTTCTCTCAAATTCATTCAATTCTTCTTGCATTGCAATAATCCAATCAGGGTCTTGCAAGGCTTCCTCAATTTTCTTGGGTTTATTCTTTGAGAGAAAACAGCTATAAAGACATTCATTTTGAGTGGTTGTTCTTGTTTGTACACCACTCTCAGGGTCACCAATTATTAAGTCAGGAGTGTGATCCCTTGTCCATTTTCTAGCTGGTGGAAGATTGGTTCTTGAACTTGAAGTTCCCCCTAAGTCATTTGCATCTTCTGTATTTGAGTGAAATTCAAATGAAGAGGCTCCCCCTAAATTGCTTGACTCTGACAAGGCTTCAGAGTTGCTTGACCCAGACCCTGATGAGTTAGACTCTGTCTGTCTAGACTCTGTCTGGGTAGACCCTGTCTGGGTAGACCCTGACCTGTTAGACTCTGAATTATTTGGAGTTGAATTTTCTGACTCCCCCTCAGAGTGTGCAGATTCCTGTTTTGGTTCAGGAGTTGTTTGAGGGTCTTCATCCTCTTCTTCTTCATTTATCTCAGAACTTTTTAGATTTTCAAATTCCAGTGTAGTAGACTCTGACTCATCCTGCAATCCTGTAAACTTTTTATCATCAAATGCAACATGAATAGATTCCATAACAATTTTGGTTCTGAGATTAAACACTCTGAATGCTTTTGTGTTTGATGCATATCCAAGAAAGATTGATTCATCTGCCTTGGCTTCGAATTTGCTTAGATTTTCAGGATGTACTTTCAGTACATAACACTTGCATCCAAATATGTGAAAGTGTTTTACACTTGGCTTCTTGTCCTTTATCATTTCATAGGGAGTCTTTCCATGCATGTTTATTAGAGTGCAGTTTTGAGTGAAACATGCTGTATTGACTGCCTCAGCCCAAAAATATACTGGCAGCTTAGACTCTGCCAACATTGTTCTGGCAGCTTCTATGAGTGTCCTATTCTTTCTTTCCACAACTCCATTTTGTTGAGGAGTTCCTGGCGCAGAAAATTGTTGAGTAATTCCCTTTGATGCACAGTGGTTCTCCATGATTGAATTCTTGAATTCAGTACCATTGTCACTCCTCAGAATTCTTACTATTTTCTTTGATTTTCTTTCCAGAAAAGTGATATGATCTATTATGTGTTGAGAAGCTTCATCCTTTGAATGTAGAAAGAAAACCCATGTGAATCTTGTAAAATCATCTACAATAACAAGAGTATATTTATTTTTGTTAATTGACATAACATTTACTGGACCAAATAAATCAAGATGGAGTAAATAAAAGGGTTCAGAAATGGTATTTATTGTCTTGCTCTTGAAGGATGATTTCCTTTGTTTTCCAAGTTGACATGCTTCACAAAGTCCATCTTGTACAAAATCAACATGTGATAATCCTCTTACAAGATTCTGTTTAACCAACTTGTTGAGTGTTTTGAAGTTGATGTATGACAGTTTCTTGTGCCATTTCCAGCTTTCTTCAGTTGAGGCCTTGCTGTATAGACATGTGACTTCATTGTTTATGCAATCCTCCAAGCTGGCTTCATAAATGTTACCATGTCTGTGTCCTTTGAAAACCACAATGCCTGTTTCTTTGTTAGTCACAAGACACTCTTTGTTGTCAAAGCCAGTATGGTAACCTTTGTCTCCAAGTTGACTTATGCTTATTAAATTATGCCTTAAGCCATCAACTAGAGCTACTTGTTCAATGATGACATTCCCAAGTACAATCTTGCCATATCCCAGTGTTTGTCCTTTGTTGCCATCTCCAAATGATACTTCTGGTCCAGCCATTTCCTCAAAGTCTGTAAGCAGGGATTTCTTTCCAGTCATATGTCCTGAGCATCCACTGTCCAGGATTAGGGTTACTTTCTTTACCCTAGCTCCCTGCATACATAAAGCAACTAGTTAGATGTTTTGAGGACCCAAACAGTTTTGGATCCTTTTCTACTATTTTTAGGAGAAACAGGCTTAATAATTTTCACCTTTGGCTTACCTGTCTCTTTTGTTGCTCTAGACTGTGGTGGAGTCTTATCAGTGTCATACCAACTCTTATCAATAGAAGATTTTAGCTCATAAAAATTGTAATACAAATCATGATAGTCCCTACACATATATATAGAATGAAATATGCTACCACAGTGATAACAAGGTTTCTGTGGTATGTAGTGACTTTTCAGAGTCTGAGAAGGACTAGACTCTGATTTCTTCTCAATCTTTGCTTTACAATCTATAGCCAAATGGTTGTGGTTGCCACATCTATAACACTTCTTTCTAGGAGCATTAGGATCCTTTTGGTAATTGTTTGCCTTATTAATTCCTTCCTTACCATTCCTATTTCTCCTAGTTTTGGTAGACTCTAATAAGTTCTCTAGCCTTTCTTTTAATTTTTACTTAGACAAGTACCCTATATTAATATTTTTCTTAGAGTTATTTGCTCCTGTTTCATCTGTCTTTTTATTAACAACAGGGGGACTAATGACAGATGAGTTTGTGGTTTCAGATTTTTCTTTAGGTGTCACAAACTTAACAGGAACAAATGTACTTTTGTCTTTAGTCTTATTAAGTTGGCTAGCTTCTTCACTGTTATCATTCTCAACAATAGGTCTTTTGTCTTGACTCTTGTCATAGCCTAGACCAGCAGTTTGACACACATTTTGATTATTGAGAATTTCTTGAACTTTTCTACCAGAGTCTGTCCAAACTTTAAACTTAAGCCTTTCTTCTTCTAGTTCTTTCCTAACATAGTCATAGGCTTTCAAAATTTCAGTGTAGTTATGACTATATTTCTCAGAATCCTTTTTGTATTGTTCCATTAATAATAACTCAGATTCTACATGACAATTCTTTTTAGTTAAGGCTAAATTTTCTTCTCTCAACCTTTCACTTTCACTAGTGAGAGACCTACATGTTGTCATAATTTTATTAACCTCACTTTTCACAATCTCTATGCCATCAGAGTCTAAATTAATTAAGGATTCAGGAGTAAAGATTGATACCTGAGTTTTAGGAGATGAGGGTTCTTTGGGAGACTGTGATTTTCTTGAGGAGGATGCCATTAGTGCTAGATTTTCATAATCAATTTCATCCTCTGAGCTTGAGTCTGCCCAGTCCTTTCCTGTTGATAAAAGTGCTTTTCCTTGACTTTTTGACTTTCTGCATTCACTGGCAAAGTGCCCCAATATTCCACAGTTGAAACATTTGACCTTTGCTTTGTCAAGTTTGATAATTGTACTCTTGCTCTTCTCAACCTTTTCATCTTCCTTCTTGAATGATGGCCTTTTGCTAAATTTGCCAGTTCTTTTGTTGAATTTCATTCTTTTGAAATTTTTAGCAAACATAGCCATTATTTGACTAAGATCAACCTCTTCATCAGAATCAGAGTCTGTGCCAGTAGACTCTGACTCCACAGCAGCTTTACCCTTCTTTCTTGAATCCTTGATTCTTGCTTCTGTGGATGGTTCCTGTTGTTCTTTCTCAGACTCCATCAAGAGTGCCACAGATTTTGTCTTTACAGACTTCTTATTCTTTCTCTGTTGCATCTCCAAATCATATGTCTTCAGTCTGCCATACAATTCTTCTAGAGTTAGTTCATCCAAATCTCTAGCTTCTCTTATGGCTGTAGTCTTATTGTCCCACTCTTCAGGAAGTGCTCTCAGAAACTTGGTATTCGTATCTTCAGAATCATAAACCTTACCAAGCATAGCCATCTCATTCAAGAGTTTTGTAAACCTATCATACATCTCAGTGATAGATTCTCCAGATTTTGCTTCAAAGTACTCATACTCTTGAATGAGCAAAGACCTAGCATTCTTCTTGACATCTTTAGTCCCTTGACAGTGCACCTCAAGTTTTGTCCACATCTCCTTAGCAGTCTTGCATGATATGACACAGTTAGTTAGAACAGAATCTAAACTGTTAAAGAGAATGTTCTTTACTTTTGCCTCCTTAAGGACATTTTCTTTGTCCTCTTTTGTCCATTCAGCCTTTGGTTTCTCAACGAGGCGTTCTTCAGTTATTTTGCCTTCCTCATTGATTTGAGGCATAATTTTTAAGGGCACAAAGGGTCCTTCATTAATCCTGTCAAGATAGTCAGGGTCTGTTGCTTTCAGATGGTGCAGCATCTTAACCTTCCAGTGGGTGAACTCGTTTCTCTTAAGCATAGGAATCTTAGAATTGCCATCTTTGTTTCCAGACATCTTTGATCGATTTTAAACGTTAGGCTCTGATACCAATTGTTTTCCCAGTCGTACAAGTAGAAGGGGGGGGGTTGAATACTTGTATGTCTTTTCTGCCCGATTTAAAATCAAATTAAGAACAAACTCAAACACAAAAATATGAATAAGTACTGTTTTGTATTATTGATTTGTGAATACAAAACTCTCCTAGGGTGTACACAAACCCTAGCAGCTTCTCTGTGTTTATCACAGCAAGTCTCTCTATTTCTATGCTCTCACAAAATTTCACTCAGATGATTATGTTTCGACTTCCACACTTTTACAATTAGGTTACATAGAGTTTATATAGAGAGCTGCCTATCAACTAATAACAGAAAGATAAATTACAATAGGAATATAATTCCTAATTATTAGTTGACAGTTTCCTTGTAGAATTCTCTTTCTTTCCCATAGCATATCTGTAATTTAAATTATCTTGATCTTCGAAGACTTTCCATTCCTCTGATCTTCTTCCAAATTTATCCTCAACTGTATAGACTCTGAAATCTTCAGACTCTGATGATCTTCAGACTCTGATCACATGTAGACTCTGATAGATCACAGCCTTTGATAATCTCTAGACTCTGATCACCTTCCAGACTCTGATCTTCATGCAGACTCTGGTTTCACTTTTTATAGAAATTCTTCTAAGTACAAGTAACATGAATGTTGACTATCTAGACTCTGATTATTCATTTCAGAGACTAGAAAGACTTATTACAGATAAACTAATCTAGACCCTGTTCTAGTATTTTGTACATCATCAAATGAATATATCCCTAACAGACCTCTTTTCAACTTTGGGCTTTCTGCATTCACTTGAAAAGTGACCAGCCAATCCACGGTTAAAGCATCTGAATTGAGTCATGTCAACAAGATTTTTGCCTTGTTGAGTGTCTCTGCTGAACTGTGATCCAGACCTTTGCATTGGATTCCTTTTGAACTTGAGTTTAGAAAATTTTCTTGTTAGAAAAGCTAAATGCTCATCTATTTCATCCATTTCATCTTTGATGAGTGACTCATCACTGTCACAAAGTTCTTTTCCTTTACCAGTAGAAGATTCATCATATCTAACATAATTTGCACCATTGCCATGACCTTCTTTCTTCCCTTCTTTGAAATCAGCATCTTCATCTGTTTCTGCAACTTGCTTTTCCTTGACCACCAAAGTAATGGACTTTTCTCTCTTCTGACTTTTCTCAATTTCCTCATCTTGCTGTAGCTCCAACTCATAGGTTTTCAAGATGCCATACAGCTTATCCAAAGTATAATCTTTAAAGTCAGGAGATTGCCTTATTGAGACAGTCATTGGTTTCCATTCTTTGGGTAGGGACCTCAAGAATTTGAGGTTGGTGTCCTCAACAGCATAAACTCTTCCATATAGTTTAAGCTCATTCAACAGCTTTTGAAACCTACTATATGTATCATTTATTGTTTCACCACCCTTGAAGTGAAAGGCCTCATACTTTTGAATCAAGAGTTGCATCTTGTTCTTTCTTACTTGCAAAGTACCTTCACAGAGGGTTTGAAGAGTGTCCCAGACTTCTTTAGAGGTTGTACAACTGATGACATTATCAAACATGTCCTTGTCAAGACCATTAAACAAGATGTTCATAGCCTTTTTGTCCTTGTGTACTTCATTTTCATCTTCATCTGTATACTCACTCACAGATTTAGGAATGAGTTTGTCTGGTGCTTGAGTACCGTCTGCATTTACACTTGTAACTATTTTCATAGGCACATGTGGACCTTTCTCTATGCAATGAACATAGGAAGGATCAATAGATAGCAGATGCAAGTGCATTTTTACTTTCCAAGGAAAATATTCATCTTTCTCTAGAACTGGAATCTTAACTCCTGTGTCTGTTTGACCCATTCTTGATGTACTTTTAGATCTTGACTTTCTGTTTGTTGAAAGCTCGCTCTGATACCAATTGTTATTCGCCCTTAAGTACACTAAGTTTGGAGAAGGGGGGGTTGAATACAAACTTAAGAATTAATTCAACTTCTTGCGGAAATAAGTTTGTACAAAGAGAGTGTTTAATTAAGATTGATGTAACTAAGAACTGGATAACTAAAGTGTTGAAAACAGAAACAACAAGATTAAAAATTACTAGTGGATTATTTTTCCACTAGTGAGTTTTTGCTTTCAATTGATCTTAGTAAAAATACTAAGATGCTTACAAAGTTGAATGTAGAACTTAGAAAAGTATTACAAGTTCTGCCTGATTTTCTACTTTGCTTTTCTTGAGTTCTTCAAAACTTCTCTTACTTTGCTACTGTGTTTTTGTGACTTATTTATACAAAAACTACTACTCTAGTTTTTCTATCGACTGATAACAATATAATATTACAATTTATACTGTTTTCATAAAAATAGAAACTAGCTTCTTTTCACAGCCTTCCTTGTAGAACTGACTAGCCCTGGAAGTGTCTTTATCTTAAGATATTCCTTGGATGCTGTGTTGCCTTGAAAGTCTTCACAATCCTGACAGGACTGTCTTTCAATGATTCAGTTTCTGCACTGTTCCCGTAATTTCTGGCTTTAGCTAAATAGGGAAACTTTAATCAACTGATAAATGCTGTTAAGCTTATCAGTTGATTCACCTTTGCTTATCCATCGATGGATAGGATATCTGTTGATCAGTTGATGTGTCGATGGATAATTGAGTTATCCATCGACTCCTTATCCATTGAAGGTTCTTTATCCGTTGACTGTTTTTATCCATTGATGACTTGTATCAGTTGATAGCTTTCATCCGTTGAGTAGTGTCTTCATCCATCGACTTCAACATCAATTGATCACTTCACTTGTGAGAATTCTGACTTAGAATATTTACAATTGATCAGCCATTCTTCACATCTGTTGAGAAGCTAGAAATTGAAGTCAATAACATCAGTTGACTACATCATAGCATCCATCGAGGTAATACAATCAATTGATAGTGAAACATGAATCAATGCTACAATCCAGTTTATCAGTTGATAAACAAGTTTCAACTAATAACTGGTTTCCTAGTCAATGGATATTTATAAGTCATGTCCATTGATCAGTTACAAAGTAATTTTGAGTCCCTATTGAAATTCTAAGTAATTTGTTATCATCAAAACTCATAATTCCTAACAGCTTTCTTGAATGGAAACTAGAAGAAGAAGTCTATGTACATGGAACAACCACCTGGATTTGTCGATCAAAAATTTTCTGATCATGTGTACAAATTAGACAAGGAACTGTATGGATTGAAGCAAGCACCTAAAGCATGGTATGAAACTCTTTCCAAATTTCTCCATGAAAATAATTTCACAAGAGGTACCATTGACAAAACTCTCTTCATTAGAAAATATAAAGGTGATATATTGCTTGTTCAAATCTGTGTTGATGATATTATATTTAGGTCTACTAATGACACACTCTGTGAAAAGTTTAGCAGACTTATGTTGTCAAGATATGAAATAAGCATGATGGGGGAAATGAACTTCTTCTTGGGATTCCAAGTTAAAAAGACTAATGATGGAATTTTAAATAGTCAACCAAAGTATGATAAAGAACTAATAAAGAAGTTTAATTTACAAGTTTGTGCAACTTTCAAAACTCCCATGTTAACAGCCAAAAAACTAGACTCTGACCCAAAGTGTAAGAAAATTGACAACACTAACTCTAGAGGTATGATTGACTCATTGTTGTATTTAAGTACTGTAATAACCCAAAATTTTGACAATTGATATTATTAAGATATTTGGATAAAATTTTTCATTTTATTCATTTCCCGACATATGGGATGTGATGCCGTATTATTAATTTACGGGGTATTCAAAACTATGCGTATCATTGTTTAGGATAACATATGTAATAAATATAAGACTTATAATTATTTTTATTCTAACAAAATAAATTTGGAATCCGGGTGAAAGTCGTAACAGTGTTTGAGAGACGGTGTAAGTGAATAGTGTTTATCCGGAGAATTGTTTCTTAATTTCTCAAAACAATTAAAGGATATTAATTTAATAATAATAATAATTCATAAGATAATTATAAAATGAGAATTTGATATTTTAAAACTTAAGTTTGTCGGATGAATAAAGTACGAGAACGAGAGATTAAAACGTTGTCGGGAAATTAAGCGATTACCGATAAATCTTTTAAAACACTCGCTCCACCACACACTTCCCAAAACAAAAAAAAATCAGTTTCTTCCCCATGAAGAAGAAAAAAACCGAATGAAAGAAGAAGAGACGAAGAAAAATTTCTAGCTCATCCATTTCTTGCTTGATCATTGAGTTTAATAGCTTAAATCGAAGGTATGAACATCATCTTGCTCTCTCTTGAATCTTACATCTTTCCATCCATTCAATCTCTTACAATGATCAAAACCCTCAAGAACATGAATAGTGATTCCGAAAATAAAAATTTCCTTTCTTTGATTCTTGGGTTCCTATGGCTTGGTTGATGATTGTTATAACTTATACATGTTATGGGTAGCATTGTTTAAGCATGGGTAGTCCTGGAAACACTTGTTCTTTACATTTGATTTTGAATTACTTTTCATAAGTTTGATTCATTTTTTGGCTTGAGATTGTAGTATTTTGATTGAGCAATTTGGGATTGATTGTTGGTTGAATTGAAGTAGAATAGAAATGGAAAATGATGAGTTTACAAACATTATTAGGCCTTTTTTTTTCTTCCCATTATGCAGAAACTGTCCAGAAAAATCTGGGAATATTTTTCCTCTGATCTGAGCAGTTTGATGAGATTACTAGACAGTAGACAGTCTCTAGATCATTTGCGGGCTAATTTTGCGTCATTCTGCAGAAATTGTCCTGAAAAATAGAAATTCTGTTTTCGTCTAATTTTGAGGCTATGATTGGATTAGCTAGGGAGCTTAATAAAATTAGAACTTTTTTTAAAATACTAGAGTCATTTAGAATTATCCAGAAAAAGGATTCGGATTAAACGGAGTAAAATCTAATTTATTAAAATTGTTGGAGTCAAGAAGGTGGAAGTAAGAAATCTAAAGATAAAGCTTGTCATAAGCCTAAGTTTGAGGCAGTTTCTGGCTTGGCTAGATTTCTTGGCTGGCTTTGAAACTTTTGTGGGATATTCCTTGTCAGTTATAGAAGACCTCAGAAAAGGAATCGAGTCAAAATGATTAATTTCCAATTTATTAAAAATAGTAGAAAACTGGGTGTTAAGTGAAATGAACATAAGAAAAAGGTGAAATAACTATTTTGGGAGACGATTTCGAGTAAGATAGATGACTTGTCTCGAGTCGATCAAGTAACAAAAGTTGTCAAGCAATATCATGACTATACGTAGGTGTAAAGAATATGATTAAAAACCATTGGCTAGATAGTTTTTTGAATAGCTAAAGTAGGCTCGAAGAGGTGAAATGCCGGAAAAAATAAGTGTTATAAAATGACTAAGTACACTCGATATAAGTTAAGGATTAACATCGAGGTGTTAGAATGAGGATACTGTGAAGTCTAAAGGTCATTATCATCTTGTAATTAGTTAACGAATTCGGTTATGCTTATTAGTATTATAACTAGTTATTTCGATAAAAGGAACTAATCTAGATTACTATATCTATTGATATAACTACAAGAACGAGTAGAACTATGGAAATGCATCATGGTCACCAGGAAATATTTCTAACTCCATTCTTTTATTCTATATAAGAATATTTGATTCTTGTATATGCAAGTATCTTGACTCCTTGAAATCTTGATTTCTTGACTTTATAACAAGTCTTGTTTATAAAATTTTGTAGTTTATGTATATTGTTATATCAATCCAAACAAATTTTACCCCATTCCTACTTAGTTCTTTCGCAACTCTGAACTTCTTGAAAAGTTAGAGTACGCATATTAGTAACTAAGGATAGCTTAACTGTGTATCGAGTTATGTCCTTCGATGTACTCGATAGTTGACCGGGAGTAGGTTATTACTTTTCGACTTTAGTCAATATTATTCAAGGATATTTCCTTAGAATATATTTTGATAATCATTGATAATAAATATGGATTATTTATTTATGAATTAAATACCCCTTAAAATTATTTTAATAGTATTTAATGTTAATTAAATATTATTTAAAGAGATTGAATAGTATTTAATATTGATTAAATACTTTCAGTTCATTTTGAATTATTTAAATATTATTTAATGTTGATTAAATATTATTTAAATATTTTGCTTCATTTGAATAGTATTTAAATATTGATTAAATACTTTCAGTTCTATTGGCTTATTTAAATATTATTTAATATTGATTAAATATTATTTAAATATTTTTATTTCTTTTTAAATAATTAAAATATTATTTAATGTTGATTAAATATTATTTAAATATATTGGTTCATTTAAAATTATTTAAATATTAAATACTCTTGATTAAATCCGAATTAAATATTTTAATTCTTTTAAATCATTTTAATATTATTCAAGGACTATTCTAGGTCTCATAATTATTAATCAAATATTTATTTGTTCTTTAAAAATTTTCTTGAGTTTTTTAAAATTCTTTAAATATTATTTTTTATTAAATAATAAATAGTGAGCTATGACTCAATTATTCCGCAATTATTTTTGAGTCGATAACTCCATATTAAGGAAGAAATATTCAGCTTTAACATTCTTTCCATTTATATTGGTGCCTTTAAGTACCAGTATCTTACTCAAAATTAAATATTTTCATTGGAGTTATTTTATTTCCTTATAGCGACTTCCCGGTCATGTTCTTGAGTCTTCTTGATTCAATTATTTTTATCAAATTTATTAGTTAACGAAGAGTCAACCTACATACTCTTAGAAAGATTGTTGTTATTTTGGAATATTGGATTAAATTTCCCTTCTAGACTTGTTGATTTAAAATATTCAAAGGGGGCTGGAGATATAAGTGTAAGAGGCTTGTGTGCGGCACATTTCATCATAGTGTAAGAGGCTGAGTGATGCACGGTCCAGCATTTAAAGGCCTATGTGTTGCCTGGGGTGATGACTAGTTGAGGATCATCCTTCTACTAGCAGAGAAAGTTACTTATACTATTATACGATGCGACTGATCATCGTGTACAATAGACGTGGTGAATGCTCTTGTATAGTCCTATTTCTTCCAATTGGAATTTGACATTAACACTGTAACAAAAACCTGGGTGCTAAGTTACTGTTATTGTTAATGGAAACTGTTGAACTTTCACTATTCCTACACTATAACGAAAGCCAGGGTGTTAAGTTACCGATAGTGTTAATGGGAATTGTTGAACTTTCACTGTTCTTACACTATAACGAAAGCCAATGTGCTAAATTACTTTTATTGATTCTTTTCGCAGTAACTCGAACTGCATACTTATTTTGAATACCTTCTTACATCATGAACTCTGATTCGTTTATTGTCAAAATATACCTCGCTAAACTTTCTGCAAATATATATTGCAAGTTATATATTGATACTTTTGAACATCCGGTTGGGATAATTTTGGTTACCACCCCTTTTCTTGGTGTAAACTACATAAATATTCTAATATATATCTTGATGAGCATTCTTTGGCTCATTCTTGCCTTTTGTAAACTTTAAATCTTGTAGTAATATGCTAAGACTTATTGCAAAATATGCAATATGATAATAAATCCTGAAACATTGTTAACTTCTGATGTAACTTAAGGTATAGGTTATATTAGTATCCTGAGATCCTGAGTTTATTACAGTTGGTTTATCATAACTATTATTATTTTAGGTTCGTTTTCTGAGACTGTGGCTAGAGTTGTGTATTTGGATTGGGGTCATTGAAGTTATGCTTAGTTATTATAATTGTTAAGCAGATAAGTATTATTATTGTGGAATTGGACCGTGATGGCCTGGATCCCTGACCCCGGATCTGGGGGTGTCACAGAAGTGGTATCAGAGCTCTGAGTCATAGTACTTAGATATGAGAGAGTTAAGGGTTATATATATAAGAGGAGGACATAAAAGCTCATATAGAGTTTGTTATTGGACTACCGAATGTAGTGCCAATGAATAAGATAGAACCGTGACAATTACCTTATGTTAGTAATGTAAAGATCGTGGAGAACCTTTTTAGGTTATAATTTTGTGCCGGATTCGAGGAATTGTTCTCAAATAGGCAATGACCCGGTATTTGCAAGAATAACGAGAAGTATGATGGATATAAGGATATTATTGATGTTTGTTTGAGGATGATGAATACGAGGATTTTGTTGATGATTCTCTGAGAATAAAAAGTAAAGCATCAATTTAGATGATGTATGGTATGCATATAATGTAGAGTCACAATAAATAGTTAAGATACACACTTGATGTAGTTTTTGTGTATATTAAGGATTTTGGATTAAAGTAAGCTCTTGGGGTAGATATGACCACCTCATTCTTGCACGATAGCCGGGTTAGCTGAGTTAGAACAAATAACGCGTTCTAGCATGACTAATCTTTCATCATTTTGTAATAAGGTGAAGAAATAGTGTTAATATTATAGAGAGAATGAAATTGATGGTCCGAGGGAGTGATCGTCAATAATGTTGTTGACTGACTTTAAGGATGCTCAAGAGTACACATACATATATAGTGACTCTAGTTATCGCCCTTTTGATATACATTATGTTTTAAGTGACTGACTAGACGTTGATGTTTGAGGTCACTAGAGGAAAAAGATTATTTATGAATGGTTGGGATTGTAATTGAGGTATTTTTACACCGGGCATAGTCCAACTTACGAATAGGTCATGCCCATTTTTTTATAAAAAAATACCTTCACTTAAATTTAATAAACTTTAGAATAAAGAAGACGTGTAAATAAAATGGTTCAGGGTTAGATAGAAGAGCATGGGTTAAAGGATATTGCCATCTATATATGAGTTAATATTGAGGGTTTACAGGGATTAATGCCATAATAAAATGTATATACATGATGACTTAAGATATATGAAAGTCTACAATGTGATAATATCGAGGAATAAGTAATGAGAAGTTGTGAGTTTCCCAATGGGGATTAGTTGTTTGGGTTTGATGTTGGGTTTTAATAAACAAATATGTAGTCGGATTATGTCTGATTGAGTTATGAGACCGAGCTAATCTATGTTTTTGTTTCGCTAGAACGTTATCGAGTCCGAGTACTGTGAATTTTAAAGGATTTCATTTCATACATATAGTAGTATTTTTCTTGACTAACTAAATAATGGATTTGGCGTGTTTGGTGCTCAGGGTTATATTTCAACTCACAGAGAGTTATAATAGGACTAACGGAAGTGAGTATAGGATGACCAAATTGTATAATATCTTATGTTTCCCTACCTTGACATATAAAAGGTTCATTCATTAGATGCCCTAACTTTTATACCTTCAAATATTTACAGATTCCTTTATAGCTAGTGGAACGACATCCACTTGACTAGATTTCTTGGTTGGCTTTGAAACTTTTATGGTATATTCTTTGTCAGTCATACAAGGCCTCAGAAAAGAAATCGAGTCAAAATAATTAATTTCCAATTTTCTAAAAATGGAAGAAAACTAGGTGTTAAGTGAAATGAACATAAGAAAAGGGTGAAGCAACTATTTTGGGAGACGATTTCGAGCAAGATAGAGGACTTGTCTCGAGTCGAGCAAGATAGATGACTTATCTCGAGTCGATCAAGTAATAAAAGTTGTCAAGGAATATCATGACTATATGTAGGTGTAAAGAACATGATTAAAAACCATTGGCAAGATAGTTTTTCGAATAGCTAAAGTAGACCCGAAGATGAGAAATGTCGGGAAAAATAAGTGTTATAAAATGACTAAGTACACTCGATATAAGTTAAGGATTAACATCGAGGTGTTAGAATGAGGATATTGTGAAGTCTAAAGGTCATAATCATCTTGTAATTAGTTAACGAATTCGGTTATGCTTATTAGTAGTATAACTAGTTGTTTCGATATAAGGAACTAATCTAGATTATTATATGTATTGATATGTATCTATAATTAGTCGATATTTTTCAAAGAACTTTCCTTAGAATATATTTTGATATTCATTGATAATAAATATGGATTATTTATTTATGAATTAAATAACCTTAAAATTATTTGAATAGTATATAATGTTGATTAAATATTATTTAAAGAGATTGAATAGTATTTAAATATTGATTAAATACTTTCAGTTCATTTTGAATTATTGAAATATTATAGTTGATTAAATATTATTTAAATATTTTGGTTCATTTGAATAGTATTTAAATATTGATTAAATACTTCAATTCTTTTGGATTATTTAAATAATATTTAATGTTGATTAAATATTATTTAAATATTTTGGTTCATTTAAAAGTATTTAAATATTGATTAAATACTTTCAGTTCTTTTTGGATAATTTAAATATTATTTAATATTGATTAAATATTATTTAAATATTTTGATTCATTTAAAATTATTTAAATATTAAATACTCTTGATTAAATTCTAATTAAATATTTTAATTCTTTTAAATCCTTTTAATATTTTTCGAGGACTATTCTAGGTCTCATAATTATTAATCAAATATTTATTTATTTTATAAAAAAAATTTGGAGTTATCTAAAATTTTTTAAATATTATTTTTTATTAAATAATAAATACTGAGCTATGACTCAATTATTCCGCAATTATTTTTCAGTCGATAACTCCATATTAGGGAATGAATATTCAGCTTTGACATTCTTCTCATTTATACTGGTGCCTTTAGGGACCAGTATCTTACCCAAAATTAAATATTTTCATTAGAGTTATTTTATTTCCTTATAGTGACTCCCCGGTCATGTTCTTGAGTCTTCTTGATTCAATTATTTTTATCATATTCATTAGTTAACGGAGAGACAACAACATACTTCGAGATTACTTCCACCTCATTTCGGGAGTAAATCTGTTATCTGATGTTGAAATCATACAAAGATTGTTGTTATTCTGGAATGTTAGATTAAATTTTCCTTCCAGACTTGTTGATTTAAAATATTCAAAGGGGCTAGAGATATAAGTGTAAGAGGCTTGTGTGCGACACAGTCCATCATAGCGTAAGAGGCCGAGTGACGCACGGTTCAGCATTTAAAGACCCATGTGTTGCTTGGGGTGATGACCAGTTGAGGATCATCTTTCTACTAGTAGAGAAAGTTACTTTTACTATTGTATGATACGACTGATCATCGTGTACAATAGGCGTGGTGAATGCTCCAGTATAGTCTCATTTCTTCCAATTGGAATTTGACATTAACACTGTAACAAAAACCTGGGTGCTAAGTTACCAATAGTGTTAATGGGAACTGCTGAAATTTTACTGTTCCTACACTATAACGAAAGCTAAGGTGTTAAGTTACCGATAGTGTTAATGTGAACTGTTGAACTTTCACTGTTCTTACACTATAACGAAAGCCAAGGTGCTACGTTATTTTTATTGATTCTTTTCGCAGTAACTCTAACTGCATATTTATTTTGAATACCTTCTTGCATTGTGAACTCTGATTCATTTATTGTCAAAATCCTATCTAGCTTACACTACAGGTAGTGTAAGCTAGATAGGATTTCATTTTAGAATCCTAAGACTTATTGTAAAATATGCAATGTGATAATAAATCTTGAAACAGTGTTAAGTTCTAATGTAACTTCAGGTAGAGGTTATATTAGTAGCATGAGATCTTGAGTTTATTACAGTTGGTTTATAATAACTGTTATTAATTTAATTTCATTTTCAGAGACTATGGCTCGAGTTCTGTATTTGGATTTGGGTCATTGAATTTATGTTTAGTTATTATAATTGTTAAGCAGGTGAATATTATTATTGTGGAATTGGACCGTGATGGCCTGGATCCCTGACCCCGGATCGGGGGGTGTCACAAATACTAGTAGACCAAATATAATGTTTGCAACATGCTTGTGTGCTAGATTTCAAGTTATCCCTAGATAATCACATTTAATTGCTATGAAATATTTTTCAGATATCTCAAGGGTACACAAGCTCTTGGACTTTGGTAAGCCCCACTTGCCCCCTACACGACACGATTGTATTAAATGTTTAAAAAAATTGTAAAATTTAAGTAGTGACTAAATTACAAGATTAAGTCACTACTTTTGTCAATCTACGTGTGAGAAAGTCGAGATAACAGGAATATTTACTTACCAATCCTGGAACACTTGAAGGACTTATGCCCCCCATCTACTTGCTCTGTTACATAATATATATCAGTAATTATTACGGTACTTAAAGAAGATGACTGATTCAGCCTAACTTCCCATGCTTGCAGCTCAACCTTTTCCATTAAATTATATCACATAACAACCTGAATTTCTATAATCTAAGAGAACTAACAAACACTATATTAGTTAAATTATCATTGCATCAACATCAGATCATGAGATCATCATCCCATTGAATTTGTCCTAACATTGCATGCACGATTTGAAGCTCCCATATCTGACAGCTATGTAAGATTACAAATACTTTGAAATATGTTGTACCTTCGATGGGATTAAAAAGGCATGGTAAACCAAGTAGAAAACTGAGCCACCAAGTGCTCCGACTAAATACAGCTTCAGCAGGAATTCTGGACCAAGAGCACTTCCAATCTGGCCAGCTCAAATTCAATATTCACATTAGAGCAGTCAGGGGTAAGAAGCTACTATAAAAAAATTTAGTACGCACTAGTCAATAATTACACTATATGAGTTTAATATTATGATGCCTAAACCGTCACTCAAAGCTGTAGCTCATCCTTGTTAAATTTACACCCAGATGTCCTAATTAATGTTGTGTTAAATTGGGATGAATGGAATGGATTTAAAGGGAAATAATAGAGATGAGAGGGAAAATTTGGAAAAGGGTTAGATGCTCCAGTGTGAAGGGTATGATTTAAATAATATATGTAAAAAGAAGGTAAGCAATCACATATAGAAGTAATAATCTTGCTATGTAGTGGAGGGATCAAAAAGTAAATTATTATTACTCTGAAATTATAATTAACCAAGTTTTATCTTATCTGAACCAAACACAGTAACTCACACTACATTTAAATGGGAGGAAGAGCTCCACACTGGAAATAAATTTCATCTACTATATGCAATCTCAGAGAAATAACAACATGTTATCACTCTTTTAATGCTATACATCTTGCAACAGTTTTAAGCACACACTGAATCACTATCTACCACTCTTCCCTGCTTAAATGGTGGGTACTGTAGTCAGGGTACCTAAATATTTATTCTCCAAGTGTGGTAGCATATTGGAAAAAAACACATATCGGCTAACACTAATTAATAGACTATTCAAACAGAAAAACAAATTTGGTACATAAACTTACACTTGTCCCAAAGACGTACAAAGCAAGCATGTTTGAGACTACATGTCCAGTGTCAATATGACTGAATGCAGAAGTTATTAATGTGTGCACTAGTCGACTTTTAAAAATTTTCACAGAGCACTGCTTAGAAAATATGCAAGTTTTACAACAGATGGAAGAAAGGTTAAATTTTTTAAAACTTCCTTGAAATAAATAATTAAAGAAGCAATATATTGAAAACCTCACCATGAAGTTCTGAATCATGAATCTACGATCAGCCTTTGGCCATTGGAGAAATATTTCTATATTAGCGGCAATCAAGACTATAAGGGATCTGTCCATATCTTCTCCACCAGGACCTCAATTTCCATTACCTACTCTGGTGAGATGGTTGGCTGGGACTCTATCTCGAGGGGTATCAATCCCAACAAGCCTGTAGACCTTTGAGACCCCAATTTTAGAAAGGCATCTGCATTTACATTTTCTGCCCTTGGAATCTGTTTAAGCTTCACCTCACGGAAGCTCCTCATCAGGTCCTGATCATATCTCATATAGAGATCTGTTCTGGGTCCCCAAGCTTGATAATCACCCCTGATGTGCCAAACTACCAACATTAAGTCACTCTAGACATTAAGGTTCTCCACCTTCATTTCAAGGGCCAACTTCAATTGTGTAATTAAATATTTATATTCTGTATCATTATTGGTTGCTCTGAATGAGAAGTGAATGGAACTTTGGAGGTGAGGCCTCTCAGGGCTAATTAGGTCAATTCCAGCTCCTGCTCCACTGTTGTTTAATGGCCCATCCACATACAAGTTCTACCAAGGTGCACAATTCTCCTCAGGTACTACTGAGTTACCAGGTTTAGGTGCCGGATGCATGACTTTCACTTCTGTTTCTGATGGGAATTCCAGTATAAATTCAGTTAGAACCTGACCTTTAATTGTTGTCCTTGGCTTGTAGTCAATATAAAATTGTCCCAATTCTATTATCCATTTTATGAGTCTCCCAGAAGCTTCCTGCTTGTGGAAGACAGGTCTCAAAGGATGTGAGGACCTTACTTCCACTTTGTGGGCCTGAAAATATGGCATGAGCTTCCTGGATGCCAAGATTAAGGTGTATACCAGCTTCTTCCTGATAGGGTACCTGGTTTCTGCATCCAAAAGGGTTTTACTTACATAATATACTAGGTATTGCACCTGTTCTTCTTCTTTTATCAGGACTGCACTGATATAGTATTCCGAAACTGCTAAGTAAAGTATTAGAACTTCCCCCTCCAATGCTTTAGACAACAATGTGGGGCTATCCAACTGTTCTTTGAGCTTCCAGAAAGCAGCTTCATACTCTTGTGTCCATTGGATCTTATTTCCCTTCTTGATAGATTTAAAAAACTCCTTGCACTTATCTAAGCTTCTACACACAAATCTGTTGAGAGCAGCCACTCTCTCTGTCAAACATTGTACCTCCTTGACATTCCTTGGGGATCTCATTTCTACCAAAGCCTTAATCTTTATAGGATTTGCCTCAATTCCTCTATGATTCACAATGAAACCTTGAAACTTTAGAATTCACTCCAAACACACATTTTTGTGCATTGAGCTTCATCCGGTACCTCCTCAGTATATCAAACATTTCTTTTAGGTGCTTCACATGACCAGTAGCTTCCTTAGACTTGACCAACATATCATCCACATAAACCTCCATTGTTTTGCCAATCTGCTCATGAAACATCATATTTACTAACTTTTGGTAGGTAGCTCCTGCATTAAGCAATCCAAATGGCATTTCTACACAGAAATATAGACCTCTATCTGTGATGAAAAAGGTATGTTGCTGGTCAAGTTCATACATGAGAATATGATTATAGCCTGAATAAGCGTCCATAAAGCTGAGCAAGGCACGTCTAGCTGTGGCATCTATTAGCTGGTCAATCCTTAGAAGAAGGAAGTTTTCCTTAGAATATATTTGTTTAGGTCTGTGAAATCCACACAAGGCCTTTATCTCCCATTAGAATTTTTAACCAATACAGGGTTAGCCAACCATATGGGGTAGAATGACTATTTGACCAAAACACCTTTGAGCAGCCGGTCCACCACCTCCTTTAAAGAAGATGCTCTTTCTCTACTTACAGCTCTTCTTTTTTGTCTCACCCCTTTCTTTTCTGGGTTAATATTCAGATGGTGACATGTCACCTTAGGGTCAATCCCAATCTTTTCTGAATGGTACCAGGCAAAAACATCTAGGTTCTGTTTAAGGAACTTAACCATCATTTCTTTTATACCAGGTTCCAGATGCTTCCCAATAGTTAGTACCTTCGAGGAATCATTGTCATCCATTACCACGTCAACCGTATCAGTAGTTGGTCCTGTCATCTTAGTGATTTCATGCATTCTTGGGTCCAAGTCTATTTTAACTTCAACATGTGGAACCTCCTCTATAGTGATAGTTTCCGTTGGTGTAGCTTCCAACAATAATAATCCTGATGGTGCTACCCTCGAAAAAACTGGAACCTCTAGAAGAGGTTCCTCACCAGTCAACTCCACAATTCTGATGTCATTATAATAACTTTTGTCTTTTTCAACAGGTTCTAGGATCAATACTTCATCACCTTCTTTCTTTATTATTTGGAAGTTCTTCTTTGGCCTTTCTGCTACTTGTATTGCTTTATTGTAGCACTCTCTGGATTCATATGGGAAACCTCTAACACATCTGACACCATTAAATGTGGGGAACTTCATGGCCATGTGGTAAATAGAGAACACTATCCTCATATATTTCAGTACTGGCCTTCCCAAAATTGTATTCTAAGAAATATCCTCATTTACCACCATGAACTCAGCCATCTAGGTAGACACTTTAGGTTCATATCCTATAGTAAGTGGGAGGTTTATCTTTCTAAGAATCATCATTGAGTTTCCAGTAAATTCATACAATTCATTCTCGGAGGTACCCATTTCTTTATGTAGTAGCCCCATATTTTGGTACGTGATGTAAGCTAGAATATTCACAGATCTCTCATTATCAATACGAATTCTATGTACATTTAGACCTCAAATCATAACAGTTATCACCGAAACATCATTGTGAGGATAATGCACCCAGTTTGCATCCTCTTCATCAAAGAATATTTGAGAAGTTTCCCCTTTGAACAACTTTGGGGGCATTGCTGCTAGATTAAGCACATTTGTCAAGTGTTTTCCTTTAGCTTCCTGGGCCCACCTATCCATGGCATTTCTGCTGGAACCTACCAAATGGGGACCTCCAATAATGGTCATGATGCTTCCTACCGTGATAGTCCTTGTGGCACTTGATTCTCCAGCTTCCTTGGCTGCCATCTCATCCTGGAACCTCTTAGCTTCTCTAGCCACAAATTCTAAGAGGTGCCCACCTCTTATCAGTTCCGCAATTTGGTCTTTGTGGAGTCTATAATTTGCTATCTCATGACCATTTTTGTCATTAAAGGCACAATACTTTCCTAAATCTTTCCTTCCAGGGGGACCTACTTTGTAGAGCTTTTTAAACATCCATTACTTCAATGTAACCTCGTATATATGGTTGATAGAGGCGTTGAGGGGAGTATATTCTCCAAACCTGTCAGCAGGAGAAAATATCATCCCATCATGGGACCTATCTCTGTTAGCATTTACAGAGATGGGTGATGTTTTGTCATCACGACTATAGGACCTCGAATCAGAGGTTCCCCTGCTAGAAGTTTTTTTCTCAGCGTTCATGTCTTTGGGTTTGTAGGAGCGATTCATTTTATTCCTACTCCACCCCCACGGTACCTCTCTGATTGGCGTTATTTGACAGTTTGGTTAGTGACTCCTCCACAATCTTGTGAGGTTCTGCCTTTGCATAAAAATCATATAGGGTTTTAGGTTCCCATCCTTGGAACTCGTTCCAAAATTCAGTTTCTGGCCTCATACCTGCAATAAGGAAGTTTTTCAGGGTTTTATTAAATGCTTTTCTCACCCTGGGAACCTCTTCATTGAATCTCTTAAAATAGTCCCTTAGTGTCTCATTGTCCCTCTATTTGATATTTGCTAAAGTGTTGACATGTGGAGCATAGGCCACGGAAGCTCTAAATTGAGCTACTAACAGGTCCCTCATCTGCTCCCAAGACTTTATTGAATCGTCTAGCAACCTCTTGAACCATTGTTGAGAATTTCTTGTGAGAGTGGCATCTAGCAGCTTGCACCTCATGAGAGGTTCCACCTGATACACCTCAATTTCAGTGGTGAAGCGACTTAGATACTCCACAAGATTAGAGCTTCCATCAAATTTGAGGTCCCCATTCATTCTGTAGAACCTGGGTAAAGGATATTGTTTCACCCTTTTAGTAAAGGGGGAAAATATGGCCAAACCAAATTGGGACTTCTTTTCAACGTGGATTATGTCTAGAACCTCTCTTAATTCCTCAATTTTAAGCCTACGAGGTACATCATCAGTGGGTGGTACCTCCTGCTTAGGTACCATGACATGTTGGGATTTATCACCTTGTTCAAATTCCTCGATATTGGGTTGCCTATTCGAATGATCTTTCTTGTTGGTAGCTCGAGGTTTGGAACGAGTCTCATCTCCCTTCAGACTTTTGAGACCTTCATCCCTGGAACCTTCCTGTTGGCCCTTCTCAGTTGCCCTTTTACTAGACAACTGGTGATGAAGGTCCCTTTCACTGACCTTGATTTTGTGTCCAAGGTCCTAGCCACTTAGCTTGTTTCCCAACCTATCAAATACACTAATAGTGGGGCTGGAGGAACGTGCAGGTTCTTGCTTTTCTTTTTTAGTAACTTTCTCTGTTTGTGACCCCCATTTGGCAGCCCCATCCTCTAATTCTTTCTTTCTTTCCCCACTTTCATAATCAAACACTAATTGTTTGGGGTCACACTTTTCTGCTTCAATTTCTTTAAAAAAAACCCGACTTGAACCTCTTTTTCCCTTTCTTAAGATGTTTCTTCTCGAGTGTTTCAAATCTTTCCCCCAACTGTTTCATGAAGTCCAAGACAACATTTAGAGTAACCTCAGGCTAACCTTCTCCTTGAAGAACTTCATTGCCATTCGATGGCATTTTTTCACTGTCTGAGTTGTTAAACATATTTCCTCCCTAAAGATGGATTCGAGCCCTTCTTCAAGAACCAAAATTTTTTGAGAGAAATTTGGTACAACACTATGGAGGCCCAATGCTAGAATAATGAAAAAAAAGTCATAAGAATCTGCCAAGAAATAGCTTCCTAACAGAGGTTCCATGAATAGTGAATAGTGATTTTTGATGATGAAGGAACTAAGCTAGCAAAGGTTCAAGACACCAACGTATAATCCTAAGATTATACAACTCAAGCATCTCAGAATATCAATGAATAATTGTGTTCTTTATGTGCTCCCTCCCCTCTCAGTATTTTTGAACCATTTGCTAGTTGCCTACATACTCTATTTATAGGGATCAAGTCCATATGTAGTTCTTGATGTTTGTGACTCCTTGGATGAGGGATCAACTGTGATTTATTAGGATTCAACATCTGATTTGATGTATATCTCAAATTATTTGAGCCTACAAGGAGAGTCTGAGTAGGTTAAGACTCATTGGAAGCGCTTATCTCTTATATAATCGAATTGATATATGAATACATGTATTTTCCTGGTAATTATCCTCAATCTGATGAGAATAATGTAGTAATTATCCTCCATAATCGTGGAGATATCATCTCCTAAATATCAGGTAAAATAGACCATGTATAATTGTCCTTCTAGGAGGTGCCAAGCAGTTGTCTTGGAAGATAGTTTATGGAACTTGTCCAATGGAAGCTGGAACCTGTTCCCTAGAAATATTAGCATGTCATGACCTCCCAGATTAATTCTCAACTTCATTAGCCTCTTGGAACCTCCTTAAGTAAGGTTTCAGCCTCCATATAACAGAAGCTTTTTGGACAATGGAACCTTTGCATCACCAGGACCTTTTCCCCTAATGGTTCCTCATCTTTGGCAGCTTCCATGATTTACTTGATCACCATTGAACCTCCCTTCCAACTCTTATTCTATCTTGGAATCTCTTTAGAGGGCTAGTTATTTAGTGGATTGGACTTCCAACAACCCATGGTCCTAAATCCAACCCATGTGATATTTAGGGCACAACAATAGTTAATCCCTTTGATCCTAAATAATAGATTTTTGACTTATTAGCACAAATATTTAGAAGTAAAAAATGCATAGCTATAATTAATGTTTTTTTTAAATTTTATATCACATAAAAATTAAAATTCTAATTTTTTATTTGATACAAGTATTTTTAGTTTTTATTAAATATATATATGTATTTTTTACTCCTAAACATGTGTGCGAAAAATCAAAAAACTACTATTTGGGACGGGAGGGAGTAATACCTAATATTATTATTATCGGTTTTTCTAGTGTGTGAGCACTAACAATCCCAAAGTTTGATTGACTCTCTTCTTATTAATAATAATACTCGTGTATGCACAAAAATTCTCACCAATCAAAATTTGACAACTCATCAAAAAGTAGTTGTTGGGCCCACACTAGAAAGAACCTATTACTATTTAGAGAAAAATTAAGTGAATGCAACTAATAAAAACCTAAATAACTGAAATATAAGATAAATGAGAAGGCAAAGCAATTAGTATAACAAAACCGGGGATCAACCATCTCATCATTTATCTAGTTTATGTTATTTCAAATTGTGACAACACATAAATATACTTTATTTATTATACTTATCAATTAATTTACACGTGAGAAAACTTAATTATTTTCTAAATAATTGTAAACGCATATAATTTTTTTTAGAATATTCTCGTGCCTGGGGCTTTAGAGCTAGTATTAACTAAATTGTCAACATGAACAAGCAATTGGTGTTGATGAAAAGGTATTTACGTAGTTTATAGAATTTAAATACACGAGTACTCAATTTTTTTGTCAATTGTGAGAATAAGGTAAGCATGGTAAATAAATAAGAGTAGGCCTTCAAATAAAACCAGGGATCTCATAAGATCCTAGTTTTTCAAGATCACTTAATCATTTTATACAACTCGAAATATTTTAAAATTTCATTTTTAAAAAAATTCCTCTATATATAAAAATAAAAATATATAAATAAGAAAATATAAAATAAAAAGTGAAAAAGTTAGAACTATTTTTGCAATGCATGTTAATTGAATGTGCATTCTTTTTTCTAGAGCCGGATCCTAGTACAGGATTTTTCCCTCTTAATTCTTTTTTAGTATCATATTTAATTATCATATTGAATAAATTAAAATTGACTCGATCCTTTAAACCTTAAAATAAAAGAAAACATGGTAAAATATGATCGAAAACACGATTAAAATAAAAGAAAATTTATAGAAAAGACATAGTTTATATATGCACATTACAATACAAAAAAATATGATTAAAAATTTTGGACCAGCCTTAAATACAACCACATCCGGTAGTATTGACTATCAACCAAAATATCAAATTTCATAATTAATTTCGACTTGATTTGGTCGATTTTAAGTCCGTCAAATTTAATTTAATTTAAATTTGGACATAATACTTTCACAGTTTCACCCGTCGAAGTTTTACTCACCAAATATGTAAAAATTTCACGCTCATTTTTCAAATTCAAGAAGATATAAAGGTCGACGTTGTTAATTCGGCTGATTCTTCTTGAACATGTAAGTTGGACGGGTGGAATGACTTTTATAAATAATATGACCAGTTGCGATCCAATTTGAGTTGGAAAAAAAAATTGAAATGACAGAATATTAATGTTAACAAAAATAATTGTGATAACAAAAAATAGGTTTAACAGACTAAACCCATAAAAGAAATCCTAAATCTGATTATAATGATATAGTATAAATATGCTATAAATTCAAAAGAAATAAAATCAAAATAATATTAATTAAGTGCAGAAGGAAAAACAAGGAATAATAGATAACAGATGCTTAATTTTTAAATATACAAAAAAAGAACACATATCTTTAATACAATATTCAAATTTATCTAGTATACATATTTGGTATATCTGTAGGTAATACGTTCTTTTATTTTTGGAAAAAGGATATATATATTTCTTAGCAAATTAGGCACTGATTATAAAAAAACACCCGATTTTTTACCAAAAACAGAATGATATCGCTTGCATATATATATATATATATATATATATATATATATAGCGGTGCTTAAACAAATTTTCATTGCACACATAGTGACTAGAATGAGTAGAGCCATGTCAAAACACACACTTTCATGGTGGATATATATTATAGTATCCTCCCTTCTATTCACAATATGTTTTTCAAGACTTCATGTTCACATCACAAGCCATCTTCCCAGTAACTCAGCTCCCTTGGTCCTTCACTGCAGATCAGGAGATGATAATTTAGGCTACCACACCCTATATTCAAAACAATTTTACACATGGAGCTTTCGTATGAATTTTTTTCAAACCACTCTATTCTACTGTGACTATTGGTGGGGGAAAAACCATGCAGCTTTTCATGCTTTTGATAGAGATATTTATAATCATATCTATAAATCTGACGATGTTCTACATTTCTATTATCATGTTGAAGTCGATGGTTTTTACTTCTGGTTTTGGGATGCCCGTACTAATACATCTTCATGGAGGCGGGTGCATGAGTGGGGAGTATAACGATATCTGTTTTTGGATTAAAATTTTCATATATTTAATATCATATGTTCGACCTCCCATATTGTTATTTTAATTTTATCAATTATATCAATAAAATTCAAGCTTGATGGCAAAAAAGTAGTAATACTTCAGGTTTAATTTGTCTCGTATTATGTACATAACCTTTTGGTATAGCAGTTTAGGAAATATAACAAAACTAATTACCCAATTTTTTGATCGAATAAGATCAAAATACCCAAAATAATTAAATTTCAAATTATTCATTAATTAGAAATTTCAAATTAAATTTCAATCACCCATCTCAATCGGCATATATCTCATTTATATTATTTAACTTGGTATAAATATTATACTGGTATCCCCAAATATGTGTTCACTTCTATACATTTATTTTACATGCTTATGAAAACTTAATAATTCTAGTATTTTTGGCAACTATTTTCAATTTATAAAATTCTTTTGTTTTATCATTAAAAAAATTTGAATACGGTAAAATTCAATTTATTTGCAAAATAAAACTCATAAATGCAAATTTATAGCATGAATTTTAATAATTTATTAAAATTTTAATAATTTTGAAAAATATTTGTACATATTTGTTTTGCAATGTAAGAGTTATTAATGTGAAGTTTATATGATGATGTGGTGACAAGAATGATATCATGATTTCACATTAATGTGATATTTATATGATGATGTGGTGACAAGAATGATATCACGATTTCACTCGGACGACCACTCTAATATTTAACCCCAAAAATATAATATACGGTATAAAATGTAAACATAGCTAGAGGGGTTGAATAGTTGTTATAGGGTTGACTATGTATAATTTTAATATTT
This sequence comes from Oenanthe sinensis, assembly GCA_028671895.1. Taxonomy (NCBI): domain Eukaryota; kingdom Viridiplantae; phylum Streptophyta; class Magnoliopsida; order Apiales; family Apiaceae; genus Oenanthe; species Oenanthe sinensis. The sequence goes on along the minus strand of CM053813.1, from coordinate 26,171,303 downwards.
ACCAACTATAAACTCTTATTGAAGCAGCTGTGCCTTGTATAATGACTTGAATAATGACTTATTGTGTTTTAAATCTATCAGAGTGATATAGCAAATATGTAATAATATAAAGGAAGCACAAGGCGTTTTAGCGAGGTGCGACCCCTATATCTAAAGCTCTATGTCTTCGTCCTTAGTAAGAGAATATATTATTAATCAAATATAACAGAATAATAATATATCTCCCTTTTTGCCTGTTACTAGAAATGACCTCTTATAATCCCTAGCAGTTTGAGTGCACCAGCTTCTTATTTCCCTTATGGAAAGCTATCTATACAAGGTCCTCGCCACTTTCTATCAACAAACAATACAATCGAATGAGGAATTGATTAAAACTCAAAGTGTATATTCTCTGTGAAGTACGAATAAAATATATATCAAGTTCAGATAATAGAGAAAATATGAAGTAGCTTTTCAAAAACCTAAGGAAGAGTTGTAGTATTGCCTAGAACGTATGAAAATCTTAGCCCAAGATATATACGTGTATATCAAACAACTTGTTTAAATAATAGATAAGATAAAAATGTTTAAAGAGTAGCTCCTATAAATATGAAGATATAGATAAGTAGTTAACGTTTAAAAGAGTTTGAATTCGGATTAACTATTTATTATCTTAATAGAAAATGTTTCAATAATATAAATATTTAAATCGAGCTTGTTATATATAAAAACGTGTTAGATAGATGTACACTAACGTAATAAGACTCTTATTCGAATCCTATAACTATACCTTAAAATCTGGAGAGTAGTTTTAATTCTATTGGACTACATAATGGCCGGGTGTTTGCTCATTACAGCTTATTGTAATTGTAGCAGCTTACTGTTATGTTGTTAAACAAAAACTCTGCAAAACAATATTAGCATAAGACAATATAATAGGCTATTTTATAACATAAAAGTTGCGGCAGACTATATTAAGCAACAACTTGCTGTTATGTGTTATCATCAAAATTCTAGGTTTATAATCTCTTTTTTTATGATTACACGCCTATTTTCAGGAGTTAAGGATTTGAATCGTAGTAGGTTTTGTTGTAGGGTTTTAAAACTCTATATATAGATTGAGATCTCCTTGTTCTTTTGTATTCTTTTCAAGCCACCAAGACTAAACAGTTATAAATCTCTCTCGACATAAATCTTGATTCTTTTTGTTCGTTTTTGTTATTAAAATTCGTAGGATTTTTCATACGCAACTCAGCAATCTTGTAAAATTCGTAGTAAATTCATCGTAAGTTGGAATTTGTTGATTCTGGACTTTTTGGAAAGATCTTTTCGTTCTCTACGATTTTCGTGGTTTAAGTTTTCCGAGAAAATATCATTTGGAGGGTCAAAAAGGTGAAATACAGATCTGGGCAGAATTGGAGTTATTAAGAAATTCGACGTTTGAGATATTTGAGATGTGATATTTTCGATTGGGTGTTAAGGATTCAATATATGTTCTAGGATGTTAATTCTAGGTTTGCAAGGTTGAGGTAAGTAAACTTTCGAAGCATTAGTTTATTTCGTAAATTTTATATTTATATGTATGTAATTTTATTATTAAATTGGATCATGTATGTTAATTTATTGGATTAAATTATGAAACAAAAAAGTTATTTGAACTTCGAATTTTGAATAAAGAAAGAGTATTTTAGAACCCTTCGCTTCGTATTGAACCATTAGTAAATTGCGTATAGTTCCGGAACTAGACTTTGGACCTTACTAGGGAGCACTTCTTTTGGGCCCTCCGGGGATGGTGCATTATTTTGGGCCTTAGTAAGGGTAGCGCGTTTATTAGTATTTGAACTTTTGGGTCGTGTCACCGGCTACTGTGACCAAGCGTAATGGGATAATTTGTCTAAAGAGTATGATTTAATTATTTTGAATTTGAAATTCGATCTATCTCTTTGAATATGATTCTGAAAAATATATATGTTATATGAAACCTACTTGATCTTGCTAGTGTGTAGTTAGTTTTCTTACCGGGCTGTGTAGCTCATTACTTGCAATTTTCAGGTTCGGTATAAGAGGAAGATGGATTGCATCAGATTTCGAGGATCTTAGATTTGGAGTAGATGGGTTGTTGACTCGTCATTGTTAGTTGTGCTTTTGTAATAGTTAGTTTTGTAATAGAGTTTTTGGATTAATAAATACTATTGTTTTAGATTTTATAAGATTAACGGCCCGAAAAGGGCGGGCTATTACATAAACTCCCCCTAAATTTGTTACAAGCCTATAGATAAACTTAGTAGCACTTAACAGATAAAGCAAACAATTAACCAAGCCAAGCAATAAACAGATAAGCTCAAATTGACTCATAAGTACAAATTGTCATATTTGGCTGCCCATAATAATTAAAAATATTCAAAAGAATAACAAATATCCAGATACCAACCAATCCCAAACTTAACTTAGGTTACCAACCCAAAGTTAAAAATACCAGCAGCAAAAATTATTATCTAGACAATGACAATTAAAAACAAGTTCAAATAAAAACCCTCCCCCTAAATCTCATACTCCTGAAATATTTCTCTCCCTTAATCATTAAAAAGGATCCTTCTGTTTCCGGGAGTTTTTTCATTAACCTTGTCAGCAGTTTTGGCAACCGATGGAGCAGGACCAAGTGAATCTACGTCCTTGACATCATCCTTGAAAATAAATTCAGACAATAGCCTTCTGAGCTCTGAATTGTCAAACTTTACCCTTTCATATATATATATATATATATATATATATATATATATATATATATATATATATATATATATATATATATATATATATATATATATATATATATATATATATATATATACCTTCACATCTTGCATCTCCTTTTGAAACCCTGTCATACTTTCCTTCCACTCTACATAATCCATTATGATGTCTATCAGAACATCAACATAAAGATCAACATAGCTTGTATTTGGCTGGCTAGAGCAGGACACAGGGGTTGCTGCATAGGAACCACAACTTGAGGGATCATTTCCCAACCTCCATTATATGTGACAATAATGATAGACTGAGTGATACTCACACTATTAAAGAACTCCGATGCGGGAACCTTATCTATATCATCTAGTTTCACTCCTGAGTACTTGAATATTTTAGTCAATTACCCTGTTTTATTTTGGTGAACAACACTCATCATATTCTTTAAGATCAATTTAGAAATATCAAACTTATGAGCACGAAGAAAAGGTAACAGTAATCAAATCTTGATAAGTAATAGTGGACCTATTGCCCTATCCAGGACATATGTTTGAATGACAAACCTTAAAAAAAAGATTAGCCATGTGTGTCAAAATAGCAGTTATGGGTAAATAGTAATCCCCACACACCCGATCACTCCTAACAGTCTAATGTAGCTCTTCTAAGGAAATTCATCATACAAAATACACACACCTTTCTTAGTGACAAGAATCGTAAAATCTTCACTTAAGCCCTTAAATTTTAACATCCCATTAAGAACACTCGAATTCAGACAAATTCTTTGACCCCTCACCTCACTCACATAGTCTTCATCAGTATCAACATGAACATTAGTATAAAACTTATGGACTAGTGAAGGGTAACATGCATCAGGTAAGAAGATAATAGGTAGCATACCAACCTTATCAAACAACTCAACTAACATACACAACTTAAATTCATCACCTGAAATAGACTTACTAAATAATTTGTTTTGATACCCAATATTGTACTTGTTGTACCTCTTTTCAGAAGCTTTAGATGAAAATTTGATTGCAAGACGAGGCTTCTTCGAGACAGGAACTCCAGAGTCTTCTCCATCGCTAAGAGTATCATCTAATCCTTGTTTTAGAGACAATTGTTCCTCTTCCTCACTTCTCAAATCCACAAACTTTGTGTCCTCAGTGTCTTGTTTGGATCGTTTATTAGAAGATTGACCGGTATACGAGTGGCACGAGTGAACGCCATGGATACGAGCTTGATTGAGACTAGGGTTAGAGATATGTGGATGGTAATGTTCTTGAAAACCCCCAAACCCTTCAAGTGACAGGTTTTGTAGTGGGTGAATACCAAAAGGTGGAGTAATATACTTTGACTATACCTCTTTTTACTAATAAGGGTATATTATATTTAGGAGAAAAAGATTTTAAATTGCCTAACCCATCCCGAAATATAGCATACATGATATATTAAAAATAAAAGATAAGCCTTATCATGTAATTTATGCATACATATATATTCACAATTTAAATTTCAAATTATCACGTAAAAACATGATGTAATTAACACATAGGCAAGTAATAAGGCACAGTAAAATAATTCAAATATAATACACATAACCAACAAAGAGAATATTGACAGTCAACAACATAGAATGTAATTATAATTGTAATATGAAAATAGCTGGCTGAGTTCTTAGATCAAACGTAGAAGTAAGCTTTTTTCACAAATAGCTTGTTGTTAAACAGAACACATACCCAATTCTATATTGATTATAGTGAATCTTTCTTCGGCTACAGGCATTGTGAATATATTAGTCAATTGATACTCAGTAGGAATATAGATCATATTAATCTTGCCTTTGACCACATTATCATTTAAGATATGATACCTCACATCTACATGTTTTGTTCTTGAATGTTGTTTTGACATCACTTTATACTACAACCGATGCCTTATATACGTTTTAAAAAATAAATTGCGTGGCTCCAATTTTACCCTTAGTATATTTTCCCTTAATGTTTCCCCCACCCCCAATTATTTCCCCCACCCCCAATTATTCCCCCCACCCCTTGACTAACTTTGACTTAATAGAATTAAATTTTTTTAGACAAATTCATTATACACATACACATACTATGTCTTTCACTCTCTCACCCCGACGAAGCTAAGAACCCTAATTTCACCGCTTGTCTCATCTGAAGCCGCCCGCTCATATAGAAATCTAACCACTCATCTGAAGCAAAATATGAAGCAAGTGTTCCAAAATCTGAAGCAAGCAAGCTGAAGCTCCAAATATAATTAGTGTAAAACTCCAAAACCCCAAATTTGTTGGTAAGATTGGTAAGAAATTTCACCCTAAATTTGTTTTAATTAGTGTTTTTCTCATTTCAATCCCTAATTTTATTAATTGTTTCTGTTGATTTTCTTAATACAGGAGGATTTTGTGAAACATATTTATTTGGGTAAGAATTATTTTGATGTAGTTTTCAATTGGGGTTTTTTCACTCAAAATCCTAATTTTTTATTTTATTTCTCTATTTTCTTAATACAGATGATTTCAGTCTGGTGGTTTTAAGCATTTTGTGTGAAGAGATTTGCTTAATACAGAGGTACTTCTTATTTTTTAGTTCAAATTTTGTCATTATTATACACTTTTTTCATAGTTTATGTGCAATGAAAGTACTGCATGTAGTAGTTTATGTGAAATGATGCTATATGGAATTCAATTTCAAAGTTATATTTGTTTATGTGTATGTATGTATTCCTAAATTTGTATAATATGATCTGAGACACTACAAAACTGACCATATTTGTTGGCCACAATTTTAGCTAAAGCCTAAAAAGTGAATCTTATTTGTCTCCGCTAAACTAGAGCTTCTTGACAAATGATTGTGATACTAGTTGACTAGAGCAATGTTCTTTTGCTCCTTTGGTACGATAATGTGAGATTGAATTTACTATATAGAGAAATCATTGATATCGAATTAAATATAAAACTCTGTGTCACAAAATTTGAAATGATGAATCTGATGTAGTGTACTAAGAAAGAACAATAAGTATATAGTATTCAATACTCTCCACAAAGTTATGATATTCCCGCTCTAAATTTAGAATAGTATTAAAAATAAGGGTTATGTCTTAGTACATTACTGTAGTTAAAATATAGTGTATATATATATTAGCTGTTTGATTAGAACGGAGAAAGCATAACACACAGATGTTTGTAAAAGACTTATTATTCATCTGAAAGTGCAATACAACTTTAAATAGAGATACTGAGACTACTGATCCTATAAACCAGGACACTACACCCACATACTCCTAACTGACTCCCACTACTTACATATTTATTTAACTCCTACTATTTCGATTATAGACTAGCAACATAATAGGAAAAACACATATGTATTACTACCACGTCAAACTAAACGTTAAAAAACAAAACACACTAATAATAAATATGTTTGAGATTATAATTCCAACAATTACATCAAGAGCATTTTTAAGGTTGTAATAGAGAAAATATGAAATAGCTTTTCAAGAATGTAAGGAAGAGTTGTAGTATTGCCTAGAACGTATGAAAAGTTTAGCTAAAGATATATACGTGTATAACAAACGGCTAATTTGAATAATACATAAGATATAACTTTGTAGAATTGATTTAATTCAAACTAAGACATAATTATAGGAGATGATGTTGATAAAAATGTTTAAAGAGCAGCCTCCTATAAATATAAAGATATAGATAAGTAGTTAATGTTTAAAAGAATTTGAAATCAAATTAACTACTTATTATCTTAATAGAAAATATTTTTAATAATATAAATATATAAACTGAGTTTGTTATATATTATACTCATAGAATAAGACTCTTATTCGAATTGTATAACTATTCCTTGAAATTTGGAAAAGTAGTTTTGATTCTGTTGTACTCCATAATGACAGGTTGTTTGCTCATAACAACTTACTATTATGTTGTTAAATAAAAACTCTGCAAAATAGTGTTAACATAAGACAATATAGCCGATTATTTTTTAACATAAAAGATGCGGCAAGCTATATTAAGCTAGCAGTTTGTTGTTTTGTGTGATCATCAAAATTCAGGTTTACATAAAACAGCATAGGAGTGATATTAATTTAAATTAAAAGTAAATATTTTTTAGTTTTAATATTAAAAATATCTTGCATCATTTCTATTGTCATATATAGTCATGTAAAGAATTCTTTTATGGCATCCCAAGTCGTATCTAACTGCTACTTTAATGTGTACATATTGTGTGGGTGAGTTTGTATTTATTTATCATTTTTAAAATAATAAGTCTATTTATTATTATTATTTTTGAGATATCTATAAACTATGTGCACTATGCATGCAGTTGCATTGTTCAAGTCATACTTTGGTGGGGCTTTTGAGCAATTACAATCCTAAAGGCGGCTATTATAAATACCAGAGTGATGATTATTTGCAATCCTATCGATCGCATCTCTCAAGGCGGCGGCACTGGTCTTGCTTCTCAGCTATTCTTCTATTTGGTACTTTACATATTTATGGTCTTTGGTTGTTTTAAGTATATTTTTATGTATCTAGTACTTTAATTTTGTGCATGATATTAATGTTTTCGGTTATAGTGGAGGTTGATATCATATTTTAGGGTAGGAGGTGGTTGAAGAAGTTGTATTTATATCTTGGTCGATGGTATTTTGGGTGAATATTGGCCTAGTAAGATGGATTATGTATTTTGATGATTGTTTTGTATGAATTTGAATTTTGAATGAATAGAGCTGTTATTTCAAAAAAAATTATTAATTATTGTTGCAATAGCCGGTTGTAGTGCACCATTTGCATGAATATGCTATGTTACATTATGTAAAAATAGTGTTACATTAATCACATCTATAGTTGCTAACAAAAAATATAGTGTTATAATAGATATAACATAGTGTTGCAAAAGATCATGATTAGTGTTATAGTTGATTTGGCTTAGTGTTGCAAAAGATTAGGTGGGCCCCACAAGTTGGTCCATTATTGCTGAGGTGGTGTATGGGACCCATACTATTGCCGTGACAAGTGAGCCCCTCAATTGTTGATGTGGCTCATTAGTGGGCTCACAACTACTAACTTGGCTGGTGGTGGGGGCCATAATTGGGGTCCAATTTTACAATTTGGGAACCGTCTAATGCAATATTGATGTTTTGTTGCATTTGTTGATGGTAGTGTTGCATTATATAGGTAATGCAATACTTTTATCAGTGTTGGAGTTGATGTTGAAAAACATTGTCTTAGATAGCAAATGTAACATTTCTAAATGTAACCCCCGTTAGTGTTGCTTTAGACCTATTGTAAGGTTTTTCGGGCATACTGCAACATTAAATCAGCGTTACCTATGCCCACTTATGACATAGTGATGACACCAAAAGAAAATGCTAAATTTTTACCAAAATATAATAAAAAAAATAAATGAATTAGAAAAATAATATTAAATCCATGCCAAAATTAGGGATAAAAATTAAATGAAATGTGAATTCGAGAACATTACTTTAATAATATTATACTGAATCAATGATGTGTTGAAATACTGTAAGCGCACAGTGTTTAATTGTAGCAATCACAGATCGATCCTCAGAGACTATGAAACTTCTAAACCCTAACAAATAAATCAGGCAGACTAGACAAATAATGTTGAGATGAGATTTTTTTAACCTAATAAGCAAATAAGAACAAATAAATACGGAAAACCTAGGAATCCGAATCCATCAATTAATCACAATTAATATCTAACTTACCCTAAAAATTAATTCTCTTTCTTCAACAAATAAATATCAATTAACGAGACAAGCATATACTAGGAAACTTATTATCTAACAATAACCCATCAAAACTTCATGGAGCAAGCATAGGCTATGAAAAATAAATTCAGTAACAATAATATATCAAAATCACTTTGTTAATCAAACAATTAAGCACTAAGAAAAATTATGAGAATCAAATAATAGGAACAAATAAATACTAAAAATAATCAACTAACTTCATCTTCATCCTAGGGAAAGAGAATTAGCTAGACATGATTAAGAACAAAACAAAGCAACTAATATAAGACATATAAATAACGAATAACATAAAAAGTGTTTGAGGGATAAAAACTTGTTTGTATTGAAAGATCAAGACAATAAAAGTACTCTACTCCTACTCCTACTCCTAATTATTGAAAACTAAAGTTAAAGTTAAGGTTCATGGTTAAGCTCTTGAAATACAAGAGAGGAGACTCATATATATAAGGCAAATAATATAGGTCTTCTATATTGATTATAATTGAATTCTAAATATTTCCTTCTATTCCTTTTTCTTCTCCAAAAAGCATTCGATTTTATCTCTTTTTTTCCTCCAAGTAATCTCCACCTCCTTCCTTGTATTATCATTTTTCTGCTAAAATTCTGATTTTAATTAATTTCCTACCAAACAAAACAAAAATAATTATTTAACTAAAAAAACTACGAAAATAAACATAAAATAGATATTAAAAATGTACTAAATTATGGACCTATCAAATACCCCCATACCTATCTTTTGCTCATCGTCGAGAAAAATCAAAAGAAAAAAAATTCAAAGAAAAAAAATTATAAAAGTCCTATGCTCCTTTTCGTAGACGTGATGGGTAATTTTAGGTTTACCAACCCGTTAAACTCGTAGACGATCTCTACTAGAGGAGTGCTGTCTCCTAAGGGTTTATAAAAGATATACCCATAAAATTCGTGAAATATTCTAGAAAGCATCACACTCTATCAATAACGTTCATCGGTGTCAATAAAAGAAGATTTTTAGGAAAATACATGCCTTAAAGACCCTTCTAATAATAGATAAGATGTCGGTATCTAAAATCCACTTATATCGACGCAAACGTTTGCAAAAACTCCCAAGGTGTGTCATGAAAATAGGTCTCTGAAGAATCAATTGAATAAGTACATTTCCTCTTTTTCAACCAATATTGAACTGACCCAATCTCTATCAAAACAAGTATCTAGCCAAATTTCACAGTTTTTTTCCAATTGACTGTGCAATGTCCGTTTTCTTTGGCTTTCTATGTTTCCCATGTAGCGAGCTTTGGGTCAATGACTCCCAAACCAGTTGGTCTTAGGGCACTAGATTTTAAAATACCCCTACAGACTTAATTACTCGAGTAACAAAGGCCACAAAACAAGACTAGTCAATTACTACTTTTATCCTAGCTCGTCAAGTAATTCTCCAGTAACCAAGGGCAGTGCAAAGTTACCAAGAAAAATTTATTTCTCGTACAATCGCACTTAATACCAGCACATGTACATGGGTCATCCTTTTCATATAACATTGTATTTGCCACCCATTGATCACAAAGGAGTACTTGATACTTTTATATATATATATATATATATATATATATATATATATATATATATATTTCCACAAACATTTGATTCAACATTGTTTTAACATGTGGGCTCTCTCTCAGGTATCGAAAACTTTCCTAGACAATATTTCCAACAAAGACGTTGTGCAATAAGTGACGTCTTGGACTTTTAAGCAAAAATTTGTTCGACACAAGTTTCATGAAGAAAACCTTACTTAACTACGTTCGAATTATCTCAAGGTATTACATATATATAATTTTATAAAAAATTGTTAACACCAACTAGCATCAAAGTACAAGAGTGAAAAACTTAGCTAAAACATCTCTATTTTTGGATTTTCTAATTTGTTTGATTTTTTTGGATTTTTGAATTTTTTTTAATAGCACTACTAAACCCCTCCCCCATACCTAAATCATGCATTGTCCTCAACGTATGCAAAGAGAGATATGACAAAGTAAAGGGACGAGAATACCTTATAAAAGCATGATGGAGGAAGCAAAAGGAACTACTATACAACACACACACATAGTTACTCCCCCATACCTACACTGGACTATGAAAGACAATCAAGAATAACTTACTAACCAACACCACATCGAGGAAAAACTTCTTTCATCGTAGAGTAAGCACACTGATGAAACACATTCTCAAGAACAATATTATCCACTAGAAATATACGATCTCTCAACAAGATAAAACTCATATCACTAACATAATCCATAAACCAATTAGACGCTTCTTTAAATTGTTTAAGCAGATTGATTACTTGATATTTGTGATCATGGACTAAGTCATTAGAAATAAAAGCATGATGAGTTTCATTGAAACCTACAAAGGACTGACCAAAAGTGGATATAAATGGTTTTGAATCAAGTGGGGGTGGCTCATCTACAGAAGTCTTAACAACGGTCCTAGGCTCAAAAGAAATATCCTCCAATTGAGTTTCATGTTTAGAACAAATGACATTCAACTCATCTATCATCTCTTCAGAAGTGAAATTTTGGTACAACTCATGAAGTTTTTTATTACTCTCATACTCTAACACAACATCATGTTCAAGAAAAGATTCAATCAAACTATCCTCAAGATTCGACCAAGACACAACGTCAGCAATCAAATTAACTCCTAGAGATTGGTCATAAAGATCATTGGAGTGACTTCCTACATTAAAGATATTAAGATCTAGAGTCATGTTCCCAAAAGTGAGTTTCATCGAACCATTCCTATAGTTAATCAAAGCATTGGAAGTAGCAAGAAAAGGTCTTCCTAAAATGATAGGAATTTGATTTTTAAAATTTTTGACAGGTTCGGTCTCGAGAACAACAAAATCCACGGGAAAGACAAAATCACCAGCCTTAATTAACACATCCTCCAATATGCCCTTAGGAGTTTTGATAGAATGATCAGCTAACTGAAGAGTGATATTAGTCTTTTTAAGCTCACCTAAACTCAAAGTTTCATAGACAGATAATGGAAGAAGGTTAACATTAGCTCCTAGATCAAGTAAAACTTTGTCAATGAAAGTATTACCGATGACACAAAAGATTGTAGGACAACCAGGATCCTTATACTTCACAGGGATTTGATGCGATATGATAGAACTAACATGAGAAGTTAGGAAAGCTTTCTTAGGAACATGAGTGGTTTTTTTATGAGTACACAAATTTTTTAGACACTTAGCATAAGAGGGAATTTGTTGAATTGCATCTAAAAGAGGAATGTTGATCGTGACTTATTTAAAGACTTTCAAAATATTATCCAATTGAGCTGATTGTTTGTTTGAAGTGAGTCTTTGAGGAAATGGGGCTTTTGGTTTGAAGTCTTTTTTACTAGCCATATCAGAGATGGGTTTTAAAGGTGGTTCATCAGATTTGGAAGGTTCACTAGATTTCACTACTACTTCAGAATTCTTGGAAGACAAGGATTGGTCAAGACTAGAATTTAAGAGTATAGGATTTGGTTCAGAAGTGAGTTTTTCTTCCTCTTGAGTATTGAGACCAGCATGATTGTTGAATTGATTACCGGACCTAAGAGAGATGATGAAATTCACATTTTCAAGAGCTTTTTGGTTTTGATGAAATTTAGGATTTGATGTGTAAAAATACTGCAAACGCATAGTGTTTAATTGTAGCAATCACAGATCGATTATCAGAGACTATGAAATCGGTTTCTCTCTCTCTCACTGATTGTGTTGGCTAACTGACTGATTTGAACCTCTAGTTTAGATATGGCTTGAGTATTGGAATTTAGTAACTGCCTATCTTGGGTCATAGTTTGCATGAAAGTCTGTTGAGATTGAGTTATATTAGCTTGGGATTTCAATAACTCCTCAATACTTTTTTCCAAAGAATTCAATTTCTTATCAGTTTCATTAAAACCAAGAGGATTCAAAGGGATTCAAAAATAATTTGGATATGGGTCAAAGTTTTGAGCAGGAAAAGAATTAGGATTTTGGGTTGGAAATGGACTAGGATTGGGATTTTGAAAAGCAGGTTGAGAGGGTTGGTAATACTAATTGTATTGACCTTGGTTCCATGAGAAATTTGGGTGATTTTTCTAACTAGGATTGTACGTTAGCACAAAAGGGTCATTCCTAGCTTTCGTTTGAAACATGACATTAGCTTGTTCAATGTCAGTGCACTTTTCTATCACATGATTACATGAGTTACAGTTTGCACAGACAGACACTTGTGAAGACACTTTGTTGGTTTATAAGGCTTCTAATCTTCTAGTGATTGTATCTAACTTAGCTTCAGTTGCAATAGAATTACCAACTACATGTATGCCCTTAGATGAGGTTTTTTGATTTCTTGACTTGGTTCCTTAATTGACTCCCACAACATCGTTTTTTCAGCTAACTCCTCAAAAAATTGCCAAGCTTCTTCTTCATTTTTATCCATGAACTTACCTTGACACATTGACTCTAACAAAGAAGTAGTTGGGCTATCTAAGGCTTCATAAAGAATTTTACAAAGTCTCCATTGTTCAATACCATGTTAAGAACACTCGGACAACATATTTTTAAATCTATCAAAATATTTCCAAAAAGACTCATTTTGGTTTTATTGAAATTGATTGATTTCATTTCTAAGTTTGTTGGCCTTATGGTTTGGAAAAAAATTTTAAAAAAATATGCTTACAAATCCCTCCCAAGTTGAAATAGAATTAATGGATAGACTATATAACCATTTTTTAGCATTTTCTTTAAGAGCAAAGTTGATAAGTCCCAATTTAATGGAGTCATCAGTCAATTGTTGAATTTTCTGTAGGGCACAAACTTCCTCAAACTCTCGGATGAAAAGATATGGATCCTCTCCCTCTACCCCCAGTAAACCTAGGTAACATGATAATGTGATGAGATTTGATTTCAAAATTATTACCATTTACTGTTGGTAGGACTATGCATGAGGGTTGGACGGAATGAGCGGGGTAACAACGGTCTCTAAGAGGAATAATCATCATTACTAATGGGGCTTCTACTTCTTGTGACTCGATTTTACTAGGTGAAGAGAAATCAAGTTGTCTTACTATTTTAGGTGATGAAAGGTTTGATTGTCTCACTAATCTAGATGTAGTGTCACGAACCAAACACTTTGCATACACAAGAGAGTCAAGTAAGCACGTAGAAGATAAAAGATAGAAGTAAACACCAAAAAAAATGCAGAAGAAAAATCTTGTTTCTATGTTAACCTAGAGAAAATCTAGACTTGCTCTTAACTTTAAGATAATACTAAGAGTCATAAATCTAGAAATATTCAAACCTATTGGCCAGGCAGATGGAAGCATTGCCAAGAGGCTAACCACCTTTCTAGACACCAATCCCAATTGGCCAGGTAAGCTCTCGCTTTTCTAGACACCAAAAGTAAGAATACGTAAAGATTTGTCTTGTCTTAGGTTCTCTTCCTAAGTGAGCGCGAAATCTTAGGGGCAAACGTCTACTTGATTTTATTAAGGTAAGGGGAATGTAAGATGAGCGTATTAGTGATTTGTGGTACAAGGAAAGGGTGATGAAATCTCTTACCTTATCTTGTAATAGGGTGGCACCCTTAAGATTGATTAAATGAATGCAACACACAAAGAACGAGAAAATAAACAACTATTGATGCACTACACTACGTGAATTAATCTAAACTATACGTACCTCTTTCCTTCAACAATCACCACAATTATAAAATAGAAAGAAATAAAATACAATAAAGAAAATCTAGATGATGTGTCCCTATGTGAGATGTGAATGATGCAACAAATTTGTTTTAACAAGACAAATAACTAACAATTTTTTTTGGATTTTTTTTCAATATTTAATTTTTTTTGATTTCTTTTGATATTTGTGAGAAAAAAATAAAATTTAGAGAGGTCATACAGAATACCGAAAAGTGCTTTCCAAAATTTTTTAAGGAGACAATGATGCCTTCTAACGATCTTCTTGTCCAAACTTTTCTCCACTTCACAAATCCCTAAAAAAACAAAGAAAAACAAGAAACTAATCCGAAGAATTAAATATTAAGGAGTAAAAATTACCAATAGTCCTCGGCAGCGGCGCCAAAAACTTGATGTGTTGAAATACTGCAAGCGCACAGTGTTTAATTGTAGCAATCACCGATAGATCCTCAGAGACTATGAAACTTCTAAACCTTAACAAATAAATCATGCAGACAAGACAAATAATGTTGAGATGAGATTTGTTTAACCTAAGAAGAAAAAAGAACAAATAAATATGGAAAACCTAGGAATCTGAATCCATCAATTAATCACAATTAATATCCAACTTGTCCTAAAAATCAATTCTCTTTCTTCAACGAATAAATATCAATTAACGAGATAAGCATATACTATGAAACTTATTATCTAAGAATAACCCATCAAAACTTCATGGAGCAAGCATAGGCTATGAAAAATAAATTCGGTAACAATAATATATAAAAATCACTTTGTTAATCAAACAATTAAGCATCAAGAAAAATTGTGAGAATCAAATCATAGGAACAAACAAATACTAAAAATAATCAACTAACTTCATCTTCATCCTAGGGCAAGAGAATTAGCTAGACATGATTGATGAACAAAACAAAGCAACTAATATAAGACATGTAAATAACGAATAACATAAAAAGTGTTTGAGGGATAAAAACTTGTTTGTGTTGAAAGATCAAGACAATAAAAGTACTCTACTCCTACTCCTAATTATTGAAAACTAAAGTTAAATTTAAGGTTCAAGGTTAAGGTCTTGAAATACAGGAGAGGAGACCCATATATATATGGGAAATAATATAGGTCTTCTATATCGATTACAAATTGAATTCTAAATATTTCTTTCTATTCCTTTTTCTTCTCCAACAAGCATTCAATTTTATCTCCTTTTTCTTTGCCTCCAAGTAATCTCCACCTCCTTCCTTGTATTCTCTTTTTTCTCCTACAATTCTGATTTTAATTAATTTCCTACCAAACAAAATAAAAATAATTAATTAACTAAAAAAATTATGAAAATAAACATAAAATAGGTATTAAAAATGTACTAAATTATGGACCTATCAATCAACTCATCTCTCAAATATTTATATATACACTAAGCTAGTCCACTAAGTGACCGTACTCTTATAATACTTTTCCACTCTCCTTAAAGATGAAAAAAATAAATAATTTAAAAAATACTTAAATTAATCAGAATGCTATTTTAATCACAAAATATATTTGTATTTATAATAATTTAATTATTTTACAAATATTTCTTAATAACACGTACAATTACTCTTGGATGTGATCGTGTAAAAATATAGAAGCATATTTAAAATAAAAAGTATAAAAGTATGATTGTTCAATAATTTTATTACTCTAATTTCTTCTTCAATATTAATATATTAATAATTATAATTTATTTTCTCAAAAAATTTAATTATCAGCATACTTTTAAAAATATAAAAGAAATAAAAATTAAAATATTATTATTAATATTAAATTTCAACGATTGACAAGATTTTTATAATAAAACCATAATTTAAGCATAGACTCTTGTCTCAAAGCATTAATTGAAGCCAATATATCCTAGGCGTAATCTTGAAGACCATAGCTCTTCATACACCAGTGAAGTATATACAACTACAATCACAATCAGGTGCGTTTTTTTAATGATTACACTATTTTGAATAACATTTTATATGTTGTCTTAATGGATATAATCATTCTTTTTTAAACTTTTCTTCTATAAATTTGCTCATGTTTGATTTATTTTTTTGTTTACAAATTGGTACTATAATTAAGATTCATCTCTATCCGAGGAAGTAAATGAAGATGTGCCAAATGAAGAAGGATCTGACAAAATCATTTGAAGAGGAAGCTGATGCAACTCAACAGCATGCAAACATAAGGAGGAGAGGATTGTAATGAAAGGCTCATTCAAGTTCAAAAACACTCCGGAAACTGCAGACCATCTAGATGATGACTACAGTTAAAAAATTTAAACTATTTCACCCGGTTTCTTTTGGACATATCAACTTTATGGGATGATGTTTTTAGTACATTATCTTTTGAGATGTTATTGGATTGAATATTTTAGCCATTATTCTCTGTATTTTTTTAATATATTCAAGAATTAATATTGCTAAGGTACTGCATACATTCATTAAAATAATCATTACAAAAGTATCTTGCCTTGACATTCATTTATAAATTACACATATTTATACCCTTCCCTTATCAAATACTTAGATATGTCCAATTAGAAACATAACCAATGCCTAATGCCTAATGCCTTCATGCATATCTCTTAACTTTTTCTTGCGTGCAACATTTTTTTTATTGGCAGCAATTTTTTCTTCAAGAACTATAAACGTTTCGGAACTAGTGGCCAGGGGTTTTAGATATGACTCTTTGGGAAAGATATATACAACTATGTCCATTCAAACCGAAACCTTGCAGAAAGCTCTTTTTTCTTTAGATCGTTATGAACTCTAACCGTATATGTTGGAAATTAGAAAGTTTAAGGCCAATTTTCTTTAGATTCTTGATTTAATTTCTGAAATGTAGTCGTGGGAGTTTGTTCGTTACTATGATGACTTAAACTTTTAGTATTGTATAAAGAAACATTTTTAGTTGAATCCCTAGAGAAAAAAAGACAAAGTTGTTTGTTTGAATTAGATGTGGCATTGTCAGAGTTTAAATTTGTAATGAGAAATATAATGGGTTCTTATAACTCTATATTTTATTGTAAGTTTATGTAAATAATTTAATTATATTGATTTAAATAATATAAATATGAATATATAAGAGTTTAATTTCATATTAAATTATGATGGGTTAAACTTTAATTATATCCTAAAAATTAATATTAATAAATTAGAAATATAATAATAATATTTAATCCAATTTTCGTTTTAATTGTGTTTATATAAATATATATAAATATATATATATATATATATATATATATATATATATATATATATATATATATATATATATATATATTTCATAATATACGTATAACCATCAGTTATGTTTTTCTTTTCATGGGTTGAGAATAACCTTAGCAGCAACCATCATCTCTTGAATCAAGTTTTTCCAAGGGCTTGGCTATTCAACCGATTTTTTTATTGTGTTAAAGCTTCTCTCTCATTTCGCTGTTTGTTTGGTTAATTGATTTTAATTGACTTGTTCTTCTTTGGTCATTTTTATTTGATGGATATAACTTTCTTTGTTGCGATGGGTCATTTCTAACAATTTGAAGCCATTATTGTTACTAGTTTGTACCTCATGTGATGCGTGATTTTCTTTTTAATAATAATTTTATAACTAAAAATTAAAATTTTTAAACATTTATATTTATTTAATTTTAATATTTTTTTAAAATAATATTAAATTAGTTATTGATATTGCTTGATAATTGAACTTCAATCATTTTATTTACAAATAAATTAAAGAATATTATTCAGTTAATTATTATACTAACGGGGATCGAATCTAAATCAATTAACTAAATAATTAATAATATTTAGGAATTTACATCCTTACCCTAACTACATAACCATATTATCTCCTTTATTTCAATTATATATAGGATACAATATTCTGTTAATTGTGAATTTACAAGATAGTTAATGCAAGTGAGATTTCTACTCGTCCTCTTACTGTTCCTGTTGTTGATGGTGGTACCATACCAACCATGGATTGGACTATGTACTGTTTCCCACGACCCATTTATTTATGGGGCATGCTTGAGAAATTCAGTGGGGGTGTTGATTTTTCTCGCTGGCAGGAAAACATGAAACTATGATTAACCGTAAAGGGTCTATGGTCGGTGGTACAATATGATCCGCCTATTGTTGATCAAGGAAAGACTGAAATTGTGATTGTTTATACTTTGTGGGTTGAAAAGGATGGGGTGGCTAGACCTGCAATTTTGGCAGCCTTATTGAACACACTATTTGATGTTTATTAATCAAATACCTATAGTGCTAAGATGTTATGGGAGAAGATGGACTAGACACATAATAGTGACTCACAGGGTCTGGAAAAGTATTATGTGGCTAGGTTCCTTGATATTAAATTTGTGAATACAAAATCCATGACTGAACAAGTGCATGAACTTGAGATGTTAGTGCATGTTTTGAAGGAGTCCGGAATGGACCTTCTTGAAAAGTTTTAGGTGATGTCTGTGATTGAAAAGCTTTCTAAGTCATAGAAAGAGTTTACTCTATCCCTGAAAAGACATAAGAGAGAGATCACTTGGAAAAATAAGATGTTGGACATCTATGTGCACGAACAACACTAGTCCAAACAGGGACATGTGATGCATGTTGAAGGTGGAAATTTGAAGTGAATGTAGTGATGGCTGAACAGAAGAGAATATTTATCGCTAAGAAGAGTAACACTAAACCTGATACAGACAAAAACAAAGCTAAGAAACCGTATAAGAAAGTAAAGAAATCTAAGGTGGTAGCTCAAGCAAACATTGTAGCTGGACTAGGAATCACTCTTTGGCATATGGCTAACATGGTTGATGGTGAATCTGGTGCTTCTAAAACCAATAACGGGTATGTTACATATAAGCCACTTCTGTCATCCACTTATCTATCTCATGAATGATTGATTAGCACTAAAAGCTAATGTGCACATTTTTGCTAATAAAACTCTATTTGTATCTTCTCAACAAATTCAAGGGAGGACAATGACGATATGTGTATTCTATCCTTGATTAAAGTGCATCATGTTCTCGAAATTCGTAAAATTATAATTGGTGGTTCTTGTTTAGATATGGATGGATTTGAACTTTCTCTAAAGTGTAAAAAAGTACGTAGTTATTACTCATACTGGGGTTTAACCTTTGCATGTTGGTTTAATTATTGAAAGTGTTTCTTCTTCTGTTAATTGTGTTTGTTATGAAGACTGGTATACCATATTTGCTTCGAACTATCAAGTATATAAACTCGCAAAGAGCTTTCAATTATTCCCAGAACCTCAATTGACTTCATAAAAAGCTGAATAAGAAACATGAACAAGTGGATTACATTGCCCCTGTATAGAAAAATAAGCTTATAATCTACTCAAACTTAACGTACCTAAATAATTCTGTCACCTAACTTAGTTTCCATTTCCTAGATAGCAACCTCAATATCTTACACAATATTAATTTCTTTAAAATATTGAATCATATGTTAAAAAATCCGATATCAACCCAAAATTTAATGAGTTTGTGCAGTCAACAAAGTACAGGTGAAACTTGCGGTATATAGTGAATAAGAGCACTGAGGATGTAAAGTGTGGCCCGTGTCTATTATTGTAAATTACGTTTGTAGATGGCTTAGGGTGACAACACGAGAAAATGCATGTCCTTGGATAACTGAAAACAAAATAAACTACATCCTCACAAATACTAATTTCTTAGCTGGGCAGACTTCACTTTGTGTTGCCTATAACGAATGCACAACAAAATACATTCAACTCAGACTTAAAAATTATAAATGATAATGGAGACAAGTATGCCTGAACTATCAAAAATTGTTGCCTCAACCGAAACTCTGAACATATAAGATGTAATACCCCAGTCCCACATTTAGTAAATTGCATTAATTTGTTCGATATATATGTAAGAGTAGTAACAATAAATGTTGATCTTTTGAGGTTATGATGGGCCAGTTTACTTTGACATATTTCGGATTCGGAAGTCTGAAAATTGACCACATATTCAAAAAAAAACTCTGATCCAAGTTATCACAAATTGGTTTATCAAATTTAATATGCAACGTAATTAGTTTTATATATTGGAATTAGACAATATTAGATGTTAATACTCATAAAAAGTTCAGGTTGTTACATAAGATCTCATGTCATATATTTGACCTGTTTGGCCTGCCTTAAAATAAGTCATTTTGGACTTATTTTCGGGTAAAAATTTCATATTTTGATAAATGTTTTTTAAACAAGTATTTAATGATATTTGAGATTCTATAAGTTGCAAAAAAAAGTTAACTTTTTTCAGAAAAAAGTTAGGAATCTCTAACTTTGTCTTAAAATAAGTTGACTTATTCTGGAAAAAAGTTCCCCCAAACACCCTCATTAACTAAATTGTCAACATAAAAAAGCCGTTGGTGTTCATAAAAAAGTATTTACGTAGTTTACTGAATGAAAATATATGAGTACTCAAAATTTATGTCGTGTGAGAATGAGCTAAGCATGGTAAATAAATAAGAGTATGCCTTGAAATAAAATTAGGGATCTCATATGATATGTGATATCCTAGTTTTTCAAGATCATTTAATCATTTTATACGACTCGAATCTTTTGAAAATTTTAATTTCTTTTAAATTCTTCTATACATATAAATAAAAATATACAAATAAGAAAATATAAAATAAAAAGTGAAAAAGTGTACAAAAGAAAAGTTAGAACAATTTTCTCAATGCATATTAATGGAATGTGCATTCTTTTTTCTGGAGGGAATCGTAGTAAGGGAAAGATGGGTCATCTAACCCACTTAATTTTTCTTTAGTATCATATTTAATTATTCACAAGTTGTATAAATTAAATTTAACTCGATCCTTCAAACTTTTAAAATAAAAGAAAACATGGTAAAATATGATCGAAAACAGGGTTAAAATAATGGAAAATTTATAAGAAAAAACATAGTTTATATATGCACATTACAATACAAGAAAAGATGATTAAATATGATCAAAAAATTTAAACCAGCCTTAAATACAACCGAATCCAGTCATATTGACTGTAAACCAAATTATCAAACTTCATAATTAAATTCGACTTGGTTTGGTCGATTTTAAATCTGTCAAGTTAAATTAAAATTTCGACATAATGCTTTCACAGTTTCATTTGTTGGGTGTAATTAAAAACTAAATACAATAATGGAGCAGTTATATAAATAATTTAACAAGAACATCAACCAATTAACAAAACAAAGCGCGAAAGTAAAAATAAGAAATAACTACAAAAACAATAGAAAAGATAGAATAACTTAGCTCTAACAGAAGTTTTATGCATACACCGATACAACCAACAAACTGTTGAGTCGTCAAACCTTGCAAGAAGTCTTCACTGTTCTTCAAGAGATTATTGTCGTTGGGTTGCAGCAATATCACTTCCAGGATAAAACAACACATAGTACTTCATCCACAGATACGTAACACTCAACAAGGACCTGCACCTCAGTTCGCCCAGAAAACCTAAGTATAATTTGTATGAATACGTGTGTAGGAGATACAGAGTATGGCTCCTAGAGTTTTCTCAAAAATTGTCACTTGTCTCTCTCTTTATCTCCAACGTTTTTCTGTATATGTAACACAATAAAACATAACAACAAATAAAACATTAATTAAAATAATTATTCTGACTTTAATAGAATATATTTCAGAATCAGTAAAATTTGTAACAACCATCAGACTTTAGCTAAAGTCTGATTAAGTCCATCAGAGTTTATAAACTCTGACCACCAGTTTCAGAATTCCCATCAAAGTTTATTCATAAACTCTGACCATCAGTGTCATCAGAGTTTATCCTATAAACTATGATCTGACCATCATAGTTTATGATTTAAACTTTGATCTGACTATCAGAATTTGTTAAACTCTGACCCAGCTAGTCCATCAGAGTTTATTAATAAACTATGACCCAGCTCTTTGTAAACTCTGATCTGTGACATAATATATATACTTTGACAGTCTGTAAACTCTGATCTGACATCAGAGTTTATTAATAAACTCTGACCCAGCTCTTTGTAAACTCTGACCAGTCACAGAATATACATATACTCTGACAGTTACATACTGACTCAATATTTATTTTAAAATAATATTTAAAGTTATAATTAATTTAGGTAATCATGTAATAAAACTCCTCGCTCAGGTCGCCTCGCGTACGAGAGACACCGAGACATTCACCTAAATCGCCCTTCGAACCGACCGGACACGACCTGACCCGACACGAGTCGATGCTAGGCGAGGCATGGCAAGGCAAGGCGAGGGCACACTAGTACACCATGCACACTCACATGCCTTAGTAATTGACACTACTCTTGGTCATATATATATATAAAGCACCCACACCCATATTACATTTTCTATGTGGGACAATCACATTTAACTCATTTCAAGCTAGCAACTTCTACTCAATTTATCTATGGATTACACTAAGAAAATGTCTTAGATCCAAACATGAAAATTTAAGTCCTCATAGCAAGAAACAACTTTCATTAGTTTGTTTCCGGAAATTACATCAAGAACATATATAAAATATGTCTTAAAATTTCCATTTTCTAACAATCCCCCACAAATCCATACAAAAATGTATATCAGGTTCTACTCATGACTTGATTTTCAGAGTTGGTACCCGTCAAGATTTGAACCCTTCTAAGTCCTCTACTTTGATGGCTACCGGATATAGATGGAATATTTCACCTTGAATCTTTATCCGTTTTTGTGTTACCACACTCCATAGAAGACGAAAAGTCAAAGGCTATGGTGCCTATCTATGGCTTTGAGATGTTAATGGTCATGTCTCGATCTTGTTCGTCGATTGATTCGAGGAATAACCCTATTCTCTAATTGTGACCTTACAATAACAATCGCTTAGGTGGGCATCTCCAAAGATGTATTGCCAACATCTCATCTCACGACTTGACCTCATTCAGAGTTCTTAAAATTCTTGCTGACTAGCAGTTACAGTACCTCTTGAGGTTTATAGAGAAAAGACTTAGATACATGAGTATCCAGATATATGTAGTAAAGGTACTACTGAATCATCCTTATAACTTGTTATTACCACATTGAATACACTTCGAGGGATCTCTTCTCAGGTGTATTGGGTTCCCGCTATTGATGACTCAAAAATGGGTTATCAGTCTCATCCCCAACCTCGACTTAAGGACAACAACATGCTCAAGTCCCTTACTCAAAGGATCAACCAAGTTGTCTTGAGTTCCAATAAGTTTAATAGCAATGATCCGGTCAGACACCAAACCCCTTATAGACCTTAGTCTAACTTGGACGTGTCTCTTTGTTTTCACATTGTATTTCTTACTGTTTATCTTGTCGATAGTTGTATGACTATCACAATGAACAGCAAGAGCAGTAAGCGGTTGGCTTACTACAGGAATCACAGACATAAGTCCATGCAACCATTCAGCCTCCGTCCCCATGGCATCTAATGCACACAACTCAGCCTCAAAGGTAGACCGAGTTATAATAGTCTGTCTAACAGACTTCCAGGATATAGCTCCACCCGCAAGGGTAAATACATATCCAATAATTCTATTGGAACCATATTTTTTAGCTATCCAACTTACATCACTATATACCTCTAGCACTCCAGGAAACCTTCTGTAATGCAAACCAAGGTAGATGGTGCCTTTCAGATATCTAAGCACTCTATCAAGAGTATCTCAATGAGTCTTATTTGAACAGGTTTTATATCTAGCTAACTTAGACATAGAATATGAAATGTCTGGTCTAGTACCATTTGTAAGATATTGCAAACTCCCAATAATCTGAGAGTATCTTAACTGAGATAAAGGAACTCCTGACTTATTCTTAACAAGAGCAACTTTTGAATCATATGGTGTGCTTGCGATTCTACAATTTGAATAGTATTGATTTCTCTATATAATGAGATTGTGACAAGGTTATTCCATCAGCTAACTGATTCAGTTTGATCCCAAGAATCACATTAGCAGCACTCATATCCTTCATTTTAAAGTGCTTTTTCAAGAAACTTTTTGTCTCATTAATAATTTCAATATTGGTTCCAAACAACAGTATATCACCCACAAATAGGCACAAAATTACTTTTTCATTTCCTTTAACCTTATAATAGACACATTTTGTCACTTTCATTAACCAGAAAATTCAAAGTCAAAACAGTCTCATCAAACATTTTGTGTCAGTCTCTAGGAGCTTGTTTCAAGCCATAGATAGATTTGACTAATTTACAAACTTTCATCTCATTGCCAGAAATAACAAATCCCTCAGGCTGCTCCATATAAATCTCTTCTTCAAGATCACCATGAAGAAAAACTGTCTTTACATCCATCTGATGGATGATAAGACCATGTATAGAAGCCAATGCTATAAGCATTCGAATTGTTGTCATTCTTGCAATATGAGAGTATGTATCAAAATAGTCAATGTCTTCCATTTGCCTAAAACCCTTAGCTACCAGTCTAGCCTTATACTTATCTATTGAGTCATTCGGGTTCATCTTTCTTTTGAAGATCCATTTACATCCTATAGTAGTACACCCAGGAGGGAGATCAACTAACTTTCATGTTCCATTAGAAATAATAAAGTCGATCTCACTCTTTATAGCGCCTTTCTAGTGCCTTGACTCTGAAGAGTCCATGGCCTGCCAAAAAGATAAAGGTTCATCCTCGACATTGTAAGTGATAAAATTACTTCCGAATTCCTTGATCACCTTTGCTTGCTTACTCCTTCTAGGTTCCTCTACTTCGTTAGGAGTAGAGCTACTAACAGAATCATCCCCCACATTTATCATCCTTTCCACATGATCAGGAATGGAACTAGATGTACAAGTGGGATCTTCAGAAATACTCTGAGGTATACTGGTCTTCATAAGGAACACATTCTCAAAGAATGTTGCATCACGAAACTCAACTATAGTGTATACTACTATACCATCTATGTCAGATTTTAACACTAAAAATCTCATAGCGGTAATGGTTTCAATATAGCCCAGAAAGATGCAATCAACAGTTTTTTATCCCAGTTTCTTTCTCTTGTGTTCAGGGACAAGTACCTTTGCAAGGCAACCCTACACACGAAGATACTTTAAACTAGTCTTCTTGCCTTTCCATAATTCATAAGGTGTCTTGTCCATATATTTCAGAGGGACTCTGTTCAAAATATGGGAAGCCATATTCAAAGCTTCTCCCCACATGTACTTCGGCAACCCAGAATTAATAAGCATACTGTTAATCATATCTTTAAGAGTTCTGTTCTTTCGTTCTGCCACCCCATTAGACTCATGAGTGTATGGTGGAGACACCTCATGAACTATACCATTGCTTTTGCAAAATTCATTAAATGACGTACCTGTATACTCTCCACCTCTATCAGATCTCAAACGTTTAAGTACTTTACCAGTTTATGTTTCAGCTTCATTTTTATACATAATGAATTTATCAAGTGCTTCGTCTTTATATTTAATCAAATAAACATGGCAATATCTACTACAATCGTCTATAAAGGTAATGAAATATCTTTTAGTATCTTTAGTCAAAACACCACCAAATTCACATATGTATGTGTGAACTAATGCTAAAACTTCTGAATCCCTAACAATATTATGAAAGGGTTTCCTAGTTAGTTTAGCAGTCACACATACTTGACATTTAGATTTCTTTCCAATGGCATGCTTTGGAATCAACTCTAAATTCATCATATTCTTTAGAGCAACAAAATTTAGATGACCAAGACGTCAGTGCCATAAGTCGGATGATTCTACACTATTTACAGAAGGAAAAACATTATCATTAATAAAACTGCCCAAAATAGACTCCACATTTATTAAAAATAAACCATCAGACAGGTAACATTTGCCAAAAAATACACCAGTATGTGTAATGACTACTTTATTACACTTCAAAGAAAGTTTGAAACCATTTCTAACTAAACAGCTTCCACTTATTATGTTTCTACGAATATCAGGAACATGAAGCACTCTAGTAAGGGAAAGAACATGCCTAGAAGCAAACTTTAGGTCCACGTTTCCTACTCCAAGTACTTGAGTAGCACTAGCATTCCCCATCATCACTGTCATGCCTTGAATCTATTGATAAGATACAAACAGAGTAATATCAGTACAAATATGTACATTAGCTCCAATATCAATCAACCATTCATTTGACAGATAAGTGAAAAGTAGTGTACGGTTGTAGGTAACATACCCATCATTAGTTTCAGAAGCAATAGCCTCACCAACAACCATGTTAACCACAGGCCCACCAGTGGTTCCAAGCACAATATTAGCTTGTGTTACCACATTAGGTTTCTTTACTTTCTTAGCAGGACAGTCCTTGCTCCAGTGACCAACCTGTCCATAAGACCAATATGGTTTGTTTGTCTTTGGTTACTTAGCCTTGTTCTTGTCATTTTTAGGCTTCGTGTTTTCCTTCTTAGTGATAGACTTTCTTTTATGTCCTACAGTCACTACGTTCACCTTCGAACTCCCATGTTAAGCAGACATCACTTGTCCCTGTTTGGACTTGTGTTGCTTCTGTATAGAGATGTCCAACATCAAGTTAGTCCAAGTGATCTATCCTTTCCGTCTTTTCAGGGAGAGTGCAAACTCTTCCCAAGACTTTGGGAGCTTTTCCATCACCGACATAACCTAAAACTTCTCAAGAAGGCCCATTCCAGACTCCTTCAAAGCATGTACTAACATCTTAAATTCATGCACTTGCACCGTCATAGATTTAGTATCCACCAGTTTCAAATCAAGGAACCTTGCCACACTATACTTTTCCAGACCCTGACAGTCAGTATTGTGGGTTTGGTCCAGCTTCTCCCATTAAAGTTTAGCGGTGAAGGCATCCGATGAATAAATATCGAATAGAGTATTCACTAAAGCTGTCAAAATGGCATCCCTTACCACTCCATCCTTTTCAGCCCACAAGGCATAAACATTAACAGAGTCAGCCTGCTCTTGATTTACAACAAGAGGATCATACTGCACCACTGGCCATACACCCTTAACCGTCAACCACAACTTCATTTTTTTCTAATAACGAGAAAAGCCAGCTTAACCGCTGAACTTATCAGGCATACCAGACAGATCAATGGGTTGTGGGAAATGATACGCACCCCATTCAATGGCAGTAGAAGTAACCCCAGACCCAGAACTAGTAACACCAATAACAGGAGTTTCAGTTTCGTTAACCATCTTGTTATTTCAATATATAACACAGATAATCTCTTCAAGATTGTTGGGTGTAATTAAAAAATAAACACAATAATGGGGTAGTTATATAAATAATTTAACAAGAACAGACAGATTAAGTCAATTTACAAAATAAAGCACGAAGGTAGAAATGAGATATACAAATCAGTAACTGCAATGACAAGAGAAGAGATAGAATAACTTAGCTCTAACAGAAGTTTTATGCATATACTAATAGAACCAACAAACTGCTGAGTCGCCAAGCCTTGTAAGAAGTCTTGTCTGTTCTTGAAGAGATTATTGCCCTACGCTGTGTTGGGTTGCAGCAATATCACTTTTAGGATAAAACAGCACAGAGTACTTCTTCCACAGATACGTAGCACTCAACGGCGACCTGCACCTCAGTTTACCCAGAAAACCTATGTATAATCTGTATGAATACGTGAATAGGAGATACAGAGTATGGCTCCTAGGGTCTTCTCAAAAATTGTCACTTGTCTCTCTCTTTATCTTCAACATTTTTCTGTATATATAATATAATAAAATATAACAGTAGATAAAACATCAATTAAAATAATTATTCTGACTTTAATAGAATATATTTCAGAATCAGTAAAATTTGTAACAACCATTAAAGTTTAGCTAAAGTCTGATTAGGTCCATTAGAGTTTATAAACTCTGACCATCAGTTTCAGAATTCCCATCAGAGTTTGACCACTAGTTTGAGAATTCCCATCAGAGTTTATTCATAAATTCTGACAATCAGTGTCATCAGAGTTTATCCTGTAAACTCTGATCTGACCATAAGAGTTTGTAAACTCTGATCATCAGAGTTTATCCTGTAAATTATGATCTGATCATTAGAGTTGGTTAAACTCTGACCCAGCCAGTCCATCAGAGTTTATTAATAAACTCTGACCGAGCTCTTTGTAAACTCTACTCTGACAGTTACATACTGACTCAATATTTATTTTAAAATAATATTTAAAGTCATAATTAATCATGTAATAAAACTCCTCACCCAGGTCGCCTCGCGTACGCGAGACTTCGAGACATTCACCCAAATAGCCCTTTGACCCGACCCGAGGTGAGGCGGCGACACGCGTGTGTGCGCGCGATGGCACATTAGTACACCATGCGCACTCACATGTCTTAGTAGTTGACACTACTCTTGCACATGTATGCATATAAAGTACCCACACCCATGGTACATTCTCTATGTGAGACATTTACATTTAACCCATTTCAAGCTAACAACCTCTACTCAATTTTTCTATGGATTACACTAAGAAAATGTCTTAGATCTAAACTTGAAAGTTTAAGTCCTCATAGTAAGGAACAACTTCCATCAGTTAGTCTCCGGAAATTGTATCAAGAAAATATATAAAATATGTGTTAAACTTTTCATTTTCTAACATCATCCCAGTCGAAGTTTTACTCACCAAGAAATGTAAAATTTTCATGCCAAGCCCATATAATATTTTTGACGGAAGCGGTTGAGTTTAGTAAAGGTTGAATTTAATAATTTGGTAGGAAATTTCCCGCTCATTTTTCAAATTCATGAAGATATAAAGGTCGAAGCTGTTAATTCGACTGATTCTTGCTGAACATGCAAGTTGAACCGGTGGAGTGGCTTTTATAAATATGACCAATTAGGATCCAATTTGAGTTAAACAAAAAAATTGAATTGACCAAATATTAATGTTAACAAAAAAATTGAGAACAAAAAATAGGTTTAACATACTAAACCCGTAAAAAACAGATGCTTAATTTTTAAATATACAAAAAAAATAAAAATCTTTAATACAATATTCAAATTTATTTAGTACACATATTTGGTAGATATATATATGTAGGTAATAAGTTTTTATGTTTTTTGAAAAAAGGACATACATATTTCTTAACAAATTAGGCTCTGATTATAAAAAACACCCGATTTTTTACCAAAAAGAGTATGATATCGCTTGCATATATATATATATATAGCGGTGCTTAAACAAATTTTCATTGCACACATAGTGACTAGAATGAGTAGAGCCATGTCAGAAAACACACTTTCCGTGTGGATATATATTATAGTATCCTCCCTTCTATTCACAATATGTTTTTCAAGACTTCATGTTCACATCACAAGCCATCTCCCCAGTAACTCAGCTCCCTTGGTCCTTCACTGCAGATCAGGAGATGATAATTTAGGCTACCACACCCTATATTCAAAACAATTTTACACATGGAGCTTTCGTATGAATTTTTTTCAACTATTGGTGGGGGGGAAAACATGCAGCTTTTCATGCTTTTGATAAAAATATCTTTAATTATGTTGCGCCGACACCAGACGGTGTTGAACATTACTATTATCATGTTGAAGTTGATGGCTTTTACTTCTGGTTTTGGGATGTCAATACTAATACATCTTCATGGAGGCGGGTGAATGAGTGGGGAGTACTGAGCGCATAATGATGTCTGTTTGGATTGAAATTTTCATATATTTAATATCATATGTTCGACGTCGCATATTGTAAATTTAATTTTATTAATTATATCAATAAAATTCAAGCTTGATGGGAAAAAAAGTAGCAAGACTTCATGTTTATTTTGTCTCGTATTATGTACATAATACTTTTCGGTATAGCAGTTCAGGAATTATAACAAAACTAATTACACAATTTTTTGAATATGCTCAAAATACCCAAAAATTAAATTTCAAATTATTCATTAGAAATTTCAGATTAAATCTCTATCACCCATCTCAACGGGAATATATCTCATTTACATTATTTAAATTGGTAAAAATATTATTATGCACATATGTGTTTGGTTCCGCTTTTACACAATTTTTTTTTGCTAAGTGACTTTTACACATTTGATTTACATGCCGATGAAAACTTAATAATTCTTGTAATTGTGGTGATTTTGATAATCACACATTTGAGCAAGTTAAAAGGCTTGTTGGAATGTATATTTGTTACTTATGTATGTTTACTTATTATAGTGCCTAATTTGTATGTACTATTTTACAGATTTTATAAGTAAGAGCATAACACCAGTGTATTTATATATAACAGCCTACTGGAAGAAGTGAGCAGAATTCTATCCGCGAGGGCACATTACATTTATATTTTATGTAGGATTAATATATATGTACATTCATAGAAGTATTACGTTTTTGATATATTATTAAGCTCATATTTTAATTAAAAACATTTTCCTAAAATTTAGGAAATAATTAATTTAAATTTAAATTCCTTTTATCAACAAACTACTATCATATTCTATCTTATCCATAATTACAGGAGCTAATTCAAATTTGTTTTTATCTCTTTCTCATATAGTTATGCCTTTGAATTATTCTAATCTTCAATGTTCTATTATATCTATAATTCAAATTAGCTGTTATATGCATTCATATATAACAAGGCTAGCTTTTCATTCGGTTTTTACTAACAATACGGCAACTCCTATTCTTGAAAAGCTTTATTCGATTTTTTCTAAATTGAGCTTGATTCTATATTGAATATTTAATACTTAGAGGATATAGTTTGAGTTGTAAATACTTTCAATTCTTTGTATTATTAAAGTATACTTGATAATCACTAAAGTGACAAGGGGTTCTATGTGATAGAATAAGGGAGCTTTTGGATTTAGTTGTCTGATTTCTACAAGTAAGGAAAAGAGTTCGCAAAATAGAAGGATTCAAGAGTGGGACTCGACGAATTGAAAGTTCAAGAATAAATTGCAAGGCAGAGGAAAATATCAAGCTGGAATCATTCAGCTCAGGATTGCTAGAGATTATAGCAAACCATTTTAAGTGATTGGGAAACAAGGAGATATATTATTATCTTGTAATTGCATTATTTTTTATTAATAATATATTCTCTTACTAATTTGGTAAGGGACCACGACGTAGACCATTAGATATAGGGGCCGAACCTGCCTAAATGTAGTGTGCCTCCTTTACATATTCCTTTTAACTGTTTTCTGCATTGCATTCATTCTATCTACTATAATTGTCTGTCAAATTGAAAATAGTAAGCCAGTTTTAAGGTAAAGGAGACTGTCCACATTAAGGTATTGATTATGATGAAATCTTTGCACCAGTAGCTAGACTTAAAACAATCAGAATCTTTCTTGCTTATGTTGCACACAAGAAACAAGACAGACTCTGATGGAATCATAACAAGGAACAAAGCAAGACTAGTTCTTAAAGGGTACTCTCAACAAGAAGGTATTGATTATGATGAAACCTTTGCACCAGTATCTAGACTTAAAGCAATCAGAATCTTTCTTGCTTATGTTGCACACAAGAAATTCAAGGTCTACCAGATGGATGTTAAAAGTGCATTTTTAAATGAAGATCTTGAAGAGGAATTATATGTTGAACAACCACCTAGCTTTTTGAATCCCAAATATCCAAATCATGTCTACAGGTTGGATAAAGCTTTATATGGACTCAAGCAAGCTCCAAGAGCCTGGTATGAAACTCTGGCTTAATTTCTTCCTAAAAGTGGTTTCACAAGAGGTACAATTGATAAAACCTTGTTTTATAGAACTCAAGGTAAGGATTTACTATTGGTTCAAATATATGTTGATGATATTAAATTTGGTTCCACTAATGAAAAACTCTGTGAAAGATTTTCAAAACTAATGCAGTCCAAGTATCAAATGAGCATGATGGGAGAAATGAGTTATTTTCTAAGGTTGCAAGTGAAACAGACTGATGAAGGCATTTTCATAAGTCAGTCCAAATACACAAAGAATCTACACATAAAGTTTCAAATGCAAGACTCTGCATCTGCTACAACTCCAATGGCTACTGCAACCAAGCTTGATCAAGACACTGGTGAACCTGTAGACATAACAAAATATAGGAGAATGATTGGATCACTTCTCTATTTGACAGCTAGTAGACCAGATATCATGTTTACAACCTGTCTATGTGCTAGATTTCAGGAAAATCCAAGGGAACCTCATTTGATTGTTGTTAAGAGAATTTTTAGATATCTCAAGGGCACCATCAATCTTGGCTTATGGTATCCTAGAGAGTCTGACTTTAAACTAATAGGCTATTCAGATGTTGACTTTGCAGGATGTAAAATTAACAGGAAAAGCACTAGTGAAAGTTGTCAATTTCTAGGTAGAAGAATTGTCTCATGGTTCAACAATAAACAGAAATCTATCTCAACATCAACAGCAGAGGCTGAATATATAGTTGTAGGAAGCTATTTTGCACAGATTTTATGGATGAGAAATCAATTGTTAGACTATGGTTTGAAGTTTTTAAAAATTCCTATTTATTGTAATAATCAAAGTGCTATTGTAATGACAGGGACTCCAGTTCAAATTCTCTGACAAAGCACATCAGTATCAGATACCATTTCATAAGAGAACATGTCATGGAAGGAACAACTGAAATGCATTTTGTTGCCACAGATCAACAGTTAGCAGACATATTCACCAAGCCTTTGAGTAAGCAACTTTTACAAGATTGGTTTCGTAATTAGGGATGGTTACAAGTGATTCATCTCAAAACATCAAGTAGCAGACACAATCAGTGTTTATCGTAAACTCTGATAGATAATGAAGTGAACTTTAATCAATGGAGCATCTAAACTCTGATGATCTCAGCTATCAGTGTTTGTGGTAAACTCTGATAGTGAATGCAATCTCTGATTACTATAAACTCTGATCTTGTTCTAAATCCTAAACACTGAGATATTATTTATGACATTATATTTAATTATGTGGCATAATATTTTTTATTCTCTGATTAGAATAATCATTAGGTTGCGTGTATTTCACGAAAAATGTTTCATATTTAGACACAGATATACACACATATGCTGTATTTTGAGAATTGTACTACTTATTACCCTACTAATAAAAAATTGCCATGCGTCCCACTACAGGGTATATGCAATTGAGAGGGAATAGTTTAATTCATATTTTCACTTTGAATTATTCAACCGCATCTCATTATTCCTATCTTTCTCTCTCATTTTCTAGAATCCTAATATCTCAAACCTGCAAATCTTTGTGCATCAATGGCCTCCAAGGGACTTACTTTCCAAAACTTTAACTTCGCTGCTACTAATTGCATATCTCTTTTGAATATAACATATGCACCTTCAGAATTTCATGTTATTCAAGATTTTCTCAATCACAGCTATATTGGGTATGCTTTTCAAGAACCCAATGAAATATCTGCTCAAACTCTGATAAAAATTTGGTCCACAGCAAAATTCAACGATGATGGTGATAATAAGGAGCCCATTATCACGTTTCAATGCAATGGCACTCACTCAATCACACATGCAGTAGTTCGCAAGCCCTTCACCTTTCTGAAGTGGCTATATATGATAATATAGTTTTTGACGAACACATCAAGGCATTCTTTACCAAAATAGGCTATGGATGAAGCCTATCCAA
This sequence comes from Oenanthe sinensis, assembly GCA_028671895.1. Lineage (NCBI taxonomy): Eukaryota > Viridiplantae > Streptophyta > Magnoliopsida > Apiales > Apiaceae > Oenanthe > Oenanthe sinensis. The sequence continues at coordinate 26,137,388 of CM053813.1, read as the reverse complement.
GCTAGGAAATCTGACAAGGCCCCATCTGCGAAGAGAGTGGAGTTTTTTCTTCAATTGCATCACAAGGGTCTTTACTGCAAAGTGCATCAGTTTTGATAAAATTCCTCAACTGTCACAACAAATTTGATATTCTCTGACCCATAACTTAAACTTTAATTTTTCTTATTTGTTGATTAGGCAGTTAGCTAGCAAGATTAGTGATGATAAGCATACTATATACTTTCCTAGATTTTTCTAGCTGATTATTAGCTATCTCTTACCTAATGTTAGTTTTGATAATGATAAAAGTTTAGCTAGTTTTTATATGAATAAGAGAATATTTGTTGATCTAACAAGGAAGGATGTAAAGAAAGATGCTGAAGGTAAATTACCTAACTTGTTTTATCCCACATGGGTCAGACTTCTCTTAAATCAGAGAATGCAAACTGTATATGGGAGGGATTTTCTGTCTGTGGCTATGAATCAGAGTTTAGCATCCTCTGACTCTAACCCAAGCCACCAACCAAACACTGATCCTCAAACACTAATGCCAACCTCTGCAGTCTCCCAAAAGACTATAGTTATAAAACAAACTTCTCAACAACCACAGGGCTCGAGATTGAAAAAAAAAGGGAAAGTTTGTCTCGGAGACTTCTCCCAAGAAAAGAAGATTGATTGATGAACCAATAAATTCTGATGATAGTGATGAAGGTTTAGTCTTTCCATTGAAGAAAACAGTGAAGAAAGCCTCTAAGATTCTTTCTGCACCATTAATGAAACCATTCCATGAGAATCCAATTGTTGAACCCACAAAGAAAAGAAGAAGATTGGTTAAGGTATCAAACTCTGATCAAATAAACTCTAATCCTCTACAAGCCTTAAACTCTGAGCCCATAAACTCTGAGAACCTAATAAACTCTGATGACTTGATAAACTCTGATGTGATGGTAAAATCTGAGTTAGATGGTAATGATGTAAATATTGATGCAAATGCAAGTGAAGATGCTCCGGTAATTGTATCTGATTCTCCTGTCAATTCACCCAAACAAATCATAAAGGAGATTTCTTATGAAAGAGTGAGGGAGCTGAAGAAGTGAAGAAAGAGATGGCTGCAAAGAAATCTAATTCATCTACAATCTCTGAAAGTTCAAAGCTCTTCACAAGAATAAAAAAAAGTAAGTTTCTTTTGTTCAGGACACATAAGAACCTACCTCTCAAAGTGAAGTAGCAGTCTCTGCAAGGCCAGGCTCATAAGAACCTGTTGCTCAAAGTGCAACAGCAGCCATAGTTGAAGCAGATGAAGCCAGCATGAATTAAGGGTATAACCCACAAGAACCTTCAACTCAAAGGGTTGAAGAAGTTATTAAGGCCCCTGCCCCACAAGAACCATTCAATCAAAGTTTGGATGCAGACACTACATCTCAAAAAGAAAATTCTATTGTTGTTGATGCTGTGAAGACTTACTCTAATACAGATCCATTGGGGCAATCTTTGATGCAATTTTAGTGCAACCTCTTTCTGCACATCCTTTGGAAACTTCATCAACTTCCACAACTCTCAAGGTATAAACTCTAACTTTTCTTCAGAACGTACATTCTCTGATAGTATAAGTTCAGAATTTATCTTTCCAACTTTTACTGCTAGGATGACCATGAATAGTCCTGTCAAGGTTACCTCTATTTTTGTGACCACATATCTCCTTTCTCAGCCAACTATTATTTCTGTAAGACAATGTGCTTTGAGCCTTTCTAGTGAGCCTGAGGTAAAATGTGTAAAAAAACATAACTAATAATGAGAGGCAGACACTAGATCTGGCAAAATGAGAGTTAGAATTGAGAAAGAAGTTAGTTACTTCTAGTGAGCAAACTCTGACTATTAAAAGTCATGAGATGTGTGATGTGAGAAGTAATGAGATTACTTTACAAGAATAGAGTGATTTAGGTTGTTCTATTTCTTTTGCAAGTACTTAGAGTTTATCTATCACTACAAACTCTGAGATGCCAAACTCTGATAATGAAGAATCTTTCTCTGATGAGCCCATTTTTGAAGATGAAGAAGTGACTGATCTCTCTATTCCATACACTCAAAGATACAACTCCAAGAAATGTCATATTAATGCATTTGATACTCATGAAAGATTAAGGATGGTATATCCTGATTATCTGGTTGTTTAAAATTAAAGGGAGAAATTGAATATGAACTAACACAGGCAGGCATAAGGAGGGATTTTGGTAGCAAGGGTGAACCCTTACATGAAGATCTTCTTAATCTCACAGACAATCAATTTGGGATATGTCTTGGAAATTTTTTTTAAAGATAAACCTGAGGAAGAATTAAATCAAGAACATATGGATAAATTAGTTGCCGTTCACATAGTAAAGGACATTTTTTTATGGTGCTTAAGTTAAAGAAAAACTTATGTATTTCTTGGAAAATGGAAGAGTGATGAAGATTGCTGAAGAAGATCTCACTTATAAGTCATCAAAAGAACTTGACTATGTTATTTATCTCTTAAATGATGAAAATGAGGCTACAGCTATATGGGTGAAGACTTTGGAAGGAGTGGTTGATGAAAAGAAGAAAAATAAAAGGTTGTTAATGTTAGACTTTGATGAGTACAAACCTGGTTACATGTTTGAAGATGGTACTGAAAATGAGATGGTAAAAGGGGATGCAAAAGTTATAATGGTGTTAGATATTCCTACACGAATACTAAATCCTGATGGGCAGAAAGCTTGTTACATACCTCTGGATGACAGAATGGAAAGGACATCAATCTATAATTTGAGAGATGCGATATTTCAAATTGATGATTCCAGTGACAGATGAAAGAATTAAAAGATAAACTGGTAGAATTATTAAAGATGGCTGAAAAGAAGCTGCTGGATAAGTTCCTATCTGAAAATTTTTCCTATAGGAGAATTTAAGTCAAGATGGAAAACTCAAACTCTGGTACATTTGTCTCTATGGTTTCTGATATCATAAGTTGAATTTATGTTTTACTGAATAAAGCATAAATTGGGGGAGATTGTTAAAAATGCAAACATTGATGATGTCAGAGAATATCACAAATAGAGTTTATTGAAGAACAGAGTTTATGCTGACATCATCAGAGTTTAGAAGATGTCGACAGAGTTTACTTTATCAAAGAATACTCAATTAGAGTTTACTCAAATCAGAGTATACTCAATAAGAGATTATTAACCGACAGAGTTCATAATCAGAGTTTGACAAAGATGGAAACAGACAAATTAGAGATTGATTAGGATAAAGATAGAAGTGTTTTAATGTAATCCTATTATCTTTATGAAAGCTATCTTTATCATTATCTATTTTCTAATTGGATTTGTAATTGTATACTATATAAACACAGAATTAGGTTTTACATAATAATTTATTCATGTTATATGATTCTCATAACCTAACAGCTCTTAAGAACATTGTTTTTCTTTGAGAGAGTTTTGTAGACAGTTTATCATTAATACAAAATAATGTTTCTTTTAAATACATGTATTCTTAGTCGATTAATTTGATAATATTATATTCAACCCCCTTCTATAATAGTTTATTGTCTGGGCAATAAATAAGTTCATACATAATTATAATAAATACATTATATATATTTAAAAGGTGTTTGGTGTGATTTAAGTTATTATATAATAATATTTTAATATATTACATATAACTATCATACTACCTTTAATACTTTAGGCATAATTATGATACTTAACATCCTTTATTAAATTAAAAATAATATTTGTATAAAATATTATTTTACAATTTTATTATTTTATAATTTTATAGTATATTAGAAAGGAAATAAAAATAAAAATACTTTTCAAAAAAATAATATATAAGAATAATATGTATTTGTATAAACTATTATTTTATAATTTTATTCATTTTAATAATATTAATAAATTTAAATTTTAATAATCTATATTATTAATGCGATTAAAATTTAAATGTTTTTATAGAAATCTTCGAGCTAGTAATATAAATATAATCTTATAATATATGATTAATTTTTTTTATTTTTTTTAAAATTATAAATATCAAAATTAAAATTTTATAACATGTATGGAACTTAAGAACTTTTTATAGATATTAAAAAAATTATATTTATTATATATGTAGAATATAATATATGAATTTATTTAATATTCATGTCAAACTAAATTAAACTCTTTTATTTTTATTTTTTGTAAATATGTTTAAAATAATTTTTTTGTAAATTTTTTTAAAATAATAATATGAATTTTAAAATGTTATTAATACAATTTAAACATTAATAAACTCTCAATATTATTATTTTACTATTAGTATTATTATTATTATTATAAGATCTAATAATATAGATAGAATCTTAAATTTATGATAATATTTCCAAATTAATATGTAAATATATTATAAATAAATTATTATTGAGTATCAAATTTTTAATATAGTTTTATTTGAATAATATTTATTTTACAACTATTATGTATCATAGTGATATAATTTGACAAATAAAAAAATATATATTTTTTAAGTCGTGAACCTTTGGTTTAAAAAAACCGCATATCATGTGGCCGAGGCATTGCTTCAGCGGATGTTTTGTACGTCGGCCAAACAGGGGGATACAAAACCCTTCACTTATGCGTCGGCTTTTGTAAGAGCGACACAAAAAACCTTGTTTTAAGCGTCGGTTAATTTAATCCCGACACTAAAAGCCTTGTTGTTCTACACCCGACGCATATTATTTTCCATAAGCATCGGTTACAATGCAAAAAACCGGCTAAAGCAAAGACCGACGCATAAAGGTAGAATAAGAGACGGTTCTCCACATAACCAACGCAAACTGTGCGACACAGAAAAACATATATGTACTGGTGAACGCGGATCCTATAGCCAGTTTTTTATATCAGATTTTATACACACAGTAAATATAAACAACTTTAAGTTTTTCATATCTGTTTTAGATTATTTGATTAGTTCAAACCATTGTATTAAACCCCACTTCTACTATTGTTATTTCTGGGTAACACATAAAATATTATTGTATGGGTAAAATTTAAATAAAAATTAACACATATAAAATTTTTAAATAATAATAAAAGAGAAATTAAGATATTTAAAATAATTTTAAAAAGTATTTAATTCAAACTTATTATGTAAAAGTTTTAAACATAAAATAGTAATATAAATATTTTATATTTGTTAAAGTTATATTATAATAATAATACATAGTGCGTGTAGCATGGATAAATAATCTAGTTATGAAAAAGTAATAAAAAAATTATTTAAATTGAATATTTGATCCAATTATCCTTAATCCAAATGAAATGGATATGGATTAACTTCTAAAATATCCGATACATTATTCGAATCCGAAAAAATAAATAGATTTAGAATAATGTGATCTATAGGGTCTTATATTTTTATCATGAAAGTTAACAACTACAACATATCAATATTTAAAAAATAAAATTGATAAAACTTTTGAGGTCCCTTTTTGTAATTAATTTTGAAATATTTAAATTTTTGTACATTAACATGATTAATATTCTAAATTTTTTTAGTGTTGTTTGAGTCACAGAAATCATGAATTTTATATTTTATAAAAAAATTGAACTAAAAATTTTTGTTAGAATATTTAAAATTATGAATATTAAATTTAAATATATTATTAATAAAATTCAAATCATTAAATTATACATAAATAAAATTTGTGTTGCACTTGTTATATTAATTTCCACTTGTTATATTTAAGATTGTTGTAAAATTATTATATAAAAACAATGAACAAGTGAGAGTTTGAAGGGGAAGAGATGATTTTCATTTTATCTTTTGGTGTGTCATATACAATCATACAACATGCCTTTATATAAATATTACTCAGATTTTTGTAATTACTTGTATATAAATACGTTCTTTTTCTATTACTTGGTTTTCTGTCGTAGTCATTACATAAGTAAACCAAGTAATATAAAAGGAACATTAAGGTTTAGTTAATGTACAAGAAAGTTAAAAACCTTACCATCAAAACCCAATGGGAAAAACCATGGTTAGGAAAAGAAGAGTGCAGCACGCATTTGCTCCCCCTCGTGATAATAACTTATAATATATTTTAGTTGGCGAGATCTAATTTGTAAAATTCATGTTTGGATCGCCTTAACAGATAGATCATTGAGGTATCCTTCTTTGACTTGTGTAGTTGTCATCATATATGGTTGTTAGAACTTATATCTTGGTGGAAGATTTCAACCTTTCATATTATATTAATCCCATCATGTTGTACTGAAATTTCAATGTCAGCCATATATCATCTTGGATGTTGAAATAGCCTACAATAATTTATAGCAACACAAAAATCTCCAATATATTATATATAAATATTCAGTTTCAAATTCCACATTAGTATAATTGTTGTAAACACTTTGCTCCTACAAATTTAACTTAAATTCTTTTTCGAATAGGTTAGTAGAGCTCGAAAAATGCGTCTTTATGTACTTTTAGTATTCTCATGCCTTCAAATTATACATGCTTCAAAACATGCTAATAAATTCATTATGTAGATATCCATATAATTAACTAAATTAATATTTTATTGTACTAAAATATGGAACTTCAGGACCGATAAATTCTTTTCTTTCAATCAGTATATTATATTTTGTTGGGGAAAAGATTCTTTTCAATTTGAACTAGTTAATTATATATTAATTAGAATGGATGTCACAAAGATATCTATGATATATTTATAATCTTTTTAAAATTTTCATATTCACCTATAACTATATATCATCCATTTAGGAATATATTATCCTTTCACTGTATACACCAACAGACACTACATAACAAAAACAACATAAATAAATTCATGTATTTTGATTATGAGGTGCAACTCATTTTAATGTTAATTAGAAACACATTTTAATTTCCATCTACTCTGGCTATAGATTTTATGAGTTGTCACATATAATTCAATATACAAAAATAATAGGTATTTTGTTCCTGAATAATATTGTGTCGAACTACTGGTCCAAATCCCTTTTCAGTTTAAGGAGGACAATGTTCTCGAGAATTTGATATACTGCTTCGGGTAGTTAAGATTCTTATAGTACACGTTGTCAAGTAGGTAACTTAAACTAAATCATTCTTATATTGCCAGACTATTTAACAATCAAATAATTGTATCCACTACAAGATAGTAATTCTTCTCATAACTAATACAAGCTCATCGTATAATAACTATTTGAGTTTTACATTCACAATTTCTAGATCATCATTTTGTTTTCACGTAAATAATCATGCATACTTACTTGACACCTTTAGGTGTATGAACTACAGTTTCAAATATTTCTGTATTTTAGGAAATAATGATTCTTAGAGTGCGTTACTTTCACAACTTCGGGTGTGCGGACTACAGGTTCAAATATTTCTTTTTGCACTTATCTCAGTTATGTTTCTTATTTTCTTTGGCCAATATTGTCTACATTTTCTAGTAGAATTTGATTCATAATCCTCATTCTCACTTATAACCTCAAGTATTATGTTAAACATATATCATCGACGTCAATTTGCTTAATAGTTTTATTTTATTCTGAAGATGACATAACATTTTAGGTACCTTTACTTCTTCTTTATTTTGCCATGTGTATAATTCTTCTGGACATACTTCATAATTAACTTATCAATCTACCCATTATCAATCATTGTTCCCTTTTATTTTCGACATTTTTTTCAGTATGTAACATTCTTGCTTTATCACGTTTCGGGCATTCTTTAGACATATTAGCATCTTGAGGTTGTCCTTCTAGGACATTTAGATTTCTTTTGGGCATTTGTAGCCGGTGTATATGATATGCTTGTTATTTCACGTCAGCATAAAATATTCAAATAAAATATTCACATTCTTTAATATGAGGATCGAAATGAGACAATGATAATTCATTTCTACAAATATATTCATCAGCTATTTTTCTCTCCCTGATTTTGAGTAAAGAAACACGTTAAATGGAGTCATAAATATATACATATAGACGCTTCTAAATGCACTCATATATTATATATATTCAATTCAAAAATCAATCTTATTATTGTGATGGAATAATCTGAGCTCACCAATAATTTATTTATAATGGGAAGAAATTATGATAACTTATTTATCAGATGCGAATCCATTAATATTTGATATAAAATACTCAATAATTTTTTTATGGATAAAACAATACACATTGAGAGATTCACCAACATTATGTAAGTGCATAACTTAAATAATCAACCTCGCTTACTTCAGGCAACGATTTAATAATAACTAGGCATATAACTATACTATTCATAAAATATCTATGTGGTCTACATTAGGAGATTTTTATCTCATGTCATATCTTCATTAATTCATTCTCAAAGATGATAGATCATAAATATATTTTTGCTAGTGATCGATTTTTTTTTATAAATAAATAACATATGTAGCAATGAGAAGAATCTTCTGGTTCTTTAACGAAAGTCCATATAAAATTTTAATCATCATTCACATTTTTATGAAACTGAGATGACTTAGTTAGTCATATTAAACTATGATATCAACAGTAAACTTCTGATTTACTTCAAAATCCATTTTAATTATTTTTACATTTAGTATTGAGGATGCTGAAATTTTTCTCCAAATTACTTTTAGTGCCTTTGGTTATACTCAAAAGTTAAAAGCACTTAATTTTCATGCGGTCATTTATATCAAATAAAATTCTACAATCTTTTGGGAAAATATAATTACATCAATAATATACATGTTCTTTTATAATAAAATGTAGTCGGGAGTGTAAAATAATGGCTATGATAAAATATATATGCTCTTAAGGAGTCTTATATTAAGAAACATATGATGAGGCATCCAATATATAATGCTCCCCTATAGATGGCTCATATTCAATATATAGTATTCTATCATTATTATAATCAAGAGAAACATTTCTTATACACATGATAAGAATATAATCAAATGTTAATATTTTTTAAGATCATTATTGCAGGCTTTCAATTTCTAATACTATCTCATTCACTTCGGGAATGGAACAATATCATTTATTTGTAATTCGTGACTTTTCCATCAACGATTTGAATTTAATCAACCGGGTTCACAATACCAACTCATAATTTTAATAACCCAACTATATCTGCGAGATACATATATATCATCATTATAATATTTATTCATTCTATTAAGATCTATACGTTATAAATTATATTATTCCTTATATAGATTCACCCTTCAGGGAAATCATAACTTTTAAGAGAACTAAAATTTGAAATATTATATTCATATATATTATTTTTCTGAAATATTTTGATAAAAATTATAATCAAGTGCTTAAACGCATAATATTTACTCTATTGTTCATATCCATAAAAAAAATATTAATCTATATTCTTCAGGAATTTTTCAAAAACTAAACATATCAAAAAGTGTCATAGAAATTTGTTTGCATAGAGACAACTTCTGGTTGTTATTTCGTACAACTTCTTATTTTAATCATTTATTATCATTCTATCAAAAATAATGTCAAATAATTGTTGTCGATAATATCAAGATCATTTCATTTAAGTGGTAAAAGTTCTCATTTACAAATGCTAATAATTTATAAGAGGCACATTGTGATATTGAATATTATCATTTATCAAAAACACCACATAAAATTTCACAATATTAAATTCTCAATTACTTGGGGCATGCATAATATATAATTTATTTTAATATGTGAATAAGGCAATTTGATAAATGTGACATGGTGTGTTTGGGCACAAGTCATCTTGTCTACTTATAATAAATCTAACTTTTCTACTAATTTAAATCTTATGTTCCCGTAAATCTTGTTTTAACTGAACTTTTTATAATTATTTCCTCATATAACATAGATGTAACATACCATCACTTATGTATATGCATTCATATCATATCGCAACAATTATAAAAATTTATTTAAATTTTAGAGAGGGATAGTAGATACACACAAAAAGAGTTTTAATATGAACAATTTAATATTCATACCACAAATACAAAATGGAACTTAAATTATTAAAATATATAAACATTTCAACATATTAAAATATTTGACTAATCCAAAACTTAGAAAATAAATTTACTCTAAAAATAACATAACCATATGTAAAAAAAATCAGAATTGACTTGTCGGGAAATAGACCATTTACACCATGTAAAAGACATTATTTCAAGATATGTAAAATACGAAACTTATAGAAAATCAAACAAGGGTTCCAGAATGTTAAACCTCTTAAAAAGTGAATTAGTAACGAATTCAAAATAAATTAAAACATGGATTGCTATAATTGAAAAACAATGACCTCCTGGACAGATTCTAATTTGCACATTTTAAAATTAATAAATATCATAAAAGATAGTAAAATATGATTATAACTTAAAAGTCTCGAAAAAATCTTTCTGAATTGATATTACACATAATTTTCGGGTTTATATCCAATTTATATGATTTTTCAAAATTTTAGTGTCCTATTTCCAAAGTCATACCAACAATGTATACATATGGCAGAATTTTCATAAATGTACATGTAGAATCTCAAAATTCCTAAACTACGAAAGTGGAAGATAATTAAGATATCTTTCTGAAAAGTCTAAAATCATTCAATTCCGAGGTAAAATGAATTCAATATAATTTTTACGAGATATTTTAACTAGCATAACTCAAACATATAAATTTAAAATAATATCATGAAAATGAAGAGAATGATAAAGATGTGTACCTCGAAATCTTAAAGTATGTTTATCAATTTTCTAAAATTTCAAATTCGTACCTTAAGAATCCTTTAAGGTTAACTTGAGTATTGAAAAAAACCTTGAATCTATTAATAGAATGCAACTCATATTTTGTCACCGAAAATATCCTTAAAAGATTAACCACTTGCATTTTGAACCAAATCAACCTATCAAAATAAATTTTAAACCTTATATTCTTGAATACAGATGCACTATCATACTACCACAATGGAAGAGTAAATCGTGATAATGTGTTGTAAAACTACTATATAAAAACAATGAACAAGAGAGAGTTAGGGAATGAGATAATTTTCATTTCATCTTTTGGTGTGTCATATACAATCATACAACATGTCTTTACATAGGCTTTTGAGATACAAGTTACAAAAAATGAAAAGCTAAAGGTTTAGCTAACAAAAGGCCAAAAGTGTAGATAACAAAAAGCAAAGTACATCCACATAAATATATTATTTATAACATATTATATTAGGCTTAATTTATTTTTCTTTTGTGTAACTTAACTACCTTTAAATATTAAAATTTATAATATTATAGTATACATTTTAAATTATATAATTTATTTAATTATAATGATCCGATCTACCATATATATAAATTGGCCTCGTTAAGATCGACGTTTACAAGGCGAAGGTTGAGTGTTAGCAATTATTATCTTGTTTAAAGAAAAAATATTCTATGTTTTTAAAACACAGAACACTCTCCAAAAAGGCAATGATATTGATATAATATAATGGTATTTTAATTTCAAAAGTAAAAGTGCAAATAGATTGTATCTATGCACAATATTCTCATTTAAATATATTTTTCATTAAAAAGAATCCTTAAATAAGAAAATCAGAAATTAATATCCGTAGCAAGAATGTTAATTTAACTGCCCAAAGAGATTCCTAATTCCTAGATTTAATTATAATTCGTTGTTTTTGAAAAATTAAAAATCCTGAAAACATTTATTCAAGAAGAAAGAAAGAAGAGTGAAACTAGCTGAATATATAATATTATCAAATAAACAAGAAGATTACATGAAGCTAATGGTAGTGACAAAAAGTAACTATAAGAGCTTATTATTCCCACTGCTTAACTAGCTGCCAGTGATAATTATCATGATCAGTGATAGTGTCTGGTGCATAAAAATAGAAGCCATCGGGTCTAGCTTCGTAAATAAAACTAACAAGACCATGTACTACATAACCCAGCATATTGATATCGTAGACATGGAACCCTGCATATTTCTCGTCCCACCAAAAATTGCACCAAAATAGAGTAGTTCCAAAAATGTTTTCCCCGAAACCCCAAGTATACATTTGATCTACATGTGTTAGGGTATGGAACCCTAAATCATCGTCTCCTGATTTGCAGTGCAGACTCAACGGAGGTCTGTCACTGGGAAGACGGTTGAAAATACCGACCTGTAGCTCTGCAAAACATGTTCCGGAAACAAGTAGAATAATTAAAATGTAAGGCAGTAAAGAGATAATAGAGGGCTTCGAAGACATGGCTCTTGTACTGATCACTGTTTGTGTCAAGTACTCTACTCACTCTTTGGGTAATTTTCCAACTTGGTTTAGGGTATCCTTCATGCATGTATTTATAGGCAATGAAATAATACTGTGAAATAATGCATGTTTAGGGTAATAATACTGATTACATGTGATTTTAATTATTTTTTTTTAAATGTGGTACTGTGATATGTAGTATAGATGAAATTAACTGCGGCTAAAATTTAGCTAATGCTAGAATATATGGAAATGTAACATTTACACGATAATCTTGTTTTCGTTTAAATTATTTGGTGGGATTCATATATTTTCAAAATATTTATTTACGCCATGAATACAGCTCTTTATATGAGACAAGTCAAATTAATATTGGATTTAAAAGTCTAACTAGTATATATTTTAATCATTCCTGCCGGAGAAAATAAAGTAAATTAATTAGTTCGTTAGATTAATTATATCGAATTTAAATTTAGCAAAAAAAAATTATATCAAATTTAACTTATTATTTCTTTCTCTGTAACTAATGTTGCAGTAAACCCAGCAAGGATTAAATTTCCACAGAGGTAGAAATAGTTTCGCACTACTGAAACTTAACCTAATTATATATAGAACATGTATCATTGCTATAATTAAGAAATGATAGGGAGTCAATAAGGCAGTTTGCGAAACTCCTTTAGTTATGCAGCCTTTCAAAATCAATTCTCCCCCTAATCTTCATTCACGTTCGAACAAAATATGTTAAAGAACATATCAGCAAATTAACATTCAAATCTCGATTTTGCAGATATTTCATTATGAATATACGGAGTCAGCAATTCAATTTTTAAATTATTGTTACTAATGAAGCTGATAAAGGCAATGATCACGTCGTCATAGATCAATTAAGCTGGCGCGCGGGAAAAGCAATTTCAAACAAAAATTACTGTAGGTAAACATCCAATATTCTTGAGAACTTTCTACAGCTTCCATTTAGGAGAGAAACTTGGTTAAATGCATCATTTTTAATTCTAATTATTTAGACACGATCAATTGTTTTAACACAAACCGTGTAAATCTCTAAAACAATAATTTGACTATTAATTCTAACTAGCTCTAAAGTCAGTGCGAGGCACGGGCATGCTTTAGAGGTATATTATGTGATGATGTGATTTTAATAAATAAGCGCTAATATTTTTGATAAATTAGTAAAATACTTTTCTATGATTTGTAAATTTATAATTATTCACTAATACACATTATAATTGGGCGTAATTTTATTGCACGAGTTCTGTATCATTATAAAGTAAATTATGATTGAATTGATATCATTTTGCAATAGTATTGTGCATAGAACAAATATAATTGACCGTAACATTAGTATAACAAACTTTTGTAATAATTTTATTTTTATACTTTATATACCAACAAATTTCTTGATAAAATATGCCTAAAAATTACTGTAATTAATCCCACAATAGAGTTATGCAGCAATTACATATTTCGGTTGTAATCCACTAATAAAGTAAGGATATATTGTCCATATTATTCTATGTTTTTGTTAATGTGGAATGTTGAAGTACTACATACTTCGAATTAGAATCTCCTTTTTTAGAACTAATCTTATTATTTATCAATAATGCAGTGTCCAATATCAGCACAACATTATTAATGTTTATATAATATATTAGATTCACATTCATGTCCCTTAGAGTACAGGTAATCTAGATTAATTCAAAATTTTAAATTATATAATGTTTGTAATTATATAAAAGACATTTCGGATAAAATGGCTCGATGAACCATTATTAGTATAAAAGTTGGTTAAGAATTTAAAATTAGATAATATATTTTGTAGCAAATATGCATATATAATTTATGAATAACATATATATTATTTTTTTGCGAAAAAATAAGTTATATTTAAATTGCTCATAAAGTAGAGATTATCATATTAGTCTGAAATTATATTATTAGATTTTCTTCAAGGGAATTTAAAAATTATTATTAGATAATAATAATAATAATAATGAGTTCAATATAATTATAAATATTATGTAATCATTAATGGATAAAACAGGGGCAACATTAATAAAGTTGCATCAAGCTAATTATCAAAACAACGCAAGCTATGCTCTTAATTTTCCCAGGTCTTCACGAGCTGCCAATAAAAATTTCGGGTGAGGGGTTCTTGTCCATAGAAATAGAAGCCATCGGGTGTAACTTCATAAGTGAAATGACTTTGTTCATCTGTTACCTCCACACTAATATCGATATCGAAAACTTTAAACGCTGCATGTTTTTCACCCCACCAAAAGTCACAATAAAATAGAGTAGTCCCCCAGAAATTCAACCGAAACTTCCAAGTAAACAATTGATTTACAGATAGATTGTGGTACCCCAAATCGTCGTCCTTGGATCGACAGTGAAGATGCAGGGGAGGTACATTATTTGGAAGATGGTTGATGATATCGACGTGGAGTTTCGAAAAACATGACCCGAAAAGAAGTGAAATTTTGAGAATGTAAATTAACAGAGAAAGTGAGGACTTGTTTGACATGATTCTACTCATTGTACGTGTCAAGTATGCTCAGTGTGTGTACCTGCAGTGTGCAAATTCTTTTGGGGTACCCTCCATGTATATATAGGCTCCCGAATTGTTTGTAATATAATCGGTAAATAGCATTACTGATCATATAATATGATTAATTAAAAAAACTATATGAGCACGGTTGGATAGTCCAAGTGGTTGAGGGCTTATCCTCTGTTGTCCCAGGTTCTGGGTTCGATCCTGGCTACTCATTTGGGAGGCTATAAGTCAAATTAGTCAAAAAAAAAACTACATATGTTAGGGTTCATAAATATAAATCATTAAGATATCCTTGATTTTTTCATCAAAAAAGATATCCTTGATTTATGCTGCCATATATGTACACAAACCTTATACTTTTAAAAAAAAAACATATATGAGTTTTATATTATTAACAGTCAAATAAATATTTGATTTTATTATGTAACAAGATACGTAGAGTATCCTAATTAAAATCCTTTGTTTCTGCCGCATTTCAAAATCAAATATCCTCGATTTTTCCTAATTTACAATCACGTTCCTGCATAATGGTACATGGTTCTGTAGATTTGTTATTACCAACACTGAGGTTATTTTAAAAGAATAGTGTTAAAGATAAAAATTTATTTTTCAAATGGCAATGATAAAGTTTTATTATGGAATGTTTTAATTGACGAGATTTATGTGAATGTAATAAATTCATTATTACTAATTTAATTAAAACAACTAAAACATAACACGTGTCAACACAAGTAATAGAGAATATGTAAAATTTAAATAACTACATTTCATTGGCTATATATTTTAAACTACTATTTTCTTTAAGTAAAATTTTAGTCCATGATTTATATAGCTAACATTAGTTGAGTACTCACCATTCACCTTAGATAAACTTTTTAATAATCATAATTTTATATTATTGTAATTAACCATTTTAGTTGAGAGTAATGTTAAGGGTACAAAATGATGTACAAAAATATTTCTAAAATGTCGCATGACAGATGATTGATTGTAATTTTATTTAATATAATGTACCCCAATTTAATCACACAAATTTCACCAATTAAAATTTTTCAAACGGACACATCACCTACGCCACATCATTTGAAACAAATTTTTTGTACCCAATTTTGTACCTTAGGCATTACTCTTTAGTTAATATCTCTCAGAGATACTCTAATACAGCATTTCAAAATAAATGTTATTTTGATTTTCTGTTAAGGTGTGGGAAAAAAGAAACTAATTACGTTATTTTTTTACTAAATGAAAGTATACCAATTATATTTTTATTCAAAAAATATTAGAAAAACAAGTTATGAAAGTAACTTATATCTGTAGATAAGTGTAAAAAGTTTTTTTTTTTTGAAGCAAGATAAGTGTAAAATGTTAAAATATGTTTTCAAATTATAAGTTTTATTTTAGAGAAAAAAGTATTTATTTTAATTATTTAATGTGTTTCTACAATTTTTTTAAGTAAGAAAGGGAAAGATATTTGGAAAAAAATTAAGTCAGTTCTCTATTAAACTTTTCCCCTAAAAATGGAAAGTTTTAATTTATAGAGTAATAAAAGTCAAAAGCGTAAAATTATTAATTATATTACTATATGAGAAAAAGGACACGAGGTTAACCTTAGTAGAACTGAGCATTCGGTTGGCTTGGTTTAGAAACAGGCTGAACCGAATAGAGCAAAAACTGAATTGTCAATATTTTTGGAATCGAACCAAACCGAAATCTTATTATGGACCGGACCGAACGGACCACCGAATTATTTCGGTCCGTTAGGTTCGGTTAGGTCCATATTTTTTTTAAATATAAATTGAAAATTAAATAAGGTGAATTTTTAAGGAAATATGAATAAAAATATGAATACAAATATATAAATTAAACCAAGTAGATTTATATATAAATATATATCGGTCTGGACTGAAATTTTTTAGTAATGACCTGATTGAACCGAACTTTAATTCGATTCGGACCGAAAAACAGAATAAACCAAAATTTCAAAGAAAAATGGAACCAAACCGAAATTTTTCGGTTCCGGTTCGGTTTTACTCAGCCCTAAGCTTTAGAAAACTTTTCTGAGCTATTTAAAAGATAAGTTTTGAATTCCATAGCCCCACACATAGCGGATGCATCTGATGGACGTCAAGTGATTGATATTATCCCTCCACGGCCAGAACTTCGTTCTCTATTATCTACTTCTATCATATATTTTTCCATATACTTTTATCTCATATTTTATTTTGTCAGAATTTTATCTCATATATTTTTCATGTATTTCTCTTAATTTCTTTAATCTTTTTCAAATGATTTATTCGATTCCAGCAACATAAATTTAATAAATACTCTTTAACATAAAGTTCAATCTCTATACGAGAGGTTACGGTCTTTATATATGATTTGGGGGAATATCTAGTTACAATTTCGTGTATATACAGATATGTGTATGTGCGTACGCGTATAGATTTATTCAATTGTAAATCGATATGAGTGGATGAAACAAACAATACAAATTGTTTGGAAAAGTAAAGTTTAAACCATATTTTATATATGTTCTTGACGTAATTTTCGGAAACTAATTAATGGAGGTTGTTCCTTATGAGAACTTAAACTTTCGTTTTGATATAAGACATTTTATTAATGGAATACATAAAAAAAATTGAGTTGAAGTGATTTACTTGAAATGGGTTATGTGGGTTTGTCCACATTGAATTTGTAAAGGAAAAATAATGAGTTTATATAGCATTTTGTGTTACAATTGTTTACAACTACTAGTGTAAGTAGAATACTTATGTCACATGATACTGTTGAATATTTTATATTTTTTAATTGCAAGTTTATTTGATTTATTTATATTGATTATTTAATATTAATATTAAATATATTGAGTAATGATTATTTCAATAATTAGACTCTAAATATATATTGCAATATTAATATTACTTAATCTGAATAATATAAGTAACAAATAAAACTCATCTCTTTGAAAAATTCTATTTCTTTGAAAAAACCATCTATATCATACATCGAAGATAATAAGATAAGAGTATCTCAAAATGCCTGCGTGCGCATCTAGTTGTGGTGTGCATCTTGCTTGTACCTTGCATACAATAAAAATTGCATAGGTTGTCGAGCAAATTGAGGCATGTATCTTTCTCCTACCTCGCATACAAATAAAGTTGCATAGGTTTTTGGGTGAACGGAGGTGCTAGTCACTGTTGAGTGCTACGTATCGGTAGACGAAGTATTCGGTCTTGTTTTATCCTGAAAGTGATATTACTGCAACCCAACACATCGTAGTAGGACAATTATCTGTTCGAGAACAATCAAAACTTCTTGTAAGGTTTGGCGACTCAGCTGTTCATTTTGATTCTGGAAGTGTATGCATAAAGTTTCTGTTAAAGTTAAGTTTTATATCTCTTTTCTCGTCTTTGTCTTTATAGTTATTGATTCATATTTTGTTTGCTTTCGTATTTGTTTCATAATTGTTATTTGTTTGTTCTTGTTAATTATTATCATATATATAACTGTCCATTGTTGTGTTTAGATAATAATATTCCCAACACAAACTCGAAGAAAGATCGATTAGTGTTGAGCTGGTTAATTTGATGAATCGGTTGGAATTAACAAAAATCATAGTATTTTTTATCACCTTTGTGATTAGTTTTAGTGAGATATCAATTGATTTCGGTTAAATACGATATTCTTTTAGGAATTGAAGTTGTAATCAAACAATTTTTAATTGATTTTGGTCAGATTTCAGTGATTCCACTTCTTTTTGATTGATTTGAAGTTGTTGACCTATGGATTTTAATTAGTTTTACCGAATAAAGAAAATTTTGAAATTGAATTTTTAGTTTATCATGACTATAGTTTACTTGTTCTAGACTAAGCTTTATTGCGAGTAAAATTGGTTAAAATACAATATGCAACCAGTATAAAAACAAAGCAACTTATTATTTAATTAATTATGAATTTATTTATATTAAAATTTAAAATTGCTTTCGTAGTTAATTTTGATTGCATCCAATTGCAAATATAATTACAAAGTTACAAACTGTACTTTTACAAATTATTTTTATAAAATTCATATTTTTGCATTTTTTTGAAAATAAAAAAGAATTTTTACAAACACTTTTCTAATGATAAGTATTTTTGAGAAAGATCCTAAATTCTTCATGTGTTTAAAATCTAAAGTTCTGTTCAATCGGAGCGCAAGGAGCAAGTGCAGTAGATTCATATTAGAACAACTTCAGAATGGTCAACAAAATAATGTGCATGATACAGGAAACCGATAAAACGAAAAATAATAATACCTCTGTCCCACCCAATTATTTACGTTTCGGAGAGAAAGACCGACACGCATTTTAAGGTACATATAAAGTATAGTTCCATAACTTAATTTTAAATATTTTTTTCTGAATAAAAATTTAATTTCAAAATTTTCTTCAGAAAAAAAATTAAAAATAAGTTATGGAACTATACTTTATATGCACCTTAAAATTCATATCGGACCTTCTCTCCGAAACGTAAACAATTGGGTGGGACGGAGGTAGTAGCTCCTGGATCTTAAATTATAATATTTTTTTGAACCATATTTTGGTACCGCTCCTATATATAAGGTCTCCTTCGTAGAACTGTCTGAATTGATTTGGCCATATATTCAAAAAATCTTAAAGCATTCGTACTAAAATATTTCATCAGAATTTTCATTTCCCTGTATGAGTTACAATCTGCTATCATACCAGATACAAAAATACGAGCACATGTATATTGCAGCTACTTCTACATACCTATTTGGAAGAAAGCATATCATCAATTTCATCATTCTGATTATACATAGCTACAAGTTTCTTTGCATATGATGGCATGTGCATCTCGGCTCTGCATTAACCAAAGCCTAACAGATTAAAATTAACACACTAACGTCAAGGAAATCATAAAGACGAGGTCCTATTTAAGCTTACCTTTGTTTACCCCACACACGATTCACATACAGATAATTTCTGATGGTATGATAATCCAATGAATAACGGGCAAATTCTAGACCTTTTGGACCAATCTGAAAAAAGTTCAGAACGTTAATATTTCCGATTTAAAGTTGCAATTACCATTAAATAGATCATAATTAATTACCAGGTTTAGTAAAAATGCTATTATATTCCCAACAAATCTTGGGGCAGGCTCCACAGGACCCTTCCCTGAGAAAAAAAACATCAGAAACTATTAAGAAAGTACAGACAGAATTATTGATCCAATGCCCACTGTATACACCAGATAACATCTTGAAAAGGGGGAGAACATATTTTTAATTTAATATATATCACTATCTTTTGAATATTTGATGCACAATCTGACTGAATAATATTAAGCAACTACTATGCCTGTATTGCTTTTCAAAATATTAGTCAATTCTAAATTTCGGGGTAGGACTTCACTTAAATCATAAAACATTTTGCAAGTGAAAAATTTAAGCTTTCCAATTTAATTTGAATATGTTGAAATTGGAATTTACACATATAACTTGAAGAAGTTTAATTCCTTCTCTAAAAAAGGCAAATTTTCATACCCAACTTAGCCTTATCATCTGCCTTTACGGTTTCCATAACAAATGGACGACGGTCACCCTGAAATTGTAAACATGTGCTCTGAGCTGGATATTATTTAGCATGTGTAGGGGACAGTGTAGACGATGATAGAGCGGGGAACTTACACTACTAACTGTTGGAGTAATCTCAAGAAGGTTTTTCACTAGATTGAGCATTTCCCTTCCACGTTCATTTCTGTTAAGGTAAAAAGAGAATATCAACAAATTCTACCAGTATAGTTAGGTATAAACCTAAAATAAAACGGCAAGAAATAAAATGAAATCTCAAAATCACATACAAGATTGAGATTTAGTAGAAAACAACAGAAACTTTACCTTACAGTAACATATTGCGGATGTTGTGGCATGCTAATTCCAGCATACTTTGGGACACCCATATATCCCACTACCAAATCCTGGAACAGTATCCCACAAACCATATAATATAGAAGTATTTGTAATTAAGTTCAAAGAAAACATGAATTATTTTTCTCTAATGCTTTAAGCTATTTAATATGCAGAGTAGATTGTGATTTTCAAATGATAAACTCATGTTTTATAATTCCACAGGCAGTCAACATAATTTATTTAACCAGGCTGTACAATTTTCATAATTTGTGAACATGTTCTCCAATATGTTGAAACCATTCCTCTTTTTAACAATATTACATTTAAGAAAAAAACCTGTAAGGATCTTGAAGGATAAGTATGTTAACTAACTTAGAGCAAGTCCAATAGTGTCATAGTTTATAAATATTATACATAATACGATTTTTAGTGATTTTAGGATAATGTTTTGTCCATCAACTCCAGCAACAATCCTTATATTTGCTCATCATCGTAATAATAATAAATTTGAACTCCAACTACGTATGTGACATGGAAAAGAAGTGGAGAAGAGGAGGGAAATGATTATTTTACTTGATAAAAATGAAATAAGGATTCAATATAGGTACCTTAAAAATAAGGAAGGAGAAAATGTCCTAATTTTTTAAGGAAGGACTAGGACATTGTTGGAGAACTATTTTGTGCTAAATTCCTTAAATTTTAGTTTAGGAGCTCATTTAGCTAAGTTGTTGAGCTTGCTCTTAATTTTCAAATTTCAAGTATCACAAACTTCACAAGAGACAAAGGCGTTAATCCCTAGTTGTATATCAGTCAGGCTCACTAAAATCTGCTTTCATTTATCAGCCCATTGGATTGGTTGTTCTCATAAACAAAGACTCCATTTTCCTTTTATTTCTCAGTGTGGATGAATGAAATAGTTATATATGTTATTTAAGATATTCTGACTTCCACTAATTTGTAATCCTGCTTGTCAACTATTTTAAATCACATCACAATGTCTTTTAAAAAGTATGGCAAGTTGATGAAAATAAGGCTACAACAAAACACTAATGACTTAAAATAATAGAGGATGAAGAGATAGCCTTCCCATGACAAGGGTTCAAATCCTCACTCCCACATTCCCTATGAAAATATATATTTATCATAAATAATAATAATAATAATAATAATAATAATATTATTATTATTATTATTATTATTATTACTTGATCTCAAATATAAGATGCTTCACGAGAAAAGAGGGGATCATTTCTGATGGGCATAATCGAGAAACGTAATTCCACAAGTCAATACAAAAGATAAAACGGAAACAAGATAAAAAGACTTGTTGGCCGGTTAGTCAATGCTAGATGCTAAACACGGAGGAGACTCACCGCTAATGCATTTGTGTAGTCAAAACAGCTGCAAAACAAAACAATATAAACCAAAAACGAAAAACAAATTACGATTCATTTAGACAAGCAGAAGTAATTGTGCCCTAGCATGTGTATATATATTTCTGTAATATTAATTTTGGTAACACTTTAACATAATCATCTTCCGTTAGTATCCATATTTTGACTTCGAGTGTATGAATTTATTATGTATATACTATTATACTAATGACTAAATAGTGTGTTTATGAAAACATAGCTCTTGTTCCTTTTTTTTAATTAATCTATACGTTTCATGATATTACTCCCTTTGACGTTTATACGTACTCTAAAGTAGATAAAATAAATTGACTATTGTGCATAGGATATTACCTATTATGGTTCTGGTGTGCAGTTTCAGGTTAATAAAAGCTTTTCGTCATATCATAATTATCTATCAAAAGAGGCTAGTTATTTATAACCAGAACCCTTCTGATCTGAACCAGACCCATGTTTAAGAACCAGAACGGATCAAATCGTACCAGAAACATGGTTCTCAGCACAGTAGGTTCTTTTGTTTTGGAGAACCGCTGGTCTCTTAATTTCTAGATCTAAAATGTTAAACATGGTCACAGACACAACTTATTGTTTTGAGTTGTAGTCTTTAGATTCAAATATTGTGGTTCATGTATTCTCTAACAGGTGTATTTTAAATATGGTAATCACGTGTACATAATATGTCAATTAATTTATATTTCTAAGAAACAATTAAGGTAATAAATGGGATAGGCATTAAGAAGTAGAATTCACCTATAACAAGATGGAGCAATAACGTCAACTAACTCATTTGCTGGAAGACAGAAATAGGGGACCTGTTTAAGTCAAGTTTAAGTTTCAATGAAGACGTAATCTACAGAAACAATTAGAAGATAGAATATAGGATGCTGCTACCTCTTCAATATGGCCATCCAAATGCTTCAAGTGAACCTATACAAGAATTTATTAAATAATGAGCAAGATGCAAAGCAACAGTTATTCTACTGAAACATAGGATTCCAATTTAAGAGAGGGGATATGTACTCTTTTCTAGGAAATTCATATGAATGACTATTGAATTCTACCCCAAAAATTATCGTATATCCCATTTATTTGCACTAGAATGAATGGAGAACTTACACAAATAAAGCATAGTTTCATATACCAATGATCAAAATACGCATGATTACAAAAATATGTGAAGTTGTGCCAGAATGATCTAAAATTTGATCATTGAAGTCTATTATTTCCATGCACATACCCTTCTATTCATATTATAAACCTACAATACGAAAGTATAGTTGCAGTGGAAAACTTTAAAATGTTACAACGATACTGACCTTGTAATCTTGCATAAACTCATAGTGAAGAACTGATTCTGGCTCACTACTAGCAGCCTTTAGAAACTTATCTAGCCCTTCTCGTTTCCCATTATCAACTATCAATACAAGAAGATGACGAAATCTATTATTGTTATTATCTGGCTCAATTAGTTCCAAGACAAATATATACTATGCCATATCTAGCTAGTTACCAAATTTTAGAAGTGAATTATTTTGGCTAGATTTAAGAAGCTGAGAATTCTAAAGTGTAGTATTCGTATTAACCTTGTGGTAACTATGATCTTATTGATTCTTTGTTAAGTTTAATCGATTGTAAGAGTTGATTGGGATGACTACTTTCACCCACACACAAAGTAAGTATTTGAGCTATGATTTTGTTTGCATCTTTACACTTAGTAAAATGATTTTTGTCTGCACTTCAGTCATATTTGAATATTTAATATGGGAACCGTTCCCCACTATTGCATGACCAAGTATTAGAGTTAATATCATATATGTGCCTCTACTCGTATTTATGTGTGTTTCCATTTTGAGTTGTGTAGTCTTTGTGTTAGTAGAGTGCATTATAAGATGGAGTAAATACATATATAAGGTGTCAATATTTCGGCAAACAATTTGATAAATATCTAACAGTGATCATTCTTCTGCTAAAACTAGTTTTGCAACATACTATCATTTCCCAAGAAAGAAACAGAAGACAGTAAACATGAAGTCTTGATTACCACAATTGGTGCCCAGTACATAAAGCTTCTCCAAATTGAGATGTTGCTCGACTGACCTTAGCGCTGCATGTCAATTAAAGTACTCTGCATTAAAATATTACAGGTCACAACAAAGGACATTATCAAACCAAAAAGGTGGGTCACAGAATCACATACCTTGCACCTGGCACCCGACACCACAAAAAAGAAGACGTTTAACACCTGCTGCCTGGTCATTATAAAACAAGGAAAAGTTCAATGGCAGCTCATCACTTCCACAAACAGAATAATATCAACTAAAGATTTGAAAGATATTAGAAGTTCTTTAACGACTATAGTAAGAAAAAATCAGAAAAATAATTCAGAAAACTAGAAAGTGTCCATACACAACACAGACTTAATATCTTTTCAAGTAGCTGCTTAAGACTTATTCTACTATCGGTCATTGTACTTAAACTTCTTTGACTTTTCTCTTTTTCTCTCCCCCACAATTTTATTCGTAGTTTCATAACGGCTGGAGCAGGTAATTCATGCTGATTGATGTACCGAGAAATGTAAACTAAGAGGACAAAAGAGGGTATAAATATCGAGTTCAGAAAACAATCTCCTTAATGCGTGTTCGACCATAACATGACTTGGAACGGGTTACAAACTCCATGACTAAACTGCTATTAAAACCCAAAAGTTCTTTTTCTCCTGAATGTGGGACAAACTTATTTTCGACTTTCAAGGTGTACTCATTCATCCTTAATCGTTTCGAGTGTTCAAACATGTGTTGGAAACCCCTCATGAAAGAGAACACATTCAAAGCAAGACCCGTTACTAACGAGTAACGAATCACACTCGAAATCGAGCCTTAAAATGACCATTCGTGCAGTCCTAACAAACCAACTTACACTGGTTTTCAATCAAACGCATCCTTTAATTGAGCAAACAGATCATGGAACACTGAATTTCCCTATAAATCGGTACCTTGAAAGCTAAGACCTCAAAGGGATGGATGTATGTGCTTTTGTTAAGCATTCCAGGCATGGGAATTTTACAAACATATGTTACTATATTTATCTTTATTTGGTCATTTTTATCTATCTCTGTGTTTTATCCTACTCATTTAATTTTGGTATATTTCTAGTTTTCTTTTTACCGTCAAGTTCTACACCTTCACAAGGAATTAAGTTTTTGCAGCTGAACCACACAAGTTCAGTATGAAGGACATTGTATTCCAATAATAATTTTATATTTAATACGATCTTACTACATCAAGAATTCATCGCATAAGAGTAAAAAAGTTATCTTATATATATGCAAAGTTTAGAAGAAACAAAAAAGGAGAGCTACAGCCAAGGAGAATGATAGAAAGCACCTCAACTAAAGCAAGAGTGTTAAGGTTAGGAGACAGTGTTGGTTTAACACCTTTAGCTGCAAGAACTTCCTCTGGTGTCCTATTAAAACAATGATCGTTTGATTACAAATATTGGGGGATAAGTAGACAGTAAAAGGAATAAACTGCTATTGGTTGAATATGCAACCAGAAGGACAGTAAAATCGAGAAAAAACCAGTTGCAAACCTTGCTAAAACAGGTCTAGGAGAAAATCTATCATCTGGGTCACTGTGGTCATCAAAATTAAATGGTCCACAACAAAGCAACGAGGAAACAGTCCATTATTAGATCAACAGAAGCAGAAACAATTTAATTTACTACTACAAACATGTGTCATATACCTCTGTACGCATATGACAGCTTCCACCATGCCAGATTTGAGCATTTCAATTGCAATTGTTGTCACTATGCCTGTCCACTGAGCTCCTAGTATATATAATTTCAAGAAGGTTGGTATATAATCGAGAAACATCAGATGAACTTAAGATAAGGAGTACAATAAAACTATAATGATGCAAGTTATCTATAACAAAGATGCTGCATATGTTCAATGAGGTAATATAATACTGACAGATATGCATAGACATAGACGTGCCGAAACAGGACATGATGAGAACAATATCATGTAGAAACAATTCTTAAGGTCAGGGCTGGTTTGATGAGTGATGACTACAAGAACTAGTAAACTAATGACTAGGAAACAAAAAGTTCTGATCCAAAAGGTGCATTGCGCCACCCCTTTTATCTTTGAATTTGCTTCCATTTGAATAAAAAGAAATTATTTGAATTGAATTCAGATCTGCTACAAAAACTAATAATTTTATTGCGTGATACACATTAGTTTAAAGGTCATCCTCGTCATCCACAACAACTTGTTGGTTAAAATAGATAGAACCTGAGGTATAGACAGTGGTTGCTATTTCCTATAAACTTTTGCAATACATCAAAGCAAAGAATTGTGGCATTTGAAAATCTCATTTCCAGTCACTAAAATTTCATTTTGTTTTAGTCTGAACTACCTGGTACCTGTTCATCGTATCAGACCCTAACTAATCCGAAATTGAGCACCTAATTCGGCAGCAAATCTCTCAGAATATTCCTTAAATTTAAATTGTTAAGCATTTTACTAATTTTCAAGCACTGCTATTAAGTTTTGTTCACATGATACAAAAAGAGCACTTACAACTGAGCAAATTTCTCTAGACAGAGAGAGAAATGACATCAAGTGCAGCTAAATTAGATTATACTCTTCTATCTCTTCGAAGAATCAACCCCACAGTAAAGAAATCAGCCATAGTTATCTGCAACCCCATCTCTCTAGTGCTAACTCTTTTTATAACAATCTCTGTTAGACTACCTTCACTCCAACTATAAGTGTTCAACAAAAGAACCCCACGAACCTGAGCAGAAATCATTTATGGTCTTCTTTTCCAACAATCCTAGGTTTGAAACCTGTCATAAATTCTTTGCAGGTGTCATCTACTCTATATCCAGAAACACAAACCGAATTTTATTTTAAAGAAATTAACATTGGAAATTGGACAGACAACTGGGTTACAGTCTATTTACAAAGAATTCTTGGGAAGCCTGTTACATAAGAGACCCCGAGAAAAAAAAACGGGGGAGGGACTGAATGAGAGTGCTGTAAATCATGTTTTAAAATTACTTATACGCAAATTAATAAGTACCCCAAGGCTAGACTAGACCATGTCATAACACTTCATTAGCATGAACGCCACCTATCATCCTCGAACCTCTGCTTCCACAACTAAATCTTAATTATTTTTTGCATTTGAATATATATAAATTTATTCATGTCATTGAAAAGCGGATCAAGAAAAAATATTCGACACACGCATACAATGTTTCTGAAGAATATTAAGGCACTTATGCATGTAATGTTTTATTAGTAAAAGTTAGGAGCTCCAGGGATTTACCTTCTACAGGATTAATTTTACGAGCATAAAGAAGTTCTTCGTAGACACCCAAGTATGTCTCATCTAATGAATCGTATTTTCTTCCTCGGCCATGGACCACAGGCTCTAGTCCCTGTAACAAACGAAAAGAATATGTTTTCCCATGACTACCTATACATAGGACCGATATAATAAACACATATAATGCAATTACACTATTAACAACTTATGAATTTTCCATTGCAATTACACTAGTAACAACTTAAGAATTACACTATTATTATATAATTATCTTCCATTGCAATTTCATCCAACCTAAGTAATTGCAACTACCATAATCAAATGTAATACGATGACTGCCTATTACATCAGACAATATGGTAAATAAACATATAACGAATAAAACTAAACAATGTCGAATTGAAAAAAAGACTAAAAGAACTTACTTCAATTCTAGACATGCCATCACCCAAGAAAGCACAAGCATTCTTCACATGAGCAATATAGTAAGTATCGCATAACCCGCATTGACTAGCATCAAATTAACACTCACAATCAAACATTTCATCAAAAAATAACATATAATCCAATCAAAGCTACTAAAACACACAAAAAGATTCAGTCTTTATCAATTAACACTGTAAACCTGCAATGATCTCTAGCAGGGTAGGTCCCACCAGGAGGAATTGGCCTAGATTTTTTTCTCCAATCTTCTCTTAACTTAACTGATTTTGGGTTTGAATTTGCATCTGAAACCCATCACAAATAGTTATTGATTGTGCAAAATACAAGCTTATCCATATAAAAAACAGTGCACACAAGCATGTGGTGCATATATAATAAGTTGTATGTACTTGTATATCTAACCTCTAGATGCAGAAATAACAGGAGATATGAAGGGGAAAGAGTACAACTTCGAGTTGATAATGGCCATGGCACCTTTCAAGTTACAAGACAAGATAAATACAGTAGTTGTTTTCCACAAGTAGTTTTGCGCCACAAATTTATAACAATCACGGTGAACTCCTTTTAGTACAAGCAACGACGTTGTATGATAATTTTAGGTAAAATGATAATGGGTCAAGGGGCAAAAAGAAAAAATGTTAAAAATAATATTTTTTTAAAGAAAATTAATAAAAATAACAATTCTTAGGTGGAGGGGTGATTTCTACCTGATGGGATACACATTTATGGATTGAGTATCTCATTTTATATAATATACCCAACTTACAAATGTGTATCTCTAAAAAAATTATAAAAATAAAGATACACATTTGTGAGTTGGGTATTGGGTATCCCAGGTATGATACTCAACTGACAAATGCGTATCATATGTATTTCTTAATACTCATTCATCAAATGCGTATTCAATCCGTTAATTTTCACCATCTTGCTCCAGAATCGATATTTTCGTGAATGAAGGTATGAAAAA
Organism: Oenanthe sinensis; assembly: GCA_028671895.1. Classification (NCBI taxonomy): domain Eukaryota; kingdom Viridiplantae; phylum Streptophyta; class Magnoliopsida; order Apiales; family Apiaceae; genus Oenanthe; species Oenanthe sinensis. The sequence goes on along the minus strand of CM053813.1, from coordinate 26,108,476 downwards.
AGGTATTTTTCTCCTTCATCCAAGCAAAAACACCTCAATTAGTTGTTTTCTACGGAGGAGCAAATAAGCCTTAATCAATGGTTATATTTGATTAACTATAGTTAAATATATTTTTAAAATTAAAAAAAAATGATATTTTATGATAAAATTTATTTTAAAATATTATAAAATTAAAATAAGTTATATTATATTATCAGTATCAGGGTAAAAATAACTCTATAATTTGAGTGAAGCATCAAATAATTTTTTATAGTTTTATATGCTCACATAAATTCTTAATTTTTAAGGTGATAATTAAAAATAGAAAATATTATTAAATTGTATTAAACATGATCAAATATGAGTTTAAAATATAAAAACATTAATAATAATACTAAATATTGATAATAAAATATTTTTAAAATATCAAGATATTGTTTAAAAAAAGAAATATTTGTGTATACAATAATGTTATAAATAAACTTTTTATATGTCTTAATTATTAGTATTATAATAATTACAGAAATTTTATATTAATATATGTTTCATGTAATCGACTTTTAGTTTTAGTAAAAATTTGATCAAATATATTTTGATGCTAACATATTATTTGATAAAATATTATTGTATTATTTAATAACCTATTTGATCTTATAAAATTTTAAAATAAAATTTTAAAATAAATATTATTTTTTTCAAATTTCAAACATATATTTAACCATAGTTAATCAAAACTAATCATAATGGCTATTTTGAACCTACATTTTAAAAATGAAGGGTTTATTTGAACTATATTAAAATACAGGGGTTTATGTGCTCCTACATCCAAAATATAGAGATGTTTTTGCTCCTTAACCGAATGATAAAAGTATTCATTGATATGCATTTGTAGTGAAAATATTTATTAATGAATTACCACTGCCGTAGGCCTCTTTCTTGTTTTATTTTTACTTTTCCTTCAATAATATTCCCCTATTTAGTTGAGATTTCTTTTGATGTACCCAATTTTTTGGGTTGTTATGTATCTCTTTATAAGAGTTTGGTTTGTTTTGATGTGTTTGCTATTGTTTGGTTCATTTAGAATGATTAGTATGATGTATTGGGAGATCCAGAAAGCTTCTCATCGAGGCTGGGATAGTGGTGGAAATCACAAAAACTCATCTTTCACAACAAAATATTGTTCATATTATGTATGTCTCCAATCTCACAATGTTGAACTACCCATGATTTTAATTATGTGAAGGTCAATTGTGATGCTACCGTTTTCAGGGATGGTTTAGGGTGGATTGTTCGGGAGCTATCAATTTCATTTTTAATTTCAATAATATTTATATTTAGTATATTAAGCGATCTGATAACAAAATGGCTATTTGTTAGCTCATTTATTTGTTTTCAACCTGGGTGTATAGCTAGTTGGGGAATTGTTCCGGCTAAACTCCTTTCAAGTTAATGGATATTGTCTTACTATTTGTCAAAAAAAAAAATTACAATTCGGGTCTTAAAAAAAATCAATTTTTTATTTAGATACCTATTTTCCATCTTAATATTCCAAAGTTCTTCTTTTAAATATAATTTTAAGAATAATTATGTGGAATAATCATCTCTTACATACTTGTGTCCCGAATTATTTCATATTAAAAAAATTTACTCCAATAATTTTTAAATACTTGAGACACAACATAATTTCCATCTTTTATATATTATGTTATTAATATAACAATCTCTTATATACTTATGTCTCGGATAAATTTTCATCTTTCCAATATTATGTTGTTAATATTATATCCAACCAAAATCTTATTTTAGTAATTTTAGGGAAGATAATATAAATATTAGATTTTCATATAAATGAAATTTAAATTTTAAATATACAAATTAAATTTTAATATGTTATAATTAAATTGAAAACTTATAACTATATCTATATATTCTTAATAGGTGCTAATCTTTTTCTCTTGAAATTCCTATTTTATCCTATTTAATTTTTAAACTCTATTTATTCTTTTTGGATTATCCAAATATTCTATGAATCTTACCCGTTTCTAAAATATAGTATCACTTCCTTTATTTAGCTTCACCCAACTATAACCCGGATTTAAGCTGTATTACTCACCAAGACACATGTCCTTTAATTATGCTTCGGACATCATTCCCATGAAATTAGCCATCTTCCAACAAGTGATTACAAAATGATTTGTGCTTCAAATTCAAATTATTTACATCTATGATCAATACGTTCATATTTTCAAATTTTGAAAATCATGTCATGATTAATATCTTGTTATCCAAAGATTACACCAGTGTCATTTAGTGAAATACTCCAGAAACATCACAATATTATTTAGCAGCATCATAATTTATTTTTCTAATTTATATTCTATTAAACAATTAGTAAGTGGCTTAAGCGGGAAATAAACTCCCTTATATGCTAGCCTACATGAAGATAGTGGTAACTTTTGAGAACATGAATTATTAATGTTTTGTTTATTTCTCTCCCTACTTTATCTCTCTACTGTTTCTTCTTATCTTTGCATTGTGGTTCAACCTTTTTACCATTAAAAATCAATAAAATTAATACAAGATCTTGCTCAACTGTTACAAGTGGTATCGGATGCCATGGCTGGGCCGTCGCTTTTAAAGCATGAGAAAGATTTGAAAATACTGAAATCATAGCTTGATAATGTTCGCAATGCTACAGTTCAAAAGGAAAATGAGTATAAAGCCCAAATTGTAGAATTTGAGGAATTACGCGGCTATATGATGGCTAGGCATTCTTTTCAAACAGAAGAATTCTACCTCTCTAGTTTCCTTAGTGGATTGTGAGCCGACATTCAACAGGCCCTTTATGTTTATAAACCTCAAACCTTAAGGGAGGCCATGAACAAGGCTAAGGAACAAGAGGTTTTGATGGAGTTAATAGAAAAATGGGTTAAAGATACCTCTAGATTTCAGTCCGACTTTCAACACTCCAAACTGGACACAGAGTTTCTGGAGACAAAAGGTGCATCCTGGCAGTCAAACACTTCTAACAATTCCTTGTTAAAAGAGATTTGGAAATATAGTGCACAAGGGAGCACTAATTCTAAACTTCCGATGATTAAGAAAATTTCTCCATCAGAAATGGCAAAACGGCGTGAGAAGGGGCTGTGTTATAATTGTGATGAAGTGTATGTCAGGGGGCACAAGTGTCAACGGCTACAGCTCTTCCTTATGTTTGGTGAGGAAGAGCCAGAAATAGATGCAGAACTATACTTGGGGACAGACATCCAAGCGGACACTGAGGTACTACAACTTTAGGATGAAGGGGACATTTCTATTCATGCTTTGACGGGGACTCAAGGGATTCATACTCTCCAAATTCAGGGCTTAATCAAAGGATGGTCAGTACATATGTTGGTAGATACAGGGTCGACCCATAATTTCTTGTCCCACACATTGGTGAAGAACTTGAAACTTCCTGTCACTCCTTGCAATACAATGCGGGTGACCTTGGTAGATGGCACACAAACTAACTATATGAAAACAATTACATCCCTGAAGTGGACATCAGGTAGCACATAGTTTACCTCAGATTTTTATATCATCCCATTGGGCTCTTATGATGCTATTTTGGGTACACAGTGGTTGCAGCAAGTTAGTCCTGTTTGCTTCGATTTTTCCAACTAGAAGATGACACTTACATGGGGAAATACCAAGGTAGTTTTCAAGCAACCCAACACTTTACCTACTGATGTTCAGGTGATTGTTGATGGTGACCAGTTGAGCAAGATAGAGGCTCAAGCTTGTTTTTTAGTTCAGTTGACTTCCGTTTCGCCGGAGGACAGTTCCAGCCAGGAGATTGATAATTTACCTGAAGAAATAAAACACATATTGAGTAATTATCCACAAATATTTAAACCTCCATCTACACTACCACCACCAAGGGCCCAAGACCATCTTATACCCATTATTGATGGTAGTTCTCCAGTCAACATGACTCCCTACAAATGCCCTTATATGCAACTAATGGAGATTGAAAAAATGGTACGAGAAATGTTAGAAAGTGGCATTATTAAACATAGCCATTCCTCGTATGCTTCACCTGTTATTGGAGATTACAAAGCTATATGAATAGTAATTGTGATAACTCAACACTAGAACAGGATAAGTAAATAATACTACGCCTACACAGAAATCAATACAAAATGAAGACAAGGTAATTGATACAATTCAACATGTTAATTATGATCAATCAAAGAGGAAATCATTGGAAGAAGTTCAAGTCAAAGTTGTTCATGCCTCAGTGATTTATAATTTAAAGAATCAAGATCATAACTATCAGTATCAATAAGGCTAATTGATTTCAAGTGAAGAAGCAGAAAAGCAACTGTTGGAAAGCCACATTACTAATTGAATATGGTAATCTATTCAGAAGCAAGAACCCTATCAAGACTAGTCACTTATGAACCAGACCATTGCATCAAGTATCAGGACATTGATAGCAAGTTTATGTCAGTAGTAGAGATCCATGTTCAAGAGCTTGTTGAAGAATATAGAAGACAAGAAGAAATCACAAGTTCAAGATGTTGCATTGAATTTCAAGTTGAGGCCCAGAATTTCTCTAAGTACTTACTAGGGAACCTATGTAGAAATTCCTATCTAGAAATTCTAGATAAGTTTCTACTTAGAGCCAAGTAGAAATTTTGGAGGTGGAAATATTCTCTAAGTACTCAAGGAAGGAAGCTATCTCAAATTTTCTAAGTAGAAATTCCTATGTAGAATTTCTACTTAAAGTTCGAGATAGAACCTAAGTAGAAATTCCTATGTAGAAGTTCTACTTAAAGTTTGAGATAGAACCTAAGTAGAAATTCCTATGTAGAAGTTCTACTTAAAGTTGGAGATAGAGCCTATATAGAAATTCCTATGTAGAAGTTCTACATAGAGGACAGTTTCAACATGACACATGGCATCATCTGGTTGACCGATTTCCAAGCTTTCAAGGCAAGATAAGATTTACGTGGACAATATTGGGCCACTCATATCTTATCTTTTGAAGACTACAAGTCCTGGATTACAAAGTAGTATAAATAGAAGTACTTGTGTAACTTTTCAAAGAGAGCAATATTGAGAGAAACACTTATAAAAGAGAGAGAGAATATTCACAGAGCTTAGTATCATTTACTACTCTCTTTACTTCTGTTGTACTAGTGTAATGAATGTTGTATCAACCCTTTCAAGTTATATATAAGACATATATTCCTTGAATCATTGTGTTCATTTATTACATAGTATTTATTACTTCATAAAGTTAAAAAGTTGTATTCACCCCCCCCCTCTACAACACATTTGGACCTAACACCTGTCCTGTTAGTTAAGAAAAAGGATCATACATGGCAGTTCTGTGTTGATTATAGGACTCTTAACGCCATCATAGTTAAGAATCGATTCCCTATTCTCATTATTAAAGAAATGTAGATCAATTGCATGGTAGTCAAGTGTTTATCAAGCTGGATTTACGTAGTGGTTATCACCAAATCCATGTGCAGGCCCAAGACACTCATAAAACCGCTTTTAAAACCTTAATGGGCCACTATGAGTTTTTGGTAATGTCATTTGGCCTTACCAATGCTCTAGCAAACTTTCAAAGTGTTATTAATGAAGTTTTTATAGATTATATTGGTAAATTTGTGTGTGTTTTCTTTGATGATATCCTCATTTATAGCCCCGATCACGAGACTCACAAGGAGCACCTTCAGCTGGTCTTTGAGAAGTTACAACAAAATAGCCTTTGTGTTAAATTGAGCAAATGTTCTTTTGCTAAAAACTATGTAGAATATCTGGGTCATATAATCTGTCAGAATGGGGTGGCAGCTGATACAAAGAAGATAGAGACTATGACTAGTTGGGCAAAATCAAATAATATTAAGTCTCTAAGAGGCTTCTTGGGCCTCACGGGGTACTACCGCTGTTTCGTGCGTAATTACGGCATTATTAGTAAACCCCTCACCAACTTACTTAAAAAAGGTGCCTTTACTTGGTCTGCCCAGGCACAAACTGTCTTGAACAGTTGAAAATAACAATGACCTAGACTCCGGTACTTTGTATTCCAGATTTTTCTAAAGAATTTGTGGTTGAAACGGATGCGTGTATGATGGGCGTAGGTGCTGTTTTGATGCAGGAGGGTCAACCATTAGCTTTCTTTAGCCAGGCATTCTCTTCTCGCAATATGGAGCTGTCTACTTATGAAAAGGAGTTACTAGCAGTGGTGTTGGATGTTAACAAATGGCGAGGGTATTTGTTGGGACGCCATTTCATCATTAAAATAGACTAGGAAGCTATTAAACACCTATTAAGCCAAAAGATTACCACCTTAATGCAACAAAAGTAGTTAACTAAGTTGCTCGGGTTTGATTACACTATTGTGTACAAGAAGGGCAAAGATAATGTCGTGGCGGATCCTTTGTCACGACTTCATGAAGACACTGATAAGGGTCAGATCATCGAGGCTAGTGCCATTATAATGGTCATTCCGTAGTGGAAGGAGGAGTTGCAAGTTTCATGGATGCACAACCCTGCCATTCAAGAGACTCTACAACAATTGGCTATTAATCCATAGAGTACCTCAAAATACTCAATAGTGGATGGTGCTTTACAACATGGAGGAAAACTGTATATAGGTGCATCAGGTAACTTAAGACATCAAATTATCTTTAACCTCCATGGCAGCTTAGAGGGAGGACATTCGGGTATAAATGCTACTAGTAAATGTGTGGGTACCTTATTTTGGTGGCCGAGCCTACAAAAAGGATGTTACTAAGTTCGTTCAAAGCTGTGAAATCTGCCAACGTTGTAAAGGAGAACACATTCTTTATCCTGGCCTATTACAGCCTATTCTTATTCCCGACGAGGCTTGGGATATAGTTACAATGGATTTTATTGAATCTCTTCCCAAATCAGGGGTAAAGGTACGATTTTGGTCGTCATTGACAAATATACAAAGTATTGCCATTTGTTAGCCCTTTAACACCCATTTACATCCTCTCAAGTCGCTCAAACTTTATTAGACAATGTTTTCAAACTCTATGGGCCACCAAGAGTGCTTATCACAGATCGCGATAAGATTTTCACGAGTTGTTTCTGGACAGAACTATTCAAGAAATTGGCCAGGGTGTTCACCTCAGCTGACTACTGCCTATCACTCGCAGTCGGACGGGCAAAGCGAGAAACTCAATTAGTGTATCGAGATGTACCTGCGCTACTTGACATATCAATGTCCTAACAGACGGCATCGATGGTTGCTAATGGCTGACTGGTGGTATAACACTAGCCACCGTTTTGCCATCAACATGACACCATACTTGGTGGCAGAAAACCTCCGAGTTTGAATTATCATCAGGCGGGCAAGTCACCCAATACTTCTGTCGCCACCTTTCTTCAGCAGCGTACTGAAATCCAAAGGCTCATCAAAGCCAACCTGCAAAAAGCACAAGAACGTATGAAGTTTTATGCCTACAAGAAACTTACTGAAAGAGGCCTTTCACAAGCTCCAGGCTTTTAAACAAACCTCCATGAAAATCACTAAAGATTCCAAACTCTCACCCCGCTATTTTGGCCCATATAAAATCATGCACAAGATCGGCTTTATTGCCTATAGTCTTACCTTGCCTGCATCCACCAAGATTCATAACACATTTCATGTATCCTTGCTAAAAAAGAAGCTTGGGGCCACTGAGTTTGCTCAATTGGACCCTCCACCGTCAAATGAGTTAACTTCCCCAAAACAATCACTAAAAATATTGGACAGACGTCTGGTGAAACGTTATAATGCTGCTACTATTTCTGTCTTAGTTCAATGGGCTGGAATGTTACCTGAGGATGCCACTTGGATGGATTATAATGCGTTACGACAAAGTTTTCCACAATTTGTCAGTGAAGACGCCTCTTTTTCAAGAAGGGAGTAATGTCATGATTAGTGTTTTGTTATCCAAAGATTATACTAGTGTCATTCAGTGAAATACTCAAGAAGCATCATAATATTATTTAACAGCATCATAATTTATTTTTCTAATTTATATTCTATTAAATAATTAGTAAGTGGCTTAAGCGGGAAATGAACTCCCTTGTATGTTAACCCACGCACTACAAGAAATTTTGAATCAGACGACACACGTCAGACAACACTTCGACGAAAAAGTGTTGGCTGAAATTTTCACACAACGGTTATTTTTTCAAGCTTTTCGGTGTATTGTCTGATCATGAATTTAACGACAGTTTTAAAAAGTGTTGTCTAGAAGAGCAAAATAGACATCCGTTTTACAACGGATTTTAAAAGTAGTGTTGTATAACAGTTTGTCTTACAATGGTCCTCAAAACAGTTGTAAAACTTAGACAACTGTTTTGCTCATATATTGCTTCAAAAGTAGTCACACAACGGTGACTAAATACTATTGTCTGATTTTAACAACGCTTTTTGAAAGCATTGTCTGAAGTTTCTTCAGACAATGCTTTCAATCTGAATATAAAAAATGTTGTTAAAATCAGACAAGTGTTTTGATAGACGTTGCATAAAATGTAATCAGATAATGGTTTGTGAATACTGTTGTCTGAATTGCATGCAACACACAATGGTTTTGTACTCTAAGTTCTTTAGCTCTCACACAAGCGTTTGGTAGTTAAAAACCGTTGTCTGATTTTACAGTAACAAACATCAGGCAACATAACATCAATCAAGAACTGTTATGTTCAAACTAGCAAACACATTTATCATATTACAAAGTTTATGTAATTAAAAGTACACAAATTAAAATCAGACAAGTGTTTATTGTGAGGTATTATGTAAGACGTTTTCAAATAACAGTACAATATTATGTTGTCTGATAGAGCTCATCAGATAACAATTTTTCAGTTTTTCAATATTGTATCGTGCAAAACAAGAACTGTTAGAAAATGGAAAGTTTAAGATATATTTAATATATGTTCTTGATGTAATTTCCAGAAACTAACGATTGGAAGTTGTTCCTTGCGATGAGGACTTAAACTTTCATGTATGGATCTAAGACATTTTCTTAGTGTAATCCATAAATAAATTGAGTAGAAGTTGCTTGCTTAAAAATGGGTAAAATGAGTTTTATTACTTGGTTAATTAATTTAATTATGACTTGAAATATTATTTTTTAATATGAATATTGAACAAACTTACTGTCAGTGTTTGTTTGACAGTAACTCATAACAAAGTTACTGTCGCAAAAGTTACTGTCAGAGTATATATATTTTGTGAGCAAAGTTACTGTCAAAGTATGAAATTTGCTGTCGAACTATATATACTCTGTGAACAAACATACTGTCAGCATAAGTGTATACAAAGTTGCTGTCAGGATAAAAAGTTACTGTCGAAGTATCAAAGTTACTGTCAGCATAAGTGTATACAAAGTTGCTGTCAGGATACAAAGTTACTATCGAGTTTTATAAAAGTTGTTATCGCAAATGTCATAAAACTTACTGTCAGCAAAGTTGCTGGATACAAAGTTACTGTCGAGAATCAGCATAAGTGTATAGTTACTGTCAGCATAAGAGCAAAGTTGCTGTCGAGATTTTGACAGTAAACTCTGCGGAAATAGTTACTGTCAGCATAAGGGCAAAGTTGCTGTCAAGGTTTTTTTTGCAAAGGTGCTGTCACTGTCAACCATCCCCGCCAGCAAGTTTTTACTGACAGCAACTTTTCTAACAGTAACATTTCTGATAGCAAGTTTTTATGACAGCAACATTCCTGACAGCAAGTTTTTATGACAACAAGTGTTTATGACAGCAACATTCCTGACAGCAAGTTCTCTGACAGCAACATTTCTATGACAGCAACATTTCTGTGACAGCAACATTCCTGACAGCAACTTTTACGACAGTAGCATTCCTGACAACAAGTTTTTACTCATAGAGAAGTCACAAATGACTTGACCGAGAAGTCTAGCCAAATCGAGAAGTCTAGTCAGATGAGAAGTTTCTCAGTCGAGAAGTCTCTCAGTCGAGATGTCTCTCAGTCGAGAAGTCATGAATAATTAAAAAATAATTATATTTATTATTATTATAGTTACCTATTTTATTAAAAAATAATTACTCATTTTATAAAAACAAAATAAATTAAAATTCTCATTTTACTAATTACAAATAATATATTACATTAAAATTATATGATATGTTACAAGAGCGAAATAATTATGTATGCACATTGTTATAATTAAAATTATGAATACAAGTTTAAGTTTTTATAAAAAATTAAAATTTAAAATATTAACTCATTTTACAAAGACAAAATAAATTAAAATTTTATAATTTTATAATATGGATACATATAAATGTATACAGTTTGTTAATAATAAGTTATAGTTTTGTAATTCGAACAATATGAGTATACATTTTATATGAACGAGTTAAGAAGTAGATATTGAGTTTATGATAAATCTATAATTTCTTTCTTATTAAATTAAAATTAATTTTTTCGATGATCCAACCGTACGGATGTTAAGATATTTCGATGTTTGTGATGTGTAAAAAAAATTAGAATTTTTAAATTTATTTTGTGTACTTTTTTTAACAAAAGTATTAAAAAATCTTCTAAAAACATTTTTCGTCTTATTATAAAAAGGTAATTTTTGTCCTTTACTGTTAAGCAAACAACAGTTTTTTTAGCAATTGTGTTGTATGTGTTGCATGAAGACAACAGTTTTTAAATGTAAAAACCGTTGTCTTTTTCGTAATTTTTTTTATAAATTTTAATTTTTGTAACAAATTTATATTATGGATTTAAAAAAATGTATATAGTTGACTAGTAATAATTATGTAGATTTATAGTTATTATAAATTATTATAATTAAACAAATATATTTATAATTATTGTAAATTTATAAAAAAAATATCATATTTATAAAATAATTAATAAAAGTTTATATACTTATATTAAATAACATAATTACAAAACTATTAATAAAATTATACCAAATATAAACACATCTTAATTTCATAAAATGTAAATTAAATTTAATAAATATAAAATTAAGTAAATCCCCCTTTCTCATCCCTACACACTTCTTTCCCCCTTTCTTTTATCAAAATATTCAACTTTTCCCCCTAAACCAAATTTCCCCCCTTTAACTAAAATCCCCCCTCCCCACTAAAATCTCCCTTGTTCGTCTCTCCCATGTTTCTCATAGTTTAGCTTCTATTTGTTTATAATTTAGCTTCAATTGATTAGCTCATATCCTAGGTCAATCGATTAGCTCATATCTTGTATGTGCTGTTAATCCATTTATTCATCTCAGATTGGCTGCTCGCATCGTGGTTTAGTACGTGGGTAAGCTATTGTATGAATGGTATGATTTAGTTTCAGTTTGGGGGTTATTTGTTAGGGCTAATTTGATCAAAACTCTTTTATCTTGTAAGTGCCTGCTTGTCGACTTTCCCCTATTTGTCGACTCTCCCCCGTTTCTCATAGTTTAGCTATTGTATGAATTGTATGATTTAGCTATTACTGAGAGTATGCTTTAGGTTTGTGTTGTTTTATGAGCAGGGACTGGTGGAGTTGTGCGTGGTTTGGGAAAAGGAGTCACCGCTAGCAGTATTTGCCTAATTCTCAAGGCTTGTAGTATTTGCCTAATTAGTAGTACAACATTGTTTCTAATATTTTTTCTTTGTTCTTCAAGGGCATCCACAACATACAGCAAAAAAGGAGGAAAATGAGTGAATATGTGATCACTACATGTCTCGAAAGGGTTATTCCAACCTGGAGCATGAAATGGTTAGTAACCGTGACTCATATTAGACAAAACATGTATAATAAATATGTTTATTTGTTTTAATGACACTATATGATTTTTCAAACATGTTTACACATACAGTCTCAAGGTGATCCTGAAATGGAGATAGATAGATCAGATTCGTGGCTCCTTGCACGCAAGGATAAAGATGGGAACTATAAGTCTGAAAAAATTAAACAAATTGCTGATGAGATTGTAAGTTTTTCATTTATGTAACTTTAACTTTATCATACCATTTATTTTCTAAATAATACTCACAGTGCTTTTGTTTCTTAACTACTTCCATTTGCTGTCAATATTTTAGGAGAAAATGAAAGAAAGAGTTAAACAAGGGGAAGTGACGGTAGAAGGCTCCGATGATGTCTTGACCAAGGTGCTCGGTAAACCTGAGCATGGAGGACGAGTACGTGGGCAAGGGGCTTATGTCAAGCAGTCTACATAGTTTAAACTTCTGAGGCAGAGGAAGAAAGGCAAGTCAATAGAGGACAGAATCCAAGAAGGTATTCATAAATTTCTGAAAGAAGAGACTGAAAAGATAATTCGGGAGCGAGATTCCTTTTGGGCCGATGAGATGGCAAAGCTGAAAGTAGCATGTTTGGGAAAGACTGTTGAGTCTGATTTTTATCAGATGTGTATGCTTTGTGCTCTGGGGGTGAAATAGTGGGGTCTGTTATTTGTATGTTTGCTAAGTAAGTATCGCAGTATATAATTTTCTTTGGCTTTACAAATACTTGAATAAAACTTTTAGTTTGTTTTAATGACTGTATACTTTTTATGCAGTTCACTCCAGGATTACTTGACAAAACAGAAGATGTCTGACATGGTAGCATTTGTTGATCCTGCGACGATAGGCGCCCTCGGTTGTGGAACTGCAGGACAGAGGTCGCAAGCCCTATCTAACAGATTCAAGAACTCTAAGCCAAACCAATTATTTCTGCTCCCATATAATCATGTGTTAGTACTTCTTTTTATACCTATATATATGTACTTAATGTCATCTTTGTTGCATGTAATGTCATGATATAGTTTAAGGAGCCTGTATATAAATTTATAGTTTGTGAATCTAGGCCTTGTAAATAAAATCAATCTGGCCCTTATAAATAAAATCCTTATCCTTTAATAAAGATACATGTTCTCATTTGTGGTGTTCATGAAATTATAATAGCAATCATTGGGCGTTGACGGCTGTAAATCCGGATACACAAATAGTTTATCATATGGATCCTTTAAAGAAGAGAATTGCAAGTGAAGAATGGACAGAAGTTGTTGACAAGTTAGTACCACATAAGAAATATATTTCATTTGGAATCGCATCAATAATTATTAAGAAAAGTGTCTTAAACTTGATTTATGTTGTATTGTCGTAGTGCCATCAAACTGTACAAGGACAAAGCAAAGAAGTTTCTGAAGAAGAAAATAATGTGGGAGAATCTTGCGGTAATATCTTTTTCTTAGTGCATATCTTATATGTTTCTCTTTTACAAAACATAGTTTGGTCGTATATATAATTTTATTTAATATTTCTTCAGGGAGTTCCTCTCCAAATGGGGAGTAAAGATTGTGGTCTATTGTGATGCGCTATATGAAAGAAATATGTTTAGACAAGGAACGCGAATTTCCTGTAAAGGTATGATTCCAGATTTCTGAATTTTTTCTTAATCCTACTACTTCATGGTGAAGCCTGTTTGTGACTTGGTCTATGGTTTCATTTTATAGTGGCTACGCAGAAACAACCAGAACTGTTATGGCCTGCCTGACCTCAATGAAGTAAGGACTGATTTCGCCAAATATTTCATGAAGAACCACGCCTCTTAAACTTAATCGCATAGCTGGGTATTTTGGGTTGAACATATCTTAAACTTTTGGGAGCCTCACTGTGTAGTTTATGGTAAATATAGCTTTAAAGCTTTAAGGGAATACTTTAGTCCATCTCTTTTGTTGGTATGTTCACTTGAAAATATTTAATCTTGTGGTTGGATTTGGTCGGTAGTATTAGTGAAGTGAATGGTAAAATGATTTGTGAATATTAGTTGTAATGGTTGGTCTTTTGCAGACTATTGGTTGCGTCTGAATGATGAATTGGTTGTTTGATGATTTTTGATTTTGGCTTGTTTATTTTACGCTATAATGCTTTTGATTGTATATACAAAAACCGTTGTCAACTTTCCTTTTAGCCAATTAGAACATTGTTTGGAATATTTGTTATTATATCTAACAGACAATGGTTTTTAATACACAAGGTTTATAACAAAACCATCGTGTGCTTTATAACCAGACCATGCTTTAACAACTAGACTGTTGTATAAAGAAAAGTCACACAATGTCAAAACAAATGCATCAATTGTCTATAAGAAAACATAACAATGTTTTTAGCAAAACGAAAACGTAGTGTCTTGCAAATTCATACAACATGTAGTAAGCACAAAAGTGTGGTGTACTTAAACCACATACAACACAATAACGAAATAAAAACGTTGTAGGTTAAACACTTACACAATGCTTTTGCAAAACTAAAAACGTAGTGTCTTATACATTCAGACGACATGTAGTAAGCACAACAAGTGTGGTGTACTTAAAACACATACAACATAAAAATGAAATGAAAACGTTGTAGATTACACATTTACACAATTCTTTTGTAAAAATAAAACGTAATGTCTTATACATTCAGACAACATGTCGTTATAATAGAAAGTGTGGTGTACTTGTAACACATACAACATATTAATAAAACTAAACTGCTGTCTAACTACATTTCACATAACACTTCTATTATAAAACGACCAATGTCTATACCATAAAAAAACAATAGATTATATTTTATAAATCATGGACTTTGGTGAAATTAGACAATAGTTCGACTCCCAGAAACTATTGAGTGACGTGATATCGGACAATAGTTGCTTCTGAAACTATTGTCTATATCAGCTTTCATACAACAGTTTTGAAACCACATCTGTTATCTGTCTGCAATACAGACAACGGTTATGCTGGTGTTGTCTGATACGCGTAACAGACGGCATTGAGATAGACAACGGAAAATCAGGGCGTTAGACGACGGATAAAAACCGTTGTCTGATGCAAAATTTCTTGTAGTGACGTGAAATCATGAATCGTTAATGTTTTGTTTATTTATCTCTCTACTTTGTCTTTGTGTTCTTCTTATCTTTGCATTGATTATGTTTTACCATTTAATTTGTGTAATTGGCCGATATCATGAATTGATTCTATGTAAATAGGGGTATGGATCGAGAGATTTACCTACTTGAGGCACAAATACGGTTAGCGGAATTGAATTTGAGTGTTTTGAGTGCGAGAGTAACATTAGATTTCTGAGGGCGTTAATACTCGAGAGAGATTAACACTGTTCTAATTATATTATTTGTGTAAGCATGTTTCGAGAGTGTTAATACTTGAGAGAGATTGACAAACTCATGACCACTTTTATAACTTTAGCTTAGAAACCAATTATTGTGTAAGCATGGTGGACCTTATTGCCCTAAGTTTTTAATATATTAATTTAATATATTTTATTAGTGTTAGTTTAATTTTAATTATTAGTTAATTAATAATCTCATATACTCGTTTGCTCTTGAAACAATCTGTGATAATTGAATTTGAAATCGATAAAACATGTCTATTGTGGATATGACCGCTTGCCATTCTTTGCTATTGCGGTCATAGATTAAATAAAACACATCAATTTTCGTTGTAGTTATTTAAATTGAATTTTTTTACTTTTATTAGAGTTTTAGCTCTTAATATGAATATTAAATTTTGATATGATATTTGTACGATTTAAATTCTAAGCATTTGTGAAGGTTGTTAAAGATAATAATATAAATATAAAATTTTAATATGTTGTTGATGATATTTAAATTTTAAAGTTATATTACTATATTTGAATATTTTTCCATTTGAAGTTATATATTAGATTTAAATATGTTGATAATGAGTGTTATGTATATTAAATTTCAATATGTTAATATTAAGTATGGAATCTTGACCAATGTTAGTAATATAAAAATTTTATGGCCTCTTTAATTTTCTATATTTTGAATTAAGTTTGAAATATAATTTAATATTAACTATATACTTTAAACTAGCTATTGTCATAATTAGTATAAAATTATGTTAGCATGTCTAGAATTATAAATATTATACTTAAATATATTATTAGTGAATTATTAACATTAAATCTTTTATTAATATAATATCAATTATAACTTATTAATAATTATATATATATATATATATATTATCATAAATCGATCCCTAAATCTTGGTATAATTATAATTACAAATAACTATATATCATATTATGTAAATATTGTTTGCAATAATATTTAAATTTCTAATTACCTATATTATGCTTATTAATTTATTATATATGTTTTTTGTGTATCCTTCTTTAGTTGATCGATGTAAGAAGTCCAAGGAGACTATTTTAAAGATTCAATCTATCTACCTTAAACATGATGCTAGTGTTTTGTGCAGAGTACCATATATAACTTATATTACTGAGAAAAGATTACATCAAACTAATATTATTTATAAACACAGATGTACATATATATATATGGGCTTAATTTTCCCATTTATCCACTAGCTGCCATGAAAATGTTTTGGTGTTTTTATCTAGCTCCCAGAAATAAAAGCCATCACCTCTGGCTTGGTAGAAATATGTATCAGTCTCACCTATAGTGCTCCAAATATGATTATCAAAAACATGGAACCCTGCATGCTTGTCACCCCACCCAAAATTACACCAAAATAGAGTAGTCCCCCAAAAATTCTCGTGAAAATTCCAACCATATGATTGATTTAAAGCGAGAATGTGGTACCCCAAATCATCGTCCTTCGATTTGCAGTGAAGGCCAAAACTGTGTGAATGTTTGGGAAGACGGTTGCTAATTTGGACACGGAGTGAAAAACATGGGAATGAGAGAAGAGAGATTATTATAATGCAATTCAACAAAGAAATCGAGAAGTTCCTCGACATGACTCTATTCATTGTGTATGTGATCAAGAATGCTTGTAGATACTTGTTTCAAGAAAATGTAATAATTTTATAGTCAGATATACATATGGTTATAGTACGTACTTTAATGAAGTTAAATGCAGCTATGAATCATGTAGATATCAAAAGATATGAACATGGGTCTTATTGATTTCCTATAACTTAAATTAACATTTAATTTGGATATATATTTTTAAAATTTTATTTACACCATATATATTTACATTGATCCGCATATCAAACTGAAAAGCTGGATATATGGAAAAAATTGTGGGTTAGTCTCCGATGAAAACTCTCTTATAATGAGAACAGATAGCTTAAAACATAATCACCAAATTTAAATTCAAATTACTAAAAATTTAATTTTAAAATTTTAAAATCCTTATACCTACTTTTTGAGAAAACAATCATATGTATGTATTAAATTTCTATCCGGCTATATTGACTATATATTATCGGAGAAAATGAAATTTCTGGTATATATGATTTGGTGAAAATATTGACTTTACATTAAAATCACTATATATTAATAAGCAGAATATGGTTTGCATATATGTCATGTATTATGGTCTACAATATATTATAAGCATAATAATATAATGCAGATCATATATGATCTCCACAATTAGTACTTCATGTTTTTCATAAAATTTATATATATATATATATATATATATATATATATAATTTTAAATATATACTTTTTAGTTAACTTATATTAATATTTTCATTTAATATGTTGTACACGAAATAAGAAAGTAAACGGCATGATCCTATTGATTGTGAATGCAGTAATTATATATGTTCTGTTTGTCCATTATGTTAGTGTTTTAGAGGATTAATTAATGAATTAAATAATTGGGTTTCTGTAATTGAGTTAACAAGGTTACGTTCAATCATTTATTAGTGACGTTTATAGTGTAGATATTGTATCTTCAACTAAGTACATGCCGTAGTGGAGTACTGCATATCAACTGTATATATAGGAGAAGTTATCAGGGTGGACAGACTCATGGGTTTGCTATTATTACTATTTCTAGGAGCTCTATTCATTGCCTAAAAAAGGGGAAACCAATATGATCATCTTATCATGGTGAGCTTAAAATATTTAATTTTGTAAGTGACATTCGTAATAAACTGCTTAAATGTTTTTATTTTTTTAGGATATATATTGACAAGTAAAACATTCTTAATGCATAAGTCTCGTTTGTTTACATCGATAATTAATTTATAAACTCAAAAATATATATGTCATCAATTTATAAATTACTTATTAAATAAATCATCATATATAGTCTCATTCGATTTTAACAAGTCCATTAGTATTTCAAATGCAACCTTACATAAAAACAACATTACATCAAGCTAATCAAAACAAATTGCTAAATGATCAATCTATTTAACTGTCCATTTATTAACTAGCTGCCATGCTGATTTTTTCCAGAAATAGAATCCATCAGCTCTAGCTTCGTAAGTAAACATATCACCACCCCCTATTGATATTAAAATATGTGTATCAAAAACATGAAAAGCTGCATGTTTTTCTTCCCACCAAAAATCACAGACAAAGAGAGTTGTTCCGAAAATGTTTTCTTGAAACTTAAAAGTATACAATTGATATAAAGCTAGGTTTTGATACCCCAAATCATCATCTCTTGATCTGCAATGAAGCCGCAAATGATGTAAATTACTGGGAAGACGGTTGATAATCTCAACATGCTTTGCAGAAAAACATGTCCTCGTAAAAAAAAAGATTATTAGAATGTAAATTAAGAAGGAGATTGAGGAGGTCCTTAGCATGACTCTACTCATTTTCTGTGTGCAATTTGTTTTTCAATTTCCTTCCGTATATATAGCTATATAGGCTAACCTTTTTCAAGATTTTTAGATAACTATATACTTTTATGAGAATATATATTTACATGCATATCTTTTTCTTTTGAGGATGAATATTTACATACTTTTACAAGAAAATCTGTGATTAACATATATGATTTGTGTATATGATTATGTACCTTTTATGGAATATGTACTTTATAAGGAGATATTGTTTAGATGCATAGCAAGAGATGTGAATATATACAAGGTTATTAGTTTTAAATTATTTTTTTGGTAATAACATGAATCAGAATCTGTCTTTAAAAAAAATAATATAGTGTTTACATTTTTTTTACCCTCCTTCCCAATAAAAGGAGACTTATAAAAAGAATAGCAATTTTAGAAATATATCTCAATTCTTGCCTCCAACTAGTATATATTCTTATTTTCTAATCACCTATAATAATAAACAATTATCTTACAATAAAATTATAATTTGACAGTGTTTCAATATAATATAGTCAAAATAGTCTTAAATTAGGAAGATTTACATCCGTCACTATTATTATCATATGCATATTTACGTGAATTAAACACAATTCATATGAAATTATTAGTAACCATTCACGCAATGTTTCCTTTCCAAATTTATTCACTATATCTTGAGCAACTTCAACATTAGTGGAGTACTGGAATTAGTAGGTGAAGCATCTCGATTCAGCTACATCTATTGTTTTGTCTCTTCGTTTCGGAATGCTACCGGATTAGATGCTTTCCGCCTACGAATTTTTCCCAAAGTATCATTTTCTTGTTAGTCTTCCACATCTCCTTCTCTTAGTTCTACCCATATTATTAATACCCGATGATGTGTTAGACCCGATGATGTGTTAGGCATAGAACCACATGTACGTGCATTATTGTATAAAGACTAGAGAACCTGTACAAAGTACACATTAGTGTTCATATATATATATATATATATATATATATATATATATATATATATATCACATCTGAATTAATAAATTAATTTTAAAATGAGATATTCTATAGTAATGTATCAAATAAATTTTATACAATAAGTTTCCCAATAAAATGATATTGTACTTTTGAGTTTTATGAATATTTTATCATATCCTTTGTATAATTAAATTAATAGAGATTTTATCTTAAAATTCTGACAAAAAATTGGTCTACTAATGGAGTGTGTGTGTATGTATGTATGTATGTATGTATGTATATATATATATATATTTATTTATTTATTTAGTTATATTTATATTAGAACTCCTATTAAAATGAGATATGGAATCTAATCTCAACCACACATTTTTTAAAATTACTTTTAATCTAAACCACACACTTAAATTGTAGATATTCCGTCGGTGCTGATTTTTCTAGATATTCTGGTGATTTTTTAAATTTTTTACTGATTTGTGCTGATTTTTTTGGTGATTTTAAATTGTATTCAGTGATTATGTAAATAAGGATGGTTTGTAGGCGGTGAGGATGATTGTGGCGGTGGTGGCGGAAAGGGTGGTGATTCGTTGATGTCGTTGTGAAATTTTTTGATTGATTATGATTATTTTTTATTGATATTGGGTACTTTGTAAGTGGTGGTCAGAGATGATGGCTCAATATGGTGGCTGGAGGGGTGGTTGTAGTGGTGATGTGGTGGTTTTTTTGATTTTATTGTGGTGATTTTTAGTTAATACTAGGGATTTTTTTAAACTGTGGTGATTTTATTTATGATGCCGGTGATTTATTTTTGGTTGCCGGGGGTGATAGTTGCCGGAAGTGATGGTCTTCCATAATCGAGGATGATGGTCAGTTGGAGTAGAAAGAATATGATAGTAAAATACTGATAAAATTAATGGATGAGAGGATATAAAGATAAGACATATATATAGTATGTGTATTTTTTTAATTTGTTTTTAAATATACATATTTTTGAAAAAAATCACAAATGCTGAGGAGTGAGGACACTCGACGAAAAATAACTTGACATAGTTATAGGTAAAGGAAAGGGTAGTAAGCATTAGTTATATAGTTGTTGTTTATCCATTTTTAAATCCTACATTTTATTATTTTATAAATTATGCTTAATATTTCATTATCCAGTTTATATAGAATTGATATATCTGCCTAGCAGCACATCTATTTTGATGTTCTGGCATACAAATAGTTAAATATAAGGAAATTCATGAATCATCTTTGTATAAAAACAAAGAATCGATTAATTGGATGTAAAACCTTATGTATGTATAATATTAAAAAATAAATCCTTTAAAATTTCAAGGATCGTCTATTTTTAAAATAGTTATTGAAAAAGTATTTTGAAAAGTCAAGTAATTGTGTATTTTTTTATGGGAAAGTTATATGTTTTTTTTGTATAATCGTCAGAATTTATAGGCCAATAGTAGTTTTGTGAAGCGTATGATATTATTTATAATTTTTGAGTTTCTTATACACCTCAATCAAATAGGGTAGTTAAAAGAAAAATAGAAAGTTACAAGAATGGGCAAATACTATATTTAATAAATATCGGTGATCTAAATTTTTTTAGGCCGAAACTATATCTACTACATGCTATATTTTTAATGGAGTACTACCACGATCTATCAAAATGAAAACTTCCTGTAAACTTTCTTTTGAAAAAAATCTTAAGTTAAATTACTTCAAAATTTTTGGATGCTATATTATGAATACCAAAGATTATCTTATGAAATTCAACCCAAATCGTGTTATTCTGGGATATTCGAATAATAACAAAATTTATCCAGTATTTAATCTTAACGCTATTTATTTAATTTTTAAAAAATATTTTAGAATTTAAAAAAATAAAAAAAAATAGAAATTTTGGAAAAAAAATCCAACATTTATTATATCACAATAAAATAATATATTTTTCAAAGAGAAACTTTTTAATAAATTGTTATGAATTTTTGAAAAATAAATTCTATCTTTTAAAAGGAAACATTTTTTTTTACAATTTTTCATAACTTTTTTAATATTAGTCAAATAAAAAAAAGATTCTGGAGAAATATTTTCTTAAAATTCATAATCCACCTAAATATTACTATATATAAATTTTATGAAGCGAATAGAATAGTGTCGTTTAGCAGGGTAGTGGCATACGCAGCTCTGACCGAGTGCAACCCAACTTGTCTCCCTCTAGTTAGCTTCCAAATTCCAAAGCCGTCAGCAGAATTGAGTGCTTGTGAGGCGGTTCACGCAAACCCAAAACACAAACTCTTTTAATAACCGATATAATAATACTTATACATGCATGTTTCATTTATTTCTCATTTGGGTGCTTCTACTAGTTTCTTGATAAAATTAATGGCAGAAGAAAATATGAGGGAGATGAAAAATGACAAGGGGTTTTCATGGAAAAAGAGAAAAGGTAAAGAAAAGATTGAGGAAGAGGGTCGTGACCCTTTGGTTGAATTTGGTTCAGATGTGATGTTGATCATTCTGAGCTTTTTAGACGCACGCAGTGTGGCACTTTCGCTTCTTGTTTCAAGGGCTTGGTATGGAGTTGCTTCTAGTGATCGCCTTTGGTCTAGTTTGGTTAGTTTTTAACTATACATATGTTGAAACATCATGTTTGTTTGCCTATATGATTGAACTGTGTTTCTTTTGTTTCATGAATTTTGTATTTGATTTAGTGCAGTTTGGTAAAATTGACAATACTAACTTTCTTAGATTTCATTATCTCTAAGGATGGCTTCTATTATTTGGACTCTGTATGCCTTTTGTGCTGAATATACCAACTCTGATAACTATCAGAAAACGAAATAAAAGGGTGTTGTTGATGTATGACATGCTCTTGTGAACTGATAGAAAAAGTAGTTACATGTCAATTTAATGTGATATTTCAAATGTTTAACTTCATTCTATTATGAATAATGTCATAGTGTGAGAAGTTATGGCTTCAGAAAGCTCACATACCTCGCATATCCCAAGCCCCTGGGTTATCAAAGTTGGAAGCTTACTCATTGTCTGTTATGGACGGCAAACGTGTAAGTCTTTCTGTCAAGCACCTGGGTTTTCAAATTGCACATGATGTACCTTATCTGACAGTATACTTGGAACTTTCTCAGACCCGTATCATGAAGGAGGACCTCTGGGATCATGCCTGGGAGTTCCATTATAACATGGTACATATGCTTCAAGTTATATGATTAAACAAGTTTATGTGCTCATTTATATATTCTCAGTTTATTGTTAGTACTATCTTTTGCAACTTCCTAATTTACAATAAGTACATTAAATATGCTTTTGTGGCCATGGAGATGTAGAGAGAATGGATGGATGGGTTTCAGGTGTATCGTGTTGCTTTCATCAGTGGAGACTGGTGAAATTTTATTTGCTAGGGTGGTGGCTCCTTAAGTATAGATGCTCTTCTTAATGATTGACTTTTAGATATGATCAGATAACTTAAAATTTCAGGTGGCTCCAGAATATTTTCGCGACCTTGATCCTTTCTGGAAGGGTACTGGGCAACTGATGCGCCGCTACTTCCATCCAGATGGGAGTCAAACCGCGGATGCTAACGATAAAATATGGGGTGGCCATGAGGCATGTTTTTGCATTGTTACCAGTTTCTTGGATGACGGAAAGATCAGGGATCATTATGTGAGGATTAACCGATGGCCTCAGCTATGTGTTACGCGAAAAGACGATTGGAGCTGGGAAATGTCCAACCACCTTTACTCCTACTCCAGTATCCAGGATGCATACAAGAAAGGTGGAACAGGTCCACTTTTTCCAGGTCTCAGATTCACTGCTTAGTTATTGACATGTAACGTTGGCCTGTTTGTGTAATGTCATTTGCTTATTTATCTGTCACCTGTTGGGTTTGTTTCTGTTTGTGGATTATCAGTTCATCTTCACTCTGCGTGATTTTGCCTACAAATAAATATATGACTTCAACCTTTTTGTATTATGGTATAATCCTTTTGCAGGTATCTAATTCATGAGCTGGGTAAGCTCCTTCTTTTTCATTTAAATTTAAAATGCTAGGCTATAGTTTTCAATTTTCTTCCTTTTCAGTTTGTTTTCTATGTAAAATGTTCATTGCAGTGTGTGCCACTAAATTCTACCATTCTGCATTTTAAAAAAAGGTTGGTAGTTTTGTTTGGTTATATTGGAATGGTTAAGTTCTAATTCAGTATCTTTAAATTGTCAAAAATGAGCACATTTTATGATACTCACTATCTGTTATTTATATATGGCTGTGCGGCGGTGCCCTGGATTCCCAGTCTTGCCCCCTTTATTTTTCCTAAAGTCGCTCTCTAAGCACCAAGCTCTCGGTCTTCACTCTTCAGTACAATTTTCATCTTCACAGACTTGACTAGTCTACGTGTAGAGTAAATGAAAATTTTATGTTTCTAAACCATAAAATAGCCGTTGAGTGCTACCAGAAAGTCTTATGGAAGCATGAACAAAACAACCAACGGCCTCATGTTCTTGCTCCTCTTCGGGGAGATGGAGGGTTTAAAACTGTTCCGGGAGATCGACAGTTTGAACCTTGTTAAAGGTAAGGTAGGTGGGTGGGCGGGAAGGGGGTGGATGAGTGTGTCCAATCTACTATATATATATATATATATATCTATTATACGAGAACATGATATTCAAACCCGAGTCCAAAGCTAATTCTCACCATCCAAAACCTCTCTTTTATAACCACTCCTGTAGGCTGTACGGATCCTGTTTTACAGAAAATTCTATACATACCCTAATACGAATATAAAATGTGTGTGTGACATAGAAATGGTGTGTAAATCGCGAGACAGTATACAATGGGATGGAGAATTTAAAAGGAATTTGATCTACATTTGAGTTCTGATATCAACGCTAAAGTGCTTGGTTACTCGCCATGGTAAGGTGGATTTATATCTAATATGCAGCTCGGTTGAACTTAGAAATCTAGACACAATTTTACTTTTTAGCATTGGTTTACCAAAAAAAATTGTAAACACTTTTCTATGGATCCCTGGTAATCTTAAAAAATCAGTAAAAAATTCAGGCTTGGGAATTTTCAAACTCTGACACACACTAATCTAGCATGCAAAATATGACCCGATACTCTAATGGGTTATGTTTAGTATGTGTGATTCGCGAGTAAAAAGAGTTTGGCGTGACGTAACTCTAAAAAATTATATATTTGATCAGTCCTACAAATGCTCCTTCTGCTTTTTTTCCCCAATTTTGTAACGGCAATTTGCATTGTTCCTGTCGAAATGTGCTTCGATGTTGATATGACTTAAAAATTAGCTGCTACACTGGAGAACCTCAAGTTTGGCCTGTGCTAAAAACTTGAAACAATGAAGTGAGCTACTTGATTAACTTTTACAAAAGTGTCCATCTTATATTTTTTATCATTAATTCTTTCCTTGTGTAGCCAATGACTTTTATATTGGTTTTTTATAATGACTTGTTTTTATTACACATTTACTTATTGTTATTTGTTGGTGGGTGATTGAGGAAAGGCATTAACACATGATAATTTTAATTTAAAGTGATATCTTAAAACAGATATCTGTGGCAATATTTAGTCAATAAAATTTGAGTATTAGCTTGTTAACATTTGGTCAATAGTGACATTTGTATTCAAAGGAGGCGGTAAAGCTTGTTTTAAGAATTGTAAGGTGATGGATCTCTGTTAATTGCATGGGATGGCCATTGGAAAATTTTAAAAGATTAATGAATTGTAGTGTCTGAATAGTGTTTGATTTAGAGCATCTCTCATGAGAGAAACCCTTAGTTAAAAAAATTTACGTGACATATATTATAAATAATATATATAAATTTTGAAACTCCAACCCTTCAAAATCCAGATATTATAGATAATATGTATAAATTTTGAAACTCCAACCTTTCAAAACCGTAGTTAAAATTATAGTCAACCTTCTTATATTGGCTAAATTTGTCGAACCTCTCAAGAACTGTAACAAAACTGTACATATAAATTTAATCATTATAACTAATCTCATTGGAGTATATTACTTTACAGATTCCATAAATTTTAGCCGATCATTATTTTATATTATTTTAACCAACCATCTTAACCAACACCGTTGAAGATACTCTTAATCTTGCGTCAGAATGACCAACTTCGTGAAGTTTAATATTTGTTTTGATTTGGAAGTGATGGGTTTTCTTGTATTTATTGTATGACAATAAGAAATTAAGGCGCTTTTCTTGTTAGTACACAAGTAATAAGATACTATAAGAAGTTCATTTGCATGAAATTCTTTTTCAGTAGTTGCAACTGTCTATGCTACAGTTTTGAAGTATTGAAAGTAGATTACATATAATGGTGGTGATAAATGTCATAGATTTTGAAGTATTGAAAGTAGATTACATTTGCTTCGATATGTAAATAAGCTACCTACCATTTTCTAAAACCAAAATGGCCTTTTCACTTGCGATATTTTCAAATCATATTCTTTGACCGGTGAAGAAAGGTAACATATTATACTACTTGTCAGGATTTTTCACGATACTGCTTGAAAGACCTGTGCACATTATCTTTTATGTTACATTTTGATTGTATGACAGTCTGATTTGGTTAAAATTATGTATCGTATAATTTCCTAACGAAAAACATATATTATATCTATAAATTATGGGCATGACCACTCAACACAACACAAAAAAACAGTTACGGTAATATTATAATAACACTAGCTATTTAATGATTGATTTTTAGAGTCGTAATTAAATGGACACTAATAGAGTAATTCAATCTTGTCAAATACTAGACCGTTTGAAATGATGAAGTTCTTACTATTTCAATGGCTTCAACTCTTAGCTCAAATTCATATATTCTTGCCACAATACCCCATTCAAGAATCACCCTTAAAATTCAAATTTTACTGCATTATCAATCAAGAATGCTGGAAATTTTAGGGTGATTAAGGCTAAGGCTGTGAGTGAGGATCAAGAACACCTGTTGAACCAATTCCAGTTTGAGTTTGGCAAGTTACCTGATGTAAAATCTTTAATACCAGTTGTTAAGAATCCATCTTCAGGCCTGTCATTGGGACAAAGAAGTGAAGACCCTGGAACCGTTTTTGTTGCTGGTTGGTCAAGCTGGAATTCGTATAGAACACTTAAGCTGCTGTGGTTTTAATGTTAGAGCTGGGTATTGGATCTTGGTGCTGCTCAGGAGCTTGCTCAACTGGCTGCAAAGTACAGGGTTACTTCTTGATTGAAACTAATTTTTATAAGCAGAAGTGATTCATTTTTACTCATTATTTTCGCATATATTGTATAACATTACAGATAATCTCTGCGGAGGAATCTAAGCGCCTCTATGTTGTTGAATCCACATTTGAAGATGCAGAATCGGTTGCAGAGGCAATAGGCAATGCTAGTAAAGTTGTTGTTTCAGTTGGTCCGGCTGAGAATGGTGCCACCACAGCTGTGACAGCATCAGATGCATTATAAGTGATTAAAGCTGCTGATTTGACAGGGGTTGGCCACGTGTCAATAGTATATGATGGATCCTGTTATAGGGTTGTGCAGTAACACTCGCACCCCGCCCCGTACGGCACACTCCATGCGCCTCAAGCGCGCAGGAGATCAGCCTTACACCTCGAGACAACAATGACTGGTTTCGCCCTGCCTTGGACTCATCAGGGAAGCGGCTCTAGCTCCCGACCAGCCCTGCGCACTGACTATCATAAGCCTATGACAGTCCTCACAGGTACTCGCACTTGAGTACAAGCATGCCTCTCCTTCAACATTAAGCACTAACCAGTCAATGTCCCCTTTAACAAAAATGACCCCGTTACAAACTTCCCCCCATTAAACTGGTGCACGCCCTTGTGCACATCAGGAACAACACCGTGATTACACCAAAGTGAGTAACACACTCCCCCACTTCCTCCATGTGAGGTTCCCTACCTACTTGTTTTCTTAAGCGTTTGCAGAAACTCGTGGCATACATCAACCGATGTGGAGGTTTGTCTTGACCGTTCCGAATCTAGCCTTGGATCAACAACCCTTCGCTTCTTTCGGTCAGGCTCTGATACCAATTGTTACAGGGTTGTGCAGTAACACTCGCACCCCGCCCCGTACAGCACACTCCATGCGCCTCAAGCGCGCAGGAGGTGAGCCTTACACCTCGAGACAACAATGACTGGTTTCGCCCTACCTTGGGCTCATCAGGGAAGTGGCTCTAGCTCCCGACCAGCCCTGCGTACTCACTATCATAAGCCTATGACAGTCCTCGCAGGCACTCGCCCTTGAGTACAAGCATGCCTCCCCTTCAACATTAAGCACTAACCAGCCAATGTCCCCTTTAACAAAAATGACCCCGTTACAGATCCTTTGTATTGACAAACAATGTACTTGAAGGTATCTCAACGTTTTTTAACAATTTGTTCTCAAGACCACAGTCTTTGACAATAGCAGAGTTCATCCAAGGGTTAGTTATTAAACAGATATTAGCTACGCCCTTATAAAAGTGACATTGATTTAGGATTTTTTGCTTGAAAGTTCATATAACGTTGTTGCCTCAGTTGAAGGATGTGAAACGAGTACAAACAACTACAAAGTAATATCATGTATTAGAGATAATGTTCTTTCATCATCAATTATCTTACAACTATTAGTTTAGTAATAATGTCATCATATATAATCTTCAATTTCTTATGATTATGGTCTTGATATAGGTAACCAAGTCCCAAATTGCATCCTTGGTGTTTGATGTTTTTTCAAATACAGTGGTTGCAGAGAATAAGGTACGTTTTATTTAATAGGTTGTTCTTTGCTCATTTTTGTTGTTACAAGTGGATTACATAAAAAATTTGCTCCTAAAGATTGTGTATGTTGTAATTAAGCTTCCTCATGTTTATATTCTATCGGTCTGATAATATATAAACATAACCCGCCTATAATTTAAAGTAAAGAGTACAGCGTGAGTAAAGCTAATATTCTGGCTCAGGTTGTGGAAGTTTATGCAGATCCTGCAGCACCATTTAGGTCGGTTGATGAGCTTTTCAGGTAATTGGATATGTTCATTTTTCTTTCGTAACATCTATGTGTATGCCAACTGTTGAACTGAAGACGTAACTATAAATCATCTACGGATTCCTTTCGCTATGAAGTTATGATTTCAATTTGTAGCCTGATTTCTGAAGATGGTTGAAGAAAAGCATATGCAGAAAAAATTGCAAAGGCCAAGGTTGAGGAACTAATGAGAAAGCACAAGAAACAGATGCGGCAGCGAAAAAGCTTGAAGAAGAGGTAACATTTCTAGAATCGCAGGATGCACAAACTGATAATCTTGCTGATAAAGCCCAAGAGAAAGCATCAACTTCAGTCGAAACCCTCATGGCTAAAGCAAAGGAAACGAGTTCACAACTTTCAACCGCAGTTCGGAATGTTAGCGAGGAGCCGAAAGTGCAGATTGCAACATTTTGAGGAGAAGTTAGGGCTTAGAAATTGTCTGCGAAGAAGGCAGTAGTAAAAAAGTCTCCTGTCTAAAAAGGGAAAGAGGTCCTGAAGCCAAAGGCTAAACAAACGGAGTCTAAGGTTGAGATAAGGAATTTTTCTAATGGCCCTTTAGAGCAGAAGACCATGTACGTCGATGGCTCGATGATGACGGAAGAAAGAGAAGGCAAGCAATATACCATTCACTAATTATAATGCATAAAGTAAAATAAACAGAAAATTATGTATAAATTATACAATTTAATAAATTTTATAGTCTAAATTAATATATAATTCGAATATAAGCCTATTTCATGCAAGAAGCCTGCAGTAGTTGCAGTTGTACATAAAATTCTACCTTAGAGGAACCTGGGATTAGATTAGCCACTTGCTTGCAAACTACTGTACATCGTTATGATTTTTAAAAGTTTAGTATGCTTTTGGGTTTAGACACTTGGTCCTGTTATGTGTAATTGTTGTTGATGATGTTATTTCAACAGCTAACATGAATCGTAGTCATCTAAAGAATTATTTCTGTATCATTGTACTCTGAAATCTATTTAGGAATTCACAGAACAAGTATTATCTCACCTTTCACTGTGGTTTCAGGTACATATAATTGAGGGATAAAAGGTTCATTTTCCAAAATACCAGATAAAGTAGGTTGACTGTTTTTATAAACAACATCATTTTTTTTTCCAAAGATTGTAATGTTCTTTATTAAATGTGGGTATTTTATACTGCTTACTTTTTGTGCACTCATCTTGAATCTTTTCAGGTTAGATATGTTAAATCTGCCACTCTGATACGAGTTGTTTGTTAAGATAAGTGTTACAGAAGGGGGGGTTGAATGTAACTTAATTAATTATGAACAATTCTCGCTAATAATAAACAAGAATGATAATTAACAAGTAAAAGATGTAAACAAACTAAGCAGATAAAATGACACAGTGTTTAAACTTTAAAAATTAATTTTATTAATTTTTGTTTTACTACAACTGTTTGAAAAATAATTTCAGCTTCGATAGATACAATAACAATGAGTTTACTAATGTTTTTATACTTGAGAAATTATAGCTCAATTGCATTAGAGAAAATACTTGTGAGATATGTGTATTTATACTAAAACACATATCCCACTTACAAGTGTACTTTCCCTTGTTTCTAGAACAAAACTTGAAATAGAAATTTTGCTTTTTCTATTCAAATTTATCTTCATTCCATTTATAGATAAAGCAGTTCTGAGATATGCAGAAATCCTTGACTCTTTGAGCATGTTTTACCTTTTGCTTGTATTCTCTCAAGTTGCAGTATTAGACTTGACAGACCAGATAGAAATGTCCAAATCATTCTTTGTATTTTCACTATCTAGTCTGATACCTGAAACAGACTGTCAGCTTCACTAAAAGTTTACTGTCAATTTTTAGCTTCTCTTTGGTGACAGTATTTTCGGTTCCGCATACTTTACTGTCAAGTTTGATAGTTTTCTAAAACATAATGTCTCCAAAGCTGCTATCAACTATCCCATCAATATTGCTGTCAATTACTCCGCCAAAATTGCTGTCAGTAAAATTTGTTGTCTTCAAATCTTCATTCTCCGTCAAGTTTATTAGTAATAGAATATTTATTGTTAGTAATACTTGCTGCCTTCAAATCTTCATTCTCCACCAAGTTTCCTGTAAATGGAATAGTTGACGTCGTCTGTTTCAATTGTGATGTCACTTGTAATGTACTGTCATAGGCCTGAGTACTTGAAATGTTACTGTCTGAGCTTTGAATCATGTTGTGCATGAACATTTAGTGAACTTTTACTACTTGACTCATTTTTATTCCTTTTATATAAGACAATAGCTTTCAAATGTATTGTCACCTAACTATTCCTCTTCAAATGTACTGTCTATAAGTGACTCTTAACTATACTGTCAATATACATATGACAGTATATTTTACTTAATTTAATTAAACTTAAATTTAAGTACATTAGTTGATTACACCACAATCCCTAATAAAGGATGGTGAAAGAATGCATTTGTTTCTTAAAAAAAATTGTAGTTTGATATTTCTAAATGCTTCATGTGTAAATTTTAAGTTCATTATGATTTTGTGAATGAGAATGTTACTAGTTTTTATGTGAATGTTATCTTTTTTTTAAACAATATTTTTTAATTATATATATATATATATATATATAATCCGTTTAATGTTCCGCTTTTAAAACCTCTTAAACGTCCGCTTTAACGCTTAAACATTAGAATGTCATCTCACGGCTTAGGTCCGATTTACGCATTTCATAAAACTGTATATGTGTAATGTTAAGTCTCGCTTTTATGACGACGACAAAAAATATCATTAAACAACTACTCTCAACGAGAATTATCGGGATTGACTATGTAAAGTCAAATGATAATGTTGTAGATCCACTAACCAAATGGTTAAACCGAGATATGGTTGTAAAATCATCGAGAGAGATGTGCCTTAGCCTTTTGCTTAACGGCGTCATGGTGGATACCCAACCATTGCTGACTGGTGGTCCCAAAAATTTGGTTCAATGGGCCAACTAAATCATGATGACCAAATCACTATAGGGGTAACCCCTGGTCCGTTTGAATGCATGGAATTTAGTTGAGTAAATGTGGGTTTTATATATATATATATATATATATATATATATATATAGAGAGAGAGAGAGAGAGAGAGAGAGAGAGAGAGATTAGGAAAATTTGTTAAGGTAGTAATTGATTTGAGTGTATTATATTGACTACTTAATTACATACTTTTCTAATTTATAAACAAAGTAAAATAAATGGCAGGTAAAATAATAAATGAATAAATGTATTTGTTTACATGTATTTATTGTGATATTAAGAAAAATATCCCGAGATTAACCTTAGAATCCTTATTATATATATATATATATATATTCATATTCGGATCAGATTCTTATTAAATCATACATTACTTATATTCATATTTCTTGGATCAGATTTTTCACATCGAATTTTTATTGAATTAAATTTTTATCGAATCAAATTAATTTTAAATAATTCATATCCGGTTATAAGGTCTCAGATTGGATTAGATCTCCAATTTATTGACAGCGTAATATCCTTTTAGTAAACAAAAATTGCGAGAAATAAATTTAATATATATATTTAGTTTTTATTTAATTTAATAACTTTTCAAATATATAAAATATAAGTTTTAAAATTTAAAAGAGAGGTGCATATCATAGTACACGATATTAAATTAAATATTTTTATTTTATTTTTAATAACAAATATTGATAATATATATACAAAAACAACTCAAATAGATATAAATATTTACAATTTTTATATAATATAATAAATTAATCTAACTAATTGCTCAATAATAGTTTAAATAAAATAAATTCATTCAGTCAATCAGTCATGATATTAAGTTAATTTTATATTATTCAAATATAGTTTTTAGTTTCAAACTCATACTGCTCAGCCAATATATAATTTCGACCGAAATGATGATATGTTTTAGAATTTAAATTTCATTGAAATTTGGATATAATAAAATTATATATTTAAACAATTATAATTTTTTATCTAAAATTTAAAATATTCAAATATTAATATAAATTTAAAAATTTGAAATAATAATTTAATTCATATTTTCAAATATAATCTAAATTATTTATTGAAAACTTGACCAAAAAATAAATTAATTATTAAAATAATTAACATGTTATGGTTAAAAATTACTATTCCCTGTTTGGCTATCAGGACATAAAATGAAATGTAAAACCCCTAAAACCCTACTTCTAGACCCTTCTCTTCCTCCTCTACTCTCCAAATATATAGCCCTGCGTTGCTAACTTATCTCCCACTTCAACCATAAAAAATTTGTGTTTCTTATACCTCCACACAGTTCTCAATTAGCTTCTGATTATTCTTCAGTAATCAAAGACAGTCATGTATAGATTTGCTGCAAATCTTGCCTCTAAAGCACGGTACATTAACCTCATATACATATAGTTATATTCTTACACATACAATTGATTTGTTTCATTGTTTTTGTTTTAAAGATTTGATCTTTATTCTAATTAGAGCCAGCCCATTAATTTATTTTAGTTTGTTTCAATTTCTGTGTGTCAAAGTTTTGATCTTTATTTTAAATTGAACAAACCCATTTACTCATTTGAATTTACAACTGAATTGTATTGAAGTTTTGATTTTGAATGAATTTAGTTTTAAAGTTTCGATCTTTATTCTAATATGAGAAAACCCATCTGTAATACTTGTGCAGGATTGCTACAAAGAGCACCCAACAGGTAGTTTTAGTGGATCTTGATTCTAAGCATTAGTAAATTCAGTTGTGAATTGGTTTCATTTTTTCAAAGTTTCAATTTTTAATATTTGTGGTTTGTTATTTGCTTGTAAAGATTGGGAGTAGGTTAAATTTGAGCAGAAATTATGCAGCTAAGGATATTAGATTTGGGATTGAAGCCCGGGCTTTGATGCTTAAAGGTGTTGAAGAGCTTGCTGATGCAGTTAAAGTAACCATGGGTCCGAAGGTATCCACACTGTCTATATTTGTTGTTTTCTCTTTCTTGGTCCGATTTATGTTTCTTTCTTACACATGGACCTATATGTATATCTATCTGTTTATTGAATTAGCCAGTTTTACTTTATTGCTGAAAGAATATGTACAATGCATTTTGACTGTTTTCTTATTTGTAATTAAACACACCCCTTTGTTTTTTGTGATCAATGTATCATATCGGGAACAAAGTGGGTGTTTAGTTTCTTGTTCCAGTTATTAACTTGTTTTCTTATAGTGTAGAGTTGCTAAACTGGATTTGTTATCTAGTAACTGTGATTCAGAATTTTAGCTGGTCAGAAATTTAATAATTGTGATTAGTTTTTTTCTAAAATGTCTTAGCTCAGTTTCTGCAAAAGAATTTCCTTTTGTTATAGAGGTTATTATAATATTGAGATAATAAATGCTAAAAAGCTACAAATTTTTGTTTAACTATGAAGGGGCGTACTGTTGTTATTGAACAATCATACGGGGCGCCGAAAGTTACAAAAGATGGGGTAACTGTTGCTAAGAGCATCGAGTTCAAGGACAAAGTGAAGAACATAGGGGCAAGCCTTGTCAAACAGGTTGCAAACGCCACCAATGATGTTGCTGGTGACGGTAAAGTCTTACTTTATCTATGTGTCCTTATGTAATTACCAGGGTATTTTTCATTTCTGTAAGAAACAGACAATATTGGAATAGTGTTCTTAGTACTTCTTACAAATAATGACAATTTTTATATTCTTATCATATATTAGTGTGTAATCGTGTTGAGGGATTGCCCTCTGTATAACATGTACCTGTTTTAGAAATTATGCCCCCTAACAAATGGTTATGTTACCTGTTTCACTTTCTTTCTTCTTGTTTTTTGCATATGCTTCAGGTCATACAATTTACCATTCTTTATATGATATTTCAGGAACTACTTGTGCCACTGTCCTTACCCGTGCAATATTTACCGAAGGATGCAAGTCGGTTGCAGCTGGTATGAATGCCATGGACCTCAGACGTGGTATTACTATGGCTGTAGATGCTGTGGTAACAAATTTGAAAAGTAGAGCACGGATGATAAGCACATCTGAAGAAATAGCACAGGTTTGTTTTTACTGTTTAGTATTCTTTATTTATTATAATGGTATAGTATCTACTATTTAGTGTTATACATTATGGACTGACCTGTATTTTAAAAGGTTGGAACAATATCTGCAAATGGAGAAAGAGAGATTGGTGAGTTAATCGCAAAGGCAATGGAGAAAGTTGGCAAGGAGGGAGTAATAACAATCCAGGTAAGTTGATAATGTTAATGCAACACTATTAGTTATACAGTCAATTAGGCTAAGCTTCTTTTGCTTCTGTAGTACTGTATGGATATTGTTTGCAATTTGGTAATCTTAATACACGTTTTGTAGTGAGCAGAAAGTGTTTGTGGCCTTGGCCTAATAAATGATATTTAGATGTAATTGTGTACTAATGTGTAAATGTAAGAAAATGAGTGCTTAAAACAAACAGACTTGATGATATGTTAAGTGCAGATGTTATATGAATGATTTATTAATTTCACTGTTAAAATTCAGATTTCCGTAAGAATGTTTGTATGAATCTAGCTAAGAATGTTTCTGTAAGAATGCCTGCTATAAATTATGTCGTAAAAACCTTCCTTGTTGATCATTCAAAGAAATTTGGAACATGTGGAAGCAATTATATGTCATATAGCGTTTCAATTTTACATTAACATGTATTTTACTTCTTTAAGTACGCAACATTCTACAATCACCAAATATTAGCTGAGAAATCTAATGTTATTATCCTTGTTTAATGATTCATACTTCTAAAATGTGGTTTGACATTCTTTAAAACTGATTCAGGATGGAAAAACATTGTATAATGAATTAGAAGTTGTTGAAGGAATGAAGCTTGACAGGGGTTACATATCCCCTTATTTCATTACAAATCAGAAGAATCAGAAATGCGTAAGTCATGCTTACTTTTATAGTAAAGTATCTTGAGATGTTTCTCGGCTGTAGTAATTGGCAGAAGACTCAGATCTGCTTGCTTGAATTATTTTCTTAAAGTTTTTTTGTAGTATTTACTTAAATTTACAGATCTAATAATTTTCTACAGGAGTTAGACGACCCTCTAATTTTAATTCATGAGAAGAAAATCTCTAGCATAAATGCAGTGGTGAAAGTGTTAGAGGTGGCATTAAAGGTAAAATATCTCAGGCTTGTCCGTTTTCTTGTATTTGTGAACTCTTGTAGTCTTGGTTATACATCTTAGTTACTGAATTAAGTATTTTTCAGAAACAAAGGTCTCTTTTGATAGTTGCTGAAGATGTTGATAGTGAAGCACTTGCAACGTTGATTCTCAATAAACTACGTGCCGGAATAAAGGTTCCTCCTTTTTACATTTGCTGCAGTTTTTTCTTAAAATTCTCTTTTATGTGAAGTTAATATATGTGTGTTTGTGTGTGTGTGTGTGTCTGTGTCTGTGTGTATGTATATGTGTATATATAACATGGTGAGACTTGGCCCTTTTCTTTTCAGGTATGCGCGATCAAAGCTCCTGGGTTCGGTGAAAACAGAAAGGCTAATCTCCAGGATCTAGCTGTTCTTACTGGAGGCCAAGTAAGTTTTTATGCTGAATCTTTTTTTAGTATACATAACGATTCTTAAGTGCTTTAAAACCATCAGCTAATTGATGTACCTCTGGTTTATAGGTTATTACTGAAGAACTTGGTATGAACCTTGACAATGTAGAGTTGGATATGTTTGGCTCGTGCAAAAAGGTACATACTTTATGTACTAAGTTGTCCATATCAGATTACTTGTTGTCATGTTTACCTACACTGTAGTGTCAGTAACATGTAGTTTTTATTTATAAAGTGAATGTTGATTATGTTTTGGTGGTATTACAATACAACACTATCATATGTACAGAACCTTTTAATTAAAAGAGTAGCATCTTTGATTTTCTATTATAGTCTAGTTACGGTTAACTAAGATGGTCGTTTCATTTAGATCACTATATCGAAGGATGACACTGTTGTTCTTGATGGGGCTGGTGAGAAAAAGGCTATAGAAGAAAGGTGTGAACAGGTTAGTGTACTCTTTGACATCTAGCCTCAAACTCTGAGCTAATATTGCAGCAGCATTTTTACATTTTTCTAGTGCTAATTTTTTGTTTTTTCAATAGATAAGATCATCAATCGAATTGAGTACCTCTGATTATGATAAGGAAAAATTTCAAGAAAGATTAGCCAAGCTTTCTGGTGGTGTTGCCGTACTAAAGGTCTGCCTCGATTCTGAATATTTGCTTTTGCTCATTGAAGTCTAATCATAGTACTGTAGAAGTAACTTGTACTATTCAAGATTTAAGATTAGATATAGAATCTTGGTGATAATTAATACTGACTGAGTTACTTAATAGAGATATAGGCTTTATATTTATGTCTAAATTTTCTTTTCTTGTAGATTGGAGGAGCTAGTGAGACTGAAGTAGGTGAAAAGAAGGATAGGGTCACAGATGCACTGAATGCCACCAAGGCTGCTGTAGAAGAAGGGATTGTGCCAGGTAGTAAATTACTTGTTTTTGTTATCATTAGTATTGTTGACATTTGACAAACATGTACATATACTGAATCTATTTTCTATGTAGGTGGTGGGGTTGCTCTTCTCTATGCAGCCAGAGAATTAGAAAAGTTGGCGACAGCCAACTTTGATCAGAAAATTGGCGTGCAAATTATTCAGAATGCCCTAAAGGTCTATCTATATTACATTTACACCAATCTAGAATTACCTTAACAATATTTTGATCATGTCCACCTAGTTGGCTCGCATAAAATTCACTTATATTAGTTATGATTAACATTTATTTTCGTTGGTCTCTGTTCTAGTTATTAAATCATGATATAACCTTGTATTCACAGACACCAGTACACACCATCGCCTCTAATGCTGGAGTAGAAGGGGCTGTTGTTGTTGGCAAGCTGTTGGAGCAGGACGACCCTGATCTAGGATATGATGCAGCCAAAGGTCAGTACATATGTGGGTTTTGTTGGTTTTCCTTGATGAGTTCCTCTTTACATCTTGATTATAATCTATGAAAAACAGGTGCTTATGTTGACATGGTCAAAGCTGGAATTATTGACCCATTGAAAGTGATTAGAACAGCATTGGTTGATGCAGCAAGGTAAAAAATAGGCGAACTTACTTTTTCTTTTTTTGTTTTTGCGAAGGCGAACTTACTTTTTAATTGTTCTTATATCGTACATTCATCTAACTAATTGTATACGCACACATATATGTATGCAGTGTATCTTCTTTGATGACAACCACAGAGGCTATAGTCGTTGAACTTCCCAAGGACGAGAAAGACGTACCTTTGGGTGGAGGCATGGGCGGTATGGGAGGCATGGACTATTGATAGCTATATTGGCTATAACAAGTCCGACGTATATTACAATTGAATACAAGGGTTTTAGCCCATTAGGTTAGGATAGTTATATGTAGGGGCAAAAACACCCCACATGTAATGATCATGCCAGGGAAGAGATTGATAGTTTTGGAATTTGTAGTGTTTCTTAACTATCTGAGGATGTTTTTTCGAGGATTTGATGGCACTTTTATTGTGTTCTTGTATGCTCCTCGGGCAATTTTTAAGAATACAATTCTCCGGCCTTGTTTGTAACATTATTAATAAATAATATGGTTTGTTTACAACCCAGTAGGGTTTGTCAGGCAAATGATTTTTTTTATGGCTAGAGTCAGAAATACACCTCTGTTGCCGCTAATTTCTTCAAGCTGATTAAAAAAAAATGTGCCATCTACAACATGTTTAATGAATTGTCTCTTCTGAATTAAGAATAGGCAACAGATTTTGCCCTTAACGTTCCCCTTGACTGAATGCAATGGAGTTGCTATGTCATGTGTAGATTTGATATAAATTATTTGCCAGAAGCTTGAATACAATCCCTCTAAATCTAAATTCTATTCAATTTTAACTTTAAATGTGCCAAGTTATAATTAAGGAGTATTTATATCTGATTAGTATTCTATGCTTGAACCCAAGTGCCCTAGCAAGCCATTTGTAGAAGTAGCCTATTTCTTCCAACAAACCAGATGTAAATAGTCACCAAGAGGGTTCAAAGAAGCTCTCGTCTATCTTTGAGGAGGGTTTTATAAACAAAAAGAAAGAAAAGAAACTTGCCCTTGCACAAATAACATTCAACATCATTTCCCTTCTGCATTTCTGCACAAATACATAATAAGGCTTCCCGCTTCCCCTTATCTGTGTTTCTAAAACAATGCAACTATATATAAGGCTGCATAACTTGCCAGATAATTAGATATTATAATCACTTTTGCAACCATCTATCATCAAAACAATAACAATAATACTAAATCTGAGTGTGCAGTATTAACAAAGTTGGACTTGCAGAAACAACATTCAAGAACGTTTCCCTTTGCACTTCTGCATTACCACACCGGACCGAGCAATGCACTTCCCGTTCGTTTGTTCATTCAAAACAATGCAACCAAAAATAAAGCAATCTACACTTACTACTTGTCAGATAATTAGGTAATGTAAAACATCCTCAACTGCTTAGATCTATTTACTGCGTGAGACAATGTATTAGTACCAGAACCAACGATCTTTGAGGTCGTTCATCTTCCTACATGGAAAGCAAAACACAGTAAACCAGAAAAAGATACACGTTATACTGTGGCATTTGATGAGCAATAATAATTTATCTAAAGTTCTGAATAACAATGATAGACTTTTTAGATGTGCATTACAATTTTGCGTATATAGATAGAAAGACACCTTCAATACATATACCTTGTTTCAATGGCTTTCGAATATATGGAACTTGCTTCTTCCATTACTTTTGCTTTAGCCAGATTCTTAACTCTCTTCTTTCCAGAGGGTTGCGTACAATATAAATCAGTTTTTGATGATGAGAATTTCTCAAGCATTTCATAAAACTTTGGCGCCTCTTGAGGATCATAGCCAGCTGATGCCATTACAAGTAACCCGATGTAATCTGCTTCCCTTTCGTTTCTAATTGCAAGGGAAATTCATATTTGAACATGCTCAACATTATTCATTAATACTTTCATAGGTAGTTCTCAGATTATATATGCTGATTGTGAAAATCATGAAGGCTATGTAAAAAAACAATTGAGCACTTGGCTCCTGTGCTTATGTTACTAGAGCCAGGGAGACGCTCTGTGGCTCAGTGCACTCTCCCCTCGCCATATATGATATGTAATACAAATTATAATCAATACCTTAAATACACAGATACTCCCAACAAAGATGATAATGAAGCAGTATATTTACAGATATCCACTCTTCTTCTCTAGTTATTTAGTCTTTCATAATTATTTTCTAATTCTGGGATCCAAATAGCTTATATGTACATATATTGAGACTTGAGTACTCATTTACCCTGGAGCTGACGACGAGGAGGCAGTATCTTTAGAGATAATTCAGAGAGAAAGAGAGTAAATGGGAAATGGCATAGAGAAAAGGGCACTGCCAACTGAATGGTACACATTAACCACTATCAGTACCATTGACTCAAAACAATTATCACCCAAAACAACCAAGTATCACCGAGCTTGCAACATGCCTAAGAAGTAAGATATACATGAAAATATAAAGATACTCAAATCAATCTGTGTTCCCTATCATGCCACAACAAGATGTTTATGAAGAATAGCCAACCAATGAACACTGGGAGTTCAGGTGGTGGTCATCTCCACAGCCCATACTCGGGGCCAGCCTTTAGATTGATTATATCGGGATGTTGTGAGACCCTAAGACTTAGTATATCAGGACCTTGTGAACCCGAAGACTTGGTATATCAGGACCTTGTGAAACCCAAAAAATGTGGTAAAATTTGAGACACAAACACGGACAAGCACAATTATATTATGGACACACATTGGGACGAAAAAAACATTTGAAAATCTACCTCATGCCCAATGACAGTAGCAATCTCTGCATCTGATTTAATTTGCTTAAGCAAACCAGTGTACACAACAATCTTCCCACCAGGCAGACAATAAGCACAAAAAATAGGCTGATCCACAACTACAAACTCCCAATCTAGTCCTTCCAAATGACCAACACTAACATTTTCATTCTTCATGGCTTTCAAATCACTCTCTAATGTCTTAACCATCTGTTCTCCGATCATCTTAACCCGAACACTATCCGGGTTTTCCTCACAAAGTATCCTTAACTCATCCTTCTTAAAAAAAACTTCTGCAAATGCTTTGTCCCAATATGGTGGCACAATCACAATGTGGGTTCTTTCCGTGTAAGGTATTTTTTCAGTGAACTCGACGTACACTATAATACCACCAGCAATAACAAGAGAACAAGGGTGAATTTAAATGTATGCCAATGCCTTGAAGAAAAATTTCTTGGCTGATGATACATGTAAGTTCTTTGTGGTACATAAAATTTAAAAAGATAGTTTTCCAAGTATTTTTCTATATCATTTTGCACCACCATACTTGTTATAATGTTTTACTATGTGGAGATGTTTTTTGTACCAATATTTTGAATAAATGGGTGGTGATTTGATTTTCGGAGGTAAACAAAGAAGCAAGCTTTTTTAATCTTGTGTACCACATTCTTGATCTTTTAGAAGGAAAAAAAGACTAACAGAGTAAATTTATTGGCAAGGTTTCAAGAAAATCATCAGTACATTGTTATACTATGTATGTGAAGTATGCTTACACCTACTGTATACTCTTGTCTTGCATATTGGGTCACCTTAAACATTGAAAAGCTGCTGTATGAACAAACCGTTTTTTGTCATTTCAGAGTCTACTATCTTCAAATAAAACAGGGGTTTCCTTCAAAAACATCTAATTAGAAATATTAAAACTTATTCTTAAAAATAGGATGTCACCACTCACAACTTGCACAAGTCATTTAGTTATAAAAAAAAAAAAACTTACATAAGTCATAGGAGTTAATTGTGCATTGTACATAATAATTTCAATAATAATGATTAAGGAATTAACTCTCATAATATTTTAATACGTCGCCCTTGTTTATCGCAACTACAAAATAGTGGTGGAACTAGGATCAAAATTTATTAAGGTTCAATTTTTTTTAGTAATAATAAAAATTTATAATATTAAAAAGTACATAAATAATACTCCATTTTTGACGTTTAAATAATTTTTATTTAATATTTTGTAAAAATACGATCTCTAATTTATTTTTTTTACAAAAATACAGTTTTGCAACCAATACAATCCGATAAATTACGAGTAACTTCAATTTTTTACAAAAAAATTTACATTCAGTTACAATTTTTTAATAAAAG
Organism: Oenanthe sinensis; assembly: GCA_028671895.1. NCBI lineage: Eukaryota > Viridiplantae > Streptophyta > Magnoliopsida > Apiales > Apiaceae > Oenanthe > Oenanthe sinensis. Next base: position 26,066,520 of record CM053813.1, on the reverse strand, counting down.
AAAGTTGCATTTGATTATTTTTAATTGCAGATCGTATTTTTGTAAAAAAAATTCAAACGATAGTAAAATCGCAAAAAAAAAATTAAAAAAATAATATTTTTAATAAATACCCTTATAATAATTAATGTTAAGACGTAAACTTGACAAGTAACAAAATTTCTGTGAATAGAATTTTTCAATTTAAAAAAAGTACATAAATGAAACTCACAATTGAAAATGTAAATATAAAATATAATAATTTGTTATGTTATAAATTTTAATTAATAATCTTTGAATCTTTTCTAATTCAATCAATAGTCAAATGGGGCCTTAATTGTCATGCTAGAATTTTAATTCAATTCCATGTTTGTCGTTTATTGGTCTTCGAAAAATATCTATTTTTATTGGTCTTAGAAATATATCTATTTAATCGTAAGATAGGATTTGCAAATAGTACCTTTTATAAATTAAAAGTATTTTTTTTTTGCGATATGAAGAAACTCACTGCAACTTTTAAGATAGGATTGGTAAATGGCAATTTTTGCAAATTAAAAATAATTTTTTTTGGAATATGAAGCAACTCACTGCAATTTCATGTTTGGAGGTAGTAAATATTTTATTGATAACAATAAAATTGAGGCATAAAAGACTCTCAAGTTTTTAAGGAGTCTCAAGACTTTTTTTTTTTCCAACTTAAAGACCTCTTATAAAGAGTATCTTGGATATGTTCTAAAAACTTAAAATATACTATGAGCAAACAAATTACAAGAAGTGAACTCCCGTCACAAACACATATCTAAGTGCAGAGGATCACTGGACTAACAAAGACATATCTAAGTGCAGAGGATCCCTGGACTACACATTTGAACGTTATACAGCAAGTAAATTCTTTATCAAATGAATGTTTCCTCGAACAACAAATAAATTTGATATGGAACCTCTCCCGGAATATCTTTAACATTACTTCCCTTTCCTGCGTTTCTGCAGTCCGGCACAGTCCGAGCAGTACCACTTTCCCTTGGGTTTTTCTTTGAGACCAACACAGCCAAAATGAAACCATTCTATCTTGCACTGATAAACATATCAAAAAAAAGCAGTTGCGTGAGTGTAAGTACGTCATCCACCTCTGGTTGTGTCTAATTTTCTGAATGATTGAACGCTAGAAAAGCAAATGCAATACTTACATCAGTGTCGTCACATGCCACCATGTCACCATAGCTCACTTGGTTACAGAGACAATATGTGGGTTCATTTGGATCCACCGGTAGATCTAGATCCATGCTTGTTGGGTTTGCAGCTACTGCTGGTGCTGCTGATGCGACCGCTGCTGCAGCAAGGCGTGTCCTGCAAAAAAATATATTGACCATCCAACACCATCAGGAATGAGGAAACAATACAATAGAGGGAGTGGACACTACTTATTCATTTTAAGTATCAAACAAGAAGTTATAGACTGCGAAGCAAAATATAGAAATACAATATTATCCAGAAAAACAGCAAAAGCAACACTCATGTAGTCAACAAGTCTATGTTAATGTTCATTTACTAGGGTTTTGCTTTGTTAACTGGACTGAAATGAGCCAGGAGCAAAGTAAAACTTTAGGCTACTTTTTTTTTCTTGAATATTTAGGCTTATAGCCTTACAAATTAGTATCTACTCTAAGAAATCTCGGGGTGAGCCAGAGTCGAACCCTGGACCTGGGACGACAGAGGATAAACCCTTACCACTTAGGTTATCCAATAGTGCTCAAAACTTTAGGCTACTTTGTTAAACATTAATGCATGATATCTATTCCATCAATTATTCAAGAACACATATATAAATGTGCTTTCTTTCCTTTCAATTAACAATTTAATGTACATCTGTTCCTACCACTCATCCTTCACAGATAGTAACCATCTATTAATACATAATCTATCATTTTCTTCAATCTCACATTCTCTCACGTGCTACATTATTCTTTACCAAATCTAACTTTATTTACATTATTTCATCAACCAAAGACAACATAAGATTTGTGTATCAATAGCGTGGGTAGAAAACTAGCAATCTATTTCAGTTTTAATCTATATGCGTTCGACAATTGTATGACCAGTAAAATCCCAGAGTTCCAAAGCTAAATTACTAATTTAAAACCTTTGCCAGATAGTCACATAAGATTCTAATTAGTGTCCCATCGCACATGGGAGTCAAATTAGTGTTCCCTCCAAATAATATCAATATCTCTCTAGGAGGACCTTTATTTCATTTCACTAAAGACGGTCACTCTTGTCGATTCAAATATTCCCCAAATATTAGCAGAAGAATTTATTTTACAATTGAACCGCTCTCTCTCTCTCACACACACACACACACACACATATAATTTGAAGTAACTTGAGTAAATGGAGAAGTACCTAAAGATAACTGAACAATAATCATAAAAGTAACAAGTATAACTAGCAGAAGAAAGTTATGAAGTAATAAAAAAATTATTTTAGAGAGAATAGTGACAGGCGATTACTTCTTGCGACCTCCTCTACCACTATCACTTCTTCCAGGTTTTGCAGTGCCATCACTGTTTGAGGGATGTGATCCAGCTGCAGCACTGATATCTCTCTCTGCCCAATTCAGATTAGAATCAGAATAATCCCAGAAACAAGAACGGTGGTTCTATGGATCAGAACTATAGATAACTCTAGCCAAGTATTACCCAGACCAAATTGTTCAACGTAGAATGAAGAGTTGCAGACTTATAACATTACCACGTTGAAGATCTTCATTTAACTTTTTCATTTGCTGATCAAGTTGTTGAATATGAGAATCTACCTGTTCATAGATAACATAAAAACCAGATTAGAAGGATTAAGTTGCTATATAATTTCAGATCTGATCCCAGATACATCAGTTCCAAGCTGCTCAAACATCAACATGAGCTTAAGTAGCATATTTTGAAATGTAAAGCACTAAAGCATTTCAACTTACACCTCGAAATTCAAAATGTCTGACAATCTCATCACATCAATAAATAAAATCTTCAAATTTTTGGGAGAACAAAAACATATTGTCATATACATACCCTCTATGAATTGAGCAACTTCCAAGTAAAATACAATGGCCAGTGACATTTTCACAAGTGCTCAACATACATTTTAATAAGCTATATGAAGATATACAATTGAATATGTGCCGTCTAGGCGTCTACATCCTTACTGGTGGTGAAGAATACCAAAGAAAACAAGTAAAAAAATTCACAAAGGATTAGATACGGAGTAGTGCCCTGTCTGAATATCTTGTCGTTAGGACACCTATACTGAGCGAGTGATGTGTTCGAGTATTACATCGTGCAAAACTGAAAAGTTGGACTAAAAGAGAGCTTTTATCCTAGAAGATAACCCTCTTCTAGAGGTTGAGGGTTCAAGCCTCGGTGGAGGTTTGTGCTCGTATTTCACCTTTACAAGATGAAAGCTTCCAGCTTTTAGCTTTTCCGTAGATTACAGGGGTTATACCTAGAATATAGCTTTTGGGCTAGGAAACTGTAACAAACACTTCCTTTGTAGCTTTCAAAAGCTAAAATCTAAATTATATTCCAAACAGGTCCTATATAAAACATAGGGGTACACAGAGAATTTTGTTTTGCATGAAGTTGTGGTGAAGTCATATTGTGCAATTATGTTCGAGTATACCACTTTGCATAAGGGCTGAACAGGAATTAATTTGCACGTATGGTCAATTACCCTAAATATAGAATTCCATCCATCTCTAGAAAGTATCAAGGTAAAATGTAATATAATATCAATAGTGGAGCTTAATCAGAAACCAAGGGCCAGATCTTATGATATTTTTTTAATAACATTACTAATGTTTTAGTCAGTTTAATAGAGAAGTAACACATGGGTTGACATAAGCCACTATATCCATCCGGTCCTTAATAACTCTCACTCCGGGTGCGTCAAGCAGATATAATAGGAATACTGTAGAGAATAAGTTTGATTTAAGTATAATATAGCTCAAAGATTCCATGTGAGTGATTCAATTGCTATTGACTTTCCTATGAAAAGATAAGTAAATCTGTATGTGCATGAGCATGAGGCACAAAAAAATACCTCACCCTTTCTTCTCCGTTAGCAGCAAGTAATACTAATACAAATAGAGGAATTCAACATGGACATAATAACGCTAGTGGATATATATTGATCACTGAAAACAAATTATAGACCACTCACCTAAAAATTCTTAATAATGCATTATACATCTAAGATAAAAATCTAAATAATATTAGGAAAACACTAAAACTGCAAGAAGGCGGAAATTGTTGAATGCTTTATATCATAAGTCAAGAAAAAAGTAGTTGAAAAATTTAGCAAAAGAATGAGAGATAGACATATACATACATACATATATATTTATATATATACGGAGAGAGAGAGAGATGTACGATGCACATTTATACCAAATCATATACTTGCACGGCCAATGCAACCTTCTCATCAGCAAGTCTAACAGCATGCTTTTGCTCATCAAGTGCCTCATCTGAGTATTTAGCAGGTGAAGAGTCAGGCATAATAGCACCGGATCTAACTCCTCGCTTATAATTTTCAAGTTCTTGTCCACAACGTTGTTCATTTTGCTGTTGAATCACTGCCAAAAAGACAATAATAACATCTTTAAATATAGAATATAAGAAAGAAGCAACAAATGTATAAGATCAATGTTCATCACCATCAATCTAAACAACTAAACCTAATGAGATATGAGATCAATAAAATGCATATGAAAGGCACACAAGAAAAGGAAGGGAGCACATAAAAAGGCGCTAGCAGGACTTAATAAGAATATAATTCTATCTGCAACAACAGCTCAGTGAGAAAAATTGTCAATATAAAGGCAGTTGAAATCTGGTGAAACAGTGTTTTCCATGTTGCATGATTTTCCCTAGTTACTTAAAATGCTTCTTCTTAATGGCCATAAAGATGTTGAAAAGAGAATGATTCTCTTAAATAAATAAAGAAGATGGAATGATAGAAAATTTCAATGAAAATCGAATAAAATAATAAGATTATTATACATAATAGATTTTCAATATATAGGCTTCATAATTATAAAATTTCCACATAAGGATTTCACTCAAGTTACTATCACGATTGCAAAGCAAGTAACTTTATCTAGAACAACTAACCATGTCATTAGTGAATATTGCCTAGAAACAGGATTCTTTCTCTTATTTCAAGTTGAATCATCAGCAGATGTGGTGCAGAGAATAATAAACTTCTACATGTGAAATTGAAAATAGTTCAATTGATGGTATCAATTTAAAGCATAATGTACCTTGTAAACTGTTATCTAAGTCCCGCAGAATAGCATACTTCCTCTGTATGATATTTGGCAATGATTCCAAATCTGAGTAGGCAAACAGTGATATATTTACAAATCCATGATTCTAGACAGATATAGGACAAGTAGTAATTTTTTATTTATATTTTGTTGGATACTCCAATAATATAACTTAGTGTCATCAGTACCTGTAAAAAACTATTATACTTCAGTAAACATATGATTAAAAAACCAGAAGTAATTTTAAAGCATAAATTAATGACTTAGTATCACAGTTACGTGATTCACTGTAGTTAAATTAACAGTATTACCAATTGCCATAGAAATTCAAGCTAAGCACACCATTAAACAAAAAGTACCACAACTTGAATTTATTACAGTAAACAAAGGAATATAATATAAAAAAATATAAAAGCTTAGCCACTTTAAATAAGAGGTCAGAATATACTTATTTACTTTCACACAAAGGGTAAAGCGGACTCTGATTAAGCTGGTGCCAGTCAGTATTAAAGTGTCCCCTTCAACATTCGGAGCATAAAAAGGAAAAAGTTGTTAACGATATATTTTCAAGTTGTTCAATGCTAGACATTAGTTAATGTGCTGACAGAAAATCATATAAGAATTTTCCGCAAGAAACTTATCTTTTTGTAATAAAATAGTGTACTTGTGTCCAATTGGACTAGTGCAACCAGCTGTTTACTCCCGTGTGCCAATTTATATGTCAACTTTTGTTTTGGCAAAGTGATTAAAGTAAAAATACATAGAGGACATTTAAATCCAAATGACCGGAGAAGTAGATTCAATGCAATTACACGAGTCAAAAATCTTATCTGGTCCCAAAATATATCATTCTTAAATAAGAAAGAATTAGTACTTCAAAATCAACGATAAAAATAAGCTGAACACACGTAATAGATGGTCTAGTACTGCATAATATATATTTGTTTGTTAATATTCTCAAAACGTTTGCATCTACAAATACAACTCAAACAGCTTTGAGTTTATCGATTTATTTAAATTAGAACGATAACCCTACAGCACTCGGAAACAAAAAAATAAAAACCACATTCAAAAAATTTGTAACAAATTGTTAAACTATGTTTCAACTAATTGACAGAGTCATCACCACAGCAATTAGGGCATCGAAATTCTATAAATTCGAATACAAAATGATACAAATTTTAGGAGAAATAAAGCACAATCAACAATACACTATAACACAATTTGAGGTTTGATGTCAGCTAGGGTTGAATAAAACTGTAATTGGTGAGCTATAGATACAAAAACTTATATATATACATATGATAAAGAGATACAGAGGCACTTACTGGCCTGAAATTCTTCGAGAAACGACATTTTACGAAGAAGAATAGAGGTGTTGAAGGTGTAATTGTCCGATTGTTTCTTCCCGCCACGGGAGATTTGGGGATGTAACTATATTTTTTACAATAATTTCAAGCCTAATTTCTTTAAAATAAATATATATTTTTGGAATTTATGTTAACTTGTACCATGTATTTTCTTATTTTACAATATAAATTTATTAAAATGGGAGATAATTATTTAATTAAAATTAATTCTTTTCATGAAATAAATACCATATTTAGAATGATGTATTTTACTCAAATTTTTATAAATTAATAATAATTTTATAAATTACAACAGTATATTTTTAAATTTTATTAACTTTTTTTACATGCAAAATACTGCCCGCATGTTAATGCCAAACTATCCTTAATTATTACACACAATTTAAGAAGATGTATTGATCATATAAAACTTTTTTATATAAACAAAAAATTAAATATATCTTAAATTATCCATGAAAGTTAAATTAAATTTGAGACGGAAAAATAAACCGATAAAACCTAAGACATACCAATTTAGAAAATGAGAAAAACAATCGGTCATTGCATGAACTAACCATTCCCTTTTCCTTCCCCCATGTCCATTTTTTCACTCTTTCACACACACACACACACTCTCTCTCTCTCTCTCCCACAGTCTCTCTCAGAAACATTCCCCCATTCCCACTCCACACCCTCATCGGAAAAGCATGACACTCCAATCACCAACCACCACGTTCCACTACCTCTTCCCCACTCTCCTCTTCTCTCTCCTCTTCCTTCTCTATCTCTCCACCCCCTCTCTCTCTCCCTCTCCCTCCCCCACCCCACCCTCTCTCGACCCTTTTCTCTTCCCCCTCCACCACTCTCCACCCTCCAACCACCGTCTCCTTTTCCTCTCCAACTCTCTCCCCCCTTCCCCACCCTCCATCGCCTACTTCATTTCCGGCTCCAACGGCGATTCGGGTCGGATCTTGAGACTCCTGTTTGCTGTTTATCATCCACGGAACCATTACCTTATTCATCTTGATTTAGGGGCTTCCGAGGCTGATCGCGATGAGATGGCTAGAGTTGTTATGGGGGTTAGAGTTTTTAAGGCTGCCCAGAATGTTAATGTGGTTGGGAAAGCTGATTTTAGTTATGATAAAGGGCCTTCTGCTGTTTCTTCTCTTTTGCACGGTGCTTCGGTTTTGTTGAGGCTTTCCGGCTCTTGGGATTGGTTTGTTAATCTTTCGCCTTCTCATTATCCGCTTGTTACTCAAGATGGTAACTTTTTTGCTTTTAGGACTATTTTTCAAGACTTTTATGATGCTACATTGTGTTTATATTCTATTCTTTATGATGGTAACTTTAGATTACCATGTCATTTTCTTTTGTAAATGGGTGGTTAATGAAATTTTATAAAAGTTATTCATTTTAGGTTATATTTTTGGCTTAATCATGTCATGTCCGATTTCGATGAAGAGTATTTGAATTGAAGTGGTATCTTTTTGTTAGAATCATCATAGGAATTTTTGGTACTATGATCATTAATTGTGCATTCTATCTTGTGACGTGTATGTTAGTGATTTTAGCAAGAATGTGGTATAGCTGTATAATGACTCTTGTGCATTCATTCAATGTCATAGTTTATTGTTGAAGCATAGTGTGTGTGTGTTTTGTTTTAAGCAGTAGTTTAGTGCTTTCGGGTTTCTAAGGAATTTTCATAACTCTTGATGTAGTAATCAATTTAGTGATGTGAGATTCTGTTTTTTTTTCTTTTTAAGTTTTTATGATAGTTTTGTAGGATTTACAGTTAATTAATTATGTGCACTCACTGAATGATGTTAATTTTTGTGGGGTTACAGATCTGCTTCATATTCTGTCATATCTGCCTAAAGATCTGAACTTTGTGAATCACACAAGCTACATTGGTTGGAGAGAGTAAGTATGAAGCTTCTTTTATTTTTGTACTTTCTGGTGTTGTAGGATTAGAGGGATGAAATAATATGATATGTGGAATTTAATTATTTTTCTGGTGTGTACAGATCTCGGAGGTTGAAACCGATAGTTGTTGATCCTGGCCTCTATCTTTCGGAAATCAATGCCATGTTTTATGCTACTCAAAAACGAGATCTGCCAGATGCTTACCAATTGTTTACTGGTATGTTTAAATAATTGTTACACTTTGACTTGGGCTCATACAGTAATGTAAACATATTCCTGTGAAGGGGTGAATGCTGAAATATGTTAATGTCTTGATTAGGAATAATATACTTATAAGAAAAGAAAGTAAGCTAGCAAAGATATGTGACTGCTATTGCATTTGCACAGAGAGAATACAAATCCTTGCGCTTACTATAGTTTGGATTATAAAAGGTTGTAGAAAATCGTGTGGCTTAAAATGTAATCTAGAGCAGAGTTAAGTTTGCAAGCCTAAGTAACCATTTAAATGCCTGAACTAACCTTACAACTGCCTAGTAGGCTGGTATAGTTGGATAAATTGCATTTTCTTGATGTGATAGGTTTGCAGTGTATAATAAAAAGTGCAGAGAAGCAGCCAAATTTAAGAATGAATGAGTGATAAAAGGTCATAGAGGAGGGTGCCCTTAAATTTTCAGACATGATGTGATGCTTCCTAGGTAATACAACCTCAAGTTCCCAAGGGTCAAATAATATATCTAACTTCAGAGTAATACTTGTAATAGAGGCTTTTGGACAAAGTAATGGCTTTTTTAAAGAAAATTGCTAATTGATATGTCTAAATGAGCTCCCCAGCAGATCTTATATAATCATTTTATAAACTAAACATGATATCCAGAATGAATGAAGAAAACTGCACACTTTGCTTAAATGATGAATTCCCTAAAAAGGTCATGAACAAAACAACAAAATAGCGGAGGCTATGAACTCCATTTTCCCCAAAAGATAACTTAAAGCAGAAAAAACTCATATATGTTTAGGAAAAGGAAATTAGAGCATAGATTAACATCATTTTGTGCATGAACATAATTAGATCAATTAAAACAAATACTCTCCATCGGTCCATCCTCAAATTTTTTAACTTCATCAATATATATTAAGTTTAACCTACACATTGAAGTTAAAAAAAATTGCAGTTCTTAAACGATGAACTCTTTTAAAGGTCATAAACCAAATAAAGTGGAGACTCTAAACTTTGTACTTGGCAATATTTGTTAACTTTGACAAAAACCATATATGATTGGGAAAAGGATATTAAAGCATATATTAATATCATTTTGCTTAGGAACCAAGTTAGATCAACCAAAAAAAAAACTGTCTTCCCAGCTCCCTATGGAATTGGCTTGATTAGAAATAATCAAACTTCAACTCGCGATTAAATCTTATAATAGATTAGATATAGTTTTGTATATATGGAATTTAAATTTATTATATAATAAAATAATTTGCATTACAAAATTAGTCAATGTTGCGGAAAAGTATTGAAGAAGCCAAATTTGTGAGACAGAAGTACAAAAGATATATAAATCTCTTGCAGTATTAAGTTATGTTACCACATAACATGACACTTGGTCCATGTGAGATCAGATCTTTTGAACGAAACTAGACACTTTGACCAACAGAGAGTCTACATATATGATAGACTTTGGATGCAAAGGGAAAAAGAGGTAATTAGGTAAAGAAAATAGGAGAATATATTAGATGAACTTAGGATAGCATAATAAGAAGAGGTGAAGAAAGTAAAGAGGGGAAGATTAGAAGATGTCGCCTTGGTATTGATAATTGAAATCTAATACAATAGGTTTAAGAAAAGACCATCTGAATCATCTTTAATTTGAATGTACTGTTTGTTGTTTGTTGCTATATCTTATCTGATATACTTGTTTATAAAAATTATGATGCTACGCGTACTTGTTTCAAAAATAATACGGCCATGTAGCCAATTTTAAAAATACCGCCCGAGTCCGAGCAATGTAGGTATTAATTATGGTTGGCATTAATAAATAAATAAAATTTTGTTGGTCTGAACTACTTATTGTACTGTTTAATGGTGCTATGGGCAAGACATCAGCAGAAGGAAAATATTCCTTGTTATCTTAAATGTGATAGGTATTACATTATGGTTCTTTATGCATATCAGTGAGCGGAAAAATAAAACAACTAACAAAGTATGTGTTTACATCTGTCCAGGTTCAGCTGCCGGCATATTGAGCCGCAAGTTACTCGAGTATTGCATCTTCGGTACAGAAAACTTTCCAAGGACTCTACTTATGTACCTGTCAAACTCTCTTTCAGCTCAGTCTGTATACTTTCCAACTCTCATATGTAACTCTAAGCAATTTCGTAGAACAATAATCAACCACAATCTGCAGCATGCTGCCCTTGATGACAGCCAGGAACCCCGCCCTCTCAATTCCAGTGATCTTGATGATTTATTTAATACTGGAGCGGCCTTTGCCTCTCCATTTCTCCCGGATGACCCAGTTCTTGATCTCATTGACCAGAAAATTCTAGGCCGTGATCCAGGAAAGCCAGCACCCGGTGGTTGGTGTCTAGGTGAGTCAGAAGATGACATTTGTACCGAATGGGGTGATGCTGAAGTCTTGAGACCAGGTCCAGGAGCAAGGAAACTTGAGAGAAGTATTGTTCAACTATTATCGGATGGGGCATACAAATCTCATCAATGCATGATTGAATGAATGATCTCTCTGAGAACTAAAAGAGTAGATAAATTATAATAGAAATGAAACTGCGTGATTGACACTGTTAAAAATTTTGATATGTTGTACTAGCTTAGCTCATTCTTTGTAAAGCTAAAACACTAACTCGGTGTCGTAAATGCCGTCACTGATTCGTGATCAGAAGAAAGTACTGAGATAGGTCCATACCTTGACATATATGTACGTTCCAAGTGGGAAAAAGTTGCAACTTGTAACTGACTATATGTTGCTGTATCGTTACCACTTACCTTTCATGGGTTCTGGTCAGCTGTATATGACCCAATTTTACATCAGAATATGTGAATGTAATATATGGAACTACTTTTACATTTCAGAATTTCGTGGATTTGCAAGTAAAGCGATAACTTGGGAAAGTTTAGATCAGTAGACTTGGTGATATAATGTTTGGGTTAGATGAGTAGACTAGTGGTGATATAATGCAATCAACCTTTCCATTGGCTGGGGTTCCGTAATACAAAGTTACAAACTGCTTGCCCTTGTGCAAGTGTTAGTACAGATATGGTATACTTTACTAGTACAGATATGGTATACTTTACTAGTACAGATATGGTATACTTGGGTAATTTGCTTACAGAATTAAATCTGCCATAAGTAATTGAATACATCCAATTTACTTAGAAATTTCATGCTCTTCCTCTATATGTTTATATAGTATTTGCCTCAGTATTCAGGCTTGCCGGTTGCAATTTGGTCTGCACATAATCTCCCTATCTTTACACTGAATGCTATTACTCCACTAAAAGACTCCAAAAAATGTGGCTACTGCAAAAACTAGAAACAAAGCTCCACCCAAGTAGCCAACCTGATTCCATATCAGAAGTAAGAAACATAACAAGAGTAACACATTTTAAATAGTTTTGCATACTTTTTAAAAAGTGGGCACAGTTCGGAGTAAGAGATTTCTTATACCAGTTTTTCAGAGATGTAATTGGCAAGTATTGCTCCTCCAAGTATTGCAATTATTGTTGCCAGCAGGTGTCCAGCAATAGCTCCACTTGCCACACCCCACGGAGACTGTATCAGTGTCCGATAAAAGTCACTGGAAGATATATAGAACAAAGTATAGTAAACATAGAAAGATGACTAGAAACTTTACCTGAGCAGCACCAAGAGCAATTGTTGCAAGCATGGAACGATCACCCCATTCCTGAACACCGATGGCCACATTCAAAAAGTGTGCTTGACACATAAAATTTTAAATATCACAAATCTATGTGAATTAGATAGATAATAATCATCCCAACCCAGTCCCCAGCCAAGAATTGTGAATAAAAAAGCTCGTGGTTCAATGGTACGCTTCCAGATACAAAACGGAACTGGTGCACTACATCTTAAGGTACAATTCCAACACCCAAAAAATCTGTTCCGTTGAAATTAAGAATAATAGCCTCCATATTTTGTGACATGCGACCAATGATTGGGAATATAAAGTTTAGAATTTAGAATAGCACAGGCAAAATCATATTAAACATGTACAGAAGAGAAAGTAGCATATGGTATACAAGTCGAGATGCTTACAGCGAAAAATATGAGGCTAAATGACTTCCACAAAATTTCAAGTGGATTTGAAATTCGTTTTGATGCCTGAAGATATCAAAAACTGCATTAATCAGTGAACAAAAATCTAAATAGAGAGATGATAAGTCTGAAGTACTCTGGCACCATTTTAAGAATGCTTTAAGGAATCTGTCGAGCACAAGCACGAGTGAACTATCACGACACTACCTCCAATCGAAGATGAATTAGAACTTTTCTTAAATGTCACTCAAATACATTTTTATTATTTTACCAAGTTAGACATATTGTAATTTTCAAGAAAATTACTATCTCTTTATAGTGTAAAGTAATAAACAGGATCATCTCTAAAGAGTGTCCTTCATTCATGCACTAATTATGACAAAAAAACGAGAGCAAAGATATGAATAAAAATAGTTTCCAGAGTCAGTCCGTCCTATGCTGAAGTATGTTGGAAAAGCTACTATGTAAAAAACCAACCTGTTCCTTCACAAGCTCTTCAGCTTCAGCATACTCGTCAAGGTTTCCTGTATTTTCCTCACTATTTTTAACTGCAGCCGAGGGAAGATCCCATGCATCTTTGATTGATTTGAGGCCAAAAAACATCAGGAGAGCTACCGCTGCATATTCTCCAACTGGTAATGCTGTGTTTATATGGCAATAGTTTCAGTTTCCTACCAAAAGTTATTTCATTTATTGATACAGAGAGTAGACGCCGATAAAAGGACAGAAGTACTTGTATTCTAAAGATAACGATATATACTTTCATTTGTTGATATCTCACTATCCCAGAGTCTAATGCACACAATGCTGTCTATGAAGAGACTTGTACACGTCTAAAAACAAAGTAGGTGCTAAAATATGGATGTGTAGAGAAGATATATGACTGAATGATAATTCATATAGAATGCATAAGTCTGACAATATTTTACCTGAAACCTACTTTCTTCCCTTGCTAATTTGGCATTTTTACTTGTGTAGATGTGTATCTACACATATTTATTTGAACAGTATTCCTGATGGAGCTACTCTCGGACGTAAACATCACATCAGGAATCTAGACTGCAGGTTGTGTAGACAAATGGTATAAAAATTTGCACAAGGACAGATTCTTTAAATTATTTATCTCAGAGTATCACTAGAAATATATCTTGTAAACTTTTGAAGGTCATTGCCTTGGAGAGATTTTCATCATATTGTGTGCTTTGCAGAAGTTCTAATGAAAAATCATAGTTGGATTAGAGAAAGTATACTCTTTAATAGCTTGTATAACTGCTATGGTCAAAAAATCCCATTCTTACATTCCTCTGCTTTTAGTTACTCCTATACTTTCAATATTACAAACTTAAAAAATGACATTGTCTAGCGATAACTTGAACAGTCCAAATATATGACAAAAATCATTCAAGTTCTAATTGTGGTTCTGAAATAAAATGCAAGCTATTTGGAAATAAGCATAGGGAAATTAAATTCATGTTACTTCACTGTATAACTAGAAACATATCTCTCATCTTAAAAGAAAGAAAACTAGAATATACTATGTATGATATATCTGTAATTGTGGAACAAAAGTACTAAATTATAGACTCTAAAGCAAACAATGCAAAGATACTCATACCAGGTACTACAACTTACTAGTCTGAAATTGAGCAGGAACTGAGTGAAATATCCGTCCAATTATGACTGAAAGGACCGTCATCAGTGATAAAGCACCCATCGATCCCACAAGAACCTTATCATTGATACGTAGCAACAATAAATGAACACATTTATAATATTATAATACTATATGACCGATAGGACTTGTAATATGACCGATAGGACCGCCATTGGTGATAAAGCACCCATAGATCCCACAAGAAGAACCTTATCATTGATATGTAGCAACAATATATGAATAAAAAAGTCGTCTAAGAAACATCTTAACCAAGCGCACACACAAATATATATATATATATATATATATATATATATATACTCTATCTACACATATGACATGTATATATGAGCTTAAGCAACACCAGCTCCAACAATATTTTGTAAGAAAATTGTACTTTATCACAAAAAGCAATTAGAACTAGCACTCTAAGCTGCTAGAACCTTCAGTACGGAATACTTTAATCCACTCCAGGGTGATTAAAGCGATAAGTCCTCAAAATGAGTCAAAATATAATCAGTCTAAATTTTTATCAATTCTGCTACCAAAAGCCAATCGAATGCTGTAAGCGTTAGAAGAGAGATCATACCAGTACTCTCTCATACTGCATGGCTAAGAGTGCGGCAATGAAGAATGTCTGGTCAAATTGGAGAGAGAAAATATTACGTATAGAACTTGGTACTTCGAAAAAACAAATAGTAGTTATATTCATGAAAACCAGAAATGCATAATGAGATACCAACACGACCTTGGCGAGTGATGAATGAAGGAACTATTTACAGAAAGAGCTATGTGATTAGTGTATTTCCTATATAATTTATTTGAATCAATTTATTTACACTTGAGACTCAAAAGGTGTATGTTATTGTTGAATTTTCTAACGCCGGTGCATGTGTAGTTGGACATGGCTATATACCACTGCCCATTACATCAATTTATATTCATCATATTTGTAATAACATAATATATTTGACAAGCCACCCGTTTTACTCGGGCAAAGTCCAATGTGTTAGCAAAAGAAGGTTATACCAGACTTTGTGCTGCTGGGGAAAGATTTCAACAAACATTTGTCTGACCCCTTCACTTGATATCTCTTTTTAAAAGTCAGCAGCTTAAGCTTCCCAATAACTATTTACGTAAGTGTCGTTTATGGCTTACATCGGAAATGGTATGCTCTGGACTTAATATTACTATAGGGCACATTTTTGCAGTACGTATAATTAAATATCATTTTCTTACTTCATATAAATAGGAAGATAGGGAAGCATGGGGTTTAATATCTGGCAGTAACTGAGGTTTTTTTTAGTGTAAAAGTATCTCAACAACCAAAAAAAAGAAAAGAAACAGCATATTTAATTGACAAACACAAAAAGGCAAGTTGTAATCGATAAAGACAAAATTTGAAATTAAAACTTGGTAGAATAATTAAAAGCATATTTGGGCATACAAACATGAAAATACACTTAACAGGGAGAAAGTCAAATAAGTACAGAACTAGGTTATTTCTAAAAAGGGAAGAAAACATAGCAAGAATTTAGCTAGTCCAAAGTATCATTTTATTCATTAAACATAAAGTTCAACTTTGTAGGTCATTACCTTGTCGCCGATTTCAGAAACAAATATCAAAGAGAATGCAGCAGTGAACCCTGACTTTGCTATTGCCCCTAAGACTGATGAAGGTGATCCTTTTGCGAAAACGATCAATGAGTACACCAAGGCACATCCAACTAACACTAAAGCTATTGAGGCAGGATAAGGAAGTTGAAAAGGAAGCTTCTTACTGCGATTCATGTAAAAAGTGCAAATAAGTTGGAGTGGATTATAAAAAGTCATTCATTGTATGGTGGCTGTAATCCAATGATCCTTGGAAAGCCGACATTTTCGTGAAATTCCGGAGAAGTCAATAGTTACTTCAAAATAGTTACAAACTAAGCTATTCGATGGAAGAATCTCACCAAAGGTAACTATATTATCCAACCTATAATTACAATAATTTTACAAGACCTATTACAGTTTAAGTGAAACTAAAGTTTAAACATATAATGATCAGTATATCTATCTTTTACCAAGATTAACCAAGTCAATGCACTTACATCTCAGATGATGTGTCATCAGATGGACTAACGAAGATCTTTTGGTTGTCGTTTTCTTCTTTCCCTTCAAAGCCTCCAGCCCCGGTACCAACACTGGATGCATGAACCATAACCGTCCTGCTCGTTAAGTTCAGCCTTCCGACTTCCCGACATTTTACTGAAATGAAGGAGATGTGTTATTATTATCCTTGATTGTATTATTAACTATATGAAGATATATATCCACAAAATGAATGAATTTTATTTTACTCCAAATAAATTTCAGATCATTTTTTTTTACTCACTACTGGTGAATAAGTTGATTTTGAAAATGAAAGATTACAAGGTGGCATAGTTCATTTCATTTTATTTCAAACTAATTATACTCTTACCGCAAATAATTCTAAATCATCTAGATTTCGTGGGTTCAACTAGTACTTGTGCAGTCATTCAACTTTGACCAGCAAAATATCATTTAGTTATATCTGACATATTTTCTTCACTTGCAGTATTTCAACACAGCGTTTTGATTTTTCACATTGTTCAAAATATTGCAATCGTTCTTCAAAAAGTTAATACAACACCTACATGCAGGGTTTTTCTGTGCAACCTGAGTAGCCATTTAACATAGAGGAGTCCCAGCAGCAATCAAAGAATTTAACATGCCGTGTACTGCACCCATTAAGAAATATTGAAAATAATGGGAGGTCTTTCCGCAGCTTTCTAGAAAATATTTCACTTAAAAGGCTTGACTTTTGTCTATCTCTTGACATCCATTCCAGTGGAACGTACTACCTAATTATTAACTCTCATAACCAGTACTTCTAGTGCATGTACCCTTTCATCTTTTAGGTAGATCATCATAAGTTCCTTGTTGTTTAGAGCATCTCCAATGGAACACTATAACACTAAATAATGTAACTTTTACACTATTTTGGTGCAAAATAATCTCCAATGAGACACTATAATAGTGTAAAAACTACACCAAATTAGGTGTCATACTCATTTGGGGTAACTTTTAATCCAAATTTGGTGTCTTTTAAAATGCCCAATACACCCTCATGTTTGTTAAAAAGCCAATTAATTCCTTCTATGTCCCATTTATTTTCTTTTGTATACAAACAAAACAACTACTTTTCAAAAAGTTTGGAAGAAAATGTATTATTATAGAGAAAAGATTCCTTTTAGAGCAATATATAGTATAACATGATTGGACTTGGTTACATATATAGTGTAAGTTTTACACTATTTTAGTGTTATGCAATGGAGATAGTGTAAGTATTTTGGAAAAAAAAAGGTTTTTCCCGGTAGTTGTGGTTTTAGATTCTTTAATGCGGTTGTAGTCCTATGTGTATATAATATAATAATATCGAGGACTTGTATCTAGCATAACTAAGGAAACAAGGATAGACTTATTTGAAAATTATGCATGATAGCTTCTTACCAAAACCAAAATAATATAATGCTTGTTAGGCTGCTGAGTGACAGAAAGAACAAAAGTGAAGGAGCTACAGGCTTCTTGAAGATTTTAAAGTAATAAAGAAAATACAAGGAGAATTGAAGGATAGGGCCATATGGGTCATCAGTGATGGGTAAAATGTCTTAAAGAAGCCTAGAAATGAGTATCACATCAAATGAAGAAGGGGATATACGGTAAAAACTGACTGAAAGTGACACAGGCAGCAGTGACAAATGACTGATGTGCCAAACTAACCAATACAACAAACTTCAGATAACAAAGAGAACAAAACTTCTAAATCAGCCAACTTTGTCCTTGAACATAGCATAAGCATTCACGCTCTCGTATGTCACTTTAACTATTAACGACAAATAGCTCAAAAAAATGTAATAGGAAAAGTAAAGGTTTAACGGATTTCCCTGGTGTTTTCTTACCTAATAGTTAATATGTGCTCCAAGGTTATATATTGGATCTAGTTCAAGTTTTAAAATATCACCACTTCCTAACAACAAACAATTTTGGCAATGTTACTCTTTTTAGCTAAAGTAAGCTTATTACTTCGTTACCTTGACTCTTCAATGTTGCCCTTACACCCGTGTCCACCGGACATGACATGGGTGTGGATATGGGATCTACGGCGGATCCTTCATGTAAAAATCAGACACTTCACCTTGAAGCAATGTAGTTCAAAATGATTTATAAGGTTTCACGACAACTTGTTTCTAAAGAGTGATGCCCATAGATTAATATTTTTGTGTTATCATTTTGATTTATGCTATAATTTTGACATATATAATTATGTGTATATTTCATTGCTAGATGACACTTTTTTAAAAATATAAAAAAAAATATATTCATAAATTTATTTGAGTTAAGGTTACATGTCATATCCCCATACCCCCGTGTTCAATTTCAATCCATATCCACAAATCTTAAATATTTTAAAATCAAGAGTCTAACACTTGGATCCGCACCTGTGTGACACTCATACCCGAGTTCGGGTAACATAGAGCTTATATGACATGCCATCTAGCAAGCTAATTCTAACAGAACAGACAGGTTCAAGCGGAAATAATAAAGATATCAAACAACATTTGCTTTCACAAAAGACCATCCTAAGAATCATTAAATCAAAAACCTTTGAAGCCCCTTTCAAAATCTAAGTTCTATCATGTTCATAATCCTAAATTCATCAACTCACAAAAAACAAGCCACCCTTCATATTTAACCTCTATAAGTTCATACCAATGAATCCACCTAACCCTCCCCCCTCCCCCCTCCCCTCCCCTCCCCACCCCACCCCACCCCACCTCACCGACACACACACACACACCCTAGTACACCACTACCAAATTCTCAATACAGTTTTCTTCAATTAACATAATGAGCTCAATCAAACTCCAAAATCTCACTGGTAAATTCATTTAAAGATTAATTTTTTACATAATTACCAAAAAACTAACCCCATCATTAAAAATTAACAAATGCATACAAACATCCATAACACACTAAACAAGTAATTCTAGAATTAAATTCTTGGAAAAACTAATACAAAAAAAATCAAAAGAAGACTAACATAAAGATGGTGATAACAAAGGGACAAAGATTCTTCTGGGCACGCCCAAATCACCAAAATGAAGCTTCCCCTTAGTTGATAACACAAATGGTGACTGTAAAATCAACCCACCTCCTTGCATTTTTATTTTCTTTGTTCTTGAATTTTGAGCTACTAAAATTGGCTATGCATATACATACATATATAGATATACAAAAGTTTCAAGAACATGGATCTACAGAAACTGAAATGAATATAACCAAGTTTTTAAGTAGTTAAAAATATTGTCAGAAGAAACGAGAGAGGATTTTATTATCTTGTTTGACAAAAAAATTGCAGTGTGCGGGGGTTCTTACGTGCTGCCACGTCCACTTAGAGATGGGCCATATTTATATCGATTTATCTTTCTTTCTTTTATCTTTTTTTGATATAAAAATTAGCAGGAGCTGGAATATATTTGTGACAATAGTCACAATATCGAGTTCAAAAATATTTTGAAATTTAAATTTGGCATTTGGTCTTTGTTTTATGAATTATTTTATATATTTTTATTATTTAATTTAAATAGACAAATTTTTATATATTTATATAAATTATATGTAGTTATTAAATATCAAACACATTATTTTTTGTTAAGAAATATATATTATTTTTCATATTTTTAATCCAGAATATTTTACTTTTATTATTATTCTTAGAAATAATAAATTAAATTTTCATATATTGTGTTTAAGATTAAATCCTTAAAATTATATTATTTTTTTGTAATTTTAAATATTATATTTAATCTAATTTTGTGATGTTCCAATTATTTCTTAATATAATCCCTTACATTTATTAAAATTATTTTTAAAATTAATAATATGAATATTATTAATTTAAAATTATATTTTAAATATTAAAATGATATTTTAAAATTAAAATTATTTTAAGATGATATTTTTTGTAAAAATATTTAAAATTTATATATTTTAAAAAAAAATTAAATTTTAAAAAAAAAATTATATATTTAAATATAATTATATATATATATATATATTCACATATTTATATTGTATGATAATTATATATATATATATATATATATATATATAGAGAGAGAGAGAGAGAGAGAGAGAAAGTGTTCACCAGCCACAGTTGGATATTTAAAGATATCCAACCAATCCATTTAATACCGTTAAAAGAGCACATCAAAGGCTGAGATTGAATAAAAAAAAGATACATACGCCCTATAATAGAGCGGATATACGCTCTATAATAGAGCGTATGTATCTTTTTTTAATTCCAATTCTATCATTTAAAGCATACGTTCTATTATAAAACTCTAATAAAAATACACTCTTATCTACCCAGAAACACACTTGTTCTTTTATCATACCATTTTTAGAGATTTGTGTGAGCTATGTAAAACTCAATTCAGCTTTGCCTATTTGATTACAAATTTTATATAAAATTATTGTTTTATCATGTTAAATTTAGGAATAATATAAAAATAATGAAAAATAATAATTAATTTACAATTCTATTAGTTTTTCTTTTAAAATTTCCACTTCTAAAAGCACATAATAATAATAAAACATGACGAAGATTCTATTAAGAATTGTTGGAAATATTTTGGAAAATTAAGAGAAGATTAAAAAAATAAGTAACGTAGATTTTCTAAAAATAAAATACCTTTATAAGATTCTTTTATAATAAGTAGTGTAGATTCCTTTTCATGATATTCTTTTGTAATGCCAAATTCTATTTTATTTTTGTTGTAATATTTTATTTTTACTTTAAGAGGATCTTATATAATTCTTATTATATCAATTAAAATAATCTTATATTTAGATAATAGGAGAACAATTAAAAGATTCTTTAGATAATTTATATTATACAACTAAATAGGTTTTAAGATTCTCTAAAAATTTAAAAGAATCTTAAATTCTATTTAAGATTCTATTAATTTGATTTTAAAAACAAACAGAACTTATATGTTACCTAACAAAGATTCCTTTAAGAATTTAAATATATTTTTGTAAAATTAGGTGCACATAATGCTAATATGAAATTAAGATTCTCTTATTTCATATTATAAGATGTTACAAGATTCTTTTAATCGTCCAATAAAATTAAAATTTATACTATGTAATGAAAAGATCATAAATATTATTGTTTTATCATGTTAAATATAGCAATAATATAAACATAATGAAAAATAATAATTAATTTACAATTCTATTAGTTTTGCTTTTAAAATTTTCACTTCTAAAAGCACATAATAATAAAAAAAACATGACGAAGATTCTATTAAGAACTGTTGAATTGTTTTTGGAAAATTGTTGGAAAATCTCGTACGCTTTATTATAGAGCGGACATACGCTCTATAATAGAGCGGACATACATGACAAAGTAAAGGGCATAAACGAGAATTTTTTTTTATACATATACGCTCTATAATAGAGCGTATACGCTCTATAATAGCGCGTAATCCCTTTTTTTTGTTTTTAATCCTGACCGTTTATTTTTTTTTTAACGGTATGAGATGGGTTGGTTGAATATCAAAAGATATCCAACTGTGGCTGTAGAACCACTCCCTATATATATATATAAATTGTTCTCGGTAATGAATTGTGTTGTGTATTGTTTATTTACGAAAGTTTATATACAGTAAGTATATATTTTACACAAACTTATAATCCATGCTTTGCACAAGATAATTAAGTAAATAAATCTTTAATTTATATTTAATATAAAATTTTATAATATTAATTAAGTAAATTAATTTTTAATTCATATTTTTATTGATATTTAATATAAAATTTTATAATATTAAGAATTTATGTTAATATTATATATTTTTATTATTTTACATAAATTTATTCTATTTAATATAAATGTGTTATAATTTATACCGTGATATAATAAATATATAATTGGGGTTAAAAAGTAAAATTTTATTTAATATAGATATGTATATAATTATGGCACATATTATAATAAGTAAAATTATAAAATTTGAACGTGTGTTATAATAAATATATAATTGTGCTTTGTTGGAGTGCGAGCATCTTCCTAAATCGAAACGTGGCGCTGACTGCTACAATATAAAGATTATAAGTTGAGCATTCTCCACAAATAGTTGTTTTTGGCGTAATGGTAAGCGTTTAGATCCTAACAATTGGTATTAGAACACGTCACGGGTTCGAATCCCACGGAACGTATAATTATGCCAAGGGTGCGTATTATGCCAAAGGCATGCTGTGCAGTCATTGTCCCTTAACATGGACTTGTTAGTATCGATAGCTACAATATAAAGATTATAAGTTGCGCCTTCTCCACAAGTAGCCACTTTTGACGTAGTGGTAAACGCTTAGATCCTAACATACTTAAAAACCAAATTTTAGTTAATATACATATGTATATAATTAGAGTCGGTAGTATAATAAGTAAAATTATATTTAAATGTATATCTTTTAGGTCGTAACCGACCGACTCGGCCGAATAAAAATTTTAATCTTTCGATTATAATTATAGAGTATAGATTAATTCTTTAATTAAAATGGAACGCGCACCCTATTATGAATTGGTTTTAAGAAATTACTCCTCAAACAATCTTTTATCCTCATAATCTATTTGATTGTGAGTCGCGCGACAAGCCAAAAACATTTTTTTAATAAGTTGCCTAGGAAATATTCAGTTTTTGAGTTATAAGTTAAAAAATGGGTCTTTGGCATGTCAATAATTAATTATGCATGGAAATTTATTAATTTTTTTGCTAGTTGGATTATTTTTATTGGTAAAGATAATGCAAAAGATATAATTAACATCTTAAAATAATCGGAATATAAAAGAAATTTG
The DNA here is from genome assembly GCA_028671895.1 of Oenanthe sinensis. Taxonomy (NCBI): domain Eukaryota; kingdom Viridiplantae; phylum Streptophyta; class Magnoliopsida; order Apiales; family Apiaceae; genus Oenanthe; species Oenanthe sinensis. The sequence continues at coordinate 26,043,077 of CM053813.1, read as the reverse complement.
TGAGTGCAAATATATATAAAAACATTAATTTCTTTTATGTTCTGATCAGATATAAAAGAAATTTTAATTTTTTATATGTTGGAAATATTTTATTGTAATTGTATAACTTATGAATTATAATACTCCATCCGTCCCATTTTATTTGGCTTATTTGATTTTTGCACATAGATTAAGAAAAAATAAATTTTATTTTTATATTGACTATAATATCCTTATTACTCCATGTATATGTGATTTATGAATAAATAACACATAGTAAATTGAGTTAGTTTTTGCATTGAATAAACAAAATTGAAGATTACCAACGTATAGTAGAATTCAAATTTATATTAAAGGAAACCGGACAAGGTTTTGGACAAACTAATATAGTAACTCAGCCAATTAAAATGGGACAGAAAGAATATTAAATTTTATGTGTGTCAATATGTTTTTTTTTAGTTTTTAAATCAAAAATACTTTTTCAGACTCTGACTTTTAGGGTATGGCTTGGAGAGAGAAATTAGCAGAACGTAATTCAAATTTCAAAATGCAAAAACAACAAAGGAAGTAAGAATTCGAAGTAGGCAAGAGGATGATGGAGATGATGGAGAGTTAAATCGTAATCAATGGTTTCAAATTTAGAGAAGTAAGTAAAGTTACTGGCAAGAGAATCGTGATTTTAATAGAGAAGCATAAGTGAGGGGTAGCCAACAGATTCAGCTCGTATGCAGATGTGGTCAAGTAGAATCTGTCATCTCATATTAAGCAAACAACAAATACAACAATTAATATTAAAAACAAAATTCATCGCACAAGTTGCATATCGGTTATGATTCACAATCTTCCATTAGAAGCTACTACAAGAGACATATGGTTGTTCTTCAACAATAAGAAAATAATCAAGGACATCATTCTACTTAAAAGATTGGATAAGTTTCATCCTAGAATTGGTTTCATAGTAGTTCAAGATTCTCAGAAAGCAGAAGATTTGATTAACAGGTTCAATGGGGCAACTTTACTCAGGATAATGATTGCTTTGTGGCTGGCTGAGAAAAAGGTTGATAAATTTTCTGGATGGAATAAAGAGGGAAGCAAGATTTTTAAAGATCAGAAGATTAAGCAGGAATTAGCTGGTAAGAGGGAAAGTGAACATGTTAAAATAGTAGAGCAACCTAATCATAAAGTTCTTGAAGGTAAGGTCCACAAAGACATGATGATGGAAGTTGAGAATAGCCTTATAGGGTACACTTCAAATGCAGAATGTGAAGTTATGCTGAAAGAAAAGTTTCCTAGTCCAGGTTTTAACTTCATTAAAATACGAGGCTTATCACATTAGAAGTTTCTGATCACTTTCTTGAGTAGTGAGGATAAAGAAAATTTAGACAGGAGATTCCTAGAACAAGTTTTCAAGGAGATGAAACCAGCAGGTCATGAAGACCTAATAGTCCCAAGAATATCATGGATGGCGTGTGATGGTTTATTAATTTCGGCTTGGAATAAAGAAACGTGGAAACTAATAATTGGTGACTGGGGTTACTTAATAACAGAATCAGTAAGACCCTTAATAAACAGGATGTTTCAAAACTTGTGTCTGTGCATAGCTACAAAGAAGGTAGTGGAAATAGATGAAACTTTGAAGGTTATCTTAGATGGTAAATGATATTGTGTGAGAATTAAGGAATCTAAAACATGTTCTGACAAAATCATACATGAAGACAAAACGTATAAAGAGAGAACCCCTCTAACACCCTTATCGCAGAATGAAGATGAGTACAATTTAGAAGAAGTCCAATTTGAAATGCAAGACAAAAGTGAAAATACAGACACATAATATATGAACAATGAGTATGTGGAGATTGGAACATCATCTTCGAGGGCAAGCTGATATGCAAGAAAGGAATGCTCTAATTGAGAACAAGTAAAAATCCTCACAGGGATGGATATGTGAGACAAGGGATAAAGCATTGATTTCAACTTCAGAATCAGGTCTTCTAGAAGAATTAAAGTTAGTAGAAGCAGAAAAGGTTAGTGATGTTGCTTATTTAGACTCGCTTAAAGGGAATGAATTGTTTTTCTATACTACACTAAATAAAGAGGAAGAAGGAATTTTCTAAAAAATGAAGAATCTTAATGTTGGAAAGAAGGTTGGTAGGCCGAGAAAGTCAGTAAAAGCATCTAATTTCTTCGAGTTTAAATATAGCAGAAGAAAAGGAAGGAAGAATACTAAAGAAAAGTAGTAGAAAAAAGATAAAATAAGCAGAATGAAGAAAATAAGTAGAGGACCAGGAGAGGAATTAATTAATTAATTCTGATAAGGAGTTGAATTTGAAAGTGCTGGAAACAGGAGAGCTAATGGGGCTAATATTAAGGAAAGATATAGAAGAGGCTCCAGAGAGGATTCATAATTAATTAAAAAGTCCAGCTTAAAGTTTGTGAAGATAGTATTGCTTGAATCAAAAAATGGATAAAATCAAAATTTTAAGTTAGAATTGTATGGGTATTAACAATAGAATTGCTAGACGGAATTTAAGGAGCTTCATATCAACCTCAGACCCAGTAATAATTTGTTTACAAGAAACTAAGTGTTCGTCCTGGGACACGGAAATGATGGAATCAATTTGGGATAATTATAGCCATGAATGGCTTATTTCTAACTCAGTAGGTTTCTAAAGTGGTTTAGCAATGTCGTGGAACAAAACATTTACATCGCTACAAGATAGTTTGATAGAGAAAAAATAGATTTGTTTGTGAGGTGATATAAGATGAGGTTCCAACATGAAGTGTAACGGTGTAAATATTTATGGACCCCAAAATAAAATAGGAAACACAGAATCAGACTATCTCCTTGATTTCATTTCAGGCAATGGTCTTGTGGATGTAACATTAACAAATTATGATTACTCTTGGTATGGACCTAAAGGTATAAGTAGTAGAATAAACAGAGCTATCATCAATGAGGCATATGAGGATTCTAAAAGCTGGGTCCTAGAAGGTCAAGGTAGGAAATCTTCAGATCACGTAGCCTTATTACTCAGGGCATTGTTGATTAATTGGGGACCAAAACCCTTTAAAGTCTTCAACACTTGGTTATCTAACGAAGACTTTAAATCCAAGGTTCTTTCATAAATCTAGGCTTAAGTAGGATGTATAAGGAGATTCTAACCCAAGGTTCTTTCATAGCACTATTAAGCATCGATAAAAAGTTAATCAAATCCAAGGAATATTATGGGAAGAAACATGATGCACTAATCCGGGGGATATAAAGATAACCTTCTTTAAACACTTTCAAAACTTCTTTAAATGTAAAGAAGAAGGAATAATTTTTGATATATCTAATATAGTGAAGAGTAGATTGACCATTACCCAAGTAGATGTTTTAGAAATAAAGTTCAATTTGGAAGAATTGCATATATCACTTAATCTCATGGATCCAACTAAAGCTCCGGGACCGGATGGGATAAATGTGGCATTCATAAAAGCCTTTTGGAACTTATTGCATAACGATATTTTGTTGATGGCAGAAGATTTTCATGAATTCTCCTGACTTCCCACAAGTATAAAATCTTCTTTCATCTGTCTCATTGCTCTCTTAAGATATTACTTAAAGCTTTAGCAACAATATTAAGTAAGGTTTTAGAGAAAATTATTTTAAGAGAAGAGTCTGCATTTGTTAGAGGCAGGAATATCTATGAGAATATAGTTATAGTGGGAGAAGTAATCCATAGTATCCAAGCTCAAAAAGTGGGAGGGCTACTTCTTAAGTTATATTTTGAAAAAGAGTTTGATTAAGTAAATTAGGAATTTATCTTCCATATTTTACATAGGTTTGGGTTTACTTCAAGATGGATAGATTGGATGAAGACGATTTTATCAACAACAAGGATGTCAATTCTAGTAAATGGTAGTCCTACTAATGAATTTGGCATGAAATGGGGACTGAGGCAAGGTGATCCATTATCACCATTATTGTTTATAATAATAGGAGAAATTCTACATCTTCCCTTAATACAAGTAGAAGAACTGGGTCTAATTGAAGGGGTAAGACTTGGAGAAGGGCCGACCTTGACTCATGTTCGATATGCTGATGACACGGTGCTCATTATTCAAAACTCGGTAAATTCATGTGAAGGGGTTAAAATAGTGTTGGTTTTATTTGAGCTCCTTTCGGGACTTAAGATCAATTATAATAAAAGTGTCTTGTATTCAAAAAAGAAGGAATGTCAGACTGCAAGGAAAGGAGCTGATATAATAAGATGCACTATAGACTCCTGGCCTTTTCAATATTTGGGAGCTACTCTTGGATGCTCATCCAAATTAAAAAGATTTTGGATTCCTGTAGTTAAAAAGGTTAAATTAAAATTGAGTAAATAGAAATGTAACTCTTTGAATAAAGCGGGCAGAGCAGTCTTGATAAAACCAGTTATGAATAATCTTCGAGTTTATTGGTGGAGTGTTATTTCCCTCAGTACAAGTTTGTAGAAGGGGGTTGAATACAAATTTAAAAATTTTATCAAATTCTTGTGGATTAATAAGTTTGTATACAAAAGTTTGAGTGTTTGAAACTGAGAAAGAGAATAAAAAGAAATTAAACTAAATACTTGAAAACAAATCTTAAAAATTATTAGTGTATTGCTTTTCCACTAGGGAATATTTTGCTTTCAAATAACCTTGGTCTTAAAATCAAGCTGCTTATAAAATGTAAATTGAACAAAGAAAAGCACTACAAATATTTTCTATCTCTTACTGTGCTTTTCTAGAGTTCTTGTTTTTCAGCTTCTACACTTTGCTACAATGAACTGCTAAACTATATATAGCAGTACATTTTCTACTTCTATTTTCCATCAACTGATAAAGGTACAAAATACATTTTACAATGTTTACACTAAAATAGAATGTAGCTTCTTTCACAGTCTTCCTGGGTCTTTGCCTTGTTCTGGAAAAGTCTTTGTCTTGTTCTTCTCCTTGAAGACTGTGTTTCTTGAAAGGTTTCACATTTCTGACAAAAATTGTCTTATATTGATTCAGACTTCTGCAAAGATTTCATCCTATTTGTCTTTAACTATTTTGGGAAATCTTGATCAATTGATAATTGCTGTGAAACTTATCAATCGATCCTTCTTTGTTTATCCATCGATAGATAGGTTATCCATTGATCAATTGATGTATCAATGGATATTTGAATATCCATCGATCCATTATCCATCGATTGTTCTTATATCCGTTGATTGCTGTGATGTATTTATCCGTTGATGATGATCCATTGATTTGACTTTTGTTGACTTTCATCCATCGACCAACATCCATATCCATTGACTCATTTATCTCTTGATCACTTCATTTATGAGAATTCTGATTTTGAATATTTACATTTTGTCAGCCATTCTTCATATCCGTTGACAAGCTATCAATCGAAGCCAACAAACATCAGTTGACTAGATTATTACATCCATCGAAATATTATAATCAATTGATAAGTAAAGAACTCTGAATCAACTTTTACAATCCATTTTATCAGTTGATTAACAACAATTTCAACTGATAAATGATTTCCTAGTCAATGAATATTTATGACCAGTTACAAAAATTAAGATCAAATTTATAATTCTAAGTAATTTATTATCATCACACTACATGATTCCTAACGTGGAGTATATTCAAGGCTCCGAAGAATGTTGTCACATTAATAGATTCGTTCAGAAAGAGTTTTTTTAATAAAGAAATCGATAGTTTGGGACAAAAGAAAAGGAAACTTCACTCCATAAGGTCGCAAAGAATATGTTCAGCAAAAGAAAAAGGGGGTCTAGGTATCTTATCTTTAGAGAAAAAAACATAGCTATTTTAGCAAAATGGTGGTGGAAATACCATCATGAAAAATACAAGTTATGGCGTTAAGTTTTGATAGGAAAATATGGTTTGGATTTCCTGTATGCTTCAAGGAGGAACTTAAGCAGCAAAAGAAATTTGAAGATCTCTCCCATTCTCAACAGTATCTTAAATGTTTTAGATGAATGCTTTAGAATCTACTTTGATAAGTATAATTTCCAGTGGTCAGTCAATAACGGTCATCTCATTGAGTTCTGGAATGATCTATGGTACAATTCTGGGATTCTCAGTTCTTTGTTCGTAAATTTATGCCAAATATACACAATGAAGTTTATCACGATTAAAGAAATGATTTGATTTCTGGAACAGCCAATCTTCAGATACACTTTGGATGAGGAATTTGCAAGGCATAGAAATTTAAGAATGTGCATAATTAAATTTAATAATCCAGAATATTAAACTAACAGACAAACCGAATAATCTTTGTTGGAAAGGAAGTGATAGAGGGTTTTCTACTGCATTATGCTATAATTACTTAAAAGATGGAGGGAGAGATGATATTTTATGGAATCATATCTGGAGATAAAAAATACCCCCAAGGATTAAAATTTTCTTATGGCAGTGCGCTTAGGGTATTATTCATACGCTTCATTTTTCGAAACAAAAAGGAATAGTGGAAAATGAGATTTGTCCTTGGTGTTCAAAGAATGTAGAAGATCTGCAACACATCCTTTTCAATTGTCATTTGGCTCAGTCAGTATGTGAGGTAGTAAATAGGTGGTTAGAGCTAAGATGGGATTGGACCAGCATAATGGATGTTTCTGCATTGTTTAAAGATATTGCAGTAAGATATGATAAAGTTGCTGGTGGAATATGTCTAGCTACAGCTCTGTGGTCAATTTGGCTTGCCAAGAATGAGCTAATTTTTAAAGGTAACAAAATTTCAGTAAAGAATTTAAAACTCATATTAAAATTCAGAGCTTACTGTTGGGCCTGAGCTGCAAATATTATCCTTGAAAGCCAGGAAAGTATTTGGGCCATATTCCCAAAGTAGGCCATTGAAATAAAACAAAAACAAGCAATGAGACAATACCTCCAATTTTGGTTTTCAGTATCAGAGTTTATTGAGTTTATAGACGGATCATGAAAAAAAGACTGCAATAACAATATAATTGGGGGGATTGGTGGTTTCATACTTATTAGATAGGGGTCTGTAATACTTATTTTTTCAGGCCCAAGTAATAGAGAGTCAAGTATGGATACTGAGATGGAAGCATGCACATTCTTGCTAAGTCAGATTCAATCCAGTAAATTGGAAAAGGCCCACTTCACTATCTTATCAGATTCAAGTACTCTAATTAATTCAATTAATAGGCTGAAATGTGGTGTGGCATATATGAGGGGTTTATCAAATTATTTGGATAAAGAAATGATATACAGGTTCAATGTAGTATATATTAGTCGATCTTATAATCAAAGCGCAGACAGGCTTGCTAAGGACGGGGCTAAAAGGCTTAGAATGTTAATGGGTTGGATTTAAAGTGGAGAAGAAGAATTATGGTCTGTTAGAAAATTAACTAATAGATAAGACAATATGATTTAGTTCAAGTGGCGGAGAAATGTTTTACAGATATGGTTTTCAAGGAACAAATAAGGAGGAAGAAGGCGTTGACCTTTAGTATTCATTTATTAGAGGTAATCGAGTATAAGATTTTCTCATATTTGTAAGAAACCTCGTAGAGTTGCATGCACCGTCATTTCAAGATTTATTAAGGGCATTAAATTTTTGAAGGCCTATATGTTATATATGAAGAAATGATGATGTCATAGAATGTTAAACAGAGTTTACAGAAACTGATAAGAGTCTAAGTGACATCATCAAAGTTTAGTCACCGACAGAGTTTACACTGGTCAGAGTTTGACATTTGTTATTATTCGACAAATCAGAATTTGATTGGAGATAAAGATGGAAGTGGTTCAGTGAATAACAACATCCTTCTCGAAGCTATCTATTCCAAAGATAATGATGGAAATCGTATCTCTATATTAATTAGTCATTATCTTTGCATTATTTAGATAAGTAGATGTGTACTATATAAACATAGGATTAGGTTTACATTGATGTAGCGTTCATAACACATTATTCTCATAACCTAGCAGCTCTTAAGGACATTGATTTTCTTGAGAGAGTTTTGTAATAAGTTTATCAAATTTTAATACAAACAGTTCTTCTTTTATATACTTCTGTTCTAGTTTTTGATTTTTTGGTACTATTATATTCAACCCCCTTCTATAATAGTCTATTTACTGGGTAACAATTGGTATCAGAGTAGGCGGTTTCTTTTAACCTAAAAGATCTTAAACAATGTCTGAAAACAAGTATGAAAGTATCAGAATTTCAATTCTCAAAAAGGCTGAATACCCTACATGGAGGGTGAAGATGATGATGTTCCTGGAAGCCACAGATCCTGACTATTTAGACAGGATTAATGAAAGCCAGTATCTACCAACAAAGTTAGTACCATCAATCATAGTTGAAGGAAGACAAGTTCCTGAGCACTACACTCTGAAGGATAATAAAGAGTGGACTAATGAAGAAAACCAGGAAGTCCTCAAGGATGCAAAGGTAAGAAATATCTTACACAATAGTCCGGACTCTGTAATGTCTAACAGAGTAATTACTTGCAAAACAGCAAAGGAAATCTGAGATGCACTGGAGGTTCAATGTCAAGGAACCAAGGAAATAAAAAAGAATAGAAGATCTGTTCTTATTCAAGAGTATGAATATGTTCGAGGCCGTTGAGCAGTTTCAGCTTGAGGGTCACGTCGTTCTTCCGCGGCCCCACCATAGATGCTATAGATTCTAAACAGAACGAATCTCTAACTAATACATATGACAGATTTTTCACTCTATTAAATGACTTGACTCTAGTTGACAAGGTGTATGAAAATGAGGATTCAAACACTAAGTTTCTAAGGGTTCTACCTGAAGAATGAGACTTGCAGACATCCCTAATAAGAGATAGAGCAGATTTGGAAGATATGTCTCTGGATGAAGCATATGGAAAGATGAAAACTCATGACGTGGAGTTATAGCAAAGAAAGAACATAAAAATTGGCAAGGCAAAATCAGTTGCCTTGAATGTTGAGAAAATATTATGAAAGCTAAGGAACAAATCCCTACAGTCTCAAAAGGGAAAAGGAAAAGCTGTGATGGTGAAGGAAAGTAGTGAGTCAGAGTCTGAAGCAAACTCTGATGAATCCATAGATTCTGACATGATGGAAGTGGTTGCTATGATTGTCAAGGGCTTCAAAAAGATGAAGTACAGGAAGTTCAGAAATCAGGGCAAATTTCAGAAGAGGTCTGGTAATTCTGAGAACAAAGAAAAGTTCAGAAAGGGAGAAAACAGATAAGGGAAGTAAAAAATACTTGACAAATCAAATGTCAAGTGTTACAAATATAACAAGATGGGACACTATGCAACTGAGTGCAAGAGCAAGGAAGCTGGTAAGGCACTCATAACATCCAAGAAAGATTAGATGGACTCCCCAGACTCTGAAAAGGAAGTAAACTATGCTCTAATGGCAAACACTAAGACTCCAACCGCAAACTCTGATAACATACCAGATTCAACTTTTAACATAGACACTGATAATATCTATGAAATGAAATCTTTCCTTAGAACTTTGCATGTTAGTTTTAAAACTCAATCTCTTGAGAATGAAAGACTAAAATCTGAAATTCAAAAGTTACCTGTTAAGAATGATTTTCTTGAATCTGAACTTATGCACATGATAAATACTAAGTGTTGGACTTAAATCAAGCCTAGCCTATTTAATTATCTGTCTTGCTGTAACTTAGTTTGTGCTTCTGTAATAGACTAGTGACTTAGTAATTCATGTGTAATTTGTAACTAGAAGTTTTCTCTGTTTATCTTCAAATTGTAAATTAAGTCAGAAATAAAGTCAGTTAGAAGATTCAAGTTGAATCATGCAACCAGACAAAGAAGACTGTGAAGAAAATAAAAAGAGAAGTTATCTGAGAATTCTACTAAGGCAAGTTACTTGGTCGAGAAGTCAGCCATTCGAGAAGTCAGAACTGTGGAAACATTTCGAGAAGTCTCAAAACTTCTATCTGCTTAGTACTCGATCGAGAAGTCAGTCATTCGACAAGTCAGGTATTGAATCCAGTCGAGAAGTGTCAATTATGAGGCATTCGAGAAGTGAAAATAAACAATTCGAGAAGCTAGCAAATGGAGCATTCGAGAAGTGATAAGGCTGAGTCATTCGAGAAGTCAATATCAAGCTGAGTATGCGATCGAGAAGTCTAGACATTCGAGAAATCAAGTATTCAGGATCAATCGAGAAGTCACAGCTGTTCGAGAAGTCAATCTCCTTGACTTATCGAACCAATTTCAAGAAGAGTACTCGACTGCAAAAGAAGCTAGTTTCAAGGAAGAATTGCAGAACAAGACAGATGATGTTGCAGCTCTGTTTATGCAGGATAAGTCAAACCTGCACAGACAGAGACAAGTCTACAATGTAGCTGGGAAGATAAGCCAAGAAAAGTGACAGAAGAGATAAGGCAGGATGGAGCAGACTGTCACTACAGTGTTAGCTAGAAATAGTCATTAGTCAAATGTAAAGCAATCTCTGTCTATTTCTAGTTTTAGCTAAACTGTCTCATGTGAGCATGTGCACAGGACATGTTGTCTATATACTTTATGCACAGCCACATTTGATAGGGTCTTGAGCATTTTTACAAAAGTAAGAATCCCAGAACAAGAAGCTGAAATTCAAACTGAATTTCAGATTGTAGCAAAGATCATTCTAATACAAAATTAGATTGAAAGTTACATCTGTGTCTATATTATTTCCTGTTATATGTCTTGATAAACACCTTCGTAATTCCATCTGTTCTTCAAGCTTCGAACAAGTTCTTTTCAAAAACAAGAAAATTTTTGAAGTATACATTCACCCCCCCCCTCTGTAACTTCTGGGCCTCTAAATTCCTAACAAGTGGTATCAGAGCCAGGCTGTAAACAAACATACAGACTAAAGATCAAGATGAGTTCTCAGAAGTTAAGCAGCATAAAGATTCCTACCTTTGACAGAGAAAATTACAACCTATGGAAGAAGAAGATGCTGATGTTCATAAAGGCTGCAAACCCCATGTATCCAGAAATATTAAAGAATGGTCCTTTCATGCCAGTAACTCTAGTTCCTGAAACTACTAGTGGGTCTGAAGTTATTCCTGCAACATGGATACCTAAAGATCCATCTCAGTACACAGACTCAGAGAAGGAAAAGGTTTCTCTTGACAATAGCTTAATGTTAATATTAATTGAGTCACTGGATCTTGTGATGTACAACAATATTGTCAATTGTACATCTGCCAAACACATATGGGAGACAATAGAAATTCTGTGTGAAGGAACTGAGGAAGTAAGAGAGAATCAAAGGCAGCTCCTTGTTTCCCAATATGAAGCATTCATGTCAAAATCAAATGAGGGCATAACTGAAGTATTTGAAAGGTTCAATAAACTGATCAATGATCTTCAACTTCATGGGAAATATTATGAAACAAAGGAGAAAAACATGAAGTTTTTGTTAACTCTCCCAGAGCACCTGGAGCATAAAATCTCTGCAATAAGAGAAGGAAGAGATTTGACAAAACTTCCACTTGAGACACTCTATGGAATACTGAAAACATATGAGCTGGAATTTTATCAAAAGAAGGCCATTTTAGCAAATAGAGGAAAAATGGCAAATGTCTCAAATGCCCTGGTTGCTAAGGAACCATCAACAATTGAAAAGACTGGTACAAGCAGGAAGTTGAAATCTGAGATGATTGAAGGTCAGGAACAGGAAGACAAGGACTCCATCAAGAGTGAGTCAGAAGAAGATGACTTCTACACCATTGAAGAACTTGAAGGCATGGACAACAAAACAATGGCCTTCATGGCAAAGAAGTTTGGAAATTTGAGATTCAAAAGAAACAAAAGTTTCAAACCAAAACCAACCTTCAAGTCTTCAAGCAAAGGAAGGAATCCACAGAGAAGCTCCAATAATGGAGGATACAAGACTGGAACAGTTGATAGATCCAAGATAAGATGCTATAACTGTAATGATCTTGGACACTTTGCAACAGAATGCAACAAACCTAAGTCAATCAAGAAAGATAAAGACTACTTGGAGTTGGAAGCCAAGTATGAAGCTCTTCTCAAAAAGCAGACAGGAAAAGCCTATATTGCTGAAGGAAAATGCTGGGATGATACAGATGAAGATGAGGAGGAAGAATATGGGAATCTGGCACTCATGGCCAACTCACATGCTGGAACTTCATCCTCAAACTCTCAGGTACCTTCTTTAATCTCTCTTGATATGTCAAATTCTCAATACAAGAAAACTGTGGAAGATTTAAGTATTGAGATGTTTAATATTCACACCAGTATGACTGCTGCTTATGAGGAGATTGCTAGGTTAGTGAAAGCTAATGAGGAACTAGTTGCAAGAAATGAGACTCTAGAATTGTCTGTTATAAACATGGAAAACTTTAAACAGGAAAATGAGTATCTCAAGAACAAAATTGTTTGTTCTGAACAAATTGAGAAGTTTCTTAAAGAACAAATTTCTGAAAATGAGTTGAAAATTAGATCTTATCAAAACTCAGCAACCATTGTTAAAGAGTTTCATGAGAAGAACAAGGAAAGCACTAGGATTGGAGTTGGTTTTGATTATGAGAATCTTAAAAAGAAAAAATCTGTTTTAACAAGAGGCAAAAAGATTGAAATCCAAGGTAATCCTCATATTTTGAAAAATGTCAAAGAACCAATTTTTAAGAAGGCTACTGTTGAAGTAGATGAAGCCAGTATGGTTATCAAACAACAATTAGATGATGAGGATAAGGAAGCAATTGAAAGAAATTTGGCCTCTGTTGAAAAAGAAGAACCCACAATCAGAACCAAGTCCACTCCTGTTCAAACTGAAACTAAACAGGATGCTCAGAAAAATGATGCTATGCATGCTAAAAAGAAAAAGGCTAATAGAAATGGAAAAATAGGCATTAACAAACACAACAACTATGCACCTGTTCATAATGCACCAAGAAAGATTTGTAAAAACTGTGGTTCAACAAATCATCTTACTCACTTGTGCAAGAAACCTGTTGTGGGAAATGATAAGTTTGCCTGTGGTTATGTTAAGCCTTTAATGCATGATAATCATAAATTTTGTGACAAATTTGATTGTATGCCATGTAACATGAATATCATGAATACCTGCTTTAGGCTCAGGAAACAGTTTGTTGATGGATGCATAAGTCAGAATTTGTATATCAACAGTCCCAGGGCTAAATCTGCTAGTCCTGTGAAACACAGAAAACACTCCATGTCACCTAAGCATGCATCTAGTTCTAAAAGCACTAATCAAGCAAAAAATCAAAACAAGAAAAATGAAAATGTGCATGTGCAAGTGACTGAGACTGTTAAGAACAGGAATGACATTCATGTGACTAAGCATAAAGGACCCAACCTTGTTTGGGTACCAAAGAAAACTTGATTTGTGCTTGATTGCAGGGCACAAGTAAGAAGAAGGTCATGTGGATTTTGGACAGTGGCTGTTCAAGGCATATGACTGGTGACAAGGCCCTGCTGTCACAGTTCAAGGATGAGGCTGGCCCAATGGTAACCTTTGGAGACAACAGCACTGGTTTTACCATGGGATATGGCAAATTGATTCATGGAAATGTTGTCATTGAAGATGTAGCCCTAGTCAGTGGTTTGAAGCATAATCTTCTCAGCATCACTCAATTCTGCAACAAAGATTTGAAGGTGGAGTTTGATAAGGAATTGTGTCTCATATCACACAGGAAGACAAAGGAATTTGCTCTGCAAGGAGTAAGAAAAGGAAGCCTGTTTGTAGCAGATTTGGACTCTGCAAACAAGGAGAAGATTTGCTGTTTCTACACAAAGGCCTCAGAAAATGAAAGTATGCTCTGGCATAAGAGATTATCTCACCTAAATCTCAAGAACATTAATTCTTTAGTCAAAAGAGAATTAGTGAAGGACCTGCCCACACTTGAATTCTGCATAGAAGGATTATGTGAGGCATGTCAAAAAGGGAAAATGAAGAGATCTAGTCACAAGAGTAAGGAATTCACTTCAATCACAAAACCACTACAATTAATTCATATGGATCTGTTTGGACCAGTAAATGTCATGTCCATGTCTAAGAAAAGATTTGCTCTAGTCATGGTTGATGATTTTTCAAAATACACTTGGGTGGAATTCTTGCACTCAAAAGATGAAGCTCCTGAGATCATCATTGAAAATTTGAAAAGATTGGATAAAGGCCCTACACCAGTAGTTGCCATAAGGAGTGATAATGGTACAGAATTCAAAAATGCTATACTCAATGAATTCTGCAAGGAAAAAGGAATCACTCACCAATTTTCAGCCCCAAGAACTCCACAACAAAATGGAGTGGTTGAGAGAAAGAACAGAACTCTCATTGAAGCTGCAAGAACCATGTTAGCAGAAGCCAGTCTACCAACTAGCTTTTGGGCTGAAGCTGTTAGAACTGCATGCTACACTCAAAACAGGACACTCATCACAAAACCAGTTGGAAAAACTCCTTATCACATCATGACAAATAGAAGACCATCTGTAAAATACATGCATGTGTTTGGAACCAAGTGCTTTGTTCTCAAAGATGATGTCAACAACCTTGGGAAGTTTGAAGCCAAGGCTTATGAAGGAATTTTTGTGGGATACTCTTTGGACAAAACTGTCTATAGAGTATATGTGATTGATCAACAGAAGATTATGGAAAGCACAAATGTGACATTTGATGATTTCAAGTTCCCTACTATGAATCTGGAAGGAGAAAACTGTGACACCTTGAGGTTTGAAAATGAAATAGAGACTGGAACATTTGCAACTGAAAATGTTACCAATATGCATGAAGAGTCACATGTAGATATCTCACATGGAACAAATGTGGAAAGAGAAAATGAAGACTACAGTCATATTCAACTTGAGAATTCTCCACACAATCCTAGCATTCACTCAGGGGGAGATTCTCAAGGATCTGCAACTATTGGCAATCACTTCAATCAGGAAGAAACAAGTTCAAATGATAGAAATGGAGCTCATCAAATTAAATGGAGTAGAGCTCACACAGCTGATCAAATCATTGGAAATCCTGATGAAGGTGTAAGGACAAGAAGAGCAACTATAAATGAATGCCTATTTGCTTGCTTTCTGTCTCAAAATGAACCAAAAAGGATTGAAGAAGCCATGTTGGATCCAGACTGGATAATTGCCATGCAAGAGGAATTGAATCAATTTGTGAGAAACAATGTTTGGGAATTAGTGCCACCTCCAAAGGACAGGTCGGTAATTGGCACTAAGTGGGTCTATAGGAACAAAATGGATGAACATGGAATAGTTATAAGAAACAAAGCAAGGCTGGTTGCAAAAGGCTATTCCCAGGAAGAAGGCATTGACTATGATGAGACTTTTGCTCCTGTTGCAAGATTGGAAGCAATTAGAATTTTTCTAGCCTTTGCAGCACACTCAAATTTTAAGGTATATCAAATGGATGTGAAAAGTGCATTTCTCAATGGTGAATTAGAAGAGGAAGTTTATGTGCAGCAACCTCCTGGCTTTGAAGATCCAAATTTTCCAGACTTTGTTTACAGACTCATTAAAGCATTGTATGGACTCAAACAAGCCCCTAGAGCATGGTATGACACCTTGTCAAAATTTCTTCTAGAAAATCATTTTACTAGAGGAACTATTGACAAAACTCTTTTCTACAAAAAGCATGGTGAGGATATCATACTTGTTCAAATCTATGTAGATGATATCATTTTTGGATCTACAAATGAAAAACTGTGTCAAAGGTTCTCTAAGCTAATGCAAGGTGAATATGAGATGAGCATGATGGGAGAGCTCAATTATTTTTTAGGCCTTCAAATAAGTCAAAGGGATGATGGCATTTTCATAAGTCAAACAAAGTACATCAATGACTTACTCAAAAGGTTTGACATGCAAGACTGTTCAACTGCCAAGACTCCAATGTCTACAGCTACAAAACTTGATGAAGATAAGAAAGGAAAAAGTGTAGACATGAAGACCTACAGAGGAATGATTGGATCTCTCCTTTATCTCACAGCTAGTAGACCTGACATAATGTTCTCTACATGCCTATGTGCAAGGTTCCAGGCAAACCCCAAAGAATCTCATCTCATTGCTGTCAAAAGAATTCTGAGGTATCTAAAAGGAACATCATTCATGGGGTTATGGTACCCTAAAGAAACAGGATTCAACTTAGTTGGATATTCAGATGCTGATTTTGCTGGGTGCAGAGTGGATAGAAAAAGTACCTCAGGAAGCTGTCAATTTCTTGGACAGAGATTGGTATCTTGGTTTAGCAAAAAGCAACAATCAGTTTCTACTTCCACAGCTGAGGCTGAATATATTGCTGCAGGAAGTTGTTGTGCTCAAGTGCTTTGGATCAGGAATCAACTAAGGGACTATGGACTAGTGTTAGAAGGAATTCCTATTATGTGTGACAACACTAGTGCCATCTCAATTGTAGCCAATCCAGTCAACCATTCCAAGACAAAGCATATTGATGTAAGGTACCATTTCATAAGGGAACATGCAGAAAATGGAGTAATTAAATTATTCTATGTTCCTACACAAAAACAGTTGGCTGATATATTTACTAAACCACTTGATGAAGCCACCTTCAACAGGTTGGTTAGTGAAATTGGAATGCTAAACTCTTCAAGTTAGGTGGCCAAATAAATATATCTTTTCAACTGTTACAACAATTGTTTCACAGACATGAACTCAAATGATTTATCTAAGTGAAACAAAACTGGTATATGTTTATAAATATGTCAGTTATATTGTTGTACATATTGTTAACAAATGTTTTTAAAACTATCTTGGAACTATTTTCTTGTTCTGAGAAAGCCTGAAAAGAATTATTATACTTGTGCATTATTAAATAACAAGTGTGATAATTAAAGATTCAGGAATATCAATCAGACACATTTCTCTTTTTAAGATGAATAAATGGATTTTATTTATCTAAGAAATGAAGTCTGTAAATTATTATTCTATTTTCTAAGTGAAAATGGAATAATCTGTCAAAAACTAGAGTTTGTGATTAAGTTGCCATCATTTTCTGACTTCTCGACTAGTTACTTATTTCTTTTGAGTTCTCGACTCATGATTTTGTGAGTTCTCGAATAGCTCATTTTTAGAGTTCTCAATCGAGTACTGTCAAGAGTTCTCGAATCATCAGAGTTCTCGACTATCTCAGTTCTCGAATCATGTATATATATTCTTGAGAGTTCTCGATCAAATTCTGACAGTTCTCTACTGAAACTAACTTTACTCTTCTCTGAGTTCTCGAACATACAAAATCGATTACAATTCTAGTCGAGTTGTCTAAGTATTATACATAGCACAGTAGAAATAACATTTCATTTCTACACTTAATTTCAAACTCAAAGAAACCCTCTCATTCTACAGCTACACTTGAACCCTTGCTATTCTACTCTCTAAAACCTTCGATTTCTTCGTTTCTCTCTTTCTATACACAACTCTATGGCATCTTCAAGCTCGAAACCTGCAACTGAAGTGTACGTAATTCCTGAAACCAACTTTCTCGCCATTGCAAGAGACGCAGATGCTAAGGCGCAGTACAAATGCTTCACTAGGTTTCTCATCGATTCCTATCTGAATGAAGCTCTGTTGGCAAACCCCACACTGTATCTCGACATTCTTGAGCAATTTTGGAAGACTGCTGACTGGGAAAATATAGCTTTGGAGGATGGTAGGTCAAAAGTGGTTGTAACCTGCAAAATCCAAGGAAAAGACATCAGTTTTGATGAAAATGATGTGAATACAAGCTTGAATATACCATCCGAAGAGTTTAATGAAGAACCTACTGAAGATGATCTTCTAGATTTTCTGGACTTCATTAGGTATGCTGATAATCTAAAGAGAGGAGTTGATGAGAAGTTCAAGCTGGGTAAATTAAACAAGAAGTACATGAGGAAGGAATGGTCATTCCTGTTTGATACCATCCTAAGAGTCTTCACCTGCAGAAAAACAGGGTTTGACCAGATAAGCCTCATTGCCTTGAAGCTGGCCTACTCATTAGCATACAACCAAAAGCTCAATGTTGGAAAGCTAGTTCTTGGGGAACTCATAACCAGGATTCCCAAGAGAGGTAATGAAATTTTCTTTCCTCGCTTTATTCAATTAATTCTCAATTATAAGAATGCTGGTTTAATTGAATTGCCTGGAATGAACAAACAAAGAATTGGCTACTCCAAATCCATGTCAAAAATCATTTTTGCCACATTGGATAGGAGAACCACTGTGAATGTCCCTCTCATAATCACCCCTCACATGAGGAGTGTATTTGAGGGATATCCACTAGTGCAGCCTAAATATGGTTACCTTGATACAGTAGGAGGTCCTAAGGTTGCAGAAGTACCAAATGCACCTAACCCAAGGACTTCCAACCCAACTGCTAGCCCTTCTTTGAAATCCCTAGATGTTAGCAAACCATCCTCTACATCCTCTCAACAGGGTGTAGTTGCAAAGAAGAAGAAGGAGAAAGCTGTTAAGAAAAGAGTGTTAGAAACAGTTGTAGAAAATGAATCAGATGAGTCACCTGTGGAGCCTTTGACCAGGAGAAAGAAAAATAAAAAGGCCACAACAGACCACTCTACATCCTCTCAACAGGATGTAGAAGTTAACAAGGGATTAAACCTACTTCTAGGTGCACTTTCTCAACAAGGTGCATCTATTGAAATTGGGAGTCAGCCCACTCCACCCTGTACAGAGTCTGCACCATTGCAGGAATTCACTCCTGTCAATGAAGAAGCTGTAGTTGAAAAAGAGACACACTGTGCACCAGTAGGATCTTCTCTTGAAACTTCCCCATTTTCTCAGGGGGAGTTGCCAATACTCAGTTCTACTCACACTCTACCTGCTATCTCTCAAATTTCATCTCAACCAAATGTGTCCAGCCAAACACATGAAGTTGTTGATCATCAGGACTCTTGTTTCCCTGGTGAGCCCCATTCAAGTGACTTGGTGCATGACACCTTGTTCACCACTCAGGACACTCCTTTAGATGGTGAGGGAATGCATGCTGAGGCATATCCTGATGACACCATCAAAACCACAGAGGTTCCAGGAGTTTTTACTTCAGACTCTGTGGGGGCTCAGGCATTTCAAAGCCAAGTGTCTTCACAGACATTGGGTAATCTGGGGGACCTCCACACCATGCAAATGGCATCCCCTAGACACTCCCCAGTCATTCAAAGACTGTCTCCTCAGGAGAATTCACCTATCCATCCAGTGTCTAATGAATCATCTGAGAAATTGGATGAGGAAATAGATGCTGAGGGGACTACTGTCACAAGTGGCCCTAGCTCTCACTCTCTGTCACAATGGCTGGAACCTGTGCAACATGACAGGGATTCAGGACCATCATCTCTTGGTGGGTCACTTTCTGATGAGAAACTAAAGGAACTGTATGGAGATCAGTTGGAGGGCTTCTATCACATTGCTCAGCAGCTTGTGACTTCTCATTTGCCAAACAAAGACTATGCTGCAATCATGCTTGAATATGCAAAAGATCAGGAGGAGTTGAAAGAAAAGAATGCAAATTTGGATGAAAATGAAGGTGAAAATGTGGATGCCTGGCTGGATGGTAAATCTGCAGTTAGCATGCAAGAAGTTTTGGAGTGGACTAGACAGAAGTATCTCACTTCTCTTGGATCTTGTGAGAAGATTTTTACTCCAAGTGCCATGTATGATGCAATTCATGAAGCTGCTAAAGTCCAACTGCAATCAAATCACTATCTTGCCAAAGGTGTGCAATCTGAGATAGATGATCACAGAGCTAAAGTAGAGGGCACCTTGAGAGCAATGGAAAACAAACTGAAGCCTGGAGGTCTTCTTGCTCACACTTCAAGAGGAGATTCAGGAAAGTCCTCCATTCTTCACACCAAAATAGACTCTATGGAAAAGGTGTTTAAGGAAATGGTTCAAGGTCACACAACCATCATAGACAATCAAAGGAGAATAAACAGTATGGTTGAAGTTCTGTACAAAAACAGGCATGCAGATAGGCTGCCTGAGGATGTGCCTCTACACACCTTATCACCTTTCCAAGTGGACCTCTACTATCAGTCAAAGGCCAAGGATGAAGCTGCAAAGGCCTCCACCATTGATACCTTAAATGCCAGAGTGGATTCTCTCACATCCACAGTTTCACAACTTGTCTCAGATGTTCATAATCTAAAAAATGAGTTTGTCTCTACTTCTGCAAATCAAGGGACTTCTCTTGCCAGCATCTCAGCACAACTCACCTCTCTACAATCCCTCATCTCCAACCTAAGCACAACTAGTCAGGCTCCTCCAGCACCTTTGCCAACTCCAAGCTGGACTAAAATTAAGCCAAGTCATTCTTCCTTTCTCCAAAGTCAAGATATCAACCCTAAGGGGGAGAAGGAAAGGAGAGAAGAAATAGAGGCTGAAAGGCAAAAGGCAGTTATGAGAAAGCTCAGGAGTGAAATTTTAAAGCCCAAGCCCAACTCTGACAAGGAGTTTCTTGAACTTCTGCATCATATCAAAAAGCAAGTTCAGGGAAATCATTGGAAATATAAGAAGATGCTTGAAAATGCTATTGTTGCAGTAAGGGGAGTTAAGTTTGAACAGAATGGACAAATGTTCAAAGAGCCACTCATTCAAATGGAATCTGGCTACTTTAAAGTTTCAGTTACTCTATTCCAAAGGCTTTCATATACTGAACTGGAATGTCTGTACAAGGGAGTGGAGTTGGTAACCCAGGAAGATGAAGAATTGAAGAAGAAAATATTGGGGCCTCTCCTACCTCTTGCTCTACCTGAATCCTACTGTAGTCCAGATGGTGTGATGTATATGGCTAGAGAAGAAAAACTTGCTCATTTCAGGATCCCTCAACATCTCAATTCAGGCAACAGAAGTCAAATTATTAACCTAATTGAGTTGATTGAAAAGAAGAAGGTGAAGCAGATAGAGGACAATGAAATTGTAGTGAAAATGAAAAAGTTTATCTCTGGACAAATCTCTGAATTTGCAAAAGAAGAATTGAAGAACAAAAAGAAAGATGATGACAATGAGGATCAGGACAAGAAGGATAAAAGGTCTGAATCAAGGAGTGATAAGGAAGGAAAGGGAGAAGACAAGAAGAAGAAGGATGAAGACAAGAAGAAAAGAGACAACTCTGAGGACAACAAACAGTATCAAAGAAGAAATTCCTCTAAGCAGCAAGCTGCTGGCACTCATTCTAGTTCACCTACCAAATCTCAGGGTACTAGTGTGATGTCAACAGTTTCTGAAACTGCAACTGCCATCAAAACTAAATCTCCAAGAAGGATGTTCATGAAAGTTACTGCACATGGAGTGATAAGGAGGGAAATTAAAAAGGAACAGTCAAAGAAACTGAAGCCAAGCCAACATCTCAAAGTCAACACTGCCACATCAACCAAATTCAAGAACTCTACTAGCTCTTTGCTAGTAAGATGTCCTAAGTGGAGAAAACAACTCATTGTTCCTGATAAAGGTCTACCTATTAAACCTATTCAAGAAATTGCTGAAACTGACAAGGTGAGGATCAAACTGTGGAAGGCTGACAGAATTGTCAAGGTAGAAGTCAGAGACAAGAGGATGTTTGTCACTAATGTTGATGGAGAAGAAAGAGGATTTCATCATGACAACAGTGATGCTACCACTCATGACATTAGGAGAGTGATTAGCCTGTTTGACAAGAAATGCATGATTAACAAGCTGAGAATGATGGAAATGGCTCAGTACTTGGAAAGGAAGTATCAGAAAAAGACTGACAAGGTAAGATACATGGAGGAGATGATTGAGAAGAAAAGGAGGGAGGAGGAGAGAGTAGAGCAGTTGTCTGAAGAATTGAGAAGACAGGGTAAAAGTAGAGTGTTCAAAGATCCTGACAGAGTTGAATTCAAACTGAGAAGTGGTGTCACTGTCAAAGTTAGACTCAAGTTTGTCCAAGACTATCCAATGCTCACTCTACAGATTGCTGCAGACATGCTGAAAGATGCAATTTTGATTGAGGAAATCATGGCCAGACAAATGATACTGCAGGCAATTGAAGAAAACAGGGCCAGGCAAGAAAAGGAAAGAAAAGAAAAATATGATCAGGCAGCTCATCAACAACAACAATATAGGTAGGCTTGATATCTTGTATTAATTTGTAAAATTCATCATTTTCCAAATTGGGGGAGATTGTTGGACTTAAATCAAGCCTAGCCTATTTAATTATCTGTCTTGCTGTAACTTAGTTTGTGCTTCTGTAATAGACTAGTGACTTAGTAATTCATGTGTAATTTGTAACTAGAAGTTTTCTCTGTTTATCTTCAAATTGTAAATTAAGTCAGAAATAAAGTCAGTTAGAAGATTCAAGTTGAATCATGCAACCAGACAAAGAAGACTGTGAAGAAAATAAAAAGAGAAGTTATCTGAGAATTCTACTAAGGCAAGTTACTTGGTCGAGAAGTCAGCCATTCGAGAAGTCAGAACTGTGGAAACATTTCGAGAAGTCTCAAAACTTCTATCTGCTTAGTACTCGATCGAGAAGTCAGTCATTCGACAAGTCAGGTATTGAATCCAGTCGAGAAGTGTCAATTATGAGGCATTCGAGAAGTGAAAATAAACAATTCGAGAAGCTAGCAAATGGAGCATTCGAGAAGTGATAAGGCTGAGTCATTCGAGAAGTCAATATCAAGCTGAGTATGCGATCGAGAAGTCTAGACATTCGAGAAATCAAGTATTCAGGATCAATCGAGAAGTCACAGCTGTTCGAGAAGTCAATCTCCTTGACTTATCGAACCAATTTCAAGAAGAGTACTCGACTGCAAAAGAAGCTAGTTTCAAGGAAGAATTGCAGAACAAGACAGATGATGTTGCAGCTCTGTTTATGCAGGATAAGTCAAACCTGCACAGACAGAGACAAGTCTACAATGTAGCTGGGAAGATAAGCCAAGAAAAGTGACAGAAGAGATAAGGCAGGATGGAGCAGACTGTCACTACAGTGTTAGCTAGAAATAGTCATTAGT
The DNA here is from genome assembly GCA_028671895.1 of Oenanthe sinensis. Taxonomy (NCBI): domain Eukaryota; kingdom Viridiplantae; phylum Streptophyta; class Magnoliopsida; order Apiales; family Apiaceae; genus Oenanthe; species Oenanthe sinensis. The sequence goes on along the minus strand of CM053813.1, from coordinate 26,020,105 downwards.
CAAATGTAAAGCAATCTCTGTCTATTTCTAGTTTTAGCTAAACTGTCTCATGTGAGCATGTGCACAGGACATGTTGTCTATATACTTTATGCACAGCCACATTTGATAGGGTCTTGAGCATTTTTACAAAAGTAAGAATCCCAGAACAAGAAGCTGAAATTCAAACTGAATTTCAGATTGTAGCAAAGATCATTCTAATACAAAATTAGATTGAAAGTTACATCTGTGTCTATATTATTTCCTGTTATATGTCTTGATAAACACCTTCGTAATTCCATCTGTTCTTCAAGCTTCGAACAAGTTCTTTTCAAAAACAAGAAAATTTTTGAAGTATACATTCACCCCCCCCCCCTCTGTAACTTCTGGGCCTCTAAATTCCTAACACTAAGAAAGATTGTGAAAGGGCTATACACATGCAAACTCAGCTAGAAATTCAAGTTACTTATCTAAAAGCTGAGATAGCCAAACAAAATGAGACCTTCAAAGTTTGGACAAACTCTGGAAAGAAGGTTCAAGAAATTCTTTCTGACAAGAATTGGACATCAGCCCTAGGTTATGAATCAGAAAATGAGAAGAAAAATGGTAAAATGGCTGTTAAGACACAAAAAGGAGTTAGTGAGAATCTGAATAAACCTGTTAACTTTGTTAAGTCTAGTGATGAGACAAACACTTCTGATAAGTGTTCTAGTAACTCTAAAAATAAAGAAAGCAGTGTGTCAGAAAATAAACCAGTTAATATTGGTTTACTTTCTCAAAAAAAACTCAAGGAAAAGATGAAATCTGTCATAAATAAGAACAAGCCCAAAAGAGTCAAGAGAAATAGGAATGTAAAGGTATGAATAACTAAGGAGACTGACTATAAGAATATTCCTAATGCACCTAGAAAAACCTGTTTCACATGTGGTAATTCTAATCATCTTGCTATTGACTGCAGGCAGAATAAAAAGAAGGAACCTGAGAGACTTAAATCAGGAGTTAGGAAATAGACTAGATATAGGCCACAACGTCCTTGTTTTCATTGTGGTAGCTTATGACATTCTATTTATAGTTGTAAAGAATATCATAGTCTGTATTTCAACTACTATGAACTCCTGTCTCATTTGAATAAAACTCATGTTTCCTCTATTTATGCTGCAAAACAAAAGTATGTTATAAAAGTTGATAGAAGAAAACCAAACTCTGAAAATGCAAACTCTGTTAACTTAAACTCTGATATAGTTACTTCTGCTGTAAAAGTTAACAATGTTAAAAAGAAAGGATCCAAACTTGTTTGGGTCCTTAAAGCCTCTAATTAAGTTGCATATATGATTGCAGGGAAACAGGATAAACATCCTAGTGATTGGTAGTGGATGTTCTGCACACATGACTGGAAATAAATATTGGGTCCCGAAGTATCGTAGAAGAGGGGGTTGAATACGATACTCACTAAATTAAAAAATTCTTTCAAATCCTTTGTGGATTAATAATTTAGAGTTCGGTTAGTGGGTTCGAATTCAAGAGGTGAATAGTGTTTAAGAGGCCGGCTTACTAATTTTTTGTATTTATGAATAATCATTAATGTTCTAGAAAATTAGCTAGTAATTTAAACGAGACAAGTTTCGGGGAATATATCTTTCGTATATAATCCCTGAGGTTGCTACACCCAGCTAAAAATATAACTGGCTTCCAAAGAACAGATTAGTTCTTTGCTTCTACAAAAATATACAAGTCAAATCCTATACAATATTTGTATCTATAATTTTGTCTAAGGATTTAACTACCGGGAGTATTTTGTAATGGCCCTTAAAATATTACAAGGTTTATCCGACCATTAACAAAACACTCCGGTAAGGAGTAATGGAAAGATCTTTGATTGGTTAGACCCCTCTGTATATTATTTGTTGTGTTCTTCTCCGGCACTTTATTGGAAGAGACGAACCAGAACACTTTTTAAAATGAGCACGTCATTTTGTTTGTATGGTGTAGACTTTTTAAATCAAATGAATTGATTTACTTCACAATTGCTTAAGTCCTTTTGTTGCGCTTGTAGATGGATGAGTGGTGTGTAGATCACAAATTAACTTTTGTTGCGCCTTGATCCTTTAGTTGCGCCTCCACACCATTCACAGAGTATAGGCGCCACCAAATTGTTTGTTGCGCCTTTGTTGCGCCACTAAGTGTTTCTTGCGCCTACACTCTTGTTGCAGTGTGTAGGCGCCACAAATGCCTTAGAATCTTTGCTAGCATTTTTTTTGCATCTTGATACTTTTTTGTTGCGCCTGCACACCAGTTGTAGCGTGTAGGCACCACAAAACTTCCTTAGAACTTATGTTACGCTTCTAATTTGGTTTGTTGCGCCACTACACCACCTTCCTTGTACAGGTGCCACCAAAACCTTCCTCTTTGCCTTAGAATATTTCTTTTAACTTATGTTGCGCCTACACTCTTGTTATAGAGTGCAGGCGCCACATATCTTTGCCTTGGTGCCTTAGAACATTCTATAAATTTATGTTGCGCCTACACTTTTGTTACCTAGTGTAGGTGCCACATAAATCAATACTCTTACTTAGAATATTTCCTTAAGGCTTGGTTGTGGCTATATTGATCTTCTGGCTTGATCAACTGAATTTCTTCTGATAAATCAAAGTAATTATCTCCTTGTTGTGCTGACGCTTAATGCACTGGTCTGGTTCACAAATGACTAACACTGAATTGAATTCCCTTGACTTCTGTTCTGTTTCAGCTGATTAACCTTGGACTATTGCATTGCTTCAAACACTGACTGTTGATAGACATAGTACTTTCACTAGAATCTTTTCTGGTACTTCGACAACGTCTTCATTATTACCACAATCCTGAATACTTCATTATCTGTTCTTCACTGACGTTTGAACATATAAATGAACTTCTTTCAGTGAGTATAACTTCAAGATTGCAGCTATCTTCTATAACCTTTGTATTCACCCTTCTAGATTCCTATGCTTCGAACACTATCTATCTTCAATCAATGCCTTTACACTGAAATCTTCTTGTGGCACTTCTATACTGAATCTTCAACACTTTTGAAACCCTAAAAGTCTTCAATCATTATTCTTCAATGAAGCATGAACATATTAATGAACTTCTTTCAGTGACCTGTAGTAGACTTCAAAACTTCTTCTAATATCATGATTCACTGTATCTGCCTTGTCTTCATTTCTTCATAATTTCTGTGTAGGCGTAGTATTATTTACTTGTCTTGTTCTAGTGTTGAGTTATCACGATTACTATTCATATAGCTTCATAATCTCAAACAATAAATCACTGCTTTTAGAGTTTGAGGAGAAGGCTAGCCCAGCAGTATCTTATGGAGATGGCAACATAGGAAGAACACTGGGATATGACAATATTGTGATTGGCAATGTCATCATTGAGAATGTAGCTCTGGTTGAAGGACTCAAGCACAATCTGTTGAGTGTAAGTCAAATGACAGACAGAGGTTATTCTGTGGAATTTCATGAAACACATTGTGAAGTCAAAAGTAAAAAAGACTAGCAAAGTGGTTCTAATTGGTCACAGACATAAAAATCTATTTGAAGCAAGTTTGGAACTAAACCTTGAAGGACCATTGACATGTCTCTATGGAAAATCAACTTCAGTAGAAAGCTGAAATTGGCATAAAAAGTTGTGTCATATAAATTTTGGCAATATAAATGAACTGGTGAGAAAGGATCATGTGAGAGGTTTTCCTAAAGCTCAATTTCATCCTGATGGCCTATGTGACTCATGTCAAAAGGTAAAACAGAGAAAGACATCTTTCAAAAGCAAGACTGAGTTTTCAATTGAAGAACCCTTCCACATGCTACATCTTGATCTATTTGGTCCTGTCAATATTATGTCAATTGGAAAGAAGAAGTATACTCTGGTAATAGTTGATGAATACACAAGATACACTTAGGTGTACTTTCTACATAAAAAGGATGAAACATCTGAGATCATTTTTGATCATATTACTATGATTAAAAATGGAATAACACTCAAAGTGAAGATTCTAAGGAGTGACAATAGAATGGAGTTTAAGAACTCTGCAATGGAAGAATTATGTACAACTAAAGGAATAAAGCAATAGTTTTCAGCACCTGGTACACCTCAGCAAAATGGTGTAGTTGAAAGGAAAAACAAAACTCTGATTGAAGCTGCTAGAACTATGCTGGGAGCAGCAAAACTTCCCACTTACTTCTGGGCAGAAACTGTGAACACTTACTTCGGCATTTCTAAATGGAGAACTTGAAGAGGAAGTTTATCTTGAACAACCTCCTGGCTTTGTAGATCCAAAATATCCAAATCATGTCAACATGTTAGACAAGGCACTGTATTGATTTAAACAAGCTCCTAAGGCATGGTATGAAAATCTGGATCAATTTCTACTAGAGAGTGGATTTACTGGAGGTACAATTGATAAAACCTTGTTTTACAGGAATCAAGGTAAGGACTTGTTACTGGTTCAAATATATGTTGATGATATTATATTTGGGTCTACTAATGAGAAATTATGTGAAAGGTTTTCCAAGCTAATGCAGTCCAGGTATCAAATGAGTATGATGGGAGATATGAGCTATTTCTTGGGACTACAAGTTAAACAAATTGAAGAGGGCATCTTCATAAATCAGTCTCAGTATACAAGAAATTTGTTGGCAAAGTTCAACATGCTAGAATCTACAACTACAACTACTCATATGGCAACAACAACCAAGTTGGATCAAGATACTGTCAGAGAATGTCAAATAGAGTTTACAGAAGCTGAAAAGAGTCTAAGTGACGTCATCAAAGTTTAGTCACCGACAGAGTTTACACTGGTCAGAGTTTGACAATTATTATTCGACAAATCAGGACTTGATTGGAGATAAAGATAGAAGTGGTTCAGTGAATAACAACTGCCTTCTTGAAGCTATCTATTCCGAAGATAATGATGGAAATCGTATGTTGGACCAAATCAAGTCAACCATTATTGTATTTACTTGTCATATTGTAACATTCTAGTGCTTCTTGTATTAAATAGTGACTTAGCTTATTTTAATTATGTATTTACAGTTAGAAGCTTGTTTCTAATGCATCTCCAAATGTAAATAAGTAATATCAAGAATAATTCTACTGGTAGAAGATTCTGTGAATCATGCATCAGGAGAATGAAGATTACATCAAATAAGGAGTTGCAGAAGAAAATTGTTCCTAAGGCAATTTACTGATAGAGAAGTCATTTTGATAGAGAAGTCACAAATGCAAGCTGGTAGAGAAGTCTCAAATGACTCAATCGAGAAGTCTACTCAATTGAGAAGTCATGGACATAGAGTCATTCGAGAAGTGCAAAGAAATGTTCATTCGAAAAGTCCAGTTAAACAAATCGAGAAGTTAGCTAAGGAAGCAATCGAGAAGTCTGTGAAGTGAGTCAGTCGAGAAGTGTATGAAATCAAGTCTGATCGAGAAGTCTACCCCAATCGAGAAGTCTAGCCTGATCGAGAAGTCATCAACAGATATATCCAATCGAGAAGTCTATACACTCGAGAAGTCTCAAGTCAAAGATTAATCGAGAAGTCTCACAAGTACTCGATTGAGCATCTCACGATATGACTTCTCGAAGTACATTGAAGCTGAGTATTCGGATGTTTCAAATAGCTACTTTCAAGGAAATTTACAGAAGAATAAAACAAGTAATCTGAAGCATTGTCGTGATCAGGTCAGTCAATCATGTAAAGATAATGACAAGTCTACAATGAAACTTGAAGGAAGAACAAGACAAGGACAGAAGATAGATATCAGATGATGCAGACTGTCAAAGAGAAAGACTTGGCTAGAAATAGAATTGAGTAAAATGTAAAGTTTCATTTGTCTGTTTCTAGTTATAGTATAAATGATTGTGAAAGCATGTGCACCAAGACATGTTGTCTATTTAGTATAATACACAGCTTCATAGTTCAGTGTGTTGAACAGTTTTTCATACCTTGTTATCTTTCAAGAACAAGAAGCTGAGAATTCCACAAAGATTCTCAGATTGTAGCAAATCATTTTAATAAAAGATTAGATTGATATTTACCTGTGAAGTGTTAAGTTAAATTCTGCATCTCATATAAACACTAATAAAGTTAAACAAGGCTACAATACCAGTCCAGTTCAAACAGTAAAAGAAAAAAGGCATTCGAAAAAGATATCAACCTATACATTCATCCCCCCCCCCCTCTGTATAGTTTTAACCAAACTCATTCCTAACATTGTATCTCTCTATTAATTAGTCATTATCTTTACATTATTTAGATAGATAGATGTGTATTATATAAATACATGATTAAGTTTGCATTGATGTATCGTTCATAACACATTATTCTCATAACCTAGCAGCTCTTAAGAACATTGATTTTCTTGAGAGAGTTTTGTATTAAGTTTATCAAAAATTAATACAAACAGTTCTTTTTTTATATACTTGTGTTCTAATTTTCGACTGTTTGGTACAATTATATTCAATCCCCCTTCTATAATAATCTATTTACTGGGTAACACTATAAATCTTCTCACTTCTTCATTTCACTACACTTACAACTTCATACTCCCCCATACATAATTTAGTTCTTGCATGGCATTCCACTGGGTTCCTCCTCACTGTGGCACTCTCAAGATCAATGTGCATGCAATTTATTCTTCAATCTCGGCAAAAAATGGTAACAAGTCTGGCATTGGTGCAGTCTATAGGAACTCAAATGGAATTCTCAGACACCTTAATGTGGGCACAATACCATTTCTTTCTCCTCTTGGCAATAAGCTCTGGGCAATCTATGCTTCATTAAGACGTGCAATGAGTAAGGATTATCGATCAGTGGTGTTGGAAACAGACAATTTGGAGGCTTTCATGGTGATTAGAGACTTTCACATGGGTGTACCGGCAGGAGTATTTGATCTAGTGTCCCAAATTGATATCTTGCTCAAAGATAGGCGATGGTCATGTGTGATTTCCTACTCGTAACTATGTTGCATTAAATGTGATTCGATTTTTTTTGCATTAAGATTTTTATTTCCACAATCATGACAAGTCTTTGAATTTTTTAAATAAATCTTTTTTCTTTGAAAAAGGGGAATCAATTCAATAATGAAAAATCATACGCAATCTACAAATACAATCAAAATTAAACAAACGCTTAAACATATCGCTGTTGAATCCTTCTTTCTTGAAGAGGCAACCAAGTGTTTTATTGAAGATATTATGAATATATGTACTTGTTGTCATCCAACTGTTTTGAGCAATCGACTATTGATGCGAACCCATAAAAACCTTTATCACAGAATCAAACCCATGAAAATCCTGAAGATCTATAATCCCGGATATGAAGAACACCAAAACAAAACAAAAAACTCTCACAAGGAGGAGAGACTAAACAAAACCCAAAAAAATTGAGAGTTTATTGAAGGAAAACAAGAGCTTAATCAAGAAAAATGAAAAAGTAAAAAAGGATTGGGGATTTCCACCGGTTAAAACCGATGGAAGCCCCTCAGAAAATATTAGAGGTGGTTGCTCAAGAGAGAGAGTAGAGGTAGGGTTTTGGAAATAATAATAATTTTTTTAAATAAATCTTTTTTATTTATTAAGTTTTTTAACCCAGTGACATGAATTTTCGCCACATACTATATAACCAGGTGAAAACTTTTTAGCATGAGAATCATGAAAATTTTTATTAAATTTTGCAGAACCATAATAAAAAATGTAAAATAAAATGTTTAGATAAATTTTTTATTATAGTTTTGCAAATGAAATTATGGTTCTGCACTATTTTTTTCATTTTTTATTATGGTTCTGCAGAATTTAATAAAAAAATTCATGGTTTTCACGTTAAAAAATTTGCAACGGAGTGTTACTCTATGGTGGGTAACCCTCGATGATTGTTACCGTATATATACTATATAAGAGCATCTCCAATAACATTAGTTAAAATTATTAGCTAAAATATGATTAACTAAAATATTATAATCGGAATAAGCGATAATTGGCAGTTTGGTTTAACGCTTTTCAAAAAAATTGTAAACACCTTTGAAATTCAATGAAAAATTAAATACATATAATTTATTTCATTTATAATATAATAGTATATTAGTATAGATCTAAACAATTATAATTTGACTTACATATCCTAATTTCATTACCATTCAAATTCTTTAAACTCAATTAAAATTTTATATATATATATATATATATATATATATATATATATATATATATAATTCCATTTATAATATAATAATATAGATCTAACACAATTATAACTTAACTTACATTTTTTCAAAAAAAAAACTTGACTTACATATATCAATTTCATTATCATTTAAACTCTTTAAATTCTATTAAAATTATAAATTATTATATATTATAAAATTTTATTAAAATTTCAAAAAAATTAAATACATATAATTTATTTCATTTATAATATAATAGTAGTATAAATCAAACACAATTGTTAACAACATTATAATATAATAATAATAATATAATCCAAAAAATATATAATTGTAACATATTTAAATTATTTAAGTCAATTTCATAATATAAACTAGTATTAAAATATTATTAAAATATAAATAATAAAATAATAAAATATCAAATATAATAATATTTAAAATTAAAACCACTTTAAGAACAAATTCCAAAAAAGATTTTATTTTTAAATTTCTCATATTTTATAATTAAATAGATATAGAGAGATGGACCAAACTTATGAATTATTAATAATAATATAAATCACTTTTTTAATAATATCACTAATTTTAATATTCATATTGGAGAGTTAATATTAGTCATTATAACTAGAGCTGTTTAACGAACCGGGTCTGCTCGAACTCGTCTCGACTCGACTCGGTAAAAACCCGACTCGACTCGACTCGGTTCGTTAACGAGCTCGAGTTCGGCAAGAAAAAAAAGTTCGTTAAGCTTAACGAGTCGAGTCGAGTTTTTTGGTTGTTCGACTCGACTCGACTCGGTACTCGACTCGACTCGACTCAACTCGGTAAAAACTCAGTACTCGATAAAAAATATAAAAATATATATTTTTTTATTGTTTTAGTTTTTAGTTTTTATTTTTTAGTGTTTTAATTTTAGTTTTTAGTGTTTTAATTTTAGTTTTTAGTTTCTAGTGTTTTAATTTTAGTTTTTATTTAAAAAAATAAGCCCAAAAAAATAAAAAAAATAAAAAAATATCGAAAAACCCGACTCGACTTGGGATCGACTCGGACTCGGGATCGACTCGGTAGGCTCGTTACCGACTCGACTCGATTCGGTCGTAAACGAACCCGAGTTCGGCGCAAAAAAAAAGCTCGTTAAATAATCGAGTTCGAGCTCGACTCGGTTAGAAAAACTCGAGATCGAACTCGTTAAGGAAAAACTCGACTCGACTCGTTTACAGCTCTAATTATAACTTATAATAATACTATAACAATAATTTTTTATGCATACATTATTATAATTAGTTTCACATGTGTCTTTTTGAATATGTTAACAATTTGGATTGTGGGTTAGTTGTGTTAATTATTGGAGGGATACAAAAATATAAAAAAATTATTTCAATATAAATAAAATATTAAAAATCTATTCAGCATTGCAGTGTAAATAATTTGTACGTTGGTACAATCCTAGGACTGTTACGAAGAAACAAAGAACCAAAAATTCTAAATTACAACAGCATAGAATAGCACAACCTTCCGCTACATGTTGGAGGATTCGTCGTGTTTTTTAAAAAAATGGGTCCGGATCTCCTGCGGAAATGTACAATCTTTATTCATCTTCCAATAAAACAGCCTTGGCCACCCTAATAAAATATAAATAATGCATTTGGAGAATCGTCTCCATTCATGCCTAATGACTAACTGGCTAACCGGCCATATATAAAACAAAAATAATTATAGGAGATATTCGTATTCGAATGAGATAACCAACCCTGCTTGCGAATGGCCATAGAAAAACAGTATACTAATGTACAATTATAGTACAAGCTTGTGTTCAATCAAGTGCATATATAAAACAAAAATAATTATAGGAGGTATTCGTATTCGAATGAGATAACCAACCCTGCTTGCGAATGGCCATAGAAAAACAGTATACTAATGTACAATTATAGTACAAGCTTGTGTTCAATCAAGTGCATTATTGTATCTGCTACTTAATAAAGCAGACGAGCCAGAGACATGAACTGGAGTGTAATTTGGATGACTTAGTTGGCTTTGATCTGCAGATGAGCTGAATGGGGTATTCTGATCAGTATTTGATGTTGATGCATCAACACTTTCAAAAGTTGTTATCTCTGTAAATGCCCAGTCCGTAAGGTAGCCAGGCTTTGTAGTGACTGCGGTTACTTCCATGTCTCCTGATAACATTGCCACCACACGAGACATTGAGGGTCTTAAATGTGGCGATGCTTGAGTGCACAAGAGTGCCACATCTATTAGCCTTTTAACTTCATCCTCATTGAATGCAGACAAACTAGGATCAACAAGATCAATTCCATGGTTATCCTCGCGCAGTTGCCAAGCCTAAAAAAAGTTAAACTATTACATTCTGCTTTAAGTATTGTAGTGTGAAAAATTCTGTTACTACACCTAATTGGCTAATATGTGAATTCTCTTAGAAAAAGCTTTCGATTTAAATTGAAAATTAAAATTAAAAAAAAATCACAACCATGATCTGTTCGGAAATAAGTACCCTGAACCACTATCAATATGTTCTCCCTAAGAGTTCTGAAGCATACGCATAATTAATAGCTACAATTAAGAAATCCTCTGTTGAGTCATACGAGTAAGAGAAGAGATTGGAGAAGTAGAATATACCCATTCCAACAGATATATGCGATCATCTTCTAGTGTTGTGTCAGAATTGGACCTTCCGCTAACAACTTCAAGAGCTACCACACCAAACCCAAAGACATCAGCTTTTTCAGTAAGATGTCCACGCATGGCATATTCTGGTGCAAGATATCCACTGCAGTAACAAGAAATATATTACCATCAACTACTTCGTACAGAGAAAAAAGAACATACAAAAATGATACATATATAAAAATGCATAACTGTCGAATCATACATTGTTCCTGCAACACGAGTACTTATATGAGTCTTTTTATCATCATAAAGTTTGGCCAAACCGAAGTCCGAAATTTTGGGTTTAAGATCAGAATCAAGCAAAATATTGCTTGCTTTCACATCTCTGTGTACAATTCGCACTCGTGATTCCTCATGAATATATGCAAGACCACGTGCCACTCCAAGGCATATTTCATAACGAGCTGACCAGTCGAGGAATAAAATTCTCTTTCCTGTTTCATCGACACAAACAATTTAACATATATATGCTAGATTTGTCCATAATATGTGAAAGAGCTGCGAATCATTACCAAATAACGCTTGATCAAGACTGTTGTTTTCAAGATACTCATAAACAAGCAGCCTCTTATCTCCCTCGATGCAGCATCCATATAATTTCACAAGGTTACGATGCTGCACAGCAGATATCGTTGCAATCTCTGCAACAAACTGACTCTTTCCTTGGTGGGATGCTACAGAAAGTTTTTTTACAGCAACAACTCTACCATCACTAAGAGTACCCTGTTGATTAGACATTTTAAATGCACTGCCATAACTGTAGTCCTAAAGGGGGCATATAGTTGTTTAATACGCAACGCACACCGAAATGCAAAGATATTCGGGAGCATAAGTGCAAATGTGAGGCACATGCTTATCAAAGCGAAACACTTCACATGAAAACTCAATATACATGCACAAACATGTAGAAGCTAAAACAAGATAAAATTGATACAATAATAACAGTGGAATTCAAAAAGAGGTCACATTTAAGTTAATGTAATAAACAAGAGTTAAGATACAAGTTTGTCAAAATGAAGAAAAAAATATATAACTAATTTCACTAAAGACTAGAGTGTTTTGGTTCTTTGACATAAATTAATCCTCTTCTTTATCAAGGTTCTTGAAATCTTTCTCAAGATTATAATTAGGATCCTCAACACCCTCAAATTTCCTCTCTTTTTTTAATATGTCTCAATCTTATTTGGACTCCCCAAATATATTTTGGGTCCTTAAAACTCCAATATCTGATTTTAGTTAACTTTCCTTCAAAATCCGCCAATTTTCAATGAAGTATGCCTCTGTGTTGCACCATGCATCACACTCAGGCGCTTGACATGGTTGCACACCGCTCTGCTTGTGTGATGCGCTTCAACCTTGACTCACGCCCAACAGACAGGCATAAGAATATTTGCTCTCAAGCATTAACTTTCCTTTTAAAATACACATCAATCCATATCTCATTCTATTGATTATAATAATATTAACTAAAATAATTTATAAAATGTCATTTTTAAAAATGAACTCGCTTTGAAAAATATCATTTTGCAAAAAAGAGCCCACTTTTAATTGATGTTAACAAAAAATGCATGTCGACCACATGTTCCATATCAAAGTTTCTTGATCCTTTCCCATAAGGTATACAGGGCAACAAAATATGCCTGTTTGGTTGCCACTTGAATACCTAGAAATTTCAACTTCCTGGGAAGTATCCAAAGGTGAGGTTGTTTGTCAGTTGACAAAAAGAAGGGAAGTGTGAATTCCCATCGTCGCCGAAGGTGAGGTTGTTTGGTTGAAAAAAAAAGGGGAAGCGTGAATTCCCATCGACGATGGAAAGTTGTTTGTCCACCCCCATCCTGGTTACATGTACTTCCTGACTTCCAAGAAATTAACTTCCTACATGCCCAATCAAACACTTACTTTAACTTCCAAGCAATTAAGCAAGGTATTAACCCCAAGGAAATACAGCTACCCATAGGAAGTTAATTCTCATGTGTAACTAAACAAACACTTTATATGTAGAAGTTTGACAAACAAGCCTCTTTCTTTTAGCAGGGAAAGATTAAAAATTACAATTTGTATGTTTAGCTTGGATAGTACAAAAGGTAGTGACGCAGCACTTTTTTCAGAGGCCCAAAGTCTTACCATAAAAGAGATAGCATCAATTTTACATCACAGTTTACATATAAATTCATTTTTGTTAGTTTGTTTTCTTGGATGAAGAAGGGATTTAAAATTTAGGGTATATATGAACTGTATAGCCAATTTAATTATGATTTTGATCTACAAATATCACTCACCTTGTAAACAGGTCCGAATCCCCCCTCCCCAAGCTTATTAGTGGGATTAAAGTCATCTGTTCCAGCTTTTAGTTCTGCATAACTGAAAGTATATGGTCTGGCATCCATCCCCAGAAACTCTGTTATTTCAGCACATGAATGAACAATAAGTAATAAGACCTTTTGTTTTCATATAGAGTAAGAATATATTTCAAACTATATGTAAAACATAAGCATATAATGATGCAGGAAAGTATTGAATGACAGTAGAAAAACATAGTATGAATATAGTTAATTAGCCAGAACAAACCACAACAATACCTCCCTGGCATGTGGTATAACAACCCAAGTCCACAATCCAATGCATATAGGACCCAACAACCCACCACAGGTCAGTCCAAAAGAACTGCCAACTTTGGTATATATTAGTTATTGACTTTTCCTTATAGAGGCTTCAGACTTACTAAATCTTATCGACATGGGATATTACATGCGGTCACAAGAGGATGTAGTAGTATGAAACTTGTATAATTGAGTTGAACTAGATAATATAATTTTCCCTGGAACTCCAATTACTTAATCATGCCATGACCCCATGGAAAGGAATTCTGCATTTGTCTCTCTAAAAACATATCCATTTATCAAAATTCTGACCAAATAAAGTTTGGTTTTCCGATCTCAATTGTTGCTTCAATTGATGTAGTGAACCTGTAGTGGGTTTCTAATAGCACGATTTTCTAACGGAATGATTCTAGGCCATAGAAAAACATGTTAACCGCAAATTTCTATAAGCACTGAGACATTTTGCAATCCTACGTAAAAGGACATTTTGCAAGCATATTTGGGATACCAAGAAGTTAACGATATAAAATTTGTAATGTTTCCTGGATAAATGACTAGACAGAAAGATAATAGAGCACTCTTGGGTTATCAAGAAGTTAACGATATAAAATTTGTGATGTTTGTGCAGTATGTTCTTAAGTAGTTCAGGTTGTATCATACATGTAGAAAATCTTATTTTGTGTCAACGCATAATAAGAATGATTATGACCTATGGGTATGGCACATTCGTGCTACTATTGTGCTAGCATCCAAAGAGTAGTCCAAGTAAAATAATAGAAAAAGACAGGCGGATTATGATATCAGACGTTGAATTGTTGCCAATATTACAAAAACATATTTTGACCACTTTCCTTTATTGCCTTCATTTTCATAGGCATTTGTTTTTTTTTTGAGGAAAAACACAACAAATACAGCTAGTAAGCTTACAACCGCAACAGGAACGACAATCCCCACCATCAAACCAGTGTTGCCTTTTTTGGTAGAAGGATTGACGGGAGGAACATTACTATACCGTATCATTTTCAATTGATGTAGCGAATCATTCGTCTTCCTATCATTTTCAATTGTTATTTTTTTCGTAGTAAGCTTACAACTGCGTTAGTCCTTCTACAAACATATCATTTTCAATTTTTAGACCATATTTTGGTTTTCCTATCCCAATGGTTTCTCCAATTGATGTAGTGGATCATTCGTCTTCGATGATTATCTAGATTGTTATCTTCAAATAAGACAATAAGTGAGAAATTAACCATCAAAATCACTTTAGTCATATAGCTAATGTCATTGTCAATCCCCTCTTGTCTATAAACAATAGTGTTATAATGTAGAAAAATGGAAAACGACTTTTTTCTAGGCCATTCAAAAGTTTTTAACCGCAAATCTTTTACGAGGTGAGAGGAGCACACAAGCAATCCTGACTAAAAAGATTTTTTGCAGGACAAATAGAAGTTGTCAACCAACCACAGATCTAAATCAAAATTTCCTATGCAGATTAGAGCCTAGGCAGTGTTTCGGATAAAGGGTTAGATAAAAATATAATAGAGCACTCACCCTGGGATACCATGAAGTCAATAATAGATGACGTGATGTTACTGCAGTATTATACTTACTAGTTCATGTTTTATCAGGCAGCACATAGTAATTCTTATATTGTGCCAGCACATAATAAGAATGGTTTGAGTATGGTGCATTCACACTAGCATCCAAAGAGCATTCCAAGTAAAAGTATAGCACAAGACAGGGAGATAACAATATCAGATGTTGAATCAATTATCAATGTCAAAATTCAACGAAAACATATTTTGATCGCTTTCCTTTTTTACCTTCATCTTCAAATGTACTCCATTTTTTTCTTCTTCGAATGAAGAAAAACACAACTACAGCAGCCAGAAAGCTTACAACTGTAACAGGAATGGCAATCCCCGCAATTAAACCTGTGTTGTTCTTTTTGGTTGAAGGGTTGACACGAGGAGGATCATTACTAACAGTGGGAATGAAATCTGCAAGATTTCAGATAATAGTGGAATTCAAAGAAAAGAAAAGCAGGGTTCAAGCTACTTTGTTCAGTGTATTTCATTGTGTAAATTACCTGGAGTGGCACTGATTGCTGAAATCAAAGGTCCATATGTACCTGGAGCTGGTATACAACATGATCCTTTTCCAGCCCAAAAAAAATGGATTTCAAGGTAATTTTCAGAAACTTGTACCTTATACTCTTTTAAAGTTGCACGAAATGAAGATCCAGCTTCCTTGACTATATCAAAATCTTTAAAAACTCGGTTCCCCTGATACAAATAAACTAATGGATCAGGCGGACAATTTGATATAAAAAAGGAATAAACCATAGTAAAAATGTTGTGAAAACTTAAAAATATTCTATGCAACCCTGAATCGACATGGAACAGGGTGTTATAAGATGTCATATGAAGTCATGGTTTTAGCACATTGATTATGTAAGAGTTAAAGCATAAGAACACACTTTCGAGAAATGGATTTGATTCTGAGGGCAGCCATTATAATCATATTAATCAAGAGGCTTGGTTTAAGATTCCTTACATTTGCAACCTGATGTTGCTGTCTACTGCATGTGCCGAAATGACTTTTGAAAACAATGGTAAAATATTATAGTTGCATATATTATATATATAACTTTTACTGTCAGAATATTTTTAAGACTTAATTATAGGAGTATATTTATTTTCTTCCTATATATGTGGCTTTTTAAGTATTTCTTCTATCAAGATAACAAATTCTTTAAGAAAGCTGGTCCCTGACAAGCGATTGTTGCTAACCATCTATCCACTATAATTTTCCGCGGATAGAAAAAAAACCCTAGAACAGCTGCAAGAAGCGCGGATAGATGACGTGACCCCCTCGATTCACAAAAATTTCCCATGTTAAACCTATTTGCAGAAAATTATAACGGATAGATGGTTGCAACAATCGCTTGTCAGAGACCCAGACCCATTCTTTAAATAAGGGTATATCTCACAATCATAATGAGAAAATTCTCCCACTTCCAGTAGATCCTTGTAATCTGATCAATGATCAGAAGAAACTTCAAAGTACACTCATGCCGAGACAAGTTACTTGTCGCATCTATAAATATTTGTGCAAACTTTTATGTATATTTCGTTTTCTGGAATGATAACATTTAAAGATTTGCATTTGATACACTTGGATACAATATTTGTTCTGGACGAATCGAACTTCAATTTATATTTTTGAACCTTACAAAGTATACAATAATAATAGTATAAAAGGGAATAAACGTACACATACCTGGATGTATATATCAAAAATCCGTTTGCCCAGACTCCTCCAAGTAGGAGGATTTTCAATAGCTATCTCTGCAAACTGAAGTTTCACAGTATAGTTGCCATTCTGAAGCCCTAAGCCATAGTATCGCAGGGACCCACCAGAAGTTCGTGCTGTCTGGAACAAATTTGGTTCCAATGTATTTGTAAACTGAGATGAAGATGAGTTTATATACGCTTGAGCACCAGTATCTGCACGCTGGCCAGCATTACTCACAGCCCATCTATTTGATGTTGGAACATAGTATGTGGCTGGACCAAGGGCCTCGTTGTCTCTCTCGTATACAATCCCGTCTGAAGTTGTAATTGATGGACCACCACACTTAATTGAAAAGTTATAATCTGTAAGATAATGCAACCAAAGAAATGGTTATTTCATTAATAAGCCCCCTCCTTTTTTACTAAAGAAATTTTCTTGTTTCTGACAAGCATGTTTACGCAACGGTTTTATATTTTCTGTAATTCTCACTGATTATATTATTTATCTGTTTTGGATTTTTTGCTTCTTAGATCCAAATAAAATATGATAGCTCTACAGAATCGAAAGATTGGAAAATGTAACAGTCAGTCATTTATGCTTTCAACACGAAAACCAGAAAGAAAATATTAAGTGTATAGGCATGGTGGGAAGTAATCTATGTGTATTGTTCATAGAGACGAAAGTAAATTGTGAAAATATTGATATAGACAATGATCATGAAAAGCAATATGCTATGAAGCAATCAAGTGGATCTAAATTAGTTGGTTGACATTTATTATGTATACTGGGTTGCGTACAATATGACTTGGATATTAACAATAGGAGACAATGTATGCACAAAATTAAATTTTTAATAAGTATTCATGCATTGCACGGATTATAAGCTACCACGTAAATATGTATCACCTATCCAAAAAAAAAATCCCCAAATTGGCCCAATGTGCCCCATATAATTCTTTCAGTTCAAAAGTCCTTGTTTCTTTTAAACAATTTGTAAAGAGTAACTAAATTGTAAATTAAAGTTTCAGGCTTCTAACTTTAGGGTTGACAATGGACCCATTTCAAGCATAACTTTGAGATCTTTTACGGTTGGTAGTTTGGGTAACAAGTTAACCATAGAAAGAATAATAATCATTAGATCATTTAAAGTAAATAGATGAGAACCGTAAGATTTAATGTTGGATTTTGTGAATCTTGATAGCAATCTAATATAACTCAAATAGAACTGATAAAAGATTCCCAACTTGATTGACCGACTAAATCCAAATTACAACCTAGGAAAAATGAGCATGGAGCAATGACTGCTAGAATCAATTCATATTTGCAAGTTTTTTAATGACTACAATGGTACACCTTACGCACTAATAATTAAAATTCGATATTTTCTGTTTTCACCGTGTATATAGTACTCTTCTGTTTTCACCGTGTATATAGTACTCGACTAAAAACATTACGCTGCACTTACATCTTGGAGAATCACGATTGCAAGGAAAGCCCCTCTGAAGACAGTTGAATCCTGATGGAAGAAATCTGAAATTAGAAAATGCAGGTCAACTAGAGATAACAAAAATAAAGGAAATAACTTTTGAAGATATACACCACTGGATTAGGCCAAGGAAAAAAGTGCCACCAAATTATTTGTACATTGTGGCCAAAGATTACTGCAAAATACATGTTATAGTCCAAATTTCTGCTTCTGCAGCCAAAAGAATCACCTATATATAGTCTACAAGCTGTATTTTCTACTGAGTTACGGATGATGATTCATTGCAGAATACTTTTTGCCTGTACACCAAGACAAAATCTGACTAATCTCTAATCTATATGCACATACAATTAATGATAAAATGTTACTGCAATGAAAATATGTTTGATTCATGATTTTGATTATCAATATTCTATATCCATGCCTGATATGCTATTCATATTAAGTATAAAACTGGTCTACATGGATTACTCTCAATCTTGTATATGCGGTGTGTTTTCCACATTTCCTAAAAAAAACCCAACTTAAAAACTTTTAGCAACACTGTGCATGTTGCCTATACAAGGAAACGCTCCGAAAACAAAATATAAGGGTAACTGCTACTAATCACTCCATAGATATAAATTATGTGTAACATGCTCATGCCACACTTATTTCATAATGAGAACATATTGTTAACAATCGAAGAAGCATGATTATGATGCATCAGAAATAACAATAAGTTAACTGTTACTAGAGAATTAGAGTAGGAGAAAATAGTGCATTAAGAGAATTACCTGCTGTTTGATCCTTCAATTGTGAAGTTGTTGACAGCAAAATTACTGCACATTACACCATAAAGCTTTTGTAGTTTGAAATTTTACAGTTGTGATGGTTATTAAATATAACGATGGTAATTGTGGAGCAGCAACGAAGTCACTATATGTGTGTGTATGTGTGTACATACAGCTGTATGTTTGATTCATTGATCCAAGAAGGAAATGTTCCAGATAGGTCATTGTAGGACAAATCTCTGCAGAAATTTGATGTGTCAGTTATATTTCTACCGACGTACAACTAATGGTGTTGATCTTTCTTAATGGTGTAAAGTCTATTGTCATTATATTGAAATTGTACTGACAATCATACTTTAACACATTTTTAGGTGAACGTAATCAGGCATATAACCATTTTGAAGATTACTTCAAGTTTCTCTTTTCTTTTATGTATGAAAAGGATTCCACTAGCTTAATACTTCAAGTTTCTCTTTTCTTTTATGTATGAAAAGGATTCCACTAGCTTAACTGACTGCACAATCTTCTGATGTATTAATAACTAATTAATGTACCGACCAAATATAAAATGTACAACTCTGGGTTAAAGACTATAAACTAAATAAGGAAAAGAAAAACACACAGACTTTTGATATAACCACTGGGAAGGCAAAAGTACTTTTTTGAAGTTTAAAAATTGATCTATGCTCTTCTATATAGTTTTAAACATGAAGCAGGGCCCCATAGGTTTGGCACACTATTGATCCAAAATGGAAAGAAGCTAGTTGCCTATAATGCTGCACTCGATTACGGAATGGAGTTCAAAAGTGAAAGGATTGTGTAACTCTTCTATATCTGGAAGGTGGGATCACTAGAAAAAAGGAAAGGTCAGTAGTTAGGATTTCTATTTGGAAGCTATAAGTTAAGATTAGTGGTTCAGTGAACCACTGGTATATTTCTCCTTATAGTGGGTAGAGAATTCTGTAAGGGAAGACTTCGAAGCGGGGATCTCAATCTACAATAAGGTTATAATAGTGAAAATGGACAGTGATTGGTAGATCTTCCTTGTCTATACTAAGGAGAGTCGTATCCTTTAGATTTTCTCTTTTTTCTACAAACATATTACCCCAAAAATTTCTTGGAAACACTGCTACAATTCCCTGACAGAGAAAGACATCTCCCTTATCAGTCTATTGTTCATTTTCACAATATCAGATAAACATACTATAAGTGATTTATACTGTAAGTGATTCTGTAGAGCATAGAGCATCTTCCACACCTACTCCCTATGACATGTGTGTGAAATATGATAAGGCAATACTAGGTAAAATCTTAACTTTTTTTTTCTACCCTTGGAGATAAATATTCATTATATAAAAGACTCAAAGTAGAATGCCGAAAGAAATGGGAAGCCTATTCTAAAGCAACAACACAAGGAGTTACTAAACTGATGATACTAGAATTACTCAATAGTTGATCCGGAGACATTGATTCTCTTAAATAGCCAACATATCACAGAAGCTTACTCACATATTTTTGAGAGATGCACTCTTTTGCAAAGGCAGAGTGCCAGATAAGTTATTGTTTCCAAGAAACCTGACAGAAGAAAAAGAAAAGAATGCTTCAGCATTACTTAAATTAATGCACGGAAGCACTAAAATAATTTATCTTAGATCATGATTGAAAAAGAATGACTTGGAGATGTGTAGTACAAGGATTGAAGTAAACTCAAATTGAATAGCGAGTTTGGAATCCGTCCACCGAAGTTGTTGAAGCTCAAATCTCTGGGGAAAAAATATTAAACTGATAAACATCCATGAAAAAATAAAGCTGTCAAGTGATATTCATGATTACATATGTGATACTTTTAGATTATAGACGCAATTTCTATTAGTTGGATGTTCCCGGGTATATTAAGGTAATATTTGGAAAAAAAATTGGTACACCCTTGAAGTTGATGTGTTAAAAAGCCAACATAATCATCCTAAAGATAGAAAATTCAAGTTTAAGCACAAGTAAAGAGTCTCGTGGCTATTTTGAGCTAGTGAGAACATGACAAAAAGGAGCAATGGTCCTGGGATTAGTATCATGCAATGACAACCCATGTCACATATGTGACAGTTAAACAACATAGTCTACTGTTTAAGTAGCCAGGGGAGTGACAGTGAACTGCTAGGGCAGTGAGTCACCCTGGCCCGCACCCCGTCGCACCCGATACATGTACCGCCACCATAGGGACAAATCCATTCTTTCTAGGGGTGTTGGCCCTATGTGTCACTATTTGAACAATAAATGCCCAAAATGGCACAAACCGGGATAATGGCCCCGAATGGCACTCCAAAACGCCAGATTGTGTAGCGTTATAGGGCTGCCTCCAAAGCCTAGACGATCTAGCGTTCCAGGATTAAAACGTTATATCGTCTAGCGTTTTAGGGCTAACCCTAACTACACCCTCTGTCTTCTCCATCTCCGCTACATACATATACATACACATAGTCACCAAAACACTACACGAAGTAGCATTGAACCTCCAAAACTCTGCACGAAGTAGCGTTCTTCGTGAATTCTCGAAACGCTACACAAATCATCGTTTTGGATTGATATATTGGGCCATTTATTCAGATTGTGCCATTTTGGGCATTTTGTTTCAAAATTGTGTCATTGAGGGCCTTTTTTCTCTTTCTCGGTAGTGACGCAAAGCAAAATTTTCCTTGGACTTTGTTTGACTTGTCTTTAAGGACTTTTCTTCTTCAAAGGGGAAACACAGATTTAATATAAGGAACAGGAACTGAAATTATTATAGATATCCCTGGTTTTGTAATCATCTTCTTCAAAGATGTAAATAATAGGGGAAAGGAACTCGAATTTCTGCCGAAGTTTCATAGTGATTCTCTTCACAAGTATCTCTCTATACTTTACCCTAAAGTGGTTTCTTATCAGATAAGTACTGTTTGTTTTCTTTAATCAGAAGTAGTTTAATTACTTTTTCAGGAATCAGGATGTAGTGTTTCTTCTTCTATGGGAATATTAATCTTGAATGGTTTAATCTAATTTTATATAAATCTATCATTGGATAATTTATGTTAGTAAAAGACTAATGAGTCGTGAAGTATTGCATAATTCAATATGACTTGTAACACTTGTTCAAAAGATTTTTTTATCCATAGCTGATTGGTGTTCGTTAAAGGGTTCATATTTCCATTTACTTTAAGATTTTAAATTGTCAGCTAGGAAAAGATTGTCAGGACAAAACCAAGCTTTACCTTGGAAGTTGGAAATTGGAATCACTGGCCCAAAATTCCATATAAATAATCATTCAACATATATAACTTACAGTAGATTTAAATTTTGATATCCACCAATGTCAGAAGGGATAGAACCAGAAATATTGTTATTCCGCAAAATTCTGCAGAAATGCAAGAAAAGAAGAAATCAGACATAGTAGATCATTATATCTATCAGGAGAGTAATTAGGTAATTTGGAATAGTTATTGCAGTGAAGTAAACGCATATTCTACACAGACACACATATAATAGGACCTCAAACCAATTTCCTTACAGGATAGTCAGAAACTTCAGTTCTTTGATGAATTCCAGCGTAGAGCTCCCATTAGATAAATCACTTATTCTCCTGTGCAGTACAATTTCCAAGGTCCGCATACAAGGGAAAGCAGACAACAGATATCCAATTACTGAATACATACATTGTAATATTAATATATGTGTGCATGTAAACAAACATATACTGAGCCAGCACTCACAAGTCTGTCAGTGATGTCAAATTGGAAAGTGTCATTGGTATGGGACCTTCAAAAGAGTTCCCCTGAAACCTCCTAAAGAAACACCAGGATATGTATAAACACCGAGTATGCCCATAACATATTTAATAAACAAATATCATCTTCATATACTTCAAGTTGAGATGAATATGCTAGTTTCCAGCATCATTTGAATGGAATAAGAAGAAATAAATCTTACAGCTCTTTAAGCTTTGACCAATTCCCAATAAAATCGGGTATTCTCCCCGTGAGTTCGTTGCCGGAAGCCCATCTGCAATCACAATAGTTAATTCTCGTGAACCAGATTAAAAATTCATGTGTCATGAGAGTCATCTTGATTTTGCTCTGATTATTTTAAATAATGACTGAAGGATCTTACACAGTAGCCAAATTTTGTAGACTAGCATATGTTGAAGGTATGGGACCGCTCACTCCAGAACTATCAAAGTAACTGACAAGATGAACAATGCTGATGTGAGGAATGCTGCATTTCATGTCCAATATATAATTGTAGTTGTAGTATCTAATATTCGTGTGTCTTAAGTTAAGTGCAAACATGACCACTGCAATCCAATAATGGTGCGAACTACTCAAGATCAGTGGATTAAGCACTTGAGGTAATAATATATGTTTCATATGGATTTCTCATTCCAGTACTTCACCCAACCTATCTTTTTATTGTTTTTTCATTATAAATTACCGTATTGATCCTTTTCCTGCATCCCATCAAGAGTATTGAATAGGTCTAAAGTAGTGGAAATTTATTCATTGATGTAATTAAAGTGACATGTAAATGGTGTATTCTTAAATTTTAGCTCCAATGGTCTCATTACGGTCAATACTGAGAACTTTCTCTATGTAGAATATCCTAGCGATTTCAATTGTAGAATTATTGCCCGTCTCCATGTGAATATGAACCTGAGTCTTCTCTGATCATCTGCCAACCTATTGCCTACACGTAAAACCTCACATATTTCTGACAATAAGAGTATAGTAGTCGTTTTCTATACAATCATATTATAACCTTTATATAAGAAACAATTACCTAATACACCAAATACTACATGCTCCATTACTTCTTCTCTTAGCTATCTTTCAGGATGTAAGGTGTAATAAGTATCCAGGTGAAACACAAACTTTTGGCTTCAAAGTGCCGAAGTCCCAAAGATTTAATGCCTACTTACACATACCATCTTTTAGGTCCTCCTTTTCTTCTCATTTGCATATTATGCATCAAGATTTTTATATAGTGCATAAAGATTCTTACATATTACAACATAATACCTTAAATCAACCACTAAGGTATAGGTTTAGAGAGCTGTCTCGATTCCCCCTAAACAATTATTTGTTGCCGGAGGCTGATTTACTTCCTGATGATACTAATCTATGCTTTATGCAGCTGCATCTACTCAATTTCAAACCTAAACCATCAGATTTTTTTTTGGTATCTATTATATTCTTCTAGTGATCAGTGTAAAAACCTCATGCAAAGTGATGTTCTGTGGCTTGCCATGCCTTTACAGCATAAAATGACAGCTCTTGCAAAAGTGAAAATTTTCGATGCCATAACAAGAGGAATGCAACTGTTATGTCAGATTTGAACTTATTTTTTATGCCTCGAGAACATGAATTTTCGTTCAGATAAAGACAAGCACTTACATTTGTTCTAACTTTGTAAAACTCCCCAGCTCTGACGGCAGAGGGCCGCTGAAATTGTTTCCGCTAAAAGAGCTGCAATATTAACCGGTAAGAAACATATTACAAACCTGCAAAGATTTTAATTAGCTTGAAGGTAGATAGATCATTAAATATTTGTTTTTTATTGTGGATAAAATGAACAAAACCATACAATATTCTCATATCAGTAAGATTCCCAAGTTCCTTTGGAAGCTTCCCTGATAGTGAATTAATGCTCAAGCCCCTATAGACATCATGTAAGGTATCAGAGATCTATAATATTTTCAAATACGCAAAAATATGAATCAATGAGAAATTTGCTCACAAGTACTGCATGCTAGCTAAATTTCCAACGGATGCGGACAAGGGACCAGTCAAGTAATTTTGGCGCAAATCCCTGCAATATATGTAGTAGAAACCTTACTATCATTCACAGCGAATAGATGTCACTGTGCAAACAGTTCTAAATTGTCATGTTGATGTTGTGTAACATCTTAACAACTTTTTTCATAAACCAGAAGAGTGAAAGAAAATATACAGATTCAAAAGGAAAGTCAAATTCCATAGCTCATCAGGGATGACACCCACAACATCCAATGCATAAATCGATCTGTCAAATATATATAAATATTCCCATTGGCAAAGTATCTTAGGATAAAAAGACATATAAATATATACACTGGGGTAGAGCATATATCAAACAGTTATTGAACTTGTTGAGGTTAACAAACTAAGAGATGATTAAGTGTTGAAGAGAGGATATACAGCTGGGTAATGTGGCAAGTAGTAGAGTCGCAGTTGCATTTAATGCCTGGGACATCTATGGCGGCAGTTGAACTAATGGCAGTTCCACTACATAATTCTCCACTTATATTCCAGGTACTCGATGCTGATATCCTCCATTTGCGAAAGATGGAGTTCAAGATTATCCCTGCAACGAGCCATCTTAGCTCGATCATCTATACTTATTATATACGCAAAAAATATAAATATATGACCATCACATTTCTCCATTACCTAGCAAACGAAATTGCATGGATGCATGAAAAATAACAAAAAAATCAACACAATATATGCATTTTGGTGTAGATGATAATGCTTGGCAAATATAATAAAATTAATGGAACGGATATAGTTCCGGCTGAATGGAGGAGCAGGAAGCTCAGATAACCTTAATTATTGTTCATTTAGTTTGGAAAAGAATGGTGAATATACGAAGAGGATCAAGACAACCGCCCACAAATAATATACCGTAATATGGTCGATTGGAGTAGCTTTTCTTCCTCCTCCTCCTCAGATGCCCCCAGGATCCTCGAGGGGCAATTTAAGGTCAAGGCCGGAGCCTCTACCAAATCAGTTAGAGTTCTGGAACCTGATTTTTTTGTTAACAAGAATTTATAAAATGATTAATTAAGTGTTTCAATTTATTAAATAATTATAAATTAGTATTTTATTGGTTTTTTTAATTTTTAAATGAAATATTTTTATTATTTATAATAATTTATAAATTAAAAACTGTACCATGTACATCGATAAATTATATTAAGAAAAATTTAAAAGAAAAGAATACATCTTCAAACTTTTCTATTTTACATATAATTTCTTTTGTTAATTATATATTTTCTTTTTTAATTACTTTCAGACCTTTTTTGTATCACCGCTTTTAAAATTTGAACGTTTGATACTTAAAATTAAAGCGATGTTTTAAATCATATATAGAATGAAAATGCATTCTTTTTTGAGAAAAAAGCCCCTAAGGTTGACCTTAGGAAAATTATCTAAGATTATAATGTTTTCTAGTGTAAAAAGGTTGTGGCATTTTTGTAAATATATAAAATTTTCTGTAATTACAATAAAGCCCTGTTGTATTTATATGGGAAATCCTTTTAACCTTTGGTAATTACCTAAGGTCATCCTTAGGAGCATGATCCTCTTCTTTTTTACATGTTAACTTTTAGATTTTTCTTTATGTAACTTTTTTACTAATTAACAGTTATAAAACTTAATTAATTATTTTATAAATTCACCCGCTCAATCAATAAAAATGACAAGTTAATAAACTAAAAAAAGTCAAGTATATCCTAATCTATCTAAAGTCAAATTATAAGCTAGTATAAACAAATAGGCAGGCTGATAACCCAAATCTCAAGTTCTCCATCTGATAATGAAAGTAAATTAAAATAGTGTAGGCTTTGAATCATGGCAATTTATTTTTGTTTTAAAGTTGTGTTTAATATTGTTATTTAAAATTGGTGTGCTGTAAAAAGATTTAAAATATTATTAATGAATTATTAAATTTTTAATATTTTATTTTAATAGTATAGTATAAATATATTATTAAGTTTTGTATTCTTAATAATTTATAAATTATACATGACAATAAAATAATATAAACAAATATTGATATAAAGTAAAATTTTGCTTTTTATTGATAGAACTATAAAGATTTCTTTTTTTACCATTTAAATTTCTATAATCAGTTTTATAAATTTACTAAATACGATTTAAGCACATTAAATGTCTTAACTTTAGTTTAATAAAATATAATTTAGTTTACAAGCACTTGCAAGTTACTAGTTAAAAATCTGTCAAAAAAAGGTTACTAGTTAATCGAACATTGCCTCGTATGTTACTAGCTGTACGTCTGTATATTTAAGTTTTAGAGCTAATATATATGTAGTTGACCTTTGTTTTTTTTATATAGAAGAGAAAACGTGTCCAACTCTCTAAACATTACCACCTACTTATCTAAGTTATTGTTCCCTAATTAAGTTGTTAGTTAATGTAAAGTCTATTTACTAAGCTACTTTAAAACATTGATACGATATCTGAAATAAAGCAAGCTACAAATTTAGGATATAGTATAGAAATAAAAAAATTCAAAACTTAAGTCGATTATTAGATTTTAAAAAGCAAGAAAGTAAATTAGCAAATATAAAAAGGGGCATATTTTTTGCCCATCTTTAAAAAAAACTTGGGTCTATAAACTATATTTTCTTATAAATCACATAGATGTCATATTCAAAGTTATAGGATGTAACAAAAACGGTTGAATGAATTTATCCATTCAAAAAGGAAATGCTGGCTAATCTAACTTTGAAGGTTTAATTAATGATTTTCCTAACAAAAAAATCTGAGAAAAATAATTTTTATGCCATGAGTAGTTTTCTATAATTTTGTTACGAATATCCTAATCAGGGGCAAAAAAAATATTAAGATGGCCTAGGACACCTTTAAACTCAGGGCCGTCCTGAAAGCAAGAAAAAGATCTCTCACATGCACACATGAAACTAGTGTCCACAATAAATAAATTAAGATACTCCTATAAAAAAATATGATGAATAATTAATATAAATAAAGTTAATATATATTTATTCCGTCCAGATTTATGTGTCTTATTTGATTTTTTTTAATGAATTAATCAAATTTTAACTGAAAATTACATCTATTATATAATTGAAAAAATTATTAAAATTATATCATCAAAATATATATATATATATATATATATATATATATATATATATATATATAATCTACTTGAAATATGATTTTAACTTTTTAAAATTATAAAAAAATAATTTATAAATTACATTCAAAGTTTACTAGAAAAATGTAGGAAGTATAATAGTGTAATCATCCAAACGTGGGCGGCACTGTAAAACATTCGGCCTAGGATTTCACACAAGCATGTATACACACATGATATATACTTGCATATGTACGTATATCATGTGTGGACAGATATATATTGAACTCGATCTACCGAGTTGAATATTCACACCTTTGTATGTAAAAAGAGTGACATATTAACACACAGGTGACAAGATGTAAATATAATAAAATCGGATAATCAAATGTTGTGCACACGTTCTCTTTTCTAGGTGTAATAGCCTGACTAGGGGAGAGACCGGGAGATTTAAAGTGTGCGTACCTTCAGAAGGATCGAGGGTCAGATTTGTTTGTGATTGAGCTATCACACCAAGAGTACTTGAAGAGAAGAAAATGAAGAAGACAAGCTTACACATATAATTAGCTCCTCTCATCGACGCCTTAGTTTGGTTTTCTACTTTTTAGTAAGCTACAACTCAAGATATTTGTATCCAACCAGCTTACAACTACCGAGATAATATGTAGGCCGTAGCAAATTTGTAGTTAAATTATGACATTATTGATGATTTACATCACTTCACTTCACACACTTGGTCAAAAAGTATCAAAACTGCCCGGCCCCCGGGTGATACTAGACCTGCAATTCGGGTAAACGGTTCGGTTTCGGATCGGATTAATTTCGGATCAGATCACTTTTCGGTTATAATATATTTTTATTCGGTTCGGATCGGATCGGATGAGATTCGGTTCGGATCTAGTTTCGGTTTTGCATAAATTGAATCAGTTTCGGTTCGGATCGGTACGATTTCGGTTTGGGTCAAAATCGGATTAAAGTTCGGATAAAAATCGGATTAAATTCGGTTCGGATATTTTAGGATTTCTTATTTTAAATTAGATTTTGTTTGGATTTAAAAGTTAAGTTCGGATTAATATTAAATTAATTTGAATTATCGTTGAATTTAAATAAAGATCATTAAGTTAGTTTGACAAATTATAGTTAAAATTTGATAAAATAATACTGAACAAAATAATTATCTCGATTAAGTAATATATTTCTTCATTTCAGACTTTATGATAAAAGAAATATTCCCTAAATTCTGTAATATAACAATATTTAAAAAAAAACTTGATGTCCAAATAAAAATATAAATAAATTTTATATGTACATATATAATATACAATATTTATTTCTTATTAAAATATGAATTTATATTCACTTTTCTTTACTTTCTAGCAAATTCAAAATAAATGATATTCTTAATATTTAATATTTTATTTTACGAACACATGTATTATATGTATGAATTATGTATAAGTGTATAATATATATATATATATATATATATATATATATATATATATATATATATATATATATATATATATATATATATATGAACGTAACGAATTATAAGATTGTATGTATGAAATACACTTAAATTCTATAATTTAGTTTGAGCCATATTTAGTTTGTATAATTTTTAGTTAGG
Source organism: Oenanthe sinensis (assembly GCA_028671895.1). Classification (NCBI taxonomy): domain Eukaryota; kingdom Viridiplantae; phylum Streptophyta; class Magnoliopsida; order Apiales; family Apiaceae; genus Oenanthe; species Oenanthe sinensis. Next base: position 25,990,549 of record CM053813.1, on the reverse strand, counting down.
ATTTAATCGATTTTGGGTCATTATTGGATATGTTATTTCGGATTATTTTCGGTTAAAATTACGGTTCCGGATCATTTTCGGATCGGATCGAATCGTTTTCGGATCATTTTCGGATTTGATTATATTGAACCGATATCGGTTCGGATCGGATTATTTCGAATTCGGTTACACTTTTGGATTATCAAATTCGGATACAAAATCGGATTCGATTCCTAACATTTCGGGTCGGTTCTTCGGATCCAGACCCAATTTGTCAGGTCTAGGTGATACGTTGTAATTGACTTGGTTCGACTTGCAACTTGAGTAAATACTTTTTTCTATATAATATACTCATTAATATAAAAAATTTGTAATTAAAACAAGTATATATAATGTAATTATTAATTAGCTAGATCAAAATGAAGACATTTAATAAGTAGGGGTGAAAAATAAACTTTATATAATTATACTTATGTTTTTTCAAATCCTTTTAATAGTAGTTTGTAAGATATATAAAACGTACAAAAAGATAGTGAGTCGAGTAGCTATTTAAACTACAAAAGATAAAAGAGTAATGCAACGTATAATTTATACTAGATTTTAACATGTGCGATTCACGGATATTTTATTTTATTATTTAAATTATTTATTTTATATATATTAATATGTTTATAATTTTAAAAAGTCTTTATACATTATAATTATATTAGTTTTTTAACTTATTTAAATTATATTTTTACATCAAATGAATTAAATATAAATAAGAAAATATTAAAATATTAAAAATAAATATGTATATCGCACAAAATATAAATTTATATTATTAATATATAAAAATGTGAAATTTTACGATTCGATTTTAATATATCAAACGTATGTTTAATATATTTAAGATTATACATATTAGATTTAAATATATTTTTGATAAAATCTCTATTATAGTTATTTTATATAAAATTTAATAGATATTATGAGATATGAGATATGATATATATGTATCTGTTAATAATATGTTAATATAATTATTCATTTGAATAAAAAAATTTATGTTATTAGATTTTCATTAGTATTGTATTAATTACAATTTATAAATAATTATATAATATATATAATTTAAACCGTAAATGTTACTATATTGTTAATTAGATTTAAATTTTAAGTTAACATTAAAAATAAAACAATACATAAAAATTATCGTCATAATAATTTTTACATCCCACTTTTTCATACTCATATATGACAGGTTCCTTATTGAACCAAAAATATTAGTCCGTGTTATGGAAATTCAACCTCTATAATAACATTTTTAAAAAAAAAACCTAATTTCTTCAATTTGATCCAAACCAATGAATTAATAAGGTTTTTGAGTTCTCAATATAATAACTCTTGTAAGTTTAACTGGTTCTTCAATAAAGTTACCTTAATATCTTAAATAAGATATGCTAGGATTTACCTGACTTTGGGAGTATGGGTATGCCCAAAGTCCTAGAGTTTGTAATCTCACAAAATGTGGGGTAATTCCCTAGTTAAAAAAATATCTTAAATAATATATTAAATATTTTTATAGAAAAGATTTGGGTAAAAAAACTTTAATCCTCCTTCTCACAAGAAAAATTCTCTGTATGTAAAATCCTAATACTATTTCTACTCAAATATAATAATAATAATAATAATAATAATAATAATAATAATAATAATAATACATAATAATGTCTGATATATGATATGTCTCTATATAAATCTAATATGAAAAGTATTTTAATGTTTTAAACCAATTATAAAAAGGTTTCCTAAACAGAATAGAATTATTCGATAAAAATTTGTAATTATTTTTTCTGTCTAGATTACGGGCTGCTCCAGTTGGATTTTGGATGTTAGACCCTTAAAATTAAAGATAATTTTATAATTTTCGTGTGGCTGTAAAGTTGTAAAATCGTTCAATTCTGACTTCTGATAATTACGAATTTTATTTTTAATTTAACTCCAAAATAGTTCTTTAAATTCAAATTTATATATTACTAAGATATCTAATAGAGTTTGAGTTATAATCTGAATTGAGCTAAGAAAAATTGTACTCCATCTTGTCTAGTCATTTACATAGGTCACTAGACTTTTTGCACGTAACTTTATGTACTTTGATTATATACTTAGAATTGATTTTTTTTTAAATTTTCTTTTTCTAAATAAAAATATAATGTTTAAATTTTAATTCACAAAAACAAAATTTAAAAAATATTAAGTCTAACTATGTGCTCAAAGCACATAAAGTTACGTGCAAAGAGTCAAACGACTTATAAATAGAACCAAATGGAGTAGTTGTTAGGAATCTTAATAATAATTATAACTTATAAATAATTAGTATATAATATTATGTAATTATAAAGAATTGATCATTTGACCTATTCGGATAAGATCACTCTTATTATATACTAGCTTATAACATGTATAAAGCACGGATTACATTAATAAATTATATATTAATTACTTTATATGATTATTTAATTTAATATAGTAATTTATTTTATTATTAATTTTTTATATGGTATTTATATATTATTATGATATATTATTTTTTATTTTAATATTCATGAGATATGATTAATAGGTTGTAATTTTAAATAAATTAAAAAGCGGTGATGTTTGAGTTAAATGTTAATACAACTATATTATATAAAAATTATATTATAATATTATTCTTAAAATAAAAATTATATTCTATAATTTAAATATAAAATAATATTACCCGTGAACAGTTGTATAAAAGAGGATTATATTGTTGATAGAATTGTATGTATAATATATATAGTATAATAAATTATTTTATATAATTTAAATATTTAATTTAATGTGGTAATTTATTTATTTTATTATTAAGAAAGAGAATTGTAACATTATTCTTAATAAAAAAATATATGCTATAATTTAAATATAATATAATATTATGTGTGTGCAGTTGTATAAAAAGAGCACTACACCATTTTAATTAAAATTTAATTAAAAGAGTGTATTTGAAGTTGAGTGGGATACAAATAAAATATACCAGATGGACGACCGACCGATTAAACATTTGTCACTACGACTTTAATAATATAGTATAGATTAGGAATTTTTATTAATAAAAAGAGTTTCAAATATATTAGAAATATTTTAAGTAAAATCTAAATAAAAGAGTCTGTTTTAATATAGATAAAATTTTAATATTTAAAAATTTTAATTATAAAATTGTAATTTTAAATAAATTAAAGCGTTTGAGCGATGAAGAAATTGAAACATGTTAGTATATTGTGAATACAACTCTATATTATAATTAAAAGAGAAGTTCGTTTAGAATAATATAATATAAAAGTATTTATAATATAGATATAGCATAGTAATAAATTTTAATTAATATAAATAAAATAATATTATTATTTTAATCTTCATAAAATTTAATTAATAAGTTATGATTTTAAATAAATTAAAGAGGTCGAGTAATGAGAAAACTGAAATATGATAGTAGATTATAAGTACAATTATATATTTTAATCAAAAAAATGTATTTAAAATTGAGTAGGAGCACACATAAACAGTGTATGATAAACAGAGTATAATTAGAACCGAATCAAATTAAAGTAGATACAAAGATGAACAGAAGAACAGGTAGAATAAACTAAAAATTAAAACCAATAAAGATAAATAGTGTGAGAGTGACATGTCAAAGAAAGAATAGCGGACTTGACGGATTTCATCTCCTAGTGTATGAAATTCTACACCCAACAGCAGCAGGAAAAACAAGTGAACTGTTGCCTGACTTTGTGGATATATAGCCCGAAAATACATGAATAGGTGTTATGTCTAATAATGACCGATTTTAATTTTACCGAGTTATTAAACCTATCAGCTAGCTAAGTTGGATTAACATACACTGTCAGCTAGCTGCTATATGCAATGTAGTACAGAAAAAGTAAATAACACCATATCTTTTAGCCAGGTTCGACCCCTAATCCCCTATGGTCTACGTCCTGGTCCCATACCAACTGGTAAGAGAAAATATTATTAATCAATGAATAACCGGTTACAAGATTACAATAATATTCATCCCTTCATCCCTTGCAGCTGATCCTAACTTGCTGAAACACTTGTTCCCTGAACTAATCTGTCCTCTAAGCACTATACTACTCTAGTACAACCTTCTCTAGCCTCTAGTTCCCTTAAACCCTATTTCACAAGCCTAGCAATCCAGCCATAACTTGATTACAACCAAACGATTACAAGTGAATAAGATTACAACTCAAACTATAAGTTCCTCACGTATATATATAACTATATAGAATAATAGAGCTCAAAGATGTTTGCTAAGAATGATTTGAGTTTGAGAAGATGTGTGTATATGTTTTGCAAATCAGTATGTCTTCACTTGGTTAAGAGAAAAGTTATACACACACATGTATTTATATGAATACTTACATTCGAATTAACAAACTCAAACTAACGTTGAAATTACAACGTTCAACTTGATTAGGCTAATTCAAATGACCAGTATTCAAAACTACGAATATTAAGGATTGTTGAAGATAAAATATATGTTTAAAGACAGCCTCAATAAGTTTAAATACTAGATAAGAGTTGGTTAGATAAAAAGATAAGATTTAGTCAAAACTCAACTCCTATGTAATAGGAAACCGAATTTGAATACTAAAATATATGTTTGGATAATATAAAACTGAGTTCTAACATAATATATAATCATATACATATTAGATAAACTTGTGCAAGTAAGATCCTACAAAATCTCCATGAGTTTCGGACTTCCTTGCATATCCAAACAGTTTCTGCGCTCCCAGTGTCAGCTCGCTGATACAGAATATTTCCAAGCTGTCAGCTCGCTGGAATGTCCTGTTTTCCTGTAAAACCATGTTTGTACACGTATAACAACTTGCTATTTTATATCAATATCAAGCTTTCAGCTTGCTAACAGTGATCATCAAAATCAAAAAGGGTTTCATAGCCTACCTTTATTCCATAATTCCATAATGTAATCATTTTTAAAAAAGTTGAATTTTCGACGGACCAACCAAACGGATTGACCAAACATTTATCCATGCAGTTTTAATAATATAGTAGAGATAGGATATAATATAACTCACTGTTCGTTTTTAATTAATTAAACAAATTTGCATCTTATCCGGTGGCGGAGCTAGCCTGCGAATTCAGGGTGGGCTAAATTAACTTTGTTTAAAAAAACTGTGCTTCAAAATTAATAATTTTAATATAAACTTAACATTATATTAATAACATTTCTAATTTAATAGTTTATTAAATATCTATATTATATTATTAAATATGAAAGAATAAGAGTTTCATAATCAGTCGATATTTGGACCGAATAGTTGATTTTGTATTATATTATTAATAAGTATGTGTTATGCATGTTATGTTAGATATTTATAATATATTTTTATGAGAATAAAAATAAGGTTTATTAATTTTTTTTTAAACTAAGATTATATTGTCGGAATAAAATTATAGAATTAAGTATAATATTGTAAACATTTATATCTCGTTTTTACGGTTAAAAAGCTTATTATATGTTAAAGGCTATATAATTTATACTTAAAAATAATTAAAAATTATAAATAATACAAATTTTTAGATTTTTTGTACCTAAGAAGCATTCCTCCAAACTACAATAGAAACATGATTTGAGATTTGAGGGGGGGCCACGGCCTACTCTATCCTAAGCGTGGCTCCGCACTGATCTTATCATTAGTAAGTTAAAAAACATGTCCATATTAGTGTCTGCTACCTAACCAATATATATATAGTTGAATTTGTTGATGCTGTCAAAGAAAGTGGCTATACCATTAGCAAATAGGAAAGATACGTACTCAACAGAGGCAAACAGAAATTTTGTATATTTTTATTAATTCATCAGCTACGTAAACACGTATGGCATATACATATACTGGTGCAAGATATATATCCCCTGCAGTAATAAGAAAAAAGAATATTGAAAACATAACATATGCTTGTTTTTAGACATGTATGACCGTCTAATTATTAGAACAGTAATTCGAGTCTAGCCAAATCAGATTTTTAATAAATGAGTTCAAGTTTGGGGTTTTTTAAACTGGTCAAGCGCGCCGTTCGATTAACTTAAACGAGGTCAATCCCTTGACCCAACTCAGCTCGTTTAATAGACGAGTCAAGTTGAGTTTACTCGTGAGCTATTCGAGCCGAGCCGAGTATACTCGCGAGCCATTAATTAAAAAAATATAAAAATATATTAAATTAATTTATAATTTATAAATTAAAAAAATTATTAATAATTTATTCTTATTTGTAAACGAGTTCCTAAAATTACATGATGTTCCTAAAATATGAGTACTTGCGAGAGTATTAAACTAGAGTTAATTACACAAAAAACAAATCAACTTTGATATTGTTAGCAAAAAAACCATCCAAAATTATTTTTGGTAGATTAACACAACCAATTTGCATAATTTGTGAAAAAAGTAAAAAAAAATAACCATGATTAAATTAAAATTTTATATTTGTCATTCAACTTTCATATTATTAATTAGTAAAAAAGATTTTCAAAATTATTTTTAACGGAATAATACAACTACATTTTATAAATTATTAAAAATAAATCCCCTTCAAAAAAAACCATGATTATGTTAAAATATAATATCTATAAATATATATAGTATTACACATGTCATACGTATTTTGTATTATATATGTTAAAAATATAATATTTAATTTATATAAATATTCATGTCTACCAATTGCATGTAATATTCACTTAAAATTTAACAAATATAATTTTATGAATTAAAATTATAAGATGAATTTAAGGTTTTTTTAGAATAACAAATTTATTTTTTTGTACTTTTTTGTAACATATTTTGTTTATAAATTGTGATATATAAATTTAAATTAATTAAACTTGAAAATATTAATAAAATAAAAAATATTCATTTTTGTTATTGTGGCATATTCATTTTAGTTATTGTGGCATATATATATATATATATATATATATATATATATATATATATATATATATATATATATATATATATATATATATATATAACTTATAGTAGATAACTAGAATTAATATATCTATTATATATTTGTGGATAAAACTATATGTTAAGGAAAAAAAAATTAAACATGTCCATTTAGTCACATACATATTTATTTAAGTTCAGTTATATATTTTTTAAATATATAATATGAAATATATATTTCATGTTTAAAAATATATATGATATTTTAATTTAATTATAGTGAAAATTTTATATTTTTCATAATTTATATGAAAAATGGTTTAAAATATGAAATGATAAATATGAAATTTTATATTTTATATTTTATAGTTAAATGATAAATATGAAATTTTATATTTTATAGTTAAATGATAAATATGAAAAATTTAACTTAATTATGGTTGAAAATTTTACTTTTTTTAACAATTTATAAAAGTTAGTTGTGTTAATCCACAAAAAATAATTTTGAATAATTATTTTACTAACAATATCAAAGTTGATTGATTTTTTGTGTAATTAATTCTCGTAAAGTATGGCTAACTCAAAATTCGAAATTTTGTGTTCTAGATCAGAATCAAGTAAAATTAAATATCGCTTGCTTTCACATGTGTACATTACGTACCCGTCATTTCTCAGTTCTCACCAAGATACCTAGCCACATGCCATTCCGAGATATATTTCATGGCTAGTTGACCAGTTAAGAAACATAGTTCGGTTACCCATTTTTTTAGCCAAGTTTATATATTTTATATTAAGGATAAAAGGGGTAGCTCCTAACAGAACTACCCCGACTCGACTCTACGAGGGAGTAGAATTCGTATTATAAAACAAGAGAGTAAGTTCTCAAAATTATGAAAGAAAAGACATTGAGATGCAAGGAAATCAACGCCTAGATACAAAACTAGCTATTGAAGACTACAAATAGACATTGTTATTCATGACACCAAAAGGTGTCAGCACTTCCTCGCATTCAATTGCGTCCGGCTTGTTAATGGTTGCAACAGCCCCAACCATAACCATTACATCCTGCATAGAATCGTCCCCAGTAGGCTTTGCATAGTCCTCCCCTTTGTTCAACCCTTGAAATTGAGTAGGGGTCTTACCCTTTCCCGTAGCTAGGGATGATCACAAATATTCGGATATCCCAATTTCCGGTCCGATATCCGATTTGAAAAATTAGAAATTTGGATATTTGATTCGATTTTCCGGACCAGATATCTGAGTAGGGGCCTTACCCTTTCCCGTAGCTAGGGATGATCACAAATATTCGGATATCCCAATTTCCGGTCCGGTATCCGATTTGAAAAATTAGAAATTTGGATATTTGATTCGATTTTCCGGACCAGATATCTGATCCGGATTTTTTTATATAAATTCGGATTCTGATCCGGATCACAATTTTCTTAAAAAACAGATGTCCGGATCCGATCCGATTTTAATTTTTTCTTAAAAAATTATTTTTATAACTAATAATAAATGATTGTATTAAAAGAAAATAGTGAAATCTTACATACAAAATTAGTTTTAAAATAATTATTAATAAAAATAACTATTTTAAAATATTATAAAATATCATGTTACATTATTAGGTGAAAAAAATTAAAAATATAGTAAACGGTGGTATAATTTTAATATATATTATTTTTATACTTTAATTTAAGAATTCAAGAGGTAGCGTAATCTTAAAACTTATAAAAATTTATTTAGAGGTATTATTAAAATTTAATATTTTGGTGTTTAAAATTAGTATAATCAATTTATATTTCATAAATTTAAATAAAATTGATCAAAATATGATAATATAAATTAATTATTTGTAAATTAAACTAAATTCTAAATTATTAATTCGGATCCGGATAAATCTGGTTTTTGATCCAATTTAATCAGATATCTGAATACCGGATTTCTGATTAAACCGGATCCGGAACGATATCTGATTAAACCGGATCAGGAACCGGATCATAATTTTAGCGATCCGAAAAATCAGATATCCAATCCAATTTTCATAAACCGGACCGAATATCCGATTTTGCTCACCCATACCCGTAGCAATAACACTCATGTTCACCAAAGTTGTTACATCCACATGAGCAACACTCGTCCTTTCTTGTTTGTCAAAATCATCAAGTCCGTCCAGGGAAACAGGGCAATCACAGAGGGTAGCAGAATCAAAGTGTGTGTCACCAAACCCAACAGGAGTGACTCTATTAGGGAAGCAAGAGGCGTGCTTGTAGGTGAGCTTGATAGGAGCATCACCTAGACGTTCATTGTCATCTCCATAAAGGGGAACCCACAGAAGGGAAGGCTTGGCAGCAGAAATCAGTTCGACCAACATAGTATCAATAAAATAATAATCATGAGAAGCCACAGAAGGCCCCATAGCATACATGTGACCAAGAAGGTTCGTAAGATACTCAATGTCTAGTTTATTAAGGTAAGGCCTGGGAATACAATTCATGGTAACCCAAACAAAGTTGGCAATGGTGTTGGGGTAGCTAAAGTTCAAACTAAGTTTCCAAGGTTTGACAACAAAGACACTATTTTAAAAAACAAGACAACCATTGTACAGGACAACTTGCATACTCTGCTTATTGCGGAAGACTAAACTAAAAAGGCCCTAGAGTTATAATATAAACTACTTATATTAGTTCAGCCTTCCATCACAAGATCTTTGACAATAGCAATGGGGATAGAATTCCCAACAAGAAACCCAATTAGAGCGTGATTATTCATTAACATAAGCTGAACATCATCAATATCAGTCTTGTTAACAGAGTCAGCGGCTAAGAGAGAATCGTGTTGAGTGTGATTCATAGAGGATACCTGAGATTTGAAGCTAAAAAACCCATCATTGTTCACAACCCTTTGGAGTTTCTTGAAGATGTTTGAGGAGAAGCCAATAACTTGCGGGGAGTTGTTCAAGAGAGGTTGAAGAGATAACTCAGAATCATTCTTGTGAATGGTTGATAGTCGGCATCTTCCAACAGCTTCAAACCACTCTTTGTTCTTAGAGTTTAAAACTTCACCTTCCTGAAAAACCATAGTTTCAGGAGAAGGCGCCTGATTAACAACTTCAGAGGAAGAATCCATGGGAGTGTCCAAAAAGGACAAACCTAGTAAATCGGGAAGGAGATCAACATCAGAGTCAGATGAATCAGGGGAAGAAGGAGTAAATTAGTGGACAAGCATATTTAAGGAGGTGAAGGGTGGAGAAAAGAGGTGGCGGCTGCTAGGGTTTCAGGGGGAAGGGGAAGAGGGGAAAAGAGAGAGGATAGAAAACGAGAATCAACTATCATTTGTTGGTTCTCGTTCGGTTACCGATTTCATTTAAGGGAAATATTATTCATCCAATCATCCATATATTATTTGTGAGAGTTGTTCGCCATTATCAAATAACAAAAAATCATGCTACTTCTTTTTTTGTTAATTACTCATTCGTCTCAAATTAGTTGTTCTTTTAAATTTTTTTAGACGTATTTTAACGCGCATAAAAAAAATATTTCATATTTTTATTTATGTAACTTAATAGGGTTCTTCATATAATATCACATATTTAAAATTGTTGAAATCAAGAAAAATAAAATGATCTCAAATCACTAACTTCCTGATAGTAAATTAGTCCCAAAATCCTAAAGACATCCTTATTCAATTACTCATTCTCTTAAAATCTCAAAATGTTAGGAGACCGACTTACCAAATCATATATTATATCTTAACATTTTTTCTCACTCGAAAACCCTTTTTTGGTCGAGATTTATCTTTCGTGTTCATAATAAATTATGAAAATATTAAGAGTGACAAGTAATCGAGTCTTAGACCCCTACCAACTAGAATTATGTTATTTTATAAAAATAATTACAAAATTTTAAATGCAGATACAAGATGTTCTCTTAGAGCAAATTCATGGAAATAATTATTTATGCTGATAAATAAACATTTGAGTAATGCGTATGAAAATAATATATTTTTAATTTAACAAATTTAAAAAGTTGGACTATTTTTTTTGGGAAAAAAAGTTCCAAACGAAAACAATAATAATCCTAGTAATAAATTTTTTTTGTAGAAATTAGCAATTTACATGTTTCCCTTCAATTTTTTTTTTTTTTTGCTAAATATTTTTCACTTCAACTTATCTTCAGTTTAACATGTTAAGAGTGCAGTTTACTCTTTAATTGTCCATATCTTCAGATGTCAATATTTTACACCCTGTATAAATGAATCCCGTCAAGAAGATGGAGAGCGTTGTATATGTTGGAAGTTAATTTAAATTGTTAGTATTTATTTGTTGCTAGTTAGTCGTGCTAGTCATGCCACGTAAAGCTTACAGGAACTAGTCTTTGTGTGTGATCAGTTTTTGTAGGAGCCGTTTGAATAAGTGGGAGAGTTGGAGTATAAGTCAGGAAGTTGCTGGTTTAGCTCCTAGTTTTTAGCCACCACTCTGGGTGTGCGTTGAGTATATATTTGCATGTATTTGTTTCAATTTTAAGAAGTAAGAACATGTAGTTTTCCGTTTGCAAAACACATACACATAGATTCTGCAGTAAACTCTAGTTTTATTCTCTACACTTGGTATCAGAGCGAGGTGAGGTTGCTCCGCCACCAGGGGTGGTGAAGCCGCCGACGGTGGTGAAGCCACTGCTGGTGGAGGCAGTCCTCGTGGTGGTGACTATGTTCTGTGGTGCTGTTGTGCTGCAGAGAATTGAAGGAGGTAGTTTCAAGTAGGCATTGCAGAAGGATGGTGGCAAAGCTGCATGTGTAATATGGGATGCATGTGTAGTATGGTGCTGCCGAGAAAGATGAGACGATGCCGGAGAAGACTGCTAAAAGCAGAAAACAAAATAGAGTGGCACAAGGCCATGCAGAATGAGATGGAACACTTGTGAGAAAAATTTTATTATAGAAGTGGGTGATTAAGTGCACCATGGAGTGAAGTGTTCCAATGAACTTGATAGTGGTGAGAAGTGCATCACAAAAATGAAGAGATGGTGGTGAGAAGTGCATCACAAGATGAAGAGAAGTGCTTCATAAGTTTAAGATTATGTTGTGTTTTTGATGAGAAGTGCATCAATATTTATGGTGGTGAGAAGTGCATCACAAGATGGTGGTAAGAAGTGCATCACAAGATGAAGAGAAGTGCTTCATAAGTTTAAGATTATGGGGTGATTGTTGGAATAATCTTAAATTTGGTTATTAATTATTTGTTATATTTGTTTGTTTTAATTAAGAAGCTGTCAACCTGGTTTTTAGGAGCCAGACTTAGTCGTGTGTTTCAGTTTAGTATTATTAGGAGAGTAGTGAATAAGTGGGTGTAGTGGAGTTTAAGTAGGAAGATAGTTGCATGTTTTTTAGTTATCACGTTGTTTCTTTTCTATATATATCTGCTTGTAATCAGTTTATTAAAAGAGAAGAAGGCTGGTATGCTTATCTCCTTTTTGTACATCCAGTGTCTTTATATCGTCTCTGTGTTTAATATACCAGCTTATATCGGCTCATATCTTCTACAGTATATATATGTAGATTTACATTCACTCAAGGGTTAGTGCGAGTTACTCGCAGCGAGAAAGGGCTACCAGATGACCAATCGCATCTTCAAGACTGGCAACATGATTCGCAAGCTTATCATGAAGGTCTGGATTTTGGTGATCACTCTGCTGCCACATTGAAAGACCATCACCAATAATCTCCAATCCACTTTTAAGCAACCGCACTCCTTTGCCAATGCCGTCAAGAAGTTTTCTTCTTTTATTTGCATGTCGTCCATCATCAACCTCCATCTGGTCACATATTATAGCCTCTGGTTCGGTATGCAGTGATTTCTTAACTTTTTCCAGTAGCTGTTTTGCTTCTCTAGCAAGCAGCCCAAGCTGAGCAGATGCGGGTGAGAATACTAAATGTGCAGGCTCCTTCTCAAGGAATCGTTTCAATTCTGACATAAATCTATCTCCATTTGCTTCCTTGCCTGAATTTATATCGAATGAAAGAGCTGCATCTTGTGGCACAAACCTCCATAGCTGGTTGCAATTAGTTCGGCTTGCAAAATATCCAAATGATTTGAGTACGGTGTGCACTAATGCCCAGTGACGTTCCCTCAGTAGCATGTTATATAATTCCCATACAGCTACACTCTTTGAGGAATCATCATCTTCTGCCAATTCAATGTGACTAAAACCAGCCATGAAAACAGCCAGATTTGGTTTGCACCGAGACAACCTATCATCTGATACTGTTTTCCCAGAGATAAAAAGGTTTTTAAGTTCTATAATGATTCCTTCCATCTCATCAGAGTCGTACAGATGCTTCATGATGGAGATAATCCCAAGAGTTTCACTTAAAAGCTCTCGATAATTGTCCTTCACTTTGCCTTCAGAGTCTCTATACTTGTTGATTACAGCAACTAGTAACTTTAATGTCTTCATGTCAGTATCAGAAATTTTGACCTGGCTACAAATATCAGAAAAGAAAAAAAATAATACAATCAAAGACCTATTGAGAAATATATGCAACTGTTCGCTGAAAATAAAAGATCCATAAATGCTACAGAGGCGTCGATTATAAGTTCTTAAAGTACCCTACAAATTTTTACAACTCCGCAGCTCCGGTACAGGCGTACAGCAAATGTGTACTATAAACATATTGTTATTCAATGCAAAGACAAAATGTTGTAGAAGCAGAATTACTTACAGAGACTGTAAAGCAGCAGAGAGAGTAGAGACAGGTGTATGCAATACACCAGATACGCTAATTCTCAACGAATCAGTAGCAAATCTATCAACAAACCCAAAATATTCAGTAATCACTTTTTCTTTAGCTACACTCTTCACCTTATCAGTAAGCGAATTTAGTGGGAATTCTTCCATGAGCAAGGCTGCATAGATACTCAACAACTGAGATTTGCTACTATCAATAACTGAATGGTATACAAGATCTACAGTAGACTGTGAACAGTGAGCAAGGAGCACACAGATTGATCTTGCTAGTATTCGCAGATCACTACAAGGGATAAGAATTGACTCTGAAGTTGTAGCCACCTTTAAAAGTGAGCAAAGCTTATCAATAATGTCATTGACCATATCAGTCTCCGCATGCCGCACCATGAAGCACAAAAGTTCCATAACAATCTCCCTGCAAAGGAAGTGTGGATGAACGATGTTTTCAAGCAGGAAAACTACTATTTCCTTGCAAGCAGGGGCTGAGGACACCACAACCATGAAGGTTTTCAATGCATGGATTATAGAAAAGAACATAGGCTGATAAGAAAATTCCAGGGATTGCCCAGAACCATATAATACAGGAATTTGCAAAACAAGGATTGAAGAGTAAATATCTTCGACAATTATAGCATCTATTAGCCATTTGAGCTTAATGGAAAGTTCCAGTCTTAAATCATCTTCCAGATCAGGAGAACCTTTTAGAAGGTCAAGAAATAAGAAAATCCGGCCTAATGACAATATCTGAGCCCCAGGCATGCCATCACAGCTGACAGAAAATATTGCATCCATTGAATTGCAGTCAATATGGTTACTCATAGGATGAGGATCTCCAAGCCCAATTTCACAACTAGTTATGGGACTAAACAACCATTCCAAAATTTTGATCTTGTGTTCCTGTCTCATTTGAGCTGAATTTAACAAAGAATTAAGTAAATGAAAGGATGTTGGCTCCAAAAGTTCGGTCATAGCTTCACCTGCCGATTTTAGGTGTTCTTCTTTACTCAATGAAATTTTGAAGGCTGATATCCTAATAACAAAGAGTATGATGTCTTTGTATACCGTAAATGCTTGGGACGAATAGTGTGAAATAATTCTTACAGCATTGATCAAATAAAACTTTACTGGTAGGAATATTCTTTTTGCTTCTGTCAAAATAACTTTTTCTTTCAAAGGACAAGACCATGACTGTGCTGCGCATCTTAAAGAGTCATTGGCCAGAGTAATCAGAGAAACTATAATATCTGCTACATTCACCTTTAATGCTAACTTCCCCCTACCAAGCTGAAGCAGTGAAACCACACCTTTCCATGACAAGTTCAGTAAACTTACCAGATTCCCACCATCATTACCAGCAAGGGTTCCCACTTCACACAGTTTTTCTACAGTAAATTTTGTAATATTGATGATATGATCTGCAATATTAAGCTCTTCAGTATCTGTTGGATCTCTAGTTTGCTCTGTTCTTTCATCATATGGATCCCAGTTTACACTGTTACAATAGACTTTGCAAAGTCGTATAGCAGCATCAAGGACAATGTACACCACCTTCAGTACTTCTGAACCAATAATTGGATCAATTTTCTGTTCCACAAGACAGGTGCATATAATTAGCAAGTATTAACAGCTAGATATATCATATAAAATTTGTCCACCAAACTAGAGCAAGAACTTTATCCAGACATCAAAAACATGCTCTAAACTTTACATAGACATGCGGTTGGTGCCTCAGACAACCAAATTACTATTCTTTTAGCAAAAGAATCAAGGACAATATTAAGATACTTTGTAGTTAGCTCCTTTGATCATTTCTTTTATCACTGCAAAATATTGTTCATTGTCCGTTACTTTCACTGTTATCAATTGCAACATACATTACTACAATAATTTCCACCTGTGAAGCTCCGGTTATGGTGATGTATAAGAAAATCGGTGGCTTATAATGGATGTCACAGATACACACCCGGGACCTTACACAGGTAAACACTAATATGTTAATACATACTTGCAACCAATCCTGCAAGGCCACTCTTTCGTATAAGGATGCCCAACCGCTGCACCGATCTAACATTCAAAAGCTTATTTAAGATAAAAAAAAATTCAAACCTAATGCAGAGAAGGTAATGGCTATTCTTCTGCAAGACCCATGACTTGCTGTTACAAATTCATTATGTGATAGTTAAGATATATTCTCAGGCATTCTGCATTTATAAGTAGTCCTTGCTGCACCAAGCACTTAGCATTGAATTTTGTTATGCAGTGCTGCATTTAGACTTTAGCTGAAGGGAAAGAAACAGTGGCCCGCGTCCTTACTGTAGAAGACTAGAAGTAACATGTCAATAACTCAGACTCAGGACAAAATAATGTCAGGTGAACACCTATAGACTTCTAGCCTTTATATGCTGGTAATACTTTTGACTGTCTCTGTATTAAGAATCTGCCGTTTAAGTAGTTATATCACAGAAACCAAAACCTACACTTCATGAAACCTAGCAGCTAATTTCATATGTATGTATAAAACATGAGGATGATGAATTAAAGTACAACTACCTAGAGTGATGATTGATTACTTCCAAAAACTCACTATCACATTTGTTTGGTACCTTTATCTCTGACAAGCACTCTTTTGCCAAGCTTAACTGTTCTGAGATGAATTCCTCGATAATAATCACCACTGCCTTGGAAGTGGAGACAGGACATCTTGTTAAAGCTGAGAAACTATCACCTGAGTATCTCAGCAGATCCAAGAGCAGCTGAAAAGGATAGCTAAATAGCTCAGAAATAAGTTAAGGTCTTTATATATGGTATATATGCCTTTTTGAAGTCTAGTAATATTTCAGGATAGAGACTGATGCAAGAAAACACTCTGCACTAGTACACACTGTTTACACAATTACACAAAGGAAATTGAAAAGATTTAGTAACCAGAATATTAATAAGCTTATTACAAGATAGCAAACAAAACAAAAAGTCGAACAAGATGAATCGACACGCAAGAAGAATGGAATTTCGGCAATATTTAAGACCCTTGTGAACATATTTTCAAAGAGAAAAATAAAGATTTTGGAAAGTGTCAACTAATTTGTTACAACTTTGTTTATGGCCAAAACGTTAAATATAGATCACAAATTTCATGTGGCAACAATCAACAATTAGTGTAACTGAGTCACAATTCCTCATTGCTAAAAATTAATATATTGAAGCAAAAGCAAAACTTTCCTCTTTTTCTACAGTCGAATTTATTGTTTTTCAGTTGCATCACCTATTTCTTAATCAGAACAATATCGCCTTCATCCTAATAATCTTAAAGTAACAGTCACTTAAGCATGTTTCCAATATTCAAAACACCTGGATGTCCAAATAGAAAGTTCAGTCTCTCATCTATATCCATACTTTGTATTTGTATTACAGAGCACATATTACCGTTGCTTCTCGTTTTCACTAAACTCGTCCTAGGCTAGTGCTCATATAGAAACAACATTTAAAATAAACACTAGAAACTAATCCTAACTGCTTATTTTTTACAATCTGGTACAATGTGAACCACTCATTTTTATAGATAAGTTTAATAAAATATATGGATATACATATATGTCTGTTCATATCCTTCATTTTTCCCGCCACATCTATCACCACCACCTCAATCATTCCAAATTCCCATCCATCTTCAACTTTCATCGTTGTCCTCTCCCTACATCTCTTTTTTCAGAACTATAATTTTTCTTCCCAATTTCACATCTTCCAACATTGTTGTCATTTATTTCAATAATCACCCACCCCCTTCAAGTTCTTCTCCGACACCAATTTTATGTATACTATATGTATATATACATCACTAGCAACTCCAATTCACATCACCTGAATTGATTCACACCACCACCTCCAATTACCACAATAACATCCAAGTATAGTCATCATCTTCAGTCACCGACATTATGCCGCCATCAATTTCTATAGTAGTTCACCAATTTCCGATAACAAATCACCAATTATAACCAAGGAAATCATCATTATTTGTATTCTAATCACCATTTATAATCAAAGAAATCACCAAAATTTGGAGATTTTGTGGTACAAAATTGATGATTTGCCTTTGAATCCGGTGATTTAAGCTCATATAAGAATGATGAATATAAGGATTAAAGGTGAAAACTGTTGTGAGTATCGGAGAGCATTAAATTACAAAAACTCAAGTATAAAATTGGATAGTTGGTTTCTAGTTTCTAGGTTAAGGGTTATTGGAATAAGACTCACTCATCTATATATTCTATTACTTATTATCTGATATCTAAAAGATACTTCCTGATGATAATAATTATATCAATATAGTACATTTAGACAAAAAAATTCTTAATGTAAACATGTCAATCGGCTCTACATTTTCTCGGCAGCAACAACCTATCTTTTAGATTTTTTGTTTTTTGCTAATTAAGTAAAATTTATTCCTCAGAAAGCGGATACAAGATCTAGGGGCATACCCAAGGAAAACCAAGCACTCAGCTAAACATTACATGCTCAGAACCATACAAAGTCTAAGCCAGCAGTCCAGAGATAAACATTAAGCATTAGTATTATAAAGCAACAATATTGTTATTCTTAGCAACTTCTTTTCTAAAACCAGCAAAGGATAACAGCTTTTCCTTTACCATTCTTTTAGTATCTCGGATTATGACCATTATAGGGTGCCCCGGACCCGTGTTATGCAATCAGTAGTTTCGTTATTTCCATGTATTATAGAATTCCACTGCAACATATAAACTAGCAAGTTGTTTATGGACAATTGGGATATAGGCAGGGAAGAAATTTCCCCTCTGGCAATTGTTCCAATCATTATCAACTTGAACTGGGAAAGCTCTTCTAACCAAGTCAAAGAATGGGCAATCTGAGAGAATGTGATGTACTGTTTCCGTGGGCGCATTACAAAACAAGCATCTCGGGTCACCAACCATACCAAAACGCAACATCTTTTCTTTAGTCAACAAGCGGTTTAACAGAGCTAGCCACAGTATAAAAGAACACTTAGCTACCGAGAATGAGTTCCACACTACAGTGTTCCAAGGAACATGGACATGAGGAGTGATATATAGAGTGAGTGCCAGATAGATGAGAGAGAAACCATGTTTGCTTTAGATCCATCCCACGTTATATACCTCATCTTCGCACTATTCAGTACTACTTGAGTTCCTGTGGATATGTTCTTGTTCTTTTGGGGTGACTTTTCCTCTATATATATTCGCTTCATATCAATTATTTATTAATTCCAAACAATATAATCAAAAGAGTCTGTGGAGGGAACTGGTGTTTACTTTAACGTATCAGGAAGCTATATATATTCACATAAAATTATGTTGTGATGATTCTCCAATGCACACATATTTTATTCACCAACTACAAACACATGTCAAACTAATATCAAGTTTTCTACTCAATCATTCTTATATTTCAAGGAAAAGGAACTAATATCAATGAGCCGATGCCAATGTATGAATACTTGTTTAGAAATGATGACAGCAAAAGCTTGATCGGATAAAATATATGCAATTAGAAGAGGCTTATTTCTATCATTTAGATTGCAATTGCAAAATATAATATTAAATGATACTGCCTATGATTGAGCAGTATAAACTCATCTAACAATAAACGACAAGCTAAAGGAAACACAGGTCTAATAACAGAAAACGACAAAAGAACGCGAAGTTTCTAAACTGTAAAAAGAAATTACTTCCAAGTGTCTACATCTTTTGATGTGATCTTATACAACAAAGTTTGAACAGACTAGTTAATTAGCACATCATAATATTTTAATTAAATTATATAAATAACACAATAATAAAGCATAGTATTTTAGAAAATAACGGTAAGCTCATGCCGCCCTATTACTAGAGCCTTACAAGTTCAATATCTCAAAAACCGCTAAATTAAATAATTCTATATGGTTAAGATTGTACATAAAGACACTAATATTATTACATTTCAGTAAATGAGTGCAAACACTAATTAATCACTTGTAGAGAGAGAAAGGACCAACCATGGAGTTAAGAGATTTTTTTTCTCTAAAAAGGACAACAAGCATGTGCAACAACTTTTACCTGGAAGAATATGATGAAATGTTCTTCCTCTTGAGACTCCTCAGTTGATATGAGTGTCATCTTTAAATGCTTCCTGCACCATGAACTTGCCTATTCATAAAAACAAAAGTTAATAGAGCATGCATGCTTAACAAGCAGTATCAGAAAAATATCTGATTCAAGATCGAGAAAGGAAAAGAGGAGAAAACAAACTTCAATATTAAAGCACAATCTACCTTCGTCACAAGAGCAAGATATTGATGCGGACATCTGGATATGCCTGAATCTAAGTATTTTGCGGCAACATGCAATATATTTTTGTTCAACATGCACTGAGATATATCAAGACAGGTGAAGTCTTCCCAGAATATCCATTTCAATGTTAAGGTAACAATCAAATATCATACATGAGAATATACACATCAGACAACAGATCCTCGTAAAAGAGAACCACTGTTAGTTTTACAACTTTTACTATAATATATGTAAAATACAAGATAAATCTATATCAAAAGATGGCTATCTAGCGAAGAGATGTGGTTTAGAGAGATTAATCTGAAACATGTATGATATGCACACTAGGGGCTACATCCTTGCTTAAAATTTATGAGTGATTAATTGGACATTTATGCGCTTAATTGATATATGAAATATAATACTTGGTTTCCATTTCTCTGTATTATTTTCTAACAGATAAGGTACAAATCTAAGTATTTTGCGGCAACATGCAATATATTTTTGTTCAACATGCACTGAGATATATCAAGACAGGTGAAGTCTTCCCAGAATATCCATTTCGATGTTAAGGTAACAATCAAATATCATACATGAGAATATACACATCAGACAACAGATCCTCGTAAAAGAGAACCACTGTTAGTTTTACAACTTTTACTATAATATATGTAAAATACAAAATAAATCTATATCAAAAGATGGCTATCTAGCGAAGAGATGTGGTTTAGAGAGATTAATCTGAAACATGTATGATATGCACACTAGGGGCTACATCCTTGCTTAAAATTTATAAGTGATTAATTGGACATTTATGTGCTTAATTGATATATGAAATATAATACTTGGTTTCCATTTCTCTGTATTATTTTCTAACAGATAAGGTACAAATCCTTCGACTTTTCTAGGTCCATTGACACCAAAAATGTAAGACAACTGAATTTAATCACATGTATATTAAGCTATAAGATAGATATATCTGGAAAAAATTGAGATAAATAGGTTACAAGTAGAAGGGAGAGTCTTTATACATGAAAGTGTGTATTACTGAGTATAATAATCACTTTTGGCTTCTTGCATAACTTTCATTCTCCCACACTGACACCCACCTAGGCTTGTATCTGTCGTAGACTTAGTACACAATGTGGGAGTTTCAATAGAAAAAACTATTCAAATATGCATATGAATGTGTGTACTTGTTTAAAAGATAAAATTTAAGATAACTAATATTGAAGATGTAAGCTTGATACTGTAAGAGATTCCACAAGAGAATTTAGTTCAATATCCTCATTTATGTCTAAATCCCCAAGTTTAGTAATCAGTTGAGCACGGCTTTCAACAACCTGAAAGATAAAAAGTTGAAGTTATGAAGATTTGCATAATGCATGATCTTAAACTTTCAGTGAAAAAGTGAGTAAGCTCGAAATGAAATTCACTGAACAGCGGGAGCATTTAGAGAGAAATAATACAACAGGAAAGTAGAAGCAAATATATTTTCAATAGAGTCAACAAAGATGTGTACATATAGTCTGAATCATATAACAAATTCAGTATGGACAAATATTTAGTATGAATCTTAATTTCACTATTCACCGGCTCCTAGTCCTTCAATTGGTCAGTTAACCAGCCCTTCAGGAAAGACGATCTAATAAATGCAACTATATTAACCAATAGTCATCCAAGTATAGTAATTGAAGTGGGCGATGCTAGTGATGATCAAATACGTAGGATGAAGCAATAAGATAGAAGATAAAAAAATTACAAATCATAAATAAACAGTTCTACTAAAATCAACAAAAATACCAATCCACTACCAAAAATTCACTGGTGCACCGTTATAAGCAATTCCCTATTATTATATGGTTCATGATAAACTAATACTACACCGGAACTCATAGAGCTAACTAACAAGTAATAACCGATTCGATTAATTCATTATTCCTTACTACATATAATAGCAAAGAAATCTACAATATAGCGTGTATCAGATAATTATACGACCAATAAAACAAACACAACACTTAACAAAAAAATATACATATCTAATTTCAATATTAGCGGTCACATTTCACTTACTACACATACACATCATTATAACGAACACGGAACACGGTTCCACAAATAAACACATAAAACACAATTAGATTGATAAAATTACATCACAAAACCCTAAAACTGACCTCAAACACGATAGATCCCAACTAAAATGTATAGATACAGGTGATTAAAGATTTCTACTATCTATTCAAGTCGATTAGTTGATAAATCGAATTGAAAACAAACAATTCGAAAGGCAATCGAAAAAACATGGAAACGGAAGTTAAAAGTTGAAATTAAAAGGTGAACAAAGCTTACTTCTGATGATCTAATGGCGTCGAGAATCTCCTGAAGCTCGTTTTTCGAGGCGTCTCCGTCCATTTTCTTTCACCGAATGGGGCTGCTGTGTCTCTCTCTTTCGTTTCCCGCCTTAATGAGCATCACTTTTTATTTTATTTCTTGGGCTTAACTACATTCAGTCTACAATTACTTTAAAACTCGGGAAAAGGTTCCCGCCGTATCCAGCATTACTTTTTATTTGTTTTTGGGTGTTGTTAAATGCTCTCAACAATTATTTTATAAACTCGGATAAATTACTGCAAATTAATTATAAATCTTATATTAATTTTTTTGTATCTCGTTTATGGTAACTTTTACTTTGCATGAACACTTTTGTGACTCGTTTATGATAACTTTGACTATTAGTTAGAGTTACATTAAATACTAGTAATATATTTATTATAATAATATAAATATAATATTTTAAAAATAAATAATAATATATTCATATAAGTAATCTACATAAAATTGTTAATAATAATAATATATTTGTGTTAATAATATATTATTATTTTAATAATAATTTTAATTTTAATTTTCAATTATATAAATTTCTTATTTTCTATGAAATGAATTGATATTATGAACAATCACATTCCAATTGATTTATAAAAAACTCATATGAATATACTCCATATTATCGTAAAAATATATTATTTTATTTTAGTTTTAGGTTTCAAGTTAGTTTAAAATTTAGTTTTTCAATTTAAGCTTATATTACCGTTTTAATAAAAAGAAATATAAAATATAATAAAAATAAATTGCATGTATATAATATTTGTTATATTTCTAACCCTATTTCTTTCTATTCTCTCCAGAGCCGCCTTCCTTTCTTGTTTCACAAACATAGCTGTTGGGGTTTTCATCAATTTTTTCCGGTGGAAAGTCTCAATCTCTTAGTTTCCTTTCATTTTTCAATAAAAATTCTTAGATAAAAAACTACCAGAGCATCCGTATTTTCTGTTTTCTCCGGTCAAACGGTTGGTTATTCGGTTTCGAGAAGTCCAGTTTCTCTTGTTTTTACGGTTTCATTTTCTGGATTTAAGGCTTGCTTTTATTTTATAATTTTAGTTTTAATTTTCAATTTCGGTTTGGTTGTAATCTCTCCTTGGTGAGAGTTTTGATGTTTATCTCTTTTCTTTGTGAGAGCATGATGTTTGATTTAGTGATAAAAGTTTTTAAGGGATTGCAATTATGTTCGATAGCTCAAACTGGATTAGCTCCAATTGGATATGGTGAAACGGATACATGTAATATATCATTTTCAACAAATGGCGCCAACAAGAATGAATTAATCGGCTATTGTTTCTATTTTATGTTTGTTCGACATGACTATTTTTTAGATGTTGTATAGTTTTTTATTATTAAATTAATATTTACTCAAAAAAAATGCATGTGAATAAAAACTTACAAGAGATTCTTCAATTTTATTCATAATTAAATAAGTGTTCATGTAACAAAAAAAATTAAATTATTACATCATGAATAAAAATAATTATATGTATGTATGTGTGTGTGTGTGTGTGTATATATATATATATATATAATATACATGACAAATGAAAGATTCCGCTAGACTACACAATTTTGTTGAGAAAAATATTATTTTTGTATAAAAAATAAATTTTATATTATATATGATTATTAAGAAATAATTTATATATAAATCAACTTTTTAAATTATAATAATTAATTTATATTAAAAATATACCTGATAAATTCAAGACACAGTTTTTATGCTGAACTACACAGTTTTTATGTTGAACTTCACTGAATCAAGTTAAAAAATACGTAATTCTAAAAATGAGGATTAGACCATTTATATAGACGTTGAGAGTTTTATAATTAGATTAAATTTAGAAATCTTGGGCAAAGCCACGTCCTTGATAAGATTCATAAATATAATTTAATTAGTAAAAAAAAGTTTATCTATATATTTATAAATTTGTGTTTTACTCCATTTTCTATATGAATTATAAAAATAGTTAAAAATATAATTAAAATAAATTTAATAATTAATTTCATAAATTTAATTTATTATATTAGTTTTTTTATAAATTTAATTGAGAGGTAACGCTTAAAATAATGCTTAAAATAATGCTTAAAATAACATTTTTTTTTAATTAATAAAAATGAAAATGCCATTTATGAGAGGTGGAGCTTAAAAATAACGGATTTATTATTCAAAATAAACAAAATATTATTATCAATACCCCTATTGCAAATATATATTGTAAATCAAGCCCAAATTCACATATATAATATCTATCTATTTTGAAAAAAATCTATTCTACTCAATTGTTCACTACACTCCGGTAACGCTCTTCTCCCCGCATGCAACACTCATTTTAAATATAGATGTTAAGAATCTATGTAACTTTGATGATAACATTAAATCTTAGAATCATGAAATTATACTTTTATTATAACTAATCAATTGATATGAAAACTATAAATATCGATTAATCAGAAAACCATTTATCAGTTGACATGTTTATGTTAATCAATTGATAATATGGATAGTAGCATAGGTTTACTTAGTTTACTTCAATTGATATGGCTTTAGTCGATTGATAAACTCTTGTCGATTGATACTAGAGTCGATGGATATTGATTATCGATTGATTTATAACTTAGACTGTCAATTTGTAATTATTTGAAGACAGAAAAATTGTACAAGTGAATGATGATCAATTGATATGGAAGCATCAACGGATAGAAGACCAATTGATATAAAAGCCAAGTCAAGAAAAGCGAAGACCATCAACTGATATGAAGACCTATCGATTGGTATATCGGTTGATAACATTTATCAATCGATAAGTCAACAGCTATTATCAGTCGATGGTAATCAAGATCAATCGAAGAAGAATATCAGTTGATATATACAAGGAAGAATCAAATGATATTCTTAACAATAAATTATCAATTGATAAGGACATCTCGACAAGACATAAAGCATGCCTATGGAAGACAGTCTATACTAACTATGAGGACTCAGAGTGAAGCTGTCTTTCCAAAACCGCAGACCTTTCTCTGAATAAAAAAAGGCAAAAAAAGAAAGATAGATAAAACTCAATCATAGAATAGATTAAATGTTTTTATATTTTTCTAGGAATTGTAAACATACTTGTCATATAGGTAGAATTGTTAGAGACATGAAGTTAGACAATATCTTAAAAACAGTTGTTTAAGAAAAGCACTTGTAAAAATAGTTGTTCAACTCTCTAACTTTGTAATCGCAACTAGGTTTCTTCAACATAGATTATTTGAGCAAAAATACACAGTGATGGATAAATCAATCCATCAGTAATTTTAAACATCTTGTGTTTATTCAAACAATTTTCTAAGTTTTAATTGTTCATATCTTAACTATTTCTTCAACACTTTCAAACTGTTAAAAATAAAAAAGGGATATATTTGTATTCAACCCGCCCTTCTACAAATATTGACATTGTTATAAGGAATGACAATTGATATCAGAGCAGGCTTTCAACAAATAGAAAGTTTAAAGATCTAGAACAAGTCAATATGGGCCAAAAGGATTCAGGTGTAAAGATTCCAGTATTGGAAAAAGATGAGTACTTTGCATGGAAAGTTAAAATGCACCTGCGTCTACTTTCTCTTAACCCTTCCTATGTTAACTGCATAGAAAAATGTCCTCATGTTCCCATGAAGCTGATTACAAGTGTTAATTCTGATGGAACTCCTGCATTTGACAAACATGTTCCAAAACTCATCACTGAGTTTACAGAAGAGGATGAAAAAGAAGTGCTCAAATACAAAAAGGCCATGAATATTCTATTCAATCGTCTAGACAAAGATAAATTTGACAATGTGATAAATTGCACTTCATCCAAAGAGGTATGGGACACTCTTCAGACTCTTTGTGAAGGAGTTGAGCAAGTTAGGAAGAACAAGATGCAACTCCTGATTCAGAAGTATGAATATTTTCATTTCAAGAGTGGAAAAACCATCAATGACACCTATAGCAGATTCCAAAAGTTCTTAAATGGATTAAAGCTATACGTTAGGGTGTATGCAACTGAAGACACAAATCTGAAATTTCTTAGATCTCTTCCAAATGAATGGAAACCTATGACTGTTTCTATTCGACAATCTCATGACTCCAAGGATTACAATCTTGAGAAACTTTATGGTATTCTCAAGACATATGAGTTGGAAATTCAACAAGATGAAGGGATTGAGAAGAGACAAAGAAAGGTAAAACTGTGGCTTTGATGATCAAGGGAAATGAAGACAAAAAGGGAAATAATGAAAGTGGATGTGTAGATGGATCTATCATGATGACTGGTGATGCTGTTGAAGAATCATCCAAAGGAAAGGGAAAGGGCGAATGTGAAGAAAGTGAATCATGTTCTCAGGATGATTTAGATCAGATTGATGAGCACCTTGCATTTCTTTCAAGGAAATTCTCAAAGTTAAAATTCAAGAGGAATCCAAATGCTCAAAGGCCTGGATCCCAGTTTTGAAATGACAACCAAAATAAGAATTTGGTTGACAGATCAAAATTCAAATGTTTTAACTGTGGATTGGTTGGTCATTTCTCTAATGAATGCAGAAAGCTAAAACAAGAAAGGAAGGCAAAATCATATGATGGCATTGACTATAAAAAGAAGTATTTTGACCTTCTTAGACAAAAAGAACAGGCTTTTGTAACTGAAGAGAAAGACTGGGCTACTGAGGATAGTGATTCTGAAGAATTCATTAATCTAGCTCTAATGGCCAATCATGAAGATGAAGAGGCTAGTTCATCATCAAATTAGGTACTAGCTTCTAACTTTTCTGAATTATCAAAACATGAATGCAATAATGCTATAAATGAAATGTCTAATGAACTGTACAATTTGCATGTCACTTTGAAATCTATAAACAAAGAAAATCTCAAGTTAAAGAACACCAGTGATGCCTTACCTAAGAGAAATACTTTTCTTGAAAATGAACTTATTTGTTTAGAAAGATTCAAGCAGAAAAGTAAGGATGCTAGGGATGAACTAGTAAACAGTTTGAAAAGAGAAGAATTGTTGAAAGAACAATTAGCTGGAGAAATTGAAACCATTAGCAAATGGAATAGGTCTGTTAAAACTGCCAAGAGAATTATTGTTGTTCAGGGTGTAGATACCTTAGGAGAAACTCCTAAATCAATAGGCAAGCCATCGGTTGACTCATCAATGGATAAAGGTCAATCGACTGCTAATCCTTTATCGATCGATGAAGATTATCAATCGACTGATGTTGAATCAACTGATAAACATCCATTGACAGGAAAACCATCAATGTCTAACCAAAAGAACAAGTTTAGCACTCCTATAAAATTTGTTAAGGAAAAAGACCCCATGAGTCAAGTTGAGAAGATTAATATTGGTAGCTTATCTAAGAAGCAATTAAAAGACAAATTGGAAAAGATAGCACTTATTGAAGTTAATCATCCTAAGTCTGAGAAAAAGAAGAAGAATAGGAATGAAAAGATTGGCATAAATAAGAATAGTAATTACACATTTGATATGTATGCACCTAGAAAGATTTGTGCTAAATGTGGTAGTGTAAATCATTTATCTATGCATTGCAAGAGAAAAAAAAGTTTCATACCTGCAAAAGATTTGAATGCACATACCATGTCTACAAATGCCATGCTTGCCAATCCTATGCTCGTGAATTCCATGTCTTCTAATTTGGTTACACCACTTGCTCACATGCCATATGCATAATTTACATATATGTACAACCCATTATTTCCATATATAAAATGCAACAATGACAAAATTCTGTGAAGAAAAAGGTATCACTCATCACTTCTCTACTCCTAGAACCCGTTAACAAAATGGAGTTGTTAAAAGGAAAAATAGAACCTTAATTAAAACTGCTAGAACTATGTTAGAAGAAGCAAAACTTTCTATCTATAATCTTAGATTACACATTGTTATGAAATCTATGCATGTAGTCTTTGATGACAAGAAAATTCAAGGGTTGTTTGATGAAGGATACCATGACTCTTTGCATTTTGAGAATGAATCAACTGGTAATGATGAAGAAAGTGATGATGATATAGAAATTTCAAGAAATCAAGTACCCAGAAATTCCCCATCAATTGATGTCAATACACCAACAAATAATTTATCAGTTGATGATCATTAATCGACTGATAATACATCAATTGATAATCCATCAATGGATAATAGTTCTACTCATCAATCCTCAAGTAGAGTGTCCATCTCAGATGGAGGGTTTTCAACCACTCATTCATATCACAATGATCATAACAATACTAATAATCATGAAGAATCTTTCTCAAGGATAAATTTACCACCACAAAGGAAATGAACCAAAAGTCATCCTTTTTTGTTGATTATTGGAAATGTAAATGATGGTGTCAAAACTAGAAGTGCAACTCAAAATGAATGCTTGTATAGTAGCTTCTTGTCACAAGAAGAACAAAAAAGGATTGAAGAAACATTGAATGATCCTGATTGGGTGATAGCTATGCAAGAAGAGTTGAACTAGTTTGAAAGAAACAAGGTATGGAAGTTGGTGCCCAAACCAAAGAACAAATCTGTTATGGTACAAAATGGGTATTCATGAATAAAATGGATGAATCTGGCATAGTGACAAGGAATAAGGCAAGATTTGTGGTAAATGGATACTCACAAGAAGAAGGAATAGATTTTGATAAAAAATTTGCTCCTGTTGCAAGACTAGAAGTAATTAGAATCTTTCTAAATTATGCTGCTCATACTAATTTCAAAGTCTACCAGATGAATGTAAAAAATGTTTTTCTCAATTGAGAATTAGAGGAAGAAGTATATGTGAAATAACCTCCTGGTTTTATAGATCCTGTTCATCCTGGATTTATGTACTATCTTCTCAAAGCACTGTATGGTTTGAAACAAGTACCTAGAGCCTGGTATGACACACTGTCTAAATTCTTGATTGAGAATCATTTTACAAGAATTATTGTTGATAAAAATCTCTTTCATAGAAATATCAATGGTTCTAGTATACTTGTTCAAATCTATGTAGATGATATTATCTTTGACTCAACTAATGAAAAACTTTGTCAAAAGTTTGCTAAGTTGATGCAGAGTAAATATGAAATGAGCATGATGAGAGAACTAACCTATTTTCTTGGTTTGCAAGTCAAACAAGTTAAAAATAGTATTTTCATAAATCAAACTAAATACATTTCTGATTTATTAAAGAAATTTGTTTTAAATGAATGTTCAGCTGCAAAACTCCCATGGCCACTGCAACTAAACTTGAATTGAATATCAAGAAAGCTAAGGTAGGCATCTCAAGTTATAGGGACATGGTTGGCTCATTGTTATATTTAACTACAAGTAGGCCATATATAATGTTTGCTACATGTCTTTGTGCTAGGTTTCAAGTTTATCTTAGAGAATCTCATTTGATTGCAATAAAAAGAATATTCAGGTATCTCAAAGGAATACCAAATCTTTGAATTTGGTATCTTAGAGATTCTGGATTTGATCTAATTGGTTATTCAGATGCAGACAATGCAGGTTGCAAAATTGAGAGGAAAAGTACTACAGGCACTTGTCAATTTCTAGGAAACAAGTTGGTCTCATGGTTTAACAAAAAATAAAATTCAGTTTTTACATCCACAGCAGAGGCTGAATATATTGCTACTTGAAGTTGTTGTGCACAAGTGTTATGGATAGGGAATTAATTATTTGATTATGGATTTAACTTGAGCAAAATTCAATTATTCTGTGACAACACCAGTGCAATTGCTATTACTGAAAATCCAGTTCAACACTCAAGAACCAAACACATTGATATAAGGTACCATTTCATTAGGGAACATGTAATGAATGGTACTATTGAATTACACTTTGTTCCTAGTGAAAGACAACTTACAGATATTTTTACCAAACCATTAGATGAATCTACCTTCAATAGATTGGTCTGTGATTTAGGTATGCTTAACTATGTTTAATCTTTTAAATGTCTGATAAGTTATTTATTTTAGTATTTTTTAGATTAGTAGCCATTGATCATGTTAATCTATTGATTTCTCTATAATCAATTGATAAATAATTTATATATCAATGGATATTTTTAAAGCTATCGACAAATAAATATATCAATTGATGATGTATTTGTCTATCGATGGATAATAGTACCTGTCGATGGATAAGATAATTATCAATCGATGACCTGAAATTTTTAGGGTCCATAAAAAATTTCAGGTCATCAATCGACTTGTACAAAAATCCAGCCGTTGATTGTTTATTTTATCAATTGATGAATACATACAGCCTTGTATGTATAACAATCAATTGCCAAAATAAATAATTCTTTCATTTACTTTTTATTTCAATGGCCAAATTGAGTTTTATTTTGAGTAAGAAAGTGATTGAGAATTCAATAAATATAAATAGTGAGATTAAAATTTACTTACTCTCACTTGCAATTTTTATTTACTAACTAAGTCTCATCTCTCTCTCTCTCTCTCTCTCTCTCTACGAACTCAATCCATGTCTCTGTACTTCAATTTCTTAGATTTTGATGTATAATTCTTCATCTTCTACCTCAAAGAAATGGATGCTTCATCATCTAAGAAGGTTTCTCAAAGTGGATGCTAGTACGAACTCAACAATTTCATGATCTGCACTGTTGTGGAGGAAGCACCACAAGGTTTTCATCCATTGATGTGATTCCTGGAGAACATCAAGGTAAAAACTGCACTTAGTGAAGCACCCATGATAGTTTGCAAGTTGATGGAAGAATTATGGGCCACTGCAGAGGTTGCCAAGGACTACTCTTCAATTTCATTTATGTGTAAAGGAGATAAGTATACTTTAACCACTGTTGCTATTGATGAATGTTTAAATTTTCCTGCTAATAACACTGATAGATCACCTACAGATAAGGACATTAGAAACATGCTTAGGTCTGTTAATTATGTTGAACCTGATATAAGTTTAGGATATGTTGTTAGAAAACATCTTAGGAAAGAATGGTCTTACTTCTTTGATGCAATAATAAAATGCTTTAGTGATAATATTAGTAACTTTGATGCTATAACAATAAGTATGCAGGAAGTAGCTTATAATATTTTGTTTAACAAGTATTATAATCTATCATCAATAATAAATAAAGAAATTGCAGCAAAATTAGGTGATAAATCTAATAGATCTAATCATATTTATTATGCTAGATTTATTATACTTTTTCTTAACCATTTTGTGAAAGATATAGAAGTAACTAGAAAAACAGATACTCTGGACTGCTGGGTTCAAAACAAAAGGGTCTTCAAAGTCTTAGTCAGGATCAATCTTCATAGTAATGTGGAATTGATCTATCCACTTTTTGTTCATGTATTTCTTTCTAACATGTCCTCTTCCCAATCTTAAATTTCTTTGCCTTTTGCAGTTATGAAGGGTGTTAGTAATGACCTCAACTCTTCTACCCAAGCTACAAATCCTACTTCAAAATTCAAATCTAAAAAACCAACCTCAACAGGTTCTCAAAATCCTATTATTGAAAAATCTAGAAAAAGAAAAATCCCAAGTGATGATAGACTAGTTGGAGGGGTTACAGGTGAGAGAACTGGGGAAAATCAACAAACTCAGAAGTATAAGGTGAGTAAGGATGATCAACCCAAACCAAGCCACTCCACAGTCTCCCAAAAGGTTGTGGATGTTAATAAGGACATAACCACATCTCTGTTGGCATCCTTTCAATATGGTGTCAATATTGAAAAGAGCCCACAGCCAAGGGCATTGAACAAAGGGGAGGACACACAAGCCAGAACACCAAATTCCTATGATAGGAAGAAAAAGAAGGTAACATTTGCACAAGGGGAATCACACATTACAAAATCACTGTGGTGGAGCCTTCTTACCTTCAGTTTGATGCATCTCCCATAAATGTGGAGATGCAGCCCCATTCACTATCTATTTATATCCCTCTTTCTCCTCTTCAACAAATTTCTTCAGAAAATATACTGATAGATAATTAGACATTTTCAAATTCTCCTTCATTATTACTCAATGAGAAGCCAATACTCCATCTTGAGTCTCCCTCATAGGATTCTCAAGACATCATTTCAAACACCATTATAAACATTATTTTTTCTCTAAACACAAATATCCCTTCAATTTTACATGTTTCAACATCATCAATTAATGTAGTCTCATTAATTTATAAATAGACATCGACTGATACACCATCGAATTATATTCAACATCAGTTGATGAGTATGCATCAATCGATGGATATGTCAAACACATCAATTGATAACATTTTCACATCAATTGATGATCAATCAATTGATGTTGCACACACTCTTGTAGGAATGAATGAGTTGAATGAGAGGCTGACTTGCATCCCGGTAAAAGGAGAGGAAGTGAGTGAGATCATTCCTATTTCTTCTAGGAATGAGAGCGAAATACTTAATGGCCACACCTTAGAAGGTGCACAAAGTATAAGTGAGGGAGGAGTGAGATTCCAGGATAATATCCTGAAGAAAAATAGAGAGATGAGTGAGAGTGACTTCAGGATTCTTCAATATATACAGGAATTGGAAAATGAACTCATGTTTGAGGAGGAAGGAGTCAAGGAGATAGTGGGAGTGCCTATTTTAAATGAATCAAGTGGGAGTGGAGTAAATAAGGAGACTGAGAAGATGAAGGAGGTTGCTATAGAAGATGAAGATATTGATGCAGGAGAGTTGGATCCAAGGAACTTTGTGCATCCTGATCTAAGATATCAAGGATTGACTACCTTAAACAAGGATGTTGAGTCAATTCTAGGATTGGAGCATACTGAATAGAGAATAAGAAATTTGAAGGAAAAGATAGTCAATGTTGAAGATATGTGCCATCTAGCTCTAGGTGATATTGACAATGATAGTGATGAAGAACCTTGGATGAGCACAGTTGATGGCAGCTTAGCAGATGCAGAAGAAGAACTTCTTTCTCAGTATAGGAGGTCAATGATGGAAGTGGAATTTGCTGATTCTACACACAGAAGAATAACTCAATGCTTGAGGGACTAACTCAAAGTTCAGAAGATAACTATGATAGGAGTTAGACAGGAATTGGTTTTAATCAAAGATTATATTTCCTCTACAAAGGATGAGCTAGAAAGAAGGTTGGATGAGAAATTGCCCCATGGCACTCTCTATCACATTCAACAAAAATTTCTCGAGGATGCAAGGGGCTTCACTGATTTGGAAAAGAGGTTCTCCTCTCTTGAATCAAAGATGGATGATATTATCAAGGAAGAGACCCTCTATGAACAAATTGCATAGAAATTTCTTGACAGGATGCCACCACATCCCTCTTATGATGATAATAAAAAGGGGGAGAATAAAGATAAGAAAGACAAGGACAAGGATGGCAGTGGTGAGAATGGAACAGGAGGAGTTGGAACTAGCAGTAGTAGCAGATTTGGAGGGGTGAGTAGGAGCAGACAAACAGAAGGAAGTAGGAGCAAATGATCAAATTATTCCAAGGATGATTTGGAAAAGAAAAGAAGCAATGCACAACAATTTGATGCTGACTTGGAAGCTAAGAGGATTTCTAGGGAACTGGAAACCAACGAGCTAATTGCAAGAGAAAAGAGAAAGTTTGAGCAATTGAAGTAGATCATAGAGTTAATGAAGAAGGTTGCTGAAACAGGTAACTTGGATGATTTCATTGCACAGTCCAAGGCTGTAAATGAAAATGCAACTGAAGCTGCAAATGAAGTAAATGTTCATGCAGAAAAGTTTCTTCATCTTGATGAAAGGAAAAAGAGGAAAGCCATAATGATTGATGAGGGGAAGAAGAAGAAAGAAAGATTGTTAGGTAAAAATTTGCTACAAGGAGCCATTTATTCAGTAAGTGCAGATGCTGCTAGGAGAGAAAAGGGGAATGCTGAAATGGCAATGCAAATGCAGCTGGAGTAGAATCAAAAGAATGCAATTCAAGACCAAACCCCAAAACCAAAGAGGCAAATTAAAATGGCCAAGAAAAGGATAGTCAAACCCCAGGAATCTATCCAACTAGAACAATCTTCAACAAAGGAGATACAAGAAGACTCAAAGGAAATTGTTCTTGAAGGATATGAAATGCAGAAAGTGTCAAGGATTAATGAGAAAGGGTTGATAGGCTGCAAAACTCATCCAACAACTTCAAATCATGAAGAGTGCATGAGTTTAGAATATGAAGATGGTCACAAAGCAACCTATCCAATGAGGCTGATTATGAAGTAGAGTTACAACACTTTGAAGACAATTCTGTCTCTACTCAACAAAAAATTCAAGTTAAATATCATAGTTACTCAGGAGTTACAACACCAAATCACCAAGCTAAGGAGACTGCCTAAAAAAACTGATCCAGATCCTCCTTTGAAGCTTTGGGAGCCACAAGTGAAGACTGTTGTGCTGGAACCAGTTTATGCCATAATATTCACAGATGTTGAAGGTAATAAAAAGTACTTTGACATTTGTAAATATCTTGACAAAATCATAGATCAAGAAATCATTTATCTTATGAGGCATCTTGGAGATTCAGACAAAGATGACTAGATATTGGGAGACTCATTCATAAGGTAACTGAAGGAGAATGCTGAGAAGAGGAAGAAGATGAAGAAATGAGTGGAACCCTAAGAAGATTGAAGTATCCTGCAAAGTTCACTACAATGGTACTTCTAAATTTTAAGTGTTATTTAATTTCATGATTCTATATGAATGCAAATGTATTAAGGGTTTTGTTATCATCAATTAGATTTATGATTATTTTTGTCACAAACATAAATAGGGAGAGATTGTTAGAAATCTATGTAACATTGATGATAACATTAAATCTTAGAATCATGGAATTATACTTTTATTGTAACTGATCAATTAATATAAAAACTATAAATATCGATTGATCAGGAAACCATTTATCAATTAACATGTTTATGTTAATCAACTGATAATATGCATAGTAGCATAGGTGTACTTAGTCTACTTCAATTGATATAGCTTTTGTCGATTGATAAACTCTTTTCGATTGATACCAAAGTCGATTGATATTGATTATCAAGTGATGTATAACTTAGAATGTCAAATTGTAATTATTTGAAGACATGAAAATTGTACAAGTGAAGGATGATCAATTGATATGGAGGCATCAACGGATAGAAAATCAATTGATAAAAAGCCAAGTCAAGAAAAACGAAGACCATCAACTAATATGAAGACCCATCGATTGGTATATCGATTGATAACATTTATCTATCGATAAGTCAATAGCTATTATCAGTCGATGGATATCAAGATCAATCGAAGAAGAATATCAGTTGATGGATACAAAGAATAATCAATTGATATGCTTAACAATAAATTATCAATTGATAGGGACAGCTCGACAAGACATAAAGCATGCCTATGGAAGACAATCTATACTAACTGTGAAGACTAAGAGTTAAGTTGTCTTTCCAAAACCACAGACCTTTCTCTGAATAGAAAAAGGCAAAAAGGAAAGATAGATAAAAGTCAATCCTTGAATAGATTAAATATTTTTATATTATTTCTAAGAATTGTAAACATACTTGTCATATATAAATAAGTGTGGTAGCATTGTTAGAGATATGAAGTTAGAAAATATCTTGAAAATAGTTGTTTAAAAAAAGCACTTGTAAAAATAGTTGTTCAACTCTCTAACGTTTTAATCGGAGCTAGTTTCTTCAACCTAGATCATTTGAGCAAAAATACACACTGATGGATAAATCAATCCATCGGTAATTTTAAACATCTTGTGTTTGTTCAAACAATTTTCTAAGTTTTAATTGTTCATATCTTAACTATTTCTTCAACACTTTCAAACCGTTAAAAACAAAAAAAGGATATATTTGTATTCAACCCCCCTTCTACAAATATTGACATTGTTCTAAGGAATAACAATAGATTTTGGTATTAAATAATTATTATCTACAAGTTAATTTAAAAAAAATTAAAATATAAATATAATACTCCTCAATGACCCATCCCATAATTTTTGTACTTCTATATCAACATTTTAAAAAAGTTTAGTTGTATATAAATTTTTTATTGAATATTTTATCGTTATCAATTTATAATTATATATTTAATTCTTTTTATATTTTATTTAATTTATAGCATAGTAAAAAAATTGTGAATTATATAATCTAATTTAATTATCTCAATCTAATTTGATAATTTATAATTAATTATCTTTTTTTTGACTAATTTGGCTTATAGCCTTACAAATGAGTATCTGTTCTAAAGAAATTCTCGGGGTGAGCCAGGGTCGAACCCAGAACCTGGGACGACAGAGGATAAGCCATCAACCACTTGGACTATCCAACCGTGCTTATAGCCTTACAGTCTTTACAGAGGATAATTAATTATCTTTTTAAAAGCATGTGAAATGACGAAAGATGATAAAGATAATAAAAATAACGGTAAAAATGATTAAGATGATAATGGCAATAAAAAAGAGTTTGAATATTTTTTAAAAAATATTTTCATTGTATTTGATCGTTATTTTTAAACAATGTATTTTGGTGGTTACTTCGAAATTTTGGTAATAGTAGTTTATTATAATTAATTTTGGTGATAGTATTTAGTTTTGGACAATAGCTTGGGGTGGTGGTTAATTTTGATATTTGAACTTGTCTATTATGTATGGTTAAATGTTTGACAATATATTATCGTATTGATATGATTTTGTTATGTGTGTTACTGAAATTTTAATGATAATATTGTAATTGTGCATTCTTTATTAGATAAATGCAGTTTTGGTTTTAAGGCATTAGAAATTTAGTTATAAAAATTAGAAAATCAATCACTTATAATTAAAATCGACCAATTTTGATCATATTTAAGTAAAAAATTGATTGCCAACAAATAACACCGTTCACCAAATGAGAATCGACTCTCCTTCTCCCTTTTCTCTCTTTTCTCTCTCTCTCTTTACTATTTTCTCTTCGTATTCTCCAACTCTTTGTCTTCCCGCTTCCCTGAGTTCCCTCTTTTTACACGATGCCCCCCCATTTAAGCACAACACTCTGGAGATTAATGTACTCTAATTTCGTTTAAAGAGTTGGTTTGAGTTTATCCCATGTTCTTCTAGTCCCAAGAGTACTTCTGGTCCTAAGAGTACTGAACAAGTTAGCATATGGGTTAGGTTTGTCAATGTGGCATTTTTGTGTTAGATTGTTAAAGGATTGTTTAATGTTAGTCTTGCAATTGGTCAACCTATTGCTATGTCCCCTGCTACATT
This sequence comes from Oenanthe sinensis, assembly GCA_028671895.1. Lineage (NCBI taxonomy): Eukaryota > Viridiplantae > Streptophyta > Magnoliopsida > Apiales > Apiaceae > Oenanthe > Oenanthe sinensis. Next base: position 25,952,888 of record CM053813.1, on the reverse strand, counting down.
TGAATTGAAGCTGTTACCAAACATGAGCCTCTTCCAAAGGCTAAGATGCTAGTCACTAGATGCTAGTCACTATGGGTGTGATGGATCCTAGGCTTAAGCTTAGTACTATCAAGCTCCCGATGTTTGCCCACTCTGATGATAATAATGCTCTAGTTCAAGTCCTCTACCAGAAGTTCCTCCAATTTACTTTCTGCTTCTCATCCAAGCATGTAGTTTGTGCCTGCCCTCAGCTGGTTGATTTGCTTTCGTTTGAGGAAGCTCGAATGATTTCTATCTTCCAGGAACCCGTTCCTGATAACTCCGCTTCCTGCGGATACCGTTATGAACCTTTAGTGATACGGATAATGAATCATTTACTCATGCTTTGGTCGAAGGATGACTCTATTATGCAGAACAATGTTGAGGTTGGTAGGATAGTTAATGAAGGCCGTAGGTCTGGTGGCTTTGATGTTGTTGTCAAGATTGAGGCTGGGGGCCTAGGTGATGACCTCACAAGAATTGTTCAAATATATGTTGATTCTGATGCCACTGTTGATGATAAAGTCATGGATGACCTGGATGCTGGAGGTGCAGGATCTCCACAGATGGTTGATGCACTTTAGATGGAAGCCGCTTAAAAGTTTTTAATTTCTTTTCCTTGTTGAATGTGTTAAGTATTGTTGATATTGTATCTATGACTTGTTGATCTCTATTCTGTGAACGTTGTGGGCTAGTCTCACAATCATATATGACCTTACTACTTTTGGAGTTGGAGTTCCTATTTTAGTAGTCTCTTATTTATAAAATATATTAAAATTAACTAAAAAAATAACACCGACCATCTTTTTAAATTAACGGATCATTTTTAACATAAATATTGATCAAAATTTTAATTTCTAAAATCCATTTAAATCGACAACCAAATCAGATCAAAATTACTCAATTTTAAATTTAATTGTATAATTTAATACAGCAAAATCATATCATATTTTTATGTTTTATAACCATTAAATCAACCAATCGGCTAATTTATGAGGGTGTATTCAATCCACATTTAAAAGTATTATTTATAATCTATTAATTTTTATTGATTGTATTTGATTCGTAATTCTACATAGAGTTGAAAGATTATATAAATAATTCATAGAGTCCGCGTACAGTTGACCATGAATACAGTAGAATCTCTCGTACTCGTATTGAGATAAGATTTTAAAACATAAAAAATATATAGGAAAATCTAACATAATCCATGAATTTTTAGAATCCATCCGTCTTAATAAGTTTTTTAATACTCCTAGATTTTGATTGATTAATTAAAATCTTATTGAATATCCTAAATTTTAAATCATTAATTAAAATCATGATTGAATACCCTCGATTTTAAAGTATAGTTTAAAATCCTAATTAAATATCTCAGATTTTAAAGTATTATTTAAAATCGTGATTAAATACCCTCAAATTTTTAAAATATAAAAAATACTGCAGAATCCGGATTGAATACCTCAGACTTAGTTGACTATAGAATTGACTAGTCAAGTCAAGATGAGCAAAATTACGTCGTTTTTGATTTGTTATAATCGACCGATTTTGATCAAATAAGTTTCCACATCTTTTACTACGTGGCTTGTTGAGATCAGAAAAATTACATTCAGACCCTGAACACGAATCAAATGTTTAGTCTATTTTTTTCTCTCTAATCAGATTGATTATACTTACGGTCTATTTGGTATTGTTATCTGCAACAGTAATAACAACTTTTTACTGAAAAGCAGGCAGAAAACTGTTTGGAAAAGTAATTTTGGTCTAAAAGCTGCTGATATAGAAATTATGTCCCCCCGTGTTTTTGAAAAAAAACTGTTTTTCAGCATACAATAACTATAAGTTTCAATATCAAAACTCCCCAAAAATATTATTATTTTATATTATATCTCAAAATATGTATAAATTAAAAAATTTACCAAACAGTTATCAAATTTTTCTAACAGTACTTTTTTCACCAGCACTTTTTCTCAAAATACAACAGTTTTTAAAAAGCAATCTCAAACAAAATCTTAATTGATTTGATCTTTTCCAACCATATCATGTTTTTAGTTTTAAGAGGGATAACTTAGCGATTCAGCACTACAACCATTATTTTTTTACGACAATTTAAAATTCCTAAATATTATTCATATATAGATATTTTATTACAAAATTAAAGAGTTGAAATGAAAATTTTATTTTAGTCAACAAAAGGAACTCATTTATTACATATTCTTGATATTTATATAAATTTTAAATTGCCCCTAAATATATATACTATAAAGTAGGTCAAAACTCGAGGTTACCATCTACGTCTTTAATAAGAAGGGTTTCATAAAATTAACGGGTCATTTGATTCACTGAACGGTATTGAGTTGGAATAAGAAATCGGATTAGAGTGGTATAGGATTCAAGTATCATTTTTTATATATCATGTGTTTGGTTGAGTGTTAGAATGAATCTATTTTAAATAAAAATTAATGATTCATGATACTTGTTTCATACTCACCTCCCCCTTGGGTATCAAAAACCCATACCGTATGAGTTTGAGGTATGAGTTTTAAATTTTATTTTTTTTCAATCAAACACCATATATATGGGGTTAGAATCACGTAAACTCATACATGATATCTAAATATCATGAACCAAATCACCTTAATAGTTTTTGTTAGGGATTGTGGTGTAATCAACTAATATACTTGGTTTTAAATTTAATTAAGCTAAGTAAAATATATTGTCATATGTATATTGACAATATGGTCAATAGTCACTTGTAGACAGTACATTTAAAAACTAACATTTAGGTGACATTACATTTGAAAGTTACTGTCTTGTATAAAAGAATAAAAATGAGTCATGAAATAGAAGTTCACTATGTGTTCATGCACATCATGATTCAAAACTCAGACAACAACATTTCAAGTACTCAACCCTATGACAGTACATTACAAGTGACAGCACAATTGGAACTGACAACAACAACTATTCTCTTGACAGTATACTAGGCGGAGAATGACGAATTGAAGACAACAAGTATTACTGACAACAACTATTCCCTTGACAGTATACTTGGCGGAGAATGAAGAATTGAAGACAACAAGTGTTATTGACAGCAACTTTGGTGGGGATAGTTGACAGCAGCTTTGGAGATAGTATATTTTAATAGACTATCAAAGCTTGACAGCAAAGTATGTGGAGCCGAAGATACTGTCACCATAGAGGAGCTAAAAGTTGACAGTAAATTTTTAGTGAAGCTGACAGTTTGTTCCAGGTAGCAGATTAAGCTAGTAAAATTAAAAGAAATGATTTGGACATGTCTATCTAGTCTGTCAAGTCTACTACTGCAACTTGGGAGAAGACAAGTAAAAGTTAAAGCGTGATCAAGGAGTCAAAGATTTCTGTATATCTCATAGCTATTTTATCTATAAATGGAATGAAGACAAAGTTGAATGAGAAAATCACAGTTTCTATTTCAAGCTTTGTTCTAGGACCAAGGAAAAGTACACTTGTAAGTTGGATATGTGTTTCAGTATAAATACACATATCTCACAAGTACTTTCTCTTATATAACTGAACTAGATTTTCTCTCAAGTATAGAAACATTAGCAAATTCATTGTTATTGTATCTATCGAAGCTGGAATTCATTTCCAGTCAGTTGTAACAAAACAAAAATAATAAAATTGTTTTTGAAGTTTAAAAATACTGTCTTGATTATTTGTTTTTATTGCTTGCATCATAAAACTTGTTAATTATTATTTTTGTTTGTTGTTAGCAAGAGTTAGATATAATTAATCAAGTTGCATTCAACCCCCCCTTCTGCAATACTTATCTTACCTAACAACTAGTATCAGAGCATCATGTTTAACATATCTAACCTGAATAGATCCAAGATGAAAGCACAGAAAGTAAGCAGTATAAAAATACCCGCATTTGACAAAGAACATTACAATCTTTTGAAAAGAAAAATGATGTTGTTCATAAAAATAGTCAACCCACTTTATCCTGGTATTCTGAAAAATGGTCTTTTTATTCCTCAATCATATGTACCTGAAACCACAGTAGAATGTGAGATAATACCTGCCTATTGGGTTGCTAAAAAGGTTTTAGAGTACAATGATACTGAAAAGGAAAAAGTAGCCCTGGATGATTGTTTTCAGTTCATAATCATTGAAGCACTTGACAATGTTATATACAACAATATTGTCAACTGCACAAGTGCCAAATAAATATGGGAAACCATCGAGATACTCTATGAAAGAACGGAAGAGGTGAAAGACAACCAAAGACAAATCATGGTGTCTCAGTATGAGACTTTTATGGCCAAATCAAATGAAGGCTTTACTGAGATGTTTGAGAGGTTCAACAGATTGATAAATGACTTGTAGCTGCATGAAAAGTTTTATAACAAGAAGGAAGTAAACATGAAATTCATGTTAACACTTTCTGACCATTTGGAGCACAAGATTACTGTTATAAGAGAAGGAAAAGATATGTCAAAAGTATCTCTTAATACTTTGTATGACATTCTCAAAACCTATGAGCTAGAACTGTTACAAAAGATATCTATTCAGTCTGGCCAAAGCGGAAAAATTTCCAACACCTCAAATGCTCTAGTAGCTCAAGATCCTAAGATACTACTATTTCAAGAGTCTCAACATCAACAACAAATCAAGATTAAAGAGGTCACTGATGAAGATTAAAGTGTTACTCTTGAACTCAATGATGGTGATGAAGATGAAAGTGTTACTCTTGAAAGTGTTACCCTGGATGAACTTGACAACATGGAAAATAAAATCATGGCCTACATGGCAAGGATGTTCTCAAACCTGAGATTCAAGAAGAACAGGTCCTTCAAGCCTAAAGTTTAAAACTCCAAGTTCAACAAAGGAAACACATCAAAACCTAGAGGAAATAGCAAATGTGGATATAAGATAGGAATGGTGGACAGATCTAAGATAAGATACTACAACTGTAATGAGATGGGGCATTTTGCAACTGAATGTAAAAAGCTAAAGTAATATTAGAAGAAATGACAATGACTATGAGGAACTCAAGGCAAAGTATGATGCTTTGTTCAAGAAGCAATAAGGAAGGGAATTTGTAGCTGAAGGCAAATGTTGGGAGGAATCTGACGACGAAGAGGAAGAAGAGTATGGAAACCTAGCTCTCATAGAAAACTCTGGAAAAAAAGGCACCTCATTCATCAAGTCAGGTACCTTTTCTTACTACTGTTGATATGACTGCATCTCAGTATAAGAAAACTATTGAAAGTTTAAGTTCTGAAATTTTTAATATTCATACAAGCATGCTAGCTGCTAATGAAGAGATTGTCAAACTGACTAATGTTAATGAATCATTAAAATGCAAGAATGAAGAACTAGAGCTTAGACAGAATGTTTTTGAGTCCTTACAACAACAAAAATGAGATTTTTAAGAACATGGTAGTTTGTGCTTCTCAGATTGAAGAATTTCTCATAAAACAGATTACTGAAAATGAGCTTAAAATCAAAGCCTACAAAAATTCTTCTTCAATGTTAAAATCATACCATGTTGATAATACTGAAAATCAAAATGTAGGTATAGGGTTTAACTATGAGAAGAAAAATGGTAAGAAATATGTGTTAGAGGAAGACACTACTATTGACAAACCTACTATCAGACCCACTATAATTAGAAAAGTCAAGAATCACATGTTTAAAAAGGCTGAGTATGAATTTGATGAGGAATCCCTATTCTTAAAAAAATTCTAGATAATAAGGACAATGATATTATCACAAAAACCCTTAGGTCAAAAGATACTATCAAAATTTCCAAGACAGTTAGTTTTGCCCTTGATAGTACTCAGGGTCTAGAAGACGATGTCAATACTAACAAGACAGTAAGTTCAGAAGCTATTGTCAAGACATTAAGATAAAATCTTACTATCAAGATAGTTCTATCTAAACTTATTATCAATACTAGTAAGACAGTAATTTCTAAACCTACTATCATGAAGACCAAGAAGAACATAAATAGAAAGTTAGGATAAACAAGAAGAATGATTATGGTTACATTCCTAATGCTCCTAGAAAATTGTGTAACAACTGTGGGTCTTCTATTCATTTAACTCATGCGTGTACCAAGAGTAAGTTTAAGTGAAACATACTACATCTGTTAATAGAAATTTTCATAGTACTATCTTGATAGACAGAAAAGTATCTCATTGTGGAAATATTGATTGCATGCCATGTAAATTAAACATGCTGAGTATCTATTTTAACATGTCTATTGCTTCCAATAATGTATGCCTGCATAATTCTGTCAAAACTGAAAAGGCAAAGACATCAAGTCCTCCTAAAGTTAGGATGAGCAAGCTACCCAGGAACAAGAATCCAAAACCAATGATCAAATCTATATGGGTAGCCACATGAATCATGCTCAAAACTAATGAAAGCAAACTAATTGGTCCTATCTTAAACTGTGAATCATGTAGATCATTGACAGTGGATGCTCAGGACACATGATAGGTGATAAAGCCCTACTATCACAGTTCAAGGAAATGGCTAGCCCTTATGTAACCTTTGGTGACAACAACATTGGTTTTACAATGGGATATGACATTCTGGAAGTTGGTAACTTAAAGATTGAAAAAATTACTCTAGTGAATGGATTGAAGTACAATTTATTGAGTGTCACTAAATTTTGTGAAAAAGGTTTCAAAGTGGGATTTGATCAAGATAGATGCTCAACTGTCAATAAAAAGATAGGAGAAGAAGCTCTACAAGGTGTAAGGAAAGGAAGCATATTCATTTTTAACCTTGATTCAGTAAGAAAGGAAAAAATCTACTATTTCTATAACAAAGCTTCATCTTCTGAGAGTTGGTTGTGGCACAAGAAGCTCTCTCACTTAAATTTCAAAGCTATGAATTATTTGATGAAGAGAGAATTGGTGAAAGGCCTTCCTCAACTTGAATTCTTTTAAGAATGTGTGAGGATTGTCAAAAAGGGAAAACTAAGGAGAGCTACTCACAAAAGCACTCATAGTGGTTCAATAAATGAAGCTTTTCAATTTATTTATTTGGACTTATGTGGTCATGTACATGTGCAGTCACTGGTAAAGAAAAGATATATCCTTGTGATGGTTGATGATTTTTCAAGATACACTTGGGTGAGGTTCCTAGCAACCAATGATGAAGTTGCACAAGAAATTATTGATCTAGTAAGAGTCCTTGACAAGAATATCAAGTTTAAAGTCCAAACCTTGAAAAGTGACAATGGTAATGAATTAAAAAATAGTATCATGAATGATTTCTGCAAAGACAATGGCATTACTCAACAATTCTCTGCACCAAGGACACATCAACAAAATGGTGTTGTGGAAAGGAAAAACAGAACTCCCATTGATGCTGCAAGAACCATGTTGAGTGAAACAAAACTTCATACTTATTTCTGGGATGAAGCTTTTAATACAGCCTGTTATACTAAAAACAGGACTATGGTCAACAAGACTTTTGGAAAAACACACTATGAGTTACTGACAGGAAGGAAACCTATTGTCAAGTACTTTCATGTATTTGGAAGTAAATGTTATATCATGAAAGACTCAACAAAGGTCAAATGGAAGTTTGATACTAAAGTATATGAAGGAATATTCATGGGGTATGGAATTGAAAAAATAGTATATAGAATCTATATCATTGATCACAAGGTATGGATGAAAGTGTAAATGTCACCTTTCATGAAACCAAGTTTCCTGGTGTTGAAGGAAGTCAAGAATCAGAGTCCTTAGCTTTTGAGAATCAAGGCTATTTGGAAGATATTGATGATGAAGAATCACCAATAGTTGAAAACACAATTTATGGTCCAACTATGGTTTCTAATCAATCTGTAGAGAATGAAGGAACTGCTCAAACAATAGACTTCTCTAAAAATGTTCCCATGGATAGTGGACTTGAATAAATTGATGTTGTCAACAGTACAAGAGCAAGAGATGCTGTCAATCAACAAAGTACATAAGATTCTTGTCATTCACTTAGAGAAATAAAGTTGAATAGAGATCACATAAATGATTTAATTATTGGCGATCCAGGAACAGGAGTCAAGACTAGAAGAAATGTGGCAAATGCATGCATGTACTCCTACTTGCTATCTCAAGTTGAGCCTAAAACCCTAGATGAAGCACTACTTGATCTGGATTGGATAAATGTTATGCAAGAAGAACTCAACCAGTTTGAGAGAAGCTGCATATGGGAATTGGTACCTAGACCAAAGAACAAGTCTGTAATTGGTACTAAGTGGTTCTTCAAAAACAAGATGGATGACAGTGTAGTTATCACCAGAAATAAAGCAAGGCTGATAGGAAAAGGTTATTGTCAACAGGAATGAATTGATTATGATGAAACATTTGCATCTATTGCTAGACTTGAAGCCATAAGAATTTTCTTGGATTTTGTTACATTCAACAACTTCAAAATATTTCAAATGGATGCTAAAAGTGCCTTCCTAAATGGAGAACTAGAAGATGAAGTTTATGTTGAATAGCCCCCAGGCTTTGAAGATCCAAAAATGCAAAGCTTTGTTTACAGACTTCTCAAAGCATTGTATGGTTTAAAACAAGTTTCAAGGGCCTGGTATGACACCCTTTCCAAGTTTCTAATTGAGAATAACTTCACAAGAGGGATTGTTGATAAGACTCTATTCTACAAAAATCATGGAAATGATATCATTCTAGTCCAAATCTATGTAGATGACATCATTTTTGGCTCAACAAATGAAGAATTGTGCAAGAAATTCTCTGAGTTAGTGCAGAAAAATATGAGATGAGCATGATGGGTGAATTAGTATTCTTTCTTGGACTTCAATTCTGTCAAAAGAAAGATGAAATATTCATTTGCCAAACCAAATATGTTAAAGATCTTTTGAAAATATTTGATATGAAAAACTCATCACCTGCAAAGACTTCAATCTCAACAGCAACTCAATTAGACAAGGATTCAAAAGGAAAGAAGGTGGACAATAAGATGTATAGAGGAATGATTGGTTCTCTCCTCTATCTAACTGCTAGTAGGCCTGACATTATGTTTACTACAGGTCTGTGAGCAAGGTTTCAGTCTGATCCAAGAGAGTCACATTTGATGGCAGTTAAAAGGATCTTTAAATACTTGAAAGGCACTCAAGATTTAGGCCTTTGGTATCCTAAAGAATCTGGTTTTGATTTGGTTGGCTACTCAGATTCAGACTATACTAGATGTAAAATTGACAGGAAGAGTACAACAGGAATGTGTCAGTTTCTGGGAGAAAGATTGGTTTCATGGTTTAATAAGAAGTAACATTCTGTGTCAAATTCAACTACAGAGGCTGAATATATTGTAGATGGTAGTTGTTGTGCTCAATTACTTTGGATGAGGAATCAATTGTTGGACTATGGCTTGGTATTGCAAGGAATTCCTACTTTTAAGACAACACAAGTGCAATAGCCATCTTTGAAAATCCTGTTGAACATTCCAAGACCAAGCACATTGACATCAGACATCATTTCATTAGAGAGCATGTGGAGCAAGGCATAATCAAGCTAATATATGTGCCCATAGAGAAGCAACTTGCAGACATTTTCACCAAATTATTGGATGAAAAGACATTCAACAGGCTAGTGAGTGAATTAGATATGTTAAATTCATCATGTTAATGTATTTCTGTAGCAAGTTGATTTAGTGATCAAAAATATTATTTAACTGAAATTCACTTTGAATTAATGGCATATTAAGGTGTTTTGATTTCTATCATAGTGGATATATATGATGAAATTTTACTGAGAGGTTAACTAATTTGTTTTTAGTAATTTATCTCATATAGTATTAATAAAAAGTATTGTCAAGTGTCTTGACAATATATTTTATCTATACTGTCATGTCGTGATAAGTTACTGTTGATCACTTGAAGGAGTCTTGACAAATAGTATGTGGGACAAAAACTTACTGTCAATAACATATTGTCAGTATTCGTTGACAGTATATTTTTCTAAATCCCCGCATAACATATTGTCAACAGTTAAATTAGGGTTTATTGTTTATTTATTTATTTTCTAACCACTAAAGTTATTGTTAAGAGTGTTTGTGATTCCTAGATCAAGAGTCAAAAGGGAATGGATTAAGCATACAACTGTTAATTTAATTGATTCAAATTCTTTCTTGACAGTTTCTTTTTCACTTCATATAAATACAAACAGTAAATTTTCTTACACTCTTCACTTATTCTAAAACTCTTTCACTCTCAAAAACTCTAACCCTTCTATTCTCTCTCTACAACTCAATCTCTCTCTCTCTCTTTCTCTTTCTAGCTAAATTTCTTAACCTTTCTTATTTTACAACCATGTCTAGATCTCAAATTGTTTGCACTCTTGCCCAAACCAACTTCACCACCATGGCTACGGTGGATGAAGCAGGAGAAGCCTTCAAACCCTGTGTTGTCTTCATGAACAACTCTTTCTTGTCGTGCTTTGACTGAGGGCCCAATGTTGGAGATTCCACGGTTGCCACAATTGTGGACCTCCACAACTTGTGAAGGGGTGCATGATGCCAACACCATCACCTTCCAAATCGACAACACCTCTTACACTATCAACTCAACTCATATCAACACTGATCTTCATACTAAAGCTGAAAAAGGTTCATTATTCTAGGAGCCTGCAAATGATGTTTAGCTTGCTAAGTTCTTTAGGATGATTGGGTACACAGGATCAGAAATAGCCCTAGCTCAAATGAATGGTATCCATCAAGGATGGATAGAAAGTATCTAGTCAAGGAGTGGAACATGATAATAGATGATGTCACTCGAGCAATGTTAAGCAAAACCAGTGGCTGGAATGAGGTCGCAGCCTACATCAGGAAGATTGTGCACTCCAATGTGCATAATTACATAATTAATATTGGAAAGCTCATGATGCCTTTGTTCAAGCTGGTGCTGGGAAAGAAGGATAGCAAAAAGCCGGTAATCTATTATCCTAGATTCTTTATGCTTATTATCATCTTTGTAGTAGGCATAATTAATCTTGATAACATACATTGCATGGAGTCCCCCACTTTAAAGAAAAACACACACTACATTTTAACTAGCAAACCCCAAAATTCTGAATTGGGTTTGTTTATTACTGACCATATGCAGTCTATAATAAACTTACTCAATTTAAGAATTGTAGGAGATTTTAATGTTTTCTCTTTGAGTGATGATAATGGTGTTGACATCACCATTCCTAACCCATACTCTAAACCTTTTGAAGGAGCTAGACCTTCTAGAGTCTCCAAATCTATTAGCCAAGATCTTGGTTCCTCTCAAAAGGACCAGGTTACTAAAGTGAAGAGAACTTCAACCCCTAGGTTAGAAACTATTCCATGTATAGGTGGTGAAACTGTACTAGATGCAGCAAATAAGGATGGTAGTCAAATCACAGAACCCACAAAGGGCCCTGATGTGCCTAAGAGGAAGAAGGCAAGGGTACCAACCATTGTAGCCCAGTCCGTGTTCTCTCAAAAGGACACAGAGCTTAATACAGACAATAGCTCACATCTAGGTGTCTCCTTTCAACATGGGGCATCTATTGAAATTGTTTAGTCTCCCATGGTATCCTGTACAGAGTCTACACACTATGCTGAACACACTAAGCATGAGCCTACTCTTGAAGAAAGACACAGTATAAGAATAGAAATGTGGAACCCGGCTCATTCAACTTTGATGCTTCTCACTTTAACACTTTTTAGGAGCCAAATATCAATTCTTTATTTTAAAGTTTGAATGAGTCTGCTATACGTAATCCACAAGAACCTTCTACTCAAAGGGTAGAAAACATTACTGTCATAGCCTCAGTTGTTGTTAACAACACAGGAAAACTTGCTATCACAACTGACAGTAACATTCATTTAAAGGAATCTATCACATCCTCATTTTCCTATTAATGACACAGTTGTTGTCACTCCTCTTGACAGTAACTTTCAAGCTCAGGATGTTGTCAACACTTCAAATCCAGAGAGCACCTCTCATACTCCTACAACTCAATAAATGGATGAGGCACAAGGAAGTGATTATATTCATCTCTCCACAGTTTAAAAGGTAAAATCTAAATCAAATGTGCAAGGTTTACCTGCTCAGTCCCTTGCACCTAGGTTGAGTGAAGGAGAGAAAAATAAAAGAAAAAGAAAAAAGAGTAATGAACATAAAAAAATTGAGAGGCGGGGAAAGACCCTGGCAAAAGGAGATGGACTTGAGTATGGCCAAGAAAAAATAAAAGAGGTAACCACGTCATCTAAGGCATTAGGCCTTGAGAGTGAGAATGTGAGGGATGATGAAATCATCCAAAAAAACAAGAGAGTGTGAGAACCCTAAAAGCCCTAAAATCTAAATATGCAACTAAACAAGCTGATGGAAGGTTGAAATCTCTTTCAAAGAAGGTGTCAAAATTATCAAAGAAGGTAGCAACTGTAGGGAGGAATCAAATAAACTGGTGAAAAAGATGGAAATTTTTGAAAAAATTAATGAATGAAGGTTTTCAGGCTGTCTTTGTTAGATTGAAGGAGTTTGATGCAAAATTCACAATCCCTGTAGATGCCAACTCAACTAAGGGGGGAAGGATACTGTGTTTGTAAGTACTGAGATTATTGAGAGTGATAAGGGGGCTGATGATGCAAGTAAGGAAATAAGGTGTGATAAGAAGACACAAGTTGCATCTTAGTGGGAGAGTCAATTGGAATTGTTGTCCAAGGTGACTATTGATATGGCTGAAAAGCTTGGAGATGATAAGGTGCAAAAGCCTAAGGAGAAAATAATTGTTATCAAGGAGGGTGTAGTGAAGGCACATGTTCATGTTGCTAGTAAAGGTAAAGATAAATTGTTTAATGTTGATGATGATGACTTCATTGTTGAAGAGAATGAAGATTTAGATGATGAAGAAGTTTCTCTATTGATGGTGGATGAGAATGAGAACAACAGGGTATTCCAGGATGCCAGCTTCAATGAAAATATTAATGATCTTAGAAAATCCTCAAACAGAGATCCTAGGAAATTTTCTGAAGCTATGAGACAGTCAACAGTTAGAGCTGCTGTGATGGTTTCAAAAAGTAACAAATGGGTTATCTCTGTTAGAATTGAGGGTGGATTCAGCTGATACATAAGTATGGGATATTTGAGCAGACAGAAGATTGTTGTGATTAAAGCCATTAAACTCAAGATCAAAATAGAAAAATCCTGGTTGAATGAGAATTTGAAGAGAATCTTGTAGAGAATGGTAGTTGAAAAATTACATGAACCTTGACAAGGTCATTTTGTGTAGACCAAGGTCTGTGAAAGAAGCTTTCAATTACTTCAAACAGCTTCCAATGACTGAATAAAGGGGTGAAGTTATAAGGGCGTTGGCTGAGGAGTTAAGGAGGCTTGGAGAGAAGAAATCTAAAAAGAAAGAAAAGAAAGATCAAGGAAGAAAAGATGATGACAATGATGATGAAGAGTCTGATGGAGGTGCAGGTAGTTCCAGGTCCAACAATAATAATGATGATGCAGGGACCTCTAGAACTGGTGATAAGGATGGAAAAGATGATGGGAAAGATGAGGAGATAGTTGGTGAAATTGAAGGAAGGGTGCTGAAGCAGGTGGTTATGGGTTTTGAAGCTGACAAAGAAGATGTTGTTAGGAAAGCTACTGTTATGAGTGATTAGGTGGAGTATACTGTCACAGTACCTGAACTTACTGTCAAAGAGTTTGAACCTACTGTTGAACCTGAATTGACAGTAACTTCAAAGACACTGTCAGAAGAAGTAAGAAAAGAGTTACTGTCAAAAAAAATCTCTATCACTAAGAAATACAGGAAAGCAAAGTCTGAAAGACCAAAGCCACATTCAAGCAAAAAACCCAACATGAAGCAGTGGAAGCTTGTGTTTGAGGTGTTGAATGAAGAATGTTTGGATGTAAGAAGGCCTACAATCAAAAACTTGGCACAATCCAAGGCAGAATCATTGCCCAAAGTAGTTACTGAGTGGTCTGAATTCAACTCTTTGAGTAAGGTAATTCTTTACTACTCAAATGGAGAAATGGAAGATATGGATTATGAGTTGAAGAATGCCATCTATTTCTTGATTAGAAAAATGTTGTTAATCATCCATGGCTCGGATATCAAGACACAAGTCTTCAGGGAGATGCTGATCAGGAAATTTCTAGATCTAATGGATTCATTCAAACCACATCCCTTAGATGGTGCTGAAGTTGAAGGACCTGAGCCAGACATCTATTTTGATGGAATGATGTTTAAGAACAGTGAAGGGATCAAAGAATTCTAGAGTATGGATTTTTTGCAGGCTAAAAATTCTGAATTACTAATCCAGTTGGAGGAACAATTGTCCAAATATCCTTATTCTGAGGAGTGGAATCTTATTCCAACAATCCAAAGGATCCTTAAATCCAAGAAGAAGCAAGAGTATGAGAAGAAGGTCGATTATGAGAGGACTCAATAATGTCTTCTCAGAAATCCTGATAGAATTATATTCTACAACACTGGTGGATCTGCTGAAGAGATCATCTTTGAACAATTGAATACTTTGGCTGAGAAGGAGCCTCATATCATTGAAATCATTAAAAGACAACTATTTAACATAACAAACTTTAAGACATTTGGTCTCAAAAGGAAAGCATTGGAGATATGTGAATTAAAGGAGAAAAAAGAGAAGGAAGATAGGGAGAAGAAGAGTAAGTTTGATGTTAATGTTTAGGCTAACAAGAAGGAGATAGACAGAATTAACAGACAGATCAAAGAAGTTGAGATTGATTTAAAATATGCCAAGCTAAATGATCAATTCTCAAGAAAGTCTAACTATATGTTTCATGCCTTTACAAATCCATTGAGAATCATTATTGACAGCATTGAGGTGAAGGCTAAAGATTTCAAAATTCTCAACATTACAAATCTTAGAAGAATTTTCATATTGACTACACGATCTGTCTAGGAAATAGAGAGAAATGTAAATGATGTAACAGGGAAAATTATTGAGTCAAGGGATCAAGTAGATGATGATGTGGACAAACTGAGGGTGAATCAATTCTACACATCCTCCAAAGCCAGATTTTTTACAGATGATTTTGGTGTCAAATATCTCTGCATTTCTAGAGGACCAGTGGAGAACTACTACTCTTACCAGGATCTGAAAAAGTTATCATTCAGATTAGTGAAACTCATACTTGATTGTGTCTTTATTTATGCAAATTCCATTGAAGAAAAGAGAGCTCTAAGAGCCTTGGAGCTACTGTATGAAAGAATGGTTCAAGGAGAGAAAGAATGCAAGTAAAAGAAGCTCAAGCCAAATTTGAAGATCTGCTCAGACTAGAGGAACAGGTAGCTTGAGAAATTGTTGTATTTGTACTTGTAATTTTATGTATATTTTTCCTATACAAACATTTCATTTTATTTTGGTTGAGTTTGCATCATAAAAATAAATTGGGGGAGATTGTTATGGATTGTGGTGTAATCAACTAATGTACTTAGTTTTAAGTTTAATTAAGCTACGTAAAACATACTGTCATATGTATATTGACAGTATGGTCAGTAGTCACTTGTAGACAGTACATTTAAAATATAACAGTTAGGTGACAGTACATTTGAAAGTTATTGTCTTGTATAAAAGAATAAAAATGAGTCATGAAGTAGAAGTTCACTAAGTATTCATGCACAGCATGATTCAAAACTCAGACATTAACATTTTAAGTACTCAAGCCTATGACAATACATTACAAGTAACAACACAATTGGAACAGACGACAACAACTATTCCCTTGACAGTATACTTGGCAGAAAATGAAGAATTTAAGAAACAAGTATTACTGACAGCAACTATTCCCTTGACAGTATACTTGGTAGAGAATGAAGAATTGAAAACAACAAGTATTACTGACAACAACTTTGACAGGGATAGTTAACAGCAGCTTTGAAGACAATATGTTTTAATAGACTATCAAAGTTTGACAACAAAGTATGCGGAGTCGAAGATACTGTCACCGTAGAGGAGTTAAAAGTTGACAGTAAACTTTTAGTGAAGATGACAATCTGTTCCAAGTAGCAAATTAATATAGTGAAATTACAATGAATGATTTGGACATGTTTATCTAGTATGTCAAGTCTACTTCTGCAATTTGGGAAAAGACAAGCAAAAGTTAAAGCGTGTTCAAGGAGTCAAAGAATTCTGCATATCTCATAGTTGTTTTATCTACAAATGGAATGAAGACAAAGTTGAAAGAGAAAAGTACATTTTCTATTTCAAGTTTTGTTATAAGACTAAGGGAAAGTATACTTATAAGTGGGATATGTGTTTAGTATAAATACACACGTCTCACAAGTACTTTCTTTTATGCAACTGAGCTAGATTTTCTCTTAAGTATAGAAACATTAGCAAATTCATTGTTATTGTATCTATCGAAGCTGGAACTCATTTACAGTCAGTTATAGCAAAACAAAAATAATAAAATTATTTTTGAAGTTTAAAACACTGTCTTGTTTATCTGTTTTTATTATTTGCATTATAAAACTTTATTTGTTTTTATTGTTTGCATCATAAAACTTGTTAATTGTTATTCATATTTATTGTTAGCAAGAATTATATGTAATTAATCAAGTTGCATTCAACCCCCTTTTCTGCAACACTTATCTTACTTAATAGTTTTGCTTTACTTAATATCTACTTAATATTAATGATGTGTTAAAATAAATTGAATCCACAAAACCGATTGAAAAATGTGAAATTATTTGGCAATTTAGGCTCTGTTTGGGATTGTTATTGAAAACTGTTGTACTGTGAGAAAAATGCTGTTAGGAAAATCAGATGACTGTTTGGTAATTTTTTTAATTTGTGCATATTTTGATATATAATATATAAAAATAAAGTTTTGGGGAGATTTGATGATGAAACTTGTAGTTACTTCCTGCAAAAACTGACAGTTTTGGCATGATTTCTTTAACAGCTTTTAGGTCAAAAACGTTTTTAGACACCAACTTTAATTTTTACCAAGCACATTCCTAACAGTTTTTCAGTAAAAAAAACTAATGCATCAGTCACGAACACCAATATCAAACAAGACCATAATTGTGATTTCTCGCAAGAATTTTGGACGAACTTTATATCTTTTATTAAAAGCATCTCGTTTGAAACTAGCACAATCCAATTTAAGTGGATTTAAAAAATTGGATAAATCCCAAATTCAGTTCGGATTTTATAATATTGGGAGAAAATTCTAAATTTTTGTCAGAATCAAAGAAAATCCCAAAAACTACATTATTATTATTAATATATATATTAATAATAAAGACCAAATAAAATCCAATTCGGCTCACGAGCCCTAAAAATGACTTCTATATTTCAAGAAAGCTTGATTGGTTGACTTCTCATTTCAAAAAAGTTCGACATGGTTTGACACTAAAAGAGTCCAACTCAATTTAATTAAAAAACTATTTTTTAAAAAATTTGGATAAAATTCGGTTTTGCATCTAACTAATAAAATGGGGTTTGTGGCTTTTGTTATGATCTTGCAGTTAGAATTAATTTAAAAAACATATTTTTATTTATAATTATTACTTTCATTATTTATATATATAAACAACTTTAAAAGATATTGAATTCATAATTATAAAGTTAAATTACAGAAATTAAAATATGTAATTGAAATAAATATACATATTATTTTATAATTTTCAACTCATAACTTAATTATTAGAGACAAAGTGGCCTTAATCTGCAATTGAAACAAGAGATACACTCGATCACATGATTCACATGAATATGTATCAAGAAGAAAGGAAACGTAACACGGAGTAGATGAAATAGTAGTGAAATAATAATACCCCTAAAAGACTGAAAAAGGGCACGTTAACATTTCAAGCCATGACAGAGAGTAATACATAGACCACTCTTCACATACATCAACTTAACACTGAAACAAGAAAAACAAATTAAGTTACTACAAACATGAAAATGCAACATCATATCACTTGAACACTACAAATTCTATATGTAACTGCAAACATAATATCAGGTTTATTTAAGCTTTACCACCAACACTTCCAGTGCCGTAACCTCCTCCTGCACCTCCACCAGCTCCACCTCCAACACCACCACCAGCGATACCTCCAACACCTCCAGCGACACCTCCACCAACTCCACCACCCGAACCACCTCCAACACCTCCACCAACACCACCTAAACCACCACCCCCGCCTAAACCACCAGCTCCACCATCTAAGCCACCAACACCACCACCTATGCCACCTAAACCACCACCTATGCCACCTAAACCACCACCTATGCCACCTAAACCACCAACGCCTCCCAGACCACCTATTCCCCCAATGCCACCAACAGCACCGCCAAGTCCAGCAATGCCACCAGCAGCACCAACACCACCCCCTACAATGAAATTCTTTTGTTCCTCCAAACCAGCTGAACTAGGTACATTACGTGCACTTGTTGCATGCACAAGCATTACTACTACGCACACTGCTACATGCAACTTAACTGCCATTTGGGATGAGCAAGTACGTATATTATACTCTACAGGAGCAAGAGTATTGAGTGTTGTGGAAACGCTAAAAGCGGGGTGATATTTATGGACGAAACTCAAGTAGAGAAAACAGTTGTGGCATTAAAGACCTGCATTAATGTCAGATCTGAGCTTCGCGGGAATTGCATGGCAACTTGCTGTCACCAATGGTTCCGTGTCAGAGAGTTAGGTGATTCCAAGGATTATCCAAATAACCTTCAGCTTCAAGCAATATACAGAGTATCTATTTTATAATGTGCATTGTATTTTAAGAAATTGCATTCGATTCGAAAGATTTTTTAGCTTACATCGCGTCACAAAATGGATTTTATCCCTAGCAAATACTCATGTGTTAGGTACTATAATATGTATTTTGTATTATTCTGGCTCTATTTATAAGAAATAAAGGTCGAACGTAGACACGTACGACTGAAAAAGTAGAAATTCTTATATATTTTCTGGTTTAATAGGGGAGGCATTATTAAAATTTGCATTGGATCCGTGATAAAATGGTACGTACAATATATTTGTATCTCGCCATAATTATTGCTGCGTGCACAATCCCGTTTTAGAGCTGAATGGTCATTTCAATTAAGTAGTGTGGCTAATGTTGAAATGAATCCAGCAAGCAGCTTTGATCAGAAGTCGGAACAATTCAAAAAACAATTAGGTACATGATATATCAAACATATCAAGAAACTGGGCCATTTTATTAGAGTGAATATTTTATAACCGAGGAGATAAGTTTTAAAATTTGATGTCAATGAAGAATGATACTACCTCCAGCCGTAAACGAACCGAACTGTTCGGTAAACTCGCTCGTTTTTTAGTTCGATAAACTCGGTTCGACAACTTATCAAACTCGAGTTCAAACCACATTTTTTGTCCGATAAACTTAACTGAACCGATTTTTTTACGTGTTCGACTCGAGTTCGGTTCGAGTTCGACTCGTTCGTTAAGTTTGAGTTCGGTTCGATGAAAATAGGATATTTATAATATTATATGTATATATAATATATTTATTATTCATAATTTATATTTTTATAATTATTTAAAATTAATATTATATTGGTGAGAAATATTTAATTAATATTTATCTCTAATTTTTTATACTAAATAAAGTTAAAAATAATTTTTTTAATAAATATGTTTATAATGTTCATGAACAGTTCGTGTTCGATTCGCTTCGCTATGTTCGCGAACAGTTCGCGCTCGGTTCGATTATTACCGAACTCGAATCTGGATAAGAAATTTTGTCCGATAAAATTACCGAACATTGTTCGGTTCATTAAGATTTTGTTCGAATTCTTTAGATTCGTTTACAATTCTAATACTACGAGAGCACCGCTTTCGTCCCTTTATATTTGACCTTTTTTATAAAAACAATTATTTTAAAATAATTCTCCACGTCTTATTTTAACATATTTTTTTTCTGAAAAGGTCAAATAAAAGGATAGGGGAGTCCTATTTAAGCTATAACGGGAGTAGTTTGGTCCTTCCACTGTAAATCAATAAATTTATGTCCGACTTTGCTGACATTTATGTGACGTGATTATAATAATTTTAAATTAATAGCATAAAGATGAGTTTATTTTTTCAGGAATTTCTAAGAGCACATGCACCCCTACCATATTTCACTTAATCAGTAAGATGGATCGGCGGAGGTTGGTAATGCAATCGTTCTTTTTAGGTCCGTCAATAAAATCAAATTTCATCAATTTGTTAATTATTTTGTCAATTTTTACTGGAATAATCAATCGGTCATCAATTTATATTGTTATCAAAAAATCTATTAAATAATAATATTATAAATCAAATAAAATGATGAGTAGATTAAATAAAATACCAATTATAATCCAAAAAGTACTCTTATATTATCATTTTCATTGTTTGACTAATTTAAATATAAATAATTCAACTCAATTTAATGCAATTATGAGGGATAACAAAGAAATTATTCAATTAACATTTTTTAAGATGTGTGCTTTTTTTGGAAATGGAAAACTAAAAAGGGACGGATGGAGTATTAAAATAACTAGCTCTTACACCCGTGCAAGGCACGAATAATTTTTAAAATTTGAGTTATATTTTATTTAAATATGTTGTTTTTTAAAAATTCATGAATTATGTTATGATAATTTGAAAATATATATTTAACGAACACACTAATTTTTAAACAATATGTGTTGGTAAGAAAATTTCATATGTGTGCGTAAATTATCCGAGTCAAGAGAATTATCTAATTGTTGACGATTTCTCTGAGATATCTAATTGTTGAAGATGGAAAATTAATTAGAAAATGTATATAAAAGTATAATAATAATAATATATATGAAATAAAATTATTTTCTAAAAATATAATATTACAAATTAATTAAGTTAATTAAATACGCATAAGATTATAATAGTAGATAATTTAAGTGTATATAAGGGTATAATAGTAACTTAGCAAATGACAATAGCAAATGACATGACAAGTGAGTTAGAATAAAATCATTCCCCAAAAAGTTTATGTTGTGGTATTATATAACAGAGAGATTGATTTAAAATTAAATAAATGACATAATATATAGTTTTTATCTTAATGAAGAGTAACTAAAAAATTGATGGAGTCTAAATTGCATAAAAATTTTAAAAATAAGTGATTTTGATGTAAATAATAATTAACTCAATTAATTTAATTGATACATTAATGGATGAATGGATTTCATGGGTGCCGATGCTCTTAAAGCTAAAGTGGGTCATCTAAAATGGGTCTGAAAGGAGGGAGCACCGTATCTTGGCGAAAAAGAATACTTGCGGGGCAATTTCTGACTGCGTACTGGATATAACAGTTGATGTAGTAACACAGTGAGTGGTTTGACCTGCCTTAAAATAAGTCATTTTGGACTTATTTTCGGGTAAAAATTTCATATTTTGATAAATATTTTTTATACAAGTATTTAATGTATATTTGAGATTCTATAAATTGCAAAAAAAAAATAACTTTTTTCAAAAAAAGGTTAGGAATCTCTAACTTTGTCTTAAAATAAATTGAGTTATTCTGGAAAAAAGTTCCCTCAAACACCCTCATCGACGCATGACAGTTATATGACACAGTGAGTACAAACAACTGGCTATCAACTGCATTACGGTATCTATTTGAGATTATGATTAATGTAAAAACAGTAGCAGAGCTGCTGTACTAGGTAAATTATTGCACTCTTTTTTACTCCACAAAGAAACTGCAGGGCAGTACTGGGTTTAAGCAGTAAAAAGTACCTGCACTGTAAAAGCAGCAGAGCATCTGGAAAAGGAATATTAACAGTTCAACTGTCAAATAATTGTCAGTCAACGAATCTTTGGTGTAAATATTGAATCATTCTTTGGCCTTTTGTCTGTCAGATTAGAAATTCAAACATTTGCATTTATAATTTAAAAAAAAAGGCACTAAAAAACACTAGATATGTGTATTTGTGTATCGAACTGATGAGTATTCGCTGCAAAAATACTTTGAGAATTTCAGTTAGTCTCCGTTCATCGTTTAAAATTGTTGTTAAAAATTAATGTAATTAAGAAAAAGAATGTTTATTATGCGGGATTTAATTAGTAAGTACTGCAGTGATTTGTAGAGCTCAATTATGCATTAATAATTTTTAAATATGATTCATTCAAACAAATAGTAAATATTTTCAACCATGTGAACAGCCGGGTATCACCGCACCGTCGGCACTATATTGCACTTACCGGCATGCATTTACTTCTTTCGGTAGTTTTGATTATTTTCTTCTTACATGCATCCAATATGAAACAATATATTAAGAGTTTGGACGGTCAAACGTGGACCCCACGATTTGTGTTACAGTATTTATTTTTAAAAAATAAACACGATATTGGATCTATCCGGGTATATTTATTTTTAATGTATTTCAATAGCTTATCTATATATGATAATATAAAATTATACATAAAAAATTTATGAGTTCCACAAATATAATAAATGAAATATGATTATTTATATATTTTTTTAAAATTCAGAACCTATTCACATAAATAAAATTCTCCAAAAATCGAATAAAAATATAAAACTGTTCAATATCTAACAACTTACAATCCAAAATTAAAAGTACAACTTAACTATCTAAATTCAAATATAAATATAAAATGTTAAAAATCCTCAAAATCAGCAACTCGCACTATTCCCATAAAATAGTTCACCTAACCTGTCGGGGGAAATAAAAAAACATAGACCGACAGTGAGCGAAAGGCTCATATACGGATATATAATTATGTAAATAGTATAATGGTTAGACACGCTGATAATATGAACAAATAAAATATCTAAATAAAGAATGATGAAACAAACCGAAAGAGACAAAAGATACTGATCATATTTAACTCACAATATAAACAAATAAAAAGATACGATGGATACTTATCTTACAATTTTAACGTGCATACTTTTTAATCATAAATATTCTTACTCTTACTCTTACGATTACTAGTTACATATTATAATGACCAAATACTGAAATGCAAATTTACTTACTGATATGGGAGACAATCTTACACTTACAAGATGTCCTACATTTCGGTTCTCCAGAATATGTAGTCATCAAAACTTACAGGGGCTTCCATAGAACAAATCAAATGTTATCCAAAATCTTACAGGGACTTGCACGACACAAAACACAATACTACCAAAATGGCCAAACATACATACATAATAGTCATGATTCTACGTGTCCCATAACTCCGACAACACGCCAATACAATTTAAATACACTGTATATGTGATGCCAAAGTACGAGATTATCCATTTATGACGGAAGTCTCACGAAATCTCCCAAATCATACATATATCACAAATAAATTGAAAATATCTTGCTCAAAATATTACAGAATGATAATGTTCGTCAAAAAAGAAGAAGTAACGAATTAAGAAATTAAACAAATACGGGCTGGTAGAACAGAATAAGCATAAGATCACATTAGTAATTTAAGATTTAAGAGCACAAGATCACAAAATTTGACAGTGGAATGTAAACAAATAACGAAGATCTCGAAAAGAGGTTTTCAGAATGATATTACACATAATTATTGAACAAATATTCAAATTACTATGAATTTCAAAAGTTATAGCATATGAACCTGAATAAATCATCATATTACATAAAAGACAAATTTTGACATACTTGTAGGCAGAATTTTAGAAAATGCAAAGAACGAAGGTTGTAGATAATTGAAATATCTTTGCAGGTAGTATAAAATCACAACAATAAGATAAAGAACGAATAAGATATGAAATTTACAAGAATCGGAATAGAGACAAACTGATACATATGAATATACCATATAAATACAATTTCGAAGCAACAATACGAATTTGGAATAATGATGCGAAGATAAGAGTTCTGAAAAGATATATGTACCTTAAGAGTTAAAAATTATGAATTGTTCACAATCACAAGAACCCCAATTTAAACACCATAATCTATCTTCTTAAGTTTTTTCTTTATCTCCTCTTTATCTTTCTTCCTCTTTTTCTCCTTCTCTTTCCACTTCTCCATGGCTGCCCAACTCTTCTTACGTATCTTTTTTCTCCTTCTCTTACTCGTACACTTACTAGTCACATATTATAATGACCAAATACTGAAATATAAATTTACTTACTGATATAGGAGACAATCTTACACTTACAGGATGTCCTAGATTTCGATTCTCCAGAATATGTAGTCATTAAAACTTAGAAGGGCTTGCATAGAACAAATCAAATGTTACCCAAAATCTTATAGGGGCTTGCATGACACAAAATACAATAATACCCAAATGGCCAAACATACATACACAATAGTCATGACCTATGTGTCCCATAACTCAGGCGACATGCCCATACAATTTAAATACACCGTATAGGTGGTGCCAAAATATGAGATTATTCACTCATGACAGAGGTCTCACGAAGTCTCCCAAATCATACATATATCACAAATAAACTGAAAATATCTTACTCAAAATATTACACACGTCAAATAATATTCAATACTGATTATTAAAATAAAATCAGAAATGACCAGTCTGTAAAACTAGCAATTTATTCTATCATGATGACCTCAAATAAAAAGTACAAAACACGAAACATGTAGACGATTCAAAGATTTTTCCAGAATGATAAAGTTCGTCAAAAACGAAGAAGTAACGAATTAAGAAATTAAACAAATACGGGCTGGTAGAACAGAATAAGCATAAGATCACAGTAGTAATTTAAGATTTAAGAGCACAAGATCACAGAATTTGACAGTGGAATGTAAACAAATAACGAAGATCTCGAAAAGAGGTTTTCAGAATGATATTACACATAATTATTGAACAAATATTCAAATTACTATGAATTTCAGAAGTTATAACATATGAACCTGAATAAACCATCAGATTACATAAAAGGCAGATTTTGACATACTTATAGGCAGAATTTCATAAAATGCAAAGAACAAAGGTTGTAGATAATTGAAATACCTTTGCAGGTAGTATAAAATCACAATAATCAGATAAATAACGAATAAGATATGAATTTTACAAGAATCAGACTGGAGACAAACTGATACATATGAATATACCTTATAAATACAATTTCGAAGCAACGACACAAATTTCGAGTAATGATGCGAAGATGGAGAGTTCTGAAAAGACATCTGTACCTTAAGAGTTAAAAATTATGAATTGCTCTCAATCACAAGAACCTCAATTTAAATACTATAACATATCTTTTTAAATTTTTTCTCTATCTCCTTTTTATCTCTTTTCCTCCCTTTCTCCTTTTTTTATCTCTTTTTTTCTTTTTCTTTTGTTGCTAATAATATTTTCCAAAATATCCCAATAATAAACTAAATATAAAAATATCTAATAAATCAATAACGACTCACTAATATTATTCATAATATTAAATAAAATAGCTAAATATATTCTAAAAAATACGAGATGTTACATTTTTTGTTAGGGATTGTGGTGTAATCAATTAGTGTATTTAGTTTAAGTTTATTAAGTTAAGTTAAACATATTGTCATATAATCATTGACAGTATAGTTAGTAGTCACTTATAGGCAGTACATTTAAAAGTATTAGTTAAGTGACAGTACATTTGAAAGTTACTGTCTTGTATAAAAAAATAAAAATGAGTCATGTAATAGAAGTTCACTAAGTGTCCATGCACAACATGATTCAAAACTCAGACAACAACATTTCAAGTACACAAGCCTATGACAGTACATTACAAGTGACAACACATTTGGAACAGCTGACAACAACTATTACATTGACAGTAAACTTGGCGGAAAAAGAAGAATTGAAGACAACAAGTTTCACTGACAGCTACTATTCCATTAACGGCAAAGTTGGCAGAGTAGTTGACAGTAGCTTTGGAAGATAATATGTTTCATGGACTATCAAACCTGACAGTAAAGTATGCGGAGCCAAAGATACTGTCACCAAAGAGAAGCTAAAAGTTGACAGTAAACTTTTAATGAAGCTGACAATCTGTTTCAAGTAGCAGACTAGATAGTGAAATTACAAGGAATGATTTTGGCATTACTATCTAGTCTGTTAAGCCTACTATTGCAATTTGGGAGAATTCAAGCAAAAGGTAAAGCGTGCTTCAAGAGACAAACATTTCTGCACATCTCAGAGCTGCTTTATCTACAAATGGAATGAAGACAAATTTGAATGGAAAAAATAAAGTTTATATTTCAAGTTTTGTTCTAGGAACAAGGGAAAATACACTTTTAAAGTGAGATATGTGTCTCAATATAAATACACATATCTCACAAGTACTTTCGGTGATGAAACTGAGCTAGAATTTTCTCAAGTTTAGAGACATTAGCAAACTCATTGTTATTATATCTATCGAAGCTGAAATTATTTTTCAGACAGTTGTAGCGAAACAAAAATTAGTAAAATTAAATTTTAAAGTTTAAACACTTTGTAATTTTATCTGCTTAGTTTATTTGTATCCCTGACTAATTAATTATTATTATTGTTATTGTTATCAATTTTTTTTAATAATTAATAGAGTTGTATTCAACCCTGCAACACTCATCTTGATTAACATTTTTACTAAGAAAAAAGGATGTTAGAATGTCTTAATTTTTAAATGTTCTCCATAAAATATCACATAAATAATTTAGAGTAGTTAAGAAGTTTCTCCTCTGGAGATACTCTAACGGGATATTGAACTACACCTTCCTTGATCATAACAATTCATTCATGGCCCTAAATTAATAAATTTTGAATTCACAAGTTAATGCCCGATAACTAGACCAATCTATTTGAATTTCACCTCTAGTTATATAGTATAGTATCTAAACAAGCAGGCCCAAAATTCTTTAAGAAATTTTTGTAACATCATGCCTTCAATCCATTCCATGTTGTTTATGCTCAAATCTCTATTTCCTCCAAATAATCGATATATATAAAGATTTTTTTACCTTAATTATAAAATACATTAGCTTATAACTCGTGCAAAGCACGAGCTACATTAATAAATTATATATTAATTACTCTATATAATTATTTAATTTAATATAGTAATTTATTTTATTATTAATTTTTTATATGTTATTTATATATTATTATGATATATTAATTTTTTATTTTAATATTCATGAGATATGATTAATAGGTTGTAATTTAAAATAAATTAAAAAATGGTGATGAAATTGAGTTAAATGATAATACAACTATATTAGATAAAATTATATTATAATATTATTTCTAAAATAGAAATTATATTCTATAATTTAAATATAAAATAATATTACCCGTGAACAGTTGTATAAAAGATGATTACACTGTTGATATAATTTTATGTATAATATATATAGTATAATAAATTATTTTATATAATTTAATGTGGTAATTTATTTATTTTATTACTAAGACGGAGAATTGTAACATTATTATTAATAAAAAATATATGATTTAATTTAAATATAATATAATATTACGTGTGAGCAGTTGTATAAAAAGAGCAGTTCACCGATGATAGAGTTGTATGTATAATATATATAGTATAACATAATTATTTTATATGGTTTAAATATTTAATTTAATATGATAATTTATTTCATTTTATTATTAACAAAAAAACTCTATTGATGATAAAGTTATATGTATAATATATATTAGGAATGCAAACACTGATGATTGTCAGAGAATACTAAACAGAGTTTATGCTGACGTCATCAGAGTTTAAGGAAGCTGTCGGTCAGAGTTTACTCTATCAGAGAATACTCAATCAGAGTTTACTCTAACGAGAATACTCAAATCAGAGAATGACAGATCGACAGAGTTTAGCTTCAGAGTCTACCAGAAAAGGAAACAGACAAATCAGAGTCTGATTTGGATAGTAAGAAGGAATTCAAGTGCAAGTCTAATTACCTTATTAAAGCTATTCTTATCATAATCTGTTTTGTAATTTTATTTGTAGCTGTGTCTATATAAACACAGAGATAGGTTATAATTCAATGTTGAATTCATTAAGCAATAGTTATATAACCTAGCAGCTCTTAAGAACATTATTTTTCTTGAGAGAGTTTTGTATTCGAGATCATTAATAATACAAAACAGTATTCCATTCTATATACTTGTGTTCATAATCGATTATTCTGGGAAACAATTGGTATCATAGCAGGCAGTTAATTACGACTTAAAAAGATCAAATAATCATGTCTGGTAATCCCTATATTGAAGAAGGCTGAATATCCTACATGGAGGGTGAAGATGATGATGTTCTTGGAAGCAACTGATCCTGATTATTTGGACAGAATTCATACAGGACAGTATCTACCAACCAAACTAGTGCCATCTACGATTGTGGAAGGAAGACAAATCCCTGAGTATTACACCTTAAAGGACAAGAAAGAATGGACCAATGAAGAAAAACAGGAAGTCTTGAAAGATGCAAAGGTAAGAAATATTTTGCATAATAGTCTTGACTCTGTAATGTCCAACAGGGTAATAGCATGCAAAACTGCCAAAGAAATCTGGGATGCACTGGAGGTTCAATGTCAAGGAACCAAGGAGATAAAGAAAAATAGAAGATCTGTTCTAATCCAAGAGTATGAATACTTTGAGGCTAAGCAGAATGAGTCCCTCACAGATATTTATGACAGATTTCTAACTCTGTTGAATAACTTGGCTTTGGTGGATAAAGTATATGACAATGAAGATTCAAACACCAAATTTCTGAGGGCTCTTCCAGAAGAATGGGATCTGCAGACATCCTTGATTAGAGACAGGGCTGATTTGGATGAGATGTCATTAGATGAAGTTTATGGCAAATTGAAAACTCATGATCTGGAGTTACAGCAAAGAAGAAACAGAAAAAGTAGCAAGGCAAAATCTATTGCTTTGAATGTTGAGGCCCAGATTGAAGAACCTACAGAAAAAGTCCTTAAAGCCTCAACAAGAAAAGGAAAAGCTATAATCAAAGAAAGCAGTGAATCAGAGTTTGAGACAAACTCTGATGAAAACTCTGATAATTCTTCAGACTCTGACATGATGGAGATGTTTGCTATGTTTGTCAAAAGCTTCAAGAAATACAAAAAAATTAAGAAGCAAGGAAACTATCAGAAGAAGCATAGTGAGTCAGACAAGAAAGACAGATTCAAAAAAAGAGAAGATAGAGATGGAAAATCAAAAACTCTTGATAAATCAAAAGTCAAGTGTTACAAGTGCAACAAGATGGGACATTTTGCTACTGAGTGCAGAAGCAAGGAATCTGGGAAAGCTCTCATCATATCAAAGAAAGATTGGATGGATTCCTCAGACTCAGAAGAAGAAACTAACTATGCTCTCATGGCAAACTCTGAGTCTCCCATCTTAAACTCTGAAAAGGTACCAAACTCTGTTTTCACTTTTGATACTGAAGATATTCATGAATTAAAGTCTTTTCTTAGAAATCTACATGTTAGCTTTAAGTCACAATCTCTTAAGAATGAAAGATTAAAATCTGAGATACAGACTCTGAATGCTAGGAATGACTTTCTTGAAACTGAACTTGTACACATGCTTATCTTTAAGAAAGACTGTGAGAATGCTATACACATGCAAACTCAGTTGGAAATACAAGTCACATATTTGAAAACTGAGATAGCTAAGGAAAAAGAGACCTTCAGAGTTTGGACAAACTGTGGTAAGAAGGTCCAACAAATGCTTTCTGAAAAGAATTGGACATCTGCCCTAGGTTATGAATCTGATAAAGAATTTCACACTAATTCACACACAAAAGGAACATTGACTAAACCTGTGAAGTTTGTTAGAGCTAATGATTATAAGAAAACTCTCCCTGAATGCTCTAAAAACAGTGGTGTGCCAGATTCTAAAAAGATAAATATAGGATTACTTTCACAGAAGCAACTTAAAGAAAAGTTGAAGGCAGTCACTAATAAAACTAAAAAGGTGAAAAGAAATAGGAATGGAAAAATAGGAATTACTAAGGAGAATAACTACATGAATATCCCTGATGCTCCTAGGAAAACCTGTTTTACTTGTGGTAATTCTAATCATCTTGCTATTGACTGCAAACAAAAGAAAAAGAAAGAACCTGAAAAACCTGGGTTTGAGGCTAGAAAACAAACAAGATCAAATCCCTGTTTTCACTGTGGTAGTTTATGGCATTCTATTTATAAATGCAAAGATTATCATAATTTGTATTACAATTCTTACAAACCACAACCTCAAATGAGTAATTCTCCAAAACATACTGTCAAGCAAAAATATGTGATAAAGACTGATAAAAGGAGTGTAAACTCTGACAGTACAAACTCTGTAAATGCTAACTTTGATCATGTAAACTCTGTTAACACAAACTCTGACAAAAGAACTTCTGCTGCAAAAGTTAACAAGTTTTCAAAGAAAGGACCCAAACTAGTTTGGGTCCCCATAACTACTAATTAAATTGCATTTACTGATTGCAGGGAAACAGGAAGAACATTCTAGTGATTGATAGTGGATGTTCTGCACATATGACTGGAAATAAATCCCTGCTTTCAGAGTTTGAGGAGAAGGCTGGCCCAGCAGTATCTTATGGAGATGGCAACATAGGAAGAACACTGGGATATGGCAACATAGTGATTGGAAATGTCATCATTGAGAAAGTAGCTCTGGTTGAAGGACTCAAACATAATCTGCTAAGTGTGAGTCAAATGACAGACAAAGATTATTCTGTGGAATTTCATGGAACTCATTGTGAAGTGAAAAGCAAGAAAAATGGAAAAATAGTTCTTATTGGCCACATACATAACAATTTATTTGAAGCTAGCTTGGATATTAATTCTAATGGTTCCTTAACCTGTCTACTTGGAAAGGCATCACCAATGGAAAGCTGGAATTGGCACAAAAAGTTGTGTCACCTGAACTTTGGAAACATTAATGAATTGATAAAGAAGGACCTAGTTAGAGGTCTTCCAAAAGTTCAATTTCATCCTGATGGACTCTGTGATTCATGTCAAAAGGCCAAACAAAAGAAGACATCTTTCAAGAGCAAAACTGAAAATTCAATTGATCAACCCTTTCATCTATTGCATCTTGACTTATTTGGTCCAGTCAATATCATGTCCATTGGAAAGAAGAAATACACTCTGGTAATAGTTAATGATTTCACTAGATTTACTTGGGTGTACTTTTTGCACAAGAAGGATGAAACTGCAGAAACAATCATTGATCATATTGCAATGATTGAGAATGGATCAACTCACAAAGTAAAGAATTTAAGGAGTGACAATGGAACAGAGTTTAAGAACTCAACAATGGAGGAATTCTTCTCAACAAAAGGTATTACTCGACAATTCTCAGCACCTGGCACACCTCAACAAAATGGTGTAGTTGAAAGAAAGAACATAACTTTAATAGAAGCTGCTAGAACAATGCTAGAAGGAGCAAAGCTACCTACTTATTTTTGGGCAGAAGCTGTGAACACTGCATGCATTACTCAGAATTGTTCTTTAATAAACAAACATGGAATGACTCCATATGAATCTTTGAAAGGAAGAAAGCCAAATGTCAAGTACTTTCACATCTTTGGATGCAAGTGTTTTATTCTCAAAACACATCCTGAACAATTGAAGAAGTTTGAACTTAAAGCAGATGAATGAATTTTTATTGGATATGCAACAACTTCTAAAACCTCTTCAAGGGCATTCAAAATATTCAATTTAAGGACAAGGACAGTCATGGAATCAATTAATGTCTCTTTTGATGAAGGGAAGATAGCTGGGTTACATGATAAAGATGCACAAGAAACTCTAAGATTTGAGAATGAACTCCAGAAAATAAACTCTGTTCAACTAAACTCTGGTAAGGTAATCTCTGATTCTTTAAACTTTGATTCAGAATTGATTGAAATAGAAATTGAAGATTCTGCACATATTGAGGGGGAGCAACATCAATCAAGTACTAACATTGGAGATCAAAACACAGTAATTGAAATATCAGAGTTTGACCAAACTCTGAACAACACAAACTCTGAAACCCTAAACTCTGATCATTCAAACTCTGAGACCACAAAGTCTGAGACCTCAATCTCTGATAACTCAAACTCTGAGTACCTAAACTCTGAGTCATCAAACACTGATGGAAGCACATCTTCAGGAGAAGGATCAGCATTTACAGAAGGATCATTCTATGAAGGCACAGATCACGGGGGAGCATCTAGTTCAAGAAACTTTCCACATCCAAGGAAATGGACCAAAGATCACACACCTGATTTAATTATAGGTGATCTGGAAAGTGGAATAAAAACAAGAAAAGCTACTCAGAATGAATGTCTATTTCATAGTTTTCTTTCGCAAATAGAACCAAAGAAGGTTGAAGATGCTTTGAAAGATGCAGATTGGATTACTGCAATGCAGGAAGAATTGAATGAGTTTGAAAGGAATGAAGTTTGGACCCTAGTTCCAAGGCCAAAGAACAGATCTATTGTTGGTACAAAATGGGTATTCAGAAACAAGACAGACTCTGATGGAATAATTATAAGAAACAAAGCAAGACTGGTGGCCAAAGGTTATTCTCAATAGGAGGGGATTGATTATGATGAAACCTATGCACCTGTAGCTAGACTTGAGGCAATCAGAATTTTTCTTGCTTATGCTGCTCATAAGAAATTCAAGGTCCACCAGATGGAAGTTAAAAGTGCATTTTTAAATGGTGAACTTGAAGAAGAAGTCTATGTTGAACAACCACCTGGCTTTGTCAATACAAAATATCCAAATCATGTCTACAGACTGGATAAAGCTTTATATGGACTAAAGCAAGCACCAAGGGCCTGGTATGAAACTCTGGCTCTATTCTTACTTGAAAATGGTTTCACTAGATGAACAATTGATAAATCCTTGTTTTATAGAACTCAAGGTAAGGATTTATTATTGGTTCAAATATATGTTGATGATATTATATTTGGTTCCACTAATGAGAAACTCTGTGAAAGATTTTCAAAGCTAATGCAGTCCAGGTATCAAATGAGTATGATGGGAGAATTGAGTTATTTTCTAGGTTTACAAGTGAAACAGACTGAAGAAGGTATTTTCATTAATCAGTCTAAATACACAAAGAATCTACTCACTAAATTTCAAATGCAAGATTCTGCATCTGCTACAACTCTCATGGCTACTGCAACAAAACTTGATCAAGACACTAGAGAACCTGTTGATATTACAGCATACAGAGGAATGATTGGTTCTCTACTTTATTTGACTGCAAGTAGACCAGACATCATGTTTGCCACATGTCTGTGTGCTAGATTTCAAGCAAATCCAAGAGCACCTCATTTAATTGTTGTGAAAAGGATTTTCAGATATCTCAAGGGCACTGCTTATCTTGGCTTATGGTATCCTAGGGAGTCTGATTTCAAATTGATAGGCTATTCAGATGCTGACTATGCAGGATGCAAGATTGACAGGAAAAGCACAAGTGGCAGTTGTCAATTTCTAGGTGGAAGACTTGTGTCATGGCAAAGCAAAAAGCAGAAATCCATTTCAACATCAACTGCAGAGGCTGAATATATAGTTGCTGGAAGCTACTGTGCACAGATCTTATGGATGAGAAATCAATTGTTAGACTATGGTTTGAAATTTTCAAAAATTCCTATTTATTGTGATAACCAAAGTGCTATTGCAATGACAGGAAATCCAGTCCAGCATTCTCTGACAAAACACATCAGTATCAGATATCACTTCATAAGGGAACATGTGGAGGAAGGAACAATTGAATTACATTTTGTTCCTACAGATCAACAATTAGCAGATATATTCACTAAGCCCTTGCCTGAAGCAACATTTAACAGACTGGTTTCTGAATTAGGGATGGTGACAAGTGGCTCAACTTAGCAAGTTTCAGACACTCAAAGTATAGGTCAGAGTATGGGGTAAACTCTGATGAAAATGGAATAAACTCTGTTCATTGAAGCATCTAATCTCTGATCACAAGTTATCAGTGTTTATGGTAAATTCTGTCAGAGTATGTGGTAAACTCTGACAGTACATACTAAACTCTGACTCATATAAACTCTGATCTGTAGACTCTGATTAAGTGGTAAATTCTGAGATCATATTTATGACATCATATTTCATTTTGTAACATCATAATTATTAATCTCTGACTGGACTTGTAATAAGGCGTGCGTATCTCACGAATGACGGTTCCTATTATTACACAGCACACGCACACTTGCTTTATTTTGATACTTGGTCTACTCATTACTGCACAAATTATTTCTTGCCACATGTCCCACTAAAGGGTATATGCAATTGAGAGGGAATAGTTTAATTCATTTTGTTTCACTGTGAATTATTCATCTACATCGTTTATTCTATCTTTCTCTCTCATCTTATCAAACCCTAATTGTTATTCACACTTCAAATCTCAAAACTTCAATGGCGTCTAAGGGTATTACTTTTCAGACCTATTCTTTTGCTGCAACAAACTACATCTCTCTTCTATCTAAGGATGAAGCACCTCAGGATTTTCATATGATCCTGGATTTTCTGCAGAACAGTTATATTGGGTACGCACTTTAGGAACCCACGAACTTCTCTGCTCAATCTCTGCTCAAAATCTGGTCAACTGCACAGTTTAATAATGCTAATGATAATGAGGAGCCGATAATAACATTTCAATGCAATGGCAAGTATTCCATTACTCCTGCTGTGGTGAGACAAGCTCTTCATCTTCCAGAAGTGGCTGAGTATGATGATTCTGTTGGAGATGATCAAATCAAGGAATTTTTCAACACAATAGGCTATGGAGGTAGCATATCTAAACTGGGAAGTTTAACAAGACCACATTTAAGAAGAGAATGGAGTTTCTTCTTCGACTGCATTACAAGGGCTTTCACTGCCAAATGCACAAATTTTGATGCCATTCCGCAGCTGTCTCAACAGATTGGGTATTCTCTGACCCATAATCTCAATTTCAACTTTCCCTGTTTGATTATTCGACAATTAGCTAATAAAATTAATGATGATTCACACACTATCTACTTTGCTAGATTTTTACAATTAATTTTTAATGTTCTATTACCTGATATTAAGTTTGAGGATGATCAGACTTTAATTAGCTTTAGCATGAATAAAAGAATATTTGCTGATCTATCAAGAAAAGATGCAAAGAAGGCTGAAGGTAAACTTTCTAATCTATTTTATCCTACATGGGTCAGGCTTCTCTTACATCAGAGAATGCCTACTGTGTATGGGAGGGAGTTTTTGTCAGTGACTACGAATCAGAGTTTAGCAATCTCTGATTCTAACCCAAGTCAAAATCTAAACACTGATTCCCAAACACATTTGCCAACCTCTACAGTCTCCCAAAAGACTGTAGTTGAAAAACACACCTCTCAACAGCATGGCCAAAGCAAAAAGAAAGGAAAATCCGTGAAAGCATTTTCTCCTAAAAAGAGAAAATTGATTGATGACAGTACTGATTCTGATGATGGATTCGTTTTTGCTAAAAGAACGACAGTTGAACAGGTTTCTCAGACTTCTCCTCAGAAAGAAATAGTTCTTCCAATTCCTGAGAAGAAGAAGAAGAAGAAAAGAAGATTAGTCAAGATTGCAAACTCTGAGGCTGCAAAGATTGAAGGGATAAACTCTGATGCAGCTATAAACTCTGACGCTCCAATCTCTGATCGGCCAAACTCTGAAAGACCTTTCAACACTAAAGTGATAAACTCTGAGCAATTGATAAACTCTGATGAATTAATAAAATCTAGTGAAGCTGCTCCAGTTCCAGTATCTGATTCTCCCACAAAGTCACCAAAGCAGATTATAAAGGAAATATCCTATGAAAGAGCAAGGGAGTTGGCTGAACAAGTAAGAAATGAAATGGCAGCACGAAAATCAAAATCATCTTCAGCATCTCCAAGTTCGAAACATTTTTCTAGACTGAAGAAGAAGTTTGTCACTTTTGGCCAAGACACACAAGAACCTACTTCTCAAAGTGAGGTAGCAGTCATTCAAGGGCCAGGCACACAAGAACCTGTTGATCAAAGTTCAACAGAAGCCACAATTCCAGCAAGTGAAGCCAGCATTGATCAGGGGTACAATCCACAAGAACCTTCAGCTCAAAGGGTTGAAGAAGTTGTCAAGGCCCCAGCCACACAAGAACCATCCAATCAAAGTTTGGATGCAGGCACCCACACAAATTTAGAAGATCTTGTTGTTGCTGATGCTGAAGGCCAATCTCTGGCAGAGTCAAGCCCACAAGAACCTTCACCTCAAAGTGGTGAAGCAGCTGCAGATATGACTCAGGTCCCACAAGAACCAATCATTCATTTTATGATTGCAGACCAAGATTCTCCCATTCAACAGACAAATTCTGATGCAACTCCAAAGGCAAACTCTAATGATCTTTGTGAGAAATCAATTTCAAATGCTCAAGGTATAAACTCTGACTCTACTTCAGAATTTACATTCTCTGATTGTATTAGTTCAGAATTTATATTTCTAACCTTTACTGCTGGGATGATCATGGATAGTCCTGAAAAGGATACCCCTATTCATGTGACTACAAATCTCTCTTCTCAGCCACCTCTTATTTCTGTAGGGCATTGTGTGTTGAACCTTTCCGGTGAGTCTGAGGTAAAATGTGTGAAAAATAGAATAAATGAGAGGCAGACACAGGATCTGGCAAAAGGAGAGGTAGAACTGAGAAAGAAGTTAGTTACTTCTAGTGAGCAACATCTAACTCTTAAAAGTTATGATATGTGTGTTGTGAGAAGTAATGAGATTACTTTAAAAAATCAGAGTGATTTAGGTTGTTCTGTTACTTTTGCAGGTACTCAAAGTTTATCTGTATCTAACTCTGATGCTGTGCCAAACTCTGTTGCAGTTTCAAACTCTGATGGGATGGACATAGACTCTGATGATGTGATTTTTGCTGATGAAGAAGTCATAGATCTATCCATTCCCTACATTCAAAGATATAACACCAAGAGATGGCCTATTAATGCACATGATGCTCATGAAAGATTAGGGATGGAGTATCCTGATTACATGGTGGTGGAAGATCTTAAAGGCCGTATTGAAGCTGATCTTGATGCAGAGGGTATCCGACGGGATTTCAGTTTCCAAGCACAATCATCTGCTGAAGATTTTCTTTCTTCTCACAGGCAATCCATTTGGGATTCTTCTTGGAAGATTCCTGAGAGAGAGATTTCTTGGCCTCATGTTCTTGCCTTAATCAATAAAGCTGACAAAGAAATTTCTTCTGGAGAATTGAAGACAATCTTGAAAGCCTCTACTATTATGTCCAAAGGCCTTCAACATGAAGTTTCTGATCTAAAGGCATCTGTCACCAAGCATTCTGTTCTTCTCGGAACTGCTGTTTCCACTTCTCAACATTCTCTGGAAGCCAAACTTCTTTCTGTCTCCAGTAAACAGGATGCATTGGAAGCTAAAGTGACTCATCTTTCTAATTCTGTTAGTTCTATGCAGGGCATGTTACATACAATTGTCGAGCTTCTTACTGTTAAAACAGGGCATGATGTCAGAAAGGGGGAGAAGGGTTCAGCAGACAAATGCAAGGAGGATGCAATTTTAAACTCTGACAAACCTAATGATGCAGATCAAGGGAGTCATAAGGATGGGAAGCAAACTCTGATTGAACAAACTCTGATGACATCAAAGACTGAGATAAACTCTGATAAGCAAACTCTGATAGATGCTGATTTAGAATTAGCAAAGAAACTTGAAGATGAAGATAAGCCAGAGAAGATTGAAGAACAAAACTTGAAGGATGCTGAACTGGCAAAGAAAATGTTTGAAGAAGAACATCCAGGAATGGATCCAGTTGCAGTAGAAGCTGAATTGAAGAAATCTGGAGTTGTTAGTGCTCAAGTTCAGAAAAAGAAAAGAAGTATAAAGAAAGGTCCAATTCAGAAAAAGACTGCTGCTCAACAGAAGAAACCAGAATCCAAGCCTATTCAAATCAAATCTATTGACACTCTCAAACCAGTTGCTCAATCAAGACCAGTTTCAGAAATTCAAACAAGATCATCTTCTAGAATTCAACCAAAAGCTTCAGCTAAGCCAAAGAAATCTTTCACTATGTCTGGAACAATTTTTTTTCCAGGTGGTTCAAGTTTTGATGATGAGGAAGAAGAACAACAACAATCTCTGATAAGAAAGAAAAGGTCTGATCCTTTGTGGACAAAAACTCAAACTCTGACTCTCAATGCCAGACTTGGAAAAAATAAAGGTGGTATTGGTGATACACATGCTAAGGTCTACAGAGGTGAAGCAAACATCTTCAGAGATCCTTATTCACTGAAAGATAAACCTAAAGAAGAGCTGTCTCAAGAACATTTGGATAAATTAATCTCTGTGAATGTGGTGAAGGATATCTTTGATGGTGCTCAAGCTAAGGAAAAGCTCATTTATTTTTTAGAAGATGGGAGAGTTTTGAAGATTGCTGAAGAAAGTCTGATTGATAAAGCATCTAAAGAACTTGAACATGTTCTATATCTGCTCAATGGTGAAAATGAAGCAATTTCTAGGTGGAGGAAGATTGTTGAAAGAATAATAGCTGAGAAAAAGAAGAGTGAAAGGTTGTTGATGATAAACACTGAAGAATATGAGCCTGGATATATACTTGAAGATGGAACAGAAAGAGCAATGAAAAAAGGGGATGCAAAGGTCAAAATGGTGTTAGGAATTCCTACAATAATCTTAAATCCTGATGGTATGAAGACCTGTTGCATTGCCTTAGATGAAAGTATGGAGAGGTCATCAATTTATGCTCTAAGGGCTGCAATAATTCAAATAGATGATTCTTCTGAGAACATGAGGGAATTGAAGGAGAAGCTTGTTGATTTATTGAAAGATGTTGAAGAAAAGCTCCTAAGTCAATTTCTGAAAGAAGACTTCTCTTACAGAAGAATCTGAGTAAAAAAAAAAGGGGTAAACAAACTCTGATGCATTTGTCTTGTATTTCTGACATCATAAGTAAAATTTATGTTTTAATTCTTAAAGCATAAATTGGGGGAGATTGTTAGGAATGCAAACACTGATGATTATCAGAGAATACTAAACAGAGTTTATGCTGACGTCATCAGAGTTTAAGGAAGCTGTCGGTCAGAGTTTACTCTATCAGAGAATACTCAATCAGAGTTTACTCTAACAGAGAATACTCAAATCAGAGAATGACAGATCGACAGAGTTTAGCTTCAGAGTCTACCAGAAAAGGAAACAGACAAATCAGAGTCTGATTTGGATAGTAAGAAGGAATTCAAGTGCAAGTCTAATTACCTTATTAAAGCTATTCTTATCATAATCTGTTTTGTAATTGTATTTGTAGCTGTGTCTATATAAACACAGAGATAGGTTATAATTCAATGTTGAATTCATTAAGCAATAGTTATATAACCTAGCAGCTCTTAAGAACATTATTTTTCTTGAGAGAGTTTTGTATTCGAGATCATTAATAATACAAAACAGTATTCCATTCTATATACTTGTGTTCATAATCGATTATTCTGGGAAACAATATATATATATATATATATATATATATATATATATATATATATATATATATATATATATATATATATATATATATATATATATATATATATATATATATATATTTGATATGGTATATTCTAATTGAGTAGTAGAAGTATAGTATATATATTATTTTAATATTAAAAAAATTTAATTATAAAATTATAATTTTAAATAAATTAAAGTGTTTGAACGATGATGAAATTGAAATATATCAATTAGTAGAATATGAGTACATCTCTATATTTTAATTAAAATATACCAGATGGACGACCAACCGACAATATTTGTCACTAGTGCTTTAATAATATCGTACAGATTAAGAATTTTTATTAATAAAAAGAGTTTCAAATATATTAGAAATATTTTAATCAAAATTTAAATAAAAGAGTATATTTTAATATATATTAATATAATTTTAATATTCAAAAATTTTAATTATAAAATTATAATTTTAAATAAATTAAAGTGTTCGAGCGATAAGGAAATTGAAACATGTTAGTAGGTGAGTACAACTCTATATTCAAATTAAAAGAGAAGTTCGTTTAGAATAATATAATATAAAAGTATAGATAATATATATATATATATATATATATATATATAGGGTCCTGCTCAAATAGAAAATCGCTTAAATGAGAAATAGAAAACCTTATCATTATACCTGCCGCACCCACACACAAATTATATACACCCTCACACACACAATCCCATCTATTCTCCTCCGTTTTTAATTTGATTTTTCCCGTCAATTGGCAAAGTTTTTTTCAAATCTAACTTCACCACATTTTTTTCATCTCTCAACGATCAGTTTTCATACCATATGTGCTATATTTCGGCAAATATAATTTATAATTAAAATAAATTTGTCACTTATCAAGTTCAACTTTCAATCACTAAAATATATTACAGAAACCACTAATTTATATTATAGAAATCACTAATTTGTATTATAGAAATCACTAAATTATATATCCTGGGTTCACAAAAAATAATGGAAATCGTCGAAAAAATAAAAGTCACCGGAATATATCATATATGGTATGCAAACTGATTGTTGGGAGATGGAGAAAAATGTGGTGAAGTTAGATTTGAAAAAAACTTCACTAATTAACGGGAAAAATCAAATTAAAAACGGAGGGATTATGTGGGATTGGGTGTATGAGGGTGTATTTGATTTGTGTGTGGATACTCCCCCTTGCCATTAGATTAGATTGAATATGTGGTGTAGATCTTATTTTCTATTTTCTATTCTAAGTTATTTTCTATTTGAGCAGGACCCTATATATATATATATATATATATATATATATATATATATATATATATATATATATAACATATTAATAAAATTTAATTAATATAAATAAAATATTATTATTATTTTAATATTCATAAAATTTAATTAATAAATTATGATTTTAAATAAATTAAAGAGCTTGTGTAATGAAAAAATTGAAACATGTTAGTACATTATAAGTAGAACTGTATATTTTAATTGAAAGAGCATGTTTGAAATTGAGGAGAAAATAAATACATTTGAAGTTGAGTTTGCTCACACGACTTTAATAATACATATAGTAATACAGTATAGATACGGATATATTACGCATCAAATGGTGCTTGATGTTTTCTCTTGAAAATCTGAAAAACACACGACAGTCTGTTGTCCATCAAACCTGTATTTTTGTGACATGAGCGATTCACTTCTTATCGTTCCACAATTTATGCAAAGATGATCCTGTGCAGAGGGCACCCATCTGTCATATTCACAGGTCACTTGACTTTTTATGTCTGATTTTAATTTCAAGTATTTTAATCGTATTGTTAAAACTAATGGAAACTAATGGCCCTATTTAGCAATTAATAGTTAGTTGTTAGATGGAGCGGATTGAATTATGTATTTTGACTAACTAATTTGAATAACCGTTTTGATTACTGAATTGGATTAGCTGTTTTCAAAAAAACTGTTTGGTAATAAGATGTTTGTATTTAAACAAGACACATGACAAACCTTTAATGCAAAAAACTCCTAAAAATAGATTTTTAATTTCAATAAACAATTTCACTCAGTTAATTACCAAACACATATTAGAAGAGTCACTTGGTCAAACATCCAACTTACCTCAATCATCTAATTTATATTCAAACCTCTAACTTCCAAACAATCTCAATATTTTTACCCTTTTTACTAAATTTTTAAACATATAGGAGTATTTTAGTTTAGAAAAGTAAAATTTTAAAACTATTAATTTTTAATATATTTATTCAGAAAAAAATTAAAAATGATTAATTTTGACTAAATAGTCAAACTAATTCAAATGAACTACTATTATTTGTAGATCCTACTCTATGATTGTTTAAACTACTCATTTAGCTTTAGACAGGTATCTGAAAAACTGGAGTGGAGGCAAAACTTTGACCTGGCATACAATAGAAAAGTTATATATATCGTCTGTAACTGTAACAATACAGTTTAACTTCTTGTTTTTACATCATACTAACACCACGGTACAAATATGAAAACTGAAACACATAATACTTGAGAGTAACAAACTTCATTAAAAACTAGATTGAGCTAGTAGCCTAGTAATTTATTATGATCATTTGAATCCCATCTTGGCATTGGATGAAGATGAGTAAAGCAATGAGGATGCTGAGAAGCTTGTGTTATTGCTTGTGTGATACAAACTTCTCATTGCTTTCGTCGACGAAGAAGGTGGAAGTCCTTGACACTTTTTATTTTCTTTCACATTTGTTGCTGGAGAACCTTTAAGTAGTGCATCAACCTTTGCGTAATCCTGGCATTCGTGTTTGATTTCCTTAAGCATGGCTGCTACATCTTTCATGTTAGGCCTTTCATCCGGGGTGGAATTTACACATAGTAAAGCAATGCCTAGGACTTGCATCATTTCCTCGATATCTGATTCAGAGCGTGATAGCAAGCCTGGAGCTAGAACTTCAGCCCCTCCTCTTTTTTGCCTTACCCAATCCACTACATGGAGTCCATCCGGGATTGTTGGATCGATTGGCTGCTTCCCTGTCAAGACTTCGAGTATAACCACACCATAGCTATATACATCACTTTTCTCTGTGATCTTCATCATATAACCGTATTCTGACAATGCCAATCAAAAAACTAAATTAGTACATAAAAATACTAGTTATATTGATATGAAATAATACATGAAATTAATAAAATATACTAGGCACGAGTGTTTTAATATTAATGATAAACATATATACCAGGAGCGATATATCCGTAGGAACCTGCAACAGTGTTTGAGGATCGAGCAAAATCCCCATCATCAACAAGCTTGGCGAGGCCAAAATCTGCAATGTAAGGCTCGTATTGAAGACCAATAAGGATATTATTAGCCTTGATGTCTCTATGAACAATAGGAGGGACACAATCATGATGTAAATACGCAAGGCCTTCTGCTGATCCTAATAGAATTCTGTATCTCAATTCCCAGTCCAATAAATTTCCATTCCTCTCATGTAGAAGACTTCCTAAGCTTCCATTGGGCATATAATCATACATGAGCAATCTTGTATTTCTATTCCAACAACAGCCCAAGAATCTAACAATGTTCTTATGCCGGATAGTACCAAGTGTTTTTACCTCTGCAGAGAACGAATCACGGACTGCACATTTTTCTTCGTTGCAGCCATTAGTAGCAGCAACTGTTAATGGCCATAATTTTTTGACTGCTATAACCTCACCGCC
This sequence comes from Oenanthe sinensis, assembly GCA_028671895.1. NCBI lineage: Eukaryota > Viridiplantae > Streptophyta > Magnoliopsida > Apiales > Apiaceae > Oenanthe > Oenanthe sinensis. The sequence goes on along the minus strand of CM053813.1, from coordinate 25,909,591 downwards.
GTTCACATCTGCACGATAAACAACTCCAGAACAACCTTTCCCGATCACATTGGAATCGACTAAGCATCTCAAAATTTGCTCTACTGAAAAATTCAGCTTCTGGAATGGGGTGAATTGCCAAGGCCATGAATCTCCCATCTCCGAATCATCATCTCCACTAATACTTCTGCGTGCTCGAATTACAGCAAAGGCGCCCATGACCACCATGGCTATTGTCAAAGTGACTAGCATTGCAATTGTCACTTTAATTGTCTTTGACGTCCTCACATGGTTTTTGTTCTCTCCCATTCCTTTCCCATCAACATTGGCTGAGAAACACGAATCTCGGCCTGATAAACATAATTCTTGGTTTCCAGCTAGGTCTGTTGATGATAACTGCCTAAAGAGCTTATTGTCGGGAAGAAAACCGGTGAAGTTGTTGAAGGATATGTTGAGAGACACAAGATTCTCAAGCCCTGAAAGTGGACTTAGATTTCCCTCCAGCTTGTTGTGTGACAAGTCAAGTATGGAAAGTTTGTTAAGTGTATAAAACTGAGATGGAATAGGTCCACTTAGTCTGTTGCAACTAAGATTTAGTGTGATCTCAAGTGCCTCAATTTTTCCCAACTCCAGCGGAATGTTTCCCACTAACTCATTGCTGCTAAGATCAAGCAGTTGCAGACTTGAACATAGTCCAAGAGACGAAGGTATTGATCCCGATAACAAATTCTTGCCAAGAATGAGCTTGTTTAAAGATACCAGCCGGCCAAAACTCGCCGGGATAGGACCCACAAATTGATTACTTGAAACATCCAAAACTTGGAGACCAGACAGAGATGACAAAGAATTAGGTAAGTGGCCTTCTAGTGCATTGTTGCTAAGGTCCAGCATTTGCAACTCTGTGCAACTTTCGATCTCGTCAGGAACAGACCCCGTAATATGATTCCCCGAAAAATCAAGAAAATTCAAGCTCTTAAGACCTCCAATCTCTCTAGGAATTTCCCCTGTTATCCTATTATCTCCGAGCCTAAGCCTTACCAAACTAGTAGCATTTCCAATTTCTTTCGGTATATAACCCGAAATATCATTAGAAATTAACAGCAACTTGGTCAAATTTCGCAACTCAAACAAACCTGACGGCAAAGTCCCGGTTAACGAATTATGGGACAAATCCAATGCTTGCAGGCTACTACAAAACCCTAAACTTAAAGGTATACTACCTTCAAGCTGATTCTGCCAAGCAAAAAACACTTGAAGATTTCTCAACTTCCCAATCTCAGGAGGAATCAACCCCGAAATTTGATTAGTATCAAGCTGTAACTGAACAAGACTAGTAGCATTGGCAAGGCTCGAAGGAATCGAACCCGAAATATTATTATTACTAAGCATTAGCTCTTCCAACTCACTCAGTCCACCAAATGACAATGGTATAACCCCAGATAAAGAATTCAAAGAAATATCAATCATATCCAATTTTTTACAACTTCCAATCTCTTCAGGGACTAAGCCAATTAAATTATTTTGCCATAACAATATTTTTTCGAGTTTTCGAAGATTACCAAGCTCAGGAGGAATTGAACCCGAAAGACTATTTTCATATAAATACAAGTTCACAAGCTCAGAACAATTACCTAACTCCGGTGGTATCTCACCGGAGAGCATAGTAGTGTATATCGACAATGTCTGAAGCTTCTTCAAATTTCCAAATGACCCCGGAATTGACCCGAAAATCCTCGTGTCAGCAAGGCCTAAAACAGTCAAATTCCCACAGTTTCCGAGCTCCTCCGGCAACTCTCCGGCAATATCTTTGTTTCCACCGGCACGGAGAGTTTCCAGGCTTCCCAATCTTCCCAGCTCCGCCGGAATGTTACCGGAGAGACGGTTATCAAACAAAAGCAGATTCCTCAAGCTCGTACAATTGCTCAACTCAAATGGGATTTTTCCGGTGAGTTGGTTCGAGTTCAAGACCAAATCTTCAAGATTCTGAAGTTTTCCGATGGTCGCCGGAATGAACCCCGCCAAACTATTCGAACTAAGGTCAAGAACAGTGAGGGCAGAACAGTCACCGAGTTCCGGCGGAATAGTACCGGAGACATTGGCATCAGAAATGACAAGCCTTGTAAGAAACTTAAAAGATGATAAATTAGATGGCAATGAAGTTAACTTAAGTGGAACAGATTGTATTACAATCTCTGAAACATGATGTTCTGTTGTGCATGTAATATAATCCCATTTGCATGGATTTTGATCTAGAATGTTCCACGTAGAGAAAAAAGGTGGCGGACTCGAAGAAGGAGTGGAGTGTATCCATGAGTAAAGTGCGTTGACTTCTTGGTTGTTTCCGGCCAGGGAGACGGCGGAGGAGAGGAGGAGGAAGAGGGTGGTGAGTAGAAGTGAAAAAAGGGTTGGTTTTGGGGTTGGTATGAAGAATAATGAGAAATGATGGGAAGGATTCGAGGTAGCCATGGAAGACATTTGCCTCAATTTCCAAAACTTTCTTGTTCTTGGGGTTGCATAACCAAATATTTGGGGTTTGATGTTTGATATGTTTTGTTTTGTTTTGTTTTGTTTTGTTTATGTTTTCTCCTGCAATAGTGAAAGGTCATGTTTAGGGTTTTAAAAATAATGGTAAATTTGAAGATTAAAATGAAGGGTATAGCAAGAAAGGAATACCTAGAGATTAGCAAATTTCACCACCACCCCACCTCCATTTTCACCTCGGATTCATGCCTCGTTCTGTGTGTTTATGTTTATATATACACATTGTATGGATTAAAATAAGTAGGGATGATCGGATGGATAAATTTGGTCACGCGCAGAGAGGAGCTAGATGAAAATTAAAAAATTAAAGCTAGCTAGGAATTAGTAGCATATACTAGTAGTTTTGTTTAATTTTAAATTAACGTTGTTTATGATATTTCGGATGAGGATTTGGCTTATCGTTTAAGTTGAAGGGTTTAATTGATCAGGGCTAGCTTGTTATTTACTCCATCAGTAAAACACACATGTTACAAGCATTAGGCTTGTTATTTACTCAAGAAAACGGGAGAGTGAGACGATTGACTTGGCTTTATTAATTTTCTTTGGCACCCCACACATTTTTCTCATATACATGCATTGGAATATCATTGGACTAGCTGCTTGCACAAGGATGCATGCAAAATTTTAGAATTTTACTCGAATCTTATTGAAATTTATTTACGACAAAGTCGACAACAAAATCCGAAAATAATTTAAGAAACTTCCGTTCACTCGAATGCTATACTCAAAATAGGAGTAGTTGCTTATGTGTCTATTAATTAATTTTACTACCTTCATTTTGTAAACTTAGATTTTTCTAAATTTTAATAATAAATTAAAAATTATACAAAATTGACATATTAATCAATCAAATGTAATCCTAATTTCGAAATTAGCATCACTCTTATTTCGGCTATATTTATTTGCCTGGTTACACACAACACATACTCAAATATTAAGCATCGAATGTTCTTATTTTTATCCTCGTAAATATAATTAGTAATAATAGGAAATACATAATTTAATTATGTTATGAATTAACAATAGAAAATTCATCATTTATACTTTTTATCAATTAGGTAATTAACAGCGCGTTAGGGACTTGCAAACACAAGTACACAACATAATGGTTTAAGAGATTATTGTTTGAAAAAGAAGACTTCTGATCAGTTGTGAGTTGTGACAAAAGAAAAAAAAAGTAATGGGAAGAGCATCCATTGGAATGCGGGTTAGACCCAGATGGCCATTAGATCCAATGATACTGTGTGTTAATTTTTATAATATGCATTACACTAAAACATATTTTATAATTATATTTAGTCTGCAAAATAAAGACTTTATAAAGAGAGAATCCAGATTAGGTATTTTAATGTTTTAATGGAGAAAAGCCTGATGCAATGGCACGAAAATAGAGTAAGAGCTACTAATCTACATTATGGGAATCACCATGACACTTACCATGCCACATGATAATTGAACTTTTTAATTGGTTTGCTAATTTCACTCTCTCCCTTCATAATTACAAAATGTTAGGGTTAAGTGTATGATAATTAGATTAACAATGGTGGTAGTACTTAATTGGTAGTACAAGTAGTATATTAATGTCCAATTAAGTGGATTAAGCACCAAATTGTTGTTAATTATTCCCAATATTCTTTTTTTATTAATCGCTTTAGAAGTTTTTTATAAATCAAGAAAATGTAATTAATACATTTGAATGTGATTAATAATATTGTCATTTTATTTTTATAACCTTATATATTTTTTTTTATCAATTATAACCTTATAATTTAATATGAACATAGAAGAGATTATAAATAAGGTTATTAATGTAGGGATAACTAATAAGATATTGATTGTGTTTTGAAAATATAAAACGATAATTAAAAAAATTTGAACACAAATTTAAAATGATTAATAATAAACTATTCCTATACTTTAACAAAACTAAATTTTAGGCAGGATACAGTAAGTTTTAATAGAAGTCTTGTAAATACACACGATTCGCACTAATTTTTTTTATAAATATGATGAAACTCGTCCTTTACTCATTTGATTCTATTATTTGTTCATCCGTTTGTCCTATTTATACCACATATATTTAATAAACTCTCAACATTTTTTTAAAACCGCGATGACTGAAATTTATATTTTTGTCAAGCAAGAAAAGGATATATATTCAATAGACTTTTGGATATTGACTCTTGCACCAAAATGTTTAAAAATGGCAGAATTGTACTAGTACACAAGTGTTTATACAATACATATCCATATAAAAAATGGCGAGAAGACTAAAAAATGGCGAGAAGACAAAAGATGAACCACTATGAGTTCGCGGAGCGGAGCCAAGGAGTTGTAGCTCTTTTGACAGCCGTTTCCTGATTTTGAGGGTATTGCACGTGACTATGGAATTCACTTTTTTTGAAATTATTGTACTTGCATTAAATCAAATCATGCGTGAGTACATTCGATAAGAAACCGGGAGCAATATCATCCCACTCCAAGTCTGACATAGATCGAGACATTCTTACTAACAAATAAGCGATTTCATTCGAAGACCTATGTACAAAATGCACCAGCACATCTTCAAAATACATAAACAACTCAACACAATCTCTAACAATAGAATAGAAATAAGATAGTCCTGAACTACCATTACATGCATCTACCAATAATTTTGAATTTGTCTCGAACACACATCGTGTAAATCCATGATGCTTCGTCCAAGATAGCACCTCTTTGAGACTTAAAGCCTCAGCCTCTCTAGGTGACCACGAACCTCCCACCTATTTGCACATAGCCCTCAAGAAACCTCCTTTCTCATCTCGAATTACTACTCCAATGCCAATAGTTCTTGTGTCAACAAATGTAGCTGCATCTATATTGATCTTCACCCAGTCTCGTTGCGGTGCCTGCCATCTTCTCATGTTTGAACTTGATGCTAGTGTATACCCAGTGCACTCCAATTGAGCCGTCTTCTATCCGCCAATAGATTCATTGCAACTCTTGTTGTACCAAGCACATATAATTCAATTCTGCTCTACACCCACTTGTTACGTCGATTCTAAATACTCCAACATATTAGTGCTAATAAAACACATTGTTCATTCGTTCCACTACTAATCAACCTTTTGAAGAAAGCTAGAATCGTTTCCCCTGGGATGGTTTGAACCCAGTAAGTCATACCTGTTGAATTCCATACCTTCCTTGCAAAGTTACACTCGAATAAGACATGCTTTTCATCTTCATTTTCCATTCGACACCAAGAACATTTACTATCTATATTCACCCTTTTATCGATCAGTGCTATAGTAGTTGGTAAACATGATCTACACGTCCTCCATAGAAAAAAATGGATCTTTCCAGGCAACTCTAAATTCCATAGTTTCTTCCAGAAAGCTGCATCAGGTGTAATACATTTTCCAACCAATTGACGGTAATAACTATTCACAGTGAATTCCTTTTTTTCATCAAACAACCAAAGTCATGAATCATTTCTGTCCCTTGAAGGAAGAGGGATATTTTTGATCAACTAAACATCCCTGATATTAAAAAGATGATTCAAAATTTCATCTTCCCATTTCTTTTCATGAACTTCCATTAAATCACACACTTTTATATTTTCTAATTCATGAGGCATACTTGTCGTTATATACCCATTCTCAATACATGGTAACCAAGGAATTTTCTACACAAGCGTATCATTTCCCGTGTCAATGCTTCTACGACACCCTCGCTTTACCACTTCCTGAACTGCAATTATACTTCTCTACATATAACTTGGATTTTCTCCCAGTTTTGCATTTAAGAAATCAGTGCTTGGAAAATACCTTGTCTTCATAATACTAGTGACAAGAGGGTTTGAATCGTTTAAAAATCTTCAACCTTGCTTTGCTAGCATTGCGATATTAAATTGCTGTAAATTTTTAAATCCCAGACCTCCCGTTCCTTTGACAGTACAGAGTCTATTCCAAGCCATCCAACGTACTCCTTTACTGTTGTTTACACTACCCCACCAGAAGCCATTCATTTGGCATTGAATTGTAGTGCATACCTCACTTGGAATAAGCATCAAATTCATCCAAAAATTTGATATCGATTGTGCTACATTTTTCAAAAGAAGACATTTACCGGCCTTTGAGAGTGTTGTATTCTGCCACCCTTGCAATTTTTGGCGAACTCGATAACTTAAAAAATTAAACACCTCATTTTTTCGTCTTCCTACTACCATTGGTAGTCCTAAATACTTCCCTGGTGTCATACTTTCACTAACCTCTAGGACACCACAAATTAGCTCTCGATTTTCCGCAGATGTGTTCGGACTAAAAGTGAATATAGATTTATTAAAATTCACAGCTTGGCTAGATAATTCCTCGTATCGCTGCATAATCCTCTTCATCACCCTTGCTTCTGATTCAACTGCTTTAAAGAAAAAATAGCAGTCATCCGCGAATAATAGTGTGACACAGCTGGTGCCCTTCTAGCAATACTATATCCATGGAGGAATCCCACATTTTCATGTCTTTTGATAATTGAACTTAGGCCCTCGGCACAAAGGATGTATATGTATGGGGATATAGGATCCCCCTGCCTAATCCCCCTTTGAGGTCTGACTTCACCAAACACCATTCCCTGTTGTATAAAACTGTAGGTGACAGTCTTAATACAAGTCATAATTCTCCAAATCCATAAATCATGGAAACCAAACTTTATCAGCATTCCTTCAATAAACTTCCACTCGAGTATGTCGTATTCCTTGGATACATCGATCTTCAATCCAGCCACACCATTAACCCCTTGAAATCGACGCTTAATGTAGTGATTTACTTCTAATGCAATCAATGCATTATCTGTTAATAGACGACCCTCTATTAAAGCACTATGGTTAACAGATATCAACATTGGCAAGCACTTTTTCAATCGATTCGCTAGCACTTTGGACAAGATTCTGAACAAGACATTACATAAGGATATGGGACGTAACTCACTCATTTGTTGTGGTTGTTTAACTTTCGGAATCAAGCATGCTAGAGTAAGATTAAATTCCATTTGTAGTTCTCCCATATCAAAGAACTGTTTATAGAAACCACCACATCCTTTTCGACTACACTCCAATAGGCCTGGTAAAAGGATGGATTTAATCCATCGTATCTTGGTGCCTTCTCTACATGCATTGAGAAGACAGGTTCCTTCACTTCCTCATTCGAAATAGGTTCCACTAGCTATGTGTTTTGCTCTTCTGTAACACGGTTCACTTTTTCTTTATCCGATAAAGGCCCTGCTGTTATCGATGACTTAAATAATTCAGAGAAATAATTTGTAATGATCTCTTGTATACCTTCCACACTCTCTACCTATTCTCCATGCTTATCCTTCAATTTAGATATTTGGTTATTTTTTTACCTCCCTGAGACAAAATTATGAAAGAATCGGGTATTTTGATCCCCTTCCTGTAACCATTCGTCCAACTTTAAACAACAATACTTGATTTTCCCTAAGATGTTCCCCACCTTATTTATATTCCAGCTACTCTTTACTAAATTCATACAGTCAGCATCTTGAATCTAGACATTTTTAAATCTAAACCTTCTAACTTTTGGCATATAAACCTGCAAATTTAATTGGAAAACTAAGGGCAAATGATCCGAAGCGGAGACTTCAAGCACTTGAACATTCATACTAGGAAACAACTGACGTCATCTCTGATTTGCACAACCAATAAATCCAAGATCTTCGAGTCCACATTCTATAACCGTATTATTAAACCCTTCTAGTAAGCTCCTTGGATGTGGCCTACCTCTCATCTTTTCAAATTCAAATAACATATAGTTAAAATCTCATAACACACACCAAGGCAAAAGTGATTTCGACGCGAGATCACGAACCAATCTGTTCGCACACAACCTCAAAATCAATATAGTGATTAGAACTGCCTTTTATTTTTACTTCTCATGTATTCTTCCACATAAGGGCTAACCCTCCTCCATTAGCCAGCAAAATGAATCGATTTACAGATAGCTTCAATTTTATTCTGTCGAACTAGTGTTTTTGATAGAAAAACTAGATTGGGCCTATGTTTTTGAACGATTTCTTTCAGAAATCTAACTGCTCGTGGATTTTCCATTCCACGACAGTTCCACACTAGTACACTCATAATGCTAGGCGGGCCTGATCTCCAAAGCCCGCCACATTCAAGTTTTCTGGAACATTTGTAAAGCCACTTTAATTTGTTTGAGAGGGTCCATCTGTTTGCATATTTATTGGCCCACTGTCCTCTAAAATCAATTATCTCTCTCTACGACCTCTTTTTGGATCAACCACATAGCTTTCTCCTCCGTTAATTTATCCATGCAAATCTGTCTCATTTAAAATTTTCCTGCCAACATTTGTTATCTCCTGATTTCGTGTTATAATCGTGATTCTTCCATTATCCTCCAGATTTTTTGTAACAGATTTTCCAATCTCATTGAATCTCGCATCATTCGTCTTCATCTCACTTTTGGTTGTCGGCGTTTTTGAGTTTTCACCGTTTTCCACCCTGTTACTTCTACCTTCTCCGTTTCTTAACTATCGCGATCCGGCATCATTTCTAACATTCTTACTCGGTGCCCGTAGCCACGTACCATGTGCCCGTTCAATCTCTTTGTCCGAATTTGCATACACCACGTTATAGTCCCTCTTTGAATGTCCTAGCCTCTTACAACCAAACAAAACGTACCGAGCCTCTCATATTTAAAGTTGATCCAACTCCATTCTCCACCCTCCCGTTTAATTTTCATTCACCTCTTTAATAGTTTACATACATCTGTTCGAACTCTGATTCGATAATATGGTTTCCATAATCCGTTAAGATTTATTGGGTCAAACTTCATAAAACATCCAATGTAATTAGCAATACTCTATAATATGGCTTTTTAGACGAACCATTTAGGAATATCATAAACATGTATCCATATGTCAGTCTCATTTAACATTATCTCCTTTGGATTTTCCATCTCCTGCTATCTGTTTGTAAACTAGCATCCCTTGTTCAATTTCGAATTAATAATAATAATTATTATTATTAAAACAAAATAACGAATTATTTATTGAGCGGAAGCCCTGAGAAAATTATTATTTTAGCAAAACTGGACTGGCCCAAATTTTGTTGGGTCCGCAGGTCGCCCACGCGGAAAGTCCGAAGACTTGCGAAATTATGAATTTGCCCTCGAAATTCCATGATTTCGACCCTGATCACGAATTTGCCCTCAAAATCTCATGATTTCGACCCCCCTTTACGCACGTGGATAGTGGAGCAACACCATACTAACACAACTTAAACACTACATAAGTGTTCTACCGTATAAAATCATGGAAACCCTTTTTCCAATTCAATATGGGATTCAAGTTCTCATTCTTAATTTTTCACTTTCAAGGAACCAATTTTGGATAATAATATCTCATACATTCCTTGATCATTTTGAATATTTAAATATGCATTGGAAAACTCTCTCAATGAAGAACGTACTTCAACCATAAATTGTTGCGCGTACGCACCCAAGAAATATTTAAATTTAGACTCAAAATGACTTGACAATGCGAAAATTTTACCCACATTTTCCAACTAACTACAGCTCTACAAGGTCTAGACTGCAGGTATATTTAAATACATGTTTGACGGCGCTGCACGCCCCCTCCCGATTTTCCGAGAATCCAGTTGTATCTTGCTAGTATTATCAATGTTAGGATTTGAATAGCCTTACTTTTGGCATTTCGTAGCCATACCAACTTCACTTTATTCAGTATTCATTCTGAATTATTGGAGTTGCTGGGCATCATTAGATCATATATTCAATTTTTTTCCTCATTCTATTTGTAATTTATAGAGTTCTTATAATTTATTAGCATAAAAAAGAATCATAATCGAGTGCTAATATTATTCTTTTCGTAAAACACTATTTTTCTTTTATTTTTTCCATGTATTTTAAAAACAAATCTTTAAAATATAGTAATCAAATAATTAGTTTTCTTACCAATGAATTCTTGATCAAATACAATATGTTTGCACGAGTGTGTTAATGATAAAAAAAATAAAATAATTTGCTTCTTTATTTAACCACTTAAAAGAATTACAGTAAACAGTTGCGGATTGTATTTGTTATGGGTAAAATTTGTCCGTCCGTCATTTAAAGAGGTTCATTAAGAGTCGCCCGATCATTTGGGTTTAGGCTCATTAAATCAGAGTTTGAAAGGATAGGTGGGTCAGGGACCTTGCTTATTGATGAAGGTCCCAGATGGTCAGGAGTGATTGGCTAGGCTATGGTAAGGAACCTCGCCTGTTATAAAGGATGGAAAGTTCGATAAAAGAAGGAGTAAAGTGCACTTTGTGTACTCGCACTTTGGGTACACAGAAGGACCTTGCTCAATATTGTTCAGCCCCCGAAGGATGAGTGCTCGCTCACTTGTCATCAGCTTAGCCCATTTGTTGTTGGATTATTTATTTAATATAAACATAAGTAATTGTTTATTTATCTTCGTTGAATAAGTCTGCAATACAGACGTGTGTAGGAGTTAAAATAGGTCGTGGGTAGTTTCTATATAGTAGGTAGAGTTGGTGATAAATCAGGTATGCAGTTCCTGGTTTGTCGCTGTCAACTTAGTTTAAATATCTTCTTCATGTAGTTTGTTTAAGTTATCTCTTCAATTTAAGCAAGTTTTCCATTCAACAACAGTTCAAGCAGTCTTTTAGTTTATTGTTTCAAGTTTGATCTCAATATCTGGTATCAGAGCCTTCTAAACTCATAACCCAAACACACACCCAAACACTCAAACACTGTACACCTTTCTCAAATGGACACCACTAAGGGAAAAGAAAGCTCGTTTGGCTTGAGCTACCCGATGCTTACAAAAACCAACTACACAGCATGGGCTATGAAAATGAAAGTCTTTATACAAACCCATGGTGTGTGAGAGGCCATTGAATCTAAGGACCCCAAGGTCGTTGCTGAGGACAAGGTGGATAGACGAGAACTCGCTATCATATACCAAGGAATCTCTGAGGATTTGTTGTTGACCGTTGCAGATAAGAATACCTCAAAAAAAGCCTGGGAGGCCATCAAAACAATCCATCTGGGCGCAGATAAGGTAAAGAAGGCAAAGATTCAGACGCTAAAATCAGAATTTGAAGCACTAACCATGAAAGAGAGTGAGCAGCTTGATGAGTTTTGTATGAGATTGAACGGCCTGTTAATGAATATTAGGGTCTTGGGAGAGCAAATTGAAGAAGTTTATGTGGTTAAGAAAATCCTTCGAGCTGTACCCACAAAATTCCTGCAGATCGTGTCGGCCATTAAACAATTCAACGACTTAGAAACTCTGTCTGTGGAGGAAACGGTTGGATCCCTGAAGGCCCACGAAGAAAGAATGCGTGGGAAAAAGGAGAGTGGTGACCAGCAACTTCTTTTGACTGAAGAAGAGTGGGCGAAGAGAGAAAATAAGGATGGGCAGCTGCTTCTCACACGAGAGGAGTGGTTAAAACGAGCAGGCAAGGGCGGCTCAGGTGGCAGTAATGACACAAGAGGTAGAGATAGTGGTCGAGGCTTCAGAGATAGGAGCAAAATTCGTTGCTACAATTGTGGCGTTTTTGGACACTTCCAGGCTGAATGTCGTAAGGCAAAGAGAGAAAAGGAATCGAGGAATGAGGTGAATTTGACACGAGTCGAGACTGATGAACCCATACTTTTGCTTGCCAAGTGTGATGACGACAAGGGAAAAATGGTTTTGTTACATGAAGGAGGAATGACACCAAAACTCAGCACGACTGGGAAAGGGAATGATAATTCAAGTGACTCCAGCATATGGTACCTCGACAATGGGGCCAGTAATCATATGACTGGCCTGCGTAGTATGTTCAAGGATCTGGATGAAGCCGTAGCTGGGGCAGTCCGCTTTGGAGATGGATCCACAGTGCAGATACAAGAAAAAGGCTCTGTCATGCTCACAACAGAGGATGGCAAGAAATGCATACTGAGAGAGGTATATTTTATTCCAAACTTGTGCAATAATATAATTAGTATAGGTCAGTTATCTGAAAGTGGCAGTAAAGTTCTTATTAAAGGAGAGTTTTTATGGATTTATGATGAACATGATAAGTTGATTATGAAAGTGAAGAAATCCTCGAATAGACTGTACAGATTTTTTGCTAAAGATAATAAGGATGCATGTTTACTAACGAAAACAGATGAGATCACTCAGCTGTGGCATTCACGGCTGGGTCACGTCAATTATCAATCAATGATTCTTATGTCTAGACATGGGATGGCCCGTGGTTTACCTGTGTTTAACCAACCCAAGGATGTTTGCAAGGGTTGTTTAATGGCAAAGCAAACCAGACGTCCATTTCCATCACAAACAGACTTCACTGCCAAGCAAAGATTGGATCTGGTTCATGCAGATATATGTGGTCCCATATCTCCATCAACTCTCTCAGAAAACAGATATTTTCTTTTATTTGTGGATGATTTCAGCCGTGCTATGTGGGTATATATACTCAAGGCTAAAGATGAGGCCCTTGGTTATTTCAAGAAGTTCAAAGCTCTAGTGGAGAAAGAATCAGGTAATGAGATACAAGTTTTACGGACAGACCGGGGCGGAGAGTTCTGTTCAGCTGAGTTTACTAGCTTTTGTGACAGCAATGGAATTCTTCGACACTACACAGCGCCGTACTCGCCACAACAAAATGGCGTCGTGGAGCGGCGAAATCGCACTGTAGTAGCTATGGGGAGAAGCCTATTAAATGAACGTAATATGCCATCATATATGTGGGGTGAGGCCATTAGACACGCTGTGTACATACTGAATCGAGTGCCTACCAGGGCAGTACAAGGAGCGACACCATACGAAGCTTGGACAATGGAGACACCACAGGTTGATCATCTACGCGTTTTTGGCTGTGTGTGTTATATGAAGGTTCCCAGTGTACATACAACAAAGATGGATAATAGAAGTAGGTGTGTTGTTCATCTGGGAAGAGAAGCTGGAACTAAGGCTTACCGCTTATATGATCCAGATACAAAGACCATACTTGTTAGCAGAGATGTAGTTTTTGTGGAAGCACAGAGCTGGAAATGGACCGAGAATGAGAAAGGTGATGATATGTCAACTTCATCGTTTGTAGTAGCAGGTATTGGGGCTGAAGATACTCAAAGTGCAGAAGAAAATAGAACCATGGGAAATGAAGAGGAGCCTGAAAATGGTGGTTTGTACACGCCACATACAGTGTCAACAACCTCAAGTCGCAACAACTCAGCTCAAACAGAGTTTGGTAGGGATGAAACTTATGATGGAAGTGAGCCTCCACGACGATTCAGACTTATTAGTGATGTATACAATGAAACTGAGGAGGTGGAGATAGCAGACGAGTTAGCTGATCAACTACTGTTTGTTGGGATTGATGAACCTGTTTGCTATAAACAGGCAATAAAGGAACAACATTGGAAGGAAGCCATGGACTGTGAGATGGAGGCCATAGAGCGAAACAAAACATGGGAGTTGACAGACTTACCTACAGGTCATCGAGCCATAGATTTGAAATGGGTGTATAAAGTTAAAAGAGACACAAATGGAGAGATCTTGAAGTACAAGGCAAGGTTAGTGGCAAAGGGGTATGTGCAGAAGTTTGGTGTTGATTTCGAAGAAGTTTTTGCTCCCGTAATAAGGTTGGAAACAGTACGCTTATTGTTAGCTCTTGCAGCCAAAAATGAGTGGGAGGTTCATCATTTGGACGTCAAATCAGCCTTTCTGAATGGGAGATTATATGAGGAAGTTTACGTGAATCAACCTGAGGGTTATGTGAAAAATGGACAAGAAAGAAAGGTTTATAAGTTGTACAAGGCATTATACGGGCTTCGTCAAGCTCCACGAGGTTGGTATATTCAGTTGAACAAGTGTCTCGAGAGGCTTGGTTTTGTAAAGTGTCCTCTCGAACATGCTGTATATACAAGACGGGAGGGCAGTGAAACTTTGATCATTGGTGTCTATGTTGATGATCTGATTGTTACGGGCACCAGTGTGAGTAACATTGTTAAGTTTAAGAAACAAATGGCTCATGAGTTCGAGATGTCTGATCTGAGCAAGTTGAGTTATTATCTTGGCATCGAGGTTACACAGGGAAAAGGTTTTATTGAGCTCAAACAAGCGGCGTATGCTAGAAAGGTTCTCGAACGATCCGGTATGTCTGATTGTAATGCAGCCAAGTTCCCTATGGAGCCTAAGTTGCAGATGCATCGGGATGAAAATGGCAAACCTGTCAATGCTACTGAATACAAGAGTACAGTGGGGGGTTAAGATATCTTGTGCACACCCGCCCAGATTTAGCGTATGCAGTCGGGGTGGTGAGTCGCTTCATGGAGAGACCTACTACACTTCATATGGGTGCTGTTAAAAGGATCTTGAGGTATGTAAAAGGAACTTTGAACTATGGTTTGGTATTACAAAAGGTCTAGGAGACTACATGCTGGCTGGGTTTTCGGACAGTGATCTTGCAGGTGACATAGTGGACAGGAAGAGTACAGGAGGAATGACGTTCTACTTGGATGAGTCTTTGATATCTTGGGTTTCCCAGAAGCAGAGATGTGTGGCGTTATCCAGTTGTGAAGCTGAGTTTATGGCCGCTACAGCCACTGCATGTCAAGGAATATGGTTACATAGGCTTCTCAGTCAGATTTCAGATGTTCAAGCTGGGCCAGTTGTGGTTTACATCGACAATAAGTCAGCTATTGATCTGGCTAGAAACCTAGTGTTTCATGGCCGTAGCAAGCACATAGATGTGCACTATCATTTTATTCGAGACTGTGTAGAGAAGGGTTTGATCATCATTAAGCACGTAAGCACTGATCAACAAAGAGCGGATGTTCTAACCAAGCCCATGCCTGTGGTCAAGTTTGAAAGAATGCGTGAGTTGTTGGGAGTTAAGGATCTTAATCATGTTTAGATTAAGGGGGAATATGTTGGATTATTTATTTAATCTAAACATAAGTAATTGTTTATTTATCTTCGTTGAATAAGTCTGCAATACAAACGTGTGTAGGAGTTAAAATAGGTCGTGGGTAGTTTCTATATAGTAGGTAGAGTTGGTGATAAATCAGGTATGCAGTTCCTGGTTTGTCGCTGTCAACTTAGTTTAAATATCTTCTTCATGTAGTTTGTTTAAGTTATCTCTTCAATTTAAGCAAGTTTTCCATTCAACAACAGTTCAAGCTGTCTTTTAGTTTATTGTTTCAAGTTTGATCTCAATATTTGTTAGCTTAAAGGCTCGAAAGGGTAGCCCAATCAAACATTTTGGGGTCATGCGTAAAATTTTAAAATTGTGTCTTTTATATATATTTTAATATACATTAAAATTATTAAATTATATTTTTAAAATAAAATAGACTATAAAAAAATAAAATCTAACAAATATACTTAAAAAAAGATGCTCTTATGTTGCATGTTTTTTTTGATATAATCATCTATGATCACTTTCATTTCTCAACAAAGCATTCCATATAAGATGGTATAAATGGGGACCTAACTTTTTTAGGGTCATGTGCAGTCGTTCACCCCGCGCTACCCCAGCACCGCCCCTAACTTGTTCTGAAGGTTGGGTTCCATCCAAATTAATTGGGTTCTCACCCAATTAGGGGGGTCCAATAACCTCGCTCATTAGTGAAATTTCTAGGAAACTAATCCATGAAACTCATTATGGTCAACGATGGAACATGACTACGTTGACATCGATATACTCGGGTCAATGACTTAGCCGTCACGTTCCATGAAAGAAGCTTAGTCTCAAAAGTCTGAATCTGAGAGCACTTAAGACAGTGTCCTAAATTGTCCTAGAAAGGAAAATCTAATCCTATTAGGTAAATTACTCCCCAAGAAACTACATTTGACTTGATCCTATAAATAGAATACGTAAACACATTATTTAGTTACTATGTGATTTTGGATTTTAAGAACCCTAATTCTTGTAGGCTAAACTCTTCAACCATTCAATCTCAGTCACCCACAAAAATACCACATCTCCATCCATCTAAGCCGTTTAACGTCATTAACCGTCACCATAATAATTTCAGTAACTCTCCTGAATTTATTTTCACCAAGTTTCTCCGTTAACAACATTTAATTATTTATTTGCAATATACACCGAATCCACTATAAAGATAGTTTACAAAATTCAAAACCCGATATCCAATTTAAAAAATAGTCTAAAAATTTTAATTAAAAAAAATCGATTTGATTCACCCTGATGTGCAAGCCTACTATTTATCATCAAAATCTAGTTCTCCTAAAATTCAATTCGAGAAATCCAATTTTAAGTCGAATTGAAAAAAATACGAATAAACTCAATGTAAATTCAAAAATATATAATATTATTAATAAATTTTAATAATATCTCTTATTATATCCTATATAAAATTGGAATAAAAGAGATAATATGGTATGATTGTCCAGATATGGATGTAAATTCCTAAATATCATTAATTAATTAATTATTTGATTCAGGTTCGATTTCCCGCGAGTACAAAAATTAACTTAATAATATTTTTAGATTTATTTGTTAATAAAATAATTAAGATTTGATTATCAACCAATATCAATAATTAACTGAATATTACTTTAGAAGAAAATATATTAAAATTGAATAAATATAAATTTTCAAAAATTTAATTATAAAATCATTATTAAAAAAAGTGCATTGTTTATTTAAAAAAATGTTATTGAAAAAAGTTGAACTTGGGTCAACCAACAAACTTAAAAATATTTTTATCACTATACCACTCTGTCACATGTGTTTAATATCGTACTCATAACATGTGTATGTGTGTATGAATCGTGTCGTGAAAAAAAAAATCTCTTATCTTTATAAATATATGGAAAAACATGGGTGAGTTCATGAGATAATTTATTTTTGAGTCATTTTATTCAATTATAAATGATGGATGTACCCTTATGTCTTATAATGAGTCATTTATTAAAATAAATAACGACTAAATAATATGAGATTTAAGATATATATATTAAAAACTTGAACCATTTATTAAATTGAATTTAAAATACCCAATCTAAAAATAAATTTTGTACAATTTATTCGTGAGTCATTTTATTCAATCTAAAATGACGGATGTACCCTTATGTCTTATAATGAGTCACCTATTAAAATAAATTAGTAATATACCCGTGTTTCGCACAGGGAGTTTAGTAATTTTTGGAAATTAAAAAAAATTCTATATTTATATGGACTATATTGAAATATTAATATATAATTCATATTATGTAAAATTTTACAAAATATATTGGAATATTATTATATACTTATAATATTTTAAATTTCTAAAAAATTAATATAAATATTATAAATATTTGTAATATTTTATGTTTTTTCGTAAAATATTTAAAAAAAGATATATATTAAGATAGATATATTACGCAAAACAGAGATATATTGAAATATTAGTATATAATTTATATTATGTAAAATTTTACAAAATATATTAGAATATTAGTATATACTTATAATATTTTAAATTTTTTAAAAATTTAGATAGATATTATAAATATTTTATGTTTTTTCATAAAATATTTAAAAAATTAAGATAGATATTAAGATAGATATATTAAGATAGATATATTACGCAAAATAGAGATATATAATATAAATTTTGACTAACAAATAAATTATTATCAAAATTATAGAATTAAAATATTGTAAATTATATTTTAGAATAAAAATCATACAAAATATATTAAAATATCATTATATAGTTACTTTTATATAGAATTAAAAATATTTTTAAATTAAAAATGTTTAGAAAATCAATATATATATATATATATAAAGGAGAAGACGGAGACGGTTAGGTGACACTCCTAAATCGTCCCAATGTATTTTCTAATTTTCTCGAATTTTTGAATTAGTAAATATTAAAAATTATAAAAATATCTAAATTACGTTATATTATCCTCAAGTCAAGTAAATTATTATTATCTATAAGATAAGTTTTGAAATTTTAGAAAAGATATTATTATACATATGGTAATTAGAAATTTTAGGAAAGACATTAAATTATTAAAAATCGAAACTATTTTGATTTTTCAAAAAGACAGTATCTATAATAAAAAAGTTAATTTTATTCTTTTACCTAAATTGAATGTATTTTCATCTAAAAAATAATAGACCATCACTTATATAAATTAAAGATCAAGCATCAAAAAATAAATCACAACAAATTTATCACAGTGCTATTTACAGTAAACGTCTAATACTTCATGAATTACACTCTCCTGAATGTTTTGAATAAAAATAGAGACGATTGGATGATAAGAGTGAGAGTGTGCACGATGTGGGAGACAATCAATACACAAACAAACGATTAATTTTGTCTTAAATGATTTTAATTAATGAGAAAGTTAATAACATTTTGTTATTTATTAATTTATTACAATTATGCATTCGTACTAACTTTTTGATGCTTTAATTTATAATAGAAAAATCTTATCCATGCAACGATTCAAAAACATCTACTTTTTTGATTCAAACATGTTTTGGAAGAACGGTCTTTGTTAGAAATAAAGAACTGATGCTGTCAGAGGTTACTTCGAACAGAATTTACTGAAGATCAGAGTTTAAGCTAACGTCATCAGAGTTTAGAAGTTGTCGACAGAGTTTACTCAATCAGAGATTACTACACCGACAAAGTTTGTGATATCAGAGTTTGATAAAGATGGTAACCGACAAATCAGGAGGTGATTGAGATAAATATGGAAGTTTTTCAATGTATAACAATTTCCTTTCTGAAAGCTATCTTGTAGAAGGATAATGATGGAAATCGAATATTCACATTTAATGATCATTATCTTTCTTGTATTTGGATATGTAACTGTGTACTATATAAACATAGAATTAGGTTTTACAATGTAATTGTTCAAGATATATTATTCTCATAACCTAGCAACTCTTAAGAATTTTGTTTTTCTTGAGAGAGTTTTGTATTAAGTCAAAAAAAGTTAATACAAAACAACATTTCTTTTATATACTTGTGTTCATAATCGATTATTTTGATACTATTATATTCAACCCCCTTCTATAATAGTTTATTATCTGGGTAACAATTGGTATCAGAGCAGTCATTTAATTATAACTTAAAGATCTGTAATAGTTTATTATCATGTGGATTAAAGGGGGTAACATGCACATAAAATATTATACGAATATAGCATGGCAATAGAAAAGGAACCATACTTCCATGAACATGCAAAATGATTGTTTCACGCTTCTGGTCTACTTGAAATATAAAATCTCTTGTGTAGGTAGATCATTAATATACTTATATGCATTTATATAAATTACGAATGGAAAAATAATATGATATCTGACATATATATATATATATATATATATATATATATATATATATATATATATATATATATATATATATATATATATATATATATATAGGGTCCTGCTCAAATAGAAAATAGCTTAAATGAGAAATAGAAAACCTTATCATTATACCTGCCGCACCCACACACAAATTATATACACTCTCACACACACAATCCCATCTATTCTCCTCCGTTTTTAATTTAATTTTTCCCATCAATTGACAAATTTTTTTTCAAATCTAACTTCACCACATTTTTTTTCATCTCCCAACGATCAGTTTTCATACCATATGTGCTATATTTCGACAAATATAATTTATAATTAAAATAAATTCGTCACTTATCAGATTCAAACTTCAATCACTAAATTATATTACAGAAACCACTAATTTGTATTATAGAAATCACTAATTTGTATTACAGAAATCACTAAATTATATATCCTGGGTTCACAAAAAATAATGGAAATCGTCGAAAAAATAAAAGTCACCAGAATATATCACATATGGTATGCAAACTGATTGTTGGGAGATGGAGAAAAATGTGGTGAACTTAGATTTGAAAAAAACTTCACTAATTAACGGAAAAAATCAAATTAAAAACGGAGGGATTATGTGGGATTGGGTGTACGAGGGTGTATTTGATTTGTGTGTGGATGTTCCCCTTACCATTAGATTAGATTGAATATGTGGTGTAGATCTTATTTTCTATTTTCTATTATAAGTTATTTTCTATTTGATCATTTGCCTATATATATAATATGTTTTGAAAACTTGAACCATTTAATATAATCGAATTTAAAACACCCAATTTAAAAATTAAATTTTGTTTTATATATATAAATAATTTCAATTTACATAAGAAAAATAACATAATGTCTCAACATATATTCTAGTGAGACAATAAATTAGTAGAACAATTAATTCATGAGACATTTTATTCAATTTGAAGTGACACATGTACCCTTATATCTTATAACGAGTCACTTATTAAAATAAATTAAACGTAAGAAAATTATAATATGAGATTTGTGATATGAATATGCTTTAAAAACTTGAACCATTTAATTTAATCGAATTTAGATACCAAATTTAAAAAATAAATTTTGCATTATATATAAAAATTATTTCAATTTACATAATAAAAATAATTTTTATTCACCTAATTAGGTACACTATAGGTCAATTAAAATACATAATTATATTATAATGTTAATTTTAACAAAATAATCAACGGGAGAAATGGAGAATAATGTGAGATTTGAGATTTAAATATATTAAATAATTAGATTAAATATATAAATAGATTAAAATGCGATATTTGATATAAGATTAGTTATATTATATAAAATAATTGGATTAAAATATAGAGTTCATATAACAAAACTATTATTTAATAACAAAATAATTGATACTATATGATGATATCAGATATATTACATGATCGATCATATATAATTCAAACCACTTAAAATCATCTAATTTCGAATACATAATTTTAAAAATAAAATTTATATTATCTATAAAATTTATTTGAAGTTAATTAAGGAAATAGAAATTTCAAAACAGAACCAAAATAGTGTATATAATAATTTATTAAATTAAAATTTAGAAATTGAAGTTTGGTTAAAATAATATTCAATTTTCAATTTAGTAATTTGCATAATATATATGTTGTTTGCCCAAATAAATAATCTATTATAGAAGGGGGGTTAAATATAAAAGAGCCAAATAATCAATCAAGAATACAAGTATATAAAAGAAACACTATTTTTTATTAATGACAATGAACTTGAATACAAAACACTCTCAAGAAATTCACTGTTCTTCAGAACTGCTAGGTTGTAAGAATTATATAATTTGAATGAATAATTATGTTAACCTATTTCTGTGTTTATATAGACACAGTTACAAATCCAATTACAAAATAGATAATGATATGGATAGCCTCCATAAAGTAATAGACTTGCATTTGAATTTCTTCTTCACTATCTAAATCATATTCTGATTTGTCTGTTTCTTTCTTTGACAAAATTTGACGATAAACTTTGTTGGTTGTTAATATCTGATAGAGTATTTTCTATTAGAGTAAATTCTGATTGAATATTCTCTGATAGAGTAAACTCTGACCAACAACTTCCTAATCTCTGATGACGTCAACAACATAAACTCTGTTCTTTGTTATTTTCTGATAGCATCAGTGTTTGGTTTTCTAACATATGTTATATATGTATTATAAAAATATATTTAAAATATTTAAAAACTATTTATGTACAAAGTCAAGTCAATAATTATATATCATAAATAAGCACATTCTAAAAAAAAATGAATTATATAATTAGATTAACAAGTAAATTTTTAATAAAATAATTGAATTTAAATAATAAAAAGTAAATTTATTAAAATAATTAAATTTACATGATAAAATATATAATTGAATTTGAAAGTGAATTTTTATAAAATGAATAGAATATAATATATAATAAAAACAATTTACAAAGACAAGAAGTAGTGATTGAGTTATTTTATTCTGAAAAATCATTAGTCATTTTTTTCAAGTAATATTACTACAATACTCTTAATTATATAAATAATAAAAAATCATCTTATTTTATTAATTGTGTGTGTTGAATATATAACCTTTTAATCTTAAAATTTTTATTATGAAACTAATATAAGTGCGAAAACTTTATATTACAAGTCAAATAATTCTATTTTATAATTTTATCTATAATAAATAAATTTATTTAATAGAGTTATTATATACAATAAATATACAAATTCAAATTCAGCAAAAAATTTCATATTTCGTATATTCAATATTCAATATTCAAATTCATTAAATAATCATTCATATTTTGTATAATAAATTCATAATAAAAATAAGTAAATTTTAAACTACAAATCATATAAATAATTATTGTACATATAAAAATGTAAATTTAAAATAAAAAGTTTGTGTTTTAAATAAAAAATATTTTAATTTGTGTACGTAAATGAAATTTTTTAAGCAAAATACTATAAATTTAATTTAATATAGAGACTATAGTTGAGATAAAGATAATAATATATATATTTATGTCATATAAATAATATTAAGAAAATTATATTTTAAATATTAAAATATATTTATGTAAAAATTTAATCTCACATCGAAATATTTATAGATTTTATTTCAGTATAAAAGATAAAGTACTACTATCAAGTATACTAATAAATCATGATCTTCTGGGATCCTGTGATTGATTTGTGGATTATTCAAGTTGTTGTATTCGGGTCATGAATTCTGACATTGTTCAGAATTTGACCTGATTTCAAAATGGACTTGAGATTTGACATGAGTTATCACATATGGTATCAGAACCGATTCTTAAAAACTTGATGCGTTAATTTATCAAAAGTGGGGACACAAAGACATGTGGTATTATCACACAATAATCATAGATTTGGGTGTAAGGATACGAAAAAAGCCGGTATTATCTCATATTGACTAGAATTTCGGCGGGCCTATAGGTTATCTGTTCTCTGCTTGACATGGACGACTAAAATTTAAGTTGAGAAGTTTGTAACACCCCAGACCCGCATCAAAACATGTGGATAATCCATATCACAAAAAAGTTCAGTTACCCTAAACCAAATTCAAAATTTTGGATAATCCATAAGTTCACCCCGACGCAAAAATAATTATTGATTTTTTGATATATTTGATAGTAGTACTATATATATGTGTGTGTGTGTGTGTGTGTGTGTGTGAGTGTGTATATATATATAGGGTCCTGCTCAAATAGAAAATAACTTAGAATAGAAAATAGAAAATAAGATCTACACCACATATTCAATCTAATCTAATGGCAAGGGGGTGCATCCACACACAAATCAAATACACCCTCATACACTCAATCCCACATAATCCCTCCGTTTTTAATTTGATTTTTCCCGTTAATTAGTGAAGTTTTTTTCAAATCTAACTTCACCACATTTTTCTCCATCTCCCAACAATCAGTTTGCATACCATATGTGATATATTCCGGTGACTTTTATTTTTTCGACGATTTCCATTATTTTTTGTGAACCCATGATATATAATTTAGTGATTTCTGTAATACAAATTAGTGATTTCTATAATACAAATTAGTGGTTTCTGTAATATAATTTAGTGATTGAAGTTTGAATCTGATAAGTGACGAATTTATTTTAATTATAAATTATATTTGCCGAAATATAGCACATATGGTATGAAAACTGATCGGTGGGAGATGAAAAAAAATGTGGTGAAGTTAGATTTGAAAAAAAACTTTGCCAATTGACGGGAAAAATCAAATTAAAAACGGAGGAGAATAGATGGGATTGTGTGTGTGAGGGTGTATATAATTTGTGTGTGGGTGCGGCAGGTATAATGATAAGGTTTTCTATTTCTCATTTAAGCTATTTTCTATTTGAGCAGGACCCTATATATATATATGTATATATATATGTATATATGTATATATATGTATATAAATAAATTAAAATATTTACATGTTTCGATGTGAAGTGAAATTTTACAATCATATTTCATTAACTAATCAATTGTATTCTAAATCAAACTAAATATAGTTGAATAACAGTGAAATTTTTAAAAATAATCATTTTTTAAAAATATTATAATTAAAATATAAATTACAAAAAAATTAAGTTAGCGGCACGGGCTTTTATGTTAGTTAATATGTAAATTAAGAAAAATAAACTTGAAAAAAGTCCCGTCTGGCTCAGGCCGGTCCTACTCGTGGACCTAGAACGGCCTTCATTTTTTGAGAGAATTCCCCCCGTCTAGTTTAAATAAAAATTGGAGTATTTTTTGGGCAAAAAGCACAAGTCAGTACTTCTTAAACAAAAACATAGGATACTTGTTTTAAAATAAATTAAAAAAAATATATTAAAAAATAATTTCATCAGTTTTTTGGTTCTAAATATCATTAATTACACCGAGCAGGGTGCATACAAATTAATTTCCTTAGCTTTGTTTATATCTAAATATTTGTTTTTGAAATAATATCTAAATATTAATAATTATTAATGACGTCCAGCAGAAAGGGTCTAAATTAATCCTTGTGTATGTTATCCAGAACAAATGTCCACAACATACTCACCGGTGAGCCCAAATCAGTAGCCTAAAAATGGGTTAAAAACTTTATTAGGCCCAAACATATATGCCAGCCCAAAGTCCCTCACCATTTTCGGCTAGAATTCAATTTTTTCGTAAGCTAGAATAATTAAAAATTTCTGTTGTTTATCTGTCAGAAAAAAAAAATCTGTTGTTTACTTCCAAATATAAAATTCGACAGATATTAATGTTTAAGTAAAATTATAGTTACAATTACACATTAGCTGTAAATTAATACTATGGTATTAGATTTTCCTTAATAAATCGAATATAATATCAATCAAATATTCTGATTGACATGCACAGACATGATTCTTTCTTCGCAAACAAAGCAACTTTCCATACATAAAATGGCGTGGTACTATATATATAATGCTTCTATTCTGTACGTCATTTGTTCATGTACATGGCCCTTTAAGAGAGGAGAATGCTTATAACATAAATTCATATTTTACTCTTGTACGTACCAAGATTGGTTTGAGTATACAGCTTTTCTTCTTCCATGCCTATTTGTTTTCTTAAAAAGGTATGCTATTCTATTCATCTCTGTTTTTAATATGCATAGCTACGTAGATCTGCGTGTCCACACTCGAATATAATGAGTATGTTTGTTTTAATTTTATCAGCTCGAATATATATAATGAGTATGTTTGTTTTAATTTCATATAAATTTATAATCTTGTGTTGGTCAATGTTATGTGATGATATAATCATGTATTATAATCCGTGCTTCAAAATTGTTGATTGACAAATTATAATCAAGTGATACTTTTGTACTAAATTCTTTTAACGAGGCACCGAACACAAAATTAAGTTATGGTATGTTACTACTTACTAGCGTATAATTTGTTCGCCTTATGAATTTGATTTTGTGCATGGTTGTGCACAATATATTCTTACATATTATTATGTATAACAGTGTTTCTAATGAATATAAATTTTGTACATGCAGGCGTCAGGCAAGAAAGCAGCAGCCGCAGCACCACCGCCAGCAGCGGAACCATCGAAACCATCACTGCCCGAAGAAGCTGCAGGAAGCATGGAACTTGTCATGCCTGGTGCAGAATATCCATCTCAGAATCGACGTTTAAAGAACATTCAGCTGATCAGGTACAACTTTGATGATGATCTAGATGATGGCTATTACTATGGGACAGATGATAGGCAGATGTACTACCCTGGCCATGCAGTTGTTGCACCTCCATATCACTCGGGGATGAGACATATGTCTGCTAGGTCATTGCCCCCACCTCACCCTCACTGTGATTGTTATGCACCACCTCCACAATATTCTAGTCATTTGCTACCTCCTCCACCATATGGCCACTATCCTCCTGCATTGCCACAAAGCCATTTTCCCCCGGCTCCACCACCTTGGCAGCGTTTCTCTCCAGCACCGGGGCGCCAGTTTGGTCCACATCAGCACTTTGGTCAGCCACGTCAGCACTTTGGTCAGCCACGTCAGCACTTTGGGCCGCCACGTCGACCCTCAACTGGTTATGGTTGTTATGGAGACTACTAGGAGTAGCTTGTGTGCTAGTTGGGATTTTCTATTTATTATCGTTACTATGACAGTCAAATTTCTTATTATTTCTGCATTTAGATGATATTTTTAGTTGGTTTCTTGGATCAGTTAATTCAGAGATTGAATACTACTATTTATTTTGAAAAATATATCATAACTTTTTTATCTGTTATTCGAAGACAAGCATAGTACTAATTTACCATCCATGTTGAATGTGTGCAGAAAGTTAATTATAATTTATCCTCCTCATTCAATCTAGTCTGTTTCCCGATTTCCCTGAACAGAGCATGTCCAGTGTCAACACAGCATGAATTGAAGATCATATTTTTATGTGCAACTTTAAACGTCTATTATCTATTGTCGAACTCCTCACCATTAAGTGGCGGCATGGCTTAAAATTAATGGCTTTTATGGCCCCAGTGTGACCAATGAACCAAGTGTGGAGTATCTCTGTCATTCTGAGAAGACAGTCAGATTCATCACTTGACATTTCCTCAAAAGGTATTCCTGTCCATGAAGAGAAAATGCGCTGGATGTGCACTTCTGTCACTAATAAACCCTCGGCCTCATCCCCTGCCTAGTCTGTCTTTTTCATCTCTCTCTGTATACATAACATTTTTATGTATATATATATGTCTAGTAATTTTTTCTAATTTTTAATGATATGAATATCATAATTAACAACTATAATAATTTAATTTAGTTATAAATTACTATTCGTTAAAATATTTAATTTAATTATATATATAATATTCGTATAAATTATACACAATGAACTATTAAGCTTGAAATATAAATTAAATATTGTTCATAAAATGAACAAACATCATGTAAAAGCCCTATCTGTCAAATATCGTCACCGATAGGCTGAGCATGATTCGGTTTTGAGCGGTTTGGAGGTCCAAACCAAACCAAACCGAAATTTTCGGTTTTGAAAATTTAGAAACCAAAATTATTTATTAAAAAAGAGAACTATTAATTATTAACTAATAATAATAAATAAGGATAAAAATAAAAATGGAGAATGATTTTTAAACGGATAAACAACTACAATAATGGTCAACACTTAAATATTTAAATTAACTTATAAAATATTATTTATAAAATATATGTCTTAAAGGTTCGGTTCGCTTATTTCGATCAGTTTGAAAATGAAAACCGAACCCAAACCAAAAAATTCGAGTTTTTAATTAACCAAATCAAACCATTAATAAACCAAAAATTTTAGTTTGGACGGTTTGGATCAGTCAGATTGGTTCAGTTTCGGATAATTATGCTCAGCCGTAGTCACCAACCTTCCATGTTCCATTTTCTATTAAAAAAATACGGGTAATTTGGTAATTTCACTTATCCCCGGAAAATTATAGAGGATAGACTAGTAGTTCAACTCAGTAAAGAGTTGAACATTACTGTGTAATATAATGCAAAAGAATGACACTCTTATGCATAATAGTAAACAAGAGTTGGGTTCAGTGCAGACATGATTTTGGTGGAGACATGAATACCAAATCCCGACCATTAATTTCCATCTAATCATATGGTCTTTTTTATTTATATAAGTACATATAATTCTGCATTGTTGTGCATATGATCTAAGATCTTGCTCTGTATCATATTATGTATAATCCTAAAGACATACAAACACGTTTCACATGATATCATATACTATTTCACAATTTATAAATTTATTTTTCACATCATGATTGATTATTTCCTAAATGTAATAAATATCTAACAAATCCTATATTCACGTGTATTAATTAAAATATAATTAAAATAATGCAGAACATTACAATATATACTACCAAGATATTGCAGAAGAATGTTCTGCTGATAAATGGTTATTGTACTGCTTTATACAGCAGAACAATATTTAGTTTATGATTGCAGTTTCATAGAACACAATGTTGTTTATAATTACTAATACACTGCAAAACGATGTACAATGTAACAAACTGTAGAATAATGTACATGTATATGAATCTATCATACTGGCCCAACAATAATTTATAATTTTTTTATACAATGTATATTTATATTAATTTATATATCAGCTATCATAAATTGTATTATATTATCTATTAAAAACAATAAAACTCCGCACATTGTATATATAAGCCATCAATGTTAATCTAAAATTACTTCATAAGAGTACAAATAAATCATTATATATGGCCTCCAATTAATAATTTATTCATGGTACAAAAATTAATTAAAATTTAACTATTATTCGAATTTAAAAGATATAAAATGATAAAAAAAAAAAACATGCAATATTGTCGTAAAATCAACTAAATTGTACTACTTCCGTCTCACCCAATTGTTATCCTTTCGGAGAGAAAATCCGACACACATTTTAAGATATATATAAAATATAATAATTTATTTTTAAACTTCTTTTTTAAATAAAAATTTTAGTTCCGTAACAATTGGGTGAGACGGTAACAAACAAGGAGTCGACCAACACTCAAATCAGCGGAGAATTTTAAATCGTGACTACTGAGCTCTGCCCGTAGTCACCCTGAATATCACCCAAAAATTAAAAGAAAAAGAAAGAGGCGGGAATATGGCGGCGTCGGCGAGAATATTGGGAAGCGGGCCAGTCCTTTCACGGCCGGTGACATTCGTGACCGGTAACGCCAAGAAGCTGGAAGAAGTGCGAGCTATTTTAGGCCAATCTGTTCCCTTTCAGTCTCTTAAGCTCGATCGTACTTTCTCTCTAAACCCTAATTTATCACTTGCCCTTGTTTATTACTAATATTATTGCAACTCAATTTGCGTAATATTATTACATATACACGTGTTGTTTACTTTTGAGGTGCAGTTCCTGAATTACAGGGAGAACCCGAAGATATTTCCAAGGAAAAGGCTAGATTAGCTGCCAAACAGGTACCCACCCTACTCTACTTG
Organism: Oenanthe sinensis; assembly: GCA_028671895.1. Classification (NCBI taxonomy): domain Eukaryota; kingdom Viridiplantae; phylum Streptophyta; class Magnoliopsida; order Apiales; family Apiaceae; genus Oenanthe; species Oenanthe sinensis. The sequence continues at coordinate 25,880,109 of CM053813.1, read as the reverse complement.
CCCTCGACTCTCTTTCAATTATATTTATTTTCATCTGGTTTGATTGTGACTTTGTGAGCGAGTATGAATGTATGATATATATGTACTTCTCTGATGATTTCTCAAGGTCAATGGGCCGGTCCTGGTGGAAGATACGTGCCTGTGTTTCAATTCTCTAAAAGGCCTTCCAGGTACCCCCTATTATCTTATAAATTTACTCGAAGCAGTTACATTTTATCATGAGTGTTAGAATATAATAATATAACATCTTGATAAGCCATACTCACGACGAAATTTGTAGGAAAAATTTTATAGACGGAAATATATGTGATATTCTAGATTTTAAAGAACAATATAATGGATTTATATGTATGAAATTCAAAAGTATATGAAATTTGTGAATATATTTGGGGGACCATTAAGATTTATTAGCTTGTGAGGGACCAAATACATCATATAATCAATTTATGTACAAAAAATTAAAGGAAGTTAAGCTATTGGAGGAGGTTTTGGGGGGACCATGACCACCCCATGCCCCCTCTTAAATCCGTCCCTGGCCATACTACTAACAACTTAAGTTTTTAGGAGAACCGGTACTTAACCATGACTAATTACTACTACTAACTGATTGTGGCTGAGCTTATGGAGTGTTGGGAGGAGAAATTCTGTTCAAAATAAAAAAAAACTAATAGATGAATATCTGTTGTAGGCTATTTATAATACTTGGAAAACCACCACTAGATAAAGTTTAAATTTGAATCATTAGATCTAATGGTACAATATTAGTTCTTAGGTTCCCCGTCTAAACATGGTTCTTCGGACAACAATAAACACACACACTTTTACACACACACACACACACACACTAGATATTCTTGTATTTCCCCTGCATCTTTATTAAATCTTTATTGGACAATTCATGATACAATACTGTTTGATTCTTGCAGGGCCGTACATGTAAGTTTTCCAATTTCTCCTTCTAGTCAGGGCTGTAAATTGTAAGCTTTGCGTAATGATGAACAAATTAAAAACCTAAGGTTTTTGTCGGTGATTGTCATACTTGTTAATATACAATTTCGAAAACTTGTTTGTTTCCCCCCCTTTTTTCTGTGGGTTCATGTTGATAGTGAGGCAGCCACCACATAGGTTGTTAATCTTTTGCACTTTCATGCCCTTGATGGTGGTGCTGCATACTATCAGTTTACTTGGCACCTTTTTATACCGTTAGTCTTTACTCTTTAGATGAAAGCATGTGCATTACGTATATCTTAGTGAGCTTTTTTATTAATGCAAGGGTCTGCGTACTTGCTTACTATGCCAAGATAATATTTTATGCATATTTCTTACATGGAACACATATGTTTAATCCAACTGCTCTTTGTTTCTCCTCTATAGTTTCATTGCAACTTCATTTATTGATAAGTTACGCCACTGAGAACTCTGAGTCAATTGCCAGTGATACAAAAGCAGCTACATATTTTGTGATCATTTCCAACCCTAGGTCATAGATAGTGACGGAGATGAAGGAAAAGACTTGGTCTTATGTTTTCACTATTTGGATTTATTACTCTTTAATCTAAAAGATAATTGCTTATATCTTCTCCTTGCGCCACCACTAAAATTTACTACGAGATTATGAAATGTGTCTGGTTTTATATTTCATAAACCTATTGATGTACATATAACTGTTGGACACCTGGTAATAGTTTTCGGGTTCACCATTATAAAACTTTTTTATATCCTAGAGATTATTCGAGCCTTTAGTGGCGACTGGAGATGCTATGTTTCCCATGACTTTAGTTCCAGCAGTTATTGCCAGGTTTCCTGAACATCTTCTGATGGTCAAATTGTAAACTTGTCTAGGCAGGTGCTTATAAATTCTCTTGTACTTATCACGAAGGGATCTATATCTACATTCTTACATTTCTACATATTTCTTTGCCAAAGTGAATGTCGGAACCCGACAGAGCATTGACACAACTAGTCTGTTGGGCCAGCCTATTTTTAAAATACGATTTTGTAGATTTTTATACAGTTACCAACTACCTTTCAGAGATACTTCTATTTCTTAATTAACATATAGAAAAACTATAGTTGTCATGAGAAAAAATTATAAAGTTGAGACCTTTTTTCCATATGCTAATTGATAATCTACTTATTTGATTTGGAGTCTGTGAAATAATTTTCTTGTAGATTACTGTTAAAATTTTATCATTACATAAACAATATTGTCACTAATATGTGCAATAGAGGAACCTTCATCAGCTGAAACTCAATTCAATTCTTTTTTCCATGATGGCCAAGAAATTTATTTTTTAAAAATATTTAGTAAAATTGTTATAATTTGTCGAGTGTCACTTAAAGAAGAAGGCATGTACAAAATTTGATGTGTATGTTGATATCTGCTTAACGGAGTGGTGGCTGCAGCTTCATGAGAGTGTTAATCATGTTGAAACTTCACTGGTGGCTGCGGCTTCATGAGTGTTAATCATGTTGAAGCTTCACAGTGATGCAGATATTATTTCCCTTTTAAATATTGTTGTACGTCAATACTTATTGATATCTCATCCCTAAGGAGTTAGTTGTTGGCTTAGTATGATTAAAATTCTTTGCTATTAGTTATTTTTTTGGTACTTTTTGTTCTGTGGTTAAGCGCCACTTTATCCTTGTAGATTGGAAGTATTATATTTCATGATACATATGGACATGTTTAGAGTTTACTTCGTAAAATTATTGTTGTCTAAAGGAGATAATATAATGTCAATATGCACTTGCCAAGGTTATCTCTTCTCCACACAATCACCATGGTTTTTCTTTAGCATTTTAAGCTTTTATTCCCATTTTAGGAAATGTTAAATCCAGAGGTTTTTTTATTTTATTCCCAAGCAAATAGAAGTATATTGTTGTTAGTTTTAGTCAAAGTTGCTATAAAATATAGAATTTAGCATCTCCAATTTTATTATTCAGTGTGCAGTAACAAGTAGGTACGGCTCTCGTCAAATATTGTCTATTATAATTTTATCTGGATATTCTAAAAATTTCTTGTGTGTGAACTTGTTCATTGCAGCAAGTGGTTTTTGCAGAAGATTGGTCATGAAGGTACTTATTTTTCACACTTTACTACCTTTCATTTCTAACCTTTTGTTGTTTATATCAGTGTGCACAGCTCTGGAATGCCTTTTAACAATTAACAAATGCTCTACTTCTAGGACTGAATAATTTATTATTGGCATACGAGGATAAATCAGCTTATGCATTATGTGTTTTTTCACTTGCTCTTGGACCAAACGAGGAACCACTTACTTTCCTAGGAGAGACACCGGTATGCATTTAATACATATATGTTGTTTTAGTCCTTTTGGAGATTCTTATAGTCTCCTTTCATTAGAATATCTGTAATCAGAATTTAATTATTAAGAGCCGTCAAGAAATAAATTCCTCTATATTAGAGTAACTACAAATTTGTTTACTTCCAAGTTAGAAAGGTTTACTTGCTGATTGTAGGCTAAAAAGAAACTACTATTCATATTAGAGTTCCCTTTGGACTTCCAGGAGTTCTGCCGTTATAATCACCAGTTCTTCTACCTTTTGTGGTTCCAACTTTGTTGAACTAGACTCGTCCTTCAAGTTGACATGAGTGTCTTAATGTGTATTTATACATATGATTCCTAAATACGGTTATTTTTATGTTATCATTGCTAAAGAAACTGAAGGGTGAGAAATTATTTTGGAGCCTTTTTCCTGTAATTGCTTATACATATGGGACTAATATCTTTAACATTCCAGGGTAAGATAGTTCTTCCAAGGGGACCAAATGACTTTGGTTGGGATCCAATCTTTCAGCCAGAAGGCTATGATCAGACGTAAGCAGAAACTTTTCATCTATATGCTTATCTTCACACAGTTTTATCTACTGCATGGCATTAAACAACACAGCTAATTAATATGCTCTTGTAGGTATGCTGAGATGCCCAAGGAAGAAAAGAACAAGATTTCTCATCGGTCTAGGGCTCTTGCATTGGTGAAACATCATTTTGCTGAGACTGGATACATTTTCAAGACTGAGACGTCTATCTAAGAATAATCAAAGTACTTGTGTTTACTTGGTAGTTGCGAAGTCTTCAAGGCATGATTAATGGCTGCAAACTCCCATCAAATTTATTGTACAATATCAAGATAAGCAAATGCGTTACAAAGACTGAAGAAAAGAGGGGCTGTAGGGATATGTGTCTAGTATTCAAATGTGCAGGAAAGGTGGAAACCTGCACAAGACTATAAAATTAAGTAATGGCAAAAAATTCTAATAGCTGGAGTTGCTTTCATATGTATTGCTATCGAAAAGTATGCTCCAGTTTAAATCTCTTATTGTCCTGTATGCATTACCTATTTAATTTCTTGCATCAAATTAAGATTTACTTCGCATATCCAATTGCACAACCCTCAGGGTTAGGAGGAAACACACATATTTATTGAAGTGGTATCAAGATTCAAGAAGCACTACTCAAAAAAAAAGATTCAAGGAACACATTTTAATTTATTTAAGTAAATAAATCATATCAACTTTCACCTTAAACTGATGGAAACTCTAAAATAACTCTAGAATTAAATAACTTCTCACCCTTTAATTTCTTTAGCACTGATAACATAAAAATAACGGTATTTAGGAATCATATGTATAAATACACATTAAGACACTCATGTCAACTTGAAGGACGAGTCTAGTTCAACAAAGTTGGAACCACAAAGGTAGAAGAACTGATGATTATAACGGCAGAACTCCTGGAAGTCCAAAGAGAACTCTAATATGAATAGTAGCTTCTTTTTAGCCTACAATCACCAAGTAAACCTTTCTAACTTGGAAGTAAACAAATTTGTAGTTGCTCTAATATAGAGGAATTTATTTCTTGACAGCTCTTAATAAATAAATTTTGTTTACAGATATTCTAATGAAAGGAGACTATAAGAATCTTCAAAAGGACTAAAACAACATAGAACAAATGATATTGACATGGGTAAAAAAATGCACTTACCATTAGTAAAAGGAAATTGCAGACAGGTTGAGGGAAACAAGATTTTGTTCAATTGAAGCTTTTGACAGAAAAAATGAGGAACTATTTTTCTTTTTTATTAATATATATATATATATATATATATATATATATATATAATACAATATACTGATACATTGGGGTTGATAGCATGGGTGTCCCCAGCGGCAGCCAAGGACAGCAGCTGGAGAAGTAATGGTGCCGACCAGGGAAGAAGACTTTGCTTGCATGCTTGAAACTGTGGCATAATTGCCTGAAGCTTGAGCTCCAGATGGAGTGAAATAGGCTCCATTCAGGAACAAGTCACCCTCTGACCTCCAATTCCAATTTTTCCACTGGTTACCATTAGTATTTACTCTCTGTCACCTGGCAAACAAATTCCATCAATAAAATCTAGCAATAGAAATTTTGATGATTACAATGCCACGCAAGTATCTTTAAAATTGGAACAATAACGACAAAAGGATGGAAAGGCTAGAAGATTTACCTCCATTGCAAAACAGTTGTTTGGGGCAAGAAATCGGTTGCCTTGGCTATTGATGGTGGGGCTTGCACTTCCTCCAATTGCATACATCTCCCAGTGAGTGTAGTCATTGTTGACGACATGGAAATACCCAAGTCTGCACCTGCATTTTTTTCATAATAGGTATGTCTAAGACAAGATGAACTAGATTCCAATATTGATAAAGGATTAAAGTATATTATTTTTCTGTTATGTGTTTTCAGAAAAGAAATTTATTATTTTGAAGGTTTATATATAACATTTACCTTGGCATTCTCTGATTGAGACCCTCTCCAAAATGGTTGAAGGCAATAGTCACTTGCATTCGTTTGTCCCCCCAGTAGCTATCACTGTGACCCACATCATAACCTGGTTTACAGAACAGTGTTAATTAGTTCCTAAATAAAAGAGACAGGTCCGTTTGTACAAGTACTTCAGTTATAGTTTCCAAATAAACATACCTCATTGTGATGGGTGAAGAAATTGTTAGAAACTGTAATGGCAGTTGAGCCCATGACAGCATCAACAAGGCCGTCAGCACAGTTGGATAGTGAATTGTGATCAATCCATATGTGGCTCGAACCAAAGATGGGAATGGCATCACCATCAGCAAATGGGATGGTGAGCTCCTGACCATAGCATTTCCAGTGGGTTTGCAGTCATGGATATGCAAACCATGAATAATGACATGGGAAATAAACTGGATGGTGATGCACCCTCCATTAGCAATATGAACACTGACCCCAAGACCATCAATCGTCTTAAAGCTGTTCATCATGAGCTCCTGCTTTAATGTTATCACCATATCACGCCTGAAAATAATCCAGAGAGGTTCGTCCTGGATAACAGCACGATGCAGTGTGCCAGGCCGGGGATTAACAGGGTCATCATCACCCGGATCAGTTACAACATAGAAATGACCATCACGGCCTCCAATGGCATCTCGACCAAAACCGATGCCACAACCAGCAAGGCGCTTGCGATTGAAATGCCAGTTAGGGTCACAACGCCAGCAATCATCAATGGGATTCCCAGTTGCACAGAAATATCCCAATTTCCTCCTTTCTACGCTGTTATTTATGCTCCTGCATTGAGTAAACTTCACTATGTGCTGAGTTTTTTTAAACATAATATTATTACCTTCAACATCAGTAATAAGTAAATCAAAATCAAGCAGGGAATTAAAAGATCCACTCCCTCCGTCCCAATAGATTGTTAACACTTTTTAATTATGCAATTTCACACAATGTTCAAGACATATCCGTTGATGTTCTGATGTCTGATCCATCGAGGTTGTGATCTTGATGATATTAAATTATCCATTTTCAGTTCTAATACTGTAAAGAAACTCAAACTGAAAATGATTTGTAGTGAATTGTCAAGTTCGGATTGTTGGAATTTACCTGCTCTAAAAGCTTTACATTTGATGTGCTATATATCCTCATCTTACCTAGCTAAATCGTATTTGAACTGCATGCCTTCTTTACGAACACTGTTCCTTAAGGGTTGCAACTTGCTAGATTCTATCAGTTTGCCTGCTCTAACAACTCTTTATCTGGAAAGTTGCAGTTTGCCCACAAAATCAAGTGAGTTCCCAGCTTAAACAACTCTAACACTGGATCATGTAGCAGTTCCTGAAAATACGAGGGACTTTTTTCCTGCACTTGTCAGTCTACGGAATCTCAAAGTAGGATATTTTTCATGTTACCAACCTTTATTACGAGTCTGTAATTATCTTACTTGACTAATTATCTGTTTTAAACTGTTAAGCTTTAATGATCCATCTTACAAGTTCATTCAGAAGTGAATTAACATCCACAGACCATTTAAAGGTACAAGCATGCTTATTATTATCACGATGAAACCTATCCAGTAGAAAGTGTTTGCAGTTCATGAATTTTATAAGCAGAACATGATCAGGCACTTCTTCTAGCTACTAAGATGATATTTATTTCTGCAAAATCACATAGAGCAGAAAGGAAACTCATGGTCAACTGGCTAGCCATATAGTTTAGTGCTTGTTGAAAGTTAAATTTAAATTCCAGTTCCAGTCCATATCTTTCTCATATTTGTTTTTTTTATTTCCTAGGCACTTTCTGCTGCTTTGAACTTTCTTGTCCCTTGTCCTCCATTCCATAAATTAAATTATGTCAAGGTACCACTGGCCACTGGGATGTAAAGAAGCTGGGATGCCCGATTGTGTCAAACGCTACTTAATTACTTGGTCAATCTCCACAAGCCACCATTGTCCGTTGTAACTATATTGCCTCAGGTACTTGATGAATCTTATCAATTTTTTGAAAAATTGATGTGTTGCTTAGTTGCTTCTCGATACTGTGTATGTTTTGAGAAATTAGTTAAATGAACTAATTTCTCTAATTGTTCTCTTACAAACTAAGATTTGTATTTCTTGCAGGATGAATTGATATACATACAGAAGAGTGGAAGTCATGTAATGCTGAAAAATCGATGACAATAGATAAGCAAGATGAGAACATAAAGAATTTATGGGTTTTATTATTCCATCTTGTAAGAATCGGAAACTAATAAACTCTCACTTGACATTGTAATTCAAAACCTAAAAGCAAATGTAATATAAAGTATCTAACTTTCTGTATGTCAGCAGCTTCAAAACATGGAAGTCTTTTAAACTCTCTGTGAGGACATATTGTCTGTTTGATCTTCACCACTGATTACTTTTTGTGGAGATAGAAACGCAAAGTTACATGGGGTGACTTGGTTGTCATTCTCCGTCCCAGTTATATGAACCCCAACGCAAAGTTACATGGGGTGACTTAGTTGTCATTCTCCGTCCCAGTTATATGAACTCCAACGCAAAGTTACATGGGTGACTTGTCATTCTCAGTGCCAGTTATATGAACTCGTTCATGGAATGGTTCGTGAGCTGAGAATATAACTGCCAGAATTTTCGTCCCAAGGCTCTTCTGGAAAATTTATCAATTTGTATGCTGTTTTAGTTTTTAGAGTTGATTATGTTCTTTTCTCCCTTTTGGGCGTCTACTGTATAGTACTCTGTAGTTTTTAGGCAGGGTATAAGTATAAACCATTTGCCTTCGTTCTAGTTTCTTACTTCTTACTTTTACTATTCAACTATTTAAAAAAACGAATGTGCAAACAAACGAACAATCAAAGAAGTTTGATACTTTTTTGAATTGTAAACAAATAAATGAATGTGAAAGGTTATAGTAATAGTAATAGTAGTAGGATCAAACTACCCAGAGGCTGGGGCCAAACATATTTCTTTTCTATTTTACAAGTTTTAAGTTAATGGAAAAACAGAATAGCTATCAACTGCTTATTTGCTTAATGACCTTATGACGGAGGAGATTATAATCACATCTTAGAAATGAAAAAAAGCACAAGATAGTATATAATTTAAATTTAGGACGAAAACGAAATCATGCATGAAGAATGTACGCCCAAATAACATCAAGATGTTTCCACTGATAAAGATAAAACAATAAAATTTACAATCTCTTTTCTTTTTCATACTGAAGACTTTTGGAACTCACACTATAACTTGTACTTACTAGTAAGACTCCGTAAAGCTAAAAAAAAATTACAATATATTTGTTCTTCTATAAACCCAAATGCAGAGTATATAATCAGATAACCAGAGCCTAGGGCGGTTAGATGGAGAAGGTTTTATGAGTTTCTAGATATATAAGAAAGGAGGCAGAGAGATGAACAACACTTCAAGGCCTACCCCTCAAATGAGGACTGTTTTCTTTTTCTTCAGATAAGCAGGCTGAGGTTGCACAACAATGGAAGGTCTTGTGTGGACAAATGATATTGACAGGTGTAAAAAATGTACAATTCCCCAAAAGTAAAAGGAAATTGCAGACAGACCGAGGGACAAAAAAACTACATAAGAGTGAAATGAAAGAAAAAAGGACGGACGTTTTTTTCCATAGAATGTACTGATCCATTGAGGTTGCTCCGTCGCTAGCATTGCCTTCCCCTGCGGCAGCCAAGAACACCAGCTCCAGACGTAATTGTGCCGATCATGGAAGAGGACTTTGCCCCTAAGCTTGAAGCTCTAGCATAACTGGATGAAGCTCCAGCTCCAGATGGTGTGAAATAGGCCCCATTTAGTAACAAGTCACCCTCTGACCTCCAATTCCAACCTTTCCACTGGCCAGCATCAGCATCTAATCTTTTTGTCACCTGGCACACAAATACCATCAATAAAATCCAGCAATAGTAATTCAAGCTTTTATTACAATGCCAAGTAGGCCATCTTTGTCTCGTACATCTGAAATTGGAAAAGAACATTCAAAGAATGGAGGGGCTAGAAGAATTACCTCCTTTGCAAAAGGATTGACTGGGGCAAGGTATCTGTTGCCTTGGCTGTTGATGGTGGGACCTGCACTTCCACCAATTGCATACATCTCCCAGTGAGTGTAGTCATTGTTGACGACATGGAAATACCCATGCCTGCACCTTCATTTTCAGAATAGTATGTGTCAGACATGTTGAACTAGGAATTCCCGTAACAAGAAAGGATTTCAAGTGTCTCTATTTCATGTTTGCTATGTTTTTGGAAAAGAAATTTATGAACCAGAATTATAATCTTTAAAATGCTGGAATTTTAGTTTTATAAACTAGGGATCACGGATACCAAGGAAAGCGGAAGCATGATATATATATAAAATTTACCTTGGCATTCTCTGGATAAGACCCTCTCCAAAATGGTTGAAGGCAATAGTCACTTGCATTTGCTTGTCTCTTGTGTAGCTATCACTGTGACCCAACAGCATAACCTGGTTTACAGAAAATGTTAGTTCTTAGATGAAAAGCGACAGATTAATAACACAAGTAATTTAGTTGCAGATCCTAAATAAATATACCTCATTGTGACGGGTGAAGAAATTGTTAGAAACTGTAATGGCAGTTGAGCCCATGACAGCATCAACAAGGCCGTCAGCACAGTTGGATAGTGAATTGTGATCAACCCATATGTGGCTCGAACCAAAAATGGAAATGGCATCACCGTCAGCCATTGTCCTCCAGCCGAAATGGGATGGTGAACTCCTGACCATAGCATTTCCGGTGGGTTTGCAGTCATGGATATGCAAATTATGAACGATGACATTGGTAACAAACTGGATGGTGATGCATGCTCCATTAGCAATATGGACATTGACCCCACGACCATCGATTGTCTTAAAGCTGTTCATTATGAGCTCCTGCTTTAATGTTATCACCATATCACGCTTGAAAACAATCCAGAGAGGTTCGTCCTGGATAACAGCATGACGCAGGGTGCCAGGCCGGGGGTTTACAGGGTCATCATCACCTGAATCAGTAACAACATAAAAACGACCATCACGGCCTCCAATGGCATTTCGGCCAAAACCAATGCCACAATCAGCAAGGCGTTTACGATTGCGGTGCCAGTTAGGGTCACAACGCCAGCAATCATCTATGGGATTCCCAGTTCCACAAGAGAAATATCCCAATTTCCTCCTTTCAGTGCTGTTATTTATGCTCCTGTATTGAGTAAACAATATTTCAATATGTGCTCTGAGTTCTCATAAACATTATTAAACTATATATTGCATACCTTTTAAACTAATAATAAGTGATTAATGCAAGCAGGGAATAAAAGGAACTACAGAATTGTCCAATGTCCCAATACAAAAAGAAGGTACCCTTAACATAGATAGATTGACCCTACACATATAGACATATAGATACAAATGAAGGGTAATCTAGCTGGTGTCGGTGGAAGTTATATTTTTCAATCTGCAAGAGAAAATTTGGTACTAGCTTCCTGTTTGATGGGGCCAACTTCTGCTGGCCATTCTTAATTTAAAGCACCAACTGGAAAGTGCCTTTTTTCTTCTTCTCTACAAATGCTGAGCCGTAGAGGCTGTCACTATGACAAAGATGGGATACAGAAGAAGAGCATGCACTTATATCTACTTAAATGAATATATAATATGCTATGCACCTTTGGTTCTTATAAAAAGATTAGTTCATAGTGCACCTTTTGGGACATGTACATGCTTATAAACAGGAATGAGAACCTTACAGTTGTGAATGACATATATTCACATGGAAAAGTGACCAAGACACTGTAATTAATCCAAGAATATCCAATTGCTCATGAAATCCAGAGGTGATATGTATAAAGAAGGGGCAATTTGTTTATGCAAATGCTTCCAGATAATCCTTAAGGCAAATGTTTTTACGCAATGTCATATCAAAAGCTTTAATTTTTCGTTTATTTTTCATGTGGAACATTAAAGCAAGGAGACCAATAACAATAACAAGAGGCTTCTACAACACATAGCCACCAACTAATTTTTTTTTTTATATCTCTGTCATTGTCAGATTTAATATACATAAAAGCTTATACACATGGATTGGTGGATACACAAAACTGAAAGGATAGAGAATTATGGAATTCATTGGTTAAGAAAGGAAGGTGCATGTGATGAAACTGAACAAACATGATATTGATGTTCAGAGTATAGCTAATGAGAACATGGGTCTTTCAGTACTCAGATGTTAAAGTTTAAAAAGTTAACAATACATAGGAATATTTGATGAAAAGCACAAGAAATAAAATCAGGAAAAATACCAATAATAATTATAACACTTGCCTATTAAATAAAGTCATTTTGAAGAAAATTCCAAAAGAAACTCAAAAAAATGCAACTACTAAACTTTCATTGATAAAGTGAGTTGAAAAATCCTACTGTAGTGACACCCCAAAAACTACTGTAACCACCAAACATTATTCTCAATCAATGTCATTACCAATTAATTTACCATCAGCAGATATAGTACACTGTATGTATGTATTCACAAAAACAAGATTTTGTTTCTTACATGTCAACCATGGCAGCAATCACATCTGGGTCAGCAACTGCTTGCTCATTCAGACCTTGAACATCTTTCACCCTAGAAAAATCATAAAATGGCCTAATTAATTTCACTACAAAACCTATTATTAACCATTAATACACATAGCAAAGGTGAAATTTGTTTAAAATTGGCTTCTAAAACAGAACAAACACCTTCAAAATGCTCTGTTCCTATTAAATAACTCTAAATTCATTACTATAAAAATGGGACATTCTTGTAAAATGATGGTAAACAAACTCACATGCACAGAAATGTGTGTGTGTGTGTGTGTGAAGAGGAGAAAAGAGAGAGGTGGGAGACAAATTAAAGTACAACTACCACTCATCTGCTCAGCTTCTACTCCCTGGCTAAAAGTAGAACCGTTAAAAAAAATGCTTTACTGTAGAGGTCAGAATACAATACACAAATATAATTTAATAAAAACTAGGATCTCCTACAGAATTGTGAAAGGACAATTTCACCCCTGGAAGAGAATATGTTTAGTGAAAAATGAGGTCATAAGAGTCTTTTAAGCAAGGCAATGGTGTTTTAATTGAAGTTTGGCGGTATATAAACGGATCTAAATTCTAAACACGACAACTGAGTGGACTCGGTGAGTCAGTAATAATACCTGGCCGCCATTGTTGAGTTGGTTGAGCTCTGCACCTCGTCTTTTTTACCACTCCTGTAACAAAAAAGAGGTGAATTCGAATTTAGTTACCGATGGAATTTTACAGCAGGATCACTGACAAAACGGTAAAATCAAATTCCACTTGTACAACGCAATAAAACAGTAAACACACACACACACAGAATGTGCAATTTAGAATAATTACGGTGTGCATCCGAACTTTCAATTTCAAAATTTTATAAGCTACTGAAGATAACACACACATACGCACGCACACTGTGTGTGATTACATTACATATTACTATGTTAGTGAGAGAGAGCGAGAGAGAGAGAGAGGGAGTTAGAGGGAGACAGAGAGAGAGCGGGAGAGAGATGGAGAGAGAGAGAGAGAGCGGGAGAGATAGAAACCTTTGGTGAGTAGCAGCGAATGCGGTGACGAAGAGAAAGAGGAGGAGGAGGAGCGAAGTGAAAGAGATGGATTTAACAGAAACCGCCATTGCCATTAGCTTCACCACCGTTTGTATGTATATATGAATCTGATTAAGAGACTTGAATCGTGTGTGTGTGTGTGTGTGTGCAATGTGTATATTGAAGAAGCTAGGTTTATTGTGTATGTATATATAGGCAAGAGTGCACAATAGAGCGAGCGAGATGAAATATAGAGAGGCGCGTAACGGCCTGTTTTATACGGAGTACACAAAACACAAGCGGCCCTACACTAGAAGATGCTCTAGTTAATTATGCAACTACTACTAACCAATTGGTTACATGCCTTTTACAATCTTTAATTATCCCAACTGCCAGCATTACCTTGTACAGTAGTAGTATATTTCAGTTAGATTCTTCGTACAACAATGTAAGGGACTTGTACTAATTCATATAATTTTACGAGAAATGCTAGAGTCCTAATTTTTTTTCCCAAAATCCACTTGTCTAATCTTAATTGATTGTTAAAATAATAAATGAAATGAACCCCTCGTGCATTCACATTAACACACGAATTAAGATTTTTAATTCTGTGATGTCACTATTGTCGCATCATTTTGAAATATATTTTGAAAATATTTTTTGATTCTCTAGCATTACTCTAATTTTACTTGTATATAATTATATACAAGCAGGGGATTCAAATGAATACGAATATGTCGACCCCCACTTGGCTACGTAGAGCATGTAAAATCACTCTAATCGTGCTGACAAAAAAAATCACTATAATCGTTATATCTATAATATAATATTAAAAATGTTTTTAAAAAATTAAAATATGCACTTTAATATATTTTACAATCAACTGATTTTAAATTTGAAGTTAATTTGACTCTTCCAACATTAATTAATAATTGATTGACTATGTGATAAAAATACATATATACATCCTTTCTTATAAATTTCGAACTAAATATGTAATTATGCATATATAGTTATATACATTTACTTATACAATTAAATTGCAGTGATTAAATTTTACATTTAATTTTAAATTACAACAATACAACTAATATTATAATTAAGTTCAATACTAACATTAAAAAATACCTATTAATATATTTAGAATTGGATTTTCTCTCCCAACTTTCCCTTCTCAACAATCCTCAATTTTGCATCAACACTATGAACACATATAATTTAGTTATAATTTATGCAGATAAATATATGAGATATATCTACACACATGTATTTTGCGAATATATTACTAGTGGGATGGATAGATATTGGTTAAAGACCATGCATTCGCATGTGTGCGCCATGTGGAAAGTGGCACAATTGGTAATTGGGTGCCCACCAATATCTCCATTTTCAGTTCCATTCCTCTAGATATACATAGATTTGCATCCGTTTCTTATTATAATTATTTACAAAATTTAAATATCTACACACAAATTGTTATTACTACCTCTTAAACTCTCGATTAGCTTTAACTTATATTGCAGCCTAAAAACTATTGTTAGAAATATATAGAAAATTTAAGCATTAGTACACATAAAAATATATGTTAATTTTAAAAAAAAATTATAGCTGTTAGTTCATAATATAACGTCTAACTGACTGTCATATAAAAAATAAAACCCATTTATCATATGATTCGGGAGTAGATATGACAATAACATGTGTCTCTAAATTATTTCATGACTTCAACCCTCCAACATAAATAAGGCTGCGTTTAAATTATTGTCCACAGAAAAAAGTGTTATTGAAAAAAATTATATAATTATTTAATAATATTTTTTATTTAATATACTTTGAAATAAAATATAAAAAATAATTTTAAAGAAATTTAATAATGAAATTTGTAATTATTCAATAGAAACTAAAAACTAAATTTTTTTAAAAACATAAAAAATTATGTTTTTCCTAAGAATATTTTTTAACTATTTTTTTCAGTTTAAGGTTAGTTTAGCTTATATAATAAATTGTTTATAAATTGAAAATAATATATATATATATATATATATATATTAATTATAAATTACTTATATGATAAAATAAACATACACTATGTCTAGATAAACATTCTATCCAATTTAATCAATATTTTTGTCAGAATCTAAATTTATACGAGTACATTTTTTCGCAGATTTTATTTCTCTTACCAAAATTATTGCACATTTGCATTATTGCATGCAGCTGCATAAACAATAGCCTTAGCAAATATATGTACTTTGTACATTGAACACAAAGATTATCATTGGCTCCCCGTGTGCAGTGCGTGTGCTCGTCATTCTATATTCAAATATATATATTATTTACCTTGTAATTTCTTTGTCACGTTCTTAGCATTTTTTAGTCGTGACATGTTTTTATTATTCTTCTTCATATCTAAATGGTTGATATTATGCTTCCAGGTATTATACATATATAACTTTCAATTCTGGCTTCTGCTAATTAATTAAACTTGGATCAATTAGAGTCTAATACAAAAGAGTAGCACGAATGTTTTGAAGACCAGCTATTAAGTATGAAACTAGTGCAATTAAAGCATAAGTAATTAGTAAAATATAATTATTTTTGATTCTGTCGGAATTTGAAGGTTGAAGTACTGGAACTCCAATCACAAGACATGAATTACTTGCACAACGTGGCTTGAGTTGGCAGCATGAACCACATTTTAATTTCATAACCTCAAGGTGGCTTGGTTATTAATCTTTCTTAGTCATGTACTTTTAATCTGGCGACTCATGCATATGTTTTACATTTATCTGTCTTTCTCATATCGATTATAGCATTTGCTTGTGGTACGTGGAATGTGGATTCGCTAGGGTATCATGTCAAGTTAACGGATTTTTCAAAAGTTTATATTTAATAAATTATAAAATAAAGATATAAATACAAGTATAATAATTATATATATATATATATATATCTTAATTATACATTAATAGTTTGTGTATTTTAATGGAGATTTTTTTTAAGAAATAATATTTTCATATAAGTGGTCATATTTAATTAGGTATAATATATATGGTCAATATAGTCGATAAAATGAATATTTGTGGGTCAAATAACAATAAACGCTCTTAAAAGACATGGCAAATGTGAATAGCAAGTAAAACATGATCCTGTTTTGTAGACATAACTAATTTGACTGTATACTCCATTACTTAATGTATTTACTGGTTTCCTGGTGGTTATATATAGCTAGTAAACTTTTTCCTTCTGGAGGAGACGAATTAAGTAATTTATTCGTGGTGTCTTTGAACTTTAGTCTAATGAGTTTCACAACATTTAATGATTTAATTATCTGGTTGTGATACATGCACACCCTCAATTTATAGTTGCACACTCTTCTCCCATATTTTACTAAATTGTTTTTATATTACCAAATTTACCCTCATCTCAATATTAATTTCGAAATATAATTTTTTCTAAATTAACTATTTTTTTACCTTTAGTGGTATATTTATTCTACATTTTTTTTTAATTTTAAAAATTTAGGTGCCAAGTAATATGATTCTTCATAACAAATAATACTACATTATATTCATTTTTTCATCAAGATTATAAATTGGAATTTTTTAAAATTCTAAATTTTTATAATTACATTATGATATTAACATAATGTATAAAAAAGGCGAAAACACACTTAGCAAAAAATAAGAAGCAAACACATAATTTTTCAAGAATATAGTTTTTAAAAAATATATAATTTTTACTTACAATTTTAATAATTTTTAATTTTATATAATACTATATATATAAACAGTCATACTCTAGCTATAGCAAAAATTAATCTTATAATTTGAAATTTTATATTTGTATATTTTACAAGTCTAAAAAAAATAAATTAAAAAAAATCAATATATTAAAAATATATTAATATGTGAAATTCAAATTATAATTATAAATTAATATTAGGGGCAAAGTTGACAAAACATATATAATTAAGTCAAATATGAGAAGAGGGTGTGCAAATATTACAACCCTAATTATTCTTTCTACACATAAGTTATTGAAATAAAATTTAATATATTTGGTGATGCTCTAATAATCTTATAGTTATGCATTGATTATGATATGATAACTCGATCAGGATGTTGATTTGATTAATAATTGTCAAAAATTAGAAATGTATAATTTATGTGATATGATATTTCACTAATTAAAAAATTATCTCTATATATATATATTATATGTAATTTGTTTTATTTTCAAAATTTTTTAAACTATTTATTATATATTATAATAAAATGTCTAGATAATAGTTAGAATTAGAACAAAAAGATAAAAACCATCATTTTGGGAAAACCCCACTTCCCAAGCACAAATATTATGACAAAAACTTTGGGGTTACTTAAAATAAATAATAAAAATTATATGTATATATAGTTTTTTGAAAATAAATATTTGTAATAGAAATTTAAGATTAGATATAATTTTTTTAAGAAAGTAAATATTAATTTAAAAAAAATTATGGCCGTATATGAAAGTTAGATGTTTGGGGGGCAAATTAGAGGCAGGGTTTGAGCACAATCCCCTAATTTTGAAAAAGTTAGTTTTATGAGTTTTTTTTAATTAGATGATTGTCATGTGCTTAGTTAAAATACAAAGTATATCTGACAAAAAAAACTAGTTACCAAACAATTATTTAAAATAGCTAATCTAATCAATTAATCAAAATATTTATTCAAATCAGTTAGTCAAAACAGCTAATTCAATTTTAACTAACAACTAACTACTAACTAATCATACTTATTTTGAAAAATAAATAACTTGTTTATGAAAATAAGCAACAAACGGGCCCATAGACAACTCAGCTGAGCTGGATGTGCATGACCTTATACTCTTAGTCTCCTTCCTACCAGGTCTACAACTGACTTAGAGAAGAAAAGTAGTAGAGTACACTATTTGATAAGAGTAACTAAAAATTCCGGAGAAAACAAATAGAGGAGGGAATTAATTAAAACGGATGCACCACCCAATTAGCTCTCATCTCTATTTAAACTCCCTGTGATGTGTAACAATACTGGAGATTTAATGCAAATTCCAAACCTAGCTAATTGCAGCGCAAGCACTGAATGTTCGTTGTGTTGTATGCGTTTGCGCTTGCACAAAAAGTGAATTGAAAAACATATTGTAATCCGTGCATTGCTTTTTTTTTTTCCCCTTATATTTGGTTGGGATGAATTAACTCTGAATGAATGTAATGAAATTTGAATTATAATATACATAAATGTTTAAAAAACTTATTTCTACCTCCATTTCATTCTTAACAATATAAACTATAAGTTAAACTCTCAATTTATAAAGGAATACTCAATTCTCCAATATATTTATTTTCTTCACATTTCTTATTATAACAAATTTGTACTCTATTATTTTTTTCCAAATATTTTCTTAAATTTCCATTACTTTCCTTTAAATTTCACTCATTCCATTCTATTCAATTTTTTATCCCCAACCAAACACAATATTAGAGTAAAGATCATACGTTTGCATTTAAAAAGAGAGAATACACGAAAATCAAAATAATAAGTATACAATAATTTAACTCCAATAATTATATGTTGTTTTCTATACGCATCGTTCCACGTAATTCTATACATAAAAAGAAGTTAAGGTAAAGAGTGGAGGTTATAAATTAGTACCAAAATAATTTCTATGTTATTATTAATATAATAATATAATAGATTTTGATTGATTATATCTATGTGGATGCAATATTTATTTTATTTAATTATATAATAATTAATTATAATCCGATGTGAAGTATATATATTTTATTATGTACAAGTGTACAACAAATGAGATTATAATAATACTTTCATCTCTACACGGGGTTTCTTCCTCTCGTCCGAATCTGCAACCTTCATTAGCAGATTCTTTTTATGTAGTTTACCTGATCAAATTAGAAGTTAGTGTTCAACATAATGTGAATGTAAGTGTCTAACCGGTTAAAAAAATGCAAGCACTATGTCATAAATGGCGTGCTGTAATATAAAAAAATGTTATCTTAGACTCATTTTTTAGTTATCATAGGCCGAAAATGGGTTAAGATGACATTTTTTCTGTATTAGACTCTCAGCCGTTATCTTTGGGGTCAAAGATAACATGATGATCGGCTTATAGTAACATGGATAATCTTGTTATAATAGTAACACATATGTAAGCGTATGTAAGCGTAAAGTAATATCATGTTTATGTTATAATAGATGTTGGGACCCAAATTGAGTGGGGCCCACAGGTGGGGCCCACCAGATTAAATTATTCGTGGGTCCCACAATGGTGGGATCTACCAAAATTATTGCATTTTCCATCAAAATAAAATCAACCACAATGCAAATTCAATTTTCATACACCAATAACATAATCAAAATACATCATCTAGTGATAAACCAACTACAAATAATAACATCGACCCACACTAATAAAATGATAAATTAAGATGTACTAGTACTAGATAATATCATGGTCATTTTTAACCAACTACATCGCAATGTAACATCCAAATTTACATTATTATAATGAGGAACTGCAGAAAATAACTGATAAATTTTGTCCATTTTCTCTTCCCAGTCCTTCGGCAACCTACACAATGTAAAATGAATAAGAATACTGAAAAACCTTAATGCGAAGTAGAGTGTAAAAATGTTACTTTGAGTACACCTAAGTTAAATTTTTTAGTTGCGTTGATTAGTGTTTAGGTATCCATGCTTTCACGCTTGTATAAATTCCTAACCAACTAGCTATGGTGGGGATTAATCTATTAACACAGTAACTCAAAATCCACCGACAAAAGTCTGTACAATAATGTCCTGCAAAACTTGAACATATAAACAACTACAATAATATTAGTTACTAGAAATGTAAAATTCCCAGTAAACAAAATATCAAACTAGGAATTCCAACTAGCATAATTGTTGAGATATGACTAGAGTGACAATTCCTTTATAGATCCTAAATAATTAAAACCAGTGAAGTGAAGAACTAACCTTCACCCATCTTGTTCAGTATCATATCCTAGAAAAGAGAAAAGGAATGGTATGTCATCAAAATTACAAATATAGAAACTTCAATTGATATAAAGAAAAGAAAACATGTTTTATGTACATATAAGAACAACCTAACATATATACATCCCTCATAAATTTATATAGATCAAATAAAATTAGGATACATGTGAGAAAGTTTAACAATAGGTTAGAAAGTACATATGAGAAGCAGCTACTAATGCGGATATGCCTGAATACATTTCCAGGTCCATAACTAAAAATACAATAGTTTTATAGTCTGCACACACCAGTTGTCATAGCTAAAAATTTTATGTGACATCGTAAATTATTAAACATTGAGAAGTTAAACCAATTGTATAATTCATAATAAAATAAATTGGAACAATATTAGATTAGATCAAAGTCACAAACAAACCAGGAATATCAATGCTTAAAATCTTAAACATACGTCTATAGGTAAAATGAGTTAGTTATATTATAGGGAGGATAAAATGAGATTATAACTGTGATTAGTGAACCCAAAGCGAGATGATGACAATGTCGCTTATAAAGTACATAAAATATAATATGAAACATAGACTAAAATATAAAATGAAATATAGACTAACGCACACAGAGGAAACAACTGCTCGGCCACATTGATCATGATAAGTGGTAACCATTCATAATTTACACAAGTCTGGGGTACCTAAATCTATAGCACCTAATTACTAAAATCTATCACTAAACTAGCACCTTTATAAGTACATTACAAAGAAATCGGAGTACCATATTACTTTAGTCCACGACAAAGTATCATCAAACTACCTAAATATTTCACATGTTTTATATTATTTATATTTATATTTTTAAATTTAAAAATAGTATAAATTTTATTAAAATTACATATTGCAATAAACTTATTTTATTAGTTAATCTTACTAATCCATATTTATTACAAATTTAAATTTTCTTCCATAAATATTTTAGAAATTTCAATTAAAAATTATTATTTTTCATAAAATATTTTACAATCTACACATTATAAATTTTAAAAGATATTTTAATATTTATAGAATCTTAATAATTCATTTATTTAGTGTACTCTTAATTTTTAAAAATGTCATCATTTATTTATTAAAATTAATTAATTTTAATGTTAAATAAATATTTAATTCTTAATTTTGAGTAGAAATTAATTTTTATTTATTTATAGTCTATGATAACACAATCTCATGTGTCAGTGATGTGTAACACATTTTTACCTAGAGTTCATAATTACAGTGACACCAAAACCACAATGTTGCGATATGACAATATTTTCATAGCTATTGACACCATCAATTTCATTGCAATAGGTTATCTATAGCGTAGTGAAGTATTAGCTAATTATTGGCTACCACTTGGTAATTGGTTTAGAGCCTATGTTAGGTGATCTTATAAGGATAATTATAATTAATTAACTACTTTTAATAACATACGTTTAGTTAAAATAAGGTTCCAAGAATCAAGATTCTATAGATTCTCTCTCCCAACCAATTGTACCATGATTGAATGGATAAATCTTTTCCTTGACTCTACATAATTCATTTTCTATTCAGTTCTTGCATTGTATCCGGTTTTAAAAATTTTATAAAGATAATTTTATGCTTCTGTAACAATTATTATTATAATTTTAATAAATTATACATTTTATAAGAAAAACACATGTCCATCTAAATCCATTCCTAACAATACTATTATATCGGAGATAAATATCATATTGAAACTGATTGACTATGCTATTTTAAATTATTCATGCAAAGCACTTCAAAATAGAAGCAAAATAAAAGATATCATTGACCAATATTATAGTTACACTATAAATTTAAAATATATATTCATGCACGTATATATTCATGTAGACATGCATGTCCAATTATCAATGCTAATTAGTAGAGTTGCGGATAATTTTAAGACGTGCATACGACATGTTAACCATATACTGAAAAATCCTAATGTACACGCACACTCAATAATAATATACAATTACACGCGCATACGTATGCGCCTACAAATCAAAATTTGTCAAGTGTTATACCACATCATTTAGAAAATCTTTTGAGATCCCTAACACTACTTTTTTATTAATTACTTTCACAATCAAATATGTGTCATTCGCGAAATTTTTTGAAAAGGTTTTTTCAAAACTCTTTAAAAATTTCAAATTTATTTGGTTCCCTACCATTACTCATTATAGAATAAATTTAATTAGCATAAGATATGTTTACTGTTTGGTGAGGAACTTCAAAAGAATTTACATAGACCATATATAGTTGATTAATTTGAAAGACAATTAAGTTGAGGTCCATGGGTCTATTAACTTGTAGAGTCCCTCTGAAATAACTTGGAGGATCATACTCTCTTACAAATATTATGCTAGAGGAGCCCATTTTATCATGCAAGGGGAATATGTTGCCTATATATACTACTACTACTGGCAACTCATGAGTCATAAACTGCTTCGCTTATTCATCTGATGTTGCCTACAGATAACTGAAAGCATGCTCTTGAAAAAGATTATAAGTTGAAAGTCTTGTTGGTTTGCGTTTATTTTCACATAGACGTTTCACTTGCAGGTGCTCGATCTTCTTCGTCACATTATCAGGAATTCGAATGCATTAAGCAATTAAACACGTTCAACATTTTTTCTGACGCTACAGTTTCACGCTTCAACGACGTTAAAGATTTTCGTGAGACAATAAGATGAGTTTGCGTATTTACTTTTTATTAACAACATATTGACAATATTTTATGAAACCGATAATATGTCTTTCATAGCATACCACTATAATTAAATTTTTGATTAACAATTAAAAATAATTCTTTTATAATTTTTAAAAATTAAAAAATACATTTTAAAGTAGATTATATATATATATATATATTATTTAACAACATAAAATTTTATTTTTTTTCAATTATATATTATATTTAAATTGCAGTCAAAGATAAGTTAGTTTGACCGCACTGAAAACAAAGTGGACAACTAAAAAGAGACGGATGAAGTAATTTTTTTTGTGAAAATAATAAAATGAATTTACGTGATTGTAATCCTATTTGTTTTTTACTAAAAATATATTTACTATATTATATGAAACCGACAATATATATTTCTTAACACACCATTATAAATTTATACTCCATCCGTCCCAACATGCATGTCACTTTTACAAAAAATAAATGTCCCACATTACTTGTCCACTATCTCTTTTCAATACAATTTTATAGGTAAATTTCTAAAATAACCCTTTGATTAAATTATGGTAATTAATGCAATATAGTTATCATTCAAAATTATGCATTGAAACTATCTCAATGTAAATAATATGGATATAAATGAAAAATAATTTTTTTGTTAGAATTTCTTATTATGCCTAATTTTTTCAAAAATGACATGTAAAATGAGTGAGACGGAGTAATTAACTTGCTTTTTTACTTCTTCAACTCTCATGCATTAAAATGATTGTCCGAAATTCTTTCCCGTTATGTAAATTAGACTATAGTTGCTAATCGGATTCTTCCCTTGATGAAAATTAATTTGGTAGTTGCTAATAATCTATAAATTCCGAGCGATCGAATATATCTTTATCAACTCAATTACTATTACATTATATATAATACTAAACAAAATTAGGCATTAGTGACGTGGCAGAATAGAAAATTTTAATGCTAGGGAACCAAACAAAATTCCCAAAATATTTTCCCAAAATGATGTGGCAGTAGTGACGTGGCAGAATAGAAAATTTTAATTCTTGTATTAATTTGAATGCACAAGGGGTCCATCCCATTTATTGTTTTGATAACCAATTAAAATTATACAAGTGTTTTTTGGGAATGTTTTTGGGAAATAATTTTGGGACTCTAGCATTTTTCTTATATATAATACTAAAACTGGTTTTCATGTGCAATATTTTATACAGTATTTTGAGCAATGAAAAGCCTAACTTCAAAACTTATCCAGTTCGATACAGATAAGTTACATAATTGATTAATTTGAAAGATAAGTTTAGGTTCATGGCTCTTGTAGGCTTGTAGAGTCCCCATGAAATAACTTTGAGGATCATATTCTTTCACATTTGATTGTAGAGGAGCCCATTTTATCATGTAAAGGGCATATGTTGTCTAATGGAGTACTATCTAGTCTGGGTGTGGAGTTTTCGAGGAAATTGAGGTTGTTTTATGAGCCTTCCATACCATACTAAAAAATAACTCTGCAATCCCCTATATAAACATGCAAATCTTCAAAAGAATTTTTCAAGTAAACATACGTCCTAATAAATTTCATCAAATGTAAAATTATTAATTCCTCAAATAAAAAAATACATTATTTCACTTGTTTTTCGTACCAGCATGTGTACCATACTACCATTTAATCTACAGAAACTGAATCTCAAGATTCCACATTATTTGTGTGTGTGCATGTGTATAAGCAGTCTATATATGTTCCCCACTCATCAACTTTGAAACAAACAGAGACACAACAACAGAGTAACCCACAATTATGCAAATTCAAGAAGAAGATAACAGCACCTATCTCACCACCATCACCCACCAAGAACCCACCATTGATCACCAAGAAATCTCTGGAAACACAAGTGGGTCCACAAAGAGAAAGCTACTCTTCTCATCACCATCCCCTGTTTCCAAGAAACCAAACTTATCACCATCCCCTGTTTCTTCCAGTGGCCATTCTCTCCAGGGTTTCAAGAAAATCCAACTTCCACCCACCATTCTCTGTCGCACAATCTCCGAACCCATTGATCCACATTGCGGATTCTCGAACCCTCGGTCCCCGGAAATTCTTCCAAGAACCCTCTCTGACCCTTCTTTGGTTGAGGGAAAATCTCCAGAAAGTGACCGGAAAATTGTGCCTGTGGGGAATGTGGTGGAAACCACTCCCAGTTCTCTGCCTCCTCGCGGGCCTGTGCTTAGCCGAAAAATGTCTGATGCTATGAGTTCAGGGAAGATTGGTTCTGAGACAAAAGAGAGCCCTAGTTCATTGGTTAGTTAATCACATTATGTTCTTTGTGTATTTATACTATGTGTGTGCCATTCTTTATTTTATGGATGTTTGTAGAGATAATTATATATGTGGTTTTGCAGGAATTGAAGAAGATCAAGAAGGGCTTAAGACAGATGAGTCAATGGTTTAGTGAAGCTCTTGAAATGGAAGATGGTAAAAAAGAACAACAACACAAACGCTGTGGATGTACACATAAAACTGAAATTCCCAAGGTCTCATTTTCTTTATTTCTTGAATTAAATAATATTTCTGTTGTGTTTTTTTATGTGATAAATTGTATTGTTTATTGTTCTTTGATTTTTATGTTTATAAAAGCTTGGTTAATCTTGAATTATTCATAATCTTATATACTTGCTATGATTATGTTGGGGAATATTTGATATATGTTTGTGATTATTCTTGAAATTGCATAATGATTTTTTGATTCTCATGTTATGAAATGCAGGGAAAAGAGTGCTCTGAAGGTGAGAATGAAATTGATGAAGCAGTGAGTGTGGCTAAAACTGGGGAATGCCTGAATATTAAGTTCAAGTGTCCCTGTAGCAAAGCTTATCATATTCTTCTTTCTGGAAACTACTGCTACTATAAGCTCATTTGATCATACAAACTACATTAAGAAAAGGGGACAATCAACACTCAAGTAGTTGATCAGTCTTTGCTCTGATTTCTGTTCTCAAATTTCGGTGTTCAGTTCATCGGGTGTGTCTATTACTAGTAGGAAGTTCTGTTAAGAAGATGTATAAGTACCTTGCTTTTACAGTGATTAGGGTTACATTCGTTGTTTACAAGTTACAACCACTTAGTTTCCTCGAAGAATGTTAATGGATCATCTAACAAGATTTCTTGTAATACATTAGCTTTTATATGATAGATACATGATATGATATAATAAATAGAGGATCTTTACTTTGTTTAAAAGCACTCTTGCAGCATCGTTTCAACTAAAAATGGTACCAAATCTCTGTTCTTCCCAAAGAATGCAACTAAACAACTCAATTGTGAGATTTCTTTTCTGAAGATTCCTTGTTTTTAGTGAACAATTTTCTCTTAATACTTCCATTAAATGATCATCTATTCTCTTTCAGAAAAGTTTATCATCAAACAAATTATTGGAGGTTCTTCGAAATATAAATTCCAGCAACACAACCTAAATTTTATAGATAATTTTCCCAGTCAAATAGTATGAAACCCTATGCAGTATGCCACATATGACATGATACAGGTTCATACTTCTTTGATTGGTTTTAATATGTTTCGACAAGTTCAGCCACTTCAGTAAATAAGAAAGAATAACATTACTTCAACAAACAGAATCATGTCCACCACTCAATGCAATAAGTAATATGATCCCTTTGTACTGGGAAATGCTCAAGGGAATGGTGTGTAAATATATTATCAACGATCAATACATAAGGAGTTCAGGGTTTCTCCAACCGTCAAGTACGAAATGAAATAATTTAGTACAAGAGAGCAAACATCTCATATAGGTTACAAAATTTTGACCAACAGTGAAGTACGAAATGAAATAATTTAGTACAATAGAGCAAACACCTCAATAAATGGGATGCAAAATTTTGAAGATGAAATCCAATGAAAAATTCGTAAAAAAACTGATCTAATATCAATCACCACCAACAACAAGATACTTGGTTTATGACTGGCACCAACAGCATAATTTGTGGTGAATATGAACCTGTAAGAACACTCATAAGCGTGTTGGGAACTGGTTCCAATTTTCTCTCACAAATCTTCCATGCACTAAAGCCATTAAATATAGCATTTCTCTTCATACCTGAAAAATATGATTATCCATCATAAAACCTTTCAATTTTCAGCGTGTATGTGTAGTCTCCAACTGTGTCAGTCTAACCTGATACGAAACAGTACACATTCATTCAGTCCTCCATTGGTACCTCCGGAATATCAAACCTGTCTTCCTCGATTGTTTTGTTAATTACATAAGCAGGAGAAGGTAGGGGTCAGTTAAGGAAACAGGACATCTGCGGAAGCTGGGCATCCACATAAAAGGTATTTCTAACCAAGAACGAAAAACTTGAGAAACAGGCATAGCTCCACATTTTAACTGTCCAGTTAATTGGTTCTATAAGCAGTGTACATGAAGAAATTTTTTATAAAACATATATAATTAATGAAAATTAGAGCTCTTTGAGTTATGACGTACCCATATAGCTGAAACAATTTGTACTTTGACTATACATCTACATATTTATGAACTTGATGAATAGTTGATTATAGATTTAAGTTTTTTATAACATAAACATGCAAATAATTTAGAATTCAAAACCAAAGACATTAAACTTCCACTGAAAGAAAAGGATATATATTGACATTAGGTCATCTTCCTTATCCCCCCGATTCCGACTGTTCCTCAGCTCTCTACATATTTCAGGGGTGACCTGCATTTGTACAAACATAATTAATTGCAACATTATGGAAGAAGAAATCAATACAATGTCAGGACCAGTGCTATTATAAGTAACAGTAGTACAAGTATAAGAGTTGTAGTATCATAATAAGGTCACATAAATAATTTCAGAGTCACTTAGTGTACTGGAGAATATAGATAGTTGTTATGGCCTATGGGTGTAATTTGAGATTACGTTGAAATATATCAGAAAATGGAACTTGTTCCACAAGTTTCTCTCTGTCTAGATATCTTCTCCTACGAGCTAAATTCTACTTCTGATCTTCTCATTCTCTGCTAATTCTCAATATATTCTATCTCTACTCTACTCTATCTCTTTGATTATCTAATTTCAATTGCATTTTTTTATCATAAAAACATTCAAATATTAAACTTAAAAACATATAGTTCCTAACAAATTGGTATCAGAGCTCAAACATTCGATCAGCTACTGCTTCAATCTTGCCGTGGTAGTCAAAACGAGTCGATCGAAGCTACACCTATCGAAATCGCAGCATATTCAACCTCAACTGATTTAGATGCTATGAAAGTGTATGTGCAAGTGTGCATGCTATAGAAGGAGCTCCAAGCAATAGGACCATTACTCTGACTGGCAGGAAAGGAAATAAAGAATTCTCAATATTGGTGGATGGCGGAAGCACCGACAGTTTCTTAGATGAGACTACAGCTTCCAGACTTAAGTGTCAGCTGGTGCAATCTACCCCCATGAAGGTATTAGTAGCTAATGGTAATCATCTTGTTAGTAAGTATGAGTGTTCAAACTTCTCTTGGGAAGTGAGCAGACTTTCCATATCCATGCACGAGTCAGGACATTGCCAATGGGAGGTTATGATTTGGTATTCGGAGTAGACTGGTTGGGGTCCTTAGGTCCATTAACTTTTGATTTTCAAAAGCTACAGATGCAATTTAATCATTAATGATAAAGGGAGAATGGTGACACTCTAGGGAAAACCCCAACCTATCAAACCTAACCTACTACAGATGGATGATATGGAATTTTTAAGGAGTTGTCAAAGACGGGAGAATAGTTTTCTATATCTGGTCAATTTGGCTTCAATGGAAACTGGAGCTATTCATTCACATCAGGCAGCAGTTCTTAAGAAATCTCGGGGCAGACTCCATTACAGCAATTACAGGAAAAATATAAAGTAACATTTTAGACACCGACTGGGCTGCCTCCTGAAAGAGGAATAGCACATGGCATAGAACTGAAGGAGGGATCTCAACCATTTTCCATTAGACATTACCGAAATTCCTATGATAAAAAAAAGAGATAGAAAAACCGATTGCATTGATGCCTGAATCTGGTATAATAAGGCCTAGTACCTCACCATTTGCTACTCCTGTTCTCCTAGCGAAGAAGAAAGATGGAACATAGAGGTTTTGCATTGATTATAGGAAGTTGAATTCTTTGACTATTATGAATAAATTTGATATTCCTTTAATCCAGGAATTATTGGATGAACTCCATTAGGGCAGTATTCTACTTGAAACTGGACTTCAGAGCTGGGTATTGAAAAAACTGCATTTCATACTCACATGGGCCATTATGGTTTACTGTCATGCCATTTGGGCTCACTAATGCCCCCAGCGACTTTTTAAAGGCCCTGTTTGGCAACCCATTTTTTCCGGAAATCTTTTCCTCGAGTAAAAGATTCGATATTTCCGGAAAAAAGTAGGTATGTATGTACTTTTTCTGAAACTAAGTAACTTATTTTTTATTTTGAAGATAATATTTGATTTTAAAATTCTAAAATAAATATTTATCTTTAAAAAAATATGAAAATATGTAAAAAATAAAAATAAAATAAGGTACTTATTTTAAGTTTAAGGAACCCCAAACGGCCACAAAGTCTGATGAACCAGGTATTTGGTCCTTTCTCAAGAAAGTACACTCTAGTCTTCTTTGATGACATTTTAGTCTATTCAAAAAATGAAGAGGATCACTTGTATCATCTGGAAGAGGTTTTCAAACTCATGCAGCAACATCAGTTGTACGCCAAAAAGTCCATGTATGAGTCTTTAAAGAGTCAAGTAGCTTACTTAGGACATGTTATTAGAAGGGATGGAGTACAGGTGGATACTAACAAGGTAGCAGATATGATGGAGAACGAGAATACAGAATTAATATATATGCTATTAATTAGATTATGTGTGTTTAGTGTAGAGATAAATAGT
The DNA here is from genome assembly GCA_028671895.1 of Oenanthe sinensis. NCBI lineage: Eukaryota > Viridiplantae > Streptophyta > Magnoliopsida > Apiales > Apiaceae > Oenanthe > Oenanthe sinensis. Next base: position 25,849,957 of record CM053813.1, on the reverse strand, counting down.
ATATTTATCTATATGTTTTATATGTGGGGCTTTTACTTTATTAAATAAGTAGTTTATTTATAATAAGCCCAATTGTTAATGAGTCATAGTCCATTAGGTTATTTGATTAGGGTTTCTATTCTCTTTTAGTTTATTAAATAAGTAGTTTATTTATAATAAGCCCAATTGTTAACGGGCTATAGTCCATTAGGTTATTTGATTAGGGTTTCTATTCTCTATATAAGTATTGTAATCCCCACATATTAAATCAGACTTGATTATTGAGAATATCTTTGAAATATTGAATTGGGTCTCTTTTATGGGTCGCGATCCATAGCTTTTCTCCCTTCTGCGGTTGGGAAACCCTTGGGGTAGTGGATATTCTGCGGTTCATTCACCCAAGTTATATCTATTATCGTATCGTATCTATATTTCACAAGTTGTCCTGCATCAAGATATGGTAGCCTGACCTGTACCTCAGAATCTTAAGGCCTTAAGAGGTTTTCTAGGGTTGTGTGGGTATCATAAAAAATTTGTGAAAGGTTATGGTGTCATTACCAAACCTTTAACAAACTTGCTTCAGAAAGACGATTTCCACTGGAATGAGGAAGCCAGTAAAGAAATTCAAGCTTTGAAAACAGCCATGGCCCCTACACTTATCCTGACATTTCCAGAGTATACCAAAGAGTTTACAGTGGAAACAGATGCTTCTAACACAGGAATTGGAGCTTCTCTCACCCAGGATTCCAGGAAGGGAAATCTTTGGCTTATTTCGGTAAAGCACTTGGAGTAAAAGGGGCAGGCCATGTCTACGCATGACAAAGAGATTATGGCTCTGGTAACTACAGTAAAAAAATTGTCCTCCTAACTTATGGATAAGTGTAACACCTTTTAGTTTAAAGATTTTGGTTTGGCACACTAAGGCACAAATCAAAGTCAAGCGACGCTGAGCTGGGCAGCGGCGCCCGCATTGGAGCGATTGGCGTAGGCGGCGCCATGGGGCGACACATTGGCGACAACTGGGGCGCCATGGATTTCTAAGAAATTGAGCTGGCTTGTGGGCTAATTTTATGTGGGCAAAGCACTTAAATGGGAGCTGAAGCTGAAGTCCAAGTTGGCTAAGTCAAGGCATGAGCTGGGCACATGTTTTGTGGGATAAAAGGAGAATTTGACAAGTGTCATGCATGGGAAGGCACCAAATTCGGGAGTAATTAAAATGATATATATAGGCTTATATATATATATATATAAATGACAGGCTTTGGATGTTGCAAATAACTGCTTAACAGTTGGGAAAATCATGGGGAGCAGTTGGAGCATGGGTCTGGGCAGTTTTTGGAACTGCCATGCAGTTATGGAAACTGTCCACCAGTTGGAAATTCGAAATGCATGTATAAATAGGCTAATTTATATATATAATTCAGATAGGAAAACAAGTAATAGAATTCTGGACTTGTAATATTTATGCTAGGCAGTTAGGCAAAGGCTGAAAGCATAATTCTGGGTTGTAATCCTTTATATTTATGGTAATATAAAGTTGGGCTGTGGAGCTCGTAAATTCTGTGTGTTTTACATTTGCTTGGTAATTAAACACACTTGCACACACGAAAAACTTGGTGTTGCACTCTTGGTTCTTTGTAATTCTGCTGCAAAGTTAATATAGGTTGCTGGGCGACAACATCTTGGAAGGCTAACTGGTTTTGACAAGGCGCATAGTTGGGCGACAAGCATCAAGACTAGGTCGTGCAGGTTTCAGTTTGGTGTTGAAAAATTGACCCTGTGACAACTGGTATCAGAGCTTTGTTGCTCTTTGTGGCTTGATTTCGTTGGTTAAAGTCATCAAAACTTCATGGAGAATCCACTGGACAGTGACGCCTATGGTGATGTTGCTCGGTTTGAAGAAGTTATGTGTCGATCGTTGGATTCTAACTTGTTGCCGTTGGTTAAGAAATGCCATGAAGGAGGACCTTGATGAGATGAAGAAACCATGGAAAATCATATGGATGTTGTTGAAGGCAGATTTAATGAATTGTCTTTGCAGGTTGCCTCTCTTGCCGATCGTTGGTTGGAGGGATCGCAGGAACTCAGATATGAAATGATGTTCCTTAGGTGGGATGTTGCTAAAATCTCGTTGGGTGATGGTCATCCAAAATTTGATGTTAATGTTTTTGTCCCAAGCACATCTGTTGTGAATCGTGGGAAGAAAGTGGTGCATGGTGCACAAAGTGCTCGAACTGAAATCAAGAACGTTGGACAATTGAGGGCTTCAAAAACAAAGTTGTGTTTCATATGTGAAGGGCCTCATTTTGCAAGTGTCTGTCCCCATAAAGAAATGGTCCGTTCTTTGGTTAATATGGGTACTGAAGTTGGGAGTGAAAGGGAAGAAGCTTCTAAAACTACTGTTGGTCATGATGGTGCTATGTTGTTTGGCGTTGCTCAATCAAGTGCTAAAGTGATTGTGTGCTACATCTGTGGAGGACCACACTTTATGAATAAGTGCCCAAAGGCTGGGAAGCAGGCTTCTTCATGGGCTGATCTTTGTGAGGAGGATTAGGTGTATGCCCACGATGGGCGCACCAACATTCAGCGATATGGCTGGATGGATAGGCTGGGATGTGACAGTCTAGAACTTTGTATGTTCAAATAATGTGCTGATGGATGCACACGGGTTGGGATGTTGACAACCTTGGCTTATGATGGCTTAAATGATGGAACTCATGCAAAAGAATTCAAAAGAGGGCCTGAGTTCTTGTCTCCAAGGGCTGGGGACATCGCTGGGACTTAGGATAACAAGCATTGGGTGTGTAGGCGACTGGGCGTCTACACATAGTCATCAAGCATGGCGCAAGGTGACTTTTCTTTGGAAGGATAAAAACTGGTATTGGGTTGATTTTGGTCAGCTTATGGTAGTTGGCTTAAGGCAGTGGTGCCTAGATGCATATGGTTGCAGCCTTGGTTTAATAAGGCATTGGGTTTTGATATTGCGTTTTGCTACTTGGAGGGAGGCTTTCTCAAATGGGTCAGCAATTTGATGAGGACATCAAACTCTAAGTGGGGGAGGTTTTGTAACACCTTTTGGTTTAAAGATTTTGGTTTGGCACAATAAGGCACAAACCAAAGTCAAGCAACGCTGAGCTGGGCAGCGGCGCGCGCATTGGTGCAATTGGTGTAGGCGCCGCCATGGGGCGACACATTGGCGACAACTGGGGCGCCATGGATTTCTAAGAAATTGAGGTGGCTTGTGGGCTAATTTTATGTGGGCAAAGCACTTAGATGGGAGCTGAAGCTGAAGTCCAAGTTGGCTAAGTCAAGGCATGAGTTGGGCACATGTTTTGTGGGATAAAAGGAGAATTTGACAAGTGTCATGCATGGGAAAGCACCAAATTCGGGAGTAATTAAAATGATATATGTATATATATATGCTTATATATATATAAATGACAGGCTTTGGATGTTGCAAATAACTGCTTAACAGTTGGGAAAATCATGGGGAGCAGTTGGAGCATGGGCCTGGGCAGTTTTTGGAACTGCCATGCAGTTATGGAAACTGCCCTGCAGTTATGGAAACTGTCCACCAGTTTAAAATTCGAAATGTATAAATAGGCTAATTTATATATGTAATTCAGATAGGAAAACAAGTAATAGAATTATGCACTTGTAATATTTATGCTAGACAGTTAGGCAAAGGCTGAAAGCATAATTCTGGGTTGTAATCCTTTATATTTATGGTAATATAAAGTTGGGCTGTGGAGCTCGTAAATTCTGTGTGTTTTACATTTGCTTTGTAATTAAACACACTTGCACACACAAAAAACTTGGTGTTGCACTCTTGGTTCTTTGTAATTCCGCTGCAAAGTTAATATAGGTTGATGGGCGACAACCTCTTGGAAGGCTAACTGGTTTTGACAAGGCGCACAGTTGGGCGACAAGCATCAAAACTAGGCCGCGCAGGTTTCAGTTTGGTGTTGAAAAATTGACCATGTGACAATAAGCACTTCTTTGTCAAGACTGATCACTTGGCACTAAAGCTCTTAACTAAGCAGACTGTAACCAACCTGCTTCAACAAAAGTTGATCAGTAAGTTGATGGGCTACAACTATACAATTCTGTATAGGAAGGGCAAAGAGAATGTAGCAGATACTCTCTATGATGTATGAGGATGCAGACACTTTTGCCAGAAGTCCATTACCTATTCTAGAGCCAACATGGGGACATGGTAGCATTTCAGGGAGGGGGGAGGGGGAGTTGTCAGAACCTATGTTGCACGGAGACGAGTACGGGAACATATACGGGTACGGGGATGGGGACATGAAACGGCAATTTTAAAATTAAAGGGTACGGGGACGGCGAATATATATATTAATAAAAAAATTATATAAATAGGATAAATACAATATTCTCAAATATTAACATCATCGGATATAAATTCATTCTCCATTTTAGGCTCATCAAGGGAAAGTTCTGCAAACTCTAAGAATCCAACATCTTTTAGAGAATCAAAATGATCTCCACCAACATCCCACATCTTGTTCTTCTCTGTTTCATATTGTTCAAAATTCCTGGATAAAAGACGGAGGTTGTTGTGGATGAAAACTAAATCTTCAGCACGACTAGGATTCAACTTATTTCTCCTAAGTGAGTGAATGAAAGCGTAGGTACTCCAATTCCTTTCACAGCAAGAGGAAGAAGCAGGCTGTCCAAGCAATTTCAAAGCCAAAGATTGAAGCAAAGGAGTTTCAGCACCAAAATTAGCCCACCAGTTTCTAGGATCAGAAGAGTATCTCTTTGTAAGGGACATTATATCGTCAAAAGGACCTGTCATAAGTGAGAATTGAGCATACTCATCATACACTCTATCGAAATCATCAATGTCCGAAAATAATCTGCGAAAACACTTCATTCTTTCACGAGATATTTCAGCATCTTTATGTGGAGCAACTCTAGTGGGATCCTCGTGAAACCATCCATCACTATAATACCTTTAATAAATATTTAAAAAGGAAAAGCATCAGCAGCTCCTAAATTTTTTATTTGAAGTAGATGGGCCTTCACTCTTGAATAGCTTCTGGATCGAATTTCTCCACAATAATGGCACTGATAACTCCAAGTCCCTCCCGTTTCTCCTTTCTTCTCCAATTTCGTCACAAAGTCCCACAAAGGAGGTTGTTTTTCAGACACACTTCCACTCCCACTTTCACTTCCTCCGTCAGTGTCACTACTTCCATGTTGAGATTCCATTGAAAGTGAAGAGAGATTTGTTTGAGAGATTTAAAGAAAGGCAGAAAGCTGAATGTGTGTGTATATATTTGTATGTATATATATGAAAGGTGTAGGGTTAATATATTTGTTTGAATGTCTTTTTTTTAATTGGGTACGGGATTTTTTGTCTTTTTGTCCAGGAAACGTCCCCATTTTGAACCCGCTATCCCCAGCCTTTTGGGGACGTCCCCCAGCCGTCCCCAGCCATCCCCGTGTCGTCCCCGTCCAGGAAACGTCCCCAAACTTGGGTTCTTCGGGTGTTTGGCGTCCCCGTGCAACATAGGTCAGGACCAGTGCTATTACAATTACAATTAACAGAAGTAATAGTATACAAGCTTATAACCCATGCGAAGCACGGGATAACTAATATTTAAGTAAATTGATTTTTTATTTATATTTGTATTGATATTTAATATAAAATTTTATAATATTAAGAATTTATGTTAATATTATATGTTTTATTATTTTATATAAATTTATTCTATTTAATATATATGTTATAATTTTTACCGGTGTTATAATAAATATATAATTGGGCCTAAAAAGTAAAATTTTAGTTAATATAAATATGTATATAGTTATGGCTCATATTATAATAAGTATCTAAAACAAGTATATTTTTTAGGCCCGTGGGCCAGTACCGACCGACCGTTATTCTATTTAATATAAATATGTTATAATTTTTACCCGTGTTATAATAAATATATAATTGGGCCCAGTGTTGTTAAAGGCGCGATTAATTGCGCGATTAATGACGCTTCCCGATTAGGCGCAAGGTGGCGATTCGAAATTAAGCGATTTAGCGCGATTCTGAAATCGTCCAAAAGGCGCTAAAAGGCACTAAAGGCGCTACTAAATGTAAAAAGGCGCTGATAACAAAAAAGACGATAATATCCTTAAAAAAGGGGTAAAAGGAAAAAACCCTAAAGTGTTTCATAAGACCCAGTCTCATCTAAACATTACAGCCTCCATCTAAATGTAAGTCTTTCTCAGTATATACACACAGATATATACGTATATTTGCAGATTTCTCTTCTCAATTTTCATCTCTGTCTCTCTTAATCTCTCTTCATCTCTGTCTCTGTCTCCTCTCAATTTTCATCTCTATCTCTCTTAATCTCTTTTCATCTCTGTCTCTCTTTCTCTTCATGTTATTTATGTTTTTTATTATGTTTGAATGTTAAGATTATGTTAAGTACTAGTTTTTTGTTAAATTTGTGATTTTTTTTGTCAAAAGGCACGCGATTAATGACGCCTCGCGCTTCAAACTTAGGTCTTGCGCTTTTTTATAATTTGCGCCTTAAACAACACTGATTCGGCCTAAAAAGTAAAATTTTAGTTAATATAAATATGTATATAGTTAGGGCCCATATTATAATAAGTAAAATTATATCTAATACATGTATATTTTTTAGGCCCATGGCCCAGTACCGACCAAAACTTTTAATCTTTCGGCTATAATAATATAGTATAGAAGGGTGGTAGTATCATAATAAGAGCATTTAACTAATTTCCGAGTCAGTGAGTGTACTGGAATATATAAATAGTTGTCATGGAGTCATGGGTGTAATTTAGTTATGTTAAAATATATCAGAAAATGGAACTTGTTCCGCTCTCTCTCTAGTCTCTACTGCCTTTCTCTCTTTAGATATCTTCTCCTGCAAGCTTAATTCTACTTCTGTTCGTCTCATTATCTGCTAATTCTCTCTATATATTCTATCTCTAAAGTCTAATCTACTCTCTCTCTAATTATCTACTGTTAATTGCATATTTATCATAGAAACACATAAAATCCCAAAATCATTCCCATATTTAACTTAAAACATATAGTTCCTGACATACAACAGCTGCGAAAGTTAGTCCTTACCAACTTATGCCATTGGTTTTCTACAAGAGCATTAAGATTGAGTTTGTCTTCTTTCACCAGTTCATTTTTGTACCTGTCACAAAGCTTATAAGCTAAATATAAAATAATAGACCCAGACAACTAATAGAATAAAAGCAATGGGAGAAAGTGAGAAACAGACAAACTAATAGGAAAATAAGAGCGCAACCGTGTACAGAATTTAGCTTATGGAACTTGGGCACTGACAATCATACATCATGTTTTTGAATTAGACATAAAAAAAATTATCACAAGACATTAAAAGGATAAGGAACAAACCTTTGCACAAATGCAAGAAGTGATTGATGCCAGATCACAGGCATGGTTCTTTCATCATTAAGAAAGGCCATAAAATGTTCAACCAAGGCATCAAGGACACGATATGGCAAAGCATACTTCTTCTCAACTAAAAGCTTAATAAAATAGCTGTTCCAAATACCCAAGGAAAAAGATGGACAATGAGTAACATATTTCTGATGACAGGCACACATATAAGCTACCATGTTGAAGCAAATAGCAGCAAAAATAATTATTAGAAATTAAGTGTGCAAACAAAAGAGATCTCAAAAATGAAACAGATTTCATATTCACAATCAAACAAAGCTTGCGGTTTATTTTGTCAAAGTTTTTTCCCTATACAGCAAAGAAGCATTACTACAGACACACGATAATATGGCATTAGTTCTAGAAGTTCTCATCAACCAAGAGCATTTGGGGGGGGGGGGGGTAATAATTCTCTGATCTAAGTACAACATTATTATCTGTACAATTACCTTGTAGTGCCACAGTACTGCATCTCAGCCAGTTTCAACAGCGCAACACTGTAAATCCATTCAAAATGTCAGTTTGATACCTCCAACAAAAAATAAATATACAAAGAAAAGGAAAGGAAAGAGTAAAAAAAAGACAAAACAGAGAAGAATTTTACAGTAAAAAAAAGACAAAACAGAGAAGAATTTTACAAGACAAGTAAAAACACAGAGGTCTATCATATATAATGGCAAATAATATCCCACGTGAATTGGTTATTTCAGACAAATAGCCTACCTTAATTACCATTAAATGCACATTATGCGACAAGCAACATACAACTATTGTACAAACTCGAAGCGTAAAGGATAGTATACATATATACATGCATATGTATAGATAATATTGCATTCAAAAGCTAACATCAACAGAAAGTACAACAGTACTCAACGACCAATGTACAATCTCCAGACCTTGAATGAAGAGGAGGAATAGAGACTTTCTGAATGATGCTCCCGATTATAACAGCCTCTCTCAAGTTGCAAGTCCTTGACTGCAAAAAAGTATGTTAAACCCCAGAAAGTTCTTAAGCCATGTCAAGGTAGATCCTTATTTGAGAATAGTTCTCTAAATTTACAATATTTATGTTGATGCAGATAAACAAATTCTGTGTCACCATCTGCCATTTATTCAAATCGAAGTATTCAAAAAAATTCATAAACAAATTTACAGGGTGACGCATCACATAGAAAAACTATGCATTATACCTATTATCCTATTTAACTTTTCATTTCTTACATAATATAGTCCAATTGTTTTGGCTACCAACTATACTACACCATCGTCCATGCATATATTATACAAAAGAATAAACATATACATATATGTACCTCGCACAAAGGAAACAATATTCCCTTATTAAACGCAGCTGGTTTGTACAGAGATTTTTTAAGAGCTTGATATAACGCAAAATGCAATCTCTTGTTCTTGCGAATATCTTCTCTAATTCTTGGAAGTAAGACTAACTTGTAAAATCGTTCTGCCTTCTTCACACCAAAATTGGAAGAAAATATCCTTGTGGCTTGGAACATTGCATTTGGAGACCATTTTTCAGGTTCAGTCAGGTACAAGACCTCCTCCCAAAATTGCAACGAAGGGATGTGCTTGAAAGCTTTTGGAATTTTGCCTGCTGTGTATTTATTAAGAAGTTTGCCAACTCTGCATATTACATTTACATCCGGAATTAATAAAAAATAAGAAGTTGAACAGTCAAATATAAACTGGGAACCCGTCAAGTGAACTACCCCTTGTATAATTCTATGATGGAGTCATCCAATTTAGGCAAAGATTGCTTTTCTGCAAAAAAACATACAAGATTTTATTTACCATACAAAATTCTAAAGAAAAAAAACTGTAACAGACTAATGCACCAAGTCCAGAGACGACTTATCATCCCACTGAATTAGAATTTGAATTCAATCATAGATCAAATTCTAGTCACTACTGCTTTCTTCTTCAAGAGAGCATAAATCATTATTCATTGATCATACAGGTCTATTCAGGAATGCATCCCATCACTAGATTATACAAGTTTCAAATAAACATGACACAAGTTTTATAATGGAGCACAAAAAAAAATCAGATGAAAATATTAAACCTGAGGAAACTTGAGCATCGTTTTCTTTGATCTTGTCTACGATGAGATCTGCCAATGTACGCTGTGGACGGGCGTCTTTTGATAAGAATGCTTCAAGTAACTTCTCATCATCCTCGTCAATCTCTTCCTGTTGTGTTACAAAGGAAAAAATCTCAGTACAAGTTAACATCTCTTTAAACAATTATAAGTAACATAATAACTAAACTTTTATATAAAAGTAAACTGACATCACTTATCTATCTTTGAACACAAGCAAGAAAGAGACCAACTAACACTAAGCAGCATAAATGATACTTGTCTTCTGTCTCCATTTTTTCTTTTGCTAATTGTCTCCGTTAATTTCATGGAAAAGGGAAAAGATAAAGCGAACTCGATTTGAACACGAGATGAGAGACTAAGAAAGACCAAATTATACATAGTAAAATAAAAATGTATCAGCAACATTTACAGAGCATATACAATACAGCTTATATACCCTTCATTTTTCCTTATTATCAGGGAAACGTCAACTAGTTACCACAATAAATTTTGTTTCTTTACCTCTACTTGATTCATAACATCTCATTGCAAAAAATGACAAGTTCTATCTAGCAAAAAATGAATTACTGGGTTCGAGTCTCTGAGAAGCTGAGATAATTCACCTCATCGCCGCCATACTGGCTTTGAGTCTCGGAGAAGCCATTAAACTGATCAAGGTCCTCTTGGTCGAATTGAGGCACGTCAGTGTTTTGTTTAAGGACGGCAAAACTGGTGGCACCAGGAATCTGAGCATCAGCCTCCTCTTGTATTTCCTTTTGCTGAATTAGAGCTTCCTTGAGTATCTTGGAGCTCATGCCCGAAGATATAAGCTATATACATACATTTTTAATAATGCAGACACAAGGAGATTATAAGCATAATTTAAAGTATATAAATAGAGAGAGAGGGGGGGGAGAGAGGGAGAGAGATGGGAGAGATGGGAGAGAGAGTGCCTTCTGTTCCTGCTGGTGGTGTTTGGGAGGTTTGGTATGTTTCTTGGAGGGTTTAGATTTGGAATCATCGTCGGCGGGGAGGAAGGGCTCGGGATTTAGATTTCTGCTTCTCTTCTTTGTCATGATGGATGAATCAGCTCAAAAGTTGTGTGTTCAAGGGTTTGGCTTTTGGACGAAAAACCCTAATCAGGCTGTCAAGTCCACGACCACTTCTCGGGTGGGTTATCATATATGGGTACCGCTAAAATCGATTAACACATCCCTAGACTACATATTTTTTTGACTTTAAGTACTTCAACTAATTGTTTTCATAATTGAGTCCCTTACGTTTATTTTTCTAATTATATCCTTAAAACATATATACATCAGAATCTCAATAAATGTTCGATAAATGAATAACATTGATTAATGAATAAATTTTTTCAATTCCAATTTTATAAATGGGTTTAATGAATAATTTCGCTTAATACATAAATGAATGAATAAAAATGTAGTTTTTATAGGCCATATGTCAATATAAATGAACAATCACTATATTTTAAATAATGATCCTGTTTGAAAGTTAGATGATTGAGAAAATATTGGAGATTTGACCATGTGAATCATCTATAATTGGTGTTTGGTAATTAGCGGGTTGAAACAGCGGTTTGGATTCAAAAAGCTAAATTTCAAAAGGTTACTATTAGCGGGTTGAAATAACGGTTTGGATTCAAAAAGCTAATTTTCAAAAGGCTATTTTAAGGAGTTTTTTCAATTAGAAGATTGACATGTGCCTAGTTAAAGTACAAAAACTACTCAAACAGCTATTTACCAAACAGTTTCATATGAAACCATCTAATTCAATCCGCTAGTCAAAATAGTTACTTCAATCAGCTAGTCAAAACAGCTAATTTAATTCGTTAACCGCTAATTGTCAAATAGGGCCCATATATTTTTATTTATATAATATATGAATACATTTCATCCAATAATAATTTTCAAATACATTAATAAGTCATATCTTTTCGAAAAATACCTCTAAAATTGATTGTTTCTTCCTTCCACCAAAACGCATCTTATCTTTAATTTTATATATGCATGTACAGTACAACTAATCTAGAATTCTAATAAAATTCTAAAAAAATGAATATAATTAAAATTTACATAAAAATTATAATCATAATAAATTTTAGGCACATTTGAACATTATATATATATATATAATTAAGAAAAAACTCTAAAAATATTATTAAAATGAATTAATATTCATTTATCGATAAAAAAATATTATATTCATTTATCGATAAATAAATTGTTGGATCAAATCAAGCCTATTGTACTCAACTGTATATACTTGTCATATTGAAGCACAACTAGAACTTCTTGTATATGATTGAGACTTAATTGTTATCATATACATTTGCAGATAGAAGTCTGTTTCTACTGCAGTTCAAAGTTGTAATTAAAGGTGTTTTCTCAGTTACACAAGTAGAAAGAGTGTTGAATACTTGTGTACTCTTTTCGCTTGATTAAAATCAATTTAATGTAAATTAAAGTTTTGAATTAAGAACAAAAAACAAACACAAAGATATGAATGAATATTGTTTGTATTATTAATATATGAATACAAACTCTCCTAGAGTGTATACAAACCCTAGCAGCTTCTCTGTGTTATTCACAACAACTCTCCCAGATTTTTTTTGCAGTTTTGCAGGCAATTACTCTATTTGACATCATAGAGTCTAAATTATTATGCAATATATTCATTACCTTTGCATCTTTCAAGACTTCTTGTTTTTCTTCATTGGTCAACTCCTTCTTGTCCTTCAAAGTATAATATTCAGGAACTTGTCTTCCTTCCACAATTGTTGATGGCACTAGTTTGGTTGGTAGATACTGACCTTCATTGATCCTATCTAGATAATCAGGATCTGTGGCTTCAAGAATATCATCATCTTTACCCTCCATGTAGGGTATTCAGCCTTCTTCAAGATTGAGATTCTGATACTTTCATACTTGTTTCCAGACATGTTTATATGATCTTTAAGTTGTAATCAATAACCTGCTTTGATACCAATTGTTGCCCAGATATTAAACTATTATAGAAGGGGGGTTGAATATAATAGTATCAAGATAATCGATTATAAACTTAAGTATATATAAGAAAAACTATTTTGTATTAACTTGTATGAACTGAATACAAAACGCTCTCAAGAAAAATAAAGTTTTTAAGAGCTGCTAGGTTATGAGAATGATGATTATGTATATGTTTCGATAATGTTAACATAATTCTGTGTTTATATAGTACACAGTTACAAATCCAATTACAAAACAAATAATGATAAGGATAGCTTCCATAAGGTAATATAATTGTATTTGAATTCCTCTTTCACTATCCAAATCAAATTATGATTTATCTGTTTCCTTCTTTGACAAACTCTGATCATAAACTCTGTCAGTTGATAATCTCTGATTGAGTATTCTCTGATAGAGTAAACTCTGTCAACAGCTTCTAAACTATGATGACGTCAGCATAAACTATGTTCTTCAATAAACTCTGTTTGTAATATTCTCTGACAGCATTAGTGTTTATATTTCTAACAATATATATATATATATATATATATATATATATATATATATATATATATATATATATATATATATATATATATATATATATATATATATTATAATATGTATAAATATATGTATGTATTTGTTAGGTCCAAATGATTGTAGAAGGGGGGGTTGAATACAATCTCTATTAAATATTAAAATCTGTTTCGGATAATTTTTGATTAAACAATTTAATTATTATCACGAAATAATAATCAAAGAAACACAGTTCAAGTAAAATACTTATATTAAACTTGATGTGGGTTACAAGATTAAATCAGATAATATTCACTAATTAGCTCTTAAAATTCTAGAGTAATTTTGACATGAAATGCTCTTTAGAATTTATTTTAGCCAAACTAGAAAGTGATTTTAATTCAAATGAAAGCTGCTGACTTAATCTGCTATTTATATGCAAATCTGGACTTGGGAGACTTTTTCCACTCGGGGAGACTTTTTCTGTCCGGGGAGACTTTTTCTACTCGGGGAGACTTTCTCTCTGGGAGACTTTTCTGGCTCGGGGAGACTTTTCTGCCCTTGGAAGACTTTTGAATCTTGAGAGACTTTTTAAATAAATTTCTGGGAGACTTTTAAATGCACGGGAGACTTTTGAATAATTCTCAGAGAGACTTTTCAAAAGTCTTCCCGAGTCATTTCTGGTCGACCTGCTATGTTAAGTGACATGTATATCATTATGTCTTCTGCCTCCTTTTTTTGTTTTGATTCAATTTAATTTAAATTCTATTTGTTTTATTATATATCTTATACATTAAATTAATTCATTTTGAATTAATCTAAGTAAGTAGGATACATAATAAATTATCTTTTTGATAATAGAATTAAATTAAAGTCTTCTTCATTCTAAAATAATTCTAAAATAATTAATTTCTTAATTAATTTAAGAAATAAATTAATTCTGATTGAATTAATTTACCAATTAAATTAACTAAATAATTTAATCAATTAATAGAGAATTAAATTAAAGTCTTCTTCATTCTAAAATAACTCTAAATTAATTAATTTCTTAATTAATTTAAGGAATAAATTAATTCTGATTGAATTAATTTACCAATTAAATTAACTAAATAATTTAATCAATTAATAGAGAATTAAATTAAAGTCTTGACTCCACAATTATTGATGATATAATTTTAAATCTTCTGTCTTCACACCGATGTCTGTAGCTGACCACTTCTTCTGTAATAAAGAACCTTCTCTGTATTTTGCCAACACTCTGTGTACTGTCTGGTTCACGAGTGATTCACAACAAATAAAATTCTTCACTTGACTTTTATAATGGTTCACTTCTGCTCCTTCTGACTTGACTATTTCTGATGTCACACAAAAATGAAATCTTTTGACATTGTAGCTTCTTCAAACTTAAATACTCCACTGAGGCATGATCAATTAAATTGATCTTCTTTCAATGCAGTATTGCTTCAAGTCTGTAGATTGACTTTGATCTTCTTTTTCTTGTCAAATAATACCTGCTGAAGATTCCTGTGACAGATAATATATTTACTTACAAATTATCTATGTTTGCGTTGAGTTGTCATCTCTCTAAACAAATAGGCTTCTAAACATATGCCTTTCAGTATTTTACGTGTAAAATATTATAATTTTAAATAATAGTTGACTTATATATCTTACTATTTTAATAAGAAACTTAATTTATGCATTTCAATTTTTTTTTACAATTTTATGGTTAATTTTTATTACATACACATATAACAAATATATTATATATTTGTCATATGAAAGATAAAAAAATATTTTTAACTTTTAATTTTAATTTAATACTTTTATTTAGATTTTGATATATATATTTTTTGATTTTAGTAATTAATATAATTTAATATATAATATTTTATTATTTTATAAAAAACAAGTTTCATCTATGTAACTCAGAAAAATCACATTTGACCGAGTTACTGTATTTTGGAGTAACTACATATACCGTGCAACTCTGAGTTACCTAGATTAAATAAAATATAACATAACCAAATACAATAAATATATAAGTTCGCAGGAAATTAGAGTTCTCATATTGGGTTACATCAAACCAAACTAGGCTTAAATCAAAGATCGTAGTTCTCTATGGCTCTCATTCTTATATAAGTACAAGCTTATAACATATGCGAAACACGGGATGAATAACTAATATTTAGATAAATTTATTTTTTATATTATTTTTTATTGATATTTGCTATAAAATTTAATAATATGGTGAATTTATGTTAATATAATATAATATTATCCGTGAATAATTGTATAAAAGGAGGACTATTGAGGTTTAAAGTTGCATGTTATTATACAATGATATTTATATATTAATATTCATAAACTTTAATGATATATTAAATAAAAATTATAGTTTAAGTAAGATTTTTAAAATAGAAAATATAGAATATAATTTAAATATAATATAATATTATCCGTGAGAAGTTGTATAAAAGGAGGATTAAAGGGAATTAGAGTTGTATGTATGATATATATATTCTTTTTAAAATTATATTTTATTAAAATTAAATGATTAAAATCGTTTCTATGGTTCAAAATTATATTTTATTAAAATTGAATGATTAAGATCGTTTATATGATTCATCTAAAATTGGACGGTTAAGTCCTTTTCTATGATTAACCAAAATTTTTAATCATTCATATATAATAATATAATATAGATATCAAATAAAATGGTCATGACTTGCACATGATTGAATTTTAAACAGTGAGTGCTTCTTATTTCTAAATTCCGCATGTTTATATTCATTTACTAATATTATAATTCTGCATGACTTTTAGTACATATAAAATATTACAAGGTTACATATTTATAGTTTTAAATACTTTAATTTAAATGGAATCTTATTATTTTTTACTGTTTTATGTTAATTAATTTTATCAGATGTATATTTCTATTATCTTTCTAATTTGAGTCATTATATTATATTATGTGCCTTATTTTGGAGTGTGTTGGGCCCTTATATAAGGACAGTTTATGATATATATGGTGCTTGTGATCTGCCTTTTTTTTAATACCTAAAATCAAGACTCAAGAGTAGTTGAGACGAGTATGAGTGCTTACTTATTTACCATCATGATTATTGAAAGAGGTGATAAAGTATAGGTTGACGAATCTACTTGTTCGGGTGATAAGGAAGAGTAATCTTGCGTCGCTAGTGTGATGATTTTCTAAAAATGACTTAATAATAATTTAATTTGTCATTCATGATCATGAACACAAATATATATTGTTTCACACATGAAAGCTTACTCAACCCTTTAAAATTGACTTTTTATTCTAAAATTATATACTCCAAGTGTCAAAATATTTTCAATGAGATTAGTTATAATGATTAGTTAAAATAATATAAAATAATAGTTGACTAAAATTTACTGAATTTGTAAGATATTGTGCTCCAATGAGATTGACTATAATGATTGGCTATATTTTGTGTAACATCCCGTATTTTTATTAATATATTTAGGTATATTATTTAATATTAAGAATAATATTAGTGAATTATTATTGATTTATTAGTTATATTTATTTTATTATTAGAATATTTTAGAAGATATTATTAGCAATAAGAGAAAAAACAAAAAAAATAGATAAAAAAAAGGAAAATGAGTTAGGGTTTTGAAAAATAAGAGATACGTAAGTTTTGTAGGAGCAGCCATATGGAAGAAAAAAAAAGAGAAAGAGAGGAAGAAATAGATAAAAGAGGAGATAAAGAAAAAACCTAAGAAGCTGAGTTACGGTGTATAAATTAGGATTCTTGTGATTGAGAGTAAATCATAATATTTGACTACTAAGGTACATATATTTCTACACACTCTCTCTTCATTATCATATTGTTAAGATACAAATATATTTTCTTTCTCTTCGTATTCGTATCCTTACCCGAATTCGTATTGTTGCTTTGAAACCGTATGTGTATTGTATATCAATTGTATCTATTCTGATTCTTATAAAATTTGTATCTCCTTCGTTATTTATCGTATTGTTACGATCTTATTGTTTCTAGAAAGGTCTTTTAATTATCTACATCTTTCGTTCTTTGCGTTTTCTGAAATTCCGCATGCAAGTATGTCAAAATGTGCTTTTTGTGTAATATGATTGATTATTTGGAGTTGTTTTGTTGCACATTCAAAAATATCTAGTAAATTGAAATTGTATTCGATTATTGTGAGTAATATTAATCTGGAAAGATCTTTTCGAGTTCTTTGTTTACATTCCGCTGACAAATTCTATGATTTCGATATCTCAAATATCGAAATACTACTGTGATCATAGCTTGATTCTGTTATGGCAGTACACATTTTTATTGTTTCTGAATTCATTTCTTATTCGTTTTTAACGAGCCTTACCATTCTAGAAAGGTCTCGGAATCTTCTACGAGTTCTGTGTTTTATACTTTTTCATTTGAGGTCATTCTGATAGAGTAAATTGCTAGTTTTCTGGACTGGTCAGTTCTGATTTTATTTTAATAGTCAGTATTAAATGTTATTTAACGTGTGTGATGTTTTGAATAAGATATTTTCGGTCTTTTTATGATATATGTATGACTTGGGAGACATTGTAAGGCTTTATCATGAGTGGAGAGAATCTCGTGCTTGGCACCACCTATACGGTGTATTTAAATAGTATGAGCGTGTCGCCAAAGTTATAGGACACGTTGAGTCATGATTACTTTGTATGTGTGTTTTGGCCATTTGGGTAGCATGTGTTTTGTACCATGCAAGCACTTGTAAGATTTTGGGTAGCATTTGATTTGTTCTATGCAAATCCCTGTAAGTTTTAATGACTACATATTCTGGAGAATCGAAATGTAGTACATCCTGTAAGTGTATGATTGTCTCCCATATCAGTAAGTAATTTATATTTTAGTATTTGGTCATATTAATATGTGACTAGTAAGAGTATGTGTAAGAGTAAAAATATTTGTGATAAAAAAATCTGTAAGTTAATACTGTAAGATAAGTATCTATCGTGTCTTTTCATTTGTTTATATTGTGAGTTAAGTATGACCAGTATATCTTGTCTCTTTCGATTTGTTTCATCATTCTTTATTCAGAAATTTTATTTATTCATATTGTCAGCGTTCTAACCCTTGTACTCTTTGCATAATTTTATATCCGTATATGAGCCTTTCGCTCACTCCCGGTCTATGTTTTTTTAATTTCCCCTGGCAGGTTAGGTGGACGACTTTGTGGGCAAAGTGCGAGTTGCGAAATTTGGAGACTTTAGTTGTATTTTTAATTTATATATTGTAAGATGCTGGATATTGAGCTGTTGTAACTTTTTATTGGATTTTTGGAACATTTTATTTAAGTGAATAAGTTCGGGATTTTAAATTTTGAAAATAGTGTTTTATTATTATTAAGACATCTACAAAATTTCCTTGGACAATTTTATTCAGTTTAGGAAACTGGTTTGAAGTATTAAAATACTATTTTACTATTTTATACATACATACATATAGACAGATATATCAGATATTATTATTAGTATTATTAGAGTAGATATATTATTAGGGTAATATACAAAAAACTAGAGAGAGATGAGGAGAGAGGCCATGGATTTTCTCTTTGTGAAAGCATTAAAGATTAAAGGTTTTCTTATCTAAATTTCTTCTCTATTTTTGTTGCTTAATTATGTTTCTTTTTTCTATTAGTTGTTTTACTTGTTTAAATATTAGTGAGTAATAGTTTTTAGGGGATAGAAAGGAATCCATGTTTGCATGATGGTCTTGGCATGTGTAAGCATGGTAGACCTCGTTACCCTAGGTTTTTATCTCTATTAATAAGAGACACCATGCACTTGCGATTATAGATTATATCAAACACATCAAAAACATAGACACATACATAAATATGTGTACTATACATTCAGTGATTAGAAAAAGTAACATATCAACAAGGATACTAATCTGAGATCAGTTCTTGTAGCGTAGATAGTAAGCATGATTACCAATTTAGAAAACATGATAACGATATGTTTGATGTAATATATGAACATGCAATGTACCTAATTAAATCAAAGTTATTTACCTGCCAGACAAAGGCTTCCTTTTTCATCAGATTCCTCTGACAAATTCCTGCTAGTTCCAGAATCATCCTGGTGAGAGTGCAGAATAGTATAATTCTGTTTCTGGGCTGACTGTTTATCTTTCGCTATATTAAGCGGAGCTATACATCCATTTTGAAGCAATCCTTTGTCATCGATTTCCTCAATATCAGAATCTTGTGCAACGAGCAAAGGTAAAAAGCTTCCATCTACCATTCTTTTGGATGTTGTTCACCTTGCGGAGTTTTGACTTACATTAAAATGACAATCATGTTTAGTCAGATCAATTACATTAGCATGTCCTCGGCATGCAGGCATCTGAAACTGAGAACTAGAACTAGAACTAGCTTTATCGGGACTCTCATTTAATTTTATTATGTAAATCAGATTAATTCATACCCACTTATCCAATTGTGTTAGTTTTTAGTGATATTAGTTATTACTTAGACTAGTGAGTTGCTAGGGGTTACAACCTCGTATATAAATCTTACTCTTTCGTAAACAGATCCAATTCTTAGTTCCTCATGAAACTCTTCACAATTTATATTTTTTTCTTATTCAACTGGTCACTATAGATCAACAGTTTTCTGAAGCTTGTCCCCAAGTATATATTTAGATTGGGTGTTAAATTGTTAATAATTGACAAAAACATTGTAAGTAACTGTAGGACACCAGTAATAAGCACAACAACAAGACGTGTGAAAAATCATGAAAATAGCTAACTTGCATAGTAACATATTGATAAAAACACACACACACACACACCAAGTCAATAACAAAAACATCACAGCAACAAAAAAAAGGATTTTTAATAAACGGATAGAGTGAGTGAAGAGCCTTGGTCCTTTTGTTATAATTTGGGCATCTAAAATATCATAATTAGAAAATATATTTTTTATATCACATAAAAATGTAATTTAAAATTGCATTTTTAGAAAACGTATTTTTAAGTTGCGTTTTTATTAATTTTTCAAGAAAAAAAAATCTGGTTCATCACAATTCACTGGCGCACATATTTTTTATTGGGTCCACATACGCAGCTTCATTCAATCTTCTTATACAATATGTTATATAATATATGGGGTGCTGGTCCAATATGACACAAACTGGACTTATAATGCCCGAAATGGCACATCCGGAAAAGATGTCTCGAAATGCCATTTCAAAACGCTTTATCGTGTAGTGTTATGTTTTTTTTGGTTCAAAACGCTAGATAGTGTTGAGTTTTGGAGACTTTAACGCCACTTTATGTAGCGTTATGTGATGTTTCAAGTTTCAAAACGCTACACGAAATAACGTTCAATCTCTAAAACGCTACACGAAGTAGTGTTTTTTCGTGATTTCTCGAAACGCTAGACGAATCACCGTTTTGGAATACTATTTTGAGTCATTTTTTCAGATTATGCAATTGAGGACTTTTCTCTACTATATATATGATTGAGACTATCAAAAGACGGAAGTAAAAACAAAGAAAAGGATGAGAGCCCAGCTGTCCAGAAGCAAAATCAGTTGCTAACGCGATTTTAATTCATTTATTAGTAATATTAAAGACCTTTTTTTAGATTGTGAATTTTAGGATCTTCTTTACTTAAAATGTGATAGAGGGGGGGGGCTTATTTTTTCTTTTATTACCAAAATAATGCTTCTCAAAATAGTGACCAATTTTATCAAATGAATACGCGATCGTCTTTGTATCACAAGATACTTAGATTCAATTAAGTGTGTGTGAGAAAGACTACTATAGCCGTGCATCCCATATAACTCATTTTGCTTTAATTGAATAATAAGGTTTTATAAATGAATTACTAAAAAAAAAGGTTTTATAAATGAAAAATAGTTGAATAAGATATAATGGAGATTTGAAATATGGGGGTTTGATTACGTTAATTTGAAAATGGGGTCTTATACATTGAGGTGGTGGTGCATTTGTAGAAGCTCATATACATTCGGAATGGGAGATGGAATAAAGGTTACTTTCTCTCCATGTTTTAGGCGGGACAAGTGAATAATTGCTGATATGTATTTAAAAATTGTGTATTGATACCCAACACTTGCATGTGTTTGATACCCAACACTTACATGTTAAAAAAATAAAAATTAAACAATATACTCGGTTGAAAAATGTGTATCCATTGATATCCCGGTCTCATAGTTGTGTAAGTCTAAATTTTATTACCCTTCTGAATTTTACATGAAGTAATTTACAAGATCCCAGTTCTTGCAAAAATTACTTTTCTGCGTAATTTTAATTGCAGACCAAATATATATTTTAGTTATAATTACATGTGCTATATATTTTACATGTACAAAAGATATGCACATTTGTTGGGTGTTGGGCACCATGAATAATCCTGTCGTAAAAAAAGATCCAAACTTGGGCTGGTCTGCTTTTGAAGAACCAAATCTGCACTTTTAGAATGCTGAAGCCAAGTTGCACTAGGATATTTGTCCTAGATATCCTTTGCAGAAGTAATGTGTACAGATGATCTAAGTTCTGGTGACTTCACAAGAATACATCACGAAGAATACGTGCTGCTACTCTTTGAGATAAACGATTGAGAACCTCTGGAAGTACTGTGGTCGAGAGACCTGGTAATAAGGGAAGAAGGTCTTGAATTACCTGTCTAACATTCTCCACCTGTAGATGAAAAGAATGATGTTGCATGGGAACTTACAGAACTTCAATTATAAAACAAATTATTAGTTGAATGAATATGATCAGAGTAACCAATTTGTTTTGGGGGGAGGGGGTGTCAAAAAGGATTTTTTTTTAAAATATGAAACAATTCAATATGAAGCAAAAAATATTTTGAATATACCTGGTTTGATGATCTTGGTGTTGATGCTCCGGAAGTTAGGAAGTCAGCAATTTTTTGAACATTGTTCAAAATGATTTCGTCCTCTTCAGTTATTGTTGGTAAAAGTCCTACAGGCCTCATGGAACCAAATGCTGGAAGCATGCCGAAAACTGGAGCAGTATTACCGATCCCTAAAACTGCCATCACTTGCACCAACTGTTGCCTGGTAATTGCATCAATGCCCTTCACTACCTGGATTGCATATAAAACTTTATGTTAGTTAGATTACATTCTAATGACAACTTTACAAAAATCTATGGACAAGTCTAAAGAACAAATAGTTTAATGTGAACAGAATCTAAAACGTTCCGTTATATAATCTTGAAGTTGGCTAATTGTCTATTATGATTGTCAGCTTATACATAGGCATGTCACATATTTTTATAAATGAAGTGAATTGGCAGATTCTATATTAATATTATCACCATTGATGTACCATTTTCTTCTATATTTTGTTCCCAAAACTGACAAAAACAGATACTGTCAACTATAATATATGGTAATAATAATCTCATAATTGGGTGTAGGAGTACCTCATCCAAGAGAAACTCTCGAAAAAAGTTTCCTTTTTCAGACAGTAGAAATGCTAAAGCTGCTCTTGTTTGAATAGGCTGTGTCTGTGATACACCTGAAGGAAATCCAAGGGACATTAAGTTTGTTTGACTTTGCATGATTCCCAGCCCAGCCATGTCCCCGCTTAGCTCCTCTCCACCTCCACTTTTAGCAGCAGTTATGAAACTCTCAAAGGCTTGCATTACATCTATAAATCGTTCTGCATCAAAAATTCCAGATCTTCCATATATAGTGTAGCGCAAAGCGTTCCTTAGACGTGGAGATTCATCAGTAAGGAGCCTCTGAGAACAGATGTTGAACATTTAAGCTTTTGTTTTGACAGGTACATACAACATTTGAAGAAAATAGTACCAATTTGCTGAAATATGGTTAATAGAATGTCAACTAATAGCGAAAATGAACAAAATGGGCATCTAACACAATTTTATATCGGAATAGTAATAATTATAGAACTTCATTTTATATTTTAATCTATGATACCCGGACTTGGTTACCAATGTGCCCAACCTACAATTTGAAAGTTATGCATATATTTGGCCCAAGGTGAAGTGTTGAGTGTCTGTCACGGGCAATATACAGTTTACAATTAACATTTTCTAGATTTCTAAACACTGTAGCTGTTCTTAATATAATACAAGGACTAGATTTCCCAAAACCTCAGACTATCTCTAAAGTAGCTAATTTCGTAGCTTGTATCCCGAGTATCTACTCAAATTTCAGATAAATTTGTATACAAAATGTAAATTATTGAGGATTTTTTAAGAAAGTGGAAAGAATACTAATTGTTATTCACTATCTATCCGGATCAATAAGGGTAACAGATTGCATCAAAACTATATTGATTCAATGGGTAAAGCACACACTACACACACACATATGGAGTGATTTAGCTGAGAACAAAGTGCAGAACAATATAATATAAAAAAATGTTGAAAATGTGCGGAACACTAATTATGATATATAGTGTGTATTAAAGAACAATTATCTACAGAGATATCAGACTATTGCATTTTGAATATCAAGATACCTGTGCAATATAAGGATATGCTTCATCTACAATAGCGAAGTCAGAATTTCCCACTAAAGCTATGCCTTCTAGCACTCCAATTGCCCTAATTATAAGCGCGAAATAAGGAGGTATCCTGAATGGATAGTCAAATGTGATCTGTGCTAAATCTGATGCCAATTCTTGAAAGTTGATGTTTTTTGCCCCACCACCTTCAAGTGCCTGATCAAAGACCTTTGCCAGAACAGGCAATATAGGTTCCAAGTTTACTCCTTCAGGAATAAAATCAAGCTTGACAA
Organism: Oenanthe sinensis; assembly: GCA_028671895.1. NCBI lineage: Eukaryota > Viridiplantae > Streptophyta > Magnoliopsida > Apiales > Apiaceae > Oenanthe > Oenanthe sinensis. The sequence goes on along the minus strand of CM053813.1, from coordinate 25,826,052 downwards.
AGTCTTTCACTATAGCACCATAGTCTCGATGAATAAGGTGAGCAATAGCTTCAATCATCCCATACTTTTGATCATCAGTTAATTTTGTGACTAAGCCTGAAATCAGGAAAACATAGATAAATTAGTTCATTGAGCATGAAACAATGTACACATCTCATAGACTCATGAGTACTCTAAATCTAATGTAATAATCGAATTTCGGAGTCCAAAGAGAATCATTGATATGTTCTCGAGTCTCAAGAAATCATCAACTTGTTCATGCACTTCTCAAGAAGACTGAACCCCCCCCCCCCCTCCTGAGGACATGACGATTACCCTATATGATGAACTTTGTTGTATCTGAATATGCTAAATTGGTCCACGAATACAAGATTAACTTCTGGTTCTATTTAGTGATTATAAGAGATAAGCTAATTTTATATTGCAAAATTCGTTCACTCTACTTTTCTACTGCACGATGCAATTTATGATAATGCTACTGCTTCTCTGAATACATTAACAGATACAGTTTATGGACTTCATAAGTGAATCACACACTGAAAACAGAGGTAGTCAAATTCTAAGAAAAAATCAAGTCTGTTACTCAATGAACTTCTGATGTTGATTATAGATGTAAATTGTAATACATATAATTTACTAGATTATTATGTAAATAGGACCTAGGGGCACGAGTGCTTTACCCAATACCTATATTTTAAACAGCATATATGTTGAAAGATGATAATGCTTTGTGAAGTTTTAAAATTAATACCAAAATCAAGTATAGCCAGTTTTCCTTCTGGGGTCCGAATCATATTTCCAGGATGCGGATCAGCATGGAAGAAACCTGTGTCAAGCAACTGCAGATGGGCAGATAAGATTAGTAAGGTAGCCCATATATTAAAAGAAAACAGAGCTATGCGAAAGTTTCTTTGTTTTAGGTGCTAGTAATAATTTAAGATCAAACCAACTGTGAAAATTCAACACAAGTTTTAAGGCTAAATAAACAAAAAGAGAAAATGCATTATTGCATTAATCAGCCATTTCTGTTAGGCTGGGTCCAATGAGAGACAGTGAAAAAGGTTTAACTTTATGTGAACCATAATAAATTAATTTTATCCAGTCACCTGCTTAAGGTAGCATATGACTCCAACATTAACCAATTCCCCAACATCACTCTCTGTACTTTGAGATAGCTTCTCTCCTTCTATCCATTGTGTAGTAAGAACCTTTCTCGAAGTATACTTTGTGTATGTTTTAGGAACAACAACCTGGGAAATTCAAACAATTAGAAATGCGAAACTGTTGCAGAAATCAGCATAGATAATAGTTAAATTTTGAAAAATGAGAATTGTATTCATAACTCTCCACAAGTCCACAAGAGACATCATACCTCAATTAATATAAAATAAATAACTGAAAAATAATAATAACTCCCCAACTTATCTAAGCTTGTGAAAAATGCAAGTTATATTTTGAACAAGTACAAACTTGTTTTTGGTGATGTGAGAGCTACAGAATAGGAAACTAAAGCCTATCCAAATTGGTTTAAGCTATAAGTCTGTATGCGAATAATATGAAATCGTGAAATATAAGGGGGGGGGGCAAAAAGTAACATTTTCCTTCGACAAAGACATAGGTAAATTCTTCAAACTCTAAATAATGAATAATTGAATATAAGATCCCTTAAACTATATTTTGAAGGACTGAAGAGGTACAATAGCACAGAAAGACGGCTGTCAAATAGTGCTGCCTATATCCATGCCAAAACTATGAAATCAATTACACGAAAATCTGTCCAAAATATACCAAAGATAAAGAAATTTGACATCTTTGCAAATCATCAATAAGACAAGTTTTTTTAACCAAATTATATAAAACATAAACTATACCTACTAAACAACTATGAGAATATATAAAAAAAATCGTGTTTTCCGCAATATAAAATAACAGGTTCTGGTAAAGACAAAACAAGATTACACATCGTATTGAAGTGCAGTCACCAACTCAGAAAAAAGAAAGTGATAATGTCAAATAATTGTAAAAACACTTTACATATTCATTCATCCACCAGATGCCTTCGAAAAGCCATTAGACTAACCATAAACAAATATGTATAGTCATATTGACATTATTAGTCACCTGTGGAAGGTCCTTTCTCATCATCTCTGCAAATATCGTACCATTTTCACCCTCATTAATATAATCAAGCTCCTCAAAAAATCGAGCTGCCCATTCATCAACCAATCCAACCACATCAACAGAAATCTGGAAAATAATGAACATTGAAATTGAATACAGTACTGTACCCTTTACAAGTACAAAATAAGACAACGATATACAATGAAGGCGTTAGAATATAATATATGATCCTGGTAAGTTGGTATCCTAACACCTTCAGGTTTTAGGAGAACTGGTAACTTAACATAGTATCAGAGCTCCAGTCGGCGACTCCCTGCCACCCCCAATATTCTCATAATTTATTATGGACACGAAAGACTTGTTATTGCCCCAAAGATGGGTGCTCGTGATCCACTCTCGACCCATAAATGGGCTTTTGAGTGAGGGGGAATGTTAGAATAATATAAGATCATGGTACTCCTAACACCTTGAGGTTTTAGGAGAACTGGTAACTTAACAGAAGGAACAATGAGATTCAACTAGCTTACCTGAGGAAACTTACGAAGTACCAATCCCAAGTTCCTGATGATAAACAAATCAACAGTCACTGTTTCAAGAACAAAAGGCCTTTGTACCTTAACAGCTACCAAGTCTCCATTTTCTTTCAGGCGTCCTTTATACACCTGCCCAAGAGAGGCTGCCAAACATTTTCCATAAGAAGAAAGTATCATCAGACTTGCAATACAGAAATATAGAACAACGAAGGACCGAGAATGTAGTCAGAGAATCTACACAGCGAGGATCACTTAATAATATTTAATTTTTCACATCCAGTAATAATATTTTTTTTAAAGTCATATATAGAGGTTACCTGCAGCTACTGGCGAGGAAGTAAGTTCGGAGTAAATGTTATACCATGGCTGACCAAGCTCCTCCTCAATAAGAGCCATAGCAATGTCATTTGGATATGATGGAACCTTCAAAGACCACGGAGGAAGAAACAGTCAGCTTGCTGCAACCCATATAGATACAATGGTCAACAAATGCATTTATATAGAGATTTTCGTACTCATAATGCAAACTTTGAGCTTATAGATGTACTTGCAACATTATCTCAGTGTCCAGAAGAGATTTGATAATAAAAAGATCTCAAACAGACGACAAGAAAATATATGAGAGACAGTGCGAATGTGACCGCCGCAAGAGGGGCGGGGGTAGGAGTTCATAAAATTGAGAAGGATGGATATAGATAAGAACATGTAATCCAAAAGACATACAAGTCATGAAAAGTAATATATAGGCCTGTCAACCGAATATCCGATCTGACCCGGGCCTTGATAAATGGATATGGATTGGCTTGAAGGGAGTGGGAGCTATAAACCTTCATAAAATTGAGGACCTTACGAAAAAGTTACAAGTATATGTAATCCAAAAGAAATACAAATGAATGTAAATATGTATAATATAATATTTCTCAGTTTCATGTTTTCTTGTGTGAGCCTGGACGAAAGATTTCTCATTTTTATGTTTCTTGTGCGAGCCTGAAAGAAATTACATGTGTGTTTGTGTACAAAGTACTTTATATCACAAGTCAACTGAATTCAACACAAACAAGAAAAGTGACTTAAGTCACACAAGCATAGCTTTATCCAACAGTAATTATCTCTTAATAACTTCACACACACACACACACATGCACACATACATACGAACTTGTTACAGTTTTTGTTATGAAGCCCACTTCTTACATAAAGCTAATGCAGTCACGTCATATATAAATGTAATTTTTTTTTTGCCAAGATATATAAATGTAATTAAATAAGCTGAAACCCACAAATTTGCAATTACCTTATCACAAAGCTTTTGCAGCTCAGTCATTGCCGAAGGAGAAAGTATATCAGGCCTAATGCTCAATGCTTGGCCAAGTTTAATATATGCTGGACCCAAAGAGGTTACAATCTCTCTTAACTCAATCGCTCGTGTAACTTCATTCTAATGAAAGGGAGAAAGTGATAAATAACCACTGATAAATCAATAACATATATAAAGATCTATATACTTCAATTCAATATTTAAACATTGGGGATAATGACTTCTAATTCACAGGCTATAATAGCCTATCAATTTGCTTTACCTGTATTCAGTAGTATTTAATCACATCCCAAGCAAGAGTCAAAAATCTTAAAATAGAGCAAATCAAATGAAACTCGTGGAAAAGAAAGAGAATATCAAAATAGATGAAGTCTCTATCAAAGAGGTTTAGCACATATACATACAAGTAAATCTATTCTTCAACAATAACTTAAAAAGTTACAAATTAATCTTTTAATCCCTTGTTCCGCATCATATATATTAAACTATATACAATTAAAGAGTAAGCACAACTTCTTCACCAAGATGTAGTTTTATTGTGCATTAAGCAGTCAGAAAATTAAGAGATACAAGGTGGAGTGTCTAGGATAAAAAATTATATGAATCATGGAGAAATAACCAAAGTGCTAAACTATGGATCCCAGATAATAAAACTGCCAACCTTGTATATCATTATAAACCTAGAACGCACCTCTTTAACTTTTTTGTTTATCACATCCCAGGCAAGGCGGGAAAGAAATCCTCCAGCAACAGATGTTAACTGCACGATACGAGTTGCAACAGCACGTGGTCGTTTTCCCCAGTAGGCAGAGATGCTGTCAGGATTGTACACCATAGGTAAAGACTCACTACTTTCATCAACCTGGAGAACCACAAACCATAAGGATTTATAGTATGTCCAATGTTTGCAAGAACAAGGGACCAAGGCAGCTAAAAGAATATATTAACATGTACACATCACTAGGATTAAAACTCTCAAGACTTCAGCAAATTAAATTTTCTTATAGAAACAAATTAACTCTCTTATTCCCGTGTCCTCGTGTCACTAATAATTGTTTTCGGAAACTTAGATGCCTTTACTTACATATAATATCCAACATAGATGGTCAGTCACAAGTCATAACCATCGGCCACGGGAACTAGTAAATGCACGTGGTCAAAATAAAGTGAATTTCTAATAAAATCTAGAGCTGACTGTAGATAAAAATTAAAAGACCCGGAATATTGAAAAACATCCTATTTTCTCCCTAGGAACGAGGACTATCTAAACCGCAATTTACCATAAGCATGTCTGTAGCTTATAAATTGTTAACCAATCCCATGTCACTCTACTACCAAATGCTTATACATTAAACAGCACGACTACTTCAATAAATTGACCTAATCACACAACCGAATCGCTAAAAGCAAAACAAATTAGAAACTCCGAATTTAAAAATTAGAGACAGACCTCAACTAAACGGAGCTGAATATTATCATCAGCAAACTGCGAATCGCTTAAATTTTGACCTCGGAGTCCTCTCATTAGTATTGCCAAGTCCTCATTCTCTTCCATTTGAGCTCTCACTCTCTTGATTTCCTGCGAAACTGTCTCCATTCTCTGCCATTCCACAAATCAATATTCAACATCACATCAATCATCAAAATAACACACACACACAATTACTCTCACTTGAGAACTGGTCTATGTATATCAAACAGTTGACTAATGACTTGCATAACAATCTAAAGTACATTAAAACTGAACAATTAAAAAAAGGCGCGAAAATTACAGTAGAAGAACCGTTAATAGTGGAATTGAAGGATCCATTAACCGGTTTACTACTCGCCGGCGAAGTAGAAGAGGCGGTGCCGGAAGTTTTGGTGGCGGTAGGTTTAGGCTCCGTAGCAACAGCGCGAACATCGAGGCGATTACGCCTGGAAAGCTTAAGCAGAGAGGAGGTATTAGTAGAAGAAAATGTGCGCCGGAGAGGCTCGATCCCGCAGTAACCGAGCTGCGATGCTGCGTCCATGCCCAAAATTCAAACTTTACAACTGCGTGTTGAGAGAGAGACAGAGAGAGATGGGAGAGAGAGAGATGAGTTGGAGTGAAATGAGGGGAGTAAAGTGAACGAAGATGTTGTATGTATATGAAAAGGGGGTGTATGTATGTATGTATATTTCATATTTGGTTACCAGAGAGACACGTGGCTTATTTTATGAAGGCCTCATGCTTTTGGCGCTACCCACTGCTTGTTTCGTTTTCTGCCGTTTGTTTTTATGATATTACAATTGGAATCTTATATGAATAATAATCATCAAAACTGAGAGAACATTTTATATTGAGTGGACAGCATTAATGTTTCTTATTAGTTGCTTTTTTCAACTGTCTTGAAAAAGTGCAATTTCCCATGTATTAACTTATCAAAGTATGTTTATACTCATCTACACATGTAAGATTCATAATTCATATTTATTAAGACACATGTAAGATACATAACTATCAAAGTATATGAAAGTATGTTCATGTAGAGTTATGTACAAGTGATTAATATTTTGTATGAAAAATAATTCAAAATTGAATGACAATCTTAATTATACTAACTAGAGGGAAAAGAGTGAAGAGATGTGTAAGGAAAATATTTATTAAGAGATTATGTAATGACTTGTTGGAATATGTAGAGTCTAAAATTTGGGTTGCTGAATTCATGTTTCTATCAGGTTGAAACCCTGACTAACCTTGAAATTTTAGCAAGAATTTGTTTCAACAAATTTGACTTGCTCATGTAGTCAGGTAAACAAATATCGATTTTTGAATGGCAATATTATCTTATCATGTTTAGTTCAAATTTCTTTTGATAATTTAACTTACGAAACTTTTTCATAAGTTGCTCAGTCATATGTTTCACAATTTTTCTCTCATTACTTTTTCATCAATTTCTAAATGATCAATTGAAGAAATTTATGCACTTACATAGGAAATGATATCTCTGATTTTCAATTTCTGTTTATGCATTTGTTAGATATGGTGAAATAGTTCCTAACAGATTCATCCGTCAAGTTGTATTTAAGAGAAAGACTTCCGTTTTTTTAGTGGTTTCAGAACTATATTACGTTGCGTTTGTTCATGAAATGGAATTGAGACAGGAAAAAAATGAATAATGTTGGGAAAATGAATTTGCCAAAGAATATTGATCTACATGTATCTCCAAATTTTGAAAAACAAATAAATACCTTCATATTAAACATACTAAACAATAAACATAAACCCTACAACATTAGAAAAATGAAAGATTTACTCTTTCTGTTGTATCTAGTTCTCATCTATAGGATATGTCAATGTCATATCATCCTCATACTATTAACCGTGGATTGTAAAAAGACTCGGAGAAAAAATGACAAACATATAATTTTTCTACACCAGTATGGTATTCATTTTTTTGGATGATACATGTAAGAAAGTACTGACGGCTTCTTCTTCTTTTCTTTAACCCCAAATATGAATGAGCGTAACGGAATTCCAGGCTTGTTAACATTCTTTGCAGCATTTTCTGTTAGGCCATATTCTTCATCCAACTTTTTTATTGCATGGTCACATTCAGTTTGGAGTGAAGTTACATTGTCTATACCTCCTTGCAACTCCTCATTCACCTTATTGTTCTCTTGTTTCATGTTCAAGACTTCACCCTGATACTTTGCTGCTTGATGACTAGTGAATGATATCTCATCTTTTTCAACGCCTTCCTTCAAAGCTTCTGTTATTGTTTGTTGAATAGTGCACAATGATGAAAATCTACTTTGAAGTTCTTCTTGCAACGATTCACTTTGTTCAAACCATACTTTTAATTCAGACTTTATCTCATTAAGGTGCCTGAATACTGCACGTACATCTGATTTAAGATCTAAATCAACTTCAGATTTTCCTTCTGGTTTCTTTGCTTCCCTTGTCTTAAATGTTGATATTTCATCCTGTAGATCTGCTATTCCGCTTTTGAATTTCTGTATCTGATGAAATGTAGTACTAAACCTTAACAAGAAAGCAAGGTTCTCATCCAGCATTCCATTAATCTGACCCCTTAGCTTTTCCTCAAAAGGTGAGACTGGTTTAGATTCATTAATCAAATTATTGATTTCTTCCTCCACTTCATCTTGTGGATGAGTCTGTGCATCTTCACCTTCAGTCGAAACTCCTGCTTCAGGTGCATTCTCTTGTAACTTATTGCGCAAAGATTGAATTTCTTGGTCCCTCTTGGCAAGTGCACTTTTCAATTCTCTTACTTGTAGTGTTGTTTGAAAGAGGGCATCAGTTTGCTTCTCCTCGTTGAGAAGTTTCTTCTTGACTTCTTTGTAGTTTCTTAGAATTGTGGTGTACTGTTTCTTAAGAATTTTATCTTTGTCTTCCACACCATTCAAGAGAATCTGTGGCAAGTTTGTCTCTTCATCATCTAGACCAATATCTTCGTTCGATATATTGACACTGGTTGGTTTATCAGATTCTTCATCCTTATGATCCATATTAGCTGATGCACTTTGAATCTTTACGGTTTCATCTGCTTCAGTCTTTTCTTTTCTCGAAGCATAACCAATTGATATTTCTTTGTCTTCACTATTTGATGCTTCTTGTGGTTGTTCTCCCTCTTCATCTGGTTTTACTGTCTGGAGCTTCTCAGATAGGTTATCAAGGCTTTTATTGACCGCAGTGAAACATGTTTGAAGGTTAGTGTTGTGATTACCAACATTCCGATTCAAAGTCTGAATTGCTTTTAGTTTGTCTTCCAAATCTTTCACTCTGTCGGTCACATTTTGTGTTTCATCTTCCATGGTTGTTTTATCATCTTCAAATCGTTGGATTTGTGAGTTAAGATCATCAGCTTCTGTTTTAAGCTTGTTATTTAGAACAGTTTGTGAAGAAACTGAACTTTCCAAGTTGATCACCTGATTTACAAGTTCATTAATCTTCTCAGCCAGTTCTGTCACCGTGATAGAACCACTAGATTCATCAAGTTCTTTAATGTTCTCCATAATCTGGTTTATGCTTGTCAACTCTCCAGCTAGTGCCTCTGAATCATAATGTTGATCAGGTGTTTCATCGAGAGGTTCATTAGGCAGAACCTTGTGTTTGAGTGTTTTCAATCTTAGACGAGCCTCATCAAGCCTTTTCTTCTCTGCCTCAGCTTCCTCGTTATACTTCTCTTGTTGACTTTGCAAACGAGTCAATGCCTCTTGACAAGATTTGAGTGCTGTTTTTGCCATCAAGTTCCGTGCATCATTATCTTCGATAACGCTTGTAATACCAAACTCATCTTGCAATTTACTAGCTCTGTCTTGTTTCTCCATAATCTCATTCTCAATTTGACGGAACTTTTCTAATCCATTTTCATAAGAACTCTTCACAAATTCTTTCACAGTTTGCAATGCTAATATATCTTTTTGAAGCTTATCAACCTCTTTAGACGCTTCAGGCTCTGTCAGACCAGACTTGGGAGGAGGCTTAGCTTTAATCTGAGTATAAGTTGGCTTGCTAGGTTTCATTTTCTTCGAGGCATCATTTATAATACCCTTCAAGGTCTTGGTTGGAGCATCAGGAACTTTAGGGACATTTGGAGGTGGGGGACCAGGTTCAACACCTTTTGGAGGTCCAATGCCTTTTGGAGGTTTTTGACCTTTGACATCATAATCGTCATCATCTTCCATAGAATACTGAACTTGCTCCGGTAGACAAGTAGCAATGGTGGTGTTAGCATTCTGTAAATCTGTAGATAACTTGTCGTATCTTTGTGCTAAAGCTCGATAAGCGCGGCTGGATTCTTCAACAAATTCTATAAACTCTGGCCTCCTTTTGTAGTACATTTCTGCCTTCTTGATGAAGGAATCTCCATCTTCTTGAAAGAGCTTTAGGATGTATTCCACCTTCTCTTCCATCTCTGTAACATAAAAGAATTCAACGAGTTACCTTAAATAATTACAGTCTTTGAGAATCTCTTTGCAAACTTCTTACTAAAAAAGGTCCATCTTTTGAAATTTCGTTAGTAAAGTAAATCTATCTATAACATTCAAAACACACATAAAAGTCGAATTGTGTACATGCTAAGGGTGTACCCAAGATTCAAGAATATTTGAAACGTATACATGCACTGTAAGGGTCTACTCAAGAACATGTTGAACATACCATTTTAGTACTAATACATCTGTATCCATGTCTATACATGTAAAACTTATGCCCTAGCACAAGTTTAATTCATCCATGTTCGATTCGACAATTGCTAAAACTATGTTTTAAAAAAAAATTCAAATTCACACTATGACACTAATATAATCTAAAACTTGAAATTACTAATGCGAATATCACCTTGAAGGCTTTGTTCGAGCCATTTGGATTGTTTGGTTCGAATGTGACTAGCCCACCACCATGAATATGCATTGCTTGCAGCTCTCTGCAACATTTTTCTCTTGATCCAAGCAAGTTGCTTGAATATTTACATATACATATGAATGATAATGATATGTGATTCCATATAATTTATCTAATTGTAAAATGTAGTTGATACAAGTTGATTGTTTTAAATGTGATGAAAGCTGAGTAGTGTTATAGAAATAGATTCTTAAAAAGAAGAGCAAGTGATTGAGAAAGAAAAAATGAAGCTACCACTTTATTATACAGTGCATGGTTGAGAGCTTCTTTCTGACCCCGTATTTAACGTTTCACCTTTAGCTATGGAATAGAGTTAGAAGTATATTCAAAAAAGCTTAGATGACACTTTCGGTAAAGTACTCGTAACATTTGTATAAAATATTATCTAAATACTAAAATAAAATTTATATATCTTACCGAATGTGTACTAATGTATACATGAATAGAAAAAAGCCACTTTAATTGCAATACAAAGATGGCGTTCATTATTTTTGTTTGAACTCTTTAACATGTTCATAGAATATGATAGAAGTGTGCGGTGAATTTTTCATATAAAAATTAGATATTTTATTTCGAAACAATTTACTTCTTTCGTTATTTTTATATGTTTATTTTTAAAATAAAATTATTATATCTTGTACGATGTATGAATCACATTTTTAATATTTTATTTTTTTTATTTTAATATATTATTTAAATTTATTTTCATTTTTATAACAATAATTTAAAATATTATGAATATAAATATTTTTCATATAATTTTTTGTAAATTTTATTTATATTATAAAAATAATATATGTAATTTTTATTTAGAGTATATTTTAGTAGGAGATTAATATTTAAAAATTAGATTAAATAATTAATCAATTACCCGAACCGAAATACTAACTAATTATGAATGACCAACGATCAACTACTAAACTATTAATTTTTCGATTTTAATTATCTCTAAATAAACATTCAATTCATTTTCAAAACAAATTTAAGAATGATTTTTCAAAACCATTCTTATATTTAAAATCGAAGATGCAAAAGAAGACGGACGAAATAGTTTAAAAGACTTCACAAACATTTAACTTTCTTTTAAAGAGTAATGTACTAATGTTGATAAATTAACATTTATATACTATTATTTTCATTTATAATATAATTTTAACATATAAAATTACCTCTAAGTTTATTGATAGGTAGATGATAAATCCAAAATATTTAAAATTTAAAAATGTGACATTTGAATCCGCATTTGTATCCAACGTCCGTACTCAAATGCAAATAACTTGCTTCATATATAGATGAGGTAAAACTGCTAAATGCTGCAAGCAGCATGACAGTTTCTAAGGCTTCCAAATCTTTCACTCTGTAATTTGGTTTAGTAAAAGGAAATTAACCCAAAGCACAACATAATTAATTATTTAGCTGTCTAACTAGAATAGCTAAATTTTATAAAAACATTACGTAGATACTCATAAGTAGTCATGCATGCCCGCAACCTCTTAAAACCTACTTACTATCTAAGCCCATGCAGTTAGCTTAATGACCACCACCAAAAAACCCTGCACCAAATCCACCACCAAAAAACCCACCGCTACCTAATCCACCGCCTCCGAATCCTCCTCCAGCTCCAAAGCCTCCTCCGACGCCACCATCTCCACCTGGACCACCTTGGCTTCCTATAACACCTCCACCTGCACCACCTCCAATGCCACCACCAACAAGGCCTACTCTACCGCCAATGCCACCTCCACCTCCCCCACCAGCACCTCCGATTACTCGGCCTCCAGGTTCCGTGACCACTCCGCTACCTGCACCGCCACCTAGGCCCCCGCCTATACCACCAACAGGGGTGTCATATTTGCCACCAACACCACCTCCTGCACCACTGCCCATACCAAATCTTCTGTTTCCATCTTGTCCCACAACCCCATTACCGATAAGTACTAAATATGCTACAAGAAACACACTAAGAAAACGATACATAATTTCGGGTTTTGTACTAGGGCTTTAATCTTTAGTTTAAGAATAACAAGTTACAAGGTAGATATAGTGGCACAGTGCAGAGATTAAAGGTAAGTCTCAAGTAAATATTGTTGGTTAGGGTGAATAAATAGCTGCACCATATGGAGGGTCCATGAACATATTCTCTTTCAGTAAAAACATACACTAGCTATAGCTAGCCATTTATATTTCGACCAACCCCAACTACTTCCCCTGTTCTTCATCATGTACTCACTGTAAAATTACTCCCTCCAATTCCAAATAACTGTAGAGTAGTAGGATGTTTAATATATATATGAGATTTTTGTAAAATCTCGAAAACCAATTTGCAAGTATGATGGAAGTACGGGATTTATAATTTATTGAATTCTGATTTTTGTAATAAAGAATCTAGCTATAACATTTCAACTATTTACAATACAAGAATAATGTTTTAATAATCGAATTATTTTGGGCCATACTCGTACTAATGTTTGTCTCATTTTTTAGTTTGTTTCTGTAAATTGCCTAGGAATTTACTCAGGTTTGATAGTTTATCGAATTGTGTCTGATATTGCCAAGCCCCTGTTACACACACACACACTCTATGACTGAATCCACAATTATAAACTGTCAGGCAAACATTATATCGAAGGCCAAGATATTATCCCACTTCTTGCATGTGTCCTCTCTGTAATATTTTGAATGTAGAATTAAAGTTACCAGTCCTTAGCTGCTGACACTGTTGCAGTAGTTGTCGCACAATGATTTCTTCCCACATTAACCTTATCAGTGCTTGTGGAGCTTTTACATATAGTGATTGGGATAGTTGTACACTTTTAAGCACTGGCTTCTGATGTAGACCGGTTGGCAGCAAGTATTGAGGCTGTAATGGATCGTGAAAAGGGTGTCCGCAGAACAAAGGCATGACCACGCTGGAGGACTGCATGATCATGCTATACTATAGAAACTCACGGGTGGCATATAGCCACATGACATGCTCATGCTGAAGTGCTGCATGTTCATGCTACTTTTATTTAGTATTTTATTTTAATCATGATTTAATATTATTATTAGACTTTAATTAGGATTTGATTTTAGGGTTTTTATATCCCTATATAAAGAACATTATTTTGTATTACCTATTATCTTTTGTTGAATTGAATTAAAAACTCTTAAGAGTTTTCTCTTATCTTTCTTGTGGATTCAAGAATTCTTCCTTGTGGATTCAAGGTATTTCAGAATTTCTCGTGTAAGAGTCATGTGTGTTTTATTAAGGATTAACGCTGGTTTATCCTGTGCTTCCATTCTGCGTCAGTTGACATCAGAGCAGGCTTTATCTTGTCTTTCGTTAATTGATTCGATATGGGAGAACCAGTTACCAAGAAAGATCTTCAAGAGGTGACAATGACTTTTACCGTGGCTCTGAGGGCTTTGACAGATCAAATGAATAAGTTGTCAAATCAAGTGAATAACAATAACAACCAGTGTAAAGTTGGAAGAGAGATGTGTGCTAGGGCTCCATGGGTCAGTGCTGATAGTTCTAGTTCAGGTGAAAAAGTTGTAGGGGAAGAAGAGGAAGAAAACGAAAGTCAGCATACCAATAATGATTATAAGGTGAAGGCTGATATACCGATATTCTATGGAACTATGGGGATAGGGGAGTTTTTGGATTGGCAGATTGATGTTGATCGTTTCTTTGATGTTATGAGCGTTCCTGAGAGTAAGCAGGCGAAGATGGTAGTTATTAGGCTAAATAATACTGATGCGGTTTGGTGGGATAAGCTAGTTATGCAGAGAAAAAGGCAAAGAAAAGAACTAATCAAGACTTGGAGGAGAATGTAGCATTTGATGTTAGAGAGATTTCTACCAGAGGACTATGAACAGATTCTATATAAGATGTATATTGAGTGTGTTCAAGGGAGAAGGACCGTAACGGAGTACACGAATGAGTTTGTGCATTTTTCTGATCGTAATGATTTATGAGAGACTGAAAATCAGAAAGTTGCAAGATACATCAGTGAGCTAAAAGGTTCGATACAGGAAAAGATGGGATTGCAAACTGTATGGACTGTGGCAGAGGCTTCTAATCTTACGTTAAAAGCAGAGCTTATGGAGAAGAGCCCTCGTGTTTTCTCGGGCAATAGAAGATTTACACCTAGTTTTGATACTGTGAATGATAAGGACAAGAGTGTGGTAAACAAAGATACTGGTACTGTTAATAAGGGACTTGGCGGTTCTGGTAGTGGTACTCAGCATACTAAGCCTCCAATGCAAAAGCCAAACAATCCATATCTCAAGTCGTCAGGTGATAAGTGTTTTCGATGCGGCGGACAAGGGCATAAGTCTAATTTGTGTCCAAGTAGGAGAATAGTTGCAATAGTGGAAGAGGCTGAAGATGAGGATGACAAAGAAGTTAACGATTATGAATGAGCGGAGTTTGCCGATGAAGAGTCGTCTGAAAGGGTGAACATAGTGCTTCAGAGGGCATTGCTATCATCCAAAGAAGAGAGTCAACGCAGAAATTTGTTCAAGATGCACTATTCGATCAATAATAAGGTGTGTAACCTGATAGTGGATAATGGAAGTACTGAAAACTTCGTATCGCAAAAGTTAGTTGATCATCTAAAATTTCCTACAGAGATCCATGAGAATTCTCAAGTTCGTGTGTCCTTAACTTGCAAGGTTCCTATATCTATCGGAAGCACTACAAAGAAGAGGTAATCTGTGATGTTTTTGATATGGATGCTTGTCATATTTTACTTTGTCGTCCTTGGCAATTTGATAATGATGTAACATATAAAAGACGTGATAATGTGATGTTGTTTAAGTGGGGTAATCATAAAATTGATATGGCTCCAGTTCTGGACTTTAATAGTAGTGCCGGTCAGAAAACTTCTAATTTTCTGGTGATGACAAACGATGGTAAAGAGCTTGATGAATCTATTAAAGAAATGGGATGTTTTTTCCCTGTAGTGGTTAAGGGGTTGATGAGTGTTGTAAAAGCAGAGGTTGTTCCAGAGGAACTGCAGAAGATTTTACAGAATTTTGAGGAGTTGATTGCGGATGAACTGCCTAATACTTTGCCACATATGCGAGATATTCAACACCATATTGATTTGATTCCAGGGTCAAACTTACCGAACTTACCACATTATCGTATGAGTCCCAAAAAGAATGAAATTTTGAGGGAGCAGATTGAAGAGTTATTGAGGAATGGATTCATTCGTGAGAGCATGAGTCCTTGTGCTGTTCCGGTCCTTCTTGTTCCTAAGAAGGATAACACTTGGCGAATGTGTGTTGACAGTAGAGCCATTAATAAGATAACTGTTAAGTACCATTTTCCTATTCCTCGATTATAAGACATGCTTGATGAGTTAGCAAGTTCAAGGTTTTTTTCAAAGATTGATCTTCGTAGCAGATATCATCATATCCATATTCGACGTGGAGATGAGTGGAAAACAGCTTTTAAAAGTAAGGATGGGTTGTTTGAGTGGTTGGTGTTGCCTTTTGGGATGTCAAATGCCCCAACTACTTTCATGAGGTTGATGAACCAGGTACTTCGTCCTTTTATTAGTTCTTTTGTGGTGGTTTACGTTGATGATATTCTAATATACAGTAAGAACAAGGAGGAGCATTTAGAGCACATAAAACAAGTGTTAAAGGTTCTAGAAGAGAATCAATTATACATTAATTTAAAGAAGTGTGCATTCTCCACCAATAAGTTGCTATTTTTGGGTTTCATTGTGGGAAGAGATGGTATTCAAGCTGATGAAGAAAAATTTAAAGCTATTCGAGACTGGCTTGTTCCTACATCTATTACCGAGGTACGAAGCTTTCATGGTTTAGCTACTTTCTACAGGCGATTTGTTAGAGATTTCAGTACTATTACTGCGCCGATCACTGAATGTTTGAAAAAGGGGAAGTTCAATTGGGGACTTGAACAAGACCAGAGTTTTGCCTTAATAAAAGAAAAAAATTGCACAACATTTGTTCTTGCCTTACCTGATTTTGATAAGATTTTTCAAGTGGAGTGTGATGCTAGCGGAGGGGAATAGGGGTTGTCTTATCCCAAGAAAAGAGACCAGTTGCATTCTTCAGTGAAAAATTATCTGAAGCGCGTCAAAAGTGGAGTACTTATGACCAAGAATTTTATGCTTTATTCCGAGCTCTAAGACAATGGGAGCACTACTTGATTCAGAGGGAATTTATTCTATTCACAGACCACCAAACTTTAAAGTATCTTCATAGCCAGAAAATTATTAATAAGATGCATGCGTGATGGGTAAGTTTTTTACAGAAATTTCCAATTGTTATTCAACATAAATCAGGTACTCTTAACAAAGTTGCAGATGCTTTGAAAAGAAGAGTTTCTTTATTGGTTACTTTAGAATATGAAATCTTGGGTTTTGATTTGCCGAAGGAGTTATATTCTAGTAATGCTGAGTTTAAGGACGTATGGTTTAAGTGTAGCAGAAATCATCCTTCTGCAGATTTTCATGTTCAGGATGGCTATCTTTTTAAAGGAGATCAACTATGTATCCATTGTTCTTCGTTGAGGGAAAAATATATTAGGGATCTTCGTGGTGGTGGACTTAATGGGCATCTGGGCCAAGATAAAACCATCAATACTGGCTGCACATATTAGAGGAGAGGTACTACTGGCTGCACTTAAAGAAAGATATGAGTACTATTGTGAGAAGGTGTTATGCGTGCCAAGTTTCTAAGGGGCAGTCCCAGAATACTGGCCTCTATATGCCTTTACCTATTCCTGATGATATTTGGATGGATTTGTCCATGGATTTTGTGCTTGGGCTTCCTCGTACTCAACGACGGTGGATTCTGTGTTTGTGGTTGTTGATAGGTTTTCAAAGATGACACACTTTATTGCATGTAAGAAGACCGCTGATGTATCCAACATAGCCAAACTGTTCTTCAGAGAGGTTGTGCGTTTACATGGAGTACCAAAGTCCATTAATTCAGACAGAGATACGAAATTTCTTAGTCACTTTTGGATCACCTTGTGGAAGATGTTTGAAACAACGCTAAATAGAAGTTCTACAGCTCATCCTCAAATGGATGGGCAAACTGAGGTAACTAATCGAACGTTGGGGAATATGATACGGAGTGTTTGTAAGGAGAAGCCGAAACAGTGGGACTTAACTTTGCCTCAGGTGGAATTCGCTTACAACAGCGCTGTGCATTCTGTAACGGGGAAGTCACCTTTCACTTTGGTATATACATATATTCCTAAACATGTAGTTGACTTGGTCAAGTTGCCTAAAACTTCTGGATTTAATGTAGCGGCTGAGAATATGGCGCAAGAAATTATCTCTATGAAAGAGGGTGTCAAGGCTAAGCTTGAAGCCATAGGAAGGAAAAATAAAGTTGTTGCAGATAAGCGAAGGAGGGTCAAAGTTTTTGAAGAGGGAGATGAGGTGATGGTATTCTTGCGCAAGGAGAGGTTTCCAGCCGGTACATACAGCAAGTTGCAGCCGTGAAAGTATGGTCCGTTTCAAGTGCTGAGGAAAATTAATGACAATGCTTATGTCGTGGCTCTTCCAGATTCTATGAACATCTCTAATACATTTAATATGGCTGATATATATGAATAACATGTTGATTATGTTCTTCATCCAGATGAGAACTCGGGGTCGAGTTCTTCGGAGGTGGAGGAGACTGATGTAAACCAGTTGGCAGCAAGTATTGAGGCTACAATGGATCGTGGAAAGGGTGCCCGCACAACAAAGGCCACTGGAGGACTGCATGATCATGCTATACTATAGAAACTCACGGGTGGCATATGGTCACATGGCATGCTCATGCTGAAGTGCTGCATGTTCATGCTGCTTTTATTTAGTATTTTATTTTAATCAGGATTTAATATTATTATTAGACTTTAATTAGGATTTGATTTTAGGATTTTTATACCCCTATATAAAGAACATTATGATGTATTACCTATTATCTTTTATTGAATTGAATTAAAACCCTTAAGAGTTTTCTTTTATCTTTCTTGTGGATTCAAAAATTCTTCCTTGTGGATTTAAGGTATTTCAGGATTTCTCGTGTAAGAGTCTTGTATATTTTATTAAGTATTAACGCTAGTTTATCCTGCACTTCCGTTCTGCGTCAGTTTCGCAGTATAAAGTATGATAATAGATTTGCACTATAAACAAATAGGTTTGAACACTCTTAATTAATCTGGTATTATTGTGTTTGCAAACTTGTTCATACTTTGTTCATTAATTGTTAATGCAAGAATTTATTTAATTTTTTCTTGAGTTTAAATTGAGATGGCTCACGAGCTTTTGAGCTTAATTGTGATAAAATCTTGGATCTTTTAGATTCGACTCGAACTTGTTAACCTTACATCTCTTCATTTCAATAAAGGCATGTCTGTGCACTAAATGTAGTGAATTGCTTTAAAACTAACATAGTACTGTAATACATTGCATATTTGAGTACATTTAAGGTAAAAGGGCAAATTTGGTGTCTGAACTTGGCTTGTTTTGACAATATAATGTCCGTAGTTTCAAAACTTTCATTCAGTGTCTGAAACGGCAAATTCATTCAAACAACTTTTATTCGAGTGTCTTAAACCGGCAAATTCATTCAAGCAAGAAACGTTAACTACAGTTTAGTGTTTCTCAGTTGTGTTGTGTGCCTATAATTGTAGCCTTGTAGTCTCCACCATGTCCACAACAAACTTGTTACAGCAATACCATACCTCGATTGTATTATATCAAGTGAGATTCCAGTATTTACACAAATAAAACAACTATTGTTACACATAGCACACTTATATAAGCTCGGTATAATATGCTATAACAATCATTTTGCCAAGACCAGTTCCTAACATGTAAAGAGAACATGTTCACACATTATAAATAGGAAAACTTTGTCGCCAGCAAATTGTAAATTGTGACTATGATTGGTTTTCACATGCACCACAAGGAAAAAATTTCTGCATCTTTACCACTTCGCCCACGGGTTTTCACTATCAAAATTAATGATTTGAATACATTGTAAAATTGGGAAATTGGGCTTCTTTTTACAAGTCATCATTAAAAGGATTTTTCTTACAGGTGTCATGTAGATAAGCATCATCAACATCGAATCTCCCCTAACATTATTAAAGGTCCGGAACAACCAACAGATATGAATAACATATACTTCAATGTTGCTGCAGTGTAACTGTGTAGGAGACCTTTCACCTTAAGCTGATATGAATAAGGTATACTTCAATGTTGTTGCAGTGTAACTGTGCAAGAGACCTTTCACCTTAAGCTGCTACGGATCATCTGCAGTTGATAATGTTGTAGAATACTGGTATCAAATTAAAAGCAGCTGATACTTGATAGTGTTGTAGAATACTTGTAAGGAAGTAAAATTATGAATGCATCATTTCCCACTTGCCAGCCTGCTGCTTAGCATCCATCATAAAGCAGCACGTCTCACAATATAGGGCAACAATAAATTCATCCCCGCTATTTAGTGTTGTGCGTTGGCACACTCAGATAAAATTTGGTATTTTTGAAGTCGTCTAGAAGAGGATTGTAACCATCTTTGGTCCTTGTCTTTGTGGGCATACCGAATTCTTCCATGAACAAAGATGTATCAAGCTACAAAACGTACCAAATATAAACATAAATACCAAAGTCTGTGAAAACATAATTCTTGATCTGATAACTTTCTTTAGATTTTCAGTATGATTAACAATAAATATACATAGGCAGTCATTATTCTATAATGCTTTACACATATACATTGTTCAAACAGCAAATTTTCTATGCCCTGAATATTGAGATACATTTTCTTTTTTCTGTTTGTTCCAGAATCCAATATAACTCTAATATTACCACGATTACATTTTCACTAAAGTTTTCCTGATGTAAGATACAGAAAATTGTCAGTCATGGGTATCTCTTATTTTGGACTAAAATTTTCCTGATGTATTCTCCTATGTACTGCAGATATGAATATGTGTGCATAAAGACAATTCAGATAGACTATAAAGTATAAACTCATACCATGATTGTTCGTCTTTTCTTCCCTTGCTTGGCTGGCTTGTCCAAGTCCGGCTTCAACCATCCTGAGCAATAGTGGTCCATGCGTTCCAACAGCCCAAAGTCCGTTGGGAAAAATATATCAGCATCACCCTGGGAAGATGTAGTTATTGAATAAATGAGATTTATCAATACATGTAGTCATTTTGTATGCATCATTTCATGATAACATGCAACAAACAAACAGAAGAATAAAGACAGGATAATTAACCTTTGCATCCAGATAACTGTTGTGGTCTTTACTACTGCCATCTTTCTGCATAGAAAGATGATAGGATGAACTGATCTTGTCAGATAAGTACTTGACTTTATATTGCTCATTAGCATGACAAAGTATTTAAAAAAAGGACATGTAAAAGATTCAGCAAAAATCAACATGAAATCCTCCTTCCCCAATAACAAAAATTAATATATACACAAAAGAACTCGATGCTATGAAAGATATTAAATATATCCTACAATATTTGTGCTCATTAGACTAGTCATTAAATCTGGAGAGTTGTAGCATCGAGACAAAGAAGTGTGCATTTTTTTGAAGTGTGGCAAAGGGGTGTAGATAACAAAGCAACTTACCAATTTGATACTGCCTACACAATTTTGTGCAAGAAAATAAACCAACTCATTAAATTTTGAGACAAAAGCAACTTAATCAATAAAAAAAGTTACAACTTATTTCTGATTTTGACCTGAGAACAGGGGAAGATGAGTCAAGGACTTAAGGTTGATAAGCACTACTTATGTCGCAAATCGGAACAAAAGTTTATCGGAGAGAGTTGCTCAAATTACCAACATTCTGTAATCAGGGACCTTCTATTTTACATTTCTCTTTCACCGTGTACCCGATAATGGCATTATTCAAAAAGATGTCTTTCCCTGGTCTAGTATATCAGGAACAAATGTAGAAATTCAGGTCGTTTTCTCCATAATGTCTCTTTTACTGCAGTTTTAGGCAAGAACAACAGTTTTGACAACGAGAATTTGTAAGATAGTTATTGTTGAGTTCACTTTAGTTTTTTCAAAAAAAGAAAACTATTATATATATATTTTAGGATGGGGACATTTTAAGTTAGTTTCATAACTAGGTTAGTATTTGAATACTGCCACATACAAGAAAAAAATTGATATTAACAACAGCCCATATAGCCTATGTTACTATGTTTTGAGAAAACAGAGAACAAAAAACACAATATCTGAAAAGATTCATTGTTAGAAGTTCATCAGATACGCTGTATGGACTAAAAACACTACTCTCGTCCTTAATAGGATGTCAGAGTATTTAACACAGAAAACAAGGATAAAAGCATGTCTGATGGTGTTTGAATATAAAAAGTAAATAATAAAAGAATCATCCCAGGATCCAAATAAAATCTAATCCAGTACATGTGCCGCATGTTATAGTTTCTAGACACCAAAGTTATGAAAATGGGATAGTAAAACTAGCTTCCCTAATCTGAATGGAAGTATATCATTACAACAGCTTTAACAAAGTATTTGAGTCGGAAACATTATCCCTCGAAGATATATTGCAAACGAATCTTGGTATTAAAAAATAACAGTCCATATTCTCGTAATGATGCAGTACTCATTTATAAATGAATTGTAACTAAAATGACTTGACCATCAATGTCCCACGACTATTACTGCCTATAAAGATCAATTACGCTATAAATGAAGAATGGCCTTAGAAATGCAGAATTGCAATACATACAAATACACCAAAGCATGGATCAGAAAGTACCTTGGTTGAAACCAATGGAGCTCTGTCACCAAGTATTCTTACATCAGGAAGATAGCTAAAATCAGAAGCAATCAGAGACATCTTTGGCAGTGCACTATGCACAACTTCAAGAAGCTCCTAAAAGGTTTTAAAAGGCATCATGTTCTATGCGTAAATCATATAGAATAGAAAAAAATCATCTGACCGATGAGGCAATGACAACAAAAACAGTTTCTTGACTAGTACAATTATGCAAACAACTTTATAGACATTTACCAAGCAACCAGTTGGTAGCCAACATCTCTTGGGCTTGGGAAAAAGCTTTGCCCAAGTATTTTTCGCAGCCACAATCGTGCTGCTACCTTGTGTTTTTTGATCCTTATCTAAATCCAATATCTCCATGCACTTTGTAATTAATGGATCTTGTACTGGCTTAAACAACTCAGAAAGCTCAGACCTGCTAAAGGATGTATCACAAGGCCAGTAATTAGGGCATTTTGTATAGTATTCTATATTAGAACAGTGTTCTCAGCACTTTTTTAGAAGTTAATTGACGAGAACATTAATTTCAGTACACACCGAAAAACATGAAAACTAGATTTATATGATGACGTAGAACCCTCTTAATCTTCCATTTTACTGCTTTATATATTAAAAACTTCAAGTTGCCACAAATCTATTGACGAAGAATATGAATATTCAATTGACGAAGAATATGAATCTTCATAATTTGTGACCATCATCCACGCCCCAATAATATAAAAGTAAAGGGAGACTTGCAAGTATGTATGAAATGGAAACTGCTACTTAATAGGTAGGTCATTTACTCCGCGAACCTTTTAATAAGAGGAACTTAATTCCAATAACATGGTTATCTCACTCAGCTTTGGTAATAAACTAATAATTTTATTCTCTGCATTTAACAACAAAGAAAAATGACTCTCTTCTCTTTCTCAACTATTTGTTAAAGGGAGTGCAACATGTAAATGTACACAAGGAAAAGAGTCGAGAGTGCCAGAGTGGTTTTGTAGATTTTAATTTGAGAAGAAAGGTAGGGATTGAAAAGGAAAGAACCATCATGGGAAGGGATATTGGAGATACACGATATTTGTAAATTGTTTAAGCCCACTTACAGAAAAAATGAAAGATTTAACAACAGAGTTCTTGTAATGAAGTGTCCGATGACAGATTATAGTGATAAGCAAAAGTTACTCTACCAGCCAGAAGAAGGTATAGAGTAATTAAAATTTCTAGCACCTAGGTTACTAGGTATTGTAGACAGCATAGGCGGTTTGCTAGGTGAGCCTGAAGCTGGAACCTTTAAAGGTTACAAGGTGTACATAAATATTTTATCTTATAATTCACAATATAAGATATTATAATTAATGAAAGAAATTGTAATATAAGAACATTAATTACATCCAGCCATCTGGGTACAAGTGTATATCTTAAAATTTTAATATCTCAAAATAGATAATACGTGCAATACAAGCTTGTATACTGGCAGGTAAACAAAATCTTAAGCGGTCAAGAGACCTGGCAAAGATTAATCTGTCACCTGCACCTTGTTTTATAGCACTGGACTCTTCACACGATGGCAATGATGCGCGACGATTAAAAGTACAAGTCAAAGTAGAAAATTCGAGAAAGATTTTTTTTAACCCACTGTATTCGACTACAGTCAGACATCAATTAGATTATAAGTCAAATTCTGAAACATTAACAAATGTTTCCAGTATGCCATTATGTGGACAACATTCATAGAGATGTTTATAGGCCTGCATAATAGTTTTACCAGATGTAATTTGATGATGACACTTTTTTGAGATTAGTACAGATTTTCCATTGAAGAACAGGACATAATTAGTCTTGAAATTCACTTCATAAAAGCAAGTGCATGCATGTAAAACATCAGTTACAGACTTACAGTATTGGGAATTGGGCTACCGTAGGGATAACTTTATCAGATATCACTAATGTAGTAAGTCTTAGTTTTATGTATATAATTGTAGGATGTTAAAAGAAATAACTCACAATCCATGTCAACCATTTACTTTGAATCAAGCAGGCATATATAACAGCAATTATTTAATGGAAAAATTCACCTATCATGTTGCTTCTGAACCCAGACTTCCATCCATGGTGAAACTTGACTTTCAGTACAAATGAGATCATGTGGAAGATTATCAAGCACCTACTGAATTGCAAAGTAAGTTATCTAACAAATATTAGAGATAATGCAGTGCTGCAAATATTGCGAGGGTAAACAACCACCTAAATGCAAGTAGAAAGTCATCCTACATAATTTGATACTATATACAAATGAAAAGATGTTCAAGAATGCGGTTAAATGGGGAACATTATTTTTCTTTTTGTAGGTAAACATTGTTGCTTTACAAGGAAATTTAAGGAAAATGATATAAATCATGTACAAGATGTAATTTGAAGTCGTATCTATATACTTCAAAAAATTAAATGACATGCATAATTCTTAAAGTCACCCAAAAAACAAAGTTTTTATCCTTAAAAATGCCTACTAAAAATTACTATGTGACACCTGGCCTCTCCAAATGTAGATTTGATCCTCAATACATTTTAAAAAATGGTACAAACTAAAATAATGTCAATCTAAACTAACCGAAGAAGCTAATGCAGTTCCTAGCTGTTAAAGAGTCTTTTTCGTAAATGGTAATAAACTAATAATCATATGACGTTTCGTTGATATAGACAAAAACATAACTTTTCGTTAAAAACAATTATTCTTTATTTACAAGTCAATATCATTTAAATTTATAAGTAGTTCAAAATACCAGTTATCTAACTCTTTCCATCAGTTTTCACCGAAAAATAGACAGCATCAAACGATTTTCTATAGTTTGATGTTAATGGTTTAGAGAAATAGAAATAAAAGAAATATCAACTTTATTCCATATTGAGGCAAAAAAAAACAATTTCCAAAACATTGCATACAAAGTACAAACACAAAAGGATTTTCACAAGATATAAACAGCCTTCAGCCGATTCGTATATTAAGGTCACAAGCTGTACCAGTTTATCAATCTACAACACCTGCAAATTCGGTTAAGTTTGTTTTTCAGCAGATGCACCAAGTTTCATTGTAGATTATTCTTATGAGAAATATAATAATATTATGTTGTTCATTAGCAGTATTAAAAAAACAATATCAGTACCAAATTCTTGGCGCTCATGATCATTCAAAGTTATAAAGAAACATAGTATACCAAATTAAATATATTTGCAAAGTAATTAACTAAATCAGTTATTTATACAGTGATGACGTAGGATAGAACCCACCTCAAGCATTATGACCCAACAAGGTTGATCTTCAATACCTGTTGTGCAAGGAGAAAAAAAAATCTAAGAATTTTCTGTGTAGTAAAATTTAATTCTACATGCTAATAACAAGAAATCCAAGATCTATAGTTGACCAAATCTTGGTCTACACCGACATGGGATGATTTTTTTATATATTATGAAATCTATAAATAGTTAAAGACACTATACCCCATCCACTACGATCAGTAGCATCACGACACTCCACGTTAAACTTTGATAAGTGACTACCAACTTCTGCAACAGTTTCTAGTTGTTTCTTGGCCAATGCGGAACTGATTTCCACTGACCTGCATTGAATGTGTTTTGAAGAAGGGTGTTAAAAGTATATTACATTCAGTTATCTATTGTGTTGGAGTCTTATGCAGGAGAAAACACAAATAACTTTCTGTGGAAAGACATTAAAATTACATAACTGATAACATGAGTTTTTATCACAGAAATACCAACTGCTAGTCACTAATTGCTAGTCCTAGAAACAAGGCACTACATAGAAACAACTGCATGATCTGCAACTTCTACTAATTGTCTACAACTACCACTAATTTTATATTAGCAGAATATATCAACTAAGAAATAAAAATAAATATCTAAATTCCAGCATAACAATGATGCAGCTCAAGCACAATTTCAACATATTGTTTCGTTTAAAGATTGTTTTGCATTGTTAAAAGATAAGAATGATAGATATTAATGTAAATAGACAGCTTCATTAAGAAGAATGCTTAGGTGTAATTTAATAGATACAATTGCAATTTTTAACTAGTTTAGTAAATAAGGTGTGGAGATCAAAATTGTATATTGCCATACATATCAGGTCCCATTTCCTTCGTATACAAGTTTACTCTACTTCATCTACAACTGGCATATCCAGCTCAAAACGCAGCAGAGAATAAAAATATAAAATAATTAACAGTAAGGTAAGGTCTTTCAGAATATTCTAGAAACAAGTGCACAGAATACCAGTTTTTCAACATCAGGAGAATCCAAGCTAAAAAATGACTGGAGAACATTATTATAAGATATTTTGTTAATACTTCAGGAAAGAAGCCTTCAACGCCATCATTTAGAGTTTACCTATTCCTGGAAATGTGTAGATAGCATTCATATTTCAATTGAAAATGGATTGTCTTTCCCTTTATTTAATAATATCAAATATAATAATGGCAATGAGGGTCTAATGATTTCTAAGTAGAGAAACTCAAAATGTTTTGATTAGAGGAGAGAAAACTCCAGTGTAATAAAACTGCAAGGATCAACAGAAAGTGTCACCAGCAATGGTGTCACCAGTAATGGAACCTAACCATGAAACCATCAATGGGCCTATGTAAACTTGTAGTCTACTGCTACAATCTATAAATTTCTACCTTGATGCTTTAACTATTCTACCAAATACATTAGATAATTCATTTGCAACAATTAGAATTATAACACTACTTAAAAAGTTCAATTAACTTTACGAATGCGAATGGAAGGATGCAGCACAATAGAAGACAATATCCTCAAGATAAATGAATATATCAGAACTTAACAAAAGTTTTAAAGGAAATAATTATGATATAGAATTTTCTACAACTTAATTCACAAGTTTCTCAGGTCAAAATACTAAACAATAGAAAATGTGAAGTGGACTTACATATCCACTTAGTCACCCTTATCTTGGTTAATCAGAGATAACATCTTATGTGAAGTATAATTAATAGAAAAAATACACTGTCAAACTAAATTTTAAATTTAAAAAAAACAGGGATATAATTAGAATTTGAAATCAAAGTTAATAATAGTAGAAATACTGCACGTACGTGTAGGTCATACTATTGTAAACTCTTGTGGGTGCATTCAACATCATGTAGTCCATTATGCCCTTTGCACAGGTTCCTGATCCACCTCCAATTTCATATATCTGAATGGAAATAATATCCAATAGGATTATGTCTAGCCTAAATATATGTATAACTTACAACTAACCAAGTAGATTATATTTTCCTCTCAAATCTCAATCCTATCCCCGTTGATTAGAGAAGCATGCTTATTGCCACAAAACTATTTTCTTCTATACACAATACCCCATGCAAAATTATGCAAATCAGAAGTTCATGATAAGATGTTAGAATTATATATTTTTAATAATACAATGCTAGTAGACCAAAACAGATTAATTTCAAAAGAATGTATAAAGAAATAAAAGTGAGAATCAAAGAATTAAATAAGAAGCAGCTTACTTTCAGTGGAACTGAGAGGTTAGCGGTACGTAATATGGCTTCAGCAATCCCATGAGCATACCACGGCTACACAAAGAGAAGAGTATACATTATGATAACATCATATGAACAGAATTCTTGAAAAACAAATTCAGCAAGAAACATAAGGACCAATATTTCACCAGTCAAGTAACACATATGATACCTAGAGGACACAGAAAGTGACGATAACCCCACACCTAATATTGTGGTCCCAATGTTGC
Organism: Oenanthe sinensis; assembly: GCA_028671895.1. NCBI lineage: Eukaryota > Viridiplantae > Streptophyta > Magnoliopsida > Apiales > Apiaceae > Oenanthe > Oenanthe sinensis. Next base: position 25,798,111 of record CM053813.1, on the reverse strand, counting down.
ATGTAGGTCATTTAAAAAACTGAACTAGCACTTTATATGAACCAAACTGAACTTTATATGTGTTCGGCTCGAGTTCGGCTCGAGTTCGTTCGACAATAAACAAGTATATAAGAATTAAGATTATACTTATAATCTACCACTATTATTCTCATTATTATTCTATAAGCTTACAACCAAGTATCATTTAAAATAAAAATGATATATCCATCCATTATTAGACATTGTATATTAGTGATTACTGATTATAAAATAAAAATTAAAAGTCTTGATATTTGAGTAAATTAAGCTCAAACGAACCGAACTGCTTGTTAAGCTCGCTTGAGTTCGCTTGTGTCCGATAAGTTCGTAAACAACTTGTGTTTCAAGTTCAGACAAAGAAAACTGTCCGATAATATTACCAAACATTGTTTGGTTCAATAACTTTTTGCTCGTGCTCGTTAAAAGTTCATCAGAATTTGTCCGAGTTCGGTTCGCTCTGCTTTTGATAATTCTCTTTCACATCAGATATCTCATCTTTACGGCATGAATTATTTTGACAAATAGTAGCAACTAAAGAAATCTAAACTAACAAACAAATCCATCTATATTCCTCAATATCGTACAGTTCTAGTCTCATCAGTTCTGGTTCATAAATCAAAAAGCAGCATGTCCCACATGTAGCATATTCACAATCATGAGAATCAATGCTTTAATATATAATCAACATTATAAAGAATTTTTTTTTATAAGAATCCTCCTCTAGGTAAGTATATGATAACGCGGTAACTTATATACTACCTTAAATAGTTCAACCGGAGTAAACCATGATACATCGTGTTGCTTGTATATATTATCCAAGTGCTTCATATAAGCTTTCCTGCCTGAAAAGTCCATGAATTTTAGTTAGCAAAAAAAACAGTGTTCAGAAAATTTCAATTGTAAAGGACTTGAGCTTAAATTTTTAAAGGTTCTAATAAAGTGCAAACATAACATTGTCCTGTCAAACCTTCATAAGAGAGTCCAGAAATCATACAATCGCAGTAGTGATGTCGTACTAAACTTAGATAGGGATTCCAATATTTGAGTTTCACAGCTTACAATTAGTAGTGTGTTCCAATACCAAACAAATTGATAGAAATACAATTGGGTTAACATATGATATGACGTGTGTCAAGATAACTTAGAGTTTTAGACTACAGTTAAACATGGAAACGTGCAGCTCTCTACAATTAAACAATCTTTCAACAGGGAGTACATCCATATATTGACAACATTTATCAACTCCAGACACATATTCACAATCAAAATGTATAACAATAATCTGTTTATAGGAATTAAATATTATTAACTATAGACTTAAAGACTATATATGTAGTGTTTAAATCATCCTGAGTCCTGACTAGCTACTTCAACATCATAATAAAAACATAATGCATGTAATTATATAACGGAATACTCTAAATGATCGGATCAACAAGAACAAAAAATAAGAGACTTGATAGACATCCAGATTTACATAAATACGAAATTTCAATCCTAAATGAAAATTTAATTAAAACTGAAATTCCGGCTAACCAAGTAAACTACTCGTACAAACTTGCCTCCGAAATAACAAAATAATAAAGCTTAAAAATCGGAAAAAGGACGGAAGTTTTGATACCTTGGAGATTATGAAACTTGATGGTTTGATCAAGCACTCCAACCGAGGTTGATTGTTTAGAAAAGTAACCATGATCGGGATCATATAATGCAGAATGTATAAAATCCCTGACCTAAATAATTCCAAAATTTTCAATTAAAATAAAAGAAGCTAAACATAAAATGTATATAATTCTTTGTATCTTCTAACCTATAAGAATCGACATGAATTATCAAATTAAAGCTAAACAGTATACAAATATATATATAGAGAGAGAGAGAGACAGAGAAGTCGGGGGATATACAAGAATAGGAGAGTCTCCAACAATGTGCGTTGAGTAGAATGCAGGAGCAAATTGAGTCAAGGATCCAACAGAAAACACTGGAACAAATATTCTCAAATTTGTTAGAAAACAAAATTACTCTGTGTGTGTGTTTGAGAGAGAGGGAGAGAGGAGGGAGAGGGAGAGAGAAGGAGAGAGGAGGGAGAGAGAGAAGGGGGGGAGAGAGAGACCTCTGGGAGTATGAATGGGAGAAAGGAGAGAGAGAATTTGAGGAGAGACAAGGCGACCATAAAAACCCATCCGAGTTTCACCTTTCTCTCTCTTCTTAGATCGTGGGTTTAGTAGTGAAATAATGATGAAAATAACATTTTTTTAATTTAAAAAAATAAAAATAACATTTTCGGGTGTGGTGGCTAAAAATAACGGATTTGTCACTCTCATTAACATATGCGTAATATAAAGATAATATGCGTAATATAAAGATAATACTCGCATCCTAATACGTATTTGTCACTCCCATTAACATATGCGTAATATAAAGATAATACTCGCATCCTGATGCGTATTATAAATTTGATCCACACTCAAAGAGATATTCGGTCAAATTATCCTCCTACCGATTCTGATTCTCACCGGAGAATCATCTTCTCAATCTCCACGAACCGATTATCATCCATCATTTTACCATCATCAGAAATCAAACTAGTAATATTCGATAATCGATTATCAAAATTTAAGAAGATCAACAACATATCATCGGTCGTGACTTTCGACGTGTTAAGTGTCGATTTGTTGAGCAGCCGCTAATACTCTGTCCTCTCTTTCCATCATCGCAGCCGCCATCATCAATCAAATACTCCATGGTATATGTGTATGTATATATATAAAGACAAATTTACAAATTCAATTAGGGTTAATAAGTACTCCCTCCGTCCCATCCAATTGTTATCACTTTTTTTCCACTTTCTGGCACGCATTTTAAGGTGGATTTTAAGGATAGTTCCATAACTTATTTTTAAAAATTTCTTTTTTTGTATAAAAATAGGATTGTTCTATTTTTATACAAAAAAGGAAAGTTTCAAAAATAAATTATGGAACTATCCTTAAAATTCACCTTAAAATGTGTGCCAGACAACCCATTTTGAAATGATAACAACTCAACGGGACGGAGGGAGTACCATTTAGTGAGCAGTTGATTTCGTCATTTTGTGTGTGTGTAAGATAAGGGAAAATATTTATTCTGCAATTTAAAAATATAGTTTTTACTGTTATCCAAACCAGGAATGTGTATTAGGCCTATTACCCCTTCTGTGAATGTGTATTAGGTTTGTTACCCAACTTCCGATTGCATAACAAGTTTTTTAAAAATAAAATTTCTTAATAACACCCGAGCTACATATGCGTATTAACTTTTTTTCTCTGCTACACATTTGAGAGATGTGTAATATGTAATACCCGATCGGTAAATGAGTCTTTCATCCATTATTTTCAAACCAACTATTTCAAAAATTGTTATTTTGCTCTGTATTGATAAATCTTGTTATTTAGCTCATTCACCCTCTGGTAGTTGGTACCAAGTGGTTTTACTCTCAGCTACTGCCAACACTTTACACTGCTGCCCCCGTCTCCGTTCCCCACAAATTCATTTTGATTTTCATTTCAATAATTATTTTAAATTAATTTAGAAAATTTGTACTGTCATTATTTTATTTAAACGAGTCATTACTCACTAATTTATACCCATGCGAGTTTCTTTTTTTAATATGTAATAATTTATAGTCAAATTTTTAATTTAATTATAATATTAACATTTAATATATTTTCTTCTAATATAATACTAAATTAGTTATTGATATTGGTTGATAATCAAAATTTAATAATTTTATTTATAAATAATATTTAAGAATAGTATTAAATTATTATTTTATTTAAACGAATTTGTAGTCATTCTATTATTTTTTATTTATAATTGATACTATATGTAATCTTAAACGAAAATCAAATTTTGAGAAAGAAGAGGGAGTATTAAATCCACTTCATTCTGTCTAATGATTTTTTCTTCGTAAGGTATGCTAGTGAAATCCTACTGTTACTCTGATCGTCCACTTTTGTTATGTGCTTCAAAAACAAAGAATGATATCTTTAATCATCCATGTCTTTTCAGATTTCTGTCAATGTGGTTGGATTGGTTAATGAATGAAAGCTTGATTATATTAATTGGTTAGATGTAACACACCAACAATTTTATTGCATTATCAAGAAAATCGAATGCAGAACATAAATAATGATAATAGACATGGTTAAGATCATAATGCATCAAAAGCTCATTTTTTTTCATAACCCTTCAATATAAAAATGAGACCCTAATAATAGTTAATCATATCAGAGATTAAAGCATTGTTGTGAAATAATGAGCCTTGACAGGTGAGTACTTAAATGACTTCTAAAGATCTTTAGCTTCGTAATCTTTTTCAAAATTAGAAGGTTGTACAGGAGTAAACATTTCGTTTGTCTTACGAAGAAAGAAAGCTGGCGGTTTAAGTCTTCCTAATGCGCTTTTATGCATTGCAAACAAGTCAGCAACTAAATCATCGCAAACTCCTTTGGCAGAAACCATCTGTAGGACAGACTCGTCTCCCATCAGTTCTGCTTTGATCTTTAGGGCTACCTCTGCCAGAGTTGGAAATCTTGCCCTGTCAATCTTCGACACTTGTTCTTTGGGAGCTAGGTATCTGATATATTTAGGATGCTTCGACTGGTTCATCAATCCAATAGCTTCGTACAAATTCAAAACTTCACTACTCACTCTTGAGTCTTTTAGTATGGGAGACCCGTTCATAACAAGAGTTTCATATGAAAACCTTACAGCACTCATTTCATTATACTCTAGAGTAGACGCAAGATGTGCTAAGATGGAGTGATAGCTTTGACTACCATCAGAGTTACTGGTAATTAACTCAATAACAAGCTTTTAAAGCTCAGGAATATCTCCTAGTATTTCCCTGACTGCCTGTGCTTTTTTTAACGAGAACGGATTGGGTGTGGTCACATCCGGGGGTGTTCCAGCAAAAGCTCTAAGCGCATTCAGCCTGCCACGGGCGTAATTGTTGTAGTTTGCTTGATTGCAGTTTTTAAACAGCAGCAATAAGCAAAAGCCAAAAAGCGTCAAATAGGTTGAATAGTGCTAAAGTGGCAAATTATCGAGATCAAACATTTTGATCTCCGCTTGTGAAGGTAGAGAAACAATTTCCACACAAAACCTATGAACCTTCATCAAGTCAAGCAATGGCTCCCTCCGTTTCTCGAAAAAACATATCATGATCCCAATCACATGGGCACACACCTGCTTGTCGTCTGTAGTTTGAGCAATGCGGTTGATATTTGCACATATGGCATAGGGTGATCTGATGGCATTTTCAGTTTTGTTTTTTTGGTTGAACTTGAACCTCCGTTGGACTTGAGTAGATGGTCGTCATTTGAGGTCCTCACTAGATAAATACGTTTCATTCTCCTAATCTGGTACAAGCAGACTAAAAAAAAACTAGTTGAAGTAACAGGTACTGATTCTATATGTGTATTTATAAATGTTGAGTAGACTGTTGGTATACCCTATGCAGAAAGCTATAGAGACACTCAAACACCACTCACCCAATTTATTTAGTGAATCCCCATGCGATCTATATTATCTGCTCTCACATTAATTGTAGCAATACTAGTGACTAACCCTTTAGAATTCTGGTCTATTCTATTATACTGTACTCAGTCCCAAATTATTTTGATTTTTGCAGCTAATTTAAGGTATGAAAAAAATATATTTATATGTAAATAAGGAGACAAGAATAAGTCCTTTTTTTTCTTTTTGTGGGGCTATATATAGATAGATTTGTAAAGTGACAAAGTACAATGCAGTCCATAATGGTGATGAACATACATATTGCGCGCATTGGCTCGTCAGAGGAAGAGGAGAGGGGTGAGATGGCTACCAAGGACTAATGAGGATGAGGTGGAGCAGAAGAAGAAGCAGAAATCAAAACGCCTTGAAGAAATAAAAGCAGCAAGACCGAGACTTGCTCCTAAATTTTCCAATCTCACTGAAGCATTTGATTTTCATGGGTTCAACGATAATGCATGTGGTGTGTAAAATGTATTTACAAGATGATGATAATAGAGGTGACCCGACAGCAATCTCATGCAACGTAAATGGAATATTTGATGCTACTGATGGGAAACAGGTTTGTGTTTATGCTATAGGCATTCTTTGTTGTGTTAATCCAAATTTTGCAGAGACACTCCCTGACCAGGTCGCCAAGATGGGCTTCAATATAAAGATCATCAGGCTGTCGTCACAAGCTGCTGTATTCGGAATAGAAGTTATTTTGAGATTTCTCTGATTTTAAAAGCACAGCGAGCAACACCTGTTGCTTATAATCATAGATTTTACTCAACTCTATGTTACTCACATCAGCATAAATAAAACTGTGTACAACTCTTCAACAAAAATAAGTGCAAACATTGCATTTGTCAATTGTCAATAACTTTACAAAAGATTCCACATACATTTAGGAAAAAATTAAATAACATGCATATATGCCCATTATAGTTGGGAAACTTTTAAAAATAATACTGTAGCATTCAAAGTCAATGTTCGAGGCAAATGCTGCCCTAGCATTCCCGATCCACAGAAAAAGCCTGCTATTGTACCAAAGTCACAATGAACTAATTAAAGATTCTGTATTTCTATATATCCCACTATAGGATTTTTATATATCCCACTACCATATCATATAATTTAACGAGTACTCCCTCCCTCCCAATATCTGTCCTATATCTGTCCTGTTTAATTATTTATGATCAAATTGATTAAAATTTATGCTAATGTGAGTGATTATTAGTTTATAATTTAAGAAAATTAAAATTTGTATTTTAAAGTAAATTACATATATTTTTTAATAATATAATTTTTCTCAATTATATAATACTCCCTCCGTCACAATTCAATTGTCTTGTTTGACTTTTAAAGGTTAATTTGACTGAAAATTATATATATATATTATATAATTATAAAAATTTATATAAAATATATCATTAGAAAATATATTTAATCTACTTTAAAATATAACTTTTTATTTTCAAAAATTGTAAAAGAATAATATCTAATTTTCGGTCAAAATTTAGTCAAATTAACCACAAAAAATCAAACAAACCACCTGAATTGCGACGGAGAGATTATATGAAATTTTCAGTTAAAATTGAGTTAATTTGACCGTAAAAAAACTCTTTTAGGACCTGTTTTAACAAAAGAGTTAATTAAGTCCCAATTTGCAAAGATGAACACGAGAGATAAATTGGAACATATTAAATGGATCATAATATTCCAAACCAAACCCTCGTATCTTTCTCACCCCTAGCTTTCTCACTTTTCTTCTTCTGCACTAATACTAATCTTTGCCTTTTCAGCTTCCCTTTTTTTTTTTTTGGTTCATAAGGGTCTGATCATCATCTTTGTCGTTTCTCAATCCATAACTCAATGAAAAAATTGCCTAGTAAGTTTCTGTTCAATTTTTATTTTTCTTCTGAAATGTCTGCTGTTCTTGAGTAAAAGTTGTCAGCAAAGTTAAATATTTTTTTTCATTTTCTTGCCAATTTTTTTGGTCTTCATATGCATGTTATCTTGGTCTTTACCCTTTTGTATGTAGGTTTCATATATGAGTTTGGTCAATTGCTTCATGTGATAATGAAAGACACCAAGAATCATTTAATAAAGAATTGAAATTCTTAGATTTTTTATTTTGAAATTTAGAAGGTTATATAACAGGGTTTTTTGGAATTTGATCCTTTTATTACCTCAATTTTTTATTGGACATTTCACATTTGTATCTTGTTAATGTTATGATTAATATTGGGAAAAAGTAAATTATCAAAATGCGTTTGCCGGGAGTCGAACCCGGGTCTATTGCTTGGAAGGCAATTATCCTAACCGTTGGACTACAAACGCTTATATGTTTCTTGATAAATATTTATTGGTCTCCAACCAGAGCCACTGTAGTTCCCCATAAACATGTACTAAAAGTTCTAGCTGTAGCTTAAGTCTCAACATACAATGTGAGTACCAAAACATGAATCAGCTGCTTTTTGTCTGTAAAATTGGCTGTGGCACAACCATGTGAGATGTTTTGGCTGCAACTAATAATGGTTTCATTAGCCAGTGTCCAGTGAGGTAGTGCTACAGATTTTTCTCGGAAATGACTATGAAGAATCATGTATAGGCCAGCACCAACATCTGTCATTTAATCAACGAAATTGCATGTGTTAATTCATTTTAATTCTTCAACAGTGTCTAAAACTCTCCTAGTCACCAACGCGACTTTCATTGCCACTTCAACATTCTTACCTTCATCACTTTAGACATAAATGGTGTCAACGGTTATTAGAAACGAAACGAGATATGCTCTTTTAAAGCCAAGAGAAGCATCACTCTTTGTCATGACTCGTACAACCAAAACAAATTCTTATACATGACCTAATCGTTATCGAGTTATCAAACTAATAGCCTACTACCTGTTATTACTGCACATTTCTAGTCCCTGCCTACAAGTCAACAACCATCACTCATAGTGCCTTATTAAACACCCTTGATTGGCACTATAAGATAATGGATCAGCTGCTCACTCATCTCATAACTGATTCTATTGCCTCTATTACATCTACACTAGAGACCTCATTCAACCGTCACCTAAACAAAAACCTCAGCTGCCCACTGCCAATCACGTTTTACTACGATACTCTTTTATTTGACATTGGTTAGTTTTGTTTTATTTGCTTGGTATTTTTTGCATAGGAACTCAGATAGGGTTGAATATATTAATTTTATTGTTAATTTTTTATGTAGAAAAATTGTCACCGTATTGTCCGTTTGTCCCTAAAGCAGTGGCACAGTAAAAGTAGTTTTAGATGCAATATATGTAGAATGTGGATGTAATATGTATTATAGTCCCAATCATGAAAGAGTTTATATTTGAAGTAGCCTTTAATTAACGCAACTTATCGTGCTATATTTTTTAGGAATTTCTTCACCCTTTCCTGCTTTGAAGTCATTGTCCGACAAGGTAGGAGACATTCTTTGTTGTGGGAGTACGCAAAACAAGTATAAAAGATTGGATAAAAAGCTTGAAATGAAAATTATGGAGTTTAAAAGAAGTTCTTCAGCACGCAACAATTTTAGATCAGTCAATAGCATAATCTTGAAATTCCCCATGTTCAGAGAGGGACTGAAAGAGGTCAAGGGTGTATTTGAACAGTGTGGTGAGCGTACTTTCTTACATGTTTGATAGAATTATAGTACTCTGAAAAGGTTTCATTAAGGTCTGCTGAAAATTTATTAGTTATTTTCCCATTATCTATGTGCTTTCACACACAGATGCAGATTCTAACGGTACTATTGACCACAAAGAGCTGAAGAACTGCTTTCAGAAATTGAATCTTCAACTTAAAGAAGAGGAAATTGATGATCTATTTGGTTACTGTGATATGGATGGTATTGATGGAATACAATTCAATGAGTTTATCATCATCCTGTGTCTCGTTTATATATTGTTGGATCCTTCCACTTCTTCTCATTCGGTAACCTGCTAAACTTTAAATTGATATTATCATCATATTCTAATGACTTAGTTTATTGTTTTTATTATGTTCAGAAACTTGAGTTGGGTTCTCCACAGCTTAAAGCTACCTTTGATGCTATTATAGAAGCATTTATGTTCTTTGATAAAAACGGTGATGGAAAGTTGAATAAGAAAGATATGATCAATGCAATGAATGATGCTTCCCCATTTGAAAGATCTCCTAGGCACATAACAAGCACTCGTTTTAGTAAGAACTCCACTTTCAACACTGCTACTACCTAGCTTTATAGGAGTTCCTTCTAATACTGCAGGCTTTTCAATCCTTGTGGTTCTTTAAATGTGCAGAAGAAATGGATTGGGACAAAAATGGGCAGGTCAGCTTCCGAGAATTTCTCTTTGCTCTGCTCAAATGGGTTGGAATTGGCAGTGAAGATGAAAATCCAGTGATCAAATGTTCAAGGAAATAAAATACAGCTACCCTGAAGTGAGGTAAACTATCTGAAATGCAGATAGATTGTTATGCGTGTGCGCATATGTATATATTTAACAGTCATCATATTACAACATTGATGTTATAGCATGTACATTTGAGTCCAAACTCCACTTTCATATGTGCACGTTGGGTCTTCTTTCTTAATTTGTATATTGCGAGGCTACCAATTTGCATATTAATATATTCTGCTGCTTATTACAGTAATGAGTTAACTCTTTACGTCCCATGACCTAGATTTTTTTTGCTCGTGCAGAAAACAATTGTATCAACTCTACCAAATATTTAAATAAAAATTAAACCTTGAACGCAAAACAAATTAGTTTAGCTGAAGAAAGGAATTCTACTTTTCCTATTTTTTGTATTTCTAGAGTTGTGATCCTTGTTATCAGTAATACAGTAACAATGAGTGGTTTTTTTTCCCCATTATTCCTTGCTCTCCTCTTTTTGCCCTTTCTCGTGGAAGCATTCGTAATAACCATCTAGTAAACTATCATTTGTCGTAACCATATAGTTTACTAACGATCTTCTTTATGCTTAGCTTTGGATTAAAGTGTGTGCACACCAGTTATAGTTTCGCCATCTTTACATGTTCCTTGTAATTTATTCACCCATCATATCCTCCAGTCTCCTAATAAACCTTCGTCTCACATATCTCCTTCCTTTAACTTTTTGACTATGTAACTAATAGCACCTCGGTTGACTGAAGACCGAAGCCATCTTTCCATCCACCACCTCAAGAACCACCACAACAAAGCTATAAACATTGGCCTTTGGTGTTGGTTTGCCAATTCCATGTACTTAGGTGACATGTAACTGTCAATTCCACTAGTAGGCTAGCTTTTTGTAACCATCTTGTTGTTTCTAGACTTCTACTTAAGAACTCAGCAAGGTTATTGCAACAAAACCTTAAGGTTCATATTGTCATACAGACCGTATATGTCTGAAGAAAACAAAACGCCTCATTTGATATACTTAACGGTGTTTCATCTCTTTCTTGTTGGTTTATGAGGTTGCATGTTTTTGCTCAATTGAATCTGCAGGGACCTTAAGCTGCACGGCTGGTTTGTTTGAAGGGCAGCATTAGTTTGAAATAAAAATCTAGTAAAAGCAAAGCCTACAGTTGAATTCTAATACAAACTGTTCTAACATTTCCCATTTTTTTGGTAATAAAAATTATAATTGAATTGTTCATACATTATCAAAAATTAAAAATCAAATTGAAATTGAATTTCGAAAACCAACACCCAAATTAATTGGTTTTATTCAACATAATTTTCAGTTCCGAAATTAGATTCCTATTAATATAGTTAATGTAATATTTGTAATAATTATAGTAAATATGTTATATATGACATTAAAGTTTTTAAAAAAATATTTTTTATTTTACTAAAATCACAAATAAATTATAATCTCAACAAACTTACAAATCCATTTCAAAAAACAATTCAACCAAATTAAACTCAAATCACTCGACTTATTTATCGAACATGAAATTACACACAAATCTAATTAAATTTTAATATACTGTCTTTTTCTAAAAAAAATCCATGTATGTTTCTATTATTTATAAAATCACAAGAAAACCTATATGATTAGTTAAAAATAAATTTAATCATAATAAATTTAAAAAAAACCGAAATAATTCGGATTTACAAAATTTAAACACACGAAACTTAAATAATTCAATCCACCCGAGCATATTCTGCATTCGTTTGAAGCTGAGGGAACGCGAATCGAGGTGAGAGATCGAAGCAGTTAGGGTTTTTCATTCCTACATCAAATAATCATCTCAAGGTAATATTATTATTATTATTATTAATTACATCGCTATTATTTCAATCATTTATTTTTTATTTAAATGTTGTAATTGAACTGCATTTCTGCTGTATCAGCATGATTGTGATCTATATCTGTTTGTTTTTAGTTATGATCATTCATATGAAGTTTACTACATACAATTATATATGCACTATACACATATATAGGCTTGTGCTTAAATGATAAGTGATTTTTGATGAGGACGAGAAGTGGTGATTTGTACAGCAACATCACGATAATTGTTGAATGAAGTGTAGTATTTTGTATTTACCGTGTGAATTAGAAAAAGGAATGGAAAGTGGTGTTGTATTAGTTGATTTTCGAGGTTGAAGTTATAGATAATTGCGGTGTGTTTTGGTTGAGCAGTTAACGAAAGTGAGAAAGGGATTTTTGTTGGGTACGGAGTAAGAATGGCAACTATTAGGAATCTGAAAATTAAGACCTCCACTTGCAAACGCATTGTTAAGGAGCTTGATTCTTATAAGAAAGAAGTTGAGAGGGAAGCTGCTAAGACTGCTTCTATGAAGGATGCTGGAGCGGATCCTTATGACATTAAGCAGCAGGTTTGGGATTTTTTCGATTTTTCCAGTCCATATACTTTTCGTACTAACAAAAATGAATATAATTAGGAGAAACCAGGCTTCTGATAGTTTGCGACAAGCATTCTTAAAATTTTAATAGGGTCTGCGTTGTTTTAGCTTATCTTGTAATTATCCCTCCCCTCTTGCATAGATGAATCTCATTTTTATAAATTTATTTTACCAGGAAAATGTGCTTGCTGAATCAAGAATGATGATTCCAGATTGTCACAAACGTTTGGAAGCCTCGCTTGCTGACCTAAAAGGGATTTTGGTAAGTTTATGTTTTATATTGATTCTTTGGTTGCTAACTATTGTAGTAAATTATAACCTGAACTTTTTGGATGCCGGAATAGGCGGTACTTGACATGAATAAGCCACAACAAATGCGTGATATGAAAATGGATTAAAACATATAAACTGCTTGGTCCAAACTTCAGGACTTTTTAGTGTGAGCGTTACAGGTTAGGATGTGAATGTGTTGGTCAGATTCAAATAAGAATGGGCCATGGGGATAGAGTAGTTCTTCAAAGGTTGTTGCATATGGACCCTTAGATTCCAAAATATTTAGCAAATTGGCACTCATCATTAGCCAGGGAGTATAAAAGCTTGAAGGTAGGCAAAATGTCTAGTAGGTCTCATTCATTTTCAGTGTTTGTAGCAGTGAGTTTGGCATTTTTAGTAATGTTCTTTTCAGTGAGCTATTGATGTTTAATACCACAATGGACTGGGTTCCAAATGCGTGTATAATAAACTGGGTTCCAAATGTGTGTAGAAAAATAACAAAATTTCCGTATGTTTAGCATTCAAATAAAATGAATTTAAGTTGTTCACTTGTTCCGCAAATAAAACTGGCACTCAATTGAGTACATATGCAACAACCGTTTTTTTGGAATACCTGTTCACTTGTGCGTATGGTGCGATTAAGAAGAGGCATTGAGGGTGTGTGTGCTTTTAGCTTTCTTCCTCATATAAAAGGAAGTACCTATATAGGTACTTATCTTCCTCATACGAGGAAGATAAGCTAAAACAAATACGCGGAGCTAAAAAAACACCCCCGTATTGCCCTTCATTCACATACTGAATGTCCAGATTAGTTTTGCATGGTCTATTCTACTCTCAGCTTTCAGTTTCATTTGGAACTGAGGGAGGATATAGTATGCTGTGCTATTCCAGTGAAGTATTAGCTATGTAGCTGTTTTGATCCAAAAGCACCAATTTTATCTGTGGTCCTTGCATGCATTTTCACTAGGAAGTATAGCTTTTTTTTTGCTAAGCAACTAGGAAGTATAGCTTTAACCGTTGATGCATAATTTTTTCTCTAATATGACTTAACAAATTTTATGCCATACCACATTGTTACTTAAATTGTCGTGGAATAGGTAGGAAAGCAACATAATTTAAGACAGTCCCTGAATTGTTTAAAATCAACTCAGAAGTAGTCAGGGGCCTCAGGGCCCATGATGATAGGAACTTTTGAAGCTGATATATCGGGTTTAGTTCATGTTGGAGTAATTTTTGTTTTTCCATTTATCTAGGCAGTGGAGATGATATACATCCCAGAGCAAGTAATACTGTACCAAGATTCTTATCAAAAAGAATCTTTGTTTATGTGTTATCCTCTATTTCTGTATATGTTGACGGTCATGATTTTTAAGAGTGTATGTTTATCCAATTTTGCGTACAGGCTGAGCTGGAGGAATCGAATCAGAAAGATGGACCAGAAATTGATGAAGCTAGAAGCACTATAGCAGATCTGGAAAAGGTAATCGAAACAACGGAAGCATAGTATCTAGTTGTCAGATAACAGATTTTCCTCGGAGGGCTTGAATTGTGAATTTGTGTTATATCCCCAGCTTTTTCTGCCATCAGTGCCGATGTGCTGTGGGCATGGTATTGGTAGAAACCTATGAATTGCATTGGTTATTGTTGTTTTTATATGTGATGGAAATATATAACTATGTACTACAATTGTGAGGTTTACTGGGATCAAGTCATTTGTGCAATTAAAAGAATTTTTTCTAAACTTACATCTCTTAGATATAAATCTCAACTATGATCTGTAAATTGAGCCAGGTGATTTATGCATGCTGGACATCCTTGGGTCTACTCTGTGTAAAGAGTATTATAATTTAATGCTGCTTGTTTTTGTTTTGGATTACCTCGCCAATATTCACATTTCATGGCAATAGTAAAAACCATAAAAGGGGCAAAGTCGCCTGAAGGGTTTTTAGTAAATTTAGACCCTGGACAGAGATCTGACTCTTGCTGCAGGGTCTATGGAGCATTCTTAGAGGGTATGTGGGTTCACACAATGGTAATGGCATCATCCTCATCGAAGATTCCCTGATTTGGTGAGTCTTATATTACTTTTCCTTGTCAACATCCTCTTATTAGCATATAAGAGTTCTGCTGCAACACCATCTAAGATGCTGACCACATAACATGTATAGAAATTTTCAATGCATGTATGACATTGAGGGTAGGACGAAATCAACAGGTTTTCTTTCAATGGACCACTCTCATGTCGTCTTTTGAACACTCGGAAAACTGAGTGAGGTCAACATCATCTGTTAGTGTCAGATCGTAGTAGAAGCTAGTATTGGGATATCAACTATAACAGGTTACCTCTCTTATCGGAGATCCTGTAACTTTTGTACATTATCTAATTTCTGCTGGGAAGTAGTTCTTACAAAGCATTCAATGTCTCAATATGCATGGGACTTTTCCACCCATAGAACAAAAACAAAATCATTTTCGAGATCAAGTTCAAACATGTTTTTGAGTTAAATGACAAAATCGAGTCCAATATTAATGAGTTTGACTCGATAAACTCAAATTCGATAACCAAGTAGAATGCGAATTATTTAAAATAAAAGTAATAAATTCGAAGTACAATAAAGTCAAACTAGAGAGTTAGAAATTGTAAATTACTCTTTTATATAAATCACATGCCATCGGTTTTTAAGCATTACAATTTGCATGAATGCTTGATGCGCACAAGTATTGTGACTAGTACAGTTGAAGTATTGTGACAAGTTCACTTAAATTAAAGAATTTATATATTATAAATGAATTATTTATCAAAGAGTGTTGATCTGATTTTAGTGAAAGCTCAAAATGCAATTATATTTTTATGTTAGCATTCCTGCCCTGCAAATTTAAAATTATTTGTAAGCATGTCAATGAATTAGAGTTTTGATCCGACTCCATCCTACCCCAGCTCGTTCTTACCCAACATTAACCATGAAATAATTTATAAATTTGATTGTAAACTTACATTTAGCGTGGAAATTATTTTAGGGTTTAGCGTGAAAATTATTTTAAATATGTTTTTTTTAATTAAATGAGTTGCGATATCCAGAGCCGTGTTTGAGGGTGTGCGAGGTGTTCTACCGCACAACGGTTAGGTACATTTTTTTTATGTGTATACATACATACACACACATATATACTGAAATGAAAAAAATTAGTAAAAAAACCAATAGTTTTTATTTTTGAATTTTAAAAATTTCAAATAAAAAAAGATTGGAAAATATTATATATTTCAATAATTTTTAATTTTTATCTTAAATAAGTCACATAAATTCTAGAAATATTAATATAGAAAACATGTTATTAGAAATAAATATTTTTTTTGGCAAACTCTCTTTTAGCTAGTAGTTTTAATGATTTAATTAAAATTAATTAATTTAAATATGTACAATAATTTTTTTGGGTGACAATATATACAATATTAAACCATTCAAGTAATGATTCAATCTTTAGGTAATTAATTTATTTTAAATTATATCCATTTTTAATGTATGTATATTAGAGAATCATGTATCTGAGGATGAACTTAGGGTATTAACTAAGGTTATAACAATTTTATATATAAATACATAAGGGTAGATTTGTAAATTCAGAATAAATTTTTAATATTTACAAAAATGTCATTAAATTTGTATGGGAGGATGTTATAACCTCAAGAAGTTATCTGAGGTCATCCGGCCCATTTTTCTCTATATATTATATGAAACAAATCAATTTAAATATAAAATGAATTTAATAATGAGTTCATACAATAATATAAATTTAAACAAGTTTACATATAATTAGTTTTTTATCAACGTTATATCTTATTTTTTTTTATTATAACATAATATATTAAAATTTACATGTATAACTTATTTCTTTTACATAAATTTTAACTTAACATTCAAATATGTATTAGTTAGTTTCCTTCAAACATGCTAGTAGATCGATGATAATTTATGTAATCTATGTATTTGTTTTATATCTTTACAATTTTCATTATGTAATAAAATTATTGTATGCATTTTAATTGTTATATTTTCTTTTTACAATTGTAAGTTAAATTTTATTATTTCATGTATTTTTATTCTTTTTAATTATTAGGACACTTTTTTTAGATTTTGCACAGAGCACTTCGAATGTCAATAGATATATTTTATTTTGTTTCTATACTCCGCAACTTTTAAAGTAATAATAAAATCAATAATTATGCAAGTTAACTAAATATATGTTTTTATTTTGATTTGTATAAGTGCGTAAGTATAAATTATTAAATTTGATAATTTATCTTCACATGACTTATTTAATTTTTATTATTTAATTTTTAATTATGATAAAAAGGATCTATACCCAAAATAATAATAGACAAGGAAGGGAAGCTTGAATTACCGGTGTTTTCTTTCGTAATAGATCAATAGATGGTAAATAATAAAGGCTATATGATCTGTTTTAATCAATGATTAATAGCTTGAGTAAGCACAGGGCTTAATTATCAAAGTCAAGAGGCTTGCAAAATCTCGAATTTTTCCGAGCCCACAGGAGATGGAACAATATTATACTAATACATTTAAAAACCACACAAGTATTGTGCTATATAACAACATGGAAAGTCATTTTTCATTTCAATATAGGATTCAGGTTTCTATTTGCAAATTTTTACTTCTAAGACTGATCTTGGATCATTACATCTCACTAGCCCTAAAGCCCGTACCTTACATGGGCATATTCTAAATCCGGTTACGTGTTTTTGTTGTAGTGAATATGCGAATTATATTCGAGTAACATAACTTTTGGGTGTCACTCTATTGAAGCTCAAAAGGGGCTAAGAGGGTGGCTCGAAATGGTGCAATCATGTCGTAAATAATTTTTAGTAGAAGAAATAGTATGTTATAATTCACACTTAACAGTTTAGTAAAATGAGTATATTTTTGGTTAAAATATGTATAGAGTTTGAGTCTGGCATGTATATATTTAGTGTATAAAAATGAGAAACACATAGATTCATGCATGACCGTTAACAATAATTTGGTTTCCTTATAGAATTTTAGATGTAACTAGCATTAGAGCCCGTGCAAGGCACGTGACTCGTGTTAATTCTCATATTTGAATATTAATTAAATGGTATGTATACGTTTTAGGCGGGGTGAAAATCGGGTTGTAACCAGGCATGGACTGCGGTTTGCAAGGGCAAAAAAAGAAGCCAAATTAGTTTACACTGAATGATAGGATTGTAAGCAGGCATGAGGTAAGACTTGTAAGGGTAAAAAAGAATGATAGGGTTGTAAGCAGACATGAGGTGAGGCTTGTAAGACACTTTACACTGAATGATAGGATTGTAAGCTGGATGAGGGTTGTAAAGGTAAAAAAGAATGATAGGGTTGTAAGCAGGCATGGAGTGAGGCTTGTAAGGGTAAAAAATGTATTTACACTGATTTAATTTGCTCAGGATGGAAGGAGCTGTTCTCCTATTATATATATAATAGATATAATAGATAATATATATTTTCAATAGTAGTACAGTAATCGATACAAGATTCATTTCCCTCCTGCCGATGGTTTTTTTTTCGAATTTTAGCTTTTCCGTACATCTTCAATTCCTTGTAATGCCGTCGTTACCATTTTGAATAAGCTGAAGGCAATCACCGAAGAGTTTATTGTTTATCTTTTTTTCTAAAACTGAAAATTAGCGGCTAATACTTTTGTAGGAAAGCTTGTTAAAGGGATGAAAAACATCAACTCCGTTGGATCATTAAAGTGGGATGACCATTTGGTGGACATAAGGAACCTGGAAGGAGGCAATGAGACTCTTGAAGTCTCAAAGCTTCTTAGCCGTGATGGCATTACTGTTAGAGTAACAGGGATACAACATGAACAAGTTCCGACCAATGCTAACAATTCTGGTGGTTCCCGTACCCCTCCCGATCGATATGCTTCCTGTGAAGCATCTAATTCTACTTCGATAATCGATATTTATTACCTGTGTAAGCAATTCAAGTATTCGTCGCAGTAATTGTAATATTGATAGCATGCTGTGTCAGTGAGGGAACTGTTAAATGAGAGGCACAACAATGAGATGGTGGTAAATCAAGATTCAAATAAACTCCAACAAGAAGTAATACATGAAAATTAAAAAAATGCCACTAACAGGAAATGCAACAGAGCATAACATAGCACATAACATATAGCCTTTCTCACACAACTACCCTAAGCAAAGAACTAAGATAAAATTCATATCAGCTGCTCCAGAAGAGTGACGAAAACATGGATGAACAATATCAAGAAACAAAAGTCTCTTTTTTAATGAACCTATTGGGCAGAATTTCATCAAATTATTTTAAGCATTATCCTTTACTCCTTTTGTAACAAAGCTTCTCAATCAGATCCGCTGTATCTTGAACGGTGGCAATGGTCTGAGCACTTTCTTCTTCCACGCTGATCCTAAATTCCTCCTCTAGGCCCATCACAGTCTCAACCTGCAAGCAAAACAACTTTATCATACATTATAAGTAAATAGACAATAAGTGTCAAGCTCAATGGAAAATAAGGTAACTATGTTTACAATGAAGTCCATTAGGAAAAAATAAAATGTAGTATCGAGAGAATCAGGCTCAAACGCTGCGCTGCAAACTGTGATTCTCCTGAAACTTCAGTAGTAGGCAGTAGTGCTAATTGTTTGTTGACAATCTCACACACCTTCTCGACTGTCTCAGGTTTAGCCTGCTCAAAGACATATGACATTGTTAGTCTAAATCTTCCTAGTGTGATGTGTAAATTATAAGGGCATATTATAAGTTTCTTGATGCAGGCATAATTAAAGTTATCTTAATATACGAGACACCTAAGTGCATTACATAGTGCACAATTTATGTTATTTTCAAAAGTATAATGATATGTAAAATGGATGAAAGTACTTTTGGAGGAAATAGGCAAAAGGGCAATAGGAGGAAAAAAGCAAGAACGTTTCTGTAAATAGAAAAGACAATCTTGCTGATGCCCATGTTAAGAGTAGCTCCGGAGACTACTTGAAAACCAGCATAACCAAACTGCAAGGCCAGTATGGCCACATGTAGCTGAACCTTCTCCGGCACAGTAAGCCCCATTATTCTCCTACTGTAATTCATCACCCCAGCTGATGAGTAATATTTCATGGTCACAGTTTAAAGGGCAAATTTTATTTTAGTTAGTTATATAATTAAATATACAAGCTTGCAAGATAACGCCATCCATAAGCGCATATTTACCATTGCGCATATTTACCATTGGAGCAAATACTAGGTAAACATACTAATAATTGAGGGGGTAGAAGGAGCTTACATTATAAAACTGGTAAGACAGTAAACACATTGACCTCTATCAACCGGTTGCTCAGGAACGCCATGTAATCATTCATTAAACATGTGATACTTCAAAGTAGGGCTACAGTTAGATCACGTGACAAAAACAGAGGGAAAGTGAAATGATGTCCTTGAAATAATCAAGTGGTGAAATTGCCTTAGATAGAATGATTAATAAGCCAAAAAAAATGTGGTAATGAGCTCAAGCCTTAACAGCGCCGCATAAGGCAATGTCACTGGATGCATTATTGGTGCCAGTTTCTGGATCCCAGACCTTTCCAATGGATGCTCATCCGCTACTTAAAATTGATAGTAATTACCTCAAACTCTCAGGAAAATCAATTGTAACTGTGGAAGACATACCAGCAACAAATTGAACATGGACTGCAGCATAGGCAGGTGGAGACACCAAGAAATTTGGCAGGGGACAAAGCTAGACCCGAAGTAATGGCCAGTAAAAGATTATATATGCACAGAAAGAATCATAACAACCGGTAGCTGTTTAGCTACAAGCTAACTAAAGTTTATCAAGTTCTTGATGAGTAAGACACAAAAAGAAAAGTAACTGACTTGTGAAGAAATGTTGAAATGCGAAATCCATAACGTGTAATGCTCAAAATGTAAAACAGAAGCATATAAAGTTCAATGTTTGGAATGTAAAACAGAAACGTCAAACACTATCCCAAGTTGTCATCATCTAAATGTTGTGGGTATATGCATACTACTGATCATATAAGCTGAAATATTACTCTTCACTGAACTAATAAAATAAAAACCGAGTTGGAAAAAAATCAATAAAAAGAGAATCAACCAAAAGTAAACAGAGAAGGAAAAACATATCAATGTTATTTCACCTTTGATATGTGTTCTGCAATATCAACCCTGGGTTTTACAATTTCAAGTTTGCAGTAACAAGTGTATTAGGGACAGTACCGTCTGTCTAAAAAAAATATGGAGCAAAATAAAGGTGATCATAGTGAGCAAACAAGCTAAAAAAATACTAACTTGTAAAAGTAGAACGCCTAAATGATTTGACGAATAACACCTTACCTTCTCCTAAACATAATAAAAAAGATTAAAACATGACGCAATAAAAGATAAGTAACTTGTTTAGAAAGGTATAGACGTTGACTATTCTTGTAAGTAGCTTGCTCAATCACCGGACCCTATCGATAACAACATTCCAAAAAATAAAAATAAAAATCATTTATAGCATTAATATTATCTCTTGAACCAAAAAATAATCGACATTTAAATTCTCAGAACAATCCACATTCATAAGCTGTCAACTTTTAAATTATCAATCGTTCATTCAATTTTTTTCGTTTCAAGAGAAATATGTATGTGTGTGTATCTTAATCCAAAGACGTATTGTGTTATAATCTTAAGATGCCTTGTGTTCACACCTAACATGTGTGTACCACTTGAGCTACTGCAAACTAATATTCATTCACAAGGTCAACTCAAATTTAACATATATAAGTGTAACATCAGCATTCAAAGGTCAACTGTTTTGGATTTTTCATGTGAGAAGGATGCTTGTAAAAATTTATAGTAAAAAAAACGTAAAATTTATGCAATTAGGTAGGATATTCAGAAAAGTTTAAATTACATCTACTTATCACACTTTTAGGAACTCCACACACAGAGGGATAAGTTCAGCGTTGCATGAAATTAGCAAGTCCAGTAAGTAAGATCTAGCAAGTAAATTAAGTAATACAGATTGCTCGTATTAACTGCAAAGCTCAGCTTCAAATAATTAAACATGAAAATAGATGATGAAAAATTACCTTCATATCGTAGTCACAACCATAAGTGTAATGTAGAATGAACCTTTTCGCAAAAATTTATAGTAAAAAAAAGTAACATTTATGCAATTAGGCAGGATATTCAGAAAAGTTTAAATTACATCTAATTACCACACTTTTAGGAACTCCAGGAGGAAGCAAAAGCAATTTTTAGGTGGAGGCCCTCGGAGATATGACCTCTTGTCAAATCGCCACTCTCCGATTTTCCCATAAGTTAGCTCACCCTGCAAATCAAAGACATTAAGTTAAATCACTATTTTTTATGGTGCAGCATAATGTACACAGAGGGATAAGTTCAGCATTGCATGAAATTAGCAATCCCAGTAACTAAGATCTAACAAGTCAAAAAAGTAAGGCCGGTTGCTTGTATTAACTGCAAAGCTCAGCTTCCAATAATTAAACATGAAAATAGATGATGAAAAATTACCTTCATATCGTAGTCACAACCATAAATGTAATGTAGAATGAACCTTTTCGTAGTTTCCGAATCCCAAGGGGGCTGAGAAGACATTAATGAAAATTGAACACACTTAGTAACACATATATATTGTTGTCCGTTTTAGCATATAAGGTCAGATAGTTATGGTTTGGAACTTGTAGCATAAAATCTTTCCGAAGAATATGTTGCACGCCATGCAAACCAGAAGCCACAGGATACACATACCTTGATTATAAAAATTATAAAGTATTTAGCAAAAAGTAGTGTCCTTATAGATCAGATATTATGAACTAATGTTGAATCTGGCTATATAAGATGAAGCTCACATTTCTAGTAACCATCCAAATGTTAAGGCGGAGGACAATGTCATCGCTGCCATTTCCTGAAAAGCACATGGGGAATGATTGTTATGAAAGGTTTAGCAATATAAACTTGAGATCTGAAACGTTATCCATCAGAAACGATCCCAAATCGGAATCTGTAACCACGACTTATCTTTCAAGGAAATCAGCCTCAGAACATATTGATAAGAAGTTTTCTGTTGAGCATGAAGTTAAATTGTCAAGTCAGAATGATCATGATTCAGCTAGTCCATCTACTTCAACACCTGTTCTTAGGCTGATGGAGAAGAATTTGATAGTGGTCAATAAAAATGCAGATGTATTCCTGAAACACATGCAGAACAATTTGGATTCCATGAATCCCCAGCCACATTTGCAGTACAACACAGTTTCCGGATTTACCCCTAGTAGTGTTGGTAGCATGGACTACCATTCATATCATCGGGTATATTCTCAAGGTCCTGTTGTTAATAGCCAGGATCGACGAGAAGATGCAATTTTACAACAATTTGATGCCAAGTTTTCGCATACGTGTGAAAGTTATGTACATGATGTAAAGACATCGCTAGCAACCTTTCATGCATATGGACTGAATTCAAGAAAAAATGCAGATGATGCTCAAAGATTCCATGGGAACAATACGAGTACAAAGGTGGAAGTTGCATGTTAAGCGAAGTACAAAGACCCAAAAATAGACTGGACAATTTGTTGGTGTATGGTTTGGGGAACAAAGTTGCAACTGCTAGGTCAAGCACTGGGATATGGGTTCAAACTCTAGTAGGGATATAATTATTATCGATGATGCTACTGATCATATTAAAGTTGATTCTGCAATTGGTATGATGTGCAATAAGGAAATGAGAACTCGGGAATATTTATGTAGGAATATATTTCTGGGGTCCTATGATCTCAGCTCAAGGTTTGCAAATCCATTTTTACAGCAATCCATTGGAAGGCGCAGGTTCCATGTATGATAGGAGATCTGTGCTGCACAATACGAGCTTCCAGTTGCCAATTTCGGATGGAACTAATGCAAAACCCGTGCATGCAACTAATTGCAATTAAATTTACAATATTATATATAACTATATTTCAGAAATGAACGTAAATGTGAAAGGGAAAGAAATGTGACCTTCAGAGTAGTTCCCTCTCTGTGAGCTTGTGAAGTAAAATACCTAACTATGATCAAAATAAAAATGAAATTGAATAGTCGAGACCCCGTTGCCTCAACTCGTTTCGTAGATTTTTTGAGAATGATTTACACGCATCCATACTTAGATCCATTGCAGCAGCTAATAGAGCAGTTCCTGCAGAAATGTTTTCCAAATTAGATGCCCAAACATCTTCGGTCTAAGGTTATATTGTTGCTGAAAGTCTAAAACCCGTTGTTTCTAAAGAATTATATATTTGCATCCCATGTTATGTAAACCCTCATCAGTGAAGCTAAAATTAAACATCACTGTGCATATATGAGGTTGTTAACTTCAGTTGTATTTATTTGATAATTGGTTGATTATAGAAAGTTGAATAAAATTTAATTACCAGAAGGCAACACCTTTGCACAGCATTACAACTTACAGGCCAAGACATGTGCTGAACATTAGGTCATACCCACAAGCCCATTTCAACAGTCCTAACTTCATAACTTTTATGTAACCTTCTACCTCTTAGTATTTGGCTGCTAATAGCTCTAATTATAAGAATTTATTACCAAAAAAGATCTTCGGAGTTTCGATGTGATAGTATTCTTGAATGATATCTCATTCTGTTGCTAGTTGCTACAATTCTAATTAATACCAGACCCACAAGCCTACCACTTAGCCTGGTAAGGCAGAGCACTTTAGATTAATAAATTTAGATAACATGCATTAATGTGTTCCTGAGACCCTAAACTATGGTCAGAGAAAATGTACACACCTAACCGCACCTAAAATTTCAGAATTCATAATAGCTTGTCAATAACATCATCTTAGAAGGGTGAGAAACACATAACTGTGTCAGTGACAGTAATTACAGCATTGGAAGACTAACGGCAGCAACATTAAGAAGAATTTCAATTTCCTCGATAATTTGCTCCATCTCAACGTGGTCATTTGCTGGAGGCTGAGTCACAGTTTCCATCTAGATACATGAAAGGGCTTTCTCACTTGCCTATCAACATTAAAATACTATATTAAGTTTAAGAAATCATGTACGCAGAAGATTAGCGAAGAAGTCAACTATACAAGAGAATAAAAAGGATACTAATGTTCAGCACCTTAGCTTGATATGACAACGATAATATCAGCAAAGGTTATGAAATCAAACCAACAGAACAAAAATACTAAAATGTCAAATGAAATCCGACATTCTGTTTTCGAATTTCAGCAAAAACAGTACATTGTCCATAATCAATGGTGAGCCCGAGGTTGTTATGGCGCAAAAAGAACAATGCAAAGTCTCTTCACATAAAAGGACTCTCAAGACTGCTATTTGTTCTTTTAGGGAATTCTCAATATTAGTATATAGTACTACTGTACTATTTTTTTTCAGAACAGATAGGACATGGAGGAACATCCCAAGTTTCTTTACAATAATCCTGAACCTCTATCAAATACCAATCATTAGTTTCAAGGTTTCTTGACAAACCCACACATTAGGGGCGAAAATACCGCAACTATAACATACAACAAGCACATGATTACGTAGTCAGGTCAGTTAATTTGGCTAGAGGAGCTGCACAATATATTGTTATATTCCAACTAAAAATAAGACCGCTACAAACACTTGCTTTTAACCTTTAATTATTTGAACTATAGGAATGTATCAAAGCTTTAGCAATAAAAATTTGAACGTCATGGCATCTGATCATAGAATAAACCTGTCACCCAGACACTGATCCACAAAGGTAAACCACTCTCTGTACGAAACACGAAGCCATGGATTATTACTCGACTTCATCTCCCTCATTACCAAGGCCTCGCATCGCAGAGCCAAACAACTCTATCCGAATAGCAGCCAAAATATCATATAACTACTTGAATAGCATGACACTTAGATATTCATAACAACCTCACTTTAGTTAAAATGATCAACATAATTCACGAATAAAATCAAAACAATAAGGAAAATCATATCAAAACAATAAGATTATCGTAACTATACAACCGCATAGGCAGAACTAACAGAATACAAAGTAATTTAGGGATGATTTCTCGCACCTAGATGGCAATACATAGACCACTCAAGGTCAGAATGAAATAAATTAGCTATGATATATTACAAGTATACGAGGGAAATTTCTGGCAGCCTCTAAAGACATTAAGAGAACCTCCAACGTTTATTGCAGTTTACACATGTTACAAATCTATTCATAGGGTGCAGAAAACTTGTTCAATTCATTTAAACATTTCATCAAGCACATAGCATCGCTCGATACATGCGATCATTTGTTTGAGCGGCGACCAACTTGTACATATGAATGTGAGTAAAAACAACTGAGATGTGTGCCTGTAATCTCTAGATCATCGACAGTGCTTACAAGTAGAGGAAATGTTAAGGTTCTTGTAATCAACATATACATGTATATTCTTATTTTATCATGTTTTAACAGATCTGACCCCGAGATGACCTGGCAGGTGATACGGTGATGACATGGAATAAATTGAAATATTATATATATATATATATATATAGGGTCCTGCTCAAATAGAAAATAACTTAGAATAGAAAATAGAAAATAAGATATACACCACATATTCAATCTAATCTAATGGCAAGGGGAGCATCCACACACAAATCAAATACACCATCATACACCCAATCTCACATAATCCCTCCGTTTTTAATTTGATTTTTCCCGTTCATTAGTGAAGTTTTTTTCATATCTAACTTCACCATATTTTTCTCCATCTCCCAACAATCAGTTTGCATACCATATGTGATATATTCCGGTGACTTTTATTTTTTCGACGATTTCCATTATTTTTTGTGAATCTAGGATATACTCCCTCCGTCCCAACCAATTCTTTACACTTTCCTTTTTGGGACGTCCCACCCAATTCTTTACATTACTAAAAATAGTAACTTTTAACAATAAATATATTATTACATCCACTACTTCACTCCACTTTTTCAACACTTTACACTATTACACCCACTACTTCATTTATTTTAACAATAAAATCACTATTACACCCACTATCCTTGGTCTCCGTGCCCGGACCAAATGTAAACATTTGGCCGGGACGGAGGGAGTATAATTTAGTGATTTCTGTAATACAAATTAGTGATTTCTATAATACAAATTAGTGATTTCTGTAATATATTTTAGTGATGGAAGTTTGAATCTGATAAGTGACGAATTTATTTTAATTATAAATTATATTTGCCGAAATATAGCACATATGGTATGAAAACTGATCGTTGGGAGATGAAAAAAAATGTGGTGAAGTTAGATTTGAAAAAAACTTTGCCAATTGACGGGAAAAATCAAATTAAAAACGGAGGAGAATAGATGGGATTGTGTGTGTGAGGGTGTATATAATTTGTGTGTGGGTGCGGCATGTATAATGATAAGGTTTTCTATTTCTCATTTAAGCTATTTTCTATTTGAGCAGGACCCTATATATATATATGTTAAAATGATTACTAATTAAAAATATATATAATAATATTTTATTTTCATGATACGATTCACACACATGCATATATTATGATGAGTATGATATTAAACACATGTGACAATGTAATATAATGCTAAAAGGATTTTAAAAATTGTGATTAGATTTAAGTTCAACTTCTTTCAATAATATTTTTTTTAAATAAACAATGAAAAGGGCAAATTAGACATTTTAAATCATGAATAAAATGTCTCCGAAAATGTCTCACGCACACACCTAAAATCTACATAAATTTAAGGGAAATTCCTAATAGTACTTTATATTTGACTTTTTCAAATAGTATCAATGATTGTTTTGAACTTTCAAATGATAACATTGAACTAGTGACTTCATCCATGTTGTAACACTCCATTAACTATCTGTTAGTCAAATGTTATAACCAGTGGTACCACTTGAAAAAACCAATTTTATAGTGGTATCATTATGAATTTCCTTATATATAATTTTCATAAATCGACTAATTTTAATATTGATTAAAATCTTTAAAATAATAAGATTAAAATCAATTAATATTTATCTAGTTTCTATATAGTAACCCACTAAGTCAGTAATCCATATCTTTTCTTTTTTATTATAATTTATTTAAATACGAATTATTTTCATATATATAAATTATGATTATTTGAACAAATAATATATATATATATATATATATATATATATATATATATATATATATATATATATATATATATATATATATATATATATATTTCATTAGTTTCATGATATAAGAAATTTAAATATGATCTAAAATTGAAAATTAAGATGCTACCCCTCAAATTGTTCCACAGTGATGCCAGTGGTATAAAAAGTATGATTTATTGCACAAAATTAAGGAAATGCAACTTTCAAAGAAGATTGAATACTCATAAAATATGAAAAGTTGTTTACCCACCCCCATGGTTATTTGTACTTCCTATGTATTTAAATTCTATATGAGTAACCAAACAATTTTCTACACTTCCTATTAATTTTAAAAAGCAAGGAAATGATAATTCCTCTGGGAAATTAATTCCTATATGTAACCAAACAAGCACTAATTCTCGGTAATTACTGTTAGGTTTTGCTAATAAATTACTAAATACAGAAGTTATGTTTAATTTTTAATAATTTTAAACATGAAGATTTTAAATAATAATAAAACGTGTAGATATAGTATAATACTGTATTGTATTTCATATTTAATATTGAATTATTTTTGAAAAAAACTATAAAATGTTAGCAAATAGTCAAACATGTCTTAAATTTATCAAGAGTAACGTTTGATTAACGTTCAACTAACGGAGTGTTACCGTGTGGATGAAGTCAATAGTTCAGTATTATTACTTGAAAGTTCAAAACAATCATTGGTATCATTTGGCAAAGCCAAATGTACTATCATGAATTTCCCTAAATTTAAAATCAAAATGACTGACAATTTGGTACTTGAAAACCCACATTTTCCACTGATAATAACTCAAGTCCCGGGATGAAATGTTCTTGCATATATATGATTGGTTTCATGAGACTTTTATATCCAAAAAAAATATGTGTGAGCTAATTTCAAAGCCAACAATACCATATTATTGTGAGGTTAAGCTTTGCTTGCCACACACATCCACATCTGATATTAATTAGTGTACAGTATGCATCATCTAGAACTAGAAGGCAAATTTTTTAAGCCATGCATGACATGACATGATCACTTCAATAAAATTAGAAATCGCTCTATCTACAAGTATGAGCAGAAAATGGTAATTATTATGCAGGTGCTGATTGACAAATCAAGTCAGATGATCCAAGACAGAGGCTACGGCTGAGCCACTCGTGCAACGTACTATTTAAAAAGGACTGATCCTTCCCCCTCAAATTATATCCTGGACTACAGACAAGTAAGGAACAATGGATCGATCAAGGCACTAAAAGTGTTTCCGCGATCCCTAAAAATTTCTCTAAAAAAGTATGTAAACTGATCCATGGCACTCATTAGTTGAGAATTATGTTGTATCAATCAGTTAAGCGGTTGATTTAGCACAGAGGTCCAAATGTAATATTCCATCCTGCCTAGCTCATTCTCCTGACCAAAATCGGATGATGCACAGTCAGACTTGCTGTCAACGCAATATTCTTGTTTATCGGTTTCTTGGTTAATCTCAATCCAAGCCTCAGTATTGTGGTCATGAAGATGATCGAAGAAAATATTGAACGACATTTGTTGTTCAGATGCCATGTCTTCTAAGCTCGACCTGCATAACTGATCAACATCGTCTGTCTTGAACATGCAATCTTCATCTTTAAGCCAAGGGAAATCAAATATGCCTGATTCTCCATTAACATCTGATGATGATGACGACAACGCAAAATGATTAAGATTCTCATCATCCTCTGTACGATCTCGATGATGGTAATTCATGTCATTTCTATCTTTGCTCCTGTCATTTTTGTCCAAATCATAAACGTTACGAGGATCAGAAATATCACTGTGTCTAAATTCCAGTTTGTTTGCATTAGTCTTGAGCAAGTTGTGATTCTTTTTCTTCCTCTTCTTCTCATGATCCGGTCTCTCTCTCGATCTCCTCTTCTTGTTCTCCGGTTTCTCCATTAATTATAATATTTTGTACATGCAGCTTGATTGAATTAATCAGAGCTTGCATGCATGTTCTTCTAGATTAAACATAAATAACATGTATATTTTATAGTCTATTGGTCTAAAAAAGAGTGATAAGATATACATATTATTTATCTCTTCCGTGTATATCTCTAAAATTATAGAGCATGCATTAGCTGCTGGTAAGGTTGGCCACATGGTAAGCGTATTCCTCGTTCTTCTTCACCCATATCAACTTCACATACTTACATATATAATTAGGAATATATCAACACTTAACTAATTCCACAGAGAAATGTGTATATTTTTGTAAATTCTAGAAGTTGCATTGCCACTTTAATATATTTTATATATACGAGGTCAACAAAAGTACATATATGTGACATAGTTACTATGACAAAAGAATGCGAAAGAATGGTATCTATAGTTTTTTTTTATGCAATATGATGAATAACTGTATATTGCATGTACATTACATGCACTTCAGTCTAACCTTAGCTCTATTATCAATCTAATATGTATTCTTATTGTATTAAATCTTGCAAATTTGCAGAATCTATTGAGTTTTGTTTTAATCTAATTTGTAACAGAACTCGACCGGCCTATACTATATAATATAAATTGATTACATATGGATAATGAAAGCAGAGTTTGCAGAATACATAAGTACTGTTTTATTCAGATTGATCCAGATGCTTGGAATGAAGCCTCCCTTAGTAACAAAGTGTGATTTCCCAGGAATTTGCGTTGCTGGGAATTGTGACTCTCAAGAAATGATCTTCTGGATTGAATTCAAAATTTTGTTGCGTAAAGTTGACAAGGCACAACCTTGGCTTTGGATTGGAATATGCTCCAAAACAACCGGAAGCTCCTTTTCCCTTGATCTTTATTCCGGAACTACTTCCTGCAGAACCTTCCAATTCAACTACTTCTACTGCTTCAACTGCCCCTCCAGAGTTGTACATATTTATTAATCCAATCGGTGCAAACTTAACACTTTGATTGTACATCTGTAAAGATATATTTGCAAGCTCAATTTTACTTTACTATCTAAAAATCTTAACTATAATTGTTGTGAATTATCTTTAATTTATCATATGAATTTCGCTAGGCCAGCCAGTAATGGTAGGTAAGGAATAAAACCTTGATCGGAGAGACAGTAAAGACATCGCATTCCAGTGTTTTCAATGTAATTGCAAAGGTGTCTTGCTTCGAAAGTTTTGACAGTGATCCTAATACACACATACAAAAGAATATTTATGTTAGATCTAATCGATTTTTTGTTCTAAATGTAGATGAATCTTGTACCTGAATTGAAGGAGAAGACGGCATAATCTCCTCCTATCCATGATTGCCCTGATACTTCTTCAAGGTACTCAATATCAGAAGGTGACACCTGTCCAGATAGCTCATAGCTGCTAGTCTCTCCCTCAACAGTATCCATACGGTCCAGACAAGGCCAGCTTCCTGCTCCTTGGCAGTTGAAGATTCCAATAACCCCAGTATGTTTGTTCAGGTTCCAGATCTTCAGAAGGCTAATTTATTTGTCATATGCGTATGTACACCTTAATAAGTCATTGACACTGCTAAAAATAAGAAAGGGTAGTTGGAAAAATTAGCCCGCTACAGATGGACTTACCTTTTACCATCTGTAACTGGATCACTGAATAGGCAATCCCGAGTTGGCCTTCCAGGGTATCTGGCTCTCAGGACTGCTCCATCTGAGAGTACAAGTCTTTTAAGTACTGTAAAGTCATGTTGTCCTGGTTTATCACTGCCATCAGTCATAGTATCAATGTGATGCAACGTAGTATTAGTCAAGGTAAAATTTAAAAAATATTGATGTAATTAACTTTGTTTTCAGGTCCAAGTATTACTACATAGTATATACCTGACATAGACTCCGCAACCTCCTACAGCTCGAGCCACTGCATGGAACTCAGCTGCATCGTGTTTGCTCTGAAAAAAATTGTAAATTGATTACTTAAGGACAAAATATGGTAAGGATGCATATATAAGACTGTCTCATACATAGAACATGTCCCAATCAGGGACAACTACTTCACCAAATAATATGCTGTTATAAGCGACAGCTGCAATGTGAAGTGTCTGTGTAGTTGGGTTCTTGGGGTAGTAATCATCAGATACTCGTGTAATGGCACTTCTTTTGGAACTGCATCAGAAGCAACAAATAAAATATATATAAAATGTCTAATAGCTCTACTCTCTTGTCAATGAAACTTTTTATCAAAAATGGAGTTCTGCAACATACTGGTACATGGAATCCGTGCTTTGGCCCATGCAGCAAATTATGCTATTATCTTGAAAGTTTTTGGCAATGGACTTCTCTAAGGCTTGTTGAAAATGCCTAGTGAGTGCGACTCGGCCTCCTAAACCTGTAGCTACAGTTTCCAGTATGTTCTGCACATCAACTTTAACCCCATCCACGTTCTGTGATACAAGATAACCGTGCAGATCATCATAAAATTCAACTATTTTGGATGGATCAATCACTCCAACACCATAGCTTTCCATTGAATCCATAGATCCATCCCTCTTGTTTGCAAGATTCCCAGGTGATTGTACTGGAAATATTATTTTTGGGTTGTACTTTTCAGTTCCTGGAACAGTTGGATTTAGTCCACCCCAGTATCCCATAAGTGCATGCCATACATAGACATACCTGAAGAGAGAAATTTATAAAAACCAGATAAGAACTTACATTTACGTCAATGGATTACTGGAGCATGATCTTCCTGATGCTCATCAAGAAAATCATCAAAATTGGAAGTGCACGAGGTAATAAATTGCATTACAGAGCAGAAATATCATCTGTACGTCTCAGTCTAACTACTTCTGTTGTTCACAGGCTTCAAATTCTTACAATCTGTGTGAAGGCAAACACATAAAAAAAACTACAGATCAAGTAACGTACTTTAGCCCATAATTCTTCTTTATCTCCAAAACAAAATCCTTTAGACCACTTGATGGGTTGCCTGCAGGCTCATTTCCAGGCTTCCGGAACTTATTATTTTCTTCTATGCTAATTAATCTGCCACCGAATCTGCAATTTTATATGAATCCAGTGTAAGGGTAAGTTTATATCCTGTTTTTACAACAAAAAGAAGAAACAACAAAACTTACTGTGTGCCCTCGACAAATGGTTCTCCTTCTTTTTGGTATTCATTACTTGTACTTTGCCATCCATCATCAATTAACAAAAACCTTGGTGGAGTGCCCCCTTCACTTAAGCTGAGATTCAAATTATATACATACAAACAAAATTATAAGGGCATTTTGAATTATATATTTGTTCTAGAATACAGCTAGTCGCTAGAGCTCAGGTCATAGAACTATAGATGCTTAAATATCAACCTTTTTAAACCATCTCTGATTCCTGGAGGACTGACTGCATGGTAGAAAGCATCCCAAGTGCACCAGCCAAACCAATCCAGTATTCCAGGCAACTGCATCAGGACAACAAAGAACAAATGTTATTTAATTTACACATACTTCTGAGAAATAAAACTCAGAGATCGCCAGATGATTGTCTTAATTAGAAATCTACTTTCCTGTTTGCTTTCCCGAACAGTAAAAGTTCCCATATGCTGCTCCAAGATTCTACATTTGATAACAATTCAACACTATGATATTCAAAAAAGGTCAGCTAACCCAATATAGCTCGAGATATACACATCATGAATGCAGTTCTAAGTTTTTCCATGTTTGACAAAAAAACTCACACACTGCTTGAAGTTAAATAAGACTGAAGTCAAGAAGTCATTCAACAGAGTAGTTTTACTTTGCTCAAAGGGCCCACCTACTTCATCGATTCCTTCATAAGATCAAATGGATTGCTTCCGTGATTTACAAAAACTGCTTTTAGAGACTCTGAAGTCACTATAGCAGGATCACCTATTGAATGAAACAGCAACTCATTAGTACACTAAGTGGAAGTGCTACCAAGACAGGCTACTCGAAACTGCTATATAACATAGCATATAGTCACTATTATAACAAGTCTGCTTCTTAAGCATTATAACGGATCACTCATAATTTATCGTATTATTATAGCTAGCTCACGTCTTCACGAAATACATGAAGTCCCAATTTTATGCAATGTCACAGACTCACAGTGTACTCTGGTAGAAGTAATTTACAACAATCCAACAATGACAATAGCTTCCCCTTATTCAGAAAGAATAATTGAGATCCAAATACGAAAATTCAAATTATTACCAGTTTCAACACATATTTCAAGCTCATTAGCTGAGTTTCCCTGCAAGCTGCTTCTAAGGTCGCCATCCAATACGGGCAAGAAAACAATATAATTAGGCTCTTCACCATCTTCTTGAGAAGTTGATTCTAGCAGTAACATCTGAGTTTCAACAGGAATGTCACTTGCTGACTTGCCCACCCTCGGTATCACCCACCAAACTTTAAATCGGAACAGACAGAGTAGCCGCGTATCCCTGCAGCATCAGGGATAAAAACAAAGCATCTTCATTGATACTTAACATTTATGAAGTACAATGAACTTTTTCATAATCTGAAGTGGAAATTAAATGTTAACAGTTGGAGTTTCTTACTCAATTAGACCAAGCTTAAAGACATGTCTAGAAGTACTCTGACCGGAAGTAGCCCCGAGAAAGAAAGATGAATTAGACCATGGTGTAACAACCACATTATCTGGTATCCCCGTCAAGGCATTATTGCCATTATAGCTAAGAACACCATCCTTGACCACTGATTTTATGTCAAGTAACAGAGACACGGCAGAATGTTTCCATGCCTTTCTAGATTGTAAAGTACAAGCATGTGAATAAATCTTGTGCTTCAAACAATGAGATGACAATGCACATGAAGATGATAGAACAGGGACACTGATGAGTTGCATAGGTTTTTGAGTAGCTGGTGATGACATTAACACCAGCATGCTCATGATGGTGGGGTGGGGTGTTCTTCAACTTAACAGCAAGTTTTTTTTTGTTCTTGATATTCTTGAAAAAACGTTTCAACAGTTTAGCTACAACTAAATTAAAGAAACCGTTATATGTGACAAGACAGTTACATATATGATCTATATTCAATATTTCAATGTGCTCAGTCATTTATCATCATATCTTATCTTCTGTAATCTTATACAGATTAGGCACATCCTCTCATATTTCTTTAGACTCTTGTACCCCTACCCCTTTACATATATAACTTTTATATATCTCATAGATATCTGTATGGCCCCATATGCATGAGGCCTGACTGAATGTTATCAAAATTTTATTTGACATGTTAAGTCTTAATGCTATGTCTTCTACAAAAAGCATATTTGAAATTTTAGCCAACTCTATCGAAAGAAGATGATAATTGCAGAGTCAAATAAAACAAAATTTTATGAAGTCGAACTATAAACTTAAAATAAGTAAATTTGAGTATTCGACCAACCAAAATGGTAAATACTCAAGAAAGTGTTTCGAACAATATTAAAAAATATTCTATACTCCTATAGACTACAAATATTTGAATTTTTTTTTTACTAATCTAGATTATGTTGCTACTCCCTAATCCCAGGATGAATATTTACTCATGCTACTATTGAAGATACTACTATAGGACTCCTCACATAGTGTTTTCCATCTGACCACAATAACTCTCCAAAAACAGTATGATTGCTTTCTTTAGTTCTCTTGGGTTTCATAGTCAGCTCGAAACTCTTCTCTTCGCCTATCTTGTCGAATGTAAGACTGGAAGGTGACACAGAAACAGACACTCCTAGTGGTTGACGTACCCGAGCTGTGTACGTTCCTGGGGTACCTACATTCTTCAATGTCCGGAAGACACTAGTAGGACCAGCTGCTGAGAGTTTCCCAACTGTAATGGACGGGTAGTTAAAGTTGAGAAGATTGTACTTGTGGTGACACACATGTTTTTCGTTAGAAAATGTCTTCATCACTGTATTGTTGTAACCCATGCCACAAAGGAATTTGAGGTAGTCATTGACAGTTAAGTCGTAAACTAAGCCTGGATCCATGGCACAATTTGGTCGAATATGTCCACCACCATAATCAAATGGAGTTGCCTCTTTCCCGGAGCCATTAACCATTGGTTTTTTGTTATTGTCCCTTGTTCTGGCTGTGTACAAGAAAATTATGTATGTCCATATTAATGCCTGCATCAATCCAAACTTTATTTATTCTAATTAAGGGTGTTTGGGCTTTTTACCTGTAGTTATGATTGCAGACTTTATGGCAGCAGCACTCCAGTCAGGATGGAGTTTCTTGAGTAGGCCAACAACCCCGGAAACATGAGGGCAAGCCATGGAAGTACCAGAGAGTATATTAAATGGGGTCTGACGATTATCACGTTCGTCTCCGTCTGGGTATAAACCTTCAGAGAATGCTGCTATGATACCCACTCCTGGTGCAGTAATATCTGGCTGAAAAACACAATAAAATGGACAAATGGTTATATAATTACATTACAGTACAGTCATACAAAAAGGAGCTAGCACCATCCATAAGATAAAAGCATACTGTCCTACTTATTTTATGTATTTATCTATCAAACCTTTAGAATATCTGGTGTAATGGTGTTTGGACCCCTGGAGGAAAAATCAGCCATGGATGGAGCACGCACTTGGCCAAGTTGTGAATATGGAGGAGAAATGAATCCCATTGGATGTCTGTCAAAATTATTGTTATGGTGCATTGATACAAAAAGAATGAAATTTTGAGGTGTTTGAGTAGAGAATGACATACTTGTTGGAATTGAGGTAGGCATAGAGAACTTGACCATCTTCGTAAGTAAGATGGGAGGCGGCTATAATATGAGAATCAGCTACAGTATCGTTAGCACTGGCCTTGTCATTACAGAGAATCATCCCAACAGCACCAGCATGATAAGCACTTAGACTTTTATCAGTTCTCATATTTTCACCTCTTAAGCAAACCACTATCTTTCCCTTCACCTTCTTAGGATCCAGTGTTCCGGCTTCACAAAGCAACCTGAAGCATATAACATCAACAATAATTCAGATACCTCACAGCCATAAATAGGGGCCGATCTAGTAAAGGGTATTGGGGAACACGTGTTCCTCCTAAAAAAATTTTGTCGAATATTCACCATTAAAAACTTTATAAAAAAATATAAGCGGACCCACTAAAATTAAAATTTATAAGGGTGTCTCCCCAAAAATGATCTAGTGGCTCCCTTAAAAAAATTTCTGGAGCCGCCCTGGCCATAAACATATATACTGCATCAAAATATTCATTAAAGAAGGAATACTTGGTAAACATAATTCATGTAGCAGATAGATAACATTTACATGTTTCTAAATTCCAAGTATATCAGTGATCAGCGATGCAATAAATATTGAACATTAAATTACAACAAACATTAGGCCATCAAATTAAAACACACATTAACACAATGCCCACTAACTACTACTTCTGTTGAAAGTATACAGTTTGATCTTACGATTTATTAAGAGATGCATGAGCAGCTTTAGCATCTGCAGCATTAATGAGTGGATAAAATTTCATCTGTGGCAGGGGTCGCGAAAGGCTTGTTCCCTGGTTTCATGCAAAACAGCAAATGAACAAATTGACGCTCCGATGAAATTAGATATGGTTAGTTATAATCTGAATACTTAATATTCATAATTAAGAAAAGAATAAACCTTTAGGAGCTTTCCATTTTTGAGTTTGACATAGGATAGAAACTGGCGAGAAATGGTACTTGCTCCAACAGTTATTATCCATGGGGCTACATTAGTAACAGTTGCCTTGTCTGGTCCATCATTCCCAGCTGAACATATCACCACGATACCATTTTTGACAGCATGAAAGGCCCCGATAGCAATAGCATCACTGAAGTAGGCTCCAGGATCTCCACCGATAGAGAGTGAAAGAACATCAACGCGGTCATGAATGGCCCAGTCGAAGGCTTTCAGGATATCCGAATCAAAGCATTCACCGCTTTTATTCACAGGAGGCCAGCACACCTTGTAAGAAGCCACACGAGCCCTAGGAGAACCACCTTTTGCTGTTCCGGCATTAAATCCAAACACTTTCGCACCATGTACAAAGTTTCCACCAGCAGTTGATAGTGTGTGACTTCCGTGTCCATCGTGATCCACAGGACTTTGCATAGAAGCATTCAATTTCACTGCACTCTCTTCATACCCTTTGCTAAAGTACCTTGCTCCAATAAGTTTCCTGCAACAATTTATAAAACAACAGACCGGTCCCTAAAGTTTTAGTTTCCTTCAATTAAGTCCTTTGCATAAATTAAGTAAATGTAGGTGGAAAATAGATGTAAAAACACCAAAATCAACATAAGTTACAGGGATGAATGGTGAAATATAAGAAGAGGTGGTGTCGTGACATACTTGTTACAAGAGATTTTAGTTCTATCGCATGTGCCTTTCCACTTCGCTGGAATTTGTCCATATCCCTCATCACTGAAACTCCTTGATTCAGGCCATACACCTATATTTGGAGTGAATGAGAAGTCACAACTATAAATTACAATACGAAGATAAAAACAAGTACAAGAACATATGATGTACATAAGTTTATACCAGTGTCAAGAGTGCCTATGATGATATCTTCACCAAAATTGGCTTTCTTCCACAAAGAATCGTGTTGAATTATGCCTTTATTATTCGGCATCAGAAATTCCCAAGAATTTGTTGTGTGCTTTTTCCTCCCTTGATCCAAAAAAACCGACAACACATTCGGATGCCCTACGAACGTGCATACCACATCACTTGTCTTAGTGTTAAGTTAATATAAAGTATATACTTTGCTAATCATATATGCACATATATATAAGAAATATTGAAAGTTGTATCAGTGCGCAAGTGTGATCATACATAAAGTCATATCAAACAACTATTTTCTAGCAAACAAAATCAGATATTTATGTATGAACTGTCATATATCAAAAGTAATAAGTTAACACACATTCTTTCAACTATGCAAGAAGAAAATCAAAGTACACATGATAATTCGCACGCGCCCACACACACACACACACACACACACACACATATATATATGACTGTACCTGCAATCTTTGCTGCATCCTCCTCTTCAAGAACAGCAGCAAAACCATTTATATGGTTATGGTAGGAGTTGTAGATTGCATCTCTAGCCTTCTGTTTACTGCATGAAATAAGTAACAAAAACGTTAAACAAAACCTCAAACCACACACACATAATAACAAAACATACATGATTTGGAGAAAAAACACTTCAAAAACTTGCAGACATGCAAGTAACAACACAACAGACCTTCCCAATGAGGAAGCAAGAAACTGGTGGTGCGAATCCGAGACACGTTGTTCAAGTTCAGCCGAGAACAAATCTGAGTCGTCATGTGAGTGTTCTCCCAAGTACACCACATAAGACTGTACATCATCGATGCATTCATTAGTCACAAACTTTAAAAAAAAAAACTTAATTATAATGCACATAAACAGTAACGGAACCAGGGCTGCTAAGGTTCGGAAGTCAACCGAGGTTCAAAATCAAATTTTTTTCAAAGTCCAGACTTATAAAAAAACACTCTATTGATTTTTAAAAGTTAGTCAGGACTGCGGCCTACATTATCCCCGTCCGTTCCGCCCCTGTAAAAATATATATACATGCACCAATGTACGTACCCTTTTGACCGCTAATGCTGGAGTATGTAGCAAACAAAGACACAACAGATATAACAGTGCAACACACGCATATATTTTTGAAGACGACATAGTGTGTTGTAAGCAAAATATATTATAAACCATGAATTATGTGCATGCTTTTGTATATATAATATGTGTAAAAATATTATGGATTCGATCAGCTAGCATGGTATATATAGAATGGGAATATGAGTGATTAGAATTTGAATATGACTCGAGAATACTCGTAAGAAACAGTGTTGTTTAAGGACATTGTAATTAATTAAACACATGCATTCAGCAAATGTATCGATCTCTAACTATGAGACTATAACTAAACGGTCCACGACACGTTATGAATCCTTGTTGGAATATACAATCGTTGTTTACCTGATTCTACGTCAACACAGGACTTCCTCCAATCTTCTTTTTCAACTAAAACACCGATTTGGTTTAATGATTATTATATCTGAATACTAATCATTAACGTTGCTTGATAAACAATTTTTTTAAAGGAAGAAATTATATGATTCTTAAATGTCACCTGACATTATTTAAGAGTATCACGTATAAATATGTTACACTCTATATTGGAGTAGTAATTTTTTTTTTATGATTTTAAAAAATTAAAAATTATATTTTAAGGTAGATTAAATATGTTCTTCAATAATATATATATATATATATGCTTAGGTTTAATGTGAAACTCCTTTATTTGAGTAACTAAGGAACCGACAACAAATGTAATTAAAGAACATATGAAAAAATG
This sequence comes from Oenanthe sinensis, assembly GCA_028671895.1. Taxonomy (NCBI): domain Eukaryota; kingdom Viridiplantae; phylum Streptophyta; class Magnoliopsida; order Apiales; family Apiaceae; genus Oenanthe; species Oenanthe sinensis. Next base: position 25,757,796 of record CM053813.1, on the reverse strand, counting down.
ACTAAATATATAAAAAAAACTACGGAACACAAAAAACAATCACAAACATATTTTGATTAATTATTTTTCTTTTTTCATTTGTATTAAATTAAATAATTAAATTTATTTTCATTTATAATAATTTTTTATAAAATATTATAATATTATTAAACATATTATAATTATATGTATAAAATATTATAATATTATTATTAAACATATTTTGATTAATTATTTATCTTTTTTCATTTGTATTAAATTAACAAAATAATTAAATTTATTTTCAATTATAATAAATTTTTATATGTCTGTAAATAGGGGTGTAATTCGAGGCAAACAGCTCAAACTCGATAGATGGGCTTGAACTCGACACAAACTCATTATCGAGCTCGAGCTCGAACATGTTTTTGAGCTCGATAATAAACTCGAGTCGAGTTGAGTTTTTATGAGCTCGGTTTGAATTGAACCTCGAACTCGAACCCAATAATTTATTTTAATATAAATATTTATGTGTTTATTATTAATCAATTAAGAAGATTATTTATATATATATTTTTAAATTAATAACTTGTTATATATTTCAAATACTACTGTTAAATAGTAGCCTTTTAGTTTTTAATTTTTTTAGATTAAACTAATTTGTTGGATTTAGACAAGCCCACCTGTTTGAATGTAATAGCTTGTACTGCTGATATAACACTTATAGTACTTCTTGTATAAAAATTATGATCTAAACTGATCTACTTGTAAATTTGCAATTAGAAGTTTTTCTGTTAGGATTCTTGTTGTAAATAATGGTCACAAAATTAAAGTTCTAACAGAAGATTCAAGTTGCTTGATATGCATCAAGAAGAATATGGCCTCAACAAATAAGGAGTCTAAAGCTGGAAAATTTGGCAAAAGAACCATTACAAAAGTCTAGAAGTTAACTGACCGAGAAGTCACAACATTGTTGTATAGCAAAGCCTAAAATGAATCATTTGAGAAATCAAGGAACTGTAACTGATCAAGAAGTGAAGTATGCAGTAAAGTCTCTATGTAGAGAAGTGAGAAGAATGGTTGTAGAGAAGTATGCTAGCCAATTGTTCGAGAAGTCCAGAATAATCATATAGAGAAGTCAGTTGATGAAGTGGTCGAGAAGTCAGTTGATGAAGTGGTCGAGAAGTCTAAAGAATAGTCTAATCGAGAAGTCTCAGAGTAGCTGATCGAGAAGTCTGGATTATGACTTATCGAAGAAGATGGATGTTGTATGAGTTATCGACTACTTCAAGCAGCTAATTTTAAGGAGAAATGCAGAAGCAATAGACAAGTTAAAAGAAGCATTGTCATGATCAGAGTCAGTAAAACCTGTGAATGATAATGACAAGTATACAAGGAAGCTTGCAGAGAAAACACGACAAATGACAGAAGATAAAATACAGAAGCTACAGACTGTTAAATCAAAAGACTTATCTAGAAATAGATTGTGTAAAATGTAAAGATGTTCTTTTTTTGCTAGTTTAGTTATATTTTATATAGAAAATGGTGGAGTCAAACTTCACTAAGCCTCCATAGGAGGAAAGTCAAGTTACAAGCTCATAGAACTACCAAATTAGATGGTGTAGCAAAGGTAACAACATAATTCACAAAACATCATACAAGTTGAGAGGGAAATGTTCAATACAAATATGAATTAGTCTTGAGAGGGCAACAACATGCGCCTCTTTGCATTATTCCAAGGCCCAAACCTGGCATCCTTGCTTGAAGGCAACCCAATGATCACAGGGAATGGCACAACACCATCTTCATCAGGAACGGGCTGAAGAGAAGCTTCTTGATCCACCACCTGAGCAAGGCCTTCGCCTTTGTCAACTTGCTCCCTGCTTTTGCCCTTGTCCAGACTTTGCCTTGGCCTAAGCTTCCTGCCACTTGCTTCGGTCTTCACCTCCATCTTGGCCTTTGGGGGAACCTGCTCATCTCTTATTCTTTTGTCATGACCTGACATCAGTATCTCCTTTGAATGCCTCCTTGAATAAACCATGTTAACCTCAATGTCCTTATCTTTTCCAATGTGTACAGGAGGCTATGTTTGTTGTTGAGGTTGAGTCAGGGTAGGTTCTTTAGACGCTTGGAGTTCGTTGGAAGCTTGGAGCTCATCCACAGATGGAGGAGCAATGCTAGCAGGGCAAGAGACAGTCCCTCTACTAGTGCCAGGTCTCCGGAAAGGGAGGATGTCCAACAAGATAGGGCAAAAAGTACTGGAATGGTCATTAGAAAAGCACATAGAGCAAAGGCTATCAGGGGTGAGATAATTGACAATAACACAGCTTTGATACGGGTTAGAGTGACAGGTAGGGGAATAAGAATAACAGATGGTTTGGCACAAAGGGCATCGATTTTTAGCAGAACAAAGGCTTCAGGGGAGGGGTTGAGTCCCTGAATATCAGTCCAAGTTTGTTTAGACAGGGCCTGAGGTTACAGTAGTGCAGATGACACAGATGCCTTCTACAAGCCAGTAGGTGAACGGGACATTGAACAAGGAGACCCAAACATTATGTTTCATCGTAGGGGAGAGGTTGTGAACATGCTCATACCAAGGGTTAAGAAACAGCTTGAACTACCCAATCTCAAAGTAACTAAATCTTTAAACTTTTGTCTAGGACTCTTGGGTGTCAAAAACTAAAACAAAGTTACCATTGTAATGTTTAAAAAACTTTAAGAGACATAGATTAGCATAATTCTTAAGTAAAGTGTCATGAATGTCTTTGAAACTCAACTCATTAGCAGATTTAAAGTAGCCTAAACAACAATTCCTCTAGAATTTCTGAGATCTAGCAAATAAACCAGATAAGGGCTTTAAGCATACCTGACCACTCAACTTGTACCGAACAATATCGGAGTTGATCCAAATACTTCACAACTGACTATGGATGAGTACAGAGCTTGTAAATCTGGGTGTTCAGGGGGGGTTGCAGTCCTTACAGATACTTGGCTGTTCATCGGTTTGGGGGTCGCCTTAGCCATTATGAATCTTAGATTGCTCTTCTAGCTGAGTTGTAGAGACAAGTCCAGATTTCTTGGTTGTGAACGATCTGTGAGGGCAAGAAGAAGTCAAGATATGTTGAATGAAGCCTATTTCGTCATTGATGTGAACCGGGTCATTCTGCGAACTCGGAGAACCCGAGTCCGAAGAGAGGGCGATGGGAATCATGTTGGAGGAGGGGGAATGAGCAAAAAGAGGAGAGAGAGGGCAAGAAGGGGTGGCGGGTGGAAATGAGGGAGAATGTGAATTAGGGTTAGGAAAAGGGGGAGGGCAGAGAGGACGACTCTCATTTGGCTTTTTAATTTTTTATGTTCAAAATGTAAAGATGTTCTTACCTGTTTCTAATTATAGCAACTAGGTATATGAAGCATGTGCACATGAGACATATTGTCTATTTAGTAAGATGCACATCTTCACATTCTAGCGCATTGAATTGTATTAACAAAAGTCATACATTGTTTCCTCTCAAGAACAAGAAGCTGAAATTCATCTTGGATTTTAGAATTGTAGCATTTCATTCTAATACAGTTAGTTTGAAAATTTATTTGTGTGTTCTAAGTTTATAATTTCACAATTCTCTAAATACACAGTTAACCTACAAAGTTTCAACAACTAAACTTAATCGAAAAAGACTCTAACTTATATATTCACCCCCTTATGCATAAGTTATAATATAAGAATATAATATATTGAATATTATGTTCTTATAAGTTATAATAAGTTCACATATCAATATTTTTTATAAAAAATATAAATAAATATTTTTTAATATTGATTATTTATAAAAATTTAACATTTTTTATTTGGGTTGTAGGGGTTGTAAGGGTTGTAAGCTAGTAATTGTAAAAAGTTGAGTACAATAAGTATTATCTGGATAAATATAAGTAGACGTATTAAACAATTCAAATTATTATTTTGATGATTCGATAAGTGATATCTACTTTATTATATTTGAATTTACTATAATTATGTTATTTTGAATGTTTAATATCATTTTTATTGAAAACAAAAACTTTTTGAAGTTAGAATTGAAAATAAAATATAAAAATAAATATTTTTTTCGAGAAACTAGGTAAAAATTCGATAAGTTCGATAAAATCGAAAAAACTTGATAACTCGAAAACTTGATAAACTCAAAAATTCGTTAAGAGCTCGAAATCGACTCATTTATTATTCGAGTCGAACTCAAACATGAATTTTAGGCTTGATAACTTTTAGCTCGACCCGGTTTGATAAAAATAATTCAAACTTCACCGTGAAAAACTCAAACTCCACTTGATACATCTCGAATCACGAACCTATCTGTAAACATATATTAGGAATTTTTCCTAACTTTTAATTATATCAAATTCGCTGACATGTGCCAATAATATATAGTATATAATATTCAAATTCACACCAAAAGTACATAGATAAAAAGTAGTTGAAGTATTATAAAATTCATAACTAAATAATTTATATTAATATATTATATATTTTTTATAAAAACAACTTTTCAAAAAAATTATTTAAATAAATATATATTATATTTAAATTAAATAAACTAATTCATATTTTTATCCGAGTTAATTTCAAAATACACTCGTTTTCGACCATAATACACTCATTTTCGACCATGTTCGTTTAATTTTGTCTTTACGTAGTATACAGCCGACTAGCAACAATAATAATTGTTATTACTCGCGTCATTTTCAAATTATTATGACCCTACCGAGTACCGACCTACCCCATGTTATCTCAACATAATGTACACAGGTCTCGTGTACATGTATACAACTTACTGTACTGGGGTGTTCAGGGATAAAACCCGATTAAATCGATCTAAATTGATATTTATTTTGACTGATCTAATTGAAAATAAAAATTTGTATATTAGATTGGATTAAAAAATATTCAATTCAAATTAATTGAGTTGGACATGGATTGAATGTTATTTTACTCAACCCGATACATATATGTTATAGGATATATACCGTAATATATAATTACATTCGATATTTTATACTTTCATGATAATTTATATATTGTACATTAATATAATAATAATTATTATTATTATATATTAAAAGTTTTAAATATTTATTAAATTACTTATAAGTTTCATGAATATAATTTGTTAACGTTATTTTAATTTTTTTCTTCTTTACATTGGGATATTAAATTTTATTATCGTAATTTATGTTTAAATATATGAAAATATAAAATTTTAATACGGAATATGAATTATAAATCGATCAAACCGAACCAACTCAACTCAAACCAATTTAAATTGAGTGAGATTGAATTGTATAATATTTTTTAATTTTTAAACCCGACTAAGTTGGGTAGAAAAAACGATTCCGACCCGACCAACACCCCTGCCAACTTACAATGAACCGCCTTCTAAGTATTTTATGTACGTGTTCCCATGTTTTAAACTACTTAAAGTCTTTACTTGCCTTTTGTATTCTACTTCTTCCTTCACTTTCCCATTTCAGTTCTGTTGTCACACACACACACACACACACACAATTCTTGATATTACTAGTATTCATGGGTTGCCACAAGAATGCTTGTACTATATCAATTGTATCAGCAATGATAATACTTATGTGGAGCAAGGCTGCAGAATCAACAGGGATAGGAGTGAACTGGGGCACCATTTCTTCTCACAGATTATCACCCACCACTGTTGTAGATCTTCTAAAAGACAATAACATTAAGAAAGTGAAGTTGTTTGATGCTGACCCGGGTTCACTTAAAGCTCTTATGGGTAGTGGTATTGAGGTTATTATTGGGATTCCCAATGAACTTTTGGGAGCTATTAGCTCCTCTTCTGCTGCTTCTGATCTTTGGGTTGCTCAAAATGTTTCCAGATATGTTGGCAAAGGAGGCATCAATCTTAAGTATGTTCCCTTCTTCTTTCTTGGCTTTTCTTGAATTTTAGTAAAGGTTTTTTCTTTGTGTTTCTTTCTTGGGCTTTCTTCAGTTTTGGTAAAGGTGGTCTCTTTAAGTTTGTACTGTTAATTTGGTTTCAAGATTAAAGTTTGGAACTTGATTTATTTGCTATATTTTTTTGAGGAACTAGTTGTGGTAATGGAGGTGTTTCTGCTTATATGATTTGGTACCGTGTAACTAGAGAAGAAACTAATTTTGGTACTTCTTGAGTTTCCAATGGCTAGATAAGGATTATAATATCGAAATTGATATAGGGTACAACTGGAAAAAAAAAATCACTTTTAAGATAATGATCCAGTTAAGTCCTCCCCTCCTCCTAAGACCTGAAGGTTTTCTTTGTTGAAAAAGAAATATAACTAAGATAAACTAATGTGCAGCAATAGCGGTGGCTGCTATAACTAATGTGCAGACAGTTTATAAACTCTATTGTTATAGCAATAAGGGTGGTGCCTGGAAGATAGTGTCCCATTTTATGGTAAAGCACTCTAGTCACCACTAATGTCAATCCTCCATGACTAAGTTTTGCTTGCTGCAGGCCAAGTAAAACGTAGATTCTCTTGTCATAAATTTATATACTCAGATGAAATTATCTTCTACGTTGGTGGAACTGTCTGTACATCTATGCAAATGGTGAATAATAAAAAGAATCTTAAACATAATTAGAAAAAAAAAAAGAATCTTAAACATGAAAAAACTGTGAAGTGATTGCATTGATATGCAAAAGATACCTATATCTAATATAATATTATGAAACAGGTATATTGCGGTGGGAAATGAACCGTTCCTTACAAGTTACTCGGGGCAGTATCAGTCTTACGTGATGCCTGCTCTGACAAATTTACAGCAGTCCTTGACAAAGGCAAATCTTGGAGGAATAGTGAAGCTAGTGGTCCCTTGTAATGCTGATGCTTACGAGTCTACTCTTCCTTCTCAAGGGACGTTCCGTAGTGAGTTGATGCAGATAATGACTCAACTTGTTTCATTCCTCAACTCCAATGGTTCACCATTTATGGTTAATATCTACCCATTTCTTAGCCTCTATGGAAATTCAGACTTTCCCCAAGATTATGCATTCTTTGAAGGGTCAACTCATCCTGTGACAGATGGACCAAATGTTTATTACAATGCGTTTGATGGAAATTATGACACTTTGGTGTCGGCTCTCGGTAAACTAGGGTATGGTCAAATGCCTATAGTTATAGGGGAAGTGGGTTGGCCTACAGATGGTGCCACTGGTGCAAATCTTACCGCTGCAAAGGCTTTTAACCAAGGCCTCATATATCATGTTTTACGTAACACTGGATCCCCTCTGAGGCCAGGAGTCCCGCCAGTGGATATCTATCTCTTCAGTCTTCTCGATGAAGGGGCAAAAAGCGTACTCCCAGGGAATTTTGAACGACATTGGGGAATCTTCTCTTTTGATGGCCAGGCAAAGTATGCCCTGAATCTGGGTTTGGGAAATAAGTTGCTGAAAGAAGCAAGGAATGTCAACTATCTACCATCTAGGTGGTGTGTGGCAAATCCATCCAGGGACCTTTCTGGTGTGGCTAACCACTTTAAACTTGCTTGTACAGTTGCAGACTGCAGTACGCTTAATTATGGAGGATCATGTAACGATATTGGGGTAAAGGGGAATATCTCATACGCTTTCAACAGTTACTATCAGATAACAAAACAGAATTCACAAAGCTGCGAGTTTGATGGATTAGGAATGATCACTTTTCTTGATCCTTCCATTGGCGAGTGCAGATTTCTTGTGGGGGTCACTGAATACAGCAAGTCTTTAGGTTGTGGTTTGGATAACAGGTGGGCTGTGGGGGGTTTGTTGATTATTTGGGCTGTTTGGATTTTCATCAAGTGAAATTTTTGAAGTGATTTTTATGAGGCAGTTCGACTTCCATATCTTTAGATAGTAGGTGTAATGTATACTACATAGATATGCCAATTTAGACATACTGAAATATTATTGTAGCTTCGGAGTCTAATTTTATTGCATTCCCATTTTTGGATTCAGATGTTCTGATATATATACAAAGTGAACCTCATTTGTGTACTGTCATATTGTATCATGAAAAGCCTAAACCTGAGCTGTTTTTGTAGTTGTGCTGGAGCACTGTAAAAAACTATTCTTTGGTTCTCTATCGCTAATCATATCTTCACAGCCATACTTTATAACAGAGCCGTGCTTCAGAGAATCTGATAGATGAGATCAAGGCATACTTTCATGTTGATGCATCATCATGTTTGGATTTTCATCAAGTGATTTTTTGAGGAGTTCGACTTGCATATATTTAGATAATTAGTAGGTATAATGCATACTACATAAATATGCCAATATAGACATACTAAAATATTATTGTAGCTTCACTGTCCATTAATTTTCTTTTATTCCCATTTTTGTATTCAGATGTTCTGATATATATACAAAGGAACCTCATTTGTGTACTGAGATTCATATTGAATCATGAAAAGCCTAAACCTCAGTTTTTTTTTATAGTTTCGTTCTGGAGCACTGCAAAAAAAAAAAATTGTTTGGTTCTCTATCTCTTATCATATCTTTACAACCATACTTTATAACAGAGCCAGAGAATCTGATATATGAGATCAATGCATACTTTCATGTTGATGCATCATCATGCACTCAAACGGTGGAGTATGGTGGTCTTATTTAATTATTGTATATCCAGCTGGTCTCATAACCCAGCAGAATGTATCATATATAGTAATTTGATACGAATGTAAGAGGAAATTGATGATCAAGGATGAGGCATCTCTAGACGGAGATATATCAGCGTATGACAGCCATTATTAATGCATGTTGGATGACCTGAGCTTCATTTGCAACCACAGCATCCGTCCTTGCAGGCTGCAGCATACTGTTCCACACTGGATAAAATTCTGCACAAGGATGAAATGGCAGCAGCAACAACCTTCAACTTAATATGAGTCAGTTTACTACTGCAAAACAAATTTCCAGTAGAAAAAAAAAAATAGATGTTACCAGCTAGAGAAGGGAACCGCTGGTCAGCATTTTGGGATCGAGCACTTGAATCTGCACCTGCATGCATGGCTACATTAAGCCATACCAAAGCTATCAGCAAGGTTTTCTTCTGAAAAATAGATGTGTAGTCCATATAATTTGATACTGTTTCTCTGATGTTCTATTTATACAAGAAAGAAAATTTCACTTATTCGATCAATGTTTTCAAGGCAAAATAAGGTTTCCCTTTCCATATCACTCAGAAGTCTAGTGTTACTGTTTACTCACACCATAGTCCTTGAGGCCTTATCTCTTGAGTCCTTGACTGGCATTCTAATCCTTTGTCACGATCGGAAAATCTGTAAACTGCAAGTTGATTACGTTCACACTTCACAGCCAACCGCAAAATATTTCTATTTTGTAGGAGCATAACCCTATGAAAAATATATAAATAATATGAATTTTAATATACACAGATTGGGGAGCATTGCATTCCTGACCATAATAGACAACCAAGTTTTCCAAAGAGAGACACTAATTGAATTTTTTTATAAAATGTTTACCCTGTTGGGAAGAGAAGTTTGTGTAGAAGGCGGGTAAGGAGCACAAGACATTCCCCTCATTCTGCTCAAAATTATTTGATTGCATATGGTTCTGGCTGGGGTAAGTTGTGCTGCTGTTTTGAATAGATGGACCAAGGCCATAACGAAAGCAGAATCCTAGTTGAAACTGCACAATCCAGCAAGTCTTTAGGTCTTTTGGTTTCGATAGCGGGCGGGCTGCCGTTTAGTTGTTTATATATATCTTCGTCAAGATTAATATATTATAGTTTTGTGCTGGCCGAGAAGCGTTTGAATTATTTTTTTTTCTCTATTTCTTATTAAATCTTTATAAACGTAGTTTCAATCAGAGCAGTCCATAAGAGAATCGTTATGGATGAGATCAATGCATGCTTTCATTTTGATACATTGTCATGCACTCAAACATCAGAGTAAAACGTGTTATTTATTATAAGTTGTGGCTGATTACACCTTTTCAGTTACGAAACTTTTTTGATAGGAAACGAAAGGAAATTGATGATTATGGAAGCATCTCCAGATGGACCATTATCCATGCATGTTGTGGGTGACAAGAGCTTCACTAGCGACCACAACATCCATCCTTGCAGCATACTGTTCCACACTGAATGAAACCCTTCACGCGAACAAAATTGCAGCAGCGACAACCTTCAAGTAAATATCGATTAGATTACTACTGCAAAACATGCTTTCTAGTAAATTTTGATTTAATTATAGATCTTACCAGCTAGGGAAGGGAATCTCTGGTCAGCATTTTTGGGTCGAGCACTTGAATCTGCACTTGCATGCATGCACATCATGATCGACGCAGCTACAAGGAGCCATAACAGAGCTATCGACAAGGTCTTCTTCTGAAACATCATCTTTCTCTATATTCCTGATTGAGTGACTGAGGAATGTGTAGTCTAAATAATTTGATGCTGTTACACTTACATTCTTGCATTCTATTTATACAAGAAAGTCTCTCTTATCTGCACAACATTTTCAAAGCAAGATAGAATTTCCCTATCTGCATCGTTCAACAGTCAACTGATACTGTTTACTCATATCTAAGTCGACGAGGCCTTATCTATTGGCCGACTTCCTAGTTTGTTGTCTTATCAGGCAAATCTTTCTCTAAATTGCAACTATCATTTTATCATGTAATTCCACTTTGCCTAAATTTTTACATCATTTTCATCCAACTTGCTCCTTGTAAGTCATTCATAGGTTGTTATGCCATTAAATATGAATAGAAAAACAAACACTAAAGTGTCCACTTTAGATGTGAACATATGTGCAGAGCCTCTTCTACAATGCTGCACATGGGTCCTCATTTTAAATATCTAGTTTTAAGTATTCACTCCCTCCGTCTCACTCATTCTTAACATTTGGATGAGATATTTGATTTAATTAAAATGTGAAAAGGAAAAGAAAAAAAAGTGTAAAATGATGAGACTTATTAAAATTTGTAAAAGATCATTGTCAATAGCTCTGTTATAAGATTGCCAAATGAGTTATAATCCTCCCACCAACAGAATGATTACTACATTTTTAACATGTCATGAGACAAATATTTCTAAATTCCAGTCCAAACCGGGCAACTATCATATGTCACAAAAGGATAATATCCCCAAGATTTCTACAATAACTGACTTCGTTGAATAATGAGAAACAAGGGCACATGGTTTTCATAAGGATCACTTTGAAGTAATGCTGCAAGAAGTAAATAACTTTCAAAAGACAATTGTTGCTCTTTAAAACATAAGGATCACTTATGGTTTTCATAAGGATCAATTTGAAGTAATACTGATTTTGTCAAAAGCTTCACTGCCTCACTCATGGTTCAGTGTCCACGAAAAACTTTAAATGCATTTACATGAACATTCAAAAACTTGAAAGCAAAATGATTCCCTCGCAAGTAAGTACAATGTATGTTTGTCCTCAATTGATTCAGACCTCCCTGGAACAGCTATGAATCCCTAAACAATGAAGCAGGATGAAGCAGAAGATGTTCTTACTTGGGGTCTCAATGATTCTATCGGACTAGCAAAAACAACAGATTTTAAAGGAAAAGGTGAATTAACGACAATGCTCGCTGCAACATACATCAACAGTAGTGGACGTGGCAACATCAGTAGAGATCGATCAAATATTCACATCACTGGTGAAATACACAAAGGGGTCAAGTTGTGGCTTAACAAGCGCAGAGGACTAAGGATGCTGAGTAATTCTTTCTTCAAAAATGGTGCAACCAAAAGCATCAGCAAAATCGCTAATTGGCGACAGGGAGGAGCCAAGGAAACGGCAAAGTGTCGCCATAAGAGAGGTATACAGAGGAATTTATCAGACTAAAAAAGAGGGTATGCTCAAACATGAGGGCCTAAAAATTAAAGAAAGGGTAGCATAAGCAGAAGCATATAAGAAAGACAAAATGTAGTTCCCTCTCAGCAGTTATGATTAAAATCTCGTAAAGTAGACATGAGTAGCGTTCAAATATGATGAACATATGCACACCAAATCAAGTCAATAAGCCTATATAAAAGGAGACCCACTATGACACCTATACACATCAACTCAAGATACTTATACAAGCCACCAAAACTAATGAGCTGGGAAAAACAAAGAAAAAACATGTAATTATCTACAGTAACTACAGTAATATATAGAGATGTCACCTACATACTTATTATCCAGAGCATTAATGACAAGATAATCAAATGCAGAAGGAAGCAGCTTGTGGTATTCAACCACAAAGAAAAACAAACAAGATGCCCACCAAGTACAAGATATATTTATAGTTCTTTTAGTTGACAAATTCTGAGACCCAAAGTGAAATGGTGAATACAATTTGTATCAGTTATAACAGGAAAATATGCTCTTCCACTTTCGATTTGTCTAAATTCACAAACAAATGAGAAACTAACCATCTGAAAGCTCTCTCGTCATCTCTGCTACCCAAACAAATCTTCATCATTTTCATCGTCATCAAATCCTGAGTTACTTTCAACTTTTTTAGTCATGGCACCAAGAGACTTCGTTTCCGCATCTTTAGTTGGAGTGTGCCTACCGCCAGCACTAACAGATGAATATGCCCAAGATGAACCTACTTTGTCAGGTAATGATTCTCCATATAGGCCATCATAAATTCCACTTTTTACTGGATTTTTAACTTTGTTTAGAACTTCTTTTAATTTATCTGTGACACCTTTTTGGGATAGGTTGACTTCTTTCACAGAGGTTGTTTCCTTCCCTTTTGGTATAACCGTGGTTTGAACAAGGGATTCATATTTTCCAACTAGACTTCCTTCTTTCACACCTAACGGACCAGGTTCAGTTTCTACATCTGCACCATCCGACACCCCAACAACCTCAACCAGCTCTCCTCCAACCTGATCCTTGAACGCCACCTTCATTTTCCTTAATCTCTTAGCATCCCTCTCCCCATTCTGCTGGGTTCCTTGCCTTTTACTTAAAGAGTTCCCTAATTGTGTGGATTTAGATTCTGAGCCAGCATTTGTCAGACCATAACGGTTTATAAAAGTGTTGTAAAGCAACACAGCTTCTTCATCGGATGGGTCAGGAGGTGGAGGAATACTAATGTCACTAAATGGTGGAGGTATAGGGAAAAGGGCTGCTTCATTCTTTCTCAGAATATAGGTTCTTGTTGAAGCGGCAAAACGTAGAGACTGCCCTGCCTCCAGTTCAACCGGAGAGTCTTTTGTTAGCCTCTCATTTGCAACAAATGTACCATGGGCAGATCCCAAATCAATCACATAAACACTGTAGGAAGAGAGATGAACCAAGTTAATTTACAAAAACTAATAGAACACTTTGTAAAGTTTCATTTTATAATAGGCTGTGTCTTGTTCAACAGAGCAAATAAAATCATGGCATTCATCGTGGAGGAGTTATAGTCAATAGGAAGTAGTTCAATAACTTAATTCACAATAAAATGAACATAATGTAGCTGTTACTGCAATATCTAATCATCAGACTCAAAATTACTTTTAATAACCCAGTTGCTATGCAGGCACATTTTAAGGTGTTCACCAAAACAAAAAATGTCAACAGATGCAATATGTAACCTACATGGAAAATGTCTCCTTACTCGATTCATTTCTTTCTTCTTATCTATATTTGATAGACTAATATGCTGGATAAAAATCTATTGCAAGCATTGAGCTGACACATATAAGTTAAACGATGACACTACAGTTTTCTCTAGACCATCGCAACATATATAACTAATAGGATGTCTTCTTAAACATATAAATTCTGACAGAAAAAATCTATAAATACATGGGACAAACCTTCCATTCTTGTGAGGCACTACAGCGGCATGCTGGCGTGAAACGGATTGATGATCAAGTACATAATCACAAGTTTGGAACTGCCTCCCGAATATGTGCTTTCGCTTGTCTAAATTTATCCGATCAAGAACCTCACCATCTTTCAAAACATCAAGATAATGAACTCCTGGTCGAGGCTCAATCGCCCAATCAGGAGGCTGCCAAGTAGATTGTCCTCCTCCAATCTGGGTAACATTCTGAGCTGGTGAAAGCGCAGGAGCTCCATCAGATACCACGGGTGTCTGAGAAACTTGGGGTTGGTTCTTGTATTGGGCCTGCTGGTTAGATATCTGTGACTGAGGAAACGAAACCAAAGGTCGGGAAACTGCATTTGAAGCAGATTGTATTGTCGTCTTGGGAGCTGAACCCGTAGCTACAGAAAACGGTTCCACAGTCTGCGCTTTTTTAAAACGATCAAGACCCGTCCTCCCATACATTCTCAATGTCCCTCGATACGTCAATCACAAGTCAGCAAACAATCTAAACACAATGTCGAACAACAATCCAAATTCAAAGATTCCAAATTTACCACCTCATCTACAACCTACCAATCAAAACAAACAAAAAAAAGAAACCAAATCCCGCATTTAACTCCAACAATTCCCGACACTGCCTGCAAACATGAGCAAAATCATAACCATTAAAGTTTCCAAATTTCCACATTCCACGAACACACACATACATACAATCACATTCCACTAAAAACCATATTATCCTACAACTCATTACATCACCAACTTCACAACACCTAATACACCTAAACCATTTTCGATAAAAGTTCTTATTTTTAAAAAGTTTCCAACTAAAAAACAAACCTATACATAATCCCAATACATAACAACACCACTACAAGTACCTAAATGCAACATAAAAAAGGGGCATAGTAACAAAAAATTGAATACAATGTATGAGCATGAAAATCAAATATAAACAGCTAAAATTGAGGTAATTAAATATGAATTAATGAGAAACCCATGTAGATTATTAATTTTAAAGTTTGAATTGGTGCAAATTAAGTGGGAATTAGTAAAGTAGTGTAGGGCTTACCTCTAAAACAAGATGAATATAGGTTGATATATAAATATTATATATATATATGGGTGTGTGTATAATCGATCGAGAGAGGATTATAGAGAGAGGTGGATGGGCGAGAGCGACGAAGTATTTGATTATTAGTTGACCCGACCCGGAACAAAGACGAGTTCGACCTTTGTCGATGTTATAAGCAGGTTTATATTATTTTAACGTTTACCCATCACCAGCTTAAATGCACAGCTTTTTCTCCATATTTTAATGTTTTAATATTATATTTGTTAATAAAATTAATTTTTAAAATCCGTAATAATAATTTACTTTGTGCGGTAAGAGAAAATTACAGTTTTGATCTTGGTATGGTATCTCATTTATAATAATATATATAATAAGAGTATATATAATAAGAGTAAGAGGGATCTTATCCAAATACTAGTAAAACTCAAATGATCGATTCTTAATAATTACATAATATTATACATTATTTATTTATAAGTTATAATTATTATTATTAAGATTCCTCGCTTCATATTATAACTCAAACTCTATTAGATATCTTAAAAATATATAAATTTGAACTTAAAGAGCTATTTTGGAGTTAAATTAAAAAAATTATAACTATTGTGTTACTTACACGACAACATTGTTTAGACCATATTTTGGGTTTCTAAGAACACAATTGGACAAATTTATAGCCCACGTGAAATTTACAAAATTATCTTTTAATTCTGAGGAGGTCCAACATCTAAAATTCAACTAGAGTAGCCCATAATCTAGATAGAAAAGACAGTCATAAATTTTTATCGGAGAATTCTATTCTATTTAGGAAACCTTTTTATAATTGGTTTAAAACATTAAAATACTTTTTATATTAAATTTATATAAAAACATATCATATAGCAGACATTATTACGTATTATTATAAATTAGAGTAGAGATAGTATTATGGTTTTACATACAGATAGATGGATGGAGGTTTTGAATTTTCTTTGTGAGATGGAGGATTAAAGTTTTTCTTATCCAAATATTTTCTATTAAAATATTTAATATATTATATAATATGTTAAGGTAACTTTATACGGAGTACACTTACAAAATAAATTATTATATTAAGAACTCAAAAACCTTATTAATTCATTGGTTTTGATCAAATTGAAGATATTAGATTTTTTTTAAATAATTATTTGAGTTCCCAAGCTAAAAGTTCAACTTTAGCCTAAGATATTAAATACACATTCTATTTTGTATTATGTTATATATAATACTATATCAAAAACATGTTATCATATACTTTGAAGTTTGAATCATGATATTAGATAAATAAATCAAATTAAAATTAAAATAATATAAATTAATAAATATTAATAAATCTTTTAAATTTAATCAATTTATATATATGAGAAAATGATATTGAAATAATTTTTAATAATTGAGAACTACTGTTAACGATTTTTATAATTAAAAGTCATTTATATTTCTAAAAAGATGTTATTACACAAGTCGAATTGTCATAACACACATTAGCTATTAATATGCAGTAATATGTTTAGTTTAATAAAGAATCTGTCATATATTGGTATAAAAAAGTGGAATGTAAAATTTATTATGACGATAATTATTATATATCATTTTATTTTTTAATATCAACTTAAAGTTTAAATCTCATTTGTAATATAGTGACTTTTATTATTTATTGATACAAGGTTTAAATTATATATATTATATAATTATTTATAAATTATAATTAATACTATATTATTAAAAATCTAATAACATAAAAAATTATTCAAATGAATAATTATATTATCATACTATTAACAAATACATATATATTATATCATATATATCATAATATTTATTAAATTTTATATAAAATAAACATAATAGAGATATTATCAAAAATATATTATAATCTAATATGTATAATCTTAAATATATTAAACATCTGTTTGATATATTAAAAAATTATGTTCATAATATTTTGAATCACAAAATTTTATATATTTATATATTACTAATATAAATTTATATTTTGTGCGATGTGTATATTTATTTTGAATATTCTATAATTTTTTTATTTATATTTAATTCATTTGAGGTAAAAATATATAATTGAAATATTGTTAGGTCCTGGAGATCGTAGAGGGGGGGGTGAATACGATTCCCAAATAAAAATCTGACTTTTATTTATTTTTGGGACAACATAAAAATTACTTTGGTTCAAACCCAGGTACTGTTCATCATCTTCTTCAACCTCAAGAACACCATTAAAATAACCAAGATAATGAACGGTAAATCATCCAAAACACACAACACAACAAGATCCAAGAATATAACTTTATATTCATTGAAGTGGGGTAGATGCTACAACAAGTTCAAGAACAAAAGCTCAAGAACACAACAAAGAAATGATTTTTAGCTCCTCTAAAAATATTACAAATTCTAGATCTAGGAGACAAAAATCAAACCTATCTTCTAAACAAGATTTAGCAATGTTTACAATAGAAGAATAGATGAGTGGTATGATAAAGAAAATCATGGCTCTAAAATATGCAAGATCTAGTTCGGCCATGGGGGAGAGAAAATTAATTCTTTTTCTCTCTCCCCTTTTCTCTTCACATCCGGATGCACACATTCACCACTCCTATTAAGACTTGGGTCTCTTCTTTATATATTGAAAAAGGTGTTACTTTTTGCTTTTCCACCTTTTACTCTTGTCCACTCAAATCTTATCTTCAAAGTCATGTGCCAAGTATGCCTTTGGAAATATTTAATGTAAAAGTAATATTTAATAAATATATAAAATATAAATAAAGAATATCTTTATTTATAAAATATATAAATAATTAAATAAATACTTTATTTAATTAAATTAAATATTTCCATTCCACTCTTCAATTTGTGTAGACTTCCTTATCCAAATACTTGACCCCGTATACGTGACTCCACCACGTCCAAGTATTTGGCCTTCTAATCTGTGAAGCTTTAGTAAGATCCAATCAGGTTGTGCCATCTGTCCCTTATCCATTAGGCTGGCATTTCTCCACCACTGATTTACCACCTTTGTTGATCCTCCACATGACTCAAGAAAACCAACAACTTTAGAATGATTAAAACCATATTAACCGACGAGAGCTTGCCTCCAATGTCCTGACACTTTATGCAACGGTCTGGTTCATAAGTGACTAGTCTTGATAGGGGCTCTTGATTCTGAACATGATTCCACATTCTTCTTTGCAAACCTTACTTGTAGCTTCGATTGTAATGCACTAAAATCTTCATAGACTAAGACAATCTTTTGTAGCTTCCACATCCTTGAATAGATGTCAATATCTTTTATTCTCCACTGAGGCATGAACATGTTAATGAACTTCTTCCAGTGAGC
Organism: Oenanthe sinensis; assembly: GCA_028671895.1. Classification (NCBI taxonomy): domain Eukaryota; kingdom Viridiplantae; phylum Streptophyta; class Magnoliopsida; order Apiales; family Apiaceae; genus Oenanthe; species Oenanthe sinensis. The sequence goes on along the minus strand of CM053813.1, from coordinate 25,739,552 downwards.
TTCAAGTCTGTAGATGATCCTTTGATACTTTGTCTTAACTGAACTCTGTGATCCAAGATTTCTGTGCACATGCATATTATTACATGTCATGTTCTATTGTTGAGTTATCATCAACCATTACATAGAGATTACATTTAGCATTTCTAGTATACATGAAAGTGCAGTGAGTTACTTCCCTTCACTCCTATCTCCCCTTTCAATCTCCCCCTATTTGGTTGATATGGAATAGCAATCAAATACTATTTCCCTTTACAATCTCCCCCAAAAGCAATTAAATAAAATTAACTACTAGAGGATAACTCAACTAACATACAAGAAACAATTAAAGTACTGGACATGAAAATAATATACAAAAGGTTCTGGAAAGATATAATCAGTTAAATCCAGATTTCCTGAGTTGCTGAAAATGAATGATGAATTTCTGAATTTCATTTTCCTTTAGCTTCCTCCACTTCAATGTTCTTCAAAGATGGGGTTCTTTCAATAAAGAAACAAATCATTAGTAAAGACTTCTGAACAATCATTCTTGTTTATCTTGCAATTCGAACTAGAACATACAGCTCTCTATGTTCCCCATAAGAGGTCAACTCATTCTCCCCTTACGGTTGTTCTCTCTTGGAATGAAAGTCATTTCCGCTTTTTCTTCAGGATGTTCTATTTCTAGGAAACATATTTTTCTTTCTTCCCTGCACTATTCCACTGACTTCATCTATAACTGAAACAAGAAATAGAACACACTTGGACACTTCTTAGATGCCCCTTGAAAATCTCCTTCACATTCTTCTTTACCCAGAAAACTTCTACTTAGCAAAAACTCCCCCTGAGTTGATACTCTTCAAAGAAATCTTCATTTTCATTCATTGATCGTGCTAGAAAGAATTCTTCTGCCGAACCTCTCCTAAGAATGTTTCAAGGACAGATCTTCAAACTAATAGAGCAAAATCCCTTAGATATCTTTTCAGAATAATATATAGCATTGCAAACCAAAATGTTAAGATTCTCCATAACTTCTCCCCCTTAGTACGACAAGTAACTTCTTCCCATTTGACAAAAAGTAACTTCTCCACTTCAGACGGAAAATCAGTTAAATCTACAACACCTTTAGGGATTAGGCTCCAACCAATTTCTAAGAAACTCCCCCTTAGTAATTTCTCCCTTGCATCACTAAGGTTTAAATTTCATCTAATTTTCCCCCTTAGTTCATGCAAGCTCCAATCCACCCTTGTGTCTTTAGATATCCTCTAAGTAACCTCCACAAGATAGGATTGACGGATCTCATTTCTTGTATCACCAAGAGATCTCGTTTCTTGTATCACCAAATTCTCCCCCTTAGTTGAGAATATCCTTTAAAATAATAAAAGTATCATTTACATCCAATCGAATAAGAAACTCTCTTTCAATTGAACATAAAATCCTCCTTAGGCCTAAAAATTAATGTCTCCCCCTTTGAGATTGAGAACAACATGAATTAATAGACCCAAAGGTAATAGTTTGGACATTCCCACTAAGCTTCAGCTAGACTCTTCTTCAGCTTGTCTTCCAGAAAAGAATCTCTTCAACTTTCCAGAGCTGGAAAATTCAGTAACAGGATTCAAGCATAGTAGCAAGGTTAGTGTTTGGTCTATGGTTTCCTCACATCTACTACGTTCTGTTGGTGTTTACACTTTCAAGCGTAAGTGTTCCACTCATTTCTCTTCCTATTTCTCTCACTCAAGTGTATCACTCCCTCACTTCACTCAAGTGTTTCTCTCCCTTACTTGCACTCATTCCATTTATAGCAATTTGTACCTGCAAGTAAATCCATGCTAGTCTCACCAAGATATTATGGATCGTTGACTGTAGCATGTTGTCGATCACTAAAGATCTAGGTTCTGAGATGGAATCTCAGACAGGGTTTCAGTTAGGTCGTCACCCAACTCACCATGAGCAAATCCATGCACACGTGGCTCGTCGTCGGGGAATAACCCTTCTGAAATTGGAATTTCCTCCATTCCAGGAGTGACTGAAATCCCAACACCCTGATCCTCAAAAGACTCATCAAATTGGTAAACCAACTGAATCATAGTCTACGAGTTGTTGCTCAGCTACTTTCAGCATCAACAATCTCCCCATATGCAAATCCATGCACTGGATCGTTGAATGTGGTATGCGTACTAGCAGCTATCTAAGCATCAACCGACTCCCCATATGCAAATCCATGCACTGGATCGTTGACGGTGATATGCCTTTATGTTTTGAGCGATCCATGTATTCCAGAACTTGAATTCCTAGGAGAGTAGTCGTGTACAAACATATCTCTCAATCACCTGTGAAGATGAATTAACTCACTATTTTCAGTCATGGAAAACTGTTAGTGATTGCCTCTCAACATCAACAGATTGCTCTGCGGATGTGAAATCCCGTTAGGGAACTAGGACTGTTCCTCCTAGGAAGGTTGACAAGGATTCTAATATATGGCAAGAAATCCAAGTTTCCCTCAAATACCTGTGAAGGTGGCTCAACAACTTCATTCACCATGAATGGTAAACACAGAAGTTTAGGGGTTTTACCTATACCTCACAATGTGCACTTCTTGCAATGTGTCCTCACAATTGTTAGTCCCAAGAGAGGCTAGAGAACTGTTAGGTCCTATAACATCCCTTAGAAGCAAAAACTTTAGGATTACCATCAGCGTGAATGCTTTTGGTGTGCTTGACTCATTACAAGGTGCTCTGGCTGACGAGCGAATTTTCAATGAAATCACCCTGTTGAGAGAGTTCATTCAGAAACGGCTGAATTGCCTTTTCAGCTCTGCATCCTTTTGAGAGAATACAGATGAGCTACAGTTACCTCAATTTGTATACTTCTTTTCTTCTCTGGAGGTAGAGCTGTGGGTGCACTTCCGACTTCATCCTTATTTGCTGCATCAAGTGCAGTTTCTCCCTTAACAACCGCTAATCTACATAAGTTCCTTATATCACCAAGGGTTGAAAGTTTGAATTAGAATGATAGTGTTTGGTACTAATGCCTTGGTTAGAAATTGATGGATTATTCAACTTCTTGACCTTCCCCTATAGCCACTAAGGCCAAGCCATTACAGCTAAATAGATAGAGTTGATCAGAGCTATATAAAATTTGGTAGAGTATGATTAAACTTATTCTCTATTCCTTCTCAGAAATATAGCATCGGAGCAATGTGTCCTCAAGAAACAATGCACCAGAGCTAAAATGTGGGAATTAATAAAGAATAGGTAAAAGAATATTAAGCCAAATTTCATAAACTCACAACTTTGAAAAAAAGTTTAACAGATTAAGAAAAGTGTTCTTTTGAATTTCTCTTAGACAAATATCCAATTGAAATTCAACTCTTTTAACAAAAACATTTTGATTAATAACTCAAATCTATTTCATCTTGCTCACTGTATGTTTTCAGAAATTGTTTTGCAATTCATTCTTATCGGATATTATCTCCGACTTAAAACATAAATCATTTAAAAAAAATCGAATGAATGCTTTAGTCATACAGTCCAAGGCACTAATCTCAAAGCAAACAACCATTGTTTTAATACTACAGGTCAATGTGAAACAGACATTAACAAGAGTTTTGAAAAACGTTTTACCAATGGTTGATACCTCAAGATCAAAACAATTTACTCAAATAAAATAGCCTGATACCATGCAACCTAAGTTACAAGTTATTAAGTAACTTTATTTAAACAAATCGTGGAAAGAAAACAGTTTTCATTACAAAACATTTAGAGAGAGAGAGGATATATGATTTTGAAATAGAAAGATAATCCTCAAGAAATGTTCTCTTTCAAAGAAAACTTTTAGTGGCTTTTCATTCTCTGGCAAATGAATGCATGTTTAGATAAAACATTTTTCACAAGAAATAGACAAGAAATTTCTTTATGCCTTCAAGTTCTGAAGAATGAAAAATATATTTTAATACTAATGAATTATCAAAGATATAAATGACAAGACATTCAAAAGTACTAACATCATTCAATCATTTTGTAATAAAACGCATCTTACTACAAAACAATCAAGCACATAAGATACTTACATTATGCTAGACAATTACCATTTGTCGCTTGAAACAAACACATATTGCAATATAGATCATGGTAATTCTAAATCATAAAAATAAGCATCCGCTAAACACTGAACATACATTGACCGAATGACAGCATTTAACTTCTTACACTACATCTCAACAATTATCACATAAGCATATTGAAAATACTCATGACAATCAGAATGTATGTAAGCTCGAGGTACTAGTTGCATCAGAGATCAAATACCTTTAAATATTAATGCTAAAATTTATGATCTTTGACAACCCCTCGCGATGTAGTAAATTACTTTCAATATCAGTGTTTTTGAAATAATCTTTTTGTCACTTAGTGCAGAAATTCTAAGTGGCATCACTAATATCAAAAGAATGACAACTAATATTAATGGATTTTGCAAAAGACAAGGATTACATCACTTAAACTACATATTAAGTGGTTCCATTAATATTAGCATTAAACAATTAGAAGTAAATAAAATTACAACTAATTAATATATACAAATACTTATGCTGATACATTTGATACATATAGCATGAATAACTTATGACAGCACAAAGTACGAGGTCCTGGATATTAATTGACTATATAAAGAGATGCTACATTGTTAGGTCCCTAGGTCCCGGGTGATCATAGGTAATCTCATAGCGATAATATTGGGTCCCGGGTGGTCACAAGCTCCTAGAGATCGTAGACATCTAAATAGCATGAACACTCTCTATAAACTTTACATTTAAATAAATCAACATTAGACTAGAGTGACATACCTTAGTCAATTGAGCTTTTACTGGTGTATGATCGTTGAATGAACAATTACTCCTCTTTGCCCTAGAGATCGAACGTTTACTCCTTTTGGACAAGATTAACTTTTCAGCTACCAGTTAACATTGTTCCTCGAAACAATACCACGCTCATCCAGACGGAAACTGCATTACCTTCAGCACCCAAATATTTCCTTGTAGATATTGGTCTTGGCAGCAGCTTCACTAAACTCAGCACTCTAGAAATCAGTAGTCCTGACACTAGAAGAGTAGAACCTTAAAAAAAACTCTGAACTACCCTTCAGCTTCTGTATCAATACCAAGTCTTCATGTGGATTGATTCCTTGCGCTAAGTGTATCTGCCTCTGGTTCAATTGAGTTAGTTCCTTGATTCGAACCCTACTCAATCTTGATTAGTTAGTGCATCTTCAGTCTTCATTGAATTCACTCAGAAAAACCAATGAAATACTCTTATACATGCACGACCAATCACTACTCTACTACCCAGATTCATCAAGAACTGACTCTAGGAAATGTTGTTACACAAAACCATTTGTCATGACAGATATGTCCTTAATGTTTCCTTAGATATTCAGTGGGTAGAGTAGTCTTCTTCAATTATGATTGAGATCATCTTGCATTATCTTTAAATTATTAATTTCCTTTCTAATATGCAATCACTCAGTCTGGATCACTCAGTGCTCCTAAGAATCTCAACTCTTACTCAATGAGCACTGCTAGCCTTTGAACATCAAACACGACTAGTTGATCCAACTTACTGATGCTCCCCCTGTGATGCTGCTTGCAGCTTTTCTTCATCTGGTGTCATCTGATCTTGAGCCCTAAACAGGATGTCAACCTTTAGAAATTCAGAGCTAAAATCAAACGAATGCTAGGGAGCTTGATGATGTTGTTCACTGCATCTAGATCATCTTAAATCAATCACAGACTCTATGTAAGCTCTTAACTCCAAATAAGATAGCCCTTCATCACACCATGTGACTTCAGGCATGATTAATCTTACTTGATGTCTTCTCTTTATATTTACTGATTAGACTTGCTGTGTCAACTGATTCAGCCGTAGTGAATAGGAAACCTTAAGTCTATCCATTATCCTTGTAATTTCACTCAAGGTCTGGATTTCCCTATTAACTCCTCCATTTGGTCATGAAGTCCGAAAACTAAACTTTACTCTAGAATACTCCTTTCAGTGCAGACATAACATAGAATTTCATTCGTCAACGAATTCCATTACCTGCCCTCAAAGTGTTCTTACAGCAATCTGCCTAATCCTTTGAATGTGATTAATCACTGAGATGCTTCATCTATCGAATGCATGAACAAACACCAAAACTAAACAGGGTAGCCTTTGACTTGACTTCCCTTCAACTGACATACCTCACTAATGTCCTTCTTAAAAGAATTTCATTAGAAGTAGTCCTTTCTCACCAACTTCATCTTTACCGTCGAATCCGTTATCTTGATAAACCAAGTATTAGTTGATAAACCAAGTGTGAGAGCATCATTTGTTGTTGCAGCTAACTCCATTCTGATAAACTTCAACGAATAGTTGACTTCATCATAAGCATTACATTTCGTGTCAGCAATAACCTCACTTCCAGTAGAGTGAGCTTCTATTTCTCTTGACCCCGATCAATATTGTTCATCCTCGAACTGATATTAGGAAACCCTTCGCAAAGAATCCCCTATGTCTTCCTTAATATTGTGCTTCAGATCATTCAAGAGAAATAGGTAACCTTGCTTAACCATTTGAATACCAAAGCAAAAGTAGTTACATGCCTCGAACATGAAAATGTCAGAGATATATAACTTGTACATGTTGAAAGATACTCTGCATTCACAAATGATTAAGACACGTGGTCCTCAATTTGATTGAGTCCAAGGGTTAGAGATATTTCTAAACATAGTTAACAACAAAGCATTCAAGTTCAACATGCTCATTCTTATCTGACTGATCACTCCTCATCTATATCAGCCTCAACAAGTAGTCTTGGCTATGAGCTCAGTGATCCCAACCTAACTTAAGGTGGACTAGCAGTCTATAAGAATCATGTCGTACATATATGTAGTCATAGAAGAATCAATCACTCAGATTCCTAATTCTTCTAAATCACCTTTGTTGTACACTTTAACATTATATTATCTCTAATTGCCTGAGTCGATTTAGATTTAAAAATTTAATTCATGGTTTATTAAACTGACCCCTAGGCAATTCCCAAATTAGAAACAAATTTATCTTAACAAGCACATGATCAGATATAGCATTTAATACAACCATGCGAGTATAAACAGATTATAGACAATGTAAACATCAAGGCACTTAGCATGCAGCAAATATTCTTTCCGGTAAATGTACCCCTACAAATACCTAAGACTCTATATGCTAACATGATCAATTATCGTAAAGCAAGCATTAAATCACACAAGATCTAATCATGAAGTCAAATACTGATAAACAAGCAACACTAACAAACTAGCATAAGTTATCTAATTTTTATAGAAATCAAGGTGAGACATGCATTACATCAAACTTATAATATAATGCAGTTCAGCACTTAATACTCTATAATTGAATCAAACAAGTATAAACTAGTTAGAAAGTATACCTGAGCGATGCTTAGCATTCCATCTCGAGTGATAATCAATTGATCCAAATCAATTTCCATTCCACTGACACTCATGGAAGTATCCTTGCATTTGACCTCAATAACCAATGATGTTCCTGCTTCAACCCAAACTGATACCTGATTGTTCTGCTTAAAGACCCCGACATAAAATGTCTCATGTTCTGCTTGAAAAGATCACTCTTCTTTGTATGTGTAGCAATAACCCCTTGATTATCATATGTCAGTGATAATCAAACCTTGTGTATTTCTGCCACAGATGTCCTTTAACCAAATCTTCAATTGTTGTTTTGGTTCTTTGACCGTTAAACTGAATTCCTTTTCAAAATCCCAAATTCTTCAGATATTGATTCGAAAATCACTGATCGAAGACTCTTCCCTAAATGAATTAATCCCCTTTCAATAACCAAATGATCCACTGAGTAGACCGATGTAGAAATACATCTCCAATGGTAAGATCAGGTCTCAACTCCATTAGAATGTTCTTCAGTCAGTTCGTTTGTCCTCAACGAACGAAGAATCAACTCCTGTTGTTTCGTTTAATAAAACATTTTGTTCAAACAGAAGTATTTAATTTTTTTTAGGAATTTAAATAATCAAAATAAATTGAAAATGCATTTTTGATAAATAATAATAAATTTCTCAATTTCAAATTATAAATAAAATAAAATTCGAAAAGAAAATTTTGATATAGAGATAACAAAATTTTCAAGGTATATTAAATAATCCCGAAAAAGAAATTATTTCAAATCAAAATTAATTTCCAAAGAATTTTATAGAATTTATAATCCAAAACAGTTTCAATTATAATTAAAATAAAACAGATTGAAAATATAAGTTTGATATAAAAATAATAAATTTTCAAGTCATCTTAGATATTCTTGAAAATAAATTATTTCAACCAAAATGATTTTCCAAAAAGTTTTATGAGATTTATAATTAAAACTTCTATAAAAAATAAATTATTAAACCTCAAAAATAATTCTCAAAATACTTTTAAGAATGTTAAACTCAAAAGAAATTAAATTGGATTTTAAGATTAATTTTAGTTTTTAAATTAATAAAATTCTTAACTAAGAATATTAAAAATATAAAATATTTGACTCTAAAATTTAAAAGAAAATAAAATATTTTCCAAGATGTAAAATAAACTTGAAAAATAAATTATTTAAATTTAAAAATTATTTTCAAAATATTTTATATAATTAAATTCAAATTTAATTATTAAATTAATTATTAAACTAAAAACAATTTGAGAGAAAAACAATTTTTGTTTTAAATAAAAGTTAAACTATGTAGCCATGTGTCATGTTGAAACAGCCTTCTAAGAAAAAAAATTCTACATAGAAATGTTCTACATAGACTCTATCTAGAACATCAAGTAGAAATTCTACATAGAAATGTTCTACTTAGGCTCTATCTAGAACATTAAGTAGAACTTCTGACTTAGAAAATATTTCTAACTCCAGAATTTCTACTTAGGTTCTATCTAGAACATTAAGTAGAATTTCTACATAGAAATGTTCTACTTAGGCTCTATCTAGAACATTAAGTAGAACTTCTGACTTAGAAAATATTTCTAACTCCAGAATTTCTACTTAGGTTCTATCTAGAACATTAAGTAGAATTTCTACATAGAAATGTTCTACTTAGGCTCTATGTAGAACATTAAGTAGAACTTCTGACTTAGAAAATATTAATAACTCCAGAATTTCTACTTAGGTTCTATCTAGAACATTAAGTAGAATTTCTACATAGAAATGTTCTACTTAGGCTCTATCTAGAACATTAAGTACTTAGAAAATTTCCGGGCTTCAAAAAAAATTCTGGATGCCCAGTGAACCAATTGTACCCTCTTTAATCTCAAAAATAAAAATAGATCCAATCGATTTGTATGTCAATCGAGTAGCTCTGATACCAATTGTTAGGTCCTGGAGATCGTAGAGGAGGGGTGAATACGATTCCCAAATAAAAATCTGACTTTTATTTATTTTTGGGACAACATAAAAATTACTTTGGTTCAAACCCAGGTACTGTTCATCATCTTCTTCAACCTCAAGAACACCATTAAAATAACCAAGATAATGAACGGTAAATCATCCAAAACACACAACACAACAAGATCCAAGAATATAACTTTATATTCATTGAAGTGGGGTAGATGCTACAACAAGTTCAAGAACAAAAGCTCAAGAACACAACAAAGAAATGATTTTTAGCTCCTCTAAAAATATTACAAATTCTAGATCTAGGAGACAAAAATCAAACCTATCTTCTAAACAAGATTTAGCAATGTTTACAATAGAAGAATAGATGAGTGGTATGATAAAGAAAATCATGGCTCTAAAATATGCAAGATCTAGTTCGGCCATGGGGGAGAGAAAATTAATTCTTTTTCTCTCTCCCCTTTTCTCTTCACATCCGGATGCACACATTCACCACTCCTATTAAGACTTGGGTCTCTTCTTTATATATTGAAAAAGGTGTTACTTTTTGCTTTTCCACCTTTTACTCTTGTCCACTCAAATCTTATCTTCAAAGTCATGTGCCAAGTATGCCTTTGGAAATATTTAATGTAAAAGTAATATTTAATAAATATATAAAATATAAATAAAGAATATCTTTATTTATAAAATATATAAATAATTAAATAAATACTTTATTTAATTAAATTAAATATTTCCATTCCACTCTTCAATTTGTGTAGACTTCCTTATCCAAATACTTGACCCCGTATACGTGACTCCACCACGTCCAAGTATTTGGCCTTCTAATCTGTGAAGCTTTAGTAAGATCCAATCAGGTTGTGCCATCTGTCCCTTATCCATTAGGCTGGCATTTCTCCACCACTGATTTACCACCTTTGTTGATCCTCCACATGACTCAAGAAAACCAACAACTTTAGAATGATTAAAACCATATTAACCGACGAGAGCTTGCCTCCAATGTCCTGACACTTTATGCAACGGTCTGGTTCATAAGTGACTAGTCTTGATAGGGGCTCTTGATTCTGAACATGATTCCACATTCTTCTTTGCAAACCTTACTTGTAGCTTCGATTGTAATGCACTAAAATCTTCATAGACTAAGACAATCTTTTGTAGCTTCCACATCCTTGAATAGATGTCAATATCTTTTATTCTCCACTGAGGCATGAACATGTTAATGAACTTCTTCCAGTGAGCTTCAAGTCTGTAGATGATCCTTTGATACTTTGTCTTAACTGAACTCTGTGATCCAAGATTTCTGTGCACATGCATATTATTACATGTCATGTTCTATTGTTGAGTTATCATCAACCATTACATAGAGATTACATTTAGCATTTCTAGTATACATGAAAGTGCAGTGAGTTACTTCCCTTCACTCCTATCTCCCCTTTCAAATATGTTAAAAAAAACTAATATAATTATAATATATTAAGACTTTTTGAAATTATAAAATTATTAGTAATTTTAAAACAAATAATTTCATTAATAAAACAAAAAATCCGTGCATCGCACGGGTTAAAATTTAGTACCTTATAAAGTTATAAGTAATTTTTTAATTAGAAACTATATACATTTTTCAATTTATAAGATAATTTAAACGAAAATTTGTTCTCGATGTAAATAAGTAAATTTAATAATATTTATTAATATTTTTAAAGAATTTATTTAATCTAGATTTTGTAAAATTTTAAAAAATTTGAGATTATTAATTTAAAATTTAATTTTTTTATTAAAAAATATTTGTTTTATACTTTTTTTCTCCTAAAACCCTACATCTCTCTCTTGAGCCGTCGTCCCTAATATTTTCTGAGGGGCTTCCATTGGTTTTCACCGGTGGAAAGCTCCGATCCTTTTTTTTATTTTTTTATTTTTCTTGATTAATCTCTTATTTTCCTTTAATAAACTCCCAATTTTTTGGGTTTTGTTAGTCTTTCCTCATGAGAGTTTGGTTTTGTTTTGATGTTCTTCATGTCTGTTTGGGATTAGAGATCTACAGGTTTTCACGGGTTTGATTATGTGATAAAGGTTTTTATGAGATCGTATTTATGGTCGATGCTCAAAACAGTTGGGTCACAGCAAATACATATATTCATATCTTTAAAAAATTGTTTGGTTGCTTGCTCAAGAAAGAATGATTCAACAACGATATGTTTAAGCGTTTGTTCAGTTTCGATCGTATTTGTAGATGTCGTATGATTTTTTATTATTGATTTGATTCCCCTTCAAAAAATAATAATAATACATTCGTTTTATATGTGACTTCAAAAACAATTATATCATGAAATTATAAATATGATTTTCTTGGTTTATCCCAAAAAATATTATAATAAATTTGATTTTCATAAAACGATACGACCAATTCCATAATATTGGCATTGGATCAATTTATAGAATCTAAAATTAGATCATGAAATTAGAATGTTGATTGATTTCTTTTATCATCATATTTTGATGAACAACTTTCTCTAATGAGAACGTTATTTCTTCTTCTATGACTATTATTTCTTCTTCATAACTTATGAGGATATTATATTTATAGATGAACATAATATAAAAACTGTTAATCAAAACTTCAATTTTACGAATTTTTTTATATGATATTATAGATAAAAAAGAACTAGGATTTTACAACACTGAAATCAGTTCTATATTATTTTAACTGATTTGAAGTATAATTAAGTTTGATTTTTTTAAACCCTAATTCCAAGTACATCCCCTTTGTGTTTTACTTTAAATCATAATTAATTATAAGAGAAACATATCATTCTATCCAAATCATTATTGTTTATATTTTCTAAATTTTTAGCCCATTTAAATATCCAGGGATCACCCCTCCAATTAGTTTGTGTCGACTTCTACTTCAAGATCTCCCTCCCTCCTCAACGTCATTGTCACCCTCTCCCTCTTTTTCTTTCTTGAGCTCTAATGTATAGTATGGTTTAGGACATAAGGTATAACAAAGTGGAGATGAGAGTATCAAATGAAGAAAATCGATGTATTATGCAGCCAATGAATTCATTCAAATTTGCTGATGTTTACTTTCTTTTCACAAAAATTGGTAAAGTCTATCATTTCTTGCTAATGTGTAATGATTTTGTGTTTGCTGTTTCATTTAATATATTCATGCTTTAATCTTGATTAACATATGAACCTATCCCAAATTCATATTTTGGTTTCTTGCGAGATTAATTTTGATATTAGCGTAATTTTAATGTTATCTTCTTATTGTTTTGCATGAGTGTGTATTAATGTGTTATGATTTTGATCTGTCCTATTTTGCTTCTTCCATGATGTTTTCACTATTCTTGATTCAACTCATTTTTAATAGTTAAGCTCCAATTTTTTTTGGCTAGTAATAAGGAAGTACATATATTTAGTAAATCATGTTTGTTGTATAATAAAAGTTGTTACCAAACTGCTAATTTAGAGAATTATTCGTTAGTTTATTTTTTGAAATTACTAGTATGGTAGTTTTGAACGTTTTGATAGTTGACAATTAATATTATTTACATTCGATTTAAATATTTTGTAACCGTAGATTTTAATACTCTTTTAATTTAGTTGTTTATTTCATTTTGGTAACTACTAATTTTTTTTAATATGTATGTCATTTCAATTTTTTTCAATTGTTTTCGATTTATTTGTGTCAAATATGTCTTAAATGTGCTCATTTTATTTAGTTTTTTTTAAGGAATTAGTTATTTATTTCTATTTGTTATAACATATTTTTCCATCATGATTTAACTTTTTTTAGTAACTTTTTTTGAAATCATTACCATGTTTCTAACCTTAATTTGTGTTCTCATTAATTTTATTTGAAGCGCTTTCATATATTATCTAAGGCATTTAAAATTCCATAAGTTTTATTTATTGTAGTTAATTGTCATCATTTATTTTTGTTTTTTGAATGAAATGTTTTAATCTTTTTCAAATGCAATTTTAATTGTAGAGATGCAATAAAAGTCTTTTACTGTTTTAAAATACAATAATTATTGTTCTTTTTCAATTTTGAATGACATATTGATAGTTTTATAAATATGACAGTTAATTGTTTTGATCGAAGATGTTAAATTTGGATTGATAATTTTTTTTTTATTAATTATATGGATGTTATTTACCTTATTTAATGAGTTGTGTGTCATCTATGATGATTTTTTGTGCCTATAAAGGAGTGTCATATATGATGGCTTGTTGACCATATAAGGGTGTTTATGTGTCATTAATGATTTTTTATGCCATAAAAATTGAGTGGTTACGTTTTTAAGGTTCTTAAATTTTTCATAAATTATAGACTGTGTCATTTTATATGGAAGTTTTGTGTCTATTTAGGGTGTGCTATAAATATTAGTTTTTTGGACTATTTATTGGTGTTTATTATCTGTTGTCAGTTGACGAATCTGTGTCATTTTAGATGACTTCTTTATCTGTTATGAGAAATCGGCGATTGATAAAAATAAGAAAAAATGTAGGATGACTGCAAAGAGCAATAAAAGGAAAGTATATTTTTATTTGTTTATGTATACTTAGAGTTCTATGTGTCTGATCAAAGGAGACCCCTTTTATTATATATATATATATATATATATATATATATATATATATATAATTCTATTTATTAAGTATATTGAACATGATAGATATTAATTGATATTTTGGTAATGTTACCTTGACTTAGTTTTTGTGGTTGATTTGATGATTTTCCAGACTCACTTGAATGGGAAGAAAGGTAAAGAGAAGGTGGATGGAGACATGGACTTGAATTTAATGGCGGAATCAACAAGACGTGACTAGTTTTTTAGTATTGGGACTCACAAATCTTCAAGAATTTCCGGTCTTTGAGTTGAGAGCCACTATGTAAATTGATATTTTTATGATCATTTTAAGACACTCTTTTTCTCTTTGAAATTTTTTCCATAGGAGTTTACTCTTATGTGGTTTTAACGAGACCCGTTTTGTTGGATATAAAGGTTTTTTATTATCTAAATTTATGGATGAATCTCTTTCTTATGGATTGTTCGACCCATGGATTGGTTAAGCGTAATTTTCGGTTGGATGATAAGTTTTTATTATATTTATGATGTATTATCAGATATTATATATCAATAAAATAATTATTAGTTTTTGCAAAAATATTATCCAAGTCCGGAAAAATCTGTGAACTATACAAAATTGTTTTGGTCCAAAATTTTCAGATCTGTTTTCATATCATACGAAGAAGAGGTTGGAGGGAGAGACGGAGATAATCATGTGACCGAGAAGATCTGATGATTGAGGTTATTCGAATACTATACTTAAAATATTTTAAAGTTCATATCTATTTTCAAAATTATTCTCCTATAATATTATCCTCATCTTTCAATCAATCATACTCCGTAAATTTTGTAAGCACTTTTTGTTATAATATGTGTGTGTATGACTCTTGTTTTATATGTTTAGTATATTATTATAAGATTTTTATATATTAGTATTGAGTTTTAGTTTTTCAATATTATGCCTTTTGGGTTCTTTTGGTTTGTTGTAAATGTTATAACTTTTACGAGTTTGATTTATTTTTGTACTAATTTTGAGTTTGATTTGTTTTTATAAATGGTTTTGGACTAAATCAACCATTTCAGTAAATATATGGGTATATATATTGATTGATATATTATTTAAAAATATTAATGGAGGATATATTTATGGATGGTTCTTATGATCTAAAATTAGTGTTTGTTTAGATATTTGATGATAGTATTATTAGACTTGTTTCAGTATATTATTTTTAAAATAATTTTTTTTTATAGATCGTATCGTGTGTTAATTATTTCGATATTAAAATTTCAATTGTTTTTTCAAGTTGACTATATTTTAGTATGATTTGTCACTGGTTGAGTCTCATGTTTTTATCTTGAAAAGTTTATCAATTTAGTAATTTAGGTATTAGGTACCATGAATTATTGAAGGCCATGACTGATTGCTTATTTTGTTTTTTTCTCGGACATTAAAATTTTATTGTCTAAATACCCATGACCATATTTACATGACTAGTTGGTTAGATGATAAACTTTTAAGCAAACATCGGCTCTTGTATTCCGATACAATTCAATATACGCTGACAAAAAAAAAGTTTAACCCGTGTATAGATCTATATAAGCATCAAGTTTTAAGAAAAAAAACACAAAAAACACGTGTGCTATTTCTCATTCTAATTTTATCATAATATCAAATTATAAAGTTATATAAAACTGCGACTCATGCAACACTGTGATTTTTCAACGTACAACCAAGTCCAGAAAACATGGAACCACCAAATGTCAATTGTTATCACTGATCCTTGCAATAAGAGAGTTACATGGATCACGCCAGATTAAGGTTCAGTTTCAAAAAGAATATGAATGGTATTTCTAAATTTATACTATTGCCTATAAACTACAAGGGTAAAATTCTAAAAGATAATCATATTTACATCCCCGTAGTTCAGTTCTGTAATTTCCGCTGCAATTTCTGCCACGTGCCTTAACTTAAGAACCCCACTACTCATGCTAAAGGGTATTTATCCGCCGGACTTCAAAACTATAATGAAGATGCCCGATAATGCATCGACCACTAAAAATTGAGAACCTGAAGCATCAAACAAAACTTCAGTCTGTATGGAAAGCTCGCCAGATAAATCACATAGAAGAGTCGAGCGATTAGTGGATGATGAAGCTTTGATATGATAAAATGTGTCCCTATTGAGAGCATACATCTACTTTGTTGATGCATGTTCCTTCTCAACTATACTGAACATAACCTTAAGACGCTCTTGCATATTTGAAAAAATGTTTTTTGTAAACCTTTTCTTTTGTTTAGTGCCTTTCAACCCTGATATTCCAAGATAAGCTTGAACATTGCATCCCATGCCTTTTGAGTCATCTTCGATATGGTATTTTAGGTGAACCTGCAATGTTGACAGGACATGAGTTGGCCATTAATTTAAATGGAAAACAAAATGCCAGAAGCAAACTAAAAAATACAGCATTATTCTACTGTTTACAAAGGAATTTGATCTCTTCGCATTTCATACATTGAAATAATCACCAAGTGGGATCCCATGGAATGTCATAATTTCTTCAATGACCCAACCCCCATTATCAGAAAGACGAGATTTTTGTTGTGTGCTTGTCACCTCTCCTCTGTACTGGGAAATTTGTTTTGATCTAAAATAGATCTGTCTCTCGTATACATCTGCCTTTTCCGACTCCCAAGGGCTATGGGAATAATTAAGACAACCAGCCGTCTCCATAGCCTTCTGCTCTAGTTCATTTCCGCCAAATAACTCCATAACAGAGTTGACCTGAAAGAGATAGGCAAAAACATTTGTAATCAATATTGGCATATATACATAAAAATGTGAATATATTAGAGAAGTCTACTTAGAGCATCTCTAGGGGTTATCAAGGAGGTTGCCAATCTTTTGTGGCATGACAACCTTGGTTGCCATCCTATTGGAGTTAGGAGGTTGCCAAGAGGTTTCCTACGAAGGTTGCCAAAAGTTTGGCAACTTCCCAAACTAGTAAAAAGTGATATAAAACATCTAAAAGTGTATATTGTTCTATCCACTTTTATATTGAACTAAATATAAATTTAATATAGAGGGACCACATGGAAGTTGCTAACTATTGGAGTAAAATTTTAACAAATATTGCCAAGAGTGATATGGATATGAGAAAAAATTTTAAAATAATATATTTGACGATTTGTCATAGTTTGGAAACTCTCCTAGCAACCCCTATTGGAAATGTTCTTACAGATATAGGTCATATAGGACATGTCTGGAAGTTAGAGGTTTGAACCAAAATTAGAGGTTTGAGCCAAATTAGAGGTTTGACTTGATGAATCCTCTAATATTAGTGTTTGGTAGTTATCGGATTGAAATAGCGGTTTAGACTTAATAGGCTAATTTTGAAAAAGCTACTTGGAGGAGTTTTTTTCAAATAGCTTTTTCAATTAGATTATTTTCATGTATCTACTTAAAATACAAACAAACAGCTAATTCAACAACTATTTACCAATCACAGCTAATTCAATCAGCTAGTCAAAACAATTAATTCCATCAGTTAGTCAAAACAGCTAATTCAATCCGTTAATAGTTAACCGGTAATTACCAAACAGAGCCATAATCATATAAATGTCTAGTTCCATTTGGGGATATGGGCCACTACACACAAATATGTTAAAAATAAAAAGAGAAGCGAAGAGGAATACATGGAGAATGAAATGATTACATTTTGTAATTTATAACTACGGCTAAGATTAATCCATAAAATTAAGTAGTCCTTTTGCATTACCTGCATTAATTATCACCAATTAATGATTATGCTTCTCGACATTGTCCATATATTCATTATACTTTTCAATTACTCCCTCTGTCCCCTTTTAGTTGTCTCTTTTTAAAAAATCACACAACTTAAGAAAATGTTAGTAAACAATGGAATAGTAATACAAGGGTATTATTTGAAAAATCTTTAAAAAAAATTTGAAAAAGAGAAAAACAAGTAATTAGGGATAATTTCCCCCCCCTAAAATAGGCAACTAAAAGGGGACGGAGGGATTATCATTGAGGGCTTAGTTTAGGCTTATTAATGATTCCAAATTCATAAAATACTTACAAAATGTGTATACAGCCACGTTACCAGTTATATTCGTGCAAATATGGAACACTATCATAATGACTATACAAGAATGA
Source organism: Oenanthe sinensis (assembly GCA_028671895.1). Lineage (NCBI taxonomy): Eukaryota > Viridiplantae > Streptophyta > Magnoliopsida > Apiales > Apiaceae > Oenanthe > Oenanthe sinensis. Next base: position 25,721,396 of record CM053813.1, on the reverse strand, counting down.
TCACACCCTCTTCTTAGTCTAAATAATACTCCATTCGTCCCAAATTAGTAGTCACTTTGAATTTGTGCATGCATTATAAGGTGCATATTAAAGATTGTTTATTTAGCTATATTTTTAATGCACCTTAAAATTCGTGCAAAAAGTCAAACTACTAGTTTGGAAACGGAGGGAGTATGATATATTGAAGTATCTTCTTCCAAGTGATTGTTTTCATGTAGTAATATTACCTTTATTGTTCTTGATCATTGGAATATCTAGATAATTGGGATACCATTAATTGCAATAGTACTCCAATGTATCTTATACCATTATCTGACTTATTTGTTTACGATTATATTAGCAACAAATGCATCCAAGTAATTGATTCCAAAGATTGGCCATAACAAAATGGTGATTGTTGTTCTCCATCCGGTGTCGTACTAAATACTAATGATGTATTCACTTAGCCACCTAGTACACATTCCCAACACATGCATTCGCCTCACTACTAGAATAACTACAGATCTAAGCAGGGACACTTGAGTTACGTACCGTATCCCCATGTCAGATACTTGGACACACGTGTCCAAGTATTGGACATGCGGATTCTTTCACAATCCTAATTTAATTTATTTTTTTTGAAAATTGTGGTCAGAAGTCATGTTAACTAATTACTTTCAAAAAATTAAGCATATGTGTTTATTAGTAAATACAAAATATTGATACTCATGTTCACTTTTGCACAAATGAATATAGTTTACATATATTCTTGTGTTTTATATGAATATATTATGTTTTTAATCAGATTTATATACATTTTTTGTTTTTATTAATAGGTTTTGGTACATAGAACATGATATATATATGAAAATTTATATCTTTATATGCCGTGTCCCCCGCACCCGAATCCGCATATTATTACATTTGTCGAACTCTTGTTTCCCCGACACTCCCGCACGACGCACCCGTGTCCTTGCTTCTTAGCTACAGATGTATACACATATATACACTATACATATACTGAATAACTGCAGACATGTACACATAAATACACTACAGATATTTATATAGAAAGAGTAGAGAAACACACTCACAGGAACGGAGAGAACAGAACAATAAATCCCAGACATGTCAACATCCCCGAAGCCAAATAATGACCCATTTTCCTCACTTTGAAGGCCTTTGGTCTCATATTCATCTTCAGATACTTGCTGACTTTTGCTGCCGGATTCTTCTTCAAGTATTTGGAGATCCTTACCCCCAGCTTCCTGTTCAGCTATTCGTACCTTCTGCTCGGGAGTCAAGGATTTTGCCTTCCATAGAGCCATGATTGTTCTATTCATTACACAATATCACTTTAAATATAGTTACACTATATATATCACTTGATAGTAAGGATAAGTGGTCATATTTCGAAATGGCAGAAGTAAAGATGACCTGTTCATCTAAGGATCCAGAAAAAATATATAAAACAGAAGCTCTTCGAATTTGTCTAATGTTGAGAAATACCTATTAGCCAAGTAAATATTTATTTGTCAAAAAAAGAGAAGAACATTTAAGACCAAGTCGTTACTAAAATGTGCAAGTAAAACACATCCCAAATCCCTTGGTTACTACATAAAAGTTTTTGTTGCAATCCTCTGTCTCACAGTCATTTGTAAGTTGTCTTGGTAAACTTGTTTGCACATATTTAATAAAGTTTTTAAATCAAACTACCAAAAAATAAATGTATAGAAACATATTTGTACTTCATATATCGCAAATGTTGCATATTTTTAATTACAACTATACATATACTTGGGAAAAAGTAAGGTACATTTATGTGTATGATTTATTATATAGCTCAAATTTTAGGAGGGGGTCTATATTAATGCCGAGTATGAAAGGATCTTATAAAATCAAACAAGAAAACACAAAAGGCCAACACAAGTATGACTAACAAAAAAGCAGATAACCTTGTAGACTTTTTTCTCTCAATAGCCATCAAGTTACTACACGTACTTGACAACACAAGAGTGGGTACAAGAAGAGACCGTGTATAGAGAACTGAAGTAGATACATCTAGTGCTAGCACCATATAGGAAAAGGGTGATTAATGTAAGACCAGATGATGAACATATTATGGACACAGAGACGTGGAAGGAAAAAATATAAAAATTCCTTTTTGTTTCATTGCACTGTCATATATTTAACTTTTATCTTGTATATCATTTTAAGCCATTCATTGTCTAGGCACAAGAGTTTTCAATAATTTTTCAATATATTTAGGAAAATCCATTAAGAGATTAATATATATATGTATATCTGACTTTTATTCAGATTAGTTTAAAAAATGATATACATTTACATATACAAGATTTAATAACAGAACTCTAGTCTATTTTGCATATTAAAAGTTAACTAGATATTTGGATCGAGGATGAGGGGGGACCCAAACTCATTTTCATGTTATGTTCAGGAATCACGCGTAAATAAGTTAAAAATCTGAATATATCTAGGAGAAATATAATCATACATGACATGTTCTTGAATACCTTGTAGTAACAAGTCATTACCTGTGTGCCACACTGAAAGACACAAAAGACTGAAAATGGAACTTTAGCCTGCCTTCAGCATCATGAGTTTTTGCACCATGTTTTGCATCTTGACCTCTACCAAGTCGTAAAGTCATAACAATAATTGGACTACCCATTGATGACAAAGTAGGATGATCTACTTGAATGTTTTCTATGTCCTCCCAGAGGAAAAAAAATCTCGTCTTGCGTCCAAAAAGATCAGAATGAAATCCAATTATTCTTGCTGACAAAAATAGACGACCCTGAGTAGAAAAATTATAATTGTGAAAAAATTATAACATGTGCATCATTTATTTGATATACTTAAAAAATGCATACATCTCAAGTATTTACATTGTTAGGTACACTACACAAACAATGTGTCAATTGACACGTCAACGCATCATATATTAACATTGGCTAAAAAAACTGTTTTACGGTACCTGCAGAGGCAATTTGCGTTTCAGTTGACATGTGAAGTCATTGATTAGAAATTCTTCTGGTGGTAGTTTGAATAATTTCTGGAATGCTGAATTCGTTTGAGGAGACCGCAACTTTATCTGTTCAATACATGTAAAGAAATAATGGAAGACGATAGAAAGAAAGAATAACAGAATATATAACATGTGCAGGAGGAAACAAATAGTTATGTACCTTCTTCCCAACCTCCTTCTCCATCTTACTTAAATATTCTTTAACAACATTGCTACCCCTTGTATCATTCAAGAAAATTCGTAGATGCAATTTTGACTGATATGCCTGAGCTAACTTCCCTTGAAGAGGAACCCACACATCAGCTAATTCTGATATATTAGTTTTCACAAAATTAATTTCACCATGTCCCAGGGATGTAGCTTCATCAAATGGTCCATCAAAATCATAGACATCCACATCTAACACAGATGGAGGCTCATCCATCGCATCAAATTCAAATATTTCTGGAAAATCATGGCCACAGCTAGATAAATCATTTACACTCTTTTAGACGTATATAACCTCATTAAGATATACTAAAGCAACAAAGCGATTATTATAGAATAGATATAATAACATATAAAACTAACCATTCCACTGAGGATCAGATGACTGAAACCTGATTGAACTGGATCTAGTTTTGCCATTGCAGCTGAACACCACATAAGGATCAGACAACCCAGTTGAGTCAACAGCTGCCATATTGTTTCCTTCTAGCAAGGCAACAGTTAGTAACCACCCATCTCCTTGTGCTTTGATCCCATGATCACTGCCTATATCAATTAAGAAAAATTAACCACAGATATCAGATAAATCCGATGAGAACTACTAAAACTTCAGAAATGTGGGCTAAAAATTCATTATTGATTTTCATTCGATGCATGAATTCAATTCATGGCATCAAATTAATTAAGAACCACTCACAACCCCAAAAAATCTTCTTTATCTTGGACTTAATTTAAGAATCCTATTCCACCATTATCCCATTGTGATATACTAAAAGAAACTTGAGAGAGAAGTAGACAAAGTTCAGAGTTTGTCAGCCCAAGGAAGAGAAAAAGGATACACTTTGACATAGGAGATTACAACTTGAGCTATCGTCCATTTTCATTTTAAGGGAGAGAGTGGGAGGGAGGGAGGGAGGGAGAGAGAGAGAGAGAGAGAGGGAGGGAGAGTAAATGGGGGCAAAGCAAATGTTTACTTTCATGCATCATAACACATAGTAAGAATTTTTAGCTGAATAAAACATAAAAGGTGCATGAGCTACATATCCCACAAAAGGATGAATGTTTAAAAAGTATAGGCAAGAAGAAACAGTCATCCCTCGACAGTTGAGATGCACTTAAAATTCTATAAGATGTGGAAAATATCATGTGCAATCTTAAGTTGCGTAACAGAATGGGGAGGTGTGAAAGAGTGGTGGAGTATGGAGGAAGGATGATAGAGAGAATAAAGAAGAGGAGTGGATGAAATGAGATATGATGTCTGAAATAGGTTGAATACAACAATGGAATTACTAAACTAGGAAGGAAGGTCTGCATATATCAAAGTTTGGTAATATGGAATACACCCAAGAGAGAAGCATTATGATTCAATGCCAATTATATTGTGACAGTTGTCTGATACTTTAATTAGTTCATTCTGTTTTTTAATGGGAAAAGAAAAATGACAACAAAGTACTTAGAATTAAGAATGAAAAACAAAATAGGGAAGTTGCATTGCATATCGAACAAACATAGTTTTTAAGGCCAAACTGTACCAAAAAATAAAGACTGAATGATCAATCATATTTAGTTTCTTAACAGGATTGTAAATTTTAAATTTACACACTACTTTTGCAATAGTTAGCAAAGAAGATAGTATGCTAAGTGACCTACCTTTTTGCACCCTTGCCTGCATAAAACGTGATATAAGTGCCAGCACCCGTTCAGCTTGAAGAACTAACACTCCAGAAACAATCAGTTCACCAATTGAATCCGGCAAGTCCAACCCTACGAACTCAAGCCCTTGTATTGTGCTAGGCGTGGCTAGGCACAGATGTACAAGGACGTACAATCCAATTAAGATTGTGGATATAAATGTCAAATTACCAAAATACTGAATCGCGAGTTTCCAGTCTGATTGGGGCTCCCCTTGTAGAGATGCCAAAGCTTGTTCCTTTTCAGAAGCAATGCCCTTTACATCAGCTGGATTTACTCTCTCAGCTAATAATGTAGCAAACTGCTCAAAGCTGTCCTTTATACCTTGTTTTGCACCATTTTCTATCATTCCTTTCATCATAGTACTCTGCAAGAAGTTCATCCGCCACGATACAACAAGTTGAGATGACTGTTCTCCTGATGGCAGATCAGGCCCTGGGGTGATGCAGTAAAGCACTTCTGTCCTAAAGCAGCCCCCATACGGAGCATCTGGAGTGCTTACACTTGCTAGGACTGCAAAACTTTTCCCATCTGCTTTTAAATATATTTGCTCCTCATTGGCTTTTAAGGCCTTTACTAATTTAGTCGCAGCTTTTATACAAGTAATTACTCTTTTTAGGGTCTCACCACCATTCTCAAATTTCCAAGGTCCTATCTGCAATTCGGTGGTTTTCTGTACATCTGCCAAAGATTTAATGATAGTTGAATCTGGAGAAAAGAGTAAAGAATTCATTTCGGATGAAGCAATAGCATAAAATTGTTCTAGAACTACTCCTCCAGGAAGATTGCTTGGCATTTCACTTCCTTGATCTCTGTTTTCCATGGTCTTCATTATTTCTTCATAAGAACCAGATGATGACAGCTCTTCAGACTTCTCCCCATGAACCTCTGTGTTGGCAGTTTCAGTTACCTCTGCCAAATCTAGTGCTTTACTAGAGGTTCTAGAGAATGCATCAATATTTTTGTTGGTACCATCAGAATTTTTGTTGAAAATATTAGCAATTCTTTCTGCAAATGTTTGCTTTTGTGACTTCTCCTCCTTGGGAGGAGCAACATCGTCAAGTTTGACTGAAGAAGGCTGACTACGTAAGGATCTTGCTTGTAAAAATTCAGATCGAGTATCGAGAGAATTTCCTGACACGTTGCTATCAAGAGATTGCATATCCATAAGAGAATTGCTATGTGAGAAACATACAGTAAGAAGAATTTCACCTATTAAAATATATCAAAAAAAAAAAAGTGTAAGTCTACATCTGTGGGCAGGCAAATATCAGTTCAGAAGAATTACCAGAGTAACTACATTATAAAATAATAAAAACTAGCCAACTAGGTGGAAATGAATTTAATCAATGAACTATATATAAGATTTTGCTTTAAACCAGGTAAAGAAACACATCTGATGAGCTCTAGTAGAGCACAAATTTATATGAGCATAGCATAATAAGAAACCAATAATTAAACCTGAAATTTTCAAACCGCAAAATACAAATTACTACCCCTCTACCCCACAAACCAAATACAAATTGCAATCGCAACCTATATGTATCGTGTTCCACTACAAACCCCTCTACCCTACAAACCAAATACAAATTACTACGTACAAATTGCAAATCATCGGACATCACCATCACAATACTACAACCACCGGTTAGTAGTTTATAAGCTAAACTAGTTTGTATTTAAACGAACACAAATCTAAATACAAGAAAATGCAGACCATCAACTCGAAATAAAAGCATAAAGAAGGCTTACCACATTCCTTGATTTTAGACTTCTTATTCTTCGGTTTCAAGGCGTACCAAGTAGTGCCTAATGAATGGCCTTCAGCATCAAAAACTTGCGAAACTGGGAATTGAATAAGTCCAACAAAATCATCTTTTCGAAACTTGTCTTCATCAAGTACAGACACCTTAAGCACATCCTTCAAATCTTCCACCTTGAAAGAAAATTCTTCACACCACATAGGATTCAAACATTTCTTTACCACTTTACTTTTAAACTTTTGTTTCCCTATTTTTACTTTTACATAAGGATCACTAAAGCCATTCTGATCCATTGCAGGTATATTTCTAGCTTCGATCACACGAACTAAAAGCTTCATATTTCATATGCAAAACACAAAATTTATAATCTATAAGCTGCTACAACATTATGAATAACCCAAGAAAGAGATATATACAAGATTATACACACATGCTATGCATGTCAAGAAAAGACAAGGGTGACATGAAAAGATTGCAAGAGAATGATGATACACACACAAAAACATACACACTGTTAAAGACAGAAAATGGAACAACAACATATGACAAGGGTGTCAAAATCTAGGCTTTCTGGGATCTTGTGTAAATTAGAATCCAACAAAATACCCAGAAAAGAAAGCTGATGAAATTTCAAGAATTGCCAAGAAACATCATCACAAAAAGAATGAAACTTTATATTCAAAATGATTAGTGATAAATTAAGGAAATAATAAATATTTAAAATTAATCAAATTATTTCAAAGGGGATTGAAAAAGGGGCAATGGAGAGACTTTTATTAGACCAGTTCTGTTGCTTTGTTAATTTGCCAAACAGTTTTCCTAATTGGCAGACACAGGTTATAATTTATGGAGTATTCTCAATTCTGTGTGTACATGTTATATGTAACATCTCAAACAATATAGAATAGGAGTTCAAATTTTATTATTAAATACTTCAAATTATTATTGTTTGGTTCAAAATATTAAATTAATACTCCCTCCTCAATTCAAGTGGTTTGTTTGATTTTTAGTGGTCAATTTGACCAAATTTTGATCGAAAATTAAACATTATTCTTTTACAAATTTTTAAAATTAAAAGTTATATTTTAAAGTAGATATAATATATATTTTTAATGATATTACTTTTTAAATTTTTTATAATTATATTATATATAATTTTCGGTCAAAACTTAGTCAAATTAACCTCTAAAAATTAAACAAGACACTTGGGACGGAGGGAGTAACAAATTAATGTGTATTACTAGTTGGATAGGTCTGGTTGATTTTTCCTCAATTTTTTTTAATTTTATTATATAAAAATAGTTGGAATGAATTTTTATTTATTTATTTAGATCTTATACATAAATATATCGGTTTTTGAAAAATTAATCAAATATGGTATCGCAGGACACAGTATTTTCTGTGTTGTCATTTTTCTGAGAAGATTAACATGTTGTATGCTTGTCATTTCTCTGAAAATATCAATACTTCAACAGTTATGTCTAGTTTTAGGCTCGGTTTGGAATTAATGTTAAAAATTGTGTGTTGTCATAAAGATAATTGTTAAAAATTGTGTGTGTCATGAAGTGTTTATTAATTTTTTTTAATTTGTGTATATTTTAAAATATAAATTTTAAGATGTTCATCTTTGCTCAATCCGTGGATCAGAAAACTGTACATGTATATATCAGGAATTAAGTATTAACCCACTGCACTCCATAGTGTGAAAGAAGGACAGTGCTTCAGCAACATAACCATTCTGGCAAAGACCATGCAACAACATACCACGTTAATAATGGTGGTATCATTGAAACATCTGGTTGAAGTTGTTTATATCTGATAAGGTTCTTGAACACATACTCTGCCTCAACAGACTTAATGATTCTACCAAGCAATGAAAAGGCATAAGCAATTCTATTCAAGTGACAACAACAGTTGATGACAGTAGTAAAGGTAACTATATCAATAGGAATGGCGAAAAGACACATATCTGATATCTCTAAACAGAGAACAAACCAAAGGAAAAAACTACGGATGCTTGAGATGGATAGCATTACAACAAATATATATACCTCGACATGAAACTTGAAGAAGTTGCTCATCCAATATTGGTGGATCCAGCACAATAAACCTTATACAGGATAGGATATAAGGCCCAAAATAATTTAAGCATCATGAAGATTTTTATTTTAACACAAAACTATGACCTCAAGATTCACACACGGGCGCATAAAAAGCAACCAGAAACATGTATATGCAATGATACCAAGATTGCAGAGATATTAACAAAAAGATGCAGTTAGAATACTACTCAATGAGCACTGGAAAGCATATTAGAAAAGCAAAAACATGTGATAACCTAATTTCTTAAGACTGCAAGGACCAGAGGACTCGAGATCTTCTGGCTTTGTAGAAAATTAAAAAGCTATACATGATTCCAGGCGACTTCAATCCCCCCATACTCAGCAAGCTCTAAACCTGAAAAAACTCGGGCAAAATCGAATTTCAAAGGAAAAAATAGTAACCGAAACTTTATAAACCAATATGGTTAGATAATAAAAGGAATCAAGAATCAACAAAGTTATAAAACTTATTGGCAGACTAACCTCCCCACTGACGCAACAATTATACAATGATCTTTGATGCTTCTTGCCAAGAACTGCATTTTAGTGTAGGAAACCAAAACATCCAATTTAATTGAATTTTTTTAAGAAATTATGTATATGAGTATCAGAGTATATTCATACCAAAAGTGTAAAGGAATATGTGGATGGCTACCAAACAGATAATTAAGTAGTCGGCCTTTCAATTTATGTAACTTGTAAGTGAGGGTGGCCTAATTTTTACACCAATAAACAGAGAAATTACAAGAAATGAAAAAATATAGTTGAAGAGATTTTGGAAAAGCCATGCAAGCTCCCTTAAATCCTACTTTATATATAGAAGATTTTGTCTATTTTAAACATATCCCTGTTTTGCTATGTACACTTCTGTTAGCATGAACTAGGATCTAAGTTAGAGTTGTGTACTGCATTTTGTTTTCCAAGTTTAGATATACATGTCCGTCAAGCTCTTCGTGAAGTCTTTGATCAAACACTATGTTTTGTCAGCTGCATTCTTCAGCATTGCATCAGCTCTCTCTTTCCCTGCTATGTCCTTATATCCATAATTTTTAAAACATGTTCGTAAAACATTTGCTTAAATTTTATCAAAGCATCCATATGATTGTATCCAGGCACATCGCCTCGTGCACAAAAGTTAAATGAGAATTTTATTTAGATAAGTAGTTAAATGAGAGGTCAACTCAACTCAGGTATGTGTTCTTTTTAATTGAATGCCTTAAGACTGATATTAAAACAAACTTGATATTCAATTAAATTGCAAAAATTTATCTCAAGCTAGGGAGTATAATTACACTCAGAAAATAAAAATATTTTTCTTTGTTTTTCAGAACAACTTATAGGCTTACTCCAATGGTTGTTTCTGATTCCTAAATCTTATATATGTATCACATCTCCTTTTGTAATTCCTTGATGCAAATTGAGAAGCTTCTCTATTTAAGTGCTGCGCAACATTTGAAGTTCGCTCTCAAGGGCCTGTGTTTCCTCGTCAGCCATCTCAGCTTGCTTCATAGCTTCATTAGTTGCAGCTTCTACATCCTCGGTCTCTTTCAAGATATCCTCCAGCTTTGCAAGTGTATCTCTTTCAGTTGCAGTGATTGCTTCCACTTCAGCCATGGCAGTTGCCACTTTCGCATTAGCTGCATCTTCAGCTTCTTTTGCTTTTTTTGTCAAAGAATCAAACTCCTCTTTTGACAGTTTAATCTTTCCGCTTCTCTCTGAGTTTGTTTCCTTACTACTGTCACTATTACTAGATGAACTGTGCATTTTCTCGTTTGCAAGTTTCTCTGCTTCTTTTGCTTCTTCAGCTTCCTTTAGTGCAATTTCCAGTTTTTCCTCGGTTTCCTTCTCAATGGCTCTGGTAGTTTCAGCCTCTTTTTTCAGCGCTTCTATGTTCTTATGAATCTCTTCAGCTTCTTTTCTTGCTTTCTCTGCTTCAGTTGTTAGCTCTCGGAGTTTCGACTGTAGGTTTTCATATTCCTCTCCTGTTTTCTTTTGTTCAGCAAGCACAGCTTCAAGTTCCTGTTTACTTTCGTCTAGTTTAGCTTGTATAGTCTTTGTGAGTTCTTCTGCTTTTTGCTCTTTCTCCTTCAGTCTTGAAGTTTCCTTTTTCACATTCTCTAGTTCAAGCTTTAGGGGTTCCACTGAACTTCGAACATAGCTTTCTTCTGCTAGAACTTCTTGCAGATTTTTCTTGGCTTCTTCCAATTCTGAAGTTGCAGTCTTCAATGCCTCTTGATCTGCAGCACGAACATCGTTAAGTTGTTCTTGAATTACTCTGATTGCTTCTGTAGTTTCTTCCATCTTCTCTTCAAGGTTTCCACCCAGTCCCTGATCATCGGCTTCTTTCTTTAAGGACTGGATTTTCTCCTCTTTCTCTGCCTTGGCTGCACTGAGAGATTGAGACCGAGCTTTTTTCTCCTCCATAAGTTTGGAGTGCTCATCCTGGGCCTTAGTTGTTGCAAGTTTTACCTGCTTAAGAGTCTCGTTCATGTTGGCAATTTCCTCGGAAAGCCCACTTGCCTTCTCTTGGTTAACTTTGGCATTTTTTTCTGCATCTTTAGCCTCTTCAAAAGCAGCTGACTTTTTTTTTAAGGCTGCATCGTAATCCTGTCTAAGGTTTGTGAGTTCTTGTTTCACTGAAACTAGCTCACCAGCACAGGCCTTGTACCGTTCTCTTTCCTTGACCAAGTCTGGATTATTCTCCACGTCAATCTCTTGGTCGTTGCTGGATTTTGATTCTTCAAGTTCTTTAACTCGCTTTTTGGAAGATTCTGTTGCCTGGATCAGTGTTTGCTTTGTATCACTAATAGTCTCCAGCTTGGCTGTTAGTTCTTGTAGTGTTTTATTTGCTATTTCTAGATCGCGAAGTGCTCGGGCTTTCGTATTTTCTGCATTTTTCAGCTGTTCCTTGTACTTGTCCAGATCTTTAAGTAACAGATGAAGCTGCGACTCCTTTTCCATTGCACCCTTGCAAAAAGAAGAGAACATGTACATCAGATTTAAAGTTAATCTCCATGCACCATTAGAATGGATAAAAACATTTTACAAAAACAACTGCAACAACATCCCTACACCTTTGAAAATCAAGTATACATGAGTGCAAGTGTGTCTGTGAGCATATTTTGGTCTGGATACATCACTATCTTCCTAGCTATATGCTTGTTGCATGCATGAAGCATAACAGAAATTGTGTCAACATAAAATACCTCGCCAGTTGATTTGGTGTTCGTAAAAGGCTGCCTGTGGCTTGGGGACCTGTTGCTTGGAGAACTAACCTCCCCAAATAAACTAGCTGCAGCTCTGACAGATGCAATTGGAGATGCAGTATCGATCTCCCTTGCAGAAGAACCTATATCTCTCGGAGAGTTAGTACTCCCCCGAGAACCTGATCCCAACTTTTGGGGAGAATTCGTGCCAGACCCTGCCAAGTTTTGCTGAGTTTTAATGCTAATTCCAAAAATATATCTTTACATTTTCATCCCTAAACCTTCAAGTTGAAGAAATGAAAGAATTCAAGATACAAGATTTTCAAAATGACAAACTCAAAGCATTGTTAAATTTTCAGCAATGTATGCAATGTTCGCTTTATCTGATATATTTGTACATAGCCTGACTAAGTTTCATCACATTTCTATCTTACATATGTTCTGCAAAACCTTTTGCTAAATCTTTTGTCGAAGACTATATCTTTTCCATAAAATACTTTTTATTCTCTCATATACAAGACTTCCATTTCCCCAAGACAATATGACTACATTGCAGAACAAGAATCATCTTCGATCTTAACATGTCCATCTAAATTCTAAAGTGATTCTCCATACGGAGGCAATCGGGCAACAAGTCATGCAACCAGTAATCGTTATGCAACATATTAAACTTAGATTAAAAATCTTCTTTGGAAAAGGAGATATATCCTACACAATATGTTTAAATCAAGAAAAGTAAAAACTTAAATGTTAGGAGAGATCAAAACAACAAGAGAGTTGTGTACCTAGAACAGCTTGCATGTAGAATATATAGATGGAACAAAAAGAATGTTGTTATCAACATTGGTATAGATCCTCTATCTGCTTTTTTCTTTGCAAATTCTCTTTTTCCAAAAAGACCAACATGAAGAAAAACAAGGCATTTCAAGGAGAGAGTTCCGGGAAATTAGTATTAACCATCATCCACTTGTATGTTTGCAAGTTTTATTTTTTTTTCAATTCCCGGGAAACCATCCACAGCTCCAACTCTTTTCTAGTTCGTTTAATCTCATTTCTACTTGTCAATTTTAGTAAGATAACTAATTTAAAAAATACATATAATATTACTAAGTAGGATAAAAGTATAAATTATAAGAAAGTATACAATTAACTGTTCTGATCCAAACAAATATTTTTCTGTATAATCATGCAATGCACAGATCAGATGATTCGGTTAATTGAAATGATAAATCGGAGATAAATTAAATGAATAAATAATAAATACTTATATTTATACATCAGTCATAAGATTTATAAAAAATATCAAAAGTCATTAGTTCATATTTAATATTTAACTTGGATTTTTTTTTTTATAATTCAAAATTTATACTTGTAAATAATTTTGTAGTTATAAAGTGCACATATAACAAAATTTAACAAATGTTTATCAACAGATGCGCGTCTCATGTTATAATATAATGCATAAGTATCGACATTTTGATATGTTGAAATATATTTGACTATAATGAACATTGAAATATAATTTAGAAATGAAGCATATTACTAACTGGTTTACAAGAGTTTGGAAACCCATCTAGCACCAATGCAACCTGTTCTACCAAGACTTTCTACTTCTTTACATGACAATGATCAAAACACACGCCTGAAGGTAAGATTGATCCGCACAGTATCAGCCTTCACCCGTTTTGGTACAGAGTGGAGCCAGTCGCGTTGTGTATATCCATTCATCACAAGTAATGAACCGTGCTTCAATGTAAACGAGTGCTGATTCGAACACGCGCTCTTCTTTCGTCGCTTGGAAGAAGCTTCATCCTCAGTTTTTCTTGCTGCTACATGTGCAGTACAAACAAATGACAGTGGGAAACATAATACTTATTGCAAGCAAAATAAACTAGAGTATGGCTTGCACGCCAACTTTACATCACATACTCGGTTTACACCTTAATCTTTTTCGCAAAATATATACATCCTCCCCAAACTTTGTAGTGAGAAGACACTATGCACTACATATCTCATTATTCACGATAAAGCTACCATCACAAAATAACAATCTAAAACTTCTGACATGATAGTAGAACAGACCTTTAGATGTCTTATCAGGTCTCTTCTTCAGTAAGAAATCACGTTCACAGCCAAATGAAACAGAGGCAATCTCAGGAGTTGGTCCATAGAGCTTCTCATCATCAGCATGCCATCCAACATGGTCATTGCCACCATTGTACCTGTTTAAGAGCACGGTATTAAAAAAACTCCCTGGCAGAGCTTCATGGACCTACAGGGGCAAATAAAGGTCAAATGAATAAAATACATTATAGTAAACAGACAAAAACTGAATTTGTTTGAGATGTACAATGCAAAAAATCTTACTGCTTCCCGTATTTCCTTTAGTGGAGGAAAATCATCCCAAGGATATGCTTGTGGTTTGTAACCACTGTATACCAGTTCTGTGATTCCTGCACTTGAAATATAACAAGTGTCTCGTGGCTGTAGAGAATATATAATAGTTAGCCCCTCATTTAAAAAGCAGTTGCGTGTAATAAACAAGTTCAATACAATGAAGGTATAAGAGATTTTGCAAAGGTTTTGATCAATGTTGAAACAATTTTGTGCCCAAAGCATAGAGATTTTCAGTAGATAACTAGGTAACACAACGGTCAATTTGGTCAGACAGAAGGAATTGAAGTTTAACCTATCCTGTACATTAAAATCAATTATTCTCATTCGTTTATTCGTTGTGTTCCACAGGCTATACTAAGCACAATCCTTCCAATTTAAACATGAATGCTCATTCTTTCCCTTACTCATTGCCCGTATTTTCTCCATTGCCTCTTCTGGCCTTCTTCATTCCTTTTTTCAATTCCGATCCCTCTCCATTCTGCCCGATCAATTAAACCATATCTTAAGTACATTTAAATCTTCCAATCTTTCTTCAGTTCCAAACGCTTAAAAATAAAATCTTTAAATCTGTTTCGAAACTTAAACCTCATTATTTACTCATTTTCAATAATTACACTTTTACTCCACAACATATTAAACCACACATAAATCACAACTCAATTACAATTACATTCACCCTAATCAATGATTCACCATCACAAGTTCACGACAATAACAAAAGGTTGAACCTTTATTCATAAATGAACACCTTTAATCTCTGAGAGGGAGGGAGGGAGGGAGGGAGGGAGGGAGGGAGAGAGGGAGAGAGGGAGAGGGAGAGAGAGGGAGGGGAGAGAGAGACAGGGAGAGAGGGAGGGAGAGAGGGAGGGAGAGAGAGAGGGAGAGAGAGAGAGAGAGAGAGACCTGAGGGAGGGAACGGCCAAAGACCCGAATGGTGGGGCGTCCAAGGGATATGAATGTTGAGGAAATCAAGGTAAGTAGAAGAATCATGAAAAGAAAACAACTTTGGGATGTATTTAACCTTTATTCATAAATGAACACCTTTAATCTCTGAGAGGGAGGGAGGGAGGGAGGGAGGGAGGGAGAGAGGGAGAGAGGGAGAGGGAGAGAGAGGGAGGGGAGAGAGAGACAGGGAGAGAGGGAGGGAGAGAGGGAGGGAGAGAGAGAGAGAGAGAGACCTGAGGGAGGGAACGGCCAAAGACCCGAATGGTGGGGCGGGTCCAAGGGATATGAATGTTGAGGAAATCAAGGTAAGTAGAAGAATCATGAAAAGAAAACAACTTTGGGATGTATTTAACTTGGCTTTCATTTCCCAGATTTAATACCACCACCCCTTTTCTTTCTTTTTCATCGTGATTTTGTGTTATTTTCAACTTGTTTCTGGTGACAAATTGATCCATCGCCAACTCTCTACTGTTGTATATGCACAAATATTCATTCATGCTCAAATATTACTGCTGTTTTTCCAGAAATAAAGAATAACGAGAAAACGTATTTTAAATTTTTTACTCATTTTTAATGATAGGGATTAGGGTATGCTGGTTTTTTTGTAAATTATTTTTTGAAAAATTAAAAAATATGTGATATGCATTATGCAGCATATATCACTCAATTTTTATTATTCCTTTTCCAAATAATAATTTTTTGATATAAATATCGGTTTTTCAAATGTCTTGATTCTAAAAAAGAAAGTGTCCGTGATTGATACTCAAGTATTAGTGATATTTAGTGGTAAATATGTGTTCATAAATAAATATTTAGAAAGTGACTTGGTGATTGATACTCAAGTATTAGTGATATTTAGTAGTAAATATGTGTTCATAAATAAATATTTTTAACTAAAATTTCAAAAGTAAATATTTTTGTCAACTATCTTACAAATGATATTTTCGATTATCACCAGGTTTTTCATTTATAATATATTTTTATAAATCTCCTTAATTGTTAACAAAAATAATATGACGTGAAATTAATTTGTTTCCCGTGAAATATATATTTTTAAAATATTTTTCCGAATTATTTAGATTAAAAAAACTATTTTTAAAATTTTTAAATATTATTATAATTGTTTAACTTCTTAAAAATAATTTCCGAATGTTCTTTGATTTCAGTAAAAATAAAATATTTTTGTGAGAAAGAAATTATTTTGAATAAAATTCTTTCAATGGAAAAAATTATTTTAAATTATATTTTTAGAGGTTAGAAAATCAAAAGGCTCATCTCAGTTATAAAATGAATTAAATTTTCGCATAAACATTAACATTTAACATTTCTTTTAACTTTTGAAAATTATTTGCGTGTCTGGTTGGTTTGTAGAGCGATTATAGTAAATAAATATTTGATAAGCTCGTTTTATACTTCTCATTTGCAAAATAAAATTTGAAATTTATATTAGTTTTCTCCAAATTCTTAGTTGTTAGCTGTCTTTTAACTTAATTTTTTGTGCGTTTGATAATCATAGATATATTTCCACTTTTCACAATTATTAGGTGCGATGGTGCAGAAATGAACAGGTTACGTGACTCAAACATAGTAATATTTTATGTATATTTATTCATGCCTAATTGTTATTCTGCAAGAGCGAGTATTTATCTCGTGTCATAAACATGGCAATGTGATTGTTGTATGACAGTCTTAAATTATCACAGGTTGCATTTCATATTACATTTTAACTCCTACTTCAGCAACTTAAGAGTAGACTGCTCTTAACATTATCTCAAATTCGTTATCATTAGTGTCACTAATTCTATGCAACTTAGTGCGAAGCAACATGAAGATTTTTACATTTGATCTTCAGCTCGATCTCTCCGGACTCAACTCCAGAGAGCCTCAGCCAAACATCTTGCACAACCTCACCATCTTTATAATTTATGCAGCTTTCAACTGCTAAACAATTGTCACTGTCTGGGATGACCTTTCTCAGTGTCTCCCCTTCAGTAGAAACCCCTAGTATTTGCCTCAATCGAGCTGCACTCACTAATGGTTGAAGGTTGACATGAGCATGACCCATCTTGTCATCGGCCTTGAAAAGATCTTTATCAAATACTTCCTGTTCAGTTTGTATTAATTATTTGCCTGTGGTTTACTGAAGCACTGAATATGTATGAACTATCAGACTTCTGTAATTTAAACTAGGGAGAAAAAGTACACTTTTACTGGTTTTGTCTCCCTCCAAAACTATACCTTTCATAGGGAATAAGGATAAATTTACACCAAAAACTAGGAAAGGTGTTGAGTTACCAGCCCTCCTAAAACCACAAGGTCATAGGAGGAGGATAATATTAGTATATCTTAATATATACCCTTCTTGGGAAAGGAACACAACCAATTACATTGATAGCATGCAGAAATTAGGATATCTACAACTGTTATGCATTTATAAAAATATTCCGTTGTTTGAACTCTGAAATTTGTCTACGTAATTTAAAAAATCACAACAGAATAACTATTTCTCAACCTAGAACTGACTAGAACAATGATCTAATTTTCATTTTAAGGGGCATTATCAAAGATGTGGTTTATACAACAATCTGAACTTACCAAGTTTAGGACTCCAGCAGGTTCTGTGAGCTTAAGCGTCAGTTCCTCATTCCAGACGGGATTTAGACAGCTGTTGATGACCTTGGTCTTTGCTGTCTGGCAGGGAAAAGAAGTTATTGATATGCCTTGAGGAATATTAACAATTTACACAATTATGTACTTTTCATTGTATTATGTCCCATTTGCAAATGCACAAGACTGTCCAAGATGAGGGAAGATGAAATTATATCACAACTTTACATGTCTATATTGTTAAGTTTGGTTGGAAACTTATCAGAAGATATTAAATGATTACAAATGACACAAAGGCTGAGACCCTGGCCAAAAATCCTGAATATTTTGAGCATGGAAGAGTTGCAACATGAATGTTTCTTCTACTATACCCAGTATTAAGATTAATAAAATACACAAAGTAGAGAAATATCATTATTCTTGATTGCACATTAGAATGAAAAGTCCATCTACAAACTAAATCCACACTGCATAATAGCACGCAACAAAGGGTCTGGTACTTTAATGAAGGTGATTAATTTTGTGATTCACTTTGATGGAATGGAATGAAGGGAGAATGGAATGAAATTTATACTCTTATTTGGGTGAGATTAGGGAAAATGTTTATAATTTTCATTCCTTCTTTCATTCCATTCCAAATGATTTGAACTAGAATTATAACCCACATGTTTTGGAAGGAATGCTCCATTCCATTTCTTCACCATTTTCCCTACAATTCTCATCATAGAAAATTTAGGCTCCCTCATGTTTATTCACAATTTCACTCATACATTCTTCTTTCTTCATAAAATTTGTTTACAATTTTTCATTCCATTCCCTCCCCATTCCATTCTCACCAAGTGAACACAACCTTAAGGTTTGGGTTTTCCAAGGAGGAAAGAGATCAGTGTAGGAAATGGTTAAGTGAGGTACAAGATATGGCATGAAGATCTCCTTTGTGCAGGAAAAGAACGATATCAATTAAGAACCTTCTGATTTCTCTAAAGACGCTTTTTTAAGAGGTGAGGACGTTTACCCTCTTTCCAAACAAGTTTCCATAAATCAAACTATTAAAATACACTTATCATATATAATAAGTTGAGCCAATTGGTAAAAAAGAAGTTAAAACTTCTATCTATGTACAAGTGAAAGCATATAATTCCAACAAAAGCTTGGATATGTTAAAACAGAAGGAAAGCCTGCTACAAATGTTCTAAGCTATTAAGCATACTCTAGTCTAGGTTCCTAGACATGATACATTAGTGATGTGATATTATCCAAAAACTCCATGGACAGCAGTAGTAATGAGTATAACGATACCTGATTTCCTAGCTTGAGAACAACATACGGATCACTGGATTTGAAGTCACGAATAACCAATCTTTTCCCTTGCACAACCACCACTTTTAACAGTATTCCCAAAGGTTCCTCCATTATCTACTAGCAATAAAAAAAGTTCAATGCACAAGAGTTAACCTCGAGCAGTGACAAATCTAAAATGCAAAGAAACTAGAAACAATCATTAACTACCAAACTAACATATACATTCCTAATTCACCATTAACATTCTACTGTGGCTTCTATTCATTAATTTATATAAAAGAAGAAACTTGGAATTCGATGCATAAAGTTCAGATCTTTTAATAATGCAGACAATTGTCAATAGAAATCAAGAAACATAATGCATCAAAACACACACACACACAGAGGGTCAAGTAATATTACAAATCATAGTAAGCTACATACACTACCGACCTGCAAGATTCATTCTGTATAGATAACATATATAAAAAATTCACTGAATACACAAACAAGATTTATCATCATACATAAATATGATCCACTAAAACTACAAACAAAAATGAACAAGTCTGCAAATTTGCAAGCTACCCCAAGAACCAAATATAGTATAAAAATACTCACCAAGAAGATTACTTGTGTTGGTAAACTTAAGCATCTAACTTGCTCAACTTGAGTGTTTTCAGTTTTTATTTATTTAAGGTAGTTGTAAGAGTTAATGACAGTGAAGGAGCTATGCCGGTAATCGGTAAATGTGTGTGGGAACTTTGAAGAGACCGTACTGTTGAGTGTTGAAGATGAGGCTGTTGACTGGAAGTTGTAGGTAGTGAAAACGCTGATATTTAACTGGACCAGGGTGGTCACTACGCGTCGGCAGATAATGGGTTTGCCTTGTTGGTCTAAACAACTAACTTTACTTACAGCATACTCGTATCTTTTATGCGGAATAATAAATGTCAAACAAAATAAACTTACAGATGATTGTTCAAACATGCATACACATTGATAACCAACTTGCGGGTTGTTGAAACATATATATAATTTTAATTCTTTTTTGTCAGAAACAATCTCTAAGAATTTGATGAAATTGTTTCAGGCCGTCTAAAAATCCATGCATAAAAAAGCGACGACCCATGCCAGATGACTATAATTTAAAGATCGTCTACTTGAAGGTGCCAAAGCTTCAAGAGATATTCAATATTCAAAACCTTAACAGGATGAGTAAACATTCCGAAAAATAAGCTAGCTAGAGGAAGGGAAATTGTCTTTTAAATTCGTTAGAGATTTTATACATCAAGAATAAACGAACCTAGTAAACTTCCAACTAGCACTACAGCATGTATTAACTATAGCTGTAAACCGCATACAGTCATACATTACGAACAAGTCTGAGTGGTCTCAATATAAGACAACACCGCGAGTATCCACCAACAAAATACCCTTCAAAACTAATAAATTAGGTTTTGACAAAACCTACCACACAACTCTCGTAGAGCCTAGTCTTAACCTACATACTAATACTACATGGGACTATATCTCCTGCATCGGCAGCTTATCTGGTAGTATAGTAACTTTAATACACAGTGCTTCAATACATGTCATTCTGATGCTGTCCAGTTTATTTCGTCAAAATACTAGTATGCTCTTGTCGCTGACCTATTTGCCTGCAACTGATTTCACCACCCTACTCTTCCAAGCCCCCTGCAAACAACAGACAAAGTTAGTGTTTTGAAAGGATACATATACGGTAAAGAGTATGAAGCTGAATGCAAACAGAAGATGAGTACAAGAGGTTCGTCGTCCGAAATTTCTGCCTCAGAATCGTTGGTAGATGAAGGTTTCCTTGCAGATTCATCTGCACCCACTGGAGAACTATCAGTATCATCTACATCAAGATCTTGATCTGATTTCCGTATTTCACTCGCTACCTCATTGCAGTCTTTACCTGATGCAGCTGCTTCTTGTGTCCCTTCTGCATCAAACACATTTTCATCAGATCCACTTAAAGTATGAGAGGTGCCTGCTGCATACTTATTTTTTGCTCCCAAATCACGATCTTCCTTCGAATTTTCTGCATCACTCGAGTCACTCTCAGCATCCACCTGATGTTCTTCGGAAACCGTAATTTTGTGCTTAAAAGTATCGTCCTCACTGCCTAAATTTTCTGCCAATTTATAACTTTGCTCCTCTTCTGAATGGCAACGAGAAGAGAGAATATTAAAAGATGGTATTCCATCATTGAGATTCGCAAGTTACTTACCGAAACAAATGATACTAGCCCTACAGACTTCTTATAATGATAAACATTTGCATCCATTTTAAAATTTCTGTTAGCTATTGGATCACTTTACTTCTTATAGATTACCTAAGAATTGCTAAGCCTTTGCGTCTTCAACTTACTGAAATTTTATAAAGGGTGCTTCTCTTTGCATATCCAAAGAGATTACATTATTTATTTGAACTCATAACGATGACACCTTTTTATACATAATGCAATAACTTTGTATGCTAAGTAATCATTTGCTCGGAACAGATAAAAAGAAATTTTTAGGATTTAACTAATGATCAAATAAAGGTTGATTTTCGTCTTTATAATTCACCTGTGTGATAATATTTCATCTCTTAATACGGAATTCATTATCCGGATATTACCATATGTCTAGATTTGTATATATTATAAAGTCTTGTTATGTACGACCTTTAGAATCCTGGTGAACATTTGTGATGCTCTGGTTACATGGCTGCAGAAATTATGCACAACTGTATGACTAATTAAAGATTTTATAAAAGCACGTGCAAGAAAATTGCACATATATCACAACATATTATAAACATCAAAAAATCTGCAAGTGGTTGACAACTTAACTTCATATATAGTCTTATATACTGATATGGAGTTTCTCAGGACATATCCGAGAACCAAGTGTTTATCATTCTGACATTCAAAATCGTGCAAGAATATGATAGACGGAAACTCCGAGGGACACATCCGGATGCCCTCTATTAAACACTACCTCCTTGTCCATGTAAATTAAATATCAAGAGAGTAACTTTACACAGACCATTTAGCTTCTGACATTTATCAAGTCGACAAATAAATGTTCTATAAACTAGACTACAATATATGCCTATATTGACATCCAAAATGAAAATAACATTCTTATGAAAACTGATCAGAGACCTCACCTGTATCAGTGTCTTCAGCTTTTAATGTCGTCACAGGTTCAAAATCTAATCCACCAGGACTGTGTCCACTATCCTCGCCAAATTCAGCAGAAATACTCCTGGACACCTTTTGACCATGCTTCAAATTTTTCCTTGGAGTTCTTTTTCCTCTTACTTTTGATGACAGAGATCTGCTAATTAAGGGTTATTAAATTAGTAATCATAGTGGATATATCTCAGCCCGCAAGCAAAATGTTACTCACATTTTGACTGGCTGTTTGCTTTCTTTTGAGCCACCTGAAAACTTCTTTCCCCTCTCACTCGATCTAAGCAAAAAAGATTATTTGGAACTTGAATATACCTCCGTAAGGAATCATGAAAACATATAGGATGACATGTCAAAGAATAGTTTTCTTCATGTAACCAAAAAAAACTTCTTCAACTATATATGGTATTCTTGTGGTACACATATAACAACTAAAACAGTCATGCTTGTTTTAATAAAACAGAACTTGAGGAACTATTATGAAGCTGCATATTCCTAGGGATTACAGATTTCTCTAAACGGGAAGCTCACAAATTAAAGGGCATAGACAAGGTAGCCCTATATTACTACAATATTTTTCTGCATTCCCTTGTAGATAAATTACCATATTATATTTTCACTTGTTTATGCTTGCAAACAGAACCATTTTTCTTTCTTCTTTTTTTACGAGTAAGATGGGTGTGAAGTGAGTTACATCCAGACACCATCTGTTACACCCAATCACACAATAATTCACCACCAGACTATGAAGAGAAACCAACCACACACAATGACTCACCAGTCACCACTAGACTATGATGAGAAACCTTAAGACTTGGACCCTTAATCTCAAGGACATGGAGACATCTATCCACCATACAGTACCATCAAAACTCATCCCTTGTTGCATGTTTTGTTTCACTGGGATCCTTGTTTATTTTCCGATCTTCAAACCGTTAGTTTACTGATTGCTATATATGAGACTTAAGTTAAAGTTTGCCTGAACGTAGGGACAGGAGATGTAGGTCATCTGCATAAAGAAATAACATGTACACCTCTAGTACTTATAGGACTTAACCATGACTTAGCTTTGACTTGCCAACTACTGCTAAGTAACTAATTTGTTGCACTTATACACAAAGCTAGTACATAATGCCTATCTAGTACCCTTCCCCACATTGGTGGAGTCCTTAGAAAAGCATTTACAATGGCTATACTCAAATTGTCTATGCAAGGTGGTATAGACATTAAAGGTCCTGTGAATAATCTTTAAATTTGAGTTAAGTGAATGTTCTGACAAGAATAAAAAAACATAAATTTCGAAGAAGTATTTGTTGTTTTGACTGGTAACTTAATTTTCATAGTTAGGTTTTCTTGTGATAAAATAAAAAGACTAAGGTTAAAGTTAGATTCCCCTTGCCCATATTTGGTGCTATTTAACAGTCTAATCTACCACAATTTGCCATTAAATATTAGAGGAGAATAAGAAGCCTACAAAAACAAAAAGTAAATAATTTAGATTAGCTCAATCCTGTAAGCAAGTAAACATCAGTATCAAATTCAATACCAAACAAGGAATACAAATTAGTAGGCAGTACTTACAGTCCTTGAGCAGATTGCTTCTTTGAAATCTTTACTCTCTGCGAGAAGGGTCAGTTGTCAAAATTTCTTAAACAGAAACCAACAAGATTTAAAGAAACTAAATAAATAATTAATAGGTCGAACCTTTGTCGTCTTGCGACCATTTTCAACTAGCTCCCAGCGTTCCTTGTCTAAACAGAGCACTTCAACATCACCATCATCATATTTTATCTTTTCACATAAAATTCAATGAAAGATATATCAGCTGGTACACAACCAATATGAAGCATCATACCAATATCACATCCCACAAGTTATAAACTAAGGAACGACAGTACTTACCACATGTTTGTTTTTATTTTGGTCATATGACTTCACCACGCCTTCATAAAACCTGTGGAGTTCCAAAAGAAAGAAAACATATAAATACTAATAAACCACCAAATTTTCCTTTAAACCAGGGATGCAATTACATAGTTATTTCCCAAAAGACTGCTGCAAGAATATGGTCTTAGGAAAATGAAAAGTGAGATTATAATTATCATAGCAAAACCTACAAGAGGCTTGAGTGTCATCAACTGAAATCCATCATTGCAGTTTTTTTATCCTTATCAAGTCCAGTCATTCCGGTTTTTACTACTGATTTTGTATAGCCAAAAATTAAATGTAAAAAATATTTATGAAGGCTAAGTCATATGCACGACAACCAATCCTACCTAATTGAAAGCATAAGGTGTGACATGATAAACATTTTGGATGCATAAACAAATGTGTCAGGACTCGGGAGTTCTAATATATAACAAACTGACACTTAATGAGAACATGCCAAAACTTTACACCCGTATTGATTTTCTTCATCACATCTTCCTAACATTTTAAATTGCCTTTTTTCATATGAATATGTTTCTTGCTCAAAAGAAAAAAAAAACTCACTGCTTATCCATTGGCCACCAAATTTTGATCCTGCAGTCAATCAAGTCAGCGGTAGAATGCCCCCCTGCCTTTGAAGTGCACTGCAGTAAAAAGTCAAGAAAGTCAACAAAAGAAAAAGAAGCAACTTGCAATGTTGATCACAGTCCCAAATAGACCACAGATACCTGGCAAAAACCAAGGGGAAGAAACTTGTTTGTTTAAACATACGCGCGTGCGCACGCACACACACACATATATAAATTAAACAGAATTCATTTCCTCATTTATCGGTGCAATTAAATACATTTGATGGTTGTCCATCAAATAAGTTTGTGCAACTGGAAGGTTTCTTTATAATTCATGCAGTGATGGTAAATAGTTGAAGTTGATGAATGCGTATCATGTAAAGTTTCTAGATATGTCTACTTGCCAAACTACTTCCTAAAAATGGCACCAGTACTTTAACAATGCTTGTCCAGAAAAAATAATAACTGAAGCCGTTGAAAAAAACCACATAGGGTTTAAATAATCTTTGACATCAACCATGCTCAGTTAACAGGAGTTGGATCAGATTGGGAAAACTGACCTTTGCTAGTCCCACAACGCTTTTTCGTTTGCGCTTCTTGACAGATCCCGATTTGCTATCAGCACCAGTATATATGCCATCTGTGTCCCTATGCTTTTTAGGCTTCTAAGCAGAGGCAAAGTTTCATATAAATATAAATAACCAATAACTTACAACTTAATACAAAAACTTTATCAGGTGAGAAAGCTTACTTCCAGGTCATGGTCAGAACTTTCTTCTACATTATGAACCCCGTTACGATCATTACTAGAGCCTCTACCTTTAAGTTTTGATGAGAAGTCTGATCTCTTCCAAACACTAGATGCCAACAAGTCTGACTCAGCTGCTTCGTTGGTATTTTCCTGAGAACTTTTCTCTTCAGAATCACTCGGTAGTTTGTCATCCAACTCGATGGATTCTGATGGAAGCTTCCCTTCCTGGGAAAAGCTGTCTGCTAAAGGCCTTTTAACAGCTCTGGAAAGGGATGGTACATTATGAGCTTGCACAGATGATGACCTCTGACGCTTTGGGATAGGAACATTTTCCGATTCACTTGTCTTTCTCTTGGTCTTTTTAAGCTTAGGAACATCAGATTTTTTACGAACATATTCATGGCCACTTGGTTCTAACTTGTCCAAATTTTCTGCATTATCCAAATCCATTTCCCTCACCATTTTTAAGACATCAATATCATTTGTTGTTTTGGATTTAGGTGGTGAACACTCATCCTTCATCATTTTTCTTGCTTTCATACCCTTGGCTCTTAAACGTTTTATCATTTTCCCCAAAGGAACCTCATTTCCATCTGTATCACTGTCTTTTATATCTTCATCGGCAGCAATTCCGGCATGAACCTAATGTAAGAAGCACAAAAAATAGATTAAGATTACATTCTGTCCAGATCATTTCGTGTGTGTGTGTGTGTATCCTGATACTAAAAGCATTAAAAAGAAAAACGGACATACAGTTGCATTAGCTTCTAAACTGAGAGACTCAAAGTGGGAAACTACACCATCATCAGCTAACCATGTCGTCCCTTTGTTGACCTATTACATTAAGGTGGCAACCCAAGTAAGTAACAAAAAGAAACTTCCACCATAATATCAAACTAGAAAACATGAAACTCAATATAATCTTCATGCCACAATTGCTGAATTCTGAAACACAATACTTATATCAAAAATGGAAGATGAGGGGATTATTTAATGATTCATGGATACTTCAAGGACATCTATAGTTCTAAACCATTATAACACAAAACAAATCTCTCACTCGCACCCCTCTCTCACATTCCATTGGGTCTGCCAGTTGCAACAAAAGTATCGAGTATCGAACACATTGCCAATATAATTTGACAAAATGCATTGTTTCCAGGTGGCAACCAGCTCTCCAGCAGCTGAATTCCAGGGAAATCAATTTTAAAAAAATAAAGGGCTAGGGAGAGAGAGTGTGCGTGTACTCATGTAGTCATCAGATATTTCACATTCCAAGAATTCCAGGGATATATTGTTAGATATTTTCTAAATGGGGATTATATGCGAGTCAAATCAAGTGTATGCCCTGTACCAAATTTTTAGTATTTTATGTTATCCCATAAATCCATAACATTATGTGATGGGCAATTTGGAGTAATCATTATGTGTTCAGGGATTGTTATGATTGTCTTCCGGGTTTCAGATAAAGCACTACTTTCCGCTACAGTTTATGTATACATCCGTAAATGATAAGTGATGAAGCAAAAGTGACTGGAAGCAAGATACTTCTTGATACAAATGGTCCTTAAATTTACAAGGTTCTACCTTTTTTGGAAAATCAACGATATAATTCACTTGAAAATTAAACAGAAATTCTTCAGATAGGCGGGTAATCTAGATTCTCAACTTTTTAGAGTCTACCCTTTACAATGTCGAAACCAACCAGATACATAGGAATTTTTATTTAACATTAAGATCAATACAGACAGTAATAAATTTACTGCAAAGAAGTCTACTCAATTTCCATTCAATCAATTGCTTGTATTGCACATATTCAGATCAAAGAAGTACTTGCATCCAAAACACTATTCAATTTTTACCCAGGCACTCAGTTTTTGGTTAACTAAATTAACAATTAAACATTTATCTAGTTAAGAATGACTCACCTGAGGTTCAGCTTCTTTAGTTTCATGTTCTTTGTAGAGTATAGGAGGCAAGGATGCAGACACACGTAAGTCTTGCTGGTTCTCTTGTTTTTTAGCCAAGCGTTTGATGATTGCCAGTCCAAGGTCGCAGATTCCATGAGAGTTCTGAAAATAATTTGTATCAGAATGGAGACACAGCCTTTCTTTTAAATTTTCTTGATTATCTTTAATTTTCATATTGCAAATATATACAGTAACAATTATCCTTTATCATTCTTTATATGACCCCTGCAGCATCATCTAAGTTGGGCCTTGCACACAAACCTTTGACTTGGTTGAATCTACAGAATCTTCTGAAACCTTGATAGTTTCAAATATTGAAACTATCATTGAAATATTCTCCTTCTCCTTGTTGATAATATCTTCTGACTTGTCATCTTCATCTCCTTTCACCAGCATAGATAGAAACACATACAACCGCCTGAGAAAAAAACACGGCAATAATAATTCACTTGTGGGAAGATACAACTGATCCGATCTGTCTATAACATGTATTAATAATTTCACTTTCAGTGTTAACATAATTTCATATGCACAAAATCGAGCTTACCCAGGCAGTATTAGTAATGGAATTATGGGACTAATTTGACATAGACAGTTAGATATATAGACAGGGTCACGGGGCCGACCTGAAGAGTCTGTTCAGCTTCACTCATGTGATAAGAATGACAAGCAATTACACTTCTAAAGTGCTGGACCATTATTTCTTGATCATAGTTACATTATGTGTGAAACAAAAAGCTTCACTCCAGAAATTATGGAGATGGACCTCAGCTTTTGTTTTTTATGCAAGTACATCTTTCTAAACAATAATCATGTTCTTGTGTGCGCTTTTCGTATACAGTGGTCTGACTACAGCAAGACAAGAATATATGCGGTATGCAGCAGCAGTACACTAAGCATAGGTGAGATTACAAAGAGCAGACAAGCATCAATCTTATCAGGTAGGTACTTATCCTAAAATTCCAACTGAACGCTATAGTTAATACACTAAAGTTTTGAAGCAAATATTTCAACAAAGGTGTGCATAAAACATGCAAACCATTCATTTACAATATCTAGATCCTCATTATTGTATATAATAATCCTTTCTGAATTAATGTATGATATGTTTGGCAGCAGTTTGTTTTTATGCATAACTAGTTTTGATAAAAGTTTCGGATTATCCTTAATCAAGCCCCAAAATCTTTTATGTTGCACTAGTTGCAATATATAGAAATGTTTTAACTAGGAATAACACACATGATAAATATCAAATAATAATTTGAACCACGAATGAATAACAAAAACGTGTTCACATATTTGGTTAAAATCTGCAATCGCCAGAACAATTGTAACAGGCAACATCTAAGACTCTAAGTTCACAAATAATCCAAAGGAAATAGAAAACTATTCAGCTATGAATCAATGAAACTTTTCCTGTACTATTGATGACACAAATCAAAGATCCAGGAAGGTTTTTTCCTTCACTAATGCTTCTTCGGCATTTATCTTTAGCAATTTCACTTTACTTATCTTTCTAATTTTTCTACATGCCCATAAAGTCATAAACGTCAAAACCGATCTGTACCTGTATATTGGCTCAAATGATTTAACATCTTTACATTCATCTACATTAGGACATAAAGAATGATGAGCAATAGCGTGGACAATATATGGGAGAATAAATTCTGGATAGGTCACGGACGAAGCTGCATCAGATTGTACAGATTGCCGGGCTTTTGCTTGCTGACACATCTGAATGATATCATATAGGTTATGTTTATCCTGCAAAAGCAACATAAAGAAAATGTCATAAATTAGAAAAGACACTTAAATGTGCAACTACTTCATTACCAGCTAAGCTTTTATATACTTTAGAGACCAAATATAAGGTAACTAATCTGGCAAATACCTCTTCGAAATCTGGCTGCTGAGGTTCTAAATCAAATATGAATGCACAAGCATATTTGGGGTCCAAAAGCCGGTCCTTTACGTATTGATGAACTTTTCTTAGAAATAGTTTCTTGACTTGAGGGAAATCAACCTAAATGTATCAAGCAAAGGAATTTCAAAACATTATTCAGTCTGTCAATTTTGTCTGGAGACAATACTGAAAGGATCAGATCCATAAGTAGAATCTGCATACAATAAAACCACAATACATGCATGGAAAGTACAAGTAAATACTTAATAGTATTTCTGTTATTTTATATTATTTCTTTTAGCATTGAGTATAGATGCCATAGACTTAACCTCCAAAATATTCAGGGCAAGGTAGAAGAGATCAATGGGAATCAACTGATCCCAATGTCTAGATAATCTAAGAATAGACTTTGCTCCAGCAAGCTTCATATGGGCCTTCGTAACTGAACTGGAAAATGGAAAGACGACACAGATGCGTTACAAGAAATCTTTTGAAGTAGGAATCAACAATCAACGGTAGAAACAACCTCTTAACTAGCCTTTATGTTTTAAAGAGCCACGCTAGCATCATTTTTCCTAAATAGCCAATGTACCTTGATACAATTTCCTTCGATATCTCCCCAAAGGAAAGTATGTTTCTGAGCATTGCCATCAGGTCTTCAATTCCAAGACGAAGATTAGCATCTCTGACAGGCAAGTAGCTCTTAACTAAGGTTTTACATGCAAATATCTGCGTAAGAAAAATGTTCAGGGTACACAGCAATAAGTAAGAAGTTTTTACAGTTGGTGCATCAACAAAGAAACAATGTACACAACAATATCATAGTTAACTTTTTGCACAAAGATACAGATAGAAATTAAGATATTTAAGCACTAATAAATCTACAACACTCAAACAAAATGACCTTCAAGGAGCACAGTTCGCTTCTCTCATCCCAACTTTCTTTTGCTTTGTCCTCCACAATCTGCAGCAATGATTATTGTTTAGAAGAGTTTTCTTGTGTAGAAACCTTGATGATTATTACAATTAGATGAAAATTAGATATGCGTACATGACTTTGCTCTAGAATCTCTTTTTTTATAAAAGTTTCAATTTCACTTTCTCTTGTTTCAAAGACAGGCATTGCTATTTCAGCTATACATCCTAGAGATTGTAGCACAGCTGGCAAATTTTTCTTTTCCTTCAACATATCCAAAAGCCTCTGCACAGTGAGCAAGAAATATGTCACAACTTGATAATCAATAAATGAGTTAATCTACAGGTGCTTTGTAATTGTGGTAGGCAGAACCTTTACCTTGTATAGAACAGAGAGTGACATAAGTCCATCATCCTTTGTTACTGCTGCTAGTGCATGTACAGCATACTTGGCCTGCCTTCGACTACCCTCCAAACATATTCTTTCCAATATAAGATCCAGTGAACTGCAGAGATAACTAAAAATGTTAATAAATACATGGATATTAACATTCGGAACTCTTCAGTTTTATCGAATGATATTAAATGGCTGGCTATTACTGTATTCTTGACATCACTAAATACATAATTTAGTTTTTGTACCTAGATGAAATTCGAAGTTGATCTCTAATGGTTCCACCAGCCTTTGCTAAAACATGCAAAATACCTTCCTTTATTACTTCATTTTCATCTTCAAGGAGATGTACAACATCTTCTTCGATCCCACTAAGCACCGACGGAATGGAGCAAGCAAGAATCTGAATTATCGCAAGTAAAAAAAATATCACGTGTTTCACATGTGAAAAATAGCTAAAGAATCAGCTCCAATAAATTTGTTACAAATTCTTTAGAAATTATAGGCAAGTACATTAGCAAAAATAGCCTCTGCCAGAAACCTCAGGTGAGAATATTGTCAAGGGAATACAAACTGGGTTGCACGGCATACACAGACACAGTGACGGACCCAAACATTTAAATGAGAGGAACCCAAAACATTTTAATACACCAAATATTGAAAATTTTAATAAAACCATGTACATAACTCTTATGTTCTTACTTAAAAAAAAGTGTTACTGGGTGAAATATTGTCATCAGAAATTAATTTAATTTTTAATAAAGCAATTAAAAAGCAAATAAATAACAATAATTAACAAATTACATAAAATTATCTTAATAAATAGTTAAAACAAACACACAGACTTTGCATACACAGAGCCTGCACTGTCGTCTAAAATTCTTATATTTTAAATATCTGGTCATATAACACATTCCCGTAATCATTAAATCTTAAAAACAATCAATAGAACCACTGCAAATCATATCACTTTGCTTATTATACTTTCTACGACAAGCAATATACTGGATAGAAGTTTTACCACAAGTATATTCATGCAAGACAAAATAAACTCTGCACTTCCAGTAGATTTTTGCATATCAGCTTCTTGAAGGATTTCTTTGACGTATTCTTTGTTAAAGAGCAGATATGAACATTTCATTGAGAGAGCGGTCAAGAACTCATAGAGTCTATGCTTCTCACCAAGGATCCTTAGTACATCATCCTGCGGGAAATTATTCTTTTGAGATTATTACAGAACTAGATTATGCACAGACAGTCATCTCTCACAAAGATGGTAAGATTTGTGCCCAAATTTATATCCTTACCCGACAACGGCAAGCTTGTAGACATGTAGTATTCGGATCAAGTAGAGTAGTCAATATCTTCCAAACATTAGCATCTTTTAATTGATCAAGTATTAGAAAGTTCTCCTCCGCTTTTACTGGATCTATAAAACAGCGAGACATAATCCTGAAGCAAACCAGAACCTTTTTCCGGAACTCTGGACCATCATTGTCCTGCACATGATCAAGAATGGCATTGTAAATTAATAGTTCTATCTCTTTTCATTTTTTAAGTAACCCAATTTCCACTAATTCACATAAGTTTCCATATGATAACATGGTACACCTCACATATCGGAAGAGTAACACGTAGAAAGGTAATATAACATTTTAGTACTTCTCACTCTTTCCTTAAATGACAATAAGAATATCTTTTTCTGTTCTGTTGACAAAGAGCATTCAAATCGAATACCTGATGCATCTGCCTTAAGGAAAGGTACCTCAGCATCTCTTGTTGTACCCTGAAATCCAGTAGAAAAATCATCTAATAGATTAATGCAAAAGATAGGTGAATGAAGTATAAAGTATTGTTATACTTGTATACACAACAAACCTTTGCTTCTGCTCCAGTATTTTCTCAAGAGCCTTTATCTCAACTTTGTCAAATTTTGAAAAAAATTTAACCCAGTTTTTAACCTTATCTTTGACAGAGAACTCAATGGGAAAAAGGGATGAGCATAAAATAGGTTCAACAGCATCCGACCTGTAGAGTTAAAGTGTTCAAAATGTTGTTTGGAAACAGTAATATGTATCATCACAGACCAACTTATTTCAGTAAACTACTAATCCTAAATATTATTTTAAAACATCTGAAAGGAACCTTTAGATGGTTATAACAGCCAAGTATAAATGTTTTTGAGAGTTCATTGCTAGTAACATGCACCTCAACTCCTTACCTGAAGAACTTCTTTCCCTAGTTTATGATAAGATACTAATTTTCTTGACCAAAAATATTTCAAATGAACAAACATCTTTGATTTTAACCGATATGAATCTACACAAATATATCCATAGTGTAGAGAGAAACATATGTTCGTATATTTTGTAACAGAATACTCTATCTTACCTGAAATCTTTGTCATAAAAACACCTTAGAATCTTC
Source organism: Oenanthe sinensis (assembly GCA_028671895.1). Classification (NCBI taxonomy): domain Eukaryota; kingdom Viridiplantae; phylum Streptophyta; class Magnoliopsida; order Apiales; family Apiaceae; genus Oenanthe; species Oenanthe sinensis. Next base: position 25,688,102 of record CM053813.1, on the reverse strand, counting down.
CCCGGGATCCAATCATAGTCATCAGCACTTGTATTTGAACCATCAGAACACTTCCGGCAATAGTTGTTGTAAATATCGGCCAGCCTCTCCATGGTATATTTTTTCACAAGAAGCTGAAAGATAACAAATTTACAGTATACATTATACAATTATAAACTGGCTGAAACGGAGGAAACAAAGCACTCTGATATTGGAAAAGGGATGTATACCGATTTATCCCTGAGACGTTCCGCAACAAGCTTTACAGTTTCAACTGGAACAGAAGTTAAAGAATAACATGCCACATCACACAAAACCGCAACAACTTGTTTACGAACGTTTTCGTCATAGTCCAACAGTCGGTCAAATAGGGCAGCTAAAAAGATTTACATTTCAAGTTACATAATGTTAAATGTTGTAGCTAGGTAGAATGTTGTAGTATTTCTTACAGATAATTTGAGGTGCCTCAGCCCTTGAAGGATTTGACAGTAGACATCTTTTAACATATTCAAGGACAGACATCCGAACCTCTACAACTCTATCAGTCAACCTCTTCAGAAACTCGGAAAAGATCGGCAGAAATGTTTCAGAGATAGCAGATTCCGGGAGTGCAAATAGATCGCCAACTAATCGTACAGCTTTCAGCCTAATATCTACATTGTCCGTCTGTCACGAGAATATAACCAAAGCTATGAGATTATTCGCCAAAAGGGCATTACCAGACCAAAGTGTGGAAATTACTTATGTCAACAAAGGAAACATTAAAGTACATTTAAATTTTACACTAAAATACATTCCAATTTTAAAAAAAATCCTGGTTAATATGTTAAACTAATACGCTTCTCTTCTCAGTACGGGTTGGGGGGGAAATTTCTCTACACTAGAATACAGTAAATCGACTTGGAAATGATACCCAACACAACAGAAAAGGAAAGGTACATACATGGATGCAATTTTAAAATTTTAGTTAGGCACAAAAAAGAAGCAACTGCAGTTTTGTGCTTACCAGTAACTCTCCTGTAAGGTACGGAACAACTCCTGATAATACTTGTGGAGCACATCGATAGATATCATACATAACTTCATGGTAGTCAATTTGACAATCCAACGACATGTTATCACCAGACATTGATGATATAAGAAACTGCTTTATGCCAGGCTCAAGTTTTCTGCTACATTGCTCTATAACATTCATAGCAATTTTCCTCCCCGCTTTGGAGACATCCTAAGATTGTAAGTGAACCCCTTAGTATCAAAAAATATATTTAAGTAATCAGCAATAACTAAATCATGAAATTTAATTGTAACCAGAAGTTTATAAGAAGCAGATATGACTACATTTTTATTCCGGCCTAAAATAGACAATAAAACAAGTAGGAGATCCTCTTGAATTTCCTCGCTCTCCTCCAAGAGAACCACCATGATAGTTTGCATTGAGCTCAAAACACTTTCTGGATGCCCATCACTGCGACGTATGCAAGAAAGAAGAATGAAGTTAATTGATCACAACTGGAAAACTGGATAAGGGCCCATTTGGCTAAGCCTTCACTTACCTAAGTCAAAATTCATTGCCTAATGCCTACTACTTTTTACGATTTACAGGTCAGGGAAAAAAAACTTGCAAACAGGCTCTTTACAAGACAAAGTTCACCATGAATTTCTTCATGTACTATTAAGTACTAATAATATACTCTACAAGAAATATACATGTGTGTGGGTGGGTTGGTGGGTTCTGTTGTTTACCCCTACCAAGCTAATGAAGCTCAAAAAAGGACCATTTACAGCAGCATTCAGTCAATCAAGGATAGTCAAAGAAAAAAGTTATCCTTTTTCTTTTGCATCAAAAAAGAGGGTAGCTCAAGATAATGAATTCTTGTGAAGAAAACATGGAGTATGCTTTAGTGTCATTCCAGCTAAAATCACCAAATCAATGAAAAAACTATTTTCATTTGTTTATACATAAATAAGCCTAATCACATTATTTAATAGAGGAACAAGATGTGCAAGTTGACTAATTATTATGTTATCCACTGCCTTTGTTAATGTGTATTGAGCTTCTTTCAGTTCTCCATTTAATTCATGTGTACATAATTAATAATGACGATAAAATCAGCAACCTGTGTTTATATACAGGGACATAAGATTAGAAGACATAAAGACAACAGCCAGAGACAACTCTGCCTAGAATCAGAAAAGGGAGACTGAATGATGATAACGCTATAAAGTTTAGGAAGCTGATGAATCACTTCAAGTGCTAGAACAGCACTATTAAATACATCTTACAAATGATACTCTACTAAAAAAGAAAAGATAAATACGCGACTTTATATGACATATAACACAAGGTGATACTTGACTTGACATGAAATACAGAATTGTGGCCAAAGTATTATGAAAATATTGAGGAACCAAGTGAACCGCTGTATTGATCAAATAACAGTGAGATAGGTAAAAAAAAACAGTAGCATATCAACTGGAGAACAAAATCCGATAAATATTTATCGACAAACACAGAGTCCTTGCAAGAAATAACCAACCTGGCAACAGCCAAAAATGTACTGAACATTTCTTTAACCAGGTCATCACATTCAAGATCTAGCATCACAACACATGATCTATATCTTGCTAGAGTCTCCAAGATAACAACTCTCCTTCCGAATGATGGACCACTCATATCACTTAACCCACTAAAGGTGCTTACGATCAAATGGAAGATTTCCTGAAACATTTAAAAAAAGAGGTCTAATATCAATTATTTTTTTGATGATGACAGGAATGTGCAGACCAAGCACAGGCAGATACAGTAATATTCTTGTCATCCTGATAAATAACCTTTAGAATATCATCACTGTAAGGAGCTTCAGGTGCAGTTATCCTGGTTATCTCGCATATACAGGTTGCAACAAGAAGCTTAACCTCTCTGTCTTGATGCTTCAACAGTTCTGGTTTTACAATGGCATCTAGAAAAAGTTGCATGGATGTCAACACAGACTTCTTAGGCGACTGATCAAGCTCGGAAAGGGTAGCTGCAGCTTCCTGTGCAACAAACCATATGTATAATAGATTTAATTAAGTGGGAACACAGAATAACTACATTTTGCACACAAAAATACAGTTGTTTATCTTAAATATAATAAATAAATAAAAATAACAGACGAAAGAAACAGCATGTGTGAACTAAATCATCTTGCAGTCACTGATTCATATTCCCTCAAAACAAAAAAAGATGCTAATTCAGCAAGAACCAGAACTTCGGACAATAAACAACCTTACCTTCCTCTAATTAAAATTTAGTACTAGTATTACCATAAGAAAGTATTATTAAATGTCTTTTATATGGAAGCTGATAGTTTAGTAAGAGAAACCATAAAAGAATGCATAAATATAACAAAAATATATAACTAACAGGGACATAAGAGCACAATATGCTAATATATATATATATATGTATATATATATAATGATAAAGGCATAAGTTGCCTATTACTATAAAAAAACATTCCTTGCACTGCATGCTTTACGTCTGTAGGGTGTTGTCCATTGGGTTGTGCCCACAAACCTGGGTTTAATTCACTGGATACATATTCAGATTTAATTTGTTTTTAAGTGTATCGTGTATTTCCTTCTATGTAAAGACATAATACCAATAAAATGTAATATTACATCTTTGTTTCTTTACTCCGGCTTCTATTTATTTTATTTGTTTACATCATCATTCTGATTCTTTCACCTACTTGCATGTAGGCTTCCACTTCTCCACATTGGCTACATATATACACAGACATTACACTGTTAATACATGTAAATCAATTCTCAATAAATTCTGTCAGAGAGATGCCAATATATAACTTTCAATGGCATGCCACCGAATCTTCCAAATATCTATCTATGTTCCTTACAGTTATATCAGCTTCCTAATAGCTAAATTGCTGTCGTAGGCCAAAATATCTTACAGTTTGACGATACCCCAAGCACCAAGTCAAAATAAAGCACAGGGGGGCAAAACAAGATTTAGTGGGACACAAATTAAGCAAAAGTAAGTTCAATGTTCTTTGTTAGCCTCGAAATATTTTGCAAAGCAGTCTAAGTTATATTATTGTAGCATTGATGACTGCTATTTCTAATTCAAATCTGGACCAAATGACTGATACAGATTGCAAAGAAAGGTAGTAACCAAGGAACGGTTTTTAATAATGATTTTTGTCATTTTACATATTACTCGGTCTTTTTACATTTAATGCACTCATTACATATGAAGTACATGTACTGGATCTAATTTTTCTCCGCACAGAACTGCCACAATATGGAGACTCCCCTTCCCCTTTTCTGTTTTCAAGAGGGAGAAACTTGGCCGGCAAACCGGAGCGGTGCTACCTTCACACTAGTACTCTGTTTGAATAACTGAGTGTATCTTCCTTTACATTAAGTACAATTTTTTCTAATATACCAAAAAAAGAACATTAAAGAGATATAATAACATAATCTTGCATATTTTTCAACTCAAACAAGGTCATAGTAAATTTCAAAAATTCATATATAATGGTGACGGCGCCCTAACCACTAAATTTATTTCTTAGTAAAACATTGTGGAGCCATAAAATTCCTATGGTGAAGATACAGGGCATCAACAAGGAATACACCTCTTCGGACACCAATACAAGAAATTAATTGAATTGGGTTACCATGTAGATTTTCAAAAAAAATAATTGTTACCCACATAATTGAATTTTAAACAAAAACTACCCATGAAGTTAAATCCTTTTTAGTCAATTTTTGCCTTATGAACTCAACCAATCTATTCAACTCAACAACAAAGAGATGACTATATCATGCATTACAAACCCTAATTAAAGCTAAAGATTCAAACTTATCTTGAAAACAAACAAAAATTCACAAAAAAGATAAGTAATTCACACAAAAAAACCAAGAATTAAGCACAAAATTAAAGTTCAAGAAAACCCTAAAAAGATCAAATCTTTAAATTCAAATTGGGGAAATTGTACCTTCAAGAGCTTGATGAGAGTGTCTTTAGAAGTGGGTAGATTATGGAGCTTGGATCCAATCTCCTTGAGCAGAAATTGAGGCTTCTGGGCCATTTTTACTTGACAAGTCTTGAACAAGTAGCTAATTACACTTGAACATCTGCTTATATATATATATGTATTATGTGTATGAATATATTGCTCAAATAAAAAGAGGGGGCTTCTTGTTCGAACAAGTGACCTTTGGTTTCGTCTGTCGATTACACGAGTATATATACAAAGAAAGATGTATAGATATATGTTTGGATGAGTTTTTTTTATTATTATTTTCTTTAATTTATTTATTTCAAATTTGTCTCCAATTATTTAAACTCTACTCTAGATATAGATGAGGGGAGGATTAAAAGCTGGTTTGGAATATATAGGTATGCATGTTAAACTTCGAATTTTTGTAACTAGTATTATGCATATAAAAATATTTATATGTCAATACATGTATACTATTTTTTATTAAAAAATTTATTGTCTTTATTAAATCTTTTTTCTTCTTAACTTTTTTATTTAGACTTTTGACATTTTCTTGATATCCGTGGTTAGTAACTATCAACATCATTTTGTAACAACCAGTATTTAAATTTTTAAATTTTATTTTTAGCTAAGATTTAAAATTCTTATATCATGAAAAATAATGAATTACAAAAATATAAATAAAATTTATGTAATTTGTCTAAATAATCATAATTTAAATACATTAAAATTATTCTTATTGAATTAAAGTATAATCGAAACGAAAACTTTACATAAAATTTAATATCATGTTAAATATAAGACATAATAAAATATAAAATGCAATACTAAAACTTTATTTTTATAAATTTTTATTTTAAATAAACATGGTTGGATTTATTGATTGATAAATATATATATGAATATGTGGAGAAATTTAATTGACAAAAAAATTAAATAATCCTTTGATGCAATAGGAATTAACTTAATCAAATTTTAAGTATGGATAATTATAAGTAGCTAGGAAATGTGGGTTATCGTAAAAATTAGATATATATTATTTAATCTTAATCTTAATATTTTATAATTTTTAATCAAAATTAGTCGATCTATGTAGACTATATATAATTGAATCCGTATAATTAATAACTCTAAAATTTATAATAAATTAAATTAAAATTATTATCAGGTGTAACATCATTAATTCTAGTATTGATCTGATCCAAGTCAACCCCTGATACGTTTTATTTAATTTATGACAGCATATGACCGCAAGTACACGCTGTCTGTTATTAGCAGAGACTAGCAAGCGGGTCGTATCCACAAAAAGACAGATTTTATAGATTTCAATTTAATTATCACAGATTGTTTTAAGAGCAAACGAATATTTGACAATATTAATTAATTAAACTAATACTAATTAAATAGATACTAAATAAATATATTAAAACATAGGGCAATCAGGTCCACCATACTTACACAATAACTGGCTTATAAGCTAAAGTGATTAAAGTGGTCATGTAACTAGAGTTTGTTAATCTCTCTCAAACATTAACACTCTCGAAACATGCTTACACAAATAATAACTTTTAGTAATTTAATTAACAAGGTAATTAGAGCCGTGAATCTCTCTCGAGCATCAACGCTCTCAAAAATTTAATGATGCTCTCGCACTTAAATTCAATTATGCTAATCGTATGGGTGCCTCTCGTAAGTAAATCTCTCGATCTATACCCCTATTTGCATAAAATTAATTCATGATATCGACCGATTACACAAATTAAGCAGCAAAATATAATCAATTACAATTAACAATAATCAATCAAACTACTTTGAAAATCATGTCAATATTATAGTACAAACATGGCTTCCCCTTAAACCCTAGAAACTACTACTCACTAATAATTAAACAAGTAAAACAACTAAGAACAATAAGAAACATAATTAAACTAATAACAATAAATAATATGGTCGTGTTTGTGGATTTGATGTCCAACATTCAACTGAGAAAAGTAATCATAAAGAAACACTATACTAGATTATTTTGTGTGTTCCAAAACTGGTTCTAGTAAAACAAATAGTTCAGATTCTCAAGTGCATTTTAGTATGAATCAAGAGAACAAAAGGAAGACTGTTTCAGCTAAGTGTGAATGTCTTGCAAAGATTTTCGTTGGTGTTTGGGAAAAAGATGGTTTCATTGTCAAGAAATTCGTGGAGAATCATAATAATCAATTCGTAGGCAAGGGTTGCTTGCAGTTCTTACGATGTAGTCGCTCCCTAATTGAGTTTCACAAGCGCTTTATTGTTGATGCTGCAAAATTAAATATTGGCCCTACTCGTACTCACGGCAGTTTTAAATTATTAGCTAGTTCTTAACAAAACTTCGGGGCTACTACTGTGGATTTCAAGAACTTTTCACGAGATATAAAGGATTACATTGGTATGCATAATGTTGACATGATTATTCAGAAATTTAAGGGTATCAAGGCAGCATCTCATGGTTCTTTCATTTTTGAATATAAAAATGATTCCAACAACCACCTTACACAACTCTTTTCAGCTGATGGTATTGGAAGGAGTTATGATGTTTTTGGCAATGTCGTGTCTTTTGACACAACATATCGAACGAACAAGTAAGAAGTTGATAATTAACTCTTTGTATTAGATTATAATATGTTTATGTTTTTCTCTCTTTATGTTTTTCTTTCAAATAAAGCATGGTATTTATCCCTTTTATCAGAATAAACAATCATCGGAGGAGCATGACATTTGCATCAAAATTACTTCAGAAGGTAGACACTGAGAATTTCACATGGGTGTGTAAATCATTCAAGAAAGTTTTTTGCAGGTTTCCTAAGTGCATAGTCACTGATATGCCCTGCGATGAAAATTGCTATTGAATTATGTTTCCAAAAGGTAAAACATAATCTTTGCATGTGGCATATTATAAAGAAATTCCCCTCAAAGGTAATTACAAAGTACTTTTTTGATGTATGTGTTGTATATCTTTTACAATTTTTTGAGTTGTTTTTATAAATAACAGTTTGTATTATTATTGAGATTATGCTTAGATTAGTTTCATTTAATAGTGTTTAATAATTTGTGTATAATTTGAAGTAGAATTTTTACATATATATTGCTAAAGAATCTTTTGTATAACATGTAATCCAGAAAAATATTGAATAAACAACATTTTGTACTACAAATAATATTAATGTATTAATTACATGCATTATAACCACTTCGTTCAAGGGGATACATTGTCTGATACCATAGTGCAATTGAAAAACAAAGACACATAAATTCAAAACTTAATCATTCTAACAATGTTAGACAATCACAAAAAATTAGTTAAAAAAGATGCAACTGAACTGTACACAAGGAAAATGTTCTGCAAAATCCAAGAAGAAATTTTAACAGGTAGTGATGATATTGAGTTTGAAAGCATGAATATCATCGATAATGTGAAAATCATTTAAGTCGAAGATCCGCTAATTAAGGATAAATTTTTCGAGGTACTTTGATTTTATTAAAGTGATGCTCACTAAATATTTATATAATATTTTCCAATTGCTTACTTACTTGATAAATTTCTTATTCTTGTTCTTTATGCAGGTTTCCCTTAATTTGGATACACACGTTATAGTCTGCTCCTATAAAATGTTCACCAGAGTTAGATATTATGTAGCCACTCATTCTTCAGTTTAAGCATAAGTGGTATCCACCAAATACCTTGTTGGGTCTCGAAATATCGTAGAAGAGGGGGTTGAATATGATACTCACAATAATTTAAATTATTTTCGGAATTTGCGGATAAATAAATTATTGCTTCAGAGTGGGTTTGGCCGTTTGTAGTGTTTAGGTGAGCTTTCTACTAATTTTCTGTGTGTCCGGATAATTCAATTAGGTTCAAGAAAATTAGCAAGTAATTAAATGATACAAGTTTCCGGGAATATATCCTTCGTATATAAACTCAGAGGGGTGCTACACCCAGTTAAAAATATAACTGGTTTCCAAAGAACAAATTAGTTCTTTGCTACTAACACAAAAATATTATGCTCAGTTCCTATACAAATATATCTAAATTAGTACAAGGAAAAACTGAGTCCGTATGGAGTGATATCTAGGAGCCCTGAGCATTTTTCCTTAAAAAATCGGGTCCTAATATATGACCGGGAGCAAGGTATAGGTGTGTATAAATTATTCTCTTGCTCCGGCCATGACAGTAGCTCTCTACATATTATTTGTGTTGAAGAAGACGACTTCTTGAATGAGTGTGTAGTCTTTAAATCAATTAAAGTAGCTGCTGTAATTTGATTGGCTGAGGGCTAAGTGGGGCCAAAAAATATTTTATTGCGCTCATATATTTTTGTTGCACCCTTGGATTTTTGTTGCGCCAAAGAAGTATGTTGCGCCTGGTACCGTGTTGGCCTTGTAGTGGCGCCACAAACTGCCTTAAGCTATTTTGAATGTTTGTTGCACTCATAAATATTTTTGTTGCGCCTACTACTGGAGATGCCTTGTAGTAGCGCAACAAACCAGTTAACATATTCAATTGATCCATGGCATTATGTTGCGCCTGTAAATCATTTTCATGGTCAAAGTGTAGTTTTGTTACTGCACTTTGACCATCTATTTATTCTTTGACTGAAGTTTACCAACTTCCATTTCTTGCACCAAAGTCTTGTCACATTACACCCTATACCCTGAGCTATTTCCGTTCTTCGACTATAGTTCAGAAACTTTCACTTTTCGTACCAAGGTTGTGACACTTTGTACCCTGCACCATTTGAGCTGTTTAGCTGTTTGGTTGTAACATCTACAAATCACTTTTCGTACATTAATAAATAACCATTTTTTCCAAGTACGTTCTTCAACTTAACAATTCTTCTATAGTTAATACTCAAATTCCGTTCACAAACTGTTGACGCCTAGTGCAACTAATCTGGTTCACAGATGACTAACTTTGATCCAGGCTTCGTATTATATTCTTACGTACATTGTTAAGTTTGCAGCAAGTTCATTGCTTCGAACACTGACTGTCAATAAACATAGTAACTTCACTAGAATCTTTTTTGGTACTTCGACAACATCTCCATTATTACCATAATCTTTAATACTTCATTCTTTGTTCTTAACTGACGTTTGAACATTTAAATGAACTTATTTCACTGATTATAACTTCAAGACTGCAGTTGTCTTCTTAATCCTTTGTATTTACCATGTCTTCAATTCTTCTAGATTCCTATGCTTCGAACACTGTCTATCTTCAATCAATGTCTTTACACTGAAATCTTCTAGTGGCACTTTATATTGAATCTTCAACACTTCTGAAACCCTGAAAGTCTTTACACATTATTCTTCATTGTGGCTTGAACATATTAATGTATTTCTCTCAATGACCTGTAGTAGACTTCAAAACATCTTTTAATGTCTTGATTCACTGTATTTGCCTTGTCTTCATTTCTTCCTTATTTCTGTGTAGGCGTAGTATTATTTACTTGTCATATTCTAGTGTTGAGTTATCACGATTACTGTTCATACAGCTTCGTAATCTCACTAACATACCTCTTCAATACGTGAGTAATAGGTAGCTAAAGAAAGTTAATGAGAGGTTCTTAACTCTTGAGTTTGGTGAGATACCAAATCAAAAATTCGATGAAGATGGAAAGAGAACAAAAGCTAAGGATTATTAGTTTGAATTCCAAGGTTGCATCAGTGATGTTTTAGATAGTCAAGATCTAATTGATTATGTGTATGAAGGTTTGAAAATCTTAAGAAGTAATGTAAAAGAGTTTAAAAGGAATGGGAAAAATTGATTGGATGATGATACAATTAAAGAGCTGTTAGGGTCACTTGTTGAGGATATCACAATTCTACCTCCAAACTAGAGTAACAATAAGGGATGTTGTTAGAGAATTATCAGCTCTGACGAGAAATTTTTTGGAGTAATAAAAGAATGAAGAGAGAGAGTGCAAGATGTGCAAGGAGTTTGCATTCCATGACTCTCGCAACTATCCAACGGAGAAGTCAGCATTTCAAAGAATTCTTAACAGATAATCTACATTGGAATCTTTTTTCATTCTATTTTCTTCTATCAGTAAAGTTTTTGTTAAACAGTATGAGTGTTGCAGAAGAGGGGGTTGAATGCAACTTGATAATTTATTACTTTTCTTGCTACAACAAACAAGTAGTAATAATACCAAGTGACAAATGCAAATAACAGTAAGCAAGTAAATAAAGAAAGGTGTTTAACTTCAAAAATTAATTTTATTAATTTTTTTACTACAACTTATTAGAAGATATTTTCAGCTTCAATAGATACAATAACAAGGAATTTGCTAGTATTTCTATGCTTGAGAAAAGTTAAGCTCAATTGCATAAGGGAAAGTGTTTGTGAGATATATATATTTATGCTAAAACACATATCCCACTTACAAGTGTACTTTCCATTTTTCCTAGGACAATGCTTGAATTAGAAACTTCACTTTTCCTATTCAAATTTGTCTTCATTCTATTTGTAGATAAAGTTGCTCTGAGATGATTTGACATTCTTGATTCCTTGAGCACGCTTTATCTTTTTGCTTGCTTTTTCTAAAGTTGCAATAGTAGACTTGACAGACTAGGTAGAATTGTCAAGATCAATCTGTGAATTAACACTACCTAGTCTGCTACTTGAAACAGACGGTTAGCTTCATCAAAAGGTTATTGTCAACCTTTTACTTCTCTTTGGTGAAGGTATATTCGACTCCGCACACTTTACTGTCAAACTTGACAGTCTTCTTAACTTGTTGTCGTCCAAAGGTACTGTCAACTATTCCGCCAAACATATTGTCAACTATCCCCACCAAGTTTACTGTCGAGAAATAGTTGATGTCAGTAAAACTTGTTGTCTTCGATTCTTCAATCTTCGCCAAGTTTACTGTCGAGGAATACTTGTTGTCAGTAAAACTTGTTGTCTTCGATTCTTCAATCTCCGCCAAGTTTATTGTCAATGAATAGTTGCTGTCAGTAAAATTACTGTCTTCGATTCTTCAATCTCCGCCAAGTTTACTGTCGAGGAATAGTTGTTGTCAGTTATTTCAAAAGGTGTTGTCACTTGAATATATTGTCGTAGGCTTCAGTTTGCAGAATGTTACTGTCAATGATTTGATCCATGCTGTGCATGAACACTTTGTGAACTTCTACTTCATAGATCATTTATTACATTTTTACAAGACAGTAACTCTTGATACTTATTGTCACCTACTTGACTTTAGTACATACTGTTACAAGTGACATACTGTCAATACGCATATGACAATATGTTTTACTTGGTTAATTTCTAATTAATCTAAGTAAAATATTAGTCGATTACAATATTAACACCACAATCCCTAACAATCTCCCCCAATTTGTTTTTATTAAAAATAAAGACAACTTCAAAGAAAATTACAGATGCTAACTTAACTAATAAAAACAGAAGTGTTTGTACAGAAAAATATTCAAGAAAAATTATAAGTACAATTTTATCTCAACTAGGCTCCTCTAGACTGAGTAAATCTTCAACTTTAGCTTGAGCTTCATCTTCACTTCTTTACTGCTGTCATTCTTCCATACAAAACTTCAAGAGCTTTCAGTTCCTGCTTTTCTTCATCTGTGTTAGCATGATCAGAGACACAATCTAAGACTAGCTTCACCATTTTGTAAGAAAGATTCTTCAATTATCTGTAGGTGTAGTAATTCTTTTTGGCCCTTTTGAGATACACAGATATTTTGAAGGGTTTCGGGCATGAAAACGCAGCGGAATTAACGTAAAAACAATAAAAATCGAAACCCAATCGCAGGATCCATGTATAATGTTGGATGATTATGGTGAAGAAGTATGTACCTTAACAAAGCTTTCGTATGCTGTTTAATGGAGGTCCAGAAAGATGAATCACAGCAGTCTTTTGTTGCAAAGATTGCTCTCTAAAGAAGTCCACATGAACGCCCGATCGTCCTACGATCACCGGAGTCGGTACTAGCCGAATTGTTTGCCTCTCTCTCTCTCTCTTTCTCAAGCCTCTCTTGATGGTGAGCAGCTAGGGTTTTTCTCTAAAACGAAATTTGATGATTCAACCCTAATACTATACATCATTATGTATATATAGGGGATAGAGAGATTTTGGGCCTAACCCTAATCCATGTGGTTTCCAAAACCCATTATGACTTTGGGTTATTATTATTATTAAATCTGAATTCTAATATAATTAATCAAGTTCCACTTAATTAATTCAATAATTAAATTCGAATAATAATAATAATACTTATTAAATCCGAATTCTAATATAATTAATCAAGTCCCACTTAATTAATTCAATAATTAATTTCGAATAAACAATAATATATTTAAATTCTTAATTTAAATAAACCTCCGTTTTGACGTTCTTTGTGTGTGACCCTTTAGGTTATTATTACGTTGGCAATAATTTTATTATCTAATAATAAAATTATAAACAATGAGCGGCATCTAGTAATACATCATTGCTACCCAAGTAACAATAATAATTGGTGATTCAATTAAACCTTTCGTGAATAATGTTCCATGTAATATAATCCCTTTAACCTTATATTATAGATCAAACTCGAGGCATGTATAGTGTCATCCTCTTCAACGTTTAATCTCGGTTTCCTTGATCAATGAGTAGACTATTTAAACAAATCAATATTTGAGCATGGCCATGCATTTCATAGTCTCACTCAATCAAGAAGCCAATAATATCACTCCTAGAATTAGAGGGTTAAATCCTATATCTATCATTCATATTCCTCATACGATTCATAGCATACCCAATGTACACCTTTATCATTACCCGGTTAAAGGTAACTTTGATTGTAATCAAAGTATATTAATTCTAGTATAGAAATATAATGATTTCAAGTCAGAGGATCGTTATATCATTATCACAGTGAGATTTCTTATGACACTTATTAACATGTAGAATCTCACGGCGGGTCTTTCCAGTGTCATGTATTGATACATACACTTATGTTCTTGACTTTAGTATCACCATACCTATGACCAATGAAATGTGGTCATCCGTCAATAAACATACTAGTCTTATTGCATTATTATTGTCCTTAAATAATAATACTTGACTAGGGAATTTTAGGAATAAAAAACTATTCATATAATCTCATTTTTAAGTCACGTACTTAAAGATATATATTACGTATTAATATTCCAAGGACATTTATTATTCTTTCAATTTATGACGCAGTAAATAAAGACATAATAAATATTAATTAAATAATCACATAAAACATAATCCTTAATTGTTTTCAATAAAACATTAAAAGTATTGTCTCTAGGACACCAATACTAACAATCTCCCACTTGTATTAGAGCCAATCTCTCATGTATCTAATTCACATGGAACTAGTATGACCATCGTGCTTCTGCTGCGACAAAGCCTTAGTCAGTGGGTCTGCATTATTCTTATTAGTATGCACTTTACATATATGTATATCTCCTTGATCGTTAATCTCATTAATTAGGTGATATCTCCTAAGTACATCCCCAAACAATCTCCTTGGCTGCTTCATAAGCATCAATATACTCAAGCTCTATTGTAGAATCAACAACTGTCTCTGCTGTGAACCATTCCAGCATACAATATCTCCATTTAGACAAAACACAAATCCAGACTGAGAAATCGAATCATCCTTGTCTGTCAAGAAACTAGCGTCGGTGTAACCTTTTACAACCAGCTTATCTTCTCCTCCATATATCAAGAATTAATCTTTAGTCCTCTTCAAGTACTTAAGAATATTCTTGACTGTTGTCCAGTGACCTTCACCTGGATTAGACTAGTATCTACTCTGACTTAGGCCGATCATTCTTCTTGATCTATCTCTATAGATCTTGATACCTAAAATATAGGTCGCTTCGCATAAGTCTTTCATTGAGAAATTCTTACTCAACCAAGCCTTAACAGCCTGTAAAGAAGGAATGTCATTCCCTATTATTAATATATCATCAACATATAATTATAGGAATGTCACATTGCTCCCACTTACCTTCTTATAAACACATGGTTCATCTTCATTTTGAATAAACCCAAACTCTTTGACAGTTTCATCAAAACGAATGTTCCATCTCCTTGAGGCTTGTTTCAATCCATAAATGGATCGACGCAGCTTACATACATTTACAGCATTCTTTGGATCAACAAAACCTTTAGGCTGTGTCATATACACATCCATATCTTCTTCAAGGCTCCCATTTAAGAAAGCCGTTTTGACATCCATCTGTCAGATTTCATAATCATAGTAAGCAGCTATATCAAGCAAAATCCTGATGGACTTGACCATAGCCACTGGTGAAAAAGTCTCATCATAGTCAATACCATGAATTTGCTTGAAACCTTTTGCCACCAATCGTGCCTTATAGGTCTGTACATTACCATCCATGTCGGTCTTCTTCTTGAAAACTCACTTGCACCCTATAGGTTTTACCCCTTTAGGTGGATCAACCAAAGTCCATACTTGATTAGTATACATGGATTCTATCTCAGATTTCATGGCATCTAACCATCTCTTGGATTCTGGAGTGTTCATAACATCTTAGTAGGTGAGAGGCTCATCTTCGTCGATAAGCTCACATCACCATCTTGAGTTAAGAGAAATCCATAATATCTCTCAGGCTCATGGCGAATCCTACTAGACCTACGAATAATCTGTGTTTTTTGAGCAGTGTTGTGGTCTTGTACATCCTGCTCAAGTTCCTCCATTGGTTCAATGTTATCTTGTGGGCCTCGAACTTCATCGAGATCTATTATCCTCCCACTATTTTTCTTCGAAAGCATTTCTCTTTCAAGAAAAACTGTAGTTCGAGCAACAAACACTTTGTTCTCGGAAGGATTATAGAATGAATAACCCTTTGTTTCAATTGGGTATCCTACAAAATTATATTTGTCTGATTTAGGTCCTAGCTTGTCAGAAGTTAAACGTTTCACAAACGCTTCACATCCCCATATTTTCATAAATGACATGCTATGACGTTTCTTAGTCCATATCTCATATGGAGTCTTCTGAACCGTTTTAGTAGGAACTCGGTTAAGTGTATAAGCAGCCGTCTCCAGGGCGTAGCCCCAGAAACTAATTGGAAGATCTGTATGACTCATCATCGATCATACCATGTCCAATAAAGTACGATTCCTCCTTTCTGAAACTCCATTCCATTGTGGTGTTCCAGGAGGAGTGAGTTGTGATACAATACCACACTCTTTTAATAAACTCTTAAATTCATGGCTTAAGTATTCACCTCCACGATCAGATCGTAGAGTCTTAATACTTCCGCCAGTTTGCTTTTCTACTTCAGCTTTGTTTCTTTGAACTTTTCAAAAGAATCGGATTTATTCTTCATAAGATACACATATCTATTGAAATTATCAGTAAACGTGATAAAGTAGTAAAAGCCACCTCTTGTCATAGTACGCATAGGACCACATACATCACTATGTATAAGTTCTAATCGTTCAGTGGCCCTTTCACCTTGTCCAGTAAAAGGAGATTTAGTCATTTTTCCAATGAGACAAGGTTCGCATGCTTCGTATGATTCAAAGTCAAACTTATCCAAGTATCCATCCTTATGTAACTTGGAAATGCGCTTCTCATTTATATGGCCTAAACGACAGTGCCAGAGGTATGTTTAATTTGAGTCATTTATTTTAAGACGTTTGTTATTCACATTATAGATAGGAGTGTCTAAATCAAGAACATATAAACTGTTAAATAAACGTGCAACCTCATAGGTAACATTATTCAAAGAAAAGGAACAACTATTGTTCTTAATTAAAATGCAAAACCTTTCTTGTCTAAACAAGAAACCAAAATAATGTTTCTGCAAATTGCAGGCACGTAAAAACAGTTCTCAAGTTCTAAAATAAGCCCAGTGGGCAATGATAAATAATAAGTCCCTACAGCTAAAACAGTAACCTTTGCTCCATTGCCAACTCGTAGGTCGACCTCTCCTTTAGCCAAAGTCCTACTCCTTTGTAGTTCATGTACATTTATACAAATGTGAGAACCACGTCCAGTATCCAATACCCATGATGTAGAAGTTGACAAATTGACCTCTATAACATAAATACCTGAATCAGAAGCTTGACCAGCCTTCTTCTTCTTCAGATCCTCCAAATAAGCATGACAGTTTCTCTTCCAATGACCTGGTTTACCATAGTAGTGACAATCACCCTTTGCAACAACACCCTTAGGCTTTAAAGCCTGTTTGGGATTAGCCTTTGGCTTGGGACCAGAAGCAGATCCAATCTTCTTCTTTCCCTTCCACTTGCCTTTCCTATTAGCCTTACCTTTGTTATATACCATCAACATGGCAGCAGGTTCAGCCTTTTCATGTTGGTTTCAGTAGTTTGTAACATGGCCAACAATTCAGTGGGTGTTTTGTCTATCTCATTCATATTGTAGTTCATAACAAAATGAGTATAGTTACGGTTCAAAGATTGCAAGATTAAGTCAATCTGAGCTTCTAAACCAATCGGGAAACCCAAAGTATCAAGATACTCAATATAACCTATCATCTTCAGAACATGTGGTTTAACAGGTTCACGCTCTCCCTGTTTGCAAGCATACAGTGCTTTGCTCGTGTCGAACCTTTCTTGACGAGCTTGTCCCTCAAACATTCTTTGAAGGTGTTCAATCATCTCATAAGCATCCATATGCTCATGTTGTTTTTGAAGCTCAACACTCATGGTTGCCAGCATGAAACATGCAATATCATTCACATCATCAATATGCTTCTGATAAGCATTTTGCTGAACGCGAGTTGCATTCTCAGCAGGAGGAGCAGGTGAAGGAATTTCAATGACATGGAGCTTACGCTCTTGCTTGAGGACAATCCTCAAATTTCTATACCAATCCAGGAAGTTAGTTCCTGTCAGCTTGTCCTTCTCAAGGGTTACTCGTACGGAGAAAATATTTGTATTATTTGTCATTTAAATATCTACAATGTTTAAAATGCATAAAATAAACATTTGATTGTCTGAGTTATTTATTATATTCAAATGATTATGATATATTCATAATATATCTCCCACTATTTTTATCAAATTAATAGCCCTTACTATTAATTTGGAAAGTATATCCCATAATTCTTTCTAGTGAGCCAAGATCCATATTTCGTCATGTCCTAAGTCAACCACTGGAAGTCCTTAAAAAATGATTATTTAGGTAGACAACAATTGTCAATTATATCATATATAATTCTTGGATAGTTTGGTGAACAACGATTGATCTTATCTATCTAATAAACTTTTAACCAAACTCTATGCTTCTAAGTTCATAATGGTTGAATATAACCGTTTATTTTCACCTTATTATGACGACTCAGTTAAGTTAGACCCAATGATACAACGGCCGAATATAACCGTTCATATTCATCGCATCTCACCACGATAGATAGGAGTCCCCTTCCACTGACAGTCCTTCCCCTAATCGATCTAGGATTCGATGAGTGTTCATTCATTGGAAAGCATCCGAGTAAAACTTAATATTTTGTTAAGGGGTTTAGAAAATTTATAACGATCATGATCACATCATAAAGAGATCCTCAATTTTTCCTTGAACCAAATATTTCAAATTGACATCTTAAATTATTCATTTCCCAGGTAGATGGAGGATACCAGTGGTCACACTTAAAACTCATCAGCCTTACGAATACGCATATCCGTTTTTGTCAGAAAATCCTAGTTATAGATATCAAAAATCAATATTTAATTCCGTGTTTTAAAAATCCATATTTCATAAACACAAGAATCTCATGATCGTTTGTTAATTTTAAAATCTTGAATCGTTACAGATTTTATCTTTCTTAAGCAGACATGGCATGGGTGTCGTATCTAATACATACATCATTCCAACACATACATATCTACACATGCATTCATATACATATATGTATTGTGCGTAAATTAAACGTGTTTGGTTATGGCCCCATCTTATGTGATATTTCCAAGCTAATGGAATTATCAAGGTCAATCTATGGTGGTTTCAAATACTACACTATTACATGTCTTTATCTTCTTCATTGCTCCATCATCTGGATTGCCTCCTAGCTTCCTTGCTTCCAAGTCTCCATTGAACAATTACATTGAATAATAAATAAATCTATTCTAATGAAATTACAAGAAGAACTCGAGTTACATTCGAGATTAACAATTACAATGAATAAACGACATGCAAGTCGTATTTAGAAACCAAAACCATAAAACAAAACCACTATCCTATGGGTCTTTAGGCCATAACCATCCGCCATGTTATCACATAATACATGTAATATATCTCAGATTATATAAACATATCATATAATCATATATAATAAATTTTAAAATTTCAGAAAATCAAATAAATTTCAGAAAATAATAAATCGTCGTTTCGGGGCCTGTAACGTCGTCAAACGGCTTACAGACGTGAAGCTGAATATCTCAGTATTGCTCAGTGACACGATTCCAGTCAGAAAACACATATTGTTTGCGAAAATCGGACACTGGACACAGATTTCAGAAAATCTACCGAAGCCGTTTCAGAATTCGTATCGAATACGATTTCCATAACAAGAACAAACATGTATTTGTTAATTTTAAAATCTTAAATCGTTACATATTTTATCTTGTTTAGCATGACAAGCATGGCATGGATGACGTATCTAATACATGCATACATCATTAATCTAATTAAAACATGCATCTTCTACTCTACACATACATTCATACATCAATATGTATTGTGCGTAAATTAAACGTGTTTGGTTATGGCCCCATCCTATGTGATATTTCCAAGCTAATGGAATTATCAAGGTCAATCTATGGTGGTTTCAAATACTACACTATTACATGTCTTTATCTTCTTCATTGCTCCATCATCTAGATTGCCTCCTAGCTTCCTTGCTTCCAAGTCTCCATTGAACAATTACATTGAATAATAAATAAATCTATTCTAATGAAATTACAAGAAGAACTCGAGTTACATTCGAGATTAACAATTACAATGAATAAACGACATGCAAGTCGTATTTAGAAATCAAAACCATAAAACAAAACCACTATCCTATGGGTCTTTAGGCCATAACCATCCACAATGTTATCACATAACACATGTAATATATCTCAGATTATATAAACATATCATATAATCATATATAATAAATTTCGAAATTTCAGAAAATCAAATAAATTTCAGAAAATAATAAATCGCCGTTTCGGGGCCTGTAACTTCGTCAAACGGCTTACAAACGCGAAGCTGACTATGTCAGTATTGCTCAGTGACACGATTCCAGTTAGAAAAAATATATCGTTTGCGAAAATCGGATACTGGACACAGATTTCAGAAAATCTACCGAAGCCGTTTCAGAATTCGTATCGAATACGATTTCCATAACAAGAACAAACATGTATCATATACATACAGCAATACACACAATCATCCCATGATTATACAACACATGAATATCATATATTCAAAATCATATAAAATATATATATCAATATATAGTCATGGCATATCATATATATGTTTATATACATCGAAAAATTGTTAAACACATAACCAAATCATCCCATTATACACGTAGATCTGATGCCATTGAAGGGTTTCGGGCATGAAAACACAGCGGAATTAACGTAAAAACAATAAAAATCGAAACCCAATCGCAGGATCCATGTATAATGTTGGATGATTATGGTGAAGAAGTATGTACCTTAACAAAGCTTTTGTATGATGTTTAATGGAGGTCCAGAAAGATGAATCACAGCAGTCTTTTGTTGCAAAGATTTGCTCTCTAAAGAAGTCCACACGAACGCCCGATCGTCCTACGATCACCGGAGTCGGTACTAGCCGAATTGTTTGCCTCTCTCTCTCTCTCTTTCTCAAGCCTCTCTTGATGGTGAGCAGCTAGGGTTTTTCTCTAAAACGAAATTTGATGATTCAACCCTAATACTATACATCATTATGTATATATAGGGGATAGAGAGATTTTGGGCCTAACCCTAATCCATGTGGTTTCCAAAACCCATTATGACTTTGGGTTATTATTATTATTAAATCTGAATTCTAATATAATTAATCAAGTTCCACTTAATTAATTCAATAATTAAATTCGAATAATAATAATACTTATTAAATCCGAATTCTAATATAATTAATCAAGTCCCACTTAATTAATTCAATAATTAATTTCGAATAAACAATAATATATTTAAATTCTTAATTTAAATAAACATCCGTTTTGACGTTCTTTGTGTGTGACCCTTTAGGTTATTATTATGTTGGCAATAATTTTATTATCTAATAATAAAATTATAAACAATGAGCGGCATCTAGTAATACATCATTGCTACCCAAGTAACAATAATAATTGGTGATTCAATTAAACCTTTCGTGAATAATGTTTCATGTAATATAATCCCTTTAACCTTATATTATAGATCAAACTCGAGGCATGTATAGTGTCATCCTCTTCAACGTTTAATCTCGGTTTCCTTGATCAATGAGTAGACTATTTAAACAAATCAATATTTGAGCATGGCCATGCATTTCATAGTCTCACTCAATCAAGAGGCCAATAATATCACTCCTAGAATTGGAGGGTTAAATCCTATATCTATCATTCATATTCCTCATACGATTCATAGCATACCCAATGTACACCTTTATCATTACCCGGTTAAAGGTAACTTTGATTGTAATCAAAGTATATTAATTCTCGTATAGAAATATAATGATTTCAAGTCAGAGGATCGTTATATCATTATCACAGTGAGATTTCTTATGACACTTATTAACATGTAGAATCTCACGGCGGGTCTTTCCAGTGTCATGTATTGATACATACACTTATGTTCTTGACTTTAGTATCACCATACCTATGACCAATGAGATGTGGTCATCCGTCAACAAACATACTAGTCTTATTGCATTATTATTGTCCTTAAATAATAATACTTGACTAGGGAATTTTAGGAATAAAATACTATTCATATAATCTCATTTTTAAGTCACGTACTTAAAGATATATATTACGTATTAATATTCCAAGGACATTTATTATTCTTTCAATTTATGACGCAGTAAATAAAGACATAATAAATATTAATTAAATAATCACATAAAACATAATCCTTAATTGTTTTCAATAAAACATTAAAATTTCTCCATCTTTTCCCTTTCTTCCTTTTCTTTGAAGTCACAGATCTGTATTGTTTTCCTTTTGAGATCAAACACCTCAAAGTTTATTATTTTGAGGAGTTGTCTCTTGATCAGTTTGACTATCTCAGGGTCCTTCACAACCAAAGTCTTCAACTCTTCAAATGTAATTTCCTCAGCAGATCCATCAGAATTATAGAAGACTATTCTTTCAAGATTTCTTAGTAGACATTATTGAGTCTTCTCTTATTCCACATTCTTCTCATACTCCTACTGTTCCTTGGTTGAGATGATTCTCTGGAGTTTGGGAATGAATATTTTCTTTTCAGGATAAGGAAGTTATTGAAGTTGCTCTATTAGTTTCATCAGGAGTTCAGTATTTTTGTCCTGTAAGTAATCTATACTCCAGAATTCCTTGTCTTCATCTTTATTTTTGAACATAACTCCATCTGAATATACTATTGTCTCAGGTTCTTCAGCTTCATTGAAATCCAAAGGATGTGTTTTGAAAGTTTCCATTACCTCTAAGAATTTCTTGATCAACACTCCTCTCAAAACTTGTGTTCTAATATCAAGACCTTTTGTGATTTGAAGCATCCTCTTCACCATAAAGTAGTTTGCTTCCTTCATTTTATGTCCCCAAGCTTCAACCATATCAGTAGCATAAAATATATTTATCATGATCAATGAATTAAAATCAGACCACTCAACAACAACTTTAGTGATTAATTCAGCCTTTGACTCATCTATGTTATTGATGGTGGGTCTCTTGACATCAAGACATTCTTCATGCAGATTCTCATTTGTCAGCTTCCAAACTCTTCTACTTGGCTTTTTGCTAGAGTGAGGCTTAGGTCTCTCAGCCCTTGCAATCCTGCGTTTCTTGGTTGTAATGAATTTTCTTGACAGTGACTTTAAAGTTACTATCACTGCAGGTTTGACGGTAAGTTCTGTGACATTATATTCTATGACAGCAGGTTTTGTGACAGTAGGTTCTGTGACAGCAGGTTTACCCTTATTACTCCTGACAGCATCATTCTTGTCATTCTCGCAATCCAGACCCACCAGCTTCAAGTCCTTTCCTTCAATTGCATCCTTGTACTCCTCTTCATTCTTCTTCTCATCTTCATCCACCTTAATTCCAATTCTGAAAGATCCTTCACCATTGTTATTGTGTTGGCTAGAACTACATGTACCTCCATCAGGCTTTCCTTCATCATTGTCCTTACCATTTCCATCCTTATTTCTTTTCATTCTATCAGCCCTCAATTTTTCAACCCTCTCAATTTCCTTCTTCAGAATCTTCACTACATCCATTACCTCCTCACTTTGATCCAGTTTGCAGAAGTACTCAAATACTTCTCTTACCAACTTAAGCTTGTAATCACTAACTCTTTCAAGGTTCATAAATATGTACTTGCCATCATTTAAGAAACTGTACCTTATGCTCAGAGGGTTGTAAGTGATTTCTGAAAGCTTTTCCCTTATCAATTTCAACAGGGTTCTTTTGAGATTTTCATTGAGGAATGATTTATCAGCCATGATTTTAAGTCTAATAGCTTCAATAACTGGAATCTCCTGTCTGCTGAGAAATCCTAGGTTGACATACCAACTTAATCCTCTTACCATTCTTACCGTTGTCACCGATTTATTACTAACAGATATCATCACAGCAGCTCCCACTATTGACTGTTTCAAATGTTCATAGAATTTCTTTTGGTCTCTGTTGGATGACATCTTGATTTCTTTAATTCTTTCATAGAAGCTTGCATCCTGAAAAGCATTACTGTTCTCATTTTCATCAATCATCAAGACAGTAGCTTCTTTTTCAGTAAGATCCTCCTTCTCTACCAGAATAGTATCATCAGCATATATGTGATATAGCTTTGCCTTTCCTTTCCTAGCTATATGCACTATTGGAACCTGTTTAACACCTCCTTCTTTAATCATAATGCCTTTCTCCTTAGGCCTCTCAACATGCTTCTGTTTCTCCTCCTTATTACCACCAAGCTGTGTAGCCATCTCAGCAGCCACACTAGACAGTAATGCTAGTTGACTCTCCCCTTGAGATGTAGTTTGTGTTTTGTCCTTCTCATTTTCAGCTTTACCTTTACCAACAAACACTTCCTCACCTCCACTTTTCTCCCCCTTAGTTGAGGTAGCAGCTGCCAACTTGGAGTTGAACTCTTCTAATTTGGCAAACACAACCTTGAACCCCTCATTCATCATATTCTCTAAGAAAGACATTGTTTTGATGAGCTTCACCTGGTTTCTTCCAACTGTATCCAAATTTTTAGAGAGCTTAAAAACTTTATGTGAAAGGGATTTCAACCTTTCATCACCTTATTTGGATGATTTGAAGGCTTTGGTAGTTCTCACACTCTCTTATTTTTTCTGAGTGATCACATCACTCCTCACCAACTCACTCTCAAGGCCTATTGCCTTAGAAATTGGGGTGCCCTCTTTTCTTTGGCTTTGCTCAAGGCCCTCTCCTTTTGCCAGGGTTTTTCCCCGCCTCTCTATTCTTTTAGACTCACTTCTCTCTTTTCTTTTTCTCTCTTTATTTTTCTCTCCCTCACTCAACCTTGGTGCAAGGGAATGAGTAGGTATACCTTGCACTGAAGATTTAGATTGTACCTTTAGTAGAGTATAAATAAGAGCAGAATCACCATCATTGTTCTATTAAGAAGATGCATCCATTTGAGAGTTGTTATCTGGAAATGGAATGTTGACAACATCTTTTGAAAAGTTACTATCATGAGGATTGACAGCTACTGTGTCATTAACATCTACAGAGGCTGTGACAACAATCTCTTCCACCCTTGGAGGAGAAGGTTCTTGTGTATTGCTATGATCAGTCTCATTCAATTGTTGGAATAGTGCATCAATATTTTGTTCTTCAATTATGGCAAAATGTGATGCACCATAATTGAATGAACTGTGTTCCACATTTTCTAGCCCTATTGTGTGATTATCTACAAATGTGGGCTCAGGTTGAGTATGTTCAACCTATTATGCTGACTCTGTACAAGTTTTCATGGGAGACTAACCAATTTCAATAAAAGCCTCTTGTTGAGAGGAGACATCCAGAGATGTGTATTGATCCCTTTTAATATATGTGTCCTTTTGAGAGGACACATCCTGGCTAACAGAGGTTGATATCCATGCCTTCTTTCTTCTAGGCTCATCAGGGCCCTCTCTGGGTTCTGTGATCATACTACCATCCTTATTTGCTGCAACTTGTGCAGTTTCACCCCGTGCTTGTGGAATGGTTTCTAACCTAGGGTTATTGATTTTCTTCCTTTTAGGAGCCTGGTCCTTTTGAGAGGAACCAGACCCTTGGCTAACAGATTTTGTGACTCTAGAAGGCCGGACTCCTTCAAATGGTTTAGAGTGTGGGTTAGGAATGGAGAGGTCAACACCGTTCTCATCACTCAAGGAAAATACATTGTAGTCCCCAACAATTTTTAAATTTAATCTATTTATAATATAAAGCATGAAATCAGTTATAAACAAACTCAATTCAGTGTTAAGTGGTTTACTGATTAACAAAGAATGAGTGTTTTTCTTTAAAGTTGGGGACTTCATGCATTGAACACTATCTAAATTAATTATTCCTACAACAGAGTTAATGATAAGCATAAACAATCTAAGATAGTAAATTACCGGCTTTCTTGTTTCTTTCTTGCCAAACACCAGTTGGAATAATGGCATCAGGAGTTTTCCAATATCGATTCTGTAGTTGTGCACCATGGAGTGCACAATCTTACTGATGTAGGCTGACACCTCATTCCAACCACTGGTCTTGCTAGACATGGACCTTGAAACAGCATCTAGCATCATGCTCCATTCTTTGTTCAGGAATTTTCTATCCATGCCTCCTGAAGGGTACCATTTATCACCGTCAGGATTTATCTTGGGTCCAGTATACCCAATAATTTTGAAAAACTTGGCGAGTTGTTCTTCACTTTCAGGTTCCTGAAAAAGATTATCCTTCTCAGATTCAGTGTGGAAAGCAGTATTGATGTGGGTTGAATCAAAGGTGTAGGAGATCCCATTGATTTGAAACTTGATGGAGCTTGAGTTCTGCTCCCCCTCACACGTTCCAGAGGTTCATAACTGTGATAACCTTAGTATTTCTAGCATTGGGATGTTGTTGACAGCAAATGACAGGTACACGTTGTTCATGAAGCCAACAAACAGTTTGAAGGCTTCTCCAGCTTCACCCACTGAAGCCATGGTGGTGAAATTGGTTGGGGCAAGAGCACAAATGATTTGGGGTCCAAACATGGTTGAGAATTTGTTGAAGTTTGAAATGAAGAAGAGTTTAGAGTTTGAAGAACTGTTTAGAGAATGAGAGGTTACAGAGAAAATAGAGAGTTTTTAGGATGTTAGAGAATTTGAAGTTAAGAGAGAAATAAAGTAAAGTAAAGAGTAAGAGAAATTTTAGCTGCGTATATATATGATGTGAAAAAAATACTGTCAAAAATGAATTTTAAATGATTTTAAGTGACAGTTGTCTTCTAGTTCCATTCCTTGACAGTAACTTCTGCGCTAGAAATCACAAACACTTTTGACAGTAATATTAGCGGTTAGAGAATATGTAAAATAAATGAATAACCCTAATATTAACTGTTGACAGTATGTTATGCGGGGATTTTTAAAAAACTATACTGTCAGTTGTTAGATAGTAAGTTACATAAAATTTGACAGAAGGTTTCAGTCCTGCATACTATATTGTCAAGAGTTCTCAAACATTTGACAGTAAGTTCCACAGGATTTGACAGTATTTTTTAGTCTCGCGTACTATACTGTCAAAACTTCTCAATCATTTGACAATGAGTTTTCACAGAATTTTGAAAGTAACTTAATACTATATGACAGTATGAATAAAACATACTGTCAAGAATCTTGACAGTATCTTTTATTGGCCACATATGAATTTAAGTTACTTAAAAATAAATTAGTTAACCTCTAAGTAAAACATCATCATGTCTTTTCACTGTGATAAAAATCAAAACACCTCAAGAGGCCATTAATTCACAGTAAAATTCAATTAACTAAATTTTTAATCAACTAAACAGAATTACATTAACAGGACAGATTTAACATACTCAATTCACTCATTAGCATGTTGAATGTCATTTCATCCAGTGGTTTGGTGAAAATATCTGCAAGTTGCTTCTTTGTGGGCACATAGATAAGCTTGATTGTGTCTTTCTCCACATGCTCTCTAATGAAGTGATGAACAGGATCCTCAGAAATTGCTATGGTGCTAGTATTATCACAAAATATAGGAATTCCTTGCAGAGTCAACTCATAGTCCAATAGCTGGTTCCTCATCCAAAGTATCCGAGCACAACAATTACCAGCTGCAATGTATTCACCTCTGCAGTTGAGTTTGATACTTAATGCTTCTTCTTGCTAAACCATGAGACCAATCTCTCTCCCATAAATTGACAGCTACCTGTAGTGCTCTTCATGTCTATCCTGCACCCTGCATAATCCGAGTCTAAATATCCAACTAAGTCAAATCCAGAATCTTTAGTATATCAAAGGCCTAAGTTTTGTGTGCCTTTTATGTATCTAAAAATTATTTTTACAACCATTAAGTGAGACTCCTTTGGATCAGGCTGGAACCTTGCATACAACCCTGTTGCAAACATGATGTCAGGCCTGCTAGTTGTTAGAGAAATTTTTTCTCTTTCAATGTCATTGTACTCTGAAACTTTTTTAGGAACGCAAAAGGCTGGTATTGTTTCACCATATACTGTAGTTTCAGGTACATAAGTCTGAAGAATGAAATGACCATTTTCTAGTATTCCAGGGTAAAGAGGGTTGGCTATTTTTATAAATAACATCAATTTTCTTTTCTAAAGGTGGTAGTGTTTTTTGTCAAAGGTGGGTATTTTTATACTGTTTATTTTATGTGCCCTCATGTTTAGATCTTTTCAGGTTATGTATATCTAACATACTGCTCTGATACCAGTTGTTAGACAGTATGAGTGTTGCAGAAGGGGGGGTTGAATGCAACTTGATAATTTATTACTAATCTTGCTAACAACAAACAAGAAGTGATAATACCAAGTGACAAATGCAAACAATAGTAAGCAAATAAATGAAGACAGGTGTTTACCTTCAAAAATTAATTTTTTTTTCTACAACTGACTGGAAGATGTTTCCAGCTTCAACAGATATAATAACAAGGAATTTTCTAGTATTTCCATGCTTGAGAAAAGTTAAGCTCAGTTGCATAAGGGAAAGTGTTTGTGAGATATATGTATTTATGCTAAAACACATATCAAACTTACAAGTGTACTTTCCCTTGTTCCTAGGACAATGATTGAATTAGAAACTTCACTTTTCCTATTCAAATTTGTCTTCATTCCATTTATAGATAAAGTTGTTCTAAGATGATTTGACATTCTTGACTCCTTGAGCACGCTTTATCTCTTTGCTTGCTTTTTCTCAAGTTGCAATAGTAGACTTGACAGACTAAGTAGAATTGTCAAGATCAATCTGTGAATTAACACTACATAGTCTGCTACTTGAAACAGACTGTCAGTTTCATCAAAAGGTTACTGTCAACATTTTGCTTCTCTTTGGTGATAGTATCTTCGACTCCGCATACTTTACTGTCAAACTTGACAGTCTTCTTAACTTGCTGTCGTCCAAAGGTACTGTCAACTAGTCCGCCAAACATATTGTCAACTATCCCCACCAAAGTTACTGTCAGAGAAACTTGTTATCTTCAATTCTTCAATCTCCGCCAAGTTTACTGTCGAGGAATAGTTGCTGTCAGTAAAACTTGTTGTCTTCGATTCTTCAATCTCCGTCAAGTTTACTGTCGACGAATAGTTGCTGTTAGTAAAACTTATTATCTTCGATTCTTCAATCTCCGCCAAGTTTACTGTCGAGGAATAGTCGTCAATAAAACTTGTTGTCTTCGATTCTTCAATCTTTACCAAGTTTACTATCGAGGAATAATTGCTGTCAGTTGTTTCAAAATGTGATGTCACATGAATATGCTGTCGTAGGCTTCAGTTTGCAGAATGTTACTGTCAATGATTTGATCCATGCTGTGCATGAACACTTTGTGAACTTCTACTTCATAGATCATTTATTATATTTTTACAAGACAGTAACTATTGATACTTACTGTCACCTACTTGACTTTAGTGCATACTGTTACAAGTGACATACTGCCAATATATCTAAGCAAAATATTAGTCGATTACAATGTTAACACCACAATCCCTAACAGTTTTTTATTTGTTGGCTCTGTTGAAACTTAATTTTTTTATCATAGGCAATGTCATTTATTTTAGTCTTATTTATTCCTTTGCCCTCAAAGGATATAATTTTGAACACAGAAATCCATAAAGAAAAAATCATACCTTCGTGCCCTTAATATATGGCAACTTGGACACTTCAACCCTTTTGGCTATTTTTTTCCGATATTACCCATGGGCTAATATGTCCACTACTACATATTTCAAGGGCAAAAACGTTCAAACACCTATAATATCTATTAAATATTTTTAGCTAAAAAAATTGATTAAATGAAATGGCTAAAACCTCATGCACTTAATATAGGTAAATAATACAATGAAAATACAAATATCGATATATTCTAAAAATTATTTTTTCAATCTAAAAAATATTTAAAAAGCCTATCCAATTTAGATTTAAATAAATTAATTTTCATGCTGATTAAGAATTTAACTTTAACAATATATATGCATCCCAAATGCTAAAAATAAATGTACATTTAAATATATAAATAAAACTAATAAAAAAAATGTAATTTATAAGTTTTGTTATACTTTTAAATTTTTTGATATGCCTTATTTATTCCTTCGCCTTCAAAGTATTTAACTTTGTACACAAAAACCCTTAAAAAAATCATACATTCGTGCCCTTAATATATGGCAACTTGGACACTTCAACCATTTTGGCTATTATTTTCTGATATTACCGTCGAGCTAATATGTTCATTGCTACATATTTCATGGGCAAAAATGCTTAAACACATCTAATATCTATTAAATATTTTTAGTTGATAAAAATTGATTAAATAAAATGGTTAAAATCGCATGCACCTAATATAGGTAAATAATTGAGTGAAAAATACAAATATTGATATATTTTAAAAATTATTTTTTCAATCTAAAAAATATTTAAATGCCTTACCAATTTAAATTTAAATTAATTAATTTTCATACTGATTTAGAATTAAAATTTAACAACATATATACATCCCAAATGCCTCAAATAAATGTATATTTAGATATATAACTAAGAGTAATAGAAAAAATATAATTTATAAGTTTTATAAATTACATTTTTATATTATTTTTTTATATATATCCAAATATACATTTGTTTTAGGCATTTGGGATGCATATATGTTGTTAAAACTTAATTCTCAACTAGCATGAAAATTAAATTTTAATTAGTAATGTATTTAAATATTTTTTGAATTGAAAGAACAGTTTTTAGAATATATCAATATTTATATTTTTACTCAATATTTTACTTGTATTAGGTGTACGGGAGTTTTAGTCATTTTATTTAATAATTTTTTATTAACTAAAATATTTAATATTTAATAGATATTATCTGTTTGAACATTTTTATCCTTGAAATATGTAGTAGTGAACATTATGTTACTAGGGTTTAAGTAAAAGTTTTTGATTTTTGGACTTTAATTTTTTTTGACAATGTTTAGTAAAACTATTCTACATGATACACTGTACAAGAAGATATGTTGTTCGATATGCTCAAAATTATATCTTATATATAATAAGAGTAAAAGATATCTTATCCAAATAATATTAAAATTCAAAAGATCGATTCTTAATAACTACATATTATATACTAATTATTTGTAAGTTATAATTATTATTAAGATTTTTAACAACTATAATTTTTCTTATCTCGCTTCAAATTATAACTCAAATTATATCAGATATTTTAGTAATACATAAATTTGAATTTAAAGAGTTATTTTGGAGCGAAATTAAAAACAAAATTTGTAATTATTATATTACTTATACTGCAGACATTGTTTTAGCCATATTTTGAGTTTCAGAAGTCAGAATTGGACGACCCCACGCGAAACTTATAAAATTATCTTTAATTCTGAGGTGGTCCAATATCAAAAACTCAACTAGAATTATGGTTGGTTACTGGGGTTTAAATAAAAACTTTTATTTTTAGACTTTAATTTTTTTTGACAATGCCTAGTAAAACTATTCTACATGATAAACTTGTTACCCGATATGCTCAGAATTATATCATATATCTATATATAATAAGAGTAAGAGCGATCTTATCCAAATACTACCAAAGGTTAATGGATCGATTCTTAATAACTACATAATACTATATGCTAGTTATTTATAAGTTATAATTATTATTAAGATTCTTAACAACTATAATTTTTCTTACCTCGTTTCAAATTATAACTCAAACTCTATTAGATATTTTGGAAATATATAAATTTGAATTTAAAAGCTATTTTGGAATTAAATTAAAAATAAAATTTATAATTATTGTGCTACTTACACGACAAACTGTTTGAGTCATATTTTAAGTTTCAGAAGTCAGAATTGGACGAGGCCACACAAAACTTACTGTTATTTCTCAGAACAATGTCAATATGATTTGTAGAAGGGGGGTTGAATACAAATTATCAAAACTTTTATGTTTTAATAATTGTTCTTGAGGTTTGAGTGTTTAAGAGAATATATATGAACAAATGAAACTGAAAATAAATTAAACAAATATATTTTAAAATTACTGGTGGATTGGTTTTTCCATCAGTGTATATTTGCTCAATTGTTTTAGGTTAATGAAACATAGCTTCGTTTGTACAAGGTTAGAAAATGAATCAACTGTTCTTACAAAGTGCTCTAAGGCTGAACAGTTGATTCAAGAAATATTGTGTAACTTTTCTTTCTAACTATTTCTAACAATGCTACCACACTTGTTTATATACCACAAGTGTGTTTTATAATACCTATTTTAGGATTGTTTCTATTATATCTTTCCTTTTGCCTTTTTCTATTTTGGGAAAAGATTGGAAAGACAGCTTCTATTTGTGTCTTCACAGTCATCATAGATTGTCTTCCACAGGTGTGCTTTTATCCTTTGGATCTCTGACAGATAGCCTTTTTGTGTTGTCTCAATCAATTGATAATTTACTATTAAGCATATCAATTGATCCTTCCTTTTATCCATCAATTGATGTTCTTCTTCGATTGATCTTTATATCCATCGATTGACCATCCCATTATCATAACGAATCACCCCATCAATTAGTTTTTGGCCAAATACCTGATATTTCTCATTTTAAGATTTTTTATTATGCTGATATGTCCCAATTTCACCATCACAAAGAACTAAAATGGGAGCACAAAGAAGATTATGAATATATGTCATTTTTTATTCACCATCTATCATAAGATATCTTGAACCATTAACTGGTGATGTCTTTACTGCCCGATATGCTGACTGTCATTCTGATGAGTCTTTGTTCCCTTCATTAGGGGGAGATAATATTTTGCATAAATTAAATTATGAACTATCATGGAAAACATCAGGATTTAATTCTATTGATCCATGTACTAATCAATGTGAAATTGAAGTTCAAAGAATTATTCATATGCAATTGTTAATAAAATGTCAGATACGTTTAATGATTCTAAACGTATTGTGAAATCATATATACCCTCTGCAAATGCTCCAGCGAGGGTTGAAATCCCTAAATAAAAATTAATTCCTGAATAATTGATTGGTAATTCAAAACCACGCCAGAAGCGTGGTAGACCTGTTGCTGCAAAATATATTGTACCACGAAAACAGAAATTAATATGACATGCCCCAGAAGTGGCAAGTATTCCTTAAAATATCCCAGAAGTGGTATTACCTCCTAAGAGGTTCAGGCCTGAAAGGCATATGACTATGCCTATTTGTAATAAGTAGATGACAACTCAACTCAGATAAGAAAGAGAATTAATAATAAATATGATAGAAAGAATCAAGACGAAGAATGTCAACTAGACACGAAGAATCAGAATATCAAAAGAATTCTGACAAGGCTGCTACTCAACACTAGAAGAAGTTCATTTATATGATCAAGTGACATTGTAAAATAAAAGAGTAGTATCTCAAGGAGTTCAGAAGATACAGAAGGTTTTAAGTGCCTACTACAGAAAGATTCCAGAAGAAAATAATTATAGAGGAAAAACAAAAAGAAGACAAGATATGACAAAACAAGATATAAAGACCACTACAGCAGAAATGAGAATCAACATTGTAGTTAGTTATCCATGAAGCAGACCATGCACAGGGTGTCAACAATGTTAGTGAAGATTCGTCATCAAAAAGTTTAAGTGGTTAGAAAAGTTATTGTTGAAGAACAGAAAAATTTGATCTACATCAACAATGGTCTTACAGTCAAGACTTTAATTATTTTTATGACAGAAGACAGAACAAAGACTGAAAGATTTTGGAGCTAACAAAAAGGTTATACAGGTCAAGATAGTATTTTAATTCTACTATCAAAAGTTAATTAATTATTTAATTTATTTAATTAAATTAATTCAAGTTGAATTTAATTTAATTTATAAATTATTTAATTAAATTAAGTAAAATTAATTTATTATAAAATATATGACTTGGTATAACTTTTAATAAGTCTTTTTAGACTATATTAAAAGTCATACCGAACTCTGTTAAAGAAAGTCATACCGAACTTATTTTGAAAAGTCATACCGAATTCTATGAAGAAAAAAGTCATACCAAAGATTTTCTGAGAAAGTCATACCAAATTCAGTGAAGAAGAAAGTCAAACCGAATTCTGTGAAGAACAAAGTCTTACCGAAGATTTTCTGAGAAAGTCATACTTCATACTGAAGCTACTTTAAAAAAGGTCATACCGAATGAAATTCAAAAGTCATACCGACTTTTGAAAAGTCATACCGAGCATTTCAAAAGTCATACAAGTGTTAATAAAAAGCCATACAGGCTTAAAAAAGTCTGAAAAATATCATGATCTAGAAATTCATATCAGCTTTCTGCCTCTATAAATATGAGGTCACAACTTCATAATTTCTCGTTGAAAAACCATTCAAATTCAGTAATTTATCTGATTGTCATATTCACAGACTTTCTGTGCTGATTTGAATTTAATTTCTTAAGTAGAACAGTTCATGTAAAATTTATTCTAGGAATTAATAAATATTCTATGGAATATTGTAACACCCTTTCAAGTTTAATATACGTATTTAACTTGAATCTTATTTACTTACTTGCTAATTTTCTAGATCTTAAATATTTATTTATGAAAATAGAAAACTAGTAAGTCAGCCTCCTAAACAGTACAAAGACTCAAACCCTCAGAAAAAGCAATAATTTAATTTCGCAAATTCTGAAAAGAATTTTAAATTATTGTGAGTATCGCATTCAACCTCCCTTCTACGATACTTCCAGGACCCAACAAGGTCCCTAAAGTGGCTGTAACAAATACCCCTAAAGTGGTATTGCCTCATGAAGAGGATATTGCCCCAGAAGTGGCACATGCTTCTATAGAAGCAAAAGGACCTGAAAATTATGAAATCTCGATAAGTTATGTACATAACGGAAAATTGTTGGATCGTGGGAGTACTGAAATTGATGATGTATATGCTTTTTCCGTGGCATGTGATATTATGATGAACTCCGATCCTGAACCACAAAGTGTGAAAGAATGTCAACAAAGAGATGATTAGCCA
This sequence comes from Oenanthe sinensis, assembly GCA_028671895.1. Taxonomy (NCBI): domain Eukaryota; kingdom Viridiplantae; phylum Streptophyta; class Magnoliopsida; order Apiales; family Apiaceae; genus Oenanthe; species Oenanthe sinensis. The sequence goes on along the minus strand of CM053813.1, from coordinate 25,653,175 downwards.
AAATGGAAAGTTACAATCGAGGAAGAATTACACTCCTTGTGCAAGAGAAATATTTTTGGACCTGCAGTCCAAATACCAGCTGGTGTAGTCTCTGTTGGGAATAAATGGGTATTTGTATGAAAACGAAATGAGGAAAATGAAATTGTGAGATATAAAGCCCGGCTAGTAGCCCAGGGATTCTCTCAAAGGCCTGGACTTTATTACTGGAAACATATTCTCATGTTATGGATGGAGTTACCTTTCGTTTTCTGATGAGTATGACTTGTATGGAGAAATTGGAAACATGTCTTACGGACGTTTTGACAGCCTACCTATATGGATCACTTGATAGTGATATTTATATGAAAATCCCTAAAGCATTAAAGTTAGATTATGACAATCATTAAATGGTTTAAAACAATCTGGTCGTATGTTGTACAATAGGCTTAGTGAATATTTATTAAATGATGGGTATATTAATAATCAAGTGTGTCTATGTGTGTTTATTAAAAGGTCAGTAATTGGTTTTGTTATTATTGTTGTATATGTGGATGATTTGAGCCTTGTTGGTACTTTTGAAGATATTACTAATGCTGCTAACTATTTGAAAAATGAGTTTGAAATGAAGGATCTTAAAAGACAAAATTTTGTTTAGGTATACATGTGGAGCATTTATCTTCAGGCATACATGTTCATCAGTCAACTTACTCAGAAAAGGTTCTTGATCGGTTCTATATGGGCAAATCACATCCACTAACGACGCCAATAGTTGTTCAGTCACTTGAACCTGATAAAGATCCCTTCCGACCTAGAAAGCCAGATGAAGATACTCTTGGACCTGAAGTTCCATATCTTAGTGTAGTTAGCGCTATTATGTCTCTTGCAAACAATACACGGCCTGATATTGCATTTGTTGTAAATCTATTGGCAAGATTCAGTTATGATTCTACCAAAAGGCATTGAGATGGAGACAAACATATATTGAGATATCTTCGTGGGACAGCTGATTTTGGATTACTCTTTTCAAAAGATTCGAATTCACAATTAATCGGATATGCAGATGCTGGATACATGTCAAATCCTCATCTTGGACGATCACAAACAGGTTATGTATTCACATATTGTGGCACCGCTATTTCTTGGAAGTCTATGAAACAAACTACAGCGGCAACTTCATCAAATCATGCAGAACTGCTAGCGATCCATGAGGCAAGCATATAATGTATCTGGCTATTATCGGTTATTTAACATATTCGGGAATCATGTGGTTTATCAAGCATATCAGACAGTCCTACAGTTATGTTTGAAGATAATTCAACCTGCATTAAACAGTTGAATAAAAGATATATCAAAGTGGACCGAACAAAACATATTTTGCCAAAATTCTTCTATACTCACGAGTTCCAACAAAATGGTGACATTGATATACAACAAATTCGCTCCCATGAAAATCTGGCAGATTTGTTTACAAAGTCACTAGCTACATCAACTTTTGAAAATCCACAAAATAATATCAGGATGTGAAGATTGAAAAACTTGTTACAAGATGTCAAAGTATGAGATATTTTATTCAGAAGGAGACTAGATTTTTTTTTCTTTGTCAAGTTTTTATCCCACTGAATTTTTATTTGTAAGGTTTTAACGAGACACTCAAACCGTACATTTGACAATCAAGGGGTAATATTACAACAATGATGGTCAAAATAATATAAACAAATGTAACCATCTATACAAGGCTGCAAATATGCCTATAAATAGACTTGCTCGGGCATGAAGAAAGGATGTACCTGAATATGCAGCCTTAATACAAATAGTTATATGCAAAGTACTTCCCTTGTTCCTCTCTTCTAATAATAGTTTTAAGAAATAATTTTTATATACTTTATAACACGAGCAAAATTTTCATAGTTACCGTAGCCAATTACTTATTAGTATATATAAAAAAAAAGTTGTACAGGTTGATGAAGACGGATAACAACTGACAATAACTTGATGTGAGAATAAAGATTCGGTTGAATATGTCGCAATCTTATAGCACAATAATATACTAGTATTACTTTTTTTTTTCTTTTGCTTTTCTGTGTATCTTCTCTTAAATATTCTTTTATATTTTAGCCGCACACTGTTTAAAAATAAATTGAGTAGCTTTCACTCCTCACTCCATTTCAATTTTATGTGCATTAGTCTCTTTCTCACATTTATTTTTCTTCATTGGCTGGTATTATATTGGATTTTCAATATGATGTATAACAATATAAAATGAAAGTTTTAAAATGAAATCTTTTATTTTGAACACATAAAATAATCTTTTCACAATAATTCAGAATATGTATTTTTTAAAATTATTATGAGATAAAAAATTATGTAGTTAAATTGATTCATTTTTTACTGTAATTTAAAATAATATATAATTGAAAATAATTTTTTAAAATTATTTTCTGTAAAAATTGAAAAATAATATTTTCTAAAAATATTGGAAATATAGTTTTTCTAACCGTATCATTTAGATCAAACTTTTGAATCTTACAAAACACCTTTTAAATTTTATCAAACATTTTTCTAACTATTTTTCAAAAAATTGCTTTTGTTGTCTATACTAAACGGACCCTAAACATTTGAAATCATTAACACAAAATTTTTAAATTTTAAAAGAATAATTTTTTAACAAAAATGGTAACTTAACCTAATCATTTTTCACTAAACTCAAACAAAACTTCCAAACTCATTGGACTTTTACACCATCATAGCATTTTCACCTTCTCTTTTTTATATTTTGCCTTTTATTTTACTCAACCCCTTCTTTCTCCTTTGCATTTTCTAATCCAAGAAAACTACTTTCCTTTACAACTAATTATTAGTTTCCAAGATTTATATCATAACATATATACATACACCATGTGTATATATATCACTTGCAAGAGTGCAATAATAATCAATTGATCTATTCAAGTGAATCTTAGTGTAGAGATTCTAACTGGGTAAAGGTTCTTTTTTTCTTCTTGTGGGTGTTTTGTATATTGTAAGATATACATACAATAATGGGGAATGTGAATGGTAGAGAAGATAGTGGGGCCCTTGATAGCCCATCTGCAGGTGGTGATATGGCGGAGGAGGACGGTGGTGTTCCTGTTGATGGTGAATTTATGGGCCCTTCTCCTCCATCTAGCCCTAGGGCTGCTCAATCCCCATTGATGTTCACTCCACAGGTATATATGTGTGTGTGTTCGTTACCCTATATTGTATGCATGATTTTCTAAATACCCTTTTGATTTTTTTTTGTTGCTTGAACTTTTTTAGTGTAAAGTTTTCATCTTTGTATGTTTCTACTTAATTATGTCAAATTGTCAAGTGCTTGAACTACTGTTTTTTTATTTAAACAATTTTTATGATATGGGTAGTTGTGGTTTTTAATTATCAATTGTGAATTTTGTTTTTTGGACTTCTGTGGTGCTAAGAGATGGTAGTATAATATATGCTATACCTTTTGCTTTATTTTAATGTATGAAGAAGTGCTTTGTACTTTTGATTTTATAGTTGATTAGATTGAGTAAATGAATTTGAGATTGGAAAAGGCTGTTTTAGATGGGTGTAACATACAACTTTTAGTTCGAAGAAGTTTGATTAGAAAAGTGTAAATTGGCTCAGATGACCATGATCTGTGTTTTTTGATTCCGAGTGAAAAAGTTTGATCATGTTGAAATATGCTGCTTCTATTAATTTATGTTTAGAAAAAGTTGCTGCTTTTATTTTATGTAAGATATACATTTGGACGATCACTAAGGTCTTGCTTTTGTTATGCTCTTTTTAGGCCCCTGTAATTCCTTTACAAAGACCAGATGAGATGCACATTCCAACCCCTTCATGGATGCAAACAACATCTGGCTTTGAAGACATGTCTAATGTACAAGGAATTCCGACGATGATTACATGGAGCTACGATGCCAAGGAAGTGTTAGTGGAGGGATCATGGGATGATTGGAAAACAAGGTAAAAACTTGTGACTTCTCTATGGAGAATTAAAGAACTTTTACCTATCTGTTGCAAATTGGAAGCTCTCTTTTTACTATTATTAGGCAAATTGAAAGCTCTCTTTTTACTATTATCAGGAAACCGTTGCAAAGATCAGGGAAAGACTTCACTATTATGAAAGTTCTCCCGTCAGGTGTTTACCAGTATAGGTTTATTGTTGATGGACAATGGAAGTATGCACCTGACTTTCCATGGACCCAGGATGATGCAGGCAATTCCTACAACATATTGGATTTGCAAGTAATTTCCAAAAATTCTTTCCACCTATTAGTATTAAACGTTGTAACTGTTCTAGCCCCCAATTTGGTACTAGGTGGACATTTGTCACCTCAATTTGGTAAACAAACAACTTCACTAGGCTGATGGCTTAAAAGCTTTAAAATGCATAACAGTTTTGTTCTGCCTAGTACTTTTATATTCATTTTTGGTCAATTTCAGAGCATAATGTTGAAATTTTATGTGGAATAACTGAATAAGTGTTTTATCATACAATAAAAAAAACCTCCTAGAATTCGTCTACGTTACAGTTCTTGCTAAGCAGGCTAGTTAGAAGAAAGTAGAGGGTCTACTGCGTATCGAATGATGGAATACTGATGTCAATACAGGTCTGAGGTACCCAGCTATATTGCTCAAGAGCTCACCAATGGAGGATATCCCAGTAAAAGAATTAAGTAATCCCCTATTTAACTTTTAAGCATTGGCGACTTTAGGCTAACAGCTAACTTTCTTTCTGATCTAATTACACCACTGAATCACAGTCTCCAAATTATAGACCTATACGGCGCTGCGCAACCCGGCGTTAGAAGACCATCATGACGCCATGTCGACAAGGTGGACACCATATATAATTATATATTTTATATAATAAATTAATAATATTATATATAATTATCATAAATAACTAATAAGTATATATAAGTCTCAAAAATAAAACTTCACAACATTACTATGTATGTAACATAGTTCTACACACAGGAATATTCTGAAACATGTGGTGTGCACTGTGTAATTACATATAAATGCAACAAGGAGAAGACTCTGTAATTACATATAATTATATAAATAGAAAGAAGAAGAAGAAAAAGAAAAAATAGAAGCAGATGGAAGTACCTGGATTGGAGACTTGTCACTTGAGTTGCCGAAAGGAGAGACCAGAGATGTGTACTCAATTAGGTTTTAGGTTTTAGTAATTAGTTTATTATAACATATATATGTTTTTGGGCTTGCTGGGTCAGTTTCATTAGAAAATATTTGGGCCATGGCGTGCAAACACACCATAAGAATGCCATGGCGACGCCATACAGGAATTGCAATGGTGAGATGGACGCCATCACATATAACAAATTTTCTCGCCTTATCGCCTTGGTGACGCCGTATAAACAATGCTTTTGTGTATGATTAGTAAGCTTCTGTGGATAAGCTATCTTACTGCCTTTTAAAAAAAATTACGTCAAATTAAATTTTGTACAATGCTTGCTCATAGGGATTTCTCACAGCTTGCTGTTGGACTTTCTACCATTAGTACCGTAACTCTCTTGACTTTTTATCAACTTTCGGCATGAGTTTCTTTTCTCAAATCATTCTATTCTTATCTTGATCTAGTTCCATTGTGACAAGGATTGTAGAAGTTCTAGTCAATAATGAACATTTGAATATTCTTATATCCTGGAGTATCGCGTGTTTAGATGTAGTACTCAATGATGCGGGGCATATAATATATGCTGATTCTATGCCATCTCGCATTTCTGGTGGCAGATGTCCAGTTTTTATATCTTGGTATGTGACTTAAAAAGACAATAATATCAGTGACCTGTACAAAACAGTTTTACACTTTTATGCTTTACATCTAGCTTTATATTACTTATCTAGTTATGCATCCATTTGTCAATTAAGTTGTTTTTCTGGTTTATTGCTAATTTTGTTTTAATTGTTGGGGATGTCTTAAATCTATCCCTTGTGCCCTGATTATTTTATGCCGTATAGCCTCTGTGCTAACTAACTGGATGAATCATGTTTATTGTAAAATAAAAGCTATCCTAAGTTCATTTCCAGATCTCTGACTTTGGCACCCACTGATGCAAAAATGAGGAATGAAAAATCTAAAAGTTTGCTTTAGAGAATAAATAAAGGAAAAAGAACAGTCTGAACTTTGGTAGAAGTTACCTGACATGTCAGTTTGTCCGACTGTTCTTGTATGTCAAATGACCCTAAGAGAAATCTTAAGGTCCCTCTAATTATCAAAATGAAGGATTAAGATTAAGCCCTAATGAAATTTGGTTAGATTTAATTCCATATCATGCATTCATTCATTCCTTCTTCCAATTCCATCATTTTCTACTAAAGGGTCGTTCCCTTTCAACTTCAAAGTGATTAGCCAACTTAATTCTTCACAAACTTGATCATAATTTTTTTTGCACATGGCAACTAGTTCCTTCTCATCCCTATCTTGTTTCCTTTTTGATTATTTTTTGCTCCACTTCCACTTCATTCCGTCCCTTCTGACTGACCACAACCTAATTTTCTTAGTAAAGGTGGTTATATGAACACTGATTGTGCCTGGTTAATGCTGCTTGAGAGGCTCTTTTGTACCATCTAAAAAGGACAGGAAATATCTATTTGGTAACGTTTGCTTACGTGGAGGATGACCAAGAAAGCTTTCTACTTTCTTTTTAATTTCTTTTTGCTAAAATAGGAATTGAACAAAAGTCTTAGCTTACTGCCAGGCCCTTGTTGGTCCCATGTTAATGATATTGCTAAGTGAAGTCGTTAGTTGTTAGTTAACTTTAATATTGGCCTCCCCTGTGTTTGCCACTTAATCAGGGTTCTCCCCTTTATGTACCTGATTTTTTATTGATGCAATTTTCTCAAATGTGTAGGAATACGTTCCTGAGGATATTGGAAGCATCGCTGGTTTTGAACCTCCACAGTCCCCAGATTCAAGCTACAACAACACACAACTTGGGGCCGAGGACTTTGCAAAGGAGCCACCATTAGTTCCTCCTCATCTACAGATGACTTTGCTTAATGTGCCATCTTACCACATGGAGATTCCACTGCCTTCAAGACCTCAGCATGTAGTGCTTAACCATCTTTACATGCAGAAAGGGAGGGCCAGCCCGTCGGTGGTTGCACTAGGTTCTACACATCGTTTTTTGTCCAAGTATGTGACGGTAGTGCTCTACAAATCCACACAAAGGTGACAATAAAGCATACATTGCATGTCCAGTAGCCTTCTTTAAGATTTCCTTATCTGGAATTGGCAAAAGTATTGTAATCTCATGTCATTGACTTTACTGAACTTTGAAAGAGCAACTATTCTGCTCAGTAATTTGATCGGCACAATACTCATGAGTTAATATTGTTTTGTGTTGGTTGAAGGTGTGGTATTATGAAGTTGGAGAAACCATTTTGGTGCTTTCTCACGGGAAAAAGAACCATTTAGGTGATCCAGTCGTTGCATAGAGTTGTTTTTTTTTATTTGGCGATGAAAGTAGGACAACAATATAGGTTATTTGTCGAACTAGAATTCGACATTTATATAATTAAAATTTCTACTGGGGTAGTTTTTTTGAGATGCCTCCTGCACACCTTTCACTTATGTAAATTCTAAAAATAAGAAAATATATCATATAAGTTCTTAATCCTATAAAAATTTAATATAAACATTTCATGTCAAATATCAAGAAAAGTATAATATATAGAAAATATTTATTTAAATATTAGTATTAGTTAATATCTCTCCATTGAACGAATATATCGGACCATCTCCAACAAAACTTTAAAAATGTACTTTTACGCTATTTATACATTTTACACTATTTTGATGTAAAAATTCTCTCCAACCAAATTTTAAAAGTTAGCCTCAAAATGGTGTCATAAAAAATTACACCAAATTTTGGTGTTGTACCAAATTTGCTGTAACTTTTAGAGTTTTTATAAATACCAATATTACCCTCATATTACTTTAACTAAAACAAATCTATTTCTTTTATATCCTAACAACAATTTTATTGTTTTTGTATTTTAGTTATAAAATAACATTTATAGTACAACAAAAATTCCTTTTAGTGTTATTTTTAATATAAATGGGTTGAAGAGAATTTTAAAAATAGTGTAACTTCTACACTATTTTGATGTAAAATCATATTAAAATAGTGTAATGGGTTGGAGATGCTCCAGGAGAGTAACAAAATACATGCTTGTATATTATATAAGAGAGAATATAAAAACATAGCTCTAATACTACTTGGCAACTTGGGTCTTTGTTCCAAGAGGTAAAGCTCCCAAGTTTATATAAATTTATACATTATAGTCACATTCTAGTACACTTGACCAAATTATTTAACTAATAAATCTCCCATATTATAATAAAAATATCGTTATTTCAAGATAGCAAACATAGACTAGACTAAAAAGACCAAGACAATAAGGCCAAATGAAATTACAGTAGATTAAACAATAACTAAACTAATAAGAGCAAAAATGAATTGTAACACATCGTGCCTGACACAATTCAACTAAAACAAGGTACAGAAAAACTGCTCTATTACATAGTCTAAAGGTTATTAAACCTTGGCACTTGCTTACATAAGACTCTACTAAATAATATATAGAGAGTAATCTTGTTTTCATCTTCATTCCTTCTTATGTCTCTTCTACCCATTCCTTTCTTCTATACATGGGTTATGATCTGTAGGCTACTAGAAAACTGGGCATCCGGGAACACTGATGCCAGGAGCGGTTGGACAAGTTGCTAACGGACAATGGTCAAGCTCCGTTCCCCACCACTTCAAATTTACGCCTTCATTTTGTAGAGCAAAAAACAATAGAACACCCATGAATGCTGTTCCAGCATCCAATGCTGCTGACAGAACATAGTTATATCTTTGCCACCATCCTTTCCGATACTTGAACACAAAGTAGTTGAAGAACAATCCTGTGACAAGCCAGCTAGCAATGTTTGTAGGCGTTGCTGGTGGCATTCCAGCAAAGCCATAAGATATAACTGGTATATTAATAAGTGGAATCCATTTCTTTTCTGGATAGATTTTGCTCAAAACCCAAACTGGTACTGGCAAAAAAGCTCCAACTAGGAATAACCATACCAAGTTCCTGTACAATCCTCCCGATCCAAACAACCTCTCCGGTCCAATCAGGCCCCAAATAACGGAGGCATCAAAGGTGACTCTGAATTTGGGACAGGTCCAGGGGCTATCTGGATGTTGCGATTCTATATCACAGAGATCCTTAATGTTCTCCAACATCCACCATGAGACTGCAAGATTGACCGTGCCAGCAACTAGAGTGCCCACTAGCTGGAAAAAGGAAAAGATTTAAGAAAAAATACAGTAGTAAACAAATGACCAATACTCTGACCCAAGATTAGATAGAAGTGAATGCTTTGGTGCACATTTACTAGCGTCACAAACCTGAGCTGTGTACATGCATCGTGGTGGAATTTTCATGTAGTGTCCCAGTTTAAGGTCAGATAAGAAAGAAAGAGCATGAACAGTGCTGATTCGTCCATATATTTTGAAAAGCAAGTTAGCAATGGGCTTTCCAGGTAGAAGATACCCAATTATGAATTGCGCAATTATGTCGTATCCAGGTTGCTGCAAAATTGTCACAAGTTCTAACTATAAACTAGCCAGTTGATTGAAGATATAATAGGCATTTGAACTAAAACATTTGCAATCATCTACATGTCAAGGATGATGGAGGAAATTCCAATTATGAAAATTTCATCTCTATTACCTGGTTGGTAGTTGCTTGAATAACTCCTATTGGAAGGGTGACGATAAATGCTAAGAAAAACGCCAAAAGCAACCCCCACCATGGCAGCTGTACATCTTTTTTCCACACAAACACCATTAAGAGTGACAAAGCCATGCTCCCCCCTAATAAGATAAGGTACCACCACTGAGGCACCCCTTTGTAACTTCTCATCAACTTTGTATGGATATCTACTTTGGCATTCTTCACCGCAGACCTGCTCTGATTCCATATATCCCTGAACGACAGACACCGTGATTATATTCACCCAGTTAAATATGATTCAAAACATTGCTAGCATTAAAGTCTAATCATCTTTAAGCCTCAAATACCGTTCCTGGACATTTTAAAAATATAGTAGGTTAATGCTATGAAATATCTCAAAATAGAGAAGTCTGTCTGACATTCGAATGAAAACTAAGCACATACCTGCCATTAAATAGCGCGACATGAGTGAGGGTTGCAGTAAATCTCAAGAATCCTGATCCAATTGATAGGGCAAACAGAGGGCTAAGATACAGCTTGCTATATTTCTCATAAGCAGCAATGTTGAGATCAAATTGAGAGGTCAGAATCTTGGTAGTATCATATTTGTGCCCGGAAGCAGTAAAAAGCTTGTTAGAAAATATGGGAAATTTCTGCGCATCGAAAGTGTTAAACTTCCAATAACATAGAGGGACAATTATGTATATAAACATGATAAAACCAGCTCCAACGTTGAGAATGGAAGTCCATGGTGTAACTAGGGGGCTGCCATGATAAGCTGATATTCCAGCCCAATCAATCGTGAAGGCACCCACCCCAAGTCCATTGTAACCTGAACCAATTTGCTGAGCCGTGATACTGCGAGGCCATACCCAACAGACCCATGAGAAGAATGTCAGGATTGGAAATAGATAACCCGGAAGTGCATAATAAATGAAGCTTCCAACCAGGAAAATAAGGAAAAATCGCATCCGAGTCAGACCCTTTGTGCTTGTTTCTTTCTCATGAAGTGCTCTGTATACAACAAAAACAAACGATTGATTATGAGTAATCATAAGTACGGATTGACTTGAATTTGCTTCTTTCTTTTGTTTAACATTTTCAAATTCAGCTAATATTAAATCAACTTTTAATTCTCAGGATAATGTAAGGTAAATTAAAAAAAATGGGACACATGAATATTCATTTGATATAATGCAGATACTGGTAAACAAATATTAAAATATGGCTATAAGACTATGTGCAACAAAATGCACAATGACCTCTTGCTCTATACGAGTTTTGTGGGAATATGATTCTGTGAAAATCCCCAACGTAAGTTGTTCGATCTTTTCCAATCTGTATCATCTATTATAATTATTAACTTTAATTGTCATATTTTGTTCTTGAAAGATACACTGCACCCACAGAGAACACCAGCCTGTGGTGTTGCTTTCATCCAACTGGATGATTATGCATTTAGGACTAGTGTTTTGGATGTCTTGCCTCTTTAACTATAAAGGGGAATATATACACTTAGCACTTTGTAATAACTGTGCCATTAAGCCTGAATATGATCTTAAATGGAAAACATGAAGAATATGTGCTTGTTTTGAGACTTATCAGAAGACAACACACACTTTTCAGAATATTAGCAATTGATTGAGAACAAATTTGTGTGGATATAACATCAGGAAGAAACTCATAATCAAAACAGTGATATAAGGTAATTCAATAGTATGCTACCATGGCTATTAATTCAATAAATTTACATTGTTTTGATACATGCATAATGCATTTGAATATCTTGCAATATATGCCAATCAAAGTGAAATCTGAAAGCACGTTTTGCATCAATATGTCCCACGAAAAGATTATTTGCTTTTAGCCAAAGAAAATTCGAAAGTATAACATCCATTCAATTAAAAGTAACAATTAGCTTCTATGAAATCATGTCACTCTACACTTCTGCCTTGACTATGTATGTATTTGACAACTCATTTTCTAAACATCAAGGTAATTGTAAACAAAAAGTTTGAAACTTTAGCACAAATTATTACCTAAGCAAATCACAGAAAGATCAATAAAATAAGGCAATCGTAAACTCAAAAGTTTGAAACGTAGCACAAATCCTTATAGAAAATCACAGCAAACCCAATAAAATATAAGGCAACCGTAAACACATGTACTAAAATTTTAGCACAATTATAAAAGAATCACAGAAAAACACGAGGCAACTGAAAACATATAATTGAACAAATTACGAAAGAAAATCACAGAGGACTCGATAAAATAAGGCAACGGTGAACATAAAAATTATTACATTAGCACAAGAAAAGTAAAAAAAACTCCAAGTAAAACTCAAGGGAGTGAGACAGACCTGAACAGAGAAACCTGAGCCACAATTGAAGGCCACCACATCTCAACTGGATCAACTAAGTACCTTCTCAACATCCCAGCCCATCCATAGCCAACAATCTACAAATGAATTGCAATTATTCAATTTCATGAAGATCAGATTAAATCTAAAACTCAAGAAAAATGAAATAAAGATGACACTGTACAAATAATAAAATAAAGGGAATTTCAAAAACTCATTTTAAAATTCGAAAAAAAGAGCTAAATCCTGTAGGTTCTAATATAATATTTAATCCACATACAATCCTGTGGGTTCTAATATAAGAGTATTTAATATACATACTTACAAGGAGATATACCACTCCAGACTCCAAAGTTTCAGATCACCCATACAAATGACCTGTTTTTAAATTGCATCTTGAATGAATAGAGAGAGAGAGAGAGAGGGAGGGAGGGAGGGAGGGAGGGAGAGAGAGAAAGAGAGAGAGAGGGAGAGAGGGGGAGAGGGAGAGGGAGAGGGGGAGAGAGAGAGAGAGAGAGGGAGTACCTGAGTGGTAAGGACAAGGAGAAGGGCACAAAGGAAACTCAAGGATTGTTTATAATAAGCCTTCATAACAGTAATAGCACCAATAGAATAAGCATCACCACCACCCATAGAGAAGCCACAGTTAGCAAACACAGTAATAATCACATGCTCCTTCATATTAAAAGGCCCTGGATTCAAACTAAAACTCCACCCCATCAAACTATAACTCCTTTTTGGTAGAGTAGTAGCCATCATTTTCCCAACAGGCAACACAGCAATCTGCATCAGTATAGCTGATATAGCCAAAGGTTGTGTTCTGTATATAAAAAAAGTGTTCAAAAATATCAGAATTATGCATGATGTTAGTCCCAAGAACCATGCTCTGAATGTCATCACAGGAATTGATGTGTCATCTGTTTCTGGCACCACCAAGGCCACCTCCTCCACCGTGCATCTCTCCTCCGGCGCCGCCGTGTCTTGCTGCTGCTGTTGCTGCTGCTTCATCTCTCTCTCCCCTCTCTCTCTCTCTGTGTGTTTGTATTATGTAAGAGAGTGATAATGAAATGATTTGTATTATTGTTGGTATATATAGATAAAGATATATGAACATTTACGTAGGTGTGTATTAATACAGCGCACAGAATGACAGAGCGTGGAGTGTATGTATAGTTGTATGTATTGGTAGACTAGGTGCAAGTGTATCACAACATAGTCACGAGTGTTTTGGGGTGTTCTGTCTGGAAGCTTGAGTTGTGCCTTTTTGTTTCACTGTCGTGGACTACAAGTCCACGCTTATTCACTTGCCACCTCAGCTTTTACCCCCACACTTTTTTTTACCATTATGACAAAGGTGGGTAAAGCCACGTGGCATATTAATTTTGGGCCCACGTAATTATAAGCAATATACTTTTTTTTGATGTTGATTAAACTTAATGTTAAATATTTGCAACAAAGAATATTTTGAAAAGATTTTTTTCTTCGTCAAATTTTTGATATTGATACTCGTTTAAAAAGATATCTCTTTTTATGCAGGTAGATTATCCTCGAGCAAAAAATATTTTAAAAATAATAAATTTATATTTAAATATTTTGAATATAAGAGAATAAAGATCCTAATGTTAATCTTAGCATATATTTACTAAAATCACGATAAATACATATAAATCAATACACCTAGTCATTTATTGTTAAACATTTATTTATCATTTATTTTATATTATTATTAAGTTAGTATATAATTAGATTGTTAATATAATACACTCAAATCAATCATTACCTTAGGAACGAGTTTTATTTGTAATGACTCGGATTTTTTTTTTTAAATATAGAGTTATATTCTTTGTACATGTTCTTTTTCATTTTCTGGGTTTTTTTATGCTAATCATTTTTTGGGTTTCTTTTTTTTTTTGACAAAAATATTATGCATTTCAATGAAAAGACTAGATACAGCTGGGACAAACCCACAAACTGGCAATACAACCTGATTGATAAACAAATAAACACGCTAAACAAATAATCGCTTTATTTTCAGATCTCTTAATATACAAAATATAGAATTATTTTTTAAACTGAATAAGATTACAATGGCTTCCCGAGAAATTCAACCTACATCATCCCTCAAATCAGCAGCATCAAAATTAATTTCAATTGTAATTCAATGTTCAGAACTTTCAGTTGCACTAACTTGAAATTGTAGGAACTGATGCCCTCATAATATGAATAATCTTCCGTTGTGAAATTTTGCGATTTTCACCATCGACTCAGTCTCGATGCGGGCTTTTCAGATCCCTAAGACACCAATTGAATCATTCTCAAAAAGACAAAACAACAAATCAAAACATATCAAAACATATCAATCACTCTAAGAAGAGGACAAATAAATATCCAAAAAAAGAAGGATGATTATTGAAGAAAAATAAAAATTATAATGATTAGATGAGAGAAAGGAAGACGAAGGGGTTAGAGTTCCACTCTCATGAAACAGGAAGGCTTCATTTTTCGGGTTTCTAAAAGTACAGGAATACATTTGTTTGTTGGTCAGGTGACTCAGGCTTATTTGACTTTAATTTTCATATATAAATATAATTTTTTAAGAATTTAATGTTCGTGAAATTATTTTACTTAATTTCCTGAAATTAAAAAAAGTTCATATATAAATATATAAGGGTATTATTATAATTACAGAGAATTATATACAATTATAAAAATACTCACACTAAAAAATATTAGATAATTTTCCTGAGATAATCTCAGAAATATTATTCTCATTTTTTAAACATTATTTGTTAACTTTTGAATTTATTTATTTATAAGTTATAAAATTGTTTTATTTAAAAATTAAAATATGTAATCTATGCAAAAATAGTTATCACAATCTATTGAAAAAATTAAAATTATTTTTCTAGGAAAATAGTATTGATAAACTTGATAATTTTCAATCTTCAAATTTAACTTTTCTAAAGTTAAATTTCATTTTTTAATTTTTAAACTTGAGAGTAAGTTCATAAGATCTGTAAAAAAAATATATTTACCTTTTACATTTTTCTGCTTTCCACCAAATAATAAACACTTCACTTAATCCTTTTTTCTTAAGAATAATACAAAAAATTGAATAAATAACATTACATATTACACAGTTAAGGAATATATTTTTACTAAAATTTATCACTTTATAATATCACTTTTAAAGATCATACATGAATCTTTTAACACATAATCACACAACATTTCTTATTATTTAATTAATTAAAGATTTTTTGGGCGTATGTAATTCTCTTAAGTCATACAGTACAAAAGATTATAAGAAATACCGTAGTATATACACATTTTTAAGAATCTAAATAGCCAATGAATCGTTCCTTGAAAAAAAAGTGGCCAATGAAAGGGGGAAAGTATGCAATCAAATTTCGCAGTGGATTAGTGAGTCTATTACAATATCAAAGAGGAAAATCTAATAAATTTTTAATTGATCATGAACTTTATACGCATAGAAAGTAATCAAATATTAATGACGGTGCTTGCTTTTTGAGAGTACGGATGGCATGAGGCATGAAGAGTTCACCACAATTTTGTGTCAGTCTTGCTTAAACAGTTAAACTAATCCAACAAAAACTAATCCAACAAGGCAATTGAACTGGACAAATTTAGGTAGGATATTAATTAAAATATATAAATCAAAATCTATAAATATTGGAAACAACTTTACCAATCAACACTTCAAATATAAAGTGTTCACATAATTAATATAATAATGTGTGTTAGTCTTTTAAAGGACATTGTATCTGTAACACCTCAATCTCACATCTCACATCGAGTAGACTGAGATAATTTATTCAGTATATAAGTAAAAGTACTACTACTAAGTACACCAACAAATCATTGATTTTTTTTTGGGCCTGTGGTGGGCTTGTTGATTACCCAAGTTATTGCATTTGAGCCAGTTTACTTTGGCTTATTTCAGATTCGGAAGTCGGGACTTGACCCGATTTTCGAAAAAAACTCGGGATTTGACTCGGGTTGTCACATATGGTATCAGAGCCAACTCTTGAAAGCTTGATTCGTCAAGTTGCCGGAGGTGGGGACACGAAGGCTGGTGGTATTATCCCACAATGGACAGAGGTCCGGAGGTGGGGACACGAAGCCAGCCGGTATTATCTCACAATGGCTAGAGATGTACGATTTGGGCCTATGGGCTATCTGTTCGGCCTGACGAGGAGGTCAGAAATTTAAATGGGGGAGTTTGTAACACTCCAATCCCACATCCAATAGATTGAGATAATTTGTTCAGTATATAAGTAAAAGTACGACTACTAAGTGCACCAACAAATCATTGATCTTTTGGGGCCCTGTGGTGGGTTTGTGGATTATCCAAGTTGTAACGCCCGGGAAAAATTACGTGTATTTTATAATATTTAAATATGTTTTTAATATAATATTGTGTGTGCCAGATTTTTTTTTATTTTTTATATATGCATTTATTTGTGTTAGGAATTTTAATAAATAGAAAAATTATCTGTTATGTGATCTATGACTTCTGTGTACCTTATTATATTATATAGTGTTTATTAAAAATGGTAGTGTATTTTAAGAATTGAAATTTCGATTACAAAAAATTATCAGACCAGGACCCTGTTGGAATTCCGGAACCCCTGTTTTTTATACAATTATTTTTATAAATTTATATATTCATCCAAATTTATATATTTTAGTATTTTTGGAGCATTTATAATATTTAGGAAATTTTGATATATTTACTTTATTTATTTAAAAATAAAATTTTTACAATTATATCCCATAATTATTATTTTTAAGGCTTTTAAAATAAATTATGGGGGATTTTTACCCTAGATCAATTTTGGGACTTTAATTTTTACAAAAATATAAATAGCTTGATTAATTATTACAAATCATAACATTTTACTAAAAGTAGTAAAAATTTTGGAAATTGGGGAAGAAGGTGTTCTTGAAGATCAAAGCTACTTTTGAAGGTGATTCTGAACTTAGTTTTCTTAATATGAGTAATCAAATTGAATCCCATGGGTTGAAGTACATGACTATATGCTCCGTCTTCGTTAGAAATTGCTTGATATTTTATTTGTGATTTTCGGATTAAATTTTTATTTCGAGTTTATTAATTCGTTGATTGTTTGTATAAACTGATTACATGGCTGCGTAGATCGTCGAACAAACATGTTGGTGATAATTTTTGTTTATTTGTTTGAGGCCGATTTGGGCTTGGTCGGAAAATTGAACCCCGACCTTGGACTTCAATTTTTCCGATTGTATGTTAGTTGTTTGGATATAAGGCTTACATGAATGAGTTCTTGGAGTCCTAAGCTTCGATTTGATATAAAATTTGTGAAGGTTTGAGTCCGATTTGATGTTGCCGGATTTTTAAAGTTGTCGGATTTTAAACTTTGGGCCGGAATCGAATTTGTAATTAGTTTTTGATGTTGTTCTTGATTGATATGTATTGTTGGGTTGATTTTGGACAGGTTAGACACAAAAATCATTGAAAATAGTGTCGTTTTGAGCTTGTTAGTACTTGCCTGATGGTTGCTGGATTCCGGTCAAGTCGCCGGAGGTGGTGACCGGATTCTGGGCACCATCGTTGTGTTCTTGCAAGCATTCAAGCTCAAGAACACGTTTGATCTTCTTAGCCCTAGTTGTACCTGATGAATAGTGTTTTTGGGATTAAAATTTGTTTTTATTTTCAAAAAAATTAGTTTAATTTCGAAAATCATTTAAAAATTATTTTAAATTCGAAAATTGTTTTGAAAACTAAAATAAATTATTTTTAATTCAAAATTAATTTTATTTAATTATTTTAATTTATTTAGATAATTATTTAATTATTTAAATTGATTGGTTAATTTTTTTAATCAATTAATTTAATTAATTAAATATTATTTAAATATAGTTAAAAATAATTTGATTTAATTATTTTGAGGAATAAAAATGATTTATTTATTTTTATTTATTTATTATCTATTTAGTTAATAATTCTTTTACCCGGTTTAAATGAAACAAATTTATTTGAGACCCTAAAAATAATCCGGAAGTGACAAAAATAGTTTGAGATTCCCAAATTTATTTATAAACCTGGATTAAATATTTTATAAAATATTTTAAGGATCTAGTAATTATCCAAAGAGGATAATAATGATCCACTTTGACTCAAATAATATTTTGGAGTCTACTATTTATTATTTGTCTGATATGTTATTAGTGGGTCGTATCTGTTATGTGATTTATGTGCCTACTTGCCTATGTTACTTGTTTATTAATTGTTATTCGATATGGATAGAACGCATGGGTAGACACTAGAATCTAAATTAGAATATTTTTATTGTAGTTATCAGTGAGCTAGTAGATAGACGAGGAGTGTGTAGTCGTCCCATTCACACTAGGACAGCTTTTACACCAGGCAAGTATTTTCTACTTGATCATGTTAAACACTTTACATGCAAGTATTTCTTCTTTGATCCTCTTAAACACTTTTGTTTTACTGTTTCGATTATTCATATCATGATAAATAGTTATTGTTCAGAACTATTTATGATTCATGTTTTATTCTGTGCATCAGAGTTACTTGTTATTCGTACTCTGTTTTATTGCGCAACAGAGTTACTTGTTATTACAAGTATTTCCTCTTTGATCATCCTAAACACTTTTGTTTTACTGTTTCAGTTATTCATATCATGATAAATAGTATTGTTCGGAGCTATTTATGATTCCTGTTTTATTCTGTGCATCAGAGCTACTTATTATTCGTACTTTGAATATTGGAAGATGATTATAATAAACACATCATATCCAGTGTTATCGTAGTAAATAACGAGGATATGGTCTGTATTTGAAATTAAGCATACCTTATTTTATTTGAGGTTGCTCTATTGGATTGGAATTTATGTAGCGTAAGTGGCCATGGAGTAGGTCCAACGGAGTTAAGGAGGATATGGTAACCAATCCATCTTCCTATAGACTAACATTACTTGCCTTGATACCTATATTTTGAAATCCTTGTTATATCTATGGGTATAGAAATGTACCGATGAGCTATAAAGGGGTCCTATTGCTTTTGAAATCTGATCAGTAGGCAATAGTGTTTATTTGTGTTATCCAATCCATATTGCCTGTGTGGCTATTATATATTGATTTTGAGCAGTTGATTCATTTTGATGACATACTGCATTGTTTCAGTTTGAGATAAACTGTGATTTATTTACTGTTCAGTTTTTATAATAAACTGTTTTATATTCCGTTCTCTCTACAGATCTCATATCTTGATTTAATTTCGATTGTTCATATATTTGCTGAGCATTTCTTTGGCTCACTCTTGTTTTTTATTAAATTCTGCCAGATATCCAGTATGAGTCACAACGGTAGCTCTAGCGGGCATAGAGAGCCTCAGGTGTTAGGGTGGCTCGCTTCTCGAGCTTCCCAGGTATTTAGTTGTTTACAGTTTTACTGTAGATAGAATGTGTAATAAAATGAATTTAGACTTAAAACTTATCTAAACTTATGGATTTGAGTTTTGGATTTAGTTTCTGGTTTGTAATAAAGTGATTTGGTTTACTTTTAGTATCGGTTGCTTGATTTCATACTATAACCTGTTTGCGATCCTTAGTTGTTAGCGGGGTCAATGCGCACCTGATTTATATTATTTTATTGTTGGTTGGTTGGTGACCCCCAAATCTAGACCTCGGGTATGGAAGGCATCACACAAGTTGTTGCATTTGAGTTAGTTTACTTTGGCTTATTTCAGATTCGGAAGTCGGGACTTGACCCGATTTTCGAAAAAGACTCGGATTGTCACAATATCAAACATTTAACTAAAAATATAATAATATTTTAATTTAAGATATTAAATATGTTTCTATTTTTGAAACTGCATAAACAATAATATCACAATTAAATAATCAACTATCCATTAAAACATAATCAACCACTCAATAGTCAAGAAAAATTAAATTATAAAATATCAAATATATGATTTATAAACATATTGTCTTTTAAAAAAATATAAAAACAAATTAAAAGTACATGGAAAATAAGGCCTCCAAATTTCAATCATCAAAGTTAGTCACACGAGGCCCACTAATTTGACTTTCCAACTAACTCAGGTCCCACTGATTTAGGTGCAGGAGCCTAGGAGGTCCGTAAACCGATGCAAGTGCCATAGTGATAACTAATCTGTAACTTGATTGTTGTTGAGGAGCTACATTAGCTTCTGAGTTCTGACCTTTTCTTACCGTTTATGCAATTTTGTCGGTATAAATGTATAATACCAAAGCAGTTTTAATATTACAGTGTGGCTATGTTTTATATGTATTTCTATATAAAAATAATATAAATTTATAATTTATTGGTTGATTGATCAAAATTTGTACAATTTTGATTTTGTTTTGCTCGATGGATTCGATCTCCCTAATCATCATACACCTTTTGTTTTTAATCTTTGGGATATTCTCGATAGTACCCCCGTAGAATTGACTTTTGCCAATGGTACCACTACATTTTTTGCTTCTACTAGTGGCATCCTCGTACTTTTGTTTTTTACACATGGTACCCTCGTACGTTTAATTTTTTACACATGGTACTCCTCTGTTAAGTAAAAATAATAGAATTGAATTCAGATTGTTAAACAAATTGTATATTTGAAATCTTTGCGAAAAGTTACATAAAATACACTATTAAATCATGTAAAACAAAGTCAAAATGAGTGAGATATAGATGGTCAAAGTTTTGTTATGAATTTGAATTTGACCATCCATATATCACTCATTTTAATTCCGTTTTACATGATTCAACAGTGTATTTCATGTATTTTTTCACAAAAATTTCAAATATACAATTTGTTTTACAATCTGAGTTCAATTCTATTATTTTTACTTAACAGAAGGGTATCGTGTATAAAAAACAAAAGTACGAGGGTGCCACTAGTAGAAGCAAAAAATGTAGTGGTACCATTGGCAAAAGCCAATTCTACGGGAGTACTATTGAGAATATCCCTTAATCTTTTGTACACCTTTTCTCATTTTTGTTGAGCATTCCTGGCGAGTTGCATATCTCTGTCCTAAACTTTTTTAAAAAATAAACTTTTAAAATTATCCTCAAATTTTATTTACTTTTTAAAAATTTCCTACATCCCATTTCTCATTTCTATCTCTATTTTCTTTTTAATTTTATTTTTATCACTTCTCTTTACAACTTTAACTACTAACTATTATTTTATTATTTCTCACTCTTCTTATATATAAAATTGTATATAATATAGGGATGGGAAATGAATAGTAAGTTCTCAAATTCAGGGACTCATTTTTTAGACCCTAATATTTTCCCTATATTGGGGAACTATATAAATATGGTTTTTAAATTAAGGTTTCGTTTGGTTGACAGTAACCTAGCTAAATAATTTCAAGTTCGTCGGAAGTTGCATAAATTACATTTACTTGGTTATATCATTTTTAAAATATACAAGGTATTTCATACTTCCCAGTATTTAGGGGTTACACCAAAATGTTATAACCTAGTTACATAGTTACACCATGGTCACTTGAAGTTACATCGTTGTTATGTAATATTATTCTTATATTTTATTTTTTATAACAACTTTTTTTTGAATAATTTTTTATAACAACTTATAATAATTTTATTCATCTTAATGATAATTTATAATCAACATATATTTTCTAAACAATATCATTAATTTTTTATTTTAACATCTTTAAAAATTGTTTTTAAGATTTTAATTTTTAAAATAGATATATCTCAATTATGTAATAGTTTTGTATTTTTATAATGAATTATATTTATTTTTATAATAGTTTATAAAAGACATATATTTTCTTAACAATAACCTTACATATTTGTATTTTTAAGTTAATCTTATGATTCATATTGATTCATGTCATAATAAATTAATTTTATAGTGTAAATTTTTATCCTTATTTTATAAATATAAAGTCGTCTAATTATAATTAAATTTTTATTTTTGTTATCATTATTTTAAGAAAAATCTTAATTAATAATTCAATTCATTTTCTATGAGTAAATTGGTCATGCATTTACCCAATTATATTTCTTACATAAAATATTTATAAGTTTACAATTAATATTTTTTCACATATTTTGTATATTATTATTATTATTATTATCATTATTAGAAATAAATTTAAAATAATATAATAATAAAAATTGAAGTTACACGGTTATAAACAAAACACGTGTTTTTACTGATTCATGGAACTTTAGTATGTAACCTAGTTCCAAGGAATTGGAAGTTACATACATACAAAGTTTGACAAACAAACGAGGCCTAAATTTCATAATTTTTTTTACCATGTATCTAGTTCCAAACTAAACCTAAATTTCATAATTTTTTTATAATATGGGGATGGGGATAGGGATAGGGCGAGGATGCTCTAATAGTTTTCAAGATTTTAATCATAAAAGTTAAAATTTTGTTCTCATGCAATAAAATTTGGACAAAATATAATTGATTTACATGAAAAATATATTTTTAACATTATTTTTGCTTTTCAAAAAAATTATTATAAATTCTTGATTTTCAACTCAAGCATTTCCACCTTATTTTTTACAACTCTTTGTCATATTTGCCGAATTATGGTACCGTACCCACACAAAATCAATTTGCCACAGCAAAATTAGTGTGGAATAATTTGACACTTTAGTGTGAAAGGAAGGAAATGAGAATAGACGAATCTTCCCGGAAACAGAGAGTGATGAAGGAAGGAATAAGATATGACAAGGGCCGGGTTTGTTTCAGCTGGTAATTATGATGAAATCAAACTTTGTACTTTTGCACTTGGCCTCTTCTGTAGTATCTCTGGTCATTTCTTTAAGAGTCCAATTTTAATTTGTGCAAAATCATTCATGCGGTATAGGTTCATCTGTTTTTTTATAGCTAATTTTAATAATTTTATAAACCAACCAAGAGTGACATCTAGGGAGGCTATCCTACTCCCCAAGGAGTTAAGTTACATGGAATAAACTCCATTTATCCTCCGTTGAAACAAACAGTGTCCATAATAAGCTTACAGATTTAGAAACACATGAAAAAGTCTTAAAATGAAACATGAAAAGGAACAATGTTGCCAATAAGCCCTCAACAGTCGTCATGGGGAGCATCATCAATCCCTTCCATGTGTCCGTCTTGCAAAGTCTTCTAACATGGTCAGACCTTCATATCCACATCTTTAGCAACATTATTTGAATTTCCTTCATTGTTCCTGTCTTGAGTCTGGTCTATCCCCTCCTGTATAGTTCTTTTGCCTTTTTGCCTTTGGGATCATGAACCATTCCTTTGACTTGGCTTGGAGAGACTTGAGTGAGCTTCCATGAGTCACCTGCTTTAAAATTCAAACCACAACATGAGTCAGATAAAGTTGGACATGTTCATCCCTGTAATTGCTTGACTCAAAGAAATCTGTTGTGGTGATCGTGAGAACTGACTAGGAAAATGCAGGGACAAGTTTTAGCATCATGGATATGAGACAAACATCATTGGCAAAGTTGCGTATCTTGGTACTGGACCTTGACCCAAACTGTGGTTTCCATAAGCTGAACCCAAAGATAAGCAGGCCTAGGACTATCAGGAACCATATCAATGAGTAGCATTGCCTGAAGTTGAGGTTCTTGATGACTAGCAGACTTAAAAGTATGAGCTGACATGGCGATGAGGGGATCCTAGTGCACGTCCTATGAAGCACATACCTTGTGTGGACCAATATAGGAAAGGAACGTTATAAAGAGTAATCCAAATAGCCATCATTTTGGGAGAAATAGAGATCAGAAGGTCTTCAGACCAAACTTTTAAGTCAAACAGACAACCAGAAGCTTCCAAAGGACTTAATCTAACAACACGGAGCATAACAGACTCGTTTTTAAACTTAAAAACCAAATAACCCGCATGATGTTTGTATACATTCCTAAGACCAATAAAATCAAAATCAATTGGGAGGGTAACACATACATATCCATTTGCTCTAGTTAAAACACTAGGGTTCCTGTTGGAAGTGTTTAACTCTTGCAAACTAAACAGATAGAAGGGATGTTTACCACAATTAGTTGCCTTCTTATCATCTTTTTCAGGCAAATCGAGGGTAGGTGCTTGCTTCATCTCTGGGATGGGAACGACAAAGCTAGGTCTCATAGGCGGAGTGATGAGAGACTTGTTGTGTGAGAGATAACCATGTGAAATTTAGATCTAGGCATGATTTCTTGGTATGTTGATGAATCAAGCACACATAGAGACATGTCATAGGATTTGAAGAGAAAAACAATCAAGTAAGTGTTCTTGAGAGAGCAACTTTTGATAAGAGCAAAAGAAGATTTTCTACCCATGGCCAAATAGTTTAAATATAAAGCCATATGGTTCAATAGGCAGCCACTGGTGAAGAATCGAGGATAAGAAGCGGCGGAGATCTGAATACGAAGAGTAAAGTAAAAAAGAGAAAAAAGAGGGGAAGAAAGAGAAGAGAGAGAATTTAGTGGGTCGACTCTCATTGATAACTTGTTAGGTTCATCTGTTATTTGTTCGACCTTAAAAAGTTTGTGTAATTTAGTTTTATTTAATTTGTTGATCTTGATTTCGTTATCTAAATCGTGATTTTTTAAATTTAATTTGTGGATCTTGATCTTGTTATCTAAACATATACTTTATTTATATTTACCTTGTTGATGTTGATCCCGTTATCTAAACTTTTTTTAAAATCATCAAAAATTATGAACAATATTAAAAGAGAATAAGAAACCTAAGATTCAAATAGTGAATAAAACACGTGTTTTGATAATTATGGTATTTTGATATGTACGATTAAAATGATATCCGTAAAGATTTTACATATCAAACATACCATAATTATCAAAATAGAGTTATTTTATTCCCTATTTGAGGGAAAATTACCTAACATTAATCTTTTTTTTTTCTCGAAAACCTATGATCAATCCTAAATTACTTATTATAATATTAAAATCATGAAATTAGTTACAAAAAATTGTTCTTGTAAATAATGTGACAATACCAATTTAAAATTTTTTAATTAATGAGATTCATATGTATTCATATAAATATATGAACATTTGCACCACTTCCAACAACACTTCCTTATATAGTCTAGCTCCATATATGTGTATTTAAATGGAGAAGTTTGAGTGTGCGTTAATGGAGCAAGAATTTTGATGAGATTCGCGCAGCTCATGAAATCAAAACCACCAAAAGTGTATATATGTGTATTTAAATGTCTACAAGTGGTGGAGGAATTAAAGAGTGGGAGTAAAAGTATGGGATTGTATTAAATAGATCGATCCGCGGACACTAGTACTTGTTGATCAATGATCATGGATGCATTGCGTGTTTATTTTGACACAGTAACATGATAACTCCCAATAAGTACTGCAACCTAACGTTATGAATCAGTCCTTGTAAATCGGCAAAGAAAAGCCCCCCCCCCCCCCCCCATACATTAGGTGAAACAATTAACTTGCAAGTCGCAACTCTCATGTCCCGACTACGGAATCAGGTTAGTAATGGCTTGTTTGGGAATACAAATACGAGTGTTTGAAAGACAACTCAAATCTTGTTATTTGAAATGAAATACATGTCCTCAAACATAATTTGAAATAATTTAAAACTGGACCAATATTGGCTGTAATTTTATAATATATATATATATATGTGGATCGCACTCAGGCGCCCGGGGGGGGGGGGGGGGTTGTTACTGGACTCCATGATATAGATAACATCAAAGTTTTTTTGTTTGTTGTTTTTGTTTTCTGAAAATTTAAGCATCGATCTATACTTGTAAATTTGAGCAGCAAGTGGTGTTGTGTGGTCCCCAAGCATGCAGCATTCACTGTAAAGCTGGTGTAGGACTCAACTCTCTACATTATTATATCTTGTATTCCCTACATGTAAAACTTACACCCAATGAAATAATCTAACTACCTGATGTACAATTGTACATGTAAATATGTCTCATACGGCTGTACTATATCATCATCTGTTAGAATATAATACTATAATATCCATCCTGTACGTCGTTCTTCTAATATTTCAAGGTTTTATGGTAACTTACCAATATCCTATATATAGTGAGTTCAATTGTACAAAGATAATGTTTGCAATAAATTTACAGTATATATCTTGATTGATCTATTGCAAACATTATCTTTGTAGAGGCTTATAGATGTTTTCTCGAGATAACAGAAGACTTGTAAATGTTTTCTCGAAGTAACAAGAGACTGAGAGTTGGAGCAAAAAATAAAACATGTACGGGAGTAATTAAATATTTGTAGTTGACCCGATTACTAAAAAGATTGAAAGATCTTTATCGAAAGTGAATATTTTAAATTATTGGGTTGACAAACAGCACTTTCAAGGGCTGTTAAAAATAGAGAGTATTGGTTGTTGATATGCAGGGATAAAGGAAGAAAGAATATAGGGTGACAAGCGTTGGATGGACCTGTGCATGGGCAACCTTTTTTATATGTGGTTTCTGTATCTGTTGTGACCATCTATGTACAGAATATCTTGAAAACGCACTATGCATGTCCCAATAAAAGATTTAGCTATTATGGAGTTTCTATTCCCGCACCAAGATGCTTTGTTATCACTTGAGGAGTTTTTATTTATTAACCTATGCTTGATACATACTAAGCGCTTCTAACATCCTCAAGTTTTTGGAAGAGTCTGCAACTTAACAATTTTATGTTATGTGGTTAAATTCTACATTTGATATGGTACGTTGAGTTACCAGCAACGTAGTTACTAGCTACCAGAGGGACAAATACGGGACTCCTGGTTTCAGGGAAAGTAGCTAGATATATATGGGAGTTACGTTTCCAGTCCAGATGATAACTTGATCTTACACCAGAAATATTTATTGCAACTGCAAACCTATGCTAGAGGGTGGATAATTATATGTCATATGTCTTATTACCAGAAATGGTAGGTAGCTAGAGAGAATTTAACATCGAATGGAAAAATGAGTATATGAAATATGTTTCAAAAACGACATGTAGTGGTTTAGTAAATGCTATTGAGTTTCAAGGATGGTATAATACTGCTATGAACAGGGCGCAAAGGAAGAAATTTTGTATTTCGAACTCTTAAGCACTTTTAATTTTAGCCGTTCAAAAGGATTAAATTCCATCTAGGGAATAATAAGCTCTAACTTCTCCATTTATCTACTTAAAAGATTGATCTGCAGTTTGATGAAACGGGAAGGTATGATTTGAAAGTATTTCAACATATGTTGTAGCACCATACTAATGCACATTGTTCCTAAAATGACAATATTCTCTTAATATATACACAATATCTTCCCTTTCAACAATAATATCCTAAGCTCAGGCACTTGCATATATTCCCAGATAGAATGATGCAAGGTAAAAAAAAGAAGATTACTAGGTGCAACAACCACCACCAATCTTTGCACTAGAATCTGACTCTTGGCCAGGGACGACTATCCTGGTCCCCTTGAGAGACGCGGCCCTATAGTCTATATCTTTAGCAGCGAGGGGTTTCTTACTTATGATTCGATATATCTCTTTTAGAATGGTCAGAAATGCACTCTCAACGTTGGTTGCCTCAAGGGCTGATGTCTCCATAAAGCATAAGTTTTCTCTTTCTGCAAACTCCTGGGCATCCTCAGTTGGTACTGCTCTAAGACTTGCTAAGTCGCATTTGTTGCCAATGAGCATAATCATAATATTCTTGTCTGAATGCCCTCTTAGTTCCTCAAGCCAACCAGCGATATGGTCAAATGTCTGACGCTTTGTCATGTCATATACTAACATTGCCCCCACTGCTCCGCGGTAATATGCACTTGTTACTGCTCTATACCTGAAATTACATATATGATGTTCAGTCGCCTATCTTACATGTTCAACTTGAATTGGTTATTGATCAAATGAATTCTTGTTAAAAGTTGAATTAGTAAAGCATAAATACAGCATGACGATTAAGACATGTAGAAAAACAAATTAAATAATGTTCATCTGAATTAATCTCTATTATCATTACAGGAATCTCAGTGTAGAGTATCCAATTATTTAAACAACTACACAAATAAAGGGAGGAAAATAGAAGGAAGATGAACTATGCAATGAGCCCACTAGAAAATGGCAGAAACTACTATACTAGCCATTGAATGGACATCATTTGAGAAATATTATGTTAATTCGTGCCAACTTGTTAACAACGTCGACAAAATTTTACTTTCTATTCATTACAACCCAGAGCAACTGGTTTATAACAAAGGAAAAGAAAAAAGTGTGCTGTATCAGTGACAGCTTGAAATTGGACAAAAATGGTGTAGTTCATTTCATCACAGCTTGAAGAGGTAATAACTGTTCTTTTAAGTCTAATCTCTGAATAAGTACCAGTTGATGTTGATTTATTATATACACAAACAAACATCAGGAATCATGTAGCGACCTCCTATCACTATACCACGCCAAACTATAGCATCTAAAAAAGTGTAATTAGAAAATTGATCTGGCTTGACCCATACATCTGATACTGTCAAGTGTGGCTGCTGATCATCTAAATGGTCTTATTATTCTAGTGCACCACAGAGAGATGCTAAACATACAGGAAAATGTACATATAATACAGGAGAGAACTCTGAGTCCAGTAAAAATAACATTGCTTTAAGTCGGTGTTAAGATTTTGCTCCAGAAACAATATTAGGCGAAAAAGTCCCAGCTGGTAGCATTTTTCTGTTGTGCCATTCCTTTATGCAGATGTTTTCAAAACCCAAATTTTAATTTAAGCTTCTACTGTTTCCATTAAGGTGCTTAAACAGCTGCCTGTTAACTTTGGTGCAACAGGGGAAATATAAATCAATTTAAGATAAATCCCAAAAAGAGAAGCACCCAGCTAGTTTTCACTCCTTGGCTTTGAGCTAGGGATTGTTAAAATCAATTTGGTATAAGCCTATAACTCTACCATATCGAACGTCTTATCAACATGTACAAGTCAGAGCCTCATGGATGTTCACCACATGATTGACACTAAATATTGTTCCTTATTTAACCAATTAATCTGTTTGATGACTATCTCAGGCAGAATAAGCGGTTTTGGTCCTTCGGATTCCTCTTTGTAATGGTGGAATTAATGCAGCTAACTCAGAAGAATTGGAATCGTTTATTACCACATCATATAATCATCTGTTATTTCTTAGCAATAGACTACCATTGTAAAGCACAAATGATTTTTTAAAAAAGGGATCAAGGCCATGCGTAAAGATCAACTGGTACTATCATTCTTTCTAAATTGCATGGTACAGATATCTATATGAGTATACCTAATCCTTCACACAAACATGTTGCAGATATACACTAATGCAAGTTGGAACTATTGTCATGGATCACACAGGCATCTATGATGATATGACTATTCACAAGACAATTATAGGCATATGCATGAACAACAGAAATGCGGACCTTTCTTGGCCAGCAGTGTCCCAAATTTGGGCCTTGACTGTCTTATGATCAAGAACAAGGGACTTGGTCTGGAATTCAACCCCGATCGTAGCTTTTGAATCTACACTAAATTCATTCCTAGCAAACCTAGCCAACAGTTGTGATTTTCCAACTGCCGAGTCCCCTATTAGAACAATCTTGAATACATAATCAATCTTTGTATTAAAATCTCCATAATTCGACATCTCACCCTCAACACAATGTCGGGTATTTTAAACAAATCTCAAACCTCAGAATGAAATCTATTCATCATTAGGTAACATCTACAGCACAGGCCAATCTTTGACACCCATGCAATACAAGACTTGATGTAAAACCTAGGTGTGATAATCAAAATATTGTTGTTTTTAAATTTAAAAAATTTGTACAAATAATATATATATAGTGTTTGAGTTGTGGTAAAATCAGAATAATAATGAGGATTGTGTTAAGATCTAGAGGGAACAACAACAGGATGGAACATATTAGGGTTTGAGTGGATTTTCTGAGGAGATAAAAAAGAAGAAAAGAATGAATGCGGGAGAACAAGTACAAAGAAATAGTCAGGGAAAAACGGTTAGTACCCCATTATTAGCGGCTTTTTATCGTACATTTATAACATTGCAACATTTCTATTTCTACTTTTTGGAGTGTTGGTTTCTTTCTCCTTTTGGGGTGTTTTGTTATGTTTTTGTTTAGTTATGTTTGAGTTTATTTAGTGGTGAATCTTTTGAGAATGATTTTGTTGATATTTTTGGGATCCGGAAATCCCGCATCGAAGCTAGGGCGGTGGTGATTATTGCAAGAGCTCATCTTTCATAACAACATAACCAAAGATTGTTCATCCATTGAGGGTTTCCACTTCTGACATGTAGATAACTGGGGTGCCGCTCCTCTAACCTCAGTTTATGCAATTGGAGTTTCTGAACACCACACCCGCTCCTCTAACCTCAGTTTATGCAATTGGAGTTTCTGAACACCAGACTAACAATGGTTTTTATGTGATAAGGTCAATTGTGATATTGTTACTTTAAGGGATATTGGTGCAGTTTGAATTGCTTGGGATGTCTTCGATTTCATTTTTAGATTCAAGATTTTTTAAATTCTGTACGTTAAACGATCAGGAAACAAATCAGCTAATTATTTTTAGTATGTTATTTGTTTTCCACCCTGGTTGTATCGGCATTTCGGGGTTTGTCCCGGCTGTGTTCTGTTCTATTCAATGAAAACTGCTATTTGTTCGACAAAAAAAATTAATTCACCCTAAAAACTAATGTATGTTATATTCATCTATTATTATTTATAAGAAAAAGATATGGAACATTTAGGTACCGTTTAGGATTGCAGTTTAAAATTATTGTGGTGTGAAAAAAGTCTCAGTAGTAAAAGTACTCTAAAAAAAATTAGATAACTTTTTGGTAATTTTTTTTATTTATGTATGTTTTGAGATATAATATAAAAAAATTAATGTTTTTTGGCATGATTTGATAGCAAAACGTGTAGTTACTTGTTGCCTCCACTTGCGCTATTTCATTTGAATCAATAAAAAAAACTTATTAATTTCCAAAATCTGAAAAGCACAATAGATTTAGGTTAATAGACATTCCATGCACAGGGGTGACAATTTCGAGTTTTGACGCATGCGTATAAATTTGGATAAATTTTAAAAAGATTATTTTCTGGGTAGCT
The DNA here is from genome assembly GCA_028671895.1 of Oenanthe sinensis. Taxonomy (NCBI): domain Eukaryota; kingdom Viridiplantae; phylum Streptophyta; class Magnoliopsida; order Apiales; family Apiaceae; genus Oenanthe; species Oenanthe sinensis. Next base: position 25,621,866 of record CM053813.1, on the reverse strand, counting down.
TTTCCTTTTTAATTTATTTAAGAATATCAAAAGAGATTTTGATGATGATGATCAAGCTATGAGGCAGTACGGCACATGTATATGCATGAGTTTTAATCTCGGATTTTTATGGGTATTTTTCCGGCAATTAGAAAAGACTCGTGGGGTGTCCGTAATTGATCTTATGGTAAAGTTTTTAAGATCCTGATTTGAAGCTTGTAAATATTCAGGCATGTTAGTTTATATGTATTAATTTCATAATTTTTATAGATTGTTTTTATACTCCGGAAAGGTCCCCTGTTAGCCGAATTTTTAGATTTTGATGGTCGTGTTCTCCGTTTTCGGCAATTTTATGTGTATAGGTATAATTTATTTTGTGGGTTAAATTTGTTTAATTTATTTTAGTATAGTTGGATTGTATTGTTTGAGACTGATTTTGAGGGACTGTGACCCTGAGAAAAGTTCATTTTACAAACATCTTATTTCAAAAATTTTTCTTATAATAAAATATTTATTTTGGATTTCAATTATTATTTAATTAAAAATATTAAGTAGTTAATTATTTTGAAAAATAATTTATTTAAAAATGATTAATGATTAATCAATTGATTTAATTATTAATTGATTTATTCTTATTAATTAAATATTAATTGATCTGTTTATCCGTGTTAAACAAAACAAATATTTCTGTAAATAGAAAAATAATCCGGAGGTTATAAAAATAGTTTTAAATTCTAAATTTCTTTACGAATCTGGATTAACTATTTTACGAGACTTTTTAGTGATCCGACTCGATCCTAAAAATATTTTTAAAATGTTTAATGTTATGTTTTGTTAGGCCCGAAATGGGGGGTGTAAGCTAGAAGGGGGGTTGAATAGCTTAATACCGTTTTAAAATTTTCTTTTCTTTTTTTAAAATATTACCAGTCAACTAGTAATATAAGTGCGGAAAATAAAAGTAGAGAAAAGAAATAGAGTATACAACGGAATTTTTATCCTGGTTTGCGATGGCGCAATCCCCTAACTGATCCGCTCACCCCTAGTCCAGTCCCCGAGTTCCTCCCTGAACTCGAGATTTTGCACTATAAAAAGATGTACTCCTTATAGTGGCGGAGAAGCCTTTTACAATACTATGTATCTATCTTGGACCTTAACTACCCGTTAATCCCTCAAAATATAATAGCAAACCTACTTGATTTATCTTGGAGCGTAACTCCCCGTTACCTCCTCACAACAAAAGTAGAACCCCTACAAGCTGGTCTTAGAGCGTAACTCCCCGTTACCTCTTCACAGGCAAATAGTACCCCTACGAGCTGGTCTTAAAACGTAACTCTCCGTTACCTCTTCACAGGCACGTAGTATCCCTTACGATCTTATCTTGGAGTGTAACTTCCCCTTTACCTCCTCAAAGATACGTAAAAATCCCTGCGTAGACTATGTTCCTCTACAACAATGTAGGTCTTGGATCTGGGTCTTAGGTCTTGGGTCTTTCCTTTTCCTCACGGTGCAAAGACACCCAACTCCCCGTCGGCGTGTTTAGGACTTGGGTCTTAGAACAAGGATCACCTCACTTCACTTTCACCTCACTAACAAAGTCTAGACAACAAGTACTACGACTTTTAATATCCCTGTTTCAGAAAGAAAGGTGGTGGACTAGTATGTTACAGTACTAGACCAAGGTGACAAATAAATATATATAAATAGCTGAAGCAACAATATATATAAATGTGAGTCGGGGTAAGTCACCTAGAGACAAGGACGAACCACTCGAAAGGGTAAGTCACTTAGTCAAAAGGACGAACCACACGTTGTGTGCTAACGTGTATGCAATAAAGTAAATGCGTATGCTAAAGTAAATTGCGTATGTAAAGCGTATGAATGCAAGTACTTTAAAGTAAACGTGCTAAAGTAAATTGCGTTATGTAAAGCGTATGAATGCAATGCAGTGCTTTAAAGTAAATATGCTAAAGTAAAGTGCGATATGTAAAGCGTATGATGTAATACAAGTACAGAATGTAAATATATATATATATATATATATATATATATATATATATATATATATATATATATATATATATATATATATATATATATATATATATATATATATAGTATAGTATATATATAGGAAATATAAGGTCAAGATATAGGAGCGTCAAATCAAAAAATTATTAAATGGTGATATTGTGAGATAGAAGAAGGAAATAGTTGGGTTACTTCGACCGTACGTAATTGCTAAAAACCAAAGACAAGTATTTTCTCCTTGATCATCCTAAACACATTTATTTCCAGTTTCATTTATTTATATCATGACAAATAACTATTGTTTAGAGTTATTTGTGAATCTTAAATTTTTATTGCTAAATAGACTTGCTTATTGTCAGTTTTATTGATTATGGAAATTGATCAAAATAAATATATCATATCCTGTTGTATTCAAAATGATATTATAATAAAAAATGAAGGATTATGATATTGGTTTAATTTTAAGCAAGTCGAATATTCCGGATGCTTTGTTATGGATTGGACGGTTACTTAAGATGCTAGTGGGACTAGTTTAGCGTTGCGTAAGAGGCTAGTGGAACTAGTCCAGCATTGTGTAAGAGGCCAGTGGGACTGATCCATCATGGCGTAAGAGGCTAGTAAGACTAGTCCAGTATATTTAAGAGGATATGGTAACCATTCCATCTTCTTATAGGCTAATACTATTTGCCTATTGTACCTAAATGAAATCTAGATTATGTGTTGTGACATAACTAGTCCTATTGTTTTTGAACCTGATCAGGCACAATAGTGTTGTGATTTACATTTCCAATCCATCTGTCAGTTTGGCTATTATGAAATATTGCCATTGATGTGATTTTTTTAACGAAATGTTTTGGTTACTGATTATTTATCATTACTCGCTCATTCTACTGATATTAAAAGTTTATTATATACTTGTTGGACATATTTTTGGCTCGCTCTTGCTTTTTCATCATATACTTTTCCGGACAGGATGAGAAAATATTAGCCTTTCATAAAAAACAGGCTGACGAGTCTTATCCGCGTAGCTCGGAAGAGGGAAGTAAGGTGCCCTTACGAAGAGGTTTTGATCTAGAAAGTTTGTATCTGGAGTAATTTTATTTATTAATATGTTATATATATTACTTGGTATAGAACATTGTTGGCTGTTGGTATACTTTTTATCGTAATTATACTGGTAGTATAAGATTTATATAAAGAGAGTGTTGAAATCAATTGTGATATATTGGAAAATGGATCTAACACTCTGAATATTTGAGGAACTTTATGGATGAGGTCATAAGTGTGATTTGATTTGATTTATTGAGGTTTGTAATGATTGATATTTGAACTGTGTACTTTTGTTTCTAGAACTATAACCTAAAAGATTTTGACAATTGGGGTCTTAGATGTAGATTTCAGATATTGAATAACTATAGGTGGTTTAAACGTTATTAAACATGTGATTTTATATTGAGGATTTTCGCGTGACGACCAGATCCACCCGGATTTGGGGCGTTACAAATAATATATTTAATAATATCGACCTATTTTTATCTTATTTTATTGAATTAATTAAAATTTTATTTAAGTCATATTTTAACTATAAAACCTAATTCATTCAATTGAATATTTTGAATATATAAAATATTTTCAAAAATAATTTATAATTAAGTAAAATAATATTTTTGAAAATATTATATAATATTATTTCTTAACAACCGTGCATCTGCACGAGAACTATACTAGTTTACAACCTAAAATGTAAGCTAAAATGAAACTTAAAATGCAACCTAAATTAGTTACACAGTTTAAATTAAATGCAACCTCCGTATTTTTGTAAATATTTTTAGAATAAAATAATATTTTTACAAATCTTTTCAGAAGATGGTAAAATTGTAAATAATTTCAAAAAAAATAGTATTTTTGGTAAATTTCCTAATAAATATGGGAATTCAGTCTTTATTTCAAGCACAATTACAACACCCGATACTGTGCAAGTGAAAATTAAAATAAACTAGTGCTCAAAATATGACAAGTAACTAATACTCCCATATTATAACATGTAATCAAAATTACTATGAAGTAAAAGTTACTATGAAGTAAAAGTTTTCAACCTAACACGAACCTGACTATGAAGTAAATTATAACATGTAATCAAAATTACTATGAAGTAATTATAACATGTAATCAAAATTACTATGAAGTAAAAGTTTTCAACCTAACACGAACCTGACTCGAAATTTCGGACTCTTTAAAAGTCTCTCTGCCAACAATATGCAGGATCAATTACTTTTTCTCCATTACTTGATTCTCATGATAAATCAGAGCTCTTTAATTAACTGCAGAGAAGGTCTGTAACAAATAAGGTGAAAATCTGTAAGCCTTGTACAATAAATCAACTTTATATCCTACTTTATCCTTTATAAAAGCATTTTTCTGTAATTGCATATTCGAAACTTTTTTCGGAGCCAAAAAAATCCCCATAAAAAATCCCCATGATAGGCCAGAAAAATTCTGTAAATGATGCCGAAAAGCATTTTCATCTTTTTGTTTGAAAATATTAGGTTGCTTCCTCACATCTCTTCTTCAAAATCTCTTTTTGTTATTTCTCCTCGGCAAGATAAAATTCAGGCTACAATCGCTGCATAAAGTAACAAACTACAAAGCTCAGAATCTTTAGCATACCATGTGTGCTCATGCATTTCTTTCTATCTACCCGTGTCTAAAGAAAAACGTAAAATTCACAGAACTACTTGATTTTGACAGATGCTGATCTGCATGTTTAGTAGTTCTTCTACTTTGGTTTATAAAGAAATAAATTGGACCATGAGAGCGATTCTGTGATTTATGACAGGCATTTTGAATGTATATGTGTGATAATTCGTCAATATTCTTACGAGACTGACAGAAGAATATAATCTTAAGTGTTTAGTGCTGCTCTAGAAATGGCCAAAGAATCTTAAATTTAGCCCTCCACTAATCCACCATCACTGTGTATCATCTTGCCAGATTCGAACATTGGTCGTCAAAGGGTGTGACTTGCTCAAATCGAGAATGACAACATCCTTCAAGGTTTAAACTAGAAAAGGAAAAAGTGATTTAAGGTTATGCAAGTACTTTAAGAAATCTACACTTACCCCGTTGCATGTGTTTAAACTTAAAAGTTAGACATGATCCTACTTTTGGCCGGGATACATGAGTACACTGCAGTGACGGAAGCAGGATTTCAAAGGTCTCAAGCTATATTATTTCGATATTTGTATTTACTGAAATTTGAAATATTTTATTCATCAACTTCTCAAGATCAGCTGGGACTTAAATAAATTTTCCACACTATCATCCAGAGCTCAACCGCAGCTTTAGCCTCTCTAGCCCCTCCCCTAGTTCTGTTAGGCTGGAATAAATAGAAGGTAACATAAATCTTACTCTTGCCAGATTCTACCTTCCGTTTTGAAATACAAGCATGTTTGATTTGCTATCCAACAGAATGAGCTCAATTGAACATAAATATGAATTCGAACATTGTTAAGAGGTAAGAGAAATTTTCTCGCAACTAACAAGATTGCATTAAGTCTCAAATGTAATGCAGGTGTCAAAATCTTATTATCAACTAAAGTACAGTAGAAAATAGGCTACATAATAGAGCAAGCATTTGGATTCTCATCACTCATGAACATTTCAGGGGCAGAAGAATATTCAGTGTAGTACTTGGGACCATAATATTCACTCCTTTTCATTTCCATTGCTTTATTATCTTCATCTTCCTTGGCTTCTTCCTCTTCTTTCTTTTCTTCTTCCTTTTTATCTTCATCCTTCACCTGGGTGGCTTGTTTTTTGGTTTTCTTATACACATCATTGACTATCTTTTCCGGATCAATAACACCTTTCACAGTTACCTGATCGTTTGCTAAGTCTGTCGTCACCGACTCAACACCTTACCAAGAAAAAATACACAAACTGTAAAACTAATAAAGGAGGATTACATTATACTAGAAAGGAACAAATTACTAGTTGAAATACCTTTAATCTTCCGAATTCGCTTCTGCAAAAGTTGAGCACATGCTTCACAATGCATTCTTATTTTTAGCACTAAGGTTATAACTGGAGGAGGCTGCAAAGAAACATAAATGATTTAGTTGGGACTGTTTAAACTTTTAAACTTGTAATATGGTAAAACAATATATAACTAAATAATATTTATTAAATTTTCCATCATTGGGACTGCATAATTTTGCGGCACTTTATAGTTTCTGCATAATGTATGTAGCATGTTTCCCAGCAGTAGCATTTTATCTGCTGTTTGGATAATGGGTAACCAAGGACATTTACAATTTAGTGTTACAGTAGGTTTTGCTGGAGATTTAGTTGTTACCTTTAGCAATTAAGCTACAAAAACTAAAAAAATTGAATTATAAATACACCACAACAGAATTTTATGTCAATTCCACAGCTAGCACCCTAGTTTCTAATAATTATGTCAATACTAAAAGATTCTATAAAATAATTGGAAAAATAAACATATTAGAAAATGCTAAAAAAAACATTAAAACAAATGAAACCATGCCATAGCTTTAGAACCATATAGAGATCAATAAAAATTTATAATTGTTTAGGAAATAAAAAAAGAAACTATACAGAATTATATGCAGCTCTCTTGTAACCTATATATATAAGTGTGTGATGAGTTACCAAGGGTGCAAGCCAAAGTGTGAAATCATAAAAAGAGTTGATTTCTTTAAGTAGTGTTTTAAGTTTGTATTCCTTTTTCTTATTCAGCAATGTGGGTAACTTTTCTACTAAACATTAGTATTAAAATTAGACTGCAAATTTTATGAAATAATTGTGAATAAACATATTCATATTATAGAGAACAAGATTCCAAAAGTGCTTCAAAACATTGGGAAGACCTCATTCTGCACTACATGCCGGTACATCTTAATATTCTACTATAATTACTACGGAGTACTACATTTGCATAGATTAATCTTTGACCCCATTTTTGTAATCCTGCAACAATGGGTCATCAAAAAATGGTCTCTCATCTAATAGATATTTTGATCAAAGTGTAGTTCTTCACACTTATTATAATATAGGAGAATGGATGTATGAGATGAGCCATAAGTATTCCTCAGTTAAATTTCCTTTGTTGGATGTATGAGATGAGACATAAGTATTCTTCCGTTAGATTTCCTTTCTTGTAATTAAAAATTTAATATTATGCACCTTATAAAAAGTTAAAATAAAATTAATTTAGGATGCACAGAGTATTAATTTCTCTCGTAAAATGTGCCCACCACCGTCCACCTAGTGCTGCAAGGTCTTTTTGGATTTTACTTCCCTTGTGCTGCTTTGTTGCTCTCACTCATGTCATGCCAGCCAATATAAATAACTTGGCACACTGCACAATTTGCCAATAGGAGAGAAAAAGATCTATTCGGCCTATACTGCAAACACATTAATGTATTTTCACTTCATGTAAACGGGAATGTCTAAACTAGAAAAATCCTATGCAATCCAACTTATTTAATTAATAATATTAACAATACTGCATGAAAACTATTTATCCACACAGACATAAATGTTATTATAAATTGATTAATAGAAGTTCACCTCATCTTTTTTGTCTTCCTTTGGTGGCTCTTCTTGTTTAGTTTCTTGGTCCTTGTTCTCTTCCGGGGGTTTTGGCAAGGGGGAGATGATCTCCACTCTGCGACCACTTTTCTTTTGAATCCTCTCACACACTTTAATTGGGTCTACTCCCTTGCCCTTCACTACCACCTTACTCCCCTTGCAATCGGTCATCACTTCCTCCACACCTGTTTGGTTCAATAATACAATATTGTGATTAAGTTCCATGCACACTTTCTAATTTGTAACACAACAAATCATCTTTGTGGATTGTGGTATAAAAGAGAAAATACCTTGAAATCCTTTTAAAGATCTTGCAACTTTTTTAGCACAAGCTTCACAGTGCATTTCAACCTTGACGACAAGAGGTTCATCTTCCTTCTTTTCTTCTCCAGCGCCATTACTTGCTTCCTCTTTCTTTTCTTCCTCCTTTTTCTCCTCCTCTTTTTTCTCCTTCATTACCAAAATTCATTAGTAAATTAAACATATCACCCTCAGAAACATAGACTAACTGCAGTTTAACACTTAAAATTTCAGAAAATCTAGCAACTTAACATGTTATCGTAACACTAGTATCAAGCTGAATACCCCAATATCCCTAACAATTTAATTTCAACACCGACAACCAGACCAATATTGGCAGAAAAGACAAGGATACGTTTACAGTAGATCCACACTTAAATCTTCAAAATTGGTTTTTCGAGTCATGAATCATGAGATGATTAAAGCTACACCATTTAGTTAAGGCCCTCTACTATATATAACTTTAAAGGTTAGTAGTAGGAGAGTTTATACTTATTGCTATGCATGCAAAAAACTAGAGTGTCAATTCATATACTAACATGACTTATAACAATTGCACAGTGTATATGCACGTGTAAAATTGGCGATTCATCTTCCATTTCAGAAGAAACCATTTGTTATGATGAAAAATTTACGAAGCAACACGACTTCTTTGTCCATGGAAACAATTCGAAATCAATGTTTTCGGTTCCAGGCACACAATATATTATAAATACATGCAAGTACATAAATAAACTTAACATAAGAAATACAGTAGAAGCTTTGTGCTTACTTCACCCATGTATGTAGCTTCTCAAACAACACTTCTCAGATATTCACTGAATCTCGTTATATTTGCCAAGCTCTGTTCCTCTTTATAACCTTTTAATCCCTGTAGTGGGAGTAAAGAAGGGAGAGAACATTTAAACAGGGAGAGGTGATGTTGGAAATCTGACGTGAATAATACTAAGTATATGTGATAGGGTCCACTGCAGAGTCGGCTACCAATTATTTTGGGAATGGTACTATACCGTGTGGTAGATGTCTGTCTGCACCGTATTAAAACAATGGGGACAATCTACATTTTAATTCTTACCATCTTCCACTGTCTGTAGTCCAGTGTCCCTTCATTTAATTTCAAATATGAAAATTGTAGACTCAAGAACACACTTGTTCCGATGTAATTTTTGTTGTTCAAACTCGGTTAGAAATCTTTCGTATTCAATATTTTTTTGAATTGGGGACAAATAAAAATGGACGGAGGGATTAACGACCATATTATTATTATTATTATTTTTATTAAGTCTAAGGATACTCATTAGTATCTGTTCAACATTAAATTCGATATAGGTGAGAATCGAACCCAGACATTGAGGACGACAAAGGAATAACTCTACACTGAGCTACTCTCAACCTAAAACTTCATGCATCATAGCTCTAAATCTCTAATTTTTCATATTAAATTCAGATTGAATTCTCGAGTAAACTATAATCACCTGCTCACCTTTATTTTTATATATTTAAGTATAGACTATATTCGATCTTACTATGATCAAGATATTAACTTATATATTCCTTTTAATCTGCGGGATGTAAGAAAAGCAATAAAACTTTCTAGGGTATGAATGTATGTATACCATTGTATCTTTTTGATATAAACTAATGGGGCTGAATATGATTCCAAAGCCCAGCGAATAGCGATGGGTGACATACATACATAATAGTACTGTAAAGAAAACAAATTAAAGTTATGATCTGTTAAGCAAGGGAAGGGCTATCAATCAGGATCATGGGGTGGAATCATATATAGTGAGGCCATTGAGTGGTGGACACGTACATGTGAATTGATAAGCATTCTGCATTCAAGTGGTAATCAGCAAAGGGAAAACCATAAGGTGATAAGTGATTGATCTCTACATACACCACGCAACTCGATGATTTTCTCATCAGCTAGCTAGTGTTTTGTTTTTCTGCATAAAGTTTGGTTTTTATAAACGTGCTGACCAAAATTTCCTTATTTAATTTACTACAAATGAAAAAAGATTCTGCGTAGAAAAATTGAATGGTTCAAATTGTAAAGACTTATCTTTGTGGTTACAGGGTCCACATTCTTTAGGTTATAAGAGCATCTTCTATAGTCTCCTAGTTGACTCCTAAATATAATATAAAATATTAAGCTTCTAGTAATTTAACACATTTTTATGAGTGTCAACTCCAACAATACTCCTTATAGAATGAATATTTTATTAACATAATAAAGTTAAGAGCCATGTAGTTGCTCCTAAATTAGAGGAGAGAGAAGAGGCTCCTAAGGTTTTTAAGAGCCACTATGAGTCTCTTGGAGCTCTATTTTTTGTTATACTATCTATTTTTTGATTTAGGAGCTTGTTTAGGGAGCCTATTGGAGATGCTCTAAGCAAACTTATGTGTAATTTTTTAGGCGTTGGACCCATATGGCACATAGATGTGCTAAAATACCCAAAATGGCATAAACGAGAAAGATGACCCTAAATGACACATCAAAACGCTACTTCGTCTAGCTTTCAGGCTGTGAAGTCAAGTAAACGCTAGATCATCCAGCGTTCCAAGGCCAAAACGCTACTTGAAGCCCTGTTTTAGTGTTATAATTTTACATAAATAATTACAGTGAAAACGCTACTTGAAGAATGGTTTTGGGTTACAAAACGCTACTTTAAGTAGAGTTTTAGACTAAAAACGCCACTTCAAGTAGTGTTAATAGCAGACAACAAATAGCATAAACGTTACCTTAATCTTCGTTTGTCTGAAAACACTAAATGAAGTGTTGTTTCAAGCTTTAAACGCTGGACAAAGTATCATTTTAATAGAGAAAACGAGACTTCATCTAGCATTTTTGTCTTAATTTCCCAACTCCTGCAGAAACACAGAAACAAAACCACAGATACTCAAAACAAGCACAGAGCATACACTAACACAGAAATATGGCAACTTGCAGATCATAAACAAACAAAATAAATACTAGAAGCTAAACAAAAAAGGCTAACAAAGTATCTCCAAAATAAATTAAAAACACATGTCTCAACATTTTACCAAGTATCTCTAAAATAAATTATAATAACATGTCTCAACATTCTAACAAGGTATCTCTAAAATAAATTATAAGATAAATTAGAGGGCTAATTTCTTCCCATGAGGTGCTTGAAAATCCATAGCATTCTTATATCTCGTGGACTTTCTTCTTTCCTTCTTCTTTTGAATACTTTTGTCATGAGTCACCTTTGAAAAATTAATATGCATTGGCCAACGTGGTTCCCCTTTGTACGATATTAGTTTAAATATACCACTATATACCTTTGATACGTTCTCCAACTTATAACAATCACCAACAAACAATCAAATGAGAACATGGGATCCAATAATTTTGTGTTATTTGCCCTTGAGTACAATAATTTTGGAGAAGGGGGGTTGAATACAAACTTAATAACTATATCTAATTCTTGCGGATTTAAGTTTGTTCAACAAAAGTGTTTGAGTGTATGGTAAAAGAGAATTAATTGAACTAAGAATGTAATACTTATAAATTGAAAACAAGGCAAACAATATAAAAATTACTAGTGGATTGGTTTTTCCACTAGTATGTTTTTACTTTCAAATAATCTTGGTAGAAATACAAAGCTGATTACAAAGTGTTGTTCTTGCAATACAATGCTTACAATTTCTCTCACACTTTTTCACCCTTTGCTATAATGGACTACTAACCACTATATAGTAGTTTTCTTCTCATTCTATTTCATATCGACAGATAACATTATAAAATACACTTTATAATATTTATATAAAAATAGAAATTAGTTACTTTCACAGTCTTTATTAGACTATGTCTAGTCCTGGAAATATCTTTGTCTTGATCCATTCCTTGAAGACTGTATTGCCTTGAAAGTCTTCACAATCCTGACATGACTGTCTTCCATTGATTCAGTTTCTACACAGTTCCCATTCCTTTTGTCTTTAACTAAATTAGGAAACCTTAATCAATTGATAAATATTGTTAAGCTTATCAGTTGATTCTCCTTTGCTTATCCATCGATGGATAGGATATCCATTGATCAATTAATGCATCGATGGCTAATTGTGTTATCCATCGACTCCCTATCCATTGATGGTCCTTTATCCGTTGACTGCCTTTATCCGTTGATGGCTTTTATCCGTTGATAGCTTTTATCCATTGAGTAGTGTCTTTATCCACCTACTTCAATATTTGTTGATCACTTAATTTGTGAGAATTCCGACTTAGAATATTTACAATTGATCAGCCATTCTTCACATCCGTTGAGAAGCTATACATTGAAGTCAAATAACATCAGTCGACTACTTCACAACATCCATCGAGGCAATACAATCAATTGATAATAAAACATGAATCAAATGTTACAATCCAATTTATGAGTTGATAAACAAGCTTCAATTGATAACTGGTTTCCTAGTCAATGGATATTTATAAGTCATATATCCATCGACTAGTTACAATGAATTTTAAATCCCTATTGTAATTCTAAGTAATTTGTTATCATCAAAACTCATAATTCCTAACAATCTCCCCCTATTTATGAATATTTGAAATATGCATAAATTTTCTGTTGATGATAACAAAACTCCTGAACATTTTCATTCTAGCAGGAATTACAATATTGACAAAAGTAATTTTGATACAGAGTGATCAAATACTAGTAGTAGATGAATTCTGATAACCTTGATGTTGAGTCTTCATTTTCCTTCATCTTTCTGAATAGGGATCCCTTCAAAATCTTCCCATCCTCCACCCTGTAGTCCAGTTGGCTTGCAAGATGGTTCAATTCCAGATTGGGCAGTTTGTCTATTTATTAACAAATATCAATGCATTTTCTCTGCCTTCCATGTCCTTGTAAATCATCATGTAGAATGGTTCATGAAGTACCTTCCTTCCTTCAGGGTTCCAAATTTTGATTATGTCATCCCTTTCTTCTTGAATAGGTGTCTCCCTCATCTTCTTCATCTTCTCAAGAATGGATTTACCTAGCTCTTTAGTTAGATAAAACTTTCTGTTGAGCATAGTGTAAATTTTCCTTAAGATGCCATATCCTTGTTCCAAGACTTGATTAAATGTGAAAGTTGAATGTGATCCATCTTCATACTCAATGTGAAGTAGATCAACATATCTCTTCCTTTGACCTTTTACTGCAATCATTCCTTCAATTTTGATTGGCACAAAATTCTCAGATTTAGATTTGAACACTTCTATTTCTTTGGCTTAACCACTCCCAGATGCTTGACTCTCAAGCTTCACCTCCTTAGCCACTTTTTTATCAACAAGAAGTTTCCTTTTGACTCCAGAAGTTTTTGGTTCATCTACAGGCTTGTTTGCTCTTTGTTTCATTCTTGGCCTCCTTTCACCTTCTTTTCTTCTGGCTTCTCTGATTAGCCTATCCTCTTCATCAAATTTCCTTTGCAGTTGAATAGCTAGTTCTTCTTGTGACTTCTCTTGTTGTTCTCTTTCTTTCACACCAACAACTATTGCTTTGCTCAATAGTTTCTCACCTCCACTCATGGGAGAATTCTTCTTCTTCTTTTCTTTTTCTATAGCAATGCCCTTTCCCTTTCTGTCACCAGTCTGTGAGCTACTTTCATCTACCCTTATTTCTCCTTTCTTTACTGCCTCAAGAATTTCTGGCATTGAGGCAATTGGCTCTTGTGCATCAATCTCCTTGTGTTTGCTGGTAATTGAATCAAATTGCCTTACAATCTGTTGAGCCAATGCCTTCTTTGGATCTTTCCTTTGAATGACATTCTCTGTATTCTTGATTACAACTTCAAATTCTTTAACTTCTTTACTCCTCTCCCTCCTTCTTAACTCCTCATCATTCTCCTCTTTTTTGTTATCAGCAACAGACTCTTGAGCTAAGAATTGAGAAATAAGAGGGGTATCCAATAGTCTGCTCAGAAGTGTGATTTGAGTGACTTGATTCTTCAAGATTTGCTCTATGTTAACTTCCATGACAATCACTATTTTCTCCAATGCCACTTCTTTGTCCTTGACTGTAGACTCAGTATCAAGTCTTTGCTTTATTCTTGTTAACATTGTAAGGCTGAGTCTTGAATCAATTATGGAGTCAAAATACATCCTTGAGCTATCAATTTCTTCTCTGATTTTCTTGAGTTCATATTTGGACCATGTTACATGCATTTTCTGAATCTTCAAGTTGTATCTATAAAAGTTGAGAATTCTTATGTGCAAAGGATCCTCTACATTTACTTCAGCCATAGTGATAGAATATATTTATATATATATTCTATCTTATTTTACTCTCATATTTAATAGTATTTTGCATTAATTAGATATTTATTTAATAGATTTTAATGTTTTATTGCAAACAAGAGGAAAATCCTAAACTTGGAAGAAATTGGGATTAAAGAGCTATTTTGGAGTCAAAATAGAAGGAAATTCGTATTTATTGGGCTACTTGCATTACAGACGATGTTTGGGCCATATCTTGAGTTTCAGAAATCAGAATTGGACGATTTTACAGTCCATGTGAAGCTTATGGAATTCTCTTTAATTCAGGAGTGGACCAATAAATAGAATTTTACTGAATCAGCCCAGAAAATGGACAGAACAGACAACTAAGAATTTTACATGAATAATTCTACTCGGTTTAGGAAACCCTTTTATAATTGTTTTAAAGCATTAAAATACTTTATATTAGAGACATATAAGATATCATACTATCATCATTAGACATCATTATTAGATTATTAGATTAGAGTATTATTGTATTAAGGTTAGAAAGAGATGGATGAAGGCCATGACTTTTTCATGTAACAGAGATAATTCAAGGTTTTCTTATCCAATCTTTTCTTTATTGTTATTAGTTTAGTTATGTTTCTTTTTATTCTTAGTTGTTTTACTTGTTTAATTATTAGCGAGTAGTTGTTTCTAGGACTTAAGGGGAAGCCATGTTTGCACTATAATAATGTGATGATTTTCGTAGTGGTTTGATGGGTTATGTGTAATTCTAATTGATATGTTATAATTATTGATTTATGTAATCCGCCGACATCATGAATTAATTCTATGATAATATGGGTATAGATCGAGAGATTTACTTACTAGAGGCACACATTCGATTAGCAGAATTGAATTTTAGTGCGAGAGCATCATTGAATTTCTGAGAGCATTAATGCTCGAAAGAGATTAACACTGCTCTAGTTACTTGACTAATTAAATTACTAAAAATTGTTAATTGTGTAAACATGTTTCGAGGGTGTTAATGCTTGAGAGAGATTAACAAACTCTAGTTGCATGACCACTTTTAATATTTTAGCTTATAAGCCAGTTATAGTGTAAGCATGGTGGACCTGATTGCCCTAGGTTTTTAATATATTATATTAGTTTTATTCAGTTAGTGTTAGTTTAGTTAAATAATTATTCTCAAATATTCGTTTACTCTTGAAACAATCTTTGATAATTGAATTGAAATCGATAGAACCTGTCTCCTTATGGATTCGACCCGTACTTGCTAGTCTCTGCTAATAACAGACACCGTGCACTTGCGGTATTATAAATAAAATGCATCAAGTTTTTGGCGCCGCTGCCGGGGAGACGGCATAGTTTTTATTGATTTTGATTTGGTTATTTAGATTATTTCCATTGTCTCATTGGAACTTTTATTCCAATTGAGGCAGATTTTACTTCTTGGCTTTGTTGAGTGTTTTCAAGTATACAATGGATGAAGTTGATAATTTTGCACTCTTCTCCTCTCTACTAGAGGCACGAACTCAAGAACTTACCTCGTTGAAGACTATAGAGCCTGATATGCGTCCAATGAGTATCAATGAGATGTCTCAAGTGGCCCCTAAAATATACACTTTCTGTCAAATTTGTGGTGTTCAGGGTCACTATGGTTTCGAATGCTCCTACAATGCCTATAATTCTCATGATTCTCAATTTAGACAACTGAATAATTTTTAAGAAGAAGGATATGGGTATACCCAATATTCTAACAGTTGTGATCAAGAATGGGTGGATCAATCTGATTTCTCTTACATGGATAATGATGTTCAGAATTTTCCATATCATGATCAACACCAATTTTAGCAACAATATTATCAACAACAATATGAGTCACCACCACTGCAACAATACCACTATTCTTCAATACAGCAAGAGCCACAAGTTTCTCTATCTGATGTAGCTGTGCAAGCTGAACAAATGAACAAGATGTTGAAAGAATTGATGCAGGAGATCAATGAGTTAAAAACTCAAAATATGATGCTAGAGACTCAAATCACACAATTAGCAAGCTCTTCCACCACAAGTGAACATGACTATTTATCATCACATCATATCCAACAAGAAGAGGACGATAGTGATATCACTCTTAAAAATAATCTCAATTTTGATAATTTGTCAATGCTAGCTGATGATGTAACTATTAAAAAAGAGGAGTATGCCATTAGTGATACGATTGATATGGTTGTTGTTGAAGATGTTGTGAGTGAAGTAGAGGTAACGAAAGAAAGCAATACTGAGATGGTTATTTTTGTCAACCATATTTGCCTAAAATACAACTCCCAACTCAATTGTTTCAAGTTGACGTGATGAAAAATATTGTCCACGATGTTCTTTCTCAAAATTTGATTGTGAATCCATTTAAAGTGGCTCTTACGTCTCAAACTCAAGAAGAGGGAGAAGATGAGGGTATTTCTTTCATCAATTATGTGATAAGCAAAGATGTTCGAATGACTCCTGAGAAAGTGAGGAGTGCCAATAAACCACCACCTGAGCTTCCACCTCATGTGAATGTCAAGGGAGTTACACCTTTTCTAGGCTGTGAATTTTATCGTTGTTTTATCACAAAATTTTCAGAAACTGCACAAGCACTTGCTCAATTATTGATTATTGACGGAACATTTAAATTTCTTAATGCTTGTTTGGAAATATTTTGCAGGGTAAAAATAATTATGGATGCTCTTGAAATTATTCTTGGTGGTGAGATTATGACTGATGAAGTGGATGTTTTACTTTCTATCCTTTATTAGAGGAAATTTGTAAGAAGTCAAGCTAATGACTCTAAAGTAGCGCTGCTTGGGAGGCAATCCAAGACTATTTTATTAGTTAGATTTTATTTTTGTTTTCATATTCCCACAAGGTGCATTGATGAATTTTGTGTGAAGTGTTTCAGGGAATAATGAGTTTTAACAAGTTGATGGAAATGGTACAAAATTGAAAAATTCGCAGCAATTTTTCTGGATGAGTTAGTTATCTTGTTTTTGCGTTTTCCGGAGTTTCAACGGTCGGATCGTCCTGAATTTTGGACAGTATCTTTATTACTCCAGTATCTAAATTCTGAATGGCGGAGATCGGATTTGGAGGTCCATAAAATTAATTTATGATGTCTGAACAGAGATGTTTGGCACCATAGGGATGAAATATTTCCCCATGGGGACAGTTGAGCTCCCCGTTGTGCATCGACTTGGAGTCGACACACTTCACTTATTTTTCAAGCGGAGCTTCATGCTTATATATTTAGGGAGTATTTCTAACCTTTTTTTGTATATTTGTTTCCTTTATTTTTATATTTTATTTTTAGGACTTTTTTTACATAATTATTCATTGAGGACAATGAACCGCTTATTGTAGGGGATTGGTTTTCAATTTTAAAAAATTCCAAAAAATTAGAAAATTTAAAATATCATTTGTATATTGCCTCGTCTCAAAGTGTGTTAGCAGGGATAAGTACACATCTTGTAGATTTATTTTGCATGATTAGTTGATATGTCAATCCCTTAAATTCATTTGATATATGATGATTTCTTGTATGTGCTTGCGAAAATTCTAAAACTTGAAATGCATCTTTGTTAATTTTAATAAGTATTGAAGCATACTTTCATATTGTGAGATCTTGAGCCTAATTTCGTGTGTTGTTCATCATATAGCATGTTGCTCTAGAACTTGCTTTAAACCTTTTTGAGATTACATGATATTTATGAAAATGATAAAGGCACTAGGATTAACCATACTTATCTAAACAGTACCCATGAGTTATATCCTTAGTGAAACCCTTTGAGCTTATATATCTTTTTTATTCAAATATCACCACTATAAAATTCTTGAGTCTACTTATTTTTCTTGTCTTGATTTACTAGTAGAGCATTTTGATTTGTTTGAGGGTTGGTGAATATCTAGTGTGTGGATTTCTTTATTAAAGTGTGATTATTTGGTGGGAGTTGATATGAGAAAAAAAAATCTTCTTAAAAGAAAAAATAGTGCTCCTTTGAGATCAATGGGTGGAAAATGCAATGTCATATGAAAGGGATGACCCATGTACATGTGCTGGTATTAAGTGCAATTGTACTAGAAATTAAGAACACGATTATCTCCTATTTTTTATTTCTTGATGACTTTTCACTGCCTTGATTACTGAAGAAACACTTGAGATTGAAAAAAAATGAGAAGGAGATGATTCGAAGAGAGTTTTTATTCATTGTTGTTACAATATGAATGTGGGAAAGTACATAAATTATGCTTTGGGGTTTATTGCTTATGGAAGCCTGATCAACTTTTACATGATCAAATTTTCATGTTGAGTGCTTTAATTAAAAATGAACAATATGCTATATTAGTTTGTCAAGTTAGTCACTTGTTAGCCTTTTTATTGATTTCCTACCCTATACCTTTGCCTTGTTACAACATTTAACAAAGACCTTTTGATTAGTGCATACATATATACAAAGTAATAGAGATTTGGTGGAAAACCAAGCCTATGGTAGTACATGACTATATTGATTGAACTTGAGTGATACACTTACATCTAAACACTTGTGTGATTTAGGAGATATGTGAGCTTTCTATCCATAGCATGTTACTTATTAAATGCGATATTGATGTTTATTTCATGATTCTTTTGTCTATCTAGACAATGTGTGCATACTTGGATAATTGTGTATAAATGGATGCTCTAAGTGGAAAGACTTATTTTTCTAAATTGTGTAATTGAGGTTTATATGTGTGGTGTACTATAATATGTTACATACTTGAGACTTGACAGAAAAAAATGGACTTTGTAGGTAGATTCACTATAAAACCTCACGAGACAAAACTCGTCCTACTAGGACTGCCTAGGTGTTTAACGGCTTATTGCATATGCTCAATGAAACCGTGCCATCTACAAAAGTGGTGTTAGTTAGTTAGGATTTAGTTTTTAGCTCTTTTATTTGCCGAGGACGTGCAAATACTCAGTGGGGGGATGTTTGATATAATATATTTATATATATATTCTATCTTATTTTACTCTAATATTTAATAGTATTTTGCATTAATTGGATATTTATTTAATAGATTTTAATGTTTTATTGCAGACAAGAGGAAAATCCTAAACTTGGAAGAATTTTGGCTTAAAGAGCTATTTTGGAGTCAAAATAGAAGGAAATTCGTATTTATTGGGCTGTTTGCATTACAGACGCTGTTTGGGGCATATCTTGAGTTTCAGAAGTCAGAATTGGATGATTTACAGTCCATGCGAAGCTTATAGAATTCTATTTAATTCAAGATGTACCAATAAATAGAATTTTACTAGATCAGCCTAGAAACTAGACAGAACAAACAACTACGAATTTTACATGAATAATTCTACTCGGTTTAGGAAACCCTTTTGTAATTGTTTTAAAGCATTGAAATACTTTATATTAGAGACATATCAGATATCATATTATCATCATTAGACATCATTATTAGATTATTAGATTAGAGTAGTATTGTATTAGGGTTAGAAAGAGATGGATGAAGGCCATGACTTTTTCACGTGACAGGGATAATTCAAGGTTTTCTTATCCAATCTTTTCTTTATTGTTATTAGTTTAATTATGTTTTTTTTGTTCTTAGTTGTTTTACTTGTTTAATTATTAGCGAGTAGTTATTTCTAGGGCTTAAGGGGAAGCCATGTTTGCACTATAATATTGTCATGATTTTTATAGTGGTTTGATGGGTTATGTGTAATTCTAATTGATATGTTCTAATTATTGATTTATGTAATCGGCCGACATCATGAATTAATTCTATGCTAATATGGGTATAGATTGAGAGATTTACTTACTAGAGGCACACATACGATTAACAGAATTGAATTTGAGTGCGAGAGCATCATTGGATTTCTGAGAGGTTAATGCTCGAGAGAGATTAACACTGCTCTAATTACTTGACTAATTGAATTACTAAAAATTGTTAATTGTATAAACATGTTTCGAGAGTGTTAATGCTTGAGAGAGATTAATAAACTCTAGTTGCATGATCACTTTTAATATTTTAGCTTATAAGCTAGTTATATTATAAGCATGGTGGACTTGATTGCCCTAGGTTTTTAATATATTATATTAGTTTTATTTAGTTAGTGTTAGTTTAGTTAAATAATTATTCTCAAATATTCGTTTACTCTTGAAACAATCTTTGATAATTGAATTGAAATCAATAGAACCTGTCTTCTTGTGGATTCGACCCGTACTTGCTAGTCTCTGCTAATAATAGACACAGTGTACTTGCGGTATTATAAATAAAACGCATCACATAGATCTCCTGTAGTGTGAAACTATGGCTATTTCAGTGTCAGCCAAACTAGTTTCATCACTAGCCATTGCAGGTTCCAATAACTCATCTTCAGAACTATTTTCAAAATCCTATGGATTCATATGAGATACATCATCAGGCTGTCTTGCTAGAATCTCTTTTCCACTCTTGAATTGTTCTTCTGTTTGCACAAATCTCAACATCTTTTTATCCTCTTAATTAGTGGTTGCTGCCAATTTTTGATATTGTGGATCCTCATGGTGAAGAGTTATAGCCTCAATATTGAATTCAATCTCATCATCCACCTCCATGTGGGCATCTGCACCTCCTGCAGGAACTCCATTTCCTCCATCTCCCAATGTGATAACCTCATTTGTTGATACAGGTGAGAGTGTTGGCTCCATCCTGAGTTGTAAAGAGGGTGAATTTGAAACATTAAATTTGTCAATCAACAAAGTTTATGAAGAAATAGATTTTGAAGGGGATTGAGGAGATGAAATAGATAGAGAGTGGGGTTGTGCCTCAAGAAAATTCTGAGACACATTAAAAAAAGAAACTGAAGGCTCCACCAAATTTGTATTTGGCTTTGCAAGTGTGTGTGTTCCCTGTGCAATATTTTTGTCCTTCTTTCTTCTTTTGTATGGCTGAATAATTTTGTGTCCCTCATCCCCATCTAATGGTCCTGTTTGAGACCTCTTTTCAATAGTTACACCTTGTTGAGAAGGTGCAACTAGGGTTGTGTTGAAATCCTTTATTATAGCTTCAATCTTTTGGGAGATTGGGCTGGTGTCTGGCTGGACACTCTCAACCTCTCCTTCCTTATTCTTCTGGCTTTCTTGATGTTGGCAAGTTCCCTCACCCTTATCAACCACCTTCACACTCCCCTCAGTTGTTTTTCTTTTCTTAGTTTTTACAACAGTAGTCTTTTGAGAAACTATTGAGGTAGTTTGTTTAGATTTGTGTTTGGAAGGTTGTGCAACTTGGGTATGAGGGATGAGGGCATTTCCATCTCCCTCCATTGTTGCAGAAGGCAAAGAAATTGGGATACCAGAGGAAGTAAAAGAGAAATTAAGTTTCTTGAGATATACATGCATAAAAAGAGGATAGATGAGGCACAACTTAGGGTTTAAGTTGATTCTCACCAAGTCCTTGAAGACCCTTTTGTTTTATGTCCAGGACTCCAGTGTTTCCATCTCTGCATTAATCTCATAATCTCTAATAGAGGCAATAATCAACATCATAAAAAATCTAGCAAAATAGATGTTATTTTTCCTAGATGCCTTATTTCCTAACTTAGCAGTTAATTCATTTAGGAGTAATGTGCTAAAATTAAAGTACTTATCAAATAGGATAGAATAAGCAATTTCTTGCATACTTGTGGTAATTGCATCAAAATGACTTATTTTACCAGAAAATACTTTAATAATAGCATCAAAGAAATAACTCCATTTTTTTCTAAGATTTTTCCTAACAACGTCACCTAATACAGTTTCAGCTTTAGTATAGTTAACAGATTCTATCATGTCCCTAATGTCATTTTCAGTGGTGACTTGTCATAATTATTTTCAAGAAATTTTAAGCATTCTGACAGATTAATACTTGTAATGGTGTAAGAATTACCTTTGCAATTATAAGAAATTACCTTTCCATCTTGTGAAACTTCTACAGTGGTCCACAACTCTTCAACAAATGAACAGACTATTGTTGGTGCTTCACTGAGAGCTTTTGTCACTTTGCAGTTTCCCAAAAACTTTATCAACGGATGGAAGTCTACGAGAGCATCATTCACAGTTAGATATGCTGCAAAATTGTTCTGTTCATATATGAACCTGGTTGAGGAAATAATCTTCTTTTGAGATGCCATCTGTTCTTAGAGAGATTCGAGAAAAAGCTTGAAAATTAGTGAGTGAATTCGACTTAAAAGTTCTTGAGAGAAAGAGATAGAGATACATAAATTAGAGATAGAAAATGAAATAGCAAGTAAGAATGAAGTAAGAATTGTGATTGCTATATATATTTTCTGAGATTAAAATGACTTGAATAGTCAGTTTAATTAAGAATATAACCGTTGAAAGATAAAAAGAGTTAAAGTAAATTACTCTAAATGGCAATCGATGAATGTATTCATCTGTTGATAAATAAAGTAATTAATCAACGGCTATAATTTGATCAACTAATGAATAAAACTGTAGAAATTCTATTACCATCGATGGATAAAATAAAAAATAATAATTTGTCGATCGATAAACAACTACCAGGGTAATTATATGTCGATAGATAAATATCCATCGATAGGAGTAAAATTTATCTGTTGATCAAATACGAAAGAATTTATCAATTGATAAACAATTACTAAGGTAATTATCTGTCGATAGATAAATATCCATAGATAGGAATATATTTTATCTATTGATCAAATATATCCATCGATAGCTGCTAAATATCCATTGACAATTAACACAGTTATCAGTTGATCACTTTGTTTCAACAGATAATTGTGAACAATGGCTACAAAGAAAAACTTAGCACACATTTTAAGATTGAGCAAAATTAAGCATACCTAATTCACAGACTAATATATTAAAAGTAGATTCATATAGAGGTTTGGTAAAAATATCTGCAAGTTATTGTTCACTAGGGACAAAATGTAATTCAACTGTACCATTCATTACATGTTCCCTAATGAAATGATACCTTATGTCAATGTGTTTGGTTCTGGAATGTTGCACATGATTTTCTGTTATTGCAATGGCACTTATGTTATCACAGAAAATAGAAATCTTGTTCATGTTGAACCCATAGTCAAATAATTGATTTCTTATCCATAATATTTGTGCACAACAACTTCCAGCAGCAATGTACTCAGCTTCTGCAGTTGAAGTTGATACTGAGTGTTGCTTTTTGCTAAACCATGACACAAGTTTATTTCCTAGAAATTGACATGTGCCTATAGTACTTTTCCTGTCTATTTTCTAACTTGCATAATCTGCATCTGAGTAGCCTATTAGATTAAAACCAGAATCTCTAGGATACCAAATACCTAAATTTGATGTACCCTTGAAATATCTAAAAATTCTCTTAATAGCCACTAAATGAGATTCTCTAGGATCAACCTAAAATCTAGCACACAAGCATGTAGAGAACATTATATCTAGCCTACTAGCAGTTAAATATAAAAGTGAGCCTACTATGCCTCTATAACTTGAAATGTTCACTTTAGCTTCCTTAGTGTTCAATTCAAGTTTGGTGG
The DNA here is from genome assembly GCA_028671895.1 of Oenanthe sinensis. Classification (NCBI taxonomy): domain Eukaryota; kingdom Viridiplantae; phylum Streptophyta; class Magnoliopsida; order Apiales; family Apiaceae; genus Oenanthe; species Oenanthe sinensis. Next base: position 25,598,143 of record CM053813.1, on the reverse strand, counting down.
CAGTGATTGTTAGTATTGGTGTCCTAGAGACAATACTTTTAATATTTTATTGAAAACAATTAAGGATTATGTTTTATGTGATTATTTAATTAATATTTATTATGTCTTTATTTACTACGTCATAAATTGAAAGAATAATAAATGTCCTTGGAATATTAATACGTAATATATATATTTAAGTATGTGACTTAAAAATGAGATTATATTAATAGTATTTTATTCCTAAAATTCCATAGTCAAGTATTATTATTTAAGGACAGTAATAATGCAATAAGACTAGTATGTTTGTTGACAGATGACCACATCTCATTGGTCATAGGTATGGTGATACTAAAGTCAAGAACATAAGTGTATGTATCAATACATGACATTAGAAAGACCCGCCGTGAGATTCTACATGTTAATAAGTGTCATAAGAAATCTCACAGTGATATTGATGTAATAATCCTCTGACTTGAAATCATTATATTTCTATACGAGAATTAATATACTTTTATTACACTCAAAATTACCTTTAACCAGATAATGATAAAGGTGGACATTAGGTATGTTATGAATCGTATGGGGAATATGAATGATAGATATAGGATTTAACCCTCCAATTCTAGGAGTGATATTATTGGCCTCTTGATTGAGTGAGACTATGAAATGCATGAGCATGCTCAAATATTGATTTGTTTAAATAGTCTACTCACTGATCAAGGAAATCACGATTAAACGTTGAAGAGGATGACACTATACATGCCTCGAGTTTTATCTATAATATAAGGTTAAATGGATTATATTACATTGCACATTATTCACGAAAGGTTTAATTGAATCACCAATTATTATTGTTACTTGGGTAGTAATGATGTATTACTAGATGCCGCTCATTGTTTATAATTTTATTATTAAATAATAAAATTATTGCCAACGTAATAATAACATAAAGGGCCACACACAAAGAACGTCAAAATGGAGGTTTATTTAAATTATAAATTTAAATATATTATTGTTTATTCGAATTTAATTATTGAATTAATTAAGTGGGACTTGATTAATTATATTAGAATTCAGATTTAATAATAATAGTAACCCAAAATCATAATGGGTTTTGGAAACCACATGGATTAGGGTTAGGCCCAAAATCTCTCTCTCCCCTATATATACATAATGATGTATAGTATTAGGGATTAATCATCAGATTTCATTTTTAGAGAAAAACCATAGTTGCTCAACATCAAGAGAGGCTAGAGAAAGAGAGAGAGAGGCAAACAATTCGGCTAGTACCGACTCAGGTGATCGTAGGACGATCGGGCATTCGTGTGGACTTCTTTGGAGAGCAGATCTTTGCAACAAAGGGCTGTTGTGATTCATCTTTTCTGGACCTCCATTAAACAACATACGGAAAGCTTTATTAAGGTACAGACTTCTTCACCATAATCATCCAACGTTATACATGGATCCTGCGATTGGGTTTCAATTTTTTATTGTTTTACGTTAATTCCGATGCATTTTCATGCAAGAAACCCTTCAATGGCATCAGAGCTACGTGTATAATGGGATGATTTAGTTATGTGTTTAACTGTTTTTCGATGTATGTAAACATATATATGATATGCCATGACTATATATTGATATATATGTTTTATATAATTTTGAATATATGATATTCATGTATTGTATAATCATGGGATGATTGTGTGTATTGATATATATATATGATACATATTTGTTCTTGTTATGGAAATCGTATTCGATACGAATTCTGAAACGACTTCGGTAGATTTTCTGAAATCTGTGTCCAGTATCCGATTTTCACAAACGATATGTGTTTTCGGACTGGAATCATATCACTGAGCAATACTGACATAGTCAGCTTCACGTCTGTAAGCTGTTTGACGATGTTACAGGTCCCGAAATGGCTATTTATTATTTTCTGAAATTTATTTAATTTTCTAAAATTTCGAAATTTATTATATATGATTATATGATATGTTTATATAATCTGAGATATATTACATGTGTTATATGATAACATAGTGGATGGTTATGTCCTAAAGACCTATAAGATAGTGGTTTTGTTTTATGGTTTTGGTTTCTAAATACGACTTGCATGTCGTTTATTCATTGTAATTGTTAATATTGAATGTAACTCGAGTTCTTTTTATAATTTCATTAGAATAGATTTATTTATTATTTATTGTAATTGTTCAATGGAGACTTGGAAGCAAGGAAACTAGGAGGCAATCCAGATGATGGAGTAATGAAGAAGATAAAAATATGTAATAGTGTAGTATTTGAAACCACCATAGATTGACCTTGATAGTTCCATTAGCTTGGAAATATCACATAGGATGAGGCCATAACCAAACACGTTTAATTTATGCACAATACATATATGTATATGAATGCATGTATAGATATGTATGTGTTGGAATGATATATGTATTAGATACGACACCCATGCCATGTTTGCTTAAGAAAGATAAAATCTGTAATGATTTAAGATTTTAAAATTAAACAAACGATCATGAGATTCTTGTGTTTATGAAACACGGTATTGAATATGAATTTTCTTTTTCTGATATGGGGAGATTTTGTCAAAAGCGAATTATTATTCGTAAGAAAGTTGGGTTTTAAGTGAGACCGCTTATGACTTCTCCGACGATCTGGAAGTCAAACCATTGACGAATATTGAAATGGATTATTTAATCAAGAAAAAATTAAGAATCTCTTTATGATAGGATCATGATCGTTCATATAAACATTAAAATCCCTATATATATATTAAGTTAATCGGATGCCTTCCAATGTTTAATACTCGTCAAGATCTAGATTGAGAAGGAGTGGGTTTGCCAAAGCAAGGTGTTTTTTATCAATCATTGAAAGACGTGATAAGTAAGTGACTTAGTTTGTTGAAATATTGGGTCTAACTTAACTAAATCATCATAATAGGATTGTGAGTTTAGAGACATAGAGTTTGGTGAGATTTATTGGATAAATGTGTACAAAGTGTTGTTCCACCAAACTATCCAAGAGTTATATTTGATATAATCGAATAATGTTGTCTACCTAAATAGTCGTGTTTTGGGTGTATTAGCCAATGATATCTTAAAACATGGATGAAATATGGATCTTGGCTCACTAGAAAAATTTAATGAAATGTTTTCCGAATTAATTGTTAGGGCTATTGATTTGATAAAAATAGTGGGAGATATATATTATAAATATGATAATCACTTGAACATAATTAAACTTCTGCAACTAACTAATATGCATTTTAAACATTGTAGATATTTAATGGCAAACAATACAAATAACTTCTCTGTGAGAGCAACCCTTGAGAAGGACAAGCTGACATGAACTAACTTTCTTGATTGGTATAGGAATTTGAGGATTGTCCTCAGGCAAGAGCGTAAGCTCCACGTTATTGAAATTCCTTCTCTTGCTCCTCCTGCTGAGAATGCAACTCGCACTCAACAAAATGCTTATCAGAAGCATATTGATGATGCGACTGATGTGGCATGTCTCATGCTAGCAACCATGAGGGCTGAGCTTCAAAAATAACATGAGCATATGGATGTTTATGAGATGATTGAACACCTTCAAAGGATGTTTGACGGACAGGCTTGTCAAGAAAAGTTTGACACGAGCAAAGCACTGTACGCTTGCAAGCAGGGTGACGTGAACCTGTTCAACCACATGTTCTGAAGATGATAGGTTATATTGAGTATCTTGATACTTTGGGTTTCCCGATTGGTCCGGAAGCTCAGATTGACTTAATCTTACAATCTTTGAACATCAACTATACTAATTTTGTTATGTACTACAATATGAATGAGATAGACAAAACACCTACTGAATTATTGGCTATATTGCGAACTGCTGAAACCAACATGAAAAAGGTCGAACCTGCTCCCATATTGACGGTGAACAAGAAAGGTAAGGCCAAAGGGAAAGGTAAATGGAAGGGAAGGAAGAAGATTGGATCTGATTCTACTCCCAAGCCAAAGGCTAATCCCAAACAGACTTTAAAGCCTAAAGGTGCTGTTACAAAGGGTGATTGTCACTACTGTGATAAACCATGTCATTGGAAGAGAAACTGTCATGCTTATTTGGAGGATCTGAAGAAGAAAAAGGCTGGTCAAGCTTCTGATTAAGGTATTTATGTTATAGAGGTCAATTTTTATACTTCTACATCATGGGTATTGGATACTGGATGTGGTTCTCATATTTGTATAAATGTGCAAGAACTACAAATGAGTAGGACTTTGGCTAAAGGAGAGGTCAACCTACGAGTTGGCAATGGAGCAAAGGTTGCTGCTTTAGCTGTATGGACTTATTATTTATCATTGCCCACTGGGTTTATTTTAGAACTTGAGAACTGTTTTTACTTGCCTACAATTTGCAGAAACATTATTTCGGTTTCTTGTTTGGACAAGAAAGGTTTTGCATTTTTAATTCAGAACAATAGTTGTTCCTTTTCTTTGAATAATGTTACCAATGGGGTTGCATGTTTATTTAACGATTTATATGTTCTTGATTTAGACACTCCTATCTATAATGTGAATCACAAACGTCTTAAAACTAATGACTCAAATCAAACATACCTCTAGCACTGTCTTTTAGGCCATATAAATGAGAATCGCATTTCCAAGTTACATAAAGATGGATACTTGGATAAGTTTGACTTTGAATCATACGAAGCATGCGAACCTTGACTCATTGGAAAAATGACTAAAGCTCCTTTTACTGGACAAGGTGAAAGGGCCACAGAACGATTAGAACTTCTACATAGTGATGTATATGGTCCTATGTGTACTATGGAAAGAGGTGGCTTTAACTACTTTACCACGTTTACTGATGAATTTAGTAGATATGGATATGTGTATCTTATGAAGAATAAATCCGATTCTTTTGAAAAGTTCAAAGAATACAAAGCTGAAGTAGAAAAGCAAACTAACGGAAGTATTAAGACTCTACGATCTGATCGTAGAGGTGAATAATTAAGCCATGTATTTAAAAGTTTATTAAAAGAGTGTGGTATTGTATCACAACTCACTCCTCCTGGAACCCCACAATGGAACAGAGTTTTTATAGGAGGAATCGTACTTTATTGGATATGGTGCGATCGATGATGAGTCATGCAGATCTTCCAATTAGTTTCTGGGGATACGCCCCGGAGACGGCTGCTTATACACTTAACCGAGTTCCTACTAAAATGGTTCAGAAGACTCCATATGAGATATGGACTGAGAAACGTCATAACATGTCATTTATGAAAATATGGGGATGTGAAACGTTTGTGAAATGTTTAACTTCTGACAAGTTAGAACCTAAATCAGACAAATGTAATTTTGTGGGATATCCAATTGAAACAAAGGGTTATTCATTCTATAATCCTTTCGAGAACAAAGTGTTTGTTGCTCGAACTACAGTTTTTCTTGAAAGAGAAATGCTTTCGAAGAAAAAAAGTGGGAGGATAATAGATCTCAATGAAGTTCGAGGCCCACAAGATAACATTGAACCAATGGAGGGACTTGAGCAGGATGTATAAGAACACAACACTGCTCAAGAAACACAGGTTGTTCGTAGGTCTAGTATGATTCACCATGAGCCTGAGAGATATTATGGATTTCTCTTAACTCAAGATGGTGACGTGATGCTTATCGATGAAGATGAGCCTCTCACCTACCAAGACGCTATGAACACTCCAGAATCTAAGAGATGGCTGGATGCCATGAAATCTGAGATGGAATCCATGTATACTAATCAAGTATGAACTTTGGTTGATCCACCTAAAGGGGTAATACCTATAGGGTGCAAGTGGGTTTTCAAGAAGAAGACCGACATGGATGGTAATGTACAGATCTATAAGGCATGATTGGTGGCAAAAGGTTTCAAGCAAATTCATGGTATTGACTATGATGAGACTTTTTCACCAGTGGCTATGGTCAAGTCCATCAGGATTTTACTTGCTATAGCTGCTTACTATGATTATGAAATCTGGCAGATGGATGTCAAAACTGCTTTCTTAAATGGGAGCCTTGAAGAAGATGTGGATGTGTATATGGCATAGCCTGAAGGTTTTGTTGATCCAAAGAATGCTGGAAATGTATGTTGTGTCCATCCATTTATGGATTGAAACAAGCCTCAAGGAGATGAAACATTCGTTTTGATGAAACTGTCAAAGAGTTTGGGTTTATTCAAAATGAAGATGAACCATGTGTTTATAAGAAGGTAAGTGGGAGCAATGTGGCATTCTTAGAATTATATGTTGATGATATATTAATAATAAGGAATGACATTCCTTCTTTACAGGCTGTTAAGACTTGGTTGAGTAAGAATTTCTCAATGAAAGACTTAGGCGAAGCGACTTATATTTTAGGTATCAAGATCTATAGAGATAGATCAAGAAGAATGATCGGCCTAAGTCAGAGTAGATACTAGTCTAATCCAGGAGAAGATCACTGAACAGCAGTCAATGATATTCTTAAGTACTTGAAGAGGACTAAAGATCAATTCTTGGTATATGGAGGAGAAGATAAGCTGGTTGTAAAAGGTTACACCGACGCTAGTTTCCAGACAGACAAGGATGATTCGATTTTTCAGTCTGGATTTGTGTTTTGTCTAAATGGAGATGTTGTATACTGGAATGGTTCACAACAGAGATAGTTGTTGATTCTACAATAGAGCCTGAGTATATTGATGCTTATGAAGCAGCCAAAGAGGCTGTTTGGGGATGTACTTAGGAGATATCACCTAATTAATGATATTAATGATCAAGGAGATATACATATATGTAAAGTGCATACTAATAAGAATAATGCAGACCCACTAACTAAGGCTTTGTCGCAGCAGAAGCACGAAAGTCATACTAGTTCCATGGGTATTAGATACATGAGAGATTGGCTCTAGTACAAGTGGGAGATTGTTAGTATTGGTATCCTAGAGACAATACTTTTAATATTTTATTGAAAATAATTAAGGATTATGTTTTATGTGATTATTTAATTAATATTTATTATATCTTTATTTATTGCGTCATAAATTGAAAGAATAATAAATGTCCTTGGAATATTAATACGTAATATATATCTTTAAGTATGTGACTTAAAAATAAGATTATATTAATTGTATTTTATTCCTAAAATTCCCTAGTCAAGTATTATTATTTAAGGATAGTAATGATGCAATAAGACTAGTATGTTTGTTTACAGATGACCACATCTCATTGGTCATAGGTATGGTGATACTAAAGTCAAGAACATAAGTGTATGTATCAATACATGATACTGGAAAGACCCGCCGTGAGATTCTACATGTTAATAAGTGTCATAAGAAATCTCACAGTGATAATGATGTAATGATCCTCTGACTTGAAATCATTATATTTCTATACGAGAATTAATATACTTTGATTACATTCAAAGTTACCTTTAACCGGGTAATGATAAAGGTGGACATTGGGTATGCTATGAATCTTATGGAGAATATGAATGATAGATATATGATTTAACCTTCCAATTTTAGGAGTGATATTATTGGCCTCTTGATTGAGTGAGACTATGAAATGCATGGCCATGCTCAAATATTAATTTGTTTAAATAGTCTACTCATTGATCAAGGAAACCAAGATTAAACGTTGAAGAGAATGACAATATAAATGCCTCGAGTTTTATCTATAATATAAGGTTAAAGAGATTATATTACATTGCACATTATTCACGAAAGGTTTAATTGAATCACTAATTATTATTGTTACTCTAGTAACAATGATGTATTACAAGATGCCACTCATTGTTTATAATTTTATTATTAAATAACAAAATTATTGCCAACGTAATAATAACCTAAAAGGCCATATACAAAGAACGTCAAAACGGAGGTTTATTTAAATTATGAATTTATATATATTATTGTTTATTCGAATTTAATTATTAAATTAATTAAGTGGAACTTGATTAATTATATTAGAATTCAGATTTAATAAGTATTATTATTATTCGAATTTAATTATTGAATTAATTAAGTGGGACTTGATTAATTATATTAGAATTTAGATTTAATAATAATAATAACCCAAAGTCATAATGGGTTTTGGAAATCACATGGATTAGGATTAGTCCCAAAATCTCTCTCTCCCCAATATATACATAATGATGTATAATCTTAGGGATTAATCATCAGATTTCATTTTTAGAGAAAAACCATAGCTGCTCAACATCAAGAGAGGCTAGAGAAAGAGAGAGAGAGAGACAAACAATTCGGCTAGTACCGACTCCGGTGATCGTAGGATGATCGGGCGTTCGTGTAGACTTCTTTGGAGAGCAGATCTTTGCAACAAAGGGCTACTGTGAATCATCTTTTCTGGACCTCCATTAAACAACATACGGAAAGCTTTATTAAGGTACAGACTTCTTCACCATAATCATCTAACGTTATACATGGATCCTGTAATTGGGTTTCGATTTTTTATTGTTTTATGTTAATTCCACTGGGTTTTCATGCACGAAACCCTTCAGTGACCATGGGAGTTTTTGCAAAAGAACATTCACTTAAGTCAAATTTCTTTAACAACTCATGAATGTACTTTGTTTGATTTATAAAAATACCATCCTTAACTTTTTGACTTGCAAACCAAGAAAGTAGGTAAGTTCCCCCATCATGCTCATTTCATATTTGCTCTACATTAATTTGACAATTTTTTTGCAAAGTCTCTCATTAGTTGAGCAAAAAATAATGTCATCCACATATATTTGAACAAGAATTTTAGAGCCTTTAACATTTCTACTAAATAGAGTTTTAGCAAGAGTACCTCTTGTGAAGTGATTCTCAATGAGGAACTGAGATAAAGTGTCATACCAGTCCATTGGTGCTTGCTTCAAGCCATAGAGTACTTTGAGAAGATAGTAGATAAAGTCAGGGAAATTTGGATCTTCAAAGCCATGAGGTTGTTCCCCATAGACTTCATCTTCTAATACTCCATTAAAAAATACACTCTTCACATCCATCTGGTAGACTTTAAAATTAGCATGTGTAGCATAAGCTAGAAAGATTTTGATTGCTTCCAGCCTTGCAACTGGTATAAATGTTTCATTAAAATCAATTTCTTCTTCTTGTGAGTACCCCTTTGCCACAAGCCTTGCTTTATTTCTAGTCACAGTACCAGTTTCATTCATTTTGTTTCTGAATACCCATTTTGTACCAATTATTGACCTATTTTTTGGTTTGGGCACCATCTTCCACACTTTATTTCTTTCAAATTTATTGAGTTCCTCTTGAATAGCTAAAATCCAATCAGGATCCATAAGAGCATTGTTAGGTCCAAAGTGTTGTAGAGGGGGGGTGAATACAACTGTTTAAAAAAATTTATGAGAGAATAAACAATATGCAGGTAATAAATGATGACACAGAATTTCAAGAATATATCATTATATTCATTGATGGATTTGCTACAACATTCATAAAAGCATCATGATCAGTTGAACAATAAATATAGCAATTAAAGCTAGATTCAACTGATCCTCTCTCTCACTTTTTGTTTTACAGTAAATGCTCTCTCTTTAAAAATTATCGTTGAATTACAGAGATACAAGTTTTTTTTTTAACTAATAAAAACAAAGTGCTGCTTTTATAATGTCATGTAGTCTTGATCTTGTCCTTTTTGTGTACGTGGCCCAATCAGGATTTTGACAACAAAAAGTACTTTCCCAACAACTCTGGATCAACCGTTCACAATAAGCCACTTGTCCCTTGAACATTAAATGTTACATATCTACCCGCATCTCGATCTTCGCCTGGACCCATCTCGATCTCGATCTGTGTAAATCTCGATCTCGATCTATGAAGATCTCGATCTCGATCTATGAAGATCTCGATCTGTGTAAATCTCGATCTCGATCTATGAAGATCTCGATCTCGATCTATGAAGATCTCGATCTCGATCTATGAAGATCTCGATCTCGATCTGGGAGAATCTCGATCTCGATCTGTGTAAATCTCGATCTCGATCTATGAAGATCTCGATCTCGATCTATGAAGATCTCGATCTCGATCTGGGAGAATCTCGATCTCAATCTGGGAGAATCTCGATCTCGATCTATGAAGATCTCGATCTCGATCTGGGAGAATCTCGATCTCGATCTATGAAGATCTCGATCTCGATCTACCGTGGATCTCGATCTCGATCTACCGTGGATCGATATTTGCCTTTGCAATGTTTTACTCCAATTATAAATCTCGACCCGCATCTCGATCTGCTGTGGATCGACATTTGCCTTAGTAAATATGCACTCATCCAATGTTAACCTTCTTTAGTGACTAATTGAGGATTAACCTTTAAGAGCAAGTTTCCCTAGCTTCTTCAATTTCTTTTCCTCACTCAATTCAAATGAGATCTTCTATTACTGACATGAACTTGCCTCCAATGTCCTGACACTTGATGCAATGGTCTGGTTCATAAGTGACTAGTCTTGTAGGGGTTCTTGCTTCTGAATGTCAGTTCTCATTTGTTGATTAACCTTTACATTATCCAGATGTTGATATACATTACATGAAATCACTTTGGTCTTCTTGATACCTCTTTGACATTAATTTGATTCTCCATTAGATAAGTTAGGGCATGAGCAATACTGAGATTGAACTTCTTCTCACCTATGCATCCTTGATTAACCAAATTAGTTACTTGTAGTTACCAAGTATCATTACCATTTCTTCAGTTGATTGATTCCATGTGCTTCTTCAGTTTCTCTTGTTTTGCTGTTGTTTTATCTTTTACTTGGTTGAGTTACATAGTAATTAAGTGTTACAAGATAGTACATCTATGCCTTTCAATCTCCCCCTATTTGATTGTCTAACAATGACAACCAAATTCACAATGAGGATAACTCAACTAACCAGGGACTGAAAAAGATAAAATAACATTCATAAAAGATCATGTCAACTTACATAATGCTTGGCTTGATTAATTAACTTCATGTCTATTACTGATACTTCAAGTGCCAAAATTGGACACCTGTTGGCTCGATTAAATGGCTTCATGCTCTTCTAGAGATTTTCTCTAAGTACTTTAAGAGCACGGTCCACTCAATCTTCAATTATCCTTCTGAAGTCCTTTTAGCAGTATTACCACCGCCGAACTTCGCGAAATAATTGACGCCTAATATAAACCAGTTTCAAGACACTTAGCTAACTAACTTCTACCTTACACTACATAAGAAAACAGATAATATTTTTACAATGCAGGAAAACAAGAAAATAAATTACAACGCAAAGAAACATTACAAGCATAATACACTAAAACTTTTATTTCTTGCGCTCCTCTTCCTCACGAGCTTTCTTCTTGGTTGCTTTTTCTTTCTTCATGAACTCAGGGTTGCAGACTTCATCCATCCTTTTCTTGAGAAGATTAAGTCCTTCTACTTCCACATGATTTCTGATCTTGTAATTTCGAAACAACCTCAACTACCTTTCAACCATGCTGCGAGTGGTAAGCTTCGTGGGAATGTCTTCAAACCTCATCTTCGTGACTTTGTCAGGGTACCCCTTTTCCCCTTTCTTCCTTATAACCAGCTGCTTAGGGTATCCAATGACAATAGCGGTGGTGCATTGCTGTAGCCTCTGAATATCAAGCTGTTGTCTTCTCTTACAGAAGTTATCAAACGTGACCCTTAGATAATCCTGATCAAACTCGTCAACATCATCCATCTCATCAATCAATTCCCTTATAATACACAGTGTATCATGACTGTGTTCTGTAAAGATGTCGTACTTGATTTCAATGACGGTTTCCACCTGATGCTTGTCTGTATAGATCAGCAGATCATTCTCATTCTCAGCTTTGCTCTTGACAAACTTGTCATTTGCACTAACCACTGCACTAGCTTCCTCCCTTATTTCCCCTTCTTCTTCTGGAATGTCTATTCTTGGATCTCTGTATCTCTGCACATGCTCTCTTATTGCCTCGTCTTGCTGCTCGAATGCATAGTCTTCAGGTTCTTTCTTAACCACTGGTAGTGTAGCTTCAGGCAACTTGTATCTAGCGTCTTGCCTTCTTATCAGCTTCTCCAAGTCCTTAGCCACCAGCTTCTTTTCCTTTGTTAGAAAACCCTTAGAGAGGACTAGCTTTGCAACTGCCTTCAGCACATTTCCGCTCGGAGTTAGTTTCGAGTCATGAAGATTTACGATCCTCAAGACCTTGTCATGGACATATCTGATCTGGTAGGGATTTAGAATAATGTCAACCCCTCTGTCTTCAGCCATCTTTAACAATTTCTCCTTAAACAACACTCCAGTCTTGACAGAGGTGTCTACCTTGTGAGCGAATTCTACCAGTTCACTTGCACCCCTTTCATGGAAGAAAGCTTCATCGACCATACACGGCCCGATTTTTGTTATGGGTGTCCAAGTGATCATCAGATTCCATGCCTTCTCCTTGAATATGACTTGTACGGAGGTGCATCCCTGTCTTATGCAATTTAGATAATTCAGCAGCCCAGGGTTTAGATTTTCTAGCTTATGAAGAAGAAAGCTCAATCTTTCTGAGTCATGAGCATAGGCTCTTGGTCCAGCTAAGGCTTCTCTGGCCTTGTCCCACTCAGGACCTTCCCTCCTTATGTCAGCCTGGACCTTAGGATCTTTGATCTTTTTCATTTCATACTCATGCTGAGTTTTCTGAGCCGCTCTCTTCTCCTTTGCCATTAGTTCCTTTTCAACTATCCCTTGTAGCACTTCTTCATTTACTCTTTCTCTGGCTTCCCTGAAAATCTCTCCTTGCATCTCCGCTTCATCAACTTCTTCTTCTGGGACATGCTCGTCAGCAACCGAGTGGTCTCCTGCATCACCTGCAACTCCTGCGCCAGATCCGCCAGGATTTAGACCTCTTTTTTGTTCCCACTCTCTTGCCCGTTGCTCGAGTCTCGACCTCCTTGCCACTAATGCTTCTACATCCATCTCGTCATCATCAGAATCTTCAATAAAGTCTCCCATAAATGCATCGACAAGAGGTGTTTCTTTCTCAGCTTCTTCTTCAACTACCATCTTCTGCTTGCCTTTGTCCTTAAGAGCCGGTTGAGCCTCCTCCACCTTTTCACCAGATTTGTTTGAGGACTCGCTCACCGGACCCTTACTAGTCAGCTTTTTCAGACCCTGATCCTCCTTCTCCCCCTTAGGTGGGTTATCCTCATCAGGAGCATCATCATCATTATTATCGTTACGACCACCACCGCCGGTTGAAGGACTAGGTCCAGCCCTGTTACGGCCAAAGACAGCATCAAGGAGTTCATTCAGCTTCGTCCAAACCTGAGACATGCCATGAGTGACATCATCTACTGACCTCCCAACCTCCACCTGTGCCAATCCAAGATTGTTTATCTTGTCAATCATTTGATTTTGAACGGCAATGAGGTTCTCCATGAACTGAGCTCCAACCTCCAATCTTCCAGAGTGAGAAGAGACGGCAGCAATAACACCAGCAACTCCAGCCTCCAAAGCCTCCACTTTCTTCACTAAATCCTGCAATTTGGGGGACGGTGTTTGGCTTGGGTTAAACTGTTTACTCTCGCCGGGTTCTGTTTCACTCAAGATCCCTAAAAAGAAGGGATCTACTCTCCCTGTCTCTCCCTCGTGTTTAGAGCCTAACAGTACTAGAGCCTCATCCACTAATCGCTGGGGACTAGCGGGGAGTTGGTCGGCGATATCGGTCAGTGATACTGAGCCTTTAAGCGCTGTGTCTACGACAGGAGATGGCGTTATGACCATGTCATCCCCTTGTTCACTTAGAACCTTTTCTGGTTCGCTGGGCTGTTCTGGAGGCGTAGACCCACCAGTCACCAGATGTCGTTGCTCTGCGTGCAACTTGTTTTCTGATTCAGATGAGGAAGCGTCATCCATACTGGATTCGACAGACTCTTCCTCATTAAAACTTCCTGAGATACTAGTATCAGAAGTGCTAGTCTCAGTTTGCCATTCCCCTTCCGAGAAATTGCTCAAAGAGCCCTGAGCGGACAACTCAGGGGAGGTAGGGCCAGCTCCTATTGGCTGTTGAGCTGGACCCCCTCCTTGACTCTCACCAACATGCCTAGGCGAGTGCGAATGTGTTGATATGTTTTGGAGAGGAGATCCACCAGCGTGAGGTGTGGTGGCTGTGAGAGGTGAACTAGCCTTAACAGGTTGTGCAGTTGCCACTGGGTTTGAATCCACCTTTTGCTTCTTTGGAGGTGGCAGCGCTGCTGAAGTGACTACTCTCTCAACTCCTACACTCCCTCCACTCGAATCACTCGACTCAGAAAAGCTTGCCTTCCTTTTATCACCAGTTTTAGGGTTGGCTGAACGTTTATGAACAGAAGGGCTTGCAGCCTGGGATAGAGCCTGGGGGTTTTCAGGCCCACGGCTGTAGAAAACAGGTTGAATTGATGTTTGATCAAGATCAGCAAGAATAGGTACCTGACTCAGAAGATCGTCATCTTTGTCAGCTCCAGCTTCTGCAACATTTGCCTCGGCCATGTCAACATCCATACCTGCTTCTTCCAAATTTCTAGGCACTTGATCTCCACCTTCAGCTTCGTTACCGCTACTCTCAGCTTCTACTGCAGTGAACTGAGAAGCATGCCTCCTAGCATACTCATCTTGCAGATCCTGGAAGTACGAAGTCAGGCACAACTCAAAAAGTCTTGACTTTTGCTGGGTTTCCATGGTGGAGATACTCTTTAGAGTCATATCAAAACATGCCATCCTTTCAGAGCCTTGAAATACTCTCCTGTGTTCCTCTGAAAGGACGTCATCCAGAACCATCTGAAGAAATCTTGGCATCCAGCATTTGACTGGACCATCTTCCGGATTCCTAGATGCATTTTTCTCCAATGCCCACCTCTCAAGCAATTGAATCAACAGATGTTTGCCCACATTCACTCTCCTGTTATTTGCCACTCCATATAGTATTACCCGGCAGCTGTTATTCATTGGCCTGTAGTCTTTGTCCTTTGGGAACATGCAGCGCTGAATGGCCTGAACTACATAATCCCACTCAGCTGGTAGCATACCGGTGTGAACCTTTGTTACCTTGATAGGACCCGTTGGAGGGCGACAACCTATCTCTGTGAATAATTGCAACATATCCTCCATAGTGGGTTCCGGAACATAATCTTCTGTAGGAAGCCCAAGAATCTCATTGAACTTCTGCAGACTGACCTCATATTTAGCACCACCAATAGTAAAGGATAGGCCTGTTGGATTTGCTTTTCCACCCTGAATCTCTACTGTTGAGTAAGCAGCTTGAAGGGCTTCGACATTCAGGATGGGAGAGGCGGTTAAGGCATGACTTATGATTGATGTGTTGTTGAGGGATTCAATCCAGAACTGATAGTGAATAAATCTACCAGTTGCTCGATCAGCAGAGAGATTAACAAAGTTGGTCTTGGGAATTGTGAAATTTGGGTTTGCCATTTTAAATTTGTGTTCGAGAAAAGAGATGTTCGAAAAGATTTTGCAATGAATTTTTAGAGAACAAGTTCTAAATTTAAACAACAAAAAAAAAACGTACACGAACCCCACTAATTACCCCACGTAATTAGTGACACAAATTAAAACAAATTAACTGCCCACTAATGACCACTTAACTCCCCACTAAAGATTGACGGTTGAGTTTTTGAAAATTAAAGTGAACAGCCGTTACAAAATAAATTATTTTTCCAGAAAACCACAAACACGGCGGGAAAGTTGCACTTTAAGGATTAAACAGTAGTACTCACAACTATTTCGCTCAAGAACACAAAAGAACTTAAGAATAAGAAAGCACGAAACAAAAACCAAACTCACTCGAATGAAAAGAAAACTAAAGAACTATTTGCCAGAACAGTAATGACGTTAAAAACAACACAAGAAGTTCAACAGTTTTAAACAAAATTTTAGCAGAGTTTCGTTTTAGTTATTGATGCTTTTAAGTAACAGTTAGTGATTTTTGTTTAAGAAAATCACAAGAAAACTTGATGTAATGGCAGGGAAAAGAGCTCTAGTAATGTATGTATACACGTGTGTATATGAAGAGCTTTAAGCTTTTGAAAGAGAGAAAGAAAGTTAATGTAAATAATGAACAGCCTTTTTAATGCTATAATATATACTTGCACGCCTAAAAAGAAGTAACTGACAAGACAAGTCACATCTCGATCTCGAGATCCGCATCTCGATCCTCATCTAGATGTCGATCTTGATGTCGATCTCGATCCGCATCTCGATCTACATCTCGATGTCGATCTCGATGTCGATCTCGATCCGCATCTCGATCTACATCTCGATGTCGATCTCGATGTCGATAGATCGAGATGTACCTTGACAGTTTTTAGACCAATTTTCACAAGTCGTTCTCGATCTCGACCCAGAACCAGATCGAGATTTGCCTTAGAAAATTTTAATGAAATTATGTGAATTAAACATTTATATGTAAAATTCACAAGATTTCATCCCAAATTTTCACACCGTTTAAGAAACTTACAATTTTGAAACGACAAGGAATTTAGCAAATAAATCATGCATTACAAAATTAAGTATAGCATTAAATCCTATCACATTATTAGACATTAATCATTTAGAAGCCCAGATCATCACAAGATTAATTTCGTGAAACTTTCTAACTTCCCTTTATTAGATGTAATACATACATTTATGAAGTTAAGTACACATTATTAATTACGAATATTCATGAATAACAATAATATGTACTTGGTCTGGCAGATAAATATCCCATCCTTCTTCTGACTAACTTGAATGCCCAGAAAGAACGTCAGCTCTCCCATCATGCTCATCTCATACCTTGATTGCATTAACTTAGCGAACTTAGTACACAGCTTCTCATTTGCAGACCCAAAGATAATGTCATCCACATATACCTGCACCATTATTAGATCATCTTTGCATTTCTTGTAGAAAAGCGTCTTGTCGATTACTCCTCTGGTGAAACCACTTTCTAGTAAAAAGTCTGACAGAGTTTCATACCACTTCCGCGGAGACTGCTTAAGGCCATATACTGATTTGAAGAGTCGATAAACATAATCACAATATTTGCTGTCGATAAACCCGGGAGGTTGCTCGACATACACCTCTTCATCCAGTTCACCATTTAAGAATGCACTCTTAACATCCATTTGATAGACTTTAAAACCATGATGTGCTGCGAATGCCAAGAACATCCTTACTGCTTCTAGCCTTGCTACTGGTGCATAGGTTTCATCATAATCAATTCCTTCTCTTTGAGTATAACCCTTAGCAACCAGGCGAGCTTTATTTCGTGTTACAAGTCCGTCTTCATCCAGCTTGTTTCTGAATACCCATTTTGTCCCAACAACAGATCTATTCTTTGGTCTGGGTACCAGCTTCCACACTTTCTGCCTTTCAAACTGATTGAGTTCCTCTTGCATAGCAATCACCCAATCAGCGTCATCTAGAGCTTCTTCCACCACTTTAGGTTCCATCTGGGAAAGGAACACTGAGTATAGACATTCATTCTCAGTGGCAATTTCAGCTCTAGCTTTTCCTCTAGTAGTCACTCCGGCTTCTGGATCACCAATAATTAGCTCGAACGGATGGTCCTTGTTCCAAGTGCGATCCCTAGCAAATGTTCTTGATGATTCAGCTTGATCTTGTAAGTGAAGGTGACTTAGTCTAGAAGCACTTTCACTAGCTTCCCTTGAGCTAGTACTGGCTCCCCCTGAGTGAGCTGCTCCCCCTGAGTGCATACTGACTCCCCCTGAGTTAGTACCAGGTCTGACGGAAGGTGATCCCTCAGCCCTAGTGTTTTGAATTTGCGAAACACTAGACTCTTGATTAATTTCATTATTTATAGTTGGATCACTACCCTGCACTACAGACTCAGGAACTGTATCCACTTCATCAATATCCATATTCTCAAATCTTAGGGAAGTGGGCTCACTATCTTCTTTTTGTATAGAAGGGAGCTTTGAGTCGTCGAATGTGACATTAAGGCTTTCAACCACCTTGCGATCATTAAGCACAAACACCCTGTACGCTGCTACTACTTCAAGAGAATATCCAATGAAAACCCCTTCGTCTGCTTTGGCATCAAACTTTCCAAGTTGTGCATTGTCTCTTAACACAAAGCATTTGGCACCAAATACGTGAAAGTACTTGATAGATGGTTTTCGATTATTCATCATGTAATACGGCGTCTCATTATGGTCCTTTATAATCAGGGTTCTGTTCTGTGTATAACAAGCCGTGTTAACTGCTTCAGCCCAAAAATAAAAAGGAAGTTTTGACTCATACAGCATTGTCCTAGCTGCTTCAACTAGTGTCCTGTTCTTCCTTTCTACCACCCCATTCTGCTGTGGTGTTCTCGGTGCTGAATACTGTCGTCTGATCCCTTTAGATATACAGAAATCCATTAACACTGAGTTCTTGAATTCTGTCCCGTTGTCAGATCGGATAGTCTTCACAGTCAGACTTGCTACATTTTCAATTTCCAGTACATGTCTAATGATCTCATGTGGCACTTCATCTTTCGATGTCACAAACTTCACCCATGTGTATTTGGAAAAGTCATCGACAATTACCAGCGCATATCTTTTCCTTGACATTGACATAACATTAACAGGTCCAAACAAATCCATGTGAAGAAGTTGTAGGGGCTCGGTAATGCTATTCACTTGTTTATCCTTATGCGAGGCTCTTTTTGATTTTCCCATCTCACATGCTTCGCAGAGTCCATCTGGGGTGAACTCCATCTGCGGCAGCCCTCTCACCAATTCTCTCCTTACGAGATTATTCATTGCTTTAAAGTTCAGGTGAGATAATCTTTTATGCCATAGCCAACTTTCATCAGCAGAAGCCTTGCTGTAGAAACACGTGACTTCAGACTGATCAGCAGAATTCATGTCAGCTATGAACAAATTTGACTTCCTTACTCCTTTGAGAGCAAGGCTTCCATCCTTTTTTCTTCGAATCGAACAATCATGCTTCCCAAAGTTGACGTCAAAACCCCTGTCGGTGAACTGACTAACGCTGAGAAGATTATGTCGCAATCCTTCCACAAAAGACACGTCCTCAATGATAACTTTTCCACAAACGATCTTGCCATATCCCCTGGTGTAACCTTTGCTGTTATCTCCAAAAGTAACCACAGAGCCGGCTCTCAACACCAAATCTGTTAGCAGGGACTTATTGCCGGTCATATGCCTCGATGCTCCACTGTCCAGCACCCATATGACTTTACTCTTTTCCTGTTCACTGCCCTGCAAATCCAGAAAGGTTAGGTGTTCTTCGGAACCCAATGATGTTTGGGCCCGGCATCAATAATTTCCTTTTTCTTTTCAGATACAGAAGGCTTTGCCTTGTTGCCATCAGGGGCATTCATCTTGACTTTGTCTTTTCCCTTGTCAACCTTGACTGGTTTGTCAGGCTTGGGAGTAGACTGGTCACTCCTAACTTTAGGAGGACTTGAAGTCTTAGTCTTTGACCCCGCATGCTTTTTCTTACCACTACTAGATGTATGCTCAACAGATGCACTAGCAGTATTCATCAAATTAAAATAAGTATGCATGATGTTTACAGCACATGGCATACAATTAGGATTATTGCACTTGACATGATTTGCATACATGTTAGGCAAAGCAGTAGTTGCAGGCATGGTATTACAACCAACAGATTTTTCTTCCTCTACATAGAACGGGCAATAGTAAGACAAATGATCAGTTTGATTACAGATATAGCATGCCTTTCTAGCTCGTGTAGATGTAGATACAGATGCAGGTTCAGTTTTAACTGCCTTTACAGGTGCTTTCATTTGGTCTGACCCTGCTACCCATTGTTTATATGACACCGTCTTAGCCTCCTTGGTTCCTGCACCTCTCTTAGCATAAGCAATCTTACTAGCTCTCTTAGAAGTTGTAGGTTCTACCACTTTTTCTTCTGAATCTCTTTCAATTTTAATCTCATGTTCAATTTTAGTAGCAACAGGATCTATGGTCCTAGGCTCAAAATGCTTAAAGATAGGTTTTCTAACATCCATTAAAACCTCAGGCACATTTTCTTTGACTAACACTGGCTCTAACAACTCAGCAGCCCTATTTTTCTTTTTCTGTGTGTAGTCAAGTCCTATGTTTAATTTTTCATTTTTACTCTTGCCTGCCAGCTTCATGTACATGTCCCTTTCTACGAAAACTTTATTAGCGGCTTCTTTAAAAGATTGACATGTTATTTTAAGCTCAGCTAATTCATTTTTAAGTTCTTCGTTAAGGTCTTCCCTAATTTTAAGCTTGTGTTCTAAAACGTCTACCTGATTCATTAACTGCCTTTCTTTACTTTCTCCTGATTCTAATTCCTCTACCCTGGCCTCGAGAAGTCTACTCTTAAGGGAGAGTTTAGCATTTTCCTCATTAACAGCAATTAGATTTAGTTGGAGATTGTACATGTCTTTAGTCATGGCAGCTAATTCATTTTGGTACTCAGAAATAGACATTTCATTTACGGTTAGAATTGGTACCTCCGATTGTTCTGAAGATTTTGCCATTAAAGCGAAACTGCATAGCTCCTGATCTTCATCTTCATCAGACTCGTCCCAACCCTTCCCTTCAGTCACAACATACGCCCGGCTTCCCTTCTGTTGCTTGCTAACCAAGGCATCATATTTCTTTTTCAGATCAGCATAGGATTCCTTGGGATGAACATACTTGGGCTTCTTGCACTCTGTTGCGAAGTGCCCCAATTCATTGCAGTTGTAGCATCTGAACTTGTTCTTGTCTACCAGGTTAGGTCTGTAGCTACTACCAGATGTGCTACCTCGACCACTGTAACTTCCTCGACCACTTACACTACTGCCTCTGCTGCCTCTTCGGCTGAAAGAACTACCAAATCGTCCTTTACCACTTCTTTGCTTCCTGAAGCTGATATGAGCAAATTCTCGAGCAATACAAGCATATGACTTGTCTTCTAATTTGTCCAGCTCTTCAAGGGTATAGTATTCTTCCTCACTTTCTTCGGATGGATCTTCAATGTCTAATATCACCCTTTCAGGATTAGCAGTTTTCAATGAGACAGCTGCAGGTGCCTTTACAGCAGACTCTTCAGCTACAAGTCCAGACTCACTTACCGCTTTGTTTTCTCCACTATTGTAGGATCTTCTTCTGTCATTTTGTTCCTGCTCCAGCTCGTAGGTCTTCAAAACACCATACAGCTTTTCGAGAGAAGTATTTTTCAAGTCTCTTGACTCTCGAATGGCAGTGATCCTGTGTTTCAGATGTTTAGGCAAATTCAAGAGAAACTTGATATTTGAATCTGCTAGTGGATAGACTTTATCTCTTATACTCAGCTCGATAAGCAATTTACTGTAACGTTTGTAAACATCCGCTACGCTTTCTCCTCGTTCGCATCTGAACGATTCATATTCAGATATCAGAATGCGTTTGTGATTATCTCTAACTTCCTCGGTCCCCTCCATCACCACAGCCAGTTTATCCCACATGGCTTTAGCTGTTTTTAATCCCTTTATTTGAACATAGTACTCTGAGTTTAGGGATTCAATTATGACGTTGCGTAATGACGCATCCATACGAACCAATTCTTTATCTGCGTCTGAAAACTCCATTTCCTCTTTAGGAACAGACCGGGATGGTATTAGTATCCCTCCTTCCATTCGCTCTGGCTCAATTCTCATGGGTATGTATGGACCGTTTTCCAATATTCTCAAGTATACCTTGTTTATTGATTCAAGGTAAGCTCTCATCCTTCCGGTCCATTCGTCATAATGTTGTGCATCAAACGGAGTTATCTTAAATCTGTGTGCGGCGGCCATTTTAATAAAGTTTAAAATTAAGATAATACACTTTTCAAATTACAATAAATTGTATTTACTTGAAAAATTAATTATCTCACTTTAAATATCCAACACTTAATATTCAATGGATTTTGCACTTAAGATTCAAGCAAGTTAGTTCTAATCACAGGAACAGTAGCAGGGTCCACCACTTTCTCAAGTCCAAACAAAAAGTTGTCCACTTCCTAGTTGATAGAAGTTCGAAAATGTCCTTTTTGTTTAGTCAATCAGTTGATTCCAGTTTTGACCACAAGAAAATCCACAAAGCTCTAAAGTACAATATTTTGGAATTTTGTACAAATATTCCTTACACCATTACTTAGAACTTTTTAGATCTATGACTTTTCCAGGAAGAAACAAATAAAGATTTTCGGCACAAACTTTAAGAAAAATTAGATCTGGGATTTTCAAGAACCAACTCAAACAACACAGTAGGATCTCTGTTAGATGTGTTTAACAACAGCTTTGATACCAATTGCTAGGTCCAAAGTGTTGTAGAGGGGGGGTGAATACAACTGTTTAAAAAAAATTATGAGAGAATAAACAATATGCAGGTAATAAATGATGACACAGAATTTCAAGAATATATCATTATATTCATTGATGGATTTGCTACAACATTCATAAAAGCATCATGATCCAGTTGAACAATAAATACAGCAATCAAAGCTAGATTCAACTGATCCTCTCTCTCACTTTTTGTTTTACAGTAAATGCTCTCTCTTTAAAAATTATCGTTGAATTACAGAGATACAAGTTTTTTTTTTAACTAATAAAAACAAAGTGCTGCTTTTATAATGTCATGTAGTCTTGATCTTGTCCTTTTTGTGTACGTGGCCCAATCAGGATTTTGACAACAAAAAGTACTTTCCCAACAACTCTGGATCAACCGTTCACAATAAGCCACTTGTCCCTTGAACATTAAATGTTACATATCTACCCGCATCTCGATCTTCGCCTGGACCCATCTCGATCTCGATCTGTGTAAATCTCGATCTCGATCTATGAAGATCTCGATCTCGATCTATGAAGATCTCGATCTGTGTAAATCTCGATCTCGATCTCGATCTATGAAGATCTCGATCTCGATCTGGGAGAATCTCGATCTCGATCTGTGTAAATCTCGATCTCGATCTATGAAGATCTCGATCTCGATCTATGAAGATCTCGATCTCGATCTGGGAGAATCTCGATCTCGATCTCGATCTATGAAGATCTCGATCTCGATCTGGGAGAATCTCGATCTCGATCTATGAAGATCTCGATCTCGATCTACTGTGGATCGAGATTTGCCTTTGCAATGTTTTACTCCAATTATAAATCTCGACCCGCATCTCGATCTGCTGTGGATCGACATTTGCCTTAGCAAATATGCACTCATCCAATGTTAACCTTCTTTAGTGACTAATTGAGGATTAACCTTTAAGAGCAAGTTTCCCTAGCTTCTTCAATTTCTTTTCCTCACTCAATTCAAATGAGATCTTCTATTACTGACATGAACTTGCCTCCAATGTCCTGACACTTGATGCAATGGTCTGGTTCATAAGTGACTAGTCTTGTAGGGGTTCTTGCTTCTGAATGTCAGTTCTCATTTGTTGATTAACCTTTACATTATCCAGATGTTGATATACATTACATGGAATCACTTTGGTCTTCTTGATACCTCTTTGACATTAATTTGATTCTCCATTAGATAAGTTAGGGCATGAGCAATACTGAGATTGAACTTCTTCTCACTTATGCATCCTTGATTAACCAAATTAGTTACTTGTAGTTACCAAGTATCATTACCATTTCTTCAGTTGATTTATTCCATGTGCTTCTTCAGTTTCTCTTGTTTTGCTGTTGTTTTATCTTTTACTTGGTTGAGTTACATAGTAATTAAGTGTTACAAGATAGTACACCTATGCCTTTCAAGCATCTTCAACTCTTTTAGGTTCTTCTTGAGATAGAAAGCTGCTATACAGACACTCATTTTGAGTAACACTTCTTGTCTTGACACCATCTTCTGCATTTCAAATGATTAGTTCAAATGGATGACTTTTTATCCATTTTCTTTGAGCAGACAAATTTTGCCTTGATGACGAAGCTTCATGATCATTAATATTGTACTCAAATTGATTTGAATTTGTGGACTGATTCTGATACCCTCCCCCTGAATTGGATACCCTAGATGTAGAGTGTTGATTATCCATTGAAGAATTATCAGTTTATGCATTATCAGTTGATGGAATTTTGTCAACTGATAAATTATCCATTGATGCAGTAACATCAACTGATATTGGGTTTCTGAGTACTTGTGATTTTACAATTTCTGCTTCTTCATCATCATTTGATTCATTTTCAAAATGCAGTGTGTCATGATTTCCTTCATCAAACAAGCCTTGAATCTTTTTATCATCAAATACTACATGTACAGATTCTATAACAATGTGTAGTCTAAGATTATAGACTCTATAGGCTATGCTTGATAGTGCATACCTAACAAATATAGCTTCATCAGCCTTGGCTTAAAATTTTCCTAGGTTTTCACCTTAATTTCTTAGCACATAGAATTTGCAGCCAAAGACATGAAGAAACCCCACTTTTGGCTTTTTGTCTTTCTTGATCAATTGATATGGTGTCTTTCCTTGAGTTTGATTTACTATGGAGATGTTTTGAGTATAGCATGTTGTATTAATGGCCTCAGCCCAGAAATATGTTGGTAATTTAGCATCCTCCAACATAGTTCTAGCTGCTTCAATCAATGTCATATTCTTCCTTTCAACCACCCCATTTTGTTAAGGTGTCCTTAGTGCAGAGAAGGTGTGTATGATTCCTTTAGATTCACAAAACTCCTTCATTGTAGAATTCTTAAATTATGTTCCATTGTCACTTCTTATTTTCTTTACATCCAATCCAAGATTTTTCTAACTTCTCTTATGTATTTGATGATGAGATTACTGGCTTCATCTTTTGAATGCAGAAAATAAATCCATAAAAATCTTGAAAAGTCATCCACAATGACTAAATCATACTTCTTCTTTACAATGGATATGATATTTACAGGACCAAACAAATCCATGTGTAATAACTCAAGTGGCTTCTCAATTGATGATTCCAATTTTGACTTGAATGATATGTTTCTTTGTTTTCCTTTCTGACAGGCATCACATAGTCCATCCTTGATAAATTCCATCTGTGGTAAACCTCTCACTTGATTTTTCTTAACCAACTGATTCATGGCTTTGAAATTTAAGTGAGCTAATTTCTTATGCCATAGCCAACTTTCATTTGTACTTACCTTAGAGAGAAGACAAGTTATTGAGTCTGCACTTGTTGAGTTGAAGTCAGCTATGTACACATTTCCTTTTCTATTCCCAGTCATTACTATGCTTCCATCTTTCTTGTTGGAAATTATGCATGCTTCAGTTGTGAAGCAAACTTTATTTCCATTATCACATAGTTGACTTATGCTTAACAAATTGTGTCTTAAGCCATCAACTAATGTAACAGGTTTAATGATGACATTTTCTTTTGAAATCAAGCCATATCCCATGGTGTATCCTTTACTGTCATCTCCAAAAGTTATTCCAGGGCCAACTTTCTCCTCAAACTTTATGAACAGGGATTTACCTCCAGTCATGTGTCTTGAACATCCACTGTCCAAGTACAAAAAGATTTTTTCTCTTTCCCTGCACACAGCAAAAAACAATCAAGTTGATTTTGGTGCCCAAGTTGCCTTGGGTCCTTTCTTATTAGTAACTACCTTTGGCTTGGTTTCCAATTTTTGTACCTTTGGTTTAGGTGGTTTTACTTCCACTTCAACCTTAGGTGTTGGTTTCCTCACCTCAGGATTCTCAGTGATAATATTTGAAATATTCATACTTGCAGAATTAGAGAAATTTGGAGAATGAAAATTATTATGCATATTCCATGGCATAGCAGGCATATTCATTTTGGCAAATGCAAGATAAGGATTAAATATATAAGGCATTGATGCATATTAAGCATGAATAGCATGAGGATAAACTAAATGAGGATAAACATAATTAGAATGCATGTTAGGTATAACAGGCACATTAGTTATTGCAGGCATATTGATCTTGCATTGCATAGATAAGTGATTCTTACTACCACACTTAGCACATATTTTTCTAGGAGTATACTTGTCAGATGTGTAGTTATTGTACTTGTTTATGCCTACTTTATCATTTTTGTTCTTCTTCTTCTTCTCATTTGGCTTAATATTAGGCTCTATCTTTTCTAAATTTTTCTTCAATTGATCTTTAGATAGGAACCCTATATTAACTTTTTTAACTTTGACTTGTGATTTAGAGGAGCTACCTTCTTTCACAAATTTAACAGGTCTGTTAAGCTTGGTTTTTAAAATAGATTACTTAGCAGTTGATGATTCCTCAATCGATGGATAATTATCCATTGGGATAAAATTATCAATCGATGGATGATTATCCTTTGGAATAACATTATCAATCGATGGATAATCCTTATCAGTTGATTCAGGATTTGCAATCGATTACTCCTTTTCCAAAGATTGATTTTCATCAATGGCTAATTTCTCAAGAGTTTCAAACGGCATGATGAAAGAATTTGTTCCATGAATTTCTTTCATCTTCTTACTGGTTTTACTTGACCTGTTCCATTTGTCAATAGTTCTTAGTTCTTCTTCCAATTTTTCTTTCAATTTTTCTATTTCCTTTTTACACTCAACTAGTTCTTTTCTAGCATCTTTGTTTTCTACCTTGAGTCTGTCCATTTGCACTAGCTCACCCTCTAGATAATTGTTTCTTTAAGTGAGAGTTTCTAAGGTGATTTTGAGCCTAGTGTTCTCTTTGTTTAAGGACTTAAGAGTGACATGCAAATTATACAATTTATTTGACATTTCAGTAATTGTAATGTTGCATTCGTCTTTGGATAACTCAAATAGATTTGTAGAAATTACCTGATTGCTAGAAGAACTAGCTTCCTGGTAATCATGATTGGCCATTAGTGAAAGGTTGATGTATTCTTCTTCTTCAGAATCCTGCTCAACAGCCCAGTCCTTTTCTTCTGTTACAAAAGCCTTCTCTATTTGTTTGAGCAAGTCAAAGTACTTCTTCTTATAGTCAATACCATTACTAAACTTTGACTTCTTTTCCATTTTTGGCTTTTTGCATTCATTAGAAAAATGACCAACCAATCCACAGTTAAAACATTTAAATTGAGTCTTGTCAACAAGATTTTTGCTTTGTTGATTGTCTCTCTTGTACTGGGATCCAGGCCTTTGCATGAGATTCCTCTTGAATTTAAGTTTTGAAGAAGATTCCAACTTATATGTTTTCAAGATACCATATAGCTTGTCAAGAGTATATTCTTTAAAGTCAGGAGATTGTCTTATAGAAACAATCATTTGTTTCCATTCCTTGGGTAAGGACCTCAAGAATTTAAGGTTGGTATCTTCAACAGCATATACTCTTCCATATAGTTTTAGCTCATTCAACAGCTTTTGAAACCTTCTATATGTGTCATTGATTGCTTCACCACTCTTGAAATGAAAGGCCTCATATTTTTTAATCAAGAGTTGCATCTTGTTCTTTCTTACTTGCTTAGTGCCTTCACATAGAGTTTGAAGAGTATCCCAGACTTCTTTAGAAGTTGTACAGTTGATAACATTGTCAAACATATCATTGTCAAGACCATTAAACAAAATGTTCGTAGCCTTTTTATCCTTGTGTACTTCCTTCTCATTTTCATCTGTGTATTCACTCACAGGTTTTGGAATGAGTTTGTCTAGTGCTTGAGTACCATCTGCATTCACACTTGTAACTATCTTCATAGGCACATTTGGACCTTTCTCTATGCAGTGAACATATGAAGGATCAATAGATAGGATATGCAAGTTCATTTTTACTTTCCAGGAAAAGTACTCATCTTTCTCTAGAACTGGAATCTTCACTCCTGTGTCTTTTTGACCTATACTTGATGTACTTTAGATCTTAACTTTATGTATGTTGAAAGCTAGGCTCTGATACCAATTATTCTTTGCCCTTGAGTATAATAAGTTTGGAGAATGGGGGGTTGAATACAAACTTAAGAACTATATCTAATTCTTGCGGATTTAAGTTTGTTCAACAAAAGTGTTTGAGTGTATGGTAAAAGAGAATTAATTGAACTAAGAATGTAATACTTATAAATTGAAAACAAGACAAGCAATATAAAAATTACTAGTGGATTGGTTTTTCCACTAGTATGTTTTTGCTTTCAAATAATCTTGGTAGAAATACCAAGCTGCTTACAAAGTGTTGTTCTTGCAATACAATGCTTACAATTTATCTCACACTTTTTCACCATTTGCTACAATGGACTACTAACCACTATATAGTAGTTTTCTTCTCATTCTATTTCCTATCGACAGATAACATTATAAAATACAATGTACAATGTTTATATAAAAATAGAAATTAGTTACTTTCACAGTCTTCATTAGACTATGTCTAGTCCTGGAAATATCTTTGTCTTGATCCATTCCTTGAAGACTGTGTTGCCTTGAAAGTCTTCACAATTCTGACAGGACTGTCTTCCATTGATTCAATTTCTGCACAGTTCCCATTCCTTTTGTCTTTAACTAAATTAGGAAATCTTAATCAACTGATAAATATTGTTAAGCTTATCAGTTGATTCACCTTTGCTTTTTCATCGATGGATAAGATATCCATTGATCAATTGATGTATCGATGACTAATTGTGTTATCCATCGACTCCCTATCCATTGATGGTCCTTTATCCGTTGACTGCCTTTATCCATTGATGGTTTTTATCCATTGATAGCTTTTATCCGTTGAGTAGTGTCTTTATCCATCGACTTCAATATTTGTTGATCACTTCATTTGTGAGAATTCTGACTTAGAATATTTACAATTGATCAGTTATTCTTCACATTCGTTGAGAAGCTATACATTGAAGTCAAATAACATCAGTCGACTACTTCACAGCATCCATCGAGGCAATGCAATCAATTGATAATGAAACATGAATCAAATGTTACAATCCAATTTATCAGTTGATAAACAAGCTTCAACTGATAACTGGTTTCCTAGTCAATGGATATTTATAAGTCACATATCCATCGACTAGTTACAATGAATTTTAAATCCCTATTGTAATTCTAAGTAATTTGTTATCATCAAAACTCATAATTCCTAACATTTTGCCATTTCATACATGAACACATCGACTCATGGATCCAAACGGTATGGCTATTATCCCCTTTATTCCAACCTTTCTCGTAACTACTTGAAATAACTAAGTGTCTCGATCAAACACTTTCACACTATGTCCACTAACACGTGTGATCACTCTACTCAACATCTTGTTGGCATATTTAGTGAACATTTGACCTCTAAGAGATTGTTATGCAATTTATACCCATCTTTGACCAAAATATTCAATACACTTCAAAAATAGCTATCTAACCAAGGATGTAATAGGGAGCTTTCTAGCATCAAGAATATCGTTGTTCGAACTTTTAGCATGGTTGGTGGTCAAGATCCCAAAAAGTTTTCCTTCATCATGTGTTAATGACCATTTCATCAATGGTTTGTTCTCAAGCCATTCAGCCGCCCTAGGCTCCACAATCAACAACTGCTCCCATAACAAATCAAACTTCTTCGACTGCACCTGAGAAGCCAAATGAACAACCCTCTCTCTCAAACCTTTTCTACTATGCGCAGAAGCAAAGTTTGCAGTCTGTTGCATAACTATAATGATCCCCACATGTCTGTCAGAAATAACACAAATACCATGCCTCCTTCATGTCACAAACCTCCTCAATCTCTCCATAAACCAACCCCAACTAGACATGTTCTCAGTTTCAACTATTGCAAAGGCTAATGGAAGAATGTGACTGAATCCATCTACTGTTGTTTTACTCAAAAGAACACCGGGATAAGGCCCATAAATGAGAGTGCCATTTATCTGAATGACCGGTATGCAGTGCTCAAATCCATCAATGCATGGCTTAAAAGCCCAGAACAGTCTCTTGAATGTCACTTCATGTTTCAAATATATATTATATCATTCATTATTATAGAACATTTATAAACCCCAAATGTGAACTATTTAACCCTAACATATTTAAAACTAAAAGAACATACACATGAATGCGCTACTAGTGTAAAATAGAAAAATATCTTTAAACTCACATGCTCTCCCAACTCATTTTCTTTAAAAAAATCAATCAACCTTGGTTCTAACATTAAATGATTGCAATTCTTCCATCAAATGAGGGAGGTCTTCATATGATCCTTCCCAAGACCCATGTACTTCATCCATTGCAAGTTTCTTGGCATTTTTAATTTTCTTCCTACCCGGTTGGTAATCAAAAATATTTTTCGTCGTCGTCATTAACACTTTTTTTAATTGTGGGATTAGCTACAATTTGTTCTTTAATTGCCTCAATAATATTTGAAGAAGTCAAGTTACGGTGGTCCTGGGTAATGTTGGTGCTCATACATGTGTGTGACCCCGACGTTTCCATGATTCAGAAATTGCCATGTGCCCTCCGCAACCTAACCTTTAGCTTCCACACACAAACATTATTTTCCACTTACAAGCCACATGCCAATTCAAACTATTTGATCTAGTAGTAACAATATCTTGATGACTACGAACATGAAATTTTTTCACAGTATGCATAAACTCCTCTTAGGAACCAAATATCATCCCCTCCCTCAAATCCATAGGATTTGACACATCATCTCTCGTCCTCAAAATCGACTCATCAAAAGAAACAATATTAAATCTAGATTTTTTAATCATCAATCCACTATCAATAACATCATTAACCTCAACACGTCTACTACTACTCGATTCTCCACCAAAATATCTACTACTACTTGTTTGCCCTTCAAAACATCTACTACTACTTCTTTCGGCAACTCTCGAGCTACTTTCAACCAATTGCAATTTTGATAATTTTTTAAATAAATCTCAACAAATAAAGGGGGTCCTTTTGCAAAAACAACTCCAAACATTAACTCAACATCATCATCATCTTCAATTGGCACAATACCAAACTTTATATCATCCAGATTTTTACATCTATAATACAACTTCAACTCATACTTACTCCTTTCAATTTTTATTTTCAAAAAAAACACATCACACAATATACTAAAATCCATACTACAATCAAGTTTAACATGCTTAGAAATAGGTTTATCGTAAATACAACCATCTAATTGAGTTTGTTAAATATTACCATCGATATAGATCCATGCCACCACGAAAGAACCCGAATCCAATGACATTCTGAAATCAATTGAAGTTGAATTTTTTATTTAGGTCACCAATAGACACAAGCCACACAATATACATGAGGCTGTTGGGAGTCATTGAAATCGTCAAAAACGCTACACGAAATAGTGTTTTAGTTCATAAACGCTATTTCCTGTAGCGTTTTGGTATATAGATGAAAACAGTACTTCAAGTTAAATTATAAAGTGTTATTTGAGGTCTAATTTCCCACTTGTATCATTCTGGGCATTTTTTCTATAACATGTGCCATATGTATCCTTTTCTCAATCTTTTTAATATTTCGTCTTTCTTTCGTAAGTGTCTTATTTCTTGTTTATTAAACTATGACTAAAATTATAGAGCAAATTGCACTTTTTGTACCTGCAGTTTGTGTGTCGGACCACTTGGGATACTAACCTTTTAAAACTATCACTTGTAATACCAAATTTATTACTTTTTAATAATGTGTGTACAACCGTCAAGTCAGCCTTACTACCGTTAGTTTTGCAGGGATATTTCAGTACTTTTATGATCATCTTCTTCCTCTCAATTCACAAACACCACTGATGAAATTTTCAGAACTTGAGCATAGAGTAGAACACCTACCTAAGCTGAACATAGTCATTCCGAGACCTGCATCAGATAATATCGAGATGGACTTGTCTATTATTTTTGGCATTGCCACATCCCACCTGTGAATTCAAACAAAACCAGTGCTTGTTTAATTAGTATTGTTATTCCCTAGAACAACGTCAATATTTGTAGAAGGGGGGTTGAATACAAATATTAAAACTTTTTACTTGTTTTAATATTAGTTCTTGATGCTTGAAGGATAGAGAGAATATGTTCGAATAAATTAAACTGAATAAAAAACTGAACAAGGAGATTTAAAATTACTGATGGATTGGTTTTTCCATCAGTGTATATTTTTGCTCAATGTTCCTAGGTTAAAAGAAACCTAGCTGCGTTTTTACAAGATTAGAAAACAAATCAACTGTTCTTTCAAAATGTGCTCTCAAGCTCGAACAATTGATTGAGAAATATTGTCTAACTTGTCTGTTTTCTAATAATGCTGCTACACTTGTTTATATACCACAAGTTTACTTTTACAATACCTATTCTAGGATTGTTTCTACCTACCTTCCTTTTTCCCTTTTTCTATTTTAGAAAAAGGTTTGAAAGACAGCTTCTGATTGAGTCTTCACAATCACTCTAGACTTTCTTCCATAGGTGTGCTTTTGTCTTTCTGGATCTCTGACAGATTGCCTTTTTGTCACAGTCAATTGATAATTTGCTGTTAAGCATATCAATTGACTCTTCCTTTATTCATCAACTGATAATGTTCTTCGATTGATCTTGATATACATCGATTGATAAGTATAGTTGCCTTATCGATTGATAAATGATATCAATCGATGTGTCTTCACATCAGTTGATGGTCTTCAACTCTTGACTTGGTTTATTCAATTGATCTTCTATCCGTTGATGCTTCAATATCAGCTGATCATCCTTCACTTGTATAATTTTCCTGTCTTCAAATAATCACAATTTAACAGTCTAAGTTACACATCAGTTGATGACCTATATCAATTGACTCTAGTATCAATTGATGAAGATATCAATTGATTTACACCTTATCAATTGAAATAGACTAAGTACACCTATGCTACAATCCAAATTATCAGTTGATTCATATAAACACTTCAACTGATAAATGGTTTCCTGATCAATTGATATTTATAACTTTCATATCAATTGATCAGTTACATCAAATAAAATTTCTATGATTCTAAGATTTATGTTATCATCAAATTACATGTAGATTCCTAACAATCTCCCCCTATTTGTGTCTGTGAAATAAACAGACATAAATCTACTTGATGATAACAAAATCCTTAAAATTTTCACTCAGATAAAATCAAGAAATTTAATTGGCACAATAATTTTGGAAGTACCAGATTGATAGATAACTCCTGCAAGCAGCTTCAATGTCTTCATTGTCTCCATGATATAGTTAGCTCCTCTTCTTTTTCTTCTCAGCATTTTCTTTTAATTGCCTCATAAAGGTGCTCCTCAGTATTGTTTCTTCTCTGTCAGTTTCCCCAAGTTACCTCATTAGATAATGGATTTCCTCATATGTGATTTTGTCAAGATATTTACAGATATCAAAGAATTTTGTATTTCCTTCCACATCTGTAAAAATCATGGCATACTTTGGTTCCAACACTACCTTCTTTACTTGAGATTTCCATAGCTTCAAAGGAGAATCAGGTTCAGCTTCAGCTTTTGTTCTTCTTAGCTTAGAGATCTGTTGTTGGATTTCCTGAGAAATAGTCACATTGAGTTTGTACCTTTTGTTTAGAAGAGGTAGAATTGTCTTCAATACATTGTATCCCTGCTTCATGATCACCTTCATTGAGTAAGTGAGTTTAGAACCATTTTCATACTCCAACCTCATGGATTCCTCTTGATTTGAAGTTACAGGATGGGTTCTAATTCCAATTAATCCTTTCTCACTTACAACTGGAGTTCCTCTTAATTGGTATCCTTCAAATGTCACTTCCTCCTTGGTTTCTCCTTGAGTGACTTGAGGATTCACCTGAACCACCATCTTCTGAGATGAATCTGCCCTTTTCTGGGCCATTGTTATTTTTCTCCTTTTTCTCAATGGTTGCTCTGCCTAAAACTCTTCCAAATGCCATTGCATTTCCATCTGTCTAGCAATCTCTTCATTCTCCTTTTCTCCCCTTGAGGCATCAGAGATTCCTGTAATGATGGCTCCTTGAAGTAGCTTTTGGCTTATTGGTTCAATTTTCTTCTTCTTCTTCTCTTCTTCAATCATTATTGCTTTCCCTTTCTTCTTTTCTTTAAGAGCTTCAATATCCAATTGAAGAAAAGCTTCTGTATTTGAGTTACTTTCCTGAGTGGCCCCCTTTGCACTTTCATTTACTGCTCTGGTTTGAGAAATAAATTCATCTAATTTTCCTGACTCTGCAGCCTTTGCAACCAACTCAGTGTTCCTTTTTAGGATTTCAATATTTTGTCTTTCCTTCTCAATCATTAGTTGAGTTTTATTTTCTCTAGAATTTCTTCTAGCTTCCACATCATCTTCAAATTCCTTAGCATCTTTTCTTTTCTGTTCCATGTCATCTTTGGAATAATTTGAAGATTAACCCTTATAGCTTCCACTGCCACTTGCACCACTTCTTGAGGTCCTGCTGTGACCACCCAAACTAACTCTAGGATTATCACTATCAGCTCCTCCAACACCACCTTCACCTTCACCATCTTTATCATTATTTTTCTTTGAATCCTCCCCCTTTTTGTTATCATCACAATTAGGAGGTGGTGGCATTCTGTTAAGAAACTTTTGAAGAATTTCAGCATGTAGATTCTGTCCTTTAATTATGGCTTCCATCTTAGTTTCTATGGACTCTACTTTCCTTTCCAATGCTGTAAAATTCTTTGACTCCTTAAATAATTTATCCTTAATTTGCACCAGAGTGTTCATTGGCAGTTTCTCATCCAATCTTCTTTCCAATACATCTTTGTTTGTTGAGATTGAATCTTTGATGTTGTTTAATTCCCTTCTTATGCCAGTGATTGTCATTTTCTGCAATTTTAATTGATCCTTCATGCAGGTGGCAATTCTCCTGTGAGTTAGGTCTTCAATGTTCACCTTCATCATTGCCCTTCTGTATTGTGATATGATCTCTGTTTCTGCATCTTCAAGAGAAACATCAATGGTACTCATCCATGGCTCCTCATCTGAATCACTTTCTATATCACCAGGAGTCATATGACATACATCTGTGACATTGACCAAACTTTCTTTCAAGTTTCTAGTTCTTTGTTCAGTATGATCAATGCCTAAGAGTTGTTCAGCATCCCTGTTGCTTGATGTGGCTAGACCCTAGTACCTTGGATCAGGATGAACAAAGTTGCTTGGATCCAAGTCACCTGCATCAACTTCCAAATCTTCAATAGCTACTTCCTCCATTAATTCAGCTTCTTTCTCTACACCACTTCCTCCTTCTTCATTTGCATTAGGGACTCCCCCTAACTCCTTTACTCCCTCCTCTGACATCAATTCATTCTCCAACTCTTGAGCATATTCACGAATTTTTCTGTCACTCTCACTCATCTCTCTATTTTTCATCAAGATCTCATCCTGGAACCTCACATCTCCCTTACTTATTATCTGTGCATCTTCTAAGGTGGGGCCCTCAAGTGTTTCACTCTCATTCCTGGAAGAAATAGGAATGACTTCACTCACTCCCTCTCCTTTTGCCAGGCTGCAATCCTGCCTCTCACTCAACTCACTCAATCCTACAAGTGTTTGTGCAACATCAATTGATTGAGTATCAATTGATGTTAAGAAAATATCAGTTGATGAGGTGTTTAGGATATCCATCAATTGATGCATACCCATCGATTGATATTGAGTATCGATCGATGGCTTATCAGTCGATGGCTGAATATCAATTGATGTTGAGACATCAATTGATGGAGTAGAAACATTTGATGTAATTATTTGAGAAGTTATATTAGAGATGATTTGTGAAATGGAATCCTGAACTTCCTGGGAAGAAAATTCAGAATGGAGTGTTGGCTTCTCCTTGAGTACCAAAGAAGGAGAATCTGAAAATGCTTGATTGTCTATCAAGACATTTTCTAAAGAAATTTGATGTGGAGGAGAGTAAGGAATGGAAATAGATAAGGAATGGTACTGCAACTCCACATTTATTGGAGGTGCATCAAGCTGAATTTGAGAAGGCTCCATCACAGTTTCCTGTGATTTTGCAGTGTGTGAATCCCTTTATGCAAAGGTTACCTTCTTCTTTCTCCTTTCATAGGATTTGGGGGTTTTGGCTTGAGTGTCCTCATCTTTGTTCAGTGCCCCTGGCTGTGGGCTCTTTTCAATATTGACAGTCTTTTGGGAGACTGTGGAGTGGTTAGGTTTGGGTTGCACACCCTCTCTCTCCTTATCCTTCTGGGTTATTTGATTTTTCCCAGTTCCCTCACCAGAACCTTCTCCATCTAATTTATCACCACTTGGAGTTTTTCTTTTCTTTGGTTTTACAACAACAGATTTTTGAGAACTTGTTGAGGTTGGTTTCTTAGATTTGATTGGGGAAATAGGTAGTGTGGCTTGGGTAGGAGGGTTGGGGTTACTGCTACCACCCTCAATTGTCACAGAAGGCAAAGAAACTTGAGATGTAGAAGAAGTAAGGGACGAAATAAATACCTGAACAAAAGGTGGATAGATCAATTCCACATTGCTGTGAAGATTGATCCTGACCAAGTCTTTGAAGACCCTTTTGTTTTGGACACAGTAGTTCAAAGTCTCCATCTCTCTGGTTATTTCAATGTCCTTCATAAAATGGTTAATAAACAGCATAATAAATCTAGCATAATATATATGATTTGATCTATTAGACTTATCACCTAGTTTTGATGCTAATTCATTTAGTATGATGGAAGATAGATTAAAAAATTTATCAAACAAAATACTATATGCTACCTCCTGCATACTATTTGTTATTGCATCAAAATTACTGATTTTACCACTAAAGCATTTAATTATGACATCAAAGAAATAAGACCATTCTCTCCTAAGATGTTTTATAACCACTTGTCCTAGTCCTATTTCTGGTTCAGCATAATTAACAGATTTTAGCATTAACCTAATTTCTTTATCTGTTGGGCTTTTATCAGTATTATTAGCAGGAAATTCTAAGCATTCATTAATAACAACATTAGTAACAGTGTACTTATCTCCTTTACAAGTGAATGTAATTGCAGAATTGTCACTTGTGATTTCAGCACTTGCCCAAAACTCTTCCACCAAGTTGCAGAAGATCTTTGGAGCATCTTTGAGTGCCTTCTTTACCTTGCAACTTTCCAGAAATTTCATCAGAGGATGGAACTCCTGAGGTGCCTCTTCTACTATTGTACATGCTACGAAATTTGTAAGTTCGTAGATGTAACCACTCTGTGACACTTTCTTTGATGAAGAGGCCATTGTTTTGACTTTTGGCTAGAAATCACTTTCTTGACAAGGATTACGTATTTGAGAGAGATTAAAAATTTGAGAGATTAGAGACTAAGTTCGCAGATTGAGAGAGAGAAAGAGAGAGAGAGAGAAATTAGTAAACAAAATACAGGTAAGAGTAAAGAAAAATTTTAATCTCCCTATTTATTCCTACTAATTTCTCAATCGATTTCTTACTCGGGAACTTAAATTGACCGTTAGAAACAAATAAAATAAATGAATTACTTATTTTGGCAATCGACAGTTATACATACAGGACTATATGTATTTATCAATTGATGAGATAAGTAATCAACGACTAGTTTTTGTACAGGTCGATTGATGACATAGACCATTTTAAATTCCAGGTCATCGATTGGTAAATCTTGTTCATCGACAGGCACTTTTATCCATCGATAAATAAATATATCATCAATTGATATATTTATCTGTCGACAGCTTCATTAATATCCATTGATATGTCCAATGTTCATCAGTTGATTATTGAAGAATCAATAATTTAACATAGTCAATGGCTACAATTAATATTGATACATAATTTGTCTGACATTTAAAGGATTAAATATAATTAAGCATACCTAAATCACAGACTAGTCTATTGAAAGTAGATTCATCTAATGGTTTGGTAAAAATGTCTGCAAGTTGTCTTTCACTAGGGACAAATGTAATTCAGCTGTATCATTCATTACATGTTCCCTAATGAAGTGATACCTTATGTCAATGTGCTTGGTTCTGGAATGTTACAAAGGATTTTCTGTTATAGCAATGGCACTTGTATTATCACAGAAAATTGGAATCTTGTTCAATTTGAACCCATAGTCAAGTAATTGATTCCTCATCCATAAAATTTGTACACAGCAACTTCCAGCTGCAATGTATTCAGCCTCTGCAGTAGATGTAGACACTAGTATGGTGAACTAGTTTCTTCATCTTCATGTTTGACCATTAAAGCTAGATTGTTGAATTCTTCAGAATCACCGTCCTCGGTAGCCCAGTCCTTCTCTTCAGTAACAAAAGCCTTTTCTTTTTGTTTTAAAAGGTTAAAGTATTTCTTTTTATAATCAATACCCTCATATGACTTTGCCTTTTCTTGTTTTGGCTTCTTGCACTCATTTGAGAAATGACAAGCCAATCCACATTTAAAATATTTGAATTTAGATCTATCAACCAAATTTTTATTTTGATTGTTGCTTCTAAACTGGGATCCAGGCCTTTGAGCATATGGATTCCTCTTGAATTTTAGCTTTGAAAACTTCCTTGACAGAAATGCAAGGTGCTCATCAATCTCATCCAAATCATCCTGAGAGCATGTTTCATTTTCTTCACACTTGCTCTTTCCTTTTCTCTTGAATGATTCTTCAACAGCATCACCAGCCATCATGACAGACTCTTCTACACAACCATTTTCCTTCTTCTCTTCATTTCCCTTGACTACCAAAGCCACAGTTTTCTCCTTTTTTTGATTCTTCTCAATCTCCTCATCTTGTTGGATTTCCAACTCATATGTCTTGAGAATACCATAAAGTTTCTCTAGAGTATAATCCTTGAAGTCCTGAGATTGTCTAATGGAAACAGTCATTGGTTTCCATTCTTTTGGAAGAGATCTAAGAAATTTTAGATTTGTATCCTCAGTTGCATAAACCCTACCATATAGCTTCAGTCCATTTAACAACTTCTGAAATCTGCTATAGGTGTCATTTATAGATTTTCCACTCTTGAAATGAAATGATTCATATTTCTTAATCAAGAGTTGCATCTTGTTTTTCCTTACTTGTTCAGTTCCTTCACACAGAGTTTGAAGAGTATCCCATACTTCTTTTGATGAAGTACAATTTATAACATTGTCAAACATATCTTTATCTAGGCCATTAAATAGAATGTTCATGGCCTTCTTGTCTTTGAGTACTTCTTTTTCATCCTCTTCTGTGAACTCAGAGATGAGTTTTGGAACATGTTTGTCAAGTGCAGGAGTTCCATTAGGGTTTACACCTGTGACTAGCTTCATGGGAACATGAGGACCTTTCTCTATGCAGTGAACATCAGAAGGGTCGAGAGAAAGAAGATGCAGATGTATTTTAACCTTCCATGGAAAATATTCATCTTTCTTTAAAACTGGAATCTTCACACCTGAATCTTTCTGGCTCATACTGACTGTTCTTGATCTTTAAACTTTCTATATGTTGAAAACTTAGATCTGATACCAATTGTTATTCTCTAGAACAACGTCAATATTTGTAGAAGGGGGGGTTGAATACAAATATTAAAACTTTTTACTTGTTTTAATATTAGTTCTTGATGCTTGAAGGATAGAGAGAATATGTTCGAACAAATTAAACTGAATAATAAACTGAACAAGGACATTTAAAATTACTGATGGATTGATTTTTCCATCAGTGTATATTTTTGCTCAATGTTCCTAGGTTAAAAGAAACCTAGCTGCGTTTTTACAAGATTAGAAAACAAATCAACTGTTCTTACAAAATGTGCTCTCAAGCTCGAACAGTTGATTGAGAAATATTGTCTAACTTGTCTGTTTTCTAATAATGCTGCTACACTTGTTTATATACCACAAGTGTACTTTTACAATACCTATTCTAGGATTGTTTCTACCTACCTTCCCTTTTACCTTTTTCTATTTTAGAAAAAGGTTTGAAAGACATCTTCTGATTGAGTCTTCACAGTCACTCTAGACTGTCTTCCATATATGTGCTTTTGTCTTTCTGGATCTCTGACAGATTGCCTTTTTGTCACAGTCAATTGATAATTTGCTGTTAGGCATATCAATTGACTCTTCCTTTATTCATCAACTGATAATGTTCTTCGATTGATCTTGATATACATCGATTGATAAGTATAGTTGCCTTATCGATTGATAAATGATATCAATCGATGTGTCACATCAGTTGATGGTCTTCAACTCTTGACTTGGTTTCTTCAATTGATCTTCTATCCGTTGATATTTCAATATCAACTAATCATCCTTCACTTGTATAATTTTCCTGTCTTCAAATAATCACAATTTAACAGTCTAAGTTACACATCAGTTGATGAACTATATCAATTGACTCTAGTATCAATTGATGAAGATATCAATTGATTTACACCTTATCAATTGAAATAGACTAAGTACACCTATGCTACAATCTAAATTATCAGTTAATTCATATAAACACTTCAACTGATAAATGGTTTCCTGATCAATTGATATTTATAACTTTCATATCAATTGATCAGTTACATCAAATAAAATTTCTATGATTCTAAGATTTATATTATCATCAAATTACATGTAGAGTCCTAACAAGTATCTACAATA
Organism: Oenanthe sinensis; assembly: GCA_028671895.1. Classification (NCBI taxonomy): domain Eukaryota; kingdom Viridiplantae; phylum Streptophyta; class Magnoliopsida; order Apiales; family Apiaceae; genus Oenanthe; species Oenanthe sinensis. Next base: position 25,557,694 of record CM053813.1, on the reverse strand, counting down.
TTTAATTACTTTAATGGATACAGAGTATTACTAAAATCAATGAATGTCTTACTTGAATGAAACAAATGACTAGATTAGACCAATGAGACTGAAATAGTTGTTGGGATTTCTTATAAGCTTACGCCAGACCATTATTCTCTACTTCCTTGCTAAATTCTACATAGTCGTTACAGTAACAGAGAGAACCAAACGAAGCTAATTTAAATGAGTAAAAAAGAAAGATAAACAGAGTAAAAATTGATCACTTCTTATTTTATTTTTTTATCCCCTTGATTACTGCTTCTATGTCTCCATTGTAGTAGGCTGCTAGTTGCCTAACTTCCATAATTTGAATGAGTTGATTTCACTAAGAAACGAAAGAGAAATTCAAGTTTTAAGTTCTGAAAATTTCTATCAATGGTGCTTATGAATTGAGAGGAAGAAGATGATCGTAAAAGTATTGAAATACCCCAACAAAACTAACGATGTTAAGGCTGATTTGACGGTAGTACACACATTACTAAAAAGCAATAAATCTGGTATAGCAAGTGACAGCTTCAAAATTTTAGTATCTCAAGTGGTCCGACACACAAACTATAGGTAAAGTGTACTTTACTCAAAATTATATATATTATATAATTATAAAAAGTTAGAAAAAGTATAGGTTATTTACCAAAAATATTATTTTTCTAAAACTTTTTTTTGTGATTTTACTATCTTCTGATTTTTTTGCAAAAATCCGGTTTGTAACAAAAAATAACCTGATGCAACTTATTTTTCAAAATGCAACCATAAATAAAATCAAAAAATAATAATTTTTAATAAATTTTAAAGTTTGCATTTGTGATTGATTTCGATTAATTCTAGTTACAAATATGGTTGCAAACCATATTTTTACAAAAAATAATCATATTTTTGTAAATTTTTTTTAAATCATATTTTTGTAAAATACTTTAAAAATGTCATTATTTTTACAAAAAAAATAAAAACTATCCTTAGGTATTTTTCAAAAAATCCCAAAAGTATATTGGATCTATTTTAAAATTTAATTTTTTAAAATTATGAAATGTAATTATTAATATATATTTAAAATTTATTTTATTTGATAAAAAAAATCAAACAAATCATTTGAATTTGGACTTGGACAATATAATATAGCACACATATATACGTATATAACTTTCGTCGTTCTTGTTCAAGTTCAACTCAAATTTTCTTTATTTTGTTAAATTTGAAAATACACCGTAAAAGAATTCATTTTGGTTGTCACCCATATTTTTTACAAATATTTTCTGAAAACTTCTAAAATTACAATTAAGTTTTTTATACACAAGTTTTATGTGGCTAGTTTGATCTGTTACGCTGTGTTCTAAACAAAAATAATTAAACTTCTTTCCCGACTGATATTTTTTTAAAATAAAAGGAAAAATATTTAAAATTTTAAAATGAAATTATTTTTGGAATTTGTTCCAAAATTCTTTTCCATTTTAAAAAAATCTGAAGAAAAAAGCTTTTTTTTCCTTTTCAGAACTCGAGAACGTGGTTAATTACTAATTATATATTCCCTCCGTCCCATCCAATTGTTAATGTTTCGGAGAGAAGCTCCATCACGCATTTTAAGGTGCATATAAAGTATAGTTTCATAACATATTTTTAAATTTTTTTTCTGAATAAAAATTTAAACATTAAATTTTTATTCAGAAAAAAAATTTAAAAATATGTTATGGAACTATATTTTATATGCACCTTAAAATACGTGCCCGATTTTCTCTCTAAAACGTTAACAATTAGGTGGAACTGAGGGAGTAATTTGTTTGTTTCCCGTGAAACTTAACATTTGATAGTATACATAAAATTAGGATATAATTGTGCCTATAAACCTCGAATAGGTCCATAAAATTAGGATATAATTCTCAAACATTTTCAATACTCAAAAGTTCAATCATAGAGAACCTCCCTCCGAACATACCGGCCCAGTGTCAGTGGCCCACATATTACGTTGTTAAGTTGATTAGGTTGATCTTATTCACATAGTTAAGGGGACGCAGTTACAAGTAGATTTGTTTATCTTGGGTTATTATACAACTTCCATGTAGACCTGATAACATTGTGGATTAATCTTTTCATTTTGTTGGGTCAAGTATTATATGATACGGATCTCTTTTTATGTTTTGTTATTAGTTTGATTTGATATATATGTATACGGACTTCTTTTTTTACGATAATTTTTTTATATTCCAAAGTTAGCCTATATATTGACTATATATATTATTTTTTTGAGCTGTTAATTAATTAATGTTATAATTAAACAAAAGCTAAAGTTTAGCAGCCAATAAATTGCATCACCGCCTTTACACATACAAAGACAAGAAAAACTTGGAGAGGATAAATTGAATAATTGATGAAGACAATAATTGTTGTAGACTAAATTTTAATTGAACATACGCACCCTTTAAATATTCACAGGAGTAGCCAACGAATATAACATATAATAAATAATTTAGTTAGATTAAATTTTAAAATATTCGAACTTTTAAAAACTAAAGCCAAATATTGAATGAAGTGACCCAAAACAATAAATTTTATGTTTAAGTTTTAACTTTATTATACTAAATTAGTATAGATGCGTGAATGGTATGGTATCTATAAGTTTAGTCTGGTCAATAAAAATTTAATAAATTATTTATTAAAAATCAAAATTTTAATTAAATTGATATAAAAATTAGGTTTGATTCAATGCAACAAGTAAAAAGAAAGCAGTTGAACTGGGTGGGAGGTTGATGAGTAGCGTCATCGTCTTCATCACACTATGATTAATATATGACGAGTAACTCAATTAGCAATAACACTTGCAATAAAGCAACCTAACATTAATACTCCCTCCGTCTCGTTATACTTTTCCTGTTTTGACTTTTTGTACCGTTCATTGTAAGCGATTGACTACTAATTTACACATAATTTATAAGACAAAATATAGTCATGAGTGATTTTGTTTGATTCGTATTTGTGAGTACTTTAATACAGTAAATTTTTTATATTTAATACTAATACGAAATTAAAGATATTAACGATCAAAAAGTGTGTGTTTGCAAGCGTGCACATGATTAACAGGAAAAGTAATAAGAGACGGATGGAGTAGTAAGTAGTTACATTAAAATAAAGGATATAGTAAGTTAGCAAAATATTTAAAATGTTATAATTTATACTAATAAAGATTAAACTATTGAAAAAAAATGTATAACATGGATGATACTAATGGCCTGTTTGGTCTGGCTTAAAAATAAGTCCTTTTGAACTTATTTTCGGGTAAAAATTTCATATTTTGATAAATGTTTTTTATACAAGTATTTAATGTATATTTGAGATTCTATAAGTTGCAAAAAAAATTTAACTTTTTTCAGAAAAAAGTTAGGAATCTCTAACTTTGTCTTAAAATAAGTTGACTTATTCTGGAAAAAAATTCCCCCAAACACCCCCTAAGTTGTTCATGAAATATAAGTTTTACTTCCTTTATTAAATAGTGTTAAATATCTATAAACACATTTGGTGCCCATTTGCCTAATAAATCTTTTCACCAAAATTATAATATAAAGTTTATAATTCTATCATTCATTTTATAATTCAACAAGAAGAGGGTAATTATATCAAACAGAAGAGATGGAAGTTCAGTTGGAAACAAATGCACGCAAATGCATCTACATGCAAAACATGAGAGTGACTAGAGTCATTTGAAAATATATAAACAGAAGGATCCTCTCCCATGTATTTCTCCCATCACTCATTGAAAATTGTCCTATTTGATTTAGCACCCAATATTCATCAATCAAAAATAAAATTGTTATAAATTAGTGTTCCAACTGTACGGGGTGATTGTCAAAGAGATTACAGCTAAACTTCATTGGTAACTAGCAAAACATTAATATCAATATGTAAACACAAACAAGTGTATATTGAATTTAAGGCTAGTACACAGTTTTAGTATTCCAGCACACAGTGTTTTATTCCTATATAAACACAGCACCTCAACTTCTCTGCTGTACATACAAAAACAAGTACTAGATAATAATACACAACTTCAGTTCATCATCTTTATTCTTTTCTGATATAAACTTTGTAGTAATTATATTCAGTACTTTAAAATATTTATAACACATTATCTGAACGAGTCTCTGTCCGAGCAAGTTTTATTCACGGAAGGAGGTATTGCCCAAATAAACTTTATTCACGAAGGAGGTATTACCCGAATAAGTTTCATTTAACGAAGGAGGTACGCTTTAACTTTATTTATTTTCTTTTATAAATATTGTTATAATTGTTCTTGTTATTATTTATGAATTTATATTACTCTTTAATATATATTAAAATTATTATGATTTTATTATTAGTTTATAGTTGGCTATGTCGTCATAATTTTATGTTATAAATTTTATTGTATGTACGTGATTAATTATTTATGTTTTAGCATGCATATTATTATATCATGTTTTAAATATTTATTTTATAAATCAGAATGATGAATCTTGCAAAATTAGAGTCTGTTGCTTTGGATGTGTCTGAGGATAATTATCTGTCTTGGGTGCTTAATATTGAATTATATCTTAGTACTTTGAATGTGTCTGGGGATAATTATCTGTCTTGGGTGCTTGATATTGAATTATATCTTAGTGCTAATGGCTTAAAAGACACTATAGAAACAGGAAAAACTCCAACTGCTGAACAAAATGCGAAAACTATTATTTCCTTAGGCACCACATCCATACAGATTTAAAATCCGAATACCTAACTGTTAAAAATCCACTCACCCTCTAAAATAATCTTAAAGACAGATTTGATCATCAAAAATTAGTTTATTAACCTTCAGCCTGATATAATTGGATTAACCTAAGGTTTTAAGATTTTAAATCTATTGCTGAATACAATTCTGTGTTGTTCAAAACAAGTTCAAAATTAATTTTTTGTGGTGAGAAAATTACTGATGCTGAAATGATTGAAAAGACCCTTTTAACCTTCCACCCCAACACTATAATTCTGGCTCAACAATATAGGCAACGCATTTTCACAAAATACAGCGAGTTGATATATCTCCTGCTTGTAGCTGAAAAGTATAATGAGTTGTTGATGAAAAATCATCAGATCTGCCCCTGTGCCACTTCAGGGGAAATACCCTCTTCTGGAGGCAATTGATCTCATCATCAAGAACATAAGAGAAGTTGAGAAAAATCTTGAATTGGATGTAAAGAAAATAAGGAGTGACAATGGAACATAATTTATGAATTCCACAATGAAGGAGTTCTGTGAATCTAAAGGAATCAAACACACCTTCTCTGCACCAAGGACACCTCAACAAAATGAGGTAGTTGAAAGGAAAAATAGGACATTGATTGAAGCAGCTAGAACTATGTTGGATGATGCTAAATTACTAATATACTTCTGGGATGAGGCTATTAATACAACATGCTATACTCAAAACATCTCCATAGTGAATCAAACTCAAGGAAACACACATTATCAATTGATCAAAAAAGACAAAAAGCCAAAAGTGGGGTTTCTTCATGTCTTTGGCTGCAAATGCTATGTGCTAAGGAATTAAGGTGAAAACCTAAGAAAATTTGAAGCCAAGGCTGATGAAGCTATATTTGTTGGGTATGCACTATCAAGCATAGCCTATAGAGTCTATAATCTGAGACTACACATTGTTATAGAATCTGTACATGTAGTATTTGATGATAAAAAGATTCAAGGCTTGTTTGATGATGGAAATCATGACACACTGCATTTTGAAAATGAATAAAATGGTATGGATTATGATGAAGAAGTAGAAATCACAAATTCACAAGTACTCAGAAACCCAATATCAGTTGATGTTACAGCATCAATGAATAATTTATCAGCTGACAGACAACCATCGACTGATAATGCTGTTGGGTTCCGAGGCATAAAACGCAGCGGATAAACGTAAATATAACGAAAATTTTCGGAACCCAAACGCAGGATCATGTATAAGAATTGACGGATTATGGTGATAATCGAATCATACCTATTAAGATTTTGAATGCCACGAACTCAACGGAGATCCTTGCTATCACGATTTGTGTCTTCCTCTCGAAAGCACCTCTATGGTATCCACACGAGCACCTTCAAGAACGTCTCACGATCTTGAACACGGAACGGAAGTACTAGCCTCCTTTGATAGGTTTTGAATTCTCTCTGCCTCTTCCTATGCTGCCTCTTCTGCTAGGGTTTATACAAAAACGTGCAAGCCATTTAACCTATCATTATCTATTTATAATGATTGGTTAATGGGCCTTTTTAGCAAAAACCTAACCCATGTAGGCATAGGATTAAATAATAAAATATGCTTCTATTATTTAATTAATAATTAAGTCACACTTAATTATTATTGGCAGAAATATAATTCTTCAAATTCGAATTTATTTCAATTAATTAAGTCTCACTTAATTAATATAATAAATTCGAATTAATCATCAATTAATTTAAATCTATAATTTAAATTAACTATTCCTCTAGGTGCTCTATGTGTGTGACCCTATAGGCTATTATTTAATTAGCAATAATTTTATTCTCCAATAAAATTATAAACAATGAGCGGTATCTAGTAATACATCATTGCTACCTAATTAAACAATAATTAAATCGTGATTCGATAAAACCTTTCGTGATTAATGTTTCCGTGTAATATAATCCCTTTAACCATATATATTATAGATTAAACTCGAGGCATGTATTTAGTCATCCTCTTCAACATTTAATCCGGGTTTACTTGATCCATGAGTAGACTATGAAAAACAAATCATTATTTGAGCACGGCCATGCATTTTATAGTCTCACTCAATCAAGAGGCCAATAATATCTCTCCTAATTATAGGAGGGTTAAATCCTTTATCTATCATTCATATTTCTCATACGACTCATGATATACCCGATGTCCACTTTTATCATCACCCGGTCAAAGGTAACTTTTAATGTAGTCAAAGTATATCAATCCTCGTATATAAATATAATGATCTCAAGTCAGAGGATCATTACACCATTATCACTGTGAGTCTTTCTTATGACTTAATTAAACATGAAGAATCTCACTGTGGGTCTGTCCAGTACCATGTACCCCTACATGTACCTATGTATTGACTTTAGTATCCCCATACTTATAACCAATGAGATGTGGTTATCTGTCAAACAACATACTAGTCTATTTATGTATTATTATTGTCCTATCATAATAATACTCGACTAGGGAACCTTTAAGAATATGATATATTATATAATCTCAAGTTCAAGTCATGTACTTAAACTATATAACGAGTATCATGATTCTAAGGACATTTATTATGCTAACAAATATATCGCAGTAATTAAAGTCATAATAAATACGTTTATTGAATAATCAAATGACATAAATGTTTATTAAAAGGAAAAATTGTATTGCCTCTAGGGCACCTACACTAACAATCTCCCACTTGCACTAGAGCCAATCACCCATGTATCTAATACCCATGGAACTAGTGTGACCGTCGTGCTTCTGCTGCGACAAGCCTTTGGTCAGTGGGTCTGCAATGTTATCATTTGTGTGCACTTTACATATGTGTATGTCACCCCTCTCATTAATCTCTCGAATGAGGTGATATCTCCTGAGTATATGTTTGGTTCGGGAGTGAGCTCTAGGTTCTTTAGCTTGTGCAATGGCTCCATTATTATCGCAGTATAGATCAATGGGATCTGCGATTGATGGAACCACTCCCAATTCAGTAATAAATTTTCGAATCCAAACTGCTTCCTTAGCCGCTTCACAAGCTGCAATGTACTCAGCCTCCATTGTAGAATCAGCTACTGTTTCTTGTTTTGAACTCTTCCAACTTACAGCACCTCCGTTTAGACAAAACACAAAACCAGACTGTGATACAGTATCATCCCTGTCTGTTTGGAAACTTGCATCGGTGTAACCTTTTACTACTAGTTTCTCCTCTCCTCCATACACCAAGAATGAATCTTTAGTCCTTTTCAAGTACTTTAGAATATTCTTGACAGCCGTCCAGTGACCTTCACCTGGATTAGATTGGTATCTGCTCGTCATGCTTAAAGCATACGAAACATCTGGGCGAGTACATACCATCGCATACATGATGGATCCAATTGCTGAGGCATATGGAACCTTACTCATGCGGTCCTTGTCATCCAATGATTTCGGACACTGATCTTTAGAGATCGTTATCCCTTGAGATACGGGGACATATCCCCTTTTTGCATTTTGCATACCAAAACGGTGCAAAACCTTATCGATGTATGTACTCTGACTTAGACCGATCATCCTTCTAGATCTATCCCTATAGATCCTCATTCCTAGAATGTAGGATGCATCTCCTAAGTCTTTCATAGAGAAATTACTCCCTAACCAAATCTTAACAGCCTTGAGAGAAGGTATGTCATTCCCCATTAGTAGTATGTCATCAACATATAGTACTATGAATGCCACATGGCTCCCACTAACCTTCTTGTAAACACAAGGTTCATCCTCGTTTTGAACAAATCCATACTCTTTGATAGTTTCATCAAAACGGATGTTCCATCTCCTAGAGGCTTGCTTTAATCCATAAATGGATCGACGTAATTTACATATCTTGCTAACATTCCCTGGACTGACAAAACCTTCAGGTTGTGTCATGTACACATCCACATCTTCTTCAAGGCTTCCATTAAGGAAGGCTGTTTTGACATCCATTTGCCAGATTTCATAATCATGGAATGCTGCAATAGCAAGCAAAATCCTTATGGATTTGACCATAGCCACTGGTGAGAAGGTTTCATCATAGTCAATACCATGAATTTGCTTGAAACCTTTTGCAACTAGCCTTGCTTTATAGGTCTGAACATTTCCATCCATGTCAGTTTTCTTCTTGAAAACCCATTTGCACCCTATGGGTTTTACCCCTTCAGGTGGATCAACCAAAGTCCATACTTGGTTTTCATATATGGATTCCATCTCGGATTTCATGGCTTCTAGCCATCTCTTAGATTCTGGACTGCTCATAGCATCTTGGTATGTGAGAGGCTCATCTTCATCTATGAGCATCAAATCACCACATTGAGTCAAAAGAAATCCATATCTCTCTGGCTCATGGCGAATTCTACCAGTTCTACGAACAACCTGTGTTTGTTGAGCGTTATTATTATCCTGCTCTTGTTCCACTTCAGGTTCAATGCTATTTTGTGGTTCTCGATCTTCATCGAGGTCTATAGTTCTCCCACTGTTTCTTTTGGAAACAAAATCCCTTTCCATGAAGACAGCATCTCGAGCAATAAACACTTTTTGCTCAGAAGGACTATAGAAATAATACGCCTTTGTTTCTTTAGGGTATCCCACAAAATTGCACTCTTCAGATTTAGGTCCAAGCTTGTCAGATACTTGACGCTTCACAAACGCCTTGCATCCCCAAACTTTCATAAAGCTCATGCCTGACCGTTTCTTCTCCCATATCTCATATGGAGTCTTTTGAACCTTCTTAGTAGGAACACGGTTAAGTGTGAAAGCCGCTGTTTCTAGAGCATAACCCCAGAAACTAATTGGAAGATCTGTATGACTCATCATCGATCGCACCATGTCCAACAAGGTGCGATTTCTCCTCTCTGAAACTCCATTCCATTGAGGTGTACCTGGCGGAGTGAGTTGTGATACAATACCACACTCCTTTAAATAATCTTTAAATTCAGTGCTCAAGTATTCTCCTCCACGATCAGATCGTAAGATTTTAATACTTGCACCTCCGCCAATTTGCTTCTCTACTTCAGCCTTGTATTCTTTGAACTTTTCAAAAGAATCGGATTTATTCTTCATAAGATATACATATCCATATCTACTGAAATCATCAGTAAATGTTATGAAGTAGTAGTAGCCTCCTCTAGCCATCACACGCATTGGGCCACATACATCACTATGTATTAGCTCCAAACGTTCAGTGGCCCTTTGACCCTTACCAGTGAAAGGGGCTTTAGTCATTTTACCAAGCAAACAAGATTCGCATTCTTGGTATGATTCAAAATCAAACTTATCCAAATATCCATCCTTATGTAATTTGGATATGCGTTTCTCATTTATATGGCCTAGACGACAATGCCAGAGGTATGTTTGATTTGAGTCATTAACTTTAAGTCGTTTGTTTTCTATATTACAGACAGGATTATCTAAGTCAAGAACATATAAACCATTAAACAAACGCGCAACACCATAGGTTAAATCATTCAAAGCAAAAGAGCAACTGTTGTCCTTTATTGTAAACGAAAAACCTTTCTTGTCCAAACAAGAAACAGAAATAATGTTTCTGCGAATTGCAGGCACGTAATAACAATTCTCCAGTTCTAAAACTAGCCCAGAGGGCAAAGATAAATAATAGGTTCCTACAGCTAAAGCAGCAACTCTTGCTCCGTTGCCAACTCGTAGGTCCATTTCTCCTTTAGCCAATGTCCTACTTCTCTGCATTTCCTGCACATTTATACAAATGTGAGAAGCACATCCGGTATCCAATACCCAAGATGTAGAAATAGACAGATTGACTTCTATAACATATATACCTGAATTAGAAGCTTGCTCAGCCCTCTTCTTCTTCAGATCCTCCAAGTAAACTGAACAGTTTCTCTTCCAGTGACCAGTTTTCTTACAGTAGTGACATTCACCCTTAGCGACCCCACCTTTAGGCTTTAAAGCCTGTTTAGGACCTGACTTTGGCTTGGGTGTAGAATCAGAACCTGTCTTCTTCTTACCCTTCCACTTGCCTTTCCCTTTGGCCTTACCTTTATTGCCCACCATCAGTATGGGAGCAGGTTCAGCCGTCTTCATGTTGGTCTCATATGTTCTCAACATAGCCAACAATTCAATAGGTGTTTTGTCAAACTCATTCATATTGTAGTTCATAACAAACTGAGTGAATTTGTTGTTCAAAGAATTCAAGATTAGGTCAATACCAGTTTCCGGACCAATCGGGAAACCCAAAGTATCAAGATACTCAATGTAACCAATCATCTTCAGAACATGTGGGCCAACTGGTTCATTTGCCCCTTGTTTGCAGTTAAAGAGTGACTTGCTCGTGTTGAACCTTTCTTGACGAGTTTGGCTTGCAAACATGCTTTGCAAGTGCTCATTGATAGTATATGCATCCATATGCACATGCTGTCTTTGAAGCTCAGCACTCATAGTTGCTAACATAAGACACGCAACATCAGTTGCATCATTCTCATCCTTTGTGTGGGCCGCTCGTTCCTCAACAGTAGCGCCCTCAGGAAGGGGACCTGCCGGAGGAATATCAATGACATGAAGCTTGCGCTCCTGCCTGAGGACAATCCTCAAATTCCTCTGCCAGTCTAGGAAGTTGTTTCCTCCTGTCAGCTTATCCTTCTCAAGGACAGATCGTACGGATAGTGTGTTTGTGTTGTTTGTCATTACTTGGTATCTACAATGATAAAAGCACAAAATTAAACATTAGATTGTCTGAGTTATTTATTATGTTCAAATGATTATGATACATTCATAATATATCTCCCACTATTTTTATCAAATCAATAGCCCTTACTATTAATTTGGAAAGTATATCCCATAATCCTTTCTAGTGAGCCAAGATCCATATTTCGTCATGTTTCAAGTCAACCACTGGAAGTCCTTAAGAATGATTATTTAGGTAGACAACATTTGTCAATTATATCATATATAATTCTTGGATAGTTTGGTGAGCAACGATTGATCTTATCTATCTAATAGATTTTTAACCAAACTCTATGCTTCTAAGTTCATAATGGTTGAATATAACCGTTTACTTTCACCTTATTATGACGACTCAGTTAAGTTTGACCCAATGATACAACGGCCGAATATAACCGTTTATATTCGTCGCATCTCACCACGATAGACAGGAGTCCCCTGCCACTGACAGTCTTTCCCCTAATCGATCTAGGATTCGATGAGTGTTCATTCATTGGAAAGCATCTGATTAAAACTTAATATTTTGTTAAGGGTTTTAGAAAATTTTACGACGATCATGATCACATCATGAAGAGATCCTCAATTTTTCCTTGAACTAAATATTTCAAATTGACATCTTAAATTGTTCATTTCCCAGGTAGATGGAGGATACCAGTGGTCACACTTAAAACCCATCAGCCTTACGAATACGCATATCCGTTTTTGTCAGAAAATCCCAATTATAGATATCAAAATCCATATTCAATTCCGTGTTTTAAAAATCTATATTTCATAAACACAAGAATCTCATGATCGTTTGTTGATTTTAAAATCTTGAATCGTTACAGATTTTATCTTGTTTAAACAAGCATGGCATGGGTGTCGTATCTAATACATACATACATACATACATACATGATTAATCTAATTAAAGCATGCATCATTCATACATCAATATGTAAAGTGCAGTATGTAAACGTGCTTGGTTATGGCCCCTTTCCTATGTGATCCTTTCGAGCTAATGAAAGGATCAAAGTCAATCTATGGTGGTAAAATATAAATACAATTACATGTCTTCATTCTTCTTGTATCCACTAGTGCCTGCTCCTCTTCTTGGATCATCTTTCAGTCTTCAAGTACATTACATGGAATAATTGAATACAACCTAAGCTAATGTACTTACATAAGAAAACTCGAGTTACATTCGAGGTTAAACAATTACAAGAATGAAGAAAACGACATGCAAGTCGTATTTATAAAACCAAAAACCATTAATCTAGGGGTCTAAGGGCCATAACCAGCACCATGCTCAAGTACACAAAATAAAATATTGCGGGGGTCCGGGGGCGGCAGCCCCTGGGCGGGGGTCCGGGGGCGGCAGCCCCTGGGCGGGGTCTGGGGCGGCAGCCCCAGGCGGGGTCTGGGGGCGGCAGCCCCCGGCTGGGGTCGAGCTGCCAGGTCAGCTCGAAATCAGAAATTTTTTTTATTTTCGAAGACCAGTCCTATTCAGAAATCATCAATTTCTGAACTACAGATCATATCTGTTGGCCCTTTTTCCCACTGCATCTTATACAGTTTCAGAAGCATGTATCATATACATACTTATCATATCCCAGTTAACAGATCATGTCCAACATAATCTGTCCACCAGTTTATATCACTATACAAACTGACCCTCATGCATAATATACAAATCGCAATATGGCATATAAATCAGTCATGACAAATCATTAACATGCTAGTATCATCACCACATATTACAATTCGAATATACATGAAGAACATAGCATGGCAGAAGCATGGCAGTAACAAAGCAGTAGCATGGCAGTGGCATGGCAGTCACCAAAACAGGCATATTTGCATCAAATACAGTTAACACGTAACCAAATCAGTCCCTTATACACGTAGCTCTGATACCATTGTTGGGTTCCGAGGCATAAAACGCAGCGGATAAACGTAAATATAACGAAAATTTTCGGAACCCAAACGCAGGATCATGTATAAGAATTGACGGATTATGGTGATAATCGAATCATACCTATTAAGATTTTGAATGCCACGAACTCAACGGAGATCCTTGCTATCACGATTTGTGTCTTCCTCTCGAAAGCACCTCTATGGTATCCACACGAGCACCTTCAAGAACGTCTCACGATCTTGAACACGGAACGGAAGTACTAGCCTCCTTTGATAGGTTTTGAATTCTCTCTGCCTCTTCCTATGCTGCCTCTTCTGCTAGGGTTTATACAAAAACGTGCAAGCCATTTAACCTATCATTATCTATTTATAATGATTGGTTAATGGGCCTTTTTAGCAAAAACCTAACCCATGTAGGCATAGGATTAAATAATAAAATATGCTTCTATTATTTAATTAATAATTAAGTCACACTTAATTATTATTGGCAGAAATATAATTCTTCAAATTCGAATTTATTTCAATTAATTAAGTCTCACTTAATTAATATAATAAATTCGAATTAATCATCAATTAATTTAAATCTATAATTTAAATTAACTATTCCTCTAGGTGCTCTATGTGTGTGACCCTATAGGCTATTATTTAATTAGCAATAATTTTATTCTCCAATAAAATTATAAACAATGAGCGGTATCTAGTAATACATCATTGCTACCTAATTAAACAATAATTAAATCGTGATTCGATAAAACCTTTCGTGATTAATGTTTCCGTGTAATATAATCCCTTTAACCATATATATTATAGATTAAACTCGAGGCATGTATTTAGTCATCCTCTTCAACATTTAATCCGGGTTTACTTGATCCATGAGTAGACTATGAAAAACAAATCATTATTTGAGCACGGCCATGCATTTTATAGTCTCACTCAATCAAGAGGCCAATAATATCTCTCCTAATTATAGGAGGGTTAAATCCTTTATCTATCATTCATATTTCTCATACGACTCATGATATACCCGATGTCCACTTTTATCATCACCCGGTCAAAGGTAACTTTTAATGTAGTCAAAGTATATCAATCCTCGTATATAAATATAATGATCTCAAGTCAGAGGATCATTACACCATTATCACTGTGAGTCTTTCTTATGACTTAATTAAACATGAAGAATCTCACTGTGGGTCTGTCCAGTACCATGTACCCCTACATGTACCTATGTATTGACTTTAGTATCCCCATACTTATAACCAATGAGATGTGGTTATCTGTCAAACAACATACTAGTCTATTTATGTATTATTATTGTCCTATCATAATAATACTCGACTAGGGAACCTTTAAGAATATGATATATTATATAATCTCAAGTTCAAGTCATGTACTTAAACTATATAACGAGTATCATGATTCTAAGGACATTTATTATGCTAACAAATATATCGCAGTAATTAAAGTCATAATAAATACGTTTATTGAATAATCAAATGACATAAATGTTTATTAAAAGGAAAAATTGTATTGCCTCTAGGGCACCTACACTAACAAATGCATCAACTGATAATTCTTCAATGGATAATCAACACTCTACATCTAGGATATCCAATTCAGGGGGAAGGTTTCAGAATCAAACCACAAATTCAAATCAATTTGAGTACAATACTAATGATTATGAAGCTTCATCATCAAGGCAAAACTTGTCTTCTCAAAGAAAATGGACAAAAAGCCATCCATCTGAACTAATCATTGGAAATGCAGAAAATGGTGTCAAGACAAGAAGTGCTACTCAAAATAAGTGTTTGTATAGCAGCTTCCTATATCGAGAAGAACCTAAAAGAGTTGAAGATGAAAGAAATAAAGTGTGAAAGCTGGTGCCCAAACCAAAAGATAGATCAGTAATTGGTATAAAATGGGTATTCAGAAACAAAATGGATGAAACTGGTACTGTGACTAGAAACAAAGCAAGGCTTATGGCAATAGAGTACTCACAAGAAGAATGAATTGATTTTGATGAAACATTTGCACCAGTTGCAAGGCTGGAAGCAATCAGAATCTTTCTAGCTTATGTTGCACATGCTAATTTTAAAGTCTATCAGATGGATGTGAAGAGTGCATTTTTGAATGGAGTATTAGAAGAGGAAGTGTATGTGGAACAACCTCTTGGCTTTGAAGATCCAAATTTCCCTGACTTTGTCTACTACCTACTCAAAGCACTTTATGGCTTGAAACAAGCACCAAGGGCCTAGTATGACACCTTATATCAGTTTCTCATTGAGAATCACTTCACAAGAGGTACTGTTGATAAAACTCTATTTTGTAGGGGCTCTGCCCATTTACCTGAAGTACATAACACATCATTCCAGAAGAATGAACGTGGGAAAAGACATAGAGGAGGACGAGGATATGGGAGAAACCGTGGACGAGGAATTTTTTGTGGACGGTTTCGAAATTAGTATCATTCTGGTCACCTGAAGTGGCAACGAGATGGTTATAACAACTCTGGCCACCAGAAGTGATAAAATGAAATGCCAAATAAAAGGAAGGCATCACAAGAAGGTGATACTAGATATATTTGTCATAGGTGTGGGGCTGAGGGGCATTGAGCACGTACTTGTCGTATACCAAAGCATCTTGTTGAACTTTACCAATCATCCAAAAGGCTTAATGGAAAAAGGGTGGAAACAAACTTAATTGACTATAATCAAAATATATGATTTAGATGGTTATGTTTCATATGTACTTTCTTTGTTTTCATGTACTTGTTTCATGTATTTGTTTTATGTGCTTACTTTATGTGTTAGTTTTATCTGAATAAAATCGTTGTTTACTTATATATACAACATAAATATTGGAGACATATGCATTGCTGACTGTGCGACCATTCACACTATTTTACAAAAATCTAGAATATTTCTCACAGTTGACTAAAACCAACTCACATGTTTGGACAATTTCGAGTACATCTAGTATAATAGAAGGCTTTGGGAAAGTCAGTTTTATCCTACCAAACGAGACACAAATTCACATACAAAATGCTTTCTACTCTAGTAAATCCATTAAAAACCTTCTGAGTTTTAAAGATATCCATTTTAATGGTTTTTATGTTGAAACTACTAGTGAGAATGAAAAAGAATATCTCCTTATCACTTCCACTATCTCAGGCCATAAAAAGATTTTAGAAAAATTACCCTCAATTTCCTCCGGATTATATATTATGAAAATTAGAGTCATCGAGTCTCACACAATCACCACTCCTAAAATTGTAGACCCAAAATCATTTACCCTTTGGCATGAAAGACTCGGTCATCCAGGAATATCTATGATACGTCGCATTATAGAAAATTCTATGGGACATCCTCTTAGAAATCAAAAGGTCATACCATGTGATGAACTTCCTTGTTCAGCATGTTCCTTGGGAAAACTAATTGTCCGACAATCCCATGTGAAACTCCAAACTGAATCTCCAAAATTTCTAGAAAGAATCCAAGGTGATATTTGTGGTCCAATTCACCCATCTTCTGGTCCATTTAGATATTTCATGGTTTTAGTTGATGCCTCAACTAGGTGGTCCTATGTTTGTCTACTTTCTACTCGAAATGTAGCATTTGCAAGACTACTTGCCTAAATAATCAAATTACGAGCCCGATTCCCTGATCATCCCATCAAATCAATTCGATTAGATAATGATGCTGAATTTACATCCTCAACTTTCAATTATTACTGTATGTCAGTAAGAATCTCAATCGAACACCATGTGCCTCATGTACACACATATAATGGTCTAGTAGAGTCTTTAACTAAAGGACTTCAACTTATTGCTCGTCCTTTATTATTAAGGGCCAAATTACCTACATCTGTTTGGGGTCATGCTATACTACACGCCAGTAACATAATCAGGGTCAGAACATCTTCTTATCATAAAGAATTTCCTCATCAATTTGTTCTCGGTCAAGTACTCGATATTTCCCATTTTAAGATTTTTGGTAGTGCAGTATATGTCTCTATTGCTCTACCACAAAGAATAAAAATGGGACCTCAAAGAAGAATTGATATCTATATTGGTTTTGATTCTCCATCTATCATTAGGTATCTTGAACCATTAACTGGTGATGTGTTTACTGCTCATTATGCTGATTGTCATTTTGATGAGTCTGTGTTCCCTTCATTAGGAGGAGATAAAGTTTTGTCTAAATTAAATTATGAAATATCATGGCATGCATCATGATTGAATTCTATTGACCCACGTACTAACCAATGTGAAAATGAGGTTAAAAGAATTATTCATATGCAAAATATTGATAATCAAATGCCAGATGCTTTTAGTGATTCTAGACACATAATAAAATCACATATACCTGCCGCTAATGTTCCAGTGAGGGTTGAAATCCCTAAACATAAATCAATTCCTGAAGAATTGGTTGATAATTCAAAGCCACGCCAGAAGCGTGGTAGACCTGTTGGTGCAAAAGATATTGTACCACGAAAACAGAAATTGATTGGACTTGCCCCTGAAGTGGCAAGTGTTCCAGAAAATATCCCAGAAGTAGTATTACCTCCTGAAGAGGTTCGAGCCTCTAAATTGGCTATAACAAAAAACCCAGAAGTGGTACTTACTTCCCCAAATATTCCGAAAGTAACCCATCAGATATATGTGAATCTATTAACAAGTATTATATACTTGGTTTTAATTGCTTTTTAGATAAGCTACCAATATTGATCTTTTCAACCTTAGTCTCAACTTGATTTATGGGATCTTTTTCCTTAACAAATTTTATAGGGGTGCTAAATTTGTTCTTCTTGTTAGCCATTGACGGTTTACTTGTCGATGGATACTTATCAGTTGATTCAGTATCAATCGATTGATAATCCATGTTGATCGATAGAGGATTAACAGTCGATTGATCTTTATCCATTGAGGTGTTAACCAATAGCTTACCTATTAATTTAGGGGATTCTCCTAAAGTATCTAAACCCTGAACATCAATAATTTATTTGGCAGTTTTAGCAGACCTATTCCATTTGTTAATAGTTTCAATTTCTCCATCCAATTGTTCTTTCAACAATTTTTCTCTTCTCAAACTGTTTACTAGTTCATCCCTAACATCTTTACCCTCCTGCTTGTATCTTTCTAAACAGATAAGTTCATTTTCAAGAAAAGTGTGTCTCTCAGTTAAGTCATCAATGGTGTTCTTTAACTTAAGATTTTCTTTGTTTAGAGATTTCAAAATGACATGCATACTTAGGAATCTCTATTAAAACTTCCCAATTTTCACAGGAGGAGTTGCCAACACTCATTACTACTCACAATCTCTTTTTTATTCCCCAAATTTCTTCTCAACCAAATGTGTCTAGCCAAACACATGAGGTTGTTGATCATCAGGATTTATGTTTCCCTGGTGATCCCAATTCAAGTGACTTGGTGCATGACACCTTGCTCACCACTTAGGAAACACATCTAGATGGTGAGGGAATGCATGCTGAGGCATATCTTGATGACACCATCAAAACCACAGAGGCTTCAGGAGTCTTTATTTCATACTCTGTGGTGGTTGAGGCATATACAAGCCAAGTGTCTTCACAGACATTGGGTAATCTAGGGGACCTCCACACCATGTAAATGGCATCCCCTGGATATTCCCCAGTCATTCAAAGACTGTCTCCTCAGGAGAAATCACCTATACATCTAGTGTTTAGAGAATCATATGAGGAAATAGATATTGAGGGGACCACTATAACAAGTGTCCCTAGCTCTCACTCTTTGTCACAATGGCTGAAACCTGTGCAACATGACAGGGAATCAGGACCATCATCTCTTGGTGGGTCACTTTCTGATGAAAAGTTAAAGGAATTATATGGAGATCAGTTGGAGGGTTTCTATCACATAGCTCAGCAGCTCCTCACTTCACATTTGCCCAATAAGGATTATGTTGGAGTATTCCAAGGATCAAGATGAAATAAAGGAGAAAAATACTCATTTGGATGAAGATGAATAGGCCAATGTAGATGCTTGGTTTGACAGTAAATCTCATATAAGCATGGAGGAAGTGCTAGAGTGGACAAAGTAAAAATACTTAACCTCTCTTGGATCATGTGAGAAAATTAAGCGAAGGTACTTGAGAATTATGAGATCTCAATAAGTTATGTACATAACGGGAAATTATTGGATCTTGATAGTACTAAAATTGATGATGTATATGCTTTTTCCGTGACATGTGATATTCTTGAAAACTCCGATCCTGAATCACAAAGTGTGGAAGAATGTCGACAAAGAAATTATTGGGCAACACTACACCATAGATTGCTTATAGAAACCACATTTTTAAAAATTTCTTTAAAAATGTTGCTATTGCTTGGGCAATTTTGATAAAATTAGATATATTGTAACTACTTAAAAAAACCATTACAATAGAATTGAAGTAATTAGAAAAAGTTTAAAATCTAGAATCTATGGCAATGGTTTTATATGGAGTTGCTATAGGCTGCAATATGGGCCCAAAAATATTGGCGGGCTTGTAATAAAATAATTTGGGCGGGCTATGAAAAAATTAAATAAGGGGGGGGGGAATTCGCGGGATAAGAAAATAACCTATCTCAGACACAAACACTCAGACACAAACAAGGAGAAAGAAAGGAGAAATCTCAAAGAAGTACTGATTACTTCAAACACTCTCAAAATTACAAGGCTCAGACACAAACACTCTCTAATCTATCTCACAAACACTCTCAAATCTCAAAGAAGCCGTAGAAAGCTCGAAGAAGGTAAGTTTTGAGGATAACAAATTTCTTAGAATTACAATAGGGACTTAAAATTACTTTGTAACTAGTCGATGGATATGACTTATAAATATCCATTGACTAGAAAACCAGTTATCAGTTGAAGCTTGTTTATCAACTGATAAACTGGATTGTAATATTTGATTCAAGTTTCATTATCAATTGATTATATTGCCTCGATGGATGCTATGAAGTAGTCGATTGATATTATTGACTTCAATCTTTAGCTTCTCAATAGATGTGAAGAATGACTGATCAACTGTTAATATCCCAACTCAGAATTCTCACAAGTGAAGTGATCAACTGATATTAAAGTCGATGGATGAAGACACTACTCAACGGATGAAAGCTATCAACGGATACCAATCATCAATTGATGAAGAACCATCAATGGATAAGGAGTCGATGGATAACTCAATTATCCATCGACACATCAACTGATCAACAGATATCCTATCCATCGATGGATAAGCAAAGGAGGATCAACTGATAAGCTTAACAGCATTTATCAGTTGATTAAAGTTTCCCTATTTAGCTAAAGCCAAGATTTACGGGAACAGTGCAGAAACTGAATCATTGGAAGACAGTCCTGTCAGGATTGTGAAGACTTTCAAGGCAACACAGCATCCAAGGAATATATCAAGACAAAGATATCTCCAGGACTAGTTAGTTCAAAAAGGGAGGTTGTTAAAAGTAGCTAGTTTCTATTTTCATGTAAACAATATAAATTGTAATATTATATTGTTATCTGTCGATAGAAAACTAGAGATGTAGTTTTTCTATATAGAAGTTAGAAAAACACAGTAGCAAGGAGAAGGCAATAGTTTTCAAGAACTCAAGAAAAGTAAAGTAGAAATATAGGCAGAACTTGTAATGCTTTTCTGAGTTCCAAATTCAACTTTGTAACCAGCTTAGTATTCTTACTAAGATCTATTGAAAGCAAAAACACACTAGTGGAAAATCAATCCACTAGTAATTTTTAACCTTGCTGAGTTTTGTCTTCAATACTTTAATTATCTAAGTTCTTAGTTACATCAGTCTTAAATCAACACTCTCTTTGAACAAACTTAAATCCGCAAGAATTTTCACTTATTTCTTAAGTTTGTATTCAACCCCCTTCTCCAAACTTAGTGTACTTAAGGGCGATTAACAATTGGTATCAGAGCAAACTTTCAACAAACAGAAAGTCAAGATCTAAAAGTACATCAAGAATGGGTCAAAGAGACACAGGAGTTAAGATTCCAGTTCTAGAGAAAGATGAGTATTTTCCCTAGAAAGTAAAAATGCACTTGCATCTTCTATCTATTGATCCTTCCTATGTTCATTGCATAGAGAAAGGTCCACATGTGCCTATGAAAATAGTTACAAGTGTAAATGCAGATGGTACTTAAGCACCAGACAAACTCATTCCTAAATCTGTGAGTGAGTATACAGATGAAGATGAGAAGGAAGTGCACAAGGACAAAAAGGCTATGAACATCTTGTTCAATGGTCTTGACAAGGACATGTTTGACAATGTCATCAGTTGTACAACCTCCAAAGAAGTCTGGGACACTCTTCAAACCCTCTGTGAAGGCACTGAGTAAGTAAGAAAGAATAAGATGCAACTCTTGATTCAAAAGTATGAGGCCTTTCACTTCAAGAGTGGTGAAACAATAAATGATACATATAGTAGGTTTCAAAAGCTGTTAAATGAGCTTAAACTATATGGAAGAGTTTATGCTGTTGAGGACACCAACCTCAAATTCTTGAGGTCCTTACCCAAAGAATGGAAACCAATGACTGTTTCTATAAGACAATCTCCTGACTTTAAAGATTATACCTTGGATAAGCTGTATGGCATCTTGAAAACCTATGAGTTGGAGCTACAACAAGATGAGGAAATTGAGAAAAGTCAGAAGAGAGAAAAGTCCATTGCTTTGGTGGTCAAGGATAAGCAAGTTGCAGAAACAGATGAAGATGCTGATTTCAAAGAAGGGAAGAAAGAAGGTCATGGCAATGGCGCAAATCATGTTAGATATGATGAATCTTCCACTGGTAAAGGAAAAGAACTTTGTGACAATGATGAGTCACTCATCAAAGATGAAATGGATGAAATAGATGAGCATTTAGCTTTTCTATCAAGAAAATTTTCTAAACTCAAGTTCAAAAGGAATCCAATGCAAAGGCCTGGATCACAGTTCAGGAGAGACACTCAACAAAGCAAAAATCTTGTTGACAGGACTCAATTCAGATGCTTCAACTGTGGATCGGCTGGTCACTTTTCAAGTGAATGCAGAAAGCCTAAAATGGAAAAGAGGTCAAAGTCCAGTGATGGTATTGACGATAAGAAGAAGTACTTTGACCTGCTTAAACAAAGAGAGAAGGCTTTTGTGACAGAAGAAAAGGACTGGGCTGCTGAGGAGGATTCTGAAGAAGAAGAAGAACACATCAACCTTGCACTAATGGCCAATCAAGATGACCAGGAAGCTAGTTCATCTAGCAATCAGGTAATTTCTACAAATCTATCTGAGTTGTCCAAGGATGAATGCAATATTACTATTAATGAAATGTCTAATGAATTGTATAATTTGCATGTCACTCTTAAGTCTTTGAACAAAGAGAACACTAGGCTTAAATTAACATTAGAAACTCTCACTGAAAGAAACAATTTCCTAGAGAGTGAGCTAGAGCAATTGGACAGACTCAAGATGGAAAACAAAGATGCTAAAAATGAGCTAGTTGAGAGTAAAAAGGAAATAGAGAAGTTAAAAGAAAAATTAGAAGATGAACTAAGAACCATTGTTAAGTGGAACAGGTCAAGTAAAGCCAGTAAGAAGATGAATGACATTCATGGAATAAACTCTTTCACCATGTTGTCTGAAACTCTTGAGAAAATAGCCATTGATGAAGATCAATCCTTGGAAAAGAAGCAATCGATTGCTAATTCTGAATCAACTAATAAGAATTATCCATCGATTGATAATGCTATTCCAACGGATAATTATCCATCGATTGATAATGCTATTCCAACGGATAATCATCCATCGATTGAGGAATCATCAACTGCTAAGAAATGTGTTATCAAAACCAAGCTTAACAGACCTGTTAAATTTGTCAAAGAAAGTAGCTCCTCTGGATCTCAAATCAAAGTTGAACAGGCTAATATAGGATTCTTATCTAAAAATCAGTTGAAAGAAAAATTGGAAAAGATAGAACCTAACATTCAGCCAAATGAAAAGAAGAAGAAAAATAGAAATGGTAAAGTAGGCATAAACAAGCACAACAACTACACACCTGACAAATATGCACCTAGGAAAGTATGTGCTAAGTGTGGTAGTAAAAATCATTTATCTGTGCAATGTAAACTCATCATGCCTACAGCAACAAATGTACCTGCTGTACCTAACCTGTATACCAATTCTGTTCTTCCTCATTTAGTTGATTCTCATGCTATTCATGCTCAGTATGCTTCAATGCCTTATATGTTTAATCCATATCTTGCATTTGCCAACATGAATATGCCTGCCATGCAATGGAATATGCTTAATAATCTTCATACATCAAATCTTTCCAATTCTGCAAGCATAGGCATTCCAAATATTGGCACTGAGAAGTCTGAGGTAAGGAAACCAAAACCTAAGGTTGAATTGGAAGTAAAACCACCTAAACCAAAGGTACAAAAATTGGAAACCAAGCCAAAGATAGCAACTAATAAGAAAGGACCCAAGGCAACTTGGGTACCAAAATCAACTTGATCTGTTTTGACTGTGTGCAGGGAAAAAGAAGAAATATTTGGTACTTGGACAGTGGGTGTTCAAGACACATGACTTGAGATAAATCCCCGCTCACAAAGTTTGAGGAGAAAGCTGGCCCTGGAGTAACTTTTGGAGATGACAGCAAAGGGTACACCATGGGATATGGCTTGATTTCAAAAGAGAATGTCATCATTGAACCAGTTGCATTAGTTGATGGCTTGAGACATAACTTGCTAAGCATAAGTCAACTATGTGACAATGGAAATAAAGTTTGTTTCACAACAGAAGCATGCATAATTTCCAACAAGGAAGATGGAAGCCTAGTTATGAGTGGGAACAGAAAAGGAAATGTATACATAGCTGACTTCAATTCAACAAGTGCAGATTCAATGACTTGTCTTCTCTCTAAGGCAAGTATAAATGAAAGTTGGCTGTGGCATAAGAAATTAGCTCACTTAAATTTCAAAGCCATAAATTTACTGGTCAAGAAAAATCAAGTGAGAGGCTTACCGCAAATGGAATTTCTCAAGGATGGACTTTGTGATGCCTGTCAGAAAGGAAAACAAAGGAAGGCATCATTTAAGTCAAAATTGGAATCATCAATTGAAAAGCCACTTGAGTTATTACATATGGATTTGTTTGGTCCTGTAAATATCATGTCTATGGCAAAGAAGAAGTATGCTCTAGTTATTGTGGATGATTTTTCAAGATTCTCATGGACTTATTTTGAAAGGCATATGACTAGGTCTATTTGTAATAATTAGATGACAACTCAACTCTAGCTAATAAAGAGAAGTAAATAATAAGCACCAAACAGGAATCAAGACGAAGTCAGTCAACTAAGCACACAGGATCTAAGTATCAGAAGAATTTTTATAGGATTGCTACTCAACACTGGAAGAAGTTCATTTATATGTTCAAGCGTCAGTGAAAATAAATAATGTGGTAGTACTTCTATAGAAGACGGAAGATATAGAAGATTTCAAGTGGTTACTACAAGTAGATTCCAGAAGAAGAGCAAAGAAAGTGAAGCAGAAGAATGACAGAAGGCCTCAACTCAAAGTTGTTAAATGGAGAATATTTATTAGTTGACACAAATGAACCAGACAGTACATTTGTTTGTCAACTAAAAATAATATTTATTCTTCATTTAAATTCAAGAGGTTTCAAGATCAGCAGACAAAGAAAAGACGGGAAGATTTCAAGACTGACAGCACGGCTATGCGAGTATAGATAGTATTTTAATTCTACTATCAAATGTAAATTTATTATTTAATTTATCTAATTAAATTAATTCAAGTTGAATTTAATTTAATTTATAAATTAACTAATTAAATTAAGTAGAATTAATTTACTATAAAAAGAAATGGATCAGTATGACTTATTAAATAAGTCATACCGAGTTTCTTATATATATATATAAATAAGTCATACCGAGCTTATTAAATAAGTCATACCGAGCTTATTTAAATAAGTCATACCGAAGCAACTCGGGAAGTCATACCGAGAGTACTGTGCTCAAAAGGTCATGCTGAACCAATTTTGTTTAATTAAAATAAGTCATACCGATTTATTTTAATTAGATAAAATCCGAATATGACTTTAAATAAGTCATACCGAACTTTCAAAAGGGCATACCGACCAAAATAAGTCATGCCCAGTCTTTTATAAGTCATACAAGTGTTAAAATAAGTCATATAGACTTATTTTCTTGTAATAAAGTCATACTCAAAAAGGTCATAGCAGCCTTTTTGAAATCTCTATAAATATGAGACCATCTCTTCACTTGTAGTTGTTCAATAGAAAAGAGTTAGAAAAATCAGATCAAATTCAGTACTTTATCTGTATTGTAATATTCACAGATATCTGTGCTGAGTTTGAATATAATTGATTAAACACGAACACTTCATGTCGAATTCGTTCTAGATTAATATATCAGTTATAAAATCTAATCTTCATATTAATTGTGTAATACTGATCAAGTTAAAATTATATCTTTCACTTGAACAGTATTTCATTATAATTAATATTTCGCGAGTAATTAAAATAATATTTTTAATCCAATTATTCAGCGATTAATTTTCAGATATTGTATTCAACCCCCCTTCTACAATATCAGGGACCAACATATTTTCTACATTCAAAGGATGAAGCTAGTCATCTCATTATCAAGCACATAAGAGAAATTGAGAAAAACCTTGAATTAGATGTAAAGAAGATAAGGAGTGATAATGGGACAGAATTCAAAAATTCCACAATGAAAGAGTTCTGTGAATCAAAAGGAATCATACACACATTCTTTTCACCTAGAACACCTCAAAAAAATGGGGTAGTTGAAAGGAAAAATAGGACATTGATTGAAGTAGCTAGAACCATGTTGGAGGATGCCAAACTTCCAACATATTTCTGGGCTAAGGCCATAAATACAACATGTTTCATTCAAAACATCTCCCTAGTAAACAAAGCTCAAGGGAAGACACCTTATCAATTGATCAAGAAAGACAAAAAGCCAAAAGTGGGGTTTCTTCATGTTTTTGGCTGCAAGTGCTATGTGCTAAGAAATCAAGGTGAAAACCTAGGAAAGTTTAAAGCCAAGGCTGATGAAGCTATATTTGTTGGGTATGCACTATCAGGCATAACCTATAGAGTCTACAATCACAGACTACACATTGTTATGGAATCTGTACATGTAGTATTTGATGATAAAAAGATTCAAGGCTTGTTTGATGAAGGAAATCATGACATATTGCACTTTGAGAATGAATTAAATGATGTAAATGATGATGAAGAGGTAGAAATTATAAAACCTCAAGTTTTCAGAAACCCAATATCAGTTGATGTTACTGCATCAATGGATAATTTATCAGTTGAAAGAATTCCATCAACTGATAATGCATCAACTGGTAACTCTTCAATGGATAATCAACACTCTACAACAAGGGTATCCAACACAGGGGGAGGGTTTCAGAATCAATCGACAAATTCAAATCAATTTGAATTCAATACAAATGATCGTGAAGCTTCATTATCAAGGCAAAATTTGCCTCCTCAAAGAAAATGGACAAGAAGCCATCCATTTGAACTGATCATTGGAAATGCAGAAGAAGGTGTCAAGACAAGAAGTGCTACTCAAAATGAGTGTTTGTATAGCAGTTTTCTATCGCAAGAAGAACCCAAAAGAATTGAAAATGCTATTATGGATCCTGATTGGGTTCTAGCTATGCAGGAAGAACTGAATCAATTTGAAAGAAATAAAGTATGGAAGCTGGTGCCCAGACCAAAAGATAGAGCAGTAATTGGTACAAAATGGGTATTCAGAAACAAAATGGATGAAACTGGTATTGTGACTAGGAACAAAGCAAGGCATGTAGCAAAGGGTTATTCATAAGAAGAAGGAATTGATTTTGATGAAACATTTGCACCAGTTGCAAGGTTAGAAGCAATCAGAATCTTTCTGGCTTATGTTGCACATGCTAATTTCAAAGTCTACCAGATGGATATGAAGAGTGCATTTTTGAATGGAGTACTAGAAGAGGAAGTCTATGTGGAACAACCTCCTGGTTTTGAAGATCCAAAATTCCCTAACTTTGTCTACTATTTACTCAAAGCACTTTATGGCTTGAAGCAAGCACCAAGGACCTGGTATGATACTCTATCTCAGTTCCTCATTGAGAATCACTTCACAAGAGGTACTGTTGATAAAACTCTATTCAGTAGGAATGTTAATGGCTCTATCATTCTTGTACAAATTTATGTGGATGACATTATTTTTGGATCAACTAATGAGGAACTTTGCAAGAATTTTGCCAATTTAATGCTGAGTAAATATGAAATGAGCATGATGGGAGAGCTTACCTACTTTCTTGGATTGCAAGTCAGACAGGTTAAGGATGGTATTTTTATAAATCAAACAAAGTACATTTATGATTTGTTAAAGAAATTTGAGTTAAGTGAATGTTTTTCTGCAAAAACTCCCATGGCCATTGCCACTAAACTTGAATTAAACACCAAAGAAGCTAAGGTGGATATTTCAAGTTATAGAGGCATGGTAGGCTCACTTTTATATTTAACTGCTAGCAGACCAGATATAATGTTCTCTACATGCTTATGTGCTAGATTTCAGGCTGATCCTAGAGAATCTCATTTAGTAGCTATTAAAAGAATTTTTAGATATCTTAAGGGTACATCAAATTTAGGTATTTGGTATCCTAGAGATTCTGGTTTTAATCTAATAGGCTACTCAGATGCAGATTATGCAGGTTGCAAAATAGACAGGAAAAGTACTACAAACACCTGTCAATTTCTAGGAAACAAACTTGTGTCATGGTTTAGTAAAAAGCAACACTCAGTATCAACTTCAACTGCAGAAGCTGAGTACATTGCTGCTGGAAGCTGCTGTGCACAAATTTTATGGATGAGGAATCAACTATTTGACTATGGGTTCAACTTGAACAAGATTCCCATTTTCTGTGACAATACAAGTGCCATTGCAATAACAGAAAATCCTGTGCAACATTCCAGAACCAAGCATATTGACATAAGGTATCATTTCATTAGGGAATATGTAATGAATGGTACAGTTGAGTTACATTTTGTCCCTAGTGAACAACAACTTGCAGATATTTTTACCAAACCTCTAGATGAATCTGCCTTTAACAGATTAGTCTGTGAGCTAGGTATGCTTAATTTTGCTCAATCTTGAAATGTCTGTCAAGTTTTCTTTAAATTGTAGCCATTGTTCACAATTATTTGTTGAAACCAAGTAATCAATTGATAAATGTGTTAATTATCAATGGATATTTGTCTATCGACAGATAATTACCTCAGTAATTGTTTAATCGATGGATAAATTCTTTACTTATTGATCAACTGATAAATTTTATTCCTATCGATAGATATTTATCTTTCGAAAGATAATTACTTCAGTAATTAGTGATCGATCGATAAATGATTAACTCTTTATTATATCAGTCGATAGTAATAGAATTTATACAGTTTTATTTATCCGTTGATCAGATTATAGCCGTTGGACAATTACTATCAAGGGTAATCAACTACAGTCTTTTATTCATCAACGGTTATCTCCCTAATTAAAAAGATCTTTTCAAGTCTTTTTAATACCAGAAAATATAAATAGCAGTTGCAATTAAAAATTCATTCTTAATTGCTATTTTACTTTCTAACTCTAATCTATTCATCTCTGTCTCTCTCTCTCTCTAAAGCTCATTCTCTCTAATTCTCACGAATTCTCTTAATTTCTTCCAAGTTCTCTTTAATTTCTTGAATATCAAATGAAAAATGGCACCACAAAAGAAGATTGTCTCTTCTACTGGGTTCATCTACGAGCAGAACAACTTCACAGCATGTCTAACGGTGAATGATGCTCCGGTGGACTTTCATCCATTGATGCGATTCCTAGGAGACTGCAAAGTGTCCAAAGCTCTCAGCGAAGCACCAACAATCGTGTGTTCATTTGTTGAGGAACTGTGGAACTCTGCAGAAATATCACCAGATGGGAAGGTAATTTCTTACTCTTGTAGAGGTAATACCTATACAATTACTAGTACTTCGTTATCTGAATGTTTAGGATTACCTGCAAATAACTGTGATAAACCACCCACTGAAAATGAAATTAGGGATATGTTAGAATCCGTTAATTATGTAAATGCTGAAACTGGATTAGGAGAAGTTGTTAGGAAAAATCTTAGGAAAGAATGGAGTTATTTCTTTGATGCCATAATTAAAGTATTTTCTGGAAAAATAAGTAATTTTGATGCAATTACAACTAGTATGCAAGAAATTGCTTATTCTGTCCTATTTGATAAATATTTTGATTTTGGCACATTACTCCTAAATGAATTATCTGCCAAGTTAGGAACCAAGTCATCTAGGAAAAATAATATTTATTTTGCTAGATTTTTCATGATGATTATTAATGCCTCTATTGGAGAATATGAGATAAGTGCAGATATGGAGTCCTTGGAGCCATGGATGCAAAACAAGAGGGTCTTCAAGGATCTTGTGAGAATCAACTTACACCCTAAGTTGTGCCTCATTTATCCTCCTCTTGTGCAGGTATATCTTCAAAATCTCAATCTTTTATATTCTTCTTCAAAATCTCAAATTTCTTTGCCTTCTGCAACAATAGAGGGAGATGGAAATGCCCCCATCCCTCCTACCCAAGTTGCACAACCTTCAAAACCCAAATCTAAACAAACCACCTCAGTAGTTTCTCAAAAGACTACTATTGTAAAATCTAAGAAAAGGAAAACCACTGAGGGGAGTGTGAAGGTGGTGGTTGAGGGTGAGGGAACTGGCCAACATCAAGAAAGCCAGAAGAATAAGGAGAGTGAGATTAAGAGAAACCAGCCAGCCTCCAGCCCAATCTCCCAATAGATTGAGGTTGTAGTAAAGGACTTAAACACATCCCTAGGTGCATCTTCTCAAAAAGGTGTAACTATTGAAAAGAGGTCTGAACCAGGACCATCAGATGGGGATAAGGGTCACAAAACAATACAACCATATAAAAGGAGAAAGAAGGTTACACATATTGCACAGGGTACACACACACAACTTGCAAAGCCAAATGCAAATTTGGTGGAGCCTTCACCTTCCTCTTTTGATGTGTCTCATAATCTTCCTGAGGCACAGCCCCATTCTTTATCTGTTTCTTCTCCTTCAAAATCTTTTTCTTCAGAAACAGTGTTGATTGGCAACTTCATTGTTTCAAATTCACCCTCTTTACAACTCAGGGTGGAGCCAACACTCTCAGCTGTATCACCAAATAAGGATAACACCTTGGTTGATCAGGCAAATGCTGAAAAATCTCTCAAGTCAATGGATAATATTCAATCAACTGATAATATTCAATCAATTGATAATATTCAATCAACTGATATCCCACATCCATTGACTAGTTCACTTCCATCGATGGATATCTTTACATCCATCGACGAGCTCCCATCAACGGATATTCATCTATCGATGGATATTCCTTATCCATCGATTGAGAAATTTATTCCAATTTCTGAAGCTTCCACTGAAACACTTGTGGCAAACACACTCTTAGGTTTGAGTGGAGTGGGTGAGATGAGTGAGAGGCAAGGGTTGCATACCTTGGCAAAAGGAGAGTGTGTGAATGAGGGGCCCTCAACTTCTTCTGAGGTGGCAAAAGGAGAGGGTGTGACAAAAGAGATTTCCACCTTAGCAGGTGATGAAAAAGGAGAGCTAAGTAAGGGAGATGTGAGAATCCAGGATGAGATCCTGATGCAAGAACAGAGAGATGAGAGTGAGAGAGAAAAGAATAGAGAGAAATTTGTTTTTCAATCCAATGAAGCATCAACTTCTAAAATTGAGCAGGTAGCAGCTGAACTCACCCAGGAGTTGGGGCTAGAGTCAGGGGGAGATGGAAATCATGAAGTTCCTGCAGGAGTTGCAGATCTCAACTTGACAATGGAGGATGAGATTGATGTCAATCTTGATGCTTCAACCTTTCTACATGCAGATCCCCATTATCAAGAACTAGCAGCAGCATCTAATCAAGAAGCTGAGCAGATGTTGGGTTTGCTGCAAATAGAAGAACAATTCAGGAGTGGGAAGGAGTTCCTGGCCAATCAACCTGATGATGTATCTCACATGAATCCTGAGGATTTTGAAGACAGCTCTGATGATGATGAACTTCTAGATCCTCAGGTGGCTAGTGATGAAACAAATTTGGCTGAAATAGAAAGGGCCATCATTTCTCTCTACAGAAGGTCAATGGCTGAAGTAGATGTGGTGGATCCCTTGCATAGAAGGATTCTGGACTTTTACAGAGACAATTTGAAGATCCAGAAAATGCATGTCACAAGCTCCAGATTTGAGTTGAAGAAGATAAGAGAGGATATTGAAAGCTCCAGGATGCACTTCGACACCACCATTGATTCTAGGCTTAGTCTCACAATGCTAACTAGAATCAAGCAAAGGTTAGACACTGAGTTTACAACCAAGGATAAGGCAATTGAATTGGAGAAAAGAGTAGCTGCCATGGAGCTCAACATGCAGCAAATCTTGAAAAACCAAGTCACTCAGATCAATCTTCTGAGCAAACTGTTAGAGACCCCTATTATCTCACAATCATTAGCACAAGTGCAAGTTGCTGATAACAAAAAGGGGGAGAAGCAAGCAAGTGAAGCTGAATTGGAGAAAGCAAGTGAAGCTGTAGTGACAAAGACTACAGATCCAAAGAAGGAGTTGGCTCAGGACATAGTAAGGAAATTTGATTTGATTGCTAGCAAATTAAAGAAGACAAGTTCCAGTAGCTCACAACCTGGTGACAGGAAAGGAAAGGGAAAGCTAATTGAAGATGGTAAAAAGAAAGCTGTCACAGGTGGAGGGGAAAGTAAAAAATTGTTGAGCAAAGCCATAGTAGTTGGCATAAGAGAAAGGGAGCAACAAGAAAAATCCCAAGAAGAATTAGCCATTCAATTGCAAAGGGAATATGATGAGGAGGATAGGCTAATAAGAGAAGCCAGAAGAAAAGAAGGTGAAAGGAGGCCAAGAGTGAAGCAAAGAGCAAACAAGCCTAAAGATGCACCAAAATCCTCTGGAGTTAAAAGACAATTGGTTGTTGAAGACAAAGGAGACAAGGAGAGGAAGCCAAAACAAGTCAAGGCTGAAGGTCAAGCTTCTGGGAGTAATCAAGCCAAAGAAATAGAGGTGTTCAAACACAAATCTGAAGACTTTGTGCCAATCAAAGTTGAGGGAATGATTGCAGCAAAAGGACAAAGGAAGAAAGATGTTGATCTTCTCCACATTGAGTATGAAGATGGATCACACTCAACTTTTACATTCAACCAAGTCTTAAATCAAGGATATGGCATCTTAAGGAAAATCTACACTATGCTCAACAGGAAGTATTATCTAACTGAAGAGCTAGGAAAGGCCATCCTTGAAAGAATGAAGAAGATGAGGGAGGCACCTGTTCAAGAAGAAAGGGATGACAGAATAAAGATTTGGAACCCTGAAGGAAGAAAGGTGCTTCATGAGCCATTCTACTTAATGATATATAAGGACAGGGAAGGCAGAGAAAAATGCATTGATATTTGTCAAGAAATAGACAAACTGCCTAATCTGGAATTAAATCATCTGGCAAGTCAATTAGACTACAGGATTGAAGATGAGAAGATATTGAAAGGAACCCTTTACAGGAAGATGAAGGAAAATGAAGACAAGATGAATGAGTCAAGGGGGAGAAGGAGAAGATAAAAGATTCAACCTCAATCATCAAAATTATCAGAATTCATCTTTGTCTGGTACCTGATTACTCTGTCTCAAACTATACTTGTCAATATTGTAATTCATTCTAAGAATAAAAATTGTTTAGAAGTTTTGTTATCATCAACAGAAGATTTATGAATGTTTTACACAGTCATAAATAGGGGGAGATTGTTAGGAATTATAAGTTTTGAGGATAACAAATTTCTTAGAATTACAATAGGGACTTAAAATTACTTTGTAACTAGTCGATGGATATGACTTATAAATATCCATTGACTAGAAAACCAGTTATCAGTTGAAGCTTGTTTATCAACTGATAAACTGGATTGTAACATTTGATTCAAGTTTCATTATCAATTGATTGTATTGCCTCGATGGATGCTATGAAGTAGTCGACTGATATTATTGACTTCAATCTTTAGCTTCTCAACAGATGTGAAGAATGGCTGATCAACTGTTAATATCCCAACTCAGAATTCTCACAAGTGAAGTGATCAACTGATATTGAAGTCGATGAATGAAGACACTACTCAACGGATGAAAGCTATCAACGGATACCAATCATCAATTGATGAAGAACCATCAATGGATAAGGAGTCGATGGATAACTCAATTATCCATCGACACATCAACTGATCAACAGATATCCTATCCATCAATGGATAAGCAAAGGAGGATCAACTGATAAGTTTAACAGCATTTATCAGTTGATTAAAGTTTCCCTATTTAGCTAAAGCCAAGATTTACGGGAACAGTGCAGAAACTGAATCATTGGAAGACAGTCCTGTCAGGATTGTGAAGACTTTCAAGGCAACACAGCATCCAAGGAATATATCAAAACAAAGATATCTCCAGGACTAGTTAGTTCAAAAAGGGAGGCTGTGAAAAGTAGCTAGTTTCTATTTTCATGTAAACAATATAAATTGTAATATTATATTGTTATCTGTCGATAGAAAACTAGAGATGTAGTTTTTCTATATAGAAGTTAGAAAAACACAGTAGCAAGGAGAAGGCAATAGTTTTCAAGAACTCAAGAAAAGCAAAGTAGAAATATAGGCAGAACTTGTAATGCTTTTCTGAGTTCCAAATTCAACTTTGTAAGCAGCTTAGTATTCTTACTAAGATCTATTGAAAGCAAAAACACACTAGTGGAAAATCAATCCACTAGTAATTTTTAACCTTGCTGAGTTTTGTCTTCAATACTTTAATTATCTAAGTTCTTAGTTACATCAGTCTTAAATCAACACTCTCTTTGAACAAACTTAAATCCGCAAGAATTTTCACTTATTTCTTAAGTTTGTATTCAACCCCCCTTCTCCAAACTTAGTGTACTTAAGGGCGATTAACAATATGTTATTCCTTGTTCTTAATTAGGGTTCTTATTTGTTTGTTAGTTAGGGTTCTTGTTTATTAGTTAAGGTATATATATGTGTTGGTGTAGGTGCCCTAGAGGCAATACAATGTTTATTTTGATAAACCTTTATGTCAATTGATTATTCAATAAACGTATTTATTATGACTTTAATTACTGCGATATATTTGTTAGCATAATAAATGTCCTTAGAATCATGATACACATTGTATAGTTTAGTACATGACTTGAACTTGAGATTATATAATATATCATATTCTTAAATGTCCCTAGTCGAGTATTATTATTATAGGACAATAATAATACATAAATAGACTAGTATGTTGTTTGACAAGATAACCACATCTCATTGGTTATAAGTATGGGGATACTAAAGTCAACACATAGGTACATGCAGGAGTACATGGTACTGGACAGACCCACAGTGAGATTCTTCATGTTTAATAAAGTCATAAGAAATACTCACAGTGATAATGGTGTAATGATCCTCTGACTTGAGATCATTATATTTCTATACGAGGATTAATATACTTTGACTACATTAAAAGTTACCTTTGACCGGGTAATGATAAAAGTGGACATCGGGTATATCATGAGTCGTATGAGAAATATGAATGATAGATAAAGGATTTAACCCTCCTATAATTAGGAGAGATATTATTGGCCTCTTGATTGAGTGAGACTATAAAATGCATGGCCGTGCTCAAATAATGATTTGTTTTCATAGTCTACTCATGGATCAAGTAAACCCGGATTAAATGTTGAAGAGGATGACTAAATACATGCCTCGAGTTTAATCTATAATATATATGGTTAAAGGGATTATATTACACGGAAACATTAATCACGAAAGGTTTTATCGAATCACGATTTAATTATTATTTAATTGGGTAGCAATGATGTATTACTAGATACCGCTCATTGTTTATAATTTTATTGGAGAATAAAATTATTGCTAATTAAATAATAGCCTATAGGGTCACACACATAGAGTACTTAAAGGAATAATTAATTTAAATTATAGATTTAAATTAATTGATGATTATTTGAATTTTATTATATTAATTAAGTGAGACTTAATTAATTGAAATAATATAAATTCAAATTTGAATTCTGCCATTAATAATTAAGTGTGACTTAGTTATTAATTAAGTAATAAAATTTGGTTTTCTTATTTAATCCTAAACCTACATGGGTTAGGCTTTGCTGTTATGGGTTGCTATTATGGGCCTATTAACCAACCATTATAAATAGATAATGTAGGGTTAATAAGGCATAACGTTTTTGATAAGAAAACCCAAGAAGAGAAGCCACACAGCACAACAAAGGCAGAGACAAAATTCGAAATCATCAAAGGAGGCTAGTACATCCATTCCGTAATCAAGATCGTGAGACGTTCTTGAAGGTGCTCGTGTGGATACCATAGAGGTGTTTTCGAGAGGAAGACACAAGTCGTGAAAGCTAGGATCTCCGTTGAGTTCGTGAAAGTAAAGACCAAACAAAGGTATGATTCCGTTTCACCATAATCAGTCCATGATTATACATGATCCTGCGTTAGGGTTCTAAAATTTTTCGTTATATTTACGTTTAATCCGCTGCGTTTTATGCCTCGGAACTCAACAATGGCATCAGAGCTACGTGTATAAGGGACTGATTTGGTTACGTGTTTTATGTATTTGATGCATACATGCCTGTTTTGGTGACTGCCATGCCATGCTACTGCCTTGTCACAATCTGCCATGCTTCTGCCATGACTATATGTGATCTGCAATGTTATAATCTGTTATGGCATGATATGTGTGATGCATTGTACGTATGTGATACAAGATACAGTCCAGGGAAGGTCATCGGAATCGTTCTGAATCGATAAGAAACACAACGGCATAAGATACGGTTTGCTGTGAATAGTGATTCTGCAGTGAACAGTGTTTTTCGACGGAGTCAGAATGGGTCGAATTTACTCTTTCTGGAAAGGGAAAATCGCCACGAGAAAAAATCACGGCTTTTTCGTGACCTACGGTGTTTTTTGGCCATTTGACATCGTTAAGGGCCTCAAAAATGCAGTTTTCTGTTTTTTGATCATAGTTTTAATTTTTTCGAAAATTTGTGATCATGATATGTTTGATGCATGATGATATGATTATGCATTCTGGGATTCCAGTAACTGTTATGTGAGCATGGTGCTGGTTATGGCCTTCTAGACCCTAGAGTAATGGTTTTGGTTTTGGTTTTATAAATACGACTTGCATGTCGTTTTCTTCATTCTTGTAATTGTTGAACCTCGAATGTAACTCGAGCTTTTCTTATTTAAGTACATTAGCTTAGGTTGAATTCAATGTTTTCTTGTAATGTAATTAAAGACTGAAGGCAAGCAACTGGATGCAAGAAGCTAAGAAGGCAGCCATGGATGCAAGAAGCTAAGAAGGCAGCCATGGATGCAAGAAGCTAAGAAGGCAGCCATGGATGCAAGAAGATCAAGACAAGCAACTGTATTTATATTTTTTTACCACCATAGACTGACTTTGATCCTTTCATTAGCTCGAAAGGATCACATAGGAAAGGGGCCATAACCAGGCACGATTACATACTGCACTTTACATATTGATGTATGAATGTATGTGGAGAGTAGAAGATGCATGCTTTAATTAGATTAATGATGTATGCATGTATTAGATACGTCACTCATGCCATGCTTGCCATGCTAAACAAGATAAAATCTTTAACGATTTAAGATTTTAAAATTAACAAACGAACAATCATGAGATTCTTGTGTTTATGAAATATAGATTTTAAAACACGGAATTAAATATGAATTTTGATATCTAAAACTGGGATTTTCTGTCAAAAGCGGATATGCGTATTCGTAAGGCTGATGGGTTTTAAGTGTGACCACTGGTATCCTCCATCTACCTGGGAAATGAACAATTTAAGATGTCGATTTGAAATATTTAGTTCAAGGAAAAATTGAGGATCTCTTCATGATGTGATCATGATCGTCGTAAATTTTCTAAACCCCTTAACAAAATATTAAGTTTTAATCGGATGCTTTCCAATGAATGAACACTCATCGAATCCTAGATCTATTAGGGGAAGGACTGTCAGTG
This sequence comes from Oenanthe sinensis, assembly GCA_028671895.1. Taxonomy (NCBI): domain Eukaryota; kingdom Viridiplantae; phylum Streptophyta; class Magnoliopsida; order Apiales; family Apiaceae; genus Oenanthe; species Oenanthe sinensis. The sequence continues at coordinate 25,520,083 of CM053813.1, read as the reverse complement.
GCAGGGGACTCCTATCTATCGTTGTGAGATGCGACGAATATAAACGGTTATATTCGGCCGTTGTATCATTGGGTCAAACTTAACTGAGTCGTCATAATAAGGTGAAAGTAAACGGTTATATTCAACCATTATGAACTTAGAAGCATAGAGTTTGGTTAAAAATCTATTAGATAGATAAGATCAATCGTTGCTCACCAAACTATCCAAGAATTATATATGATATAATTGACAAATGTTGTCTACCTAAATAATCATTCTTAAGGACTTCCAGTGGTTGACTTAAGACATGACGAAATATGGATCTTGGCTCACTAGAAAGAATTATGGGATATACTTTCCAAATTAATAGTAAGGGCTATTGATTTGATAAAAATAGTGGGAGATATATTATGAATGTATCATAATCATTTGAACATAATAAATAACTCAGACAATCTAATGATTATTTCGCGCTTTTATCATTGTAGATACCAAATAATGACAAACAACACAAACACACTATCCGTATGATCTGTCCTTGAGAAGGATAAGCTGACAGGATGAAACAACTTCTTAGACTGGCAGAGGAATTTGAGGATTGTCCTCAGGCAGGAGCGCAAGCTTCATGTCATTGATATTCCTCCGGCAGGTCCCCTTCCTGAGGGCGCTACTGTTGAGGAACGAGCGGCCCACATAAAGGATGAGAATGATGCAACTGATGTTGCATGTCTTATGTTGGCAACTATGAGTGCTGAGCTTCAAAGACAACATGTGCATATGGATGCATATACTATCTATGAGCACTTGCAAAGCATGTTTGCAAGCCAAACTCGTCAAGAAAGGTTCAACACGAGTAAGTCACTTTTTAAATGCAAACAAGGGGCAAGTGAACCAGTTGGCCCACATGTTCTGAAGATGATTGGTTATATTGAGTATCTTGATACTTTGGGTTTCCCGATTGGTCCGGAAACTGGTATTGACCTAATCTTGAATTCTTTGAACAACAAATTCACTCAGTTTGTTATGAACTATAATATGAATGAATTTGACAAAACACCTACTGAATTGTTGGCTATGTTGAGAACATATGAGACCAACATGAAGACGGCTGAACCTGTTCCCATACTGATGGTAGGCAATAAAGGTAAGGCCAAAGGGAAAGGCAAGTGGAAGGGTAAGAAGAAGACAGGTTCTGATTCTACACCTAAGCCAAAGTCAGGTCCTAAACAGGCTTTAAAGCCTAAAGGTGGGGTCGCTAAGGGTGAATGTCACTACTGTAAGAAAACTGGTCACTGGAAGAGAAATTGTTCAGTTTACTTGGAGGATCTGAAGAAGAAGAGGGCTGAGCAAGCTTCTACTTCAGGTATATATGTTATAGAAGTCAATCTGTCTATTTCTACATCTTGGGTATTGGATATTGGATGTGTTTCTCATATTTGTATAAATATGCAGGAAATGCAGAGAAGTAGGACATTGGCTAAAGGAGAAATGGACCTACGAGTTGCCAATGGAGCAAGAGTTGCTGCTTTAGCTGTAGGAACATATTATTTATCTTTGCCCTCTGGGCTAGTTTTAGAACTGGAAAATTGTTATTACGTGCCTGCGATTCGCAGAAACATTATTTCTGTTTCTTGTTTGGACAAGAAAGGTTTTTCGTTTATAATAAAGAACAACAGTTGCACTTTTGCTTTGAATGATTTAACCTATGGTGTTTCGCGTTTGTTTAATGGTTTATATGTTCTTGACTTAGATAATCTTGTCTGTAATATAGAAAACAAACGACTTAAAGTTAATGACTCAAATCAAACATACCTCTGGCATTGTCGTCTAGGCCATATAAATGAGAAATGCATATCCAAATTACATAAGGATGGATATTTGGATAAGTTTGATTTTGAATCATACCAAGAATGTGAATCTTGTTTGCTTGGTAAAATGACTAAAGCCCCTTTCACTGGTAAGGGTCAAAGGGCCACTGAACGTTTGGAGCTAATACATAGTGATGTATGCGGCCCAATGCGTGTGATGGCTAGAGGAGGCTACTACTACTTCATAACATTTACTGATGATTTCAGTAGATATGGATATGTATATCTTATGAAGAATAAATCCGATTCATTTGAAAAGTTCAAAGAATACAAGGCTGAAGTAGAGAAGCAAATTGGCGGAGGCACAAGTATTAAAATCTTACGATCTGATCGTGGAGGAGAATACTTGAGCACAGAATTTAAAGAATATTTAAAGGAGTGTGGTATTGTATCACAACTCACTCCGCCAGGTACACCTCAATGGAATGGAGTTTCAGAGAGGAGAAATCGCACCTTGTTGGACATGGTGCGATCGATGATGAGTCATGCAGATCTTCCAATTAGTTTCTGGGGTTATGCTCTAGAAACAGCGGCTTTCACACTTAATCGTGTTCCTACTAAGAAGGTTCAAAAGACTCCATATGAGATATGGGAGAAGAAACGGTCAGGCATGAGCTTTATGAAAGTTTGGGGATGCAAGGCGTTTGTGAAGCGTCAAGTATCTGACAAGCTTGGACCTAAATCTGAAGAGTACAATTTTGTGGGATACCCTAGGGAAACAAAGGCGTACTATTTCTATAGTCCTTCTGAGCAGAAAGTGTTCATTGCTCGAGATGCTGTTTTCATGGAAAGAGATTTTGTTTCCAAAAGAAACAGTGGGAGAACTATAGACCTCGATGAAGATCGAGAACCACAAAATAGTATTGAACCTGAAGTGGAACAAGAGCATGATAATGATAATGCTCAACAAACACAGGTTGTTCGTAGAACTGGTAGAATTCACCATGAGCCAGAGAGATATGGATTTCTCTTGACTCAATGTGGTGATTTGATGCTCATAGACGAAGATGAGCCTCTCACATACCAAGATGCTATGAACAGTCCAGACTCTAAGAGATGGCTAGAAGCCATGAAATCCGAGATGGATTCCATGTACGAAAACCGAGTATGGACTTTGGTTGATCCACCTGAAGGGGTAAAACCCATAGGGTACAAATGGGTTTTCAAGAAGAAAACTGACATGGATGGAAATGTTCAGACCTATAAAGCAAGGCTGGTTGCAAAAGGTTTCAGACAAATTCATGGTATTGACTATGATGAGACTTTCTCACCAGTGGCTATGGTCAAGTCCATAAGGATTTTGCTTGCTATTGCAGCATTCCATGATTATGAAATCTGGCAAATGGATGTTAAAACAACCTTCCTTAATGGAATCCTTGAAGAGGATGTGGATGTGTACATGACACAACCTGAAGGTTTTGTCGATCCAAGGAATGTTAGCAAGGTATGTAAATTACGTCGATCCATTTATGGATTGAAGAAAGCCTCTAGGAGATGGAATATCTGTTTTGATGAAATAGTCAAAGAGTATGGCTTTGTTCAAAACGAAGATGAACCTTGTGTTTACAAGAAGGTTAGTGGGAGCCATGTGGCATTCATAGTACTATATGTTGATGACATACTACTAATGGGGAATGACATACCTTCTCTCAAGGCTGTTAAGATTTGGTTAGGGAGCAACTTCTCTATGAAAGACTTAGGAGAAGCATCCTATATTCTAGGAATGAGGATCTATAGGGATAGATCTAGAAGGATGATCGGTCTAAGTCAGAGTACATACATCGATAAGGTTTTGCATCGTTTTGGTATGCAAAATGCAAAAAGGGGATATGTCCCCGTGTCTCAAGGGATAACGATCTCTAAATATCAGTGTTCGAAATCATTGGATGACAAGGACCGCATGAGTAAGGTTCTATATGCCTCAGCAATTGGATCCATCATGTATACGATGGTATGTACTCGCCTAGATGTTTCGTATGCTTTAAGCATGACGAGCAGATACCAATCTAATCCAGGTGAAGGTCACTGGACGGCTGTCAAGAATATTCTAAAGTACTTGAAAAGGACTAAAGATTCATTCTTGGTGTATGGAGGAGATGAGAAACTGGTTGTAAAAGGTTACACCGATGCAAGTTTCCAAACAGACAGGGATGATACTGTATCACAGTCTGGTTTTGTGTTTTGTCTAAACGGAGGTGCTGTAAGTTGGAAGAGTTCAAAGCAAGAAACAGTAGCTGATTCTACAATGGAGGCTGAGTACATTGCAGCTTGTGAAGCGGCTAAGGAAGCTGTTTGGATTCGAAAATTCATTACTGATTTGGGAGTGGTTTCATCGATCGCAGATCCCATTGATCTATACTGCGATAATAATGAAGCCATTGCACAGGCTAAAGAACCTAGAGCTCACCCCCGAACCAAACACATACTCAGGAGATATCACCTCATTCGAGAGATTAATGAAAGGGGTGACATACACATATGTAAAGTGCACACAAATGATAACATTGCAGACCCACTGACCAAAGGCTTGTCGCAGAAGAAGCACGATAGTCACACTAGTTCCATGGGTGATTGGCTCTAGTGCAAGTGGGAGATTGTTGGTGTAGGTGCCCTAGAGGCAATACAATGTTTATTTTGATAAACCTTTATGTCAATTGATTATTCAATAAACGTATTTATTATGACTTTAATTACTGCGATATATTTGTTAGCATAATAAATGTCCTTAGAATCATGATACACATTGTATAGTTTAGTACATGACTTGAACTTGAGATTATATAATATATCATATTCTTAAATGTCCCTAGTCGAGTATTATTATTATAGGACAATAATAATACATAAATAGACTAGTATGTTGTTTGACAAGATAACCACATCTCATTGGTTATAAGTATGGGGATACTAAAGTCAACACATAGGTACATGCAGGAGTACATGGTACTGGACAGACCCACAGTGAGATTCTTCATGTTTAATAAAGTCATAAGAAAGACTCACAGTGATAATGGTGTAATGATCCTCTGACTTGAGATCATTATATTTCTATACGAGGATTAATATACTTTGACTACATTAAAAGTTATCTTTGACCGGGTAATGATAAAAGTGGACATCGGGTATATCATGAGTCGTATGAGAAATATGAATGATAGATAAAGGATTTAACCCTCCTATAATTAGGAGAGATATTATTGGCCTCTTGATTGAGTGAGACTATAAAATGCATGGCCGTGCTCAAATAATGATTTGTTTTCATAGTCTACTCATGGATCAAGTAAACCCGGATTAAATGTTGAAGAGGATGACTAAATACATGCCTCGAGTTTAATCTATAATATATATGGTTAAAGGGATTATATTACACGGAAACATTAATCACGAAAGGTTTTATCGAATCACGATTTAATTATTATTTAATTGGGTAGCAATGATGTATTACTAGATACCGCTCATTGTTTATAATTTTATTGGAGAATAAAATTATTACTAATTAAATAATAGCCTATAGGGTCACACACATAGAGTACTTAAAGGAATAATTAATTTAAATTATAGATTTAAATTAATTGATGATTATTTGAATTTTATTATATTAATTAAGTGAGACTTAATTAATTGAAATAATATAAATTCAAATTTGAATTCTGCCATTAATAATTAAGTGTGACTTAGTTATTAATTAAGTAATAAAATTTGATTTTATTATTTAATCCTAAACCTACATGGGTTAGGCTTTGCTGTTATGGGTTGCTATTATGGGCCTATTAACCAACCATTATAAATAGATAATGTAGGGTTAATAAGGCATAACGTTTTTGATAAGAAAACCCTAGAAGAGCAGCCACACAGCACAGCAAAGGCAGAGACAAAATTCGAAATCATCAAAGGAGGCTAGTACATCCATTCCGTAATCAAGATCGTGAGACGTTCTTGAAGGTGCTCGTGTGGATACCATAGAGGTGTTTTCGAGAGGAAGACACAAGTCGCGAAAGCTAGGATCTCCGTTGAGTTCGTGAAAGTAAAGACCAAACAAAGGTATGATTCCGTTTCACCATAATCAGTCCATGATTATACATGATCCTGCGTTAGGGTTCTAAAATTTTTCGTTATATTTACGTTTAATCCGCTGCGTTTTATGCCTCGGAACTCAACAATATGTTCTTAATTTGAGTATTATGTGTTAATTAGGGTTCTTATTTGAGCATTATTATACTAATTTTAAATAGTACTGATTTTAATTTGGGCATTATTTGAGCATTATGTGTTCAACTTGGGGTTTTTGAAGAGTACTGATTTTAATTTGGGGGTTTAAATTGAGTTTATATTTATAGTACTAATTTTAATTTGAGGTTTTTTTATTTGGGTGTTTGTTTTATGTTTGTATGTATTTGAATTTAGGGTTTTCAAATGTTTGTACTATTTTAACACGTTTGTATGTACTGTGCATTGCTTGCGATATAGTTATGTTTGTGTAAGTATAAATTGTTGCTCTGCATTTTGGTCTAGACAATGTATGACTTGTTGATTGGATTTAAAATGTATGAGTTTATAATGTTGCTTATTTTTATAGCAGATTATTTGTTTAAAGTCGAGTCGTTTTCGCTCCTTGCAGAAAATTGTATAGAAAAAATTGTCTTCATATGCCTGACCTCTTCTAATCTGCTATATTTGTATAAGTCGGTCTTCATATTTTCTTTGTTGTTTATATGTGATTTTGTGTAGAAAATGGCGTGAAGTGGATTTCAAAGATGAACTGGGTTTTAATGTCAAGTTTTTAATTTCCACCTTACTTGGTAGTAATTTTAGTTTTACTTGTTGATCGATGTTTATCGTGTTTATTGGGTATTCTATTGTGTTAGGTGAACTAATGGACTAACCAATTATTTGTTTCCTTTTAATTTCAGGATGGAAGATGACATAGTTTTTTTTATTAGATTCTATCACAAGAGACAGTTCCTCAAAACCAAATATCACCAAGGAACATGTATTAAAATTCATGATGTTATGGAGGCTGACAAATTCTCCTACTCTGTGATTATGGAATATGTCAAAGACAAGGCTGGATACACTGAAATAGGGGGGTTTATGTAAAGAAACAAGGAGGTGGTTGGAGACTACTGAAAGGTGATGCTGATGTCTGTGATATTGTTAAAGGGTTAAAAGAAGGTTCTATGTTAGACCTTTATATTGACACAGTTGTTGACAAGGCGATAGAGCCAGCGAAGCAGATGCACCCTCATGTAATCATAAGGCCAAGGACAAGTTTTTTTTTAAATTAAACCATAACACATAGTCTAATATTATTTGCACATGTCCTTATATTTTTGTAACATTATTTGCATATGTCCTCATATTTTCATAATATTATTGTAGGTGAGGATCTTCAAGTGAAACAGAAGTACGTCACAATACAAACTCTTCAGCATGAACAAAGGGATAAGAAAAAAACAAATAATCATGACCAGGAGCTGATTGTAGGAGCAAGTGGAGCAGAAATTAGTGGACATGACAAGCGTGCATCAAAAACTAATGAATTTGAAGGGAATCATGCTAAAAAAAAGAAAACACTTGAAGAGGAATTGCCTGAATTTGAAAGGGAGTATGTTTCCGGATATGATAGTCTTTCAAGTAGTGAAGATGATCAGGAACAGAGGCATAAAAAGAAAGTAAATCATTAGGACTTGGACCTAGGAAAGTCAGCAGCAGAAAGGGGTGAACATGACAAGCTGGTGTCAAAAAAGACTACCAATTTTGCAAGTGATGAAGGGGTAACTTCTGTATATATATATATATATATATATATATATATATATATATATATATATATATATATATATATATATATATATATATATATATATATATATATATATGTTTTAGATTATTGAAATGCACTATATTTTTTATCTTGTTATAATTTCCAACTCTACTTTAGGTTAAGATTAACCAATATGAAGATGGTAGAAATAAGAGAATCCAAGAAAATCTAAAGTGCATTGAGGAACTTAGGTTAAAGCATTTGATAGCTAGTCTTGGAACTAGAAATCTCAAAAAGAAAAAAAAGAAAGGAGTCAATGAGGGATTGTCTGATCCTGAATATGATATTCAAGCTAGTGGAGATGAGCAAAAACCTATTGTCCACAAGGTACATTGTTAAGGAATGAATACATAATACAAAATAACTAAGAATCGTAGAAACCATTAATATCCATCAATACAAAATTATTCTCTCTATTTGAGCCTGTCTCTATACCCTATAGATTTGTGATCCAATGAAATTAGCTTACATCATTTATATATCTATGTGTGAGTATTTAGAGGAAGAAGAAAGTTCAAAAGATGATTGCTAGCAGCGGGCCAAGAACTCGTTCAAAAATGGGAACTGCTACTGTGGGTATAGAGGTATAAATTTAATGTAAAATAGTTCACCAAATTTCAGTTCAATTCTAAGCATTATAAACTATGTCCAAATTTCCTATATCTGTAAGTTTAATATTCTGGATTTTATGTTCAAATTTTGGCAAGCCTATTGATGGAGAGATTTTACCACCTCCCCAACCACTGCCAACTTCTATCGATCAATTCAAACAAATTCAAAAGGTTTCTTCTACTAGTGGAATTATCTATGTCATCATACCTTGAAATGCAAAAACGTAAAAAGGCTCAGAAAGTGGCTGAAAAAGAAATAATAAATGAGGTGAATGATGAAGCAATTAATGAAATTTCTTACAACACAATTACACTTCTAACAGGTATGCCTTTACACACATATGTAGAGGAATTATGAATTAGCAATCGTGATTATGTTAACTTGTTTATTTTGTGTACTTTTTTGTACTTTAATAGAGGAACCTAAAATTAAAAGGAAGAGAGGACCTATGAAGATGAGTACGGTCTACACAAGGAAACTAGATGAAAGACCAACTCTGACCTTGAATCATGAGTTGCAGCCAGTGGCTGAGAATCGTAAAATAATAGTTGAATTTAGTAGTTTCTTGGGGTCAGTAGCAAGAGAGTGTGTTCCACTTGATTTTGTTAGTTGGCATCAAATTCCCGATAAAGATAAAACTGGGTTGTGAAAATTCGTCCAGGTAAAAAATACTTAATGTGGAACTACATATACACACATACATTATATATATCATTCTTATAACACTATAACTGTATTTATTTTGTTTTTTTAGACCAAGTATATCATTCCTGACCAAGGTAAAGATTGGGTGTTGAAGAGTATTTGTGAAATGTGGAGATTGTACAAAAGTCGATTCAAGGCAAGGTATTATAAAAAATATGAAACTGATGAGGAACAGATAAGAAACAGGTCTCAAAAAATTCTATTAGAACAATTCAAGACGTTATTGCAGTATTGGGCTGATGAAGAAGTGCAGATTAAAGCTAAAAAAAATGCTAAAAATCGACAAAAAGTCAAAGACACGCACAATGCAGGTCGTACTAGCTTTGCACAGATCCGTAACGAAATGGTATGATGAATAAGGATCTGAATAATTATGCATTGTAATAAATTGAATCATTATTGTGAACACTTATCAGTTATTAACATAATTTTCTTTCTTGTTTCACTCTATTAATTTTATGCTAGAAAAATAAGAAGGCGGCTGATGAATCACCCACCAAGAAAGAATTATATCCTAAAACCCGGAAGTGTCATAAGAAGAAGGTAACAAATAGTATTTTCATTTATTTGTCCAATTTATTAATTGCATTTGGGATATTTCAATGATATCTCATTCATTTTTAGGCAAATGCTGTTGATGGTTCTAATGCTAATGGTTCCGGTGATGATGATACAAAGCATGACAAGACCTGTGTGGAAGTTGATTTTGCAGCTCATGCCCCAAACTGGCTTGTTGGCAGAACTGGCATAACGAGGAAGTCAAAGAAAGCTTTGACAAAAACTGAAAACAAAAAATCTGCAGAAATGGAAAAGATACGAGAAGAACTCTCTGCTGAAATGGATGAAAAAATGAACCAGAAACTGAAAGCAATTCTAGGAAGAATAGCTGAAGACAATCCCACTTTGAAGATCAGTGTTGAAGAACTTTGTGATATTTCTGTCGAGAATGGAGAGAAGTCATATGGAGATGCATCTGCTTGACCTAGCACCACTTACCGCATATTTACTTAAATTATGTCTAAGCTTTTGGTGAATGTAACTAGAATTCTACCTTAATGATGTTTTATTTTGCATTTAGTCTTTAGTTGTTGAATGGTTGGTAAACCGATGTTGTCGGGATTCTTTTGATATTGTCTATGGGTCTATGGTCATGTGTATCGGCCTATGTAATCTTTTGGATTGGTGTATGAAAAACCATGTTAATGGTGGCTTTGTTATGAAATAAATAGGTCATGTCAATTTGTTTTTATAAAAGCATTGTCATTGCTAGTTAAAATGTTACCATTGCCTATCTTTTGCAATACTTTTTTCCCTAAAATAATTACTGGTAAACATACATTCATTGCCATTGGCACCTAAAACATTGCCATTGCTAACTTAAACATTGTTATTCCCTATCTATTGCAATGCTAAACAGAAAACAGAGTTTCAAAATAGGTTGTTAGTCTATTGCAATGATTTTAAATCGTTACAATAGGCATGAAAACATTGATGTACTGTTAAGTCCTGAAGTATCGTAGAAGGGGGGTTGAATACGATACTAATAATAATTTAAATTCTTTTGTGAATTTGCGGATAAATAAATTATTACTTCAGAGTGGGTTTGGCCATTTGTACTGTTTAGGTGAGCTGCCTACTAATTTTCTGTGTGACCGGATAAATCAATTAGGTTCAAGAAAATTAGCAAGTAATTAAATGAGACAAGTTTCCGGGAATATATCTTTCGTATATAAACCCAGAGGGGTGCTACACCCAGTTAAAAATATAACTGGCTTCTAAAGAACAAATTAGTTCTTTGCTACTAACACAAAAATATTAGGCTCAGTTCCTATACAAATATATCTAAATTAGTACAAGGAAAGACTGAGTCCGTAGGGAGTGATATCTAGGACCCCTGAGTATTTTTCGTTTAAGAACCGGGTCCTAATATCTGACTAGGAGCAAGGTATGGGTGTGTATAAATTTAATTCTCTTGCTCCGGCCATGCAGTGGCTCTCTACATTTTTTTATGTGTTGTTGGAGAAGACGACTCTTCAATTTTATTGGTGTAGACTTTAAATCAAATAAAGTAGGCTGCTTGAATTTGATTGGATAAGGGCTAAGTGGCGCCTTACACAGCTGACATACAGGGGAGGCGCAACTTACCAGTTGTTTGATTAATATATTAAGGAAAGCAAGTGGCGTCAGTACAGAGACTATACTGGGGAGGCGCCACTTAAAACTTTAACTAATATATTTATTTAGCTGCAAGTGGCGCCACTACAGGGAACCAAGAGGGGAGGCGTAACATAGAATGATGCTTCAATTTGGTTAAGTCAAATGAGTTTTGTTGCGCAGAAGGTTTTGTGGCGTTTCACTATTCATGCGCGTGAGTTTCATTACCATGGTCAAAGTGTAGTTTGGTCACTGCACTTTGACCCTCTATTCACTCCTTGACTTAAGTTTGCCAACTTCCATTTCTTGTATCAAAGTCTTGCCACATTACAACCTGTACCTTGAGCTGTTTCTGTTTTTCGACTGTAGTTCAGAAAATTTCACTTTTCGTACCAAGGTTGTGACACTTTGCACCCTGCACCCTTTGAGCTGTTTGGCTGTTTAGTTGTTAGCTGTTTAGCTGTTTAGCTGTAGCCTCTACAAATTACTTTTCGTACCTTAATAAATAACCGTTCTTTCCAAGTACGTTCTTCAACTTAACAATTCTTCTATAGTTAATACTCAGATTCCTTTCACAAACTGCTGACGCCTAGTGCAACTGGTCTGGTTCACAGACGACTAACTTCGATCCAGGTCTTCGTATATTGCCTTATGTGCATTGTTAAGTATGCAGTAACTTCATTGCTTCGAACACTGACTGTCAATAAACACTGTAACTTCACTGGAATCTTTTATAGTACTTAGACAACATCTCCATTATTACCACAATCTTGAATACTTCATTCACTGTTCTTCACTGACGCTTGAACATTTAAATGAACTTCTTTCAGTGAGTATAACTCCAAGACTGTAGTTGTCTTATTTAACCTTTGTCTTTACCCTTCTAAATTCCTATGCTTCGAACACTGTCTATCTTCAATCAATGCTAATACACTGAAATCTTCTTGTGACACTTCTATACTGAATCTTCAACACTTCTGAAACCCTGAAAGTCTTTACACATTATTCTTCACTGAGGCATGAACATATTAATGAACTTCTTTCAGTGACCTGTAGTAGACTTCAAAACTTCTTCTAATGTCTTGATTCACTGTATTTGCCTTGTCTTCATTTCTTCCTGATTTCTGTGTAGGCGTAGTATTATTTACATGTCATGTTCTAGTGTTGAGTTATCACGATTACTGTTCATACAGCTTCGTCATCTCACCAATAATCTCCCCCTATTTGATTGTTAAACTTAGCAAACAAATCTCATAGAGAGGATAACTCAACTAACAACTAGAAAAAGTAATCATCCGAGACTTGTAAATAATGCTACTGGTTTTTCTGGATCAGATTCTGCATTTCCAGAATTCTTGTGTGACTGAAATGAATGATGTTTGTTCCTCTGACATTGAACTGATATTCAAATTGTATCATCTTCATTTCTGTCTGTTTGAGCTCTCTCTGCTTCAAAATCCTTCATAGATTGAACTTAAAGAACTTATCATGAACAAAGTTTCATAAGAATCAATATTCCTAGGTACGTCTTCAATAGAATACTGAACATAGCTCAAATAATGTTCTCCCCCTAAGAATGTGATTCTCCTTCTCCCTTTAGAAAATCAATGGAAGTGTCAATTCTTCTCTGTTCTTCCCACTTGGATGAGGAATCCTCTTCTGACAACTCCTTTCAAGTATAGGATACAGTTTCTTGATTCTCCCATATTTCTGTTGTTTCCCCTCAGGATCAGAAGATATGATTTTCTTTTTCTTGTCTAAAATCTCACCCTAAGGATATTAACTTCTCCCAAGGATACGAACCCATTTTTCCAAGGATCTTCCCTTAAGGATCCAGGATACGAACCCCTTTAGGATATTAACTTATCCGAAGTACGAAGATAAGACTTAATTAACTTCTCCTTTTTCTTACTATAACTTCTCCCCCTTAGTTGAGGAATCCTCCAATGGCCCATCGTTTGAATGGTTTGTCTTCCAAAGAAGGTTTTCGTCTGTCATTGATCGGGAAAAATATAGTAACTTTTCTTTCAGAAGTAGCAAGTAGCAAGGGTAAGTGTTTGGTCTATAGTTTCCTCACTTCTACTACGTTCTATTAGTGTTTACACTCAAGTGTCGAGCACTTAGAAGTGTTTCACTCTTTCTCTCCCTATCTCTCACTCAAGTGTATCTCTCCCTCACTTTCACTTAAGTGTTTCTCTCTCTCACTTTCACTCTGCATTCCAAATATAGCCATCTGTACCTGCAAGTGAAATCCGTCAATTCATATATTCCTAACACGTGATTCATCAGAATGAACTGAATCACTATCAACTGGAGAATTGCCTCGTTGAGGTGTTCTTGATCTATCATGCATAAGCACTGTTTCATCACCAGACTCAATAGCAATTGCTAAATCACTGTCTAGTGGAGCCTCACCTCTTTGAGATGGGTTATCCCAAGATTTTAAAATCTTTTTGGGAATCCTGCCTTGTTCTATCAAGGAGTTGCATCACACATTCTCCGTAAACGGGAGGTGGACATTCTTTTTCAGGATCTGGAAATGTTCCTTCCAGGAGGGGCGACGTAGTAGACAATGTAATGAACGGCAAATTAGAGTCTACGTTTCCCTCGTAACCCTGTGACGGATTTTTTTTATAAAATACCCTACTTGACTCATCCGAAGAATTGTCAAGTAGTTGCCTCTCAAGTCCAGATAAATCTGAACAAGAGATCTCCCTTTCGGGATGCAGAAGATTAACTTCTGTTCGAGATAGATACATTGGATAATGTACTGTATGGCTAACTAGAGTTCGTATCTCCTCTAAATGCCTATACCTCTCACTGTGCACGCCTTGTAATGTGTTCCTAGAATTTATCTGTTTAGGCTTACCATCAGCGTGATTGCTAGTGGTGTGCTTGACTCATTACAAGATGCTCTGGCTGAAGAGCGAATTTCAATGGACTCACCCTGTTGAGAGAATGATTCCAGAGACAGTTTTATTGCCTTTTCAGCTCTGCATCCTTTTGAGAAGATACAGATGAGCTTACAGTTACCTCAGCTATATACTACTTTACTTCTCTGGAGGTAGAGCTGTGGGTGCACTTCCGATTTCATCCTTATTTGCTGCATAAAGTGCAGTTTCTCCCTTATCAACCTCTAATTTACATAAGTTCCTTATATCTCCAAGGGTTAATATATGGAAGTGGATGAATCAGTGTTTGGTATTATGGCCTAGGTAAGAGATTGATGGGTTTTCAACCTCTTGGCCAGCTTCTATAGCCTCTGAGGGCTAAACGGATAGAATCAATTAAATAAGATAAAGAAATAATCACTTTAACATTCCAAAACATATTTTTCATCTCAAGGAGAAAGAAAAATATAAGAAGGAATGGTAATGGATTTCTTTAAAGCATTTTTAGTAAAAGAGTTTTATCGGTTCTAAAGATTTATCATTTAAGAACATGAAACCAATAGAAATTTTCTTTAAGATACTTATCCCATAATAAAATGCGGGAAAGTGTATCAAAGAAAAATTATATCCCTTATGAATTTCTAATAAGGCAAACTTCCCATAATAAAATGCGGGAATTTATACCAAATAAGAAATTCAACTCTCTTATCAAATTTTATCTCAATAAACTAACTCTTTTCCATTAAACCTAAGCACTGTATGTTTTGAAAACAGTTTTGCAAAACATCCTTATCAGATAGAGGACTATGATTTTCTGACTCATAATGCAATTATGATTTACATCATTTTCGTCCACCTGATAGTATCCCCGACTTAAAATAAAAACATGACAATTGGGGTGAATAAATGTTTAACAATACAGTACTAGGCCTTCAAAACAACAACCACTGTTTAGGTACTATGAATCAATGTGAAACATACATTGAAACAAGTGTTTAAAAAAAATTATTTTACACATGATTGATACCACGAAGTTAAAACAATTTTTCAAATAAAATAGCAGTTACAAAGTTTCTGCCACTTTAAAAAGAAAAATTAAGAGAGAAAACAGTTTTGAAAATATAGCATTTAAAACAAGCTTTGGAGAGAGGATAAAATATTTTAAGATAAAAGAAAGATTATCTTCAAGAAAAGTTTTTCAAAAGAGGAGTTTTGAAAAAGAATTCTGGAGTTTTTTTATCTAAGCTGATAAAAAGTGAATGTATCTTTGCATAAAACATTTTAAAAAAGAAATAAACAAAAATTTCTTTTAAATACATTCAGGAATCAGTCAAAGAAAGAAAACTAAATATATTAATACTAACGGCTTTTTCAAAAATCAATTTTTACTTAGAATAAAAACTAAGCAATTCCACTAGTATCAATATATCACAATTATTTTGTAATAAAATATTAATCAATTATCACAAAGTAATAAAAGATAATAATTATACTACAAATAATTATGCTTCGAATTTATTTTAATTTACTTAAATCATGGAACAGATATTTCACTGAATTGTTTTATATCATCATGATTTAAATAAATCAAAATAAATTAAATACTTATATTGTACTAAACAATTACCAATAACATGCATATATACAAATCAAATAGACATGGCAATCTTTCAGTAGAATAATAAGCATTTAGACATATTTTTATTATTAGTGATTTCAGATAAATAACTTGTGTTATCACTAATATTAAAAATATCACAATTAATTGCACGCTGATACCAATTATTTGATATTTATCAATAATTTCAAGATGCATGAAATTGTGCTTCTTATATTTTATCAAATCAAAATTATGAAACTGATAATCATTGTATTGCTTCAATCCATAATTTTAATAGGATAAAATAATTTTACTAAATACTAAAATATTCATTAGATTGAATATTAGCATCTAACTTCCTACACTATATCTAATAATTGTCACTCTAGCATATTACAATTATACTTATAACAATTATTATTGATATATGTAATCTCGAGAAAATAGTTGAATAGAAATTCACAAATCCTTTAAATATAGACATTTAACACTTGTGTTCCTAATAGCAACTTCTCGCAACAAAAATCAAATTTAGAAATATTTTCTAAGTATATAAAATATTGAGAATTTTATACACGTAACTTAGAAAATACTTCGTCTTCCAATATTAGTGAGTTTTGAAATATGCATTATTTACTTAGAACATAAATTCTAAATACTGTCATGTTAGGAATCTACATGTGATTTGATGATAACATTAATCTTAGAATCATAGAAATTTTATTTGATGTAACTGATCAATTGATATAAAAGTTATAAATATCAATTGATCAGGAAACCATTTATCAGTTGAAGTGTTTATATGAATCAACTGATAATTTGGATTGTAGCATAGGTGTTCTTAGTTTATTTCAATCGATAAGGTGTAAATCAATTGATATTTTGTTCATCAATTGATGTTAGAGTCGATTGATATAGATCATCAATTGATGTGTAAATTAAACTGTTAAATTGTAATTATGTGAAGACAGGAAATTTCACAAGTGAAGGATGATCAATTGATATTGAAGCATCGATGGATGAAGGATCAATCGAAGAAGCCAAGTCAAGCATTGAAGACCATCAACTGATGTGAAGACCCATCGATTGATATATCGATTGATAAAATCTATCAATCGATAAGCCATCTTTTATCAATCGATGGATAGAAAGATCAATCGAAGAAGTACATCAGTTGATGGATTAAAGGACAGATCAATTGGTATGCCTAACAGCAAATTATCAATTGAGTGTGACAACACAGAAAGAATATCTGTTGAAGATCCAGAGAACAAAAGCACTCCTATGGAAGACAGTCTAGAGTGGCTGTGAAGACTCAATCAGAAGCTGTCTTTTCAAACCTTTTCAAAGATAGAAAAAGGTAAAAGAAAGGCAGGTAGAAACAATCCTAGAATAGGAATTGTAAAAGAACACTTGTGGTATATAAACAAGTGTAGCAGCATTATTAGAAAACAGACAAGTTAGACAATATCTCTTAATCAACTGTTCAAGCTTAAGAACACATTTGTAAGAACAGTTGATTTGTTTTCTAATCTTGTAAAAATGCAGCTAGGTTTCTTTTAACCTAGGAACATTGAGCAAAAATATACAGTGATGGAAAAACCAATCCATCAGTAATTTTAAATCTCTTTGTTCAATTTACGCTTCAGTCTTAAATTGTTAGAACATATTCTCTCTATATTCTCAAACTTCAAGAACGAATATTAGAACCAGCAAAAAGTTTTAATATTTGTATTCAACCCCCCGTTCTACAAATATTGACATTGTTCTAGGGAATAACAATTGGTATCAGAGCCTGCTTTCAACATACAGAAAGTTTAAAGATCAAGAACAGTTAATATGGGCCAAAAAGATTCAGGTGTAAAGATTCCAATGTTGGAAAAGGATGAATACTTTCCATGGAAGGTAAAAATGCATCTGCATCTTCTTTCTCTTGACCCTTCCTATGTTCACTACATAGAGAAAGGTCCTCATGTTCCCATGAAGCTAGTCACAGGTGTAAACCCTGATGGAACTCCTACAGTTGATAGACATGTTCCAAAACTCATTTCTGAGTTCACAGAAGAGGATGAAAAAGAAGTACTTAAAGACAAAAAGACCATGAACATTTTGTTTAATGGTCTAGATAAAGATATGTTTGATAATGTGATAAACTGTACTTCATCAAAAGAAGTGTGGGACACTCTTCAAACTCTGTGTGAAGGAACTGAATAAGTTAGGAAAAACAAGATGCAACTCTTAATTCAAAAATATGAATCATTTCATTTTAAGAGTGGTGAAGCCATCAATGATACCTATAGCAGATTCCAAAAGTTATTGAATGGTCTAAAGCTATATGGTAGGGTTTATGCAACAGAAGATACGAATCTCAAATTTCTAAGATCTCTTCCAAAGGAATGGAAGGCAATGACTGTCTCCATTAGACAATCTTAAGACTTCAAAGATTATACTCTAGAGAAATTATATGGTATTCTCAAAACATATGAACTGGAGATTCAACAAGATGAAGAGATTGAGAAGAATCAAAGAAAGGAGAAAACTGTGGCTTTGATGGTAAATGGGAATGAAGACAAGAAAGAAAAGAAAAATACTGGTTGTTCAGAAGAAGTCATGATGGTGGCTAATGATGCTGATGAAGAATCATCCAAGGGAAAAGGAAAGACCAAATGTGAGGAAAATGAAACATGCTCACAGGATGATTTGGATGAGATTGATGAGCACCTTGCATTTTTGTCAAGGAAGTTTTCAAAGCTAAAATTCAAAAGGAATCCAAATGTTCAAAGGCCTGGATCCCAGTTTAGAAATAACAATCAAAATAAAAATTTGGTTGATAGATCTAAATTCAGATGTTTTAACTGTGGATTGGCTGGTCATTTCTCAAGTGAGTGCAGGAAGCCAAAGCAAGAAAAGGCAAAGACATATGAGGGTATTGATTATAAAAAGAAATACTTTGACCTTTTAAAACAGAAAGAAAAGGCTTTTGTCACTGAAGAGAAGGACTGGGCTGCTGAGGACAGTGATTCTGAAGAATATATTAATCTAGCTCTAATGGCCAACCATGAGGATGAAGAAGCTAGTTCAGCATCTAATCAGGTATTAGCTACAAACTTTTCTGAGCTTTCAGCTGATGAATGCAATAGTACTATTAATGAAATGTCCAATGAATTGTACAATTTGCATGTCACTCTAAAATCTCTAAACAAAGAAAATCTCAAGTTAAAGAGCACCATTGATGCCTTAACTGAGAGGAATATTTTTCTTGAAAATGAACTTGTTTGTTTAGAAAAATTTAAGCAGGAAAGAAAGGATGCTAGGAATGAACTAGTAAACAGTTTGAAAAGAGAAGAATTGTTGAAAGAACAATTGGCTGAAGAAATTGAAACCATTAGCAAATGGAATAGGTCTGCTAAAACTGCCAAACAAATTATTGATGTTCAGGGTGTAGATACTCTAGGAGAACTCCCCAAATCAATAGGCAAGTCATTGGCTGATACTTCAATGGATAAAGATCAATCGACTGCTAATCCTTCATCAACTGATAAGGATTATCAATCGATTGATGCTGAATCAATCGATAAGCATCCATCGACAAGTAAATCATCAATGGCTAATAAAAAGAACAAATTTAGCACTCCTATTAAGTTTATTAAGGAAACCAAAAATCAAGTTGAGGCTGAGGCTGAGAAAATCAACATAGGTAGCTTATCCAAGAAACAACTAAAAGAAAAATTAGAAAAGATAACACCTGTGGAAATTACTCAACCTAAGTCTGAGAAAAAGAAAAAGAATAGGAATGGTAAAGTAGGCATAAATAAGCACAACAACTACACTCCTGATATGTATGCCCCTAGAAAGGTATGTGCTAAATGTGGTAGTGTAAATCATTTGTCCATGCAATGCAAGAATGAAAAGAAATCTATATCTGCAAATGATTTAAATATACATGCCATGACTGCAAATGCCATGTTTACCAATCCTATGCTCATGAATGCCATGTCTTCTAATTTGGTTGCACCTAATGTTCATATGCCTTATGCACAAGTTCCATACATGTATAATCCCTTATTTGCATATCCTAATATGAACATGCCTGGAATGCCATGGAACATGCCTAATGTAAATGATGAAATTCATGGAAATTCTGCCATGAGTTCCAAGGTGTCAAAGCCCCAAAAGTCAACTCCCAAAGTTAAAGTGGATTTAAACCCACCAAAACAAAAGGAACCGAAGTTGACAATAGGGGCTCAAGCTGCAACTAATAAAAGAGGACCCAAGGCAACTTGGGTACCAAAAGCAACTTGATTGTTTTATGTGTGTGCAGGAAAACAGGAAGAAAAATCTCTGGTATTTGGATAGTGGATGTTCAAGGCACATGACTGGAGATTTGTCCCTGCTCACAAAGTTTGTGAAAAAGGCTGGCCCAGGAGTTACTTTTGGAGATAACAGCAAAGGTTTTACTCTGGGATATGGCTCAATTGCAAAAGAAAATGTTATCATTGAACCTGTAGCACTAGTTGATGGATTGAAGCACAATTTGCTCAGTATTAGTCAACTGTGTGATAATGGTAATGGTGTGTGGTTTACAACTGAATCATGCATCATAGCCAACAAAGAATGTGGTGAAATTCTCTTAATTGGAGAAAGAAAAGGGAATGTCTATGTGGCTGATTTTCTCTCTGTAAAAGCAAATTCAATGACATGCCTTCTTAGCAAAGCCAATACAGATGAAAGTTGGTTGTGGCACAAGAAACTAGCCCATTTGAATTTCAAAGCCATGAATTTATTGGTTACAAAGAATCTGGTTAGAGGCATTCCATAGATGGAATTCACCAAGGATGGACTGTGTGATGCCTGTCAAAAAGGAAAACAAATAAAAGCATCATTCAAGTCAAAATCTGAATCATCAATTGATAAGCCTTTAGAATTATTGCACATGGATTTATTTGGTCCAGTCAACATCATGTCTATTGCCAAAAAGAAATATGCCTTAGTAATTGTGGATGACTTCACAAGATTTTCATGGGTATATTTCTTATTCTCTAAGGATGAGGAAAGCAAATTAATTATCAATCATGTGAAGAATGTTGAAAATGGCACTGAATGGAAGGTCAAGAAATTTAGAAGTGATAATGGAACTGAATTCAAGAATTCAACCATGAGAGAATTCTGTGAGGAAAAAGGTATCACTCATCTTTTCTCTGCTCCAAGGACTCCACAGCAAAATGGAGTAGTTGAAAGAAAAAATAGGACCTTGATTGAAGCTGCTAGAACTATGTTAGAAGAAGCAAAACTTCCTACATACTTCTGGGCAGAAGCAATTAATACTGCTTGTTACACTCAAAATATTTCCATGGTCAATAAACTTCAAGGCAAAACACCATATCAATTGATGAAGAAAGACAAGAAGCCAACAGTTAACTTTCTTCATGTCTTTGGCTGCAAATGCTTTGTACTGAGAAATCAAGGTGAAAATCTAGGAAAATTTGAAGCCAAAGCTGATGAAGCTATATTTGTTGGATATGGAATAACAACCAAAGCATACAGAGTCTACAATCTTAGATTACACATTGTTATGGAATCTATGCATGTAGTCTTTGATGACAAGAAAATTCAAGGGTTGTTTGATGAAGGATTTCATGATCTATTGCATTTTGAAAATGAGTCCTCAAGTAATATTGTAGATAGTGATGATGATGAGGAAATTACAAGTATACAAGTTCCTAGAATCCCCCCATCAATTGATGGCATTGCTTCAACAGATAACTTATTAGTTGACAATCATCAATCGACTGATAATACATCAATTGATAATCATTCGATGGATAACAACTCTGCTCAACAATCTTCAAATGGAGCGTCCATCACAGGGGGAGGGTTCTCAAATAGTCAATCACTTCACAATGATCATAACTCTTCAAATGATCATGAAACATCATCTTCAAGGACAATCTTACCATCTCAAAGGAAATGGACAAAAAGTCATCCCTTTGAACTAATTATTGGAAATGCAAATGATGGTGTCAAAACTAGAAGTGCAACTCAAAATGAATGCTTGTATAGTAGATTTCTGTCACAAGAAGAACCTAAAAGGATTGAAGAAGCCTTGAATGATCCTGATTGGATAAATGCTATGCAAGAAGAGTTGAATCAGTTTGATAGAAACAAAGTGTAGAAGCTGATGCCCAAACCAAAGAACAAGACTATCATTGGTACAAAATGGGTATTCAGAAACAAAATGGATGAATCTGGTACAGTGACAAGAAATAAGGCAAGATTAGTGGCAAAGGGCTATTCACAAGAAGAAGGCATAGATTTTGATGAAACATTTGCACCAGTTGCAAGGTTAGAAGCAATCAGAATCTTTTTAGCATTTGCTGCTCATGCAAATTTCAAAGTATATCAGATGGATGTAAAAAGTGCTTTTCTCAATGGAGAACTAGAAGAAGAAGTATATGTAGAACAACCTCCTGGTTTTATTGATCCTGTTCATCCCGGATTTGTATACTATCTTCTCAAGGCACTTTATGGATTAAAACAAGCACCTAGAGCCTGGTATGACACTCTGTCTAAATTTCTGATTGAGAATTACTTCATTAGAGGTACTATTGATAAAACTCTCTTTCATAGAAATGTAAATGGCTCTATGATTCTTGTTCAAATCTATGTAGATGATATTATCTTTGGCTCAACTAATGAAAAACTTTGTACAAAGTTTGCTAAGTTGATGCAGAGTAAATATGAAATGAGCATGATGGGAGAACTAACTTACTTTCTTGGCTTGCAAATCAAACAAGTTAAAGATGGTATTTTCATAAATCAAACCAAATATATTTCTGATTTATTAAAGAGATTTGATTTAAATGAATGTTCCTCTGCAAAAACTCCCATGACCACTGTAACTAAACTTGAATTAGACACTAAGGAAGCAATAATGGACATTTCAAGTTATAGAGGCATGGTTGGCTCATTACTTTATTTAACTGCAAGTAGGCCAGATATAATGTTTGCTACATGTCTTTGTGCTAGGTTTCAAGCTGATCCTAGAAAATCTCATTTGATTGCAATAAAAAGAATATTCAGATATCTCAAAGGAACTCCAAATCTTGGAATTTGGTATCCTAGAGATTCTGGATTTGATCTAATTGGCTATTCAGATGCAGATTATGCAGGTTGCAGAATTGATAGAAAAAGCACAACAGGCTCCTGTCAATTTATAAGAAATAAGCTTGTTTCATGGTTTAGCAAGAAGCAGAATTCAGTGTCTACATCTACTGCAGAGGCTGAATACATTGCAGCTGGAAGTTGCTGTGCACAAATTTTATGGATGAGGAATCAACTAATTGACTATGGGTTCAACTTGAACAAGATTCCTATTTTCTGTGATAATACAAGTGCCATTGCTATAACAGAAAATCATGTGCAACATTCCAGAACCAAGCACATTGATGTAAGGTATCACTTCATTAGGGAACATGTAATGAATGGTACAGTTGAATTACATTTTGTCCCTAGTGAAAGACAACTTGCAGACATTTTTACCAAACCATTAGATGAATCTACCTTCAATAGATTGATCTATGATTTAGGAATGCTTAATTATATTTAACCCTTTAAATGTTTGACAAGTTATGTAATTATATTGATTGTAGCCATTGATAATGTTAATTTATTGATTCCTCAATAATCAACTGATAAATATTTTACATATCAATGGATATTATTGGAGCTGTCGACAGATAAATATATCAATTGATGATATATTTGTTTATCGATGGATAGGGGTAACTATCGACAGATAGATATATCAATCAATGATATATTTGTCTATCGATGGATAATTGTACCTGTCGATGGATAAGCAATTTATCAATCGATGACCTGGAATTTTAATAGTCCAAGTCATCAATCGATCTGTACAAACTCTAGCCGTTGATTACTTATTTTATCAATTGATTAATACATACACTCCTGTATGTATATCAGTCGATTGCCAAAATTGGTAACTTTTACTCTTAAATACTCTTCCAACGGTCAATTTTGTTCTATTTTGAGTAAGTAATTGATTGAGAAATCAATAAATATAAATAGTGAGATTAAAACATCTTTTAATTCTTACTTGTAATTTTTACTAACGACTTCTCTATCTCCTTCTCTTTCTCAATCTTAGATCTCTCTCTCTCTGTATCTACACTTTGCTAATAACCCTAATTTACTACTGTTTAATTGTTGTTTCTGCTTTATTACTAACAAGTTTGTCAGATAATTCAATTCTATAACCTTAGACTCGATTATGGCATCATCAAAGAAGGTCTCTCAATCAGGATTCTACTATGAGCTTAACAACTTCGTTGCTTGCACTATGGTGGAGGAAGCCCCAACAGAATTCCATCCTCTAATGGAATTTCTAAAGAATTCAAAAATTTCAAAGGCCCTCTCAGAAGCACCAAAAATAGTGTGCAATCTAGTTGAAGAATTCTGGACAACAGCAGAAGTAGCAGATGATTTTTATTCCATCTCCTTTGATTGCAAAGGACAAAGGTATATTCTAACCACTGTGGTCTTGGGTGAGTGTTTAAATATTCCGTCAAATAATACTGCAAATGCACCCACTGACACAGATATTAGAAACATGCTTAGGGAAATCAATTACCTTGCTCCTGATGCTAGTCTAGGTAGTATTGTTAGAAAGAATCTAAGAAAAGAATGGTCATATTTCTTTGATGCTTTAATAAAGTATTTTTCTGGTAAGGTTAGTAATTTTGATGCAATAACAACAAGTATGCAACAAGTAGGATATAGCATTTTATATGATAGATATCATAATTTAGGAAGCCTGTTACTCAATGAAATATCTGTCAAATTGGGGAATAAAATAAATAGATCTAATCATATTTATTATGCAAGATTTATTATGATTATTATTAACCACTTTGTCAAGGATATTGAGATTGACAGGAATACAGAAATTTTGGATTGCTGGACTCAAAACAAAAGGGTCTTTAAAGACTTGGTTAGGATCAATCTTCACAGCAATGTGGAATTGATCTATCCCCCTTTTGTTCAGGTATTTATCTCTACTTTAAACACTTCTCAACCTAACTCTTCTTTGCCTTCTGTGACTATGGAGGGTGGTAGTAATGGCCCCAACCCTCCTACCCAAGCCACACAACCAATCTCTAAATCCAAATCTAAGAAACCAACCTCAACAGGTTCTCAAAAACCAGCTGTTGTAAAAACCAAGAAAAGAAAATCAATTAGTGTGGTAGATAGATTAGAGGAGGATGTAGGTGGTGAGGGAACTGGGGAACATCAAAGAACCCAGAAGGATAAGGAGAGTGAGAGTGTGCAACCTCAACCAAGCCACTCCATAGTCTCCCAAAAGACTGTGGATGTTAACATGGAAAATACCACATCCCTATTGCCATTCTCTTAAAAGGATGACAATATTGAAAATAGCCCACAACCAGGGGCACAAAATCAAATTGGGGACACAAAAGCCAAAACACTAACACCATACAAAAGAAGAGAAAAGAAAGTCACCTTTGCACTTGGGGAATCACACACTGCAGAACCACAGGAAACTGTGGAGGAGCCTTCACAAAGTCTGCTTGATGCATCTCATATAAATGATGAGATGCAGCCCCATTCTCTTTCAATTCCTATCTCTTCTATTCTTCTTTCCCCATCTCAAACTTCTACAGAAAATGTTTTGATAGATTATCGAACATTTTCAGATTCTCCTTCTTTGTTTTTCAAGGAGAAGCCAACACTCTCTCCTGAATCTTCTTCTCAGAATTTTCAGGATTCTATTTCCAATATCATCTCAAACATAACTTCACAAATTATCTCAACTGTTTCTTCTCCATCAATTGATGTTCCTTCATCAATTGATATTCAGCCATCGACTGATAAGCCATCGATCGATACTCAAGATCAATCGATGGGTATGCATCAATTGATGGATATCCCAAACACCACTTCAACTGATAATGTCAATACATCAATTGATGCTCAATCAATTGATGTTGCACAAACACTCTTAGGATTGAGTGAGTTGAGTGAAAGGCAGGATTGTAACCTGGCAAAAGGAGAGGAAGTGAGTAAAAACATTCCTATTTCTTCCAGGAATGAGAGTGAAACACTTGAGGGCCCCACCTTAGTAGGTGCACAAGAAATGAGTGAGGGAGAGGTGAGATTCCAGGATGAGATCCTGATGCAAAATAGAGAGATGAGTGAAAGTGATAAAAACATTCTACTTTTTGCACAGGAATTGGAAATTGAAATGATGGCAGAAGAAGGAGTAAAGGAGATAGGGGGAGCAAATAATGTTGAAGCTAGTGGGAGTGGAATTGCTAAAGACTTTGAAGAGGAAATAGATGCTGGTGAATTGGATCCAAAGAATTTCATTCATCCTGATCCACAATATCAAGGGTTGGCTACTTCAAGTAACAGGAATGCAGAACAACTCTTGGGCATTGATCATACAGATCAAAGGACCAGGAATCTGAAGGAAAGCATTGCCAATACAACAGACACTTGTTATATGGCACCTGAAGAGTTGGAGAGTGATTCTGATGAAGAGCCATGGATGAGCACTATTGATGGTTCCTTAGAAGCTGCTGAGACTGAAATTCTCTCTCAATATAGAAGAACAATGGTGGAAGGAGACATTGAAGATCCTACTCAAAGGAGAATTGCTCACTATATGAGAGAATCAATGAAAATACAAAAGACGACAGTAACAAGAGTAAGGAGGGAACTGGAGAGGATTAAGGACTCTATCTCATCTAACAAAGATGCAATGGACAGGAGATTGGATGAGAAGCTACCATTCAACACCATGAATAGCATCAAAGACAAGCTTTTCAAAGAATCCAAAAATTTTACATCTTTGGAGACAAGAGTAGGTTCTCTGGAAAAGAAGATGGATGATATTATCAGAGGTCAAAATTTCCATGCTTCCATTCTTCAAAAGTTTCTTGACAGACTTCCACCACCCCCTCCAATTGATGATAACAAAAAGGGGGAGAATACAAAGAAGAAGGATGATGGTGATGGTGGTGATGGTAAAGGTGGTTCTGGTATGGATAAGTCAAGTGGCATTGGAGGTTCTGCACCCAGAAGAGATAAAAGCAGAAGTAACATGAACAATCAATCTTCAAAGAAATCTAAGTCATCTAATTCTCCAAAAGATAATTTAGAACAGAAAAAGAAAGATTACAAGAAGTTTGATGATGATCTTGAAGCTAGGAGAATTTCTAGGGAGAAAGAAACTCAATCAATGATTGAGAGAGAAAAGAAGAGAATTGAAGATCTAAGGAGAAACACTGAGTTAGTAACAGAGGCAGTAGAAAAAGGAGACTTGGATGAGTTCATTGTTCAAACAAGAAAAATAAATGAAGATGCACTAAAGGCTGCCAAGGAAAGCAACTCAGATGCTGAAGCCTTTTTATCAGTTGATCAAGAAGCCCTTAAAGAGAAGAAAAATGGAAAAGCCATAATGATTGAAGAAAAGAAGAAGAGAAAAGAGCCAGTTGGCCAGAAGCTTCTTCAAGAAGCCATTTCATCAGGATTGTCAGATGCTAAAAAGAAAGAAAAAGAAAATGAGGAAATAGCAAGGCAAATGAAAATGGAATGGGATATGGAAGATCAACTAATGGATCAACCACTGAGGAAAAAGAGAAAAGTTACTATGGCCAAGAAAAGGTCAAGTTCTACTCAAGAAATAGTGGTTCAGGAAAACCTCCAGGGTCAACAAGAAGAAATCAAGTAGGAGGTCACAATTGAAGGATATGATTTGAAGGGAATACCAGTAATCAATGAAAAAGGATTAATTGGAGTAAGGACTCACCCGGCAACCTCTAACCATGAAGAATCAATGAGGTTGGAGTATGAAAATGGAGTGAAAACAATCTATTCATTGAAGGTGATAATGAAGCAAAGCTACAATGTTTTAAAGACTATTCTTCCTTTACTCAACAGAAAGTACAAACTCAACACAACAATTGCTCAGGAGATACAACAACAAATTTCAAAGTTAAGAAGATCCAAGGCAGAAGTTGAACCTGATTCACCTCTAAAGCTATGGAAGTCACAGGTCAAAAAGGTGGTGTTGGAGCCAAAGTATGCTATGATTTTTACAGATATAGAGGGCAATACAAAGTTCTTTGATATCTGCAAATATCTGGACAAAATCACAGATGAAGAAATACATTACCTTATGAGGCAACTTGGAGAAACTGACAGGGATGAAGCAATCTTGAGAAGTTCTTTCATGAGGCAACTAAAGGAAAATGCTGAGAAAAGGAGGAAGAGGAACTAAATTAAATTATGAAGACATTGAAGCTGCTTGCAGGAGTTATCTATCAATCTGGTACTTCCAAAATTAATGTGCCAATTAAGTTTCTTGATTCTATCTAAATGTAAATTTTAAGGGTTTTTGTTATCATCAAGTAGATTTATGCCGGTTAATAACACAGACACAAATAGGGGGAGATTGTTAGGAATCTACATGTGATTTGATGATAACATTAATCTTAGAATCATAGAAATTTTATTTGATGTAACTGATCAATTGATATGAAAGTTATAAATATCAATTGATCAGGAAACCATTTATCAGTTGAAGTGTTTATATGAATCAACTGATAATTTGGATTGTAGCATAGGTGTTCTTAGTTTATTTCAATCGATAAGGTGTAAATCAATTGATATTTTGTTCATCAATTGATGTTAGAGTCGATTGATATAGATCATCAATTGATGTGTAAATTAAACTGTTAAATTGTAATTATGTGAAGACAGGAAATTACACAAGTGAAGGATGATCAATTGATATTGAAGCATCGATGGATGAAGGATCAATCGAAGAAGCCAAGTCAAGCATTGAAGACCATCAACTGATGTGAAGACCCATCGATTGATATATCGATTGATAAAATCTATCAATCGATAAGCCATCTTTTATCAATCGATGGATAGAAAGATCAATCGAAGAAGTACATCAGTTGATGGATTAAAGGACAGATCAATTGGTATGCCTAACAGCAAATTATCAATTGAGTGTGACAACACAGAAAGAATATCTGTTGAAGATCCAGAGAACAAAAGTACTCCTATGGAAGACAGTCTAGAGTGGCTGTGAAGAATCAATCAGAAGCTGTCTTTTCAAACCTTTTCAAAGATAGAAAAAGGTAAAAGAAAGGCAGGTAGAAACAATCCTAGAATAGGAATTGTAAAAGAACACTTGTGGTATATAAACAAGTGTAGCAGCATTATTAGAAAACAGACAAGTTAGACAATATCTCTTAATCAACTGTTCAAGCTTAAGAACACATTTGTAAGAACAGTTGATTTGTTTTCTAATCCTGTAAAAACGCAGCTAGGTTTCTTTTAACCTAGGAACATTGAGCAAAAATATACACTGATGGAAAAACCAATCCATCAGTAATTTTAAATCTCTTTGTTCAATTTACGCTTCAGTCTTAAATTGTTATAACATATTCTCTCTATATTCTCAAACTTCAAGAACGAATATTAGAACCAGCAAAAAGTTTTAATATTTGTATTCAACCCCCCCCCCTTCTACTAATATTGACATTGTTCTAGGGAATAACATGTCACTAATATCAAAAGTATCACAATTATTTGTAATAAAATATTTAAAAGTATCAGAGCAAAATATCAGAACAATTAAGCAAGATATCATTGACTAATACTCATCAAATATTTAACACACAAATAATTATACTTCTAACTTATGCTAAATAATTTAACTACCACTTATATATATTACATTGTAAGCATGATAATTAAACTAATAGCAAAAAGTATGAGGTACTGATTTAAAATAAATTCACAAGTCCTTTAAATATGGAAAATTTAATACTTGTGAACTCATTTGAGAATTTCTTGCAGATGGGATTTTCAATAAATATGCACATAAATAATATCTCAGGTTCACTAACCAACTTAGATAAAATAACTTCATCAAGTTATTTAGCAAAGATCTGCAAGTTATTCTACTAAGGACAATCTCGAAAGAAATGATACCTGGTGTCCATGCGCTTGTTCCGTACGTGGTGTGAAGAGATCAACAGAGTTGTTGGAAATAATGACAGCTTCTAGGAATGACTTTCTTGTCATTCTTACAACCTGCATCATCTATATCTATATAGCCAATTAGGTTAAACATAGTATCTTTAGGGTACCTGATTCTAAGAATTGGTGATCCCCTGAGATATCTAACAATTCATATTTTAGCTATAAGATAAGATTCTCTAGTATCCACTTGGAAACTTGCACATAGGCATATCGAGAATAAAATATATGGTCTTTAGCACTTGAATAAGTAATGAGCTGATCATACCTCTATAGCTTGTCACTTCAGTTCATATACCTGATTTGCCCTGATCAAGCTTAGTGGTTTGTTGGCAAGAAGTCTTGGCAGGTCTAGAATCTTCCAAATTGCGCATATTCAAAAGATCTTTGTCTTACTTTAATTGCCATCATTCTTTCGAATTACTTATAACTCAAAAAGAACTGCAAATCTTCCAACATGCTTATTTTGTACCTACTCTGCATTTACTTAGCAAATATCTCTTGCACAAGTTTTCATTAATAGACCCACATATAATATAATCATGGTATACTTGCACTAATATTAAATCATGTGTGTGCCTTGTATTCTAGAGAGATATATGTATAACTACTCTAATATAAAATCATTTTCAAGTAATTAGTAGTTATAGTGTCATACCATGTCCTTGAAGATTTGCTTGAATCCCTAACTCTGTTAGGTCCTCGTCTTGTTAGTCCCAATTGTTAGGTCCTAAGAGGATCAAGTCTCGTCTCTGTTGCTTGCTGTTAGATCTTGAAAGTCCCGAAGATTCTGTTTCCATCATCGTCGATACCTTCTACTTTGTAGTAACCTGTAGCAACCAGTTTGGCTTTGTCCCTCATAATAATGCCAATTATTATCCAGTTTCTGTGAACCCTTACTGTACAAATTTCAGCTTCGACTTTAGTGGTCTGGGTTCCAGCTTCAATAGTTTCTGTCTTCGAACTAATTGAGATCACCTTGCATTTACAATCACTCAATCTGGATCAATCAGTGCATCTTCAGTATTCTTTGGGATACCAATTGTTGATTGTTGGGTCCCGAAAAATATATGTTCATTTTGATTAGCACTTCTAGCCTTTACTCAAAATCCGGTTTACTAAGAACTAGACTCTAGGAATGACTTTGACTTCAAACCCTCTGTCTCGACAGATATGTTCTTGATGTATTCCTTTGATCTTCATTGTGTTGAGTACGACTAGTAGATCCTTCTTTTATTTTGCTCCCCCTAAGTTGCTGCTAGGATGTGTTGAAGATCCTTCACCTTTTTCAGTGGATTCTTTTAGAGTTCACGAGTTGTGTAGTTTCACTCCATTTCCACTAATAGGATCTGAATCAACATCATTATCATTATTTCCTTCTGCAACCTCAGCTTTAACATTAGTATCTGAATTTGACTCTGACGGGATGTCAAACTTCAAAGATTCAGAATAGTCTTTCATTTGAATGCTTGGGAGCTTGGTGTAGTAGGTCGAAACATTCAGACTTATAATCACCTTCTGGTTTTCCATCATCACATAAGCCCTAAAGGCTTTGACTTCAATGAGTAGCCAAGGAAAATTGTTCCATGGGCCTTAACCTAAACTTGCCAAGATACTCAGATAAATCTTCAGTAAATATCAATTTCCTCTAAACATAAATGTTTGCTTCTGGTTGGCCATTAACTTATATGATGTCTTTTCATGATCTTATTGAATAAAGCAGTATGTTGTATTAATTGCTTCAGCTTCAAAGTACCTTTATAAGTGCAGATTTCATTTAGAACTTCATTCGCGAAATTCAGTTCCACTATCTGACTTTAAAGTTCTCATAGCTTACTTTGCTTCCAACTTGATCTTCCCGATGTGATCAATCACCATCTATGTCATTTTGTCTATTGAATGCACGAACATCACCAACTTGTAACTAGGGTTGTCATCAACTACCACTAAGCATATTTCTTCATTGACATAATTTGCTTCAGTGTGATGTTTTCATTGACTTCCCTATGTGACATACTTCAAAATGTCCTTCTGAATAGAATTACAAATGAAGCAGTCCTCTCACCAATTTCATCTTTATCGGAGAATCCATTGTCTTGTTCACCAAGTGCGAGAGCTTCTTATGCCATAGCTAACTCTTTACTGATGAAGCTTTACTGAAAAGTCCACTTCACCTTTGCATACAAACCCATGTCAGCTACGAACAAAATTCCTCACTCTCAGTTAAGCGAGCTTCCAACCTTCTTGTTTGAGATCAAACACTTTTCCTTTTCAATGCTTTTCCAGAAAACCCTTGAAAAGAATTCTCTAGTGCCATGTAGATAGTGCCTAAGTCCTTCAACAAGAAAGATGCTTCCACTGATGACAGTTCTTAAATCATGATAGCCATATCCCTTGTACATCATTTTCTTTCATCTCCAAAGGTTACCATCGGGGAGGCCTTCTCAACCAATTGAGATATTAGAGCTTTAATCTTAATCATATGCCTCGAACAATAAATGTCACGAAGTCACATAACTTTTCTCTTTTGTTACATACTCTGCAATCATAAATGATTAAGCTTTGTGGTACTCAACTTCAATTGAGTCCAGATGGGTTAAAGATATTATCAGTGGTAACAACAGCTTCAATATGCATATTAGAAAATTCAATATTATCTACTTTAATCATTCTACACAAGTGTAACAGATGTAAAGCAGATTTACAGATATTCAATAATTTTCTAAAAGCACATGGATAGAAGAACTAACAATTTAATTACTAATCTTTTCTAATCCATTTCTGTTGTTGTCTAACATTTTTAACTATCTCTAATTACCTAAGTCAGTTTTAGATTAAGTTTCGAATCAACAAATGTTACTGACTACTTAGATAATTCTACCATCTTTTATTATTTTATCCCTAACAAGCAATACATGATATGATATGACTTTTAAGTGCAACTATGTGTGTGCGAGCAAATCATATGAAAAATAAGCACATAAACAATTTTAAGAATATGCAGAATATTTGAATAAAACATTATAAGCAATATCAAATTCCACATATACTTATCAAGTCATTTATCACAATAAGAACAAATATGAAATATATGATCTATGACTTGTTTGTCTATTAGCAATTTTCACAGCATTAGCAGAGGTATTAAATCACAGAAGATTTATCCCAAATTCCAGCAAATATTTAAGGATACACCTAATCGTCTAGAACACCCTATCTAATTCTAGATATTCATTTTACTTCATATAAAATCAAGTATGAAATGTACTTATTTAAACTCATGAATACTAGCATGCAATCTTATTTTTAACAATCAATTAAGCATTTAAGTCCTAAGATGCTAACATGCTAACATGAATATAATACATTTCAATACCTAATAATCATACAGTTATGAATTAGATAAACGTATACTAGTTAGAATGTGTTCCTGTGAAGTGCTTAGTGATTCATCTCCAGTGTTGGTCATTGATGCCAGATATCCATTTGGTTCATCACTTTCACTGATAGAATCATCCTTGCATTTAACTTCACCAATAAATGCTTTCCCTTGCTGCATCCTCACTAATGCTTGAGATTCATGCTTTAACCCAACACAGTATCTGTCATCTTTTGCTTGTACAGGCTTCTTCAAACTGTGTAGCAAACTCTTATCTTGTCTTTCAAATATAAACCATCCTTGTCTTGCAACCGCCTCTTGAAATGATCTTGAAAATCTCCTTTACGGAATCTATAGGTAATGACCTTAGATTTAGAATTGGGATTCCGTCTGAATCTGATGTCACTGAACTTCCTATTGCCCTACAGGCTTGACTTGCAATCCAGTTCTCAGGTTATTCCAAAGTGTCAAATTCACATGCAACACCTTGACCACTACCTTGAGCTACAACATCTTCAATTCAGCTTCTTGGATCATTTCGTTTCTGTTCAGAGGTTCTCAACCTTGACTTCAATCAAATTTGGTTCCTGGGTCACAAATACAGTGGATATGCTAACAACATGCTTTACCAAATATTATCTTCTTCAGCTCTTGTTCTAGTTCATGGGCCTTCAGCACATACAGGTCTTTTACAAACAATGTGGTTGTATCCTTAAATCTCTGTTGGCTGTAATCCTGTGTTCCAGATGATCTGTAGTGTTAGCACGAACTTCATGTAATCTCCCTGTAGAATAAACTTTAAGGCTTGTACAGAGATTCCAGGTAGTCCAGTCTATTCTCCTTCACTACTTCAAACCCCTAACATTTTTCATCCAAAAATTCAACTCAGATTAACCAAAAACTATACCCAAATTAATCTCTTCTTTTGCAGCTTCCAAAATATTAGTGGGATCCTATGGAGTAAACCTCTGAGGAAATTAATACCACTATTTTTTCAGTCTGTTCCATAATTAACCTCATCGGATAATCTTCAGTCAATTTTTGTTATCTTCAATGCCTGGAAAAATCTTCAACTACGAACCCTTGAGCACCCTCAAATTAATATTTAAGAAAATTTTAAATTTACAGAATTTTTAATTTTCTTAAAAAATAAATTAATCAAAAATAAAAATATACAACAAATTAATTTTCAAGAATTTTAAATTTTCTTAAAAATTAAAATATCGTAAATTAATATTTAAGAAAAATTTTAGTTTTCAAGAAATTTAAATTTTCTAGAAAAATAAATAAATCTAAAATAAAAATTAAAAATTACAGGGTACAAAACTTGGGGTACCAAACTGATATTTTGGTGTTAGTGGCGCCTAAGGATTTTTGTGGCGCCTGTACAGTGGAGTCCCTGTACAGGCGCAACAAAACAGTTAATATCCACAAGTGACGCTGCTACACTGGGTACCCTGTAAGAGCGCAACTAAAGTTGTGAATTTCTCAAGTACAAATCAAATGAACATGCGCGTGGAAGTCATCAAGCGCAACAAAGATTAAGTGGCGCCGCGCGTCTTTAACTCCCCGCGCGTGCACTGCTCCACCAATCATGTTCTGCGAGTCAATAACACAACATGACAATCAAAGACCAACTCGAGCACACTTTGGCCACCTCATGCTGCTGCCTTAGCTAACAAAACTCGAGAAGAAAAATGGCCAGGTATAAATTTTAAACTTTAAACTTTATTAAATTTATAAAATAAACTAACTAAAATTTATTATATAAACTAATAAAAGTTTATAAAACAAATTTTATAAAAGTTTATAATATAAATTTAATATTAGGTTTATAAAATAAACTAATTAAAATTTATAATACAAACTAATAAAAGTTTATAAAACAAATTTTATAAAAGTTTATAAAATAAATTTAATATTAAGTTTATAAAATAAACTAATTAAAATTTATAATATAAACTAGTAAAAGTTTATAAAATAAATTTCATAAAGTTTATAAAATAAACTTAATAAAAGTTTATAATTAAACTTATTTAGCACAGCCTCCTTTCTGAGTCCAAGCAGCTTCGACACCCTGAGCTTCACTGAGTTAAAGGATCCTGATTTGTATATCAATCAGCAGGCTTTGATACCAATTGTTAGGACCCGAAGTATCGTAGAAGGGGGGTTGAATACGATACTAACAATAATTTAAATTCTTTTGTGAATTTGCGGATAAATAAATTATTGCTTCAGAGTGGGTTTGGCCATTTGTAGTATTTAGGTGAGCTGCCTACTAATTTTCTGTGTGACCGGATAAATCAATTAGGTTCAAGAAAATTAGCAAGTAATTAAATGAGACAAGTTTCCGAGAATATATCTTTCGTATATAAACCCAGAGGGGTGCTACACCCAGTTAAAAATATAACTGGCTTCCAAAGAACAAATTAGTTCTTTGCTACTAACACAAAAATATTAGGCTCAGTTCCTATACAAATATATCTAAATTAGTACATGGAAAGACTGAGTCCGTAGGGAGTGATATCTAGGAGCCCTGAGTATTTTTCGTTTAAGAACCGGGTCCTAATATCTGAATAGGAGCAAGGTATGGGTGTGTATAAATTTAATTCTCTTGCTCCGGCCATGGCAGTGGCTCTCTACATTTTTTTGTGTGTTGTTGGAGAAGACGACTCTTCAATTTTATTGGTGTAGACTTTAAATCAAATAAAGTAGGCTGCTTGAATTTGATTGGCTAAGGGCTAAGTGGCGCCTTACACAGCTGACATACAGGGGAGGCGCAACTTACCAGTTGTTTGATTAATATATTAAGGAAAGTAAGTGGCGCCAGTACAGAGACTATACTGGGGAGGCGCCACTTAAAACTTTAACTAATATATTTATTTAGCTGCAAGTGGCGCCACTACAGGGAACCAAGAGGGGAGGCGCAACATAGAATGATGCTTCAATTTGGTTAAGTCAAATGAATTTTGTTGCGCTGAAGGTTTTGTGGCGCTTCACTATTCATGCGCTTGAGTTTCATTACCATGGTCAAAGTGTAGTTTGGTTACTGCACTTTGACCCTCTATTCACTCCTTGACTTAAGTTTTCCAACTTCCATTTCTTGTATCAAAGTCTTGCCACATTACAACCTGTACCTTGAGCTGTTTCTGTTTTTCGACTGTAGTTCAGAAACTTTCACTTTTCGTACCAAGGTTGTGACACTTTGCACCCTGCACCCTTTGAGCTGTTTGGCTGTTTAGTTGTTAGCTGTTTAGCTGTTTAGCTGTAGCCTCTACAAATCACTTTTCGTACCTTAATAAATAACCGTTCTTTCTAAGTACGTTCTTCAACTTAACAATTCTTTTATAGTTAATACTCAGATTCCTTTCACAAACTGCTGATGCCTAGTGCAACTGGTCTGGTTCACAGACGACTAACTTCGATCCAGGTCTTCGTATATTGCCTTATGTGCATTGTTAAGTATGCAGTAACTTCATTGCTTCGAACATTGACTGTCAATAAACATTGTAACTTCACTGGAATCTTTTCTGGTACTTAGACAACATCTCCATTATTACCACAATCTTGAATACTTCATTCTCTGTTCTTCACTGACGCTTGAACATTTAAATGAACTTCTTTCAGTGAGTATAACTCCAAGACTGCAGCTGTCTTATTTAACCTTTGTCTTTACCCTTCTAGATTCCTATGCTTCGAACACTGTCTATCTTCAATCAATGCTAATATACTGAAATCTTCTTGTGACACTTCTATACTGAATCTTCAACACTTCTGAAACCCTGAAAGTCTTTACACATTATTCTTCACTGAGGCATGAACATATTAATGAACTTCTTTCAGTGACCTGTAGTAGACTTCAAAACTTCTTCTAATGTCTTGATTCACTGTATTTGCCTTGTCTTCATTTCTTCCTGATTTCTGTGTAGGCGTAGTATTATTTACCTGTCATGTTCTAGTGTTGAGTTATCACGATTACTGTTCATACAGCTTCGTAATCTCACCAACATGTACCTTCTTATTGCAATGACATTAAAGAGTTGATATACGGTACTAAACTCGTTGTTATAGGGGTTCATTTGCAACCCCACCTGAGTTAACGCCCATTTTTTGGAAAAAGCATTGCAATAGAGTATATGGCAACAATTTTATGCCATATAGCAACTTTGTTTTTGGGTTGAAATAGACAATCTATGGTGTAGTGCAAAATGAAAAGTTGCAATCCAGGAAGAATTGCACTCCTTGCGCAAGAGAAATGTTTTTTGACCTGTAGTCCAAACATCAGCTGGTGTAGTCCCTGTTGGGAATAGATGAGTATTTGTATGAAAACGAAATGAGAGAAATGAAATTGTGAGATATAAGGCTTGGTTGGAATCCCAAGAATTCTCTCAAAGGCCTGGATTTAACTACCAGGAAACATACTCCTGTTATGAATGGATTTACCTTTCGTTTTCTGATGGTTATGGCTTGTATGGAAAA
Source organism: Oenanthe sinensis (assembly GCA_028671895.1). Lineage (NCBI taxonomy): Eukaryota > Viridiplantae > Streptophyta > Magnoliopsida > Apiales > Apiaceae > Oenanthe > Oenanthe sinensis. The sequence goes on along the minus strand of CM053813.1, from coordinate 25,482,492 downwards.
ATTAGAAACACATCTCATGGACGTTGTAACAGTCTACCTATATGGATCACTTGATAGTGATATTTATATGAAAATCCCTGAAGGATTAAAATTGGAAGAAACTAAGCCTCGCCATTTATATTATGTTAAATTACAACGATCATTATATGGTTTAAAACAATCTGGTCGTATGTAGTACAATAGGCTTAGTGAATATTTATTGAATGCTGGGTATATTAATAATCAAGTGTGTTTATTAAAAGGTCACAAACTGGTTTTGTTATTATTGATGTATATGTAGATGATTTGAATCTTTTTAGTACTTCTGAAGATATTACTAATACTGTTAACTATTTAAAAAATGAGTTTAAAATTAAGGATCTTGGAAAGACAAAATTTTGTTTAGGTATACAAGTGGATAAATTATCTTCAGGGATATTTATTCATTAGTCCACTTACACAGAAAAGGTTCTTGATCGATTCTACATGGACAAGTCTCATCCACTTACCAAACGAATGGTTGTTCGATCACTTGAAGTTGAAAAAGATCTATTCCATCCTACAAAACCAGATGAAGATGTTTTTGGACCTGAATTTTCATATCTCAGTACTATTGGGGATCTCATGTATCTTGCAAACAACACTCGACCTGATATTGCATTTGCTGTAAATCTATTGGCGAGGTTCAGCTCTAATCCAACTAAAAGGCATTGGGATGGAGTCAAACATATATTGAGATATCTCCGTGGGATAATTGATCTTGGGTTATTCTTTTCAAATAATTCAAAATCGCAGCTGATTGGATATGCAGATGTTGGGTACATGTCAGATCCATGATCACAAATAAGTTATTTATTTACATATTGTGGAACTGCTATTTCTTGGAAATCTATAAATCAGACTATGGCGGCAACTTCATCAAATCATGCAGATTTATTGGCAATTCAGGAAGCAAGTACAGAATGTATTTGGTTGTAGTCTATTATTCAACATATCCGAGAATCATGTGGATTATCAAACATCTCAGACAGTCCTACAGTTATGTTTGAAGATAATTCAGCCTGCATTAAGCAACTGAAGAAAGGATATATCAAAGGAGATCAAACAAAGCACATCTTGCCAAAATTCTTCTATAGTCACGAGCTCCAACAAAATGGTGACATTGATATACAACAAATTCGCTCAAGTGAAAATTTGGCAGATCTATTTAAAAGTCATTATTCACATCAATATTTGAAAAGCTGCGGAATAATATTGGCATGCAGAGATATAGAAACTTGCTACAATAAGATGTCAAAGTGTGAGACATTTTATTCAGGGGGAGTCTGTACTCTTTTTCCTTCGTCAAGGTTTTTATCCCACTGGATTTTTTCTTGCAAGGTTTTAACAAGGCAGTCGATTTTTGTAATAAATCACATTTGACAATCAAGGGAGAGTGTTATAAATTAGTATTTCAACTATACGTAGTGACTGTCAAAGAGATTACAGCTGAACTTCATTGGGAATTAGTAAAATATTAATATCAGTATGTAAACACAAACCAGTGTATATTGAATTTAAGGCTAGTACACGGTTTTAGTATTCCAATACATGGTGCTTTATTCCTGTATAAATACAGCACCTCAACTTCTCTTGATGTGCATGTATGCCTCTAATGAGTAAAATCTCTCGATCCATTACTCTTATTTGCATGAAATAATCTATGATATTGGCCAATTACACAAATTAAATATTTAAACATATCGATTAGAATTACCCATAACCCATTAAACTACTAATAAAAATAAAACATAGTTATGGTACAAACATGGGTTCCCTTTGTACCCTAGAATGAAACTACTCACTCATGCTAGAAGTAAAAGCAATAAAAACTATGAAGAAAGCCATGTAAAACATATATTAAAATAAGAGAATATAAAAGAGTACCTTGAACTATATTAATGGAGAACAAAAGTATGCTATGGAAGAGAGATGAAGAAAAACCCTAGCTAAAAAGTGAAAGTAAAAAGTTACGTACGTATGTATCTATCGTCTCTAATTATAAAAACTAATTCTAATAATAAAAATCTGATTCCTATTTCTAATAATAAAAGTATTTTAATGAATTAAGCCAAAAATAAATAGACTTCCTAAATTGAATAGGATTCTCTAACTAAAATTCGTAAGTCTGTTTGCTCCTCAATTTCTGGGGTGCTCCATTTGGATTCTTCTTGTTATCCCACTTCTGAATTAAAGAGAATTCAATAAGCTTCATATGGACTGTAAGATCGTCCAATTCTGACTTCTAGAACTCGAGATATGACCCAAACAGTGTAGTCAACTCGTATAGCCCAATAATACGAATTTTCTTCTAATTTGACTCCAAATTAGTTCTTTAAGCCCAAATCCTTCCAAGTTTAGGAATTTCTTCTTTTCTGCAATAAAACATTAAAATCTATTAAATAAATATTCAATTAATACAAAATACAATTAATATGAGAATAAAAATAAGATAAATATAAAAAAAAATATTCTATCAAACATCCCCACACTGAGTATTTGCACGTCCTCGGCAAATAAAAGAACTAAAAATTAAATCCTAACTAACAAACACCACTTTCGTAGATGGCACGATTGCATTGAGCATATGCAACAAGCCGTTAAACCCCTAGGCAGCACTTGCACCCTATAGGTTTTACCCCTTCAGGTGGATCAACCAAAGTCCATACTTGATTAGTATACATGGATTCCATCTCAGATTTAATGACATCCAGCCATCTCTTAGAATCTGGAGTGTTTATAGTATCTAGGTAGGTGAGAGGCTCATCTTCATCCACAAGCATCACATCACCATCTTGAGTCAAGAGAAATCCATATTATCTCTCGGGCTCATGGCGAATCCTACTAAACCTACGAACACCTGTGTTTCTTGAGTAGTATTATTTTTCTTGTACATTCTACTCAGGTTCCTCCACTGGTTCAACGTTATCATGTGGGTCTCAAACTTCATTGAGATCTATTATCCTCCCACTGTCTCTCAGCAGTTCGAGCAACAAACACTTTGTTCTCGGAAGGATTATAGAAAGAATAACCCCTTGTTTCAGTTGGGTATTCCATAAAATTACATTTGTCTGATTTTGGTCCTAGCTTGTCAGAGATTAGACGTTTCACAAACGCTTCACATCCCCAAAATTTTATAAATGACATGCTGTGATGTTGCTCAGTCCATATCTCATAAGGAGTCTTTTGAACCAATTTAGTAGGAACACAGTTAAGTGTATGTGGAGCCGTTTCCAGGGTGCAACCCCAGAAACTAATTGAAAGATTCATTGACTCAACATTGATCGCGCCATGTCCAACAAGGTGTGATCTCTCCTATCAAAAAAACTTTTCTTTGATATTTTCTACTTCATCTTTATAGTCTTTGAACTTTTCAAATGATTCGGATTAGTTCTTCAAAAGATACATATATCCGTATCTACTAAAATAATTAGTAAATTTTATGAAGTTAATAAAATCTACCTTTTGTCATCGTACACATATGACCACATACATCACTATGTATAAGTCATACCCATTCAATGATCCCTTCACCATGTCCGGTAAAAGGAGCTTTAGTCATTTTACCAATTAACCAAGATTCGTATCCTTTGGTATGATTCATAATCAATCTTATCCTATGAATGCATCCTTGTGGATTCTGGAAATGCGTTTCTCATTAATATGGCCTCAGCGACAGTGCCAAAGGTAATATTTGATTTGAGTCACTTTAGAACATATAAATTGTTAATTAGATGTGCAACATTTTAAGGCTCATCATCAAAATAGAATAAACAACTATTGTTATAAAATGAAAAAGCCTTTCTTGTCCAAACAAGAAACTGAAATAATGTCTCTGCCAATTGCAAGCACGCTATAACAATTATTAAGTTCTAAATTTTCCTTATAGGCCAAAAATTAAGTAACGAGTTCCTCGAACCAGAGCAACTATCTTTACTCCAATTCCAACCCGATACCTTAAGCTTGACCCTTATTGATCATCATCTTCCGATCTTTCAATTAAGCATGACAGTTTAATTTCCAGTCTCCCAACTTTCCACAGAAGTGACAATCGTCTTCTTTATCAACACCTCATTCAGACTTTAGAGTCTGCTTTAGGGATTGGACTTTGGTTTGACAACGGAACTAGATCAAATCTTCTCCTTGCCTTTCCATTTTCCTTTCCCATTTGCATTCCCTATGTTTACCATCAATATAGTAGTAGTTCATGCATTTATCATATTACTTTCAGCAGTTCTCAACATGCTTAGCAACTCAATGGGTGTTTTACCAATCTTATTCACTTTATTGTTCATAACAAAATAAGAATAATATTTGTCCGGAGATTGTAAGATCAAATCTAACTGTCTCCAGACCAATCTGGAAACCCAAAATATCAATGGTATTCATTATACCCTATAATCTTTAGAACATGTGGTGTAACCGGGTCTCACTCTCCCTACTTGTAAGTGTATAGTGCCCTTTCAAATATATCTTGTGCTCAATCGTTTCATAAGCATCTATATGCTTGTATTGCTTCTTAAGCTCAGCACATATATTTGCGAGCATGAGACATGAAACATCAGTCGCAACATCAATTTGCTTCCAATAAGCACTATGATTTGCACATGTTACATTCTCAACTTTAAGAGCAGGGGAAGAGATTTGACTAATATCGTGGTGCCCGAGGACGATCCTCAAGCTCCTATGTCAGTCAAGGAAATATATTCTCGTCAACTTGTCCTTCTCAAGAACTGATCGCATAGAGAAGTTGTTTGTGTTTATCATTTGATATCTACAATATTAAAGTGCATAAAATAAACTAGATTGCAAATTTAATATTAATTATGTTTAAGTGATTATGGTATATCATCATATACCTCCCACTATTTTTATCAAACTAATAGCCCTTACTATTAATTTGGAAAGTATATCCCATAATTCTTTCTAGTGAGCCAAGATCCATATTTCGTCATGTCCTAAGTCAACCACTGGAAGTCCTTAGAAAATGATTATTTAGGTAGACAACAGTTGCCAATTATATCATATATAATTCTTGGATAGTTTGGTGAACAACGATTGATCTTATCTATCTAATAGACTTTTAACCAAACTCTATGCTTCTAAGTTCATAATAGTTGAATATAACCGTTTATTTTCACTTATTATGACGACTCAGTTAAGTTAGACCCAATGATACAACGGCCGAATATAACCGTTTATATTCGTCGCATCTCACCACGATAGATAGGAGTCCCCTGCCACTGACAGTCCTTCCCCTTATCGATCTAGGATTCGATGAGTGTTCATTCATTGGAAAGCATCCGAGTGAAACTTAATATTTTGTTAAGGGGTTTTAGAAAATTTATAACGATCATGATCACATCATAAAGAGATCCTCAATTTTTCCTTGAACCAAATATTTCAAATCGACATCTTAAGTTGTTCATTTCCCAGGTAGATGGAGGATACCAATGGTCACACTTAAAACCCATCAGCCTTACGAATACGCATATCCGCTTTTGTCAGAAAATCCCAATTATAGATATCAAAAATCCATATTTAATTCCGTGTTTTAAAAAATCCATATTTCATAAACACAAGAATCTCATGATCGTTTGTTAATTTTAAAATCTTGAATCGTTACAGATTTTATCTTGTTTAAGCAAACATTGCATGGGTGTCGTATCTAATACATACATGATTAAACAATATTAAGCATGCATCTCAATTATATCTACGCATACATACCAATACATGCAATCATATACATATATGTAATGTGCGTAAATTAAACGTGTTTGGTTATGGCCCCATCCTATATGATATTTCCAAGCTAATGGAAATATCAAGGTCAGTCTATGGTGGTTTTAAAAATACTATCTATTACATGTCTTCTTTCTTCATTGCTCCATCATCCCCTTTTGGATCGCCTCCTTGCTTGCAAGTCTTCATCGATAATTGCATTGAATAATAAAAATAAAACTATTCTAATGAAATTACAAGAAGAACTCGAGTTACATTCGAGATAATTAAATTACAATGAATAAACGACATGCAAGTCGTATTTAGAAACCAAAACCATAAATCAAAACCACTATCCTATGGGTCTTTAGGCCATAACCATCCACCATGCTATCATATAACACATATAATATATCTCATATTATATAATCATATCATATAATCATATATAACAAATTTCGAAATTTCAGAAAATTAAAAATAGATTTCTGAAGACAATAAATCGCTATTTCGAGGCCCTTAACGACGTCAAACGCCTTACAGACCCGTCGGTGATAGCATTGTTATCAGTTTTGTTCATTGGCCCGATTCCAGTCAGAAAACACATATCGTTTGCGAAAATCGGATACGGCAGCAGATTTCTCCAAATCTGACGGTGTTTCAGAAATCGTATCATATACAATTCCCATAACAAAAACAAGCATATATCATATATACATATACAGAGATACATACAATCATCATATGATTATACATTACATGAATATCATATATTCATAATATATACATACATATACTCAAAATTTTAGAAAATCAAATAATTTTCAGAAAATCATAAATCACCGTTTTGGAGGCTGTAACGACATCTAATGGCTTACAGACGCAGAGCTGACAATGTCAGTATTGCTCAGTGACCCGATTCCAGTCAGAAAACACATATCGTTTGCGAAAATCGGACAACGGACACAGATTTCAGAAAATCAACGGCAGCCGTTTCAGAATTCGTATCGAATACGATTCCCATAATAAGAACAAACATGTATCATATACATACATCAACACACATAATCATCATATGATTATACATCATATGAATATCATATATTCATAATATATATAAACATATACATATTATATCAATATAAAATCATGATAGATCGCATACATGCTTATATATCAAAAACTGTTAAGCACATAACTGAATTAAAACGTTTCGCAAGTAGCTCTGATACCATTGTAGGGTTTCGTGACACAAACGCAGCGGAATAAACGTGAAAAATAAATCAAAATAGCGAAACCCTCCGCAGGATCCATGCGAAAACAAAAGATTTAATTCGGAGATAAAGAATAAATACCTTTAGAAGCTTTAACAGTTCATTAATGGAAGATTAATGGAGGTCCAAAGCTTGTTTAATCACCACGTATCCCGCTCTCGCGATCTACGCTCTACGGTATCCACACGAACACTTTTCATGAAGGATTGATGTGTACTAGCACCCGAAAACTTCTTCTCTCTCTATCTTCCTCCTTTCTCAGAGCGGCTAGGGTTTTTGTAAAATCTCTATTTTAATTAAATCAGCCCATAAAGAGATTATATAGAGAGAGGAATAAGTTTTCTAATTATAATCCAATTATAATTAATACTAATCCAAAATTCTAAATTATTTAATTAAGTCTCACTTAATTAATTAATTATTAATTTTGAAATTAGTTTAAGTAATTCATTTATTCTATTTATATAATTAATTAAGTCATACTTAATTAATATCATAAATAAAATAAATTACTTATTTAATTTAAATTCATAATTTAAATTATTTCTCCTTCAAACGTTCTTTGTGTGTGACCCTGTAGGTTATTATTACGTTGGCAACAATTTTAATATCTAATTAAAATTGTAAACAATGAGCGGCATCTAGTAATACATCATTGCTACCCAAGTAATAATAATAAATCGGTGATTCGATTAAGCCTTTCGTGAATAATGTTCCATGTAATATAATCCCTTTAATCTTCAAGGCATGTCTCGTGTCATCCTCTTCATAATTTAATCTTTATTTTCTTGATCGATGAGTAGACTATTAAAATCAAATCAACATTTGAGCACGGCCGTGCATTTCATAGTCTCACTCAAACAAGAGGCCAATAATATCACTCCTAAAATTAGGAGGATTAAATCCCATCTAGATCATTCATATTTCTCATACGATTCATAATATACCCAATGTCCACTTTTATCATCACCCGGTCAAAGGTAACTTTTAATGTAATCAAAGTATATTAATTCTCGTATAGAAATATAATGATTTCAGGTCTAAGGATCATTACACCATTATCACAGTGAGAATTACTTATGACACTTACTTAACATGTAGAATCTCACGGCGGGTCATTCCAGTGCCATGCATTGATACATGCACTTATGTTCTTGACTTTAGTATCCCCATACCTATGACCAATGAGATGTGGTTATCTGTCAAGAAACATACTAGTCTTTGTGCATTATTATTGTCCTTAAATAATAATACTCGACTAGGGAATTTTAGGAATAAGATACTATTCATATAATCTCATTTTTAAGTCACATACTTAAAGATATAGAATACGTATCAAAATTCCAAGGACATTTACTATGCTTTCAATTTATTACGCAGTAAACAAAACATAATAAATAAATAATAATCAATAAAACATAATCCTTAATAATAAATATTTTCCTTAAAATATAAAAAGTATTGTCTCTATAGCACAATTACTAACATAATGTTCATTCTTAATTAAAGCACTCACATGAAAATTAGATCATGTAAAAGGTGATCAGGCTTTCACAAGCATTAAACCCCAAAGCATAAATGTATTTTCCCTTTCATATTGCAATAACGATGAACAAAACTCTTTTCAAATCATTTTCTTCTCTTTTTTTTTCAATCTCAAGTGTTTCTCCAGTAATCAAGGGCAGTGAAAAGTCACCAAGAAATATTTCTAGTACAATTGCACTTAATACCAGCACATGCACATGGATCGTCCCTTTCATATGACATTGTATTTTCCACCCATTGATCTCAAAGGAGTACTATTTTTTTCTTTTTTCTCTTTTCTTTTGAGAAGATTATTTTTTCTCTTCATATCAATTCCCACCAAATAATCACACTTTAACAAAGAAACCCCCAAACTAAATATTCACCAACCCTCAAATAAATCAAAATGCTCTACTAGTAAATCAAAACAAGAATAAATAAGTAGGCTCTAGAATTTAGAGTGGTGATATATGAATAAAATGGATATAAGCTCAAAGGGTTCACTAGGGATATAACTCATGGCTACTATTTGGATACGTATGGTTAATCCTAGTGCCTTTATCATTTTCATGCATACAAATATCATGTATTCTCAAACAAGTTTAAAACAAGTTCTAGAACAACATGCTATATGATGAATAATACACGAGAAAAAAAATCGATTGATATAAAGATGTATCAATCACAATTTAGGCTCAAGATCTCACAAGGTGAAAACATGCTTCAGTACTTCTTAAAATTAACAAAGATACATTTCAAGTTTAAGAATTTTCACAAGCACATACAAGGAATCATAGTATAACAAATGAATTTTAAGAGATGATATATCAACTAATCATGCAAAATAAATCTACAAGATGTGTACTTATCCTTGCTAACACAGTTTGAGACAAGGCAATATACAAAAGATTTTTTAAAAAAAATTCTAATTTTTTTGGATTTTATCATATATATTTTTTTGGATTTTTTTTTGACATTAAGAACACTTTCCCACACTTAAGCGGTTCATTGTCTTCAATGAACAATTTAACGCAAAACAAAAACAAAAATTGCTACAACTAAAACAAAATAAAACTATACTACAAAGATAAAAAAAAAAAAAAAAAGAAAACTCCCCCAAGGTGAAGGTGTATGGTGTGAAAAGTATCTTATGATAGAAGCAGATATATCAGCCAATTGTTTCTTCATCCGTACTTGAGCTTCCATTATTTGAACTTGATTCTCCCTCAACTCCGTAACTTGCTGCTCAAGAGTTAGAACTGGTCCGACAACTTCCTGAAATGACACCAAAACACATTTGTGAGGCACTAAAGAAATTATTTTTTTATCACGCCGCAACATTTGCATGCCAATGAGATACTCGACATTAAGTTTCGATGGCCATCCATCCACAACTTTAAGACTTATTGTCTCACGATCAAAAATTTCCAACTCCTCAGCAATTCGAGTAATGAAACCTCATATCACAAGAGCACCTGTAGGACGTTTGGCTTGATAAAGAAATCGTTCAATTAACAAACTCGTCCAATCTACGAGAATTCATGTATCAAAATAGTACAACAAAACAAGCTCGTCTGTTTGAATTTTGTTATTACTCTCTGCATGACCATATAAAGTATAAGAAAGAAGACGAGCAAAATAACGATAACAGGGGCTAATGATATCCGAAGCACAAGCAGTTTTAAGTACATATCTGTGAGTATTAGGCAGTCCCGTGATTTGAGCCAGAACGGAGTAGCGTAATCTGAGGGGAGTTGTTGTTGGTCTACTAACTGTCAGTCAAACATGCTAGTCAATTCAGCTTTCATAATCTCATGATTCTTTTTGGCCATCCGGAAGGATAACAAGCCTTCGCCAGTAATTGTAAACGAGCTCAGAAATTCACAGGTAAGAGTACCATATGAGGGCTCATCCATCTCTAATAAGTCACTCAATCCAATATTAGCAAGCCTACGAGGCAGTTCGTCGTCTATATTCAAATCTATAAGACAAAAACCATCAACGTACTTATTTGAAAAAACTGGGCGTTTAGATAATGCAGCATATAGAGATCTTTGTGTATCCCCAACTGTTTTAATTGTGGGATACTTTTGAGAAACAGCCGTGTTTGGTGCACAACTCTGCTTTCTTTTTTTTGTAGGGGGAAAGAAGAAGATGTACGGGCCATTACAGTAGACAACTAGCAAAATTTAATATCTGCTCTTTGTATATGGCTTCAGCCAGGAGTTTGGATGGAGAACTTTGTGAAGAAAACACTATAAACTCTGTTCAGGAATCGATGTTACGCTGCGCTGTACCTACCCCTGTGATATGCAGGGCAAGTTTCTTCTACATGTGTAAAGATACAGAAGACTGCTATGGGTCATGTGACAGAAACTAGAGATTTAGTTCCTGGAAGAATCACTCGACGAGGCGAAAGAGTATTAGGTAGACAAAATTGTTCGCCGGAACACGGGCTCTGCGGCTCAAACACATAACATGATATACACGTAGGGTACATAACATAAATATTAATTATAAATATTACAAAACATTACCTTTTTTTATTATTATTATATAAAAATATATAACATGGTACAAAAAATAAATAAATAAAATATATACATATATAAATATATAAAAATATATAATAATAAAATTACTAATATTACTAATATTATTATTAATAAAAATAAAATAATGATTATTTTATTATTTATATATTTTGATGAGCGCGTAAATGGTCATCATTCAATTGAAAAAAACCTTCTTTGATTTTGTTTTCTTTGTATACCGACAATTTTTATTGTATCATCACACGTATTTTCCGCCACCCTTTGCCTTATCCCATCCCCTCCTATATAATTATTATATATCTTATAATTTTATAATTTGTACTAATTTTTATATTATATATGTATTTATTTATTTATTATTCAAATTAGTTAGGTTACCAATCTTATAAAGACGGTATATTTTAGATTTTTATTTAACAAAAGATCTTGCAAATACAATTTATATAATTAACTAAGAAACATAAGTAATATATTAAACTATTCAAATTTCAACTCAACTAATTTACGATGCTTAAATTAAATATTTGATCCAATTAATAATTAATAAAATTTGTGTGACAAAATCCAACATAAATGAAAATATTTTTTAAGTTGAGTATGAGTCAATGATACTGCTGATCAGATCTTACACAATTTACTAGAAAACTCTCAACTTTACGTATGATAAAATGTAAATGTAAGAAGATGTATCAATCTATTATAATATACAGAGATTATGATTGTCAAAGGGATAAGGCACATATTCCATGCATGCAAGCTTAGCTTATATTACTAATACATGTGAACAGAAGAAAATGAAATTGTACAGCTTGAAACCAATTTTCAATACACGCTTTTATGTGTGTAATCACTTCTATATAAAGGTCGTAAGTAGCAGTAGAAAATGTACAACATATAACAGAAGCATCAAACATAGTAATAATAAAGTTATCCTTTCTTTTTGTTAGTTTACGTACTTTTAATTATATAATATTTAGATTAAATTTATAACACGTTATCAGAACGAGTCTCTGCCCGAGCAAACTTTATTCACGGAAGAGGTATTGTCCCAGAAATTTTATTTACAAAGGAGGTATTGACGAAGGAGGTGTTGCCCCGAGTAAGCGTTATTCACGAAGAAACATAAATATGGGAGACATATGCATTGCTGACTGTGCGACCACTCACACTATTTTACAAAGTCCAGAATATTTCTCACAGTTGACTATAACCAACTCACATGTTTGGACAATTTCGGGTACATCTAGTATAATAGAAGATTTTGGGAAAGCCAGTTTTATTCTACCAAACGAGATACAAATTCACATACAAAATGCCCTCTACTCTAATAAATCCACTAGAAATCTTCTGATTTTTAAAGATATCCGTCTTAATGGTTTTCATGTTGAAACTACTAATAAGGATGAAAAAGAATATCTTCTTATCACTTCCACTATTTCAGGTCATAAGAAGATTTTAGAAAAACTACCCTCAATTTTCTCCGGATTATATACTATGAAAATTAGAGTCATCGAATCTCACACAATCACTATTCCTAAAACTGTAGACCCAAATTTATATATCCTTTGGCATGAAAGACTCGGTCATCTAGGAATATCTATGTTGCATCGCATTATAGAGAATTCAACGGGACATCCCCTTAGAAATCAAAAGGTCATACCACGTGATGAATTTCCTTGTTTAACATGTTCCATGGGAAAGCTAATTGTCCGACCATCCCCTGTGAAACTCTAAACCGAATCTCCAAAATACTTAGAAAGAATCCAAGGTGATATTTGTGGTCCGATTCACCCATCTTCTGGTCCATTTATATATTTCATGATTTTAGTTGATGCCTCAACTAGGTGGTCCCATGTCTGTATACTTTCTATCCGAAATGTAGCATTTGCAAGGTTACTTGCCCAAATAATCAAATTACGAGCCCAATTTCCTGATCATCCCATCAAATCAATTTGATTAGACAATGCTGCTGAATTTACATCCTCAATTTTTAATGATTACTATATGTCAGTAGGAATCTCAATCGAGCACCCTGTGCCTCATGTACACACATAAAATGGTCTAGCAAAATATTTAATTAAAAGACTTCAACTTATTGCTCGTCCTTTATTACTAAGGGCCAAATTACCTAAATCTGTTTGGGGTCATGCTATACTACACGCCGGTAACATAATCAGGATCAGACCATCTGCTTATCATAAAAAATCTCCCCATCAATTTGTTCTCGGTCAAGTACCTGATATTTCCCACTTTAAGATTTTTGGTAGTGCAGTATATGTCCCTATTGCTCCACCACAAAAAACAAAAATGGGACCTCAAAGAAGAATTGGTATCTATGTTGGTTTTGATTCCCCATCTATTATTAGATATCTTGAAACATTAACTGGTGATGTCTTTAATGCTCGTTATGCTGATTGTTATTTTGATGAGTCTGTGTTTCCTTCATTAGGGGGAGATAAAATTTTACATAAAATAAATTCTGAAATATCATGGCATGCATCAGGATTGAATTCTATTGATCCACATACTAATCAATGTGAAAATGAGGTTAAAAGAATTATTCATATGCAGAACATTGCTAATCAAATGCCAAATGCTTTTAGTGATTCTAGACACATAATAAAATCACATATACCTGTTGTTAATGTTCCATCGAGGGTTGAAATTCCTTAACATAAATCAATTCCTGAAGAATTGATTGATGATTCAAAATCATGCCAGAAGCGTGGTAGACCTATTGGTGCAAAAGATATTGTACCACGAAAACAGAAATTGGCTGGACTTGCCCCTGAAGTGACAAATGTTCTAGGAAATACCCTAGAAGAGGTATTATCTCCCGAAGAGGTTCGAGCCCCTGAAGTGGCTGTTACTAAAACCCCAAAAGTGGTATTGCCTCCTGAAGAGGATATTGCCCCTGAAGTGGCACATGCTTCTATAGAAGCAAAGGTACCTGAAAATTACGAGATCTCGATAAATTATGTACATAATGGGAAATTATTGGATCGTGGGAGTACTGAAATTGATGATGTGTATGCTTTTTCCGTGACATGTGATATTCTTAAAAACTCCGATCCTGAACCACAAAGTGTGGAAGAATGTCGACAGAGAGATGATTGGCCAAAATGGAAAGTTGCAATCCAGGAAGAATTGTACTCCTTGCACAAGAGAAATGTATTTGGACCTGCAGTCTAAACACCAGCTGATGTAGTCCTTGTTGGTAATAGATGGGTATTTGTATGAAAATGAAATGAGAGAAATAAAATTGTGAGATATAAGGCTCGATTGGTAGCCCAAGGATTCTCTCAAAGGCCTGGATTTGATTACTAGGAAACATACTCTCCTGTTATGGATGGAGTTACCTTTCATTTTCTGATGGGTATGACTTGTATGGAAAAATTAGAAACGCGTCTAATGGACGTTGTGACAGCCTACCTGTATGGATCACTTGATAGTGATATTTATATGAAAATCCCTGAAGGATTAAAGTTAGAAGGAACTAAGCCTCGTCAATTATATTCTGTTAAATTACAAAGATCATTATATGGTTTAAAATAATCTGGTCGTATGTGGTACAATAGGCTTAGTGAATATTTATTGAATGTTGAGTATATTAATAATCAAGTGTATCCATGTGTGTTCATTAAAAGGTCACAAATTGGTTTTGTTATTATTGGTGTATATGTGGATGATTTAAATCTTGTTGGTACTTCTGAAGATATTACCAACGCTGCTAATTATTTGAAAAATGAGTTTGAAATGAAGGATCTTGAAAAGACAAAAAAAAATTAGGTATACAGGTGGAGCATCTATCTTCAGGAATATTTGTTCATCAGTCCACTTACACAGAAAAGGTTCTTGATCGATTCTATATGGACAAATCTCATCAACTAACCACACCAATGGTTGTCCGATCACTTGAAGTTGAAAAAGATCCATTTCGTCCCAGAAAACCAGATGAAGATGTTCTTGGACCTGAATTTCCATATCTAAGTGTTATTGGTGCTCTCATGTATCTTGCAAACAACATTCGGCCTGATATTGTATTTGTTGTAAATCTACTGGCAAGGTTCAGTTCTAATCCAATTAAAAGGCATTGGGATGAAATTAAATACATATTGAGATATCTACGTGGGACAATTGATCTTGGACTATTATTTCCAAACAATTCAAAATCACAGCTGATTGGATATGCAGATGCTGGGTACAAGTCAGATCCTCACTTTGGACGATCACAGACATGTTATTTATTTACATATTATGGAACTGCTATTTCATGGAAATATATAAAGTAGACTATGGCGGCAACTTCATCAAATCACGCAGAGTTATTGGCAATCGATGAAGCAAGTAGGGAATGTATTTAGTTGCGGTTTATTATTCAACATATCTGAGAATCATGTGGATTATCAAATATCTCAAACAGTCCTACATTTATGTTTGAAGATAATTCAGCATGCATTAAGCAACTCAAGGAAGGATACATCAAAGGAGATCGAACAAAACACATCTTGCCAAAATTCTTCTATAGTCATGAGCTCCAACAAAATGGTGACATTGATATACAACAAATTCGCTCAAGTGAAAATCTGGCAGATTTACTTACAAAGTCACTACCCACATCAACATTTGAAAAGCTGCGGAATAATATTGGCATGCAGAGATTGAGAAACTTGCTACAACAAGATGTCAAAGTGTGAGATGTTTTATTCAGGGGGAGACTGTACTCTTTTTCCTTCGTCAATGTTTTTATCCCACTGGTTTTTTTCTTGCAAGGTTTTAACGAGACAGTCAATCTTTGTAATAACTCACGTTGACAATCAAGGGAGAGTATTATAATATACAAAGATTATAATTGTCAAAGGGATAAGGCACATATTCCCTGCATGCAAGCTCAGCTTATATTACCAATACATGTGAACAGAAGAAAATGAAATTGTACAGCTTGATACCAATTTTCAATACACGCTTTTATGCGCGTAATCACTTCTATATAAAGGTCGTAAGTAGCAGTAGAAAATGTACAACATACAACAGAAGCATCAAACATAGTAATAATAAAGCTATTCTTTCTTCTTGTTAGTTTACGTACTTTTAATTATATAATATTTAGATTAAATTTATAACACAATCCATAAAATTCTATTTAAAATTCTCTAAGACAACTGAATAATAATTTCACTAAGAAAACATATGCATATGAATTAGATGACATGAGCATTAATTATTGTGTTTAATAATTAATAAAATGTTAAGAACTTAACATGCACTCAAATTAAATTATTACAAATAATTATAAAAATGAGTTGTCACTTGTAGTATATATAGGGAGAGGTCAATTTGGTAATTGAGAAATAGAAAGTAGGAGTACCAAACGAATGGATTGATGCCATTCCCATCTACTTAGTACCCTCTCTATCTCTTTACACACATAAGTTGATCAACATTAACAAACTAGTTCACACATCTCATCTTTCACAATTCACCACCATGACTGAAAAGGTGTGTAGTTTCTTTCTTCTATCTCTCTTGAAAATTTGAAGGTTACATAATTATATATGTGTGTTTTTTTTTATTTATGTACGAATCTAGTTCGCATTTCATTACACTCCATGTCTTCATCATAGTATTATTACATGTACATGTAAATATTCAAGATTTGTTGTGTTTCTCTTGATCATAATCTTGTTCAACTAATAACACCCCCACAAAAGATGAACACCGTACCATTAGTTAATGATAAATAAACTTAAACAAAACATACCTATGTGTTAGAATGTTCCATTCGGAAGGAGGTCTGCAGACCTTGAAAGAGGTTGTTTCTGTAAAAGACCGGTAGTTGAATAGTAAATGATTTAAACTAATTGATTCTGGGGACACAGGTGACATTTATGGTGTTGAACACAGTGGACTTGCGGTGTTCTAGCTGCTACAAAAAGGTGAAGAAAGTGCTCTGCAAATTCCCTCGTAAGTCCTCAACCTTTTCACATATTTACATTCACTTTTGCCATACTTTTTAACATGTTCTTTTTAGTACACTTATTAGCGGTATATATTTTTGTCATTTCACTTTTTGAGTTATTTTTTGTGTGGTGTGGGATTTTTGGATTTATGACAAGAGAAATTCGAGACCAGTTATATGATGAGAAAAATAGTAGGGTCAAAATCAAGGTCGTATGCTGCAGCCCAGAGAAGATTCGTGACAAGCTTTGCTGCAAAGGTGGCAAGTATATTAAGAGTATTGAGATTTTAGAAGAACCGAAGCCTAAACCTCCTGAAACAGAAAAGTCTGAAAAGCTTGTAGAAAAACCCAAGCCCGAGGATTCTGCTCCAGTCCCCATTCCTGTTCCTGCCCCAGTTCTGGTTCCAGGACCTGGTCCAGCCCCAACCCCAACCCCAACCCCAAAGCCTGAACCGGTGGCAGTGAATATGTGTGGACCGGTTCAGGGATATCCGGGATATCCACCTATACCAATGTATCCGGGCGGGGCATGTTGTGGGCCTTGTTATGAAGGCATTGGTGGGGGACCATGTTTTCATGGGTACGGACGGCCTGTTCCACCTCCACCAGCTCCATGTTATGACGGGTACAGGTATGGATATGGGTACCGTGGGAGTAAATGTTGTGTGAGCACTGATTACTTCAGTGAAGAAAATCCACAAGGGTGCACAATCATGTGAAGGTGGTGGGATGTCGGTTAATTTCATGGCCCCTGAGCCTTCTCCAAATAACTTTTCCTTGAAAGTTCTTACCATCTGTTATGGTGCAGTTATATGGGTTTTTTAAGTGATTAAGATAACAAGTTTTATAATATGGAGAAAGTATGATTATAATAAGGTTAGTGACCATTGGTTGTTGACAATGAGATCATGTAACATATCTTCAATTTTGTTTATGATGAAAGTTTCTACAATTGATGTACTTGTACTAAAGTGTATAATAACATAAACTTCCACTATTTGATGATAAAAGAATTTTCATTTACAATGATTTAGTAACCATCTCATTGATGTTATTACATGTACACTTTCCCTCTCTCTCTTTCTTAATGACTCAGGGGGAGGAATATGAGAACCGGACCTGAGTTCATTTTGTCAATGAGGATACGCGTGTTGAAGATGATAAAGCATTGATTATTCAGTGATCAACAGGGGTCTCAGTTTACAAGGGTAAATTTATTAGATGCAATGTACTAAGAAGCAACTGTAGTTGTGTTTCGCAAATTCAAAGGAATTAGCACTCTCTAACTTGATTTTTGATCCCTTTTAGCTTGTCCCCTGTTTTCCTTGTTTCAAGCTCACAGTTCAGTAAACCTTACTTTTCATATTCTGCAGGACCTTGTATTCATATCCTGTGCTAACAATACAAAAACTGATACTTCGACTTTATATGCAATGATAATCATAACCACGATTATATAATCCCAGAAGAGAATAATGATTTATCATATTTTGTCTAAATCGACTTCGGTCATGACTATCCACCAAATCATACTATCACACTGACTATACAATTAAATTAATAACAGAAGAGAATAATATATCACCACAATGTTTACAGTGTTCAGCATTTCACTACTCAGTTCTTCTCCCTCGAATGCTATCTATCCATCTTAACATCATATAATCAATATCACACTGACATAAACACGAGTGGCTGATGAACCACTTCAATTTCGAACCACTGTGCCAGGTACATTCAACTTTATTCATTTTACATCCCTGCACATAATGGCAATTGTTAATTTGAATCCAATTTTTTAGTAGTAAGAAAAGATATAATACGATTTAATACTGTTGGGGATGATGGTAGACTAGAGCAGACCTTTTTGTTTTTCTCATATCCCTGTTTCCATTGAGCATATTTGCTGCTGAATTCTTTTCTCTTGCTGCTGTTTCCCTCTTCATTTTCCTAGACTCCACCTCTAGAGCTTTTACTAATGTGTCCACCTTCTTCATAAGCACCTTGATTTCTCCATCTTTTGCATCTAAATTGTTATCTTTCTTTACACAAGACTTCCTAAGACATATAACCTCTTTCTGCAGGTTGTCATACAGAAACCCCGACACTAAGTCCTCCTTGTGAGGATTCAAGCCTGTAATGCTTTCTGAATCTTCTTTCACACAGACATTCGGTTCAACATTCTCTAAAACTTCGCTTCCATTCTCCTTTATCTTGTCAACTTTCATGTCATTGTCTTCTCTACCCATCTTAGCCTTTTCCAGTTCATCAATGTTACCGACCTTATTTCTGGATGACCACAAACCTTTTCTTACAAGAAGCTCTCCAAACCCATATCTCATTTTCAAGCTATTTCCTCGTTTCAATTCCTTCTCTAAAACCGGTTTCTGTGAATTCCTTTTAATGGAGGATGACCTTGGCTGTGACATGGACCTCATCCTTTCACCACTAGATATATTCTCAGTACTGCTAGAGTTTCCAGGTTTTGGGGTTCCACAAGAAGCTTTTTGATTGACAGATATACTAGTTGTGTGCTTCAAACCTTCTTCCAGCGTCTTTAGTCTCAGTTTGAGTTTGTCCTGAAGTCAAAAGTGAGCAACACTAATATATTAGCAAAACTATTTGATAATTGTGCGACATGTGAATAAAGATATCTGGCCAAAAATCCTCACCTTAAGTTGTGCTTCCATATTAGCTCTTCTCTCTGATATAGCTAATTTATCCTTTAGCCGTTGCATTTCAGCCTGCAGATACAGAGATTTTTTTTAAATTCATCTAGAAAATGTGGAAATCATTGCATAAGCAGATGACAAAAACACACACACACATATATATACCTGCATAACCCTTCTCTCTTCTAGCCATTGTTTGATTGGCATAACTTTGTCATTCTCATCCTTCCATTCATTAGCCACTGCACTTGCAACCCTGTTTGCTGAGACCTTGATTCTTGCTAGCTCTCTTTCCAATGTCCGGTTCTCTTCCTGAGAAGATTATGCAGAAACTAACATTATTATTCATAGATGGCTATAATATTTTACTAGGTAGACGTACTCTTATAATGGAAGAATCTTACATTGAGTTCAGAGATCTGTCTCCTGTAGTCACGAATGGTGTTAGCTGCTGCCCCACCTACTAGAATAGCTTCCTCAAGTTCCTGAATGGTTTCTCCAAGTTTTTTGACCTCAATAACCTTTTGCCGATTCGTTTTCTCAAGGATTTTGTTCTCCTCCTGAAATTGTAACTCATATTCTGTAAATTTTATATCCCTCAGTAAAGACCCTTATGTTTAACGTATTTAAAAATTTTGTTACTGAGCAATACTCTTTCATGAAACAGAGGGAGTGAAAGTGACTATGAAGAGTCGAACCTGGCAGATCTCAATTTGTCGTTTAAGCTCGTAGTTCTGGTTCTGAATCTCCTCTACAACTAATGTCCTCTCTAGAGCACTTTTTAGAATCTTCTCCACTTCAAGCAGTGCAGCTTCTTTTGACTTGGTGAGTCGTTCCAAAACCCTCTTCTCCTCCTGCAGTGTCAACACCTGAGAGAAGGAACAAAGCCGTATGAGCTTGAAATGAATTATATATTCACACTGTAGTTATTTAGATATGTTATACCTCGTGTTTATACATCCTGATGTCTGCTTCGAGAGGAGCGATCACTGATTCAATAGGAAACGAATCTTCGTCTTTTAGATTTGCATGCACCCTTCTAACAGTTGCCTCTGCAGCATATTGTGCAGCCAAAGCCTCTTTTTTATCACTTGTAAGCTTCTTGACATCAAGATTCTGGATCCATCAATTTTAGGCAAGAAACATTAGAACACGTGACTTTGAAACTGCAAAATTGCCATTTCTCCCTGTGTACAGGAAAAGAAATTACAAACCTTTTGCTCAAGAAGTGCTTCGTTGAGTCGGAGCTTCTCATCCAATTTATCCAATTCATTTACCAGCTGAGAAAGAGCAATGAATCAAATAAACATGCGCTGACGAAATAATATATCTGAAACCACGACTATAAAATCGTACATCTACCCCTCAGCTAGCTCTTACTTTCTGGTGGGATACGTTTGGTTTGGTTAGGTGATAGTAAAAATGTGTTATATGTTCTATACCAAACCAAACTAAACATACTTGGTGTATCCCACTTGTAGAGCAGGGTCTGGGGAAGACGGTAAGATATACATAAACCTTACCTCTACTCTTTTAGAGTAGAGTAGAGAAGTTGTTTTCGTAAAGACCCCCGGCTTGAATTAAAAAAAAACAGTAGCAGTAAAAGCAAGCAGTTTGCAGTAAAAACATAAGCGGTAACAGTAGCAATAAGCAGCAATAAGAACAATATAGAAAAAGGATGAGGGTCAATACACATAAGAAATTTAAAAGAGCATTATACTATGAAGAAAAATTATTCAAAACGTATTATATGGTTATTTTGATAGGTATGTACAGTATGGCGTCAATATTCACTTCATAATCACTGGAAATACGGAACAAACACATTCCTTAGTATTTATTCCTAGATCACAGTAACATTTATTCGTGATTTAATATTTGAAATTATTTACAGTACCTCCTCCACAGCCTTCTCCTTCAGTACATCAGCAGCTCTCAGCCCCTTGATTTCACTGCGAGCGTCGCCTAACTCCCTTTCCTTTTCTGCAACATACAGCATTTACATGTTAGATTGTTAGTACAACTATACAAGCTTCTTTATCTTCTACAACATGGGTGGGCAGACTTGAAAAAAAAAATACAAAGCAAAAGTACTGGAGACTATAGTATATGCTCCTTTTACTTCATTCTTCATATTAAAAATTTTACGAACTTATCTGCAAACATAAAAATGTTATGGTTATGGAGCATGGGCTTGACACAAATTGCTAAGTTTCTATCAACCATCTATATGAAGAACTCGGTGCAATTGCTTTTACTCTCTAAACGTGTTAAAGAATAATATAAGATTCATTTGGGTCTCTCTGTAACACGTTAAGGTTTTAGATGAGATGGTTACTCAACATGGTATCAGAGCCGAGTTAGCAGGGGTCACAAGTTCGACTCCCTGCCACCCCCAATATCCTCACAATTTATGAGGGACACGAAGACAAAAACTATGCTAAAAAATGGGAGCCCGTGATGCACTCTTCAACCCAAAAATGGAATTTCAAGTGAGGGAAATATTAAAAAATAGTATAAGATCCATTTGGGCCTCTCTCTAACACCTTTTCATTAATACAAATGCAAGTATATCAATTTGCATATAAATAGATAGTCTATTTTCAAGGGATTCCATTATGAGCCCAGAAGATGAACAGCAGCATATCAAGGTTTCTCTAGTCTAATTTCAATCCCCTGTAATGAAACATGACAAGTATTCATAACTCTGTATTTACGTTGTAGACACTTTTAAACACCCTCCCCAATCTTTAATTTGTTCACCTTAGTTTGCAAAAAAGAAGTTAATTTTCTCTTTCTAATTTTTTTTACAACTTTACATTAAGGACTATAAGATGATTAGACTTGATCAACTTCCTCAAGATTGTGTATGGGAACCTTAATTTCATTTTAAAATGACAAGATTTGAGTTGTCATTTCAAATTCTCATATTTGTACTAATATTTGAATTCATTGGAATTCAAATGAAATTCAAATCCAAATTTTTATAATTACCCAAACATGTCATTTGATCAAATCCAGAATTTCAAATAAAATTCATGCTCTCAAACGGGCCACAAAAGGTTTTTCCGCATTCAGTGCACAAAACTCTGGCATAGTCCATCAATAACTTCTTACTCTTATTTTTTATAAATAAGTTTTTTGGGTTCAAACAAGCAAAATAGCGGATAGCAAATAGTCACTCGGTCATTAACCTTCAACTTTTATAAATAAAGTTAAAAGTTGAAATACCCCATAAAGAAAACACACCAATTTTTTTTTACCAAGTAAAACATAGCTATTAGCAAGTTGAGGTACCATTCAACTTAGATTGTTATTATTGTTCATGAATTATGCCTATCCACATATACATGCAATGATGCAAATCACCAAGTATATCAAAGAACTCTTAAATATATATAAACGAAACATATCTGACCTTTGAGTTGGTTTTGCAATCTGTTGAGCTCCAAGATGATGGGATCAGGGTGAGCAACAAGTTCCTCCAAACCCACCATTTTTCTTGCTATTTTTTTCGGACTCAGAACTCCAATAACAGAGATAAAATTGTGCTATGAAGCATGAAGGGTTTTGTAGTAGTATATATAGAGAGATGTATGAATGTAAATGATAATGAAATAGATACATATGTATAGAGTCCATATCTTTAAGGAATAGACATCAAAGAGAGGGATTGTTTTTCCTTAGTTTGAAGCAAGATCATAAGCCGGCCTAACCGGCTTCTTCCCTCTCTTTTGATAGTAACCGTTACATCCTATTCTTACCCACATTTTATTTTTTTAAATTATACAATGTATATCAATTTGACACTTTCTATTTTCATTCAACACACTTCTATAGTTCTATGAATCTACCTTTTCCTTGTGCAAAATTAACCAGATGTCCAAATTATCATATCCAGAGCTCATTAACCTCTGGTTCTATTTATTCTTAACTCAAAAGAACAAGACATACTTTTTTGTATGAATTTTTTTTGCTTTACTTCCCTGATAAATTTGTAAAGAATCTGTACGAATTCCCGAAATAAATATAAAATATATGCAAATTTTTTAATACATACAAATACCGGCATACCAACAATTGAGTCGATATTTTGATATTCGATTTGGTTTGATATAAATAAATTTATATAAACATAAGTGGGTAATGGCTGATGATTTTCATGAATCTTAATAAGCACACACAAGGCTTGAACAAAGTGTGTGTCACAATTGATGCTCTCCATTATATAGTCACACAGACATGGACAAACTAAGATAAGGTTTACTAGGATAATACAGTATCTCCTTGTCACGATCATGCATATGTTAATGGAGCTAAAGAGCTTCAGCTTCTTCAGGAGTTAATCAATTACTTATGCGTTAAATTCTCCTGAAATCATGAAATGTGACCTTAGTGGGTTCTTAAATTATCTTAATTCAAACAGAGAAAAGACATAAAGCAAGAAAAACATTATATACTCTAATAGATTCTTGTTTTAATACTGAAAAGTGGCTTAAAAGCACCCGGTTAAAGAATACTGCAAACATAAAATTTTGATGAAACTGACATAAATAACATCTTTGCTTTAAAGTAAAATTACACAGTTATTTGTAAAAATATATGTGAGAAATATATTTTAATTCAAACAGAGAAAAGACATAAACCAAGAAAAACATTATATACTCTAATAGATTCTTAGATAAGTGGCATGTCCACTAATCAATGTCATTAAAAATTAATGGACTTAAAATAGTCAAGAAAAGCTTTCAAGGTTACCATTAAAATGTTGTGTGCTTGTTACTATTTATCCAGAGTAGGTGGATTTTGTTTATAATGAACTAGTAGTATCATCCCCTGTCCCGGTTGTCAATCTTGTACGATATAGACATAATCATATATAATTATTGTAGTCATATAAGAAACAAATATAAAAGATCGCAATTCATGTATATAATAATTATCCATATAACAAAGCATAACAATACAATCATGTAAATAGAGAATTAACTATAATATAAGGAGAAGGGTTTGAGAAAATAAATAGAGATTAGATTTAATCTCGAGTCCAGAAAATCTGTCTCCTTAAAGCAGTTTCGCACCTCACCGTCTGTGCATAGCGACCTGCCTCCCAGGATAAAACGAGATACCGTACCACCGATAAATCGACGATACTCTCAGCGAACTTGAACTGAGTTAGAAACTATCACCGGAATATTTTGAACTTTAAAACTAAAGAGATTAAAATTATAGAGAGGGCTATAATTTTCTCAATTTAATAAAACTGAAACACTAAAACTCTATTTATAAGGAGAGAGTTGAATAGGTTTGTTGTATTTTTTAATGTGGTACAAGGTATTTATAAAAAAACCAAGAAATAGGTTTGTACTACTCTCGATGTGCTACACTTCTCAAATACCACTTTAAAGGGTTAAACTTTAGAACATCAGTTCTCATTCACCCTTTATCCATTTTGAGCATATAAATATGCGTTAGAATTTACTCACAGAGTAGAATATGATCCGACAAATACACAATAGAAACATATAGAATTTACCACTCATATTGAGTCTCAAAATTATTCACAACTTAGTTTAAAATACTAAGTTTTTCCAATAATCCCCCACAAATGAGATTGATGGTCTAGTAGCACACACCATATAAACAAACAGACACGGAACTTGACTTGGTGATAGTTTCCATAGTAGATATAACATACCGACTTTATTGATAGACAGTAGATGCGATTGTCCTTGAACTGTTCGACCGTTTGTGTAAACGATGATATACTTATCACTATACCTTTCTTAACTCGTTCAGTTCTCATGATTATTTCCATTTTGGTCATGGAACATCGTCCTGGTTCTGCAGGAGTTTCTAAAGAATTATGCTTTTCAATTCTCCTTTAAAGCGGCCCCACTTCTCTCCTACATAAGTGATCTTTATCTTATAGAGTAACCCACGTTTACTCAACTGAATTCCATGCGTTCAAACTTGAACTTCATGTATATGTCGAAATATCATTAAAAGCATAAAACTTATCCCCGTACCATACGAGTCTCACTATTTTCTCATCATAAGAATAGGTCTAGGTTACCCCCACAGTGATTTGGTCATCATGGTTTAGTTGGCTCATTGAACCTAGTTTTATGCCCATCTCTCTCGATGATTTTACAACTATCTCTCATTTTAACCATCTGGTTAGTAGATCCATAACATTATCATTTGACTTAATGTAGTCAAACCTGATCATTCTTGTTGAGAGCAGTTACTTAATGGTATTGTGTCTTGGTCATAAAGACGAGACTTACCATTGCATAAGTCATAATGTAATCTTTCAATTGCACATTAATTACATAATATTATTGCACATTGAAGATACATTTCCTTGTCATTTAGGAATATCTTCTATAAAGTGGCAACTAATTTAGTCTCTTTCCTACATATATCATATGCAATAGACTCATATTCCATCATGAATCGAGATATACTAAACCTTTAGGATTTTCATGACATGATTTACTAGTATAATTGTATTCACTAATGACTTTTAAGTTCTTAAAGTCAAACATCTAATTTACGTATTATCTCCATATAGTCATGTTAGATATCTCTTGTAATGCAGTCTAAATTCATGAGTATATAACATAATCTTGATTTCATTGCAATCACTTTTAAGTGACTAATTTTCATTGTACTCGTGTATCTACTCAGTTTACCAACTGTGTAGTCTACGTCTGATTTTGTAATTTATAAAAATACAATAAACTTTGAAACACTCTTGAGAAACCATTTTACCTTTATACTTGGATTCAGGCAAAATCAATTTCACATAATTCCAATTACATTATGAACTATTTAATTGATCTTCTTAAGATTTGAGTCATCGTTATATCACTTGCATACTATGAGACTCTATGAAATTATTAAAATTTCAAGTCTCATCAATCATGATTGAGATGATCTTTTGGTCCCTACTTCTCGTAATGATCAGATCACTTACGTGCAACCACAATAACCTTGTCTTTCATGTGTAAATAACTCAAACACACTTTTCAATCCATTAATTGGTTTTTATTAGTTCATAATTTTAACTTTGGCATATTTCACATTTTGATAATCATTTTCATCAACCATCTATCAAGGCCTCAAATTGTTATTGTCATTACCAATTTTAACGTCCCAAAAATTAGCAATTTTAATTTATCTCATCACCAAGTTTAAGCGTCCCCAAACTGGTACTATTCATGCATGTAGGTATCGAATTTGAACGTCCTCAAACTAGCAATCTTATCATATCAAATGAAGCCATCAGTTTTGACTATATTGTCAATTTTATGTGCTATTGTTTTGGTGTTCATTTTGATTCACAAAAATTTCTACCAAATCATAATCTTTTTACTTTCGTATTAGTAAAGGAACCCTTAGGTTATATCATGTAGATTTCATTCAAATCTCTATTTAGAAAGACTATCTCAATGTTCATTTGATGTACTTTTCAATTTCGAACTACAAAAATTTTAAGTATCATCATGATGAACCTTATTATCATACAAGAGAATATATCTCAGAGTATTCTAGGTCTTCACATTGACTGTAATCTTTATTTATCAGTCTGACCATGTACTCTTTTTTTAACCAGTATTAAAATTTATTTAGTCTTAATGGCATCTCTCTCGCAGAAAGATACATAACTTTAAAACATGATTCTACATAATAGAACCGCTCTCTCTATACCTTTTACATCCATTTCCCTACAAAAGATTATATAGAGAGTTCAAATTATTCATATAATATTGTATTCCATTTTATAGCACACATACTAGAAATTTTGACTCATTGACTTATCAACTTTAGTCAATTTCCCTCTTGATATATTATTTTATCAAAGAATTATCAGATAAGTATATAACTTCTTCCAAACTTTTAGATTTATCTTTGAGCAAATCAATAAAGAATCTGGACAAAATTTACATGTCCCAAGTATTCCCTCTTGTTGGGTTTATCATCCTCACATACATCCAAAAACTCATAAATTCATTTGGATTACTTATGAATCTATAATGAACTACTTAACTCCTAATGTAAACATTCATATATTTCGTAGTTGTATGGTTATGAATCTCATAATTTAGATTCATACGCAAGATAACATTGGACACCACCACATTCTCTTAATTCAAATTCATTTAATTGATTTTGGAACTTCATTTATTTTTCCAAGTAATAGTATCAAGACATCTTCAAGATACCCCCACATTACATTCCACTACATTCTAGTATTCATAGAAAATTTAATAATTTTCTCTTCAAGATACCCCCACACTTTTAGGATTTCTAAAATATTTCATTACATTCTAGAGTCATAGGAAATTATATTATTTCCTTTCATGGTATCTTATTTTAGAATAATTAGTCATTAGGTGACTAAAATTCTCATATTCGGTGATAGTTTAAATTAATCAATTTTGCTTTCACATCTTCCCTAGATTATGATTCAAATCTACAAATACTCCATTTTACTAATGCGAGTAATTAGTAGTATCCTTTATGAATACATCTACTTTGTGAACAAATTTCACTTAGTAATTATTCACTACAAGAGTCATTCTTTACCATCTAAATTATCGAATTAAGTTGGTTTTCAACTTCGAGTTTATAGAGTTTAAATTTCTCTATATAGCGTCATTCTTACTCTTTAATGAGTACACATAATAAATGTATTACTGTCATTCTAGAAAGTAATCACAATTTGTTACTACCTCTCGTTAGAGCAGGTTTCATCATCATTCATTAATAACTTCACAAGATTTTAACATCATCATGTTGAATAATATTTAATTATTCTTATCATTAAAATTCAACCATTGAATTTCTCAGAAATTTCAGCATGGTTCACAATAACCAAAATATCAATACACCAGGCAAACTGGTATGCACGAAGGAACATAAGCCTTCAATAATATTCTCAATTAACTGAAGCGTTAGGATTAACAACATTTTGGATTTCTCCAAATTTCTAGCATACATTGCTGATAACAATATTGTCATATAAGGTATCACATGGACTACCATAATAGGCTCGTGTATCACTGTCGCATCAATATAGACACCAACATGAGAAATAATAGCTTTACTAGAAGAACAAATCTAACTAAAAAATTATAGGTCTCATGTCGACCCCATAACCAGTACTCATAATGTACATGGTCCGTTGGGTTTTTAACGTTATCAATATCCACAAAAGATTTAGTTCAAGTAAACTCACTCTCACATATTCCATTAAGAAATAATCAAAATAACTAATTAAACAATTAGCTTAATTAGAAGGTTATAATAATCACATAAGATGTCCAGGTCAATATGTCTCTGAATCAATCAACTAATATGAAAGTTCATGATTACCAAACTAAAGAAGTCAAGGTAGATCATACAAAAATCACATATAAACTTCATACTTGCACAACATACACATAGTACATATTTATGGAAAATTAATTACATTTTTATGACATATCATAACTTTTACTAAGCCATATCCAAAAAATTTACCAAGCCATATCCACAAAAATTGCCAAGTCTCGTCACTTATATTGTCCATCCAATATTCAAATACATTAATGAAATTAGGAAATAAACTATTAACATCTTATCACCGAAACTATGCCAATTTCCAATATCAAAATTTACCGTTTCATATTAAACATATATATGCACAAATGACATATCATAATCCCCAATTAATAGATAATAAATTATCAAAAACTTCACCATGGGACAATGAATGGTTGACATACTATACGACATCAGTTAAATATACAACATAAATCAATAATCAATTTATAAATCAAGAAATGCATGTAAGCCATTGAATACGAGTGAACTAACTTTCCAAAACTAAAGAATGGTTACACGAAAATATATAAGTATAATTGATTTCCATTGTTATTTGCCCTTGAGTATAAGAAGCTTGGAGAAGGGGGGGTTAAATACAAACTTAAAAATTAATTCAAATTCTTGCGGATTTAAGTTTGTTCAAGATTTTAGTGTGTTTGGAAGTGTATGGTTAAGATAGAACTAATTAAACTAAGAATGTAATATTTATAATATTGAAAACAAGACAAACAATATAAAAATTACTATTGGATTGGTTTTTCCACTATTATGTTTTTGCTTTCAAATAATCTTGGTAAAATTACCAAGCTGCTTACAAAGTGTTGTTCTTGAACTAAAATGCTTACATTCACTCACACACATTGCTACAATAGACTACTAACCATTATATAATAGTTTTCTTCTACTTTTATTTCCTATCGACAGATAACATTATAAAATACACTTTACAATATTTATATGAAAATAGAAATTAGTTACTTTCACAATCTTCATTAGACTTTGTCTAGTCCTGGAAATATCTTTGTCTTGATTCATTCCTTGAAGACTGTGTTGCCTTAAAAGTCTTCACAATCCTGACATGACTGTCTTTCATTGATTCAGTTTCGGCAAAGTTCCCATTCCTTTTGTCTTTAGCTAAATTGGGAAATTTTAATCAACTGATAAATATTGTTAAGCTTATCAGTTGATTCTCTTTTGCTCATCCATCGATGGATAGGATATACATTGATCAATTGATGTATCAATGGATAGTTAGATTATCCATCGACTCCTTATCGATTGATAGTCCTTTATCCGTTGACTGTCTTTATCCGTTGATAGCCTTTATCCATCGAGTAGTGTCTTTATCCATCGACTTCAATATCTGTTGATCACTTCATTTGTGAGAATTCTGACTTAGAATATTTACAATTGATCAGCCATTCTTCACATCCGTTGAGAAGCTATAGATTGAAGTCAATAACATCAGTCGACTACTTCACAACATCCATCGAGACAATACAATCAATTGATAATGAAACATAAATCAAATGTTACAATCCAATTTATCAGTTGATAAACAAGTTTTATCTGATAACTGGTTTCCTAGTCAATGGATATTTATAAGCCATATATCCATCGACTAGTTACAATATAATTCAAATCCCTATTGTAATTCTAAGTAATTTGTTATCATCAAAACTCATAATTCCTAACAATCTCCCCATATTTATGAATATGTAAAATATGCATAAATTTTCTGTTGATGATAACAAAACTCCTAAACATTTTCATTCTAGCAGGAATTATAATATTGATAAAATTAATTTTGAGATAGAGTGATCAAATACCAGTAGTAGATGAATTCTGATAACTTTGATGCTGAGTTTGAATCTTCTATATTCTTCTTCTTCCCCTTGACTCATTCATATTATCTTTATTTTCCTTCATCTTTCTGTATAGGGATCCCTTCAAAATCTTTTCATCCTCAACCCTGTAGTCTAGTTGGTTTGCAAGATGATTCAATTCCAGATTAGGTAGTTTGTCTATTTCTTGACAAATATTAATGCATTTTTCTCTGCCTTCCCTATCCTTGTAGATCATCATGTAGAATGGTTCATGAAGTACCTTCATTCCTTCAGGGTTCCAAATCTTGATTCTATCATCCCTTTCTACTTGAAGAGGTGTCTCTCTTATCTTCTTCATCTTCTCAAGGATGGCTTTTCCTAGCTCTTCAGTTAGATAATATTTCATGTTGAGCATTTTGTATATTTTCCTTAAGACACCATAGCCTTGTTCCATGACTTGATCAAATGTGAAGATTCAATGTGACCCATCTTCATAGTCTTTGTGAAGTAGATTTACATCCCTCTTCCTTTGTCCTTTAATTACAGTCATTCCCTCAGTTTTGATTGAAACAAAACATT
This sequence comes from Oenanthe sinensis, assembly GCA_028671895.1. Lineage (NCBI taxonomy): Eukaryota > Viridiplantae > Streptophyta > Magnoliopsida > Apiales > Apiaceae > Oenanthe > Oenanthe sinensis. The sequence goes on along the minus strand of CM053813.1, from coordinate 25,450,986 downwards.
GAGGTTTGGATTTGAACACTTCTATATCCTTGGATTGAGCACTCCCAGATGCTTGACTCTCAAGCTTTACCTCCTTTGGCTTCTCCTCCTTAGCTACTTTTTCATCAACAACAAGTTTCCTTTTAACTCCAGAAGTTTTTGGTTCATCTACAGGCTTGTTTGCTCTTTGTTTCATTCTTGGCCTCCTTTCACCTTCTTTTCTTCTGGCTTCAAATTAGCCTATCCTCCTCATCAAATTTCCTTTGTAGTTGAATATCTAGTTCTTCTTGTGACTTCTCTTATTGTTCCCTTTCTTTCACACCAATAACTATTGTTTTGCTCAATAGTTTCTCACCTCCACTTATGGCAGAATTCTTCTTCTTCATTTTTTCTTCTATTAAAATGCCTTTCCCTTTTCTGTCACCAGTTTATGAGCTACTTTCATCTACCCTTATTTCTCCTTTTTTTCCTCCCTCAAGAATTTATGGCATTAAGACAATTGGCTCTTGTGCATCAATCTCCTTGTTTTTGCTGGCAATTGAATCAAATTGCCTTACAATTTGTTAAGCAAATGCCTTCTTTGGATCTGTCTTTTGAATAGCATCCTCTATAGTCTTGATCACATCTTCAATCTCTTTTCTCCTTAACTCCTCATGCTTCTCCCCCTTTTTGTTATCAGCAACTGGTTCTTGTTCCAATGAGTGAGAAATAAGAGGGGTTTCCAAGAATCTGTTCAGAAGTTTGGTTTGAGTGACTTAATTCTTCAAAATTAGATCCATGTTAACCTCCGTAGCAGTCACTCTTTTCTCCAATGCTACCACTTTGTCCTTGGCTATAGTCTCAGTATCAAGCCTTTGCTTGATTCTTGTTAACATTGTGAGGCTGAGCCTTGAATCAATGGAGGTTTCAAAATGTGTCCTTGAACTATCAATTTCTTCCCTGATCTTCTTGAGTTCATACTTGGAACCTGTTACATCTTCTGGATTTTCAAGTTATCTCTGTTAAAGTTGAGAATTCTTCTGTGTAAAGGATCATCTACGTTTACTTCAACCATGGATCTCCTGTAGTGTGAAACTATGGCCCTTTCAGTGTCAGCCAAACTAGTTTCATCACTAGCCATTGTAGGTTCCAATAACTCATCATCAGAACTATCTTCAAAATCTTCAGTATTCATGTAAGACACATCATCAGGCTGTCTTGACAAACTCTCCTTGCCACTTTTGAATTGTTCTTCTGTTTGCAGTAATCCCAACATCTTTTCAGTCTCTTGATTAGTGGTTGCTGCTAATTCTTGCTAGTGTGGATCTTCATGTTGAAATGTTGTAGCATCAATGTTGAATTCAATCTCATCATCCACCTCCATGTGGGCATCTGCACCTCCTGCAGGACCTCCATCTTCTCCATTTCCTCCATCTCCCCCTAACTTCAACCCCAACTCCTGGGTGAGTTCTGCTACAACCTGCTCAGTTTTAGAAGTTGATGCTTCATGAGATAGTGAAATTGGTTTCTCTCTATTATTTTCTCTCTCACTCTCTTCTCTCTGTTTTTGCATTAGGATCTCATCCTGGATTCTCACATCTCCTTCACTATTCTCTCATTTTGCATTACCTGCTATGGTGGAACTCTCTTTACTCACACCCTCTCCTTTTGCCACCTCAGAAGAAATTGAGGGCCTCTCATTCTCACACTCTCTTTTTGTCAAGGTATGCAAACATTGTCTCTCACACACCTCACCCACTCCACTCAATCCTAGTAGAGTATTGGCCACTTGAATTGTTTCATTGGATGATTCATGAATTGGAATTAAGGTGTCAATCGATGGATAAGAAATATCCATCGATGGATGAATATCCGTTGATTGGAGCTCGTCGATGGATGTAAGGATATCCATCAATGGAAGTGAACTAGTCAATGGATGTTGAAAATTATCAGTTGATTGAGTAATATCCATTGACTTGTGAGAATTATCAGTGTTTTCCTGATCAACCAAGGTGTTAACGTTATTTGGTGATACAGGTGAGAGTGTTGGCTCTACTCTGAGTTGCAAAGAGGGTGAATTTGAAACATTGAAGTTGTCAATCAACAAAGTTTATGAAGAAATGGATTTTGAAGGAGATTGGGGAGATGAAATAGATAAAGAATGGGGCTGTGCCTCCGGAAAATTCTGAGACACATCAAAAGAAGAAACTGAAGGCTCCACCAAATTTACATTTGGCTTTGCATGTGTGTGTGTTCCCTGTGCAATGTTATTGTCTTTATTTCTCCTTTTGTATGTATGAATTACTTTGTGTCCTTCACCCCCATCAAATGGTCCTGGTTGAGACCTCTTTTCAATAGCTACACCTTGTGGAGAAGGTGCAACTAGGGATGTGTTTAAATCCTTTATCACAGCCTCAATTTGTTGAGAGATTGGGCTGGTGGCTAGCTGTACAATCTCAAACTCTCTTTCCTTATTCTTCTGGCTTTCTTGATATTGGCCAGTTCCCTCACCTTTATCAACCACCTTCACACTCACAACAGTAGTCTTTTGAGAAACTACTGAGGTGGATTGTTTAGATTTGTTTTTGGAAGGTTGTGTAACTTAGGTAGGAGGGATGGGGGCATTTCCAACTCCCTCCATTGTTGCAGAAGGCAAAAGAATTGAGATACCAGAGGAAGTAAAAGAGAAATTAAGTTTCTTGAGATATACCTGTACAAAAGGAAGATAGATGAGGCATAACTTAGGGTGTAAGTTAATTCTCACCAAGTCCTTGAAGACCCTTTTGTTCTGTGTCCAGTCCTCCAGTGTTTCCATCTCTGCTGTAATCTCATAATCTCCAATAGTAACATTAATCAACAACATAAAGAATCTAGAAAAATAGATGTTGTTTTTCCTAGATGCCCTATTTCCTAATTTAGCAGTTAATTCATTTAGGAGTAATGTACTAAAATCAAAGTACTTATCAAATAGAATAGAATAAACAATTTCTTGCATACGTGTGGTAATTGCATCAAAATTACTTATTTTTCCAGAAAATACTTTAATAATAGCATCAAAGAAATTACTTCATTCTTTTCTAAGATTTTTCCTAACAACTTCTCATAATCCAGTTTCAGCATTAGCATAGTTAACAACTTCTAACATATCCCTAATGTCATTATCAGTGGGTGACTTATCACAATTATTTTCAGGCAATTCTAAGCAATCAGAAAGAGTAATACTTGTAATGGTATAGGATGTACGTTTGCAAGTGTAAGAAATTACCTTCTCATCTTGTGAGACTTCTGCAATGTTCCATAGCTCTTCAAAAAATGAACATACTATTGTTGCTGCTTCACTAAGAGCCTTGGACACTTTGAAATCTCCCAGAAATCTCGTCAATGGATGGAAGTCTACGGGAGCATCATCCACAGTTAGACACGCATCAAAATTGTTTTGTTCGTAGATGAACCATGTTGAGGAAACAATCTTCTTTTGGGGTGCCATTGTTGTTCTTAGAGAGATTAAGAAAAAACTTGAAGAAAAGTTAGATAACTTGCTTTACTGTTCTTGAGAAATAGAGATACAGAGATGAGAGATAGAAAATAAAGTAGCAAGTAAGAATGAAATGAGAATTAAAATTGTTATTTATATTTCTGAGATGAAAAAGACTTGAGTAGTTAGTTTAATTAAAAATATAACCGTTGAAATATAAAAAGAATTAAAGTAAATTACTCTAAATGGCAATCGATGGATGTATTCATCTGTTGACAGATAAGGTAATTAATCAACGACTATAATTTGACCGATGGATGAATAAAACTGTAGAAATTCTATTACCACCAATGGGTAATTATATCCAAATAATAATAATAATTTATCGATCAATAAAAAATTAGCAGGGCAATTATCTGTCGATAGATAAATATCCATCGATAGGAATATATTTTATCTGTTGATCAAATATATCCATCGATGGCTGCAAAATATCCATTGACAATTAACACATTTATCAGTTGAACATTTTGTTTCAACAGTTAATTATGAACAATGGCCAAAAAAAACTTAGCAAACATTTAAGATTGAGTAAAATTAAGCATACATAATTCACAGACTAATCTATTAAAAGTAGATTCATCTAGAAGTTTGGTAAAAATATCTGCAAGTTGTTGTTCACTAGGGACAAAATGTAATTCAACTGTACCATTCATTACATGCTCCCTAATGAAATGATACCTTATGTCAATGTGTTTGGTTTTGGAATGTTGCACAGGATTTTCTATTATTGCAATGACACTTGTGTTATCACAGAAAATAGGAATCTTGTTCATGTTGAACCCATAGTCAAATAATTGATTCCACATCCATAATATTTGTGCACAGCAACTTCCAGCAACAATGTACTCAGCTTTTGCAGTTGAAGTTGATACTGAGTGTTGCTTTTTACTAAACCATGACACAAGTTTATTTCCTAGAAATTGACAGGTGCCTATAGTATTTTTCCTGTCTATTTTGCAACCTGCATAATCTGATTCTGAGTAGCCTATTAGATTAAAACCAGAATCTCTAGGATACCAAATACGTAAATTTGATGTACCCTTGAGATATCTAAAAATCCTCTTAATAGCCACTAAATGAGATTCTCTAGGATCAGCCTGAAACCTAGCACACAAACATGTAGAGAACATTATATCTGGCCTACTAGCAGTTAAATATAAAATTGAGCCTACCGTGCCTCTATAACTTGAAATGTCCACTTTATTTTCCTTAGTGTTCAATTCAAGTTTGGTGGCAGTGGCCATGCGAGTTTTTGCAGAAGAACATTCACTTAAGTCAAATTTCTTTAACAAGTCATGAATGTACTTTGTTTGATTTATAAAAATACCATCCTTAACTTGTTTGACTTGCAAACCAAGAAAGTAGGTAAGTTCTCCCATCATGCTCATTTCATATTTACTCTGCATTAATTTGGCAAACTTTTTACAAAGTCCCTCATTAGTTGAGCCAAAAATAATGTCATCCACATATATTTGGACAAGAATGATAGATCCATTAACATTTCTACTAAATAGAGTTTTATCAACAGTACCTCTTATGAAGTGATTCTCAATGATGAACTGAGATAAAGTGTCATACCAGGCCTTGGTGTTTGCATTCACACTTGTAACTAACTTCATAGGCACATGTGGACCTTTCTCTATGCAGTGGACATAGGAAGGATCAATAGATAGCATATGCAATTGCATTTTTACTTTCCAGGGAAAATACTCATCTTTTTCTAGAACTGGAATCTTCACTCCTGTGTCTTTTTGACCCATACTTGATGTACTTTAGATCTTAACTTTCTGTATGTTGAAAGTTAGGCTCTGATACCAATTGTTATTTGCCCTTGAGTACAAGAACTTTGGAGAAGGGGGGGGTTGAATACAAATTTAAGAATTAATTCAAATTCTTGCGAATTTAAGTTTGTTCAAGATTTTAGTGTGTTTGAAAGTGTATGGTTAAGATAGAACTAATTGAACTAAGAATGTAATACTTATAATATTGAAAACAAGACAAACAATATAAAAATTACTAGTGGATTGATTTTTCCACTAGTATGTTTTTACTTTCAAATAATCTTGGTAAAATTACCAAGCTGCTTATAAAGTGTTGTTCTTGAACTACAATGCTTACATTCACTCACACACTTTGCTACAATAGACTACTAACCACTATATAGTAGTTTTCTTGTAATTCTATTTCCTATCGACAGATAACATTATAAAATACACTTTACAATGTTTATATGAAAATAGAAATTAGTTACTTTCACAGTCTTCATTAGACTTTGTCTAGTCCTGGAAATATCTTTGTCTTGATCCATTCCTTGAAGACTGTGTTGCCTTAAAAGTCTTCACAATCGTGATATGACTGTCTTCCATTGATTCAGTTTCTGCAAAGTTCCCATTCCTTTTGTCTTTAGCTAAATTGGGAAACCTTAATCAACTGATAAATGTTGTTAATCTTATTAGTTGATTCTCTTTTGCTCATCCATCGATGGATAAGATATACATTGATCAATTGATGTATCAATGGATAGTTACATTATCCATCGACTCATTATCCGTTGATAGTCCTTTATCCGTTGACTACCTTTATCCGTTGATAGCCTTTATTCGTCGGGTAGTGTCTTTATCCATCAACTTCAATATCTGTTGATCACTTCATTTGTGAGAATTCTGACTTAGAATATTTACAATTGACTAGCCATTCTTCACATCCGTTGAGAAGCTATAAATTGAAATCAATAACATAAGTCGACTACTTCACAGTATCCATCAAGACAATACAATCAATTGATAATGAAACATAAATCAAATGTTACTATCCAATTTATCAGTTGATAAACAAGTTTTAACTGATAACTGGTTTCCTAGTCAATGGATATTTATAAGTCATATATCCATCGACTAGATACAATAAAATTCAAATCCCTATTGTAATTCTAAGTAATTTGTTATCATCAAAACTCATAATTCCTAACATCCATCTATCTCAGTTTTCCAAAACAAATCAACATGGCGTACATACAACATGTATAAACATTTATAATAGCCAAAAGTGCACCGTCTCTATATCTCAAGGATTTATCAAGGTCATAAAATAAAATTAATAGTCATGTACACCATATTTTATGACATAAAGGTGCAAATAGATCATAAACATTCTCTAGATTTAACCATACATCGATATGAAGATAACCCACAAAAGTAATTAAAGATTTTTGCATGTTCTTGGAATCAAGAGATAAATTAGATAATAGTCATGATGAAGTACAAATTTGACATATAAAACTGCTTTAAGATTGTTGTCAATCTTGTACGATATAGACATAATCATATATAACTATCGTAGCCATATAAGAAACAAATATGGAAGATCACAATTCATGTATATAATAGTTAATCCATATAACAAAGTATAACAATACAATCATGCAATTAGAGAATTAACTATAATATAAAGAGAAGGGTTTGAGAAAATAAAAAGAGATTAGATTTAATCTCGAGTCCAGAAAATCTACCTCCTTAAAGCAGTTTCGCCTCTCACCGTCTGTGCATAGCGACCTTCCTCCCAAGATAAAACGGGATACCATACCACCAATAAATTGACGACACTCTTAGTAAACTTGAACTGAGTTAGAAACAATCACCAGAATATTTTGAACTTTAAAATTGAAGAGATTAAAATTATAGAGAGGGCTATAATTTTCTTAACTTAATAAAACTGAAACCCTAAGACTCTATTTATAATGAGAGAGTTGAATGGGCTCGTTATATTTTTCAATGTGGTACAAGGTATTTATAAGAAAAACCAAGGAATAGGTTTGTACTACTACTCAATGTGGTACACTTCTCAAATAATACTTTAAATGGTTAAATTTTAAAACAACAGTTCTCATTCACTCTTTATCCATTTTTAGCATGTAAATATGCGTTGTAATTCACTCACAGAGTAGAATACGATCCAACAAATACGCAACAGTAACATATAGAATTTATCACTCAAATTGAGTGTCAAAATAGTGCACAACTTAATCTAAAATAATAAGTTTTTCCAACAGTCCCCGTTTATCTAAACTCTCTTTCTAGTTTGAGCAAAAAAGAAACCACTCTTTTTAGGTTTGCATTTTTAAATATTTATAAAAATAATATTTGTGATGTACTCTTTCTTGTATTTTGTCATAAAATAAAATAAATGATACATAAATACCTATAATGATTCCAATAACTTGCATATATTATAAAAAAGTAAAAGTTTTAACCATGCTAAAAGTTAAAATATCATATTTGTCATTTAACTTTCAAATTATTAGCAAAAATATTATTCAAGATTACTTTTTAATAGATTAACACAACCAACTTATATAAATTATGAAAAATATAAAATTTTAACAACTATAATTAAGTTTAAATATCATATCTATCTTTAAAAATGAAATATTTCATATTATATATTTAAAAATATATAACTCAACTTAAATAAATATATATGTGCCGAGTTTTTTAAAACCGTAAAAAACTTAACAATTACGTATAATATACACCTAAAATTTAACAAAACGTAACTTTATTAAATTTAAATTATAAGATATAATTTAAAATTTTATGAGAATAATAAATTTACTTTTATACTTTTTTGTCCTTTATAAATTAAAATACCCTTCTTTTAATTAACTAAATAAACATGTTTTCAAAAAATTATATAATTAAAATTTTAATTTCTGAAAAGAAAACATTTATAAAATAAGATTACAATATGAAATAAAACTGACATTTATGTTGAAAGAAATATCGATATTAAAATTGGTCGATCCAATTCATCCACATTTCTGTCGAATCTATTTCTTGTCGGAAGACACAAATATCATTTTTCAAAAAAAATGATCATAAATACCAGTGAAATACGCATTGAAAAAATGAATATCAAGCATTCCTCAGATGCTTATCTCATGAGTAGGGTTGAATAATACGCATTTTTTTTTGAATGGGTATTATGTGTTGTGCAGCCGATAAAGAAAAAACCACTTTTCACCCATTGCATTAGCTTTGCTAAATGAAGGTGGTCGCTCGACGTTCCTTCAACCACCTATTAATTCTAACAAAGTCATTATGTAGCTATATACATCATCTTCTTGTTTATGATTACATACCATTTGCCATGTAATCATCATAAACAACCTATGCGTCTTTTTTGAACAAAATTTCCGTAGCCTAACAAGATTAACATGTTGAATGTTTGTCAAGAAATCAGTCTAAAATGGGCGTTGTATATATTATAGATATGCTATTGCTGTATATTTAGTGTGTGTAATAGTATGATTAGACTAAAATGAAAGTGTTGGGGCGGTTAGTTTGAAGGGTAAGAAGCGAGTCGGGTGGGGTCATAACTAATACACATTTGATGGATGCGTGTTAGGTGGGTAGACATGACTATTTTTCCGAGAAGTGGTATTTTGGTTATAATAGGATGTATATTATGATATTTTTGTCATTTTTTCGATTACTACTACTGAAATATAACGACTTTTAGTTTTGAATATGAAATCCACAAGTAAAAAATCTCGGTTCAAATTAACATACTAACTACAAAAATTTAATCAAATATATGATGGGTTTGAGAATCTTTTATGGGGAACCAGACAAGGTTCATCTCACGAGCCAACTAAACAAATACAGTACTATAATATTTGATTTCTGCTGTGGAGTAAACAAATGGATCAGCAGAATATATATATATATATATTTATATATATATATATATATTTATTTATTTATAAGCTCAGCAGAATATTTTACCTCACATTCACCCCAGCTACTCTATTTACCAAATACAGCATTTCTCATTCTCTCTTCTGTCATAATAAATATCAGAATAAAATTGATTATTAACAAAAAAAAATTATAATTATGGTTTCATCCGCAGTAAAATGAACCGAATGAATTTGAAAAAAATGAAATGAGATTTAAACTACTCCCTCCGTCCCACCCAATTGTTATCACTTTTTTTTCACTTTCTGGCACGCATTTTAAGGTGGATTTTAAGGATAGTTCCATAACTTATTTTTAAAATTTTCTTTTTTTGTATAAAAATAGGATTGTTCTATTTTTATACAAAAAAGGAAAATTTCAAAAATAAATTATGAAACTATCCTTAAAATTCATCTTAAAATGCGTGCCAGACACCCCATTTTGAAATGATAACAACTCAACGGGACGGAGGGAGTATATTATAGGTGAATTTTTAAAATTTTCATGTTTTTCCCTCATTACATTTCTAACAACCTAAACTAGAACTTAAATCTCTAATTTGAGATAAAATACTCAATTCTCTCTTATATGCATCTTTTCTTTACGATTCTTATCAAAAAAATTTTACGCCCACCACATATTTGAAGGAACAAGATCCTATACATGGTCGCTGCATTATTAGATGCAGATCTACAACAAGATTGAAGGTACACATAGATACCCCCTTTTCTCAATGCCATATTCTCCCCAATAAAAAATGCCATTACAAAGAGACAAAGCTAACCTACCAACTGAAAGAAGAGATTAAAAAATGTACTAAACTTTTATTTGACATATATACCCCTATTTAGATTTCACTTGAGTAAATAATATCTTTGTTTATGGAGTCTAAGATGATATTCACATTTTATATGAAAATAAATTGTATATTTTTCTAATATATATATATATTATTAATGTTTGTTATCTGAAATAAAATAATAACATTTAAATTAATATTTAATAGTTAATATCATTTTTTATGCTCATTTCCTCTTTGAATTTGAAATATTCATGCCTTTGAGGTATAAATTTAAAAATTGAAATTTTTTACTCAAACACTAGTTATAAGTTTTATTAGCTTTAAATTCATAGCTCATTGTTAATATGAGCAAATGATAGACCCTAAATTCTAGCGAGGGCAGAGAAGTCATTATATATTATTTAATATAGATATAAAATGTTTTCAGAAAGGTCATGCAAAAGAATTAAAGAAATATTAACATGTCGAACAAAGAATCTTTTTGTAAAGACAAATAATGATCTTATCATCATCTCCCATTCTCTCCGTCACCCCTTAGAAACACTCTTTTGAGGCATTATTGAGATCCCATTGTTACTAAATAAGCAATGGAAATCTCACCAAAGCTTTTGAAATTCAAGACACACTTTGTCATAACAATCATTTTTTCTTTAATCTTAGCATTTTTATTGCAAGCAGCCCCTCAGTTCATGACACTTATCTCCTACTTTTGGCCACTCTTCATCTCCACAGCTCTGTTCTTAGTGTTAATTGTTGTCTTTGGTAAGATCACTCCAAGCGAATTCTATGGCGATAAGGAGGGTGAAGGAATTATGGATTATGTCGCCGGCCAGCCGGAATATTTTGAGGAATCCGAGACATTGAAGTTGAAAAGTGAAGACTTTTGAAGTTATAGGCCTATAAAGATAACCAAATTGTCCATGTACATGTAACATGGATAATCTTTTACGTTTTGTGCAACCGTATATATGTAATCTACATCTGCTTTTCTAATTAGTTTTGTTATATCAAATTGAAGATATAAATGATGAATAACAATGGAGAATGTGTCTTTCATTGGCTAGAAAAAACTGAAACTAATGATAAAGGACTAACGATTCATGATCTAGTTGTTGGTTGAAATTCGGAATGGTTCTTCCAAGCATGTAAAAACAATTAGCAAAGGCACTTCAGAAAAAATATAGTTAAGCAAGATGTCATACTCTGTTGGAGTAGATCAAACGTGTTTCGCGTTATTCTGATTCAGTTTTTCATAGATTTTCCTTTTAAAGTCTGTCAGCTTTGTGATTGAGATGACTGGTTAAGCAAGATCAGATGCTGTCAATGTCCCTGAGTGATCAATATCATGATTTCTGAAATGCTCCATGGCCATTGTCACATCTTCCTTGCTAATCTTTCCCATTTCCTTTAGCTTATACACAACAAATTCTGCAACACTAGATACAATAATTACAGCAACCTATAAATTCATCTGATGACAAAATCAGTGCAGAAGAAACAGTTCAATAAATGGATGAAGGAAATGAAACCTTTTTTACCTGACTACTTTGTCATTGTCGAGATCAGCTGCCTCAAGATCCCCAACTGTCAATTTTCTATCAAGAACCCAATTGACTAGCAATTTTCGTCTTCCCTCACTCCAGAATTCAGCAAAATAGATGAATAATTGTGCTAAACATATCGTACTGGTTAGCATCCAGAAGATGGCAAAGACGCGCCCTCCTTCCGTTGAGAAGCTTTTGTCCCCATAGCCTAGAGTGGTCATAGTGGTACAAACACAATAGAAGGCATCAAAAAAATCCAATCGCTCAACTTTATGCAAGAATAAGGTTCCAACAACTACGAGAAACAAAAGGATGGTCAATGTAGTGAAGAATTTATATTTGGATTTATTGTTTTCCACAGCTATGTCAGTTGGACCAAATATGTCACTTGTGTTGATAGCTTTATAAAAAAGATTTCCCTCCCTTTCGAGAATGTAATCTGCTACTTTACTTAGAACGAACCCCACAAGAGCCATTCCACTAAATACAAAAATGCAAGCTAAGAGTTTCGCCAAGACAGTATCGGGCACAAGGTCCCCATATCCAATAGTAGTCATTGTCACAACACAAAAATATATAGAATCAAGAACCCCATTTGTTTTCTTACCTTTCATTTGATTCCTAACAAGGAAAAAGCAAAAAGAGCCTATACTAATATAGGAAAGAAAGATTATTATAACCCGCTTAAAGTGCAATTGTTGATCGAAAATGGATTCAGGAATTTCCAGAGGAGCTTTGTTCCCCCTTTCAAATTGTGTACTATTCTCCGCTGAAGAAGAGCTACCACAATTTCGGTCTTTGCTCCGCTTAAGGATGTTCCTTTTCCTAAAATCAGAAGGGTTTGAGGATCCTGGTAGCAGGGCCTCCTTAGCCGCATTGCTGGCCATTAGACAATTCAGCAAATTTGCATCTTGAAATAAATAAGCTGCATGATCATGTACAAGTATATAATTGATAAACTGTACTCAGTTGAACTCGATAAATCTTATTACGCGAACTTTATGTTGATTTAAGGCTTTACAGCACAAATAAATCCCCCGAGAAAGATGAACTTCTGGTAAAGTTTATAAATTAAATCGAACAATTCTAATGCAAACCAATTAAAGCTGTAAAACTCATAAAAACAAAACACATGCTACTCAAATCTTACAATTCTATAGGAGTAAAACAGTTGAATAAAGCAATCTACAGGACCCATTGTATGCTTATAGCACAATACTGATCATAAATATGGGTGTTAGGGTACAAAATTGATAATCTAGTCCATCAAAGTGTACAAAACAGTTACATGCACACTAAAAATAGAACAGGCTTTGGAGAAATATTCTTACCAGAGAAAGATAACAGACTTTTGGTTTTCTCAGCAAGTCCATAATCTTAGGATCTTTCTTAATTATTCAACATTTATGCGGGGCATATGAGAATATGAGATCATTCCTTGTTTATCTAACAGCAACTAACTGACTTGAATTTTTTAAAGTTTTAGGCTGTAATATCCGTAATTTATTTATTTAGATAATAGTAATAATAATTAGAATTAGTAATATTAGTTTTAATAATAACATTTATTTATATTGAATTTTGATTTAGAATAGAATTTGTAATAAAACAGTAATTAGACTAGAAATAGAGTTTGTAACTAGATTAGATTTTTATTAAGAATAGGATAATAATTATATATTATATATATATATATGGGTGAATCACAAAAATACTAGTTACATTATTTTATTAAAACCCTAAAGCGCAGAGAGAGAGAGAGCCGCAACAGAGGAGATGGGAGGAGCTCGAATAAAAAGAAAAAGAAGAAAAAAAGAATAATGCTTTCTCGGTCAAATCAAGATCAGGTGCTATGACGTTAATAAAGAGTAATACAAATTCATATACATGATTTTGAAGGTCAGATCATGCTTTTCATATTTATATTATTAATATTAAATAGACTAAGTATCAAGGCAGTAAGTTATTAAGTTTTGTATATATATATATATATATATATATATATATATATATATATATATATATATATATATATATATATATATATATATATATACTTACTTTTATAATAATTAGATAAGATTAGTAAACCAGGTTTTTTATTAATAGAGATTGGCCGGAGTTTAATGGGTCGATTACGTATTTCATCAGTGTTTGAGCTTACTATGTTTGAGGTACGGATTTCGTCCCCTTTCCCTTTACGCTACTCTTTTTAGGATTAGTTATATTTAATTCATTCCGTTCGTAAATCTATTCCTTCCGTTATTATTCGTTTTAACTGTTTTAATTCTCGGAAAGTTATTTTAAAGTCTGTTTCGAAATATTTAAATATTTGTCTCTGCGATTTTCGAAAATTATGTATGTTACATATCTGCGTAGAATATTTGAAATATCTGTTCAAGTGATTTTAAAATTGTGAAAATTATTTTATTTGAACCCTTAGAGTGATATAGGGTATACCGAGTTAACCAGTTGTAAGGGTACTACAGTCATGTCATTGCGGTACCAGTGGCATGACACTTCCGTGGTAGTGTGAATGGTCACGGCGTATCCTTCTGATAGCTCAGGTGGCGAGCTTTGCGCATTTGATATTTGTTTGAGGATACGTGGGTGCACCCAGAATTTGATTTGATTTGTGATTGGATATTTGGCGATGACGTTGTATTGCCGTACACGTTGTCCGGTTTGTTGCACGCATTATGTACCCTATGATGTGTGTATCTGTTATCTTCTTTGTATCGGTATGAAATATCATAACCCCTCTTTTCTTCAGCCTTGTCTTTAAAAATTAAAGTTTATTTATTATTATCAAATTATATATCTTACTTCTTGTTTTATAAACTCTATTCCAATCCGTACTGGGCATTTGGCTTATGCCGTATTCTTCTTCTGGCAGGTACTTAGGGGGATCTCGGGCTGTGTGATGGAGAGCTACCCTTGCTTCATTTATTAGGACATGAACTTCTCGGATTATTTTAGACATTTTTATTATTAGAGATTTTGGATTTATTCGCATTTATCATTTTGAATTATTTTGGAGGTTTTGATATTAGTTTAGAGACCTGTTGGACTTATTTAATTATTAAGTTTGGTGGATTTTAGTACTTTGTATACATGTTTGTGGTTTGATAAGTAATCCCTCATCCCATTTTGGGAAGGGAGTGTTACAGAGATGGCATTAGAGCTTAGGTTCTTTCTTGTAGAACACCTATTTAGGTTTGACCTGTGAGTTTGGGTAGACGTTAGGATGTGTATTCTATTTTGAGATTTCATTTAGTTGTGTTCATTTCAATACTATTTCACTCTCATAAATTTTATAAACTACTCTAGCTTGGCTCTTTCTGTGAACTTCATTCGTATCTGTATTTGATATTGTGAATCCTTTTTAGACGTGGAACTTTTGCATTATTTGAATATGTTTTGACTCATTTTGTTACTTCTTTCTCATCTCTTCAGAATCTTTCCTTTTAGTCTTCGTAAATGAATCCTTTAATGTGCCTTCGTGATAATTATCAAGAGTGTTTAGAATCTGTAGAATATACTTATCTAGGCAAACTTATTTCTGATAGTGATGCATGACCTTGATTAAATCTTAAGGATTTATTGATATAACATTTTGGAGAATTTGATTGAGAAGGAAAGTGAAAGGTCTATGAAGCTGCAAGTATGTTATTAATTATAGATCAAGATTTTTAAATGAAAAGTGTATTTAGAATTATTTTGGCTTTACGAGTAAGATAACTTTTGGCCAAGGACTGTGTTACTTTTTGACTTCAACTAGAAATGCGATGAGCTATGTATTAAGAATTTTTGAACATCAATGAGTTAAATATAAAGACGAATTATGTTTGCTACAATGGCAGGACGTGAAATCAAATATATAGAATTTTGGATTTGGTGTGGAAACATGAATGCGACTAGATGAAAAGATTTCAAGATGATAATGGATTAAAAATGAATTAATAATGTGGTTGTCAGACAATATTTCTCAGTTGTGCATAAGGAAGCTTACCTTAGGATGTTATATTTAATTAGGTGGAATGATGATGAGAATATTTTAAATTACAAAAAAAAAATTTGTTAGGTTGGATTGCTCGAAGGGTTCGTGAGACATCTTTAAAGTAATGATAGATTTAAATATGAATTGAGATCTAACCTAAGTGGTTCCATATAACTAGAGATGTTAGAGTATAAAAAGAAAGTAATTGATGAATTTTATAATTGTAGGTTTGAGAATACTCGAGAGACATGAAAAGATGTGTTATTTCACAAAAACATGTATATGTTATTCTTGAATTTATCATCAGGGCTGAAGTTATTTAATAGTATTGCATATGATGACACCATTAAAGTTATATATGAAATAAAAAAGCAGTTACGAGATTTATTAAATAAGAAATTCATTAGGTCTAGTGTGCCTCCATGGGGTGATTCAGTGTTGTATATGAAGAATAAAGATAGGTCTATGAGGTTATGTATCGATTATAGAGAAATGAATAAGGTGATTGTCAGAAACAAGTATCTTTTGGCACGCATTAATGACTTGTTCGATCAATTGTAAGGTGTGAAATATTTTTTTGAAGATAGATTTAAGATCGGGTTACCACCAGTTACAAGTAAGAGAAGAGGATATTCCGAAGACAGCATTTCGCACCCAATATGGTCATTATGAGTTTCTTCTGATGTCCTTTAGGTTGACGAATGCACCAACAATATTTATGAATTTGATGAATTGGGTGTTTCATGATTACTTGGATAAGTTCGTTGTGGTTTTCATTGATGATATCTTGATATACTCTAGGAGTAAGTAAGAGCATGAGGAGTATTTGCGCATTGTACTTGAAATCTTGAGGAAGAAGAAATTATTTGTAAAATTTTCGAAGTGTGAATTCTAGTTGGAGCAGGTTGCATTTTTGGGGCATATTGTGTCTGGTAAGAGGATTGAGTTGGATCCTGTGAAAGTCAAGGCTATCACAAATTGGCCGAGACCTAGCACTGTGACAGAGGTGAGAGGTTTCTTGGATTTGGCAGGCTACTATAGGCGCTTTGTAGAGGGTTTCTCATCCATAAGTTTTCCATTGACTCAGCTGATGTAGAAGGGTATTAAGTTCGAGTGTAATGATGATTATGAGCAGAGTTTTCAAGAGTTCAAGAAGAGGTTGGTGTCAGCCTCTATACTTGTGTTACCATCAAGGAGTGGAGGATATTAGGTTTATTGTGATGCTTCTAAGAGAGGATTAAGATGTGTTTTTATGCATCATGGGAAGATGATTTCGTACGTCTCTAGGTAGATTAAACCTTATGAGGTAAACTATTTTACCCATGACTTGGAGTTAGCAGTAGTGGTTTTTACCTTAAATTCTTGAAGACATTATTTTTATGGAGAAACTTGTGATATCTTCACTAATCACAAGAGTCTCGAATACATTTTTACACAAAATGAGTTAAACATGAGGTAGAGGAGGTGGTTTGAACTTATTAAAGTTTATGATGCTAAAATTCAGTACCATCCAGGAAAGACGAATGTAGTGGCAAACGCTCTTAGTAGGAAGAATTTGGGAAGTGTTGCATCTCTTATTACTCAGCAGCACCTTATTTCAGATATGGAGCGCTTAGGTGTGGAGCTGTATGTTGGAGGATTAGCTGCAAGCATGACAAGTTTGAAGGTGGAATCAAATCTAGTCTCAAGGCTTAAGGAAGCTTTAGAAAAACGATACAGGGATAGAAGCTGTTAGATCGAATGTGGTAGATGGTAAGCAAACAGAGTTTCATGTTGATGATCATGGTGTGGTATGGTTAGATAGTAGATTGTGTGTACCTTCAGACGTAACGATTTGTGAAGCAGTTTTGACTGAGGCTTATAGTTCTTCATTCTCCATTCATCCAGGTTCTACTAAGATGTATAGAG
This sequence comes from Oenanthe sinensis, assembly GCA_028671895.1. NCBI lineage: Eukaryota > Viridiplantae > Streptophyta > Magnoliopsida > Apiales > Apiaceae > Oenanthe > Oenanthe sinensis. The sequence goes on along the minus strand of CM053813.1, from coordinate 25,433,501 downwards.
ATTTGAAGAAGCACTTTTGGTGGAGTAGGATAAAACGAGACATAACAGAGTTCGTGGGGAAATGTCTTACATGTCAACAAGTGAATATTGAACACCAGAGATCTTGTGGACTATTACAGCAGTTGGATATTCTGATTTGAAAGTGGGAAAACATTACCATGGATTTTGTGACTGGTTTACTGAGGACCTTCAGGAAGAATGATGCTATTTGGGTGGTAGTTACTTATAAAATCAGCTCATTTCTTACCTATTAGAGAGACTAATCTTATTCATGATTTGGCAGAGATATTTCAGTGGGATATTGTTAGACTTCATGGTGTGCCTGTGTCGATAGTTTTAGACAAGGATACGAGGTTTATTTCGCATTTTTGAAAGGTATTTCAGCAGGCTTGGGGTACGAGACTTAATTATAGCACAACTTTTCATTCACAAACTGATGGACAGTTGATATTTGTTTGAGGATACGTGGGTGCACCCATAATTTGATTTGATTTGTGATTGGATATTTGACGGTGACGTTGTATTGCCGTACACGTTGTTCGGTTTGTTGCACACATTAGGTACCCTATGATGTGTGTATATGTTATATGTTATCTGCTTGTATCGGTATGAAATATCATAACCCCTCTTTGCTTCAGCATTGTCTTTAAAAATTAAAGTTTATTTATTATTATCAAATTTGTTTTATAAACTGTATTCCAATCCGTACTGGGCCCCTGACTCATGCCGTATTCTTTTTCTGGCAGGTACTTAGGAGGATCTCGGGCTGTATGATGGAGAGCTACCCTTACTTCATTTATTAGGACATGAACTTCTCGGATTATGTTAGACATTTTTATTATTAGAGATTTTGGATTTATTCGCATTTATCATTTTGAATTATTTTGGAAGATTTAATATTAGTTTAGAAACCTGTTGGACCTATTTAATTATTAAGTTTGATGGATTTTAATACTTTGTATACAGGTTTGTGATTTGATAAATAACCCCTCGTCTTATTTTGAGAAATGGGTGTTACATAGGCCCGGTTCATTTTCTGTCTATTCATTTAAAATTAGCACTAAAACCCTTGCAAGGCACGCGCATATTCTAAATGCAGAAATATGTATCTTTTCATCACTTGTGAAACATTGGAATAAATGCAGCAACCAAAGGCAAAATTTGTTTCCTTGTATACATATATATATGTTTATTTAAATTTCTAATTATTAGTAAGTTGTCATGCGATAACAGGTAGGACTCCGGATTTAGTGCTTCATGTCATTTTTGTTCACCCATGAGGAGGAAAGCTAATATATGATTATCTAACACTATCCTAAAGCCATTAGGATTATCTCATTATTTTGCGTACCCACCTCTATTTCATCCTACCGTATACGTAAACCGGCCTTCATCTCACTATTTTACTTTTTTGCTAACTATTCGAAGGATTATTACCATTTAAAATTATATTTAAAATTGACAAATGAAGTTCTTAATAGGTAAATTATTTTGACTAACTATTGATTTTTGTGTGTCATATATTATCGAGAAGCTTACAAAAGTAAGGAATACTACTTAACCGAGTAACCTTGGAAGTTCACACATGCAGTCAAACTCAAAGGAGAAAAAGGCAAGCAGATTTGAAATTGAATGTCAATAATATGTATCTTTTCATCACTTGTGCCGAGATCAGTCGGTTAGGAATTTCATCAACTTTTGAGTAATGAAATCAATTCTTCCGTATTTTCCCTTTTACTCATTCTCCCACTATATTTTAAACGAAAATGAAAGTCAAATGCAGAAGAAAGAGATGCGAAACAATCATAAATTAAATGAGCTAATCGATATAAATTGAACCTGGAGATTTTAACTTACTCACCACGGTTTAGGTTGTTGAAGAAGGACTTGCCTAGTTCAGAATTTATATGAACTCCAGTAAGATGTATATTAATATATATATATATATATATTGAGTGAAAATAAATATAAAATATTATACAAATCTATAATGTAAAATAATACATAAAATACATTTACATAGTTATGAATAATTTATGTGGTTTTATATTTAATTATATACTGCATTTATGTGTGTATTAAAGGAAGATAAATGAGAGTAAAAGTAAATCTAAACTATCTACATTATTTTAATCTAATGGTTATTATTCGGTTTCCGAGTCTCCAATTAAAAGTGAGTCTTCATATAATTTTTATATATATATATATATATATATAAGGGAATACTCAAAAGAAAACCATATTTTGGAGAAAATTTAAGGTATTTTTGTTAGCCATTGATTTATAAATAATCTAACGGTTGATATTGACTGAATCAATTATTTTGGTATGTTATCTAGGCATAATATATTTTCCAGTTTCTAATAGACATAACATCTTTCTAATTTTAATATGTTATCTAGACATAATATAATTTTCAATTTGTAATAGAATTAATAACAATATTAATTACATGAATCAATGACTAAGATGAGTACTCTAAATTTTCTATCAAAAAAGTTTTTCCTAGATCTCTACTCTATATATATATATATATATATATATATATATATATATATACACACATATATCACCAATCACCAATGTGTAAATTATTTTGACTAACTATTGATTGTTGTGTGTCATATATTATCGAGAGGCTTACAAATGTAAGGAATACTACTGAACCGATTAACCTCGGAAGTTCTTCAACTGCAAACTTAGAAGATAACACCATAAGGCATATTTAAAATTGAAAAATAAGGATAAAAGGGGATTTTTAGGTCTACTAAGTAAAAATATATTTGTAATATAACAACTCGTGACTTTGAATTTCAAGAGTATAATAATTATTTAAATTTATATCTCAACTGAACTTCAAGTAATATTATTTTATATATACAGATTCAAAATACTTAATTTATATAGAATATAACAAAAATATTAAATTTTATTAAATATAATAAATATACATCACTGTTAATCTCAAAATAGATATTTATTTATTTTTAATAATTAATAAATTATTATTTATTCATTTAAACAATTTTTTAATTTTTTAAAGGTAATCTATTCATCTAACTATAATATTCTTTTCCAAAAAGACTAGATATTAATGCTTTGTTTGGTAATTAATGGTTAACGGGTATCGGTTAATTATAACGAATTGAATTAAGTGTTTTTCTTAACAGATTGAATTAAGTGTTTTTCTTAATATATAATTATTTGAATTAAGTATTTATATTTTAACTAGACATGTGACAATTATTTAATTAAAAAAACTCACCCCAAGTCTTTTTCAAAACTAGTAAATTGAAACCAAATCACTATTTTAATTTACTAACTACGGAATATCAATATTAAAGAATTGATTTAATCAAATATGTAATTTTACTCAATTCTCTAAATTTTTGGGTTAAATATCAAAATATTCACTTGACTAGTATCAGTTTCATCACTTTAATTATTTTAATCTCGTTTGTATTATTATAATTGTGAATAATGATAAAAATGTTGGATTGATAAGTTTGACATGACGAAAAATAGCTGATTTTAAATGAGACATGCGTAAATTTTTTAAGCATATAATCAAAATTCAACGTATTTTCAATTATATCTCGCATTAAAATTCCTTACTTTCCCCGAGCTTAAAACAATTATGGTATAATAATATAAACAAGACCAAAATAACTAGAATTATCAAATTAATAACCAGCATTTTGAAATTTAAACCCTAAATTTTTACTAACTTTTATGTTCCAAAGTTTTAAATTAACTTTTGTGCGAGGGGAAGAAATAAAACAACTCCAAGAGGCAACCCACACTGTAAACATGGGTCGAGCTAGCAAGACCCGTTTGGGATATTTGATTCCTGACTAATTTTAATCCCACAAACAAAGCAGCTTCAAACTACTGCATGAAACAAGACACGAAATATGCTTCATCTTCTGGTATGCAAATACTTACAATGCATATATGTATATACATGTCTCAATCATTAATACCACACTGTTAGCATGATGTATTCACATAAAAATGAAAACTTTGAGTGTGTTTCTTGATATTTGTATAAGATAGATAACTATCAGCTTCTTAGTGTTCAAGAATTTAAACAAGATTGTTGTTTGTGTTTATGAATTTGTGTGTACTATAATCAAGTTGGTTTTGTACTTAAATATAGAACAAGGGTCATGTTATGCTAAAATACATAGGTGAATGACAATGGTATGCCATGGACCTGTTGTATAACATAGTACTTCCTGGCTGTTGGATGAGATGATGGACAATCCGTATTAAAAAAAGATTTAAAGGAGCTGGACGATCTTACAAGTTTTTTGGAAGATCTTCTTTAGGTATCATTTTACCAATAATTCTTCTACAAAATGGTGGATAAACTATTTGTTGGCATATGTGCTTCAAAAAATAGAAATGATAAGAAAAAAGAAAAGGTTGATGATGCATTACATCTTGATGATTTAGTTATGAAGTTGTAGATGATGTTAATCATGATGAATTTTATAATTTTTGTACAAAAAATGAGGAATATGTCAATGTTGATGAAGATGAAGAGTTTGTTGATGTTGAAAAAAATGAGGAATATGTTGATGTTGATAAGAGTGAAGATTTGTATGAAAATAGGGATGATCTCTTATTTGAATAAAACATTTGATAGTTTGGAGGAGGTGGAAATTTTTTTAGGGGCATATGCTTTAAAAAATTGGTTCTCCATTAAAATCTAATGACTAATCAACACAAAAGCATACCAAAAGGGATGAAATCTATGCTCGTATGTTTGTGGATAGACTTTCGGGAAAAAGTGTTGATGAAACAGCCTCTCTATTCTCTTGAGTTGGGGTAAAAGAAAGGGTGCGTACATCCTACCCTCCTTAGAGCCCGCTCTAAGTAGAAAAACTGAGTATGTCTCTTTTCTCTTTTTTCTGAGATGGATGGATGTAGGTATAGATCTGAGTCAGAGCCTTAATATTCAAAACTGACACCTGGAATTTAAATTCAAAGAAATATAAGCCTTCCTTATAGAGATGGAGGTCTATAAAGACATTTTGTAAGTTATCCTTTTTCGAATTTTTGCTATGAATTTGTATTAAATACTAATAAGTTTATGCGATTTGTTGGTAGTAGTCTAGTAGACAGTTGGTTTTATCTACTTAAAAGAAAACTGAACACGAAATTTGTTAGCTTAAAATGTTTCCCTAAGCTAGCAAACACTGTCTGCCAAACAATGGAGGTGAATATAAAGGTTTATTAATTTATATAGCATGAATAGTGTTTAATATGTCACGTCAGAGTGAGTTGCACTATCTCTTATGGCAAGATCATTGGAACATCACACTCTCATATACCATAAATGGTGTTTGAGTCTCTCTTTCCTTCATTTTGTTAATTCAGTAACTATAATTGGAACGTTAAGGATGATAGATTTGGTGATGATGTTAATGCCTCTTATTTGAGTCAAACATTTGATAGTTTGGAGGTGGAAATTTTTTTTAGGGCAGATGCTTTAAAAAATTGGTTCTCCATTAAAATCTAATTGATGAAATCTATGCTCGTATGCTTGTGGGTAGACTTTCAGGAAAAAGTGTTGATGAAACAGCCTCTCTATCTTCTTAAGTTGGGGTAAAAGTAAGGGTGCGTACATCCTACCCTCCTTAGAGCCCGCTCTAAGTAGAAAAACTGAGTATGACCCTTTTCTCTTTTTTCTGACATGGATGGATGTAGGTATAGATCTGAGTCAGAGCCTTAATATTCAAAATTGACGCCTGGAATCTAAATTCAAAAGAAATATAAGCCTTCCTTATAGAGACGAAGGTCTATAAATTTTTTTTTGTAAGTTATCCTTTTTCGAATTTTAGCTATGAATTCGTATTAAATAATAAGTTTATATGATTTGTTGGTAACAGTCTAGTAGACAGTAGTTTACCTACTTAAAAGAAAACCGAACACAAATTTTTTAGCTTAAAATGTTTCCCAAAGCTAGCAAAAACTGTCTGCCAAACAATGGAGGAAAATATCGAGGTTTATTAATTTATATAGCATGAATAGTGTTTAATATGTCATGTCCCTTCCCTGACACACTCTCAAATACAATGGCGTCACAGAGAGTTGAACTATCTCTTATGGCAAGATCATTGGAACATCACACTCTCATATACCATAGATGGTGTTTCAGTCTCTCTTTCTTTCATTTCTTCATTAGTTAGTGTCTAGTGTTGTACTCCAGACATAGAGTCATTGTCAGTTATACTTTCCATTCGGTTTCATCTATTTCTGTACCTGAGATTTCATAGCCCAATATGGGTCAAATTCATATCAAATGCAAATGATTTTTTGGTATAATGTATAAATCTGATGGTTGCGTTGATCAGTGTCGAGCATGTTTAGTTGCAAAAGGTTTTCAACAATGTGCTGGGGTAGACCTGCTACAACAAGAAGACTAAAAGACACCGCCCATCTCAATTCCTATATCTATATAAATATTTGTACGTCAATAATACATTAAAAATATTTGGTGCTTATTTTTATAGTTTCTAGTTTTCTACTTATTTTATTTTTCTCTTAATTTGCACCACTTTGAAGCTATAGCACATAAAATGGTCTTCACTATGAGAATTGTGATATGCATTTTGCGTTTCGGTGTTGCGTGCATTGGTCCTTGGACTCTCCTTCTTATATTCCTAGCTCTCTTCCTCCTTCAAACAACGCAAAGTTCTGCTTGCGATGTTTGGGCATATTCAATATAGGTGATGTTTATTGCCGTCAGGTTTATAATGTTTGATTGTTAAACAATCATACAGCTCTGTGTCTGCAGTACATCTCTGAATATGTTTTTGCCTTTCAAGTTCTCTTTCTTCCTTAGAACTTTAGGTTGTTATATATTTGATTAAACAATATCAGTTTTTCCCTTTGAAAAATGAATGCATCTAATATTGTTACAGATTTTGTATTTTAAATTTATCACGTGTTTACCTTATTTAAGTGGACAATGTACTCGGATCACCTGGTTATATAGCATATCACCATGTGCATGTCCTGATGTTCATGTATATAGAAGCTGGCTGCTCATGTGTATCAGTGTATGTATGTATATATATATATATATATATATATATGGTTTTAAGTTTATAGTTACAAATTTTATCCTGTTGCTCTCACTGTTTAAGATGATAACGGTTTATTATTTGCACTTATAAATGATAACTGTGATTCTGATGTTTCAGTTGGTGACAGCAGTATGGGTGTTGGAATTCATCGAGTGGAAGTTAACATGTCCAATGGAAGTTAACATGTCCAGGTTAATCAGACTTCCGTTCCCAGCAGGAAACTACTGGCCTTGGTTTGTATGTCATTTCCATATACTTAATTGAGTACTCTCTTTTAATTATGTTTTATACACCTTTAGCTTATCCAATATAACATACTTGATTAGTTGATTCATTTCATTATTTATTGTAGATTGACTTTATACCTATATTTTGCATGCTCATACTAGTTTTAATTTAAATATATACCACAAAAGTATATCTATACTTTATATTTAAACCCAAACCGGAGATCTTCTGTCTTCTGTAGTACATAAGTTTGGGTCAAATAATAGAACCAATACTCTGCGCCTAACATGTTTATATACAATGAACTTCTATACGAATAATTAACTATACAATTGAGTGAAAATAAGTAGTAGACTTTTAAGACTAATGGATTTGGACAGGATTTATACAGTGTGGCATTGGCTATGGCCTATGGGGTTTTATAATAATTTCTGTTTATGATAATACTGCTGGGTTAATATAAAAAATAGAATTTAAAAACGGTATAGCTATTAATCCTATTCTATAACTGCATCAGACATGCATTATCTATCATATATTTTTAAATATAATTTGTTAAAAATTTATTAATGTAAAGGCCCATGTCTTGCACGGGCTCTGCGATGTTTTTTTTTTGTTGCTAAATGACTGCAATGTCATGGTGCTTGTTTTAGTGTACTGTGATTCAAAGGCACTGAAATTTCATAATCTAGTACTAAATTCTTTATGTCTAATGCATTCTTTTAATCCTACATCAGTTGGCAAGAAAACTTTAAAAAAAGTATCTTGCTAAAGGTATGTTTCTTTTCTTAAATTCTTATAATTTAGTAGTAGTGAGTTTATGTCTTAACTAGTAAGAGCTAGGTTAAAATTAAGGATTTAAGGTTATATTTTTCCTTGAACTTTTGAAACCGAGCTATATTTTATCATTTATGTATCAAATTTACTCTGTGAATAATAATTAATATGCGTCATCTAACTAAAGTAACCTTGTTTAGATTAATAATTTTAATGAAAATAATTATTGACGATTTGTTACATATATATAGAACATTAAGTAATTATTGCCCTGGATGTCTAAATTAATTTAACGGGCACAAATGAATCCACAGAATGATGGGTCTAATGGCTCCAATGGATCTGATAGCTTGGATTGAAATGTATCTAGTAGTTCAGATGGGTCTAAAATGGATCTGATGGCTTAAAGCTGTCTAATGGTTCAGACTGGCTAGTGGGTCAGATGGATCTAATGCTTCAAATGAGTCAGTAAAATGGATTGATGTGTTGTACTCGAAGAGGAGTATAGATGTACGCTGCCTTGTGGGATTCCGGCATAAAAGTTACAGTGCATAATATGTGTCCCGTGAAAGTGCTGTATCGCAAACTTTCACCTAAGCTGTGGCTGGTTCAGCTCCAAGGTTGATTAATTCCAGTTTCTTTTGCCGGATTCGGTACAAATCTTTCCTTCTGAATAAAGGACAACCCCTAGACCCTGGAAAATCCATTACTTTTTATTATGCAAGTACCTTTCCTTGCACACTTTCTCTCTCTTTTGTTACTTGCATCTGATCCAAGTAGTAGGTCTGCATGTGTGTAACTCTTTTTGCATACGTGAACAAGTTTTGGCTGCAACTTGAGAAACTACTTATCAAAATAAAATGGTAATAATCATTGATTTTTTTTCATTTTTAACCATGAAACATCAGGTGTTATAGATAGCTCATAGCCCTGGCCCTTGGGAATGTGTAGCAGGGTGTGTGGCCACATATGGTCTCCAATTTTAGGCAGTCTATTTTCCAGTCACTGATCTTGTTAAAATTTTTACACAAGTTTGCAAGTTCCGAACCCTCACCATAATGTAAAATATAGAGGATATACTACTAAGCCAAAGGACACCTGTTCAATGTAATATAAAAGTATCTTCTATCATAATATAAGGGCCTGATATTTTTAAAGGGTGCTTTTTAAAGCTAAAACTCAGTCAAACTGTGTCTTCTGAACCATGAAACTCTCAGTGGGAAAAACTAAAACTAACACAATTATTTTTTATAAATACTATATAAATATATCTTTTGTATCAATTATAAGTATAATATAACGTAGTTGAAAGTTGAGACTAAAAAAGAAAGAACAAATTTTTGGCTTTATAATTAGCAGTGTTGTATATAAGCATGTATCATCATTGTAATAGAATGGTGCAGATCTTTTGTTGGATATCTGCTCAAATTAGTCAATTGTACAATGTAATGCAATTACATAAATTCCTACTATATCAATGGTCATTGTATCTGTACATTGTTATTGATGGTCGAATTTTATATTAACATTCTGATATATGCACACACTGATCGTGATATGCGCTAGTCAAGCAATTAAAAAGAATTATAAATGTTTATCAACAAGCAATAAAAAGTAACAATATTGTATTGAAAATTACAATGTAAATGTTAAAATCATAAAACCATGAATGAAATACTCAATATACAATTATGATTAAATGCACATTTACAGAAAGTGTGTTAATACTCTGTGTCTTAATCAGGTAGAAATTTCTTCATTATATCATTATGATCATACCAATGCAAATTATATTCTTCATTGAAATTAGAAATCAGAATTAAGATATCAAATGATACAAAATCAACTAAGTAGAATGAAGGCTGTGACAAATTGATTACGTATTGAAGAGAAGGGTATTCACTTACTAAGGATCTCATCAAATTATCATATTTCACTATAAAAAGGTTTATAGGAACTTTTTTTCTTCTCCTAAACAATACGCACCTCTTAGAAATCAAGATTATTGGACCTGACTAACTGTGTTCACAAGGAAGGTGAAGAGAAGAAAATGAATGCTGTGAACTTGCAAATGTTTTCCTTTGCGTGTTTCTGAGATATCTGAAGGAGAGGAAAGAAAGCATGGACATGAAAGGATTAATAAATTTTATATGAAGATTGATAAGAATTTATGAAATTATGATAAACATCTGTGCTTGTTTCTTCTTTCCTTCCCTCCAAATCTTCTTATATTTTTGGGTGGAAGGTTCTGCAGACAAAAACACTCTTTTTTCTTTTTCATTCCTTTGCTTTCTTCCCTAGAAAATACTCGGAAAGCTGCGGAAAGAAAATAACTACTGTTTCCTTTCCATTTCTCTCCAAATTAAAACTTGGGAGCACATCGTGAAAGAATTAAATCTACAAAATACTCTAACAGTCTCTCAGATACCGCCTTGTTCACTATTCTCCTTATTGATAAACAGTATTGGTCCTCCATTTGTAATGAATGGCATTAATCCCTCGACCTTCCCAAGGCTTTCTTTAAGCTTAATTTGACAAAAATCTGTCATAAATTTTCCATTTTCATAAATTTCCCAAGGCTTACAAGTACTGAAACTTCTTGTTTGAAGTCTGTATCTACAGCACTCTCATAAATTTTCCATTTTCCATTTTGCATTCTGTAATCAGTATAATATATGAGTTAGGTTTCAATGCCGGAGAGCAGCAGCTATGGTTGGTCGGACCCAATATCGTTTGATGATTAACTATCGATGGTCAAGGAATTGGAAATCTCTCGAAGGTAGTGAATTTTTGGCAGCTGCTATTATTTTAATAGATGACTTTTTTTTCTAAGCTGAAGCTTCCATCAAGACCGACTATCGAGAAAATCATGCCCTGATCTAGCAAAGGTTATATTCTCTTTCAGCTTTCCTCGTTTCACTCAAAGGTAGTGAATTTTTGGCAGCTGCTATTATTTAAATAGATAACTTTTTTTTCTAAGCTGAAGTTGCCATCAAGACCGACCATCGAGAAAATCATGCCCTGATCTAGCAAAGGTTATATTCTATTACATCCTTCCTAATTTCATTAATTACAATTTTTTGAAGATTGTTTTTTTGCAATCGTAGTGTCTGCACATTGAGTTATAAATTGATATTTGTAGGGTAATTAATCAATTCCTTATTATTTTTAAATATTTCATTCGATGGGCTTATTGTAAAAGTTGAGGCTTCCTGATATAGTATTTCCTGTATATATGAACTAAATGGTAAGCTATGCTACACCAATTGAGCATGCATTCTTTAAATCTGTAGTTAATTTATCAAGGTTTCATAGATGCAGCTTTCACCCTTTCATGCTAATTTGTTTGCCTTTGCAAATAGAGTTTATCTTTAGTCACTTTTTTAATAAAATTATTATTGTCTAAATAGTTTCTAAAATCACTCCAGTCAATTGAATACATTTATTTGGGAGTTTCAGTGGTGGTTAAATTATTTTGTATTTATGTTGGTGACAGCAACAGGGATCAGTTCTTGATCAATCAGATTTATAATAGTCATGTGCCTTTTCATTGACACTCATTTGACTTCGGGTTTGGATCTTTCTCAGTACACTCATTACACTTATTCTTTTAACTTTTTAGGCAGTCCTAAACCCTCAATTTATATGATAGATAGTGGGGAAGTGTCCACTTGGTCCATGCTCGTTGTGATGCGGTTCATATTTTAGAAAAGTTAGAAAATAGATGAAAGGATAGCATCAGGGGTTAAATAATTCAGATTTAGCCTTCAAAATGACAATTAAGTCATAAAGGTTGGGTGTTAAACTGACAAATAAACCATGATTGATTAATTCATAAGTATATCCTATATAATTTAGCAAAAACAAAAAGTAATAAGCGGAAGAAGAATCTCATTCAAAGTACTACCAAAAATTCAAATCTCATGTACCACATATTAAATATAATATTATATTATGAGATCTAAAGATATTATCAAAGCTTTAGTATTCGTTTGCCATAACAACATATTGTATATTATATTTATATTATGAGTTCTAAAGATACAATAAAAAAAACGAGGTTTGAATCCTATCAATCACATATTAAAATATAATATTTATCTTATGTATTCTTAAAGTTTATGGCTTCAAATCTAGACAACAAACAAAATAACATAATATTAATTCTTTTAGTTGAAATTTAAGAGTTTGATACCAGACATATTATATATATATATGAGTAAGGCTCGGTGAGGAACTCATTATTTGAGTAACTGAAGAACCAATTTCTATTTTATAAGATTTTGATTAATAAATAACTATAGAAGACTACAGAACATATAAAAAATCATAGAACACCAAAAATAATTGCAAAACAAACAAAAAAATTACATAATATACAAAAAATATATAATACAAATTACAGAACACTAATCCTAAATAGTGTTATGTAATTTTGTGTTATATAATTCTTGTATGTTACATACTTTTTTTGTTTGTTTTGTGATTGTTTGTCGTGTTCTATAGTTTTTTTTATATTCAACAATTTTTTCATGCGTTCTGTAATTATATTTGTTGTTGGTTCCTCAGTTACTCAAATAAGAGAGTTCCTCATTGAACCTAAGGATATATATATATATATGTGTGTGTGTGTGTGTGTGTGGGCTAAGGTCCAAGTGAAAACTAATTATTAGGTCATGGACTCGGCAGAACTACTCTCAAATCACCTAATTTCCTCAATTCAATATTAAGGTTTGATTATCAAAATTGTGTGTGTGTGTGTGGGCTAAGGTCCAAGTGAAAACTAATTATTAGGTCATGGACTCGGCAAAACTACTCTCAAATCACCTAATTTCCTCGATTCGATATTAAGGTTTGATTATCAAAATTAGATGTTTAATTAAATGTTAATACATGTTAATAATTTTAAAAAAACATTGGAAGTATGTTTAGTAAAATTATAGTAGTACATAACATAATAGATAATAATATCACAATATATATATAGTCTTAGGTTCAATGAGGAACTACCTTATTTGAGTAATTGAGTAACTGAGGAACTAACAACAAATATAATTACTTAACACATGAAAAAATTGCAGAACATAAAAAAAAATACAGAACACAAAAATCAATCACAAAACAAACAAAAAATTACATAACATACAAAAAATATAGAACTCAAAATTACAGAACACTATTCAGCATTAGTGTTCTGTAATTGAATAGTGTTCTGTAATTTGTGTTCAATATTATTTTTTTTATATTATGTTATTTTTTTGTTTGTTTTGCAATTATTTTTGGCGTTCTATGATTTTTTGTATGTTCTGTAGTCTTTTATAATTATTTGTTAATCAAATTCTTATAAAATTGGAATTGGTTCCTCCGTATTATTATCTTTGGTAAATGGAGATTTGGACGAGGTTAAAATAATTAAAATATGGATCATTTTGCCTTTTGGGCCGGGTTTAAGTAATTAAAATAAAATTTTAGATAGTATATCATATGGATCAGCCGGACTTTTGGACTGGATTAAAAATAATGTAAGTATGAACTTTTACAAATAAGATCTTATAAAAATTATATATAAGTGAGTTAAGAAAAGATTGCATATTTATAAGAAGATTATAAATAATATATAAGTATATTAAGATTAAAATGTATAGTTAAATTAAAGAAAAATATGGATTTTTAAAATTAAAATCTTATATTGTATATAATTGCATCAAGTTTGTACTACATAAAGAAAAATATGGATTTTTAAAATTAAAATCTTATATTGTATATAATTGCAACGAGTTTGTACTACATATTAACAATTTTTTAATATAAACAAGTTTCATATTTATTAAGTTTTATTTATACATTAACCTTAATGGTTTCTTATTTAGACACATAAGCCCTCAAACTTTAAAAATGTACCTTCATGCCCTCTATGTTTGTCAAATGTACACATCAACCCCGACTCTTATTTTTATTCCAAAATACCCTCATACTTAATAAAATGATATTTATTGATTATATGTATTTAAAAAAATAATCACATTAGTTATTAATTAAGAAATCTAGTATAATATTAAGATTTAAAAAGTGTTTTTATCAAATATTTTACATACAATACCCTAAGATTTTTGTAAGTTTTATACTAATTTTTTTTACTTTATGTATCATAACTTATTTTTGCGATAAAATTTTAATTGAGTTTTATTTTATTTCACATTACAATTAAGATTCTAATAAGGCAATAATGTATTATACAATAACAAATATCAAAATTCTTTTAAAAAAAGTAAAAATAAAGAAATAATCTTAAATTTACCCATACGAAGTCAACCCAAAACTCACAAGTCAAATTCCTAAAAGGTTAGTCTACAGAATCTAAAGCCTAAGCTTTGATACCAATTGTAACGGTTCGAATGTAACGGTCCGACATTTTGGACCATTATCTAATAGCGGAATATTAAAAAACAAATCTAAAATCTTAATAAATTGCATTAAAAAAATGACTAATAATCCAATTATTTAAGTAATAAATAAATTATAAAATAAGCTATAAGTGAAAACAAATAAATTATTTTGTACTCATATTTTGTAGCTACTCACTAAATCATAAAAACTAATCGGGTACAAGTTTGGAATTGTATTTCTATTATACTATCAATTTTTAATATTTATCCAATAATAAATACAATTTTACGAACACTAACTTTAAAAAATAAAAATAAATAATATAAGTATTAAAATCTAATAATGAATTATAGAAAATTAAAATATCTAATAAAATCTTAATATTAAATAAAATATATAATATTTGAAGTATTATATGATAAGTTTTACATTAAATAATCAATATGATCTTAATTCGCTTACAATATTAAGAATAAGGGTATTTTTGGGGGGAAATAGATGATAGAGTTGATGTGTACACTGGGAAGCACGGACTCTTCTAAAACCCTGCCGTATGCGAGTCGGACTCGGCCGACTCGGCGACTCGGCACCGACTCGGCTGAGTACGTATCCGACTCGCCAGGTGGCGAGTCGATGCAAAAACGTCCCCCGACTCGCCCCCGACTCGTCCCGACTCTCCCCCGACTCGGCCCGACTCGGCTGACTCTCCCCCGACTCGCCCCCGACTCGTCCCGACTCGCCCCCGACTCGCCCCCGACTCGCCCCCGACTCGCCCCCGACTCGCCCCCGACTCGTCCCGACTCGCCCCCGACTCGTCCCGACTCGCCCCCATACAAAAAAAGGCCCAACCCCACATATTTAAACATATATATTATCTATTATCTTCTTCTCCTATATATACATACATCCATATAGTGTGTGTGTGTGTGTGTGTATATATATTACCATATGTGTTCCTCTGTGTGTGTATATATATATATATATTACCATATGTGTTCCTCTGTGTGTATATATATACATACATCTTGCTAGGGTTCTTGTGTGTGTATTATAGTTTAAGTGAAATGAAACTATTAAGTGTTTGATGCATACAAATCCTATATATAAATATTTTTTTATTATATTTTTATTTGCCGAGTCGCGTATCCAGGACTCTTTGAGAATTGGCGAGTCCCCGTGTCCCCGTACCCGTGTCCCGTGTCGCCGTATCCGAGTCCGTGCTTCTTAGTGTGTACACTTAAAAAACAATGAGGGCACAAAAGTACATTTCTAAATGTTAAGGGTTTATGTGTCTAGACTAGGAAATATTAGGGCTAAGTATAAATAACCCATTTATTAATCTACATCACTAATTCTTGAAGATTTTTTTTAAAAAAATATATATCAATGTATAGCCCTATGCCAAGCTTGTCTCTGTAATGAAATAAAACTAGTCCGGGGACTAATATGCTAAAACTTGTTGTCAATCCATGTATAAAATAGTAAGTATAACTACCAGCCGTGCAAATCTTGTATATATCGGAAGAATGAAACAAAACTAGTCTTGATACTAACAATATGCTAAAACTTGTTGTGAATCCCATGTATAAAAATAGTAAACTATAAATACCAACACGATCAACCTAATTCTAGCATAATTCTAATAATATAATTGAACTAACAACAAAAACAAATTAAACATATATTTAAATCGTTAATTATTATTTAATCATGTGTTAATATCACTTTGTCAAGAGACTTACATATTAACCTCTTTTAGGCACATGATTTGAAGACGTATTAAAATTATGACCAACAATGTCATCAGACAATGTACAAAAAAGATTTGGCCCCGTGATGAGTTGAGCTAAGTTTTATCTAAATAGATTTTGTAACTACGCGATTATTTTTTAGAGAATGGGTATTTTTTTAGTGGATCTTGGCACCTTATTCTTACATAATCTCTTATGTATGGAAATAAGCATATTTATAATAAAATCTTAAGGCATATCAATTGCTGGAAATCAAAGATTCATTTATTTAACCAAGTAAAACCTTCTCTTTTATTTTGAATAATGAAAAGGGGCCCAAACTTATTGGATTTACTCTAGGATTTGAATATCAATAATAAAGGTGCCCCGAAAATTTCTATCACTTTATAATGCAATATTCTTAATAAAATAAGATTTTAATATCATGTCATTTATAGCATATTACTTTTGCATAGCTTGAATACTTTAGAAAAATATTGAAGTTTTACAATGGTTTTATACCGTGGAAATAATAGCTGGATACTCATATTGAATTTTAAGTTCCAATGGACATCAACAAAATCCAAGTTATTGTTGATGAATAATAAAATAATATCTATATTTACTTGGAAAAAGAAACAAAAAGAATGTCAATATTTATTTATCCAAATACAAAACATATGTCTCAATGTGTTTTCAGTGTAAAAGTTTTATGTTATTTGTAAAAATTTGTCCCGTCACAGAAGCATAGAAGAAGCATAAGAAAATTAGCTCAAGGTAATATGTAACAATGTAAATCAATAATTTATTTTTCTACTCTGAACATATGTGCACGTATCTGGTTTTCTGTCTGTTTATTCTCTATGAATATATATTAACAGTGTTCTTTTTTTTTTCATTTTTCATTTACGACATCTGAGATGTTACCAAATTACCATCTCTGCAAAAGACGTAATGCATAATCTAATCTCTAGGTCCTTGATTGTCTCCTTCTCTTTACCTATCTCGATTGTACGTTACTCTTAAATCTTACTTTGAAGATTTGTCAGTATAGCAATGTCCAAAAGATACCACCTCAGCATCATTCAATGCCTCTTTCACAACCAAAATTGAATTTGCCCACCGTGTTTATCTCTTCAGTTTGTTTTGGTAGTCTTATGTAAGTGCAAGCCATTCCTTACTTTGAAGCCCAAACAACCCTTTTTTCTTTAATGCCTCACACTGAGTGTTTGCATGACCTTAGAACTTATTGCCACTCAAGGCAAGTGCTAATCCCAATTATAAAACTTTATTGATATTTATTCTTCCCTGCATTAAATTGTTAAGCCATCGTGTGATTAATGATTTTGTTGTATATTTTTACTATCCCAGTATCATACATATTTAACACATCTCTGGTTGGGTTTTCTGTCTTTCTAACATAAACCTTGTTGAGGTCCTTCGGGGGTTCTTAAACTTTTGCCCAACATCTACTAATTGATTTGTTTCTATTCTTTCCAAATTGCATATTAATCTATATTTGTTTTCATGTTTGTCAATTTGTTTATTCATTTTTTGCTGTTCTTGGGTTTGAGAGGGGGAAAGGTTGTTAGTTTCACAGAATGTAGAGCCTTTTTGTTGTGTTGATTTCATGGATTTCCCTTTAGCATGCAGATATCCACTTTTAATTGAATTGTGTAATTATTTTAATTTCTAATATTTGTTAATATTTTATTTTTTGGGGGGTGGGGGGAGGGGAGGGGAGGGGGGAGGTGGTAATTTTTCTTACATCTCCCCCTTCCGGAGCTGTGGGGGTGGTTTGTTTATTTTGAGTATTTAACTGTTAATATACTTTGATCATAATTTCCTGAGCGCATGTCTCTGTCATTAGGATGTCTGGAAAAACACATAATTACGAGGCCTGGGAAGAGAGAACTCTTTCTGAGGTGAATGCCCGATATTACTTAAGGTCTTGTTCAGGGAATTCACTTCTTGCTGTTGTGGGTAATGAGAATAGTAAAGGACAGATGATTTATGAAGTTGCAACGGAGTATCTTGAGGCCTATGGCTCCAATGCAACCATTAATGTGCACACACAATGGACAAAACGGAGAGATGTAGTGAAATGGCTCATATCATTGGTGAGAAAGGATGACTCACCACCCCCTAAATCAGGTGCATACTACTTCCGTAACATGTGAGGAGTTATTGTATAATTTTGTATAACTGTGTTGTTTTCAAGGGGAAAATATGTGTTTTTGACTTAAAAATGTTTTTGCTGTGTTATATATGATGAGCATTTGAAAACAAATTGTTTAGGCGCAAAATGAATCTAGAGGCATGTATCTCTTGTTGACATTGTTCCTTAGCTCTTCTGCAAATCCTAAAGTTTTAGTGTGTCCAAAATTTTATCTTCGATTATATGGGTTAAATGAAAATGAAAATTTGCATTTGCAGCACAGTACAGTTCTAAATTACAGTTAAGAAGATGTATATTTGACAAGGACATGAAGTTTCTGTCAAGAACTCAAGGTACAAAGTAGTATTGTTCACTTATTGAATTGAAACACGAAACTTGGAAGAGATTTTATAAAAATAGACATATGACTTGCGTAGTTAAAGCTCTCCTTTTTTTAAATTAATTATCAGATTTTCTTTTCCTAAGCAACCAATTCTTCTTTCTCTTGTTGCTATCATTCAACGTTTCAGGCTATCGGTGGTTTAAGTTTGTATCCGTTGTTAACATTGACATCTTTTTTAAATATTTGTATATGTTACTTGAGAATATTTCGCTTTTATATTAGAATTGCTGTGGTATTCTGCTTCTAATTTAGCATCCTTACATCTATTGAATGTGATGATTCTTAAGATTGTACCTTCCAATTAGTCCTATTTGGTATCAGAGGTGGTTATCTCAAAAAGTCAATACAAGCATGGCATGTATAGTTCTGTATACGTTTGAAATAATCTTAAAAAATTTCTTGGATACAGGCAGTGGCAGAACCAGAATTTTCAAATAACTGGGTCTAAACTAATTTTTTGAGTCTAACTGGGGCTTAAAATCAAATTTCTACTAAATTTTAACTAAAAATCATGACTTGAAAAACTAAATCTTTATTGATTTTTGAAGGTCAGTCGGGCTACAGCCTAGGCTGACCCCCCTTGGTTCCGCCCCTGGGATACAGGTTTTGGGTCTTAGTGTTTTCCATGTCCACCATCATTCTTTCATAATCTTATACACATAACCTCTTATTATACTGGTTTTTGACCGTAAAAATTATGAGTGTAATTATAATTGTACTGAAACTAATGTAGTAAAATAAATTTTCTTCTCATCTTGTGTAGTAGTTTAAACAGGCCGAACCAAGCATGTTTTTGGTTTCTTGGAGTAATTGTTTTATCAGTTCAACTTAACATATTTAAATGGTTAACATGATAATAGTGGTAGTATCCATGTCTGTTGCATTTCCTTTTTCTACGGTCTCATAGATTTTGGCCAGATTACAGAATTAATGTACTAATTACACAGATACAATGCATTTTCTCACAAGTATGGTTATAAGGTGAAAGCGCGGATTTTGTGTAAAATTGACACCGAGAGTAATTGTTTTAGAGCCTTGAAGTTTCTACATATAATATATATATATATATATGGGTTTTGCTCCGTGAAGAATCTTAAATAGAGTACTAATTGGAGAAGATATATGTCTTACATTAGGTTCTGCAATATATTATAAGCAGAATATAATGCATGACATATATGTTCTCCAATTAATACTCCATTTAAGGTTTTCCACAGAACTTTTGCCTATATATATATATAATTGGGTTCAATGGAGACCACTATTTAATTGGAGA
The DNA here is from genome assembly GCA_028671895.1 of Oenanthe sinensis. Lineage (NCBI taxonomy): Eukaryota > Viridiplantae > Streptophyta > Magnoliopsida > Apiales > Apiaceae > Oenanthe > Oenanthe sinensis. The sequence goes on along the minus strand of CM053813.1, from coordinate 25,413,445 downwards.
CCATATATGTACTCTGCTTACAGAACATTGCAATATTTATTATTCTGCAATACATTTTATACTAATGTTCTGCATACAGTACATATAATGTCTCCATGTCTCCAATTAAAAAGTGGTCTTCATTGAACTTTTTCCTATATATATTTTATTATTTTTAATTTAATATTTTAATTTTATGACTTATATTTGTTTCTATTCTTTAAATAATATTTTAATTTTATTTAGTATCATGTGTAGAAATATTTTTATATAGTTTCTAATTTATGTTTTTGTGTTTGAAGGGGTAAGATTTGTGTGTTTTGTTTAGAGCATCTCCAAGAGTTTCCCCGTATTGGTTCTTAAGTTAAGATTTGAGGAGGATGATTAAAAATATTGTTTCAAGAGACTCTTAGTGGCTCTTCAAATCACCAAGAGTCTCTTATTTCTCCTCATTTTCAAGAGATTCATCTCCACTCCTAACTACATAATATTATTCATAAGGACAATCTCTCTCCTCCTCTTCTTTTGTACTTTTATGAATTCAATTTGCTTTTAATAATAAAAAATTGAATAAGAAGTGAATATAAAGAGTATTGTTGGAGATGAACACACATTAAATCACTAAGAGCCAATATAATATTTAGAGAAGAGACTAAGAGCCTTTTGGAGATGCTCTAAGAGATGTATTTTAATTAGAAAACTAATGTTTAGAAAATTAGGCCCAATTACCGACCAACTAAACCGGTCCAAATATCGACGGACCGACTATCAAAATTTTAATATTTCGGATTTAATGGTATATTATAGCTATGAATGTTTGTTTTTTTCCTTAAACTTTGGAGTGTTTTCTCTTTACCGATCAAGATATTGTCATCCTTAGATCTTGACCTTGTTCCGAAGCACAAAGGTGATGGTTCGAGCATAGATGAAGAGAAGAAGCTTCCCCAGGAAGATCTGATAAAGAGATTTCCTAAAAAGTTAAGGAGTAGCTTAGTGCACCAGAAACAGGATAGTGGCCGGTCAGATACAACAAATGTAGTCCTGCCAAAAGATGCAGCAGCAAGTAAACCAACGACTCTAAAGGTCAACATTGACCTATCAAGTATTGAACCAACCTGTATACAAGCCCTGGAACCAAAGCCCCATCAACTGGAATCATTTCAGGTTGGTAAAAAAGTAGAAATACTGTGTCAGGATAGTGGCATGCGTGGCTGCTGGTTTATGTGCAAGATCGTGAAAGTTTCAAATAACAGTTTTAAAGTCCAGTACAGCGATGCGGATAACGTAGAAGGATTGGGCAAGCTAGAGGTACATCATTCCATCCATAACAAATAAACTGCTTTGACTGATTAATGCTAGTTGAACAAGCTGTTCTTTAAAATAATGCATCTGGCTTCTTTGATGATTATTATTTTCCCAACTCTAACTAAGAATTAAAATGTTATGCATAATTTCAACCCTATACCTGACACATAACATGACACAACTTTGGTGCTCAGTTTATGTTTCTTCTGATTTCTATAAAGTTTTGATTTATGGAAACTCATGTAGAAGAGTCTGTACATCCGTGTAGGTATGGTCGGTGGTGAATTAGCAGATGTATAAATCTTAAAAAGTTGATTGTCAAAATTTAGGTATTGTATAATGTATCAACAGATACATAATTTTCACAACACTATATATGTTTTGTAGGAATGGGTTCCTGCATCAAGACTTGCAGATTCTGATAAGCTTAGCTTGAGACACTCAGGCAGACCTACTATCCGCCCGTGTCCTCCTGTAGAACCTTCCAGTAATTTTTTTGAGGTTGGAGCAGCAGTTGAAGCATGGTGGAACAATGGCTGGTGGGAAAGTTTTGTTCTTACTGGAGTCTCCCTCAGTAGCAACAACGATAGTTACCATGTTTTCTTACCTGGTATGCTTAGTTGGAAGCCTAGATACATTTTTCATATCTATTATCCTATCATTGTCTTTTAAGAACTATGCACACTGTGAACTGGTCCCTTAGCTTATAGCCTAGTTGAAACCTCTTTATCTATATATATAATAAGAGGTTGAAAGAATAAAGCCTCGGCGAGGGCATATATGAGTGAGTATTTAACTTCCTGCGATTGACCATTTTTAAAAACGATTGTCGATCCAGGGGCAATCATATCACTAATGGCTAAGGACTGGAAAGATGAATTACTTTGCTCATAAGTCAAAACTCATAAGTTGAATCACAATAATATCAAATTAATATACATGTGGTTCTGATTTCCTGGTTCAAACATTAGTCTAACAAGTTACTTTTGTCAAGTTTAGGTGAGTGTAGGTTCCGGATTCTTCACAGCAAGGATTTAAGAGTTGCTAAAGACTGGATTAACAATACATGGGTTCCTGTAAAGCCACAGCCTGATGTTCTCTCAGTCATATGGTCGTGTCTCAAGGAAAGGGCGGAATAAGTTCTATACAGTTTTCAGAAATAAATCGGTTTCAAAATTTTCGGATTTAGTCAGTCCTGGAATTCATGTATGGAGTGTAATGTTTTGTTATATACAATTGACTCGGATATTTCTCTCTAAATAAGTGAAGTATGCCCACAAACCAGAACCTCTCCCATTTATGCTTTCTATACCTCCCTTTTAAAGAAGGCTCTAAATAAATTTAGTGTCAATTGTTGGGTGTTGGCCCTTTTTAGTACAATTTGAAGTTAAACATCCAAATAGCACAATTGAAAAAAATAGCCAGACACCAGGCTACTGTATACAAAGCTCCAGTATCAGCCTGATGAGTGTAGAAAAATTGCAGTTCTAGGCCGGGTATGTGTATACTATTTCAGTATCAGCTCAGGCAAGTGTGTAAAAGTGCTACATCAGCTTGATCAGTCCTCCAAGGCCAAGGTATGAGGCATTAGCTCACTTGTATCAGCGAGTATGGAAGATTTAACAAGTTAATAAATTAAGGTACCAATTATAGCTAGATTTAAAGTACAAGTTCGAAACAATTTTTAGAAAGCCTTATCTTCTCAGTCGAGAGAACTATTAGATTAAAAATGGTTTGTCACCAGGCCTTGCATTTTCTTCTAATGAAGAAAATCGGGCATTGGACTCGGCTAATCCATATGATAGATAAATCTATGAACACTAAATACAAACCTCTGAAAGCCAAACATCAAGTTTTATTCTACATAATAAAAGTCCCACTTTTGTCCACCTATGTATGACAAATGATCAAGGTACACATATTTAGTGTCATACTCCGGTGGACATTAAAGAGACAAATAGATTTCGTTAACATTGATCCCTTGAAAAACAACAGCAATTTCACCATCTTGCATTGTTCTTGTCCTTGTTTCCCCCATACAATCGAAATAGACTAAAAGCTGAAATTGCAGAAAGGATAACCATGCTTATGCTCGCAATTACAGCGCTTGCTATTCCTTCCCCAACTTGGTTACAAAATTTGCCATACATTGTGCATATCTTCATCCATTGTAACGTCGGCTCTCCCAATTTTGCGAACAATGCACTTTGTGTGGCTGATGCAGTTGCTGCTAAGCACAAGTATGACATTATCTGGCACGATTCGAGAGCAAACATATAATCGATAAGATTTCCATATAAACATCCACAAGATTTCGAGCAATTGATTTGCAATTTTCAAGACAAAGCTTGCACGACTTAACACATTATCTTTTCAATATTATCATGACCAAAAGGGATGTCTAATAGTACAACCAAGTGGACTATTAGTTCGTTAAGATGTTTCTTCAACAGCAACTGAATTCAATAAAATGTTATTGTAAGTTTGGTAGCCATTATATTACTGTCTTGTGAATATGGTGTTGGTTGTACTGATATAAATGTGGTCATTGAGAAACTCTGTAGTTTTCCAAAACACCCATCACAACTTCAGCAGCCATCAATACACCATTTGTGATTTCAACGTACACAATTTACACTTAAGTTCCACAAGTCAACTGGAAGAATTGTAAATATTAATGTCGTAGTACTTTTGCACTTTTTGTCCTACAAATTTAATACGAGTATCTAACTACAAGTACTCCATCCGTTCTAAAATAATACAGTAGTCTTTTTGATTTTTAGGACATATATTAAAGTGTAAAAATATATAGTTAGATTTATTATAAAATTTAACTTTTTATATTAAATAAGAGTTTAAAATTTATATTTTTATTTGATATAAAATTTTAAAATTAATAATGAGTCTAATTTTATTTTTTTCTCACCTTAATAATGAGTCTAACTTAATAAAATTTAAAAATCAAAACGATTATTATTTTGGAATTGAAGAATAATTTCTGCAAAGTACTGTAATTAAGTAAATAACCCTAAAGTGAAAAGTAGTTTCATCACTCAGAAGTGAAAAATAATCATTAATGTATAAGTTACTATAGGTTTAAATAAATTTATTTTTTTTACATGTATAACTTATTAAATATAAAAGCTAACAATATAGCAATAAAGAGGTTAGTGATTAGAATAAACAATTTAACAGCGTCCGACAAAATTAAAACTTTTAAGATTTGCTAAAAATAGATGGTATATATATTGACAGTGTTGACAAATTTAAAGTTTCAACGAATCAAAATTTTGTGTCCAAGTCACTAAAATCTTTTTTGCTTACAAACAATATTATTTTTGAAAAATTATTCTTATAGCGGTTTTGCTAGCAAAAACATTCATAAGTTTTTCATAATTAAGATTTGGAAGCATATCTTTCTTAGTATTAACCATATTTTCATCTTCTTTGGCTTCTCCAATGTTAATATTTTGACTCTCAACACTAACATTAACCTCTTCATTATCGGTGGAAGTTGTTGATTTCATAAACCTAAGAAATCCTCCACCTTTTGTATATTCTTTTAAAAAATCAATCTTTTTTGATTGATTTTTCTTCCTTCGGCTCCAGATGGATGTTTTTCATCTTAACTAAATGTCACTGTAATTAGGGATTTGGAAGTCAATGATAATAAGAAGAGGAAATGTTAGTTTTTATAAAATATGGAGATTGATATCTAATATTTACATATCTTTAATTTTATTGTGCTTCTTTACATAAAAAAAAAAATTATTTTGGTCATAATAATTATTATTATTATTATTTGGTTATTATATATTAAAAAAATTTGGTATTCTTTTATAAAAATATTGTGTCCCTAATTTTTTTTCATCTACATATATTTTTTAATTTATTTCACTCTTTTATAAAAATTAAATATGCCCCTATTTTTTTTATTTTTTTAATGCCCCATTCATAGTACAAAACAAATTAATATGCTCCAAACAAAAGGCAAATGAGTACAGTAATATTCTGTGAAACAGTGGGCTAAAAGTGTGGTGGATTCCAGAGTCTACCATAAATCATAATGATGTCAACTTGTTAAGTCCCGCACATTTGTTTATATTCAGGAAATGGTGTCTGACATGTATTTTAAAATGTATATAAATTATAATTCTATAATTTATTTTTTATTTTTTTTCTCCAAATAAAAATTTAATATTTAAATTTGTATTCAGGAAAAAGAAAATTAAAATATGTTATAAAAATATATAAATATGCATCTTTAATTGCGTGTCGGACACCCTCTTTAAAATATATACAAATGAATGGGATGGAGGCAGTGTATACAAGTATAGATATGCAATTAAATAGGTGCTCCTCATCTTTCAATTTCTTACCTACTACGGAGTACATCACACCATTAGTGTTTTTATCATTTAAAATTTCATAATGACCATTCTTAAAAAGTACTGAAACAGGGTACTTAGTGAGTATGGTATCAGAGCATCGCCCCATTAGTGTTTTTATCATTTCAAATTTCATAATGACCATTCTTAAAAAGTACTGAGACAGGTACTTAGTGAGTATGGTATCACAGCATAGCCGAGTCGATGTGACTTTGGAGTTCCAACGGTGTTACGAGGGTACTAAAAAGGGTTGTTAATTTTTGGCAACTTCTCAGAATTTGATATAAAACAAACTTGATATAAAATGCATGTACATGTATTACCTCTTCTATTAAACTCCTTCCGTCTCATATTAGTAGTCTTTTTTGAAAAAAATAACGCATATTAAGAAATATTAGTTGTACAATAATTTTCGGTGTATATCATATTTATTATAATTATATTATACTAAATAAAATAAATTTTATATTGTAAATGACAAAAAAAGAGTAAGTTTAAATTTTTTTATATTGAAAGTAGAAATAGACAATTATTATGGGACAAATTTTTTTTCCAAAATAAACTAATATTATGGGACGGAAGGAGTATTTTATTTTTGTTATATATATTTAATAGTTAATGTGACGACCATTTGAGCATCTTGTTTGGGGTGACAACTATTGGAATAAAAAATTGTCATATTTAACATATATGGAAGGGAAAATAAAATATCACTATAATCTTTGACATCCCTGGGGTGACTCTATCAGAGATACTCATAGGACAGATTAGTAGCCAATACACATTAAGAGATGAAGATATGATGCTATAGTACTTGAGTATATCAAACATGAAGTGTTGATTGATGGACACAAATACACAGAATTGGCAAGGTTTACCTGATCACCAGAGAAAATAGCCCAAGCCAAGGGCTTGCTGAAGATCACACTTCCTCTAACCATGCTCACTATACACCTCAACACATGCACCACTGAGTAGGCTGCAGCTATCCCATTGGCTACCACCAAGAATCTGTCATCACAAATAACATTATTAGACCTAAATATAAAAGGAAAAGGGATTCTGCAAGGAGAGACAGAGAGACAGAGAGGGACAGAGAGGCTGAGAGAGAGAGATGGATTACACAAGAGCTTTCATGTCTGTGAACTGAGCTTTCTTTTGGATGGAAAAGATTTTCTTGACCTGAGTATCAGAAGCTATAAGAAGAGCAGCAAGAAAAGCCAAGATACAAATGACACATCTCAATATTAACTCTCCGAGCCTAACTCTCCTATCCAACACCTTCAAATCACTTCCATGATATACTGCTACATTTCCAGGACTCACTCCAACTACCAAACAACTCATCTCTTCCTCTCTTTTAACTCCCTTTTTTTCCTTTTCTATACAAATATACAAAACTATAGTATATAAGATGGGAGAAAACAACAGAGGCAAACACTTTTCTAAGAATGAAATGCAATACATCAACGCTTACCATATGTCCCCTATTTATACACACTCTCCTACCAACTACTAATTTGTATTTTAGTAATGTCTCCTCTTACAATTTCTACTAACTAAAATACAATTTAAGATATTTGTTGGCAGGGCTTCGCTGCAAGAATTGAATATGCTACATGCGTACTTACGTCGTTACTTGGTCAGAAATATTAACTTTTACAAATAATAATAATAATAATAGATATAACTCATGTAAAATATAAATTTGCATTTAGAAATTTATAATATTAAATCATCGATTCAGAAATTTAAAGTCGGCAGCGAACAGAGATGGACACGTAAACATATATACGTGCATGTTGCACAAGTGCGAATGCATGACACATAAGAAAGTTCAGTGCACTACTAAAAATCTAATCCAGCAATAAATACAATGTAATTTTTGCTTTTTTTTAGTTTCTAGGAAGGGGCAATAGTTATTTTCCCCAGAACGAGGGGAGAGATAAGGAATTAAGAGAAAGTGTTGTCTTCTCTTGTTCAACCTAGAGTAGCTTTTATGATGATCAACTTAATTGTGCATCATAAGATTGACTATGTATATTGCTGCAAATTTCACGAGTAAGCAATGTCAATATATCTTTGTGTTCATATATCATGATCGACCGACTGAATATGGGATAATAAATCATACTAGTAATATTAGGTAGGTGGTTTAGAACAATCGATTGTTCACACTCATTTATCTGTGCGGGAAAGTATTTGACTCAAAGAATTTGGATTTATTAGAAAATTTAATTGAAAGTCCAATCACGCATAAAGAAATTCTACTGATATTCAAAAGTTAATTACAACGAGCATAAAAATAATTATTTAATTTCTTATAAAGAACAGCCGAAACTGAGTAATATATTCCCACCTTGTACGAAGGAGGGAGATATTATATTTAATATACATTATTTAATTTTGAAAAATTGACCTCCAAACATAGGCATAACATGAATGGATTTTGCGCACACTCGTTAAACGAACCCCTCCCAGCCCACACGACGTCGCATCATTTATGAAATACTGTAAGCTTGAAATTTTGTAAAACATGATTACCCAAGTGATTAAGAAATGTCGATTACATATTAATGGACGCGTGGCACAAGCACAGAAGTGCACACCTAACCCACACCCATTATTTCCCACTCCGCAAAGTATAAATCATCACCAACACAAAAATATGTATGAGGAGGGATACGAATCATTAAAGTAACATATTAAATATGTCATGCAATTAAATATAGTAATTACTTTAATTAACTAAATTAAATGCATTAAAGTAATTATATGTCACTAAATGCAATTAAATTATAAACTTAAAAAGAAATAATAAATCATTAACATAAATATTAAAATTACTTTAGAACTTATTTTAATATATATTTAATAACTTATATATTTTTATTATTAAAACAATCTGCAGTGACTTGTCAAATCCAACTTTTCAGTGATTTGTTAACTCAAACTTTTCGGTGAATTGTCTATATCAACTTTTCAGCTTTTTATCACTTCTAACTTTTCAGTAAATTATTAATTTTAAAATTTCAGTGTGTTGTCAATTCAAATAATGAATACCAAACATTAAATTTTTCTATAAATAATTTCTTGAAATTGCAAATCAAAGTAAGCTCATCAGGTAAATTTTTAAATTTTTGTAGTTATGAGTTTCATGTTTCTTATCATTTATTACTAATACTTATTTTCTTTCTAACAAATAGATCATACTACTCTTCTTAACGAAATTGCAAGATCAAATGCAATATATAATTTAAGTGGTGTTGATGATGATCAAAATTATCATTATGAGCCAGAAGCGGATGAATCTGAAAGCGGTGAAACAGATAATGACGAACAAGATGACTCAGATTACAGATAAGCAAGCTGTGTAAGTGTTACAAAAGAAAATCACATAAAAAATTCTCGAAATTATCATGTTACTAAAAGTGATACAACACGATATGAGACCAAATGTGTTGTGGAAGATTGTTCGTGGAGGATTCGAGTCATGAAATCAAAGCGATCTGGATTACTCTTACGTTTCGCTCGATTCCTACCGATTATAGCAATGGTAGAGTATATATATTATCGATCCGTGAAATTAGTTGTACAAAGACGAACTCAGACTTTATAGGACTTTCAAAATGGTCAAACTTATTGCAAAAACTCAAGGGAATTATTTGAAATTATTGAGCAAAAAGCATCGGCACATAGGGTGATTTCTTACCATCAACAAAGAGGAGTCTTTGAAGTTATTACTGCTCAATATAAAACTAAAAATGGATCTTGGAAAGGTGGTAACAAGCATAATGTGAATGTATATAGGGTTTTTGTTCTTGTGGAAAATGGAACAGATATCATTTTCCATGTTCACATATTGTGGCAGGATGTTTGACATGCAACCTAAATTGGCAACACTACATTGAACCTTATCGCAATTTATCAACACTATGCAATATGTGGAAATACGAGTTTAACCCCATATTGAACATTTCCACTAGCAAATAATTGGGAGATGTATGAGTTTCTCATTGTTGATGAAGGTACGAGGAGGGTAAAAAATAAGTGTTGTTAAAGGGGTCAAAGCTCGCGTACTCGAACTGAAATGGACAATACTCGAAAAGTGATAGTTTGTGGACGATGCGGACAAGGAGGACATACAAGACGTAACTCACGATGTCCTCAATATGATCATTAGTATTTAATAATTGAGTGTTGTATTTTATTTTCTATAAAATGTATTTTATTTGAATGTTTGTGTAATATATTTTATTTTAAGTTTATGTGATGCGTTTTCATTTTAATATTTAATATTTAAGTTAAATTATATTATGTTTTAATAATTTTTATTATTTAATCTATTAATAAAAAATAGAAGTGAATTATTTTAATATAATTTAATTTCAACTAAAAAAGAATCATTTTCACGTTACTTCTGTTTAAATGTAATCATAATTCATTTTATTAATAGCCGACTAGTTCATATTTCACATGTTCATAATTTATTTATTATTTATCTATTTTAAATAATTAAATATTATATTTAATGTACAATATATTATAAAATATGAGGATACTAATATAAAGAATATATTAAATATAAAAGTTATATAACGTTGTTTTCAAATATTTGGGTACTGTTTAACAAAAAATAAAGATGTTAAAGTTTAAAAGTAATGTGAACTGATGAGGTGGAGAAAAGAAATTGAAAAAAGTGAGTATTTTGAAAAGTAATACAAAAACATGGGCATTTTGAGAAATTGAACTTCAAACATGAGCATAACAAGAATGGATTCAGTGTGCGCAAGTAACAAGTTGTGCTTGTGGCTTTGGGCACCCAAGCCTGAATGTTATATATAACTTATGAGTACGCAAGTATCGTAGTGCCCCCAAACGAATTTAGAAAGGGAAATAAATGAAATATATAAATGTTCTCGCATAAATTAAAAATACAAGAGTTAGGCTAGATATCCGATCCGATTCGATCCGTAACTAAATAAATGGATATAGATCCTTCAAAAAAAAATCCAATTCGTTAAAGATCTGATCCGATAATGGACCAAGAGTACCTGTTACTTGGCTTGAATTCCATTTTTTTGACTTAGCTATACTTTATTTTGTATCAAATTTTTTCTACCGAGTCTCGCTGGAAGTTAGATAATAGACGAGATTGAGCACAACTTCAGATTCACGTTATGATAGGGCGATACTGAGCATGGTGGAAATTGGCTACCAAACTCGCAATGAAGCTACTTGAACTCAGTTTATTATCTTAGTGAGACAAGCCGAGGTTGAGCATTACAAGTTTTGCTTGATAATCTACAACTTAATAATCCCAGATGTATATATCATTAAAGAAAATATTAATGTTTAAAGTTTTGAAAACATTTACAAATTGCACAAGACACCAAGGCAAATATCATGGTTTCCTCTGCAATATACTTCTTCTATTCAACTGAAGCATCAAACTTGCACGAGTCATGACCTGTCAAGTGTAAACAAATTGTAATGTTAAACTGGGCTTATATAGTTAATTAAGTTGCCTGCATAACACACTATAACATTCACTGACTGATAGGTACTAGAACTTGAAATAGGTAATAAGTGTATATTCTAATCTTCAACGCAATTATATGGAAAAAGCTAGAAAAGAACTGTTATTAGAAAACTTGTCCCAGTCGGTGACTAAAAAATGCATGATGCATTCAGTAATAAGCTTCCTCTTTTTCTTTCTGATTTTCATATTTTCTCAAATATGACCCTACTTGGATACGTTTCTAAGTTTCCTCACGATTTAGTAGAATTTGGAATTGAAAATTTCAGATCTGCATAAACATGGGGATATAATTTTGTATATAGCACATCTGCACATGGATCTCCTTCATTTAAGATCTCATGTAGTTACGAAATGTCCTTGCATAAGTATGCTTATGTAATTGTATGAATTGCCGACTGATTAAAAACTATTTACTTCGCAGAAGAACAATAGCATCAAGTGATCAGCTCTTCCAAAATGTTAAAGAGCACCTAATATATTGGTAACAATGCAATAGATGACCACCTTTTTCAAATTTTAAAGCATGAGCACGGTCTATGTATATCAGTATATCCTCGTGTGTGGCAATTGTTACCAGCAAATGTCTGTCATTAAAAATTGAAATCATAATACGATAATTTTTACTTAATTTTTATCAATAATTGGAGGTAGCGCAGGGGAATGTAATGTAGAAGACATATATATCAGAACACAATCGAAGAAACAATACAGCTAATAGAAAGAGTTATGGATATTATCGTTCTTACTTGGATCAAGGGAGGTGATAATTGCAGCAGCATTAAAATAGCAATCTCCTCCTCTGCTCTTCATGTTTTGGTAATAGCTATTGAATGCAAAAGAAGCATGATCCGCGGTTGTATTTGGTAAAAAGCAAGGCTGATTCAACTGAATCTTGCTACAATCTGCACCGTTCTTACAAGCCCAGTCCATTGCCTCTTGTAGTACATCATCTGGGGTTTGCACATCAGCTATGCACCAATCCTCAAACTGTCCATCTACTTCATTACATTGCAACTAAGCTTAATATATCTTCGAACAATGTACATATATTGCTATGTTTTGAATTCATAAGATCAAATTTTGCATTGCCTCCGAAATCAGGTCAGGATAAACTCTATAACTAATTAGTAGAGAAACAATTCTGGTTACAAAAACCACACACACATGCATTATAAGCAAAATTTTGAATGATAATCTGGTAAATATTATCGAACAAACAAGTCTTTGAAATGAACAAAAGAAGAAGAAGATAACCAGATATATATTTATATGAATAATTAGAGATGTTCATGAAAGATATAACTAGAATACCAAATCAAATAAAAATTAAAGTCAGAATTGTGATGTTTATCAAAATTAATAAGACATATAGATCGAATATTACCAGCTAACTGCGACAGTACTGATGAGAAGATGATCAAAGTGATCATAATCTTTGGCATTGAAGACAACATAACTGATCTCTCAACTGATGCAGGGTGGGACACTGGACTCAGCTATTACAGATCAATCTCTCCCAGTCTCTCTCTCTCTCTCTCTCTCTCTCTCTCTCTCAGTATATATGTGTGTGAAAGGATTGTGGAAAGTTTGAAAACTGAAAGAATACGAAACTTCGCAGCTGTAATATATCTTGGATCTTGTAATATATTTAGTTACAAGTTAAAATTTTGAAGTAACGATCCTAGGACCTAAGATATACTATAGTACTTAATTATTCTATTTTTCTCCCTGTAAAATTTCGAAAGATTGATTGGAATTTTATATTCGTGCAAGACAATATTTAATTTGATTTGTTTTATTTTATAAAGTAATTAAGATGGTCCGAAGACATGCATGCACTTTATAAGGTAAGTAGATCCCACTGCATGTGGACTGTAGCTGCGTGGTTTTCTCTTCATCTCCTGTAACATTTTTTATCTTAGGATCTTATTTGCTAAAAAGATCTCATTAATTTGCACATATATTTTTTTTCTTTTTTAAATTAATTTTAATTTATATATTTTATTCAAATATTAATAATTCGGTGAAAGAAATATTTGCAAGGCCATCTTCCTTCCTTTTTTCATATTAAATTTCTATTTTTTTTGAAAATAATACTAAATTTATCAAATTAGATATTAAAGAATAATTTTATGACAACATAATATTATAAAATATTTTAAATGATTTTATTAATATATTTATACATCATTCCTCATCGACTAGGTACTAATTTATACTAGTTCAGTTTAATTGGTACATGTATTTTAAAATATGAAAAGAGACTATTATAATATTTTAAAATCAATTTAGAAAAAATTATGTAATTATGTTTTTATATTTCAAACAAAAATAAAATTGAACAACGATTTTAAAATAAAAGAAGTATTTAAAGCAGGGAGATTGATGATCAACGGATCCCTTGTATTAGTGATGGGATGGATCTTGATTGCACACCATATGAGACTGCAAATACCAAAAATTCTTAAAATTTCTTCTTTGATTACTTACTCTCATCGTCCCTAAATAGATATTCATTTTAACTTTTTTCTAATCAAATTGATTAAGTTATAGCTAATAATTAAAAAATATTTTTTTATAATTTTTAAAAATTAAAAAATACATTTTAAAGTAAATTATATATACTTTCTATCAATATAAAATTTTAATTTTTTTCCATTATATATTATATTTAAATTATAGTTAAAGATGAATAAATTTGACCACACTAAAAATAAAGTGTACAATTAAAATGGGACGGAGGAGCATGAAAAAGAATTCCCACAAATTCCAACTAAGGTTGGTTTGCCGTTTTTATGATATCTGAAAAACTATGCACAAAATTCCACATTTTAAACAAAATACAGTACATGAATTTTCCTATATATGCTAGAGTGGCATTCTTAATTAGTGTATTACTGGCGCAAAAAACCGCGCTTCGTGGCGGTTTCATAATAAATTTTAAATATATTAAAATTATTTTTGATATTAACAATAATTAATAAATATATAATTGTAATATATTATAGAAATTTATTTAAAAATACTTATTAATTTTATTTTTAAATGAATAAATATTAATTAATTTATTAAAAGTCAACTACGCATACATTAGTCAATTGGAAGATTTAAATAAATTAAAACATAAATCAAATAATTAATAAAATTATTACGAACATTAAACAACAATACTAACAAATATTAAAAATAACATTATGTATTTGTAATTTTCCAAATTACAAATTTTAAGAATATGCTAATAACATTATTACTTTTGAACTTTTTAAGTTGTGCCGATATAACGATCAATATATAAGATTCACTATCTTTCCTTGCATAGATTTTGATCAAACGATAAAACAAAATTTTCCATAAATTTACATTACCGGTGACTAAACTCATATGATAAAATTTGATATAACAAAATTATATTAAATCAAAATAGAAATATTAAATTTATAAATATTATAAAATCAAATAATAATTTCAAAATATATATGTGTATTATAATTCACAACTTACTAATTTGTTATGATCCTAATATCTCTTTTTCTCCCTACGCTGTTAACAATATCAATGTCACTAATGTAGGTCAAACAGTCCACGTCATCTAGATAAATATTAGTAACATTATGTAAATATTGAAGAATGTAATTTAAAATTATATATGTGTGTATGACTTATAATATCTTATTTTAGCAAAATACCTGACAGTATATTAATGTTATTAACACGTGCTTCAATTATATCGAGACATATGAACTCAAATCCATGTAGTGGTATGTTGATGATTCTTTCTTCCAACCTTTTTGGGGCCTTTGTACGTAAAAATATCATTTTAAACTCATATGATAGTGGTCTATATCGGCCGGTACTTGTAACTACTTTTAAGTTTTTAATGCTATATACAGACCTTTCTTCCAAAATATGTTTGAATCGAAAAAGTAAATGTTTTTGAATTGTTGCATGGATAAGATTTTTCTATCATAAATTAAAACATCAAAAAGTTCGTACGAATGTATAATTGTAATAAATTAATAAATAACAAAAATTTATTAACCTTCTCATCAATTAAAATCATGTCAAGACTAAATTGATTGATTGTTGTGTATTGATTGTCTCTTGTATCCTGCATACTCTCACTCTTATCATCCAATTGTCTCTATTGTTATTCAAAATATTCAAGTGAGTGTAATCCAAGATGTATTAGACGTTGAATGTAAATAGTTCAGTGATAAATATGTTGTGATTTATTTTCTGATATTTGATCTTTAATTTATATAAGTAATTTCTTAAGAGCACGCTTCTCAAAACTAATCCACTAAACAAATTACACGCGTTTCGTGGCGCTTCATGACGGGTATTGAGCTGTCTCTCATTTAACTTATTTCTCTCGGTTGAACAGACTCTATTTCTCAAATTTCACAAACAACACACTTCTTGAATGAATCTACTCAATAAATTACATGTGATTCGTGACAACTCATTGAGCCGGTTCTCGATGAACTTATTTCTCTTTGAGCTGTCTCTCATTATTCTCAAATTTTATAAATAATAGCCTTCTCAGAATGAATATACTAAACATAAACAAATTACATTATATATAAAATTTAAAATAAATTATTTTTAAATTAAATTAATTTATACTATCTTATTAGTATTTTTAATTTTTAAATTATGTTTTAAGAGAATAATAGTATGGTCATTTAATTTAAAAAAATAAGATGATAATTTAAATTAATAAGAATTTTAAGTGAATATTAAAACAAAAAAGTGTAAGAGCATATTAAAATGGTAATTTTGATTTGGGAAAAAAGTTTAGGAGAATATTAAGATAATAATTTAATTTGAAGATAAATTTTAAGAGAATATTATGATGGTAACTTAACTTAAGGAGAAAGTTTATGAGAATATAAATTAACTTAGATTTTTTATAATATATAATTTTCTAAAATTTTAAAACTTATCTTATGGATAATAATAATTTACTTGACTTGAGAAGAAAGTTTAGGAGAATATAACGTAATTTAAATTTTTTTATTTATAATTTGGAAAAAATTTAGAAGAATATAAAATAACTTAGAATTTTTTATAATTTTTAATATTACTAATTCAAAAATTCAAGAAAATTAGAAAAATACATAGGATGATTTTGGAGAACCACTTCACCGCCCTCGTATTCTCCTTTATATATATATATATATATAGGATAAGATTCAAGAGAGATCCCTCCTTAGCGAGAGAACCAGAGATCTCAATCGTGACCATAGATTCTTTTAATGGTGACCGTAGATTCTTTTAAAGTAAGATTCTCTTAATTTTTAAATAAAGATTCTCTTAGATTGTGAGTAAATCAACGGTGGATATATAGGGTCTCTGGTTCTCTCGATAATGAGGATCTCTCTTGAACCTTACCATATATATATATATATATATATATATATATATATATATATATATTGATGATTAATGATTAATTAGTGTATTATGTGATGCATTTATATAATACTCCTATGCACATTTCTTGGAAACGATTTTGTAGAGATACATATTTTAGACATCTTCCTGATATCAGCATGGCAATTGATGCGCAATTGACGCATGATAATATGGCAATTTAATTCCTCACATAATTCTGTTATCTTGGAACATGATTTAAAAAAAATCGGCCTATTGGTTAAATGTGCAACACATGATAAAGTCATGAATTCGATTCTGTTATCTGATATGTCGATCATGGATAAATGAATATGTACAAATTCAATGTCTTTAAAATTAAATTACCAAGTAATTGGTAATTACCATGTAAAAAATGTGATAAACCTTTTGGAATGGGAAGTATTTTTTTCCCCCATCCTGAAAGTGTTTTTTCTCCATGATCAATATATTAAACCATATTCGTGGGAGCATCAAGATTCAAGATGAGCTAGCTATCTTTGTACATTGTAGTTGCCCGAAGAAACAAAGATAAAAGTGGCGTGGCCCTTTCTTCCACGCTACCATATTCTTCTTTTCACAATGCTTCATTTCTTCGCCTATAGGTTCTCTTTATTCCAAAATAAAGAGTACGTTCATTTTACAGCTTGGCATAAAGAGATAAAAGAACTGATGATATCTTGATTTGGTATAATCTCAACTCTTTGCAAATATAGAATCACCAAAATCTAATTGTCACATAACAATTAAGACAATAATAATCATCCAAAGGAAAATTGTGTTGTCACCCAGCTTTGAAGCAAGTTACATGAAACTCAAGCTCCCTTAAAAAAAACATGAAACTTTATCCCTAAGCTGGCCACAAGGTTATTCTATCCTGGACTAAAGTTGTCAAAATCTGTCCGCGATCAACTTTCCACCCTAGTAAAAGCAGCAGCAGCATATAGGATTACCACTAATTGCGAAACGAAAAGAAACAGATGTCAATTGCTGACAAGTGTAGGAAAGAAAAGAAATATTGTAACATAAATACTGAAGCTTTTACTATTCAAATCGAAATGTTTCTTCCCTACACAAGAAGAAAAAACTGAAGCTTTCACTATCGAGAAGTAAGATGAAAAGTTGACATTCTTCAGACATGAACAGTTCCTTCATACAAGTTCTGTATAATGCATATCTGTATATAATAAGGATTTGTGTAATAAAAGAAAAAACCACAGGCATCTTATACATCCAAGTAAATGCAAGCTTTCATATAAACATTGTACAAGAAGGGACAGGTTCATATCTTACAAAACCAAAACACAACATCCCATGAACCCCTATTTGAGAGGAAGCTCACCGCAAAACATACACATGCTTAAAACAAAACAGTATTGTATAAACACTCACTACACCTCGTCTCTTTTCATTCAGAATTCTTCCAGGGCTATATATGAAGTTTAGGAATGCTATAATGATTCCTATCAGGGTAATAACTGAAAGGCCTAGTTATAAACTTACACATAAGACAGGCACCAAGGAAGGGAAGACTACTAATCTAGTCCTCTTACGAAGGTACACTCTACATATTCTTAAGTAGGTCCTGGATCTTGTTATACATTAGCACCTGGGAAGTGTCACTTCCACTGGCACTGCTTTGAGTATGAGATGCTCTTGAACTCTCTTGAAGTTTAATCTTCTCAAATAGATATTGTTTCTCAGCCTCCGCCTCGTTCAAACGTTGTTTTAGATACCTGCTTGCATAATCCTCCTCCGATTTTTCTGTTTTAGCAAGTGCAATCCTCTGAATCCTTTCTGATTCTCGTCTAGCCTCATTAGCCTTAAGATCAAACATATCTGCCTCAGCCAGTTTGAGCCTAACAATGCTTTCAAGTTCATCAATCAGCTGCTTATTTCTCTGGAGATCCATTTTCAGTGCTGCTACCTCCCTAGCTTTATCCTTAAGCTCTTGATCACAAGCCTCAACAGCTAGTCGGGCTTTCTTTACCATCCGTAACTTCTCCTCTTCCACCATCTCCATTTTTTTAACAGCTTCCTGAACAACATTAGCAATCCGGTTAAATGCCTCTTGTGGTGTTATAAGCCCCCCACCTTCCTCACTTTCTGAACTCTTTGGAGGGTCCACCTCAAATTCTGCGCACACAAAAAAAGTAGACAAGTGAACAATCAATTCAATTATTGCTTACATAATATAGGCATATAGCTTTGTACATAAATAGAGAAATGATAAATAAGCTCCAAATTATACTAAAAATGAGATCCAAACAAAGCATCACGTGCATTGTACATCCTGTATTAGGTGCCGTACATTGAAGTTCACTTAATAAATTGGAGCTTATTTATCATTTATAAGCGCCCACCAACTTGGACCTACAAGATTGAATTTATTTTTAATCACATGTTAAATGCTATAAAAATTGTTAAATAACACTTCTGGCTTTCTATTCTTCTAATAATGGCCCAAGTCAGATAATTTGATATGAAGCATGCAATAGCTCAAGCTGGTCAAAAATAAAATCTGGATTCCCATGGTCCCCGTGGTGTGAAGGCAGCTGTCTACATGTCTATACTTCATTACTACAGACAACGGTTTGAGCAAAAATTAGAGAAAATCTTAAATAACTCAATACTTTGTACAGATGAAACACACGTCATTACGCGACATCAATGCACAAAGCAGCACGAACCATGGAAGTAGTTCATTATTCATATACACATAATAAGAGAAATCAGGTCAGCGTTTATTAAGCTTGAAAACCTTACCTTGAAAAAACATCAATACGGCCCTAGAAACAACAGGATCTGTAAGCCCTCCTTTCAGTTTATCTATAAGTTCTTCACACTTCCAGAACAGTTTTCTTCCCTTAGAATCCTCACTCCCACGGAAAATTCTACCCACATAGTCCAATTCACGAATCAGTGCTTCTCGATCCCAGCTTGGTGCAGAGCTCATGAATACATCCTTCACCCACCCAAATAGCTCTGATGTTCTATTGCAAGCCCGGCACCTGAAAATCATCTCAGATAAGCTCGCCCCGCTCTTCACATGAGGTCCCATTCCAATATGTCCATTACGGATAGCGCAGTCTGTGTGGGTCCAGTGATTACACAAATCACAACCAATCCACCGACATGTATTTACTTCAAAGTCAAACTTATTGCAAATTAAACACATGCAAAGATTGCAGAAACCATTCCTCTTCGAACAAGCTTCGCAGGTACAGTCCTCAGCTGGAAGTAGACTTCCACATGATATGTTACGGCACCTTTTATATAAAAAAACTTCAATCAGAGAAGCTTGAGAAAGACCAATACTTGGATGAAGAAATGCCTGAATTGCAGTTCTGATGGCTACTAGTATCTCTAGATGAACCCTATGAGCCGTTCTCAGTGTTTTCTCTGTCAGATCAGTCCGAGTCTGGATTAGCTTCTGCAAAAACAAAAATTCTTCCCTGTGCTGTGAACCACCGGTACCCTCAAGCAGACTTCGAACCTCGTTCTTCAAGTTTTCCAGAACTTCGTCAGGAAGACGTCGCATTTTCTCAGTGATGCTATCCACTCTTTCTCTGACCAAGTCACGAAGAGACATTCTATCCGAGCTAGAAACACGACGGGTGACAGAATGCTCAGTAAACCCGTTCTCCCTTTCTTTCTCTAGTTTTTGTGCCAGTAAAGCTTCAGCATTTGCATTTGGCCAAGTTTCACGAGAACTAGCACTCTCTGTTGGGGACTCACGGACCGGATCCGAATTAGAGACACGCTCTTGAACATTGGGAGACCCAGAAGCATCTACATTAACTAGAGACAATGAAGTTTGTAATCCACCACTAGAGCGCGGCTGTTGGCGTGGTGGCAGCATATTCGGCGAAGGCTGATGATTGAAATGAGACCCAGAAGATGTTCCCATATACAAATCAATTGTTTAAATCTACACCACAATCATCAAAATTTCCAATTTACTCACAATACCACCCCGAAGGTAAAGAGAACCAAAAATAAGTTATCAACATAAAACAAGCTAAAGAAACCAACACGTATCAATAGTATAAATTAATAGCATTCTACAACATTTAGTGAATAGCAACAGAAAGCCTTATGAATGTCAGAATTATTCTTACTTCATCATAACCAAATTGCAAACACATAAAATCTTTGAAACCAGAAGTCACAAGCTCAAAAATCGAAAAATCGCAAGGAAAGCTCTAAAATTGGTGTCAAGTTCCTAATTTCGCAATCCACACTAAACAATATACACCTATTTAAACATCAAACAACTTACACCTAGACAAGATACAACAACAAAATTCAAAACAACCCTCTCTACAGAATTAATAACCAGCAACCAAAATCAAGATCATCTGATAATATAGTAACATATATATCAACACATAAAAACCAACCAAACACATCAAAAAACTAAATAATACCAAAAACAGCTAAAAATGCAATAAAATAAGGCAAGATCTAGGGTTTAGAATACTCACCAGAAAGATCAGAAATGGGGGATCAGACCAAAAGGGGTTGTAATTAAAGTGAAAGTAAAAACACCCTTTTACTGATTATTCCTTTAAATCAGAAACGAAAAAAGCCCCAATATAGCTCTGAATATAAGAAGAGGGTGCTATTTCATTTTTTTTATCAGCCAAGTGAACGTTGAAGAGGATAGAAAGAAGAGAGACGACCAAGTGACCGGATAAGCCGGTAACTAGTCAACTTTCCGCGTCAGCTCAAATAACATTAGACTTGGTCACATTTTTGCCTTCGAACTTGTTTTTTTTAATACCTTTAACGATGAGAAATCCCACGGGACCAAAATTATTTTTCAAAATACATTTGTCTAATTTTAATTGATTATTTGTTAGATATATATTATAATAGCTAATAGAATATTAGAGGAGAGAAAGAAATGGAATTGTATTACTTCCAAGTGCATCTACAAACTCTACTCAAGTACCTATTTATAGAGGTTACAAGACATGTGAAAAGCCAAAAGTCTATGGTTACAAGAACTTGAAAGATCAAAGGACAAGAAGTTGAAGGACCAAAGGTTTGTGAGAATTACAAAGGTCATCCAATTTATACATAACACTCCCCCTGGATGACTTGTACGAACATCA
Organism: Oenanthe sinensis; assembly: GCA_028671895.1. NCBI lineage: Eukaryota > Viridiplantae > Streptophyta > Magnoliopsida > Apiales > Apiaceae > Oenanthe > Oenanthe sinensis. The sequence goes on along the minus strand of CM053813.1, from coordinate 25,391,696 downwards.
TGCCTCGTTAAAACCTTACTAGGAAAAACCCTGTGGGAAAAACCCTAGTGAAGGAAAAAGAGTACATGAGGTTGTACAAAAGAAAAGCTAAAGAGTGTATAATTAATTTATATCTACCCCTCATAGCAGCATGATAATAATGTCAACATATATCTCGAAATCTCCGCATCCCAATCATGTGCACTAATTTCTCGAAAGGAGATGTAGGAAGTGCCTTTGTGAACAAATCTGCTAAATTATCGCATGAATGTATCTGACAAACATTGATTACTCCCCTTTGATGTAGCTCGTGAGTAAAGAAAAACTTTGGATCAATGTGCTTTGTCCTATCTCCTTTAATGTAACCTTCTTTGGTCTGAGTGATACAAGCTTCATTATCTTCATATAAGGTAGTAGGAAATCCTTTGTTGAGTGAAAGACCGCATGATTCTCGAATATGGTGGACCAGAGACCTTAGCCATACACATTCCCTGCTTGTTTCATGAAGTGCCAATAACTCAGCATGATTCGAAGAAGTTGCTGCAAGGGTCTGTTTTACAGATCACCAAGATATTGCAGTATCACCATATGTAAATACGTAACCTGTCTGTGATCTTCCTTTGTGGGGATCAGATCGATATCCAGCATCAGCGTAACCAATTAATTCTTCATTTGAGTCTTTAGAATAAAATAAACCCATATCCATTGTTCCTCGAAGATATCTAAAAATTTGTTTGACACCAGTCCAATGCCTTCGAGTTGGAGCAGAACTGTGTCTTGCCAATAGATTAACAGAAAATGCAATATCAGGACGCGTACAATTGGCAAGGTACATTAGTGCTCCAATGGCACTAAGATATGGTACTTCAGGACCAAGAAGTTCTTCTCCTTTTTCTCTTGGGCGGAATGGATCCTTTTCCTTTTCAAGTGAACGTACAACCATAGGTGTACTTACAGGATAAGATTTATCCATAACAAACCGCTTAAGTATCTTTTCAATATATGATGACTGATGAACAAAGACTCCTTTCGATAAATGTTCAACCTGAAAACCAAGACAGAGTTTTGTTTTACTCAAATCTTTCATCTCAAATTCTCTTTTTAAACATGAGACTGCCTCATCAAGTTCAACTGGAGTTCCAATGATATTCAAATCATCAACATAAACTACAATGATAGTAAAGCCCATTTTTGTTCTTTTGATGAAGACACATGGACAAATAACATTATTAACATATCCTTCTTTCAAAAGGTACTCACTAAGACGATTATACCACATTCGTCCTGATTGTTTCAATCCGTATATAGACCTTCGTAATTTAATTGAGTACACTTCTCTGGGTCTTGAGTTATATGCTTCAGGCATTTTTAGTCCTTCGGGGACTTTCATATAAATATCATTATCAAGTGTCCCATATAAGTAAGCGGTCACAACATCCAGTAAGTTCATTGAGAGTCCTTCCAAAATTGACAAACTAATCAAGAATCTAAATGTTGTTGCATCCATTACCGGTGAATAAGTCTCTTCATAATCAATTCCCGGTCTTTGTGAGAAGCCTTGTGCAACAAGACGTGCTTTATATCTCACAACTTCATTTTTTTCATTTCTTTTTCGTACGAATACCCATCTATAACCAACGGGTTTCACTCCTATAGGTGTTTGGACAATGGGTCCAAAAACTTGACGTTTCTCAAGTGATTTCAATTCTGCCTTAATAGCATCTTTCCATTTTGGCCAATCTTTTCTTCTTTTACATTCGTAGATCGATCTAGGTTCATGATCCTCTATTTCTTCACAAATGTCAAGAGCAGCTGCATATGCAAATATCTCATCCATGACAATATCTTTTCTATTCCACCTTTTTCCTGAAATGATATAATTTATCGAGATCTCTTCATTGTCTTCAGTTTCAGGTGTTTGATCATCTTTTGAAGACGTCTCTTCATTGATCAAATCTATTTCTTTAGAAATGATGTCATTTGATGTATCAGTTTGCTTATCAAGTTTCCTTGCTTTCCTAGGATTTTTATCCTTGGATCCAATAGGTCTACCACGCTTCTGGCGTGCTTTAGACTCATTTGCTAGCATGATTTTATTTTCTTCGCCAAGAAGTTTTATTTTACAAGGAACATTGATAGCCGGTATATGTGACTTTGTCACTGTCTTTACATCAGTGAATGAATCAGGTAATGTATTTGCAACTTCTTGTAGGTGGATAATCTTTTGAACTTCAAGTTCACATTGATTTGTGCGAGGATCATAATGAGACAGAGATGCTGCATTCCATAAAATTTCTTGTCTTTCTTTATCAATTTTTAACTTCTCTCCCCCTAATGCAGGAAAAACTGTCTCATCAAACTGACAGTCGGCAAATCTTGCTTTGAATAAATCACCAGTCGTGGGCTCTAAATATTTAATAATTGAGGGAGAGTCAAACCCAACATATACCCCTAATCTTCTTTGGGGACCCATTTTCGTTCGTTGGGGAGATGATATCGGAACATAAACTGCACACCCAAAAACTCTTAAGTGAGAGATATTTGGTTCTTGACCATTTACAAGCTGCAGTGGGGAATATTTATGATAAGCAGTTGGTCTTAAATGAACAAGCGATGCAGCATGTAATATTGCATGCCCCCATGCAGTATTTGGTAAATGTGTCCTCATGAGTAAAGGTCTAGCAATCATCTTTAACCGCTTAATAAAAGATTCCGCTAAACCATTTTGGGTATGTGTGTGAGGAACTGGATATTCTATGTCAATCCCAATCGCCATGCAATAATCTTTAAAAGATTGAGATGTGAATTCTCCTGCATTATCCATTCGGATTTTCTTAATTGCATGATCCGGAAATTGTGTCCTCAACCGAATTATTTGAGCAAGGAGTCTTACAAATGCCACATTACGAGTAAATAATAAACTAACATGTGACCAACGTGTTGAAGCATCTATAAGTACCATAAAGTACTGAAATGGCCCACTTGATGGGGTAATAGGTCCACATATATCTCCCTGTATTCGTTCCAAAAATGTTGGACATTCAGTTGCAACTTTTAAAGGAGATGGTCTTGTTATTAGTTTTCCTTGAAAACAAGCAACACAAGAGATATCTTTGGGCAATGGGACAATTTTATTTTTTAATGGATGTCCATTTGAGTTTTCTATGATTCTTCGCATCATTACATGACCCGGATGACCTAAACGGTCATGCCATATATTAAAATTTTTCGGGTCTATTCTTTGGTTTATCACCATATGTGTCTCTACTGATTTAATAAAAGTATAATACAATCTAGATTTATATGATGGGAGTTATTCTATTATTTGTTTCCTCCCTGAGACAATTGACGTAATATATAAATATTCTTCGTCATTTTTATTTGTTGTCTCAATGTGATAACCATTTCTTCGTATATCTTTAAAACTCAATAGATTTCTTTTTGATCTGGCAGAAAACATTGCATCATTGATGACAAATTGTGTACCATTGGGTAACACTATATTTGCTCTTCCGGAGCCTTCAATAAGATCAGATGCACCAGATATTGTATTTACATTAGCCTTGGCTAGTGTGAGATGCGAAAAATATGTTTTATTTTGCAAAATTGTATGTGTTGTTGCACTATCCGCCAAACAAAGTGATTCCTCATTTTCTACATCACATGATGAGAGGCTGCTGGCCATTTTTCTTCAAGAGAAAAATAAATAAATAAGCATTTTAATAAATATAAAGGTAATATAATATCTCAAATATTTCATACATGATTAAAAGGAAATTACAATATAAAAGTAGGACCAATTACATACGTTAATTAAAGTTCAAATTGAAATACTAGATAAGCAAAGAAAAAAAAACATATTTTCTTTATTTATAATTTCCCTCATGGCTTCCAATTTTGACAATATCCACATCAACATCTTCAAAAAAATTACCAACTTCCATGTGGGTAATTCCTGAAGGATCTGTTTGGTCTCCAACTCCAAGGTGTGCTTCAAGGTGAGCAATACCTAAAGGGTCGTCTTTTTCAGTGAAATTAGTTTCAGCAGCTTTCAGAGAAGCTTGATAGAGGTCAACAAGATGTTTGGAGGTACGACAGGTACGACTCCAATGACCCTTCATTCCACAGCGGTGACAAGTATTTTCATCCCTTTTAAACATCACGCCTCCCTTGGGTTTTTCCTCATTTTTAGTCCACTTCTGGTGGTGGGGAGGATTTCTTTTAAATTTTGAGAGATTTTGGTGGTTATGGCCTCGACCACGTCCAAAACTATACCCTCGGGTACGCCCACGACCACGTCCAAATCCACGCCCACGACCACGTCCATATTGTTTATTTTGCCCATGTTCATTATTAATCACAACATTCGCTTCAGGGAATGGTGTTGAACCAGTTGGACGTGCTTGATGGTTTTTCATCAAGAGTTTGTTATTCTGTTCAGCAAGGAGTAGGCATGAAATAAGTTCAGAATATTTTTCAAATCCTCTTTCACGATATTGCTGCTGCAGGAGCATATTATTGGCGTGGAAAGTAGAGAATGTCTTTCCTAACATATCTTTGTCAGTGATACTCTCGCCACATAATTTCAATTGAGACGTAATTTTAAACATTGCAGAGTTATACTCACTAACACTTTTAAAATCTTGCAAACGCAAGTGTAGCCAATCGTAGCGAGCCTTAGGCAGTATCACGGTTTTTTGGTGGTCATATCTCTCTTTTAGATCCTTCCAAAGAGTTGATGGATCCTTAACAGTCAAGTATTCAGTTTTCAAGTCTTCATGAAGATGGTGACGAAGAAATATCATGGCCTTTGCCTTATCTTGCTGAGAGGTTGTATTCTCTTCTTTTATGGTGTCTCCAAGACCCATAGCATTAAGATGAATCTCAGCATCAAGAATCCATGTCAAATAATTTTTTCCAGAAATATCAAGAGCATTGAATTCGAGTTTTGTAAGATTCGACATACTATTATAAAAATAATTCAATTAGTATTAAGAAATAAAAGAAACATATATATTCAAGGTAAGCAATATCTAAGAGTATATATAAAGTCAAGGCACAAAGGTTAATGGATAATTTATCAAACTCAAAATATGCTTGTCAAAATGCAATCTGAAAAAGAGTAAATAAAGTCTAATAGAAACTGCAACTCATATAGAGGTCAAACAAAATACATACTACTTAAAAAGATGATTATTATATTAACGCATGTATTTGTTTTATTAAATATATTTAATATAAAGAAGCTAATCATAAAGAAACTTGTTACAATAAAATATGTGTATCATGCGCAAAAACATATACCAAATGAATTTAGTGTTCTAGTTCTTTCTATTCATTGCCATATATACCATATATGAAAACATAAAGGAACCCATAATTTATTAGAAAGTAAAGGTTTATAGGTAAAAGATATATTATTATATAAATTTCTTAACAAAGTCAACTACTAAATATTTATACTACACATTTCAACTTATACACGCATGTCATAACAAAAGGATATTTGAAGTAAAATAAAAGGTGTATAAAAATGCTCACCATATTCGATGTAGATTTTATCAAAACATGTTAGATATGCACATACTATTTTAAATCAAGTTTAAGAATTTCATGTACTCAAATAAACTTTATGCAGTTAAATAAAATCAATCACAAATATGCAAATATATGTAAAACATAAACAAATTATAAGATCTATATTTATGTAGATGATTACTTCCTTGTATTTACCTTAACAATTTAAATTCAAAAAACTTTTGTGTCACCTTTTCCTTCCTCCGATTGTTCCTTTCTGAACTATTTGTACCTCTTGAATCACTTTACAACTCTCCTCTCCCCTTTTTTTAACTTCTTTCTTAATAAGTAACAAACTCCTCCTTAAATATTAATCAAACTCTTATGTAGACCGTCGACTAGAGATAGAAGCAATTCGTGCTGATAACGTGTTAGATATATATTATAATAGCTAATAGAATATTAGAGGAGAGAAAGAAATGGAATTGTATTACTTCCAAGTGCATCTACAAACTCTACTCAAGTACCTATTTATAGAGGTTACAAGACATGTGAAAAGCCAAAAGTCTATGGTTACAAGAACTTGAAAGATCAAAGGACAAGAAGTTGAAGGACCAAAGGTTTGTGAGAATTACAAAGGTCATCCAATTTATACATAACATTATTAAAGTAATAATTTAAATAGATTTATCAGCATTCACATTAATATATGAATTAAAAAATTTCATTCTACTATGTCACTATTGTCACATCATTTTAAGAATATATTTTGGAAATATCTTTTGGATTTATAGCATTATTCTTTAAGGATATCAAATGGGTTGGATTAGATTGGATTTGATAAATTTTAAATTTAAATTTGAAAATTTTATTCAAACTCAAACTTAATTCGAAATAAAAAAAATTGAAATCTAAAACATGAATTTGATCCAACAGATTTCGGATCGGATTTGAATTATCCCAACCGAATCTGAAAATTTAATTAAAAAAATATCTTTTTTATAAAATATATAATTATATAAAATATGTACTATAATATATTATATTATAAATAATGTGTGTGTGTGTGTATATAACATATAATATATTAGATAAAATAATATACATATGTAATATATATAAAAAAATTCGATTTTCAGGTATTTGATCGGATTTTGGATTTCGGATCATGTATCGATACGGTACACTTAAAATTCAAATTCAAACTCTTTCGGATTTGAAAAATGAATCCAAATTCAAAATTTCTAGTTGGTAAATTTAATCAGTTTAGAACAAATCGGGTATGCATTAGATATGATTATTTTGTCATTTCTGAATAGCAGAGATAAAGAGGGATGAAAACGAATTCGTCGAATTATTTTTCTGATGTTATGAATAGAATTTTCATTGTATGTACATGAGAGCAGAGTGTTTTGAGTGAGTTAATTTATGGAATCGAAGAAACAAATGAGTTGGGGACAGTTAATGGTACGTTTTGCATTTGGAGTTAGAGCTGCAACTATAAATTTATTGACGGATTCGAGGAAAACTCGAACTGAGGATGTAAAAAAAATGTACAGGTAGAAGAAACATAAAGTCATATGTTATTTCTTATATATTCAAAATAAAAATATAAAAATAACATACGACTTCGTTTTTATGTATATCCATGTAGAAGTTCTTAAATTTTCTAGAGCATATGTTACATGCAAATTTCATACGTATGAAATTGAAATCCAAATTTTTACAACTGACCAAGCAGGACAAACTTAACACTTAGAGATATATAATGTATATTCTATTAGTACTCCTGTATCTATAAATTAAATAGATGTAGTGCCAAGAAAACATGTACATCCATACATACATTGTTCTGGTCTTTCATCAAATTGTTCAAGACCATATAAGTAATTAAAAGATGGTGCTTAAGTCTCTTTTTCTCGTGGGTTTTCTTCTTGGTATTCTCTTGAATTACTCGGTTACGGCCGCTCTTGATACACCCATCGCACGTGAAGGTTAATTGCATTCGATTCCAATAGTATATATTTGTATTCTATGCATGCATATAATAATATATTTAACAAATATATGGTTATATATCTTGTTGATTTTTGCAGCTACTGAATCGAATGTTGGGATAAAGGATCACGGAGGTGCTTATGGATGGCATCGTGGTGGTTACGGCCGCGGATGGGGTCATGGAGGTTACCATCACCGCCACCGTCATGGTGGACGAAGAGGTGGTTGTAGATGGCCGGGCTGCGGTGGTGCTGCACAAGCCGTCTCAAACCTGGACACGATGAAAAATGATCCATAAATATATATATTGTATTGAATAGATTTAAAGAGTTATTCCAAGTTTGTGGAAAATAAATAAATATAAATGGATTCCTTTGTGGATTCGTAGGCCAAGCAAAGCCTACTAATAGCTATCCATTTCCAATTCTCTCTACTAGCTAGCTATACATGCATACATCTGATCGATTAATGGATCTATGACACAACCAAGCAGCAGTGAGCCAGCTAGTCTGCACTTTTGTGCGTATCTTGATCACATTATTAGTTTTAATATATATACCTTCTCAATTATCGGCATGTCTTGATCTTCAGTCTTGACTCTTGATCGATCAGTCTTTCATCGATGTCATATCTTAATAAATATTGTGGTTGGTGCACAAATAATTAATCTTTTTACTGTTGGGATACATATATACTCACAAGAGAGTAGATAAATTATTGAACAGAGTATATAATATCTTATATGATTGAAAATAAAAATAGATAACAAATGACAATTTATCTGAACAAAAATCGGGGCGTGAACTTAATCAGTGCGCTAAAGTTGAATTTGTTTTGTTACATACACACAGATTCATGACAATCAACCTCCAGCGTTACACGACATCTGTCTCACTGGTGTAGTACAGAGAAACAGATTGAGAACTCTCTTGATCATTGCCCATAAACTTGTTTATATAAAATATATAAGACTACTCTTTTATTATCTTCTTCAAAAAACACTAGAGGAGAAAACATCTTTTCGATAGTGATCAGAATTTATAACTACAGAGCTAGAGAGCCAAAGGCCACTAGTTTTTTTAAAAAAAAAGTTGAGAAAATAAAAAGTCTCACATTTAAAATAAAAAATAATATTTTTTCTTTTTAAGCAAATAATATAATTATTAAAATTCCAGCATTCCCCCACATGATTCAAAAGAAAAAATAAATATTTTATGGGCAATGGATAATCAATTTATTAAGTATCAATGTCTTGTGAACTTGAATTGATACATAGTACATACAAGTATGTTTCATAACCATGTTAGGTGAAAAAAAATCTTAAACTTCTCATGGTAGTTAGTGAAAACATATATGCGCATTTAAATCTTTCTCAAATCAAAAGTGTTCTCGCAAGACATTAACCTTGATAATGTCAATCATAATTTTATTATAAGATATCCCATATTATAGTTGGATATTCATAAATGCTCTAGAGTCCTTAGCCTAAAAGATCTCATAGGGGATTGGGCATAACTCTCACATTCACATAAGTAAGTTCATCAAGTTTGTATTGTCGCAAACCACCTTACAAGATTATAAACTTATTAAAAACATTAGTTCATCCTAACACATATGACAATAAAAAATATACTACATCACTTTATTAATAGGAATGGTAGTAATATACATAAACATGAGTTCTTTTATGATTTCATTTGAGCCGTTGAACTTAGACATTCCTAAGATGAGTATCCATCACAATTCACTCCACAATAGGCTTCAAACCCATTCCTATTTGTGCTAACTCTAGAACCATGCAAAGGTCATAAACTTGAGTTCTTTTGTAATTTATCACAATTCACTCCACGATAGGTATCATACCTATTTTGTGCCAACTCCAGCAACAAAATTTCACAAAGACCTTTGTTGAGAGAATCTGCAGTATTCATCTCATACTCTTTATACACAAGTGATATCACATTATTACTGATCAGATATACACATTAGCATGTCTTAGACGTCTATGCCTTATCTTTCTTATAAATTTAAATTTTTACCAAGCTTTGCAAATCACACAATGCCAATCACTTTTCTTGAATTACAAACTCAATGCTTGTCATCCAAATAGATATTATTTTCTTAAACATAAATAAAATTTTCATGTGAATCAAACAACATGACATGCACTAACATAAGTGATTATACTATACAATTCACAATGTATTAATATTGACAAAAAAATTGGCAACCCCTACAGTAAAATAAAGTAAATATCTATCTTTGCTTATGTTAACAACATTATATTAGTATCAAATATTAACATATCATCCACATATGGACATATGATCACACAACCAAATAGATCAAATTTGGAATAAACACAAGTATCATAATCATTTACCTGAAAGCCATTAGAGGTGATAGTTTATGAAATTTTTCATACTGGACTTTGGTTGCTTACCTAAAACCATATAATGATCTCATAGTTTCATCATAAGTTTTGAGATCTTCCTCAAAAATGAAAGCATTTATCTCCTCTCACCTAAAAATTCTTTCTCAATAAAAAACTAGTAAGATAACCAGGTCCAAAACTTGTCTCAATCATATCCCTCTTACTCATAGGCTCAAAAGTGTCAGAAGATATAGACAATAGGCTCAAGAGTGTCACAAAATATAGACAAAGAAGATGCAGAAGACAAACATGACAATCACTTTCATATGAAATATATACTCAAAAAATTCAACATATTTTGGTTCTTTATATGAACCAAAATCAGATGCAACTTTAAAAATAAGTCTATATGTAGCATCATTAAAACCAACAAAAATACAATATGCCATTTTGGGCCTGATCCTATTTCTTTAAAAATTTGGGAACCCTAATTTTCCCAAACACTGCCACACTTTGAGATAACTCAAGTTAGGCTTGAAACCTTTTCACAAAACATGGAGGATTTTATCTAACCTTTTATGTGATTAAACACATAACAAGCATGAAGAATAGCTTCACCCGTACTCCAATAAAGAGATATATATGATGAGTTATACCGGTATCCACCACTCATTCAGATATGCATACAAAAAGTTAAATAACGACTACACATATATATTAAATATGATTTTCGAAAGATGTCATATCTCACTCGGGCATATTATCAAACAGGTTGCAAGCACATCCTACATTATATACTATTATATAAATATTACACACATCATCACAAGTAAGATTAATCATTTTAGCTCAATCTCCATACATAGATATAAATTTATCTAATACACAAAATTCAATTTTAGAATGTTGGGGATACGTATATAGTCACAAGGGAGTAGACAAATTATTTAGCAGAGTATATGATATCTTATATGATGAAAATAAAAATAGAGAACAAATCAAAATTTATCAGATAAAAATTAAGACAACTTATCTGAACAAAATTATGGCGTGAACTTAATCAGTGCACTAAAGTTGAATTTGTCCTGCTACATACACACGGACTCATGACAATCAACTTCCAGCGTTACACGACATCTGTCTCACTGGTGTAGTATAGGGAAACAGATTGAGAACTCTCTTGATCATTGTCCATAAACTTATTTATATAAAATATATGAGACTACTCTTTTATTATCTTCTCCAAAAAATACTAGAGGAGAAAACCTCTTTTTGATAGTGATCAGAAATTGCAACTACAGAGTTAGAGAGCCAAAGTCCACTAGTTTTTAAAATAAAAAGTTGAGAAAATAAAAAGTCTCACATTTAAAATAAAAGATAATATTTTTTTCTTTTGAAGTGAACAATATTATTATTATTAAAATTCCAACATTTACCACAAAAGTACAAGAATACAATGCTTATACTTGGAAGGCTACTTTTGATAGAGCATCCACAATGTTATTTCCCACTTTTTACTGTGTTTGGTCTCACAACACGCCAACACATACAAAACTGGTCGGACATAAAAAGTGAGCAACTCCCTCCAATGGTAGAAAGCCCACTTGCTATTATTTAAGACTCATTTTTAGTTATTATATTATAATTATAATAATATAACTAATTTTAGTTTAATTAAATAGTGTTAAAAGTGTAATAATTAAATTAAAGTGATTAAGATTTGTAAAAATAATTTTAAAATAAAAGACATGTTCTGTAATTAAAATACATCATATTATTGAAAAACATGACAAATACTTTAAAAAGAAAAATATTACGTTAAAAATATCACACGAGAAAGAATTAAATATAAAACATTGCGATTTGAAAATGGAGGACATGGAAATTGGTATGAAGAATTTTAAACATATGAAAATGGAAATTGAGAATTTTGAGAATATGGAAATTGATATTGAGAATTCGGAATTTGAGAATTAAAATTAAAATTTTGCGCATTTGGAAAATAAGGATTTGGATATGGGTATGAAAATTGAGGGTTTAGATTTTGAGGATTTGAATTTTGATTTGAAGGTGGAGGATTATTTGGATTCATCTTGTACTAATAATTTTTTTAAGGAGTGTGAATAATAGGGTATAAGAATTTAGTATTTATAGAAGTAAAAATATTACCGTTAATTATATATATGTTGTTATAGTAACGTTATAATTTATAATGTTCTTATTACTTTTGGAGGGGATAAAATGAGGTACAAGTGGAGTACCAGCTAAAATAATAATAAAAAATTAAACTAAAGTATAAAGGTGAGAAGTGGCCAGTGGCCGGGAAGGTGGGACTGACCCATTTCAATAAAAAAGCATGCAATGCTGTGACCCTGAAAAAAAATGATCCACTTCCATTTTGCTGGTTCCTAGGCAGTAAATGGGACTGCATTATAGTTGGTCTTATCCTGAAACACTCCAAGTTAGGCCAAGCCCCACGTCCAACTTGCCCCACATCCTACATGCTCTTATATGTATGAATTTATTCGATATCCATGAAATAAATTGGATATTATTCATATATGAAATAAACCGGATATTATTCATATTTATATCCGACAATATATCTGAAATATATTATTTTCAAATATTTTCGAATTCAAAAATGAATTCAGATTTTCGGACTCAGATTCAAATATTGGCAGATCCGTATCTGAAATATTCGTTTGACAGCCGTACATGAAAATTTATACACATAATTTCTAGCTAGCCAATTACTTGTAGCTTACCAACTAAATGATAGTTTTGAAAGTAGGGACACTATATTGTCAAAATTTGTCAAGTTTAGACATCAAATTTACCCTTTTACCTTTTGTACCCCATAATATATATATATATATATATATATAATTTATTATTTATGAAAAATTATTTTTTATATAAATTTATTAATAAAATCATTCATGAGTCTTTCATAACTAAAATTTGGAAGTATATCCTTTAGAATTGATACCACAATCCATTTCATCTCTCATGTGACATACTCAGATGAAGATACGATTTGATGAATTTAAATATCGAAAAAACTTCTATAAACATGTAATTAGCATTCGAATAGTATTCCTCCATCACTTTCAAATAATTTAGTATCTCAATATCGTACTCTTAAATTTAATTTTATATTCTTAATTATTTTCTACTAAATAAAATACATGAAAGATGAAGTCCCTTCATCATCACATTAGATACATATCTTAATTACTTTTGATATGACTACATCTCATTACAAAAAAATAGTAAAACGTTTGAGTTTTAAAATCTTTAACAATCATATATACTATTTATACTGGTATATTAAGTTAGGCAAAAATTATATGTAGAACTTTAAATGGAGTACTAATTGGAAAATATATATGTTTTGCATTATATTCTGCTTATAATATATTGCAGAATTTAATGTAAGACATATATATTCTCCGATTAGTATTTCATTTAAGATTCTCCATTGAACAAAATCCAGTTAAACAAAAGTTATATAACAACCATTAATTTTTTTTAAATAAATAAATGAGAATAGTTAGACCTAATCCTAAAGAATATTTTATATTTAATATCTAAAATACTACTAAAAGCACTACTACGGAATTGAACTTGCATAGCATTCATTTTTAAACTTTATAACGCTTTTAAGCGCTATTTAAGCTAGCGATATGTATGTTCAACTAACTTGCATATCGCTTTTTTAAGAGCTCTCTAAGTAATTATTTAAATAACGCTTCTAAAAGTTCTATGGAGGTAAGGGGTCTCCAAGTACAACACTTACATAGCTCTTCTAAAAATGTTTATTGTGTATATTTACATGTTATTTCTATAGCGTTTATAAAAGAATTGTCTACGTTAAACCATTTTCATAAATTTTTATTTTATTCAATTTTCTACTTTTTTGTACCTGTATATAACATAAAAAATCACAAATACAATAAAAAATAAACAAAATTACAATAAAAATCATACTAATAACTCATCAAATTACTTTGTTATTAAAATCAATTTCAAAAATCTAAGAACTTCCATAAACCTTGAATATTGATATTGCATACAAGTAAAATATTTCAAATTGATTTATACAATGGATAATAAAACTATTGCATACAAATTATCTATTACAATAAAACATTAAAATTTATTTCATCAACAAATGGTTTTTGAGTAATCAATTATACAAGTATGTTGCCCAATTAAGTTTAAGGTTCGAATCACAACAATAATATAATAAACTTATATATTGTTAAACGTTAAGAGTGTTGCAGAAGGGGGGTTGAATGCAACTTGATAATTTATCATTTATCTTGCTAACAACAAACAAGAAGTAATAATATCAAGTTAAAAATACAAACAACAGTAAGCAATTAAAAGAAGAAAGGTGTTTTACTTCAAAATTTAATTTTATTAATTTTTGTTTATGCTACAACTGACTAGAAAAAAATTTCAGCTTTAATAGAAACAATAACAAGAGAATGCTAGTGTTTCTATTCTTGAGAAAAGTTAAGCTTAATTGCATGAGGGAAAATGTTTGTGAGATATGTGTATTTATGCTAAAACACATATATCACTTACAAGTGTGATTTCCCTCGTTCCTAGGACAATGCTTGAAATAGAAACTTCACTTTTCCTATTCAAATTTGTCTTCATTCCATTTGTAGATAAAGTTCCTCTGAGAAGATTTGATATTCTTGACTCCTTGAGCAAACTTTATCTTTTTGTTTGCTTTTTCTTAAGTTGCAGTAGTAGACTTGACAGACTAGGTAGAATTGTCAAGATCAATCTATGAATTAACATTACCTAGTCTACTACTTGAAACAGACTGTCAGCTTCACCAAAAGGTTACTGTCAACCTTTAGCTTCTCTTTGGTGACAGTATCTTTGACTCCGCATACTTTACTATCAAGCTTGCCAGTATTCTAAAACATGCTGTCGTCCAAAGGTATTGTCAACTATTCCGCCAAATATGTTGTTAACTATCCCCGCCAAAGTTACTGTCGGGAAACTTGTTGTCTTTGATTCTTCAATCTCTGCCAAGTTTACTGTCGAAGGAATAGTTGCTATCAGTAAAACTTGATATCTTAGAATCTTCATTCTCTGCCAAGCTTACTGTCGAAGGAATAGTTATTGTCAGTTATTTCAAAAGGTGTTGTCACTTGAATATGTTGTCGTAGACTTCAGCTTGCAAAATGTCACTGTCAATGATTTGATCCATACTGTGCATGAACACTTTGTGAACTTCTACTTCATAGATCATTTATTACATTGTTATAAGACAGTAACTATGATACTTACTGTCACCTACTTGGCTTTTTGTACATACTATTACAAGTGACATTTTAAACATGTTATCAATATGTATATGACAGTATGTTTTACTTAGTTAATTTCTAATTAATCTAAGTAAAATATCAGTCGGTTACATTGTTAACACCATAATCCCTAACAATCTATCCAAATTTGTTTTTATGAAAAATAAAGACAAATTCAAAGAAAATTACAGATGTTAACTCAACTAATAAAGACAGAAGTGTTTGTAGAGGAAAATTTTCATGAAAAATTACAAGTACAATTCTATCTCAAATTAAGCTCCTCTAGACTGAGCAAATCTTCAACTGTAGCTTGAGCTTCATTTCACTTCTTGTCTGCAGTCGTCCTTCCATACAAACTTTTAAGAGCTTTCATTTTCTATTTTTCTTCATCTGTCTTGGCATGATCATAGACATAATCTAAGACTAGCTTCACCATTTGTAAGAAAGATTTTTTAATTCTCTGTAGGTGTAGTAGTTCTTGAGATACACAAAAATTTCATACCAAACATGTCTTTGACAAATCTTTCCTTTGTAGAAGAGAAAACCTGCTTTACTCTGAGTTTGTCAATGGCTTCATCTTCTTCTTCTATGAACTCAATAATTTCCCAAATAATCTTGCTAAGATCTCTTTCAAATTCTAGGAATGAACCTGTAGTGAGTCTGAAGATCTTCCTCAAATTTTCATTGTTGAGCACCCTGAAATTGACAGCCTCCACTTCAATGCTATCAACAATGATTCTCAAGGACCCAAAAAGAATAGGAGACAAATATGTAGCTCTTTTTTAGAATTGATCATTTAGCATTGCATGCTTCATGTCAATCTCAACCTCTTTGATTCTTTTGGTGATCTTGTCTACCTTCTTCTGGGCAGCTTTCACATCACTTTCAAACTTCCTTTTCTTCTCTCTTTCTTATTTCTTCTTTGAGTCACAGATATCCAGTGATCTATTCTTTAGATCAAAAATTTCAAAGTTGGTGATGTTAAGCAGTTGTTTCTTAATTAGCTCAGTGATTTGGGGATCATTCATAGCCAAATTATTTAGCTCCTCAAAAGTGATTTCTTCAGCAAATCCACAAGAATTGTAGAAGATCATTTTATTAGGGTTTTTGAGAAGACATTGTTGATTTTTCTCATACTCAATCTTTCTTTCAAATTCTTTCTTCTTCTTGGCTTGAATTATTCTCATAACACTTGACATGAGACTGTTTTCCTCAGAATAAGGATACTCTTTCAACTGCTTCACCAATTCCTCCAATAGATCCAGATTCTTCTCTTGTAGATATTTCATGCTCCAAAACTCCTTAACCCCATCTTCATTTGTAAACATCACCCCATCTGAATAGACAATTGTCTCAGGCTCTTCAGCTTCTGTAAAGTCCAAGAGGTGAGGGTTGAAAGAATCCATCAGTTCCAAAAACTTCCTAATTAACATCCCTCTCAAAACCCGTGTCCTCATGTCTGTTCCTTGAATTATGAGTAGCATCTTTCTAATCAGAAAATAATTTACATCTTTCATTTCATAGCTCATTTCTTCTGCTGCTCCATTTGAATAGTAAAGAATTATCTTGCTAAGATAATTGACTTCAGACCATTCAACATCCACCTTGATCAATGATTCTGCCTTTGATTGTGCCATGTTGTTTATTGTAGGTCTTCTAAGATCAAGACAATCCCCATGGAGCATCTCAGACATCAACTTCCAATTCTTCCTACTAGGCTTCCTGCTAGAGTGAGGTTTTGGTCTTTCTGCCCTTGCCTTCATGTACCTTTTAGGTATATATATTTTTCTTGACAGTAACTTTGGGATAACTTCTTTTGACAACATCTTTTGAGAAGTTACTGTCAATGGAGGCTTGATAGTAGGTTTTGTGACAGCAGGTTCTGTGACAGTAGGTTCACCCTTATCACTCCTGATAGCATCTTTCTTGTCTTCTTCACAACCAAGAACTTAGTCTGGCAAATGAATATTCCATCTTCTTTTTCATAGAATTGAAGTCCAAGAAAGAATACCAATTCACCCATCATACCCATCTCATATTTGTTCTGCATCAACTCAGAGAATTTCTTGCATAGTTCTTCATTTGTTGAACCAAAGATAATGTCATCAACATACATTTGGACTAGAATGATATCCTTTCCTTTCTTTTTGTAGAAAAGAGTTTTATGCACAATCCCTCTTGTAAATTTGTTGTCAAAAAGAAACTTGGAAAGAGTATCATACCAAGCCCTTGGTGCTTATTATGAATTTGTTCTTTGGTCTAGGCACTAATTCTCAAACACAACTTCTTTCAAATTGATTAAGCTCTTCTGGCATGGCATTAATCCAATCTGGATCAGCCAGAGTTTCTTCTAGAGTTTTGGGCTCAGTTTGAGAAAGGAAACAAGAGTGCATGCATTCATTGGCAACATTTCTTCTTGTTTTGACTCTAGTTCCTGGATCACCAATAATTAAATCATTTGTGTGATCTCTATTCCATTTTGTTTGTCTTAGAGAATCACTGGAATCTTCAGCACCTTGTTGATTGACAGCATCTTTTGCTCTTGCACTATTAACAACATCAATTTTTTCAAGACCACTATTCATGGGAACATTCCCAGATAAATCAGTTGTTTGAGCAGTTCCTTCATTATCTCCAGACTGGATAGGATCATTTGATGGACCAGAAATTGTGTGATCAACTCTTGTTGAATCTTCATCAATCTCTTCCAGATAACTTGATTTTCAAAGAACAGTGGTTCTATTTCTTGACTTTCTTCAACTCTAGAAAATTTTGACTCATCAAAGGTGACATTGACACTCTCCTCCACAGTCTTGTGATCAATGATGTAGACTCTGTATGCAGTTCTGTCAATGCCATACCCCACAAAGATTCCTTCAAGTGCTTTATTGTCAAATTTTCCTTTGATCTCAGTTGAATCTTTCATGAAGTAACACTTGCTTCCAAAGACATGAAAACAATTAATAGTTGGTTTCCTTCATGTAAGTAATTCATAGGGTGTATTTCCATAGGCTTTGTTGACTACAGTCCTGTTTTGAGTATAACAGGCTGTATTGATTGCTACACCCCAGAAATAGGTAGGAAGTTTTGCTTCACTAAACATAGTTCTTACAGCCTCAATTAGAGTTCTGTTCTTTCTTTCTACAACACCATTTTGCTGAGGTGTCCTTGGTGCAGAGAATTGTTGAGTGATTCCATTGTCTTTGCAGAAATCATTCATGATACTGTTTTTGTTAGGTCCAAATGTGTTGTAGAGGGGGGGGGGGTGAATACAACTTTTCGAATTAATGAAGCAATAAATACTATGTAATAAATGAACACAATGATTCAAGGAATATATGTCTTATATATAACTTGAAAGGGTTGCTACAACATTCATTACACAGTACACTAGAAGTAAAGAGGGTAGTAAATGATACTAAGCTCTGTGAATACTCTCTCTCTCTTTTACCAGTGTTTATCTAGAAAAATATTGCTCTCTTGAAAATAATACACAAGTACTTCTATTTATACTACTTGAAATC
Source organism: Oenanthe sinensis (assembly GCA_028671895.1). NCBI lineage: Eukaryota > Viridiplantae > Streptophyta > Magnoliopsida > Apiales > Apiaceae > Oenanthe > Oenanthe sinensis. Next base: position 25,372,971 of record CM053813.1, on the reverse strand, counting down.
TATGTCTTGTAGTCTTCAAAGATTAAAATATACGTGGCCCAATGATATCCACATAAATCTTATCTTATCTTGAAAGCTTGGAAATCTGCCAATTAGATGATGCCATGTGTCATGTTGAAACTGCCCTCCATGTAGAACATCTATTTGAGAATTTCTACTTGGCCATCTCGAATATTCTATCTAGAATATTCTACATAGGAATGTTCTACTTGGCCATCTCGAATATTCTATCTCGAATATTCTACATAGGAATGTTCTACTTGGCCATCTCGAATATTCTATCTCGAATATTTTGTACTTAGAAAAATTCTGGGCTTTAACTTGAAACTTCAATGCAGCATCTTGAACTTGTGATTTCTTTATGTCTTCCAAATTCTTCAACAAGCTCTTGAACTTGGATCTCTATTACTGACATAAACATACTATCAATGTCCTGACACTTGATGCAATGGTCTGATTCATAAGTGACTAGTCTTGATAGTGTCTCTACTTTTTGAATAGATTACCATTTTCAATTAGTAATGTGGCTTTCCAATCATTGCTTTTCTTCTTGTTCACTTGAAATCAATTAGCCTTGTTGATACTGATAGTTATGATCTTGAATCTTTAAGTTACAAATCACTGAGGCATGAACAACTTTGTCTTGAACTTCTTTCAATGATTTCTTCTTTGTTTGATCATAGTTAACAAATTGAATTGTATCAATTACCTTATCTTCATGGTTAACATTGATTTCTTTGTGACTTCATGTTCTTGATTGTCTTCTGGTTAAGTATCTTTTCTTTTAGTTGAGTTACATAAGTTATAGTGTTACAAGTTTAGACACTCTGCCTTTCAATCTCCCCCTATTTGATAGTCTAACAATGACATTCAAATTAACAAAGGGATAACTCAACTAAACAATGAGACGAGAAAAAGATAAATAACATTACTGTCTTGTTTGAATTACAACTGAAATAAACTTGAAAACAATTCAAAGAACTAGAATAAATAAAACTTAAGCTAGACAGAAAATTCGAACTTCGAATTAAAGATCATTTGAGTGATTCCTATCACCTGGATTATTTCAAACCTTTCAGTCAAACTTATATCACCTTATTGGATCCACTCTGATACACGGTTACAGTATGGTACGTTAGCCTATCTCGCATACCGTGATCAGGTGAATTTTCCTCAAGTGAGTTAAAGCAACCAAAAAGATATGAAGTTTTTCCAACTTCAAGTTCACACCACTCTGACCGTTAATTCTAATTCCGTCTCTTCTTCCTAACTTCTTCAGCTTGGCGCTTCTCCTCCTTCAACCTTTTGCCCCTTTCCTTCTGTTGTTGTTCTTTCTTGTAAACTGGATCATGAAGCTGCTTCCACCTTGCATTCAACAGACTTACCGCTTCCATTTCTAAAGGATTCCTGGGCTCTGGATAAGGATGCCTGAAAAGCCTTCTGAGTTTGTCCACCTCCTGAGTAGTTCTGATCTTTGGAATGTCCTCAAAATTTTTCATTATGAGCTGTGACTTCCAATGAGACTTATCAGCCTTAAACTGACAATAGATCATTTTAGGGTAGCCCTTAACACGGTTAGTATTGTGGACACTAGCCGCATATCGCTCCATTCTCTTCTTTTCCACTACTACTTCAGATAAGTACTTCAGGAGTCTCTGCTTCTCATCTACATTCTCATTCTCCACTTCGCCCCATTTGAATACTTCTATAACTCTCTCCAGAAAAGCAGCATCTTGAGTCTGCAGCAGCCATTTCCTACTCATATGCAACAATGTTTGATTTTGGTCTGCGTCTATGAATGCTAAAGCATCAGCTGTGTCATCATCATATGAATGTATCCAGTATACACTATCTCTCCCTGGAACACCAACTGCCTCCCTTATTTCTCCTTATTCCAGAGATCCAGAAGGAAGAGTCAGAGCTTCATCTACATTCTTAACAGTTTGTAGAATATTCCACTTTCTTTCAATTAGCTCCGCCTCAATCTTTACATTGTCTAGAGGGTTTGGAGCAATAATGTCACACTTCCAGATTTCATTGCTCATCTTGAATATGACCCTCTCAATGAACTCCACTGACTTCTCCTTGATGTCAGAAGTGAATCCCTTGCTCATCATTTGCCTGCATACCGCCTTTAGGGATTCTACTGATAGAGCCATTAGGTCATTTTCCTCTAAGCACACCCTCTTCATCTTTCCATCAACAACCATCCGAACAATATCAGGATTCGCTGAGAATTCTGGTCCCTTGTCCTCTGCTAGCTGCATTAACTGATCCCTATACAGAATGCTAAGCTCCTCAGCTTGAGAATATTGAATTTTTATTGCTAGCAAGAACAACTCTGACGCAGATCTTCTCGAGATGAATTGATCATCCACATACAAGAAAGATGTCGGGACTCCTTCGACTAAAGACAAGATGACCTGCCATTCCTTAACCATTGCATTATATCCAACTATGACTTTTGAGATCAACCTTTTCAAAGCATTTATGTAGTCAACAATCAGTGGATTCTGCAAGTTCAAGTTGTAGAACAAGTCTTCCGCCTCTTTGTTATGAGTTCCTTTTGTACAAACTCCCGATAGAATCTTCCTTGCATCATCCCATTTCCGTCCTATCCTTTTCTTGTCCAGATCTACTTGAGGATCAGCTAACCTTGCAAGCTCATGATCATACTGTTTCTCTTTAAGCTCTGCTTTCTTTTCAAGAAAAACAGCCTCATCCTGCATCATCTTCATTTTATAGAACTGAGCTTGTTCCAAGGCCAGCTGTTGGGCTTCTAGAGTTTCCTTATCAACAGGTATTTCTTCAGGCTGTCCGGAAGACATTCCAGCACCTCCACCTTGTTCCTTCAAAGATCTTCTAATAGCATGTGCTAACGGAACATCCTCCATATCAGAATCTGAATCAAGTACTGCATGTGCCTCTTCCTGATGACGACTCAAGTCAATGAATGGCTCTTCTTGTTCAGCCACCACTGCCTTACCCTTCCTCTTTCTTTGAGCCTCTTCTTCATTCACTGGCTCATTTTCTTTGACAACATCAGCAGTTTGTTCTTCAATTTCTTCAATTATTACCGACTGCTGTCTCGTCTCCTTACCACTCTCCCCCTTAGGTGAGTTATCCCCAACACCACCTTTCTCGCCAGATCCAGCAGTTGCATGAGAACCACCAAAACCAGAACCCGAGGGTCCAGCGCCACCAGCACCTCCAGCACCACCAGTATCATCATGATCAGGGGGAGGCTGAGTGAATTGTTCGTCAAAGCACTCGGGAGGAACAAAGCTTCTAACTGCATACATCATCCTGCTGATCTCTGTCGCCATGTTATGCATTATGCTCTCCACTGCTCCCATTCGCTCATTCAGAGTGCTGCCCAAGATACCACCAGCATGGCCCAAGTCATTCACCTTATGTGTCAATTCATCCATCGCTGTTGCTTGACTGGTCATCCGTGCTGCGTAATCATCAAGAGCTCGTTGATTGTCACCAATATTGATCCCCAACTGCCCCATTGACTGCCCGAACTGCTTGATTTCAATTTCAATTGCTGTCATACGCGTGTCAAGATTTTCAAGATAAAGGGACGGTGTTTGGTCTGGGTGTCCTCGCTCTAAAAATCGTTCTGGTAGTGTTTGTCGCTCGGTTTCGGGCCTTAAAAATGGAGGTCCCTCACTCCCTAAACGCTCACACACACTCCCTGTCTCACGCTCGTGTATGTCTTCAACAATAGTCCTGAAAGAGAAAGCAGTACCTGCAGAAACTGGATAAGTAAAGTGAGTAGCAGTTATGGGATCTGTTCCTGTCATATCCTGAGGTGAAATCTCAGGTTGAGAGGCTGCAGAGTGTTCTAGTACAACATCAGAACCGATCCTCTCTGCAGCATCAGTATGTACCGGTGAAGGTACTTCTGAAGCAATGAAAGCTTCTGGCCTTTCTGAAGCAACAGGCTCTTCAGAAGGCTCCAGATCCTCACCAAGATTCTTAGGTGTAGAATGTGCAAAGATAGAACCACTCGCGTGAGGTGGAGTGGGTGTGATCGACATTCTAGGTTGGGACTGGGCTGAAGAAGTTGTAGCATGTGAAAATTTGGCTTTCTTCCGTAAAATTGGCTGCACTTCTGGGTCACTCTCAGAGCCCTCACCTAAATCTACAGATGCCAGCCTTTTAACTCCCGTGAGCAAGGGTGAAATAGAAGAAGCAAGAGTTTCAGACTCAGAATCAGAAATATAGCTCGCACCCTGGGATAGATCCTGCGGGCTAGCAGAATCTTGGGCAATGGAATCAGATTTAGTTGAAGAAGTATCAGTAGTGTGAACAGAGAGTTGCTCTTGTTCATAGAAGTTACCTCCTTTATTACCTTGTCCAGCGAAGGGATCAGGATCAGCATGTGGAGTAGGTTGTCTTTCCCTTGGACCGGCAGAGGATTGACCGTGAGAGTGGCCATCATCATCCTCATCACTTTGAGGCTCTTCAGGAATCCCTTGAAATGCGTCAGCATGTGCAGATGGATTCTGAGCATGTGATGATACGTGCGAGGTTCCCGCCATAGTAGTAATACCTGCATCATACTGAAGCCACACTTGAATATTAGCAGGAATAATCAGCGCTTTACCGTGATGTTTATCCTGATTAGCAATTGTTGTGAGTGACTTGGTGCCCATGCCAAGTGATGCAGATGTTTTACTCGTTGCAAATGCCTGTCTTACAGCTAAAGCATTAGTCGGTACTAAATGATGAATGAGCATTTGTAAGAAACGAGGATACCAGCATACAACGTTAGTAGTTGCAAGGTTTCTGTTTGCAGATGATCCCATTGTAGCCACTATTTCGGAAAGAACTATTCTTCCATAATTAATGTCCAGTTCTCGGGTTGTGTTAAGCATTCCCAATTCACCAACCAACCTATTGAATGTTACTTCATCAAGAGGTTTAGTGAATATATCTGCAATTTGTTGCATTGTGGGCACAAAATATAGCTCCACAGTCCCCTCCTCGACATGTTCTCTGATGAAATGATACCTGATATCTATATGCTTGGTTCTTGAGTGGTCTACAGGATTGTTGGTCATGGCAATGGCACTTGTGTTGTCACACATGATTGGAATCTTTTTGTGCTCCATGCCATAATCTTTCAATTGGTTCCTCATCCACAGTATTTGAGCTACACAGCTTCCAGCAGCAATGTACTCAGCTTCAGCAGTAGAAGTAGATACTGTGTGTTGCTTTTTGCTTTGCCAGGACACCAATCTTCTGCCAAGAAATTGACATGCACCAGATGTGCTTTTTCTATCAATCCTGCAACCTGCATAGTCTGAATCTGAATAGCCAATTAGATTAAAACCTGTATCTCTTGGGTACCAAATCCCTAGATTTGATGTTCCCTTGAGATACCTAAAGATTCGTTTGACGGCTATGAGATGTGATTCTCTAGGATCCACTTGGAACCTTGCACACAAACAAGTTGGAAC